>CM075863.1:41482969-44212969 GCA_038021265.1 Cyprinella venusta
AAGTAATGACAAAAGAAAAGAAATGAGAAGTTTGAGGAAAACTTTTTCCTTTTAACTTCTTTCTTCAAATTTGTCCTCAAGCACCATCTCACCTTTCCACAGAAGTTAGTCAGTTTAAGGGATATTGCAGTGCTTATATGATTTATCCGTGCACACTTTTTTAGGGGTTCAAGTGTGTAGGGCTGAAACCCTATTTTAATTGTTAGAATCAGCATTCTCTTCTAAAACAGATCAGGTAAGTCGTAGAGACTTGAAACTCTGAGGGATGGCAGTACCCACCCCGTCTACAACATCATCAAGGCTGGCCCAGATCAGCCCGATGGCGGCGCCACACCGATCGAAAGTACATAATGGCTCATAACTTCTAAACCTTTCAGTTATTTTGGATTTTTAGAAAAATTGTACTAACTAGTCCTAGGTTTTCCACCTGATGGGAACAAAACCTGTGCAGAAAGATTCTCTGGAGTCTGAATATCAACAATTATGTGTACAGGGCAACTTTTACTAAAAGTGCTATAACTCTTGAATGGAATGAGATGTTTTGACCAAACTCGATACACATGTACGGGCTCAAACTTTGGTCACTTGTAAAATCATGGCAATATGCCATTTAGTGGTGCTATAAAAGGAAAAAAAACCTTGAAAATGGCTATAACTACCCAAACGTTAGTCTTGTTAACTTGAAAATTGGCATGCAGTGTCTTTGTCCAAGGTGCCAACACTGCCTTTGAGGACATTGGTGTATCTAAAAAAACATGGCCGCCATCGGCCAAAGAAGATCAAGAGGCCATCAGACAAGGTTAACAGAGGCCGATCGGAACAAAACCTGCTGGGCCTTTTTGACTCACGGCCCTAGAGGCCTGTGAGAAATTCAAATGAAATCGGCCACCAGTGAGCACCATCACGCAAAGGTTTGCGTATGGCGCGGTTTTTCGCACATGCCCTCAACATTCATTCCATATGGTAGAACTCCTCAATCTGAGCAACTTTACCTCTAAGACCACCGCTGTCAATTGAACCATTCGTTAAATATTGGAGATTATTTCAAAAACCTACTTTAGCAAACTAGTGCTAGGTTTTTGGCTTAACTTGGACAATTGTTAAAAAGCTTTAAAAGTACTATATGTCCTTAGTAAATTGCCTGTATTGGCTGTAAATGCTCTTGTCCATCTATTATCTAAATGGTTTCATGCTTGCTGAATAAAACATAATACCTTTTTACGAATGTACTAAAAGGCCTTAAAAATAACTTTCCCTCCCTTTTAAAGTGACAAGTCTTCGCTTCTCTGATGATGTGTTTACTGGCGCGAGGGCACAACAACCTGTATTCTTTCTTGTTTGAGTTTCCATTTCACTTAGATATACAGTACGTCACAATAGAGAAGATAAGTCTACAGCAACTTCATGGTGACTTTAAACCAACTACAAAAATCACATTTCCTTCAGTTACAGCCCATTCTCACCCCCAAGGCGTCACCTAACTGACGCCTTGGGAGCATTTTGACCATGCTTCAATATTTGACGCTTTAGGCGTCCTTTAGCGTCAGTTAGATGACGCCCTAGGATCGCGTGTACCCTACCCCCACCCCACACCTAAACCTAACCGCGTCCTCTAACTGACGCTTTCCTTTAGCGTCAGTTAGATGACGCCGTAGGATCGCGTCATGTAAGTGACGCTAAAGGGCGCCTAAAACGTCAAATATTGAAGCATAGTCAAAGGTGACGCCTTGGGGTGAGAATGTGTTGCCAGTTATCGACATTCACATGAAATGCTGAAGTCTCATAGAAGATGTAAGGTTCCAAAATTTGAAGTGACGCCCGTTCACACTATGATAACTATACTGATAAGGATATTAAAAACCAGTCCAAATTTGAAAGAATAGCAGAGGACAAAACACAACTATAAGAATTATGGCACAGAGGAACACTATTGTTGGAATCACTTTAAAAACATTTTTTTCAGCTGATGAACGATACCACAAAGCAGCAGCACACGCTTATAGTAAACGCTTATAGACACAAATATAGTTATAGTTATAGTTGTTAAAGTTAACTTATATAGTAATTGTTTTTTGGTGTGAACAGGCATTTTGGGGATCGTCAACAGTCTCTTTGGTTTTTGTTGTTTCATCCTTGACAGATTGCAGATCTAAAGGAGGCACAAAACAACAAAATGGCGGTTCGATTTTGAGAAGACTGATTGACCAAAGGGTGAATAGGATGAGGTCCTTTTAGATGGGGGTTTTAGGCACTACACTGCTGTACGGGACAGGTTGTGTCCAGGGGGTGCGGTTGGGGTGGGGGAGAAGTGGACAGGTTTCGGGCCTTTGTGAGTGTGTGTTTCCATGGTGGACAAGCCCCAGGCCAGAGGGACTGCCTCTGTCCCCCTCTCAGGCCCCTATCCTCCCTGTCAGCAGTGAGTTATTGATGGGACAGGTTGGCAATGGAGATCCCCCTCCCTTATTGGGGGTCATGAATACCACACAGCTGGATGGGAACTGTTTGGGATAGAGTGAGTGTGGATGGTGCATGTGTGGAAATTGTGATTCGGTACAATACGCTCCTTGTGTGTGAGTTTGAGAGACTGTACTGTATGATGTGTGCGACTAGGTGTGTTAAAGGATATGATGTAAGTGTGGTGCGTTGTGACTTGTTTATTGGCACCCTGCAGGTGTGTAGATAACAGTATATCATGAATAAATGAAGGTGATGGGAATGGGAATCAGAGAATGGGAATCTTTATCTGTCTGTCAGGCATGGAGGCGATGAGTTAGGGAATTTTACTCTTAAAGGGATAGTTCACATAAAAATGACAATTCTGTCATCATTTACTCGCCCTTGTGTCATTCCAAACCCATAAGACTTTGAAAATCTGTTTAATCTTTGAAACACAAATAAAGATATTTTTAATAAAAACCTGAGAAGTTTCTGTCTATCCATTGAGCGTTCAGGTAACCACAAAGTAAAAAATCCAAAAAGTTCAAGAACCCTTTGTGAAACGAATCCATTCGAATCAAGTGGATTAATCAATGTCTTGTGAAGAGATACGATCACTTTATGAGACGAAGAGATTTAATTTGGGGTTTTATTCACATCTAGACCAAATGCTATTTGTGTCAATCATTGTTTTGGTGTAAATAAAGGCCTAAATGATTAATCTGTTCATCATATAAATCAGGGGGTCACTGTCCTGCAGAGTTGTCCTCTAACTTGCCTCAACACATCTGCTTGGAAGTCTCTAGTATGCCTAATGAGACCTTGATAAGCTGGTTCAGGTTTGTTTAATTGTGGTTGGAGCTGAACTTTGCAGGCCAGTGTCCCTCCAGGAGCAAGATTGGATATCCCTTCATTATAAAGCGATCATCTCTCTTCACAAGACATATCACTTCACAAGTTTTTGTTACCGGGACATTTAAGACAAATAAAAACACTTACTGCACCTCTCATAATTCTGCAGACAGTATCTCATACTTTAAACCGATAAAAGCTATTTCAGATTTCAATTGATATTATCACTGACATCAGTGCATTCATTACCTTATATTCTGGATATTGATGCTTTCATAAAGAGTCAAGTGCAAAAAAATCTCACAAAATCCTATTGCAGCCATTTCTATGTCCTGCAATCGAAGATCATCCATATGAATTTGCCACAGTTATAAGTTTTAAATGCAGAAGTAAATTATTCTAAATAGTTTCCCCATGTCCCGAAGAGGAAACAAAAACAGTTGTACAAATATTTTGGAACTGTGGAGAATCACAACCACGTGTTGATCCGAAAATAATGTCCTTACTGTTTGAGAGTGTTTGAGAGTCGTAGCACTTGTTTGCGAATCATAACACTTATAGTTCAAAGGTAAAGAAACATGAGATTTTTGCAATAAGCTAAATAAAATTTGCTGTTATTACATTTAGGCCTTAAACAGTACCATTTAAACAGCATCAGTGAGTAGCCTTGAAAACAAACACCACCACCATCACCACCAAATAGATATGTTAGAGATAGCATTTTAATCACCCCCTCCACTTTAAAAGGTAGGTAATTTTTTTGCCATAAACACATTTTGTTATTAGTTGAAACTCTCTTTACGATAGCAATCCATAACATAAGTTATCTTATAGTTGTATAGGCTAAATATTAAATCACTACACATCGTCAGTTGAAGTCTTAGGACCAAATTTTTTCATCCAATCGGAATGACAAACAAGCAGCAGCCGCCTTTTATAGTTCCTCCTGAACCAAAACAACAAGCTTAAGCTGCGTTCATGCCATATACTGTAATTACGATGGCAACCTGTGATGTTCTACCCAGAGCTGTTCTTATGATGTTTCTTATGGGTAGGGATTGGGTAAGTACTACATTTTGGGACAGGAATGTTGATCCAGTATCAACAAAATATGTTGGACCATGTCATCCAGGACCATGTCTTACTTGGCAAAATCATGGTGAACATATATATATATATATATATATCACATTTTTTGTTTGATATTGTGTTGCTTTTCTACTTCACGATGATTACTGCACTAACTCTGACAAAACAGCAGACTTTCATAATGCTAACAGTACGTTTTTCACTCAGACAGGTGTTAAAAAAATAGCCTGGATCTCTTTTTTTCAACAAGGTTCTGCTCTCTCAGCACAACAGTTAAACAGTCAGGTCACACTTCTGTTGGCTGGCAGGTAGATCCTTCCAATACCATCCCTCGCTGTCACCGGTGGGACCACGTGTTGGACCGGAAACCTCCCGGCCCCACGGTGGGAGTCCTGATGCGATCTGACAGAGCTGTCAGCGACCAGGTGGCGTCTCTTCCTCGCTTTTCCAAGATCTGTAGATGTCGCTGTAGCAGACACAGACTCACGACCCCCCCTGGTTTTCTATCTGCTGTGTGGAAGCATTGTGGAGTGTCTTAATTTCCCTGTGCGCTCTCGTTCGTTGTTCACAGCGTGACAGTGAAAAATGGTTCGTCAGCTCAGTTCTCTTTGCCGGGCGAGGCGAGGCCAAACGACGTAACATCTGGCGACGGAGCTCTGTCTCCAGGGTTTGTTGGCACGTGCTCCTGGCTGCCGTTTCCCTCTCATTTTATTTCCCTCCCTCACTTTCTTCCCCTCTTCCTTTGCATCTCTCGTTCCCTCCAGAGGTGCTTGTGAGCAACAGCAGGTCCAGGTGGGCTCTTTTACCAATCAGACTCTCATTGACGTTAACTTGACGACCAAGAAATGATGCCATGGATCTATACATTTCTCAATAAACTACTTGTCTGGAGTAACATCCTACATTTGCTTACAGGAATATTCCAGGTTCAAGACAAGATTAGCTCAAGTGACAGCAATTGTGGACTAATTGTGTGAACTGGAAGTTGCAACCAACATAGTAATTAGCAGGTGAAGTGGATTTACTGATTGTAGAGTTAACGAAAGTTATCATGAGCATTATATAATGTTTAAAGCAGATGTCTTACATGTCAGTAGACCAGGAAGATTATAAAACAAGCAGTTCATTCATAATCTTACCTTCATGATTTGGAAATACAAACCTGGAAGATGGAACACAACAAGCGCAGCACTGAAAAGGGGCAGGGCTACATTGGGTTTATTGTGACGTATTTTCAGAGTGAAAAGGAATATTGAATGAGAAAATAAGGGCATGGCTTGTGTTTTACCACTGGGAATCGATTGGATCTAGAAAAGTGGGATGCTCCGTTCAGCTCGCTGTCAAAGCTCGCAGCAGACTGATAGTTGATGGGGAAATTCTTCCCAAGCTGTGAATCAACTTGCATGGATGAATTGTTCACCACAAGACTAGTAATTAACAAAGTAAAATCAATCTTGATTTCATGGGTCAATTTTGATTTCATGCCGACTTTAACTTGTATTGAACCTGGAATATTCATCTACACCGTAAAACAGTCACAAATGAACATTTAGTTTTTGAAAAATGCAGATATTTGACAAGTACAGAACAAATGCCCACATCTCAGTAAAAGAGCCCACACATCCTGTGGTTTTCAGAGTGCCTTCTATAACACCCAATCACAGAATATTTCACTGGTGCTGAACGTTAGCTCTTTTCTTGCCTGTGGAGAGAGCCTGGCAGCACGCCTCATTCCACCGGAGTGCATTCCTCAGTGATTCATCAGCATATGCCACACCAATAAAACAAACCCTCAAGATCATAGTCATTTGTTTGCTGCTGCTTACGAAACCTGATATCAAATCTGAGTGGCATCTATTGCTTGTTTTTGATCAGTATCTCATAGAAAAAACAATCATTTTAAAAGCATTAAAAAAAATCACTGTCCTAATGACAATAAATCATCATTTACACAATCTCAGAGATGATCTACGCTTCGTTCACACATTGCTAATGCACCTGATATTGCTGATATCCCACACTAATCTCAAAACCGCAGCTCTTGTTCCAATAAACAGTGAGTGAGGACAAAAAAAATCACTTCTAGAATACCAAAAGGCCTCAAAGGCCTAAAAAGAAGCTTTAGATTTATATAAAAACATACATGCCATGTTCCCTGAGCAACTTTCATGCCAAATTGACCAGATCGATTGAGGATCTTCCTAAACCAACACTTTCTCTTTTATTCTATTAAAAAAATAATAATA
The DNA here is from genome assembly GCA_038021265.1 of Cyprinella venusta. Taxonomy (NCBI): domain Eukaryota; kingdom Metazoa; phylum Chordata; class Actinopteri; order Cypriniformes; family Leuciscidae; genus Cyprinella; species Cyprinella venusta. Next base: position 41,489,593 of record CM075863.1, read on the forward strand.
ATAAATTTACAAGGACTGCGTATAATAGCACTTGCATATTGTTGTCCTACTGTAAGTTTAACTGCTTCTGTTGTTCTCATTTGTAAGTTGCTTGGATAAAAGTGTCTGCTAAATGAATAAATGTTAAAGTTCAAGGCTGTAAAATAAAACAAAAAAAGGCTGAACAAGTATGGCTTGATTGGAAAGGTTGCCCAGAGAATGCTTCTTCTCTCAAAAGAACATCAGCAAGGCTATGGTTTGCAAAGATGCATCTGAACAAACAACAAGACTTCTGGAACAATGTCCTCTGCACAGATGAGACCAAAGTGGAGATGTCTGGCCATTTAATGGACAGCGCCACATTTGGAGAAACCAAACTCAGAATACCAGCACACACCTCATATTAACTGTCCATTGCACTATAGACCATGAACTCCTCTATATACAAACATATTCTAGAGTCAAATGTGAGGCCATCGGTCCGACAGCTAAAGGCCCAAATTGGGTCATGCAACAGGAGAATGATCACAATCACACCAGAATGGCTGAATAAGAAAAGAATCAAGGTGGTGGTGATGGTGGATAAGACACATGCCTTTGGTGTGACCAGGGTTCGAATCCACTGTGAGACACCAATGTGTCCCTGAGCAAGACACTTAACCCCTAGTTGCTCCAGAGGCGTGCGACCTCTGACACATAGCAATTGTAAGTTGCTTTGGATAAAAGCGTCAGCAAAATGAATAAATGTAAAATGTAAAATGACCTGGCCCAGTCAAAGACTTCAACCCAACAGAAATGTTGTGCCGGGACCTTAAGAGAGGTGTGCGTATACAAAAGCAAACAAACCTCAATGAACTCAAGCAACTTTGTAAAGATGAGCAGGCCAAAATTCACGCACAAGGATGTGAGAGACTAAAGTCATACAAAAAAATTATTACTTCTAGTTATTGCTGCAAGCAACTGAATGGTGTATTTAGTCACACATGGCTTCTCCATTTTGGCTTTATTTTTGTTAAATAAATGACAGTGTAATGTCTTCTTGTTCGTCTGAGGTTGTAATTACCTGATTTTAAGAACTGCTACTGACCAGATGATTTTGTATTATGTCCTGAATCTGAATTCAAAAGGGTGTCTTCTTCTTCACGTGATGCTTAAAAAAATATTTATTTTGGCCGACTCCGCAGGTGTTACAAACAAAAGAAAGAATGTTGAATCGCAACAGCGGCTGTCAATACAACTATATGTCACAACAACGTACAGTAGCAGAGATTAGAAGGATTTTAAACTTGTTGCCTGGCAATACAAAACAGTGCTAGCAGTACAAAAAATACAAGACTAACAGTAAACATCACACAGAAGGCTTAACACAACGTGCGCAGAACTGAAGAACATACTTTTTTATTTTACAAGTCATTAATAAACACATTAAAATCTGTAGTAAGCCCATTATTTTCATAACATGAATCAAAGCTGCATTAAATTGATACTGAAACCAAACCCTGCCAATTCTTTTTTTAGCACAGACTGACAGCTACTGACTTTCTTGCTCTGAAAATTTGTGTTTGCTGCAGCCAGATTGAAAGAGTCATCAAGGCAAGAAATCATAAAGTATGGTCACTCAAAGGAAGCAACAACTGAATTGCACACTAAAACTTCATTCACGAGACCACAGACATGTTTTCAGCTGTCGTAATATATGGTTCTAATTTATATTCAATACGGAGAGTTTATTTCTGACCTGCACTCTTCCTCTGAGAAGCCTTATGGGCCCCCGGTCATACTTCAATGAGGATATAAATGTCAGATCATGTACTGTGATCTCGAATGATCCAAATATTGTTAGGAAATCCCTCTTGATTCAAGCATTGAATAGAGTGCTGGAGTGATTCATGTCTGTTTTGAGTGGAGAGGGCTATAATCGTAAAGCGAGGAGATTATTTTAAGAGGCAGCCGGCAGAAGGTACAGACAAGTCTGAGCTTGCTCACTGACTGAGAAACTGGCTGTAATAGCATAGTATTTATGATCTCGGGCCAAGGGGCTCTGTTACACAGTGTTTTTTATGAACTCACTACTTGTAAGGCAGTAAAAAAGCAGGATCATTAAAGCTGTGTACATTTGTAATTATAGTATGTAGTACTTTCCATTGGTCTAATTTCTCTGATGTTTATTTTACACTTTGTTTTGCATTAATTTAATTCACTTTATGCATTTATCAATTTATTTGATTATATGTAGTATAATCAGATAGTATAATATGCACTTTTTGTTCCCTTATTTAGCTTCAGTGTATAGGTAAGGTATAAGTAAGCTATACACTAGCTGATCGAATTCAAAACTTTTTGATGCAAAATTCCCCAAAATATACGGTAATCTTGTTGCAAGTAAAATATGTAGCAATATATACAGTTGACTAAAATATAAAGGCAACTATATATTTATGTAAGTAGACATTTTTACCGTATGAGAAAAACGGTTTACTAACACTCTCCACTTAGAGAGAATAAAATATATACTTATGGATAAACTTCCGTACTTTGAAAAAGTGTGGTCTCCTCTCATTCACCATCTCTCTCTTGACAATGGAAATTAATATGTTTTTCTTCTAACTATAATAAAGTAATATTTAGACGGTAGGATAAGGTTGGGTAGGGAGGGAAGAGGGATTGTTTATGTTTTTCTTTTTGTTTGTTTATTTTGTTATAGCTATATGTTCCAAAACAAAAAAAGCACAATATGTCCTAACTGTACACATCTTTAAGTGGTTGTGCATTGTACTCCTGTATATGATGTAGATAGTATGATACTTTGAATGTGTGCTTTAATAAAAATATTTGAAACACGAAAAACGGTTTGACAATACGAAGATTAATCAATTATTCTTAAATTAAATGGCTTTCATTTTATTAAAATGTTGTCATTTTATTTTAAGCCAATACAAATTATTAAAATATTATCTATAAATATTTACTTCGTATATGTTCTTTGTAAATTATGACTATTAGAGAAATTAGAATGTATAAATAAACTTAGCATATGAGAAACATTTCTAATTCAATTCTCAATAAATATAATTACAAAGCAATATAAAAATACTCTTAAATTGTAATAAATAATTATAATATTATTTAAAAATATTTATCATATATTTGATGAACATTAACATTGAAAGCCCAATAATATAGCATTTTAATAAAACATTTATTTTTTCAGACTACTGGACCCTAGTTTGAAAACCCATAGTGTAGTTACTATCTTTAAAAAGTAGGTTGATTGTTATCTATTGAATCTGGCAAGCCACTGATTCAAACTAGCTTCCCCAACACTGAATCCTGGCAATGGAAAGCTTTCGGAAAATTACTCAATTTACAGACCCATTAATTCAAGCCGAATGCTACTGTATGTGAAAGAGAGACAATGGCAATGTTTTATTGAGCAGAAGCCAGATGAGCAAGGGAGATTAAACGCGGCGTTGATTTCAAAACCGTCTCGCAAATCCTTATTTTACGAGCCCTGCACTGGGATTTTTGGAGCAGCGCGGTACTCCTGTGTGTGTCGTATTTATCCCTGTACTTTTTATAATGCCGGCTCTCGTTGTGGAAGGAAGATCGACTGAGAAAGAGGATAAATCTTATTTGTGGTCTCCTTTCAGCTGTATGCTCTTCTAAGTCAGCAGCTGACGTTTTTACAAGGGTTTTGACGGGCGTGAGACTGAGTTTTCTTAGCCTGTGAGCGTTTCACTTTTTACAAGGTTGCGCTGTGTGGAGATGATTGTTCCTCGGAGACCCTGACGCTCAAAGAGTGGTAACACGGTAGCGCTGTGAAAGCGTCTCACAGGAGGAATCCAGAGTAGTAAAACCTACATTTACACAGAGACGCCTGAACCAAAGGCCCTCATTTATTAGGACTACACCACAAGGTTAATATGCTTAGGCACAACACACACACACACTTTAAACAGTGTCCTATTGCTTCAGAGGAACATGTGGAAGCACCAAGAGGAGGAAGACCATGCCGGATGGCCCATATCAAACTCCCTCCTCTTGGCCTACAGATTCTTCTGTTATAGAGCTACACCTTTAGACCTTTCTATTCAGTAATATTAAACCACTGTCCCTTAACTGCATTAATGGAGTAGACAGTGTGATTTGTTTTGCGGCCTAACACACTCACTCATTTAACGTGTATTATAATGAAGTCTTCAGAGGGTGATAAAAATTCAGTTGAGCCCCCAGTATGGCTCCTCAGGGTCACGTTGTGCTTACGTTCTGCAAGTAGGCTGGTGCAGTTCACATACTCATTTATCACTATTAATAGACAAGTTCGGGAACAAGGAAAAGTGACCATTTAATATTTGAAAAAGGAAACAGTTACACGTCTTCTCAACTTGCATTTAACATGGTCATCATCTGGCTCCAGCAGTAATATTGTAGAAAGTCAAAGATAACTTTCTGAATCTGCAATTCACATCAAGGAATGATAAAAATGCAATGCGAAATGTAGCGCTTGTGTGATACAGTGATAAAAGTACTTTTCAACAAAGGCCCATCCTGAGTAAGACTAGTGAAATTCAATAGATTCAACAATCTTCATAACCCTTATCTCAAAGGTCACGTGATAATGTGAAGTCTGGTAAACATTTACCATATCATTAAAATAGTAAAATTATAAAAATTTGTATAAGTATCATTTACATTACATATAAATAAATAATATTTCAACTTAATACAAAATAAATGTTTTCAATATAATATTATAATCATTTGTAAACAATATTAAACCCAGCCATTTAATTTTAATTGGGTTTTGGCACCATTGGGTTTGGAAACTTGGATCCCATCTGGTGGTCCTTTGCATCAAACTCCTGAGATTACTGGCCACATTTATTGCCCAAATATAAATACCCCGGTTCAGTTCAGTGCTTGCCTTTCAATAAATGTTAGGAACATCATTTATTTACTGGCCAATTAACAAAGTGTTTTTAAACTTTTAGAATGTACAACCCCAAACAGAACTAACCACTGTACCAGCATTATTTATGCAGTCAAAGGTGCGCACACCACATTAACTGTCTCTGTGCTTTGCCAAGTAAAACCACTTCCAGCAGAATCAACAAAACATATTCATCAGGCCACATTCATCAGACCTGTAATCTTGCTCAGGGTGACGAGGTAACAAGAGCGCTCTGGATAATAGTCAAATGACAAGTGTTTTGTGGTCATGTTCTTTTGTGTTAAGTAGCTTTTGACACTATGGGTTAGCGATTATAGGATTTTCTGTGCCTACCCCCTGACAAAAGTGCTGTTTTTAACCAGGATCCTCCGCACAAAAAGACATGCAAATTGATTCGAAGCTGTGAGCCGGCTGCTCTGAGCTTTAATATACTGACTGGAGGTGATAAATCACAGCTAAGCTACAGCTAGCACGCTAACGGTCCAGCACTATGATAACAAACACAGTTCTGTGTTATGGGTCATAGAGGCATTGACATTCATTTCCCTGAAGCTGAATAACTGACTTGCTGGCCTTCACAGCGAGCAGCACTGGGATGGAACGGCGGCCATGCTCGGTTCCCTCGCTCCTGGATCCACAACACAGAAAAGAGAAACAAACAGCGCTTTGATAGAAATGCACACGCATAAGTGATCAGTCTTATTAAATGACGCAGAGGAGATTTAGTGGAACTGCGTGCATAAATGGCCACATTGATTTGTGCATTGTGATTTATGCAATGCAATATGTTACAAGCACTGAGCACGTTGGTGAATATTCACATACGCCCACACACGCCCGTGGATCAACATCACACAAATCCACTCTTCATATTCAAGGCTAAATTGACCCAGAGAGTTTTACCGGCACAAGACACCTAGGTTTAGATAAATTTCCCATAAAGAGAGGTTGTGAATATAACAGGGAGAGAGAAAGCGAGACAAAAATAGAGAGAGAGAGCCGGGGAGAGAGAAGAGACAGCGGAACTCAATCAGAGCTGGGTCATGAGGGTTCAGGGCTGCAATACAGCGTCTGTGCAGTGCTGAAAAATGTGAGGTGACAGTTCATTTTCGCTGGTGACAGTCTTTGTCGCTCTCACTCGCCTGCTCGCCCTGCCAACAGGAACCGTGCCGGCAACCGTTGCCCTGACAGCGGAGAGGCGGACCTTATCTCGTGACAGGGCTCCGCAGAGACCAATTGGAGAAGCCGCGCTGCTCTGTGATGCTCAGGAGAGAGAGAACGAGGCCGGAAGAAATACAGCAGCAGAAAGGCTTAAAGAGAGGAACACACACACACGGACTGTCCTCACAGGCCTTTCACTGCTGTATCAGAATGAGTCCCGTCTTAAAAGGATTTGGTCGTGATTGAAATTTGTTCCAAACCGTTTTTTTGTCTATTTAATGAAAGTCAGTGGAGTCCCAAAAAAACAACATTGGACCCAATTTACTGTCATTGGATTGAAAAAATTAATTTGTCACAATTAGACAATCTGCATAATTCAGAATCTTGAGATTGTCTTTTAATGCCTTTTAAAGTTTGTCCTAATGAATGTTAGACAAGGATTTTGTGACAAGGCTTTGTTTTTTAAGTTGTGGAAGTTTAAAGGTTTATTGGGCCTCATGGATCGTTATTAGTTAAAGAAAAAGTGAATACGATCAATTGTGTTAATAAAGGGACAGGTCACTTTACCGGTAAATGAAAATGTACTCAACCTCATGGCATTCCAAATCTTTATTATATACATTTTTCTAAGAATGTTTCAACTGGTTTTGTCCATTTAATAAAGGTTACTGGGGTTCCACAACACTGAAACCAATTTACTTTAATTGCACTGACAAAATAAATGTTTTCAAAATATATTTTTTCAGCTTTTTTAAAATGTTTTGAGTGTACTATATTTTGACGGAAAATTGACGGCATTGGTGAAAAGACAGCAGACAGTGGATCAAAGTGTCGTGGGGAAAGGAGACCAAATTTGATCTGAGAGAAATTTTCACTTGTCATTGAACAGACACATGCTTTACGAGTGGTATGGATGATTGCTCTCTTGCTCTCTCTCTCTTGCTCTCTCTCTCTCTCTGTATTTTAGCTTGCACAATCGGCTCAGTGGAGTGACGCCTTGGAAAATGAGAGCCGATTGGTGTCGACGTGGCAACGAATGGCCCTTAATTTGCATGCTAATTGTGCGATGGCCGCTGGGTGATTGTTTTGGGGCTGGATCAATGTTGAGAGGAACCTCACAATGGCACCCAATTACAGCAAACACCCCCACTGCAATGGCCTGGATGACTGTTTATGTAATCATGTTTTGAAAATCACGTCTGTACCTGTCGAATTTAGCGTCATAAATGCTACATCAAAACCCAATGAACTCTTAATGACATTGATGTTCTTTACATTACATTGGAATAGAAATGCAAATTAATTGTTAAACTGGAATTAAAGAATAATTAGATTGCTTGAGTAGTAACTGGTGCATGCATTGTGGAAATCACACATGAATTTCAGCATAGGTTTTATTGTGAGCATACAGGAGACCCAACTTAAAGCTTGCTTAAAGCACTATGCGACACCTTTTAGCAATCAGTCAGGATACATCATTCAGAAACAAATCGAGAATGTCTTTTAATGCCTTGTAAGTTTGTCAAGACAAAAACTTGAATGTTAGTTTGACATAGACTTGGTTTAAAGTTTTGAAATAAATGTATAAATCTTTGATGTTTAAAGCGGATGGATGGATGAATGGATTGATGAATAGAACAGACAGACAGATATATAGATAGACAGACATGGATGGAACAATACTTCATTCAAATTCCATGAATTTAAGAAAAAGTACCAATTCCTCTGAGTTTTGCACAACCATCCAATCAGTACATGGGTTCATCTCATTAGTACACATCTTTCAGAACACACTAACAGTGCATCCTACTGGGATTTTTCCCCAATTAAAAGTTATGTGTGTGCAGGTGAGCTTGAAAAAATCTTTCCAGAAACATGTCTGCGTTGACAAATTGATTTCAGGTCTTCGTATCCAATTTTCCATCAGAGTCTCTCTGCAGATCAGCGCCCAAACGTAAAGGATGCATTTCTATCGGAGACACATGGCCCAAGCGTTCAGCCCATTGAACACCTGTTCACTAAGCACCAGAGTGAAGGTCCATTTATTTCATATGGGACTCAATAGCTCAACCATCCATCCAGGGAGTCAATGCTTTGTTGGCTGTGTCTAATGCTGCGAGCTCCACAGAAAAACAAACCCTGATCACACACACCGAGGGAACACCAGATTTACAACCCTACTCGAGACTTGTTGTCTAGCATAAAAATCCTGAATCTAACCTGATTAGTAAGAGATCTGGGGTGCTAAGCCCTGTTTTGTTCTGTATTGATTCAAGCGTGGATTGGAAGAGTCAATTAAGGCTTGTGATTCAGATTCACACGAGTCATCCGTCTTTGCAGAGGTGGCTCTGACTCATCACCGAGCCAATCAATTCACAGCTGAATCAATGCTTAAAGGAACTATAGGCTGAGTGCATGTGTGCTGGCTCTGGTGAATGGCACTTGCTTTAAGGATTGTAAGCAGAGATCATGTTCACAAGCCGCTGCAATGGAATGAAATACTTGTACAATCTTTTTTCATACATATCTCTGTGTGTCTCTTTATCTCTCTCTAACACACACACAATTGAAAGCCTGTCCAGGTCAGGACCTGCTACATCCGTTGCCATGGAAACTTGTAATGTGCAGAGGGATTTGTTTCTAAACGCTTTTCTCTTGTCTTCCCTTCCTTCTCATTATCCTATACATCCATCTATTCATCCACCCATCTATCCATCCATCTATCCATCTATCTATCTATCTATCTATCTATCTATCTATCTATCTATCTATCTATCTATCTATCTATCTATCTATCTATCTATCTATCAATCATTCTGTCTATTCATCCTTCTATGAATGTGCCTAACTGTGCGTCTATTTGTCTATCTACCTAATCATTAATATTCGATTGCATCTATCTATCCATCTATATATCCGTCTGTCCATCCATCCCGTTGTTAGGATTCAACCTTTATATTTAGCAAATTTGACCATCTTGGTTTCTCTCTCTCCATGCTGTTACCAAGCTCACGTCCCTCGTGGTGTTACAGAAAGTGACTGATGAACTGAGACTGAAAAGGGTGAAAGAGAGAAAGAGACCACCATGACAGGTGCTGTGGTGTCCAGGCAGATCACTAAATGTCCCTGTCAGTCTCAGCGCTTCAGATGGCAGCAGATCTAGGAACAATCATTGCTGTCCTTCATTACACTACGCCCATTATACCGGTGACCAGGGTCTTTTTAATTTACCATATCATACAGTACTGCATTTACATAGTTATTTCACCAAGCAATTAAATCATGAATTCCTCTATATCACAGAAATGCAGATGGGTAAGGCTACACAAACAAAGAAAAAAGAAGAGTGAGCGAGAGAGCCTGACAGATATTTGAGGGAAAGAACATACAGGATGAAAGAGAACAGAGAGTAATGAGAGACTGAGCGTTCAGTGGAGGTAAAGACAGATGGAAACAAGGCCAAGGAGAGACACAGGGAAGACAAAAGAAAAAGAGAAGGAGAAAGGAGAGAGAAGAGAGGAGAGCGACTCGGCTGTAATGGCTCGCGTCTCCTGGCAATCGAATTCTTGCCGCTCTGTCGCACAGGGAGCGTTAATTGACAGGCAACCACTTAAGTCTTAATTTTCTTTTAAGATTGTGGCGAAAAAAGAAGGAGAGCGAGGGGAAAGAGAGGGTCTACGAAGGGGGAATTCTAATGAGGGAGGCATCACGTCTGAGCAGGGCCATTACGTGTGATCTCTATTCCATTCTCCCAGCAGACACCACGGGTCCGCTGTTTTAATGGCCCAGCCACTGGACGGAGAGAGCATGTCACAGCTAACCGCCTCACTGTGCAGGAATGAATTTAACACTCGGCTAGGTCCTTGTACTTAGGTTTAGCATGTGTCTAATCGAAGTCTCGGGAGAGTCGGAGATGGTTTGCTGCATGGTTTGAGTTGAGGAATGGTTTCATGACCTGAAATCTGGTGGAATTTGAATCCCAGAATTGCCTTAAAGTCCCCCTATTATGCTATATTAACGGTTCCTGTTTTGGAAGTCTCCTACAAAAGGTATACTGTACATGCATCCAAGGTCAAATAACATTTACATTTTCTCATAATATACCTTGCAGCATCACCTCTTTTCTCACAGTGTCTGAAACGGTTCGATAAAGGATTCAGTCTCTCTAAACCCCTCCTTTCCAAGAACCTACTCTGCTCTGATTGGATGGCCCAGTCTGTTGTGATTGGTCTACTGCTTACAGCATGTGTTGGAAACCCAAATAGAATTTCAGCTCCAGAGACTTCCAAGCACTTGCATACACAGTGGTTTAACATTGGTTTTGCGCAGACAGCGCAGAAAAAAGCATATTTTAGAAATGTCGACCATGCAAAGCAAACTCTTCCAGTTCTCAGCTACAACTACAGTGCTTAAGGGCAGGTCAAAGTAGACCGTGTTCCCAGAAAGCCAATGAAGACCATAGGCTGCAAATGGTTTACAGTTCTATGTAGGTATGTAACAGGAAGTAAGACTGAAATGGCTGCTGACTCATTTTGGTAGTTCAGAATCGATTTAGGAATTATAAGATAAGGATTTCAAATATCATTGCAAATGGCACATATTCAAACTGGTGCTTTCTATTAGGTTAGGACGCATAAGAGAACCAATGGCGTTTGGAGTCAATTAAATCAATCTTGGCATGTCACATCAACACACCAATTCTGAATTTAAACCCAGACACAAATTACATTTCAGAGCTTAGGAGGAAGTGAAGATTATCAGTGAATAATTACATAAATCCAATGCCTATCATTCAGAAGACTTGAATGGAGTACATTTATGTATATTTTTAAGAGAGTGTAAACAATGACAAACTTTTAAACCAGAAATGTCATTTCGTTTGACTGGTTTCAACAACATTGGTAGTTTTTAGTTTGGGTCTATTCAAAAGCAAGTTTAGGTTTAAGGTTAGGGCTTAACTGTAGATTAGACAAGACAAATCAAGAGACAGATAAACCCATCACAGATCAGATCTATTGCTTTTTAGTCAAAAGTCTGGCAAGGTGAAACTACTCATAGCCAGCCAATCAGATTAGAGCTGGCAACTTCAGCCAGTGGTTGTCATTTTTTGTGTGCGATATGCAGACAAAGCTGAGACTTCCTTTCAATCACCTTACACTAAAAACACATCTATTAGATGTTTTTTAATGCTCCCGACCGTTAGAAAGTGAGCGCGTGTGAGAACAAAAGAACTTGAATATCATATATTCTGACCGTCATAAGAAAGACCGCATACGATTTGTATTAGAACTCATAAATGGGTTAAAGAATGAACTCGGTAGGCTGTATTATTGTTCAGTCCCCTTTAAATCTTTCTCTCAGACCTCTGAATGCTTATGGGCAGAGTGTATTGAGCAAAACTCTGAGGCAGTGCAGCTCGCCCCCTAGTGACACTGAGATGAATGACTAAAAGCCTGCTGGAGAAATCTCTGTGATTCACTGATATGTGAGCCCTGGAGAGAGTGGGGTCAGGCACTTTACAGCTGTGCAGAGGCTGCTGGACTACCACAATTTCTGTCTAAGCTCAAAACAGATTCCACACAATCCATTTTCTTTTAGTATTCTTTATAGAGATGAATTGCAGGCAAAACAGTTTTGGCATTAATATAAACATGCATTTTATATTATATTATATAAATAAAATGGCTGAATCTCTCTCTCTCTCTTTATATATATATATATATATATATATATATATATATATATATATATATATATATATATATATATAAATGAAAAATAAGTGTATGTTTTGAGTGTTAATGGCTCCAAGGCGTCATTCCCTCTCATATCTTATCACAGTGGCCTCTAAAGAACCAAATGGTTGAAGGGTGGTTCTGTTATCTCACCACTGCCTCTCTTGCCCCCTCGTCACATAGATATCATATCTCACCCTGTATCTTTCTCTCTCTTTTTTTCCTCACATACACACATACACTCTCTTTTCTCGCACACATAAACACAAACACATCGTTTCTCACACACATTCATTCTGTCTTGCACTTGCCCTCTCTTACACACATACAGACTCAGTCTCCTTGCTTTTCTGACAGCTCAGAGGCTCCATGCCTCCAAGGTGCAAAGCCGAACTCTTGGCGATGGCAGCAAGGGTTAAAAGGTTATCGCCGTCACCTTTGACTTGGCCCCATAGGGGCCACCCACACGGTTGCCATGGCCACTACCCTTTATCAGAGCAGACGAAAAGTACAGCGGAGAACTGAAATTCAAGACAAGACAACTGCAGACTGGTCCTGGATCAGCATCTAGCTGTAAAGTAGGTCAATTAATAATGGAAGAAAAGGTCATTGTCTTGGATCACCCTGTTCTAACAATAGGTATAGCTTTCGACTAGCAGTTTACCAACACACTCAAGTGCCACCACACCTGTCCGGCATACAGGTGTGTGCTGAATGAGGCCGCTGGGCATGGAAAACTATTTTGGCTTTCTGTTACCCCAAAAATGTAAGAACATTGTAATATTCTTAGTTCTTTTGCTGGAGGATTGTGACCTGTACATCTTAAGAGTTTGTGTAAGTTCTTAGTCTCAATCGGGTCAAATGGACCATGCAACATTAATTACACCGAGCGGACTTTCAAAAGTTCTTGAATACTGAGTTTCCTTTTATTGTTGTGTGGTTATTACTGCCATCACTTTTCTCTCTCTGTGCGTGTCTGTGTAAATACACTTAGTCAATCGATATCTCCAGACTCACACCCTTATCTCAACCCACACCAGATTAAGAAGTTTTAATCAGAAGTCACGATTATCTTATTTACACACAAACTATACTGGTATAAAGAAGAGATCTAATCTTTGTTTAAGCAGTTGTTATCATAAGTAAAGCAATTTATGCTACCGATTGAAGGGGATCAGTGATACTAAGGTTTACAGATGATTGGAAGTGGAGAGTCATTTACTTAGCAGATTTATTTGGCAGCGTGAGAAATTAACCAGAGGACCTTAAAATGGCTGACATGCAGCATCATATCCACACACTCACACACACAAACTGGTCCAAACCAATCATTTCAGTTTATAAATAATCCAGCTAAGTTTAAGTATTTTCACATGTTTTGCACTGTGAAAAACTGTGATTCTCAAGCTTAGTCAAAATCCAGCAATCTCTCAAAATGGCTGCCTCTCGATCACGCCTCAGCCTTGAATCTGACTGCGACGGTCACGTGACCGCCTAACAAAAATTTCCTTTTCCGCATCCCCTCCGTTCCATCTGCTCCCTCCATTCACAATAACGAAGCAAGCGATGAGAGAAATCTCATTTAGTAGACGTCACCCTGAGGCAAGGCAGAGAGGGCATTAGCTACTGGGAAATAGTTCCCAAGTGTGTGAATATTTGCAGTTAGAAAGGGAGGGGGAAAAAAGTCTCTCCACGCCCAAAGCGCTTCCTAGCCACTTTTTAAAGCTCTTTTCTCAGTCGCTCTCTGTTGTCAGTCATCACTTGTCAAATTAGAATCAGGTTAGAGTGTTAGAGTATTATCTTTCTTTGTGCCGAGTGTCAGCTGAGCATTATCTCAGAAACAAATCAACCATAAACCGTGTGTCTGAGGGAATGAGAGTACATGAGAACAAACGAGCGAGAGAAAGAGAGCGGAATATAGAAGTGGTTTCTTCAAAGGAAATGGAAAGGAATAACTAAGAAATGGAAAATGCTGAAAGTCTCATTTTAGTCTACGTTTTTGGAAAAAAGAAGTGATGTGGTTTGATAAAATGATTGTTCCATCCATGTATATTACGTATCGTGGGCGAAAAAAATCCACAATGGAAAAGTCAAGATGCGGATAAAATTTCCAAAATAAATAATAAAAGTGGTGGATAAGTAGTTATTTGGTAAGAGGTCATGCATTTTGACTATGAAGCAAACAATGTCATATGACTGAATAATTCACTCAGATGATGGGCTAATATCAGAAATTTCCAACCAGAAATCTCCCAGACAAAATGTCTTTCACGACTGATGGAATGGTGCAACGGCATACACACAACTGGAAGTGTTTTGTGAATGTGTGCAGAACACAGAAGTGTTTTATATGCATACTGTATTACTGTACATGCTCATTGTTGTGCAGAAGATGTGAGTGTGAAGTGTGAGGGTTAACAGGTATATCTCTCATCTCCTGCTCATAAACTGCAGGCTTGGTGCTCTCGAAATAGCCAAAGGCGAGTGGCTGATTACATTACGACTGTTTTCCTAGCATCTGGTGTTGTAGAACAAACAGGCCTTTGTCATTGCAAAGAACAGACACCACACACACTCTTAAAAATATATGCTACCAAGGGGGAAAAGAACAACGGGGAATTTATTTTGAAGAAGATTGTGCTTTTCTTTTCTCTATATAAATACTACATATTGAAAAGAAAAATACAAATTTTAATTACATAAATGTTAAACATTACATTTAATTATTAATACAGTTTTATTAAATTATTTAGTTTTATATTTTAATTGTATACGAAAAGCTCAAAATATTATAAATAAATGTTTATACATTATATACATTAATATATATTTTATATATCTTAATGAATACAACTTATTTATTTACAAGTATTTCTTTTTTTTAAGATTATTTTTTGACAGGATTTCTCATTTTATTATTGATTATTTTATATATCCTAAAACATTGCATATGATTGATATATTTATATAAGTTTCTCACCCACAAAAAACTTTTGGAAAACTTTCTCACAGCTCTTTACTACAGCAAAGATAATAATGACAGAACTTTTATTTTAGGGTTACTATTCTTGTTTGACGACACAAGAATAGCCGAATATAGAAGACAAAGGCTGGAGGAGTATACGGCTCATTAAACCAACAACAAAACCAGACAAACTTCTTTTCTGTGTCCTGTTTATTTAACTTCTGATTCAGATTAATCTCTTTCAGGCTGGTCACAGTTCCGAGTAACTGTATTTTATACATTACGCACCCAATTGACAAGGAATGTTCTTTTTTAGGTCACACACATTTTAGCGTACTTTTAAAGAACTGAGAACAGAGGAAAGTGTGGAGGTCAGAGGCGTGCAGGGATCTCTGTGGTGCAGTCCGGAGGAAAAGTTTATCCACTATATGAGGGTGAGGTGGCCCCCTTTGTCTTGGAACAGAATGACTGAGTGAGTGTGGAGCTGACGGAAAGGTCAGAGAGAGTTCGGCAAGAGAGGTGTGCAACACTGAGCATGCGTCGGGACCGGGTCTCCAGCATGCGCTTGTGTTGGTGGGACAGGTTTGAATGATGATCTGAAGAGTGCTCTCGTGTTCTCTTTTCAGTGTGCTGAACTCTCTCTGGCTCAATGCCAGGAGCGTGAGAGCTTTTATCCGAAATGGGAGACATCCCTTCCCTGTCGATTCCCGCCCTCGCTGCCAGTAAGAATGCACAAGCTAAGATCTTGTGTTATTTGGGTTCCAGGATCAACTTCAGAAATTCACCAGCGGTTTCACGCTTATTTGATATGCCCTTTTCTTAATTTGTTGACCTTGACCGTCTTAATAAAACAAATTATCCGATTTTTTCCCTTTTTTTATATCTTTCTTGATCATGTGGTCTAGGAACCATTAACATTATGTAGACCCATCTAGAACTGCACCACAGAGAATCAACTTTTCACTAAAACAACAACTCAAAGTCTAAAATAAATATAATTAACTAAAATAAATTCTTAACATTTTAATTAACAAAGCTGTCTATATTCGAAGATTTGTGTACTCGTGTTCATCTTATATATATAAGATATATATATATATATATATATATATATATATATATGTGTGTGTGTGTGTGTGTGTGTGTGTGTGTGTGTGTGTGTGTGTGTGTGTACGGTTTAATATGTGGCGTGAATGCAATAAAAAAACAGTAGTATTATAAAATATCATTACAATTTAAGATAACAATAAAATACCAATTTTTATCAACTTCATCATGTATTTTATTCCTATGATGTCAAAGGTGAATTCTCAACATCATTACTCCAGTCTTCAGTGTCACATGACCCTTCAGAAATTCGAATATGCTGAATTGATAAACATAAAACATAAATTATTATTATCAACGTTGAAAACAGTTTTGTTGCTTAATATTTTAGTGAAAACCCTGAAAATGTTTTTCAAGTCTTCAGTGTCACATGACCCTTCAGAAATTCGAATATGCTGATTTGATAAACATAAAACATTTATTATTATCATCAACGTTGAAAACAGCTTTGCTGCTTAATATTTTAGTGAAAACCCTGAAAATGTTTTTCAAGCTTTCGAAGAAAAGTATGAAAAACTGAATTTAATTAAAATGGAAATATTTCATAACATTTTCAATCTTTTTCTTCACTTTTAATGAATTTAATGCATCAGTGCTTGAAAAACTTTCCTAAATCCAAACTTTAGAATGGTCTAAATAAATATTTAAATTAGATATATATTTTAAAATAAATCTGAGCATTAAGTACTCGAAAATGTCATAGGTCCTTCATACACAAGCAATCATACTCGTCAAACAGATTTTTGGATGGAGCAAAGCATCATGGGTGATTGCCCAGTCAAACAGTGCTGCCATTACTGTATAATTTAAGCTCTACCATTAACATAATATTTCTGTCTGATTTAAACTAATCAAAGCTCCTACACCGATTTGGCATAGGATAACAAAATAAATGCTAAAATACATCTACAGTTGCTTCCACTCTCAGGAAACCAGACACATTAAGTGGCTGTGATTTATCCAGCAATGCGGGACACAAGCATCACAAACAAATAAACTAAGAAAAAAGACATAGTTTGATGGCTATGCATACAACAAGAAAACTGTAAGTTCTTTGCATGGCTAAAAGGCTCTCTAAGGGCAGGGGCCACAGTGATCGTGTGGTGATGATACCACTGTCTGATTAAATTAGGCCCCTTCACTGTACTGGCTCCACAGGTCGTCTGCCAGATGGCGAGGAATCGAGGGCAAACCGAGAGATTCATCCCAGACCTCTTACACTGCCGCATCTGAAGCCATCCACAGACACCCTGACAACCTGTCAGAGCTCCCCAGCACTGAGAATAAAGGGCAGAATCAAAGAGAATGTGATGTGTGCGAGAATTAGAGACAGAGAGCATGAAACACCAGCACGCGCACACACATTCTAAAGTGAAGCATGTGATGTAAAGTTTATTAAATCAGTATTAATGTTCCACTTTTATGAGTTGGGCAGGGCACTGGCTGTAAATCTGAGTCCATTTACTACCTGAGCCACACGCAGAGAGATGAAATGACTGCGATAATATTCCCTATAATAGCTCAGCTAATGTTTGCAGCTTTAGTAAGAAAAATATTATTAGACCATGTAGCCCGACAGCGGCACGTTTCGCTGAGAAATATTCGGTGAAGGAAAACCCTTAAAACAACCACTTTTGACAAGTTCTGTTTCTTCTTCTGCCGTAATTCATACAATGTCACATTGTCGAGTAACCAGAAATGCCTCAATTTGACACCCACTAATGTTCGTAACATCCACAATCACTCATGGGATAATCATATTCATCTCAGTATGAATCTTCAAATATTCATATGTATTTATATGAATGAAAGGAATCTCATCAGTCCCTGCTCGGTGACCAAGCTCCACGGTTAGCGGATAGCATGTCCATTGCCCACTTAGTTCATTAATCATCCCAATCATTTTGACTTCTGAATTATGATCCATTACATCTAATTCCAGAGTTTTTTTCCTCCTTTTCTATGTCAGACCACCAGTCAAGCAAAGAGAAAGAGAAAAAGAAGAACGACCTCTAATGAAAGATTAGATGAGAGCCGCTCAGAATCTATCAAGAGACATCAAGTTTTAACCGAATGATGAATATCATCCTTTTAAGTAAAAAAAAAAATAAAATAATAATAAAGTCAACGCCAATGTAAAACTATCCAAGTTTAATTACGTTCTCTGGCAGGGCGAAAGCCCTGGACGAAAGCGAGAGACCACGTCAAATGGCTTTTCATTGCAGACAAGCAGCTGCAAAGCAGTTATTTAATCTAAAAATACAGCGATAATACATTCAACACAGACATGACATGTCGTATAATTTTCTGATATCCAGGCTGCATTATATTAAGTTAAGTTACAGAAGACATAAACAGCAATCTACAGGGAGTAATACAGTTTTATGAATTAACATTATGGCATTGGTAACATGAAGACAGAAGAAGAAAGTGACAAGTAACTTATGTTTTAAACTAAATTTAGTCAGTTAGTCTTTCTCCACCAATAAACAAAAGAAGTCAAAGTGTGTCATCAGACTGAAGTGAGTGGATCTGCACAACCACAAGCTATCTGGAACACTGCAAACACCAACAGGCATTGTTATACAAAATACATTATGTCTCTTGGAACCAATCACATCCAAGTATCGTACCCAATTGTTGCATAACAACATTTTAAAAATAATGAATCCATGGAAAGTATGTATTCAGGTTGACAACATATTTTCCTCCACGATTCACAAGTTGCTGGGTCCAAAATAGTGTACTTCCCTACTATATAAGATGAGAAAACCAGTATGCCAACAGAGTATTATGTCCAAATTCATATGTCCAGATTTACTAACAGCTTGCTCCAGAGCAAACCCTCAATTGGTGTTAAAAATCTACTGTCAGGATTTACTAAAGACACACAGGGAATAATTAACGCTGAAAAGGTCTGGACGGTTATTTTTGCGGCTGACCTTATTTGCCTTTCAGATGCAAAATTTATGGGAGGAGACTCATGCAAGGTGATTTACTAAGGTTTGCGCTAGTCAATTTACTAGTATTTGCACCATTATTTAATTCCCCCAAAAACAGACTTATTACGCGCTGCTCTTTTTAGATTGCGTTGGTCATTATTGAAATCATCTGGCTGTGTTTTTTTTTTTAGTATTGCACTCTCAAGCTAATTTGCCATTTAGTAAATTTGGCCCATTGTATTCAAAAACGAGTAGGCAAAAAGTACCCGGATGACCTACTACTTCCACAGAAAGTCTGAAGTGTGCATTCAATGGACACTTTTCTATCCCATGAGGTCTCGGGAGAAGAGTTAAGAATGTTATTAAATAAATAAATAGTTAAATATTTTATTTATTTACCTGCATGCCATGTAACCATTAACCACAATCAGAGAACTGTGCGCATGTGAATAGCTGCATCCAAAATCGCATACTTCCCTATATAGTATGTGAAAAATCTGAATTCACAGTAGTCATAAATTAGTACGCAAAAAGTACCACTTCTGGTTTCTGAAGTGAGTATTCAATTGACACTTTGCTATCCCATGGGGCCACAGTAAAGGATTTGTGAATGTCATGTGACCTATGACGCCAGTTGCGTCGTTTGACTGCCAGTGACAACATGTCGGATGTAGTACGTCTGGATTACATTTATTCTACACACATTCATAACTTTGCTTAAGTATTTATTCTTAGCTAAAAAGTAGCTAGAGAACATTCGATTTCAAACACATCCAATGTGCTGATAAACTAATACAATTTTAAAGGGTTAGTTCACCCAAAAATAAAAATTCTGTCAGTAATTATGCACCCCCATGTTGTTCTAACCCCGCAAGACTTTCGTTCATCATCGGAACACAAATTAAGTAGCCTGGGTTTCCCCATTCTGCCTTGCCACAGCGCGATTATTTGTGCTGCTTGGCAGTCTGGATATTATGAACCAAATTTTCCCCTGAAATGGGGAACCAATCACAGAACGGGGAGGGAGCACAGGCGCATTTGATAGACGTACAGGCGCATTTGATAGACATTCGTAGCACCCAATAATACGGCTCTGGGCATTCACAAACCATGCCTCAAATACGAGAAATTGAACATGTGGTTTCCAGACCAGGTTAATTCTCAATGATACGTGGTCTGGCATTAGCCAGGCTACAAATTAAGATATTTTTGATGAAATCTGAGAGCTGGATCGCTCCTCCATATAGGCTTCAATGGGATTGAAACTTGCCGGTCCAGAAAAGTTATTAAAGGCATCGTTAAAATAGTCCAAGTGACAACAGTGGCTCAATCTTAAGTTTATCAAGTGACAAGAATACTTTTTGTTTTCATATATTTTTCAGGTTTTTCTTTATTTTTCAAAGATTGGAAATATGTGCCTTGGACAACTGAGAAAACTCACATACATAAGTTTGTAACAGCAAATTACTTTGCTTGTAGTAATCCAATGACCTCATCAGCTAACAAAGGTGACATTACATCATGCATGTGTTTATGACACTACCTGAATGCCACACAAGAGTAATAGTGAATGTGTAGACAGGAAGGGAATTTATGGCATCTGTCTTCACCTGTATGCTTTCACTTTCATGAAAGAGTCTCTATTTAAAACTCTGAATGACAAAAGAAAAAAAATCATTGATGGGTTTTCATCTCTTGTTAATGTAAGAGGGCTCAATGAATGGCACAGCCACCTGTTAAGTGGGTTGTGCTTCTGTGTCTTTAGTTTTGTAGGTCAGTGTAAATATGTGCTTACATGATGTGTGTATACACAGTACTCAATGCACACACAAAATGGTATTCAAAAGAAGTTTGGACACACCTACTTATTCTTTGACATCTGAAAAGTAGCCACCCTTTGACTAGATTCCAGCTTTTCACACGTGAAATAGTTAACCCTGGGTCATTCTAAATGGAATCCTGGGTAATCTTGCTTCACATTTCACACTGTTCATAATTCAGCCAGGGTTAACAGTTAATCCTGGGTATTCATGAGCTTATGTTTCATACTGTACATTCCTAAAGAAGAAGTGCTAACCCTGCTTCTAAATTACCAGTGCGGAATGTTTTTCTACCTCAAATTCAACTGAAAATACTTTTAATGACTTCTGAAAAAAAAATCAAATCTTTTATCCCTTCATTTTGGAGCTACTCTTTTAAATAAAATGTGACAGACAATAAAAAAAGAAAAAGGATGAAACGTTTTTTTTGTAGTGTAGTTAGGGTGATGTAAGAGGCAAATTAAAAAAAAAATTTATATATATATATATATATATATATATATATATATATATATATATATATATATATATATATATATATATATATATTTAGCCTCTATATATCTATATCTATCTATATCTATATATATATAAAAACACAACAATAATTGTATAGATTTCCTAGAAATATAATAAAACACATTGCAGTTGAAGCCTTTTCCATCATTCATACACGATAACGTTGAAAGACTGCAGAGGCTTTGACGGCGTCCTCTGAACAGAGGTGACGTTGTCATCAGACTGATGTTTGGGTGATGCAGAGATGAAAGTCACTAGCGACATTTTCCTTATGGGACTGCCCTGTTATATTATGTATTACTTTCGTATGCCCCTTCTCTCACACTCGCACTGTCTTTTAGCAGCCATTTATACATTTCAAATGATCTTTAACCTCCAGTTCTGCGAGAGCGGGACTTGCGGTACTCTGTCATTTTCTCCCTCCGTTTACATTTCTTCATCTTCTGCAATCCATCTCTCTCAATCTATGCAATTCATCTCTCTCAGTCTTTCTCCCACAAGCATTTATATCCACAGGATGCTTTTATCAATGACCAACAATGATCTCCACAACCTGTGTACATAATTGATATGCTTAAATTCATCAATCTGAGCATGCCAGACTCCTGGAAAGGCTTCCAGCATCTTCTACTACACTCTCAGTGACTACCTAAAGCATGGAAGCATGGTGCAACCGAGTGATCCACTACTACAACTGTTTGATTAACAACATTCTTTAAAATATCTTATTTTGTGCGCAACTGAAGAAAGAAACTCATACAGGTTTGGAACAACTTGAGGGTGAATAATTGATTACAAAATTTTAATTTTGGGGTGAACTATCCCGGCATGTATCTGCTTATTTCTGGCAATGACAAAGGTGGAATATTTGAAGAAAAAAAACCTGTTTGAAAAGATATTATTTTTGCAATTTCATCTAGTGATGCAGGAATTACAATATTTAACTTTAATCTCCAAAAAAGTATTACTTTACAGTAATACTAAAAAGTATAGAAAACCATAGTGAAACATGGTGCTGCAAAAAACTTTTGCCACAGGCCTTAAAAGCACAATTGTGCTTAAAAGCTTCACACACAGTAGTGTTATTATGAAACTAAATGAAAACATTTTTTGTTAACTGAAATAAACATAAAAACTAAGGCCCCGTTAACACGAAGGGAAATCGCAGATATTTCCCTGCGGTTTGGCCTCTCATTTACACGAAAACCCTGTTTTTATCACAGAAAGTGATTATTTCTAAATACTCTGGCCAAAGAGAAGATTTCTGAAAACGGCGGTTATATGTTGTCGTGCCAACTGGGAGAAACAGCGTTTAAGGTTCTCTCTTGATTATTCTGAGGATTCTGATTGGCTTGCATGGCTTTATCCTTCTCCCTACACTGCCGCCCATAGGTTTGGCATAGATATGATGGTGCTCAACGGCGTATTTATGCGGGTGTGTGCAAAATGTTATTAATGAAAACGGAGAGGGGGAAAATATTAGTTTCTCTAAATACCCAGCTTTGTGTAAATGTGGCTACACAACTGGGAAAAAAATGAACCAAGTAAACATTTAAATATAGAATTTTAAATACTAATTGGTGACCCAAATTTTACTTAAACCAAATCAAACTAAACTAAATAAAAAATGAAAAAGAAACAATGACTGGGGTCTGGAGTTATGATTTCAACAGTCATACACTCTCAAAAAATGCTGGGTTGTTTTAACCCAATTTTGGGTAAAATATGGACAAACCCAGCCATTGGGTTACATTTTTAAATAAGATTTTTTACCCAATGGCTGGGTTTGTCCATATTTCACCCAAAATTGGGTTAAAACAACCCAGCATTTTTTAGAGTGTATGACCATGGTCAAACACTCTTGATTTTCTCCAGCACCACACAACAAACAGTATCCGAGGTGTCATCTCTGTTTCAGCTTTTGGCATCTCTCATCTGACCAGGATTATCCCTCACATCAAACTCCACAATCAGGCCTTCTTTAGGTCTGCAATCCCGGGTGCAGCTGCTTCTCTATTAGACTAAGTCTACTGCAGCGTTCACAAGGACACATTTGAACCTCCAATGCCAAACCAACTCCAACCTCCTCCACCAGAACATCTGACTGAATGGAGCTCCCCGACAGAGAATGTCAACTTTACACATACTTGAGACTTTTAAAAGTGACATTTACCACATTCTCAAACCAAAAATGGGCAGCCATATTTCACGTCAACACGGAAGTTCTTTCCAAGTGCAAATAGGCAAACTCTAAAAAGGTATGAGAGGGTGTGTGTTCCAAATCTCAGCCCCTGCATGTAACTACAAGAGCATAAAAGATTGGCTGTACGCCGGAAGACCAGTTAGTTTCCCCTCAGGGACACACTCCAGACTAGCCAACCCATAAAGCTAAGCTAAAAAGCTTGGTTTAAAAAGTGCCATAAAACACATGAGGGAAAGAGGGGCTTCCTTCCTCTCTCCACCCTGCGGCCTGACTGGGATAAAAAAAATATGAACCTCGCAGCGGCGGTTTGACGGATGACGCCACGCTAAATCACACTACTTCCTGCCGCGGCCCTCGCAGCGGTGCAAGAGTTGTGAATTATTATGATGTATTATTACCGAGCAGAGCTACGTGATATTACATTGTATGCCAAATTACGTTTGAGAAATAGCTTTATCTCATTAATTAATCATGCTAATTTATACCTTTCTGTTGTTGAGATACACAGAGGCTGGAGTTGCCGTACGCACAGATGTGAGAGTTTTCGAGGGAGAGGATCGTTTTGTACCTCGACGCTTTTGAAGGAAAGATTAATGGCAGGGTTTTGTATTTACAGCCTCTCGGTTGGAGAATCTGTTTCTGATAGCGGCAGTGAAAGCAATAGCAATAGATGGTCTTTAGTTCTTTAGCGAGTTTGTGGGCTCTCTCTCTCTCTCACACACACGCTTGTATGTGTGTGTGTGAGTGTGTGAGCCATTGGGTCACTCTTTCCATCAAGAGTCATGACAACATGGTGTTTTCATGGGGGTTGTTAATCTGGTCTTGCAGTGAGTGAGTGGTCCTGCCGAAGAGAATCCCAACACGCTGCACTGCCCCCTAATGGCCAACGTACCAAACAGCATCTGCAAAAAATATCCCATCCCCCACTCCACAGTGAATCTCTGTGCTGTATAGTGCTCCTCATGGGATATTATATGATGGGTCCGAACGGTTCTGTTTCTTAGTGAACCAACACAATACAAAAACGAAGTTATAATACAAAAAAGGTTCAAACTCTGTCATTGGGGTGGTACCCTTTCAAAAGGTATTAATATGTATAATTTCAGTAATAATGTGCACACTGTGCCTTTAAGATCCTAATATGCACCTATTATTACAGGTAAATAAGGTACAAAATTGTACATTTTGAAAGGCTAATGTCCCCGTGAAAGCTTTTGCACCATTTTTTTCTTTGTGGGAGTGAAAAATAAACTAATAAATAAATCTAAATTAAATTAACATGTAGAGGTAAAAAGAAATTGTCATAGGCAGAAAACTGATAATTGCAAATGGATAAACACAATGTAGTGTAATTTCACAGATAATATACATAACACATAAATAACATTGGGTCGCTTTGCAATTATATGAATCGTTATATGGTTATTATTTGAATTTAATTGTTGGTTTTAACACTTTACAATACGGTTTAACTCAACATTAGTTAAGTATCAAGAACTAACAATAAAACAATATTTTACAGCATATTAATGTAAATTTCTACATATATTAAAACATTATGATTTCAAGTTGTATAAATTAACATTAATGTATTGTAAATAAAACATTAATTAATATGTTTATAAATGTAGACTACTCTAGATTAATAAATATTGTAAAAATGTGTTGATTGAACCTTATTGTAAAGTTTTTTTTTTCGTCATGTCACCCATGGTCTAACCAGTACGGCAACTCAAATTTATGTGGCGCGCACACACACACACACACACACACACCTTAACATACCTGCAGTGTTTGGAAAATAAGGGAACATCATCTCCTGCGTCACCTATGTAGACATGCCATCCATCATTGTTAAGAAGTTAATACATTTGGCTTCTCAAAGCTAATCCCTTCCATTAGACCCCTGACTGATCGTAAAATCTGACTGATGCTATCTATATGAGGCAAATTACACGCAGGCTCCCATTTACACATTTAGGGATTTCTGCATACATCACACTTCTTGATAATCCGGGCTCAAAACACAGTTAAAATGGCAACTGAGACGGATCCTACTACACTTCACTGAGTTCAGAGGTAATCCTGACTGACATATTTGGGCTATATTTAAAATGCAGCATTTTAAATTATAAAGAGTTAATTTCATTATATTTTACATTTGTATTTCTTATAGCTAATGTCCCTTTATAATGTTGGTAACAATGCGTTTAAGAAGCTAACATTAGCTAATTGTTAAACTAACAATGAGTAATACATAGTTACTGTATTATTCCGTCTTTGTTAACGTTGGTTAATAAAAATACAAGTACAAAATAAAAATAGGCTACAGTAATAAGTTCAATGCTTGTTAGTTCACAGTGCATTAACTAATATTAACATATACAACCTTTGATTTTAATAATGTATTAGTAAATGTTGAAATTAATATGAACTAAGATTAATAAACGCTGATTAATAAAGTATTGTTCATGTTAACTAAGGTAGTTCACTCGGGTCCTTTTATTTTTCATTTGCAGTAACATGCACCAATGAATTGTGTAAATAAAAGTGCATTAAGGAAAGAAAATGGGGACAATTTAGATTTCATATTCATATTAATGGAATGTTTTAAACTCAAATGAAAATTCTGTCATCATTTGCTCACCCTCATGCTGTACCAATTCTTTTGTGGAATATAAAAGATGGTATTTTAAGAAATATTTTTTGTCCATACAATGGAAGTCAACTGTAACCAAAACACTGATTACCATTAATGAGTCTTCATTCACAAATAATTGTGTGGATTACTTCATATTTAGACGCACAGGAGAAGTTCTCATGAAAAATCTCTGCCTAATTCACAACATGCCTACGCACATGAGTTTCTTAATCTCCTCTAATGTTAATGGATTTGGAGTGGACCTTCTAAATAGGCATCCGCATGCACAAGGTTAGTAATTTGCATAAAACACGCCCAACCATCTCCATATAAGGGCTTTCCGCACAACCTTTCCTTTACAGTCTTCCATCACTCTCGTCAAACATTATGCCGCTCTCTGCAGACGCACTCTCACCAGATCCTAGAGCAAAGCTAAGCGTGTCATTCTCAAAACCAGTTCAAACACAATAAAACACCTTTTATAAATACCCAGATTAGACCTATTATTAGCCAGCTGTACACGTAAATCAGTGTTATTCAGAGAAAACTAAAGAGACATTTTTGGGTGAACTGTCCCTTTAAATGTTTCAGTATAAAGAGGTTTGTTAAGAAGCTCTTGTGGACGACAAAGGCCTGGTTAAGCAAACACTGACACAACCAATGGGGAATAGTGGAAGGCTGAATATAGAACCTTGTGAGACAAGCACAAGCCATGTGGGAAGAGTACAAGATAATGAGAATGAAACTTTCCATTGAGCTGTTAGTAGTAGGCGGTTGTGGAGTTTCTTGTGTTGCACAAATACAAACTATACTGGGGTGAGATCACTGTTTTGGCGATACAGTTGTCATGATGAAGAGATGAGCTCAGTGTCAGTGGTTCGGGAAGTTAAAAGGTAAACTGGATGTTCCTTGGCTCAAATGGGTCAAGTTTTAAAGGAGTTAAAGAAACATTCACTGAGGGCATGCCATTCATGCGTCCGATTTCTCGCTCCGAGATCTCTGAGATGCCACACTAACTAGGTCACCAGAGATGAATAAGTACAAGCATTTGTGTGTGTTTGAGAGGTAAAGGTATATAGAGAGACACACACAGAGAGAGAAATCTTCATAAATATTTCCCACTTTCAGAAGGTGAGCAATTAACAACATAACCTCTCTGTAGGAGTCTTTTCTTGTTGTGTATTAACCTCACTGACCACAGCAATCATCAGTACTCACCCCATCGCTATCACAGACCATCACTATCACCATTAATGGTGATTAGGTCAACTCAAGTGGCTCATGGACAATTCCAGCAAACACAGAACATTAAAAGTATGGCTCTGAGTTAATTTTCTTTTGGTGAAGCAATTTGAAACATTCTACAAATCTTCATTTTAAGTCTTATTTCTTCAAATAAATGTTCCTGGAATGTTGAATAAAGGTTTTTGTGTTCCAACCTAATAAGAACATTTGATCATTTTAGGTTTTATGCTTAATTAACCATAAAATAAAATTTCCAGAATGTACCAGGAACCAAAAATTGTAGGCCGGAGAGATTTTGCTTATTACAGCACTTTATCAGAAATGCCACATATAACCAAGTTAATAGTTTTGAATTCAACAAACTCGACAACCACGCTTTTTAGTATGGGCCGATAAAGTGCAAAATCTCATGCCTATACATCATAGCTCAACCATAATAACTGGCTAGCATTCATCTATCACCACAAATCAGTTAGGATGAACTTCACATTATAATTACTTTGCACCTGGCAGTTTATGAGCTTAGCTGACAAAGTAAACTTTCTGAGGAAAGAACTCAACTCTTAACTCACTTTATTTATAAAGCACTTTCAAAACAACAAAGTAGACCAAAGTCCTGTACTTAGCAGAATAAACAATTGCATAATCACTCCGTTAACTCGCTCCCTCCCAAACCTTACTCCCATCCAGGTCACGGCACCAATGTAACCCCTTGGGTTATACTCGACTTTCCCCGAATATAACCCACCCATTCCACTTGTTATTTTCTATAAATCTGAAACAGTCTCAAAATGAGCCAATCAGGTGTGTACACCAATGACATCACTTTGGAACAGGCCCCGCCCATGACTGGCAACAGAATCTGCTCTATTAGCTTAGCTCATCCCCTCAGTGAACTCAGCCCACCATATTTCCTCGCGTTCAACAGTGTATCCTTATTAAAGCTCCTAAAGTTATTCAATCAAGAGCAGTGAGTGATTTTCTGTTTTCCTTATGTTGTTTGACTTTAAAACACTGGCATACATTGCAGCCACTTTAATACAAAGATCTAATATACACAGGTGATTTCTTTACTTGCTATTTAAGTTCACAAATGGACTATGTTTATGTGAACTTTGTGTGTATTTGACAGTTTAAACGAAATAAGATGTGAAAAAGAACTTTGTTTAATACTCACAGGATTCACCATCTGAATATCCAGCTTCCTGCCTCAGATTTGTGAGCTTAGAAAACCATGTGCTTTTTTTAATAACTAATCATAATGTTGAAGAACGTTAGCATGACCACGATAGAGGTGATAATAAAAACCAAACAGCTGTTTTATTAGTTTTTGCCAGACAATCTGAGGAACAGGCCCTACCCTCTTCTGAGCAGCAGCTCACTTGCATATGAAAAAACTTGTTGTTCCTTCCACTCAAAAATGAGCATTTACAACATGGCATAATAAATGATCTGTGGGGTATTTTGAGCTGAAACTTCACAAACATTCTGGGGATGCATGAGACTTACACATTTGATCTTGTAAAAAGGGGCATAATAGGTCCCCTTTTAAGACCATCTAACATCTAGTCCGGGTCACGGCACCAGTGTAACCCCTTGGGTTATACTCCCCCTGCTCTGAGCATGATTCAAAGCAGCGTTTCCAGCAGGCTGGCGAGGTAACAAGGACACAAAAGACCTCAGCTTCTAACGTCAGTCGCTAGTGCTCCTCTTGGGGCCAAAGGAGTGAGGTTTACACGCACAGCTCTAGCTGGTCTCCGTTACAATGTCATAAAAGACCATAAAAGCAACCAGCCTAATCATCATACCCAATATAGAAACACATTTAAAACCAAATGAAAAGAAATACATCTTCAGACTGATTTTAACAGAACAACATAAGATACAAAAACATGCATTACTTACTGTATATTTTGTCACCACAAAGTTTTGGGCCTAATTATTAAACTTGCGTGTTAATTCCCCCCTCACTTTTCAGATTGTTACAAGCCCCTGTACTGTATATTTGCATCACTTTCTTTCTTTCCTTTCCTCAAATGTGTCAAAATGGGATATTCATTACCTCTCATGTAGTTACCTGCAGAGATTATCAACATTGCTAAAAAAGTGTTTCCAATTTACAGTAATAGTGTGTCAACATTCTGGTAAATGTACCTTGCGGGCTCAAATACCTTTTTCTAACTGCTTTGTATGTTTAAGAGGTGTGGACTCACCAACAAACTGCTAATTAATGTCTTGAATTCAACACTTGTGTACTGTTGTTTGGCAAAGCTACACACATCCTCCCTGAAGAGATTAGGCTCCATTTAAATGACATACAGGTATTTTAAATGACTAGAATTGAAACTACTGAAACTACTTACACATTTCATCTTAACCTCACACAAAACACTAAAAAAAAAGTATTGCAAAGGATAAACAGGTGTGAGCTTGTCACTTGTCTTATTGAGTGAAAGGCTGGCATGGATTCTCACCGAACGGCTTGCCCAAGCGAGTCTCCATGCAAACAGGTCTTTGGCTAGCTTTGTTCTCCCCCTCTCACACCTACAGGTTGATGTTGACTCTCCTCCAAACTCGATTCCTTTATTTATCTAGGGCGTTTCATTCCTCTGTGTGTGTTTTTTTCATTCAATCAGTCTTTTCTTTCACTGTATGTCTTTCAACCACCGAATAATGACAGGGTACAAGTGCCTGTTGACCTCGCTGACAGAGTCGCGCCAAACCACAGAGCCTTAGGAAAACGAACGGGATAAATCCAAGATGATTATTGCACGCCACGTTTGGTTGGATTAACTACCCCAGTGCCACTCAAAAGCTTGTTACCTCCGCAACCGGCCGCCTTGCAGAGCGGTGGTAACGCTGGGAGCTTGAGTATAAACATCATGATGCCAGCATGATCTGGCAAGAAACGACAGATCAATGTTCGTTACTGTTTATTTTCTAGAGCTGCTTTCAAAAGCTTCCAGTCAAGCTTTGCAAAAAGAGAGTCATGAAAGTGTATGGTAGCTGACATTTAAAGACCATATTGAAAGAAAATTAACTGCTTATGTAAAAGGTTGCCTCACTCTTTGGATATGCTGGATTGGTAAGAGAAGCAGGTAGCACTTTAAAATAAGGTTCAATGTTTAACCATCAATGCATTAGTAAATGCTTGTTTTTTATAATACATCAACTAATGTTAATCTGTTCACACTTCCGCTAAATTAAAACATCTACTAGATCTGTTAGAGATTTCCATTTCAATTAAAGGCTGTTCTTTTAACTTTCTAAGAACTTGGGAAAAAAATATCAACGTTTCCAAAAAAAAAATATTAGGCAGCACAACTGCTTTTAACATTGATAATATTAATAAATATTTCTTAAGCAGCAAATCAGCATATCAGAATGATGTCTGAAGGATCATGTGACACTGAAGTTGTGATTAATGATGCTGAAAATTCAGGTGTGATCACAGGAATAAAATTATTTTTAAATGGGTGATATAATGCCATTTTCACAAGATGTAAAATAAGTGTTTGATGTTCGAGAGTGTGTATGTGAAGTGTGAAATTGTCACTTTTTCCGGCACAGAGGGCAGAGCTTCAACAGCTTGTGTCCTTTCAAGTTTAAAAAACTTGTAGCCTTATGTTCAAACCGGAGTCACACAATGACGGAGAAACTTAAGAAGTGACAACATGTAGAATGCAACAGGACATTTCTGAATGGTTAGTTGATGAATTTAAACGCATAGCTTATGTGTTGTTGTAGTCATTAATTAGCATATTCTGTCATGATAATCTAAATCGTGTTCCGGGGCCAGGGTTTGTGATGTCACTAATGCCTTGTTCACACTACATGATTTTAAAACGTCGGGCTGAACTGTGCGGTTCACACTAAATGACTTGCTCTCAGTGAAATCAGGAGTGTTCAAGTTGTTGAGCTGTTCACACAACACAACATGATTGATCCACAACAGGAGGTAACGCACTACACGAGCTGACAACAAGTCTGTCACCCAATGATTCTATCTTGTCTACTACAAACCACATTTTGTCGCGAAAAATCACACGATAAGACGAACCGGAAATGACGCGAAACAGCACGTGCGTCAATACCCAGCGAAGAAGACAACACAACACGCGAATAAGGACATCAGACAGAAACTAGTGCTGCACACTGTTTGCGCGATGATTTGCTCTGAGAAAAAAAAAGCAAAAAAAAAAAAAAAAGATTTACCCGGTAACCTCAACCCATGCCTTGCTCTCTCTGGAGCTCATGAAATCACTGAGGTTGAGTCGCGCGACAACTCTGGATATCTAGCATACTAGATATTTTTCTGGTCTCAGCAACGCGTCTGCGAGAGTCTTTGATGCGTTGTTGGCTCTTCCATACTAACAGATTGGCAAGCGTTCATCGTCCGCTAATCCCCTACGATTTGCACGCGATAACACCCTGACCTGTAGGCGAGCTCAACGATTTGAAAATCAAGCTTAAATCGGGTTTAAAATCCTCTAGTGTGAATTTGGCTTAACCTGGGAGGGATGTTGTGTAGTCCCTGTAGTTGTCATGTAAGAAAATATCTCCCTTTCCTTCGAACTTTTCAGATGTTGTTTATGCTCAAACAGCAACATTACACATTAACTAAAGTTATAAAAGTGAAATCATAATCAACCACCTCTTTAAAATGTATTATAATAAAAGATTTTTCACAATATTACTGTTTTTGCTGTATTTTGTATCAAATAAATGCAGCTTTGGTGAGCAGTAGAGATTTTTTTTTATAAAAACTCTCACCAAAGTAAAACTTTTTTGGTGTGTATAAGCGGTAGCGTATATATGTTTTTTATACGCTTTTGTTTTTTATATGTTTTTTATGCTGCTTTTATAAGCAGCAAAAATCAAGGCACTTACAATGAAAGTGAAAGGAGCAAATAAGTAGCTTAATAGTTCCTGGTAAAACTTTTGTCTGGCAAAACCTGAGTTGTTCTCAACATTTTTACCGCCATTTTAGGTGTTATGCTGAAGATTGAGAGTAACTTGCATTGAATCTTGAATATTCCTTTAATAAATGCATTAAAAGTTCATCATTAGTTAAGGATACCTAAATGCAAATGGCAAAATGGTTGTTCTATGAGGATTCCCACACATTTACTGCTTCAGCTTAGCAGTCTCTCATAGGGATGAGACTTATAACCACCAGCACAGAGTTTGGCAGTGTCTTCTGCCCCTAGTGGGCGGTCTGTCTCAAGAACGAAAAAAAAAGAAATCTGTGAGATTTATCAGGGATGACATGGAAAGCAACACTGCACACCCATCAAACAAACAAAGATATTTCCTTCAGTGCCTTGATATAATGCAGTTATTTTCCAAACAGACAGAATGTGGTCAAGCCAGATAACAAATTGCTGAAAGACGGTTTATCTAACATTATAACAGGATACATTTGTAATGGTTCATAGCGCTCTGAAGCAGGCTGTAGAAGAATGCGAAAGGAAAGCCATCTCACATTTGACAGCAGCGTTTATTCGCTTCCACAGCTGCTTTTGACAAAATATACGTCACAGTATCCGCTATTGACCCAAAGGACAAAATTCTGCCGGACCACCCAACGTTGGCCTGAAGCTCTGAGCCGTTTCTCTAGGGTTTTCTCTTTCACTGCCCTTCTTTATTTTTTTCATTCATTTTGTCTCTTGTTTCCAAACCCGCAACATCCCTCCGGGTGACTACATGAGCATAACTTGCTGAAATGTGGAAAGAAGCTTGATGTTTTCATTAGAGTTTTTTTTTTTGGATACCTTTCAGTGAGATCATGCCCGAGGGAGGATGTGAGCTTCCCGCTTAGAATCGGCGCAAGCCACATCGTTAATCATCAGCATCAGAGCATACTCATCTTCACTAGCTTTACACATGGAAGTCTCATTTCATTTACTAAAGGCGTACTGAAAGGGATTTATCTGCCGGAGGAACAAACTGCTACCGTGGAAGAAACAAAAGTGAGAGAAAACAACAAATATGTTCTGATAACGTGGGAATGTCTGTCCACAGCTACATGCTGGGTTTCCATATTTTAAGGGGACTTTCCATAGACAATAATTTTTATACTGTACAATTTGTTTTCTAATCCCTAACCATAACCCTAAACACCCATCACAGAAAACTTTCTGCATTTTTTTGAAAAAAAAAAAAAAAAAACATTAGTGTGAAATGCCTAGTGTGATTTATAAGTGGGTTTGCCAAAAAATATCCATACAACATAAAACATTTCAGGTAGGCCTACTTCTATCCTTGTTGGGACATTATCATTTTTATTCAAAAATCTTACACATTGTGCCTTTAATGTTCTGTTACTTTGGATCTCAATTGTTACTTAATCTTTGAGTTGGTTAACTTGAAAAAAAAATGTATGTAACTGATTACCCCAATTTTTTTGAGTTTTGCCAACTTATTAGGGTTTATAGTGTAACAGAA
Source organism: Cyprinella venusta (assembly GCA_038021265.1). Taxonomy (NCBI): domain Eukaryota; kingdom Metazoa; phylum Chordata; class Actinopteri; order Cypriniformes; family Leuciscidae; genus Cyprinella; species Cyprinella venusta. The sequence goes on from CM075863.1 coordinate 41,523,308, forward strand.
TATACTTTATCAGAATATGCTGTTACTTTATCAAAATATGCTGTCTATTTAGGACCAGAAATGGTTCCATCCCCCATTTCATATATGGAACTCCAAAACGGTTCTATATAGAACCATTTTTTTTGTAAAAGGTTCTATTGGCTAAGTATGTAACCCCAGGGTTCTATATAGAACCCAGAGGAACCCTTTTTTTAAGAGTGTATAGAACCTTTTAGGGGTTCCAAATAGCGCTGATAGAACCTTTTAAGGTTCTATATAGAACTTTTTAAGGTTCTATATAGAACCTTTTCTTCTAAGAGTGTGTAGTAGCGCTATACTTGAATTGACCACAACACAATGCAATGTTGCAAAAAACTGTTGATGCTCAATCTCACTGACTAGATGTCTCAGATCAGTCTTTGGCTCGGCCCGTGGCATCAAGGAGCTGGAATGGAGAATGGGAATCTGACTAGAGATCAGCTGCAAGCGTCTCTCCAGGGTCCTGTTACGAGCTCACAGACTGTCCCACACTGCCCCCGCAGGTCACACTGCAGACTCTGCATCTCAAGTTAAATTTATCTAGAGGTCAAATGTGGAGTCAGTGCCTCTGACATTAAAAAGCGAAATGGTATCTGTTTCTAATAACTTTTTTATGGATCCCAGTGTGGTAAGAAAGCTTAGATAAATAAAAACTCAGAGATGGGTTTCATTTTTTTTTTTTTTTTTTTGAAGGCTTAATAACAGACTAATTTCTAAATGCATCCCAATGTTGTGGGAAGAGCTTACAAGCTGCAGTCGAAGCTTTCTGAATGCTCTCCAAGTCAAAACACTGACTTACTGCGCGGCACTGCTCCAGGACACCTTTTATTTTCATTGGACTCATAACTGTCAGTAGCAGACTTTATAGCCAGACGATCCTAAATCACTTCACTTGTTTTTTTGTGTCTGCACTGTCTGACGGGGGAATACCAGGAGCTCCTCATAACGCTACCATGGGACTGAAAACCATTTAAAATCATCAGTTTACTACACCATGTAATTAAAGTGTACAAATGTAAAAATTTATTTATTTTTTGCTACCAAAGTTATTTTAGTATACTATTATAGAATTCAATAATACTTTTAATAAGCTTTTTTATATTTTCAAATACACTCACTCTGTACCAGGAATTTAATTTGCCCTCAACACAGTGCTTCTATGATCACAGAGGAGTCAAATTCAATGACTGTATCGCACGCCTCCACGGTCCCCCATTTTGTTTGTTCAAATCCCCAGGCCCTGGGGCCCCTCAGCTCCAGTACTCCTCCTTCCCCTGAGATGAGGGATGACTTTGGGAACTTCCAGACAGTTGTTTATGCAGTGAGGACATAACTCATTTCTCAACTAATCAAGAGCAAGATAACAGCTGAATAATAGCTTGAAAATACTGATGATATCGTCTGAGCTGTTTGCTTTAAAAGCTTGTTTGAAAAAGAAAAAAAAGAGGCGGAGACAAGGCCTTGCCATCGTTTTGCATTTGCTAAGGCTAAGAAATGCAAACACTCGAAAGGCTATCAATGACTGTCCTGCTCGGCAATCAATCCACAACTGATAGGGCCAAAGTGTTTGTTTTTGTTTTTTTACTTAAAAAAAAAAGAATTTTTTAAGTTAAGTGAAAAAATAAAGATAAAACAAAAATAATTAAAATAATTTTTAAAATTGGAGTAAAAAATATTAACATATCAGACTCCCAACCATCACCACAACGATCCCCACATTGCTGTCATTTTGATAAAGGTCAAATGCGTTTGCAAACAACCGTGTAAACGGCAGAGGCATATATAAGGGATGCACAGCGTGTTGCTTATCAGGAAGTGGGATTAAATGCCATCAATAAACAGTTATTGTGTCAATAGCAGCCAAACAAATTACACTGCATGATGTTTATCCAGTTGTCAAGCAAGAGAAAGCATGACAGCATGGAGCCATATCTCGTAAATGCTGCAGATTAAATAGCTCTGCATGTGTGAGTATTACATCGGACAATCATGCAATGCAAACAAATGCATATATATTATATAAATCAATAATACATTTTATCAATTAATCCTATTGTTGGGTCAATAATAACTATAATAATAATTACATATTTTTTGTTACCTCTTGAGTCTTATGTACCTTACTTTGTGATAATAATAATAATAATGAATATAATTTTGTTGGTAATATTGTAATATATTACTATTATTATTACCTAAACTAAAATATAATATTAATAACAACAACAACAATAATAATAATTAGGGCTGTCAAACGATTAATCACGATTAATCGCATCCAAAATAAAAGTATATGTGGGTGCACTGTATGTATAATTATAAACACTGTGTATAATTATTTTATATATATATATATATATATAAAAACACACACACATGCTTGTATATATTTAAGAAATATTTTCATGTGTATATTGTATATAGATTTATATATAATTTATATTATATATAAATATTTTATATAAAAATATTTTTTTTCTTAAATTTACATGCATGTGTGTGTATATATATATACAAAATAATTATACACAGTGCACCCACATATATTATGTAAACACAAACTTTTATTTTGGATGTGATTAATCGCGATTAATCATTTGACAGCCCTAATAATAATATTAAGATAAAAAACTATGCAAAAAGTTGTTTTTGCAACTCCCTATACAGTATGTGTTCATATCTGAATGCATTTGCCACCTCTATGAAGTAGTATATTGAAAAAATAAATGTAATGCCAGGCATTAGATAAAAGTATTTCAGAAATTGTACTCCTCAAAACCGTAAAAGGAAAACCGTACTTTAACAAAGAGATGCACAATTAATCTGATCAGTGCCAGGAGGCTGTTAAAGGTATTGGTGGTGGTTATGGCACCATTAGAATTCCTGGTACCTCTTGAGTCTCTGGCATGCTGCCCTTCCAGAGATTAAAAGGGATTTAAGCAAGAGGTTGTTATTAATGGGAACCATTACTTCTGTCTACTTCATCCCACAAGCCCTATCATTAAATAAAACTTAAAACCCCAGGAAAGTTGCGGTATGCCTTGAAAAGGGTTGAACTGATAAAATTTGGATATATTCTGACATTATGCAATATGAGAATTCAGGATATAAAAATACATTCACGGTTTCTATTTTAGGCATGGGTCGAGCAAAAATAATGATACCACCCCTTTACGACTGAAGCATCCATAAACTGCCATACTGTTTTGTTTGAGTGCACTTCCGAATGACTCTTTATAAATGCTATAAAGCGTGATCATCTTGATTTGTTCATTTTAACTCAACTCAGTCTTTAGTTGCATTCAGTTACAGATATTGTACCTGCACCCCTCCTGTTTCTCATGCTCAGGGCAGAAATGCATGCGACTGGATGCTGGTGTTGACACAGGCTCATCATCAGTTATTAATGTGATGTTGAAACGGGGTGAGGTGTTCTGGTATACACGGCCTGTAATTAGTCTTAGTGGCTTCAGTATTATCAGCAACATACTTGAGATAAGTCGTGCTAACAGTGGGGTATTAAGTCCAAAGATTTTCACTGCCACACACTCATTTTCTCACCCCCGTGGTCAAGTGGTGCTCCCTGATATCTCCCATTGTTGTCATCCCAAAACATCCAAATAAGACAGGTCAATTATCTGTCTCTCTCTTCATGACAGTTATCCAGTTATGTCTGCTTCAGACCAAGCTAGATTATTCGTAGTCACAGAAACATTATTTTAACCATAATAGCATTTTAAAACAGAGGACGGATTAAAAGAGCAGCCGATGTAATGAAATAAGGAGAAAGATTCAGAGAAAGCGGACCAATCTATTCAAATCCACGCCATTCAATCCAGAGACAGCTCAAAATAAATCTTTCATTTTGAAACATCCAGCACTGAAACAGTTAATGTAAAAATAAGTAGGGGCACATTGTGGTCTTGTTTGCTGCACTGCAACCTACTGGTCACTGGGAGGAACTGCAGATGCTTCAAAACACTTCTGTTTCTATTTCTCATCTCTGATTGGCCATGATGTCCAAGGAAGACCAAAAGGGAATATGAATGTTGTAAGAGATGAATTAACAGGAATGGAGCAACTGACTGGAAAACTTCCATTTGGCGATATACTGGAGTAATCATTAGAGACTACAGAGTTTGAAATCATCTATATTTATGGAAGGGCAAAGATACCCTTAAACACACACATGCTAAATCAAATATGAGACAGATATGCACAAATTCATAATTACACAAGGCACTTCTTATTTAACGATAACAAATTCATATAAGATAGATTTGTAATTATGCATAATGTGTGGCCTGTCAAAAGTTACAGAGTGTTTGTGTGTTATTCATTAAACTTGCATAAGTGCATGTATATTTACATAGTGTATAATGTGATTCATGAGGGGTCAAGGATAAACTATTTTCATGTTTTTGAAAAATACATTTGAAAGGCAGTTGAAAATTACAATGTCTGAATAATAATAATAATATGCTGCTTAGTTCAAATTATTTCAGTAGAGAAACTCTTTGTTGTTGAATAATATCATATCATATTACATAGGGAAACCAAGATGTAGGAAGCCATGTTGTTGTCATGTGACAGGAAAAAATAATTATTTTTAAAAATGTATGAAATTGAAGAGTTTATACAAAGATTATACATTAACTTGACGTGTGTTTTAATTTACATTTCAAAACCATTTCCCGTTTTTTATTGATCTTGATGCAAGTCATTGAGAATATCAATAAATTATTTCCTTTAAAGTTCTATGTGTTGGAAAACAGTAGCAGGTCTAGGCTTGTTAGTGTGTATGTGTCCTCATTGTATATATTTGTAAACTTCTAATGGGATTTTTGTTGCCCTCCTTGAACAGACCATGACCTTTTTGCATCTAAACAAAACAAACTAGTCTCTTTATGGTTCATTTATAAAACTGTGGTTTCAGCTAGAAAGTAAAAAATGTGTGTTTGTACAAGGTTTAGAGTTTGATGACTCACGCGTTGGGAATTGGGCGGAGCCGACTCTTCCAAAGATATGATTGGCAGCTGAATCACACCTCTTTTTTTCTACTTTTGCTGTGTCACTCCTTTATTTGCTCCTCTTTCACTCCCTACATCCTCTTAATAGTGCTAGTCTAACTGTGTGTTTAACTTCAACCAAAGCAAAAGTTATTTATCTAAAGTTAAGCTAAATGTGTCATTGTCCTTCCTATATTAAAATGTAAAATTAAGCATCAAGTATGACTCTGCAGATGCATTATATAATCATTATTTATGTACAATGTATGTCGGCATCATATTGGCATATGGTACTATAAGCATATTTTATCCACCAAATAAGACCCTTGGAGAAAATTCTGTATATATATATATATATGAAGAGTTCAGATGCAAAAGCCTCTAAGTGCCATTTCAAATTTTCTTCTAAAATGATCATTTTTATCAAGCTTATATATTCAAGTCCAGTAATTTCACTTAAATGACAATTAATAGGTAATCCTCATTGCAATTTAAGTGAAATTACTGAACTTAAATATACAAGCTTGATAAAAATGATCATTCTAGAAGAAAATTTCAAATGGCACTTAGAGGCTTTTGCATCTGAACTCTTCATATATATATATATATATATATATATATGGTAACACTTTACAATAAGGTTCATTAGTTAACATTAGTAAATTAGTAAATGCATTAACTAACATGAACTAACGATGAGCAATGCATTGTTAATGTTAGTTAATACAAATACACCTTATTGTAAAGTGTTACATATGACAATAGTCAATGCTCATACTCATGGACTGCCAAAATATCTCAGATTAATTTAATCTGCACAATCAAGCACAACCTAAAATTCAAAGCATGTTTATCTAAATCCTGGCATGTCTTTTGGACTGTTTTAGATTCAAAACAAATTAAGTCCTTGCTACTATAAGGATGTTTTGCTTGTTGAGTATGTTTGACACATCTAGAATACATTTCAGAGGTTGCTAATGGTTTTTCTTTTAGTCAGTCATTTAACTGGAGCTGAAAAAAAAACTCAAAAATTCCTCACAGTCCTATGGAAAGTTTTATCTTCAGTAGGTTAGTGAGCCATGAAAGGGTTTCACTGTCTTGCCAATCATTTTATTTTCCAGTAATGATGAGCAGTCCTTCTACATTACCACTTTTTCCATAAATCATGGTTATGAATAGTGAATAATTACATGCACTTGGAAAAGATAAAAATGATAAAGGGTCTGCAGATAAATTGAAGCATTCACTGAATTCCATAGCTTCTCTCCTCCCTTTCCTCTATCCTTAACTGTACGAATGAATTTATATGCATCACGTTTATAGTTTGGACACAGATACAGTATCTTGCACTCCAACAAGTTGGTATTTGCTTAAACATGGTGGTCATTCCCAGTGGATTTTGCTCTGAATGGATCCATTTAGAGCTTGACCAATAGGAATGCTTTTACTGGCTGCTCGGGTCTTCATCTGGACCGGAAGCATCGCTGAACCAGCCGATACGTTTTAATTGCATTGCTAATGCTGTTTATAATGTGGTTGAGTGGGGCAAGGGGAAAAAAAACCCTTGAGAGGGTAACAAGAGCGCTGAAAAGCCCGTGTCCGAACCTCACAGGAATAAATTCTATGTGCTAACTCGCTTATGAGTTGGGAAACGCTTCGGCAGAAATATTCGGTGGGAAAAGAGAGAAGGTAATCTTTTAGAACGCTTCCCTCAGAGGAAAACTCATGAGGCGGCTATTCTCACCCCACTCAATTAAACTGAATCCTGGCTGGCGTCAGTCACACTTAGGCCTGGACTGATATGGTAGAAGTAAAAAAAATGAAGGTTTGTGTTAAGTGTCAGATGGGGAAGGCCACTCATATGATAATTGAATCATTGAATCATTTAGGTCTGTTTCCCATATGACATAAAAGTGGGTTAAACATTTTTTTTGGGAACAGTTTATTGAAAAAACAAAACAAAAAACTTTAAAAAATAAGTTTTAATGTGATTTTTTTAGGTGTCAAATTTGAAACATCAGGCTTTTATGGCTTAATAAGAAGAGAAGGAGCTGACGTTCAGGGAGGAAAAAAAGGCCCAAATTGAGCAAAAAGATGCATATCTATAGCGAAATATAAATTAGAGCGATCCAGTGTTGGGTACGTTACTCTAAAAAAAATGATTACTAGCTAGCTAGCTGCTAATTACATCTTCAACCATGTAATTACATTACTGTATTGCATGCATTACTAATAACTTTCTAAATCCCATATCAACCTCAAGGATAGTCATGTAACTGCTCTAGGGAGAAGGTTATATTAAAAAACATACATTTTAACATTAGACAATACATTTTTATGTTAAATTCACTATTGTTTTATACAGTCTTAAATTCTATAGTATTTAATGCAATTACATCAGTTGTAACTGTATACCAAAAATTATGAGTAATAACTTACTTTACAAGGGAAAAGAGATTAAATTATAATAATTACCAAGTATGCATTACATCCAACACTGATCCTTTTAACATTATAGCAGATACTTGCATAAAAGGAATATAAATACCAGTTGTCACTCTATATCTGCCAATAATATGTCAATAATATATTTTAATGCTTAGTTTTATGTTCAAAGCTCTAAAACATATAATCCAACGGAATAAGGATTGAGAGATGTAAAATTAAATAGGCTATTCCTCAAAAGCCTTTTGTAATATTAGATCTTTCTTTAAAAAAAGATGGGCAAATCAAGTAAACCCAAGTTGCTTTAGTCCAGAAAATCTTCATCTATAAATATTATTCTTACATTTACTTTATACAAATCATTAAAGATTCCACAGCTAAAACACACATGTACCACATGCAAAGAGGGGACATTTTCAGAATAATCCTGAAAGGCCTTTTACTGGATAAAAAAGTATAAACCATCAATCAAATGACAGAACTAGTAAATTGGAAATAGTAAAACAGGTTTTTCAGCAAAGTTTTGATCATGTTGATCAAGCATCTAAATCTGAAAATAGGCAGAAACACGTAAATATCCAACACTGCCAGATTAGACATAATACATTTAAAACATAGCATATATTGTCTGATAACTGATATAATGCATTCCTAACACATATGCTTCATAAAACCTGTATTGGTGTCCTATAAAAATCGGAAGTGCATGAGTGAATACACATCTGAATCGCTTACCAACCTGCAGACAAATGAAACACCACCAGTAGTCACACTATAAAACAGTTTCTGCAACAATAATCCCGCCATTATCACAACGTGCCTCACTATTTAAACAAAAGGGTGGTGTGTTGCACAAACATGTTTCGAAGTTTTGCTATTTTCCCTAAGTCATTACAAGTCAGAAGAAGCCAAGCACAGTTGTCATGTTACATACGTACGGTTATTGCATGGACTTAGTGTGACTGAGTAATTGCTCAGGCAGTGAAGGGAATGAGGCAAGATGGATGGTTGAGGGATTAGATCCCCACAACAGTCACATTGCGTATCTTTTCATGCATCTCAGCCCACCATCCATCTATTTGAACAAATATTTTTATGTCTGTGGTGCCAGACGTGAAGTCCCCCAGCCCACGTCTCTCACGCGCACACAGACACCTGGAACGGCCTATGAGCAGACTAAACCATCAAGTCTTTCAGGTAGCTTTCCCACAATCTGTCTATAGGTCACACATATGGTACAACATGTTCCTGGATCAACACCTTTGTTGATTCTGGAGCACCAATCCAATCAACCAATCAGATTTGAGGGATTAGATTACCAGTTTATGTCAAGTTTAGGCTTACAACCAGAGCTAGGTGCTTCTATATTTCCCTGATTTTAGGGAAAACTTATGGGTACAGTTGGCGCAATAAGGCACCAGGCGTTACAAGTGATTTATGCTAGTTTCAGCCTGACGCAGTTATAATTTTCACGTTCTGCGCCACGTTGTTTAAATAGCAAATGCATTTGCGCCCATCTTTTCACCCATGGGTGTGCTGGTCTGAAAACGCAGTGTGTTCAGGCACATTGTTGGGGCATTGCTATTTTGAGGCAACTGAAAAACTGTGCCATTGACCAACAAAAACCTGGTCTAAAGTCAATTGCACAGTACTTTTTTTGTTATTTAAAAGGCACATTAGTAATATGAGCTTTTATAAACAATGTGCATAGGTTGCTTATTACATATACAGTACAGTGACATGCAGCAGCACACAAACTGCCGCCATGGCGCGAGCACAAGTGGCTTTTAAAGGGAATGGGAGATGATTGGTTTATAGCACATTACGCCCAAACCACACCCATTACTCTTTAAGAGAATAGGGCAAACCCTTTTAGACCATGTGCGGCGAATATTTTTCCCGTCGTTAAACCAACAAAAGTGTATGTGGACAAATCTTAATGAAATTGCACCCTTTGCTTTAGACCATGCACTTAAATAGGGCCCACATAGTTTCTCATAAGGTTAAAGGTGAAGTGTGTAAGTTTTGTACTTCTTGGGCCTGTTGAATAAACTAAGACTAGACTTTTTTTTTACTTTTATAAAGACTTTTTTAAGTCAGTTACAAAAACAAAGATTGGCCTAATTCGATATGGAAAACTAACTGCTACTGGTCATACTAGTTCTTAAAGGGTTAGTTCACCCAAAAATGAAAATTCTGTCAACATGTACTCACCCTTATGTTGTTCCAACCCCGTAAGAACTTTGTTCATCTTCAGAACACGAATTAAGATATTTTTGATAAAATCTAAGAGCTGGATCACTCCTCCATACTAGTCCATATATAGGTTTCTTGAAGGATTGAAACTTGCCGGCCTCGAAAAAGTATTAAAGACATTGTTAAAATAGTCCAAGTGACTACAGTGGCTCAATCTTAACTTTATCAAGCGACAAGAACACTTTTTCTGTGCAAAAACAAACATAAATAACGACTTTATGTCAACAATTCATTTCCTTATCTCTGGGCCTTCAGGTTACTAGGTTAACATCTGTTGTTGTACATCACACACATGTCCAACGTCGGCCAATAGTGAGCCTACGTGTGACGTTACTCTATGGAATTACACTAGTTTAACTGACTAGACGCTCAAAGAGAAGGAAATGTCTTTAATAACTTTGAGACCTGCAAGTTTCAATCCCTCAAGAAGCCTATGGAGAAGTGATCCAGCTCTCAGATTTCATCAAAAATATCTTAATTCATGTTCCGAAAATGAACAAAGGTCTTACGGGGTTGGAACAACATGAGGGCGAGTAAATACTGACAGAATTTTAATTTGGGGGTGAATTATCCCTTTAAGACACTGTGGTTTGAATGTGATATAGTCTTGTTTTTGCCGCCACAGGGTCATGTGCGCGAGTAGGCAGGACCGGAAGAGAGTGATCTCGCCATCATCCTCCGGTGGTGTTACAGGCCGGGCACGCTTCTCTGCTCACACAGCATGGATATTGAGTTCCCACAAAGTAATCATTACTCCAGCCCCACAGCAATCTGAGCCCACAATTGAGCTTGATTATATTCTAATACAATACATAGGATGTGACCATCAGGGTTACCGGTGACACCGCGTGGTTTTGAGGTATGGATCGAAGGATATTACTTACTTCATAAATAAATCAATTGACAGGTGAGCTGATGATTGAGCCGACGTCGCAGCTGGCACGACATGCCAACGATGACAGCTCAAGTTGAACGGAGCATGTTTTATTAGGTCTCTAGGTTGTTTTCTCACCTTGCATCATTTAAGCTGACAAATCGCACTTGACACGCCATGCTACGATATTGACAAAAAGGATAGTAATCTCATTTATCTGATTCAGGCTTGTAGTGGAATTCTGCTGTATGGCTTTTTCAAACATGAACATAAATGGCAGTTTAGATTTGTTTGTTTGTGTAGCATATCTACATCTAAGACTCTGGCTAGAGTCGCAACTGTGTTTGCATTCAGAATGACCGAGTGCCTCGTTAGCCGTTATATTAAATGGGTCTCGGTCCATTACCGTGTAGGCCTTTTGTTAATTCTCCAAACAGAGCTTAAGTGCTGATTTGGTCTTAGTGATCCCTTGAAAATCATTTTAATATCACATTATCACATTTTATTTTACTTGATCTAATCATTTGAGATTATTAAACCAATTTGATTTGATAAATAATTTAAGGTCCCTTACACTGCAAACAAGGATTGTCTTCCTCAGTATTTTTCCTTTCTCAATTCTCTAGTACAAACATCTAGACATTCTTAAATTAAGAAACATTTAATTGAAAAGCAAAATTACTTAAAGTCTCCCCATAGTCAATTTTATCCCTTAAACTCATATTTGATCACAAAAATTACATATTTAAGTTTTACATATTTACATATAATTACATATTTTTAGTTTTTCCTTGAAAAAGATTGAGTGTAACTCTACACCCTTGCCTCATTCAGTATACATGGTAATCTTTTTTTCAGAAATCAAGAATTATCTTATGCCATTTTGCCAATTGCTTCTCAATTAAATGTGTCTGTAAATGTATTATGTTAAGATGTTTTACTGGAAATCAAGACAAAAATACAGTGGAAGAAAATATTTTTGTAGTGTTAAAATAAAATAAAAACTCCACAACCACCCACATGGAGGTCATCTGGCTCTTCAGTCACTATACCACAGCGTAATATAAATGGCCTGTTATAGAAAACCACTTGAAGAGAAGACAGACAAGATGAGAGTTTGTAAAATCATTTCCTGAGGGAATTTTATAGTGTAATGACCTGAAAGGAGATGAGCTCCCCAAGATATTCATTCTTGACTTGACAGAGTTATTATTAAACTTTCTTCACAAAATTCCTGGAGCTTCTTTGCATTCCTGCACATTATCTTTAGCACCAAGCAAAAGAGCAAGATAGCAAACACCACGAGGTCCATTCAAGCTGCTATAATTATACCTGCATTATATTACAAACTAGATATCTACTCTATATCCCAACACAATGAGAATCATTCCAGCCCTAAAGGGGAAAAATCCCATCGAATCCATCAATAAACCACTCAAATGCAGCTAAATGATCTTTGGGTGAACACATAGTGCCAAGAGCCACGAGCTATCCACTAAAAACAGTTACGGAGGTGTTAAAGTACATGTTTGCATCCAACAACACCTCCTGCTAGCTTTCTCCCCACTGTCCATCTCTCTCTTTCGCTTTTTCTCTCTCTCTCTCGCTGTCCTTGCCATGTGCCCCGTGGCTCATCCATCACTGATCAACAGAGTAGAATTGATGTCTCACACCTGAGTACCTGTGATTTGGAAGCAGGTGTTCCCCCCCTCCTCTCTTCCATCTCTCCGCCCTTCTAGCCTTGTGTCTTTCCCAGTGTCCCCGGGGCCTTGGGTGTCACGGCCAGGACAACATGCACCCCATTGACAAACTGATGGATGAGCCGAACCATGTGTATGTGTGAGTGTATGTATGCGCATTCGTGTTTATATCCTTCTGTGTGAGAGTAATTCCAGAATGAAGGCAATTATTTCTTTCAGACAGAGATCTGATTTGACGGAAAAGAAAAACAATCAAAGGTAAATGTGATTTATAGACGGAAATGATCAAACAAAGATCTACAGTCAGATAAATGCTAACAGATTGCCTTTAGTTTAGATAAGACTGAGACAGACTATGTTTAGAATGGATTACTAGCACATTGCACTTGCATTATATTGTTTACTGTACACAGTATAGAGTAGAATAGTATATAGCCAGACAGTGTGAAAAACACACAACAGGAAGAAAATCTTTGTAATGTTGAGTTCATAGATTTTAATGTTAATGTGTGTTTAATGTGGACATATTAAAAAGCTTTCACAAAGCCTCTCCAAGAGAGAAAAAGATTAATTCGTGGTTCTAGAGAAAGAAAATGCCAGGAATGAGATGGAGTCAGTCAGTCAGCCTGAGCTCCACAGAGACCATTAAAACCGGCACTGGCACCGGCGGGTCTCACGGGCAGGTTCAGCTGGCATGAACACCAAGGCCTGCCGTGAGCTTATCAGGCCTTTCTGACGCACACTATCTCACTCGCACCGGGAACAGGGACCGGGCTCCTGAAAAGCCAGAGATGGTTTATGGAAAGTGATTTGCTGAAAGAGCTATCAAATGTGCACCTTGCACTGTGTCTAGCCAAAAGCAAAACACACAAATGTAAATGAAGCGAGGTTGACTCAAATATGTTCAGCTCGTCATGTTCAAAATACCATTAAATTAATCAGTTTTACAGGGTGCTGTAGGTTTAGGCTGCTTTTAAAGGCTGATCTGAGGTCAGTTTTGACTCCGCATGCATGGTAGGCAGCAGGATTGACAAATACACCATGCTGACCTTTGCAAAACACGCAAGGGATTGGCTTTCTTAAGTTAGTTATTTATAAAGGACATCGGCTATTTCATGTAATGATTATATATGTGATTAATTATATCATTATGTGAGGGAGGGAATTAATTAAGGTGAGGGTGATACCTGGTGCTGCTACAACAGATGCAATTGTACGCAGTTGCCTGGATCGAAATCCTTTTATTGACTTCAATTTTTTTCCTTGGTTTGCCAAGAACGGTATTATGACTCAAATTATAGCTACTGTGCATTTATTGTTTTTCATATTGTTGAGAAATAAAATGTATTGTTTAAAATTATCTATGTAACTGCCTTTTACTGTACAGTAGACCTAGAAAGTACTGGCTAATACAAGGTAAGTATATGGGTTAGGGGTAGGTTCAGGGTTAGTACCACTTATTACCCAGTAATTGTAATTACTATAATAAGTATAGTATGTACATGAGTAACAGGACTGTAAAAGGAAGCATTACCAATGTTTTAATCCAAATACACTTATAAATGTGAATATTTCTTTTGATTAGATTTATTTTGATGCTCCCCAAACAGTCATTCTACTTACTATGGCTTTGCAACTACATGTCAGCTTATTCTACTTACCCAAACCCTTATTCACCTAACTCTAACAGTCTACTAATATGTTAATGACAGTTAGTTGGCATGTAGTTCCAAAGTTACTTACAGTTAGTAGTGTAAGTGTAAATTTTTCATTCAAAACACTCAAATATTTGTAAAGCTGTGCACATGTAAATATGTTTACGATGCATGCTGTCAATACATGAATATTGTACTTTTGAGTGCATATTCAAAGATATGCAAACATGTTTAAACATTACATATGAATACTTACAAATTCTTGTAAGATCAGGCTGAAATCACAGACAACGCTAAAAACAGATGCATGAGGAAAAACAGACATGTTGGATTTACAAAAGTTTAAAAAGCACAGCTGAAGCCTACATTTTTAGCTGAAACTAATTCTATCATGAAGACAAATTTTGGATTGCGTCTTCCCTCTCTGAATTGGTGTATTGGCAGACAGCAAGCTGTCAGGCCCTTGTGTCACAGTGATACCTTGGGAACTGCTCATTTTCAGTTTTCCAAAGTTTGACCTGTAACCTCTGCCTCCTGGGCAAAAGATACTGGTGCTCTTTGAATCTAAGATCTTAGGGGTCAAAAGCAGGTGCTCTACTGTCCAGGTGCCCAATCAGGAGCCTTAGGCTTTATAGTGGTCTGTGCATGTATTTGTGCCTGTATGGGTGTGTGCGGGCACATATGTTTGTCCGGTTATCATCCGTCATGCTGGAATACACCTGGCCCTTTGAAAGCTTTTGTTTCTCTGGTCAAAGTTCACTGTGCTTGCTAGATCACAACCCACAGTGCCCCCTCATGGACAGAACTGACACTACAGGTGCAGGCACACACACGCTTGTTTGTTCAACTGAGGACATGCAGGATTCATATTCAGCCATGGTCTGCTATAGGAACTGGACAAGCTGTGTACAACACAGAAATCGCTCATTTTTACTATCTTACATTTAAAAAATGCCATATTTAATATATATATATATATATATATATATATATATATATATATATATATATATTTTAATACTAAAAATATAAATCAGTTACATAAAGATGGCTTACTATGGTTTTTCTTACCAACCAGTAGGGAAGACGTCAAATGAAAAGCATGCCAAAGAGCTGTTTTCAACATAAAAATTCTTTATTGATCACTTATTAATTCTTTAAATACATTTATTAATATTTAATATGATTTTAGAGCACACAGAGTTGGATAGATCCCTGTTTTTTTTTCAATCTTATATTTAAATACTTCAAGATTTTATATTTTATAGATTTATATTATATTTATATTATATTTTTATTTTTTATATGATTATTTTTTATATTATTATATTTTATTTTTTAAATCTAAACTTTATTATTTAGATTTATATTATAGATTTATTTTATACATTTATTTTTAATACTAAACATATAAATAGGTTACAGAATGATGGCTTACTATGGTTTTCCTTACAGACCAGTAAGGAAGTGGTCTACTAAACTGATGATCTACTTGCCAAGAGACAAAACTGTGGTACTGCACCTCTAACCTATGTTTGAGTAGGACCAGGCCCACACAAAGCTGCTTTTCTACCCCAATGTTTGAATGGTTTATATGCGGCCTGTTTGAAAGCGTTCTGTGTGTGTGTTAAAGGAAGGTGAGTTAAAGGTGGATTGTTTGTATGTGTGCCGAAAGTGAGTGCAGGTACACAAAGAGCTAGCGAGCGTCGCTCCACCTACCATGGAGCCGCGTGAGACGCAGCACGGTCCAATCACACCAGCGGCTGAATTTGATGGTGACGTCTGTTGCGAAGGTCTGTTACGAACACAAAGCGCACGTACAGGCACACGTGCACACACACGCCGATTTTTCTGCAGTGACACCCTACACACAAACTATCCAAACACTGCCACCTAACGGATGAGCCGCGCAGCGTTTCCGAGGCCCTCTTTTGCTCTTTTTCCTCTCTTCCACTCTCTCTCTCGCACTCTCATTTCCCCCTCCAAGCAAATTCAATCTGACTCATGAAAAAGATACAGGAAAGATGGCATCATTAGGACACCCACTAGCACTCATAAGACACACACACCCTTTCGCAAAGGGCAAACAGAGTTCAGAGTTCATCCGTTGTTCACCACCCGCACCAAATGACTGATCCGTGTTTGAAGCCCAACCCAAGGTGTCTCATTACAGACGCTACATGGCAACAACAGGAGGGGATGTAGATGTAGATTCCGTCAAATTGCGAGTTATCTGCAAAACCGCACATGAATATGAATCCCAACGTCACAGCTTTCCATCTCGGATCAATCCCGTTGCTGATAGCATTATAGAAAGTTGCAGACAGGTTATAGGGTTAATGATATCTCATTTATAGTTCGCAACAAAACTAGTGAATTGGGAAGCTCGATTGAGGGGTGATTGGAAACTGCATGTGTGACCCGCTGACCTGCCGGTGGTGGCCAAATGGTGAACGAGTCGGTTCAAGTTCAGTTCATAGGTTTTCGTACGGTCACAACGGGCAGCTCTTGAAGGACTCCCTGCCTTAAAAAGCAGCATAATAGGCTCAACGTTGCAGTGATAAGCATAAAAAAAGCTCGAAAGTCTCAATAATTCTACCATAGTCAACATTGTACTTTGCAGCCAGCAAGACCCCATGCAAGTAGTCCAAACAAAACGACGGCACTTTAGAAAGTCTGACATGAGAAATGCCACATCTAAACTACCATTTTCCTAATTGCGCTACAAGGTCAAAACTTGCCGAAAGGTCGCTACTTAAACACTAAGCACACACAATCCATTGGGCCTGACGGAGTAATGTAAGAAGAAGCGAAGACAGACAGAAAACCAATCATCCAAATAAAGGAAATTACTGGTCGTGGCTTTGTTTAGGGAAAAGACCGGAACAGTTGATGTGCTTTGAAGAGAGGGCAAAAACGACGTATAAATCAGGGGCAAACGCAGTTCACGGGTTCAACGGCTGTTCACCAATCCCCTCCTTGCTAATCAGGTATTTATCACACTTATCGATGTGTGTGTGGTTGTGTCTTGGTGTATGTGTTTATTTTAGGATCCGTCACAGCTGGAGGTGTGTGTGCAGTACGAGCGATGTACATTCAGATGTCTTTGAGCGACGATGGCTGTTTGTTTGTGTGTGAGTGTACGCGTCGGGTCCGTCCCGTACCCGTTCCTGTACCACGAGGAAGAATGGCGGGCGTCTTTATCAGCCGTGCTTTATCCTGCTAATGGAGAGACCCTGTCGGCTCCAGCCAGCCGGGTGACAGCAGATTTGTAACGGGCGACAGGAACAGATGGAGACGCCATTGTGGTTCTGAAGCCAGGCCTGGAGCTCGGAGTGGCCCCGCCCGCACGTATGCTAATGTGAACTCCGTTTCACCCGCTTCCCGGCATCAATGACCTGCCCGTGGCCCTCTCTCTGAGCTTTACACAACACGTTGGCGTATGCGGGAGGATACGCAACAATCAACACGCCGCAAGCTCGAGCATCATCGTCTCGTATACCATACCAGAGGCCATTGGAAGAGGTGTGTATGTAATCGGCAAGCACTAACGAAGCTTTAACAAATGGATGCGCACGTCATAATTGGAGTCAAAGCTGGTGGATATGGAGTTTTCGAGCTAATGGAAGATTCTAAAGAGGTCATGTGAGGACCATCCTCCAGCCGACAGACCCAAGACATGTCAAGTGTAGGAAGAGATTGAAAAGAGGAAGGACTTTGTTTGCTTTGCCGGTGGAAGAGAGCAAAAGAGGGCAGAGGAGACAGCAGAGAGAAAGAAAGAAGTAAAGAACAAACTACATCGTAGTGAATAAAAATGTAATAAGTACAATATTTTTAGTAAAACCTCTCCACTAACTTAGTACATTTTTAATCAGACCCCTTTTTATAACATACATCATTTTAATCCAAACAGATCAAAGAAAAAAAAGCAAAGACAAGCAAGGAGAAGAACACCTGACACGTGATTTATGAACACTTCCTGAAAGCGAGGCTTTTTAACCCGCCACGTGGGGAAATTTGCAGAAGCCAATCGAGCATCATCATGTGTTTTAGATTAATCGTTATTCTTTCTCCGATCTGGATGTCATTTTAAATTAAAATTACAATGATCTTTTCCGACTATAATGGGACAAGTTTTACTGAGACTTCCCAAACTGGCATGACACAGCATTCGTCAAAAGAAGAGCCGTATTGCTCGTAACATCATTTTCAAAATAAATGGATAGTAAAAATGTTCATTTTACTGACGTTCCCTACATATGGCTGACCTTACTAACATATTTAATAGCAACATTATTTTCAGTACAATGATAACCAGAAGAGAAAAAAAAAACACTCATGTATTCATCTGCATTTGTCTGTATGAACAATTTTCATTAATGAAGTTCTTCATTAATCAATATCAGAACCGAACTGTATAAAACACCTGATTTTTTGATTAATAATATATCTTACAAATTTATTAAAATTGTATTAAAACATATTTTTTAATTTATAAAATGTTATTAAAAACATTTAATTTAATTATAAGTGTATAAATTAAATTAGTTATAATAAATAATAATAATAAAAACACTTAATCTTTCCAAACTCAGAGTAAACAAATACACAGGTGTTTTTTTTTTTAAAAAAAAAGCCTAACCCTCCTTCCTTTTTAATATGCATCCTTTATTAATAACTCTGCTTGTTTCAGTAATAGGCAAAAAAGGATCTCGGTAGGAAATTGCCGTGTTTGAACATTTCTGACGCTGTGCGGTTAGCAATAACTCTAAATGTGTTTTAACATTCATGTCTCTGGGAGAGTTAAATACATGTCTGGAATTGTCTTGTCATTTAAAATAATATATTTGTGAATCCTCTTTACGCAGAATTTAAATGCCAATTAATTTAATTCTCAAAATCATCATAATGAAAATGTATATGCCATTATATTCACAGAATTGCAGAGCACATCATATAAATGTCAGAATGACTCAAGATCAAGCAACACAGAAACAAATAAACATCAAACGCTTGAAGCACAAAAGAAAAGAAGCTTCTTCCTAAACCGATAGGATACAGTAAATACAGCCATAAAATAGTCATAGTTATTTCAAAAAAAAAAAAATAGTTTGCAAGAGTATTCGAAGGCAGATTTGTGTTAGCATCAGTCTATTCAGCCAAACAGTGGCCGGCAATAAAACAGACAGAAATGTGGCCATAAAAATGATATTTCTACGCATTACAGACACCTTAGACTCACTGTGAGGAATGGCAGAGTAAATTGCTAAGATCGCTCTGTAAGAAAATGTAATAGTTATTTTCTGACACTCAATTTACTGTTAATAAATTGGCCCATATCTGATTTTTTTTTCCTGCACATAATGAAAGGTAAACATGATCTTGAATATGATATTGAATAGCTAACATAAATATTGTCCATGCCTGACTTTTTTCCCCATTGAATCCTATTTAGAAATATCTATTTTATTGATACATTTTTACTACAAAAACAACAACTCTGAACCACTAATAATCAAATACTTTGTTGTGTTGTATTTTTTTGTAGCGAGTTTAAGCAGAAACTAGCTGGCGGTGGAGCGACTGAACTCTTGACCGGGGTCGTGACCTGACCTGTCTGACCCCTGACTGGTGTGACTGCGTCTGCGTGGCTGACCTCGCTGCCATGACGACGACAGAGATCAGCCGGTGTGGAAAAGCAGCTAGCAGACCTCTTTCAGGCCTCCATTCGTTCTCGTTCTTTCTGTCTGCGCTCTCAATCTACACTGCTGCTCCTATGAGAGGGAACTCAATGCTGTAATGTCAGCCGAGCTCCAATGATGTCATTGTGTTCCTGTGATTTCCCTGATTAAACTAAATAAACCTTTTCGCAGCTGCTCGCAGAGAACCGTAAAAAACAAGCCCTCGGTCTGAAAGCAGGGTTAGCCATCGGCGAGCACCTGGGTTTCTTCAATTTGGTGAAAGATAGTTTCGAAAAAATTATTTCGGTTTTCATCTATAATTGGAAACTTACTGTGCTTGACCCTAACATGACTACCCTTAAATATATCTTCTTAATATCACAGCGACTTTACATTTATCCCTGTGTTTTACAGAGTTCAGTGGCCTCATATGGAGCTAAAAATTAAATAAATAAAACAGATTTATTTATACATTACTAAGGCTATGGTTTTGTATATTTGTGTTTCACACATCTAATTTAAAAAAAAAAACTCTTACAATTGAATTTTTTTTTTGTGACATCAAAACTAAAATTACAATATAATCATATTTTGGGAATAGATGAAAAAAAAAAAGAAATTCACAATAAAACCACACAAAACCACACAGAATAAAAGATTTTAAGAGAAACCCTGACTAGTGTCATTTTCATAGATGTCAGGTCAATACAATTCTTCACATTAGGGCTGTCAAATGATTAATTGCGATTATCACATCCAAAATAAAAGTTTGTGTTTACATAATATACAGTATGTGGGTGCACTGTGTATAATTATATATATATATATATATATATATATATATATATATATATATATATACACACGTTTGTATATAATTAAGAAATATTTTCATGTATATACTGTATATAGATTTATATATAATTTATGTATATTTTTTTCTTAAATATACATGGATGTGTGTGTATTTATATATATACAAAATAATGATACACAGTGCACCCACATACTGTATATTATGTAAACACAAACTTTTATTTTGGATGCGATTAATCGTTTGACAGCACTACTTCACATGCATTTAAAATGCTTAAAAAAATGCTTGTTTTTCTTTTTCATAGAAAAACATTAAATAATATTTGATATATAATTTATTTGATAGGTTTTACATTTTTGGGGGTGGGACAACATGTGACAACATGCCCTGCATGCATTGATCAATGGGTGCTACCTGAACCAGAACTTTTGTTCCGGGCAATTACAGTGGAAATGTCCAAAAGCTTTTTTTTAGTAGGTAAGATTTTAAAGTGGCTATGCAAAAATTTACTTTTGATAAATAAACCTACCATTACAAATGTACTGGAGTGTGACAACTAGCCCCAGTCACTCATTATTAAAGTTAAGCAAATGTTGTCAGTTGAGTCGATATATTCGTTATGTTCGTTAGAGCCTTTGTGCTGCGTATTAACATTTAACATTCAAAGTCAAAGGTACATTTGAGTAAGATATTCAGATACTGTGACGGTGTTCTCAATAACGCTCGGTTACAAGTACACCTGTTCAGCTTTCTTGTCCCCAAATCTAGAGTGGCCTAGGTTACGTATAGGAGGCAACACACTTCCAAAGACACGCTCTCTCTCTCTCTCTCTCTCTCTCTCTCTCTCTCTTTCACACACACACTAATAGAAAACAGAGCAGCGGTGAGATTTATCTGTGTATATTGAGCGTGCTTCTTTAGTTAAGTATAGCCAAGGGAAGACTGAAAGTGAGCAAATGTTGTGTCTCTGTCATTGAACAGGACTTAAATTTAAGTACATCAGTATTCTGCTATAAGGTGATGATGAGAGAATATGAAACCAAAACAGTCTGAGGATTAGACCACCCTTAGTGTGTGCATGTGTGTAATACAAGACTAACATACACACCATTACTGATGTTTGTGACATGAACCACCTGTGTACCAACATTAAAAAAAGAAAACATACAATGTGTGTGAATCTGTGTCACATGACACAAAATAAAAGTACAGGTGGCATTGTAGGCCTCTCACAACCTGGATGCTTCCATTAGATGTGAGGAAATGGTCGTCTGACCGGCTATGGCTGTTATGACTGGAAATCTGACATGAGAGAGATCCGTCCACACCCTCTCAGCAAATCCCTGCGAGACGCGAGGAGAATAAAAGAGACTGATATCTACCCAGACCTACAGTTCAACATGAGGCTACTTCATTTCCTATTCTGGATTTGTATATAATGAAATTAAATGGTTTTGTTGTATGAGGTCCATTGGACTCCTGTAAATTTTCCATGATGAAAGATTGTTTCTGCCTCAATACTATTAGTAGATACTTCAATAAAAAAAGTGTTACTCCAGTTATTGTTGTTACATTAAAACTGTGTTAACTTGATATTGGCCCAAACTTACAGTACATCAAAACAGAATCCTTAACCACCAAAAAAAAAGACTTAAAAAAAAACTTACAATGTTTAAAAGAAAAATCCCTTTGAAAAATTTTTTTTGTTTGTTTTTGTTTTTTTTGAAGCATGGATGCAATAAGTAAAGACTAATGAAATATATATTTTTGAAATAAAATAAACATTGATTATAACATCAAGAAATGTTTCTTGAGCATCACATCGTCATATTAGAATGATTTCTGAAGGGACATGTGACACTGAAGACCGGAGTAAAGATGCTGAAAATACAGCTTGGATCACAGGAATAAATTACATTTTAAAATATTCAAATCGAAAACAGCTATTTTAAATTGCAACATTGTATCACAATATTACTGTTTTTAATTTCATTTTTAATCAAATAAATGTAGCCTTTGTGAGCATAAGAGACTTATTTAAACTAAACATTAAAATATCAATAGGACAATCGTGTAAATTGACTGATTAGTGTAGATTTATGCTGATTTTTATATGAGAAACTATACAAATTTAGTTTCTGTACTGCATACTTGTCTGTTTGTATTTCCAGATTTGCTCTTCTGTGCTGGGAGTATTAAAACTTTTATCTGTAATTCTGCTACAACTTTAAGTTGAGTTTAGAACAAGCTTTCCCCTAAACTTCAAAACAACGTTCAAAACTTTTAATATGGCATTCCCAATCAACACCCACCTCTTATATAATTTAAAATATTTTAACTAAATATATTTTTTTAAATACATAGGCTACACACAGGAAACTTTTTAGTTCGAATATGACAAAAAAAAAAAGAAATAAATAGAAGAGGTTCTCTCTAAAACATTACAGACTGTATGCTAGTCACTCCAAACTCTTCGACAGCATTTCATTGTGTTCAATCTTTGGGTCCAGCAAGGAAAGTAGTGCTTCAACCCTTCACGGCCGATCAGCCGTGATATTGCTAGTTTTCAGCATATAGGTAAAAAGCTTGTGTGGATGTTATATATCAAATTAAACAAGAGAACCAGCTGATTCAGATCAGACCAGTTCTGTCATTTAAAATCCATGACCACAAATCACATTATAAACCAGACGTGAAATTACACTCTCTTTACTTTTATACTACTGAAAATGCTTTCATTTTGCTTATTATTGTCCTGTCACCTCAGGACGATGATGCTCAAGTAGCCCAGCCGATGAAAGTGACTACTTCACCCCTTTAACCAATTCATAATTGGTACAGTACAGCACTCCCAGGTCTTATTTATTATAGCCCATTTTTCTTTACCACTCGCTTCATTCTTGGTCATATTAGTAAAGCTAATTGTAATTATATCGCTGTTTTCCGGATGTTAGCCGATGGGCAGTAAGCCTCTTGATTATTTTTAATGAGTTCAGCTGTTTTCCCCCTACGACACGTAGATGGATGTTCGTTGTACTCTGAATGCGAGACGAGTGTAAATATTGGCAGCCGTTGATGCAGTTATCATGCTCAAGGGGTGTATTCAATCTCGCCTCCGTCAACGGTGAATGGACGGTCGCAGGTTTGGTACAACAGTCAACTGAATGAAACGATTACCACACGTGAGTCCCAGACTTAGCTAAACGGTCAAAATGATCGCCTCCCGCGGCCTCCGGTTCAAATGGGTTGCGGAGAGCGAGCTCGCCGTCGCTTGTATTCCCACTTTATTTATTGGACACGAACTGGATGCTGTCCAATGTGCACATTTGTAATTGGAGTCGTTGGCTCTCGCTTCAAGGCCATTAGCTGAGAGCAAAGAAAGTCTAGGGTGGGGGGGAAATATGTTAAGGCTGCTAAAATATGTTGCGCTACGACACTTATGGGCTCCCGTGTAACTGAGGTGCTGTTTTTTACTGTCAAATCTATTCATCAGTAAATCTAGCCGTAGAAAGTCGTATTTGTACTCGTCCGCTGATGAATGCTCACTTCGGTCATTTCTCAGACACTGAACACTAGCGCTGGAAAGAAATGCAAGACAGCGTGGTGAGGAGCAAACAGCATGGCTCATTAGCAAAGTATGAAAATCACTCATTTTAATATTTACTGTGCACTCTTGATTAGTTTCATCATGCATTTCTGATTGGCACAAAATGAGATTTTCCTCTGAGCCCATGGGCTCCCTGATTTATTATTAAACCGCGCCATTCAACATTGAAATATGGGCTATATATATTTCAGTCTCATTTTTGGTTATTTATGTAACTTTTAGTGTTTCATCCAAGGTCATTTTTCACAAAAGACTTCTCACCTCACACAGTAATTATTACACAAATAACACATGCTTTATTTTGTACTGTATGAAACAAAGTCTAAATCAATATGACAGCATAGTAGGCTAGGGTGATTTAGGTAACAATCGACTTTAAACATTTCAAAGTGATACACAGATTGATATGCATTTTCTCTCAATAAAATAGCTATATGTAAAGGTCAGATTAGCCTGTTTCTTTTTTGGTCGAAGAACTATCTAACTTTATTCATTAGGCATGTACAACATATCGGTATCGTATCATTAACGTTTCATGTGGGTTTTTTTTGTTTTTATTTATCAGTTGATATTGGATACAATAATAATTGAATAACACAGTAAAAATGATAAAATATTTAAATATATTTAAATAAAATATTAAATATTAAATGTGACATTGATAAAATGTAATCTTTGTATGCAATGTAATCTTAAAATTCATATTATTTTTTCTTATTTTATATATTAAAATGTTGTGAAGCCTAAACTCACTTTTAGCATTAATATGTTTAGTGTGTGTGTGTGATTATAGCAGCTCTATTTATGTAAAGTTCTGTGTTAAAATAATAACCAAGAAGACAACCAGTACATTTCATTAACAATATGGCAAAGGTTAAAGTAAAATAGTTGATCTTATGTGTCCAGAGCAGCAAGTTAGAGAAAATAAAAAGCTTAACGATGAATCAAAAATGTTTTTCTCCATCATGAAAGAGCAGCTGTGAGCTTCATTAGGTCATTTTAGAAGAGACAGCTGTTTGGCAATACTGAGAAAGAGAGAGAGAGAGATGGAGAGAAACGGAGAAAAGAAGAGCAGAAAGCGTTTCGTTGCTCAAATGAGAAAAGAAAAAAAATAGTTAAACACTGTTGTTCACTTTGAACATTACAAACTTTCTAAAGAAACAGTTTTTTCTTTTCTTTGTTTCAATCCTGTACAACTTCTTATCTTATGTGTTTCTTTGTCCACAGAATGAAAAGAAAAACAAAATACAAAAGAAGATATTTAAAGAATGTTTTGACTTTGTCCATACAGTAAAATTCAATGGGGTCCAAAAAGTCAACAAACAGTAAAAACATTCTTTAAAATATATTCTTTTGTATTTTGCAGGAGAAAAAAAATGCATTTCATTTAGAGGAACAGGAGGGCAAGTAAATTATGACAATTTGTATATTGGTGTTAACTATCCCTTTAAATCAACTGAGCTCAGGAATATAAAAGTAAGAAATATATTCCTGAGAAATATAAAAATAAGTTGCATCTGATCTTCTAGAAAAAGTAAAGTAAAATATCACTGTTCCGTCTGAAAAGAAAGCACCCTAAAGCAAAGAAAGCCACTCTATCTGACCTGCAATATCTATCTGATTTGCGAGAAGTTTGAAACTTCTCTTAATTTCTTAAAACCCATAAACCAAAATCATTTCAAAACACTTAAACCCCCATTAAAAAGCACACCAGGAGTGAGTGGGTGCAGATTAACTTCAGGAAAGTGTGTTTCCCGTACTGTATCATCCACGGACCGATCACATTATCCCCGTGAATTCTGTACACTCAACTTTTAATCTGTTTAAGCGAGATAGATAAATAGTCTGCCGTCTCAGATAGGTAGATTCTAGATGGATTCACTCATATTTCCTGCCAGGATACAGTAAACAGAAGCCGGAGAGATTATGAGAGTTTATGCGTGTGTGTTTGCAAGCCGAGAGAGATGGAGAGAAATAAGGAGCAAAGAAAGGACAACCTCAAATCATATTCACAGCCAAGATACAGCAATCAGAAAAAGAGAGAAATTGAGTGTGTAGGAGAGGAAGAGAAAAAGAGAGACTGAATAGATATTAATATTCAAGTGGGCGCATTCGTGCATGGATCCAATAAGATTCCGAAGGTACCATCCATTTGCCAGAGCATGTGGAGCGTGCTAAATGACCTGTGCTTTTTACAGGAGACGCCCCTCCTTTCCCCCGACCTCCCTCCCTTCATCCGCTCCCTCGTTCCCTGGCGCTAATGAATTGAAAGAGGAGGTCTGAAACGGGAGTGTCCTTAAGTGCCGCCCACTCCTCTTAACATGACCTGGGTTCAAAAGTTCACGCCGCACCCTGCAGGCACCGGTACCCACACTGACTCTCTTTCTCGTCTTCATTTTTCCCTCCTTTCTCATCTTCCATTTTTCCCCTCTCTCACTTTATAGTTCTTGCACTCTGATCGTTTGTTGCTCCAGCCCTCGTTCTTTTCGCCTCCAGCTGGAGAGGTGAAGAGTGAAATGCCTCATTCTCTTTATTTCTGAATGTGTGTGTAAGTGTGTGTGTTCCATCTGTCGCTCAAACACACATGCATAGAAAATGAAGCTGACAGTGGTCATTACTGAGGGAAAATTGTGCCTATTTGCAATGCAAGTCTACTGCTCTATAATTCCATTATTGATTAGACTGACATTTATTGGAAGTTATGACTCACCTCTTCCCATGATGCAGTTAGAACCTTCTTAGGTGCGACCACCAGAGTAATGTCTTTCAGGCAGTTTACAGTAATTCCCTTTTGTTTTACCGTAACTACTGTTCCTAATGTGCCTCAGTTGGTTTAGTCAAGTGTCCATTATTTTACTGTAATAACCTGTACAACTTTGAGTCCTCTTGGTGCCCCTATTTATAGTGATATAAAAAGAGAGGTGATTTAAGCAATTTTGAGCGTGGCATGGGTGTTCGGTCTGAGTATTTCACAATCTGCTTAGTTACTGGGATTTTCACGCACAACCATTTCTAGGGTTTACAAAGAATGGTGTGAAAAGGGAAAAACATCCAGTATATCACAGGCCTGTGGGCGAAAATGCCTTGTTGATGCTAGAGGTCAGAGGAGAATGGGCCGACTGATTCAAGCGGATAGAAGAGCAACTTTGACTGAAATAACCACTCGTTACAACCGAGATATGCAGCAAAGCATTTGTGAAGCCACAACATGCACAACCTTGAGGCGGATGGGCTACAACAGCAGAAGACCCCACCGGGTACAACTCATCTCCACTACAAATAGGAAAAAAGGCAACAATTTGCAAGAGATCACCAAAATCGGACAGTTGAAGACTGGAAAAATGTTGCCTGGTCTGATGAGTCTCGAATCTGTTGAGACATTCAGATGGTAGAGTCAGAATTTGGCGTAAACAGAATGAGAACATGGATCCATCATGCCTTGTCACCACTGTGCAGGCTGGTGGTGGTGGTGTCATGGTGTGGGGGATGTTTTCTTGGCACACTTTAGGCCCCTTAGTGCCAATTGGGCATTGTTTAAATGCCACGGCCTACCTGAGCACTGTTTCTGACCATGTCCATCCCTTTATGGCCACCATACCCATCCTCTGATGGCTACTTCCAGCAGGATAATGCACCATGTCACAAAGCTCGAATCTTTTCAAATTGGTTTCTTGAACATGACAATGAGTTCACTGTACTAAAATGCCTCCCACAGTCACCAGATCTCAATCCAATAGAGCATCTTTGGGATGTGGTGGAAAAGGAGCTTCGTGCCCTGGATGTGCATGCTACAAATCTCCATCAACTGCAAGATGCTATCCTATCAATATGGGCCAACATTTCTAAAGAATGCTTTCAGCACCTTGTTGAATCAATACCACGTAGAATTAAGGCAGTTCTGAGGGCGAAAGGGGGTCAAACACGGTATTATATAGTAAATATTATTTAATATATTCATTTCAAGTTTTTTTTGTATATCACATTATATTACTGTAATAATATATTACAACATAACATAGATAACATGTTATGTTGTAATATAACAACAAACATAAATAATAAGGATATACAATCTGTAAAGTTGCAACTTAACTGGAATGACCAAACATGTTTAGACAGAGTTTTTACCAACAACATTCATGATGAAGAGACTTTTTTTGGAAGTTGCATTGAAAATTTGGGTATATGTAATATGGGTATAGTAATAAACTTTGGTTAACCCAGACTTTATAAAAATAGAGGTTCCAACTATTACTAGAAAGTGATTTAGAGTTGCATGGCAAAAGACAACATTATTAAAGTCTTCTAATATCATAGGAGAGAATTTTTATCTTGGCATGGCTCTTTAGAAAGCCATCTATGTACTGGAGCGTTAAAAGAAACCAGGAGGGCTTGAAGAACTGATTTAAGAGTGCTGTGGTGTCTCAGTTAGTTAAAGTCTCAGTTTGCTCGATGAGTTTCAGTTAAGATGACAGTAAATCCTAGCCTTATGAAAGATCAAATTTCGACATCATCTGGCCACACCCCTGAGTGTTCACCTGGCTAATTACTGACCAAATATTCACTGATGGACATTTTCCAAATGATTAGTTGTATGATGGGGAGGTAAGAATACATTTCTGCTGTCAAACTACCAACTGAAGCTGCTTCCACATCCCGCCGTTCAACATGCAACACTATGAGACGATACGATAGAAATCTTACAGTATACGCTTCCTGCCATTACCAACGTGGCAACATGACACATTTCCAGCATGACATTTAGGATTTACACAAAAAAGAGAGGAGAATTATTACTGGATAAAAAAAATGGTGAAGAAAAAAAAAAAACAAGAGCAAGATCATTCCAGAACAAAAAAAGTTCAAAATCTGATGTGGTTGTCATATTTCATGCGGTGAGATTTATGCTGTATTGTCACATGTGCAGAGCTTTAACATTGAAATGTGAAAAAAAAAATCCATTTCTAATTCCTCTGTCGACAAGGAGGAGCTCAAATCGCTCTGCGACTAGAATTAAGGAATCATGACTCTGAAGATGTGATTCCACATCCAAATACGAACTGAAGAAGTCAAAGGGACGGATCAGAGAAAGAAATATATTTCCTTTCCCCTCACGCACACATACACTCACACTCCTCCATCTGCAGGAATAGAAAAATGTCAGCCCAGCGGTTTCCAATCAGCCCTGTTTGCTGTCTGCTCCTCAGATTAATGACCAAACACAGAACGGCTGCAGGTTCAACTGGAGGTCAGCCTTCCTAGGTACCCCCTCCTTTTTCTCCTCCTTCATCCCTCAATCGCTCCCTCCGTGGGCAAATGAGAATTTGATTTTTCTCTGCACTGGGCAGAGCAGGAAGAGATGGATGGAGTTAGGATCAGAGAACCAGGTGCCCCTGCTGCTTTGTTAGGGAAATGAATGAGAGAGCTTCCAGAACACAAGCAGCCAGAGCAGAGACCAGGGGTATATATAGGGAGAGTGTCAAACACAGCTTAAAATATAGAATATCATGGAGTACTGGCTTGCTATCAGTGCTGGGATTTAAGTCATCAATTACTGTAATTTAATTACCTTTCCCTTAACTTTTCTATGATTTAATCACAGTTACTTCTGATTTAATTGCATTAAGTATGGACTAGAACAATTCTATTTAAGACAATAGTGGAATAAACATCAAAATTACTAAATTTATTCTACAAACCTGAACCTTAACCTTAGTCCCACTGTCTTCTGCACGAACACGGTCTTGCAACTTTGTCTGATTTTCAAATTCGCTTCAAATCAAAGCTTGTAATGTTATGAATCGCTTCCTAGCTGGTTGGCTTAGGTCATGGCATACAAAGCTAATTTTAAAAATCTGAAACCAATGTGGCTGAGCACAGTTATACTAGCAGTATTTATTATGAATGATTAATCCATGCACATGAATGCCACTTGGTTAGATATTTTATTATATAATGCCAAAACAATGAAATTCTAAGTTTATGATGCCTTGTGTAATGTTGTAATGACATTCACTTTTTAAAAGTGTCTAATCACAGCAAAAAAGGCTTAGCATCTGACTCAAGTTTAACTTGACACGTTCACTGTCACTATGTTCGTGATAAAACGTTCCAAACTGTACAAAAGTCTCTGAAAGAGAGACTGTTCAACACTCATATTGTGTTTGAAGTCGGAGAGAAATGAAACAAAACTTACGTACTACAGGAGGATAACACAACTTTTCCCTAATCGTATGAGAACTTAACATCAAGTATCCTCATAAAAAATATGAATTGATGTCACAGAGACTCAAAAATAAATGGTTTCACAAGATTCTGATGGTCCACTTTAGACATTGTACTAACTATAAGTAACCAACAGTCTCTTATACTCTAATGAGAGGTAGAATAAGGTTTTGGGTTAGCAGAATAAGCTGACATAGTTGCAAATTTACTTCAAGTCAGAAGAATGTCTGTTGGGGAGCATCACAATAAAGTGTTAGCAGATATTAAGGCAGACAGTCAACTAACACTAATGCGAGACAAAGTTACATATAGTTAGTAGATAAAGTGGACCATCGAAATAAAGTGTTATTTCTGAGGTTACATCTCTGAGGTTCTTGGGATCCCAAAAACGAAGAATCCAAAAAAGAATATTTTGCTTCAGTATTTGATTAATATTGTGTGGAGGATTGTTTCTTGACATTCTGAGCTAATAGCACCAACACACACGTGGTGAATGCTGACACAGCGGTCATAGCCTATTATGGGAACATTCGTCCTTTCTGTCAGAGAAGAGTAATCACTCATTGCCATGGTTTGTGTGTGTGTGTTTGCCCATGGCCTAATCATGGCAATGACCTGTCTTCTTAGACAAACACAAAGTGGCTTTTGCAGACTCGCTGGTTAATGAACTCGGTGTGAGGTTAAGTTCAGGGCTTGAGTTTCAAAAAACAGGTTTGATTCGGTCTCTACATGTTCCCTAAATGAATAGTTCACTCCGAAAATGACAATTCTGTCATCATTCGTTCACTTAAGAGTCGTTCCAAACATGTATGACTTTGTTTCCTCCGTGGGGTGATTATCTTTTTCAAGCATTTACAATGAAAGCAATCGTATGACATTAGATGATTTGGAATATGGTCATATAGAACACATTGTGATACTTTTTACGGCTTAAAATATTTTTTTAATGGAATATAGAGTACAACAGTTGGGTTCCGAAAGTAAAACTCCATTCAATTTCTTGATTTTTAACAATTACTTTTAAACCTTTAAAGTCTTACTGTGAGCTACATGGTTGTTAGTATTTGCTTCTGTTGAAGAATTTTGTTTTAAATTAATCCGTGTTTAACATTGGAATTTGTGGTGAAAAACTACATTACCCATGATGCTGTATAGAAAATTCCACCAATCAGAGGCTTATCAAGAAAAACACACAAGATTTTGTTAGCTCCATTTTTAATTTCATTGTGCTGTTCGCAATGCTTCATGGGATTGTAGCTCTTCTTTCCATAGCTAAAGCCAAATTTAAGTGCACCGTCTTGTACCTTTGTATTTTTGTCTGATTTTCAAATACTATTTTGCTTCAAATTTAAGCTTGTGATGTTATGATTAACTTCGTAGCTGGTTGGCTTGGGTCATGGCTTACAAAGCTTTAAAGACTTTTTTGAAATTCAACATTAGAAATTCCTATGGGAGAAATTCATTTAAAAAAAATCCGGAACCAATGTGGCCGAGCACAGTTGCATTTATTATGAATGATTAATCCGTGCAAATTTTTAAAAATTTATATGGCCTTTTAATCTTTAATCAAAATAACTTCCCCTCCTTCTATGATGATATGATCACTGGCGTGAGGGCAAGGCAGCCTGTCACTCACATGACATCACAGCAATAACAAACCACAACCAATCAATTCCTGAAGGACAAAATCAAGTCCCGCCCAACATTTTTCTTTTTGTTCAAGAATATGCTTTACTGGAATATACGTCACAATAGGGAAGAAAACATTACCACAACTTACATTTCATACCTACTTAAAATATATACAGGAATTTCTGTTATGATAAAAACAGCACAATACTCAGTTTCACCTGTGTTATTTTTTAAAATCCATTTTCGCTCATCAGGCACTGATTTGTTTTTGCTTGTCATGACACGTGTGTATGTTTTTCTTTAAGTATGCTTGTGTTAGCCCTACCTGCCAGTGGACTGTGCTTGTGTGAGGGAGTGCATGTGTCCAGAGTCGGAAGTGTAGACAACTGTGCTCGCATGTGATCCCTGTACCCTGTGTGATCAGTGTCTGTGTCCGGTCAGAGGGGAAGTTCAATGAGAGGCGAGTGTGTGTGTGTGTGCGCGCGCACACACACACACACTGTGTTGTGTTGTTTCTTTCCTTTACACTGACAATGGGGAGGTGTGTCACAGACTGTCACACCACTGAAAAATGAACTTCCTGTTCACTTACAAACACCAGGAAGTCCCCATCTAATGAAGTGTGTGTGCACAAGATCAGAGGATATGTTCCTATTTACTGAATTACTGTGCAGAATAAACAGTATGAAGTGAAAAAATTACTTCTTAATGAACAGAAGTTTTTTTTGGTTTTTTTACTTCTTGTTTTCTGGTAAACATATTTAAAATTTTTAAAACAAGACAGATTTATTTGAGAAGCAACACTGCATAATGTTCCTAATGAGATATTTTGTCATTAATACAATGCAAAAAAATGCTTTGCTAATAAAATACTATTTTTTTTTCAAGTATGTTTGTTCCTCAAATTTCCACTTGTTATACACATTTTTTGTTATGCAGTGCTTCTCAAAAAATGTTAAGCATTTGTAGATATTTTAACTATATTATACAAAAATACTGGTTAAAAAAAGGGGCGGGGGTGCATTGTGCTAAAATAATAATAGGATATAATAGGATAAAACAGTATGCAGTATTGTCGGCATGACTTAGATGGCACGTTTGCATATAAGTGGGACCCAGTGTCATAATCTTGAGAAGAATGTTGAAAATGGTTGTCCTGCTTAATATTGTCCTTGATGAATAAAAATATCAAAAGAGCAGCTTTTATTTGAAATAATAGAAATGAAAATGTCTTTAGTGTCACTTTCGATCATTTTATTGGATTCTTGCTCAATAAAAGTATTATTATTAAAAAATAAATTTTATGGAAGTCTAGACACCATGCACAGAAAATGCAGCAGAAGTACCAAATATAGAATGGTAATATGCCAGGGGCTTAAAATATAGTCATTCATTAACCTGATCACATGGTTGAGTAATTCGAAATCTCTTATGAATCTCTTCTGGATTATAGACTATGATGTGTTTATAGTGGCTTGGCGTCATAATTATTCTCTAAAATTATGGTTCCTACCAGCTGCTTTCATCCAGGTGGGTATTACACACAGGCAATATTATTAACACATTTTATTGTGTTTTTCAAGCACCTCATAAATACACCCATTCATTTTTTTCCCGCTACAGAATTCAGAATGCTAATCTTTTTCTCTTTAAATCCTCATGCACTGCATTTCCATACATTGTGTTCCTGATTTGATCCCTTGGCTTTTGTGGCCCCTTTGCACCTCTCTTTACTCTATACCACGGAAAGAAGCGGAGAGAGAAAATGAAAACAAGCGAGAGGAAGACACGGAGACAGAGATAAAGAGGGAAGAAAGGAGAGAAGGATGGAGAGAGGGAGGGAAGGAGGGGTGTAAGGTGAAGTGCTGGTCACAGTATCACAGGGTGAACATCAGCGCAGGGGGCCGAGGGTGAACCTCATTTTTCAGCCACTGTCTTTTCTCTGTCTGTTCTCTCTCTCTCTCTCTCTCTCTCTCTCTCTCTCTCTCTCTCTCGGTTTTTTGTAATTATTATAACACAAGTATAAAAAAGTAAAAAAAAAAATAAAGTATAATCCAAAAAAGTATACACAAGTAAACAAAAACAAATTAAAAAAAGGAAACTACAGGACAAGAAAAAATATGAATCCACAGAAGGAATTAAATTGTTCTATTTTCAATTTCATTTTCATATAACAAATAAAAAATAAGATAACATATTTATTTCTTTATATTTTACTATTTAAAATGAAAATGCTTCAGTTATATGATAAAATAAAATTAAATATTAAAGAAAAAATAAAAGTATATAATAGCATAATAATCCAAGATAACTTTTAGAAGGTAAATGTTCTGATACACAACGGCAAAACAAGTTTAAAGATTAAAATAAAATCATGAAATTACTTTTTTAATCATGTTAATTTGTCAGTCACTGATGAACAGTAACGGCAAACTGTTCATGCCTTGTACATAATTCACACCTGTTTTATTCATCATAAGGATGTGAGATTGATGCTAATTAGCAGATGGGAATAATTACTCTGTGCCTGAGAGTCGAAATGTTTGACAGAATACAATAAAAATGTGTGTAGATGAGAAAGAAGCACTTTCTGAAGACAGAGGAATCTCTGACCCACCTGCTTCACACACACACACCTCATGCAAGAATTGTAAATGGACTGATTATAATGAGAGTGAGAGAGGGGAGGATAACAGGGAGAAAGGAAAGCCAGCATTTAGAGAATTGAGAAATTAAGCACTTCATTCATTAGCAATTGTGACTTCATTAGATTCCTAATATCACACCACTATAATTACGCCTTGAGCCATAATACAGATGGAGGTAAAGAGAGATACACAGAAAGAGAGAGGGAGAGATGATGATTGAGACAAAAGAATGGAACAGACCAAATGGAAATGTTATAGTTAATTGCTTCTTATATGTGTGTGCAAGCATTTGCATGTTAAGGAGTGTTTTATATACATTACAGACTAGTATATTCAAATGCATGTCTTTATGCTTCCTTTCTCTGTAAATACATGCATGTTGGCAGTTATGTATTAGTATGATTCCTATGGAAACAATCTCTTATTTATCTTTTTTTGCAATTTCTCACAATTCTGACTTTTTTTCTCAAAATTATAAGATTATATATCACCATTCGGACTTTATAACTTGCAAGTTTCCACAGAATTGTGAATTATACACACATTTATCTATATTCATATTTATCAGCTTTGCAAACCGTGACTTCAAATGTGTCAGTTTTGTTACAAATATGTTTGAATTGTCTAATATTTGCATTTGTTATAATACTGTATTTGTTTGAATGATATCATTCTTGCTTTATGCTGTGTGTCTCTTTTTCTGAACATTTGCTGAAATGCCTCCACATTTACAAAGAAGTGTTATTAATGTGCATTGTCCCTGTAAATCTAAACTTGTCCCTGTAAATGTAAACCGATTAAGTAGTTTAGTGGGTGTGATGCCGGGTTTGTAAAGTTGCCGATGGATCTACTTTTTGTTCGTATTAAGAATGAGGATTAACACACACTGCCCTCAGCTGCTAACCAGATGCTCCACAATGCAATACACATGTGATAATGTAATGTGTGTGAGTGATGACTGCATGTGTGTGTGTTTGTAAGGGGTCATAGAAATGGAGAAAGCCAAAGCTTTAGATCCTCAAGTAATTTCACACACATTTAATATAAACGCCCTCACAAACGCTCACGATCTCAAGATATAGGCAGATGTGAGCGAGTATGAAAACCTCTCTGTGAGATAGAAACATCCATCAAGTAGCGAGGAGAAAGTGACTGATGAGGGGAAAAGGAAAAGAAAGATTGAAAAATGAAAAAGATGTGCTCTCTCTCTCTCTGATAGCATATGGATAACATTCTCACCAGCCGAATGTTAACTATACGAGCTGCCACGGAATACACTCTCACACACACACTGTCTGACAGAGATGTGAAAACACAGGTGTTTGCCATCCTGTAGGTTATCACACACAGGAATGCTTTGGACTGACACACACAGGGCCGTCACTAGCGGGGTGAAAGGTGGTGACTATTCTAGACTAGAGGATGCAGCCCTGGACACACACTAAAGTAGTCTGAAACGTGGAGCCACTAAAGCCAGTATTCCTTCACACACACAAATTGAAAATTGAATGTTAGAATGTGATAAAATACTTCATAAAATAAATACTACTAATCAGTTAAATTGCAAGTTCCACCAAATTAGACAAGAACACACACATATACACACAGCAGGTGTGCCCCATCTCAACACCTAATGTTTGTCCTCCGCTTGTCCTGACTTTGACCCCTACATGACCCGACCCCTAACCTTGAGGATGATGGCATGAAGAACCATCAGTTTCTGGATTCCACATGGAAACATGCAATCTCTACTCTAATTCTTCATGTACTGTATAAACTGGATTGAGAAAACTTAAACATGTCCAAATAACTTGATTCAATCAAGTGGATCCTACATGACGTATTCGAGTAGATATACGTTTCAATCACATGGAACCGTGATTTAAATTGAGTTAATTAAAAGTAAGATATTTTTGGGTGTAGCTGCTAATAATAACACGTAAAAACAAAATGCATAATTTATGACTATAGTAACTAGATGTAATATAACAATAACACTGTAAAATAAAGTGTTACCACAGGTTCTCAACCCAAGCACTTGCTCTACACTTCACCACAATAAACACCAAGATAAAACCACAATCAGATGTTAAGAGCAAATAAATAGTGACTCTAATGAGAGCTGTCTCAGTATGATACAGTCTAAATCCCAAGATAGGATATGATATGTGGTTTCAACAACCAGATGCATTCAAATTTGTCCAGTTTGTCTGGGATGCATCTCAGATCACCTCCTGAAGTGGTTTAAGTGATCGGATTCTGTCTGTTTGGTAGGGTATTTACACCTGGTCTTTTCAGAGAAAACGTATGGACTGTCCAGGTGTAAATGCCCTGACTTTCTCTATCCGGCACCATGCAAAGCATGATGGGAAGAGAAAATCACGTTTCTATAATGCTACTTTAACACAACTTTTGCTTCACAAAGCAAAAAGTGACTTAAGAAAATAGCTAAAGCATTAAAAATCCACATTTCCGGCACCAGGGCAATAATTAAGAAGCTCCAATCAACTAAATATATTACAAATCTGCCTGGAAGAGGACATGTGTCTATATTATCTTAATGTACAGTGAGGAAGATAGTTTGAGTGGCTCACCAAGGATCACAGCTGGAGAATTGCAGATATTATTTGAGTCTTGGGGTCAGAGAGACTTTTTTTAATCAAACAGCACCTACATCACCACAAGTTGTTTGGGAGGGTTTCAACCAAAATCGTCCTCACTCATCCAAAAACAAACTCCAGTATATTCAGTTGTCATACACGACAAACTTCAAAAAGCTGGTTCTATGGTCACATTAAACAAAAAAAAGAGCTTTTTGGCAGAAAACCTACCAGATGTGTTTGGTACAAACAGGAATAAAATGTACCCCATGTCCACGGTTAAATATACTGCTGGCTATTTAAATTTTTTTTGGCCTATTTTTTTGGCTGGAGGTGCTGGATATCTTGTTCAGATACATGGTATTATGGATTCTAGAAAATAACAACAGACAAAAAATGAAAACCTGAACGCTTCTACTAGAAATCTTATAATGGGCCATGGTTGGATCTTTCATCAGGACAACAGTCCAAATCAAAAATCAACACAAAAATGTGTCACTGAGCTTCTGCCATGACTGTCCCAGTCGCCTGACCTGAACCCTATAGAAAATGAGTGGGCTGAATTGAAGAGAAGAAGCAGGAACATGGATCTGGGAGATTCTGTACGGATGTATGGTTTCTGATTTCCAAACTCATCAGGCATTATAAGGGAACATTCTTATCTATATAGCTGTTATCTTGGCAAAAGGACCTTGCAATAGCTGGGTGTCAATAATTGTGGCCAATGTGAACTAGAGAAAAACATTTGTTTCACAATGTGAGTTTCAATTGTTTTACTCAATATAAGGTTAGAATGTTGTGATATTTTTTTTACTGAAAGATCAAAAGGATAAACAACGTAGATTTATTTTCACAGCCGCCTTTGCTCATATTTACCAAGGGTGCCAATATTAGTTGAGGGCACTGTATATATAAACATCATATCCATACCGTGTAAGTTTCATTTAAACATTCTCCAACAAGTCCACCATTAAACATGTTAGTAGTCTGGATTTTGTGTGCAATAACTCAAATCGTTCATTATACTAAGCCGACAGCTATATGGCAATATCCAGTCTGACATTTATTTACATGTTCTGATATAATGCAGACATTAAACACCTCAAGATTTTTTCTAGAAAGAAT
Source organism: Cyprinella venusta (assembly GCA_038021265.1). Classification (NCBI taxonomy): domain Eukaryota; kingdom Metazoa; phylum Chordata; class Actinopteri; order Cypriniformes; family Leuciscidae; genus Cyprinella; species Cyprinella venusta. The sequence continues at coordinate 41,561,600 of CM075863.1, forward strand.
AATAATAATATAAAAAGCACTCCCCTCCAAAGATTACCTCTATGATCAGTACTTTTTGATGTTTACTTTTAAATCACACATATAATATTAGTGGTTGATGAGATTAATCAAGATCACAGATCAAAAGAATTTATCAACAATCAGAAAAAAAATCCAACGATTAGAATATAAATTTTCCAGTTAGAAAAAAAATATATAAATAATCCATATGTATATTAAATGTCAAATAGATCCAACAAGTAAGTAGTAAAACAAATGGCATTTTTATTATGATGCTCTTATGTTGTGAAAATGATAAACATCTGACAGGCTTCACAAGGGGAATGTAAACTTATAAGCAGAAATGCATGTCTGAACGTGCCCAGACTGACCTACTAACTCACTTTTTAGTAATTGCCTAAAGTTTAAAATAACTCAAGGGCATGTTTAGTCTCCCATAATGCTGTTCACCCAGTAGCCTAATACAGCTAAAAAGAGAAAGAGCGAGAGCGAGACAGTACGGCTGAGTTATGGCCGATGTTCCGGTGTTTCCCCTGACACATCTGCGTTGTATAAACACTAACGGTGGACCACTGACCCCCTACCACAGACGCCTGTATCCGTTCCTCCTCCATCCTCGCTAAAAGCGCCTATTCAGATTAGGAAGCCCTCACACCACTTTATTTTTCATTTATTTTCATTTGCAGGTGGCCTGTGTGTGTGTTAGTGAAGCTCTTCATCTCTGTGTGTGTCGCTGTGCTTGTTTAGATCATGCTCAGACTCTCATGTATACAGTAAGTGTTAGCCAAAGTACATTGTGTGTGTGTGCGTCTCATGGTTATTCTGCTCATTCAGTCCATGTGTGCACTGTGGTGTCCACGACCACAACCTCAGTTAAATTCCTCCTTTTACCCACACGCCATCAATAAGTCCAGCACAAACAGCGGACTGAAAGCTCCCTCTGCACATCTCGCAACCGCTGCCACCAGTCCCCTTCAAGCCATCAAGCGTTCACATTAACCTTCAACTACAATTGCTTCAGGCTGCTCCTTGGAAAACACTGGATGTATTCAGCCTCGAACTACACTTGAACATCTGCAACTTCGACATGGTCCGAAACTCTGATTGGATGAGATATTTTTCATCCTCCAATCAACATCTGAGATGCTTAAAGTCAGGCTGATTGATGTTCCATAACGTCCGCAAAATGTTGTTAAAGATTCAATATTTCTGTTAAATAACAAATTTGGAGGGTGGTTCTACTGTAAAAAGTTATATGCTAACACAGCTCTTGTATACTGTAGGCCTATATCCAGGCTGTTTTTACCTAATTGGGAGATAAACTATAAGGTTTGTCAAAAATAATGCAGTAATTTCGGCTATAAATATTTTCTGTTTGACACGTTCAAATATTTAAAGTAATTAGCATCCGTTTGGTTAGCATTACATCACGTGATCTAATTCGCTCACCAGATCCGTTAAGTGACAACAGTCTAGTAAAAGGATAGCAGTCTAAAAAACCTTGCTGCAGTCTGTCATTAATGTTAATTTAAATCACTGCTCTTGACTAAATCATTTGTATTAATCTCTAATTTACTGTGAAGACTATGCCGCATTATTTTACATTTATTCAAATTATGTAGCATTTCAAAATTCTACTGTTAGACCTACGTAAGAATCTTTATAGCTGGCATGAAATGAGTGAAATGGTAGATATCGGAGTGAAATGGTAGGCTGAAAAATCTAAGCAGGGGACATGATTTTGTCTATTAGGATTTGATTGTATGGTTGTGGTTTGCTATTGCTGTGATGTCATTGGTTGCCCCGCCCTCACATCAGTAAACTCATCATCAGAGAAGAGAAGCAAGAGGGAGGGGAACTTATTTTGAATTAAACAAAACAAATATGTGCATTGATAATTTATACTGTAATAAATACTGCAATTTTCCATAAAAACACAAAAAACAAGAATTTACTATTTTGATTTCATGGTGACAGAGAAATGTAGTTTTTGTTGTGGTATAAAAATTTGAATCAAGAATTTTGAAATGTAATAATGACAGTAACCAAGTAAGAGTGTTTAACTTTTAGCCAAAAAAAACCCCCACTTGCTAGTATAAATGCTAAGAGCACATGGAACTAATGGAAATCATGACCAAAACTTTTAAATAACCCACTGCGTGATCAGTGATAAATTATTTTTTTCAATCTGATATAGTGGTAACAATTTTGATATTGTACAAAATAACTAAAATATTTAGCCCATATATATCTCTCAGTGCTTCAGATAATATCAGTGAGGGGAAGTGACAACATTTCCTGTATCATGCATAGTTATTATGGGAGATAATTCCCCCAATTTAACGGCAAAGTATGGTAACAGATTTGACCCAAGATTTATGGATATTGGATATGGATATTTTGATTACACGATGGGTAATTCGGACAACAAGAAAGCATGAATTTCAGCTATTTAAAGACACTTTTTTACAGAAAAAATAGATTGTTATGGCCTGTAACAGCTTGTGATTTATGTCAATGAGTATAAAAATATAACCATTTGAAAAAAGCAGAAAGAAATGATGATAAATGAATCACAAAATCACCTTTATGTTTGTGATTGTGCTGCATTTACTCACAAAAATAAAAGTTTTCTATATTTACGGTAAGGAATTTACAAAATACACTGTTAGACCTTACCAGGTTTTTTTACAGTAAAATACTGGCAACACTGTTACTGGCAAAAATGTACTAAAACTCAAGTTAACTAAAAAATACAACTTATTAGTTTTAATGCATTTTTACAGTAAATTACTGGCAACAGTGTTGCCAGTATTTTACTGTAAAAAACCTGGTAAGGTCTAACAGTGTATCTTTATGGAACATGATATTTCTATTCATAAAAGTAAAATCTGTCATTTTGACCCATACCATGTATTGTTGGCTATTGCCACAAATACACCTGGGCTATTTGTGACTGGTTTTGTGATCCAGGGTCACATATTTAGTCACAATAACAAGACGAAAAACAAGAAAGAGCAATTTTGCAAAAGTCATAATGTGACATGAAATCACAATAAGAATGTCATTTTTGAGGAATAAAATTGCAAGTGTGAGATATTAAAAGGATAGATCACCCAAAAAGTTTTACTTCTTATGTCTGGTTATTAATTTTTTTTTTTTTTAAATATCATATTTTGTGTTCAACAGAAGAAAGAAACTCATACAGGTTTGGAACAACGTGAAGGTGAGTAAATGACTCAATGAACTATCCCTTAAAATCTAATTTTGTGATGCAAATGCAAAATGAGGAAAAAGTCATAAATATGAGATGAAATTTTGGGAGTCCAATATAAAAATATAAAGTCCAAAAGAAATATAAAGTCCAAACGGTGCAGTTACAGTACATTGTGAGATATAGTCACAGTTACACAAAACAGCAACAGTTCTGCGAAATAGTTATAATTGCAATTGTAACATTGAAAATTGCAAAAAGGAGAAAGTCGAAATTTAAACTCGCTATTATGAGAAATATAGTTTTAAGTGTGATATAGTATGTAATACACCTGAGAGGAATTAAGTCACAATTACCATTTTATCCTATATAGAAATCTACATCATGAGTCAACGTAAACTTGCAGTGCAAAAAAAAAACAGTCATTTGACAAGCTTTCACAAGTCCATTCTTTGAGTATTTATGATAGTTGAAAGTCTTGAAACTCAGCCAACAACTAATCTTTCCCCTTTATTCAGCAAGACACTATGAAGACACAAAGAACCATGTGTTTGTTTACGGCTGTGTGTGTCAAAACTCCTGTAACATTCCAAGCGAGGTCACGGCTGGGTTAAGGAGGGGTCAGAGGTTCTCTCTGTGTGTGCGTGTGTGTGTGTGTGTGTGTTCAACAGAAGAATGTCAGAGGCCCACTGCCCATCAGTCTGCTGGGGAAGGAGGGACAGACTGGAGGGGAGCGGAGGTGAAGGATGGGAGTTTGGGGTGAAGGGGAGGTGAGGGGGCATTCGGGTAAGGTCAAACAGCGGTCAAATACAAAACACACACACAGTCGAACCAGTCGGTCCAGCTCGCCCCAACATTCCGATTCATCAGAAGACCATTTCCTTTCCACAGACCCTCAAAGCACACATGCATACAGAGCTAGAGGCTATTTTTAGTGTTCATACAGGAAGAAAACCAGAACGCATGGGTATGTGGGTGGCAACTCCCACGGTGCCCCGCACACCCCTCTGCCTCGTCCTGCACAATGGCAGAGCCTCAGTCCCCATGAATGAGCAGTCAGAACACGGGACACGCATCCTAAAGTGGGATCAATGCACAAAGCGTCGTCTTCTCTTCCAGACTGGCACCTACCAGAAGACCCCCACTGTCCTTAACACCCCCCAACCACCCATAATCTGACCCCCCCCAGCCGTGATGGCTAAAAAATGAGACCGACCTTTGACCTGAGGTCGTTCTCTCTCTGTGGACGCAGAAGACAGCTCACAAATCAGGCGTGTCGTGCGCAGGAGATTCCACTTCACCAGAGTGTTCGGTATCTGCGCCTTGTTAATCTGGATTACCTGAATACAGCGTTCACACTTAATTCCCATGTACACACACATTCGTCAATGGTTGCGGCTGAGAAAGGAACTTTTCTGAAAATGAAAGCTATTTAAGTACACAACGTTTTAAAAAATTACCATAATGAATAGTAAAAATGAAATGTTATGTAAAAACCTGTTAATTGGTTAAGGCTCGGGTATACTTTATTTTCTGTGTTCCACTCCAACTCATGCAGAGTCAATGAGCTTTCAAAGTTTACTTTAACACCTTCTGCCCCAACTTGCGCATGTGCTTTTTGTAAATAGCATCCGCACGGACACGATCCCTCCTGATGACAAAAATTACGCAGACCGTTGCGGAACGGCTAAAGTATACTTCTGGCTTTTGCAGAAAGTTCCCTTATACGGTGACAAACTGTGAAATCTAATGGGCTCTTTAATGCAATTTTCCAGTAATACTTTTTGAAAGTGACAAGACGGCATCATATAATTTACAGTGAAAAACTGAATTTACATTTCCAGAATTTCCAATGACACCCTATGCTTTTTCATTAAAAATAACTTTCTTTTAATTATGTACATCTGGGTTTCATGTTCTCTCACAGCTTATGTTGTTAAATGTATGTATATTGCAATATTTTAGTGTCAAGTGTGTTCTCATGGCAACACAAACAGCATAATCCACAAAAAACATATATACATATTTATATATATATATATATATATATATATATATATTTTTTTTTTAACCAAATTATTTTACAGGAGACAGTTTTACAACCACAAAGCAATTATTTTCCCTCACAAGCACAACACTTTTGCACTTATAAATAATAATTATATAATAGTCTATAATAAGAATGCCATATAAATCAATTAGAATTTAACTATAAATAAAACGTTGATACAATCCTACATTTCTGGCAACCACAGCTGCTGTTTTTTTTTAAACTAAGTTAAACTAAGTTTTCCGTGTACCACACACAAACACAAAAAAAAAAGCAATAAAAACCTGAAATTAAAGAATGTAACTCAGTTTGTCCCAAAACAACTTGCTGAGTCGATATTTCTGCCAGCACTGGATGAGTCATAATGTTTTTTATTTGTGTGTTAGACAGTAAAAACAAAGTTCTTTTATTGTTCTAGTCTATAAGGAGCAATAGCTTTGTCATTTCTAATGTTCGGTGCACACCGACGATGACACAAAATGTCTTTGGAGAAACAGGGGGAAATTTCCACTCCAGGCTCACTAATAGTTGTTTACCTCTCACTTTCTCCTGCTCTAATACATATCTGTCAGGTGGTGTGTGTACAGATGTTATAGCAGGTTCTCGTCACCACCCTATACGTGTGCCGTGCGGATGATTGTATAAAGTGCACCCACACACTCCTCTGCAGGTGGTCTGTTATGCCAGTAATGGGGAGTACACAAACCTGTTGTGTTCCCACTCTGTTATGGCAACATGCCTAGAAAACAAAAGGATTTTCATCACAGAAGCTCTCTCCAGCTCTGAGTTGCACACCTTTATATACTTGCGAGCATACACTCAGCATACACACACACACACCCTCCAAACCAGACACACAGGAGCCAGTCACACCGTAAGAAACCCGTTCCATCCCATAGACCTGAATCCTCAAATACACACATTAGCAAAGAAGTCAAAATCCTCTTGTGTGTGCAGTGTTTACATGCACAAACCAAGATGCCGCATGCTGTTGCATTTTGAGTAAAACATCTATTGTTTAGACACTCAATCCCATAATGCCTTTTTTTCCTGCTGTATTGCCTGATTTTAAGGAGTTTATTTTGAGACCAATGTTGAAAATGAACAAAAGAAATTATAAACACGACTGCACTAATTTACACACCGAGAAAAAAAATCATCATCATCATCATCATCAGTTTGACACAGAAAGGAAAGACTAAACTAACAGCTCAGAGAAAGTTTGAGGTGCTTTATTTCACATGAGCCCCCTGCTGTTCAACCAGGAACGGAATTACAGGTTGGTGTAAATTTAACTTGGACTAGATTTGTTGTCGGTGTTGTCATGTTTACAATTTGCATATGAGTGAGAAAGGAAGCTAACAGAGCAGTTCGGAAGAGTTTTTGCGCTGGAAACAAACAAGTAAAAATGTAGCACAGGCCTACTTCTCGACTCAGTCTTTGTGTGTTATTGTATTAGCCTACTTAAACAAACAAACAAAAAATGCCAAAGAAAAGCGGACACGCATATTTGTGAGTAGATTATATCAGACTTGTATTAAGAGCTTTATTTTATTCGCATTAGATCTCTAGGCAACATGTCGCGTTTATTTCCGTCTATATTTCTACAATCCACATACAAAACGCGACTTGATTCTTACACGCAAAGATGAATTATTAAAAAAATAATCAATAAACTGTTTCGGAGTTACTAATTAAATTTTTTATCAAAATACTTAATATGATTTTGGCTTTTCACACTGACTTGTTCGCGCGCCGTATAACAAAACAAATGAACAACTAGTCTATTTTAGGAGTTATTTAGATATAATTATATAGAACCGGAGTTATTTTACTAACACAGCCTACAAACTATTTTTTTCTATACGTTTTTGCACTAAAAATATTACAGGAGAACAACAATTTTAACCACGAAGGCTATAATAATAGACTACAATATTTTCGCGCTTATAAACAACAAGAAGCAGAATGACGTAGGCGATAAATCAATTCGATTTCAACTAGCCTATAAATAATACATAGATTAAATAAATGTTTTAGGATTTTATACATAAAAAAGCATACGCCTATTTTAAACTGAAAATGATAAAGGTCACCTTGTGTAGCTAAAGATATCATTAGCCTATTCCGAAAAACCAACACAGTAACTTCCAAATATATCTTATTAAAATCGGTAAGAACAAAAATATTAAATTAACTATGAAAAGTAGTAACTTTATAATAATACTACTACTAATAATAATAATGACAAAGATAATGAGGTCATCAATCATAACCCCAAAAACCTCACGTTCCGATTTATTAAAATATATTTACATGCCCTTAAACCGCATTATTTACACCCAGTCAAGCAGGAGAAAAAATTCTATTTTCCAAAACGTGAACAACCATAAAGGTGATTGCAGAAGTTTTATGTGTGGAAGACTAAACCACACAAGTGAAAGGAGACGTCTCGTTTGATTTAAATAGGCTATTTCTAATTATATTGTAGGCCTAGGCTACTTGCTTTTCAGCTAGCAGCCTATAGTTTTACGGGGTGGTCGACAATAGCGGAAGAAAATTGATCAATCTCTTAGTTATTCGCCGCCGATTGCTTTTGGAAAAATCTATATGCAAAATTCTCTTATTTTCATGGTGTCGGAATCTAAGTGTCATTTCCCAAGGGAAAGACGGCATCCATGTGGTGTTTGAGAGCTGCTGGTGTCCTCCAACATCAACACTGCTCTGGCCTCAACTGCGCCACCTGCTGTTCGTTCAGCTCTCCCACAAACCCTTAGAGATCCGAGAACCCATCATGAACAGACAAGCTCTAGCTAACAAATCAACCAGCGATCGATGAAATTAATTATCTCCAGAAGAACGAAGAGGACATTTTAAAATTGGACTTTTTATAATCCGCAACGTTGTTTGAGGCTCTGCCATGAACACACTCCAAAACATAGGCTATTTTACCCTTCGGGTTCATTAGAGACTCATAAATATTTCAGCCCTCAGAAATCTGGAATGTCAATTCATCAGGAGTGACAGACCTCTCTTAGCTCTTCTTTTTTGATATTCCCTAATTATCACCCAGACACGATGTTGATTTATGGTTTCCGACAAATGTCACGCGTCCGGACCTTTTCGGCTGTTGATCGACGACGTTATAAATAAGTCTTTCTAAATTACCAATACTGTCTGTGTTTGATAACTCGTTTCCTCGCGATATCTTCTCACCTTCACAGTAAATTACAGTCAGTTACGACGACAAAACTTTTTCTCTTAAATCGTCGTAAATTAATTTATCTGTGGTTTACGGCATGCCTTGACAGGCCTTGAAGCTGAGGAAACTTTTTAAATGGTTTATTTTAAATTAGTCTAACTATTGTAGATTTATAAATCATAAGCTTGACTTAGGCTAATGGATATAGTCTTAGACAGATTAAAACAAAATTAAGTTGCGTTGTTTATTTTAGGAACTTATCAAATCGAAATCTTTTATTTGTTTTTCATGGTTTAATTATTATTATTATTATTATTATCATCATTATTATTATTATTATAGGCTATACTTTGGGCTATTTTGAATGAAATTTTAATGCGTTCAAATTGTAAATAATTATTTTTAAAAAATGAACAACACAAAAGCTAGGCTAAATGTAGTGTTTTAAGGTGACCTTCATCATCATCATTTGGTGAGTGTCTGTGAGTGACAGCGAGATGCAAAGTGCAGAATTACGTCAACATTTCACAAGCTTTAATTAAGACAGATTCACAGGCCAAAACTTTATTTCGGAAGCCTAATTGCTTATCCGTCACAGCCACGTCTCGATTAGTGTTATCATATATAATTTTAAGTAGCCTATTTACTCTCACTGTTTAACACACATCCGATTGAAATATCAAGCATAAAAGAAGCGCAAAAACTATATAAAAACCGATCAGTCTACTTTATAGTGGGAATTATCTTTAAACGTGTGTCTCATAAAACTAAAAGACTGGCTAATTATTGCCCAAACGGTGATAGAGAGTGTATAACGTTCAATAATTGTCAGACAAAGCACTTACAGCACGGGATTTTTTTGTTGAAATGAGGCTAGAATTTACACTTGACGTATTCCCCATAACTACTGTACATGTTAATTTAAAACCTCTCGAAAATACAAACACCATTATTGCTTGTTTGACGTTGTTTCTAAGTCACGCGAGATAATAAAACGCATTTTACGAAATTACCCTGCATTTTATTTACATAAGTGAGACTTGATTCAATGTCTGGTAACATCAATCAACTGTTAAAAGCCACAAAATGCATTTTAATTTTAATAAATTTATTTTCTCAAAACAAGTAGGCCTAAATTCGAGTGCTATATTAGGAACAATCACGTTACTCAAATTACAATAAAGGCTATATTAAATGCATATATTTGTAAGTTAAACAAAACATTTCTACTTTTATTTTTTTATTAAAAAGTAAAAGACGAGGGTGTAACTGTAAAAAAGTTAAATGTCATTTATTGGGAAAAAATGTTTGCATGAAAAAGTTGTTTGGCATAATCTATCATTATTATTATTTCTCAAAGAAATAAGCATTGGATCATTTGTAGGCTACTGTAAAATATTATAACCTATTTGAAAAAAAGAATAACAACAACAAAAAAACCCGTTCAAATCAAAGTAAGTTTAGCTTGTAGCCACGCAGGTAGCGATTTTGTTGTCATGTGACGAACACCATAAAAAAATAGAAGATCCCGAGATCATTATAAACTATTTTGAGATCAAACAGGACAAAGCACACTAAATATTTTAGAAAAAATTGTAATAATTTTTATACTGTAGTAACACGTCTTTTGTAAGAAAAGGTATAGACCTGTAAAAGTTAATTGGTTTATGTTCAACGTGAATAAAGACTTCGACCCTTTAGGAGGAACAAAAAAACGGCATCACCGGAAATCAAAACTTCTGAACAGCTAACAAATAAATCGCGTGCATTTCCCACAGTTATAACTATTTGCAACTATACATCAATGTAATTATTGTCAATAGTCTCTTTAATTTTTCTCTTGAAAAAAAATAAGAGAAAAGGTAGAAGACAAATTCCCTAAATCAGCTGATTTGATAATATCCAACAGAAACAGAAAGAGGGAACTGAAGGCCAGACACTTGAAGTGAAGTCGTGATTTCCGTGAAGAGGAGGAGGAGGGGGGGGGAGGAGGGGGCTCAAGAGGGGCGCTGAGAGACCGCGGATGAGGGGACTTGATGTCAGAGATTTTCTTCCTCCTTACCGGTAAAGTGAAGATCACCCGCAAGCGTCGCGCGACTGTTGAAAAAGTTTCTGTGTCTGGAGTTTGATGCGCGCGCGCGCGCTCCTTCCCAGCGCTGTAAATGTGAGGGAAAAGAAGAGAATAAATCGATCAGCTTGAACGCGTTGCCGAGGTCGCGTTTCACCGAAGGAGCAAAGTGCTTTTGTTGTTTGGTAAGTGTGGTCCGTCATCCCTCTGTAGCTCGCCTTGAAAAGGACATTAACAACTTAAAATCACTAAGCATGGTCAGACTGACTCAGCTATAGGCTACTTTATGATTGGTGAGGTCTGTTTATTCAATATGACGATATATAATCCTGTTAGTGAGAGATAAAATGTATGAGTAGTAATGTGTCGTTTGTTTCTTGACACAGGAAATCTTTGCTGATCCTCATGACCTGCTGATTAGTGAAACATGTGTCCCAAAATTATGTCTCAAACTCATAATTAATACACATTGTAGGCATATTCTAAATTATGAGAGGCTGCTTTTATTTATTTATTTTATATTTTGCCTTTTACCTTTAGCAGTGAAAGGAAAAGTAGGCTAGAAGTCATTTCTTCCCTATTTGTAAAAACATTTTGAATCTCAATTCATTAATGTTAAAAAAAAAATAATAATTTGTATGTAATTTCTGTATTTTGTCTCATGTAGACTGATTCAAATGCTATGTGGTTACATATTGATTCAAATATATGAAAATAATAAAGAAAAATATTCAAATGATCTGATAAGTGCATGGAAGTTAAAATTAAAATGGGTTCATCAAAAAGTCACAGAGTATTTGTATTGAATGTGTATGTCTACAGTTATTTACTTTGCGTTATCAAACTGTGATATCCTCCCCACCCCTTTTTATATAAAGTTTAAAGACAAGGTAATCAAAGACGCCAACCATCTTTCTAAAACACATTTTTCTTTAATGTTTCTATATAAACATCTCTGTAAGTCACAGTGTATGGCACTTGTTCCTTCACAAAGTTCAATAATGCAGAAGTTAAACAGTCTTGTGATTTATAATGCTGACAATGAAAACCAAAGCTGAATTTCAGGGGTGTAGCTTTCGACTCCAGGCAGGTATGGGCAAGTGATAGATCTTTTTTCCTCCAACTTAACTTAACTGGTATTAGCAACATCAATGAACAGTAAAATATTCTCTAAGCAAAGACTACAATCCCTCTGTATAAACCAAATGTTACTTAAAAGACTACTCAAAATATTTCTGTTCCACAAAGAACTGAGTCGTCTTTGAGATCTGGGATTACTTTTGCCTTCATTTCTGGGACACTCAAGAGCCAGCTGAAAGCAGAATTGAATCAAAGATATACGGCCTGCGCCCCTTTGTGAAGTGTTTTGGAAACCATCAGCCTTGTGACCACGGAGCGCAGACATTCATACAGCCGTGGACATTCACTGCACAATGTGAATGTTGGCTTCTCTGAATGGCATTAGAGCTGATAAGAGCTCGGCTCAATGACTGACAGTATTTTACTGGGTTAGCTTGATGCATGGTACCATGGAGAGCAACAATCTTCAACTGAGATCACATTTAAGGTATGGATGGCCCATTAGGGTGGACTCTCACTAATGTAAACACATATTCCAGACCTCAGGAACAGACAATTTTGCGAATGTGTATCGCGCACAAGAGAGTGTTCACGGGACGGTTTACAGTATATCCAAGTGTTTCAGCTTTTCGCAGTTAAACATTTCAGTTAACACACAAAGTAAAAAATTATATGATCAATAATTTCTGACAACATATGCTTTTACATTGCTTTACCTCACCAAAAATAAGTTTAGCAGTTTTCAACATTTATAGTTACAAGATTCAACAAATTTTCTAAAACAGTTTAATGTAATATAAGTTGAAATTACTTACATGTTTAAGTAAAATCAACTTTGATGTTTAATTGTTAATTCTGATGTATTACAAAATTATAAAATATTATACATTTATATTATAAATTATATATATATATATATATATATATAAATAAATTATAAATTTAATATTTTCACAAATTTATAAAATATTATAAATTTATAATATTTATAAAATCCATACATTCATAAAATATAATATAAGATATAAGATCTAAAATATGTATGGATTCATATTATATCATCTATTATGATATTAATAAATAGGATTGAATAAGACAAATAATGTATATGTATATGTGTGTGTGTGTGTGTGTGTGTGTATACATATATATATATATATATATGTGGAACAATATTATTTATTAGCATCTTTCATTGTAAAATGTGGCACATTTGCATTTATACAAGTGTTTTTCCGGCTAGTTGTTTTGACTGCAATTATTTGTTTATGTTTCTAAACTGTATGGTAATGTCGGTCTCAGTTTCAGACATTTGATCTCCACATTACTTAATTTGATTTACATGAAGTTCAACTCAAACTTCAAAAACGACATCAGCCACACCCCACAGCCAAAACAAATTAAAAAAATAGTTCCACCTGCTTTCAGACAATAACTTCAATAAGCTCACCTTCTGTCACCACTCTCAACAAATAAAAAACAAAAAGACGGCCAACAAAGAGAGGCTCTGTGGTCGTATTAAATCAGATGATTCAGTTAGCCCCCCGCCATCTCCCCTTGAAACGGTGTGATTCCACCTGAGAGTGTGGTGATTTGGGTCTAATTACCCACCTATGATGAGAGGGGGGGATCAACATCTGCGCTAGTCTACCCTGAGCTATTCAGCCACCGACATCTTGGCGCTTTATGGTTCTGCCCGCGTCTGTTTATGAGTATTTTTCATGAGTCTTTCACCCCAGCTGTGAACTTCTCATCTCACTTCGTCAAAGCTGATTTTCCTCTTTCACGCGTTGTATTTTTCACCTTGCTCTTCATCGAGCTGCTTGAGAGGAAGTAGGAAGTCTCATATGTGCATTAGCTGTGATGAAGCCATTAGCAGAAGCTCACACTGTTTCCATGCAGACACAAAGTCATCACGGATGCCCGAGATAAATCGTGTAAACCCATTCATTGTTTTACAGACGATTTTTTTCTCATAATAATCTCATTAACACATCGAACACACAATTTGCTCCAATAAATGTCCATTTATTTGTGGATTTCAACTTTTGTGGTCACAATTGTGCTATCCGTAAACACATTACTTCCATTTTCCTTTGATTCCTCGGATCTGAGTCTCTAAATCAAAAGCCGTTTCCTACATTTTTTTCTGAAAGAATGAAAATCACAGCAGCACATAAATGCAGATAAAAAAAACAGTATTTAAACCTAGTATTAACGCAATGGGAAAAAAAAACAAAGACATTATTTGACGTTAAATAGCCAGGGGTTCACTAACTTTTTTGCATCGCCTTTGTTATACAAAGTTAGAAAGTGGTTAGCGCAGTGGTTTAGCCAAACTGTGTCAGACTCTAAATGACATGCTATTATGAAGCTTCGAGAGCTAAGCTCACATTTGGGCGTTTCATCTTTATGACCATCGAGGGAGTAAGTGCTAGAGAAAGACAGACAGATTAAGCTGTGCACTTTCCTTTCGGGTTCTGGGTGTGTTCTCCAAATGGACAGAAAGCATGTGTTGGTGTAAATGAGAGAGAAAGAGAGCGAGTCAGACAGACAGATGAGAAGAAATGGCACAGCGTGATGAAATGTTTGTGTCTTGGCTTGGTAATTACGCCTTGCCGAGAAAAACTTTCCGCTGTTGTCCTTTCAGCGCCCGACTCTGCCCGAAACGTTCCTGGCCAAATGAGTTTCCACACACTTGGTAATTTAAGGCTGATTTCAACTTTCTTTTTTGTTTAAACTATGGAAAACCAAGCTCTCTTTTCACAGACTGCTAATTTCCCCATGCTGTATACACTTTCCACAAAGACCCTTTCAAAATCCAAAAAGGAATAAAACGTCCCCACACGTATAAATTAGTCTGCAGATCCCAACCTTCTGCTGTTCCCAGAGTGTAAATACTGTACGTCCCCACAGCATAGCCACCGTTGTGCCCCTGATCCAAAATGAGGGATTTTGAACTGTTAAAAATAAACGTAAAGATTTGTGATTCGACATGCCGTAATATTCCACTTTAGAACATATGACAGAGCAGTTCAACCTCTTTAGCTTCAAAAATATGAACATAGCGTTTATTAGGACGGAAGAGTTCAAGACCACCATGCAGTACCACTGGAATTGTAATTCACTATTATCACCCTTGCATAGTCTGTAAAAACAATTTATTTTTTGCTTCAACCGCCCATAACCAAAAGAGAGGTCAAAACTGCCAAGGTGAAAAGGATGAATTATGACACTGGTCTACTTGATTATATGTCGCGAGAGAGATTGTCTTTTTGCCTTCCATAATGACTTAACATCACCCAATTATACAATTATGTCGTCTTCAAATATTGGTTGACCAATGTGGAACTTAATCAGGACGACCAGACGAAGAGGAAGGGAAAGAAAGGAAGAGGAATTTACAATCACATGTTCAAGGAGAAAAGGGGGAAGGAGAGTTTGCATCTCGGTGCTGTGTTGTCTTTTCCCTTCAGCCATTTTGAATCCGTCTGCTAGTGGCTGTTTTCCCAGAGTTCAGGAGAGGTGTGAGTGTGTGTGTTTGAGAGAGAGAGAGAGAGAGAGAGAGGAGAGGCCTCAGTGGGGAGCCAATTAGACGATCTCGAAAGACGTGAGACATTGTCCAGCAAAAGGAAGTACAGCTGCCTGACTTCTGACCTCAGACTGGGTCATTTTGCAACGAAAGCATTCCCTGCTGACAACGTCACCTTCAGCCACACTTATTCAAATATAAGTAATTATTAAGCATAATGTCTCACTGCAACAAATTTGTACTTATTAAATAGTGTGTTGTTTCTATTACATTGTGTAAAATAAGTAATTTAGGATAAATCCGATGCTATTGTCATGCTGTAAAGTGAACTAGAAGTATCAAAACTGCCAAATGCTCTCAAATCAGCAGTAAGCTCAATGCTACAATTCAGCATAAGTAAATATATATATATATATATATATATATATATATATTATGATGTCATGTCATATCCAGTGTTCCTAACAAATCACAGAAGTCTCTACAGTATGTGACGTCAAATACAGTAAAATAAATAAACCCCATCCTCTCAAACGATACGGAGGTCGACTCTTGTGCCAGGTGAGCGATGTCTGTTCAGCAGCTGATCTCAGTGAGACTGCCTCTGGTCTTTCAACCACTATTGATGTATTTTTACAATCGTTTCAAATGAAGAGGTGCACAGACGTCTGAGAGTAATTGCTGCAATAAATAACGTGGAGTAATTTGGATAGAAATGCTCCATTTCAGTCCTTATCCTCCTTTCATGCGTTCCTGATTCTTTCTTCCAACCACACATGGTGTGAGTATGTGTGTGTGCAAGTCGGAGTGATTTAGTGTGTTTGTGTGTGCTTTTTTAATTCCTCCTGAATAGTTGATTCAGCTGAGGCGAGCTCAGCATCAGCTGGCTGCTCTGTGTGTGTGGTGTGTGTGTAGGCTGATGGTGATTGTGATAGTGATTGTGTTTCTGGTTACTCGTGTGAATGGGATGACCATAAATCTGTAGGCAGAGATTTAGGGAGCTCTCGGACCAATGCCGAGCATAGTCAGAGGGGAGCTTTTTTCTCTTACACACACACACACACGCACACACTCTCTACCAACCGACACCCAATCCACTAGGCCGTAAATTCTTTTCAGCGTCCCGATCAAACGCAGCAAGCTTGGCTAAACTCCAATTCTCTTTCTTTCACATTCCCCGTCTCCCATTTCTTATGCCATGCTAAAATATAGTTTGAGCATGTGTATTCAGATTTTACTCCAATATGTTTACGAACTCTATAAATCAAAGCCCAAAGCCCACCTGCACTTACATGCACTTTACATCATCACAAATGCACATATTCTGTAACAAAAAAGTCAGCCACTGTTGATGTACCGATTTAAATGCAAATTATAGACGTGTTCTATGTTTGTTTATCCATTTTAGAATTTTAGGTAATTGGTTTTCTGATGAACTGATTTGTGGCCTTTTTGTTTTAAAGGGGTCATGAACTGGCTTTTTAAATTTTATTATATTGTTGTCTGAGGTCAACGTATGACGTTCGCTTGGTTTTCGCATTCAAAATCATCAAAATGAATAAGTAATAAGCTATTTTGTATCCTAGTTTTGAGCCTAGCTGAAAAACGCTCGTTTTTTTATGGGTGTCTCGCACTGAAGACTTGGAAGTAAACGCCCACGGCTGTGAGTGAATAACAGTTTTGCATATTATAATGAGTTTCAACTCACATGTGGATGCACTTGGGGGAAATTGTTTTGAAAATGTCCAATGTTGTATTTGGCAACCGGAATGATTCGCCCATACATGTTCGACCCAGAGACTGCAAATCCAGTCATTTTACAAAACAATCCTCAGTGAAATGAAGCGAACAGAAGGACAATGTTTTACCTCATCAGCTGGAACGTCATTAAAAATAAAGTTTATCCATGCAGTCCTATTGATATCCAGAGGAAGCTTATGCAGCCACTGTCTTCTTCCACAACCAGGCACTACACAGTATTCTGTATTGCTCGGTAGCTCGATCCGGTTTGTCATCACAAGGTAGGCCTATGTTATTTAGCTATGCGAGTAACGCGCAAATCGGTGGGCGGGGCTAAACCGTGTTAAACTGTGTTGAAGTAGGCGCTGATCTTCTCCTGCAGGGGTGGTGTTTTATCCTCTTTGACGTAACAGTTCCCCCCTTTGAAAAACGAGTCATTTGCTGAGGCTGGTGTCAATAAAAGCTTTTATTGGACTAACACGGACGTTTTCAGCTCTGAAACTTATAGGATATTCTTATAATATGATGACCTCTTAGATGTCAAAAGCTAAAGGAAAATTTGATTTCACGGTTCATCACCCCTTTAAGCGGATAAACAGAATTTCAGTTTAGCTGCTTCTTAACTTTTCTAAAGCAAAAGTTATACACTCTAGAAACAAGATTTAACTAATTATAGGATGAATAATTACTGGTAAATTATGTCAGTTTTGTGCCAAGTTTTTTATACTAGTATTGAAATTGAAAACCAAGGCCGTCTGTATTCTCCCCTAGTCATCAGGAGTCTAACCTGTATAATTATCGATCACGCTCAGAGAGGGAAGACCAAGTGACCTCTGCTTCAATCTGATTACTACATGGACACTTCATTTAAACTCAGAGTGTGGAATGATTTGGTTTTCTGTTTCCATTAGAAGAGACTAATGTCCTTTTTTGACATCCCACAATTCCTCATTGCTGCATCCTGGGGACACCCTTCCTAATTAATTAAATTTCCCCATTAAGATCTCTTACATACAGTATGGTGTTTTTCAAAAGACACAAATGTAACTCTTTGCTACATAGAAGGTATATTAACTTGATTATTTTAGACCCCCAAAAATGGGGTTTTGAACCTTTAATACAATTACGTACTACTGGAAATTGTCTCTACATCATAATGGATACATTAAAGTTATGATTTATGGCAAGTTATCACATAATTGTAATGTAGGTTTCGGTGGCAAAAATGTAAACTATTATCACACATACAAATAAAAAACGTGATGCCTTAAATTTAAGTACAATTAATTTGGATATTTAAGTTATTTAATCTCAACTTAAATTACATTAAACTGACTTAAAAAATAGTTGAATCTGTTTAACATTAAAAAGTAGAAAATTGTTTAACATATTTTGATGCGTTAAAGCAATGTAAAAACAATTTTTATAGTGCTTAATAACTTAATATGCATAGTCTACATAGTTAATACTCACAAACGGCAATATATACTATATAAATCTCAGATTGATTGCTTGTATCGTCATAAAATGTAAACTAGTTTATTGTCAAGCTTCAATCTGCCAAATGAGTCTATAAGGCATAAAGGTATGAAGAAATGAGAACAATTAACATTATCATTTTCTGTGGAAACAATGGTTATTGTCAAAAGCCCAATATAAATAAATTTGACTAGTTTTTCCTTAAAAATATTTTGGAAGAAATTACATACAGACTTTTACACATAATTGTTTTGTGTGATATAACATTTTAGATTATTAAAGCAAACATTTTTTATTATGACTAATAATTATTAACTAAATCAAATCAATAATAATTTAAACAAAACAAAAACATTTTGAACATTGAGCGTCTGCCCAACGCATACATATAAGAACTGATATTCCAGCATTACAGCACTAAAACTAAAATAAATAAATAAATAAAAATTCACTTTCGCTTTGTTTCTTTGCACAAATCCTTCACGTTTTTATCTACAAATCATCACCCATTTCCGAAGCACCGCCCTCTTCTCAGCCAAAACCCCCATATTTGTCCGGTACTCCCTACAGTGTTTCCCCCGATAGCGTTTTGTGTGTATCTGTGCCTGTATGTGCGTATGACAGCAGCCACCTCCATTAATGAGGAGAGATGAGTGTGAGGTGGAACTCTGGAGTCCACGGAGGCCCCATTCAGGCGGATCACATGTCCCAAACGAGCAACCTGGCGACGGTCTCGGACTCACCCCCACTAGCGGCCTTCTGTTTCACCTCACCAGCAGAGTTCATCCCGGGGTCATGGCCCTGCCTACCGCTTCCTGCGAGCGAGCGACCAGCTATCTAAAGGCATAGCTATATCTGGTGGAAGACAGATAAAGACAGAAAGAGAGAGATAAGCGTACTAACCCTGGGGCTGGGTTTGAAATTAAAAAAGTGAAAGGAGAGTGAAAACAGGAGAGAAGGAATGGTATAAAGAGATAAGAAATAGGCTCAGGGATCAAGGATGAAAAGAAGGAAACCTTAAGTGGGAGTAAAAGATCTGATCTGTAAAAATGAGGGTACAAAGAGGCTAGTATGAAAGAGGGGGGTTTCCACATCCTCTCTGTAAACTGTTAATCACGTCCCACGTACGCACACTACTGTACATGCACCATATTTTACAGTTTACACTGCTGCACACACTGCCGAGCCTTTCTTTCATAGCATGAAGAATGAGTCCGTCTAAGAAATGGAGCACCACCAGTGAACATGTATTATCAGATAAGACAAATTATAAATACTAAGGTAGGGATGGTCCTGGATTCCAATTGGTCAATACAACCGTGCAACACAACTCAATATAGTAACATAATTGTTTATACAGCAGAGAAGTTTACATATCTAGAATAGATAATGTAACTTCTTGCTTTATCACAAACATATGCATCTTTCTCCAAGAAACACTGGAGAGAATGTTACAGGACCATAAATGTAAAGAAATATAATATCTAGAGTACTTCTTTTACTTTATTTAGGTTCCTATTCTTGTCATCCCATAGAGTTGCCACTTGTCACACTGAATTCTGTTGCATTTTATAAAATGACAACTTATTAATGAGAGTGTACACAATTTCATATTTTTTGAAATTCTAATAGCTAAAATATTTAATTTTGCAACACAAAAAAAGAAGTCTTCATGAAGCTTGGCAAAATAAGTCACAGATAACTGACCGCAAGTAATATTTCAGTAGATATAATATAAATTCTTTTTATAATCTTTCATAAGCACAATCACAAAAAGGTGATTTCCAGAGACAAACATCCATTTCAACTCATTTTCCAGCCTCAATATTAGGTCTACAGACCCTTACAAAAATAAGCGTGGAAACTTCAGCTTCTGTCCTAACATCATAGTTCCTTCAGTTATTGCTCTTGTAAAATCTTAATAAATGTTGTGTATATTTCATGTCCTTAAAGTAGTGTAAAAAGCTTTCTGAATCATTGTTTGTTTAATTTTCTTTTTTTGGGTGGCAATATTACATGGCCATTATACAAAATAAAATATTTTATATTTTTTATATTTTATATGACATCTATTTTGGAAAAAACCCTGATACAATGGTAGAATTGTGTAACCCACAAAATAAAATTCTGACACAAAAATAATTTTATGTTCATACTAAAACCTTAATAAATTAAAAACTGGATGTCTTAAAGATTTCTAGATCTGTGCTTAAAATAAACGAAAATAAAAGTAGTTGTTATCTTTAACGAAAATTTCTACGTTTACTAATACATTTTTAAAATCAAATTCTTAACATAGTTATTGCACTGTGAATTACCATCGCAAAATGAACAACTGTATTTTTATTAGCTAACATTAAAAAAGATTAATAAAAGCTATAAAACTATTGCTCTGTTAGTTAATACATGAACTAATGTTGACAAATGAAACATTTGTAAAGTGTTAAGCTTAATATACCACTAAATCTATATTATTTAAATAATACATATTAAAAATAAAAAGATAAACATTGAAATGTAAAACCTAAAATCTTCTAACATTTAAAAAGATTAATATTACAGTGTTATTTAATTGTGTTAAGTAAAAATTGTTTTTAAAGATTCAAAGTTATTCCAGTCTTGGAATGCACAATTAAAACATGCACAATTAAATGTCCAATATCGACATTTTACCAATTAAAAATAAAACGTAATATCGCACTTTGGAGAAAGCTTTTCCTAATTCATGCTTTCCACTAAGACCCATCGGAGGAGAGAGGGATGAGAAATGAAAAGATGTCCATTGTATCGGTCCATTAACCGATAAAGTACTAATGTATTGCTTATCCATTGTTTGGGATTTTTTTTACTATCAATCAACTATGCAATTTTGGCTAAAAATAGTTGCTATGGAAACTGTTAAACCTGCAGAGCCCCTTTAAGGGACATGGTAATGGAAAAAAACAATGAGATGGGAGGGGACTAAAAATTATTTAAATGCTTTGGCATTGTCTTGCAAATGTTTTGCATTCACCTGAAAAACTTTGCGTTCGCCCGCAAAACCTTTGCATTCCCCAGAAAAACCTTTGCTAGCGTTGGCTACGAACGCAAATGCATTGACATTCATTTTACAACTACAAAAATGCCAATTCAACTTCATCACAAAACCACAAAACATTCAGTTGACTTTTAAGGGAAGGGGGCAAGTTATGCACACGTCCTTGAGCACCCGCATTAGCTCACGCTATGCTAATGCAGTCATCCCTCACAGTTCCTCCTGTGCAGCTCACATACCTCCGTCTTGCCCATCCAAACATGACTACCTCCCCACTGCTTCTCTCTCTCACACACACACTTCCTTCAGCTGAATTTAAATTGGGTGGAACAGCTGAATTTGTAACAGCGGCGACAGTAATGCTAATGGCGGGTAATAATGGCCGCCTCGGACACGTCAGCATTAGTGAGGGCGCAAGCTGAAATATAGCCAGCGACGAAGATCTAAATCTGCTTAGCATCGATTTTGCTGTTTTGATGAAAATGCACACTGGACCTGGAGGGCTCTCTTAAATCAATTGCGCTCCTCAGAGTGGGACCCCGCGGCAATTTGACGGACAGGCAGCGCACCGAGTCTCCAGACGGTCTAATCGCGGCTGGGAGCGCTTAACGACGCCAGCGGTGTTCATGTTACACGCAGATATTGTGTATGTATTGAACGCCACGCGTTTACCTGGTCTAAGTGATGAGTGTGAGAAGGTAGAGAGAGTTGGGACTCAGCGTTTTGGTTTGGGGGAAGCGAAACAGGCAGGAAGACGGGCCGACTGATAGGTTGTCTGCGAGTGAAAGAGAGTGCCCACAATTATCTGACCATGGGAGTTGTACAATTATGAGTGAAATATGGTAATTGCCCGCCCCGAAAGCGATTTCCAGTGATTTATTTTTATGGAAAGCATTTTTTTTTTTTTTGGTTTAAAAATGATTCAGACATTTGAGCGCCCATATGCTGTGAGTGCTAAGGCTTTATTTGTACCCCGGTACGAGAGGCGGTAGGGAAACAGGCTCGTGACCTTGGAGTTACCCTTCCATTTCGGCGACCTCCTGGTGACCCCCGCGGGAGGATAGATGAGCTTCCGTGAAAAAAAGGGAGTGAGAGGAACGTCAGAAAGAGGAGCGTGTAACACCGCAGAGACGCCATTGTCTCAATACCTCCCCTCTCACCCACTTTATCTCACTCCACACACACTTACACACACTTTTACAGTTTATACCTGAAGACATTTAACCAGCTCATTAATTTTAACTAGAGTTGTAAAGGGCAGATTTTTAGTGTCTAGTGTTACAAAAAGACATACGCTGCCTACTGTCTAAATATTGTATCAAATGGCTGTGCAGACACACTGGGGAATTGTACAGC
This sequence comes from Cyprinella venusta, assembly GCA_038021265.1. Classification (NCBI taxonomy): domain Eukaryota; kingdom Metazoa; phylum Chordata; class Actinopteri; order Cypriniformes; family Leuciscidae; genus Cyprinella; species Cyprinella venusta. Next base: position 41,584,355 of record CM075863.1, read on the forward strand.
CCAGCTAAAAGTACAAGATGTCTGTCTCTCACACACACACACACACACACTGTATTTAGTGTCACAGTATGTTTATGTAGGAGAAAAACTTCTGAATGGTAAGGTTTGTTGCTCGTGTAGTAGCAATAGTTTGTCTACGAACTACAAAAAAAAACAGCAACAATGATGCAGCCTTTTGTATAAAAACACTTTTTTCTGAGTGTTTAATGAACGAAAATCACAAATGATTTCTTAATTGTTTCTCACAAATAGTATTGAGATTTAATGGAGAGCAAATGGAAAATGTAAGTGTCACATCTTCTGAAAAGTTTCAGTTGAGATCTCAGTTTCTCAAACTGAGCTCAGATATGCCTATAGACCCAAGTCTACAATAAAGAAAAAATCAAAAGTTAATTATCTACTTTTATAGTCATATTGATTTTCTCTATATATACTCTATATATTTACTTGACAACTATCTTGTCTTTTGTCATTTTTCCTACATAAATTAATAATTTTCTTATTGAGGGAAATTTAATAATAATAATAAAGGCTATACATATATATAAACAAATAAATAATTTAAAAAAAAATCGACAAAATTGATAGTCAAATTGACAATGACTTCCAATTAACTTAATTTGTGCCACATGCAAATGTTTTCTTTATCTGAAGCACATTTTCAAAATCACCAAATAACTTTGTAAAGTTTAAAATAAACTAAATGTTTACTGGTTTATATTTTTTCAATAAAATTTGACAATTGGATGTTGACATTAAGACACAATTATCTGCTCCTGTGCTGATAAACAGTGCTATTTTTAAAGTCGTCTGACTCTGTGGTTGTGGCTAACCGTGATGTTAAATCACTTCACGTCCCCTGACTAGCTTCTGATTGACTTGAAGCTCAATTAGAGACGATGCCGTTAGTCCCCTGAGTGGGTTTATGTAAATCAGAGCCTCAGATGCTGACAGCACACTATGTGTGTGTGTGGGTTGAGTAGGTGTGCAAATCAAGTGGTGTGCCAGCAGGAGTGGTCTAATTAATCAGGGATTGCATGTGCATGTGTGAAACTCACTGACAACTCAGTAGTGTATGTCTGTGTGCAAGAACAGGCAATGATTTTTTTTTCTTTTTTTAAAATATGAACATCCTAATTATCTTTGTCCTCGACTTCTGTGTGCCTAAGTGTGCATCTGTATGTGGGTTTGTTTCCACAGCACACTGGACAAGTTTTATTGGAGATGTGTCTGCTCTGTTACTCTTCCTGTTGTTATTGCAGAACAATAATTAACAAAAAAAATTGAGTCAGATGTGGAGGATTTTTAACCATTCATTATAAAGTTTGTACAGAAAATACAGAAATGTTCTGCAATACTCACAACAAAACAAAATACAGAAACGTGTAGCTAGGGTTGCGAACCGAGAACCGGTTCTTTTTCAGAACCGGTAGTTTTTTTGAAAAAATACCGGAACCGTTCAAAATTCCTAAGTTTCGGTTCCTAAAACGGTTCTGGTGCGATATGAGGGCGAAGTCCTGGGAGTAGATTATCCTAGCGTCTCACCTCCAGACACAGACAGAGAGAGAGAGAGTAGAGCTGAGTGATTAATCTTTAAAAGATTTCGATTCAAGCACCTACGCCGTCTTATTCCTAAATGACAAAAACTTCACCACTGAAGTTGCGATTTGCTCTCACACGCGCTGCATTTAATGTAAACACACACACACGTGCGCGCGCGCGCCGAGTCACGTACATTCAAATCAGTTTGCGCTGAGAGAGAGAGCAGTTGTCGATATGAAACTGCTTTATAATCACACAGTATCAATATTTGTTACACATATTCAAATGATTAACGTTACAGAAGTAGTGAGATTATAGTTTGAGTAAACCTTGACGGTAGTAGTCAAAACAGATGCAGTCCGTAACGTTTTTGTGTTCAGAATTTACAACATGTATACAATGAGCGAGTGCATCATGAATGCTTTTTTTTCCAAACCGTGTTTTTGTCTTATCTTGAATCACTACGTAAAGCCCGTAATAAGCGTTAATACATGGACTTGTTTAGACTGGATGGCGGATCGCAGCGGCTGCGGAGTAGCCCAATGCCTGAGTGACTCGTCATGGACATAAACAGAGAGAAGTAGCTCCGGTAACTCTGTTCTTCCGCAAGACGCATGCACTGCAGTTCTGTGTATTAACTGCAATTTAGGGCCGATTTATCCAGTAATAATGCAATAATTAAAGTCTTTATGAATCAATAATTCAAACCGTTTTTAAAAATAATCTATTCTATACACATATGTGTTAAAGCATATTCTACCCCTTCTGAGAGGGTATCACTGTTGCAGATACAATAAAGAGGAGGTCCTAAATTATTCTAGAGAATGCAGATTTTTTTATTTCCTTTTTAATTATTATTATTATTTAGTATTATTTATTTTTTTTGCAAAGATTGATTAATAATATGTTGAATTTGTTTACATTACCAGTCTATTAAACTCATTTGTCAAGTACTATAAGAAATAAACACAAAAGGCATTGTGGATTTTTCTCTTACTAATATTTTTAATTGAATGGGAACCGGAACCGGAACCGGAATCGTTTGGCGGAACCGGAATCGGAACCGGAACCGGAAAATTTCTCACGATTCCCAACCCTACGTGTAGCCAATAAAAACTATTAACTAATAGTAACTAAAAGTAGCGGGAAAGCGCAGCTAAGTTTCTGTGCTCCTGAATGTTTGTGTGTGAGTATGCAGGCACAGGTTTCTGTGTGTGAGAGACGTGTGTCTATTTGCGCTTCGATGAAAACAGCGTATTAATATAGAACTGTGAAAAACTGACTCGGAACTACCTGTGCATTAAACGGTTTTGTTGCAATCCTTCCAGCCAATCAGAATAGAGTATTCAGAAAGATCATGGTAGGTTAAAATAAACCCCAAGACTCAACTTTCAATTCATTGACAACACCACTGACGAGTAGACATTGAAAAATAAGTGGTCCCAGCCAGGTTTGTCACTTGTGGGGTTCCCTAAAAACATTTCCATTGTGGTCTGTGCATGTATCTGCAGCATGTTTCTGTATTTGGTTGGTTTGTGAGTATTTGCAGCATGTTTCTGCATTTGGTTGGTTTGCAAGTATTTGCAGCAAGTTTCTGTATTTGGTCGAGTTGCGAGTATTTGCAGCATGTTTCTGCATTTGGTTGGTTTGCGAGTATTTGCAGCATGTTTCTGCATTTGGTTGGTTTGCGAGTATTTGCAGCATGTTTCTGCATTTGGTTGAGTTGCGAGTATTTGCAGCATGTTTCTGCATTTGGTTGGTTTGCGAGTATTTGCAGCATGTTTCTGCATTTGGTTGGTTTGCGAGTATTTGCAGCATGTTTCTGTATTTAGCTATGTTGTAAGTATTTGCAGCAAGTTTCTGCATTTGGTTGGTTTGCGAGTATTTGCAGCATGTTTCTGCATTTGGTTGAGTTGCGAGTATTTGCAGCATGTTTCTGTATTTGGTTGGTTTGCGAGTATTTGCAGCATGTTTCTGCATTTGGTTGGTTTGCGAATATTTGCACCATGTTACTGCATTTGGTTGGTTTGCAAGTACTTGCAACATGTTTCTGTATTTGGCTTTGTTGTAAGTATTTGCAGCATGTTTCTGTATTTGGCTGTTTTGTAAGTATTTGCAGCATGTTTCTGTATTTGGTTGGTTTGCGAGTATTTGCAGCATGTTTCTGCATTTGGTTGAGTTGCGCGTATTTGCAGCATGTTTCTGCATTTGGTTGGATTGCGGGTATTTGCAGCATGTTTCTGCATTTGGTTGGTTTGCGAGTATTTGCAGCATGTTTCTGCATTTGGTTGGTTTGCGAGTATTTGCAGCATGTTTCTGCATTTGGTTGAGTTGCGAGTATTTGCAGCATGTTTCTGCATTTGGTTGGTTTGCGAGTATTTACAGCATGTTTCTGCATTTGGTTGAGTTGCGAGTATTTGCAGCATGTTTCTGCATTTGGTTGGTTTGCGAGTATTTGCAGCATGTTTCTGTATTTAGCTATGTTGTAAGTATTTGCAGCAAGTTTCTGCATTTGGTTGGTTTGCGAGTATTTGCAGCATGTTTCTGCATTTGGTTGAGTTGCAAGTATTTGCAGCATGTTTCTGTATTTGGTTGAGTTGGGAGTATTTGCAGCATGTTTCTGTATTTGGTTGGATTGCGAGTATTTGCAGCATGTTTCTGCATTTGGTTGGTTTGCGAATATTTGCACCATGTTACTGCATTTGGTTGGTTTGCAAGTACTTGCAACATGTTTCTGTATTTGGCTTTGTTGTAAGTATTTGCAGCATGTTTCTGTATTTGGCTGTTTTGTAAGTATTTGCAGCATGTTTCTGCATTTGGTTGGTTTGCGAGTATTTGCAGCATGTTTCTGCATTTGGTTGAGTTGCGCGTATTTGCAGCATGTTTCTGCATTTGGTTGGATTGCGGGTATTTGCAGCATGTTTCTGTATTTGGTTGAGTTGCGAGTATTTGCAGCATGTTTCTGCATTTGGTTGGTTTGCGAGTATTTGCAGCATGTTTCTGCATTTGGTTGAGTTGCGAGTATTTGCAGCATGTTTCTGCATTTGGTTGGTTTGCGAGTATTTGCAGCATGTTTCTGTATTTAGCTATGTTGTAAGTATTTGCAGCAAGTTTCTGCATTTGGTTGAGTTGCGAGTATTTGCAGCATGTTTCTGCATTTGGTTGGTTTGCGAGTATTTGCAGCATGTTTCTGCATTTGGTTGGTTTGCGAATATTTGCACCATGTTTCTGCATTTGGTTGGTTTGCGAGTATTTGCAGCATGTTTCTGCATTTGGTTGGTTTGCGAGTATTTGCAGCATGTTTCTGCATTTGGTTGGTTTGCGAATATTTGCACCATGTTACTGCATTTGGTTGGTTTGCAAGTACTTGCAACATGTTTCTGTATTTGGCTTTGTTGTAAGTATTTGCAGCATGTTTCTGTATTTGGCTGTTTTGTAAGTATTTGCAGCATGTTTCTGTATTTGGTTGAGTTGTGAGTATTTGCAGCATGTTTCTGTATTTGGTGGATTTGCGAGTATTTGCGTTGTGTTTCTGTATATGGTTGCTTTGTGAGTACAAATTCGTCACTTGTTGGGGTCCCCTATTTGTGGCGAGTTTTCTGTATTTGGTCGTGTTGTATTTATGGAGAGTTTCTGTACTTGGTTGCGTTGTATTTGTGGCGAGTTTCTGTATTTGGTTGAGTTGTATTTGTGGTGAATTTCTGTATTTGGTTGCATTGAATTGTGGCAAATTTCTGTATTTGGTTGCGTTGTATTTGAAGCGAGTGTCTGTATTTGGTTGAGTTGTATTTGTGGCAATATACATTGAATTTTTGTATTTGTTTGAGTTGTATTTGTGGCGAGTTTCTTTATTTGGTTGTGTTCCAAGTATTTACAGCATGATGATGATTGCATTTTTTTCAGTTCGTGTTGCAGTTTCGTGTTTCACAGTTTTTATGCGTAGCCCATGAGGACAACTCAACAGAAAGATGTTTCATTACATTATTTGGTGGTACACTGTCTTTTATTGCATCACATGCAATTCAGACAACAAACTTATGTTCATAACTATGATTTTAGTTATAGCAGTGGTAGCTTGGAAACACTGTGGTACAAAACACATAAAATTGCTGTCTACACTTTATTCAACATATCCACAAAACTCATTACTTGATATTGACTAGGATTCATCAAACAAACACAATTGCTTTTCTCTGACCTCCAACCAGTTGTTCAATTTATGAAGGCCTTTTTTTATTATGAGCATTCTACACAATAATGAATCCAAATTAAGCGACAAGATTAGTGGCATACAGGTGAAAGTTTTAAGACCATTTTCTCTATTATTATAGTATCAATCTAGCAAGGTTATAATGATTTTATTATTTGTTGCAAAGTCATTTTAACACTCCAAATCAAATATTTAGGACACAACATCTTAAATGTTTGCGGTGAACATGAGTGAACAAAAATCACCATGATTTTGCCAAACAAGACACATTCCTGGACCAACATATTTTGTTGATCCTGGAACAAAATTTTTGTCCTGCCTCTATCCCTACAATTAACTCTACCCATAAGTTATCCCTAAAATCAGAATGAAATGATTAACACAACAATGCTGATTCTGAAGCACTAAACCCTGGTTGTAAGCTTAAATTGGACACATTTTAACTTGCCCTAAAGTCTGATTGGTTGATTGGAATGTTGTTCCATGATCAACAAAGATGTTTATCTAGGAACATGTTGTACATGGTGAAATCACATTCACAAAACATGAGGCTGGAAAAACATGCTAATTTGTTTGCATCATTTGAAAACCATGTAGTTAAGTTACCGCCCTCTACTGATGGTGGCCTAAACTGATGCAAAGAAAGTGTGTCCCATGATTCTGATTTTACAGACATGATGAGCCAGAGACACAAGTGTCCAGCCATCTTTTTAAAATTTTGTGTTTGAACTTCTGTTTTTTTTTTTGTTGTTGTTGTTTTGGGTTTTTTTTTCAGTTGCTCTGTATATTTTTGTCATAGCTGTTGAAGAGTAATTAGCTAGTGAAGTGGATTTACTTATTTTAGAGTTAACGAAAGTTATCATGAGCATTGTAATGTTTGAAGTGGATATCATAAATGTCAGTAGACCTGGTCAGTAGACCTGGGGGAAAAAGGCGGTTCCTTCATAAATCCTTAGGATCTTACCATCATGCTATGGAAATATAAACCGAAAGACAGAAAATGAGTGCAGCGCTAAAAAGTGGCTGGGCTACATAAGGTCAAAGACTATAGAATAGCACAAGACACGTCACTTGTGTTTGTTTTGAATGGGAAAAACTGCAACACTAAATATGGATACGGAATAAGAGCCAATTTCTTTCTACATAAGAGCCAATTTGTTTAGAAACAAAATTTATGAGACAAGTGTTGTCAGATTTCATTGGTGATTTATATCAAATATAAAATTGAATTGTAAGCTTGGCGCAGTGGCGGTTCTACCTTGAATTACGCCCAGGGCGAGACCCCCTTTGAGTGCCCCCTTGACCTAAACTTGAAGGTTAAGCTTAACACAAAAAAGATTTTATAAAAATACCTCATATTTCAGCATTTAAATCATCTCTATAAAAAGAATACATCAATAAAGATACATTCCTGACATTTATAATGCACAGTAGCTTATTATTAATAGTAAAATTCGGTCCGATTTCCCCATGGCTGTCGTTGCTATACAACCATGCACTGCGCTCTCCACAATGACAAAGAAGTTTTAGAAATGTATTTCCACCACAGAAAAACGCTTGCTGAAGCTCTGCTAAAAGATTTATTTACGGAGAAGAGAAAAAACACCCAAGTGTTTGGGTGCACGTGTGCACTTCCATACTGAAAAGTTTATGAGCGCGCCTCCCGCGAGCGCGCTTCCCGTGCGCCTAATCTCCTATTTGAGGTAATGACCTCGAGCGCGCAAAAGACGCGATACGTGAACTTATCAAGAGACCCCCTTGACATCGCTTCTGTGCGCGGCACCTTTTCAGCAAGCAGGGGTGCCATTGCCAATAATTGATTCGAAATTATGAAAAATAGAAAACCTTCGCGGCACCGAGGATATTTTTTTTAACTGCTCGTGCCGCCCCCCATGTGACATGAAGAAATGCCGCCCCGGGCGACTGCCCGGTTCGCCCGTGCCTAGAACCGCTACTGGCTTGGCGAACAGTTTTGGAAAATTTGATGTTTACTAAGAGGCGTTTCAAAGATGGCTGCAGAGTGAAAAGACTTGTCTTAAAGGGACTGATAAGGTCTATAAAACTCAATGTTGGTGCATTGAGAAAATAGATACAATTTAAATGTCAGCTTGAAATGGAAGTTGCGATAGTCTTTTCTTCCATATTGTGACTATATCTGTGTGAAACAGCTTCTTGAAGAAGAAAAAAAATGTAGGGTGGGACTTGATTTTGTCCATAAGGAATTGATTGTGGTTGTGGTTTGCTATTGCTGTGATGTCATGTGAGTGACAGGTTGCCCTGCCCTCACGCCAATAAACACATCATTAAAGAAAAGAAGAGATGAGCTGCAAGAGGGAGGGGAAGTTATTGTGATTCAAGATTACGAGGGCACATTCATTTTAAACAAATCATTTAAAATAAACACTGCAATATTCCATAAAACATTTTGATTTCATGTTGACTTTAAAACACAATTTGCCAAGTAGTTGAATGTTAACTGCATTTCTTTCTTTATAGTTATAAATAGATAACATAAAAAAGGCTTTATTAAATTGTGTGGTGTTGCCATATTTAGAAGAGACTTTGGTAACACTTTACAATAATAAGTTAACATGAACTAATAATGAACTTCTGCAGCATTTATTAATATTAGTTAATGTTAATTTCAACATTTACTAATAATACATTATTAAAATCAATAGTTGTATTTCTTAACATTAGTTAATGCTCTGTGAACTAACATAAACAAACAATTAACAGTTCACTAACATTAACACAAAGAATACTAAATACTGTAGCAAATGTATTCCTTGTTAATGTTAACAAATTAAACCTTATTGTAAAGTGTTACCGAGACTTTAAATATGAAATGTTTCTATCTAGCAGCATTTTACAGTATGCCTTGAAAAGCATGTTCACATGAATCTCTGTATAGGACACTATGCGAGTGTCTAATGTTTTCAACTCTACCCATTTTTCAGCAGCATTACGACCCCTGGAACTAGTCTAAACAAATAGCCATATTACAGTGAAAATTGAAACCCCTGCAGAGCGTACATACACCTGACACCTCGACACAAACCCACCTCACCAGTTAACATAGATAACCGGGCTGATTCCCCTGTTTTTTAATGCACTCTCTGAGACTGAAGTGCCTCCTGGCCTGCCAATTAAAAACCCAATAACAGCCTATTAAATAATACATGGGCATTATTTAGTGGCACAATTAAACAATGCACAATGGTATAAATCCAGATGGGCAAAGCTGCCGACACCGCCAACCTTTCATTTAGATAGCGGAGCTGGAGCTCAGGGTCTTAAAGCTGCCCTCACAGCTGAATGCCAATGGTGACCAGACATATGCCCGTTTAAAACGCTGTAAAACTGCGGCCCTTTTTAATGGGGCGTTCCGGGGCCCGAATGATAGATGGTGAGAGAGATGATTAATCTTTTTTTTCTCCTCGCTTTTATTTTACAGGGGCCAATAAAGGTGTCTGTCATAAATTGTTTGGAGATCCTGCGCTCTCGGATGCTCTGCAATAATGAAGCACCAGAGTACAAGGCGAATAAATCTCACCCACACGCACACAAACAAACCCCCAAAGTCCTGCCGTGATGTAACAGCGGCGAGATATGAGCCAGCATATTTACACATTAATTTAGCGGCTGAATGAAGCTGTAGACTGACAACAGATTTACACAGTAACAGAGTTTATCATCAAACGGCCCAGTTCTGCTACTGTGCGTCTCTGTGTGCAGACACAAAAAAACTATTTTCAAATACTAACACATATTTTGGCTATGGACTCAATGAAGACTTCTGGCCTCAATCACACACAACCCCTCATGGAGCATCTTACGGTCACGTTTAGTGTTCGTGTTCATGTTATGTTTGCCCGTGACACCCAGTTTGCCCATGTGTTTCATTGAGTTTATTCTGTCACACTGTGGTTTCCTCAGGAACTGACTAAACATTCTGATTATACACACAAACTCAAACTTTAACAATAGAAACAAGCTGACAGGCTAATCAGACAAGGACTGATAGAAAGAGTGCATCTTAAATAGCAAACAGAAACAAGATAATTAATCATACACAACAGGGACAAATGAACTTAATGATAGTAACCATAGAACCGAAGGAGTGGCGGGAAAAGAACAAAGGAAAACAGGAACCAATCAAACACAAACTGTAAGTCCAAACATGCACTGACACGTGACACTTACTCTGCAATCAAGTGCGTTTGTACTGTATGTACAACAAAATTGCTAAAAGCTATCAAAACTGGCATGTAAAGGTAAGGTAATATGCAGTAACACGTTTTTAAACACATTAAAATATAAAAATGACTATATTTTCATGTTCATTTATACTGTGAAAAATTTAAAGTATTATAAATGTGTAAAATACTACATGGAAGTTGTTATCACTTGCATGTATAAACCATAAGAAAAACAAAACTATGGCTGTTAATAGAAGGGAAAAACGTGATTGATTATGGTGATTAGAATGAAAGAGCAAATTTAAACTTATTTGTGATAATTATTATAATTATTACAGTAATATTGTTGTTTTTACATTTAAAATAGTTAATGTGTGTAAAAATAAATGTAAAATCATACAAATTTAAACTACTGTGTTAAATATATTAATAATGACCATCAAAACATTTTTTATTTCATTTACATTACAATGTATAAAAATACATTTTAGACTTTGGTTTGCCCAAGATGAACTGTAATCAGATTCATGGGAAACAAACGAGTGTGAAAAGTCACAATCACAAAACCTTAAAGCCAATTTTAATCAGTTTCGGTGTTGCCTTCGCTTTGCCTTTTGTAGTGCAGAGTAATAAATAACCCAGTTCAAGGGTTTACATGCAAATCAATAAATCAGTAATGCAAGAAAACTAAGTTTGCATGAGAAATGATTGGGTTTCTCTCAGTGAAGGGTGTAATGAACAGCTGTGGTTGATATGATCAGTCTTTGGGACTAAGCAAATATAAAAAGTTATACTGTAGGAGCCATTTCTCCAGCCAAAACACACTCTCTCTCTGTTCCAGTCAAACTGAGGCGGTGGAAGGCGAGAGGTCAGCTGGGGTCACAGGTGAAAGCGCGGAGGTCTAAGGTCTGACAGGTCACACTGGTCTGTATCTACTAGCACGTGTCCCTTTCCAAATGCCACATCAATACATGGACACAACTGCAAGCCTTTCATGTTTTGAAATGAACTCTCTGGCCATCATCACGGTTGTCGTGTTATCCTCATCCGCATTTTGTTTCTGTTTTGTGTTTTTCCAGAAGCCTATTGGATGGAGGTTAACTGGATGTCCTGTTCCCATTGGATCGTCAAGAACTCACTTCCTGTATGACCATTTAAGACGCAGCATGACGAGAGACCAATGATTGCTATCATTTCTCATTGTTGTTGTTGCTTCCGTACTATGATTTCACTGTTTCTCTATAGTGTTTTGAGCCTTACATGTTAACCTCAACTATAATCTTGCTATAAATGTTGTATTTTGTACATAATGCACATTATTCTTTTCTCTAAATAGGAAACAGTAACAGCATTTTCTTTAAATCAGGTGTATAGATCAGAAATGGTACAAGCTGGTACAAGATTTAAAATGGCACATACTGTAAGCGCCATACTGTAAAAAAAAAAAGTTTAAGCAGACTTTGTGGTCACATCTAAAATAAAAAGCATTATTCAAGATAAATAAATAAACAAACAACATGATTGAAGAAACAGAAGTCATTTTTAAAAGTCAAGTGAAGCAGAAATAGCTCCCTAACATAAAAATATGTACAAAGGGAAAATGAATATATTTGACTGATCACCGTTTTTGTTACAATCTTAAATTGCTCTTTTGCCTTAACTTGAGATATAAAAAAACAAAATGCTGTTTGAAATATCTTACGATTGAACAAAAAATGTCACCATTTTTTATGAAATCATATCTCGTTTAAACTAAACAAGTGACACACACACACACACACAAACCAGTCTCCTCATGGGTTTAAGCCTCCCTTGACACTTTAATCGATGGTGAAGCTTGTCGGCGCTTTGACACAAATCAGGGAAATTAAGTTTAGAGGCTGTTGAGGAGCTAATGGCAGAACAATGTGGCATTATGGTGTGGCCTCAGACACCGAGGTAAATCACACTGGGCTGTATGTGTGTGTGTGGGCTTGTGTTGGGGGATGACTAATGTTAGCATGGCCATTCATCCAGTGGTTTGTGCTCAGGCCAATTTCACAACAGCCTTTCCTGTCTTAATACTCCTGTCTCACAAGTTTTACATTATGCAAATTGTGTATTCTTTATAACGCTGACATGTATTGATTAGCTCAGGTGGCGAGCCCCTGAGTCAGGGCCTTATAAAACATCGCTGAAGTATTTATGATGACGCAATGTATTCTGGCCTGCATACGTGTGTATGATAGGCAATTAATGCCAAGCACAACTGTGATTTCTGTTTATGTCACCTGGCAGACCCACAACAACTGACTGGACAATCTGATCTCCTGCTCTCATTTACCTACAGTTGTGTTTGACTCATGTCTGATTTCCCTGCCAGTCGCTGTTTCTGTGAACTCATTTCTGTAGCCAAACCAGAAGCAGCAAGAGGAGAGAGGGAGTTTCTCAAAAGGGTTTTGCAGTGCACTTTAGGAACAAATTGGTAAAACTTCATAACTTTTATTATCATCAACAAACATGATTCTCACAGAATGGTGGATGACAATTTGCTAAATGCATTTAGATATTGATAGTGGAAAACAATAACATAATAAAAAATAAATAAATGTGGCATTACATTCCTGTGTACATTTCTTGAGAAATATGTGTGTATGTGTGTGTGAGATTGAATGATACACACACACACACACATATATATATATATATATATATATATATATGCATGCACACACATATACATACTGTATATGTATACACACATATATATATATATATGTGTGTATACGTATTCAGTATGTGTGTGTGTGTGTGTGTGTATATATATATATATAAAAATACACACACACATACCTATTGTGTGTGTGTGTGCGTAAAACGTGTGTGTAAATATACACAAGCATATCAGGGTTATTTGATCATTAACTAAAACTATTAAAAACATTTTTGTTAATTTAAATAAAGATGAAATTAAATGAAAAATAAATATCAGCTGAAAAACTTAAACTAAACAAAATTTAGAAATGATGCCTTGGCAATTAACTGAAACAAGTTTACGTTGAAGCACTAAAATTATTAGCAACAAATAAATAAATAAATAAATAAAAATAAAATAAAAAACTAACGAAAACAAATGAAAATATATTTTTCTTCAATATGCACACACACATATTTTAATTGATAACGATTTTAATCATACTATGCTAACATGATATACTGTCAAGCAACCATGTATTTTAATGCCACACTCTCTGCTTTCAAACAAATATATACATAATTTTAATAACACACAGTAACATATCAGATGCACTTAAACTCTCTTCTGTGGTAATTGAAATTAGGCCACTAATGCTACTAATAGAGCTTAACATTATAAGGAATCCACAACATTACATATGTTTGTTAATGACTCATTAAAGAAGTTATTAAAAGTGTCAGCCTGAAGTTCTGGAATGAAATGGCTACTGTGTGCAGAAATCAGTAGCTTATGCCAAATAAAGACACGCCATAGCTGTGACCTCAAAATAAAAAACCCTCCCCCCCTCATACTTTCTTGTGCTTCACCCGGAGAAAACCGAAGTAATCTCTCCCTCTCGCTCTTATCTAAAGGGTTTCCCCATTGCTTGTGTCTTCTGAGAGGCCTTTGAGTACTGAGCTGATAAGCGTTTTTAAACATCTGAACACACTAATCTATTACACTCAAGAACAAACCTCAGATAGAGCCATTAATGTGCAGAAGCCGTATTACTACTAAACCTAGCATGTCTGGCTCTTTGGACACAAGCTATCTGTGGGATTCAAGACGAAAGCTGTAGCGAATTGGTATGCAAAAGCCATCCGACTCTCAACAATGACTCGAAAAGGCTCCGGAGGCATTTAAAGCAGAGTCGTTCATTCTCTGTCACACAACAAAGCAGTTTTCAAAGCGCAGACACTTGTTACCAGTTTGCTATAACAGTAAGAGACACATTTGACCTTGAAATATCACATTTAAAGACAATAATTACAGCATGAACGCACACGTACGTACACACTTGACAGTGTGCTTAGCCCCCTAGTGTAAGGCATATAGAAGGACAGGTATTGTGACTACCTGAAAGAAGTTTCACAGCCTCATGAATATTTAAACAGAGAGGATGTGTTTCCAGCAGGAAATAAATGTATTTATAAGGAGGAGGAGAAAGAGGGGATGAACGCTGGGGGTGGGGTGAGCCTATGAACATCAAAACCTAGCCGACACTGCTATCCTGTGGTGGACTTCTAGAATGCATGGACCTGTGTCAGGCTGTTCGAAAGAAGCATGTTCTTTTCAGTGGCAGACAAACAGATTCAAGGTCATCGATCTGTTTGTCAATTACCTCTCTGAATCGTTATCTGCTCGGCACATCTGGAACAAACACCGTTAATATTGTCTCTGCTACGTCCTCTAAGAGAACTGCATCCTACAATTACGGAGTTGCATGAAATATTTGTTTAAAGTGTGCTACAATGACAGTACTGAAAAAAAAGTTACATTTTAAAAAATGCTAAATTTAGTCAAATTTCAACAGTTGAAAAATAAAAAATGAGTTAAAACTGAAGTCATTTTTGTAATTCCAATTGTGATAAGTTAAACAGGAATACAAAATAATAAAAACTATATAAAATATTAAAAAAACAAAAGAAAAAGATTCTAAAATGTGACATTTCTTTAGAATGTAAAAAATTTAAATTCATTTATGTCATGATTATGATTATGTTCGCTCTACCTCCACCTCAAAATAAATTTTTTTTTTATTTTTTTTTTATTTACTTAATTATATTTTGGGGGAAAGCAGCTAACACATGCTTAGCAAAAAAGGGCACATACTTCCATTCATTTTATTTCCATTTTGATGAATTAACTATTATTGTGAAATGACCATGTGAAGATTGTGCAAGGCTTCTTCAACATCCATCCTTTCAGAAATCAAACTTTTTGTGTTCTTGTTAAGGTGACTCTTAAACACTGAGGATGATGCAAATCCCCTAGGGTTTTCAAAAGTCACCTGAGGAGCCAAGTCTGCAATTAGACCTCCATTCACGAAACACATAAATAACAGGGACACGCAAAGCCAGAGACATAACAGTGATTAATAGAACCATTAATTCAGGCAGATTTTCATCCCAAAACCTTACTCATCTTTTCCCTAATAATGGATAATTACAATCTATGGATATTGTCAAAGGAGGAGAGCAGATTAAAAGGTGGAGGGAACATGAGCGTGTGGTGTGTGTGTATATAGACACGTTCATGTTCCCTCCGTGATATTATATTATAAAAAAATATATATAAAAAAATTATATTATATCATAGGACATCAAAATAAATAAAATGAAATAAAAACTATTCTTTAATTTTATTTCATTTGTTTACTTATTCAAATTTTTGGGGGAAGCAGCCAACACATGCTTAGCAAACAAGGGCACATACTTCCATCCATTTTATTTCCATTTTGATGAATTAACTATTACTGTAAAATGTCCAAAATAGTACTATTAAAGAATGAGGTGGTGTGACAAAACTTGTTTTAATTTTATATATATATATATATATATATATATACACATAGGTACAAACGTACCATCAAATACTAGTTTCGTGCACGCGTGAACGTAATGGCAAAGTACCTTGTTACGTTAAGTACCACTTAACGTAACGAGTAAATTCGCGTAACTAACGTAAACCAAGCAAGCCAGCAAAGGCCACTTTGGCGAAATAACATTAGTGGACCGGAGGGAATAATATGGAATTTTTTCCAGAAAACTTATTGAACAAAATAAATTCAAGCACTTTCAAGGACCTGTATCTATGTACGTTTATTTACAAAAACTTTCCAGGGCCTTAATTTTTTTTCATTTTTTTTTTTACATTCACAAACTGAAAAAGATTTCAAGGACCCGTGGGAACCGTTATACATACACACACATACATACTGTGTATATACACACACACACACACATAGATGTGTTTGTGTGTGTGAATATAATATAATTAATATAATATATTTATTTTCATGCTATTATTATGTTACTGTTGTCAAAGGTTCCTAAAGATGGAGGAGTCTGCGGATCAGCCTGCAGTTCTGGATGAGAACAGCAGGTGGCGTAGTGCTATATAAGGCCTGAGTATTACTACTGACTGCATATGAATGCACAAAACCCAGTAGGATAAAAAGGACGCGAGAGATTAACAACATCCTTCTGAGCCAGAGACCATAAAAAGGAGTTGTGCTTTCCGACAAGTACTTGGTCAAAAATGTGTTGCTTTTAAAGCAGCCCTCATAACTACAAATTCATTAGAATAACAAGTTAGACATCCTATAACACACAAGCATGTAAGAGTAGAATGAATGATATTCCACTTTCAGCTTTTGAGTGAACTCTCTCAAAGTGAGCAGATACTAAATGACATCTGGGACGCAGCCAGAGCCTGAAACCCGCCAACAAAGAAAGACGAATAGAAACAATTAGATATAATCTCCTCCTCACCAATCCACCAGAGATCTATTTCACTCGGTGGAAATAAAGGCCATCAGATCATCTCTGGTAAAAGAAGCAACTAGAAACAAAGAATAAAAGTGACATTTAAGACAGGTTTGTTGCATTGGGAGGATGATGATGTGCCTCGCCAAAGAAGCTCCGTTTTAACATCCCATCGAGAAGCCCGTATTATCCTATCGGAACAGAAAACATCGAGTTCCCTCAGTTCCCGTTTGCCGCTTTCATCTCGACAAACCCATTACGTCCATATGAGATTATGTCTTCATCCACTTTTAGAGGTGACACAGATCACATGCAGAATTTACAGAGAGAGAGAGAGATGCTAATATTTACATAAGGGCAGGTGTTAATATTTGCTGCCATTAATTCCCGGTTCTCTGCTTCAAGCGGGCTGAGCAGGCTTTGAGCAGACACAGGCCTTGCCCTGCGCCCAGGCCTCTTTCAAGAGTGCTGCGGTGTGTTTGGACAGTACTAATCCTGCCATAGGTTAGCCTGACACTGAGGTCTTAGTAAGACGTACTCATGATAAAAAGCAGGAAATGAGAACAGCAGCATCAGAAAAGAAAGGGGCTTTGTTTCCTTTATAAAAATAATCTGTTAACTAGACATGTAAGAAAATGTAAGTTGCCCATGCAAAAGTCTAGAGTGTTGTGGATGTTCAGTGACACCAAAAAATAAACAAAATAAAATAGTTGCCTTTTATAGTAAAAAAAAAAAAAACATAATAATCAATACAAAGACTTTGAATCCTTGTATCTTGAATAATACATGAAGTAATGCTATAGAATAATTTGTTACAATTAGTTGCTTTTTCCTTATTTCAAGCTGGATATTATAAGATGTATGCATACAACACTAAAAAAAGTATAACTTTTTTGGCAGTTTAAATTCTCTTTCTTTTTTGCACATTTCATAATAGTACACTCTAAAAAATGCTGGGTTGTTTTAACCCAACTTTGGGTCAAATATGGACTAACCCAGCTGTTGGGTTATATTTTTTACATTACATTTTTAACCCAACATTTCGGGTTTGACCATATTTGACCCAAAATTGGGTTATAACAACCCAGCATTTTTTAGAGTGTAAAAAAATAAATAACTATCAAAAAAAGTTACTAAGATAAAAAGCTTATTTTGCAAGCACCGTGAAATTAGGATAAATTTACTATGAATTATAATTTAATATAATAATTTGTTAGTATTAGTTGTTTTTTCCTTGTTTCAAGCATAAACCTCACTTGTTTTACACATTTAGAATAAAATATATAATTATTAAAACATTTTCTAAGATAAAATACATTTTGCAAGCATGTATCTAGAATATGGTCAATATGATTCAGTATTATATTTTGATAATATAATATAATAATGCAAAATCCATTAGGTTTTTTCCCCATGTTTCAAGCATAAAACTTGCAGGGTATCAAATAATGAAATAAATAGAAATAGAGGTTTGTTAAAAATACAAGACAAACAACATGATATAAAAAAATATAATACAATATACACCATAGTTGTTTTTATTATTATTTAAAGCCTAAACCATACTGTATATTATTTGATGTATGCCTACAAAAATATCACAGTTTCATATTTAGAACTAGGCATTTCAAATCTTTCAACAGTACTGACGCTTGTCAGCAGTAACAGCAATTATGTCATCATAAATGCTATGATGTTGTTATAGTTTACAGTGAGGCGTTTTCTAAACTCTAGGCTTTAATTCCTCAATGAAAGATGATTTTCTGTCAGATGTCATTTGTAGTCCAGTGCTTACTTGAATCTGGGTTTGAGAAACGACCCGTTCGAACTTGAATCCGTACTTAAAACGGACAAGACGGACAGAGCTCGTCATCTTGTTTAACTCAAGGCATTGTGATGTGCCGACAGCAAAAGTAGCACTCCGGCGTGTCTTGACATCAAACAACAACCCCGTTACCACTACAATGAAAGAGCCACCCTCGGGAGGAATGAGGCTTTGGGTCAAAGGTCACCAATAGGAACCTCAGCTCTCCTCTACCACACAAACACAGACAAGCACACGTACAAATACGTACATTTTCTCATTCATGTAGCTGCCTGAGGCGCGGTGGAAGCGGTAATATTTATATGGTTCCTCTGCTGTTTTACGCCCGCAGCAGACGCAGGCTGAGTCTCTCCACCGCCCTGATGACTGCCATAAAATCAGCTGCCATAAAAATTGATTTGAAGCGAAAGAAAGAAAATGGAGACATACTCCAAAATAATTATACACATGAACGCTTAAACGCCACCGCGGTGACGCAGCGTGAGTTATGGCACATATTTACCCACAACACACCACTGTGACAGAGTACACAAATTTTTAAAGCCTTTGTTATTGCGTTCATCTGTCTTCATGTTCTGAGATCAGCTTGATTCTCCTGCTTTTCTGACACTACGTTTGTGCCACTATGGGTATATTTTAATGTTACGTATTTCTGCGTAGTTTCCGTTATGATCGGTGTTGTTTGTTTGTGAGACGGGCCTGTGATGGCTCTATCCACAGTGGCTCACAGTGGGGACGATATTGCTCACAGTCAGTAAAGCCTTTGAACGGCTGCTGTGTTGTTCATTAGCAATGGCGATTTGTTCGGATCTGCTACTCAAGGAAAAGGAGAGAGAATGAAAGAGGAAAGGCGTTGTATTTGAAATCATGCGGTAAGATACTCGAAGTCAGCTAAAACTCCCTTAACACAACCAAAAAGAATTTAGCAAAACAAAAAAGACTTATGAAAGTCAAAATCTAAGTTAAAGTGGTAAGTTAATGTATGCGAATCTGGTATGAGCAATCGAATGAACTAAAATACAAATCAATATTGTATCTTGGCCTTTTAAAAGTACTGTATACATCCAACTATATTCAATATCATGAGTTTAAGCATAAAACCTTTAAGTAAAAATAATTGAAGGAAGGAAATACATGTGGTATATATATATATATATATATATACACACACACACACAACATGTCATATCACAACATCACAACATGCAAAAAACAAGAATAAAAATGTAATTTATCATATTGCTATGATATTTCTTGTCATATAAATTGTCATGTATTGCATTACACTGATTTTACCATGGTTGAGGGTGTATTACTTCACAACATGCCTAACATAACGGTTGTAAAAGAAATAAACTGATGTTGATTATTTCTCTTCTCTTTCACTTATACTGACATCCTACACAATTTGTGGTTTTCTCCCCTCCCCGTCTCTCTCGTCTTCCTTCACTTCCTTTCTTCAGATCATATGTAATGTGCTTCATCACTCATTTGACTGTGGCCTCTATGTGACCGTGCAGAGTTCAGGTAAACCAGAGCATGTCCTTGATCTGACTCCCTTCACTCATTTATCAGTCTCTACAATTCCTCATTCAGTCACACTCACATTTCTATCTCTCCATAACACACTTTTCTCTGTTCCCATCTGTATCTCTCCCACATATATGCACAATGCAGGCATAAATACACAGAAACACATCTTCTATTTCACACAGTCAAACATTTTCATTAGGAGTATAAAACATGTGGGTTGGTCAGACCTGGGATAGTTCACCTAAAACTCTTAAAGCTGTTGTTGTTGTTTTTTGTGTCCAAGTCAATAGGGTTGATTTGAATCAATGGCGTTCTAAACTAGGGCTGCACAATATATCAAAACAAAATATTTTTTAGCAATACTAGCAATAATAATGAGCAATACTCTGTATTTACACAAAGACTTTACTGTGAATCGAGCTGTTCTGAGAAGCCGATATCATCAGCTTCACTCTGAAATCGACTGTATATATTTTTATTTTGCCAGTTACCTGTCAAAATTCAAGCTTGATGTTTTCACCATTTGAAAGTGAAGAAATCGAGTAAATTTTAGTATTGTAATTTTCCACAATCACATTTTTTCTGATTTTACAGTATATTACAATATACTTTTTGTGATTTTATTTCATAATAACAATTAAATCATAATTATTATTTTATAGTCATATTGAATTGTTCAAAAACAGAATTTGGACTATGGAAACTCAAGTGGAAAGAGAAATAAAAAAATAATAATAAAAAATTGAATACCGCGAGGTGTATTTCGGTGTTGTACAGAAGTCACACAGGGGGGAAAAAACGAGAGTAAGTAAATAATAAATAACGACAGAATTAAAATTTTATTATATGTCCCTTTAATAAGAGGTGGACTGTTTACTTGATGTACCTCATTGGTATTCCCAGCCTTCCCTATCATCCAATCAAAGGCCAGAAACGCTGCTTAAGCCCCTCCCTTCACATTTATTTTCTTGTCCAAACCTTGTAGAACAACTTGAGCAGTTTCTTTTGTTTGTCTCTGATTTACTACTTTGTTTATCTCAATGGCTCTGGTTATCTTTTTTGGCAACATAAATGGTTCGATAAAACCAATTTAGCAGGTGTTGCATAGTGTAAAGACTTCATCCCTCCTCACTTCTAGTGACTTAAATATAAAGCGGACACTGTCTGGTGGATCCATCCCACCAGCAGCTGACAAACAAAGTGAAGAAAGACTAAGAGTCAACTGCACCTGTATCTGCCCTTATCCTGCCATCTTGGTCCTGTGTCCATCTCTCTTGTGTTATCTTGCCCTTTCCATTCATCCTGCTAGATGGATGCCTCTAAAATCGAGGGGAGATAGAGGCGCGGTTCACGGGGGGATTGTCTGGTGTCATCGGGACAATAACGACCCCTTTACTATGGTGATGAATGATTGGCGGTTTACTGTGTGATTTGTAGGGGGCGGGAGAACAAGGTGCGATGGAGGCCACGGATGGACGAGGAGCTAACGGATAGACTTTCTGTCTCCGCCTATACGAGACCCGTCCCGCCATCACCTAAGGCCAAACCTCAAATTCCTAGACAGAAAGGAGGGCCGATGATAGACGAACGTAGGTGAACAGGGGATGCTAATGAGATCTGACAGATCTGTCAAGTGAGGGTCTTTGTTCCATTCCCGCCACTTTGTTTTAGGAGTCCTGGCATGTGCAGACACACAAACAGGCATCGTGAGGAAAGATGGCTGACTGAAAACGTGAAAACTCTGCTGTGAAAACTCTGCTGTTGGTAAATTATCATTTGTTTAAAGTTCAGATAGAATGTTTTATCATGCATCTCATCTGCGTCTGTCTGTCTGTCCATCCATCAGTCCATCTGTCTATATCTGTCTGTCTGTGTCTATCTAGCTATCTGTCTATACATCTACAATATATGTCTGTCTGTCCATCCATCTATAAGCCTGTCTGTCCATCCATCCATCCTCTATAGGTCTGTCTGTCTGTCCATCCATCTATGTTTGTCTGTGTCTATCTAGCTGTATGTCATCTGTCTATCCATCTACAGTATGTCTGTCTGTCTATCATCTATGTCCATTAATCCGTCTGTCTGTCTGTTTGTTAGTGTCTGTCTGTCCATCATCTATCTGTCTATCTGTGTCTATATCTGTCTGTCTATACCTATCTATATGTCCATCTGTCTATCCATCCATCCATGTCTGTCAAATTTATCCATCCGTCTGTCATTTAGTATTATGTATACTATTATAGTATTACTATTGAAGTAGTATTTATTAATATTTCAAAATGTCAATATCAAATGGCAATATTTTGTTTGTTTGTTTGTTTGCTTTTTATTCAGTTTTCTTCTCTCCTGAAAAAACAGGCTGTTTTATGCTTATTTGGTGGAATACATGCTTATGCTTATGTTCTGGAAAACACAAGGAAAGCTGGTGACTTTGGTCTTATCAACAAGGGTGAAGTCAGTGCTGGACTTTCAAAGTGAATGCCAGGTACGCAGGTGCCTCTAGTGGCAAGAGGAGCTGCAGGTGGAGGGACAGATGAAAGGAGAAGTGTAAGATCAGAGTTTTCATGTAGTGGGGTCATTTGTGAGGTAAAATTACCCTCATCAAACTTTGAGGCCAGTCGGTTTCACCTTGACCAGATCTCCTTTCAAACAACTGAGGCTTCACATGCCACTTGCAGAAGTTAAAGTGTAATTTGGCTGCAGGCAAATTTAGTCCTCTGAGAAACTCATATGTAATGATGCACCTGTTGCATAGCTTTGAGGTAGTATAACTACACAGTACGCAACCCGAAGATATGTAATCCAATCTAAACTATGTATATTATAGTATGTGGATTGTGGTATATTGTAGTAGTACTACGTGTAGTTACAATTATTATGTATAAAAATGTATTTATTTACACTACCAGTCAAAAGTTGCATTTATTTGATCAAAAATACATTTAAAAAAAGTACTATGAAATAATTTTATAATTTTAAATAATTGTTTTCTATTTTAATATAATATGATAAACCGTAATTTATTTCTGTGATGGCAAAGCTGAATTTTTTAGCATCATGACATATATATATATATATGTACACACCAGCATATCAGAATAATATATATATATATATATATATATATATGAAATTTATGTTTAACACTATTCAATCATTACTCAACAGTGCATAAGCTCATGGTATCGTCCTCCGCTACAGAAGGCACAAACATACACAACTGCTTGTCGCTAGCAAATTAATTTCATTATTACCACTAGGGGGCAAATTGATGTATCTAGAATGTGCAGAGATTTAAACAGTGGTAGAAAAACATACAAGGGCCACACACTAAAACATCATATCAAATAACATTTGCACTCAGCCATTAGACAAACATGCACAGAGCCATTTAGACCTCAAATGTATGCATTGTTAAGGGTTTGCTTGAGCGACTCATTGGTCAACACCAGACTCATCTGCACAGAGGCAGTCACATCAGAGACGGCCACATCTCTCTCTCTGTCTCTCACTTAAGTGATTCCCACAGTAACACGATTACACAAACACATACAACTGATACTCAAATGATGGATATGGTGAACAGCACTGACAGCATCTGATCTCATCCAACACAATAAAAGATTGGAAATGGAGATGGAAAATAAATCAGATACTTTAAGGGACCACCAAAGAACCTTGATATTCCTCTTTGGGGGATCTTTGACATTCTTCACTAAAACTGATTGATCAGGAATTACAACACGTTAAAAAAGTTACAAAATTGCTAGTTACAAGTTCATTCGTTTTTATAATAAGTTAAAGTTTTTTTCTATTTTTTTTTTGTAAATGTTTGTTTATTATTATGTTGTGTTTATTATTTTGTTGTTTTTGTATTTGTTTAGTATTGGCCGATGTAGGATATTTATTCAATATAAAAAAAAAAAATTAAATATTTCAACAACAAAAAAACCCACCGGTATCAGCTGATAAATAATTTCAATTTGAATATTTCAATTGAAATATTTTAGGAATTTAAACAGAATTTGAAATATTAGAAATGTATTTATTTATTCATATGTCAGTGTTGTTTTCAGTATTGGACAATATTGGACATTTACTAAAGCAGAAAAAAAGCAGATAACCGATAAAAAAAAATATTAGATGTTTAATTGGTTTGGACTATTTTAAGAATTAGATAATCATCTAGCAGTAACTTAAAGGGATAGACCTAAATTATGACAAAGATTCAGCATAGAGTTACATTCACAAGACATTATTGGGAAAATGTAGCTTCAAATTTCTCGTACTTTCCTTTTATCCATTTATTCTGCCTGTCTTTCTGTCAAGCATACGGCCTCTCTCTCTCTCTCCCTCTGCTCTGTTTGTTCAGTGGTCCCTCTGTACCTCTCTGCCTTTGTCAGAGCTAATGTTCTCAAATGGAGGGAAATTAAAGCAGGGAAGCCATGCGTGTCGCACACTAACTCTTCCCCCTGCGGGCCTATTGGTTTGCAGCATGCATACTGATGAAGGCACATAGTTCCTAGGCTTCGCTGCACCTTCACACCTCTGAGAGGAACCAGCTCGCTCTACACAGTCACATGCATGAAATATACATGCAGAACAGAGAGGGAGAGACGACCTGAATTTATTGAGGTACTCGTGCATATGAACAAATATACACACACCAGTATGTTCATAAAAAATGCCTGTTGCACATAAAAATGCCACCTAAAACTTTAATACACTGATATTGAAAAGTCTGAGTTGGTTCTGAATATCCAGGATTCAAAATCTAATTTAAACCTGGAAATAAAGTTTGAGGATCTAAGGTCAGATGTTTTTGCAGACATGTGGTGATCATGCAGCTCAAGAACGGCTGACATTAAAGCAAAGGGAGGACAATCCAACTTGTGTGTGTATGTATTGTATGTGTGGGTGTGTAGGTAGAGGAGAAAAAGGTCAATAAATGTAAAGCATAGTATGTATGTATTTATGTGTTAAATATACACACATGCCTAAATACATCCTACACTTTCTATTTTCTGACCTTTTTCTCCTCTACCTTCTCTTCACTTACAAATACAAAAACATACACTGAATGTGGGGCTACAGCGGGAGGTATGACAGTGTTGATTTGTGAGGTTTCCTGCTGCAGTGCTGTGAAGTTTGGGGACAAATCAATCTGATCCCTGCACAGACCTGTCTGCCTCTCCTATTGAAAAATTACCTCTCAGAACAGATCAACTGACACAAGACAAGCTGTGTGCATGTGTGTGTGTGTGTGTGTGTGTGTGTGTGAGAGAGAGAAAGAGGTAAGATAGTAAGATTTAAACAAGCATGTACGGGTGTGTGCCAGAACTAGACAAAAATAACAATCCACCTAGCAGAAACTTGTAAAAATTGTAAACTTATTTTTATTTTTTTCCCCTCCTTGAACTGCCACCTTAAAGTGGTGGAGGAGTTTGAGTACTCAAATGACCCTAGGAGCTATGTTGTCTGGGGCTATGCCCCTGGTAGGGTCTACCAAGGCAAACAGGTCCTAGGCGACGGGTCAGACTAAGAGCGGTTCAAAAACCCCTTGTGAAAGAAAAAGATTCAAGGACCGTGACGTCGCCCAGTATGGCGCAGCCAGGGCCCCACCCTGGAGGGCTAGGCCTCTCCCCACGGGGTCCGGCCGGGTTCAGCCCGAAGGAACGACGTGGGATCGCCTGAAGCTTCCATTGTAGCAGACCTTTACCTGCTGTTAGCATTCCATTGACTCCCATTCATTTTGGCGTCACTTTGACAGCGAATAACTTTACCTCTGAGGCATCCAAAGACTCCATTTGTCCATTATTTATTTCCAAAGAAACACGACAATGTATAAAAGGCTCCATTACTTTGTATCTTACTTTATGCCCCCATAGAAGTCATTTTTTTAAAAATAGGCTAACGATTGCATCATAACCACGGGACTCTGTCGCACAGTAGATAAATTACCGTATTGACAGAAGGAGAAGCTCGCCGACAATCTTTTACTGTCTATGAGGCAGTCGAGGGGACATGGAGGCTTAAAGTCAAGGGAGAAGCCCATAGTTGATGATAATACATTTAAAGGTCCTCTAAGCGATCATGGGGGTGTTGACGTTCGCAATAGGCTATTTTCAAACAAATCGGAGGCTAGCTAGACCCTACCTCCTCCGCATCTCATGTCCTCCCCCTCCCTTCCGTGCTTCCTGAAATAATTGTAACCGTCGGACTGGAAGCCCTTCTGCCGCCGGAGTTCTCGCCATCGTTCAAAAGCTTTGCTACCGATGTAAATTCGGAACTTCGCACGTTCTTTATCCGACTCCTTCTTCTTTTTAATTTGTTCTTCAGAACGACGTCTCTTTGGTCGTGTGTCGGGCATTTTTCAAACTTCCCTCTGACGCTTGTCTCTCCTTCACACACACACACCCTTCATGTGCACGCACACTAACCCCCAGACCCACCCTCAAATACTTCTTGCCAGTGATTGGCTGGAACACTGTTTGTTAGGTTTCGTGGTCCGGGTAAGACATGATTGTTTTTGTTGCCGTTTGTGGAGCCTGTGGTGTCTACAGAGACCGCGTTTTTTTACAGTGTGTTTAGGGGACAGGCAGCTAGCCGATAGTGAGGAGACGTTTGCTGTACGTGACAAAATATGTTTTGTCCCCACATCGCTTAGAGAACCTTTAAGTGGAAATCCAGTAGCTACAAAAACTTCTCTGTCGTTGTAGAGAGCGCAGTGCATGGTAGCATAGCAATGACAGATGCCACTGGAAAATCAGAATGAATTTTAGTATTAATGATAAAAGATGAGCTAATGTGCATTGTGAATTTATCTTTTTTGACTTTTTATAAAAAATGATTCTTTTTATAAAAATGATTTAAAGGCTGAAATATGTGAGGTTAACCTATCTTTTTATAAAACCTTTTTTTGTCAATTTTATTTGAACTTGTACATGTTAGTAAATAACATGTTGCAAGACACTCCTTTAAAATCTGGCCATCATTTTTAATGTTATTATTTTAATGTTTATGTAAACAAAAAGTGCATATTGATGCTTGTTTTTTGACATAAAACAGAGAGAGAGAGAGAGGGGGGGGGGGGGGGAATGCTCCAATAGTACTACATAAATTACTCAAATGTAGTAATACACTAGGTCTAGGTACAGCCTGAGACATGCACATTAAAAAAATGCCTTCTGCAGTTTTGTTTTGCTTTTCCCTCCATTGTACCAAACTCGTGTCGAACCGTGACTCGTGTCGAACCGTGATGTCTGAAGTATGAACCGAACCGTGACTTCTGTGTACCGTTCCACCCCTAGTTTCTACTATAAAGCAGCTCTCCAGTTCATGTTTTTACTTGCAAACATCTGATCTTGATGGACTGAACAGAATAAATCAACCAGAGAAGATTTCTGAGTCAAAGACGGAGACACGATTAGTTCAAGGTGTTTACCAGCCGGAGCAAACTTTTCTCGAAAACTCACTTCGGCAAGCTGTTTAGAATTTCCGAAATTAATTGTGTTTTGGCCTGATTTTGTTCAAAACGACATTAGACCAGTTCATTCTTCGATTCCGCTTTAAGTATATCGGGACTTTAAACCAAACACTGATAACAGACAGACAAGTCCAGAATGAACAGAACAATTAAAAACTACAAGACAGAGCACAAAGAAATAAAACAGAATGCTGGTGTATCAAGATGTGGTTTTCAAAGTTGAACCATTTTAACTTGACACACCATACAGTATAAACAGCACTCAGGACATTATAAAACAATGTGAAGCGGCCTTTCTGTATGTGTACACACACCAACAACAATCTGTCTATATTAATCTGATTGATTGTAAGGCGTCATTGAGTTAGGGAAAGGCCATATATTAAAATTATTATTATCAAACAAAATAAATCTTGCAAAGAGAATACAAGGTCACATCTTGTTCGAATGGCCCCTTAATTTATAGACATATTGACACTTGATTAAAAAAAAATATTGCTGTGGAAGATACGCATATAAAACAATATATGAACATATATGT
This sequence comes from Cyprinella venusta, assembly GCA_038021265.1. Classification (NCBI taxonomy): domain Eukaryota; kingdom Metazoa; phylum Chordata; class Actinopteri; order Cypriniformes; family Leuciscidae; genus Cyprinella; species Cyprinella venusta. The sequence continues at coordinate 41,612,177 of CM075863.1, forward strand.
TGTATGCATTGCTTTCATTTGGTACAATAATTTATTGCCTTTAAATCACTTTCATTTGCTAGTTTTCTCAGCAAGTACTGATTTAATTAATTACCAGTTCACTTAATTTTAAATGGATTGATGTGTTCTTGTTTTTATAAAAGCAAAACTGTTTCTCCTGAATTTCTTCTTTACATAACCGCCCACCCAAACACTTCAAAAACCATGTGACCTATAACTTCACAAACATCTCTGTATTAATAATTCATTTCTGATGCTGAGCAACTCAAAACCAACAGACCTTCGACCCCTTAGGCTCTGCGCGAGCCTTCGTGCTAATCGCAAACTTTGCCATAAAACTTTTTTGACTAGTCACCCGCTCTGTTCCCCTCCAACGGCCCATGGCCGACCCTGTGGCTACACTTGTCCTCTCGGGCCGCCGGGGTCGGCCATGTTGCTCCGAAGTGGGTCCAGTCGCCCGCCTCCCTGGTGCTCGGGTAATGGGCTGGCAGGAAACCGGCTTCCTCCGAGCGTTGGAGACACTGTAAAACGTTAATGGCTCACCGTGGGGATCCGCGGTTGAGCCGGGGCCCCCGAACCAACCCCATTATTCATTAGACGAGAACGTTATTTATTGCCTCCCGGCACAAACACAACAAGCCAATTAATAATTAAGCATTTCTATCCGCCTCTGTACCAGCTCGCGCAGATGAGGAGGACAGAAGATATGAACGCGCGCATGAGATATTGGCGGTCGTGAGCTGCATAACTTCAGCACTATTGAAGAAAACGGCAGTTAAGACCCAACCATTGTCTGGAGAGACTCAGAGCCAAATCCAAATGAAGCGGAACCATCGCTGTGGCTTTTGTCCAAAATCTAGTGCTCAAAATCCAGCCTCTTGTACATTTAGTAATGAACATCAATAAATAATGCCAATATAAATCTGATGAACAGGGTGGGATCTGGAGTGAATCTGATTAAAAAAAAGAATAGATGGAGAGTCATTTATCTCAGTTCAACCATCTAAGGAGATCTGGATGCGCAGAATAAAACTACAAACATCTCTGCACAAGTTTTACAAGAAAACTCACGTGAAGGGCTACATACAGGCAGGCATGCATATGAAACTTGGCAACAGGGAAATACCAGTGGTGGAATGTAACGAAGTACAAATACTTTGTTACTTTACTTAAGTAAATTTTTCACGTATCTTTAATTTACTTAAGTAGAATAAATAGTGCATACTTTTTACTTTTACTTCGTTACATTTTGCAGCAATTATTATAATTTCTACTCCACTACATTTCTACAACTTCTGTTACATTTTCGTTACATTATCTGATCAGTTTTTCCCCTGCCAAACGTAATCTGACAGTCCGTTCGTTGCACGTTTGTCTCACCAGTGACGTTGTTTGGTTGCCATAGATACATACATCAACTAAATGCGTCTCGCACGCAGTTTGTTTATCGTGCAATTTATACGCAAAATTTTGTTTTTACGTGGATAGGAAACACACCGTGTGTAATATACGTTTGGTTAGGATTATGGCAAGCCAAGAGGTTCAGAATTACACCATAAATTAATCGCATTTACTGCCAAACATCGTTATTAACATATTGTAAGGATAAGCATGGTTTATATTGCCTAATTGCAAGCTTGTTTCAGAAATGGTGACAACATTTTTGAACATTTTTTTTCAAAAAACATTTTTTTTCCATCATTATTGAACATCATTATAGGAGTATTAGGTTGAATGAGTTAGCATTAAATGTTTTATTAATCATTAGAAAATAGTCATTAAGAGAATCAATTGTTATGCAAGTACTTTTACTTTTAATACTTAAAGTACATTTAAAATCAGGTACTTTTTACTTTTTACTTAAGTATGGTTGCCATTGTATTACTTCTACTTTTACTAAAGTAAATATTTATCTGGTTATTTGTACTTTTACTTGGGGGTTTACAGCTTTTTTTCTTTGCATGATTGTGTTTATGGGGTGCAATATAACATGTGTTTTTCCTTTTTTAAAAAGTCTTATTTTTCATAAACTTTACCTTTATTGTAAGCCGCGCTCTCCTCTGTCCCCTGAACGAGCGGTTGACTTCCTGAGTCTATAAAAGCACTCCCTCAGAAACAGGCAGTGGGCTCAGATTGGTTAGTTTGGGCCAGTGTGATTGGCTAAACTGTCGCTCACATTGTCCGGAAGGTTAACGCCCATTACCTTTACAGGCGAAACGTGTCTGCGCTCCGGTCCAGATGTAAATAATGGTGTGGAACTGCAATATCAGTTTGAGGCAGAATCAGAACGAGAAAGCGGCAATGAAGAAAGGCAAACAGAACCACACCACACACGGCTCTTACTAAACGTTTCTGAATGATAATTTGCTACATTTTTTAACTTTATACACGTTTGTTTAACACAATAGCATCTGACTGGCTGCTAATGTTATACTCAAACGCCGTTGGCATTAGTTTACGTTCTTGATCAAATCGAAAGTAACATCATAAAGCATATATACATGAAAAATACATTTAAAACATATACAAAATTCAGGTCCATAATGTTTGTACGCGTTTGTCATAGACACAAAATAGCATAACTAGTAGCCTAGTGGCTATAAAGCCAGCGCTGGCATTTGAAAAAAAAAAAAAAAAAAACCCACAAGGCTATGTCTGGAATTACACATGCAAGCATATTTAAAATGATGAAGTCTTAGCCTACTTACTTGTTGTGGCCAAACATCTGCTGCCTCTGGTGTTAAAGTTGGAACAGCTTCTTGTTGAATCCGGCGTTGAATTCATGGAGATTCTGGAGATTGCTGTCTTCCGTAAAATGCGCACCGTAGAGAGCTAAATTACGGATCGTCATTTTCAGGAACATAATCAGACACTGGACGAGCCGCAGAAATACGCGCATGCCCTTTTTTGCATTTTCCGGAGGGAAGGTTGATGTAAATTTTTGGGTTAGTGATGTCTAAAACCCAACTGTCGTCCCAATCGAGTCGTTTTTGTAGGCAATATACTTCCTGATTTTTAAAAGACGATATCTCTGCTTACACTGAACTTTCAGCTTTGCAACTTTGCAGATACTGTTCATGAACCAACAGCAACATTACACACTATTTAAAATGAAAAAAGTGAAATCGCAATCAACCCCCCCTTTAAAGGTCACAATTGAAGGTCACCCAAATAAAACACATTAGTAGCCAAAAAAAGGAGCCTAATCTTCAAATTGCAGACTTTAAACTGTCATGGCTTCAGTCAGATTTACTGAATAGAAATAGTTTATGTGCCTGTCACTGCAAGTTAACTCGAAATTCGAACAACGTCTTTTTACTGGGTGAGTAATTCACAAAGCCTACATTGAAAAAGATTGTGTTGATAAATGGTTTATAGTGCATTTTCGTTTTTAGCATGTGCTTTGCAGTGAAATAGACTTGTGTTAAAACTTAGACCTATATTTGTTTTAAACAGCAATTTACACAGCTAGTGAAAATACTCTAACCTTTTTTTAACTGTACAAAACAAGAACAAAATCTACAAAGAAAAGTTCTGTAAAAAAAAGATCCTGCTAAGAAAAATCCCTGCAAACGCAATAAATATTCATGCTCATGATAAATCGAAACCTAATCAAAATCGTGTGGAGAAAAATCCTGCGCACACAAACTTATTCAGTAGCTCTAATATTCTTAGCATTCTCTATTTACACATTCACTAATAAAGCTATGCATATCTGTCTATCTGCTGAATGGACCGTTTTATTGAGTTATACGGAGTTAAATGCTTGAGTTAAAACCTTCCACTTTTTTTCAGTCTACTCTTCCTGTAAGTGCACTGACCTGTATCTTCAAATCCAGAATTGATTTGGCTGTAGACAGGCGGCGGAGGAACCGGATGTTGTCCTGAGAATGAGCCGAGGTCTGTCTCTGCTTCTGGTCAAAAGAATTCTGGATCAACTCCTTATCTGAAATAAAGTTACAGAACAATACAACTGAAGACTCTGAAGAGAAGCTCAGATATTAAGCAGTGACTATCTCAATACTGGAAAGTCATTCCCCATTACAGGAGTTTTAAAATAGTACATTTATTCAGCAAGGATGCATTATATTGATCAGAAGTACAGTAAAGACTTTTATATTTTTAAAAATGATTTCCATTTCAAATAAATGCTGTTCTTTTTCCCCAAAGAATCCTAAAAGTAGAAATGTCCCATATGGTTTTCACTAAAATATTTATCAGCACAACAGTTTTCAACATTGATAATAGTCAGGAATGTATTGGAGCATCAATATTGTCCTATTATAATAATGTCTGAAGGATCATGCGACACTGAAGACTGGAGTAATGATGCTGAAAATTCAGTTTTGATCACAGGAATAAATTACATTTTAAAAAATATATTCAAATAGAAAAAAGTTATATTTCACAAAATTAGTGTTTTACTGTATTTTTGATCAAATAAATGTAGCTTTGGTGAGCATAAAATAAAATTTATAAAGGAAAAAAAAAATCAATTAAATATATAATTGCGTACATATGCGATATATGAATAACTATAATTATTATTAAATGTAGATTTTCTCTTCAGTATTGCAGGTATTGAACTTGAGAGCCAAAAGAGTATGAGTTTTAATTATCAAAAATACAAACAATTAAAAAAATAGTTTGTATCTTTAAAAACCACCTTAGCTCAAACATCGTCAGGGACTTGTGCCCCCCTTAGTTTTAAGGGCCATGACGCTTCTGAAAGTAGACATTCAATTTCATGGCATATGAAGTTTACACTGATTTCAATGTTCGTGGCGCATCATTGTAAAGGTTTTTGTGTGGAGTTAAGGCAGTACTCGTTTTTTTTTGCCTATGTGTGCATGTGTGTGTTGCTCATTTGAGTTTCTGCTCGATTGGTCAGCCTAATGTGGGCAGGCTCTGTCGCCCCTGGTAATTGTGCTCATTTCATTTTGGCAGCCTGCGAGGAACCTGTCCATCACTACAAAGTATAATATATAACACTTATTCAAAAGAGTGTGTGTGCTCGTCTGTGAGAAAAGGGAAAAAAATAGGACACCAAACGCGTGTATGAAGACATAAGCATGTGGATGGATGTTAATCAATTACACACATGACATTAAATAAATATATTTAAGAAGCTTGTGAGAGAATAACAGAACTGCCATTAGTGAGAATAACTAAAAGTAATGATGCTTCATTCTAGCTTTTATACAGCTTACTGTAACTACAGACTAGCTTTAACAGATACTGTCTCTAATGATTAAGAGTGTAGAACAACAAAAAGCTACATTGCTATTTTATTATTTTGCACATGCAGATTTACAAGCAAGAATACTACTGAGGCAAGGAGTCAAACACAAAGCACTGGTAATTCTGATTCAATTGAGTGAATCAGTTCATTGGGATGAATCATTTAAATGAACTAGTAGTACGAAAATATATTTTTATACAAATAGCTAATATACTGCTCTGATTGAAATAAACATCTGATAAGTAATATACTGGGAATGATGATAGCGTATAACTTCACTTGAGACGTGGCTTCAACCCTGAGCATAGAAAGGCTGCAGTGATATCATCAACCTCATCATCATCATTATTGTGAAATCTTTTCATTTGCTAAAAAAAAAAAAAAAAAAAAAAACATTGCTTCCCTGACTTGGAGCAAAAAGGCTGGATAATTAAGTTTTAAGACGTGCTATAAATGTGTGTGAGAGGATGTGCATCTGTGCATACGAGTGTGTGTTTGTGTGTGTTGTAGCTCATCTCTCCTGGCCATATGGGGCACAGGAGAGGAACCCTGCACACAGATGGCGGATCGTACAGCATTTTCTCTTCCATCTATCTCACGATCATCTCTTTTATCTCTCTCTCACACACACTCCCACAGTCAACCTCCATACACAAACACTCACTCTGTTTCACTATCTTTGTGAGGACTCTCCATATAGGCATAATGATTTTTATACAGTACAAACTGTATATACTAACCCCTAACTCTAAACCTACCCATTTATTAATCCATTCCCTCATGGGGATCGCTGGCTGTTCCACACAATGAAGGTGATCTCAGGTTTTACTATCCTTGTGGGGGCATTTGATCCTTACAATGTAATAAAAACCTGTACACACACACACTTTCTCACACAACGTCAACTTTCATGCACACACAATTCTCAATATTCTTACACTACTAACCCCACTCATATTCCAACATCCGGATAGTTGACATGAAATTTCACTGCACTTAATATAAAACCATTAAATACTTCATTTGATTATTGTGTTATTCCATTTTTCCTTATATCTACCAGTTTTGGGGGTAAAGCATTACAAGAAACTTAAGTTCAGTTCCGTAATCAGATAACTTTTTAAAATTATTAAGTAAAGTAACTTAAAACGCATTACTTTTAAATTTGAATCAAAAATGTCAGTTACTTTATATTTATTTCACTTTTGATGTCAAAGGGCCTTTAGAATAGAACTTTCATTTTTTCTGGAATTAAAAAACAAGCGAACAAGCCCAGCCTAGGTGAGAAAAGTAACCTACTGCATTACTTTCCATAAAAAGTAACCAAGTAATCCAATTAGTAACTTTTTAGGGTGTAATGCAATATTGTAACTAATTACTTTTAAAAGTAGCTAACTTTCCCCAACACTATCATCTTCTATTAAAATTTCTTAATATGTCCAATTAATAACATATGTGTCCTATAATAATAAATTATTAATTTGTCATACCACATCAAATCTATTCAAATTACTATTTTAAAAAGAAAAAAAAATAGGTGATCAATCAAAAAATTTAAAAAGTTAAAGTAAGTTAATTTTTATATTAGTGCTGTCAAATGATTAAAATATTTAATCGCGATTAATCGCATTAATGTCATAGATAACTCACGATTAATCACATATTTTAATCTGTTCTAAATGTCTCGATTTCTTTTTGTCCCATTTTTTTTTCTCAATTGAATGCTCTTATCAACATGGAAAAGTTGATTGGCTTGCTTTGTGCAATTGCTTTTTTTAAAACAACGTTGGCATATACTGTGTTCAATTTGATAGCTCAGTTCACAACAACAAAACACACATCACTTTGGTCTTGTCGGAATTTGGCAACTTTTAAAAGTAAAATTTCCATTCAGAATCTTACTGGCAACCATTTCGCTATCCACTCAAAACGTAACGTTAACCAACTATTTGGCGGCTCGCAAGCCCAAACGAGTGTCTAGCTTCCGAGTTTGTTTCCGGGCTAGCTAGATCCGCTTGAGCTTTGGTAGACGAAGCCACAAAACGTCCTCGCGCAGCGCAAGCCATTGAAATTAATGGGTTTCAGAGCGCAGTGCCACGTCCTGTTGCATAAGCATGTGAAAAAACCTACAAAACTGAACTTGGTTTATTGTCCATTCCCCGCTTTCGACTATCTACAGTTGGTGGTAGGTCATTTAGTGTAAATGCACCAACATTATGGAATTCACTGCCCCTTTCAATTCGAAACATTTCATCAGTAACTGCCTTCAAGAAACAACTAAAAACATATCTATTCAACATGTACTTTGTTTAAATGTGATTATTTGTATCTTTGTGACTGTAAGCTGTGTGTCAGTGTGTTTAAATGTATTATATACCATGTAAAGCGACCTTGAGCTTTGGAAAGGCGCTATATAAATAAAACTTCTTCTTCTTCTTCTTCTACAAAGTTTGCTAGGACAAAAAGACCGTTAATCGCGCGATTAAAAAATTGACGCCATTAAAATGGGTTTGCGTTAACGCTGTTAATAATATATAATATAATATATATATATATAATATATATATATAATATAATAATATATATAATATATTATAATATATATATAATATATATAATATATATATATAATATAAATATATATAATAATAATAATATTATATATAATTAATATATATATATATATATATATATATATATATATATATATATATATATTATTTATAATTTAAAAATGTAAACAAAATTCTGAATGTCTTAGTATTTTAACTTCAGCACTCAAGCTGCATGAAGTCAACAAGTTTGTGCAAAACCTGATGATAATGTTCTCCAACATGATTTGTGATTATTCAACATTTGTGATCTTCTTGAGCTTCAGTGGAAGCAAAATCATCAGACTTTCTGTAAAATGTAGATCATGTTACAAAATTGCTTTTCATGATCAATAGATATTTCAAAATCTTACATATTAAATATAATCGTATACAACTTTAATTTTCAAATACTTGATTCACAGGTTTAAATTATAATGTTAAGAATATTTACTTTTTGGACTCAGAAAAAAAAGGCACTAATTTACAAGTTAATACCCTTCACCCACCTCTCTGTCACCTTATAATGCATTTATCAAGTATAGCCTATGCACGGAAATTGCACATAATTTACAATCTTTACACCAACAGTTATGAAGATCTATTGCGTCTTAACTTGCAAACATCATTAGAAATCTTTACCTATCAGCTTCATGAAATTAAGACAGATTCTGTAAGGTAAGAATAAGAATAAATTCCACTCCCAAAACTGAACATACACACACACACAGGCAAATGTCACTGTATTAATTTCATAGTGGCTCATCATTTTGATGAAGTAAAAGAGAGGGGGGAGAGGGAGGACAAAACAAGCTGTGCACAGCCGGGAGGGAGAAAAATATCACATTTTCCAGGTGATGAATTTTTCCAATTTCTCGCAGACAAGTACATAAACTCGTTCAATTAGGAGCAGAATCTGGAAATGAGGGACTGTGGACGGTTGGAGAGCCCGAGCCCTGATGGCTAATTTTATTGAGTGGAAAATTGAATCAAATTGTTTCATTGAAACAATCAGCCTGTACTCCTTATATTCCACTCAACACAGACACAAACTAAAATAAATAAACAAAAAACACCACTATACGGTTCACACTCTTTTCTTAAATGGATCAATTGAGAGTTGAGAGCTCAAGAGCCCAAACTTGCACAGCCTGTCACTTCCCTTTGACAAAATACGATGCATAGTAATCAGATTAAATTAAAACCAACAGATTTCTGACAGTAGAGCAGATATAACACTGGTCATTTCCATGCATGTGGAGCCGACTCGGTCTCCGTCCTCAGCGGGACATTAGAGCGGGTCTTTGGTGCCCTTTAACTGTAAACTGTCCATCTGTTCTACAGCGTTAAGCTTGCCAGCGCTTCCCTCCGAGGGTCACATATTGGAGCAGACATCAGAAGAGAACTCCTTGTGGTTTCACATGAATACATTTCACCAATGAGATCCCCTCTAATAATGAGACTTCATTCTGTATTAGCAATAAGTCCAAAAGGAGTTGGTCTGTGTAACAGACCCTGCAGAAATAACTTATTTATGTGGCCATTATATATTTTATATAATATAATAGAAGTGGAGAGAGCTAATGTATTCACCGAGCTCATAGGCCTGCATCCAAATAAATATGCTGTGAAATTAAATATTAACTACATGAATACATTACATTTATTTAGTGCAATAACTTCTGTTTAAAAAAAAAACAGGGAATTTTTATTGAGCCCTTTATCATGGTCTTCTACTTTCATGGTCTTGGCTTTAGAAATACTCTAGAAACATTTCCAATTACGCATGATCTCATAGTCATTAACATAATCATCAATGCATATATTATTATTATTATTTCACTAATTTATCACAATTTCCTCTGGCCAAAGCTTAACCACACTCTTAAAAAAAAAATTCTAAAAGGGGGTATCTTAAAAGAAAGATTTTTCTTCTCAATGTGAAGAACAACTTAATAATGTAAAGAAACTTTCTCTTGTCTTAGTGAAACTAACGACTGAGCCAAGTACCATTCCCTCTCAGTGGTCCCTTACAAATTATAAAGACGTAGATTATATTGGTTTGCTTTAGACGACTGATCGTTACACTTAGACAAAGCTGTACTGTTCAAATCTGAAAATACCTGATTTTTAAGAGGCGAATGGAGGAGTTTGTGGCCTCTTCTGGATTCGCTCCAAATAGTGCTCAGAAAAGTGGCACCTAGAAAAACATAGCAGTGGTTCAGATGTGTAACATTAGAACAAAGTCAACATTGATGCAGGAGCTGGAAATATTTGTCAAAAGTACTTTCAGCATTGTATTGCCGCCCAGGGAGAAGCACTAGCCCTGGTCAGAAGACTTTTTAAAGAAATTAATACTTATATGTGCTTTTTTTATTAAAAGAATCCTAGAATTAGATTAAGCAGCACAACTGTTTCAGCATTGCTAATAATAAGAAATGAGCTAATAATTATGATTTCTGAATTATCATGTGACACTGAAGACTGGAGTAATGATGCTGAAAATACAGCTTTGGTCACAGGAATAAATTACATTTTATAATATATTCAAACAGAAAACAGTTAAAAATTGTAATAAACTTGAAATAAAAGTTTTATATTTTACACATTTATATGAAACATCCATGTGTTTTTATTTTTTATTTTTATTAAACAAAAAGGTCCGTATACAATATGCTTTTGTTTCAGGTATTCAATTCAGCTGCTTTTTCTTTTTATCCCTCAAGGTTTTCAATCTATCTACGATTTATTCAAGTCTCATCACCATTAAACATGCCTGACATGCTAACGTTTATTCCTAAACCACACTATGACATATAGCAGACGTAGCATCCCAACTAGGATAAATGCTATCTGTAGTACCCATTTAAACAGAGAGGAAAGTTTATGAGACGTAATGAGAACGATTTAGTGGTGAAGCTGTCATTAAAGACAAGCGTCTCATCATGTTTTATTGACAACACGCATCTTCAGTTAGCCAGCAGGGAGGCAGCAACCCAGAGGCTGCAGATTGAACAGACGCAGGAAGCTAATGTGCTAATGCTGCCGCTTAATGACTCAGTGAGAGCTTAGCAAACTGTCCACTATAATAAGAAAGAACATCCTGTTCAAGAAGCAACATAGCTGCGAGTGATGCCGTTATCTGTTTATTGCCAATTACAGACATTATAACTTTAGTTTTTTGGGGGGTTATTTTCCATTTATTGGTTTGTTTATTTCTTTTAACTAACGTTAGCATGTTTGGGTTGATTTAATGCTTGATAAATTGATGAAATAATGAGAAGTATCTTGCTGTATATAAGCATCTAACACTAAATTTGTGGATCTAACATGTTACCAAGCATATTTGAGATTTCACTTAGGTAAAATATGGGGGAAGGGGGGGTTGTCCACAGAAGTTAGCTAAATCTGACAAAACTTCAACATATATGTAGAGTAGACATATAGAATAAGTGTTTTTTTCAGTTCTAAAAATGCAAAAAGTTTACTTTAAGAGGCCTGTACATGCAAATAAATTTTAAACACGCATTCGAAAGTGAAAATGCACGGGGGGGGGGGGGGGGGGGGGGTTGACAGGCTGAATGAAAATGCTAATTTTACTCTCTTCCTTGAGTGCTGGTTATGAAACAGCAGAAATACAGGAGTACACAAGGACAGTGGGATAATATGCTATTTGATAATCAAGATGCTGACGATATACCATATTACCATTTTTATTAATATACGTTCGTCTCATAATTGCCCTTCATTATGCGTTCATGGTTCAAAATGTTGCTATAAACACCAGACTACACAACTTTCCATTTCTGGCACAAGCTTGAAACAAAGTCAAACAACATGTTTTCAAATAGCTGTCTAGATCTTATACTTCGCTATTATGTTTGGTGAATGTTATTTTACCAAGCACCATATCTTTGTTGATCCTAGAACAACATTCCAATCAACCAATCAGATTTGATGGACTTTATTATAGTTTGTGTCAAGTTTAGGCTTACAACCAGGGTTGTATCTTGATGATGGTGTTTATCAAATACTATTAAATACAAGAAAGAAATATAATAGATTCTGGATTCTTCCTTTCTTGTTCACTGTTGTGATCTCCCCTAAATCATAGTTTTATGTAACAGCAGTATCCGGGCCAGTGACATTTTAGTATCATTGATTTTCTATTATACCCTTTTTTTAAAAAAAACATTTTAATTTATTTTTTGTTAATTTAATATCTAATAAATGTGTGGTCACTTTCATTATTTTTAAAAAAAAAACATCTACAGTTTTTACTCATTTTCATTTAACTTTCAGTTCTTCAGAACATCAAGTTAAACTAAACAAAAATGAAAACTGTTGCTTTGGCGACTATCTGAAATAAGTTAAGTTTTTTTTTTTTTTACATTTTATTTAGTTTCTGTTAACATTGTTCTTGTTTCAGTGTTTTTTCTCCAGTTTTTAGGCTTATTTAACTATAAAAGCACAACTCTTATTGGTTATTTCGGTTTGAACGGAAGTATTAACTGCCGTTCATTCAATTCATATTGGTGTGAACAGGCCTTTAGCCTGCAATTCACATTACATGAACATCTAATTTGTCCCAAATTAGACCGTAAACGTGCATGTGTGTGTTTGAATTGGAAGGTCTGTTGGAAAACATATGTTTGAGGAAACCAGCTTTCCTAACCAAGAGGAAACTAGCACAATCCCTGAAGACAGACAGGAAGACCATGCAGCAGGACACCAGCTGACTGACATCACAAGTCATGACACACACACACACAACCAATGCCTCTTGAAGATTCTCAAGGGCTGTTCAACTCCATAATTTAGTCCAAGGTGCACACATTCATTTTGTCAAGATGGCAGAGTGAGAGCTCAAGATTTTCCACCCCTCCCTCAAGGCCTGACTGTTTTCCTGGAGGACGTCCCACCCCCCGTGGTGCGGCACGCAGGCAGATCGCTGACATTCAGGCGTTGGGCCGCAAGCTCGCTGGAATTCCCTGACAGAGACATAATGGCCTCCGGAGCACGGCGGCTCCTTTGGATTTGTTCCCTTGACTTCACAGGTCTTCCCATCTCCTCCTGCGCACACGAAACGCCCTGTCAAAGAGGTCAGCGCTCAGGGTCATCAGTCACGTCACAGGGTCGTTTCCCGTCGATATTCGGCTTGATGTGTACATCCCCGACATGTGGATCGGTGCTCGCATTCATACGGCTCTGGAACCCTGCCACTCTTCCTCTCTCCTCACCTGCGGCTCCACAGCGGGATTCCTCTGACATTCCCAGATCGTAAAACTCACAAGGATGTTGTTTCTGGTTCCACCCCCCCTCTACTGTAGCGTGTGAACTGGCCGTTCAGTCGACGGACCCCATGCATCCTCTGAGGGTGCGTCCATTTTTTTCATGGTTGAGGGCCAGAGAGGGGAAACTGCTCCAATTTCAATAATGCGGTTCTTCTGCTGTTGTCAGAATTTCTTCCCACAAATCTCCAAATATTTATTCAACACAATATAAAAATCTACATTTTCTTAAGCTTATAAACAATTCCAAGAACAAAAAAAATGTCTATTACATTGTACAAAACAATTGGCCTAGCAACTCTGCAACAATATTACAGTAATATTATTACTGAAGTCCTTTAAGGACATTGTCATCTCTTTAACTGAGATCTCCTTAAGATGGCGCAAGTCCATGGAGTGATACGGCAACACACGAAAGTGCTCTGGTTTCAGAATAAACAGTCTAATACATCATAATGGACGAGGATAAATATTCGGAAATATCTGACCGAGTGTGAACTACTCAGAATCAGGTAACAGAGTACAGAGTACATTTAGGCTCCTTTCACACCTACACCTACCAAACAGATGAAATTTGGTCCGGTGAAAAGACGTAGTCTGGATCAAACTGAACAAAGGTTTAGTTCGTTCCTTGTGTGAAATCATTTCTGTTTTGGACTTTCAGACCTATTACAGGAAGTTCTGTCTGTTCCCGCAAAGCCGAAAAAACAGAAGTTGGCAGGAAAAATGAGTCGTGGTAGGACATGGGGAGGGCAGGAGACGAGGTTTTTAATTGAAGTATGGTCTGATGACATAAGTCTTCTCCTTTCCTGTCGGCGACAATAAAACGTTCGCACGACAAGGACGTTCATTTGGCGAATTTGAACTAGCCATGTGTATAGTTGGTGCAGCAGGTAATTATGCTCAAAAAAATAACAATTTAGGTGCAACAATATGCGTCTGTTCATCCATGTTGTCAACGTCACCCACCAAATTGACAACGCGCTGACGTCAGACGCAAGTCGTCCATTTATAAAACCAAACAATGTCACGATGCAGCCCACATAGATGATGACGACGCAAGTATGTCACGTGAAGTTCTATAATTGCAGTGTGAAACCAAACCAAAACTTTCTGAAAGTATAAAACGTATCAAAACGTGAACTATGGTTCGGACGTGTGAAAATGCCCTTAAAGGAGTCAAAAGACAAAAAAAACAATCATTGAAGACTGCAGTCACCTCACTAGCTGTAACAAAGTAGTGCCGCATGCCCCATGAAACAACACGTGCAATATGTAAAGCTCTTCAGCAAACAGCTCTAATTTGAGTCTTAATTACCTTTGACTGGCTCCAAGTACACTTAGGAGAGGCTCCCTACTGCCCAGAGTCCTCATTCTCCTTATTCAATAATAAACAAACATATGCACTCAAACCCAACCACATGCACACACACACACTCTTTTAATACACTCCTCTGCAAGTAGATTTCAGACAATCTCTCCATAGTTTCCTGTTTACTACTGTTTACCACTCATTAGCTTTGGCGCTGGATGTTTGGATGCTCTCACAGGAAAGACTGGCTCTGTGTCGGACTGACTGTCTCGTTCATTTTACCCCCGTCAATTTCTCTCTCCACTGTCTGGCCCGCACAAGTCTGTCATAAATGGATACACAGACAGGATGGTCTACACTAGTGGCTGCCAGAAACACACAAAAGGAGTGAGAGAGAGAATAAGTGCTGATGTTAAGAGAAATTAACTTTTTTTCCATACTGCCGCAGGAGGTGCGAGGTCAACAACTGCTGACTACTATCATCATTACAGATTGAAAGAGGATTGATTTATCCATCCATTTCATCCCAAAGTAACATACAGTGGCCACAAAATAGTATTTGGACACTTAAATCCCACTTACAAATGTGTGAATCTCAATGCATTTGCAAAATATCGAAGCAAGTGGCATTTATTTTATATAAAGCAAAAAGAGGTTTGTTTAAAATAATAAAACAATACTTATACTGTACAATTTAAGAATTTCTGGTTTTAAACTTAAAGTGTACCACCTCAGTACACCTGTGAACTAGTGTTGTCAGTCACAATACCATAAACATATCTAATGTTATGATGCTACACCAGCTGAAGTTTCAAGATCCCCGGTAGTATCACAATGCAGTTTAGTATTGTTTATTCATAATTCAAATCTACAAAATGGACCAAATTTTCATAAATACGTATATGTAAAAGAAAACTACTAGACTAGATTTTCATTGAGAATGAATGCTATTGTAACCAATCAAATAAAATCAGTGTAAAAAAAAAAAAACTATGTTAACTGTGACAGAAGCTGCATCAGAAGTGGCATTTAGATGTTTTTACTCTGACATTTCAATGTTGCTCAGAGGTGGTATTAATGCATATACATAGACTGCAACTACAATTGTATAAATAATGTTATGAGATTATTTTTTTAAATCGAATATTATAAATATAGAAATATTAAATGTTGAAAAAAAAATCTGAAATAATATGCATACTTTTAAAATGGGAAACCAAACCCGCAAGTAGGTGGCAAGTCTCCCCTACATCCTTATTCACTATGCACTACATTACTCACTAATGAACTTGAGGGCATAGCTTGTGCTTGCGGTTTAATAATTATTTGAAACTTGGCAAACTGGCAGCTCCAGTAAAATGAAAAAAAGTAAAATGAAAAGATTTATCTTGAACGGCTTTGACAGTTTCAATATGGCGGACAGATTACGTATAATGGCTGATAGAAACAGTCGCTAATGAGGCTATGTATGTATATATCTAAGGTTGTGCGTACATTGATTCGCTATTGCGGTGCATTGTGGGATTGAATGAGTGCACTCGATAAGGTCCACTGGTTTCTTTCAGACACCACTGCAAATGGCACCCTTTTTAAGGGTATAGGGGGTGATTTCAGAGTCACTGTTTCTGTGAATGGCTCATTGAATCATTGATCAAAAACAGATTCATCCATAAACAAAACCCCTGGGTGTTCGCTGCTCGTATGCGCAACTTTACAGTTCTGTTTTGTTTAGAACTATTTCCATTGGCGAAATAGAGAGAAAAAATTCAAGAAGAGAGAAAAAAATCAATATTGACAATGTTGTGTCTAAACTGTCAGTTAATAGTAACTTTTTTATTTATTGAACTGTTATTAAAATCAATCACATTTTCAATCAGAAACTATGCTCGCTGATATTCAGAAAAACAGCACACTGGCTCATGTCATATTGCTAAACTATTGTGTTTTAAATACAGAACAAGAACTCATACAGGAGCATTTTTTGCCACCATATTTTGAAGTTTCCAATTCTGACTGGAGGACAGTATGGAATATAAATTAATTTATCGTGTTAAAATCACATTATAAGGATTTAAATGACTGATAAGAACCGAGTGCAAATGCGACATGAATTGCCACATCTACTATGTATTTGTGTTAATGCTAACCAGATAAACATTGAGCCCTAACTTGAATTTGAAGCCTGAATGTTAATCTGGAATTAGATGTTCCAGCAAAAGAATCATTCGATTTAGATTCACCTGCAATGTCTTAACAAGTTTATCATCCATCCCTTCACTTTCACACACACGAGTCTAAATCTATCTCGTCTTTTACAGTGTCTTTCATTCTGTCTATTTCCTGCACTCATTTGTTCTCACAATCCTTTTCTCTCTCTCTCTCACTGTGCTGACAGTAATGATGAGCTATGTTCAGTCAGGCTGGAGATGAGAGACACATCAATCTGTCTCTTCCAACACACTTTACATTTGATTTGTTTTCATAGGGCCAGAGTTCTACAGCTGAAGAAGAAGAGCATGAAAGATAAAGATTTGAAGGTAAAAGACTCGTAAAGCAAGTGCTAAGCTTTCATATACTCACTGTCACACAAAAAGGGCAGTAGACCTCCATGTTACCTAGAGATAGAGGAAAGAAAGAGATTCATTTAGAAGAGCACATGGAGTTCAGATGCATAATTTTCTCCTTTCACATTTCAGAAGCGTTCGTTTGTGCCTGTGAGATTGTGTTGTACCACAGCTGTTGGTATGTGTGTGTGTGTGGCCGCAGGCGGTGTGTTCTGCAGTAATGGGAACGGTGTTTGAGACTGAGACTGTATTAACAGGATAATTGAGTTGCTCGATCAGGCAGAGCCGAATTCTGTAAAGATTCGTAGAGTTGGGCAGACTAAACCACTTCTGCATTTTTTTCGCTCTGTCTTTTTTTGTTGTTTTCCTTTCTTTCTTTCTTTCGAGCCACCCATTCTCTCTCATGCAAACCTTTGATGCTATGCTATTATTAGTAAAGTCCTCAACACAGAGTAGTTTGTCAACGTTATTTCATTGCGAAAACCACTATCTCTAAACCTGACCCTCTCGGAAACCTGTTGAACCCTGTTTTTTGAGCTGATCAAGCACACAAGACGGGTTTCATTATATTAGCGACAACATTTCGGACAGCTAAGGAATTTTCATATAGCCAAACCTGTAAACCCAAACACATTTACTCACAGAAGAGCTGGATCCCAACAGACAGACAATCTAGAATGGTAGAAAGATTGGCATTGACATTGGCATTGTATTGTCAAAGTCATGCCAACAAAATTATAAAATTAGATGTAAATTTTATACAAGGTAATGGTTAGTAAGAGAATTTTTGTTTACATCTTGTGGCTATTATAAAAGTATTTAACATTTACAGATTGACCTCATTCACTTTCATTGTAATCACTGTTTGGTTTTTTTAAATGAAAAGAGGGACAAGTCGAAATAACTTTTGTGATAATCAACGACATGCCATTGATGGAGAACTTATACTGAACCCGGAAAATTCCTTCAAAAAAATAAAACGGATTTCCACCCGCGATGTGAACAGAACAGGAATACACTCATCAGAGGAGTGGTTCGCGTGTGAACGTGGCCTGTGAGACTTTACTGACGGTTGATATAAACTATACTGTCTCTCCTCTTCTCTCTCTCTCTTTCTCCAGATGGTAATGTTCTCTTTCTCGTCCCTGTGCAGACTCAGCTTCTGTATGGAAGGAGATTTATGGGAGCCCTTCGTCTCAAAATCACCACTCTGAGTCCCTGCACACACCAGGGTGTGCGTGGGTGTGTTTGACGGCGTATCTCAGAGTTGCAGCTTGTGTGTGTGTGTGTTTACATTCTACCCTGCTGTGCATGCGCACACACTAAAACACACTCATAACCACACAAACATACTGCAAACAAACAGGGGAGTATGGCAAATAAGTGTGTGCGTCACAGGCAGGAGGGTTGCATGTGTGTGTGCTCATCTGCAATGAGCACACACACATTTTCAATCTCAGCCCTCATTTTCAATCTCAGCCCAATTAATTTAGCAGAATTAATCTCTCGCTGTGCACAGCCGTTCCTACTACCACACACACACACACACACACACACCCCGCGACACAAGGCACAGTCAAACATGAAATAGTGTCTCATGCCACCATCCATCTGGCATCTTAACACACACACATGCCCACACCCTGGTGACATTTGCAGATTGGGAGTGTGTGAGAAATGGGGGAATGATTTCCTCTCCTAATGAAGAACTTGCTGTGTTCTTGCGGGTGGAAAGCAAAGGGCGGAGCCAAAGAAGATGAGAACGTTTTTTAGTTGAACAATCAAACGGTAATATGACTTCCTATATGACTATAAGTCGAATTAACTGGTTAGGAGGTGAAGTGATTTGGTCCCAAACCATTTCTACAATGGCTTACTGTAGAAACAGGGAAGTACAGTACCAATATTGAAATTCTGGCCAAAACAAAAAGCCAATAATTCGTTTATTTTTTTAATACTGAAAAAATCAATAAAATGGGTGATTATAAAACTATACTATTTATTTTAATACTCTTCATTTTTTTAAATGTAGTTTCATTTTATATCTGCTATTAGGACTGTAAAACTTATAAAAGATGGATAAATATTGCTATTAAAAAAAACATCCTTTTAATTTAATGTTAATGACAATGATCTAAATCTTCAAAAAAAAAATGATTTATACACACACACACACACATATATATATATATATATAAACTATATATTTATATTATATATATATATATATATATATATATAAACTAAGAGCATCATATATATATATTTGTGTGTGTGTGTGTGTGTTTTATTAAATAAATTCAGCCTTGGAACATTAAATACTTTTTAAAAACCTTACTTTTGAATGGAAATTTTTTAGTATAATTTTTTTTTAATAAAATATGGGGGGAAAAAAGATAACCGTTACGGTACTAACATATTATACATCCCGATTCCCTAAAAAACTAAGAATTAACTAATCAAGTTATGTTCAAACCAGACTAATCTCCTGCCACATGGAACATGTGGTTCTGGCTCAAAGCTGCATTCTGCTGTTACGATCCCTCCGCCAAATTAAATGCACGTCTGAGGGGGTCTGCATGGAACCCAGCTGTCCTGCCCAATGTATGCCAGGGACAGTCTTGCCCGCTCGCCATGCCAGCAGTTGCCCTGGCAACCCCAAAGGCCTGCAAAAACGATCCCAAAAGTGTGTGTGGGGGGTCCATCTGAAGCACAATCGCTAACCACTAGGCCACATTTTAAAAAATCTTTAAATTGAAAATAATTCCGATCATCAGCTGTGGAAAGCAATGACGGACAATTCAAAAACATCCAAGCAATAAAAACAAAAAGCAATAATCAGTACCAAGGGCCAAGAGAACAGCCAAATCTGATGCATTGCTTACATTAATTAAATCATAAAACCCCCTTTAAAAAGTACAGAAGCCAATGAGGATCCTGTATAAATATATGTCTCAGTAAATATAATAACTTAATGCATTGCAATATTACATTTGTATGTGATGGTCTTGTATATGAATGTCATGCAACAGATATTTGTCTACAACAGCTTGCTTGTCTTTTTCGTTGTGTCTGACATTCTAAATAAAGGCTGTACAATCTATTTTATTGTATTTAAATTAACACAATAGATTTGTACAGTATATTGCTTTATCATTTATGGTTAGGTTACAATTATACATCCTGGGTTTTTATGAATATTACAATGACTTTTGTGTACTTCTAGTTTTAACTCTAGCCGACTCTACCCAATTGTGTTATAAACATACTTTAATTGACACAGGTAATGTCAATGATATCTGCGGTAAAAGTTCAAACCAAAACACTGGCTCAATTACCTGAATAAACCAAAGAGTGTCACAATTACCCCTGCTCTCCTTTTACTTCAGCACTTGGCGGACTTGAAGAACTTTAATCATCTCCGCTTGGGTAAGAGTAAGTCAAAGCAGAATGAGTTTAAGCAGCATAATAAATAAAAGCAATCATTGACAACTGTTGTCACATCACAGAACAACTAAGAATAAGAAGGGAAAGCTGATTTTCAAATCACAACTGGCTTTCCAGTTCACAGCTGCTACATTTAGCCATTTCAGCACACTAAACTAAAACTGAATGCAAAGTAGAGAGTCACCAGAGTTCATTTCATCAACGGTCCACCAGACACTGCTGACATCTAGAGTCCAAACGCTGCTATTAACAAGCTGCCTTCATTTCTGATTAACAATCACTGGGGGCCAAAATTCTCCTGAGCTTTCATAGTCATTGAGCTGTTAAAATAAAGCACTGTGATTTTAACGCTGGGCGAATCTGGGTTTTTACTGAGATTCATTCGATTTAATTTGTAATTTGATTCTTTGAAGTAACTTAATTGGATTGTTTTTTAACTCAGTGCTCACACCGAAACAAATGCAAAGTGCGAATCAGAGCGAATTAGCATTGAGCAGTGCACCAATCAGAACAAAGCGTTCCCGTTACACTGTCCAAAAATATCCCTGCGGCAGTCCAGTGGCCTAGAAATTATGGACCGGGCATTACGGCCTCGGGACAACTTCCGCTTGCTTTCAAACTCTCCACGTTTGAAGTCACGGCACGCCCTGTTCGCAAACACGTCTTGGGGGCGAATAAAAGCTGGATCACAGAGTTTCGGTTAATGAATAGAAGGAACACAAGGTTCAGCGGGTTTGCAGATGAAATGGTTAACCTATGTGCCGTCAGGCCTTCAAGAAGGGTCCTGAGGGCTGATCCCACCAGAGATCACAGCACTACCTGGTATGCACCATTCATCTTATTGTTTGGGCCACAAGAAAAAAAGCCAGCAAGGACGTGTTTATATGTGAAAAACGAGCCTAGATTATGAGCTTCCGTCCCACAATTTCCCAAACGCCATGTTTTAATAGGTATAACACTATGGAGGGGATGTTCGGTTCTTCAGGGATGAACAGTTTCACCACGCGTCGGACCATAAATGCCTGTGTGCGGTGAGGACGGACCCATTTAGCGTCAAATATGATGCTCGAAAGCATCATGATTCACTCCAAATCAGCATCGCGACCCACACTTTCCCTTAACACACCTCCAGGCCTCTGTTTAGAAACAAAAGGGATGATGGAAGATAGATGCGCAGGTGCATGCAGAGATGAGATAAGCCAGGGAAGACGGGCGGGAAACTAGCATGAAAGAAAGGAATTAAAGGAAAGCATTAGAGGAGGAACAAGAAAGAGCATTCCATCAGTAGGCACGGAAGGGCATTACACAGCGCTTCATTTTTCCTCCCGACCTCGCAACGACCCCGCCGCTGATGGGGTGAAGAGCAGGTGGAAAGAGAGAGAGAAAGAGAGAGGGAGGTATGAGGAATAGGGCTTTTAGGAAAAGCCGACAGCATGCTGGTTAAAAATATCTCTCTGACGATGCCACATGGTGCGCCTGTGATGTCAGATGTTTACCAGCGGCCTCGCCAACATGCTCATTAATACGCCGAAATACAAAAAGGATAATGAGATGGGAGGAATGCATCCGTTTCTTGGTCTTATTCTCTTTCTCTTATATATAAGAATTGTGCTTTTTCTGCCCTTTTTCGTTCGCATTTATTCATGCATCTCACTTTTGCTTGAACTAGCAGACTCACACACATAGCATGCTGCATCGCGTGCCCTCAGGGACCAAGTGTGATTGAGAATGGGGGGTCTGCCATTGCCCTGCCGTTGAACCCGCTTCATTCCTCCTCTCAAAAACGCACGCTATGAAACCTCATCAGCAATGGCTGCACCTTGCTGCAGATCTCTCCAATTCGACCTCTCCTGCTGCGTCCCATGCGTACCGACGCGTCACAATCGACACACCAAGAGATCGTTCCACTGCTAAATCGTTCTGTACCTTTGTCTTTCACTGCTTCTAAAAGGCACAAACAGTCTGATGTGGCACCACATGGGGCTGCACGATTCATTGAAACCTGAAATTGCCATTTGGCTTAAAGTGATTATCAAATCGCAAAGGTTATGATTTAATTAGATAAATATATGCGCTGCGTGTTTCAGAGTGAAGCGCAGCATTGTGTTCTTACACAAGAGCAGCTCAATATCTGTCGGAGTTTGAAAGGACTCGTTTGCAGTAAGTGCTGCGCCACACAAACTCAATCTCTGCATCTGCTGTGAGTTTGGGTTGATTTAACGTGCATTTGGGAACACAACATGCGCCGACCATCTTCACATACTTCTAATGAGAAGCACTTATCAAGAAAAGAGAAGTTTAAGGGCTCCCTGTGGGTTTCCCTCAGAATAAAATGGATGGTTTAATGTTGGAAAATTAAGAAATTAAGTAATATTAGAACTGTAATTTTACAGTTGTTTTGACCAAATTGTGAAGCGCTACAAACAAGCGCAGCAAACCTTGACTTTCACATTTTAAATCGCAGGTTTTTATTGTCCCTTGTGTCAGTTGGCCGCCCATCCCAAAATTAGCTCTGTCCTGTCAACTCTGCACACCTAACTGATAGAAGACCATCTCAAAAGTACTTCATCGTCCGACGTCGCTCCCCAGGGGAGCAGATGCTTCTGTGAAGTCGTAAGGGCGGTTTAAAGTGGACGAGAGTGGCTGTGGCCTAATGATGCCTGTTTACGCCACTGTCCTCCATCTGTAATGATTAGAGGCAGGATAGATGAGCCCTTGGGCACTGCCACCGAGCCAATCAGACCCCACGGATGCAACCAACATCCTACGGTGGCTCGGATGGGACACGAAAACTGACCGCCAGATGACCCTTGATTCTGACCGCCGACTGACCCCGGTTACATGCAGGTCAGACGCAGGGCAAATACATGCAGCCTACTAATTTGAATGATCAGACTAACTGATCACCGCTTGGATTTCTTTTTAGGGACATTGTAGTGCTTTTAGAGGAAGAAGCACCCCATGCCACTGACCGCCAGACGACCCGCATCGCGTTCTGGGTGAATTCGAGGTCACATGAATATTAATCGAAGTGTGTGAAAATTCTGAAGTATGCGGTGGGAGCTATGGGGTAAAAACGACATACTGCTAATCTGATGTAATAATTCAGTATTCAAACAAAAAAAAAAAAAATCAAATCCAAAACCAAACAGAACTTTCATTGGAAATATCTGGCTTGCATTTAAACACACTAATACAACCAGGGATGCTTAATATCACAATTATGGCCGATACCACAGACCAATAATTGATAACGCTGCCAACAAAAAGAAAAAATATAAACCAATAAATATCATTAAAATTCTATAATATTTTGTAAAGTTTCAAATGCCACATATTCATGTTAAGATTTGAAAAAATAACAATCATTGTACAATTAATCATTATTTAAATTTTACTACAGTATTACATTTGTAATTTTTATAATTAAAATGTTTTAATGCTGTTTAATGCGGTTAATGCGGAATTTCAGACATATTCTTTTCTTCTTAACCGAACTATACATCATGTGGCGATCTGTTTACTTTGCCGTTATATTTTTACCAGGAGCTGCATGAAAAGTGCCTGCATTAAGACGTATATTCTTAAGGAATCATATGATTGTCGTGCCGTGGAGTAGGAGGTGAAACACATCACATGGAGGTCAACAGTAATAATTTGGGTCAGGCCATTACACCTTATAAATGTTACCAAAAGTTTGGGTTTTGCAGCATGATGCGGACTACAGAGTGACCTATGATGACAGACCAAAGCCATAGAGTTTGAAACCTTGCTGAATCATCTGGAGCTTTTTTGAACACACTCCGATGACTGCCGAATGACCCCAGGCTCCAGGTCATGGCGGGGGCAGATATGTATTGGAATAGTGGAAACTAGGCAACATCGTCGATTTGCTACTGCTGATTAAGGGAAATGCCTTGTAATTGACCGTTTGACGACCTCTGTGAGGATGTGAAACGAGAGGTTTATTTTAGGTTAGCTACTAGCTAGCAATCTGAATACTTTGTTTCAATAGAAAAAAAAAACATTATGGAAATAATATTTCTTAACATTAACAGCTTTTCAGGCTAGTTTCCAACTGTACATTGGGACTGAAATATGAGACAACTAGAATAATCTCACACGCTGATACACAAGACCTGACCTTTGATGAGACTGACCAACAGAACCATCTCTGTGGCTTCAGGGTCTTGAACACACCACTGATGTTGACCAAAATGTGACCTGATGTTGACCGAGAGATGAACCGAGGCCGCAGACTGACCCCTTTGTCGCCATGGCCGCCAGCTGACCTCTGGAAAGGTCACAGAGATCAGAGCCTGTGGTCAGATCAACGCTGGACACAAAGAGTCGGTGAGAAGAATGAGAAAAGAAACATAGGGAGCGAATAAGAGAGTGAAAGAGAAAAGGAAGACACGGGGTCAAAGGTCACTATCTAAGCTCTTCCTTTCTCCATTTCATCATTCTCAGTCCCTCCTTTCTCTCTTCTGCGCCCTCATCAGAGTGACCTCTGACTTCGACGTGTGTTTCGGGCAACGCTTGGACTGACCTGACCATGAACGCGTCCCAAACACTGCAAATAACACTACTCTTAAAGGGATAGTTCAGTCAAAAATTAAAATTCTGTCATCATTTACTCGCCCTCAAGTTGTTCCAAACCTGTATGAATTTCTTTGTTCTGTTGAACACAAAGGAAGATATTTTGAAGAATGTGGGAAACTGAACAATTAAGGACTACCATTGACTTCCATGGTATATTTTTTACTATGGAAGTCAATGGTGCAAGTTGCAACAGTGTCCTGGTAACAAACTTTCTTAAAAATATATTAATTTGTGTTCAGGAGAACAAAGAAATTCATACATGGTTTGGAAGAACTTGAGGGTGAATACATGACAGAATTTTTGAAAATTGAATTTATTGTCCCTTTAAGAAGTGTGTTTGCAATCATTTCAAATTCTAACAAGTTTAGTTTACTGAACAAAATACTTGGAAAGAGATGGTCTATTTATTTTGAAGCAAATTTTATGAATGCGAAATGACTTTTAAAATTGAAAAAAAATAAGTATGAAATTAAGTAATCAGCTGAAAGTAAAGAAAGTAGGGCTGTGCAAAAGTTAATTGCGATTAATCGCATCCAAAATAAAAGTCTGTGTTTACATAATATATTTGTGTGTGCTGTATATAATTATTTTGTATATATAAATATCTATGCATGCATGTATATATTTAAGAATTATTTGCGCTTAAATTCTGTATATATATATAAATAAATATTCTATATTGTATGAATATAAATATTTTATATATGAATAACACATTTTCTTAAATATAAACATGCATGTGTGTGTATTTATATATACAGCACACACAAACATATTATGTAAACACAGACTTTTATTTTGGATGCGCTTAATCGCAATTAATTTTTGCACAGCCCTAAAAGAAAGCAAAATTTCAGTCAAGGTAATTAAATTTAATAGTATTTTCATCATGGATTTAATCTTACATTTTAATTATAGAGACTTTATTTTTAAAATGTGCAATCGGTTTCCAGCATTTCATCAAGAAAACAAATTCAGTTTCCCGACTGTATATTTTGTAATAAGCAACTGTTTGATAAAATCACATTAAACTATTATTATAAAACTTCCACGTTCTTCTATAAGACCACCTGAATAAACAGAAATCTGCTGTTATACAATTACAACTCATTACGGCAACATCAATTTTACATTACAAATATTCCTAAAAACAATTTTAAAAATCCTAGCTATTGTTTTTAGACTATCAAAAAAATTCAATGGGTGAGAAAAATTAACTTTAATTCCAGATTAATTCTATAAAAGCCACTACTTCCAGTAAATTTGTGAATAAACCTTATGAAATATAACTTTTGTATTATAAAAGTGTAATGCATTATTATAAATAAATACATGAAATACATAATTACAAGATACATTTACTTGTGACTCACTTCATTTTATAAAATTAGGTTAAAGCAACAAAATTGTAAAAAAAAAATAATAATTCAAGTTTTCTTTAAAAAGGTATTTAGAAAATTTGCTACATTAAAATTGTGCACAACAAAAAATATGATAATCTAGGCAAATTTCTTAATTTGCATTTCTTTTTTATATCTAAAATCGAAAGATACACCAGTTTTTTTTTTTAATCAGCTTACAACAGTGCCAAAGAAATAAAACGTTACTCTAATTCAATATAAAGCAAGTTTTAAATGTTTCAAATTTTAGCTTGAAATAAATATATTGTTTTTTAAAGAAATGAAATGTTTTCCACGAAAATCCAGGAGGGAAAATGTTTAATAAATTAAATCTTTCAGTGAACCGCTGTTTCAGATGAATCAATATGAATAAGGATTTGATAAGAATAAGGATTTGTTTTATTTGATTTATTCATTTCCTCTGTGTATTTTCTCCATCGTCGTCATCAAAACTGAGCAGGTTGCAAGCACTGCTAACTGTTTAATCCAACTAAAGCTATAGTTGTATAAACCCAAAAAACATAAAAGGCATTTTGACATCTCAGACAGCAGCCTCTATCTGTAACAAGTCTCTTTCACCCTCAACATATTCATCTGAACTCAAGCAACAAATCATGACAAGATCTGAAAGAATACAGAGGGATCTAATCTCAGGTTGTCCGAATGATTCAATTCAGATGCAAAACAGCACAGTGAGCAAGTCGATCGATTCTGCCGCTGCGTCGCAAGTAAACAAGCTGTTTAAAATCTATATCACATTCAGATTATGGATGAAAAATATGAAAGTGACCCAGAAGAAAGTATTCAAGGAAGAACATTGGCCAGGGAAGTAGAACGCTGACCTCTGACCTTGAAAGCACAGCAAGAAAGCGGTAGATAAAGAAGTGGTGTTTGATGTATACGTGCAGTACAGTGCCAGCTTCGGCTTTCTACAGAAGAAAGAATGTTAAAGACTTCAGCACACATGGGCTACGGATAGATTACACCTCAACCTCACAGCGGGACAACGTGAGGAAGAGCGAGATGGACAGAGAGAGAGGTGAGGGGGCAGAAATAAAGCAAAAGAAAGAAGATATTGTCAAGAGGATGAGATGGAGATGAGAAAAGAGTGGAAGAACGTTATGAAGAGGATGGTTTAAATTGAGATGAAAGAACCGGCGGAACAGAAAAACGCCGCTTCCCTCTGTGCCGCACTTATCACGGCCATTCCACACGCGGGTCTCTCGGGTCACGTATCTGTTACCGTGTCTGAAAACGGCCTATCCTTCTGCTGTCTTCATAGGAGGTGACATTTAGGAATCCCAGTTAGGGCTCCCTCTGCTGTGCACACAGACAATGGCACATATTTCCTTTAAACTAACCTACAGATCACACAGACTTTGAGTATGCACAATTATGAAAATAAAGTAGGACTGTTTTAATATGTATGGTATAATTTTATTATTTTTTAAATAAATTTACAAGCATTTTTTTTTTCAATTCTATTTGCACCTAATTGTATCTTTGTGTTGTACCTACAATGTGAGAATCAGTTAGCGAAATTGCTCTTTACTGTGTATTCTCTGCGTATGTCCATGACCTTTAATGTAATATCAAGATTTTCGGTTATGATCGACAGGGTCGATGACAAATAAGGATTTCTGACATGATAATGGAAATAGTTTAAAATACACACAACAAGTTCTTAAAAATTTAATCGTGTGGGTGTGTTGGTTCTGCACATCTTTGGAAAATATTGACTAATTTCTGGGAATATTTAATTGAACAACTCCAAAAGCATCAAGTTTTATAACAATTATTAACGGAAATACTTTCCTTGCATCTTGGAAAAGCACTTAAAAACCCAAGAATATGGTTTCATTTTTTTTTCTCTTCAAAGATTAATGAATTTGTTAAATATCATGAATGTTTTAGTTATGAATATCAAGAAATCTTCTTAGGGATATTCCAACTAACCTGAGCAAAACATTCTTTTTCATAAAAAGGTCAAGATGTGATTTTTTTTTTTTTGACAAATATATGAATCACAAAATTTGTAATTGTGGTAATATTAAACATTTTGTAATAACAAAAGCAAAAGATTTGACAATATTAAGAATATTAGAAAGCTACATTGCTGCTTTAATGACGCCTTTTTAAAAAAAAAATCAGGCTACATCACAGACATTTTTGTCCTAAAAAAATCTAAATTTAATTCAGAAGTTGAAAAAAAATGTTTATCCTAATTATAGATGTGTATTGAAGACACCATTTAGCATAAATTGTATATCCAAAGTATTTCTGAAAAACAAACAACCTAACGAATATTAGCCTACATTATAGCCTACACCATTACCCATTAAATATGTATTTTTTTTATTCTTAAAAAATATCAAATGAATAGACTATTTAGTGTATATTTAATAACATATTTTTTTACATCACTGGAATTCAAACGATCACGCAGTATGAAAATTTTTCTGTTCAAGATCTCAAATATTATTTGGGATTTCATAAAAAAACAGAATATGTACTAATTATACATTATTTAGGAGATGTGTAAAATATCACATAGCGGGCTACACTACAGCATATTTAGCCACCGATGATACGGCTAAAAGCCACGTTAAATTTCATGCATTTCAACTACCGTATAGGCTACTCCACACATACATAATTTTCTTTCATACCTCGTTCACTCCTCTTCAACAAAACCATATTTAAATCCCACCGTAATAAACATCTAAAGTTTTCATTTTAAACACTCCAATGACAGAAAAGTCTAAATATCAATAGTCCACCATTATATAGTTTTATAATCTCGTTTTACTCCCAAGCGCCACCTGGCAGTGAGAGGCGGTACTGCAGTCGCGCGCGCTGTTCTCTATCACTGTCTAAGCGGTAAATAAAAAAGGCCTCAATGGACAGGCGGGATTCTCTATTTCACTGTATGAACGGCCCTATGGACGCATCTGACAAGCAGATGCTCTAGGCGGGATTACATTCCTGTGCCTCGATGATAGTGTATCGATTTTTATTTCCCCAACAGGCAGCGTAGATAACTCAACGCTAGCCGACCTAGGCTTCATCTAGGCTAGGCCTACCTACATCAGAAAATAATTGAATCAGCGAGTTTCGACGAAACTATCTGGAAATCTGAAGAATGT
The DNA here is from genome assembly GCA_038021265.1 of Cyprinella venusta. Taxonomy (NCBI): domain Eukaryota; kingdom Metazoa; phylum Chordata; class Actinopteri; order Cypriniformes; family Leuciscidae; genus Cyprinella; species Cyprinella venusta. The sequence goes on from CM075863.1 coordinate 41,641,772, forward strand.
AACCAGTGAAATATTTCCCCTCTCGATCCCTATCCAAAATTTCAAATCATTTCAATACAATAGAGTTTCGTGTTGCTAAATGACCGTTAACGGCACGCGCGGCGTGCAGTTTCGTGTGAAATTCGAAACGAAGTGTATGAATGCCATCAAATTCACCGTTTAATGTTCTTCCCTTAGCATAATTTAACTTGTATGTAAGATGTCAACTCATTTTTTGTGTTTGTTTTTCATTACCTTGTGATTCTTAGCAGCAGGCCAGGCAGTGCTACGTTTGCTCTCACACTCTCAAGTTCAGGAAACGGACTGTTACGTTTCTCACCGATAGATGGCAGAATAACACAACTTTTCACCAGTTTGCTGACATCACTCCCGGCACAAGGGGGCAGCACCTCCTTAACATCTGTCATCTTAACGTTTGATTTGACAAAAGAAATAATATTGTAATTACAAATCATGAAAATATTTTTTTACAGTATGGAAAGTCTGTTTCTAGACTATTGATCCTATTCAGTTTTCTTAAATATAAAATCAAGAATTTCTAAAAATATATACGCAGAGTGATTTGATGGCAAAAGTTTAGTGATTAGTTAATGATTGTCGAACACGATTTAATGAATTTGCATTACACAAAACTGTCTTTTTTATAAGCGAGTCTCTTTTGAACTTCTTTTGATCAACAAACACTCATCTAAATCAGACTGTACTTTGCTGTTTAGTGCAAAACAAAGACAAATCAGAACACATTTACAGTATCAAACTTATGTGTCAAAATATATGAAGGTCATAATATGTTTTAGCTTTCCTCTCATCATGCAAGCATGTTATCACTTCAAGGAAACTGATGAAAAAATACAGGAAGAAAAACTACAGATGACTGTAATTTTATAAATACTTTTATATATAATATATGTGTATTTTTTTTTTTTTTTTTTTTTTTTACTAATGGGGTCAGTACGTTTTACTTTTTGAAAGAAAATACTTTTATTCACCAAGGCAAGGACCCATCAAATTGATCAAAAGTGACAGTAGTGTTACACAAAGATATTACAAATAAATGCTGTTCTTCGTAAAATAAAATAAAAATCCTGAAAAGAAAGGTTTCCACAAAACAAAAAGGCAGCACAACTGTTTTCAGCATTGATATAAAATAATACTAAATGTTTCTTGAGCATTAAATCGTCATATTACCATGAAGGATCATGTGACACTGAAGACTGGAATAATGATGCTGTACATTCAGCTTAAATATAGAATATATTACAATGTAGAAACCGTTTTTTAAATGTTTTATTAAGTCATAATAACATTTAATATGTTTTCATATATTCATATATTTTACTTAATACAGTAGAAAAAATTCTCAGAAAAGAGAAGTTCTGAGAAAATTCAGGTCTAGCATCATTTGTTTGATAATTTGTTGTCAATATTTATATATTTTAAGTATAAGCATATATTTTAAGGCCATTTTGAACTGTATTTCGATGCAGTCTGTACCTCACCAGCAAAAAGGGTCACCAGATGATCAAGATATTGTTAATGAACAAAAAAAAACGGATCTAGCCAACACAATGTTTTCAATAAAATTAAGAACATAAAATCTTGGTTCACATTCTATGCATCAGCCATGTATTAAGAGAAAGTTACATTGATAATGATTGACAACACCAGGGTATGTTGTATTGGGGTTTAAATAGTTTTTGATCATATTCTGTTTTTTTGCATTAGTTTATAAAATGTTTTTTTTTTTTTGTTTTTTTTTTGGAGAGAAAGGGTAGAAGAGTTATAATTTGTATTCCCACGCTGCATGAGACCATATAAATCTCACCCTCTGTTTGTGTATGGTGTGGCTGGTTTGTTTGAGTAATGAGGTAATTAACTCAATCACGACACTCAGACAGATGATGAATTTTGTTAATGCTTCTCCTTTGTTCTCCACTCATTTCTGAGCAGGTCTTTTTCCTCTACATTAACCCGACATGTGCACACACACACACACACACACACACACACACACTGCATCTTCTTTGTAGAGTACATTGCAGCCATGCAAATGGGCCAGAGAGAGGAACCTGTTACTAAGTGGAACTGTAACAGGGCAAAACAAGATATAACAGACGCGATTTCTTCATATTATTGTTCATTGGGGCAAAGTGCAATATTGTGCAACAGTCTGGGAGTCAATTGCAGATTACTGACACTATTTACCTCAAACACTGAGATAATGGCAGGCTGTCGGGCTGTTTTCACACTTTGTTCGATTCCTTGGTCTGAACCAATCCCATCCTTCATCAGGTGTCTTTTCACATTGCACTTTTGGGTCTGAACCACATTAGGCTTGTGTCAACGACCTGAGCAGTTTCACACGTTATTTTTTCTTTTTACGTATGCACACCGAATGGCACATATATCAAATGCAATACCAATGCCGCAAAGACCGCAACATGCTCTCTGGAGGCAATTTTCTCAGACACAAGCAGAAATGCATTACATAAAATAAGTGTGACATGTGAAGTGTGATGCTATTTATAAGTCATCAATAACAGTTTGAAATGATTGCAAGCTGCACCAAAGTTACATGAGCCATAATCCAGACTTCTAATATTCTGATTTCAATGACCCTCAATGCTTTCAATACTTCTCAAATGTTTATAATATATCCATCAGAATATAAGCACGGCCTTTATACAACTGAATGCTCAACATTTCCAAAGGTCAACAGCAAATGAAAACAGGTCAGATTGAACCAACAAATGAGGGGAAAAATGAACTCCACACCTGTCCATTTGCCAACACCAGCAACAACAATTTCACCTTTTTCTATGAAAACAGCAAATAAAAATTAGTTTAAACAGCCACATACTTTTTCATATATATAAAATGAAATGTATTAATTATATCACCATTCATTAATGCACTAAATCTAACATTATATCCTGATTGTTCAGTCCTGAGAAAAGTGCTGTCAAACTTCCTCAAAAACTAGAAGCATTGTTTGAGGTTCATCTGGTGAAACCCAATTTCAAAAGGTCAGGGACTGTATTCACAAAACAACTGCAACCATAATCGCACTCTCTTAAAGAGTTTATTACTTCATGACTGCTAAAAAAGTAGTTCTATACAGTAACGCTTTATGAGTGTGTGTATGAATGCAATCTGGATGTACATCTGCCATTCCTTATCATGCATCCTACCTTTCCCTCATGCGATCAGTTGCGTCCATTTACTGCCATAAATCCTCCCCCGTGGCCTCATGGGATAGTAAAGTGTCATACGCACTTCATAATCTCGCTGGAAGTATAGGTCATTCATGTACTTTTTGCCTATACTCTTTTATGACTGTGAATTCTGACATATTCTACTGTTTGTTTTTTTAATTATTTTTTTTACCTATATGGAAGTATGTGATTTCAGATGCAGCCGAAATGTTTTGTGAATATGGCCCCAATTGACCCTTTTAATCTTTAGGATATTTGAGGCATCTTCGAAGTGTAACAAGGAACAACAAACATATTTTCCTCTTTCCAGTGTGCACATAAAAGTGGCAAAAGAAGCAGTTAAAAAAGGAGATGTTGAAGTCAATATTGATAATAGTCTGGAGAAGTGTAGACCAACAACAAAGTTGGGATAATGCAACAAAAGGGAGACATGTATATAAAATTCAAAGAAAAGTAGGTATATCAAGAAGTAGGGGAGTAAAGAGAAAAGAGAAGGTAGTTAGGTAGTAGGTAAAAGAGAAGTAGGTTGAGAATTGTGCATAGTAATCTTAATAGCACACTTGGTTATAGGAAAACATCCTACAGGAATGTGTGAACAATGTCAGGAGGCTGAAACAGTAGAACATGTTAACATGCGGGACATTGAATCAGGAAAGACAAGAAATGCTAACCGTTAAAAAATATAGTAAGGGTAAGATAATACAGTAAAAAGTTTATTGGAGTATATGGAGAGAGTGTGGAGGGTAGAAAAATGGTTAGGCTATTTAGGGTAGATAAAGCCTGAAGTTGGCAGTAATGGAACTCAATGGATGCCAGCTGCCGTAAAAATCCAAAGAAGAAGAAGTAGTGCGCATGTCGTAAAACTACAACTCCCAGGATGCACCACTCGTGTGCGGTCAGAGTTACGTACTTTCCGTCGGAATTGGCGGGTTGCTGGAGGCAGCTTGCGTGTGCCTTTTGTCTGACCAGTCAAGGAACCACGATAAAATAATAACAAACTCTTTCCTCAGTCGACAGATTTCAAACGTTTGTCGACACTTAAAGCCGCTCTATCTGCAGGAAACCACCGTATTTGGTGTTATTTCGCCCTTAATTCCGTAATTCACAGGTAAGTGGCGCTGCATGCAGATTGTTGAACATACTAACGTTATATGACTGACTATGTTTGTATTAAGGACTGTGTTTTCTTTTTATAATTAACTGGCAAATGTTTTGAGTACTCTAGCAACTAATTACTCTTGAATAATATCTAGTCATATTTGGAGACATTTTGGTTAGTTTTCTACTCGGATCGAGGTCAACATGGAGAAGTGAGCGACCATGCTTCTGCAGCATTAGCCACAAGGCTAGTCGGTGTCTCGGGTTTTAGGGCCATTTTGAGATTTATACAGTTAGAAAATGTGCAATTGAACGTTTTGTGCATGTATTTATCGGACAGCTTAAACGTTGTTGATATCATGGTAGCTTTTGGACCTAAAATTATACGGGCAAAATGGTCAGTCCAGCCACCCATTTCCGCGCGAGACAGAAACGCCTTTCTCGCACACGCACGCCTGGCGTTAAAGGGACTCGGGAACAGTATCCCCCCTTTTATTTTTTAAAGATATCGACATGGAGTTTGCCCAGTTGCATTGTTACCTTAAAATGTAACATTTGGCCTCCCTGACTCGTCGTTGATGCTATTGCAGTTTAAAGGGAAATGGGCCGAACATTCTGGCAAGGCGTCGGCGCGTGCACGTCGGAAGTTGAATCGTGTATTTTTCTGCGCGTGGTTGGTCCTCACAAAGTTTTATAATTAAAATATAAATAAAATGAAATGATGCATTTGATCTGGTTTTATTTAGAAGTGAAGAGATAAGATCAAGTGTTAAGAACAAAAATATGATTGTTAGCCCACATGCGATTAATTTTTTGTTTTGCAGAAAGTGTCCCAGGCTTTTGGCTTGGACCTTAATTTGTTAGGTTTTTCTGTTTTTACACCCTTTTTTAGTTAATATCTCAGTGCTTCAGCCTGGTGACTGTTTGCTGATAGCCCCTTAAAAGCAAAACACGTGTTTCTGTTAAAGCATCTGTTAAATGACGTCACTTTGTAGGACAACAAGGAAGTTAGCGGTGCATGGGTTCCTTCGATCGAAAATGCATTTTCCCCATAGACTTTTGGGAAATCGCTAAAAATAAGATCTGTGTTCAACAAAGACGTGTGCCTCTTACACGTTTTGTCTATCAAGGTAATCTTTACAATTTAATCAAAAATGTATACATTTTGAAGCAAAAAACCACAAGCAGACACAAAGTTTAAAAAACCACATGGTGGGTTTTATGTCACAGATCAAAACGTGAAAATATTTAGACGCTTTAACCACAAACCATATTTCAAGCGAGTTAGCAAAAACCCATTCAAAAAACCCATAGACTTTAGGGCGAGGGAACCGGAAGTGCTAAAACGCTAATTCACTTCCGCGTTTGGCCTATGAAGTGACGCAATAACTTCGGCACTCTATATTAGAGAGCCTAAGTCCCTCCCCTTCTGGTCGACCACCATGGGACCTTATTTCGGAAAAATATTGAATGGTAGTCAATGGCGAGAGACAACAAATATTTTGATCTCATTTGAATTGTGCCCTGAATTACACATATGATGTTTGTCAATTTAAAAGAATAATTTTAAAGTCAAGAAAGTCTTAGTTTGATGTAAAACCGTTGAGGTATAAGACTGTGAAAATACGTAATTACAAAGACTACAAACCCCAAAGGCGCACATTTTCTCTCAATGAATGAAGCTAACTTTACTGATGCTGTCTGTCATTGTTTCTACAGCCTTACGTTATAATCGTCTGACACAGCTGGTGGAGAAGACAGCCGGCCTAAAAAGAGGAAAGATGAGGTTAGACTTAATCGTTACGGCGTAACGTTACGCCGTCCTACCTGAGTGTTTTGTACCAGACTGCATACACACGAGCAGCGGATCTCGTTTCTCTTCCCGGGAGATGTAGTTCACAGAGCGATTTTCACATAAAACTAAATGTTACTCTTCTGTTGTATGACAAACTGCGACGTTTTTGACTTTCAGAATTATCTTTTAAATTGACAAACATCATATGTGTAAATGAGGGCACAGTTCAGACGGAATAAAAAGATAAGTTGTCTCTCGCCATTGACTACCATTCATATTTTTTCCGAAATAAGGTCCCATGAGCCGGAAGTGGAGGGGCGGGACTTAGGCTCTCTATTCTGTCAGTAATTATTCATCCTCATGTTGTTCCGACCCCGTAAAACTTTAGTTCATCTTTGGAACACAAATAGACCCTTCGCTAAGCCACGCCCAAAAACTGCCACTGGCCAATCATGTTTTAGCAACTGTAACTATTACTAACTAACTAGGCACAGGAGGTCTGGCTAGCTTTCAAGCTTTGGGAAACATGCCAAAGCATTGTGTGTATGAATTGTGCAAATCTGATACCCGGTATCCTCTAAGTTTGGATGGGGGAGTGAATTTGTTTTTTTCCTTCCCGAAAATTTTAAAGGCATGGGGAAAATGATAGGCGTGGATCAAGCAGTGGGAAACCCACTCACAACTAAAGACAGGATTAAGAAAAACACCTAGCATAGAAATAATGACGGTTCTTTGTTCATAATGCATATATTTGAACGTAAAATAAAACGAATAAAGACGAGACGGAGGCTCACTGTCATACTGTAAAATGTATTTCAGCATTTTGAATCAACAACAGCCTACTCCTGACTGAGTAACTTTAACCCAATCCGATCGCACCTCTCCCGGTGTTAGTGTTATTCCACAAGATTTATGGGTAAGCAGTTTGATTTATTAGATTATTTTCACATTCACTTACCCTGCTGTGCACGAACACAGCTGTTCCTCAATTTGTGTTTCCCAGTTGAACGGTCAGCGTATGAGGCGGCGGCTGCTTGCGCTGGGACGATAGGCTTTAGCTTAAATTTTTATGAAATTATTCTAAACTCGATTGCATATTATGTCATGAATATATCCCTCGAATGCATACTGTAGTCCATTTAGTCTGGCTCTCATATATTTTACATGTTCACCAAAAATGAGTAAATATATCCTTGGGAATGTCTGAGACCGGTGCATACACACTGAAATAGATGTGCCAGGCGTGAAAGCTTGAAAGGCGTTGCAACAGTAACTATGGAGGGCGTGGCTTAGCGAAGGGTTAATTAAGATTTTTTTCGGTGAAATCTGAGTGCTTGCTCACTCTTTAAAGGGGTCATATAATGATATTTTTGTTAATATGAATGTTTTGTAATATACTTATTAAAAATTATCATTAGTATTTTAAGAAAACAATACTTTTACCAGGCTTTTACATAGTGTCAGACATCTATTTTGGAAGCTAAGCTAGCAGGCTCTTGTTCTGTGGAGAAAGCTGAGTAACTTAGTTGAAGAAAGCGGAGTAGTAGGGGTTACCATCCTCTTTTTCCTGGACATGTCTGGCTGTCGAAATTGTACAAAATTTGCGGGATTCAACTTTTGCTTTCTTCGGCTGCCATTCATTGTTCACATGCACACCTTTTAGACCTGTCCAAATGCAATTAGTCAATTGCCATTAGAATTGCCCGACCGATAAAGGATTTTGAAGGCTGATACCGATACAAATATTTTTTGGTTTTAAAATCTGATATTCCGATATATCGGCCGATATTTTATTTATTTTTTTTTTTTTTTCAGAAACGAGCAACAAAACATTACCAGATTTCCCTAACATTAGTTATTTGTAGATATTTATGAGTTTTAACTAAAATGATATGATAATGCATTTTAAGAAGAAACTTGTTTCTTTTATTTTCACAATAGAACAGACTGACGATAGTGGCATTAGCTAGCTTTATGGTTAGCTAGTCTATGATGAGCCATAATTTAGCAATGGATTATGTCATACCGCTAATTGTAAAACATACTTTTTCAATATAACAGACCAAGGAGAGATGATCTGTCTCATTGCTATAACTGTCACTCGCTATTAAAGAAATACTTCATTCACATTGTCAAAAGTTAAAAGGACAGTCAGTCAACTACACTGTAACAACGTAACGTAACTATTACTAGCTAATTCCGCTTTACTCGGCTTATTTAACAGCAGCAAAACTGGACATGATAGTCACAAATTTTGACATGCTTATTTGAGTTAAGAGAACTGACGGGGATGTTCTTTTAATTGTTATTCAAGCAGCATATCTTGTCCGTTTTTATTTTATTTTTAAAATATTCATTTATCGGCCATTATAACTGCCAATACCGATAGTTTGGAAAATGCCTAATATCGGCCTGCCGATATATCGGTCTGGCTCTAGCCATCAACTTACTGAAATGTTGATCACATTTAGAGTAAGACTAAACTATTATGCACTACAGCCAAAGCCCAGTTATGAGATACAGAAATGATTAATTCATTCATTAACCCAAATGTAATAAAGGTTTTTTTGTATTACAAAGCGATTCAGTGGGAGCTGTGCACTATGAAATGCTGCATTTGTTAGAGCCAGCAAACTGTAATCTGCAGTGGTGTATAATTTTATTTCCTGCCTTGTTGTTCTTTCCCTGATATCACTTGACCCCTCCCCCCCCTGATCCCGTCTAATCCACACTTTTACTCTGTTCAGCACTGTTGACGTTGACAGGGAACCGGAAGGTTCCGCAGAGCCTCCCCCCTTCATGACGAGCATGAGCCAACCAACAGAGACAGCCAGTGATGCTCCCAGCGTCACCGAAGGTGTCTCACAACTTTCTCCTTCACTGTTATTTTTCTTTCAAATGTTTTGGAAGGAGGACTAATTTCCAGAGTCCAGACATTGTTTCTGTCTTCTAAACAAGCCTTGAAATATATATATATTTTTAATTTTTTTATTATTGAATCACAGGTTGTTGGTAACTGTCTGTTTTCATGACCGCTGTTTCATCTGCCATGTGAACCATTATTTGTCACTGACTAATAGATCTGATTTATAAAGTCAGAGGTACGATTCTGGTCTACTAAAGACAGAATGAGCGTTTCAAAGTGAAGAAATTTGGGAAGCATTTTACATTAAGGGCTCATTTGTTCGTAACATTTTTAAAATCAGGTTTATTACTAATTTAATTATTGTATGTTATGTATTGTAATTGGCAAGTTGTATCTGTTAGCATAAGTTAATGCGCTGTGAACTAAATAACTTGTATTTTTAGTAACTAACATTAACAAGGATTTGTAAGTGCTGTTCATGGCTGATGCATTGACTAATACGTTAACAAATGAGACCAAATTGTAAAATGTTACTGACATTTTAGGCTGCATTACCCTGATTTGTGGTTGATTAGTTTACGCATTTGTTCTCCACACGAGCTGTGAACTACTGTGGTGTATTCAATCGTGTAATGGATGTTGATATTTAGCGGGTTGAATTGTCTCTGAGACTGATAAGATCCGGATATTATAGTCTAAAGGTTTGAAGACGAAATACATTATCATAAAATTTCAATTTTGTTCTCAAAATATGCATTGCTGTTCAAGAGTTTGGGGTCAGTAAGATTATTAATTTTATTTGTTTAAAGAAATTCATGATTTATTCAGCAAGGATTGGTTGAATTGATCAAAATTGACAGTAAATACATTTGTAATGTTGCTAAAGATTTATATTACAAATAAATGCTGTATTGTAAGCTTCCTATTCATCAAATAATCCTGAAATTATCAATGTTTTCACAAAAATATAAAGCGGGACAACTGTTTTTTAACATTGATAATAACAATAAATATTTCTTAAGCATAAAATCATCATATCAAAATAAGTTTTGAAGAATCATGTGACTTGAAGACACGAGAAATTATGCTTTAAATTCAGCTTTGCCATCACCGGAATAAATTACATTTTGTAATATATTAAAAATATTGTGAAATATTACATTCATTTTCTAATGTTTTTTTAAAAAACGAATGCAGCCTTGTTAAGCACAAGAGACTTCTTTCAAGAACAGTAATAAAAAAAATAATCTTATTGACCCCAAAATATTTCAGTTAAACCTGAGAAGTTGGAAGTTGTGAAATGAGCGTCAAGTGGTTATGGTTCTAGTTCAAACTGGTATCTTCCTTGCTTGGAAAGTGATGCTGACATTGTGGTTATGCTCATTCTTATCAACTGAAAGTTTGAACAGCTTAAAGGGATAGTTCAACCAAAAATGAAACTTAGGTCATGTACTCAATCACCCTCGTGTTCTAAACCTGTATGAATTTCTTTCTTCTGCTGAACACAAAAGGATATTTTGAAGAATATGGCTAACCAAACAGTTGATGGACCCCATTGACTTCCATAGTACTGTTAAATTACAGACATTCTTCAAAATTTCATCTTTTGTGTCTAGCAGACAGAAATTTTTGTGAGAACTATCCCTTCAAGGTGAGTTTGTTACACTTGTATAATTCAGATGACATGAGCGTTAGTATCTGACTATTTTACTAATTTTGATTTTTGGATGAACTATGTAAGGAGGGACAATGAGTCTGAAACCCTAAAACCCCTTTTGATAACTATTCTGATTGAATTTAGTTACTGATCTTGGTCTCAATAGCAAGAATTTATCATTAAGAGCTGTGGTTTTAGACTGCAGTCAAAATGTCACTAATTTTGACTCTGCTCTATGTAGCAAAGATGTCTAATGTTGGCAGATGGACTTTTGACCTTGACCTACCTTTCAAATAATCTTTGCGCACAACCCCTGCCATTGAAGTATCACTGTTTGTTTGTATTTGTTCTGCTCAGCCCCATAGTGTCTGTTTCAAGTTTAACTTGCATCATGTGTTGCATTTTAACTGTTTGAACACTTAAGATTTTTTTCGCACAGAAAAGACTGACCCTCTTTTCTGGCATCTTTCTCCACAGACGAGAAGCTGGCGGCCACCGCTGGAAAGAAGCTTAACAAGAAGAAGGTGGAGGAGGTTGTAGAGGAAGAGGAAGAATATGTGGTGGAGAAAGTCCTGGACAGAAGGGTGGTGAAGGGAAGAGTGGAGTTCCTGCTCAAGTGGAAGGGCTTCTCAGAGTAAGTGATATTAGCTCGATCTCCACTAGCGTTGCATGATTAACCAAATCGCAATTGCGATGTAAAGCCTATGTGATTATGACGCAAAATGCTGCGGTTTTATCTAATAAATAAATGCATGTCACACATGCATATTTATTAGATAAAATAAATAACAAGTTGAAGTTTTTGTTGTTTTCTTTATTCTATAAGGAGATGCACAGAATTTTGGAGAGTAAGAGATCTATTTTATTTTGATGCACATAGCTGTACATTAGCAGGAATTTAGCACAATATAGATGTGAAAGCAGTTATAATTAATTATATAATTATAATTAGTTATAATGTGACAATAAAATTTGTTTTTGGTTAAAATCAACAAATAATCACAATTAATCGATCAATATTGATCAAAAAAATTGTGATTATCATTTTGGCCATAATCGTGATTTAAGAGCTTTTCAGTTCTTCAGGAAACATTCGAACAGTGTTTCGACTCAGTTTGAAACTAACTGGCTTCACATGGCTCATCTTCCTTCACCAAAAAATTGCCATAGATTGAGTATGCAAGAAGTAAAAATACATTTGCATGTGTTTATCAGACAGTGCCCTTATGTTTGTTGGGTAAAAAAGAAACTATATAAACAATGTGAAAATTAATTTGACTGATAAACAGTTGAGAAATACACATTTCAGCATTATCACTAATCTGTGTGCATTTTCCTTGAGATCCAAGCAAGCTGACTCATGAAATTTATTTATTATATCACAATATTGACCTCAATAATCACAATAAGACATTTTCCCCAAATCTTGCAGCCCTAATTTCGAATAAAATGCATGGAACTGGATTCCTAGCAAACGTGTTGGCAAATTTATCATTATATAAAGAACTTGGAAAGAAAAAATTATTTTCTAGTAAATATGTACTTTTGATTTCGGTTAGAGGAGCAGCCCTTCTCCCAAGAAAAAGATGGTATTCAGATCTGTCAATTGATTGAAAAAGTATTTCCTTTTCTTTAGAGAAGACAACACATGGGAACCAGAGGACAATCTGGACTGTCCTGATCTCATTGCAGAGTACATGCTTAAACATAAACCTGCAAGTGATGAGAAGAAAGATTCTAGCGGAAAGAGGAAAGGAGAATCTGACACAGACGGTGGGGAAGACAGCCGGCCTAAAAAGAGGAAAGATGAGGTTAGACTTAATCATTCCATTTGATGAATAATATTTCTTTTTGGTTTTCAAATGTTGTTTCTAAACAAATGTTATGTACAAATTGGCATATGCAGTGTTTACTACAGATCACAAGCTGACACATGAACAAAGTGCACACTTTGCTTTAAAAACATGCAGTGCAAACAGACTATATACTTGTTTAATTAAATCAGTCTTTTGCTATTTGATCAGGGCACAAAGTAGGGATGTGTATCGGTAAAGGGATACTCCACCGTTTTTTTTTTTTTTTTTGTTTGTTTTTTCATTTTAAACTGTTATTCCCTTAACTAAAACGAGTTGATGCATACCTCTCTTGTCTAAGTGCGTGCAGTAAATCACTCTCTTGTGGCGAAACTTTGTAAGCACTTGGCTTAGCCCTGTTCATTCATTAGGATTCAAGCAGAGAAGTGACCAAACACCTCCACGTTTTCCCTATTTAAACACAGGTACACAAGTAGTGTAACTCGACCAAGAATGGTGACACGATAAAACATAAAAAATAGAAAAGCGCGTAAAGTGGATAACTATAATCTATGGCGGAATACCACAGCAAATGCTTGGGAGCACTTCGCTCAGCGCAGTAATATTATCACTCCTGAAAAATCCACGGTAATAAATAGACTTAACAAACAGAAATTAAGATTATAAGGTCCTAGGTCTCCAGTCAGCTAACATTTGAGGACAGCATCACCACTAAGAAAAATTGAATCAATTCCAATCTGAAATTCTTATTTGAAAGTGTGAAACCATTATTTAATTGTGTGCATTTAGGATACATAAATTTCTAGCTGTGAATTTAGATTTAGCAAGACAATCTTTGCACAACCTTTTTGCTTCCCTGTCCTTGTGAGAACTAAAATTTAAAAAAGATAGTTTAAACCACGCATAAAGACATGCTGATTAGAAGGTTGAAAAAATGTTCCTGTATGGAAGACTACTAGGATGAAACTTTTACTGCATGTGAATAATAAATTATTTCCTAATGTTTTGCAGCAAGACAAGCCGAGAGGCTTTTCACGGGGGTTAGACCCTGAACGCATCATTGGAGCCACAGATTCCAGCGGCGAGCTCATGTTTCTAATGAAATGGTATGTAAATATTACGATTTTAAAAATGTGAAGTGTAATTTCTAGAGATGCACTGATGTATCGGCCGACAGAACGCTGATATAACAAACCGATGGTTTAATATAATATTATTGGAATTTGCCGGAACTGGAATTTGTCAAAGTTTTGATGAATAAATAAAAAAAAAAATAGGTCAGTACACTTAAATCAAATTGCAATATAGACTAGTGTCTGTGAATATTAAACCACAAAAAAGACTAAATATGAATCCTTCATGTTCTGTGTCTCTGTGTGAACGAATGGCGCAGCCATGCGGTTTAATTTACCACACACACTGAAGCATGCGTGACATTGTGTTTTCTCCCTCTGAGGACATCAATACATGAACTTCATCTCCAGAGTCTCTTCATGAGCATTTTAACATTTCATTTGAGAAAATCTATCATAAACTCAGAAACTTGACCGAAAAGATGTCGTCATATGATATCGCATTTCTGTGAACAAATCCTCCTAAATATTACACAATGCACCATTAATTTTGAATATGCAGTGAAGAATATGCATATATTTTACAAGTGTTTACTTTATTTCTGAATCTGAAAACTGTTTAACCTACCTAAAAGCACCGTTTACTTCATATGTATCTTTGTTCTGTTGTGTTTATGTTGGCCTGCTGAATGTTAAATGGATCCAATCTATGTCCATTAGAAATTATTTGATGCAGCAATAGCCTAGCTAGTATAACTTAATGCTTTTAGTGTTTTGATCATGTTTTAAATCGGAAAAAAAACAACAACAAAAAAAACATCTATTTTAATAAAGGTTCAAATAAGAGAGCAAGTGACAAATATTAGTGTCAGAATTGGCTAATTGTTTGTTACAATCGGTATCAGCCCCCCCCCCTGTTAAAAAAATCTTAAAATCCTATTGGTGCATACCTAGTAATTTCAGTTTTTTAAAACATTTTAAAACAAAAACGCACTAGTGTAAACATAGCCTTAGACCGGCTGAGCCTAAACCCAGATACCTGGTTTTTTTTTTTTTTACCCCATTCTGTATGATGGGCTAAATTACAGTACCTCAAGTGCTCATTTGTGTTCCCCTCTGCCTGTTCTGTACAGGAAAAACTCTGACGAGGCAGATCTCGTTCCAGCCAAAGAGGCTAATGTGAAGTGCCCGCAGGTGGTCATCTCATTCTACGAAGAGCGACTGACATGGCACTCTTACCCTTCTGAGGAAGAAGAGAAGAAAGACGATAAGAACTAGGCTTGAGGGAAAACAAGATAGGTGGCAAGTCAGTACTAGTTGGGGTGGGCTTGGTGGGGGGGGACATGGGAAGTTTAAAAATGGGGGAACAGAGAAAAAAATACTTACACTCGATGCCATAAAATCGGACTTGGAGTATATTCAGATCATGATATGCAGACATGGAGTCATCAAAAGTGATTTTAATCAGAATACTGATCCCATAAGCAACACGGGATGACTGTATTTCCTCTTTGCTTCTCTTTCTTTTTTGTTTGATTATGGGAAATGGGGTGTCTATGCTGCAGTAGTTGCCCAGTTGTCGTTCCCGGTGGTGAACGCCTGATTATGTATATGCTTAATGTGATGGATCCTATGTGCACATCCTCATGCTCTGTGCTTTTCTGACAAGACATTTGAAAGACATTTAATGTCTAGATCAGAACGTGTCTCTATGTAAAATGCTGTCCTAAGTTAAAACATAGTAAGTATGCAACACTATAACTGAAAAAACAAACAATGGATATAAAGTTTGAGTAAATTTTGATTTTGGATATCAGTCTGTAGTTTTCTCTGAATCAAGGCCTAGTTTTTTGCTCAACTCAGTTATGATTGTTTGCAGTTACTGTGTTTTGTCTTCTCAGGGCAGTATGACCTAATTTCTTAAGCCTTCTCTTTTTCCTTTCCATCAAGTTGTTTGAGACTTAAGTCATTTGTTGTGTAAATGCATTCAAAACTGTTGTCACCTTATTAGTGAGCACATTGCTGTGTAGTGCTGTCTTGCTGTTTTAGCAGTATTTTTGAATTTATTCATGTATACAGTATTCTTGCCTTTTATTCGTTCACCACTTGAGGATATAAGCGGCATATATACATACACACTCACTCATAATGTATGTATGTATATTCACAAAAAGTTTTTTATCAATTCTAGTCAGCTTAGTAAACCGCATTTCCCATAATCTTATATAAATGTTTAATTTTAACTATTAGCTGTCAGTGTATTTTATCAGTTGCATTACTGTGTAAAGAGTAAATATGCTCTTTAGATTCCAGTTTCCTGGCTCACAATACTTAAGAAAACATTGATGAAAGGTTGGACACTGTTTTACTCTCTTTGGCGGTGCTCAAGAATTAGAATGTACTACACAGCTTTAATGCATCTTTCTCTTTTTTCTCATAAACGTAAATGTGTAGTGAAGGTAGAAAAGCTCACCAACATTAACATGCTACAGATCAGGTCTCTTGGTACCACTTTTGCACCAGCATAAACATGTTAGTATTGGTAATGTCAATTTTAAACTGTAATCAAGCTCTTCAAAATGTTTTGGCATTGGTTAAAATAGTGCTTTGATCACTGGATACGTCTTTCGCTAAATATGGTATTAATAGTGGCATACTTTCTGCTGCGTACCAGAGAAGCCTGAAGTGCTTTTAGTTGTACACAATCAGTAATGTGACTGCATTATATTACTCTATGATTGTCTGTTTTCTCTTTTAAAGTGTACTGTTTGACGCATGTTGCTTTCTTTCATTTTCACTTTTTCAAGGGGGAGATGATTATTTGTTCATTAAACTAAACTTTTGTATTAATTCTGTTTTTTGATCTATGATTATTAAGACATGTTGTTTAAAAATGTACTTTGTGTTAAGGTCCTATTTTACAGAAAAGAAATTGAAAATTCAATACCATAAATAGCTTTTAATTTAAACAAAAGGGCTTGTGACCAAGAACATAAATTCACTGCAAAATATGAATCACAAGGTACATAAACAATTTAATATAAAAAAGGTTTAAATTATTTACAAGGCATTTAAAAATACGACTGAAATCATGAATACCAGTTCTATATTTTAACATTTCATCAAACTTACAGCAATATAAATTAAAATAAACCACACAAACTCAAGGACAAAATTCCAGTTCACTCAACATGGTGGGTCAAAAATCCTTAAACTTTACAGCCTTGTAATCTAGTTAAAGTTAATTGAGCTCAAAACTAAAAGTACGTTCATTGTGTGGTGTTCCCTATAATGAGGTGGCAAACCAACACTTATCAAACCAGTAAACAATATTTAGAACGCATTATCATTTTGTTTCAATACTTGGATTCCAAGCATAATTCCAAACACAATTTGCCATTCTAACACAGGATTATTGTACAGTTTTTTGGGAACAATTTATGATATTCCTATTTTGGTTCTTAATGTCCGCATGAATCTTGCGATAGTCTTTTTTTCGCTATTGGGACATCCAATAGAAACCGAGTGAGAAAAAATAGTCGTTTGCTGTAATCTCATGTGAATCAGGGACTGGTTGCTGGCAATGAGGGACCCTCTCTGTGGCCCTTATAAATAAACGGTCTGTTATTTGCTGTTGTGCCTTTCAGAAACGCCCACTTTACATATGACATCGGCTACAGTGTTGAGTGCTTTCTCTGGCTAGATTCAGCCTCAGACACAAACTGCACGTTTGCTGCCCTTTACAGTCTGTTTAAGAGTATATTTCAACGTCTTTTACATCAAAAGATCAAGGAAACTCACATTGCCCTTTAAATGAACATTATGGAACTTAAAGTTCAGTCAAGTTGTATTATGTGGTTAAACAGTATGTGACATCTTAAAGGATGATCTCTTGGGTAAAAATACCCTACTTGGTGTAAAATTCCTTTGAACTGTGGAAAACCAGCATGTAGAACTAATCAACATCAGCTCATTGAAGAGTCCTCCTCACTTCTTGCGTTTTTGTCTCTTGCTAAGTTTGCGTCTGGAGTGTGAATCTGATCTGCGTTGGGATGTTACAGGGCTGGTGCAGTCTTGCAGCAACGTAAAGTTGTTGTCAGAGTAGAGCAGTCCCTGTTCCTCCCTTAGTCTCTCATACACCTCTTGATACAGGCTATTAAGAAGCTGCTTAATCTCCCTGATGGAGCACAAGATCTCTGACTTTTCCCTAAGCAGTCTGACCCGGAGGCGTCGAAGGCTATCCACGTTACGCTCCAATCCCACTAGGACATTGAGCTTCCTTCGACGACAGTTCTGAGCGGCCATTTTGTTTTTCCCCCTGCGGCGAATGTCTCTGATGAGCGAGAGCTGAGCCTCGTTGAGATGATATTTTGCTAGCAAACGATTGAATTCCTCAACGGGCAAGTTTACGATGCGTTCGTTGGAGAACGGGATATTCAACGACTGTGCTTGTTTCTCATCCCGGCTGGACAGACGCTCCAGCACTTTCTCTTTCGACTCATAGAAGGGATCTTTTGGAGGTTTCTTCTGGCTTTGAGGTTGGTTGTAGGTGTGATCGTGTCCGACGTGCTCGAGCCAAGGAAGACGATGGAACTGCCTGGCTTCCAACAAACTTGACTGACACATTTTGGTTTGTTCTGGCATGAAGCCACCCACAGCTCCATCCTCTTCCTTGATATGGGTGTAGCCCACAGCACCTTCCTCTGGTATTAAACTAGCGGTTGGGCTGGAGGGTGATGAAGAGCATGAAGATGATGATGAGGAACTGGAAGATTCAGATCCAATAGTGGAGGTAGGGCTTTGGCTGTAGTCCAGGGATAAACCGGAGTCAGAATCTGCTTGGTTTTGCTCGTCAAGGTCTTCCAGGGCCAAATCTATTAGTCCAATCTCATCAAGCATGGCTTCCTCTAGCAGAGGATCTAAAGGGCTTGGCAGGCTTGTCCCAGTAAGGAGGGCTATGATATCAGAGTCTTCAAAAGCTTCTACATTAGCAGGGGTATCCAAGTTGAGGTTTGGCAAGGAGTGGTTGTTAATCCGACAGGCTTCTTCCATGGTGACGCTGTTTTGTGCATCAGTGGATCTTGGCAGAGTGGCTTGGTGAAGGCTAACATCCTGATGAATAAAGTTGTCCATGGTATTTCTGTCTGAATCACTTATATTGAGGGGGGAATCGCCTGTTGTTTCGGCTATATCCATGTCCTATAGAGATAAGAGAAGTTCAAAAAGGTTCTGTCTGCCAGGTCAATAATACACGTGAATTGGTCCATAATTTTGAATCTTGGACCCAGAAACACATTTTATTAGGCCTGAATGAAAAAGTGATTGTTTTTATGATATTACAAATCTTTGTCAAGATATCATTTCAATGGTTGCTGTCTATCATAAACTTGTTTATGAGAAAATGGCCTGGAATAACCAAGTGCGTCACAATTCCTTTGCTCTATTGTGATAGGACTTGTTGCATGTGTATGTTTAAAGTGACGAAGTTGAGCACGCAAAAGATGCGACTTGAACGGGCCCTAAAAAGCAACTGTATTGCGCATGAGTCGAAGGCGTCCATCAGCGGTTGAGTATACTTTGAAAACTGTGCAGCCATGATGGTGTAGGACACGGAAAATGATCTTTCACACCACATTAAAGGGCGTCAAAAAGGCATTTAATGTTTTAATCCTGTAAAAAATACAATAGGCTCTATGCACGAACCCCGCTGACGTGTGTGACGTGTATCTCAGTCAGCGTCTTTACTTCCAGAAGCGCGTTCTGCAGGCCAAGTGTATAGCGGCAAAACTTTAATAAAATCCGTCTTCTCAGAAACGGAGACAACAATTTTAGAAACGCCGATTCGCTATTCGAATTTTGTACGATATGAGAATACTAACCCTCAAAGTTGTTGATGTAGCTCGAAATATCTAATTTAAATAACTTCTCTTTTTTACTCTTGTGTGACAGCTAACTGCCTCACAGTGTTGTTAACATCATTCACGTTATCCGCAGGACGTTTTTATAAACAGCAAGTGTAATTTGACACTATCTCCACCTAACGCAAAACCGGCTTCTGACCATAGACTGAAGCAGCACCGGATGTAACTGGGCGTGCTGAGACAAACCCGGAAGCGATCGTGCATAGAGGAAATTGCCATACATTTGAAAACTGAGACTGTATATCATTTAAAACAGTTCTTTGCTTATTGTGTTTCTCAAACTATTCATTGTTAAGACTCAAAATGATAGAGCGTGTCACATATGTTCATTGAAGAACTGATGAACTTGAATTTAAGACTTGACAGTAAGATGCTTGCATTTGCATACCTGTGATTCCATGATGGCCAAAACATCTTGCCACTGTTGCTCTATGGTAAATGCAGATTCCTGCTCAGGCAACAAGGGTGAGATGAGCGGCCTCTGAAACTGAAGTGCATGTTCTCCTACATTCTGTAAACCAGGACCTGTCAACTGAGAAAATTAAGATTTTCAAACGAGTTTGGAAATCCTGCATTTCCTTTCAAAAGATTGTCTAACTCTAACAATTTCTATTGCATTAATTGTTGTAAAAACATTAAACGTTGTGTCCTCCTAGATCAGATTCTCACCTCTGGATCCTCTTCTGAGGCGAAGTTGTCATCGATGAGATGCAAGCACTCTTCAATGGCAAGAGAAGCGTCGTCCCTTACACCTGACAACTGAAAGAGCAGCAAGTGAGCTGGAGGAAATTCTTAAATAAAACCCATATCACTCTGTTATCTGTCAAGGTCAAACTATGATGCTCATCCTGCACTTTTTTGGAAAGTGGGAAGTCTTCATCAAGGTCAGAAACAACACTGAATAGCAAAACATTCTTTGCCAAAATGCACTTTTTACACAATATGCTAATTCACTTTTACATACTGTGTGCTATTCACAAAATGTCAGTACTTTAGCTCATGGTACATATTTCTCTGCAAATGTAAAAGAATTTGAAAAAAAGAAAAAACACAAAATTAAGTGTTTTGTGGAATATAATGTAAAATTTAAGAAATACAGTAGTGGCCTATAAAATCTTATTCAAATATTATTACAAAAATTCTTAAAGATTTCATAAACATATTGCGTAATTGTGCTTGGAGTCGATTTTTATATTTGTGATAAAGCAATTAAACAAGCCAAATTATGCAGAAAATACAATAAATTAATAAATATTAAAATATTACAATAAATTATAAAAATTAATAAATACAAATCAAATCTGAACACATCAAAAACAGGAGAGAACCAACAAAATATTAATAACTAATTATGATGTAGTTTATATGCTTTTTCATGTGAGCTTTTTGTTTTTCCTGTTTTTTTTTTGTTTTTTTTTTTGGCATGGTAAAATAAAACATGTAGCTGTACTTTGCCTTTTTTGCCAAATAAGTTTGTCAGATAAATACCTTAAGTTTAGTGTTTTGTTCTCTCCTAATATTTAAAATATCTAAAATATTTTATTCATATTTTAGTTTAATCATACTTCAAAACATCAAATATTTGGTGCCTTATTCACGGTCACCTGTAGATCTTCTCCAAACATCTGGTTGTGAAATGGATTTGAATTCCTCCAGCTATCCACCATAAATTCATCCTCTTCCTCTTCTTCCTCATTAAACAAGCTGAGTGGTTGTGTTCTTGCATTTTCCAACTGCTCCTGGTGGACATTTTGCTGAGGTTCTTGTTCCCAGAGGAAAGACATACCATCTCCCTCCTGCAAAAGCAAAACAAAGGTCTAGTAAGGACAGGAAATCATAACTAATTATAGAAATTGAAACTAATATAGACTCATTACATGCAAAATGAGATATGTCAAGCCTTTGATGATTATGGCTTACAGTTATCAAAACCTATTCAAAATATTCTAATTTTGAATTTGGGGGGGTTTCATAAGCTGTAAGCCATAATCATCAAAATTATAACAAAAAAGACTTGAAATATCTCACTTTGCATGTAATGATTATCTAAATGGGTAATGTTTTGGCCTATATTGAACCATACGTTTACAGACAACAGACATCTCTTGGCTATAAATAGACTTAACCTTTCCCCGTTTGGGAGCGTGATTAATGAAAATGATTGGTCTCTGTGTCTGTGTGGTTGTTATTGGAAGTCCCCTTAGCCTGCACAGACCCCTGTGGTTCTTGTGACTATCAAGGGTTGACTAATATTTTTTGGCATTAGGGGAATAACAGCTCAAGTCCCCCTTATAGTTAAGATTAGGTTGCTTATTAGGACAAATCAACTTCCACACCTATATGCTCAGTCAGAGAGGGTTTGACAAGGACACAGCTGCCTGTTTACCTATGAGCTTAAGTTATGTGGAGCTGTAAGATGTCTTTAATGCACTGTCCGTTAAATCCATTTTGAGGGCATGGGCCTAGACACTTGATCAGTAGCCGGTAAACAGGCATTGCGAAAGCAAATGTGCATGTCTTCTCGGATTACAAAACAAGCCAGGCTGGTGCTTTGGACGCCAAGCCAGCACAAGCTCAGGCACATCTAACAGGGGTCAGTTTATATTTGGGGTTACAACAAGCTTGCACAGTCAAGTACGTGCCCTTGTTTGAACTGCAGTGATTCGGG
The DNA here is from genome assembly GCA_038021265.1 of Cyprinella venusta. Classification (NCBI taxonomy): domain Eukaryota; kingdom Metazoa; phylum Chordata; class Actinopteri; order Cypriniformes; family Leuciscidae; genus Cyprinella; species Cyprinella venusta. The sequence continues at coordinate 41,663,879 of CM075863.1, forward strand.
AGGGGGGGTTTCGATAATATCGTAATGATTCCTGGCCTTCCCATTGACTTCTCTTGTGTGGATCTAATAAGTCTGCAAATATAACAGATCATATTTGGGGATGCACAATATATCGGCATCAGCGATATTAAGAGTTTTATTTATTCATTTTTATTTATCAATATTGATCAATAGTTCATGTTTAATTGTGCATGCTGTGAAGAACCTATGCTGGAAGAGCTTCACAAATCTGGATAAATTGAAAATCAGTTTAGTGATGTTTGAGTGATTTACAAAACCTTGTCATTAGTTTACTAAATAAATGTAATCGTTTCTGACAAGATTTCCTTTGCTTTAAGAACTTGCACCAAAAATGTGTTGTGACATAAACAGGTTTTACATAAAAATATGTATTAATTTGAATGGAGCATTTAAATTCACAGGGCACAAAACTACCAAACTGACTACAAAAATGGCACAGGAAACAGGAAAATAACCATGTAGAATACAACCAAATAACAGAAACATAAGATGTACAAAACAATATTTCCTGTGGATCACAAGTGCCCAAACAATTTGTTCCCATATTTATGTTTTTCTTTTTTGGGGATGGAAAATTGACAGGCCTGTGCTGCGGTTGCCCTCCAAGTCTACGCACTAGTCACATGACTGAAAACTATGAATAAATCAGCATCAGCTTAGTCCTTGCCATCTCTCACAAAACCCAAAGATTAACTTATCACCAGATTGCATGCTTTTATTAATCTCCAGGGGTGAGAGAGTCAACAGTCTGATCCAGGAACACCATGGCCACCAGTCAACACAGGTCAAATGTGCCATAGGGCCAAATATGCAGCCTTTTGTACATTCTAGACTGGCTCTCGGTTCAGAAATAGCCCTGCGGATCATGTGCATGGAAACGTGTCAAATTTGATCTGGTCTGTACTCTGTACATGTAGGGGACTTGGCAGCTGTTTCTAAGTTCAGGGTCCTTACTCAAGGGGAATTCGAGTTCATTAAATCTTGTACTGTGTAACATCTTACTATGTTTCAAAGCCCATTGAAGGAACAGAAAGTAAAAAGCGTCCAGTCGAAATTTCCCTAGCTGTCCCGCATGCGAACAGAAAGCTAAAGAAAGCGACTCGATGCTTCTCACAAATGTCAATAATGTGGGCACACAGCCAGGCAGCCGTACAGTCACACTAAATAGTCTGGGCACTGTGTGCATTTGTTGGCAGCCTGCTGTGGGTCATGTGATAAACCAGTTGAAAGTGTCCCTATTATGCTTTTTTAGGATATTTAGGATAATATTATTAGTGTGTGTACATTTTTAAAAGGTCAGCAAAAATCAAAGTGCTCGACAAATAAAGTTATTGGCTCCCAAAAGAGAGAAAAAAGGTTCTAGATAATAATAATTCCAGCTTGGTATATAGGTACTGGGCATTTCGTTTGCAAAATGTACTGTAAGCAGTACACCAATCACAACAGACTGGGCCATCTGACCAATCAGAGCAGAGAAGGCTCTCAGAAAGGCGGGGTTTAGAGAGACTGAATCGTTTAATGAACTGTTTCAGACACTGTGAGAAAAGAAGTGATGCTACAATGAGAAATTAATGTTTCATGTCGAACTTTTAAGGTTTTTATCTTTTTTACATTGAACCTGGCCTCCAAAACAAAATTAGCAACCCCTTGATATACTTTTAAATGACTGTTTAGACATTCATTTGCTCAATATATGGTTTAACAAATAATATGGGTCTAGATCTAAGATTGATAATTTTCGACTTATTCCTGAGTCTAAAAATTGTTAGTTGAAATTGTTTACAATACAGACACTTACGTAACATGCTAGTATGCACTTTAGCCCCATTACCAAGAATACTCTGGATCTCATGAAACTCTAACGGTCAGTAGGACAACAAACATGCAACACTTAAGTAACACGTGGAGGGGAAACCCAGCCAAGATGTTTGAGGTTGTTTAACGCTCAGCTATGCCTCAGGGCAGAGAGGAGGACAGATGCATCTGTCCAACTCAATAATAAATAACACATCCAGACCAGACGTGTCTGGTATTGAGCCAGAGCCGTTTGGGTGTGTGTTTGCGGAATTGATATTAGCAAACTGAGCTTGTTTAATGTGGTTAAGCTACTTGTGTATTATCAATATCTGAAAAAATGAAATGCATACCGTGATATGTTTTTCTTGAGTTTGTTATTTTTTTTTTTTTAATTATTATTCTTGTTTTGCATAATTTTGCAACCCACTGTCAAGTCAGCTGATATCCTAATAAGATTCACAGGTAAAACACTTCCTTATTTTGTAAGGGCATGATTTAACTGGAAATCATGCCATGAGGAAACAAAAATTGGCAGGTCAATAAAGTCAGATTTAATAATTGTTTTTCTTTTTGTTAAACCAGATTTCTGCGCTCTGTAGAAGGCAAATACGATACAAAGACATATAAATGGTGTAGTTGACTTTTACAAATATTTTTACAGTTTTTAACATTGGGATCAGTTTTTAAAAGAACCATCTTACTCTCACATTTCATTTGTGAAATCAGTTGTGCTGCTTAATGTTTTTGAGGAATACATTTTCTTTGATTAATTAAAAATTCAAAAGACCAGCATTTAATTAAAATAGAAATTGCGGGTAACATTAAATTTAGAAACTTTTTATCCTTCTAATGCAAACTAGTTCAAAAGTATTTAATTATTTATTTATTTAAAAAACATCTTATTGACCCCAACTTTTGAGAGATACAGTACATCAAAATGTGTCTCCAAATAATAATTGTTGCAATTTTGTACAAATATTGACACAGTGTGTTTTATTTTATTTTATTCTTGTTATAGCATTTTAAAGTTTTATAAATAACCACTAATGAGACTCGAGAGTGAAAAAACCTTGCATGAAGGCACCAACTTCCATTCTTCAAATATGAACTCATTTATCTATTATGTAACAAACCACAAATCAGGCCATTGGTGGATATAGGAAATCCTTTTTTGGAAGTTTTCACTGGTTTCACTACTGCTTACCTCTTTAATGAGTTCATCTTCGTCTGGATGGTTGAGGTTTCTTGACATATGCCCCAAAGGTCCAAGGGTTTGATCCTCAACGACGTCATAACCCAGTTCTCCTCCATTTCCCAACCTCATGCTTAGCTCTGAGGGTTCCTCCACATCTTCAAGTCCTCCAACTTCCTCAAGGAGACCTACTTGACCTGGAAGGGAGACTCCATTGTCAGGCTCTCTGTGGACCAACCAGGCTTCCAACTCTGGCGCTGGCACCTGCAGGCGGTCTAGGGAGCGTACCCAACTCAGAAGCCTGCGGGCTGTGAAGAACCCGTCTAGGTCTACGCTTTTTGGGTGGAGGTTATATCCATCCAGGATGTTTCGGAGATTGTGGAATTGAGTCTGAGTTAGAGCTAAACTTGGGCCTTGAATGATTTCGCCAATGGGGGGCAGGTAGGGATCCACGTCCACACGCATCCCGAACAGACTGAGAAGAATAGCCACTTGAAGCAGGCCCTCAGTTAGGTACTTCTTTAGCTCCGGCATTGCCGAGAACAGTGCCAGGAGCTTTCAAAACTCTCCAGAAATATAAGTTGTTGTTTTTTCCCCCCACAAAATCCTAAAATAAAGAAGAAGAATGATATAGCCTGATATCAGAATTGAACACATTATCAGTCAGTGTTTTAATGCAAATGAGTTGTTGCTTAGATTAACTCTTCTGTGGCTAAATGTAGACTATACTCAATAAAAAATATAGGCTATTTCAAAAATCACTATCTTTATTGCTTTTTATCAATAGCTTCAAAAAGTGGGAGAGGCATGCATTACATCCGAGAGATGTGAAATACTTAGAATGGAAATGGAAAATCATATTTAAGTTATAAATGTTAATGAGAAAAATCAAGGTCACTGTAAGGCCTATCCTTCCATAGTACCCCCCCCCCCCCCCCATCAACTGTATGATTACAAACATTGTTCAAAATATCTTCCTTTGAGTTCAAAAGAAGAATGAAACTCATACAGGTTTGGAACAACTTGAGGGTGAGTAAATGTTGACAGAATTTTCATTTTGGGGTGAACTGTCCCTTTAAGTTCCTGGCCTCTGATTGGTCAATACAGCGTTCCACCTATTGTATCATTCTGTTATGTCAGGAACTTTCACTAGCGGAAGGATGCCTTTTTGTATTCATAATCTTGTTGAACAATCAGAAAGTCAGTCATAACTGATAGATTTACAAACAAAGACTGAGATTATTCAATTGTCACATCAGGCTACATATTATACAAAACAATAAGTTAAGACAAAGGAAAAGAAAGAAAAGAAAAATGAATGAATGAATGAATAAAAAGAAATGTAGGAGTTTTTTATAATAAAACCAAAATAAAGAACCAATAAAGAACACAAATACATTTAGGCTATTTGCTACTTTTCATACATGAAGGGATGCATATGAATTTACCGAATAGAATTTCAATTAAAAATTGAAGCCTACTTTAAAAAGCAATGAGTCACGCGAGGTTGTGTTGTAGTAGGCATAGCCTATGTAATTTTCAGTTTTTTTTTAACGTAGGCGAGGCAGCGAAACCTCGAGAATCTTCTGCTATCTTGACTCGAGTCAACAAGACTGAAGATCGCTGCAATCAACGCGTGACACACTCCCGTTGACCCACTTATTGATTTTTTCATAACTAGGCAACAGGCGACTTGAGTCAGCTATAACGTCATCAAAACTGTTCTCGTGAAATAAACATTAGAGGTCCAAGTGTTCAAATGAATTAGTAGCTAATTGACTAAAATATTACATTTCACAATATTAACATTACAATACAATAACTCATAATAGCCTATTAAAAATGTTGTAACCTGTGACAGGATTAAGAACAATGCAAACGTTCACATTTACAGTTAGTTATTTCACAATATTAAAATGGGAATAGCCTGCCTTACCGCTAATAAATTGCATGATTATGTCAATCATTTTAAGCCTAGTGATTAATATTTTCAAATGAACGATGTAGAGAGCTATTAGTTCCATTACATTTCGCACTTTGCTCGCAGAAGGCTATGCTGTTTAGTCTATCAATAAGTTAGTCAAAACATTACCTTGTCTACGGACACAGAGTTCTGGTAGTCGATATATAAAGGCGTGAGAGCAGGATGCTCCTCTTGGATGATCTGAATCACACAACTTCACATGCTCTATAACAGTGTGCGAGTGTATTTATGGGGCAGTGGCGGAAAGTATTGCATGGTCTCCTCCCTACATGACGTGATGAGCCTTTCAGTTTTCTTTCGGCAAGACCGCGCGTGCTCGCTCAGTTTGTTGGTGTTTATGACAGATTAGGCTACTGATTTTTCCAGTAACACATCAGATGTGTTTTTCAGAGCTTTTCTTGTTTATCACAAGACCTTGAAACAATAACTGACAGGACAAAATGATAACAATAGAATGTTAAACAAAGAATGTTTTATGAGCTACTGTATGATGGCAAAATGCAGTACATTATAAAATAGTAGGCTATTATTTAGAGGGGGAAATGGTTTAACAAACACCATTAACATAACATACAACATTATGCCTATAATATAACATATTAAGTGTTAGGCTATGGGGATATGCAGATTAGCCTATTATTCATATTTTTGTTTTTATTTAGACATTTTAAGTAGACTAATGTATTTACAGTAAGCTGAGTGTGTAAGCAAGATCCTTTCCCCCTGAACCTTTTCAGCTTTGCTGCCCCCTGTCGCGCTAGTAGTTCAGTGGTGACGTTACATAATTCATTGGCTTACAGCTGTCGTTTATTATCTATTCATTGCACGTCTGACTCCTGTGTGATGTGGAAGTCACGTGAAACTTTCTATGCAAAACGGGTTACTCACTAGTAGAGCAAATGACATGACGCCAAAAATATTAATTTCGTTCCCAAGACTTCTCTCAAACGAGCTTACTATGAAAGGCGCCATTGTGGCTCCTGTGCGGCAGCGTTGCCTGCTGCCCAAGGTTTTGAGCCAACATGGCGGATTGAGGGCTTTAGTTGCAGACACGCCCACTGTGAGTCAGAGGGTTTAGAAGCGCTACTGTAATGACAGCTCAAAGCTGTCCACGTCAACACTGTGCTACCACCATGGACTCCACGGCTCTGGTAAGATATGTGTGCCATTTAATCGCTGTTTTTATTTCTTTAATTCGTTGTACACGTTGAAATAGTTGGTTGGCGACTGGCTTTAGCAGCTTGTGAGCAGTTTTTCATTTGGAATCTATGGAGAAATATGTTTTCGACTGCAACTATTTTCTCTTTATATTATTCTTAGGCGTAGCGTGCTAAGTTGGAACAATATTTAAGAAACTCTACATTTGTCAACTAACTGGAAATGTGAGTCGTCTTGTAATATACTCGTGCATGTATTTTTTTTCCTCGCGAAAGCGAAATCGTTGGCAGAAACCGATACGGTTTCTGTTTACGAGCGCACGAAAATTAATATTATGAGCAAACCTTAACATTATTTTTCAGATTATGAATGGATCATTGTAGTGCACAATGTGAATGTATAGCATATTGTTTCCATTTCTTCCATGTCATTCTCCACTTGTGTTCAGTTTGTTCTGAAAGTTTTTTTTCTTCGGTCTAGTCGTGGAAGATGTGGCTTTTCAAAAGTGGACGTGGATGCCACGTCCTCGATGCGTCTCTGCCTGAGCGGAGCGCGCGCGTTGCCTGTTTGGTGCGCGTGATTGATTCCACAGGTGGATACTTGGAGGAGATCAGGGTTATTGCTTGCCATGGACCTTTTTAATACTCTTATGAGTTGACCTATATAGACAATATACAACTGCAAATTATTAAAACTGCAGCTGTGGAAAAAGTATTCTACAAAATAAATGCCTTTAATGTGGGGAAAGGTGAAATGCAAAGTACATTTCTTTATTATTTTAAGCATTGCAGTAGACGAAGGATGACTTTTAAATTAAAAAAAAATGTTAAAACAGTGATATTATATATTGGATATATAGGCCATAGTTCCTGATGTAACAAGGTTGACAGGTTTACAGTTAATTTATTCATTACTAGCAGTGTAAAAAAATGACAATGCTTTGCCTTGTGTAAGTCATTGTTTACATACAATAGAAGCTGAGCTCTTACTTGGATGGAATGGATATGCTTCATATTTTATTGTTTTACTGAACAAATTCTATTAGTTAAATGGTCATTGGTAACACTTTGCCTTACTGTGCAACAGATATTATGATTTACAAAGGGCGAAGTTTCTTTGTTGGGCCCTGAGGGTCTGTGTCTCGAGACAGGATGCTCTTGTATTCCAACCTGATGATCTGAAAAGGTGACCAAAGAATAGTTTTCTCCTTCTGTTCGCCTGGCTCAAGTTCTGTGATACACTCAGACTTTGAATCAGTGGTAGTCAGTGCATGACAGAACTTTGGCCCGGCCGGACCCAGTCGAGTGAGAGCTAACAAACAGCCTCTTCTAGGCATAAAATAATTGCATTTTAAGGTGTATTTATGACATAATAGATACAAAAAATCCCTGTAATGTGAATTATTGAAAATAATGTCGATTTATCTTTAACCAGGAACCCTCGCTGTACACCGTGAAGGCTGTCTTCATCTTAGACAATGATGGAAACAGACTGCTTTCCAAGGTGCTTAGACCCCTTCCCCCTTTTGATAATCTTTCTTTTTACAGAAGATGGAAAAACATCATCATGAATAATGAATCATTTATGTACTGTGCAATTATGTATGTACTCATGTGCAATTACAGTACTATGATCCTGAGCTCTACCCTTCCATGAAGGAGCAGAAGAATTTTGAAATGAACGTCTTCAACAAAACACATAAAGCTGACAGTAAGTTCATTATTTAACAGTGTATTGCTAACCTTCCCATTAAGTTACGAAAGTTAAGAACATTATCAAAAACCATGATAACGTTTAACATTCTATTAACATTATTGGAAGAACGCTTTTTCTTCGTAACTTTGAGAGAACCTTGGCAGAACATTAGCTAAAGTTCTGAGAAGATTCACTGTTACTTTGGATACTGCCACATATTTAGATTAGCAATTAGACCTGATGGGCTGCTTTATGTTCGAACTCAAGCTCTTCTCTTCAGATCAATGTTTCCTACTAAATTCAGGTGAGTTTAGAGACTCTATTGTGTCAATTAGGACCAGTACTCTAAGAAGTGTCCCAGATTAGTCCCAGATCAAGTTTCAATGTAGTTTACAGTGGTTCGTGGTCGTTAGAACTTGCAGTTGCAAGGTTCCTCTGGGGCTTGTAGGTCAAATTACTGGAAAACTGGGTGGAGAACCTGTTCTAAAATTCATAAATGTTTTTATTACTTTTGCCCTGTGGGGTGAAGGAGATTGACACTAGGATAACAAAACCACCCTGATCCTTTCACCTGTTTAGCTGTTAACTGTTTGTCAAAATACACACCTGTATTTGTCTCTTTAAAGGTGAATCCGAGGTGAAAAGTCGTTCTTGACGGAAAATGGGTAGAAATAGCTTCTGACCTCCAAATGATTTGCTTCACATGAAACTTTTTGTAATCAGACACCGCTTTTAGGACATCATCGCAAAGTAAAACACTGTTCTGTGCTCATATTTCCTAGTACGTATTAATAGACAAAACTGAAACTGATCTTGAATTAGCCAGCCAAAATAAATTCAGTCATTGGCCCTTTTTATGCCTTTAAGCACTGTAGTTTCTATGGTCTCAGCTAACTGGGAAAGTTCTCAGAATGTTCTGGCAAGGTTTTGTCAAAGTTAAGCATAAAACGCTCTTCCAATAATGTTAATAGAATGTTAATTTAATGTTATCTGGTCTTTAATAATGTCCTCAAAGTGTTAGCACATACATTGTATGTATACTTTTTGATTCGATATGCTTTAAATTGGGCATGGAAAGTGTTTTTCTCAAATGTTTAAGTTGGATATTTCTGACATTTTTTTTTAACATTGCTCTCATCATACTTGAAAAATTATAAAAGGGGGTTTTTTCTAATAACGAAGAAAAATATTTAAAAAACCCTGATGATCTTAACGTTCATACAACTTTCAAAAATATTTTTTTATAGCTTAAATTAGGGGTGTCCAAACTCGTCCCTGGAGGGCCACTGTCCTGCAGAGTTGGACTTGCCTCAACATTGTCTGGAAGTCTTTAGTATCTCCATAGACCTTGTTTAGCTGCTTCAAGTGTGTTTATTTGGGGTTGGAACTGAACTCTGCTGGCCCTCCAGGAGTAAGATTTGACATACATTTTGTGGAAGAACATTGTTTTGGTTGTGCTTTGGCTCTGCGTGACTGTGTGGATGAATGGGATTCTTTCTCAAAACTAAAGAGAGGGAGATTACTGCTTATAAAACATTAGCTGAAGACCTTACTGTAGCTTTACCCATTAGTAGACATGCTATTTCATTAAAAATAACTTCCAACACCGCTAACCGTAATGAAAAGAGCCTTCACAATAGATAATGCTCTACAATGAACTCTGTTGGATGGCAGTTTATCTGTTCAATAAAATACTTTACTCACCTGTTGAGTCGTAAAAACACCATCTCTGCATCACTTTTACAACATTTCAAATCCTTCAGTTCTCGCCATTTACAAAAAGCAAAGCCGATGTTGATTCTTGTTTTATTATGAGCTCTGCATTTTTTTAAAAAACGGGTGATTTACGGAGGTTCAAGAATTAGCTTCTCCATGTCAGTCGTTCTTGCTCGTTGTGACAACTAACCTATAACACACCATACATGTGTATGTCCATACATAGCCAGAGCAACTTTTCTCTATTTACAGATATGATTAGAGGCACACGGGCGAGTGACATATTTTTAAAAAGCTGGGTATCTCTATCATGTTACCCATTAAATAAATAAAAAAACTATAAGGTTTATCAATATTAACTTTGTACTTTTTTTTTCAACTTTTGGGTTGGGTACACTTGGGTTTGGGTTACAAGTGTAAAAAAAGTGTAATTTTTTTTCTATAACTGAATATACACTTATGTACAAATAAATATATGTATATCTAAATACATATTCAGATATGCAAATGTATATAAACGAATGTATATATTTTAAGTATTCTGGTTCATGTGTGTGCACAGATGAGATTGCATTCTTAGAAGGGATGACGATAGTCTACAAGAGCAGCATAGACTTGTTCTTCTATGTAGTCGCCAGCGCTCAGGAGAATGAGGTAAGTCATGTATGCGGATGAGCTGGCCTGTAATTGGCTGGAAAACTAAAAATCGTGTCACTCATTTTGCATGTGACTAATTCGTTATGACTGGTCGTTTTTTAACAGTATTTGACCTCTCATTTTGTTTCTCTGGATACAGATATAAAACAAAAATCAGCTGTGAATCATTCCATTTCCCTTTCTGACTCTCTCTTCCTGTATTTGTCTGATCCTCAGCTCATGTTAATGGCAGTGCTGAACTGCTTGTTTGACTCTCTCAATCAGATGTTGAGGTGAGTTCATATATATATAACGTTTAAGAGTTTTACTTTTATTCAGGGATGCAATACATTGGTCAAAAGTGACAGTAAATACATTTATAATGTTATAAAAGATTTCTATTTAAAAAAATGCTTTTTTTTATTTCATTTTATTCAACTTTCTATTCATCAAATATTCCTGAATATAGGTATATCACAGTTTCCACAAAAAAATTTTCAACCGATGATAAAAATAAATTTATTTATAAAAAAATAATAATAAATTCTTGAGCATCATTTTTACAATGATTTCTCAAGGATAATGTGATTAATTCCTGGTGAAAATTAGGAATAGGATTAAATAACATAAGAAAAAATATATATATATATATATATCTTGAGCATTTTAGACACTTATTTAAAAAAACATAAATATTAACCAACCCCAAACTTTTGAACAGTATTGTATGAAATGTAATCTGAGGCCATGTATTATTAGGACAACACTACGGCCAGTATTTTGACTGACACCATGTGCTGCCCTTTAGGCTGATTCACGCCAGAATTCACAGAATTCTAGGCATGCACCCCTTCTGTGGTAACCATGGAAACTGGTGAAGGGCAGCACAAGATGTCAAGGATGTCACAGTAGAAGACTTGTGTGCTCAGGTGTCGTCTGCTTTTCCAACAGGAAGAATGTGGAGAAAAGGACTCTGCTGGATAATATGGATGGAGTGTTCCTAGTGGTAGATGAAATCATCGATGGAGGGTAAATATTAAATAATAAATTATTCTCTTTTAGGGCCTGCACATTCACTTAGTTCAACAAGAGAACATGCACTACCATTCAAAAGTAAGATTTATGTTGTATGCTAACCATGGTTGCATTTGATCAAAAATACAATTAAAAAAAATCTGTGATGTCAAAGCTGTATATTTAGGATAATTACTCCAGTATTCAGTGTCAAATGACCCTTCAGAAATCATTCTTATATGATGATTTGATTCTTAAGAAACATTTATTATTTATATTATCGTGATTATTTTTTTCAGTGTTTATTGATATCTGATATTGATATTATGTGATATCTTGTTTATTAGGATTAATGTTGTCTTACTACTTTGTATTTGTGTTTGTGCTGCCTATCTTGACCAGGACTCCCTGGTAGAAGAGATATTGTATCTCAATAGGACCTTCCTGGTTAAAATAAAATAAAATAAAAAATAAAATAAAATAAATTGATGAATAGGAGGTTTAAAAGAATGGTCACTTTTGGTCAGTTTTTTTGCTGAATAAAATTGTTATTAAAAGAAATAGTACCGACCCCAACTTTTGAATTGTAGTGTGCCGTTCTGAATTGCACAAATTGTAATATAGATCTGTGTTGTAATTTTATAGTGTGGCCTTTAAAGGTGATATAAAAAGGTTAATTTAATCTAAATAAGTTTAGTTTAATCTAAATAATATTTTATTTGACAATTTACCAGCTTTTAACTGTTAAAATGACTTTCTTCCATGAGCAGACTGATTTTATGTGATCAAATTTTGTGACTTTTTAGATTAAATTTTAGCGATGGTTCTTCTCCATCACAGCTGTCAACCAATATGGATTTATTATTTTTAACGTCTTCAGGGGGAAGATAGTGGCCCAAAAAGATCCACCTAAAATCAAAAAATTACTTAATTCTAAACTTCATTCATATGTTGCTCTACAGGGTGATATTGGAGAGTGACCCCCAGCAGGTCCTTGAAAAGGTCAACTACAGGGTAAGAGCTTGTTTTCTGTATCTATGAGTTATGCTTCACAATGCTCTGCGAGTTTGTTATTAAACCCCAGACATTCGTCAGATATATCAATAGTATACTGCAAGTCAGCACAGTTTCTAGCTCTTTACCCAGAATCACTGCTTCCTGTCTTTAGAAACTACCGTGGCATATAATTTCAGCTTGACAGGAAGTTCCCTTTTCTTTTTGCCCAGTTTAGTCATGCACGCAGACTAAGTGTCCCCTCTCTTGCCCTGTCAGTGTTTGTCGGAGCAAGCGTATGGCTTCGTGCTTTTTGATTACATCACTGGTAACGTGGAGGGCCAAGGAGAGAGACGAGAGCTACTGTAGCTCTCCTTCAGCCCCCTTCCTCTCTCCCTCCGCTTTAGAGACGAGAGAGAGAGAGTGATGAGGGTGAGAGAGTGGGCAGGTAACTGCATGGCATGCACAAGCGTGTGTGAGGCTCACAAGAGGAACCGCTGTAAACGAGGAAGCCGATCAATAATAAGAAAATGTCCCGCTGACATCCGACCGTAAAGCTTTTGCTGCATGCGGAGTGGGAGACACTGTCACATCTTGAGTTACACTCACATAAACTCACTCAGTAAATGACCAGCATGATTTCAGCTGGCCACACTTCTGATTTATGCTGTTATGAGTTGGACTTCAGTGCAAGGGGGAAGACACTGTCCCACTTCAAATAATATTTAAAAATAATACTAAATACAAAAAAAAAAAAACGTCAGACAAATGTATTTTGTAAATAAATGTTTAATTTTTATTTTATTTAGAATGAATTGGAAAAAAAAAATAATTAAAGTAAATATAATGGATTAGTAAAATTGCGATGTATTTTCTGTAATAAAATATATATTACATAATAAATAATTTTAGCAGCTATAATTTTAGCAGCTATGTAAGAATTTATTTTGTTGTTTTAGACTTTTTAGACTCAATTTTTTGATAGATAGATAGATAGATAGATAGATAGATAGATAGATAGATAGATAGATAGATAGATAGATAGATAGATAGATAGATAGATAGATAGATAGATAGATAGATAGATAGATAGATAGATATCAAAAAACAAAATACTTTTAAATAAGATAAAAAAAATAAAAATACAGAGAGATAACAGTTAAATAATCTAATCTAATTTATTTATTTATTAGTACAATTGCAGTCTAATATCTTTGAATACATTTTAGCAGCAAGGGAACTTTTTGTGATTTTGAATATTTTAGCAATGGTCCTGTGCTAGTATAGTGATCAACCAAAAATGGCTTTTTTAATGGGCAGTGATAATATGATTGATGGCTGCAAATAATGCCGCTAATTGATTGCTGAAATAATGCCGTAATAAACTAAATGATGACAATGCAATCAAATGCATACTTGTTTTACATCATATATTTCCAAAATAAAAAAAGTGCTTAACTGACCAAGAAAATGTTTAATAACCATAATCAAGGGTGAAATAACCCTTCTGTTAATGGGGCAAGCTGGCATTATCATCAGCTGAAGATATTTACTGATGATTTTGGAACAAATGTTCTCTATATATTTTCTCTATGGCTTTGGGACACTATTTTTGCCCTTTAGTGATGTTTAACAGTAGTGGCAGATGAGTTGTGGTGTGTTATTGATCTTAACCTTCATTTTGCTATAGAGTAACTTAAGTTTGAAACATCTTGCACGATTTGTCTGGCTTGGTTGGTCGCGGTTTATGTCAGTTAATTTTGTGATCATAATTTGTCCTGTTTTTGGTTTCTTTACAGGCAGATGACAACCCATTATCAGAACAGAGTGTGGCACAGGTATAAACAAACATATAAAAACATAAAAACACACAGAAACTAAAATCACAGACACTTTTCCCACCTGTTAACGTTTGTTGTGAAACATTTTAAAATCTCTGAAATGTTTCCCTTTCTGTCTAACTGTCATTAACGCATGCACTGTGATTAACATCATCATCACCTGTCTCGCTCTAACCTTTACTACTAACTCTAACCTTGACAGCACATCACTGAGAAACTGGCTCTCACCTCTAATGTAAGTGCATGATGAAGACGTGCACACACACACACACACACACACACACACACGTGTATGCGGATACTTTTAAGCACTTAAAAATGAAAAATTATTTTGGGTAAATCTTTCAAATGTTTTGTTATTGACAACAGATGCGTAGTATGGGACTGAAACTAATCTAAAGTGAAGTTTATTTCTAGAAGAGACTGCTGTAAAGAAACTTCCAGTCTAATACAGTGGTCTTCAGATGCCCCCTTGTGGCCGTACTATAAAGTTGTTTAGTTAATTGAGGAACTTGTCATAAGAATATAGTTGCTACACCTCATTGTTGCACTGTATTGTGCACATTCTTTTAATTGCATCTTTCATATCATAAGTGTTTAGTAATATAAAATCTGATTTTACATGGTGTTTTACAACTTAATTGCATTGATTCAGTGAGGGTTTTATTACTACAAAATACGGTAGGCTAAAAGAAATATATCCAAAAACCATATTAACTGATTAACAACTAACAACTTAATGTCATGAACTGCACGTGGAGTAATGCTGTTGTGTTGTTGATCACTGAATGTTCACTGAAATTCTGTTTTTTTTTTTTCAGGTGTTACAGTCAGCAAAGGAGCAGATCAAGTGGTCAATTCTAAAATAAAATATCTTGAAGGAATCTGTAAATTATTGAAAGGGAATTTCAATTTTATTTTATATTTTAATGTTTAATTATTTGTATTTTAATTAATTATAGAAGTGCAATCTGTTGTATCTCATGTTTAGTGCTGAAATATTTATATTTTTGTCAAAAGTGGGTCATTTCCATTTTTTTAAATAATATAACATGTATTGTCAATACACAAATAGCCTACTTGTATATTTCCAAAGCAGCTTTAAAGCAATTACAATTTGTGTTGTTTTTTTTTTGTTTTTTTGCTGTTCTGTTTAGAGGAGGTAGGCCTAACCTATTTTGTTTCAGCATGGCCTGTGATATAAATAATCACAGATCTTAAGCCTACTTGATTGTCTAAACTTGTTTTAATCTTGTCAATTTTGTCATTGTTGTTTTTAAGTCATGGCTGCTTTACAACCTTTTGTCAAAAATATTATTCACAAAGTTTTGTTACATTTGGCTTATAACTAAATATTTTGCTAGTATAAATGTAAATTGTTTAAATGAGAAAGAGGCAATTATTAAATGTAATACTACAAAATGACAGTGAGTTACATTTACATATGAAAAGCAAAATATATTTTATTTACTAGGATTTATTTTATAGTAACTGTAGGCTTTTTCCTGAATGTTTTAATGGGAGATAATTACGGAAGAACGGACATGTGACTAAAAACGAATAAATATGTTTTTTTTATAATATTTGTTCGCTCTTTTCTTTCTTTTCGAGGTTATGACAGCGCGACAAAGATGCCGCTTCTCTATTGGTGAGAGGCGAGTGAATCTGGACCAATCAGATTTGTTTTATCCTGCATAAATACTAATAATTACAATAGGGTGTGGCTTAGTCTGCCATTGGATGCTGTAGGCCAATGGAAATTGCAGATCCGAGTCTCCACCTATGATTGAAGCCGAGGGGTCGACTCACGCCATGACTGGACACATTTAATAAAGGTGGGTGTTGACTTTTTTGAAATCAGAGACATTCAACAACCAATGACATTTTATTCTTTCTGTTCGGGCTGAGATGGATATGGATATATATAGGCAATTAGGATATAGACACCCGATCCCTGTCGAATCAGACCTTTTATCGCTAAATTAAACCTCAAATTCTACTTAGTTCTATTTGCATTACGCCTTTAATCATATTTTATACATTTAAATGCAAATAACACAAAGTAGCCAAACAGCTGCAATAGGCTAAAGCTGTAGGTCTACTTAAGCATGATGCACAGTTTATAAAATAAAATGCGAAAATCGTCATCGATCTTAAAATGAATTAGCCTACATCATAATAAGCTAGGCCTATTGCATTTGAGTATAGACGTTTATTAAATATAAGTAGCCTAATAGCCTAATAATCACTGGCACCAGCAACCCCTTTTTTGACCATAAACATAAAACAACAAGCAAAAATAAAAAAATAAAATAATAATAAAAATAATCATATCGTTTTTAGTAAAATCGTAAAATAGCCTAAGCATATTCCAGGGCATAGTAGGCTATAATAAAAGTGGATTTATTGTTGTTTACAGTGTTGCTTATTTTTTGCATGAAGTTCTTATACGGCTATTTTTAGGCTATCGCGATAAAAAGTTGATTGATGTGCATCTGTGTTGGAACTTGGAAACAACACAAATTTAACAAACATCGAGACTTAAAATTGTGACGTATTAAAATAACTTCATATGTTCCTCAGCACATAGGCTATTTGAACTCTCATAAAATGTTAGTAAGATATTTCCCAACGCGGTCGTAAAAATGACAGTGGATTTTTTCGTTAGGCTACATCATCTTCTTAGCAAACCAATCTGTGTTACCTTAAATTACTAGGCTATATTAAGTTTATCTCTGTAAAGCTGCTGTGAAACAATCTACATTGTCGAAAGCGCTATATAAATGAGGATGACTTGACTTGACTATAGGCTTAGATTAGCCAACATCTATTTAACATCACAATAAATTCAGTCATTTCCTATAGGCTACTCAGTTCTTATTTTATTTTTTAGATTGATTTTCTTGATCTGTTAGACCTTTTTAAAATAGCCTAATATAAATAGGCTACAGGCTGCCTATTTTACGTCAGCAATTAATGTTTAGAATGTTTTTTACTATTGGTAGACCGACCCATTTATAGAGAAATATCGACCGAGAGAAAGCCCTGGATGTTTAGGGGTGTCATGGCCACGTGACATGCAAGCGCTCATTGTCACATTGCGATGTGATGTTGATCAGTTTTATGGAATTATGTTATTCCAATTTAATGTAGGCTACTTACGTTGTCAACTTAATTCATTAAGGTTGATTCAACTTATTTACTATTGGCACAGCTTAATTAAATAGTGTCAGTGAGTTTAATAAGGCTCCCTTGACTCAATTTTAGACATTCAGATTCATGTATTCATTCATCCAATGCTATATAATTAATTTTAGTATCGCATATAATCAAATTTTTAGACTACGTCATCAATTTTTGGACTTTTAAGTGACTTATTTAATAACATTTATTTGATTTGTTTATCATTGCATACTATGAAATAACTGTTTCAACCTAACCAAATGGTTTACTCTTCTCCACAATGGCAACCCATAATTGTTATTTAAATGGTTCAATATCTGCAATGTATTTTAACATTAAACACAATTACGCACTACCAAGTCTTCCCCTTTTCTTATTTTCTTAAAAACACATGAAATATCACTTAATTTTACCATGCATTCTCTCTTAATTCAGCCATATGCAAAGCATGCTGGGACCTAACAAGCACCGCAGTTTCAATTAATGCAACACAAATCAATCATGTAAGCAAACACAAACAGATTAAGTAAACTCAAATTGTACATCTATTTAAGCAGACTGAACACAATCAAATGAATTTTGGGCAAAATGGCAATTGACTCGCACTATACTGCCACCGTCTGGATGTAAGAATTTTTTACTGAACATAAAGGGTTTATGTTTCAGGTTAGGATTTTGTACTGTTGAGACATAATTACATACACCTTAATAGAAAAAAAAATTCAAGTCAAAAAACACAATTATTATAAGTAAGCTAAATATAAATATATTACCTATGTAAAGTGCACAACCTTCCTAGTTCATTTTTTGAGTGATGTATTATCTGTTTAAAACAAATCGATTTTTAATTTAAAAAAAAAAAAATACTATAAAACAAAACCAAAGAAAATAAATAATTAAAATTGTCTGTACCTGTAGGCCTATGTGAATTTGGGATACAACTTCTGTGATGAGGGAACTTTGTGATATGTGGGAAAGAACCAATAATTCATGATTACAAAAGCAAATCAATAGAATATAGCAATATTGCTAGTTTTCTTTTCTTTTTCTTTTTTTAATGTGAAACCCATTCAAAGCTGCCACAAGAAAAAAAATAAACATAGCCTATATGTTATACATTTTCTTGTGACAGTTTTGAAGGGATTTCAAATATACACAATCAGTCAATTATGGCAGAAACTCAATGCATTTAGGCATGTGTCCTCAAGATGATCTGCTGAAGTTCAAACTGAGCATCAGAATTGGGAAGAAAGGTGATTTAAGTGACTTTGAATGTGGCATCATGCTTGGTGCCAGATCTGCTGGTCTGAGTATTTCAGAAACGGCTGATACTGTGGAGATTGATCCGAAAAAGACTAAATATCCAGTGAACGGAAGAACATTGTTGGTGCCAGAGGTCAGAGAAGAATGGCCAGACTGGTTCGAGCTGATAAGTAACTCAAATAAGCACTCGTTACATAAGCTATCTTAAGTTAAAGAATGATATGATTGTGACGTGTTTGTCGTTTGCTCCATCTAGTGGACAATTGAAAATCTACACTGTCCTCTTGAAAAGCCAGACTCCCACCACCAAAAGCGAGATTAAGTTTGTTTCGCATCTAATTAAACACAGCTCTTTCCTGTATATTGAATATGTCTTTATTCAGCCTGCTCTGTTGGCTCCAGTGTTTAAAGTTGAAACCAGCTGAACATCACCTTGTCTAGGATGTGAGACCATAAAAGACAAGCAAAGACCAACAAACCAGCATCCCTTTACAGCATCCATTCTCTCAAACATAAGATGGATGTATTTTTAACCCTTGTTGTAATCCATCAATTATGGCATCACGCTTCCTGCATGTAATTATGCGGAGGGGTCACTCAGCGAACGCATGACACATGTGTGGTTGCATCTTCACATCCCCAGGAAATGTGTTTTTTAAGAGAGTAGCGGGTGTTAATAGATTTCAGATCGCTTGCAGCTGCTCTCACAAAGTGCTTCAAAGTCAAGAAGAGTCAGATGAAAGAACGTCACTTCATATGTCACAGACAACTTCATGGGACAGAGACACGCAACGCTGTGTGCTCGTCCCGAAATACAGCCGAGGTCATAACTGCACGCTAGTTTCCTCAAGGACTTAACCTTGTGAGTATTTGTCTATATTTTTCTCACTTTTTTTGCCATGAGAAAACTGACTTTGTTTTTCCTGTGCTGGATAGTTTATTGACATGATGAAAGATAAAGTTATGTGTAAAGCTATAAGTGAAATACTTTCATAGCTCATAACCACATTCATAATTCAAGCATGGAGTTTGCACTTTGAAGGCCATTCATTAACACTGGATAGAGTGTTAATAAAAACTGGATTGAGAAGTGACAGCTGTCAGTCAAATGTTATGTATTTACCAGGCAGAAGTGTTTCTTGTCAGTTTGTCTCCAGTAAAGTCAAACATTAAAAAATAAATAAAACATCTTAGTTGTACATTGATTTTACAGTTAATTTGATTGCCTGCATGGCTTTAAAGAAATGATGCATTTTTGTTACAAGCTTGAGGGAAAAATATTTAAAAAATGATTGGCCTAGAAACTTCTTTATCTTAAATTCTAATCATCATCCTGATCTGGGGCCAGTTGCGTAAATGTAGCCATTAAGATTTCTTAAGATCTATGAGCCACTAGCAGTTATTCAAGGAACGGTTAGTCCTACTTTACGGTATCAAATTATTCCCAATGTACGTTTTTATGTAACTGACTTAAAAAAAAGTTATGAATAGTCTTTTTTGATGACTGACTTGATTGAATATAGCGGTCTTACTAACTTGTAACTGTATATATACTGTATATGGGTATATATACCCATATAAAGTTTTTTTTAATTTAAAAAAATGAAGTAACCTGGTTGCATTAAAACTTTAAGTTCATTGAAATGGAAAAATTGAGTTAATACAATGAAGGAGATTGATTTAATAATCAGAAACTCAAAATATTATGTTATCTGAACCACATAAATTATCTAAGTTGATTTGACAGAAGAAAAAACTTTATGATTGCAAATCATTATTTTTATTTTTACAGTGGAAGGAAGCACAGACTGGATTTGTCATTCAAAATAAAGAAATGTTCCTTTAAGGTGTATAATATTTATATAATAATTTGATTTTCAGAGTAATATTTGGTACATTTATGAGGACATATTATTTAGAACCATACTCTCTCAATGAAAGAACCATTAGATGTTGTCATTAATACAAATTTTGCATGATAATATTTAAGCAAAGAGTATAACTTGAAGAAACTACATCAGACCACCAAAATGGGCATTTTGGCCTGATCCCTCATTAATTTCTGATACACACATATAGGTATACGGCTTGATGAACTAAACAAAAGTATCTTATGAAGTAATAAATTAAGTCAAACAAACACCATGGTGTGCATTATCTTAAATAAAGGTGAGCTCTAAGACAGACAAGAGCAGTAATAGCCCCTAGGCCATTTATCAAAACATCAAGTTGACTCTATAAATTAATGAATTATGAGGGGGTTCAGTTCTAAAACATTGATTGGTCAAATGGTCACCCGTAATTGGGTGTAAGTGGCATCTGGGAAGTACAGGCAACAACGCTGATGTCACATGTTTTTTTTACATCATAGGAGCCAGTTGGCATATGGGGAGACCTTTGAACTGTTCCTCATATTTCACATGTTGGCAGATCATCTTGCTTGGGGAAATGTAACTGCTGCTCTGTTTGGAAGGTGATGGAGTGAATATAACAGAGAGAAAGTGATAATGTGAACGACGCAATGTTGTAACCTTTTAGAAACTGAGGTGATTGAATGTGTAGATATATTATTACACAAAAATGACAGTTCTGTCAATAGTCCAGTTTCTTGCACTGTGTGTTTGAATGTTTAGATGTTGTGACTGTGACTCGTTTCTAAATCAGACAGAAACGACAAGCCTCACATCACTTTTCAATGATCTGAATTAATTCCTTTGCTTTCATTGCAGGAGTTAAAATCCACAATCACCAGAACAGCAGCTCAAATCATGTAACTGTTATCCCACTCACATTTTCAGTCAAATCATGTAGCACAGTGAGGGGTTGCCGCATATATAGGGGACAGCATGAATAAACTGAGCTTGATTGGCTAGCCGCTGTTTAGCATACTCTCCTTGATTGGCTAAGGAGCTGACGTTGATGGATTGGCTCTTTACTGATAGGTTCCTCTAAAAAATGACGTTTCAAATGAAGGGCAGGGCTAAAACTACAGGGAGTGGCTAATTTAATGTGCGCTGTCAATCATCATGGGCCCTCCACACAAAAGAAAGTGTTTTCACCTCCAACATTTTTGTTTAAAACACATTTACTGGTATATTTATAGATTAAAACAACTATAGTTTTAGATTATCTACTCAACACATTCAAAGAAAAGACTAGTATTTCATCTTTACCAAATGTACACACACAATTTCACTTTTAATCCACAGAACAATTTAACAATTGCTCTATTTACCACAGTGGTGGTAGAAAGATAAATATGGAAACAAAATTTGGTAACAAAATGAGTAAAATCACAATAGAGAGTGCAAAATAGCTGATGAAAACCTATTTTTCAAGCTATAACTAACAATTCATAAATCAAGTGCTCTTGACATCCTTGTTCCTGGCTAGTTTCTTTTTAACACATAATATTAATCATCACTCAAACTGCTGAAAGAAAGAAATTGCGTAAGGCTAACATGAAATTAACTATTTTAATCGTGCGTTTCTTGGAAGAACTGAATGGTGTTCTTTGGAGGCCTGTGTAAGGGTCCTTTCCTTAAGTTGCACCAAATTACACCACACTGTCATGTTGCCTTAAAATCATATTAAAATATGTGTTGTGCTGGATCTTGAGATCTCATGAAATGAATCCATCCATGAAGCCATGCGCTTTTAACCAGATCAACGCCTTATGGAAGGCCTTTGCTCATAGAGAGATGGCCCGCCATTTTGTCTCCTGTTTCTCGTCAGGTCGCCTGCCAATTTCTCGTCACAGAAAAACACATGGTCCGCGGGGCTCCTCAATACCCTCGCGTGCCGCACGCCCCATTTCAAATAAACACCCGGGTCCACTTGGCCCGGCGCTACCCGCCATCTGCCCAAACAGAGCACGCGGAAAATAAATGCTGCTCTCCTAAACAAATAAACCCTCGCGCCATTCACAACGCGCGAGATGGAAGCGCGGGATAGGAAGAAACACGATTTATCCTCGCGAAGGATAAACACGGCGACAGGTCCCTGAATATATGTGGAGAGGGGAGGTTTCACAGAGTGTATAGTCAACAGAAAAGTAATCAAGAGGAAAGTGAAGGCGAGGTCGTTTAAATGATGTAAATGATAAAGTTTTCAGGCCGAAAGCCACCGCGGACTGCAGTTAGCATATGTCAAAAACGTCAATTGTACATAGCCAGCCACAGAGAAAATATTATATAAAATGTTTGACAAAAGGAAACGGGTCAGTATTGAACATTAGCCTTCTAAATGTAGGATAATAAATATCTATTTTTATTGATTGTTTTAAACGGCCATTAGCCAAATCATGTTTACTCAAATAATGTAATATGACTCAAACAAACAAAAAAATGTTCATTTAGATCTTATTACACAAATTAAATATATTATGTTTACTAGGCCTAATGTTTGTGTTATTAACTTCTAAAAACACTGTTAGCTGTTGTGGTTTCAGTCTAATTGTAACCAGTTGTTGCATACTTTTCTTTTTTACACAAAAGGTCATGTAGGCTATACATAAAATTTCATCATCTGAAATTGAAATTCTCTCCAACCACAAAGCATCACAGCCTCAGAAGTGGGATCTTTAAATCATGTGGAGGTATTATTACTATTCATTGTTTTTATATTTATCATCAAAACTTTTATTATCAAAAAGTTTGGAGTCAGTTCGATGTTTTTGAAAGAAAGTAATACTTTTAATAAGTAGGCCTAAGGATGTATTAAATAGCTAGATAAAAAGTGACACTATAGACAATAGATTTCTGACATTAATGTTGCTCTTAATAATAAACTAATAAACACCAAATGAAATACTTTTTATGGTCAAGATTTCAAAATATTGATTGATTAAGTTTACAATTAGAACAAACATTTTAAGCAAATTGAAAATATTATGGTTCATTATCATTGTCTGTTTTTACAGCAAACTTGCGCATCAACCTTTCATCCGGTAGAGGGCGATAGAGCACCAAAAAGCAGTTGGACCAGGACAGGACACTCTTGAGGCCTTGTTCCTGGCTTGCCTTTCCTCATGTTTCAGGTTATCCATGAAAACACAAGAATCTGAGACGTCTGAAGGTACAGAGCTGTGTGAATCATTCACTTTCGAAATTGTTATGTGTGTTTTCAAGTATGGTGAGATGTCAAGTGATGGACCACTTTGTGAACGTTTAGTGATGGAATCACAAGCATCATATGAGGAATGATTAAACATTATTTTATAAAAGGCTTCATTAATTAAAATGACTGATTTTTAAGCTACTCATTTAAATATAACATTGCATAAAGAAATCTTTCTCACTCACTCTCTCTCTTTCTCAATCCCCTGGGCGGAGAATGAGATGATTGGCCACCTTTGCGTTTTGTCGCGCAAGAGGCAGGGCTGTCAGAGAAAGCTGTCCTTTTAGGGACATAATTGAGGCGGGCAGGACGGCATGTGTGGGCGTGATAGGTCGATTGTGTCAGAGAAAGCAAGATTGACAGGAGTGACAGCTCCATTTATTGGCTGCTAGAGTCTAGTCAGCAAAAGGGCATTCAGGGCCACTGGCTGGCTCTGCTGGCGGCCTGTGCAGTCGGCGCCTGGTGAGTAAGCATTTAGACAGCAGCCCTCAACGCTGCAATGCATGGGAGAAATATCTCTGTCAACACTGACTGTGATCTTTGACGGTGCCTCTAAAGAGGAAGGTCATACATATGAATGCAATCTCTGTCACACTCTTTTTCACCGACACTCTCGCACATAAACACGCACACACAAAACCAAGCCTGACATAAATTGCACATAATGCCATGTTGTCAAACTCTCTTGGCACAAAGATTCAGCAGTAAAAACACCCTGGACTAAAGGTTCAGAGTCCTGACCCTGGAAACATTTCTCAGCAATGCGAATATTGAATGTTATCTTTGTGGAACGATTATAACTTTAAAATATTGGCTGAATGCAGTTTCAAGTTTGGTGTTTGACTGTCTTGCTGAATGTAAAGATTGAGATTATACTTAAAGGTAGTGTGGATGTAATGCAAGGTTTTTTTAAGACAAAGGGAACTTCATGAAGACAGATTTTGAATGATGGTTTGATAAAGCGTGGTTGAAGTCTTGTAGTTTGACAGTATTAGACTGCCAAAGAGATCAGTTTAATATATATATGTAGAAATGTATATATCTGTATAGTATATGTTACTGTTCACAGATTTTGTTAAATGTTTTTTTTTTTTTAAATAGTCTCTTATGCTCACCAGGCTGCATTCATTTGATAAAGTAGATTACAGTAAATACAGTGATTTTTTTATTATTATTATTGCAATTTAGAATAACGGTTGTGTATTTGAATATATTTTCAAATGTAATTTATTTCTGTAATGACGAGACTGAATTTTCAGCATCATTACTCCAATCTTCAGTGTCACATGATACTTTAGAAATCATTCTGATATGATGATTTGCTGCTCAAGAAACATTTCTTATTATCAATGTTGAAAACAGTTGTGCTGCTTCATTTTTTTTTTTTTTGGAAACCATAATACATTTGTCCAGGATTATTTGATGACCAGAATGTTAAAAAGAACAGCATTATCCTTGTTGAAAAAAGTATTAATTTCTTAAAAAAAAAAAAGGTTTAAACTTTTAAACAGTAGTATTAAATCTATATTAATCTATTTGTACACACACACACATACAAACAATAATTCAATATAATATAATCTAATACATGTTAATTATTAATTATTAATTATTATTAACAGAATGTTAAAAAGAACAGCATTATCCTTGTTGAAAAAAGTATTAATTTCTTAAAAAAAGGCTTAAACTTTTAAACAGTAGTATTAAATCTATATTAATCTATTTGTACACACACACACATACAAACAATAATTCAATATAATATAATCTAATACATGTTAATTATTAATAAATAGATATATAGATCCGTAAAGTGAAGCACACTCCCTGAAGGCATTATCTTATGAATCACTTTGAATGAATAGTTCCTATCAATCCAGTTTGACTTCCTGTTGGGTGTGGCCAGCCAATTAAAATTCTGGAGCCAATTGTTCAATTCTACATTGTGCCCAGTCCAATCATTCAAATCATCACTTTGTCACGACACAAATCATCCAAAAATACAGTACAGAAAAGATGGTTTTCATTTTTATGAGAACACTGTATGTATTGCCATTACTGACAGCGTAAGACTTGATTGAATCTTTTTTGGTTTCTCTTTGTCTGTTTCCAGTAATGCATGAAGCCATGGAGTCATGGTAAACAGCCTATCCCGTACAGGAATTTTATCCAACATGGAGGATGAAGAGATTTCTCCTGGAGAGTTCTGGGAACTCTGTGTATGTGATTTCTGATAAAATAATCCTGCAGTTGTAACTTTGGTCAAAAGTCCCCTGTAATTGTTGGACTTGGCTAATGGATGTCTATGACAATATTTAACTCACAATTTTGGCTTCTTTGCACACACATAATCATCCACACACAGGCACAGATATACACACATCAAACAAAAATTGTTCTTTTATATATGTTTGCATAACCTTTCCATCAAACAAAGGTGAAAGAAAATAAACACTATCCAGAGGAAATGTCCTCCTAAAGGAAACATGCTCACTTGGTGTTATAGCCTGCTTTGGTACTAAAATATTTGGGTTTCAGTTTTTTGGAAATGTTGTTGTCCAGAGGGTTGCGACCTCAAAATGTTAAATCTAGAGTTGTAGAGATGCTTAGTGAAAACTGAAGAGAGACTGCGCCTAGTGGAAAATGTAAGTGTTTAATTCCAACTGGCCGTATAGTCAATACTATATAGGAAAGGTTTCACACCATCACACCAGGATTGAGCAGTGTCCTTCAGACTAATAAAAGCAGGCAATTCATGTACTCAGAAAAAGGCCACAGAAAGTACCACCTAATATCCTTAAGCTGTCATGCTCAGAGAATCACTTAATAAGGCACATAATCGTAAGAGGCGGCCGAGACCTCCGATGACACTAAATCAATTGGCAGACGGTAACTCCTCAGGCGGGCCGTGGTACCTAAGCTCTGAGTTATGACTTTCGGGGTGCCCCAGGGCTCAATACTCGGCCCACTCACACTTCTCTCCGTCCCAACTTTACCCTCTGGACTTAATTCATTTTTCCCTTGCTGGATCTGACAGGTTGCGTGTTACTTGGCGCCTTTCAAGTCGCCGGGCCAGCAGTATGATTAAGGGAGATGGAGGAGGATTAATGGAAAAATACAGGAACCGCAAGGATCGGTGTTGACCTAGAGGGAAGAACCTTACGTTAATTCTGAACATGCCGTTTGTTTCTGGCAGGGAAAGATAAAAGGTTAAATGTCTCAAGAAACCGTAAGTACGTCAGAAGTGTTTATTTGGTTTGTCCAGGCGTATATTGAATCAGTTGTTTGCGAAGGAAATTGAAATTATAGTTCTGCATGACCAAGCTATTTGCTGTGGAGGTCTTGCTTAATGATTTCCATAGCTCATGTTGTCTTTGGTGTCAAATCCCATCTGCAGATGATACCACGAAAGGATGAATGGCAATCAGATGTTAGTTGTTTTTTTTGAACAGAGTCGGAGAGGGTTTTCGTACAGTAATCATGAGAAAATGCTGTGCCCTGAATTGAATTCGCCACAAAGAACGCTTAATCCCTGTCACTTCTCCATCGTAACCAGCATGCATCTATTGTTTGCTTTGTGCTCATCCCGACAAGAAGACGTTAAGCGACCAGGAGAGGTTTTCCAGGTTAGCTTCCCACATTCTCCTCACTAATCAAGAGCTGCCTCGCAATAACGATAAATCTCTCATTTTGACGTGCGGCATAAATAAAGCAAACAGGCCTTGGTTTGATTACCCAGACTCCCCGTGAACAGACGGGCATTTGAGTGGCTCTGCTATTTATCAACCTGGATCTCCCTTCCTCTCAATCTCTCCAGCACTCAAAAAACGCCGTCACTGATTGCGTTTAATGTCTAACACATGGCCTGGCCAAGCATTCCCACTGCTGCCCGGGGAGGTGTTTGGACTGATTAAGAGTACTGTGTTTGCGGCCAAAGACTTGGGTTGTGAAACCGAAAGGTTCTGGCAACGTGGCAGAATTTCGAGTGTAGCTCCAGGGATTCGAATGTGGTTGCCTCTGTGGTTAGCGGACAGAGTTTCTACTCTTGGAATCTTGCAGAAGCATCCAATTTGGAAAGAAATGGCATAGCAGCAATTACTTGTTATCCTGAGGAGTGTTCCTCACTCCAGTGCTTTACCTCTCTCTCTCTCTCTCTCTCTCTCTCTCTCACACACTCTTTCTTTTTCTCCTCCATCCATTCAGCACTTCTCCCTATTTGCCGGCTGCCTGGGGTCACATTTAACCTGGAAGTGCTCTGATTGAGCCGGGGGTCACTTCACGGGCCCCCAAATTGCCTGCACCCATCCGTCACTGTCAGGCCATTATTACTGCTATTATCATCAAAGTCACAGTCTGAATTATAGCGCATGCAAAAGCTGCGCCGCTCGGACTTAACGGCGACCTGAGCCAGGATGACAGCGAAAAGGGTTGAGACCTTGCTGATGACATCACTCTAATCCCTCAAAGGCAGAAATGGCTGATGCTGAACAGAACGGTGTTCTGGGAGAAAGTTTGCTGGTTGCACAGCTTCATGTCATCTTGAAACTCTCAGATTCATGTTAACAGATGACCGTAGGCCAGATCTGGATTGGCTGGTGGGGAAAAGGTCTTGTTTCTTGCTGCAAATGCAACGAATTAGATGTTAGGTCATGAGAATCAACATTGGAGTTTACTTCTTTATCAGCAGGTGTTTTTGTAAAGAAACTTAAATGTGAGGGATGCTACAACAAATGCGATTATTTCGTTAATGGTTTACATGCTTCACGGGATGAGAATTCTGTCGTTTACATTTACTCACCACCATGTCGTTCCAAATTGTAAGTATATGATGACACAACTGTAATTTTTGGGTGAACAATTCCTTTAAGTATAAGTGTTCACAAAATAGTTTTTAAACTGTGTTTTTGGTTTTACCAATTAGCATGTCATTTTGACATCAAAGTAAGGCCTTGTCCACACGGACACGGGTATTTTTATAACCGGAGTTTTTCCCTCCTGCGTTTAAAAAAAAACCTCTATCCACATGAAAACGCAAAAACACGCTATCAAGCGCTGTCAAGAGCATGCAACACCAGCAGGCGGCGATATAAACCTAACCGTAAAACCACGTTAGCCAATCAGAAGCCGTCAGCGTTGCAAAAACTCCGGTTGCTGTCTACACGACAACACAGCAACCGGCGTTTCAGAAAATACTCACCCTGGCAGGGGTTTTCAAAAATGTTCGGTTTCAGTATCCTGATACTGCGTTTCCGTGTGGACGAACGGCCGAACCGCGTAAAAAAAGTCACGGTTATAAAAATACCCGTGTCCGTGTGGACATTGCCTTAGATGTGAAAGTATAGATTAGTGATTCTGTAATATATCTGATTTAGGATAAAGAAACTAAACATGAAGAAACTACTCTATGTGCCTTGCATGAGATTGAAATTGACTTGTAAATGCTGGGCTTGAATGCTTGTTTCTTTAAAGGTGAAGTGTATATCATTTTTTAACAAAAAAGAATTGTAAAATTAATGACATTTTTTTGGTTCGGTTGTCTCTGCCCTCTAAACTGTAATACACATATTTAAACATCAAAATGTACAAAATATTTCACCTTAAAAAAAGAGAGAGCGGTAACCCTTAACCTGTTTTCTCCATCAAAGGCTTGCAAGACCTCTGCCCAGCACTCCTTCACATTCACTGCTGCCCTGGACACCGAATGGCCTGCATTGTTTTGCACTCATGTGTCAGTCTATGTTGTCTCTCTGCGACAGATCTTAAGGCAGCACTGTTGTCCTTCTAAATTAAGCTTCTCCATATGCATGAGCAAAAATGGGGGAGAGAACGTTGGCAACGGAGGAAAGAAGTGCCATGGTGGGGAGTCTAAACAAGTGACAGACTGCTGAGCGGCCTCAAAACACGAGCTGTCCATCAGCGATAGGTGAGTACAAGAAACAACAAGCTTCTACATGCACATACATAGGGAAATGTTAAGATAAACAGACATTATAGTATTATAGTAGCACTATATGTGATCATTCATATCATCCTTTTTTGCCTGGGTGGCTGGCCTACTTTTCTCTTCATTAAATCATTTTCGGGCGCTCCCAAGGGTTGATGGGAGTAGGGTCAGAGATCAACTCCAACGCCCCCATATGGTCAATTAAATCCCACTCAGTGCCCAGGCAGGGCCTCTTTCTTTATGGCACTATTTACTCTCTTATATTTTCATTATGTACATAGAAGGAGAAGGCAGGAGAGAAGAAAGTCTTTGTCTTTTACCTGCACAAGCAGGTACTATTCACATATAAATGTAAAGATTGTAGGTCTCTGTGCCTGATTTCCACTTAAAGGAGTAGTTCACTTTTAAAAAAACATTTGCTGATAATTTACTCACCCCCATGTCATCCAAGATGTCCATGTCATTCTTTCTTCAGTTGAGTTAAGGTTTTTGATGAAAACATTCCAGGATTTTTCTTCATATAATGGACTGAACCAAACGGTTCAAGGTCCAAAAGACAGTTTCAGTGCAAACTGTTCAAAGGGCTTTAACGATCTTTTACAATGAATAAGGGTCTTATCAAGCGAAACAATCGCTCATTTAAAAAAAAAAAAAACAAAGTTTAAGTTTTATAAGCTTAAACGCTTGCCTTGCTTTGTTCTATGATGCGCGTTTGTGACTCTCGAACCCGTTTACCAAAATTAACGAATCTTTTCCCGAGTCAATTCGTTCATTTCGTTCGATGAATAAACAAAATGATATGGAAAAAGAATTTGTTCATTTTGGTGAACGAGTTCAAACAGGCCCTTTGAACAGTTTGCAGTTTGCACTGAAACTGTCTTTTGGACCTTGAACCGTTTGGTTCCCATTGATGTCCATTATATGGAGAAAAATCCTGGAATGTTTTCATCAAAAACCTTAATTTCTTTTCAACTGAAGAAAGAATGACATGGGGGTGAAAACAGTTATTTACATTTTTATTTCAAGATTCAATGAATAGAAAGTTCAAAAGAACAGCCTTCATCTGAAATAGAAAACTTTTGTAACATTAAAACACTACAGTTCAAAAGTTTGGGATCAGTAAGAATTTTTATTTCATTTTTGGTGGGAAAAAAAAGAAATCAATAGATTTATTTCTTAATGGATGATTTAATTTGATCAAAAGTTACAGAAAGAAGACATATATAATGTTACAAAATATTATATTTCAAAGAAATGCTGTTCTTTTGAACTCTCCATTCATCAAAGTATCCTGAAACAAAATGTACACAACTGTTTTCAACATTGATAATAATACTGAATTATATATATAGATATATTTGTATTTTTTAATCAAATAAATGCAGCCTTGGTGAGACTTCTTTTAAAAACATTTAAGTTCTCGTTCCAAAACTTTTGAATGCGAGTGTGTATATATATATATAGATTTATTTTTATTTATTTATTTTTTAATAATTATTAAGCAAACACACACACACACACAGTGTCACACACACATTTTTTAGTTCATGGTTAAATGGTTTAATTATCTTTGTCAGTGAATAGTGATACAGGAATCTTGACAAAATTGACAAAATTATTTTATACAATGTTCTGTCCACATTGGCATCATGAAAATCATTTCGTTCCATTTATTTTAAATAACTGATTCCCAACCCCATGTTGCAGTATTTTACTGACTTTAGATCAGCTCCTTTTGATCAAATTCTGATGCAGCATAAGTCTGACAGTCACAAGGCAAACTTCAAAGCTGCTTCAGACTAAATGGGGAATGGCAGCTCGCGACCCAGAAAAGCAGCTTCATGCTGTACGCACAATTGATTTGTTAGGAGAGAGGTGAAAGGCCGTATGGTTAAAGTAAATAAAATAGTGCATATCAATATATCATCAATACTCCTCTCTATGCCGTTCCGGAGCCTCTCAAGAGGCCGAAATGTTGGAAGGAGATCAATAACTCTGTCTGAGCAAGAGATGGTGGCTCTGCTGTCACATATGTAGTCCGGACTGTAATAACATCTGCTGTGATGTAAGATGTGCTTTAGTCACAGATCTTTATGTTTGGTCTCTGCAGATTATGAATGTCACGGTGGATCCGGCAGGATGAGTAAGTCATTTTGTTCATGTAAGTTAGAATGAACCTCTCAGGCGGTCTGAACTGAAATGACTGGCCACTAGGATCAATGTAGTGTGGATTTCATGCTTGTCTAATCACCGTTATAAGAGAAGGTGCCAGTTTGCTTTCATCCAGTGTGTTAATGTATCTCAGTGTCCGTAGAGAAGTAATTCTGTAGTCTATGCCGCATTTGTGTCTCCTAACAGTGAGTCTTTGTATTTTAAATTGAATAAACAAGCTGATAAAGAAATAGCTATGGATTTAAAATGAGTCAAAACTTACATGGACCCCATTTACTCCTTGTATTAAGATCTGCTTTGGGTCATCACAAGTGGACAGTACTATTTGCTGGTGTAAACAGGGTCCAAAACATACTGAATTGTGAAACTAATGAAATCATATTTAAAATGCATGTGACCAGACCACATTTGAAGTATAAGCACTAAGAGAAGCATTTGAGAAGCATTTTACTAACAGGTATAGATATAATCTGTCTCGCCTACCCACTTGATTGTATCAAACGGGGCCTTGTGTTAACTGATTCACAAACCAAAAGAAAGACAGTACTGGTGCAGATGGCACTATTTGATTGACCTTTTGTAATCCACAGACTGCTTTAATGAGTTACAAGATCCACTTTGTTCCAGCCCAGATCTGCTTTCTTCCTCTCATTCCAGGAGAGACCTCTGTTTTACAACCTCAGGTGCTTCTGGATACACTTAGTGCTCACTGTACGTCACCTGGGACTGCATGGGGTCAACCCGTACCTGACCTCTCACTGGTATCTGTGCTCACACAGACAAAGAAAGAAAGAAAAAGAGAATATAGGAAAGTGGCTATAAAGGCTCTATATAATGTGGAATACATTTCAAATCTTTAAACTTGGATAGATTTAGATACACATTTTGGTTTAAGACAGGTGCATTTATACATGTTTTAATGTATTGGGCTTAACTAAACATCTTAATAATCAATATATTACTTTTTTACATTTTTTTAAAGAGCATACAACATAATAAATCTCCTTATCCATTTAAAAATCCATACATTTATTTGTATTAACATTTTCTTAAAATAGTTTGATTATCATGGTTGAATGGTTGAGCTTGACAAATGTAATAAATGCTAAAAATAGCCAAATATATATATTTTGTCAATTTTTAAGTATAGGCCTTGCTTTTTGTTATGTTTTTGGATAGTAAAGTGTATTTAGTTAAAATGCCTTTTAGCTACTTCAAATAATTGAATATCATTCCAATAGATTGTGACATTTATTGAATTTTTAATTATATGTCTGACATTGATTGTGATGATTTTGCCTATTCACAACACGTTTAAAACTAGCTTTCATACCATGTTAATTTTGTTAGATAATAGTTAAAAATAGGCGTTAACACAAAAAACATAGAATCTGTTATGTTTTGAAAAGGTCATGGATACCTTGAAGTGAACTGTATTTTGTGGAATGTGCTAATCAAAGCTGCTTACTAAACAACAAGAAAACTACAATAGCAATAGGTTATGATGATCATTAGAAGTGGCTATATTTAAAGACTACTAAAATAAATAATATGAAGGTTATAGAATAAATGGCAGTTATGAGCTTTACAGTGTTAAAATGCCTGGTGTTACACTTATAGCAAGCCTAAATAGCAATTATGAGCTGTATATGA
The DNA here is from genome assembly GCA_038021265.1 of Cyprinella venusta. Lineage (NCBI taxonomy): Eukaryota > Metazoa > Chordata > Actinopteri > Cypriniformes > Leuciscidae > Cyprinella > Cyprinella venusta. Next base: position 41,697,259 of record CM075863.1, read on the forward strand.
CGCTTTTAAAATCAAACTGGTTAACATTCAAGACATGTTAGCCACTGTCAAAACTTTCTTTTCTTTTATTTATTTATTTATTACACATTTTACTCTTATTTAAGTGTTTCAAGACGCACTCGTGATGTTGACACGCCAGAGTGTCTACTTAAATGGAAATGCCACGAGCGTGAAAGTCATCAGGCTGTCACGGATCTGCGCGTGGCCATGACCGGCATGATAAAGAACCGGACGCTTTTTCGGCGAGGAAAACGGCTAATGGGCGAAAGATGAGGAGAAAAACAATAGCGAAGCGCATCCTGTACAATGGATACGAAGAGACACCCGAAGACACCGGTGCGAGGGCGAACCACGTCTTCAGTGTATGCAAACCTCATCCTTTTGTTGCGTAAGTGTCCTTGTTTTGCAGACCCTTGATATAATGATCTGACTGTCTTTCAGCAAGCACCGGCGAAGAGGAGAAAATGGAGAGGACTAAATGGAGAGGACATCTCATCTTGTAATGCTGACTATATTAAGTTCAAAACAAAGGTCTGTTACTTTTTATTGCTGACTTATAATAAGCAGTTGTGTTTTTTGTTGAAAAGGATTGCTGAGTAGACTAGAACTGTTGCAGTGGCCATTCTTACCATTTATAATAACTTATAAGATTGTAATTAGATATTATAAAATAATACACTTACATGAAATTTTAAAATGATTTACTGCATCTTCCATGTGATAAGGGAGGTTTTCAATTATTTATGCATTTATTTCATTATTGACTTGCTTATCTGTAGTTTAATGAGGGTTAATAGGATCACTTAGGCTACAGTAAATATGAAGACACTAGAGGCTTAATTTGGATTTCCACAGATTGTCACACTGGCAGAACCCTCTGGAGGACCTTTAGGCACCATTTCAAAAAAGGAAATCAGTTCTCTGAGGAACTTACATGATGAAACCTACAAGAACTTCAAAGACTGTCATCAGTTCCTACATGAAATCCCATCATCATGATACCTCATTAAACTGCAGATAAACAAGTCAATAATTAAATAAACACATCATTTTATAGCTCCCTTATCACATGGAAGACACAGTAAATAATTGTAATATTTCATGTAACTGTATTATTTTGTAATATACAATTCAAATCTTATAAGTTATTATAAATGGTAAGAATGGCCATCATGAGGGAAACGTTTTAAGGCACTTTAAAGAATATTAAAGTTAGTAATAACAGGAGTACTGGATATCTGAAGCATTTGTCAGTGTGATGAACCTCAAATATCTTTTTATTTTTAAATTGTTAGCAAACGTCCTTTTTTAAGCTACAAACCACACCAGGACCACTGTTTTATTTCTGTTTGCTCTCGAACAGGCTTTTGAGGTTGACAAGCCCCTTGGAGATGCAACAAGGAATGCAGATTTCACTATGGAGGTAGTAACTGTATCAAAAATCTAATATTTAATTCACTGCATGAAATAAAGCTTCTTACTTTTAAACATCTAAGTGCTTTTTGGAAGTTTAGAGCCAAAAAAAGTGAATTGCACTTCCACTCTTTTGGCTCCAAACACTTGCTTTAAACAGTCACATGCAAAAAAACAGCATTTTTGGTCTATTGTTTATACTAGTTTGAACCCATGTGTCCACATCACTGTCTATGCTATTAAAATGGGATGTGTATAATCTCCTCTCAGGTGCTTGGCAGCCTCCAATCATGTTCAAGGGCGGAGCTTATCGCAATGGTGCTCAGTATGCAGAGGGAGATGGACGGCCTTCGAGAGCAAATCAGGAGCCTAACAGGTAAAGTGGTGGACTTCTGAAATGAGGAGGCAAGGTGCCCACGCTGGGTTTATTTTTTTTTTTTAGTGCAATGCATTTCCATTGGCAGGGAAAGATGTGCACCGAGCTGAAATCTTGCTAACAACGGACTCATTCACAGCCCATTTCATGTTTCAAGATCATTTCAGTTTGAGGAAAAGTTCAGCTAGTTCATGGGGAAACTTCACGTCAAAGAAAGATTTAGTATTACTGTGGTGTGCCATGTTACACAAGAGGTTACCATTTGTGAGACGATTTCAGACTAAGTTCATACTTTTTCATTTACAGCTTGTGGGAAGTTAGCTCAGACACTTGAAGAGTTGATCGAGAGGAGTGATAGATGGCTGTGTGGAAGCCACGAAGCTGCAACTCCCAGCATTCCAAGGGAGGCCGAGAGAAGCAGGCCACCCAGTCTCATTTCTCCTCCAACAGTGCTTAGTGGAAGAACAGATGCATGTGCAAGTTCAGAGCAGCAGGGGTGTGGTCAGTATGAGATCACACAAACAATGCAAACGCAAAGGAATGGAACGCTTCTGGAACATGAAGTAAGAGTTACATTTTATATGGCAGCGCTGTAATCAGTTTCAGAACTTGTACAGAACATCATAGAATCCCATGTGTTTTATTGTTTTGAAACAAAAAGTGCTATATTATCCTCTACTGTTTCATCGTAGGGCAGTTAACAATAATCAATTTAATAATAGATTAATCTGCTGGTTATTTCTTTAAATTTATTGGACATAATGCCCAGTGACCTCCTTAAACAATGTGAAAAGTAATGTTTACATTGGGTCCAAAAATGGTTCAAATGAAGGTTACGATATTAAATGGTTAGAAAATTGATAGTTCAACGATTTTTATTTAGTGGAAAACATTAATAAACATTTTTTAACAGAAGATATTCACATAATCACATGTCTTCAATTGTTTTAAAAAACAGTTTTTAGCTTCACTTACTGGGATACTTCAGGATTTAGCAATAGCTTTGTATCAGTAGAAAACCAGTAGTATTTTTGATGTAGTTGCCATTCATTGTTTACATGGACACCTTCTGTCAATCTAACTGAAATCATTCTGATTGGTGAATCTGAATGTAGTGTTTACATGAACACCGAACAAGTGATTGGTTGATGTGTGTTGAAACATTGCTAAGAAAATTCCCGCTCCTCCGTGAGAAATACGAGACCGGTGCGTCTCACAGGTGTCGCTCATCGGTAATCACCAGCCTCTCGTCATTCTCCCGCAGCCCTCAGTCTCATCCTGCTCGCCACAGTAAATATAATGAATGGCGAATTTAGAACGCAAAAGCCGAATCCTGGACATTTTGGGAGATCACAAAATCCCGGGGCAGACTCTTCACGGAGACTCACTAGTAGCCTTGACTTTTTGTTTAACCGCTCTCTTACCGGTAGGCGTGGCTTGGGAGCAGTGTTGCCAGATTAGAAATGTCCAAGTGTCATACCAGAAGCTCAAAATTATCGTAATTGGAAAAAAATTATCGTACATGAGTCAAACGTACAGAAAACGGCTTATTGACCACCGACTTTTTGACACGACATGAAAATGACGTTGCTAAATTTGTTTCTAAAATATCGACCTCAGTTTGAAAAATACTGACCTCAGCGCCGCGGAAGGAACGTTAACTTTTTATTATTTATTTTTTTTTACTTTTCTTCTTGCAAAACATACAGATATGACATGTGATAAACAACTTTGTATACAATATACAAAAAGAATATTAACTTGTGCTCAGAGAGTTATTCTCCACAGTGATTGGCCGAGAAGACATAACATGAGATGAGATGGAAGACGCGTATCACCCCGTTCACGTTCTTCTCACGGTAGATGTAGAGTATAAAAGATTACAACGACCATCAAGTGTCACACAATGCAGGTAGCTCTAGCCGTTCACCAGTAAGGTAAACGTTTCTATGGTAACAGCCAGTTGGACGAATCAGCAGACGTTGCTACTACGCTTAGGATTGTGGGTAGTGTAGTTTTTTTTTCCATAAGATCGTGGATAAAACACGTTTTTCTTAAAACTAGGTTGATTTCATATGAACTTATAACTTTAACAGGAGCTTCGTTTCACAACCTCATAGCTCATGGTCAGTCTACCTCGGATGGTTTAGACATTAGGGCTGATAATCTAAATCCTTATCGAGAAATACTGTTGACCGGAAGTTCTATACATCCCTACTCCACGTTCCGGAAGCAGGAAGTGTGACATAGGCCTATATTTGATTAAGTTGCCTGCACAATCTTTGTGAAAATCTAACAATGGCCAAAATATAATTACTGCATTAGACAGTGGAAATACTTTAATTATAAAATCAGTATCATGACATTAAATGTGTTTTTTAGGTCACTGCGATGCATTTTTCACTACTTACTGACAGTTTGAGTTCCAGCCCTCATTCATTGGTTGGTGACTGCATATTTTACAACTTTTTTTGTTCCCCAAGGTTATCAGTGCTGATCTTCTAGAGCGCTGCAATACAGGAACCACGGCTCAGAAACTCACCAATGACCTGCTGCGCAGCCTGTACGACAGAGACTGTCTGGCTTCTCACTCAATCTCAGGCATCGTTAACAGCAAGCGAGGGATGCCTAAGCCAGCTCTTCCGGCACATGAGATCCAGGCCATTCTGAGTACGTATAAGGGACGGTTTGTAACAAGTACTGAACTGTGGGCGTCCTTTAGTTAGTTTGAGAATTCATTCAGTTCCATTTCATTAACTGCAATCAGGCCATTGTGAAGTTTTTGATTAATTGTGGTCTCAAGTTTGCAGCTTTGATTACCAGTGAAACATTCTCCACAGGGACAGTGCAGCGGTTCTTCCCCGGAAAGACGGATTCAGAAATAAAGGGCTACGTTCGACAGAAGCTGCAGAATGAGGCCAAGAGACTTCGGAAAAGGCCACACCCTGTTGACGATCCATTGGTGGGCTCGTTCAAGGGGGCAGGAGCAACGTTTGAGTATTGAGTGTTGACTTCCTTTGGACATCCCCAATGAATTTTAAAATGGAATCTAGCGACTCAAAATTCTGTTAATAAACTTCAAATTTCAGCAAAAGTTCTATCATCATTTACTCAGTTTTCCTTTATTGCAGTTCCAAATCAGTGTGCGTACAGGTTTCGTATGACATGAGGGTGAGTAAATTATGACAGAATTTCAATTTTTTGACTATGGGTGCCCAATTAATCGAAATAAAACCAAAATCACTTAATGGCTTAGTGTGATTATCAAATCTCAAAGACTGCGATTTAATTGCATAAATATTTGCGCTGTGTTTCAGAGTGAATCGCAGCACTGTATTCATTTACACGGGAGCACCTCGTGTCTCTGAATTTTAGTTTTTTTCTCAAAATCATGCACCCCTATTGCTGAGCGAACTATCCCTTTAAGATCGTATTGGCAAGCTGTAGAGTACATGACAAACTATGTGTGTATGATCTTTATCATGTTGATTACACAAAACTATGACTTTGTATCGAGTTGAAATTGCAAAATGAACCCTGGAGTCACAGTTAGAAGTAGATTGAAAAGAGTATCTTCAGCGTACCTCCAGCATCACTGCCAGACATTATCACACACTGTTTGTCGTGCGCTAAAACTTCGAACGGCGTAGACTGAGCTGTGAACACAGCGGCAGATGGTTAAGCATCGCTCTCCTGTAAAATTACATGGTTGTCACTTGGTAGGGGGGTTACATCGTGATTGATGTAGTTCAGACTTGTGGTATTTTAGTTGATCACATGTTGAAAGTGTGCCCTGGCGTGTAATGTGAATATATTTTTCTGTGTGTGTAATGTGAAATACACTCGTGCCTCCTATAGCATATTGGACTCCTCACTGTGGCCTTATCAGTCAGAAAACACAGCAGTACAGTTCTCATTTCGAAAGCACTGTGATTATATCCATTAAAAAAACAACTGGTCTGTCTTGAATGTGTGGCGTCTTTTTTTGTCTTGATTGCAGATTCTGCTCGCGGAAGCTTATTGAATCGGCTGCTTGTAAACGTACAGGTTTTTTTACCTTTCCAGACAGAAGCACGCAGGCTCCTGAAGGCCAACGGCTGTGTGAGTAAATTAACCCCGCACTCACCAGCTGTATCACCGCACACACCCCTTTCAGGGGGAGAAAAACACATCACCGAACACATGGCACAAAGGATGGCGTGGGAACTGCATATGGTACATAATCAATAGGCCTTATCATGCACACACAACCTGAACTGCAGACACACCAGCATTGGGCTAGACCATTATCAGTGATACATGACCCTAATCCATTTAGGTGTCAATGATACAACAGATTGAGGTTCGGGAAAACAGCGGTGTGGCACTGGGGACGATATCTTCACCGATCCAGCCATCTTACAGACCTTGCCTGTATTTCCACTCACTAGATGCTAACAGCAAATCAATGGGCTTCTTTTGTTTCTGCAGGATCAGACATCCTCATTGTGTTGTTGTGTTATCGGCGCCATGTTGTGTGAGTGTGTGCGTAAATCGCTTTGAATATACCACCAGGATAGAGGCCTCTCCCAGAATGTTTTCTTTTTTCTAATGCGAGGATGTAAACGTTGCGAGGAAGCGAATATTTCAAACGGCGTTACAGTGCGGCCATTTGATCTCTTGAAGGTTCCAGTTGATTTACGAACAAGAAAAGTGCTTCAGCTGTATTCGCCAATATTTTCACTGCGCAGTCAAAGAAAACTTCAAAGTTGAAGGTTGGGGCGTCAAACAGTCCTCCGGGCTCGCATCCTTCTCCGAAGGGGCCAACACAAACACGCCTCGGCCCTCCGTGGGGCCCTCGCTGAACCTGGGCAAAAGCAGCGGGGAGGACAACCGAAATTAAACGTTTGCAGAACGCAGGAGAAACGCCTCCTCCTGTAGACCCATGCGTTTCCCGCTGAGCTGTAATATGTCATCTGGGCAGCAACTTCGGTGGAGGACATATCCCACAATGCCCTGCAAGGCAGGGTGCCGCGGTACCCGTTGCGGCTCACTAACATGCCTCCACGTGCCATCTTAACTTTTCATTTGTCTTCTACCTGTCAACCGGAGGAAAAAAAATGTTTGGAGGAAATGATCCTCCCCGACGGTTAACATTGCACTTTTATTCAACAATCCACAAGCATCTTAGATGAGCACAAAAAGTCTAATTCAATCTTCTTAATCCCAGTCATAACATATATCGTACGTTTCAGGGACTAGACTCTAAAATGTAGGATTACATGCACATTTTCTTGTGTATGTGTAACTGCTGTTTATAGCTTTGCTTTTATTTGTTTTGCTTTGCTTGGTTTTGTTTGGACCAAATTTTTCTATTTCTATTGGTTTTGTCTAGATCTTTTGGATGTATAATATAAGCCTAAACCACTGTTTTTTGTTTGTTTGTCTTTTCCCACTCTTTGCTTTGATTTTGTCTCATTCTTTTGTAAAATATAAGTTCAAACCGACGTTTTTTCAAGCCCTCACTTAAGGTTTTTTTTTTTTGTCTGTTTTTTTTTTTGTTATTGAAATCCTTTTTTGGTTTGCTTTTGACATTTCTTTGTTTTGTTTGGATCTTTTGTATCTATAAAAATACTTTGTTTGTTTCTCTGCCTAGCTTAGTTTTGATCTTGCATTTGTGTAATACAAGATCAAACAGTCATGCTTGCGTTTTTGTTTTGACCTTAAGTCCACGTAGTTTTGTTTTGTTTTGCTTTGCATTGCTATACTTTTTTTTGTTTTGTTTGGATGTTTTGTGTGCATAATTAATGTCTGAACAGCATTTTATTTTTATGTGATCTTTCATTTGTGCAATACAAGATCAAACGGTAGTACTGTGTTTTGACTTGATCTTTTATGTTTAATGTAAGACCAAGCAGCTGTTTTGTTTTGTGTTGCTTTGCTATACTTTTTGTTTGGTTGTTGCATGTGTAAAAATACAAACCCAGCTGTGTTACATTGTGCTGTTTTCTTCAATAAACCTCAGTACTCTTTTAATTAGAGTTCTTTGACTCATCTTGGGATTCTTGTTGTTCTGTCTGTCGTGGCGGCAGGATAGGGAAAGGCCAGCTGTCATGTTTCCAAATCAACAAAGGCTGTTTTTATACGCATTCTCTTGGGCTGAGTGGGATTTTCCACCAGCGAGACTCTGAGAAATCCATTCGTAAACACGCAACGATCTGAGCACAGTTGACATTCATAGTCATGCGTGTAGGAAGAACGTGTTTTTGCGGCTGTTTCTTTCTCTGCGTGTTCTCCCGCTGAGAAGTGCATGTTCAATTAAAGCACAGGGGGTGACCATTGGTCCAAACCAAACAGAACACGCATACGGCAGCGGCTCGGGATGGTCAGTTGTCAGGGCAACACGGCCCCTGGAGAGGGACCAGGGTGAGGCAAACACCTGCCCTACTCTGATCTGTGGGGAATTACTCTGACTGAGAGCAGATGAGCATCCTTAAAACCGAGAGAGCGAGCGTGAACGAGCGAGGAGGAGGAGGAAAAGCCGGGCGAAAACGCGAGCATCTGTCCAATGAGAAGAGTGGAATTTATTTATTATCAGGAGGAAGAGGTGGTTCCATGGGGTGGTTTGATTAATGTCCAACCCTCCATCTTGTCAGTCCGTTTTTGTCTGCTGAAAGGAAAACAAAGCACGGGGGGTTGAGAGAGCGAGCGAGAGAGAGAGAGAGGGAGAGGAGAGGGGTGGTGGAGGGGTGTTCGGTTAATGGCTGCCACTGAGGTTTCTTTTCATGTCGCTTGGGCCCGTCAGCTTTGATTGATGGCTCAGACAATGATTGGACAGACCCTTAGCTCCTGCTCACCAACCATGGGCATTATGGGAAAAGGGAGAGAAAATGGGAGCGCAAGAAGGAGAGAGAGAGATCTCGTCCAATGAGAGGGCAGAAAAGCACCAATGCAGCCAATCAGAGGAAGGGAGAAAATAGAGCAAGAAACCAAGCGCCTGAGAAAGGGAGAGAGAAAGCGAGAGAAAGGAACAGAGGAAAAGAAAATAGAGACAGACAGAATGAATAAAAGAGGTGGAGATTTAGATGAAGCCTGTCTGATCTCACTCGATTATATATGTGGATATAACAGTCTGAATGTGTAACCACTCCATCCAAACCTGTTCACTCTCACTCTCTCTCTCTCCGTGGTTTTCTGTTGGCTTCTCAAACCACATTTTTGTTTGCAAACAACCTCGTGGCTGTAAGAATCCGTTAGTAATGAAAGCAGTGTCTCGGTCTATCTGACAGACTGTCTAGCGATCAGAGACTAGTGGTCTGTAAATGCGTTCGCATGGGGTCAGCACGCTAAGTGTAGCTACCTCAGTGTTTTGTGTCATCTGGAAGTAAGAACAATAGCCCAAAAACCTAAAATAGCTTTTAGTGGTAATCACAGTTTGGACCTGCTCAGGGCTAAAAGTTGACGTTTTGAGGCACACTGAAATAGACAGAAACGGGAAGCAGTTTTCTTTCGGGACAACTTCAAATTCAGGAGCTGTCTGTCATCATTTCCCAAGGCCGAAAGAACTACTGAAGCATGATTCTGTCAGCAAAAAAACCCCTTTGAGAATTTCTGACAGAATAAAAGTTTGTCTTTTTGAAGAGCATGTTATTCATACCAGGCCACGATAATTTTGAGTTGTATATATTATTTTAAATGACATTTTCAAAATATACTTTTTATTATTTGTTCATTTTATTATTATTATTATTTTAGCTTATTATATTATATTTGCTAAATACTTAAGTTTCAGGTTCAGTTCTCACTATGAACTGAACAACGACCTTACTAACTATTAATAAGCCGTAATTAAGAGTATTATTAATAAATTATTGTGGCAAAAGTCATAGTTAATAGTTAGTTAATAGTGAGAATTAGACCCTAATCTAAAGTGTGACCTTATTTATTTATTTTTTTATTACATTAAACATTTTGTGCAGCTCTTTGATGTATGATATGTCCATCCTGTTCTAGTATCACTTTGGGTGAGAGAGAAACTGTTGCTGTCACTATTTCTGCCGCAGAATAAATGCACTGCAGATGGAACAGAATTTGATGGCACATAATGCAGAATATTGTATCGCACAATAAAATGCTGTTTAATAATACAATAATTTTGTGAGCAATGAACCGTAAGTTATATATTTAATATATTTAACGTTTTAAACAAACGTTTTTACAAAATTGGACTAAAAATATGATCTGTTTTATATGTATACGACGAATATAATCGGAACTAATCATGTATAGATCGAGGTCATGTGACAACAGTAGCCTACCATTGAAATATAGAGCATGGTGTTAGAGCACACCAAGGTCATGGGTTCGATTCCCAGGGAATGCATGAACTAATAAATTGTTTGCCTTGAATCCAATGTAAGATGCTTTGGATAAAAACATCTGCCGAATTACAAAAATGTGAATGTAGACAGTACTGCAGTATTGTACCAACCAGTAAGAAACAGTTTGGGGAAAAAAACCTGTATGGTGCAAATAATAGAAACGGTGTATTTTTGTGTAAAACAGAATGGAGATACCTGGCTCTGGTTGGAGTGGGTATTATTAGGTTTGGGAAGAGGAACATATGTAGTGGAGCCGCAGGGGCCTGGGGGGACGCTTGATCCCGTGGCGCCGCTCCTCTCTTCTGCCCCCAAATGGAAGCACAAATTGAGTTGGTAGGGCTGAGTAAATTGAATTTACCGTGGGAGCCCCCCACCATTACCAGCCCCACACTGAGTTTAGGGTCATCTGTTTTAGTTGGCAAATTGATTTTTACATTTTGGCCCTTGTCCTCTGCCATCCTGTCCTGCTCTTCCTCTCTCTCTCTTTCCCACTCGTTCTCGTTCTAGCTGATGTTTATAGCCATGTATGATGGTAATAATGGGAACATAGTGGTTTGCATCAGTCATGTAGCGTGTGTTTGGTCAGTTCATGTGATTTTTGCACTGGAAACACGAGCGCATGACTCGGTTTATGTATCTTGGACGTATCGTTTGTCGATGTTCTGTTCATAAATTAGTCTGCAAATGATTCACAGATGTAAGGATCCATGTTTGTAAAGCTTGTCTAATCATCTGTATTGTGAACGAACGTGTCCCCAACCTTTATGAGGTTATGGCGTATGACTTTGTGTGTGTGTGTGTGTGTGTGTGTGTGTGTGTTTCGCCACTTTAGAGCAGTAGAAGTTGTGCTCTTCAGTCTCTGTGATGATAGCAGCATTGTAGCAATTAATTAAACAAAATTAATTACCCTCCTTATCATCCGGGTACACATTCACGCAAAGCACTCTCTCCATCTTTCTCGAACACACATACACACACACTTATATACACAGATTCACCCTCTCTTTCTCTTTCTCAAACACTTTGCAGTAATACATCCAGAGGAAAATGTCATTGCTCAAAAGTTGCTCAATTTTTCTATTGCACTAGTTCATTTTGTGGTTTTTAGGTGTGGTAACACTGACGTAGACACGTTATTATGTGTAAATGATGCATAATTACAAGCAACTAAACCAAACACCAACCGTAACTATAGTAAGGACATGTTAATATTACATGTGTGACCTTTTGAGCTATTTTGCTTCAGAATAGTGGAAAACATAAAACATTTTACACCAATATTTTATTGTAATTCATCTAATTACATATGCAGATTTCAATTACAATACCTATCTTTAAAGGTTGTTTTCTCAAACACATAAGCAGCACTTACATACACCAAATTTTACAATTTTATTATAATATCTATATTCAGAAGGTTTGTTCATCTGGTTTATATAACATTTTATTCATAAAAGCATGGTGCAAATCGTTTTCTGGTTGTTGACATTATTTTTTGATCTATGGAGGGATACAAATCAGATAATTTTTCACTTGGCTTTATCAAATGTTAAAAAAATGTGTCTTTCCTTAACTTAGTTTTCAGATTTTTCTCCTTAACTATAGGACTGTCATTTTAAGATAATTTGATGAAAAATATATATATTTGTTCCAGTCTCCATTTGCTCTCCTTTTCATCTCATTGCTGTCTAGAATTGAGATCCTGTTTGCAGCTCTCCCTTTTGATTCCCCATCATTTTTAATCCTTTAAAACTATTTATTTAAGTAATTAAAAGTAGTAAACGGTTGTGGTGTGTGTCATGTCACACAGAAGACAGATTATATAGTTTCATTGACAGTTGGTGTCAGACGTGGGTGTGATCAAGTGTTTGAGCGGGACGTTACACTATTAAATCATCTTATTTTGACATCCCATTACCTGCCTGAAGTCACTTCTCGTTCTCAAACACACACTTACTATATACTCAAGCATTCCCTTTAAAAGAGAACTTAGTTGGACGCGTTGAGTGTGTGCGTGTGTGCCATCCTCCCGCTGTGTACAATAGTGGGGTCTTTTCCTCGCCCCCGTGCGTATGGTGAACAGGATGGGGGTTTCTGGCCTGCGGGGTTGGGCCCCTCTGGTGTCTTGAAGCGGGTTCTGAGTGAGATTGATGAGGGTCGAGACCCCCACCTCCCCCCCTCCTGCCCCACCATGTCCCCCCCGAGGGCAGAGATTGCCTGTACACCCCCGAACACTCTCGCCTGCCAGAACCCTCCGTGTGCACGGGGCAAACCCAGCTGCGCCCCTCCATTCCCAATCTTTCTCTTTATCGTGTCTGTTTCTCCTTTTATTCCTTTTATTGCTTGTTTCTTGCTTTTTACTTTCCCCACTCGGGATTGAGTGTCCTGGCAGTGCAAAGGCTCAGAGATGATGTGAGGCTTGTGCTTTCTCTTTTTACTCTTGAAAGCAACAGAGAGAAAGAAGCAGAAAAAGTGAGAGGGAGAGAAACAAACACACTCACATGGATGCAGGTCCTGATTTATTTCCGGAGATCTGATGCAACCGAACAGCTGAAAGATGCAACCAGATGTTTCCGCAGTGCTGAATCACACCTATAGTGTAAAACATGGTGAAAATGACTGATTTACGATTTCGGAATAAAAAGAGACATCCAAAAATCCCCTCAGTAAAAGCAAATGTCAAATAAGATATCATTTTGATATCTGATTTCTGTTTTGGGAATGTATGTAAACTACTGCATATTCAATTAGAAAAAGTTTCATTTAGCATTTTTAAAGACAACTCTTCGGAAAGCTTTTAATACAAAAATATTCTTTCCACTTTCAAGAGTGGTGATACATTGTACGAATATTTTCATATTTGCAACTTTTGTCAATTGAACTGAGATTCACTAATGTTGTTCAGATAACCTAATATTTTGAGTTTCTGTTGATTAAACTGATCTTTCTTTGCATTGACTCAGTTTCGATTAACAATGTTGTCATTTTTTAATAGTATATCAAGAAACACATTCATTAGCACGAACCAACAATGAGCAATACATTTGTCACAGTGTTTATTATTCTTTGTTAATGTTAGTTAAAATACAAGTGTTCATTGCTTGTTCATGCTAGTGCTTAACAAATACAACCTTTGATTTTAATGACGTATTAGTAAATGTAATATTAATATTAACGAAGATTAATACATGCTGAAAAAGTATTGTTCATTCTTAGTTCATGCTAACTAAGGTAATTAAAGTTTATGTAAAAAATGGAGTTCATTTTGAACATCTGAATGCTATACCCAAAGTGAATAGATATCAAATGCATAAAAGCAGAGCAGAATGAATGTGGTTGGAAAATAAGTGAACTTTCCACACAGACTATTTTCAGAACCCCTTTGCCAATTCATAAATCTCAGGTTTTGATTATTTAAAGCATTCCATGGCGCACCATTCACACTAAATGGTGTGAGTTACATTCCTACGCTACGGAGAAAAAAAAGCCCCCAGAAGGCTTCTTCCATTACTTCTCATTAACTACAGCCCCCGTGGCTGTTGATGTTACATTTCGGTTGATTAAACGTTTGTCATTTACACTTTCATCAAGCATCTCTGTCAGCCTGCGATTCTGTTACAGTGCGAACATGTCAGTTGTCGTCGCTACACGTCCGGTCGTGATGAATGGCTGTTATCAAGTGACCAATCCAAACTCTCAGAGCTTGTTTGAGGGGCAGGCTGAAGTCAGCCGTGACCATCTCTGTAAAAGGTTATGAGTTGTTGTGACAGTTATCGCGTCGTGTTTGTGGTTTTATTGCACGGAGGCAATAAAAGTCAGTAACTCGAAATCAAAGTGACAAGCTGAGTTTTAACAGATGAAGGGTGTTGAGATAAAATGTCAGTTAAAGGCCTCTAAGTGTCGGACTTACAATTTATTTACTCCTTCTAGAACTGGCTTAGAGATATTGGAAAGATTTATCCTGGATCATTTTCTGCATTTCTTTTGAGTTTCTTTTTATTCATTATTTCATTTAGTTTTAAATTATATATATAATTTTAAAAAGTAAACTGTCAGTCCATTTTATTACCTTGCGACTGTTCAAGCAAGATCCTTTGAACACGGACAGAATCAATGCCATAAACTTTTCAGGGCTTATTGAAAGGAAATGACCCCGCATCGCCATTGTGTAAAGAACCGCACATCCTCCAAAACCTGGTTTTGCATTTCCAAACAAATCCTGATTAGCCAATCAGAGGCAGTTAATTGCCGGTGGATTAATGTTGTGTCTTGCTGAGGACAGTTTCAAGCTTTTCCTTGTGATTCCACACTGCTGGAGACGGAGCGGTTGTGCCTCATCCTAATTTTTCACTGTGTGTCAGCGAGGAAATGAAAGAGGTGCTTGTAATAACCCATAAAGAGGCTTTTTATCCGTCCATGACTCTCAAGTGCTCTTTGTCTTTTTTGCACTTTGTCTTTCTGCTCCCCTTTTCTCCTTTTTTTTCATTTCAGACGGTTTTGCACAGTTTGTCTTTAGATAAAATGAAATTACTGCTGTGAATGCCATCAGGCTCATAAGAACATCTGTCATGATGATGATCCTGATTTCTGACCCCTGCATGGCTCGACACACACACACACTTGCACATGCATACACATACAGTACTGTGAAAACATAGGCATTTTAGTATTCTCACAAAAAAGAAATAGTTTTAAGCCAGTTATTTGTATATTTTACTGTAGTGTGTCGGTGGGAAATATCGGTTTACATTTCCAAACATTTTTTCATTTGCCATTCATTTTGAGATTTTTGTATGTACAGAGTTTAAGCTGGTATGATCCACAAGAAGATCTAAACTCATCATCATAGAGTCTGTCTATGAATCTAGAAGAACTGCAGCAACGTCTCCAAGACGTTTGAAGAAACCTTCCTGCAGAGATACCGTACTGGGAGAAGATTTAGGATCCAGTGTAAAAAATACTGCAAGTGAGTATACTTTCAAAAAATGATGTCATAAATTGATTTGATTTATCAATTAACTTCAATTAACTAAATCAAATCAATATTTGGTGTGACCACTCTTTGTGTCCAGGTAAACTTCCTCAGTTTTTCAGGAATGTTTCTTCAAGTGACTTAGAAACATTGCCGTAGTTCTTCTGGATTTAGTCTGTCTCAGTTTTTTCGGTTTCTTCATGAAATCCAAGACAGACTCGATGATGGTGAGATCAGATTTTATCAGATGTTTTATCAGACTCCTTGTGCATATAAAAATCTCACAGGATTATTAATAGCAAAGAAATGTAAACTGATATTTCCTAACGACAAACTACAGCAAAAGATATAAATAACTGGCTTAAAACCCTTTTGTGGGGTTAAAATACTAACGTGCCAAAGACTTTTGGACAGTACTCTACATAATCAAACATAATAACAAAAAGCTAAAATATGGCAGCAATTTATTAATTTACATTTTGGTTAATTGTGCATTTTCTGAAATATACATATATATATATATATATATATATATATATATATATATATATATATATATATATATACTAATATTAATATGTGCTATCATACTAATACATGCACATATTAGAATGATTTCTGAAGGATCATGTGACACTGAAGACTGGAGTAATGATGCTGAAAATTCAGCTTTATATCACAGGAATAAATTACATTTTAAAATATATTACAAGAGAAACCAGCTATTTTAAATTGTAAAAATATCACAATGTTAAAAGCAGCCTCGGTGAGCATATAAGAAACTTTGAGAAACATGTTTTAAATCTTCCCAACTCCAAACTTTTGAATGAGTATGTATGTAAGGTTATGGCATATTTGGAAGATACATTTATCAGTATTTTTGGACAGACCCTCTGTTATGTTTCTCTCTGGAAAAATTCACTGAACTTCAACCACGACTAACAATGCCTTAATGAAACTTAAATATTTAACAGAGTAAAATAACATGCAAAATTAGAATGAGACTGCAAAAGGTCAATGAAACATCACTAAAAACTTCAATGGTGCAAATCTTAATGTGATTAAAAAAACATTATCATGACAAAAACATCAATTTGTCAAAATAAGGCCATCAATACCTTTGGCAAAATATCAATGCCTTAAAAACAGAGACAGATTACAGGTCACCAATCTTGCCATTGTTTTCCAGTTAAAACATCAATTATTTAATATTACATTATATTATATGTAACTACAGGGGCAATGTAGTATTAAAAAGAGGGTATGAATATTTTTTTCTTGTGAAAATGAAGATATCTTCAAATAAATGTAATATCCAAGAGGCAGTTTTCGGATAATATATTGCTTTCTTTTCAACGTGTTTGCAGAAGCCACATTAATATCTCTGTTGGATAAATTTAGGATAAACAGTGCTCTCACACAGACACACACAAGAAAATTCATGCACAATCATGGACACACACACACTTCCTCTAATTCTCTCTCTCTCTCTCTCTGCAGGAGGAGTGCAGTGCTGTGTGCTGTAGAGGGGAGATAATGGCCTCTGGCTCCTCAATCTCTCGGCTGTAATGTGTTTCTGACGCCAGCTAGTGCCTGCAGCCCCCTGGGAGGTTCAGGGACGACATCATGATGGAGTGTCAGGTGCTTCTGTGTGTGTGCGTGAGCATGTCAGTATGCATATCAAACAGCTCCATAATGATATCTGTTTTCCTGCCAGCCGCCCTAGACTACAGGGACCACCTTTGCTTTCTCTATATTCCAATCACATGCAAATGTATATAGGTGCCCTTATGTATACATACAGTCAGTGCAGTTAGAATCTGTTCTGCTATTTTATTGCTTGTTTTTTTTCTCTTATGTTACAGTTCGTGCACCAATCAAGGTGGCATGGTAATGGTAACCATGGTAACCGACTCCTAGCGCACATGATGAAGCTGACCAGCCCCGCCACCAACTATAATCACCACCACACTTCCTGACATGAGCCGTATTAAAAGGTTAGTGGACCTGGTGATGAGTTTCCTGTGACACGAGTCTCAGGCAGACACATCAGTGAATGTTGGGTTAAATCAGGGCTACTTTACAAATTTGGGTGTTTTTATTTCTCAATAAATCACATCTAACATAAAAGGTTGTATATACAGTATGTTTTCAACCTTTTATGTTTAATGTGATTAATTGCGATTTATATGCTATTAATTATTTATATATATATATATATATATATATATATATATGCTGTCAAATCGATTAATTGCATAAAAAACAAATAATTCACTATTTACTCTTAAATTTTAAATATTTAAGTATTTAAATATTTTAATATTTTAATATTAAACGGGCTATTTTGGTCACTTTTGGTAGCATTTGTTTTGCTCCATGACCTGGTTATTTCAACGCTATCTCACGACCAATTCGTACGAGTGATTAAAAAATGGCTAATTCGTACTAATTCATATAACCTCACTCGTACAAATTTGTACGATTTGTCTAAACCTATGTGATGGGTAGGTTTAGGGGTGGGGTCAGGGATAGGTCATTCGTACGAATTCATACGAATTGGCCAATTCGTAAAATATGTACGATTTAGCAAGAATCGTACTAATTCCACCTCGTAAAATTCGCACAAATTCCCGTGAGATCGGGTTGGTTATTTTTGTACCTTTGCCACATGAGCACCAGGGCTCACCATTTTAGGATCCACTGCACCATGGCTCAGACTAAAATCTATGTTTTTAGGTTTTTGTGGATGTTGAGAACAGGATGAGATTGGCATGATGGATACACAATGTAACATCCCCATGTGTGTGTGTGTGTGTGTGTGGAGAGAGAGAGAGAGTAGTTTACGGCCACGGGGTCAATCTGTCTGAATAGTGAGGAGAAAGGGAACCCCTCACATACACTCTCACACACATAATTCACAAAGACAGATCATTCACAGAGAGATATTTCACTCTCCTCTTCGTCTGCAAGGCCTACGGCGTCTCGAGCGAGGCCGTAACTCAGCCGCGTGATTGACGGCTGGGATGGAGAGCTGAAAAGCAGGCTGGACGCGTCAGATCATCTGGCATGTTGGAATGCCAGAGCGTCTGACTATTGTCTGATCTGGACAGGGCAGGCTGTGTGTTAGGGGATGGGAGAACGTGTGTGAGAGTCATTCAAACATTACTGAGACATCGAGAGCCCTCACAGACAGATCAGAGAAGACTACTGTGACGATGGGAACGTGTGTTATCTGATCGGAGCGCGGTTTGGCTAACGCTTAGGTTACAGCAATTACAGGTCACGCATAGACCCCTGCACAAATATGCACACTTCACACCCACACGGGCCTGTCAGATATACATCAATGACAACCCCCTTCCTGAATTTACAACATGGACATCAGACCCCCCCCCCTCAGACAGCTGTCTGCCACCCTCACCCTACCTGTCACCTGATATCTCACACACACACATGTGTAGACATAAACTCTGAACTATGCTGATCAAACACTTCTGATTATTATCACTGTTGAAAACGGTTGGGCTGCTTTATATTTTTGTGAAAACCATGATACATTTTATCCATGTTTTTTTGATGAATAGAAAGTTCAAAAGAACAGTATTTATTCGAAATAGAATCTTTTGTAACATTATAAATGTCTTCAATACTTGCCGAATAAAATGATTATTTCTTTTCAAATATATCTTACCCACCCCAAGCCTAGCTACATATGTAATTGTTTACATATAATAAAATTTTCTCCTTAAATTTCTTTGGATAAATAAAAATAGACACAAATTGTAATTGTAGATGTGGAGTAACCGTCTAAAGCTGTGAGAGTTACAAACTCAAATCATTTGGTTTGCTAATTCTGAGCCATTGTTGAGATCTCTTCTTCTGTTTTTTTGTTGTTCTCTAGAGAATAATCTAAAAAGCAGATGACTCTCCATTTGCTCTCCATTAAATCTCAGATTTAAAGAAATCAGACTCAAAAGTTCTTTCCTACGGCCTTGTTTGTTATTTTTAAGCAAATGAATGTCTGTAAATTAAGATTCAGTTTGACTGCCTCATTTTAATCTCAGTAGTTCCACAGTAGTAACAGAAACATGGTATTTTGGCCGGTACTTTAGTTACCATGGCACATTTATACAAAGAATGTTCAAGTCCTGTCAGTCTCCACAGAGTTTGAAGCAATTTATCATAATTCTCTGCTCACGCGCATGAGAAACATCTCTCAAACTGTGTTTTTACATCGTGACTTTCAGCAGAATGAAACGGGAGACGCCACCCAGAAAGAGATGACCTCCGACCTTGTCGTAATGCCAGCCTCCAGGCGTGCTGACTTCACAGAAGCAGATGCACACAGCTCTTTCTGTTGTGTTCTTCAGCTGCCAGGCTCTGGAGCCATGGGGAGAAAAGCTCAAGGACAGGGAGAGAGGAGACGGAGCCCTCGCCTCCGGGCCTGTTCTGGACGCCACTCTCAGATGTTGCCCAGGTAACAGGACAGGCGGGTTTATGGGATAATGTGGGCGGCTGGTGTTCTGGTTTGCGGTTATCAATGCACAAGATACCCTATAGCGTATAATTAAGCACATAACCAACAAGATTATAAATATATAATCAAAACAAGCTCGAAGAGGAGTCCACTGCAATAAAAAACACAGATTATAAACCTAATGAGCCCAAGCAGGAGCGTGTGTGTGGCTGTGTGTGTGTGTGTGTGTGTGTGTGTGCGTGGACAGTTTGACAAGCCGAGGAGATTCCACTTTGCTTCAACTCTCCAGATGCCATCACCATGGCTACACCAGGCTGGGAACCTGACCCTTGACCTCTCAAAGGGTCACTAAGTGACCCCTGCTGTTTGTACAGAGAAACTCCTTAGTGACGATTGAGGGAGAAAGACATCTGGCGATGTGTGTGTGTGTCTAGTGAATTAGGCATAATGGACGAATCCATAACTCTGAATAAAAGTTTTAGACATTTACAATGATAGAGTGGGGTTTTGAATTTTGATGCTTGTGCGAGTGTCTAAAATAAGAAATATTAAAACGTTACTTGTCTCCATTTCTCCCAGCTGACAAACTAGTGGGGGGGAAAGTCTATCAAAGTGCTATTTCTTTTATACTCCCTCACTTTTTTTCTTTTCCATATTCATTTAACATGACATGCACTTGTTTTGTGCTCTCTCTCTCTCTCCCTCTCTCTCTGTATGTCTATGACGCCCACATTCTTAATATATGCATCTCCAACTCTATTATTCTCTCATACTATTGGACATTTCTAATCACGCCCAAATCTCTCTCTCTCTCTCTCTCTCTCTCTCTCTCTCTCTCTCTCTCTCTCTCTCTCTGCCTGTGTCTTACATATTTATATGCTACTGCTGATTTTGAACTTTATATTCATCAAAGAATCCTTTCATCAAAAAGATTAAGCAGCACAGCTGTTCACAACATTGATAATAATAATACATGTTTCTTGAGCATCAAATCATAACATATTAGAATGATTTCCGAAGGATCATGTGACACTAAAGACTGGAGTAATGATGCTGAAAATTCAGCTGTGAGATCACAGAAATAAATTACATTTTAAAAATATATTACAATAGAAAAGGGTTATTTTGAATTATAATAATATTTCACAATATTACGGTTTAAATTCAGCCTTGGTGAGCATAAAATACTATTTTTCAAAACATTAAAGAAATCCTACTAACCCAAAACTTTTGAACAGTGTTGTACATTGAAGACATGATGCCAAAAGTGCCCATATGGTTACAATTTCTGGTGAATTTTGCGAATGTGTACAAATTAATTAAATGCTACTATTTGTCAGTATGTGTTCAATGTCATATAAATTACTTCTCCAGTTCTATTAGTTATATAGTTCAATTTAATACTGCCATTTTGATGTTTCTGTGCCAGATAAATGCTTTAATTGCTAATTACATATTTGCTAATTATAGCTTCAGTGTAAATGAATGAATGCAAATAAAAAACACGCATACTACACTGTAAAAAATATTGTTGGTTTAACTTAAAAATTAAGTAACCTGTTTGCCTTAAAATTTTAAGTTAATTGAAATGGAAATATTGAGTTAATACAATGAAGGAGATTGATTTAATCACCAGAAACTCAAAATATTATGTTATCTGTCCTACGACATAAATTATTTAAGTTGATTTGACAAAAGGAAAATTGTGATGCAAATCATGAAAATATTTTTTTACAGCGTAGAGTCATACTATACAGAAAAGTGTATTATTTTAGTGCATAACATCGGTATGCAAACTGGAATACGTGCATTATATATATTTTAAATGGTATTTTATTATTACTGTTATGTAAAAAAAAAAGTTCTGTATTCCAATGAAATCTGCTATTAAACTCATGGACATTTAGTCTTGATTGAGTGGCAGACTCAGAAGGAGCCTGGGGCCTTAGAGGCCACAGGGCAATAGTGCATGATAATATACAGAACAGAAACACGCGGGAGTCAAGCAGAGCCCAAACACACATCCTGTCTCCTGTAGGACTCCAGGTGCTGCGGCGTATCACATTTCCATGTTCAGTCCCCAGAACGCTGCCAGTCAACGTGCCGAGAACTCGAAGCGAAAGACCGTCTCTGTGTTTGAGGGTGATACAGCACATATGGCCCAAATGATCTGGCAACTCTATTTATTACACACAAGAAGTTAAATTGAGCCTTATGAAGAGTGTGTGAACATACAGCCCTGGCAGCGGCCAACCGGCGTGATGTTGCGCAGGCCTGAACGAGTGTGTACGTGTGCCTGGAATTTCTATATAACGTAGTTAAAGGCCATTTCTCTCTCCCGAGCGCGCTGAATCGAGCTCTGTCAACTGGTTTAAAAAAGTTTTCCACGTCTTGATTACTGCCATCTTCAATCACATCTCATTGGACAGCCATAAGGGAAGCCGCATTTTAATTAGTCATATTA
Source organism: Cyprinella venusta (assembly GCA_038021265.1). Taxonomy (NCBI): domain Eukaryota; kingdom Metazoa; phylum Chordata; class Actinopteri; order Cypriniformes; family Leuciscidae; genus Cyprinella; species Cyprinella venusta. The sequence continues at coordinate 41,719,324 of CM075863.1, forward strand.
ATTAATACAGCTGTTAAGAGTCTCGGTCCAGTTCCCATTAGCATCAAATCATTTCACATGCCCAAACTAGAGTGCATGCAACATTGAGTTGTACTTCAGATTTTGTTGTTGCTGTTGTTGCTTTTATCTCACTTTCCAGGTGTAATTGATTCAAATTAGTTCCAAACTCACATGAGAATTGACTTAAATCGTATTAATGTTTGTAGCCAGATGAGTTTCATTAATATATAAGCATCTCTCTGGAGTTTGGGTCCCAGGAGCTCTAATGCAATAACGCATCTTTAACTACCATCTGCCCTGAGTTATGGTCTAATTACCTAATAACCTCCAACATTAATGAACAGAATATAACGTTGTAATGTTTTAATGTAGCACCTGCGTAATAATGTCATCTAAACTTGCTCTCTGACAGTTGTAAACATCTGAATGTCTGCTGTTGCTTTAGTCGATGACTCCGGGTTTTCTTTCCAGTGAGTGATGCTGTGTTTTCATAACCGAGACAGATCTTCAGCACTTACTGTAGATAATTCAGAGCGTACGTTCACCCCGTCACTTTATTACACACTTTATTAAAGCACTCTGACCAGAGATGAGTGGCTGCAATATCCACACCATTATTTTTCTTAATGCCTGCGATCTATCTCTGTGCACTAATGCATCCACGGAGGATTTCACCGAGTGTGTGCGTGTACGGTCATTGTGAGATTTTTGCATTTAAAAAACAATAAATGAAAATATAATGAAATGCTTTGTTTACTAGGAAATCAAATTTTTATGCAAACATGTCACGTCTTTGACGTTCTATTGAGATTCTTCATGTTATTGATACATATCCAAAACATCATCTGAATTACCAGCTGTGCAGATCTGGATTCACTGATGAGTGTGTGATTGGGGACATGTTTTGGTCCCCATGAGGAAAACAGCTTATAAATCACATTACGTGATGTTTTTGGAAAATGTGAATGGGTGTGATGGGTACGTTTAGGGTTAGGGGATAGAATACAGTTTCTACAGTACAAAAATTATTATGCTTATGGAAAGTCCCCATAAAACATGAAAACCCAACATGTGTGTGCACGTGTGCTAGCAGCTGAGCGAGGTGAGGTATGTAAATCGTGTTTGCTGATGTATGTGTTTGGCATTCTTATGGTAATGGTGTCAGATAGCATGTAATGAATTCATTATACTGCCTTATTGCACCCTCATCTGCCAACAGAGAGCCACCCAGGGACATACTGTACGTGTGTGTTTGTGTGTGTGGGGTTAGTTGAAAAATATTATGTGGCATTATCATTCCTAATAAGATAAGGATCCTGCTTTTGTTTAACTATAGGGAGTGTTTCTTTTTTATTTAATGACAAAGCATTTAAATGCTTGAATGTATTCACATTCATTTTTTAGTCAATTTATTCAGTTATATTTTCTCTCTGTTATGGTGTAGAAGTCATTTGTAGTGTGTAGAATCTCGGGTCCCATACGGTTGAGTATGTGGCATCCTTGCTAATCTGCTCAGCCCGGCCTCGTTTCTTTAGTTATGAAAACTAAGTTATTGAAACTTATGGCTATGGAAATGTTTGAATAAACCTTTGATTGCAAAATGGAGAAGATCAGTCTCAGGCTCTAAATTTTATTAATTCATTTCTGTACCGACTAGTAACATCCCGAACTGCACTGCGTATTGCTAATTATTACGTATTATATAGTTATTCATTACTTATAATGATGATGGTAAGGGCAATGAAGGAAAAATAATTTTCCAGCAGAAATGTAGGTTGATTGAGTATTAGTTATGTTTGGAATGGAATACCGGCACACTGCACAATATGTGCTGTACTGCATGGAAATAATCATCATAGACACTGACAGGAACAAACCCTATCACATATTTACATTAGTGGTCACTCTGGACGTCTTTTTATTATTTTATTACATTTGTTCCACCCGAATATGTGGTTACATATTAGCTATAAACCCTACTATATTTTAAATAGCACATAAAATGCAACAATACTTTCAAACAGCAGAATCCTACGCTGACCTCAATCTTATGCTGCATTCAGCAAAAAACTAGTGTCATCTGGTTATCTTGAAAAATACAAATATTTGTTTTGCATTTTTAAACCAATTGAGTGTAAAAGAAACTTAACTTTTGGTAATATGATAAAAAAAAACATTAAATTAAAATCATTTCAGATGTTTGTTCTGGTTTATTCAAAATGACAAACGTAGTAGGTCAAATGTGCATGTGGTGCACTGCGCAATGCATTATAGCCTACATAGGCTACCACACAGCAGTAATAGTACACCACTGCAGTACTAGTATTTGTACAAGCCACTGAGTAAAGTGTCAGAACAGACTGGGAGTAAAAAAAGTCAAGCACTTCATGTTTGAGTAGGCCTCTACACACAAACTCTTTACCTCACAAACACTCACTCACACACAATCTCCTTCCCTCTAGCTCTGCTTGGCTTCATATTTCTCCATTACGCAGGTTTTTAAACACCTCTTGTACTCCTATTAGAGAAAAAAGAAGCAGAAGAAGAAGAAGTTCTGCACTATTTATCCCGTCAGACTATCAATCAATGTCGCTCTCGCTGCCCCGTCTTGGGCGCAAAGACAGCGCTACGCGGCCAGCCATTTGTCAAAGCGGCCCCGGAGGCTACGCATGGCTGTGTCCGGGGAGGACGGCCTGTCGTCGGGCCGACGTGGATGAACGAAAGCGCTATGCAAATTAGCGGCTAATCTGTGGCGGAACACAGGCGCGCCCGGCTCGCAGGTTCCATTACTCCTCTTTAGCTCGGTTGATTATGATTAAACTGATGCCTGCCGATCGGTTTTAACCCTTTTGCCCGCCAAAAAAGCAGCCCGGTGCGGATGCTTCCGTTTGGCTGGAGGCGCGTGGAAGATGAACTGTCTGTTTGTATAAATAAACACGGTAAGTTTGAGTCAGGATGGTTCCCCACAGAATCAGCAGTTTAGAGTGAAACTCACCTCTTTGAGATGATGTTTATGAAACAACCTTATCAAAATGAGAGAAAAAGAGTAGCTCAGGTTGCGTTGACATACTTCACAGTTGAATTTAGTTTTTGCCACCTTGCTGGGGAAAAAGGCTAAAAGATGAAATTTAAAGTCAGCTTGAAACAGTCAACAATGTCCCAATGTGTACTAGTGAGCAGGCAGCGTCCTTTACTGTCCTTATGAATTTATGAACACAATATAGCCTACTGATTCATCATGAGGGTGGGGTGGGGTGGGGTGGGGATGTTCCCACTATGTACAGTACCTAGCACTATTTTTTTACAGCCTTGGTTGGGGTTCCAAGTGAGCCGATACTAAAATATGACGCGTAAACACTGCAGATCACTGATGGTCAGAGAAAACAGCTTCATTGGATTTGCGACATGAGACACCAAAACCCGCTAGATTTAAATAGTCAGCAACAGCCAACTGCAGTATAATTTGTTCGCATTCATGACTTTTTTTAAATGACTTGCTTTAAAAGGCTGCACACAACTTGAAAAAAGAAATGCTGTATCGTAGTCAGAAACCGAAGTAGCGGTGCAACTATAATCGCACCAACTTTAAAGCGGTATTAGTAACAGTTACCGCTTTAGCCGAGTCGTAGGCCTACCACGAAAAGCGCTATGAGTGAATGGCTTCTCGAACAAGAAAAAATGTGGGGCAGGTCTTGATTTTGTACCTGGGGATTTGATCCATTGGAAGGTTGTGGTTTGCTGTGATGTTATATGAGTGACAGTTTGCCCTGCCCTCGCACTAGTAACATCATCAGAGAAGAGTAGAGATGTGAAGTTACTTTAATTATAGATTATGAGGACACGTGAATTTTGATTAAATAATGATGTGGACGAATAAATCGTTTACACTCCATAAAAGGTGGTCACTTTTGATTTCATGGGGACTTTAAAGGTTCTTCACTATACAAATTCTGAACTCAGAATCAAATGTTAGACTACAACAGAACAACAACCTCTGATTATTTCATTAGGATTTGTCATTTATTTCCAGCAATTTCTATTTCAGTTAGGCTATGTAGTGCACTCATTTTGTTTGTGGTTTTGGTATGTTTTTTTTCCAACCCGCATAATAATCCTGTTCAGGGTCCATTGTTCCTACAATTTTACTGTTATTCCTGAACAGCACAATCTTTATGCGAATACAGCACGCAGACCAGTTTGCTGTTTTCTTTCCCTGATCCATCCATTATATAATGCGCAAGGGAAAATAGGGAACAAGGGAATTGGAGATGTGAACGAGAGAGGGATGATTCTATTCAGTAGAATAAAACAAAGAAACAACAAAATAAATGTGTCATCCTTTTTCCCCCTCCTCCTTTAAAACCACTCTATCTGCACCAGTAGCCCATCTGTCTATTTCCTTCCCTCTATGGACTATGATATGACATAACTTCATTCTCTCAATAGATTGACAGTAATTTCATTTTCAATTTGTTGAGGTTCGAGGCAGTAATGAAGACTGACGGGAGCTACTGCCACCTGGTGGTCAAATAGAAGACTGCAGCGCTTGAACCTGTTGTTCAAGAATCTCGCCACGAGGAGGAGCACTAATACAACATCTACCACGATTTCAATAGGTAAATAAAAACAATGCAATTTATGTTTAACTGAGGTAATGGAATATGTTGAATTGTAATTTCAAAGTAAATAATAATGCAACAAAAAACTTGCTTTTTCAGAATGATATGACATATCATATAATGATGACATATAATGATATGACATAAAGACTTCTTCATAGACAATGGTGTATTTCCAAAAACACTTAGCCTATTTAATAACCAATGGCATCAATAGAAATGTGCATTTAATTAAGATGGCATTTCACCCCCCCCCCCCCCCCAAAAAAAAATAAAATAAAAATAGATTTATATTTTTTATATATATTATATATATATTTATATAAACCGTGAAGACCAGAATTGTTTGACCAGAAAATGACCAGAAAATGTTTTCCAGAATGTTCTAATATACCCTGAAAGCTGGTTTACAAAATAGAAGCATGCCTATTTTGCTATGCTGAAGAGTTTTCTGTGTTGTGCCTTGAGTATCTTTCAAATGCAATTCAGTAAATTCATCTTCCTGTCATTCCAATTCTACATCAATTCTTGAATTCTTGAGTCAATTCTTAAATTCTGATTCTTTATGAACTGTCAAATGTTCGAAAGTCAGATAGCCTATAGACTCTCAGAAATAGGCCAGACTTTTTAGATGCCCAAAATGTTCCCTTTAAAATGAAAATGACTCTTGTCGGGGCAAATGAAGTTTCCCATCAGAAGCTTTAAGATAATGATTAATGGACTGTGTGTTCTGCAGACTGTGGCGAGGCAGATCTTGGCTGCCATGAGCACACTACCAACGCCAGAGCCCAGCTGGTGCTGAACAGCCTTTGAGTGGGCCATCAAATGTGGCTTGTTCTTATTTAATCCTTGTGTGAGTAAACCCCGCATACCCTGCCCTATACCGCCTGCGCAACACATTAACCAAGCAGCCCCCAGACAGAGGGCAAGTCCTCCTTAAAACACCCTGCTAGGGCAACGGTCAGCCATTAGTCTCCCTCAAACAGCCTAATCGCACCAGTGGGCATCCTGGCATTGGGCACTTCCCTGGCCAGTGGTCTTGTTCAGACTAATGCCAGAACCAGGACTGATGACTATTACCTCTCAAATAGACAGGACTGAGAGTCTGCCCTCTACTGGTTGGATGTGGAATTTTGCTTCTCAATTATATATAGACCATTTCAAAAGATGTAAACAACACTGGCCCAGAAGCACTTCCTGTTTAAGTTTTTTAACACTACATAAAAGCTGGGATAAAATACAACCAACAGAACATTTACAACTGAATCAAAAAGTTAAACAAACATCTTTAAGAAGTTTTCTTTATATGTGAAATAAAGAAAACAGTTACAAACTCAAACAGGAAGTGCTTCTGGACCAGTGTTGTTTACATTTTTTGAAATGGTCTATATAATTGGCCATATCTATATAGTTAAACCAGAATTAGTCAGACACCAGATATAATTGTAATGTAGGCTAATGTAAGGATAGCAAAATAAAGTAAACTGTGACACATTATACCCACAAATTATTCATACAATGGACTACCAGTAAAATGTATAAAAATTTGGGCCCGAAAATTATTCAGACACTTTGACCTGACCATGTTTTGTTTAAGTGTTTTTTCTTTAATTGCTAATGCAAACTTTTTACACCACAGACTAAACAAAATAAAGCATTGCTTGGTAAATGGTTGACCTAAGTTGGTATTATCTCATTAAGTACTTAAATTTAACAGTTGACAGCGATTCAACCTAATTCATTTGTGAGACAGTCTAACAGAAGGATGGCCAAAACCAGAGAGAGAGAACATTTCATTTACATCTGTTGTTTTTAAGGATGTTGAACGCATGTCTGTAAGTTTATTCGTTAGGTATGATGATTTGGGTTTGATGAAATAGGCTGTTACCACTCAAAAGTTAGGACACAACTTGTTAATTGTAAAGACCTGCTTAAAGATATTCAAATATGTATTGTTTTCGCCGCTAGGGGTCGCTAATCTCTTACAATAACAAAGGTTGACGACGCTAAATTCACGTTGAATTATGGAACTTGTTGTAAAGCTTATGAATCTAATAATGCTTATGGATGAGTGAATTCATTGATGTTTTAATCATGACTGTCACTGTGGTATGTAGCAGGTCGCAAATGACAGACAGATAGGACAGGTACCAGTGTCACACGCGAGTGCCCCAGATATAAAGGAATAAGGACATTTAATTCTACCAAACTACACACAAGTGCTGAATAGTAGAAACACAAAAAAACTGAAATGAATAATCCTTGGGCTGGAAATGCAAATAAATGCCTGTGCAGTAGAAAGCACAGCTCAAATCAGCTGTGCTGCCATTCTGGATTGCAGAGGAAGGAGAAGAATGTTCAACGCTTCTACTTCAGCATTATAAACAAAACACAAATTAAACAAATGTGATGTTTAACTAAAGTAATTTTGCTTATTTGTATGGTTAAAATGAATGATTGAAGGTCAGCAGCAAAGATATTGGTTAATAAAGTGAGATTAAATAGGCTATTTATAGGCTATTAGGCCTATTTAACATAACATCAGCAAAATACGTAAAACTTTTTATGCGGTTTGGACATTCATTTACATGACAACAGTGTTTGGGTTTTTTTTGCAAACGATACTGTCATTATCCCCTATCTACAAAAATGTTAATTTGTGAAAACGATGACAACATGCGTATTACATGTTCAGTTGCTTAATGTTTCTTTACAAAGTCACTTTGCCAATACTGACATGAACAATTCAATGTTTTTAGACATTTTCACAGATCCGTGGGAACAGGGATCGTTTTGACAATGGTGTTGTCTGTACTTGAAAAATGCAACAATACAACTTTGTTTTTAGCAGTAGCACACTGTGTTAACAAACCCTAAGACTTGAACTAAAATAACCGCACAACGCCTGCATTTTTCTCCCAATTTCTCACAGGCAGGACAGCTGTCAGCCAATAAATGAGAAAAAAAATATCTTATTTGGAAAAATTAACTCAGATATTTTGTTGTAAACTTAAAGTGTTGTTTTAGTTACTTGAAAAAAGTAATCTGATTACTTGTAATGCATTCCCCCCAACATTGATAGTAATATAGATGTGTTTGGACATTTGACTGATGTTGATGATGTTTAGCTATTGTTCTATGATGTGACCTGTTTACCAGGCAGAGGGAGGAGGAGCCTGATGTGGGTGTCTGTGGGAGGAGACATGCACCTGTGAATCTACACCTGTTTGCCAGAGAGAGCGAGAGGGACAGCCAAGCTGGAGAGGAGGCAGAAGAGAAGAGACAGAAACTATAATTAAAAGCTGGATCCTATAAGGCGATGACCTCACCTGCTGGACTCAACCGAACCAAAGGATAGTGACCCCTCTAAAGCAGATAACAAGTATCTCAACGGACGTACATTGAGCTGTGCAGGTGAGAGAGGTTTATTAGGCAGAATTCACTGAGGGAAAAAACTCTTTAATCTCCGTGGAATATCATCCAGTTGCAATTAGGTCATATAGATAAGTGTGTTGTTTGCTAAAGGTAAAATCAAATGGAAATTAATACTGAGTTCTAGAAAAAAAGCTGATCAATTGGGAATTGATATTAAGTTCTAGAGAAAAAGGGGAATGATAGCTGTGAATTTTAATAACCTTTGGACAGACACATGATTACACATTCATAGCAAACAGTGAACCTTTATCACTGACTAACCGTGCATAATGAGGATCCCGAGATGAGTGTGTGTGTGTGTGTGTGTGTGTGTGTTGGAGGTATTATTCCAATCAAGTGAACACTTTGAAATGCAAAATATTTCTTTCAGTTGAGTATATAGTACAAGTTTAGCGGCCACAATGATCGTCTCTGAACGGATTTTAAAAACCTAAGCCTGACAAAAACATTGCATTGGGAAGGAAACCAGCCAAGAAAGTTCTGAGCTCCTGGACGAATTGAATTGAAACTAAAACAGTTCGCAAACATTGATTTTTAGCAGGAATGAAAGTGAGGCTGTGAGTTATAGACAAGCATCTCTTCGGTGGATGTACTGTTATTTGATGTGTTTTGTAATTGTTCTGCTGACGAAACACTGCAAAAATATCTTTCCAAGAAAATTTCAGTAGACAAAAAACACAATATAAGCTGTGTAAAGTGATCTAGGAGCTTTATACAGATTTGTACAGCGGATGCCATTGAAAACACGGTAAGTCTATCCCTCACAGCCTCGCTTTTAAAACCTGTCATGAGTCTCTCTATAATTAGTGGTATTCATAGAAGAATACCAAGGGTTTAATTCAAGTGGACAAGGGGGGATACGAATGACTTTATGAAGTCACAAGCAAATGCTATGGAGTTTAGTGCCTCTGCTGCCTGCTTTATATGTGCTTGGGTATTTGCATTCAAAAACTCCCCTCTCCCCATTGGAAGGAAATGAAAAACTTTCAGTTTTGTATGAGATATTTTTTTCCTCAGAAAAAGCCCAATGATCTCACACGTCTCCTCTACACTTTCAGAAGAGATCTCATGTTCAACTATGTCTCAATATGCTTTGCTATGTCTGAAGCATTCAAAAGTCAGAGATCTCAATATGAGCTCAAAATTATTATTTTTTTCAAAAATAAAATCCAATTTTATCAAAACCAAATGTTCTGCACTATACACATCCAGTATATTCTTACTTAAGGTCAAAAATTGTCTTATTTGAGTGGATTTTTTATTTTTAATTTCTCTGTGGAAACTTGGGACCAATTTCCTTTTCCTCCTTTTTAGCTAGTCTCTTTAGAAAAATCCTAAAGGGGTTTTCCCAGAAATTGGCATATGAACCATTTGGGTTCCCCAGAGAACCTTTCAGTGAATAGTTCTAAAGAAAACCATTTTTTCCTTAGTGTAGAAACATAAAAAACTTTTTTTTACATTATATTGAACAATGGATATTTTCCATGGATGTTAACCATTGATGCCAGTAAAGCATTTTTACTTTTAAGAGTTTATTTTACTCACACGCCCTTTAAAAATGGGGACTTATTTCTAAAAGGTGTGAGAGTAAAACCAGTCAAAGGACATAAAAATAAACCTTTTGCACATTTTGGGCCTGTAAGATTGGTCAAGCACAAGAATATTTCCTACAGATCTCAGTCAGTGTAATTTGCACTATACTTTTACTTACTTTAACTCCCTCAGAGTGTTACTGTTCCCAGAGCGAACCTCTCCAAAGACTTCCAGTTAACACCTGATGTTTTTTTCCAACCACCGACAGGAATAATTAATTAATCAAGATGACTATAGAGACAGCTATTTCTCATGGGAGCTTCTATTGAAACTAAAAAAAAAAATAGTTTAGAAATTAACAAGCTGTCCGTAATTTGTGTAACAACACAAATCAGAAGTTAGATTTTGCCACACCAAAGCCATTAGTTTTCTACATTATCGTGATATGTAAATCTTATCAAATCCTTGAATTATCAGCTCACAGAAAGTTCCTCCTCCATTGTTATGTTCCCGGAAAACCCTCTGAATAATGATTTCCTTGAACCTTATCATTATTTTTATTTTCATATGAAAACTAAATGTGAACAACATGGATTGTGCATGTGCTTTGCGTTGAAATTCTCTTTGCGTGCAAATACAAACCTTCCTTATCCAAATCTTGACTAAACCATATAACTTCCCATGGTAAAACTGATTAGTGCATTGGGATGCATTGATACAGAACATTTCAAAATCCATGTTTGTATAATACATTTTGCTTTAAACTTATTCAATATAATTGCAAGTGATAAATGTGCAGTAAAATTCAAGGCATTGTGTAGTTTATTAAGAGGTGGCGTCACTTTTTGAACACCCAAAAAAATAAAATGCATACTTGGAGCTTTTCAAATATGGAGCTAATGCAATATGGCTTATTGTTAAAACCATCTGGATTAAATGGACTCTTTTAGCGTTTTATAAGGTTAAAAGCGTCAGAAAAACAAGGCTGTAAGGTTGAAAGGGAGCTGGCCGGCACCACCTGATCTCTGTTTGCTCTCGTAAACATAAAAGCAGGAGCAAGAGTCAAAGCCCTGAGAGAGCGAACAGAAATTAGCATACTGTATGAAAATGACCACTTTGTTGCTAAGCAACAGAGCCAAGCCTTTCCCGAGAATGGGTATTGTCATATGCTACAGAAGTTTTGTGTGAATTTGAGTGTGGTTGAGTTCATTTTTACATTTCACAGAAGGCTGATTCAGTTCGAGATATGACCACGGACAGTAAAGCAATAAACTTTTCCAGGATATGCAGCTAAAAGTGTTTGTTTATCGTTGTCTTTGTGTGAATAAGCGTGCGGTAAACCTCACAATATCATACGAAGTTTCATTTGGACAGTGTTTCACCGTGTATGTCAAAGGCGTGCTTGCTTTTATTGTAATGGTTCACTTCAAAGAAGCCATTCTGGCATGCATGGGCATGAACCATAAACTGTCTCTGGACGTGAGCTCTTAACACGACAATGCGGACTTTGTAAAATCACATAAATTAATGAATTAATCATGTCAAATCTACAACACACTGAATATTATGGATTAAATGAGACCAGTTGCAACAGTCAGACCCAAGAAGTGAAGTCTCATTAGTTCACATGTGGCCTAAATGGAGACGGTTACACATTTCTAAACAATTAGCATCCTCTTGATTATTAATTATCATTAGGTCCATTTAACAAAATGTTTAGTCGAGTTAAGATAACAGTGTTAATGTTTTCAAAGTGAATCATCACAATCAACCTTTACAGTTTTATTGAAGTACAAATGTACCATTCAAAGGTTTGGGGTCAGAAAGATTTCTCTCTCTCTTTTTTAAAGAAATTAATATGTTTATTCAGCAAGGACCCAATAAATTGATCAGATGTGACAGTAAAAACATTTATGATGTCACAAAAGAGTTCTGTTTCAAATAAATGCTGTTCTTAATAGTCATCATAAAAAAAATCCAGAAAAATGTAGCACGGTTTCAAACATTGATAAAAAAAAAAAACATGTTTCTTCAGCACCAAATCAGCATCTTACAATAATTTTTGAAGGATCATTTGACACTAATAGAGAAATCAATTATTTTAAATTGTCATAATATTTCACAATATTACAATTTTTTACTGTATTTTTGAGTGTACTTTAAAAAAAAATGTATAGGCCACAAACGTACAATGTAGCAAATGAACACACATGGACGCCACCACAATGTCGTATGAGTTTACCAGTTTTGGGGCGTCTCAGTGAGAAACGTGGCGCAATACCACAATACTTATATATTTAGAGGTGACATTGTCAGGCTGGTCCACAACAAAATAACCTGACTGCCTGCACAAAATTTGGTAAAATAACAATATAATATATAACGATAAAGTTCACAGTGGCTTTATAAATTAAATATAAAAAAGCAAAACACACCTGATGGACATTCTTTGATCTTCAGTTTAAAAACCTTGCTGTATTTTTGTGTAGTTAATTAAGAGAAGGCACACAAACATCTTTCTCCGACAAAAGTGACTTCTGGTTACAGGCCTTAAATTTCACTCAATCTTCACTTCATCTATATGCTAGGAGGATGGAAATGCTATAGACCATGCTAATGCTAAATGATGCTTATGGTGTCCTCTTGTATCATTCAAGTCAACACTTTCGTCGGAGAAAGATGTCGGTGTGCCTTCTCTTAATTAGCCTAACTACACTAACTACACTATCCCTACACTACTAACCCTAACTAAATTAACCCTAACCTGAAATCGTAAACATGACTTCCCAAAAGGACTTGTATGAACCCTAAGCATGTGCTCTGTCATTTAGCATTAGCATAGTCTATAGCATTTCCATCCTCCTAGCATATAGCTGAAGTGCAGAGTGAGTGAAATTTGAGGCCTGTAACCAGAACTCCTCAGGTTAAAACCCTATCATACCTCTGCCATATGGTGCTTATTGAATTACACTAAAAAATTCATTTGCGGCTACCCCTTCTAATGCAAGACACAGATCTTACATTAGTATTAGCTCACACCCTCAGGCCTCAGCTTACACATTATGACTATTCGTACAGTTTTGTGTTTAAACAAACTGATTATAGTTAATTTGCTTATTTAGGCATACTCTTTGGTCTTTATCATAAAAATAATGCTTTAATGCATATAAATGTCTCTTTTTGAACTCCTTGCAGTTTTCATCTTGATGGCGACCGCAGAACCTGCACCGGCCTGGTGGAAACTGACCTTCTTGCGTAAGAAGAAATCAGAGCCAAAAGTGCTGTATGAAATCCCAGGAGACCACAGCAGCAACGCCGGGGAGACACCCGGGACACCCGACGCAGCTGCGGACAGCCAGTTTAACGCCCGCTTGGAGCGCATCGTGGACAAAACGGCGACAAAGGGACGCCATGTGAAGGTCTCACATTCGGGCCGCTTTAAAGAGAAGAAGAGAATCCGCTCTACGCTAGCAGAAAACCCTGACCTGTTCCCTGAGGGAGAAACTAGCGAGAATAATACAACTGGAAAATAGAGTCACTGTGTAAACACACTAGCATGTGTGTGTGTATAAAACAGCTCAAGAGGGCCTTGGTCTATGCAGCACTCTTCCATTGATGTCCTCTGCTGTTCACAATCACCTGAGGCTGAGCCTGAAGCAAGAAAAGGATCTCTGAATGAATAGTTACTGATCTATACTAATGTTTGAGAACAAAGACAGGCATAAACCCAAAGATCAGGTTTCTTCACAGATACACAAGGCATGGACTCCATTGTGGTTGTCTGATGAAAGGCTGACACTTTGCAAATGTTTAGAAAAGAGAAGTAGCCTGCACTGAGAGGGAATCAAATAATTCATATATCAGCACAAGATATCAGTAATGATAGTGGTTTTTGTTCGCTTTATATATTTTATATGCTGAAAACTACAATCTACAGCATTTGATTCAAACGATTTAAGGAATATCATCAGCAACGCTACTATTTTAAAGGATTATATGACTTTTATTTAACCTACAAATTTAAATTGTTGCTAATTATATAAAATAGATTGTTAGTTTTAATTTCAAAATGATTTCAACATATTATGGCCACTGAAACACCAACTAGACCAAAATATATTTTTGAATACATGTGCTCATTGCAATAATACACTATTTTATGTCTCTGTTGATGTGTCAGGGTTATTTATGATATTTGATTTTTTTTTAATTCAATTTGAACAAGGTGGGGCTTGACATTTTAGCTTAAATGCTGTGTTTTTATGTCAAAAGATTTATATAAAAGATTTATATATTTGCACAATGCCTAGTTTGCTTAGCTGGGATTTTGTAAAATAAATAATGATAATAATAATTAAGTGTTGTTTAATTAACCTCTGTAGATAATAAAATAATGCACTCAAGATGTGAGTATTTTATTGTGTACATTCCTTTTTCATTACTTTAAAAATGTGTTTGAAATAGAACCAATAAACAAAATTATAACTTGTCCTGTCGGTTTATTACAACCTATTTCGTCTCTTTATTTAGTTTTGCCATCAGCAAGAGCAACGGCCTTTTCTTTCCATTGTCTTTTTTTTTCCATAACAAAAATTGCCGTAAAAACAACCGAGGCAAGACTCGCCCAGTTGTTTAGCTTCCGTCCAGCAGAGGGCGGAAGTATGCAGAGAATGTGTGTTTTGGTTGACTTTGTGACAATGACACATTTGTTTGTCAATCTATCGGCAGACAGACAAATATAATGTTGATATCATCAGTCGGACTTTGATTATTCTTTACAATGACGTTTCTTAGACCAATACTATACGTTTCTCATTTTGATATTAACAAAAAAGTGGCGATCTTAAAATATTTAGGTGTAAATACTATAAATAAAATAACTAGGTGATTTAAAAATATTTTTGAATTATTTTTTTCCTACGCATGTGATGCAAATGGACTAAAAGTGATGGATCTATATGTTGTCTACGCCCAATAACACAAAACAAAACTCTCTGGCGGAAGGATATTTCTGAGCGGCACTGCGGCACTATATAATCATCAACTCGACGTCATCACCTGCAGTTCCGTTCTTCTCACAGTTCAATATTATTGATATCCGAGCGATTCTGCTCTCCGCCGAAATGGCCGTGTGACCTGCTGCCTGTAGACAGCGCGCAAACTCCTCAGTGCATCAACATTGTGCACTGGCTCCATACATTTATATAAAAATGGCGTAAGTATACTTTTAATTGTTCTTGTCTTAATATGTCACGATCGTGTCACCCATCCGATTGGGCTGGCGTGTAACTTTAAATAGATATAGCCTTATGACCATTCTTGTTTTTAGGTTATTTCTTAACTGGCATTCGATTTAAATATATATTGTGGTTTTAATGTATTCATTTTAGTATATTATGGAAATTGTTTGCGAACATTGTCGTGACCTGCGTCTCGCGCTCAAAGCACCATATGTTTAAGGTTAACTGACTCGACAGTGACAACATCGGTCGATGAATTTGTGGTCATTTCTGTTTTATAACTTACTGTAACGTTTTTATTCTGTATAGTGAATTTATCTCCAACACTCCTGAATGTGTTTAATTCAAAATACACATGAGCGAAAGAGTTTAATTGACTTTTCTTTGTCCCCGCGTGCTCTTTATAAAATGGCGTACATTCCTGTAAAGGGAGCGGCAAGTCCCTGAAATGGCGGAGTCTTATTCCACCTTGATAAAACAATAACATCGACGCACCTTTTACCTCAAATAACAGTTTCTGGTAATTTTAAGATGTTATAAAAACTTATGAGATTTGGCCTCTGTTAAATTAGTGTAGAGATTTTAAAAATGGAACCCAGTCTACTGACAGTAAGGGATAACGAACGTCACGTGTTGGTGTCCATATATGGGTATGTTGTGGGCAGATGATGTCATTGCTAGTCAGGAATAATGGAGGCTTTATTTCTATTCTTGCAAAGTAGCTTTTATATTTATTTACATTTATGTAATTGTTATACAAATGATTAACTACTTGTAATATCTGTTTGCAGGTCCTTCGTGGCAACTCTGACTTCTGCTGCTCCTGACAGCACAAGACTATTCGAATTCTCAGTAGAAGACTCGTTGATTCAACTTGAAATAGATAGCCATGTCTTTGATGAGCTCACGGTTTGGCCAGGACGATATGGAGGTCCTACTTTGGGACCCATCATCACCGATGGCTGACCCTCTGGGGTCTTTCCTAGATAAAGATGAGGAGGTTCTTCCTCTCGGAGGCGGTGAATCGCCCCTCTCATCTTTCTCTTCCTCTCCGCTTCCCTCTCTCTCCCCACCCTGCACTCCTCCCTCCATTCAGAGGGGGGAGAAGGCTGGGCTCAATCCGCTGTCTCTGGCCTGGTTCCCCTCAGATGAGCTGTGCCTAGATAATCATTGCAATGGTGAGGTGTAGCAAATTATTTCAAAAATTCCTACAAGTGCCCTAGGTTTAGCTTACTAATATATTAAAAATTCAATCTTAATATTTAACATGCTTTTTTTCCCCCCATTTCAGATCATTCATTCAGTGAAATGGATTGGATGACAGAGCGAATTGATTTGAGTGAGTTTGATCTGGAGTCTTTGATTGACTCCTATGATTCTGAGGATCCACCCAGTTCTCCTGAGGAGCTCATCACTTCTCTAGAGTCACAGATAGACCTGGAGTCCCAGCCTGTAGCTTCTGACAATATACCTTCACCCTCTCCAGCAGCATCTGTCCCTGAAATCGATCAACTTTCCAACTTTTCCTTCACTTTGAATACTCCAGTTGCTACTCCTTTCATTCCATCACCCTGTGAAATTTCAGATTCCTCCTCTGTGGTCCCTGAGCCCCAGGCTGAGTTTGAGATAAAGTCTGAACCGGCCTCCCCAGTCCCATCACCTTCCATCCTTCCACCCGAATCCCCTACTGATACTCTTGAGCTTGGTTGCGAGGTAGACATAGCTGAAGTTCAGAGTCCACCCCCCGTCCAGATGCAGGTGCCCAAAATAGTCCTATCACTCACCCCAACCCGCATTGTTCTTGTACTTTCTCCCAAAGAAGAGGTTAATGCGATGATTACCCTTCCAGGTGAGATGGTTGTGGAAAATTCCCAGAGTCCAACTTCCCCCAACTCACAAACCCCAACTTCTCCCCAGTCTCGCTCTTCTAGGGTGAAACCCTACTCCACACCTGATTCTAAGCCCTCTCAAAATCAGCAGTCAGAGTTGCCTACCCTTTCAGGAAGAGTGAAGTCAGCCAGTGGCTCAAAGGTTATGGTTGAAAAGAAAAAGTTGAAGAAAATGGAGCAGAATAAGACTGCGGCAACCCGCTACCGACAGAAAAAGCGTGCAGAGCAAGATTCTCTCCAGTCAGAGTGTGCAGTCCTAGAGGAGAGGAATCGAGAGCTGACAGAAAAGGCAGAGTCCATTGCTAAAGAGATCCAGTATTTGAAAGAGCTTATGGAAGAAGTCAAGAGGGCAAGAGAGAGCAGGAGTGTGAAGTCATAGAAAGAATGGACACAGAGGCTTGAAGCTGATAGACATTGACGGTTTCAGCATAGCCTGAAGTGCAGGACATTAGGGATGTTGGTCATAGGTATTTTATGAGGGGTTCAATAAATTCCTTTTTTTCTTTACCATTGTGTGAGTAGAAACGCTTCCTGTAAACATGTCAGCAAAGCCTGGTATTCTTTTACCAGTGCATTTTTTTAAGTCTTGTGTATCTATTGTATGCACAGTATTATTTATGTGCATTCTCTGTTGTTAAACTTTGTTTTGAATTTTCCCGATTGATATTATTCTGTACAAATGCTTACTATTTCTACTTTCTTTATTCATAGAGATGTGTGCTTATATTAGTTTGTGTATAACTCCACATTTTGTGGTTGTATGGTCCTTTAACTATGTAGCAATTAGCTGGAATGTTATTTATGGAATAAACATTTTAAAATGATGTTTGTGCGTTTAATCTTTTTATTATGAAATGGACACAGAAACAAGTTAAAGTATTTTATAAAATTCTTTATTTGTTTTTGATCAGTATATAAAAATATATTTAGCTTGTTTAGTCAAAAACAATTTCCACAAACAGCATAGCCTGACTGTTATTGATAAAGGAGAACTGTATGGGTGGCCGAAAAATAAGTGTGGTTCTAACTTCTTGCCTTTATGTTCGCTAGGATTTCGCAGATCAAGGAAATTCAACCTGGAAGCTGAATTTGGTAAAACATCCCTTGATATGCAAAATTATTCTTTATTGGTATGAAAATATGTAGTGATAAGCTAAACTCTGTAGTCTTGTGACATCATGACTTGCATAAACATACACACCACTTTCTAGTCAAGTGGTGTGTTATCGCGACGCATTTTGAGCTATCCGCGTTTATGTCTACGCAGACTGATTTCATGAAGTACCGTGTGTATGACACGTTAAAAGTCACATTTGTGGCTGATATGATTGCCCATGTAGTTGGGATTTTGTAGTATGTTCTCATATTGCGCTGAATGTTTTTGCGGGCAAGATAAATGATTTGGTAACGCAACAGCCATTCCCTGAATTTTTAAAACATGGGTAATTATTTTTAGGTATAATGCAATGCTGCCATCAAAGTCCTAAGTTGCTAAACATCAAATTTAAAAAAAAAATCCCACAAGGTCCTTAAGGTGCTTGATGGAACAGATGTATGTAGAACAATTGAATATTCAAGAATCCAGGTGTACGTAATCCCCTTTATGATAAAATAGTTTGTGCATTCAAACTAAATGTAAGCAATATTCCAGCTTTGTGAAATGCAGTTTTACTGACTGATGATTGCATGAAAACCGATGAGGTTGTCAATTCTGTACAGTATTGCTACAATACAATCCTGCTTTACACTGTGGAAATGAAAAGTCGTTTGGTTTGTTTGTTTCCACCATGCGTTTTACATATAATACTTGAAAAAATGTTCTTAATCTAAAACGGAAAATGTGACTAAATCTTAACATTGCTCAAGCATCCAGAAATGTAGGTTGCAAGTCTAAAATGACATACAAACAGTGTGAATGGCCTTATGGGTAATAAGCAGTTGCATAAATGCCGCTTGTTTTGGGATCAAAAAGGTTTATAACCTCTACATTCCTTTGAGATTTACCAGAGTTGCACTTTATGTTGCCATATATTTCACTGTAGAATGCATCTTCCACTTGTTTCCTCCTCGTCCAGTTCTTGATTTACTGTAGAACAAGGATGCAATGATTAGGTTTGAACAAATTATATCATAACCTTATGTGAATACCAGCCATAATAATAATATTATACGATGCAAACTACTTACATTTGACAGGTAAGAAAGGTTTCTGTCCATTCTCTGCTACCATTTCCTCTATTTTCTGCAAGAGTTCAGTCACCTGTGTCCTGTCATTGTTGGCTTTGGTACAGTCCAGCACATGGTAACAGTTCCAGCAATGCTGCATCAGTTTCAGCAGCTCCCCATCCCGCTGGATGTGATCCTCGATGGATGTGCCATACAGCCAATCGCCACATGAAAACAGCACCAGTGTGTGAAGACACGCCTCCTCACCAAAGATTTCCAAATGGCTCTTTAGGGCCTGCCTCTTTTTGGAAGTGAGGGTCGAGACTACAGGGATTACCAGTAAGAGTGCATGTGGGCCAGGATGGAGAAGCCCTGCCCCTTGTTTAATTTCTTTTCGAATGTTGCTTGGTGTGCGCTGGGCGGAGAACCAATCCCAACCTGGTGTGTCAACAATTGTGAGGCGCCGACCAGCAACCAATGCTTGATGACGGACAGACACCTCAGTGGGGCGTCCTGATTCAAACACTCGACTACCCAGTAGAAGATTACCTGCAGAGCTCTTACCTGCTCCACGCCAGCCTACTAGCAGAACCCGTAACTCTGTTAAAAAGAAAGTGTGAGATCGCAACCAAAAGGAAATTCACATGATGAAAATGCACTTTGCATGTTCTAAGGAGACATTCTGCAAAGGTACCAACAAAACAAAGGTACAGGAGAGTGAATCAGATGCGAAACTCACCTCTTGGCGGAGATCTAAACATTGCTGCTGTCCTGTCCAGTTCTGGCACTCCATCCTCTTCTCTTTCTTCATCAAATCCAAGGCTTGGCCGCACCATTTCAAAGAACCAGCCTTGATTCTCCTGAACCATTTCCTCAACTTTTTGTAAAAGCTCTGCAACTTGAGCAATTTTGTCTGAGCAGGTGTTATCCAAGGCATGATACCTGGAGCCACACCTCTCCACCAACCTCTGCAGCGCTGCCCCGCCATCCACAATAAATTCCTCAACACTCTTGTCCTGCAACTGGTCTGCACAGGTGAACAAAACCATGGTGTGCCTCCATATTCCTGCTCCCAGTTCTCTAACTCGGGCCCAAAGACCTTGCCAGTGGTTTTCTGTGAATGGAACTCCGATGGGAACCACCAGCAGCAGGGCATGGGGACCAGGAGAACATTGATCAATGAAGGACTGCTGGTTCTCTGAGTCCGTCTCATCAGTTGCGTCTCCGGTTTCCAGGTTCCATCCTGGCGTGTCAATGATCAACAGTCGCCAAGTGAGTATGTCTACCCAATGTTGTTGGTCAGTTTGGGAATTGTCAGATGGATTTTTCTCTTGGCTCAAGATGGTATTCAGTGTTGACGTCTTTCCAGAGCCTTGGAACCCCAGCAACAGTAGGCGCCATATGGTTGGAGAGGATCCCTCTGCTTTTGAGAGACAGAGATGAAAGTGAAGAGATGAAAAATGATATTGCAATCAAAATAACAGGTATTTTAGTCCATGCAGACTACATCCACAACTCCCATTTGTTTACACTGACATACCCCCTGACCTCCCTAGGGAGAGCACCCCCACATAATAAAACCCAAGTTAACCCCTGATATATTCAAGAGTTCAGTCACATGTGTCCTGTTTTGGTACAGTCCAGCATGATACCAGGTCCAGCAATGCTGCATCAGTTTCAACAGCTCTCCTCCATCCCTCTACTAAGTAACCCAAACCGTTAGCCTTATGATCTCATTCTAATGCTGAACCAAGATCAGATTCATTTGTGGGCATCTGCTTTTATATGATGACAAACTGATCTAGAAACAGCTGAGACTCTCCTGTCTGCATTAGAAATCTCCAGAGAGAAAAGAAGCGCACGTCATGCTGAGGGGAAGTGAGTCAGCTGCCTGTGTGGTATTTGAAAAGTGGAAAATTGTCTGACAGACGAATGAAGTTAAAGTTTATTGTCACTTACCAGCATTTAAATCTGAAGAGACCGTAGCCATCTTGTGTCTAGCTGGTCCGTTGTCTCCTGTTCTCTCTCTCTCTCTCTCTCTCTCTCTCTCTCTCTCTCTCTCTCTCTCTCTCTCTTGCTGTTTTGTCTCAGCAGCCAGTTGCCTGTGCTCAAAACATCGTTCTCCCCTCTTATCTTCCTCCTACTCCATTTCCCTTGCTCTCCCTATGATTTTCTGATTATACAACACCCTCACAACCTTTCTCTCTGCCTCTTTTTTACTTTCTTTCCCTCACGAAATGATACAACTAGGAGGAGCTGGAAGAAAGAGACTAATAGAGAGAAGAGGGATGTAAGGAGGGAGAGAGAAAAATGTGTGGCTTGTGATTCATTTTAGTAGAGTTAGTGGGCTGAGCTTGACTTTTATAATACGGTAAGTAACCTCCCAAAAGTCTTAATAAATAATAAGTGTGGAGTGGTTTGCTATTATTGTGTAGTGCTGGGTTTGGGGGTGGAGGCTGTCATTAGACCAATGAAAAGATGGAAGTGACCAGTTTAGCACCACCCACCTGATTCTGCAGTATGACCTAAACCCAGCAGCATTGACATACTAGAGCGAGTAAAGCAAACACTGGACAGTTTTTGTCCCTTATAAAGTGTCATACATCTTGAGTTGAGATGATACTATATCCAATTTAATTTTTATAGCTTTTAATTACACATATTGAACATTATTTTATGGTAATATAATACTTATGCATGAACCCCACTGGATTATGCACTTAATGTAATGTACAAGAGACAGTGAAACATATTGTTAGACTGCAAAAAATATGAAGAAGATAGAATAGATTTAAACGCACAAATGGATGAACAAAGTTTTACACTTGAGTGTTTATTGGGGAAAACATCTGGGAAAATACACAGGCTGTTAATTTTGTTTTTAAAAAACACTGGGCTAAGCGAAATAATTTAATAGGAGTTCCTCTCTCTCTTTTTGATGCCGTTTTAACGCTCGCAGTCCCTAGCTCTATAGTATCCAGCTGCAGACCCGCAGCACACCAGTTTCAGAACCCCAGCGCCAGAACCGGAAGTAAGGGGCGGAGTTAGGTTCTAACCAACACCAGTGCCAGGAACGTAAGTGAGGGGCGGAGCTTAGATTTGAAACCTAATAACGCCACCTAACGTAATTTGGAGGGTATTTTACACATGAAACAGGTTTTATTGAACAAGAAACGTACTCTCTACGTATGTTATGATGCTATACATTACTGTACAATAAGCATTTTAAAACATTGATTTTGTGTAAAATAATTGTATATAGTTTCGTTTCATTGTATTATGAGTTACTTCCCATGATGGTGAAAAAATAATACTTGAAACTTATGGGCATTTTAATGTATAACCGTTTAATAATTTTAGCTAAGCAGTTTATACATACGTGTAGATTTAGAAAGATACGAACATTGTATAATGAAGCTTTGAAAGATATAAAACAAGACAATCATTGGAGGTTTTCAAAATTACACACAATCTGATAGACCTCTGTGATATTTTATGTTCTATTTATTTATTTATTTATTTATTGTGTTTACAAAAATCTTAAATTGTTTTGATATTGAAGATGTATTTGTAAGATGATTTTGATTGTTTAATTAAAAAAAACGCATGGGTATTTTTTTTTTATAAAATATACTTTATTTCACATGAACATGTGCAGCATGCATTTTTCGTGTAAAATAATGTCAAAATCAAAAAAAGAGAGAAAATTCGGCATTGTTTTGTTAAAAATCTATACAAAATGACCAATTCAACCCAAGCTAGACCTGTTTTATCACAACAATTTTGTTTAAATTTAACTTACAATGTATCAAATGAGGAACTCACGGCCCGTTTTGTCCTTACATGCTTGCTAAAATAACTATAATGCAATGGGCTCTATGCACAACTGCACTACTTCCTGAACTTCAGCCAGCTCCTTGTTTCCTGTATACCATTATTGGACAATTTGATTAATTCAGGTGTGCTTGACCTCAGTAGTCACGGCAACAATAATCAAACACACCTGAATTAATCAATGTGTCCAATAATGTCAGACAGGAAACAAGAAGCTGGCTGAAGTTCAGGAAGTAGTGGAGCTGTGCATAGAGCCTATAATAATAATTCCGCCCCTCCCTCACTTCCGGTTCTGGCGCTGGGGTTCTTAAACTGGGGTTCTGATTAAATCCTGAGAGAAGAAGAAAACATTCTTTATCAAAACACCTCATTAAATATATGAAAAATACGGGGTTAATGGAAAGGATTTATGTTTAATTTTTTTCCCTTAATTAGTCTGCGTCATAGAAGAATCTGTTCCACACTTCAGTCCGGTAGGTGGCGGTAATGCTCCTAAATTCTGGTTGCCAACCGCCAATCAAATCAAAGAAGAAGAAGAAGAAGAGTTCTGGGTGCTTCACTGATCTGCTGCTGCCATGGAGGGATCCGGGGACGAGTTCATGAAATACCGCTCACCACTGGTGTCACGGTACGCCAGCAAAGAGATGGCCTATAACTTCAGTGACAGGAAGAAATTCACTACCTGGAGAAAACTTTGGATTTATCTCGCTAAGGCAGAGAAGGTCTGGATATTCTCTTACGTGTATTTCTACAGACTGTTAACTCAATTAATGATGATTTTGTTGTTATTGTGATCCTCTGAATGTGTAGTACTGCCTTGAGTTTTGACCTTGAGTCAGTGAGAGAGTGGAGATCTCAAGTTGCCCACTCTCTTAGTCTAAAAATAGTTTGAAAGTTTGGACATGATGAGCTGTACTGTATTTTTTTTTTTTTTATAGTGGACCAGGCTGACAAACTTGCCTATACAAAGAAGTAATGTGGTGGAAGTAATTTTTGCATGCACTATGCAGTATATAAAACTTATATACACCACTGTTTTTCTAACTGTTATGTCTAGCTCCTTATATGTCAGGTTAAAGGTCAGCTCACTGCAACAGCAGTTTAGATGATAGTGTAGGAACCTCTTTTACTGTCTATGGTAGGAACCGGCATTAGAAGAGGACTCTCAAATTCAGATAACAGATATTCAGATTGCTGAGCTTAACAATAGTTGATATGATAAGAAATCAAATTATTGATTGTTGACTGCTGGACTTTGCTGGTTTAGGTGACATGGGATGGCTTGCATATTGATTTTTTTTGTTTGAAGTGTGTATAGAAATCAAGAAACAAGATTTAGGTACCCAAGTTACCCATAAATCTCCAATTAAATGCCGCAGTCTGTTCAATTAGCACTGGTCACATGCTGGTCATTCTCTGACCCGATGATAAGACAGACGGGTTTCTGTTTGCTGCTCTGGAAGTAAAGTCACGCTGGAGAACTTCACTAATATAGTCCTTGGGACGCACAGTACTAGACGAACCCCTGGGAAAGATTGTACAAGTGTGTTTCCAAAATAACTTGTAATAAATAATAAATGCCAGGGTAACAGGAGAATGACTTGTGAGTGACTCTGTGTATTGCTAATGATGAAAGAAGTTATGCACAGCAAAATGATATGAGGATGCAACAATATTGCAATTCTGGCTGATGTAAATAGCAAATAATATATACTTTATATTGATAATAATTGTATAATAAATCAACTAAAGCATTAAATAAATAGACAACATTTAAAATGAGCCATATGAAAATGGATATATTCATTGTAAGATTTGTAAAAAAAAATATGATAAAGATAATGAAATAATAAAGATAATAGAAATTGGAATGCAATGCATTAATAATTAATATTAATAAATTATAATATAATTTAACAAAATCTCTGAAATTGGCTGGTAACCAATTTGATATTTGGTATATTGTGCTGCTTTAACATTGTAAGCACATTAAGCTTTATTGTGAATGGAGCTGTTCAGGTTGTAGTCCTCCAACACAGAATAAAAAGCCCTGTAAAAGTTCTAATTGTTTTGTGACTTTAATGATACTTGTTTTGTCTACAACATAAAGTACAGTCATACCTCAAATGTAAGCTACTAACAAGCTTCTACATATTGCAACTTGGTGCTTGAATTACAACAGGAATGTTTAATGCATGAAAATGCGATCTATTTTTAATACATTTCTTTATCACTCTAATATTCTGTCTGCAGGCGTTGGGTCTCCCCATAACCGATGCCCAGGTGAGCGAGATGGAGTCTCACGCGGATGACATTGATTTCGTCATGGCTGCAGAGGAAGAGAGGAAGTTAAGGCATGATGTCATGGCTCATGTGCACACGTTCGCTCATTGCTGTCCCACTGCTGCTCCCATCATCCACTTGGGTGCCACATCCTGTTATGTGGGAGACAACACGGTGAGCCAAAAATATTCACACCACTATCTGGACTCAGTGGAAGAAAAAGCATGTTCTAAAATCAGTATATTATTTTAAAATGATGAAAACGGTCTTATTGAATTGTGTTTATACTTTATGTGTAGGATCTGATAATGCTGCGTGATGGATTTGATATTCTGCTTCCCAAGGTTTGACTTTCTGATATTTTCCAGTGTATGACAACAGATGCTTATTAAGGTTCTTAGTTCCATTTAAATATAAAATTACTGTAACTGTATTAAATTATTTTGACAAATTAATAGTGTAAAATTGTCTAATTAATTTAAGAAATGTAGTTAAATGTAACATTAAATAATAAATCACTTGTCAAATTGGCAAATAAATGTATGTTTAAAACATAGTTTATAGTTTAAATGTGAAAAAAAATGCTTGGACCACAAATTTGGCACACCTATTCCTCCATAATTTCCATCCACTGTTGTAAAGTGTTAATTGTTTTCAAACATTCTCTCTTCTATAGTTGGCTCGTGTCATAGACAGGCTGGCTAATTTTGCAGAGAAATACGCCGACCAGCCGACTTTAGGCTTCACCCACTATCAGTGAGTAAATTCAGGGTTCAGTGCATGTACTAAACCTCTCAAATACGAATTTAAATGTTAGAGCGTGTTTAAAATGTGCATGGAAACTTAATTGTTTCTACCGTTTTCTTTTCTTCCTCCCCATCGTCTATGCATTTATGATCTCTCCATCGAATCTTTGACATCTATTCACCATTCACTCATTTTGTAACCCATACAGCATTATTCATTTTCTTCAATCTCTTATTTTCCATATTCCCTCCTTTCATCTTTTCTTCATTTAATACAACAATACTAGACTGGTTTTGGGTTTATTTCCCCTCTCCTCGTCCCCAACTTTTTCTCAGACCAGCTCAGCTGACTACTGTCGGGAAGCGAGCGTGTCTGTGGCTGCAGGATCTGCTCATGGACATGCGCAATCTTCAACGTGCAAGAGAGGACCTGCGCTTCCGGGGCGTCAAAGGAACCACAGGCACTCAGGCCAGCTTCCTGCAGCTCTTCCAGGGGGATCATGAGAAGGTGAATGCAGCTGCATGAAAATCAACGGCTCAGTCGGATTTGTATGCGTCAAGGCTTACTTAATACCTAGTAGTGTGGACTTTGTCTCCAGCATACATACTATATATACACACTACCTTTCAAAAGTTTGTAGTCAGTAAGATTTTTATAATTATTATTATTTTTTTAAAATATATTAATACTTTTATTCAGCAAGGATGCATGAAATTAATTAAAAAAACAGTAAAGACTTAAATAAATAAAATAAATAAATGTTTTTTTAACTAATGAATAAAGTGTAGGGAGGTTTTCACAAAAAAAATAAACACTATTTAAAGGGATACTCCACTTTTTTTGGAAATAGGCTCATTTTATAACTCCCCCAGAGTTAAACAGTTGGGTTTTACCGTTTTCGAATGTATTCAGACGATTTTCTGATATTTAGAAGAATATCAGTAACCAGACAGTTTCTGGTCTCATTGACTTCCATAGTAGGAAAAAAATATACTATAGAAGTCAATGAGACCAGAAACTGTCTGGTTACTGATATTCTTCTAAATATCAGAAAATCGTCTGAATACATTCGAAAACGGTAAAACCCAACTGTTTAACTCTGGGGGAGTTGTAAAATGAGCTTATTTCCAAAAAAGTGGAGTATCCCTTTAAGAGTGAAGCTGTTTTCAACATTAACATAGAAAAGAGTTTTTTTGTAAATTGCAATAATATATCCTTATTACTTTTTTTCCACTGTATTCTTAACAAAAACATGCAGCGTAAGAGACTTTCATAAATACGTCAAAAATCTTACTGACCTTACATTTGAGCTAAAAACGTACATTTTTGTGCTTCATCAGTGTTGCAATGAATACATATAGGGTATGTTTACACGACAAAGATGTACTAAAAATAGAAATGTTTTTCGTTGCGCCTTTCTCGTACAGACGACAACGTTGTCACAACGCTCCCTGTTCACACAGGTCCGCGAAAACGACTGAAACGCTGTATTACTTATGCCAGGCCAGTAGTTAGCGAAGTCACTTTATAAAGAAACACTAAGCACCCAAAGACTGAATAGGTAATACGCATGCATATGACATTAGCGTTTTAACAAATTCACATTTTTGTAGTTTATATGGAGACGATAATGGTATCGTTTTAAAAAACGTTCACTTTGAAACCTGTTTTCACTTTCAGTCCTCCAAAACGCCGTTGTCGCATAAATGAATGACCAAAGTCGTGATATCAAATCGGATAGGTGCATCATCCCATCTCTAGTACGTTCTATGGTTGAACTGACTTTTGATTTTTCTCTCTTAGGTGGAGGAGTTGGATAGAAAGGTCACTGAGATGGCTGGATTTAAAAAGTATGCTTAGGCTATTTCATTTCTGCTTTCGTTGTTTTATAAATGTTTCAAATTGCTTAAAAGTTGTATGCTAGACACTTACAGTTGGCATGTTTTTGTGTGCACATGGTTATTGAGTTCTCTATGTCTCTAGATCATACATGGTGACAGGTCAGACGTACAGTCGCAAGGTGGATGTCGACTCGCTCTGTGTGCTGGCCAGTCTCGGAGCCTCAGTACACAAGGTCAGACATGAATATCAGATCAGCTTTATGAACTTATAAATGAGCTGCCTTACCAATCCACACTATTCAGCACACAAAACCTGTTTTTGCTTTAGATTTGCACTGATATTCGTCTGTTGGCTAATCTGAAAGAGATCGAGGAGCCGTTTGAGAAAGAGCAGATTGGTGAGTTTGTATGTGAGACAGGATTTTGATCACATTTTAAATCAGCTTCTGATCTGTCATAGTTTCCTTTGTTTGTAGGTTCCAGTGCCATGCCGTACAAGAGAAACCCCATGCGTGCTGAGCGCTGCTGTAGTCTTGCTCGCCACCTGATGGCGCTGGTGTCAGATCCTCTGCAGACCGCATCAGTGCAGTGGCTGGAAAGAACCCTGGACGACAGCGCTAACAGGCACTGTTATGACATCTTTTGTCTGACCATATGATGTGGCATTGCACCCTTTTGGCTTTGTGAAAATGAAACTTTAGGTTTCATTTTATTTTGTGCTTATTTAGGAGGATCTCATTGCCCGAGTCCTTCCTCACAGCTGACATCATCCTCAGCACTCTGCAGAACATCACTGAAGGGCTGGTGGTGTATCCTAAGGTGTGTGTGTGCAACTCTCAATGCATTTTGACTTCTGGGTCGTCTCTTTTCAACACACATTTTAAAAAGTTTTCATCAGGGCTGGAAATTATCAGTATCAGGTTTTATCAAATAACTAAACGAGACGCTGATTACTTAGACCAAATAATTGCATATATACTACTGTTCAAAGGGCCCTTTTCTTTTGTTTTTCAAAGTAGTTCTTTGTTCACTAAAGCAAATCAAAAATACAGTTACATTGTTTAATGTTATTACAATTTAAAGGGATACTCCACTTTTTTTTGGAAATAGGCTCATTTTACCACTCCCCCCAGAGTTAAACAGTTGAGTTTTACTGTTTTCGAATCCATTCAGCAGATTTTTTTATATTTAGAAGAATATCAGTAACCAGACAGTTTCTGGTCTCATTGACTTCCATAGTATAAGCACTTAAACGGACAATATGTAATTTTTTTGGCCACCAGGGGTCACTCATTTCACATAATAACAAAGACGTACTTTGATGACGTCAGGAAAGAGCGTGGGCTCGCGGGAGTTGTTGTCGCTGTCAATGACAACCAGCTCAGCTCATGACATGACATGATCGTTTTTTACAAAATATACGGATATACGGCATCTCTCTGTAGATTTAGCTTGTCAAGAAGCTTTAAATGCAACCCCAATGTTTACCTGTGTCATACTTCTCCTGCGCGGCTCGCTAACAGCAACAGTTGGCTGATTTGAATGAGACGACCGGAACTGGCAGCGCTATATGCGCGCGCAGCACCGGGGGACAGTGCATCTCGTCTGAGTGAGCGCTCGTGAGCGGGCACGTGATTTACACGCATAAAAATACGTCTTACTTTTTTTTCTTCGTCATTTTCTATGCTTTCTTGGCGGTAGTCCAGTGTTCCCCTTTGTGTTTGGTGGTTTCGCCGGGTTCCGCAAGGAAGTTAGAGAAAATAGTGGAGTCAAAGGTTATATGACGCCATAGACGGACGACGAAACGGAAATAAAGTAACGTCCCGTGTCTTCGAATTAAACTATAAATTTCTCCGTATTTGAAAGTTGGTGGAAACTGTCGGGATAATGTAAGTACACATCTAATAGAAATATATAACATAGATACAGTTATTTTTGCTATTTTTAAAGCCGAAAAAGTACAGATTGTGGCTTTAAGCACTTGCACTTTAATTCATGAAATTGTGCTGTCAATTGTTCCTCTTTCTTCTGTGTCTACATTTTCTTGTATTTTTGTTGATGTGTTTTTGTAATTTGTGATGTCTTGTATGATGTTTATTTTAAGAAATAACTGCACTGTGCCCAAGCAAAATTTCCCCTCGGGGACAATAAAGTTTCAACTTCAACTTCAAACTTCAAACTGTCTGATTACTGATATTCTTCTAAATATCAAAAAATCGGCTGAATGTATTCGAAAACGGTACAAAAACCCAACTGTTTAACTCTGGGGGAGTGGTAAAATGAGCCTATTTCCAAAAAAGTGGAGTATCCCTTTAAAATAACTAACTAAACCAAAAATGTTAACAAATAATAGTGGGGGTTTGCTTCCAAGTCTTGAATGTGGCACCATGTTTCAAAGAGAGGGTCAAAAACAGGAAAGAAAATAACCTATTACTTCTAAATTATGATGTTTTTTTTAATCTAAAAATCTTGATAACCTTATGAGGGGATCTCAGAGACCTAAAAAAAACAATGCAGTTCATGACCCCTTTAAGCATTCTCTCTTTCTCTTTTATAGGTGATCGAGAGGCACATCCGTCATGAGCTGCCTTTCATGGCTACTGAAAACATCATCATGGCCATGGTGAAGGCCGGAGGAAACAGACAGGTCAGAACAATCATCCGTTAATGAGTTAGAAAAATCTTGTCTTGTAAATAAATTTGCTTTGGCAAATCAACCCCAAGATATTTGAATTCTGTGTACACAGCAGATGTTTATAGTGCCTAGCATTGACTAACATGTCTGAACTGAAAACACACTCAGGACTGCCACGAGAAGATCCGTGTGCTGTCCCAGCAAGCTGCGGCCGTGGTCAAACAGGAAGGGGGAGATAATGACCTACTGGCTCGGGTTCAGGCTGATCCATATTTCACCCCCATACTCGGACAGCTGGACAGCGTTCTGGATCCCAAAACTTTCATCGGCCGAGCCCCGCAACAGGTACACGCATGCAGCCTAGACACACCTGTTCACTGCTGTCGTATTAATATTTATCATAATGCTTTAATCATGAGGTAGGCTGTAATACCCTTTCAATCGCTCTCTTTCTCAGGTTACAAGATTTTTGTCTGAGGAGGTCAGAACTGTTCTAGAGCCATACAAAAGTAAAATGGATGTGAAGATTGAACTAGAGCTTTAAGACAGACTGTGACTGATGCATCAGAACTGTATGACAATGAATAAATGCCAAGCTGTTTAACTTGTTGTGTGCTTTTTTATGTCATTTTGACAACATTTAGTTCTCAAACTCCAGTGTAGGGTCGGTTGTACCAGCCATTCGTAAGTTCTTTCTTAAATTGGAACGTTAGGTCCACTCTACAGGCTTAGTACTACACGCTAGTTTGTAATTAACTCAGTACTTTATTCGGTCGCACCATTTGTTCTCAAGGCAGAACGTAACTAGTTGGTTGTAAGCTCTCTGTAAAGTAATATGACGTTTACTCTCAATATTCTAATAGCAGCATATTGAGACAGCCAATAATAATAAACAGCCAATATCCTAGTGATATGCATGTTAATAAGCAGCTAGTTAATAGTGAGAATTGGACCCTAAATAATAAGTATTGGGGAAAAAAAGTTTGGGTATTTTTATGTTTCTGTCTACGAACTAATAATATACAGTGTTAAGTAGTAATGACACTATTGAGATGTTTAAAGGTTTCCTTTACCAATAACTTAACTGGCTGTATAATAAAACTAATGAGGGAGGACACTAACAGATTATTCACTTGTGTGTAAGTGATATTGTGTCTCTTGCTATTATAACTGTGGGTGTAACAATATATACAGTAGGCTACAAACACACTTTGCTCTGTCTTGTACTATTTTAAGCACGCACACCTCTAAATGACTGGCAATAGTCGTGCTGCTATAAATCAATTATCCTTGTGCAAAGTCCATAGTTACAGGGTTTGAAACCTGTTGTACGTTTACTATAACGTCAGCTTGAACCAGTCTGGCGTTTCTCCTCTTATTCCGCAGATTAGCAGGGATTCATTTGCCTGTGGATACTCAGTCAAATCATCCCATGGTAAGAGTCACTTCTTATGTCATATTTCGTTCCCATTTTGTAGTTTGGTTCAAACACTTGGCCGTTTGCATACAGGAAGTGGCTGTCTTTTGATTGGCTGATTAGCTGATTACTTGATGAAGAAAAAATAGGCTACTGACCCCGAATTTTAGAATGGTAGTGTGTGTGTACATACTCTTCTTTTATAAAATGTTCAACGTCTTTTGCTGACTTGAATGTCTGCACGTTACTTGTAGTTAAAATTTCTCACATTTTATCTTAAATTGTCAACAGGTTTTCAAATGAATTCTTGGCAAGTTGTGGTTGTGTTGTCTTTTCTGTTGTCAAAAATGGTTAAATGGATCTGACATACAGAAGTGGTTGTGTGTCCATCTCAATGGATGCAACTGGTTTAAGAAATTCTTTCTTTTTTCATCCCAGTCTAATGCTTTGCATTTGCACTCTGATTCCAGATTATTCTTAACATTGTCACGAAAACAGTTTTACAGGATTTTAAACATCTGACGTTATAGTGGTTGGGAACAATTTCCACAAAAGCAAAGACGAAACCCTGAGAGCAAAGCTTTAAAGGGGAATGTCATTGTTCTCTGCTGGCCTGAGAAAATAATGCATGAGAAATAGACTGTAATGTTAATTCCCACTGAAGCTGTAAACCGTAGTCTCAATATCTGCATTCCAGACTTTGCCATTTAAAAAAAACTGGCAGATGTACAACTTGTAAAAAAGTGCTGAAAGAGAATTTGGTTTTGAAGTTTTTAAAAATCAGTAAAGAAGACAATTTTCATTTCTTTATATGGTTGTTCAGAATAAAATACCTGTTGAGATTCAACACCACTGTAACCAGGACTGGTGTGTGGAGTAAAACTCGCTGCTTCTGTGATAACTTATACTGCTGGGGTTGTAAAAATCAAAGCAGTTATTTGCTAAATCTTTTTATCTAGAGCTGCTGTCTGATTCACAGATTTCCTTTGCAAGCTTTTGTTATTCAAAAATACATGATGTACTATATTGTTTCATATGTACATGTTTATAGAATAAATAAATTTGTATTCACTTAAAAATGTATGAAATATTTATTAATATAACATGTGATTTTTAACATAAAAGTATATGTGTCTGTCTTGATAATGCCGTTGTAACAGTCACATCTTTATTTCCTCAAACAACAATACCTGAGGTGAGTTAACCTGAAATTAACCTGAAAACCTGCTATTTCCATTGTACAGTACATGCCTACACTTGCTTTTAGCCATTAAAAACAGTTTTACCCACTCCACAGTACACCAAAAGCAAATTAAGCCAGACTATCAATGTTAGTGTCTGTTGAGAGAATAATGTTAGAAATCAAACTAACGTTACCTTTTATTTTATAGAGAGTGCTGTGCTTGACTGGGCGAGCAAAGAGAGAGAGAGAGAGAGCCCGCACGTGCACTTTCGCGTCTTCTCACAACACTGTCAACTCTCGGTTGCCTAGGTAATTTACTTCATATCACTCCGCCGCTGCTGTAGACTGCGAATATACATATAGTAAAACATTATAACTATTGTAATACAGTGAAAAGGTAGTTTGATTTCAAACATTATTCTCTCAACAGACACTTAAATCGATAGTCTGGCTTTATAATTTATTTCCTTTTGGTGTACTGTGGAGTGGGTAAAACGGTTTTTAATGGCATGCTAAAAGTTACCGTTAACGCGCACTAGCCTAGCACCAGCGAACTATGCAACTGGGACGACTTGACGAAAATTTTTGAAAACTGTCTCCACTGATAAATAGCTAACTCTTAGGTTCACTTAGAAATGAGGCCTTGTGTCCAAAATTCCGAACCACCCCTTTAAGAAATATATTCTGTAAAGGATTTGTAGGGAACAGTTCGGTTATTGGAATGTTTGTTTGGTCACAGTGATGATGAAGGGACGTATGCTAATAAATGTGATCTCATAATAGGTAAAGAGACACATGATCTATCTATAGATGATCTGATTGGTCCATCATGTGGGCGTGGGCGTTACTCCCTGTCATTCTGGCAGTGTTTGGAACAATTGGGCTTTGGGTTGTGTGAGTATTTCTTTCAGTTTCACTCACTCTTTACAAAGTCATGTTGTTGTTGTTGTTTTACGCTTTCTGTTCCTGTTTGTGTGCAGGTATGCCATTGCAGTATCCAATAACACTGTTAATATAACTGCAGAATTCCCTTACATCAGGTTTGTAATCTGAGTTCAGACATAAGAGTTTATTGAGTAGTTGTACTTGACAAAGATTAAGTATTATTTTTATAGACCATTTCAAAAGATGTAAACAACACTGGTCCAGAAGCACTTCCTGTTTCGGTTTGTAACTGTTTTCTTTATTTCACATGTAAAGAAAACTTTTTAAAGATGTTTGTTTAACTTTTGATTCAGTTTTAAATGTTCTGTTGGTTGTATTTTATCCCAGCTTTTATGTAGTGTTAAAAAACTGAAACAGGAAGTGCTTCTGGGCCAGTGTTGTTTACATCTTTTGAAATGGTCTATAGGAATTTGTACTTTAGTTGAGTATTGAAACTGAATACGTTGTACTCTTACATGATTACATTTACAAAGCACAAAATATACCATCTGCTTAATGCAGTCTCAATTAGACCTCCAAGTACAAAGTGCCAACTCATCATGACTTAAATCTTTCATCACTATGTTCATTTTACTGATCTTCCAATACAATCTGGTGTAAAAACAGTTTACTTGGTTTTAATTGTAGTATTGTTGTTTCTCGTGAATCATTTCTGAGTTTGCAAAAGTCATTCCTGAATCCTGATGCTAATCGATATGCTGTCTACCCAAAGATTCACACCCTTACATACTACACTACCCAACAGAGCACAGCATACAAGATTATACTAGCTAACATTCCTTGATTAAAAAAAAAAAATATATATATATATATATATATATATATATATGACTATTGTTTCTTTCAGCACATGTGGCTCATTCTTCCCCCAGAGCTGCCTGTTTTCTCAGATCTGCAATATTTGCTGTGTGTTGGGTGAGTCCGTCATCTCCTTTTGAAAAAAGGCTTTCTGTACTGTACCTTCTTAACCTCTTTTTCTTTCTTTACTGTAGCTCTATGGATCGTCACCATCAGATTTCAACAGATCCGGGACTTGAGTTGTGCGTCTCGTTTAAATACAGCCGGTCTGGTGCTTGGCTTCATCTCTAGCATTGGCATTTCCATTCTAGGAAACTTCCAGGTACAATTTGTGTGTGTGTGAAAAACGACTGGACGTTACTTGATTATTTGAAAATTGTGCTTATTTGTGTTTGCTCTTGCATTAAATCCCTGATATACTCCAAGCAAAATTGAAGAACAGACTGGTGTCATTTCAGAGCCATTGTCTCTGTCCCAAATGGCACACTTCATATGCTCTTACGGTCTTGTTGACTTACAATGGCTGCAGCGTGCAAGTCCATGAGACTGTAGGGTGTCCCATTTGTAATTTTAGGTGTCATAAGAGTGCTCGAGCAGTGGTTGTACCCTCAATGGGGTGATGATGGCGCAGTGGATAAGACACATGCCTTTGGTGTGAGAGACCCGGGTTTGAATCCACTGTGAGACACCAAGGTGTCCCTGAGCAAGACACTTAACCCCTAGTTGCCCCAGAGGCGACCTCTGACATATATAGACCTGGTAAGTCCCGCCCATCCGTAAAACTCCGAGTGGACCTCTAGATTAAAAAAGCGTCAATGCAAGTGAATGAGAGAAAATAATTGTTTTCTGATCCCGTTTGAATTGTGCCATGAATGTGAACATATGTTGTCTGTGAATTTTTTTTATATAATTTCTCATGTAACGAGTTTGACAGAATATTGTATGATTCTTTGGCAAGCAGTTGTGGAATAGACATAACGAGAAAGACTACACGTCGCATATGTGACATCACGGCATAACACATTTTCCCTCCACAAATTACGGTGCGATAATGTAAGGAATTAGATCGAGATGCCTGTGTGTTTTGTACCCAAATGTCACCATTCAAACAATGGTTTGTTTAGCAGGATCCGCGTCGAAAGCAGGAAGAGTTGTAGTCCACAAAGTGCTCTCACACAAAGTCTAACCGTATGAAAATTCTACCAGCTAAATTGTAGCATTCTTTCCACGAAAAATTATATAAAAAATTCTCAGACAACATATGTTCGCATTCATTGCAAAAGTCAAACAGGATTAGAAAATAATTATTTTCTCTCACTCACTTGCATTGACGAGTTTTCAACCTAGAGGTCCAGCAGGGTTAGTGGAAGGGGCGGGACTTACCAGCTCTATAGCGATTGTAAGTCAGCTAATTTAATAATGTTTGACTGACATGTAACGCAACCAATCACAGTTTGTTTTGCTCAGCGTCATGTATAGGGGTGTGAAAATGTAAAGTTGATGTCCCTACGATAAAAGACCGGCATACATCTATTAAATTATTCGTTCAAGAACGTTGTGCAAATTTACTGCAGCAATGGAGCCTCGAACTTCACATACTTTTGAAAATCCAGCGTTTTGTAGATCCCGGTAAACGCTCACAGTTGTAAACATGACAGCTTTCTTCCTCCATTAGTCATTTTGGCGTCACGACGGCTTTGTTTCCAAGCGGACCATTAAAGAATGTGACGCACACGTTTCCTTGACATCCTGTAGAATTCAGATTACAACTTCGAAACTCCTGAAGTGATTTCAATACTGACCAAAATAATCGCGATTATGATTTTTTCCATAATCGAGCAGCCCCCGCCAATGGTCTGTGGGCTGACTACAGTATTTACAGTACTTACATATTCATGTAAATGTTCTGCAAACAGTATACCAGTGAAAAGGTGTTTTGAACTTCTTTTTACCACTAAACATTGAATGAAAAAGAGTGTCGATGTATATCAGGGTCTTTATTTGCTATACAGGAATGATTATGTCCATGTGTGTGTCCATTTAGCAATCTGAAGTGAAGGTGGTTCATCTGTTTGGGGCGCTCCTGGCCTTCTTCCTGGGGTTGGCATACTTCTGGGTCCAGACGTGGCTTTCTTACAACAGCCCGCCGTCACATGACCGCTGGTGGGTGGTGCCTGTGCGTGTCATCCTGTGCAGCCTGTGTACTTGTCTTGTCATCTCCAGTATCCTTCAGATCTTACAGAAAATAAAAAATAATAACTGAAATGATTTCTGACATGAGTGCATTTTCATTACATTTGATCATGTGTTCATTTTGTCGTCCTTAACCCTCTGTCTTCTCAGTGTTTGCTCTCTATAGCGCAGGGTTTTCCTCTGAAGCGGCCATGTGTGAGTGGGCTCTGGTCATGTGCTTCTTTGCGCTGTTTGGGACATTTGCAGCAGAGTTCAGACACATTGACTGTCATAAGCTCACCGTACAGAAGAACGGGATGAAAACCGCCAGTGATGCCAATGGTGTATGGACATTACAGGAGATTCACTGAGGTATAGCTGGCAAGTAGTGGCTGTGGTATTGTGGAACAAACTCACCATATCATATGGACACAATATTGGACTAAAACCTGCACAACTTTGCTCAGTGCACAAATAAACACATAATATAAAACACAAATTTTACAGTGTAAATGATTTTGTAGAAATTCATGAATTCATGAGCAACATTGTTTACATTGTAATATTGTAGTATTACAACGTAATATTCCACTTGTTAATGTTATGGCAGTACAACCAAACTGTTTATTTATATTCAATAACAGCTTTCTTTGGTAATGGTCAGATAAAATGAAATATTTATAACAGAATATATTTAATTACATTATGCAAATAAAGTCATTAAGGCTACAATAAAGACCAAAGAGATCTGGTTTGAGGTATTACCAATTTGACAATATTAACAATTGCTGAGTTTGTCTACAAAGTGAACATTTTAAAGCAAACAAATACGATGGTATTGTACTATTTAACTGTTCAGTAATTCACTTGTCGTAGTACTAGAATAAAATCGGCATAAACGGAAGTTGCGATAGACTTTTCCATGTAGTAACGAATGTCCAAGTGAAACAGCTTCTCGCTTCAGGTTGTCCCGCCCTTACACCAGAAAAGACGTATTCAGAGAAGAGATTTGTGTATATATATATATATATATATATATATATATATATATGTATATATATATATATACTGTATATACATACATACATACACACACACACATATATATACATATATATATATACACACACATGATCTGATGGATAAATCATTTATATCAGATAACAAAATTGTGAATGTTGATTTTATCATGACTTTTTTTTTACAGTCTATGCTTTAAAAAGTAATGAAAGAGTGTGTACACAAAGTCGACACCAGAGAGTGCTCTAGGCCTGAGGTTAGTTGTCTCACATTTGTCTCTTGTTTGCATGCGTTCAGCTCACAGGTAACATATATATTGTTTTAGAATGCCACCTTCAAATAGTGTTATTTTATTATACATTTTAATTTAGGTTTATTGTGAAAATGAGATACTTCATGACATCTCATTCATATGGTAGATCAATTGAATGGCACAATCTGGGCTGTTGTAAAACCCACTAAGTTAACTCAACTCAAAGGAAACTGATTTCTTTAAACCATTTTAAGTTTAAAGACAACTACATGAGTATTGTGAACTTATATATGTTGAGTCATATTCACTCATAATTTAGTGTTGGTTTAGTCAATCATTTTGAGTAGATGTAACTTGAATATTTTAAGTTCATTCCGTTAATTTAAACTAACTGGTCGAGTCTTTTTGTAGGCGTTTACATTCCCTCCTACATTACATTTCATTGGCTTATGTGTAAGCCAATGAAATAAGCATTTGAATTTATTGGACACAACCGATTTGAACATGATTTTCGGATGGGAAACACTGTAGAGGGCAGTCTGTTCGTCTCATGATGACATTCTTTCACATACACATTGCTCTCAATGGGTGGGGAAAACACACAGAGAACAAAAAAGGAGAGAGGGACACAAGGGGGCAAATGAAGGGAACTTAAAGGCATGTTGAAAAGTCCTGGGAATCAGTTATTTCTTTCTCTTTTCTATTTCAATATCCTTTCATGTTCAGTGTTTTTCTAAAATCTGAGCAATCTCCTTTGAATATCTTTGACGCGTTTTTGGCGTAGGGTCAAGTGAATAATGCTCTCATCTAAACACTGATGTACTCGCCGCAAAAGCCTTAATGTAAGATACAGTTGGTATGTAATTCAAAACCAGTGATGAGGGGTAGATCAAACTTTGAATTCACTGGTAGCTTGTGAAGTTTCTCAAGATAAAATCAATTAAAATTAAAAAAAAAAAATAAAAAAAAAACAAGGATGAGAGATCAATACTGGATAAATATACTACTAGACTAGATAAAAAACTACTAGACCATAAGAAGTTGCATTATTTATTACATAATAATTCAAGATTGGTGAATTTGACCTGCCAATTTGTATATTGAAAAGATGGCCAATAATGGGTCTAAATATCTCATTGCTCTGTTTACTATAATATTGCGTTAAAAGATTCATCAGTGCACATCACCTTTTTGTTTAATTCATGCGCTCTTGTAATCTTGAATCAAAATATCTTCCCTTTCAAGTCCCATCCATTTTTTTCTTGTTTGAGAAGCTGTTTCACTCAGATACACATCACAAGGGAAGAAAAGACTATCAAGACTTTGTTTCATGCAGCCCCTATGATTTATTTATTAAAAAGAAATGCAACATCATATATTGTTGCTGTCAGTCATATGTCATTCTTGGCACAGTAATGTCACACGCTCGAAGCCTACTGTGAACCCACCTTTTCTTCCCTAACCAGACAGTGTCCCTGACTGCCATCCTTAACAATGAAATTCATGGCATCTCTGTGACCTTTTAAGTGACTTGAACAGACATTTAATTCAGAGGCAAAGCCAAAGGGCTCTGGTGTTAGATATGGGGTGAGTGCCGTGTTTGGTTAAAGGGCATGAAGTCTGTCTGGCTCTTATGTAATGGCTCTGTGAGTCTGTATCAAGCGTGCATTTGTTCTATCTTTGTTTTAAAAGCGCAGCAGGCCGCAGGTCCACCGTGCCTTTCACCTCGGCCGTAATCTCCGTTCACGCCTGCGTTATTCCAGATTATTCTTATCCCTTGCACAACTCCTGCTTTGCAACAATAGCACTACCGTACTATCTGCAAAGCAAACGGCTTGCCTGCCACCTCGTACACACACCGCTTATCAGCGAACAGCCAAATCCTGCCCTGAATGAGAAAGCAAGAATATGGAAGAAATCAAGTTTAAAATGTTCCAGCTACGAGGGCAAGAGCACAACAGAGGCATAAAATCTGATTTAGGCCTAAACATCTTAATCTCCTCGATCCATAATCTAACAGGTCTGGAATTCCCCCAGCTGTTAGGCGAGAGGGAGCGAGGGGGCAAAAGTCGTGCCGCTGTATCCAGCGAGTGGGCATCTCCAGTCATGATCTCATCCCGCAGCGCTGGCACTCTCAAGCGGAGAGCTGCCCTTTTCCTCAAAAATGCCAAGCGCACCACATTCCTACACACACTCTGAAAAGTCCCTAATCGCTGAGATACACATTCAAACGGCCAGTAAAGCCTCTCTTATAGAGCAATCAGACAAGAATTAATTACATAATTATATGCGATCCACCCGCACACAGACCGACACACTTCGGGATATTTGTGACTCTGCGCAAGATTTATTCAAGGATAGGAGAGTGCTACGCTTAAACAGAAAGGATCTTTATTAGAGGTTATTAAGTGTCTCTGTGTAATGTTATTCTATATACAGTATGTTACAATTTTGTATGCCAACCTTGAAGTTAGTATCATCCTGGTTCACACAACAAAAACCCAATTGGATTTTTCCATTGGCTTTTGGATTATTAGCTCTGTGCACAACATTGATTCTTACATGTTTTATTAAGAATTTTCACAACTGAACAAAACTTGTAGCCTAAGCTCAGGCTTTAAGCAAAGTTTTAGTTAGAATGCTATAGACAAGATTGGAAACAAACGCAAGTAAACTAGTGATTTGGTGAGTTTTTTTGTTTGAAATGATGTTTTACTGTCCCTGACAACCTAGTCACTTGTTAGCATCTGATGCGTTAAAGGTTTAAAAACACAAGTGTGGTACTACTGATGCAATTTATGTCATATTATAAGGTTATCAACTCATATTTTGAGCTTGAATAATCACAAATTTCATTTCAGGCATTTTACCAAAAATCATTCAATAAACCCAATGACTTAAGGACAATACAACCAGTGCAAAGATGCTAACTTGTTTCCGTGTTTCATGCCTGAAGCACTTGATTCATTCCCTTCTGTTTTCACTCACTCCACAAATCTGCTAACTTTCTTTTTGTACCCTTTCTTGAGGCCCCAAAGCTTCTGACGTCACTTGCCCCTTAAAAAAATTCCCACCTCCCACAGTCCAATACAATACCTCTCCTCTCTGAGGACTTCAGTTTAGCTTTTCCCAACTCACCTCAATTGAATGTAGTGCATCTCAACTCAAACTCAAATTGAACTCCGCACATCCCAATCCCAACTCAAATCAACCACTCTCATCATTGAATGTCATCTCAGGCCTATCTCAACATTAAATCTCACCACAGGCCAACTGAAGTTGAACTCGTCTCATTTTGTCAAATCTACTCAAGTCAATTTATCTCAATTTAAAGGTCCTCAACTCAAATGAAATTTTCTCATCCCAAGTCATCTCAATTTAAAGGTACAATATGTAGGATTCTTGCAGTAAAATGTCCAAAAACCACTAGGCCAGTGTTATACTATTTGTAAATCGTGAAAAAACTAGCTTACGCGAGGTACACTCAGTTTATTAGCTCGTGTGGTGCTTGTGTGATGCTGATATCTGTCTTTCATTAGCAATTGCACCCTGCTTCTTACCACAGTCATGTTAAAAACCTCAATGTATTCACTCATCCATAAACGGTCCATCAGCTTGACGATAAGATCCATAATTCCTCTTAAAGGTTCTCTAAGCGATCATGGGGGTGTTGACGTTCGCAATATTTTCAAACAAATCGGAGGCTAGCTAGACCCTACCTCCTCCGCATCTCATCTCATCTCCTCCCCCTCCCTTCCGTGCTTCCTGAAATAATTGTAACCGTCGGACTGGAAGCCCTTCTGCCGCCGGAGTTCTCGCCATCGTTAAAAAGCTTTGCTACCGATGTAAATTCGGAACTTCGCACGTTCTTTATCCGACTCCTTCTTCTTTTTAATTTGTTCTTCAGAACGACGTCTCTTTGGTCGTGTGTCGGACATTTTTCAAACTTCTCTCTGATGCTTTTCTCTCCTTCACACACACACACCCCCTTCATGTGCACGCGCACTAACCCCCAGACCCACCCTCAAATACTTCTTGCCAGTGATTGGCTGGAACACTGTTTGTTAGGTTTCGTGGTCCGGGTGAGACGTGATTGTTTTTGTTGCCGTTTGTGGAGCCTGTGGTGTCTACAGAGTTTTTTTACAGTGTGTTTAGGGGACAGGCAGCTAGCCGATAGTGAGAAGACATTTGATGTATGTGACAAAAAATGTTTTGGCCCCACATCGCTTAGAGAACCTTTAATGCTTTGCATTATCAAAATATGCTTTTGTTACTATAAGAGGTCAGTGACCTCTGGTGCCGAAAAATCCTACATATTGTACCTTTTAAAGGGACAGTTCACCCTAAAATGAAAGTTCTGTCATTTACTAATTCTCATATCATTACAAACCTGCATGACTTTTTTTCTGCTGAACACAAAAAGAAGATATTTTGAGAATTTCCATGCGCTCCGGTGTTGTTTGGACCCCAACATTGAACAAAATGTCATAATTTGGGGTTCTTCAGAAGAAAGAAATGCATATAGGTTTGGAAAGACACGAGAATGCGAAAATGCCAGAACCAAATTATTTAAATTAATCTCAATTCAATTAATTTCAATTAAGTCAACTCAACGGATCTCAAGACTTCTAATTTTGTATCCTCACAACTCCACATATAGGAACAGGTATATTGTGTTGGACTGGGAAGTGGGGATTTTTGGGGTCAAATACCCAGACAGCTATGGGAATGCAATGAAAGAGAGGAGAAAGGGAGTGGGTAAAAAAGAGAGAGTTATAGGGG
This sequence comes from Cyprinella venusta, assembly GCA_038021265.1. NCBI lineage: Eukaryota > Metazoa > Chordata > Actinopteri > Cypriniformes > Leuciscidae > Cyprinella > Cyprinella venusta. The sequence continues at coordinate 41,762,116 of CM075863.1, forward strand.
AATGTACAAAATGACAATGATTATGATCGTTGGCGTATGGATAGAGATATTCACGCATAGCCGCAGACATTTATGACCTCTGTGACTGATAAAGATCCTTTCTGCTCACCCACACGCAGATGAGACTGCATGCCGCTGTTGACTACTGGCTCGCTGTCAAATCTCCCAGTATGTTTGTATTCCTCTGTAGGGCACTTATAAGGATAGAACAAGCTTTTATCATCACATTTGAACTTCATAGGAGAGTAGAAAGTATTTAAGTTCAGTTGAAACTCCACTCACTAAACTGATTCTCTGTCGTTCTCCTTTTTCTGTTTTTTTGTTGGTGCAATAAACAATAATTACCCAGTGAGGGCAGAATATGGGTGTATCTGAGTAAGATATTCCTTTTTAAACATCTAAAGCTCCTGGCTTCTCTGGCTTGGTTGAAGCAGTCATGTGGTTCATCAAAGTCCTCTGGCTAGATCGGGCTCTTGTTTAGTGGTAGACACAGGGTGCATGTGTGCTTTGAAACGTCTGTGCCTCAGGCTCTTTGCGTTTATGTTTGATGTGTGGCATGGTGGTGGTTTCACATGGATCTCGGTGGCTTTAAGATGAGCACATTTGTCTTTCTGGGAAAATGGAGCAGTTCAGAGTATTTTTACATTTCGGCATGTTGTACTGTCCTGTTCCTGAGAATGTGGATGGTCAACAGGTGCTTCTGTCAAAAATGAAAAACATGCATTTGATACTTTTTTGCAAAACATAAAATACTTTAAAGGAATAGTTCAACCAAAAACGTGAATTACCCCATAATTTACTCACCCTCAAGCCATCTGGTGCATATTACTATCTTCTTTCAGACAAATACAATCAGAGTTATGTTTAAAAAAGCTCTTCCAAGCTTCTTAATTGTAGTGAATGGCAATCCTGATTTTAAAAGTCAAAAAAAGTACATCCATCCGTAATAAAAGTAATCCATACGGTTTCAGTGGGTTAATAAATGCCTTTTGAAGTAAAGAGATGGGTTAAAAAATCCATATTTAATGGACAAGTTCTTTTATACTTAAAGCCCTGTTTTAAGATCGTTTCTGATGAAATAGATCAGTTAAGATTGAAATTTGGCCTGAGAATTTTCGGTTACTGTGGTTGCACCTCCACGCCACCACAATGGTTGCATAGGTGCACTGAAACAATCCTTCATAATAATGCATAAAACTTTAGTTTAAAAAGACTTGAAACTCACTGAGTGGTCTGGGGTGTTCACTGATAAGCTCACACAAAAATCGCTGCAAAAAATGCTTTCCAACAGGTTTTATCGCAATTTTTGTCCAACTCCATTGACTTGTATTGGATGTGCTGTAAGGTACGGTATTACTCCGCAGCCGTAAATGTAAATGGAGTTGTTTGCATTCTGCTTTTTCTATGTATTCAATGAAACCACAGAAACCGAAAATTCTCGGTCCAGCATCATGTGTCCAAATTTCAATCTTTCAATCTTCAAACAGGGTTTTAAAGGGCACCTATTATGGCATTTAAAATGTTCCTATAATATTGTTTTGGGATTCCCCAACAACAGTTTTATATGCATGCAATGACAAAAAACACTTTTTTTGTCTTATAATATGCATTTATTTTTACCGGATTTGCTCAACGAATCCCAAATGATACGTTCAACCACTCATTTTTCCAAACCCCATGACCCAATCAGTTATTGTTTGCGTTAGCTCAACCCATAAACATATTGATAAAGCACTGCAGTACTACAAGGTATTGCTCTGTTCTTTGACTACTCCAATAACAATGACATCAGGGCCGTGTACAGACATTTTGAGGGACTGTGGCCTAAGCCAAAAAAAAGGGGCTCTAATGGGGTGGTTGCTTGTTAAAACAAATTATCCAGTTATTACAAAATATACACTTAAAAGATAAGACAACAACTATTTACAGTTTTAGATTTTAGTATTTGCCTTTTCTTTTCACAGCAAAACCATTCTATTTTGTACCATGTCCTTTTATGATTGGGAATTTGGGATGTCTTTTTCGATGGCCAGAAGCAGAAGATCAGAGTCGTTCTTGTCCACGTGGATTACGAAGTTTAGTTTTCACCAGCTTCAACTTCGAGAATGAGTATAGTGTTGCAAAGATTTTCAGCAGCTTAAAAAGTTTTGGAAACACAACATGTGCATCAAACTCCTTAAATGTTCCCAAATTTCATGGGCACTTTTTTATGAAGAGTGGGAAACTCTAAGCTCAGTACGCAGCTGTTCTTCCTCCTCTTGAAATCCATAAAACTCCATAAAGTATGGGCAGCATGAAGTGCTTCAGCATCTGCAGTGTATTTCCACTTTGATGGCTCAATCAAACAATGTAGTGACATCACAATTTTGTCAGTTTTCCCCTTCCCTTGAAATCGTCTGTGGAGTTCCTGAATTAGAGAATCCAATAAAGTGAAGTACATCCTTCCCCTGTATCTCTTCAGGCACATTGATCCCTTGTGTCTATGCTTGAATCATTGGGAAATATTTCCTTGAATTGCTCTTCAGTCCTCAGTGTGTTCATTCTGCTACCAAGAGAGGCTTTCATTATCACCCCTGAATGCCATGCCATGTTTCTCTACTATAAGTACAATATAATATCAATCAGTCGGTAGATAATCTCCCTGCTTTTTTTTCCCTTTCTCTTTCTTTGGCTGCTTGCATCTCAAAGTTGGCCTTTTCCAATGCTGTATCTTTTCTTTTAAAGGCATTCCACTGAATCATGCCTAGCACGTGTGATTCTGTCCTGCTATGCTCCTTAATTTTTCCTTTAGCTTGCTTCCACAGACTTAACCCCACTGACTTCCAACCTTTCCTGCTCTTATACTTTTCATCATTCATGAAAATCCTGCAGCGGAAACAGTACATTGCATCATTCTCAGGAGAATACTCATACACCAGTCTTCATACCAATGTCCCTGAAATGAACATCCTTGGTCATTATTTGGGAACGACAAAATTGGTAGACAGGGTCCTACTGAATTTGAAGATTTTATGAAGGCCATTTTGTACTTTATATTGTTTTTCTTTATATGAGCAGGATCTGATGGATTTTACTGAATTATCCCTTAAAGGGGCACTTGGCAACTCTAGCCATAGACCTAATAGCTACGTTCTACCTTACAAACAAATGCCGCGACTGAATAAAATACAGAGTTGGTTAAAAACTAGCTAGTAGTTACGAAGCCTCTAGAGTGGACTTTACGTTACAATTTAATCCCTTAAATCCCTTAAACTTCACACAGATGGCTATGTTGACTCAACAGGGAATTAGATTTAAAAAGCTTTGGTTTAAATATTGGTTTTGGGAATTGGTTTAAAAAGCTTGCTTAACATAACTTTTAATAGGGTAAGATCTAAAACCATTAGTGAAAAATGAACCTGTATATGCAAAACTCCCAAAAAAAGTCAAAATAAATGTCCATCTATTTTGTGTGATAACCTTTGCAAGACGCCACGGTGTGGTTGAGACCTTTTTCTTTGAATACTGTGACCTTTTTCCCAGACCAGATGCCTTAAGGAGCAACTGCTGGAAATCTCAAGCATGTTAGATATTATAATGAAGAACTATGATGACATTTCAAACCCTGCTGGTGGGACATAGGTTCTAAAATTAGGCCTAGGTGTTGTATCTACACAGTACAACAATTAAGGCAAATTAGGTACTGTTTATTTTATTATGTCCCCGTTTTCTTAATGATGGTTTCTTGTTAGATTGCAAAATCATACAAGTCAAGGCTACGCGACACACAATCAGATTTAAAATATAGATCTTGACAGCATTGAAGGGAGCTCAATCATGTCACATTCTGACATCAAAATATTACATATATTTTACATACAATATTAATACAAGAAAATGAAATGGTGCTGCACCATCTGAAATAAGACCTGTTAGCAATATTTTGTTGTGGAAAACAAAAAGCTCACTTGGGTTGTCTGTTGTCGGCTGGGCGAAAGTGAATTTGTGGACTATTCATTCTACTCAAAGCAAGGTAATGTTGATTATACACAAAGAGAATATGCTAAATTTTATATCATGACAAGGAGGTACTAATATTTCTAACTTTTCATATTTGCTCTGTGCTTATTGGCTCTTAATTAGATGGCAGTCATCATGGGAGTCACACTGCAGGACTGAACAGCTAAGATTCATCACAAAGGCAGTTAAACAGCCATTGGTGAGTATTTCAAATGATTGCAGATTTTGCTTTGTCTAAATTTTTTATGGTTAATATAACTTGTCTCAGGTGGAAAAATATGGCCAAATCCTTTAGGGTTGATGTTTTTAGCGCTTTGGGTTTTAGAAAAGCGCATTATAAATAAAATGTATTATTATTATTATTATTTTGTTGACTCAAATTGGCAACATACAACTGATTGGTGCATGTCAGGTTTTTCATTATCTTGTGATATTTTGTACCAACGACATGTAGGATGCATTTAAGGTCAATCCTGATGATTCATTATCAAGACATCCAGTCCCAGAACAAACCCCTGGGATTGTTGGAATATGGAGCTCAGCTCTCCCAGGCTACAAACCGCTCACGTCATACAGATTTTCCTCCTTGTACTAAAAAAGACAAGCTCCACTCTTATTAGCCGACTGCAAGTCCACTGAAGGATGATGTTGAGAATAATGGAATAGAGGTCTGTGTGTGCTGACCTTTCCGAGCTAAACTTGGCCTGCCGGTGTGAATGTGCTCCTAGGGTCTATTGTGTTCACAGCCGTTATCATTGTATTGCAGTTTCCTCTGCTCGAGAGAGAAAGAAAGGGAGAGAGAGAGCACGATAAAGCTGGTGTTGAATCTTAGACATGCTGAGGTTGTTAGAAATCTGGAAACATAATTGATATTAACGAGACCATTTTTAGATTCCCGAGGAAGGCTGAATTGGGCAGGTTGGGTTCACCCAGTTCCTGATTTGGGACAATATCTGTTTAATTATAATGAAAAATAGTTTTATTATAATTAGACAGTATAGACAGTGTTCTTCTTTGGCCAATTCTATAGGACACTTTTGTGGCAAGGGGTTCTGGGAAGACTGTAGAGAAATAGATGGTACATTTAGAAATAAGAATTTATTGATTTTGGATTACATTTTTGAATCTATTTGTACTAATTGAGTGCCTTGGTAATTTAATGAAACAACAGCTTTATTGGGAAATTCTTTTAAAACTCAATTAACTTTAATAAAGAAAAATTAATTGAGATGTTTCTTTGGATAAAAGCATCTAAATGAATAAATGTAATAGGTAAAGTAACAATGAACATGATTATTACAGCATTTATTAATCTATAGATTTAATTTTTAATTAAACTATACAATTCAAAAGATTGGGGGTCTGGTTTATTTGTTTTTATCAAAATAAATATACTTTAATTCAGCAAGGATGCATTAAATTGATCAAAAGTAATAGTAAAGATATTATAATGTTACAAAATTTTGATTTCAATAAATGCTGTTTTTTTTTAGCTTTCTATTCACCAAATAATAAAATATATCACTGTTTCCTGGAAAAAATATTAAGCAACACAACTGTTTTCAACATTATTAATAATAACAATAAGCACCAAATAATCATTAGAATAATTTCTGAAGGATCATGTGACACTGAAGACTAAGTAATGATGCTGAAAATTCAGCTTTGTTATTACATAAATAAATTATATATTTTAAATGGGGAAAAATAGGAAAAAGTTATCATTTTTCCTTTTTAAAAAGTTAAAGTGTTATCATATTTCACAATGTTACTGTATTTGATAATAAATGCAGCCTTGTGAGAATATAAGACTTTCAATAACATTTAAAAAAAATGAAAAAAGACTTGGTATAGTATTCTATCATTCATAATACTGTATATCAATGCAATACATCAATTTATCATTTCTATAATGTCACAAATGTGTTTGCTGTTGCGAAAGCGTGATCGCCTCTATTTTTGAGTTTAACTCAGGACAGTGAGTAGTACTAGGCCAAGGTCACATGACCTTTAGGTTATAGCATGATATTGAAGGAGCAATAAATCAGTTAGGTATTGAAGTGCCAGGTTATTTAGGACTGTAGACAAATAATAATCAATCCTTTACAGGAAGCCAGTGAAAACAAATTAAAATAGGTATAATGTGGTCATATTTGTGCTTCCTTTTGAGCAGCTGTTTTCTACCAGTTAAAGACGGGAAGTGAAAGACTGAGAAATGTCATAATACGCGAATTACAGAAGTCGAACAGAAATGTGTTGCAGTTTCAAGATTGCTCATGGATAAAAAGGGATTAAGTTTAGTAAGGAGAAGTTGACACAAACATACAACTGTAGTGATCTGTTTGTCAAACTTTAAGTCGGATGCCCAAATTCTCTATGGGTACCGAGATCAAAAATCAAAAACACTGAATTAAATAATGAATTGAATCTCTGTTCAAATTTCATTCAAATTTCTCGTGGGATCGAAAGAACTAGAAACGGAGGCAGAGAGTGAGAAAGAGATGCGATTGGCTGAGGAATTTTGGCACTGTGTGAGTCTGTGTCCACCTGCAGATTCCCCTCACAATCTGTTTCACTCACAATCCACCCACAGGTCTACTCTCTCAGCTCTACCAACAGGGGGCGCACTTGTGCTCGGTGGTATTTGCGTGACTAATTTCACACTCTCTCCCCTGCCCACTCGCTGCTTCACTGTCTCTTTTCTCTGTCTCTCAGTCAGATGTATGGACAAAAGACATGGTGTCAGAGTGTGGGTGAGACGATGGGACTGTTGCCATTGGCAACCTGGATACCAACACAATGATGACCCAGGGAATACCCTGGGTCTAATGGAATAAATGGAGGCATTGAAGGAGAGGGAGACAGAGAGTGAGAGGAAGAGAGAGCAAGTTTATGTCTGACACATCAGAGGGACTTTGTGAATTGAAGTCCACCATTGTCTGCTGTATGAGACTCCAGCTCAGGGATGACAAAGATGGACTGCTCTTAGACCTGTGTGTGGCCTTATATCTGTCTACAGCTGACCAAACTGACCCAAAGTCATAGTATTGCTTTAAACACAAGCTTTATTAATGACATAATTCAAGATGAACCCTGTGCACTCATGATTGTAAACAATGACTGAAGCATACGGGAGTTTTTCAAGTCAAGAGGTGAGATTTTACTCGCATTAACTGGCTGCCAGCTGCCAGAATTACAGATTGTGCTTTTACTAGAGGTCTTAAGGCATTTGGGGGCGTTTCATGTGTTTGAGGCCTTTCTGACACAAAACAGGATTATGGAAGAACAATAACAGGGATTAGAAAGTTAAATGGGGATGCAAAGTGAATCCATCCCAACATTGCCTTTTTAAAAGGTTCACAGTTTAACTCTTTTGCCCATTTAGATTTATTACATTGTATGTTATAATTTCATATTCAAAAACTAAGTTATATGTGTGTGAACTTATTGTTTTAAGCTTTCATTATTTACAGTTTTGACTTTAATTCATTTAAAAGTAATTGTATGTGCTTCTGTCATTTTATATATTCAAATATTACTATTAGGTTTATTTTATTTATTTTTTTTAGTGTGAGTTTTAGTTTTTATTAGTAATTATTATTAACTTAAACTAAATAAAATTTAGAAACTGAACTACCCCCCCCCCCCAAAAAAAAATATATATATATATATTTTTTTTTAATTTTAGCTTTATTTCCATATATAACAAAAGTTATATTTTTTTTGTTGAATTTCTTATTCATCGGAACAGAAGGGTCATAAAGAAGTGCATTGTGGTAGTACGTCCTGACAGGGTTGCTTGGCAAGATGTATCTATTTTGCCTAATTTATCCAATTGTTTGTATCTTGACACATCCTAATATGTTCTGTCTGACAAGGTGTGCAACTTCTCTTTTTAAAGTGGCATTATATTTTGTTAAGTGTTTCTTGTTGACAAGATGTGCTAAGTTGTGGCTCATCTTGAGGAAGAAGCCCGTTTTGTCTGGCAAGAATGACGACTCAAACTGTTTGAAGATCATCTTTAATGGGTATGGAGGATTTTCAGAACACTAGGAGCTTAACGATTGGCTCCGGACAGCTAGGCATAAGCTAACATTAGCTGAGGTAGCTATTACAGTCACATGATTTGTGTGCACAAATGAGTTTTACAGGACTATGTTCCTTATGTGTTAGAAGACCTTTGACAATATACTTCGTTTAGGAATTCATCTGAAAAATGAATGTTCCTTTTTCTTTCAGGAACACAGACCCTTCTCAATACACTGTAAGAGATTACAGGCCGAGATAAAAGCACTACAGCAAATTCGCACACGCCATCAAAGTTATCCTCCTATTGTTCTCCCAACACACAGGAAGCCAGCATGTTGTGTTATTGTTGGATGACAAGACGACAAGTGAGGGAGAGGAACAGAGTGGAGAAAGAAAGTGGGACTTGGGAAGCGACATGCTTCTACTACCATGAGCTGAACCCTGAGATTCAGATTACATCTCTGCAATTGAACCAAGGCTGTGAGGACAGTGAGATGCGTCTTAGAACAGGAAGGTGCAAAGGTTGATGGGAAAAACAGGAGCAGGGGTAATGGTAGGGAGAGGGCCAAAAATTGACTGATGTCAGACCATTTGCATTGGTTGCTGTAGAGGTTTCTACTTTTTTTTAGTTTGAGCCACCTTAAAGAAACCGTAATGGATGCCAACCCCAGATGGCAGAAACACAAGACCACAGAGTGCTCTTTTTTTAACCTATGCTTTATGGAACTCAAATTTAACCAAGGAACCATTTACAGATATAGCCCAATTTTATGTATCTGCTCTAACACAACTTTCAATCTAGAATTATCCTGAACCCACCTGCACAATGAGGATATTGATTTAGAACGGAAAGGCAAAATCCAGTATGTTAACCCATGTTTGAATCAATGTCTCATTATCTTCAAGCCAAGCAGATCCCCCAGTTATCAAACAGAGGTTTTCAACCCTATTCTTGGAGACCCTCTGTCCTGCTATATTTATTTACTATCTGCTTCAGATTGTAAATAAGCGTAACGGCTAACTTGGCTAACTTAACTTAACGGCTAACTTGAATCATGTGTACCTTGATAACCAATCGCATTACAGCCTTGACGTCACTGAATTTCGTTCAGAGTTTCGCGACAGTTAATCACCGTTTGCGGATACCATAGAAATGAATGAGAAGCGCTGCAAACTGAACCATACCAGTCGCTCAGTTGTCCTTGGCTTCTGTTATAAAACAGCCTTTTTTCAGTGTTATCTATAGATCAATCCGAAACGAATGTTTAAGAGCAAACAGGTGGAAGATTAGCCAACAGGCTGTTGATTCATTAAATGATAAGGCGTTTTGCCTCCCAAAAAACAGTTTATTCAGTGAAGTGAAGCCTCTCTTCCATTGACATCCATCGATAATGGCCTCTGGTCCCATTCCCATACTGAGGCGTTAGCAGGTATTACACTTTTTTTTTTTTTGCTAACCTTGCAGGCTTGTTGGTATTGGCTCCATTATCTGAAATAAGTGTTGATGCAGGATCATGTTCATTTTCTTATTCAGCCCTAGAATCAAAGTAATCAGTACAAATTAACCACCTTCTAAATTAAGAAGGTTAATATGAAAGATAAACAAATTATGAACTCTTAGCCTGAGCTATTTTGCAATTGAGGTGTCCAATCCTGCTCTTGGAGGTCCACCGTTAGAGTTCAGCTCTAATGCTCCACCACACATTACCTGGTAGTTTGAGTAGTCCTTGTATACTGTATACCTTGATTTCCTGGTTCATGGGAGTTTTTTTCAGGCTTGATCCAAGCTCTGCATGAATGTGGACCTCTAGAAGCCGATTTGGGCACACTTGGAGACTAGTGGCAAGTAGTCTTGAAGATTACCTTGATTACCTTGTTCAGGAATTTACTGAATAATGAGGGTTTGAGCTAAACACTGCAGGAAAGTGGACTTCTACGACCAGCAGAAGTTTAGAGTAGTCTTGAAGACCTTGATTATCTAGTCCAGGTATATTTATTGAGGATTGGAGCTAAAATCTACAGAATAGTGGTCTGATTGGACGTCCTTGGGGACTATTTCCAATGGAAAGAGCAGCACCTTTTGGCCAAGGCTAGATTTGGAGTGTAAAATGTTGAAAGGCTTGACCAAAACAACACCAAAGAGGAAGAAGTCTGTCTGAAAGAGGATATATCCAATTTGAGTATTTTTCTATACAGCACCATTTTGGAATTGAGTTTTTAGACCCATATCTAAGATGTCTGGAGATTATATTGAATATTGCATTGTGCTGTATTTTGCTCTATTGAAGACTATTGTCTGGCCGTCTCAGGGTCGTCTAAACTAGGCCAGTCAAGGCTTCTCTGGCCACCCTCCCTGAGACGGTCAGACAGCTAGCATTGTTTTTACATACAATTTGCTTTGTGTTTGAGTGTGAGAGAGCTCTGCAACCCCACCGTGGAAAGCCTCAGAGAGAGAGCCCTGCCTTCAAGCTTGACAGCTTCAAGAAAAGCCCTTCCCTGCTGCTGGAAACATCAGCGAGCCCTGCCCTGACGCCAGCTAACTCTGTGTATTTCCTATTACTCTCCAAAACATAGCTGGCTGGCTAGCATCACTCTTAGATTCTCATGTTCTTTATAGAACCATAAAGGGTTCTGTTCTGTTTTAGTGGTTCCCATCAAGGATCATTATTTTTTAAATTCCTTTTTAATTTAAATGAAATGTTTTGAATTAACAAGCTCATAAACATACTCAGGAGCCCATACAAATTTAATGATCTGTTAACCACGAATATATTATGCAATCATATTAGACATTTCTTCTTATAAAACATGTTTTTGGCATATATATCTCTTTAAAATTGAATTAAGAATCCTAAGAGTGTAAGGTGATTCTTTTTGAAGTATTTCATGCTGTTTTACAGGAGCTAGTTGAAACCCCTGAAAGGGACATCAACATCCAACACACAATGCAACAGGTAATTTTCATACACATGAATTAAGATACAATAGTAGTAACAGCTAAGGGTCAGGTAGTTTGGTTAAAAGTGCAGGAAACTTTTACTCCATTGCTATTCTGAATGAACTGCTTTATTGGCAACATTTTGTCACTATCATCAGCATTAATTATTGTGATTTTTAATTCTAATAATGTATTTTTTTATTTCTGTTTAATTGACAAACAATAACACTATAATATAATATTATATAACATTCTAATGTAACTTTTTTAACATTGCTCCTTCACAACAGACATAACGGGATAGAGTTCTAAAACTGCCGTAAGGCCACTAAAATGGACAAACCAAGCACACAAGAACAGGCTATCGATCAACAGAACAGGACAGGTCACAGGAAGTTGTTGTGCAGGAAGTACAGAATGAAGAGTGGGAGATGACGTCCAAATTGGAGGAAATACAACAGTGTGCACCTGTTAGTCATTCATGGAAGTCTCTCTCTCTCTCTCTTTCTCTCTCTCTCTCTCTCGATTTTAAATATCACAGAGCTGTTTGTGTTGACGCACACCTTTTTTGATTTATTGCAGTGGGCCTCATGCACTCCAAAATCCAATCATCATCCAAGCCAAATTGCAAGCTGCACATCCATGATCTGAAACTGCAGTAAGCCAATGTCTGGAGCTGAATCTATGTGCACGTGTACAGTATACATCAGAGAGGAAGGTGAGGAGATGTGCTGAGGTCATGTGTTTCCTGGCAGAGGAGTAACCCTGCAGGCATGGAGGCATGAGGATATTAATACCACACAGTGTGGAAGTCCCCTTCCCACACACACAGGAAAAAAAATGAAGAACACATATTCTTAATTGGGTTTGTGCCACTGTCATTGGCAGTAAACAAGGTCAAAGTTCACAGATCAAGATGGCGTATGTGAAGCAATCCTGTATCTTGTATATCTTCAATACAGATAATTCATGTTCATCCAAAGAGCTCATTGCCACTGTCTTAAAGTAAAACTCATTTTGTATTTCACGCTTAGTGAGTGATAGCTAATTGCATTTAGTTTACTGCCGCATTTTAGAGCTAGACATGAATACTGCCGTCCATCTGAGGTGGCAGAGACACACAATGGTTTTCAGAATATAGTTTGAAATGTTTCTTTTGTGTCCATAGAGCATTAGATTTTATCCATGTTACAATAGTGGGAAACGCACAACAATACACTGTAACTGGGTCGACGTAGACAGCTTAAAATAAAAATAGATTGCAAGATGTCACGACTACCATTCTGGACAACTTTGACCTACAGTGCAAAACTGAAATGAATATTTTTATTTATTAAATAGTTGATGATTAAGTATTATTATTGCTAATGCTTTTAGTTCCGGTTTCACAGACAAGACTTAATATTACACATTGCACCTTTAAGCCTAGTCCTATTCGCCTATTCATGTTTGAGCTTTTTTTTAAAAAAAAAAAACTGAAACAACTTGCACTGACATCTTAAAAAATCTCATGGCCATTGATTTGTCTCAAGACACACGCGAGTAATCTTTTGTCTTTTCTAAAGTACATTTATAAAAGCTACTTAAATGCCCTAAATGAACTAAGGAACTTTTCTGGTACAAAAATAACTCATGCGTCATGCGCCATGTTGAGCAAAAGTGTGTTATTACTTTTCTAAGTCCTCAGACTTAACAAATTTCGCCCTGCAGACTTGAGTTTTTCCTCAGAAAACAAAATTTATTTCATGTATTACATTAACAGAAAACAGAAAGAGTGTGAGAAATACCAAGAATTGTTTAACTGTCAAATACATCTGTATTTGCAGTGGACACTAAAATGGTGGCCTGAGGAGCTCAGCGTTTGGTTTGGCTTTCAGGAATATTATCTTCTCAGTTACTATGTTACTACTATTTCTCATTTTACAGGGAGATAAAGCCACTTTCCGTGAAGGAGCCTGAGCTGTGATAGAAACAGAGCTGCTGATGGAGGAAAACATTGTCATTCATCCTCTTACATCACCCAATACCAGAGAGCACTTGCTGGAGGAAGCCAATAGGAAGAACTAATGGAGGCACATACGTAGACACTCAAACCCAGAAACAAAGTAAGATGTTTCTATATTATTCTGTCTTTATATTTACATGCCAAGATGAAAATAAAATGTCAAAGATGTGCATAAAAATGTTTAGGCCTACACTCACTTGTAATGGAGACATTTGGATACATCTGTAGTAGGAAGACCTGAATTCAAACTAGTACTGAGAATATGGCAAATATAGTAAGAAAAGCAATTCAAATACTAAGAATTTACTATAAATTTCTAGATGTGCATCAAAAAGGTAGTGACTTTGCCCAAACAAGTCATGTGACAATAATATGGTCACAAAGACACAGTGTTTGAACAATATCTATGTAGCTAGCAATATCTATGCTATCGTAGGCTGTAAAAAGTACTGATACATTGTGCTTGAGTTAAAATATAGATGCTCAAATTCCTTCTTTATTAAAAGTCTAAGTACTGTAGTTCCTACATGCTTGAGTAAAAGTAAACCAAAGTATCCACATTAAAGTAAAAGGTAAACACCCTTTCTAAGCTAAAAAATGAATTCTGTAAGAAAGTAGTGATTTTCTCATTTTAGTATTTTTGATTAAACAAAAGAAACCTAAACCTATCAAAATCACTCTTTTCTCACTGTTCTGACTATTTGAAACTCGTTAAAATAAACCAATATCCTGGAACCTGTTACCTGAAAATTTTCAACTAACATTAATACTGTCAGCAGATGATTTATGATTGGTTTGACATTTGATTATAGTTTTTTTTAAACTAATAATCCAGTCTAATCAACATCCTGTCCTTTACTGACCTTCGTTACACATTAAGATAATTGAGTAATAATTGAGTAACCTTTTAATGTACGTTTAATGAAATTGCAATGGAGTAAAGAATAATTTACCCTTGTAAATGTAGAAGCCTATTTGGTTTTAATGTAATAGCCTACAGATTCCCCAAAATAATACTTAAGTAGGCTACGCATGATTGTCAAAAGACGCATGATTGTCAATTTAGGAGCTGTGTGAATCCAGCTAAAGTTAGTTTCGGTATGTTTGTGTGTGAGAATGTTGTGCATTTTTGTCTCTGTTTGGCTGGCATGGTGGGAGGAACACCGGGGGAGGGTTTTGTTGCTGGGGATTTTCCCAGCGAAACACACACATGCCTGAAATCAAACAGAAGGTCTCAATCGCACAGTCGTTCCAGTGAGACACCTGCAATCTCATCAAAAACCTGCTGCCATCAATCATAACGTTTCTTGTGACAGCTTTATGATCAAGTGCAACTTTTTGTCAAAATCACATGTTGCACAGATTTGTGTTGTTCATGGTTGGCAATCAACCATCTACAATTTATGTGTGTTTGGCCATTTCCTCCGAGAAGACAAGTGCCACCTCAAAAATTTTTTTTGATGTGAAAATAATCCATAGTACATAAATAAAATAACAACATGAAATAGAACTTTAAATCAGGATAATTGGGGAAAAAAATCACATGAGAGGAGGCAGTGCCTCCATCGCGCTATGATTGGCTGTTTGTGTGATTAGTCCCGCCTCCTGTTACATGAATCAGTCTGAGGGGCCTTTTACACTACGCCATTTTCAACTATAAATGCAAGACTTTTAATGCGTTTTGGCTGTTCATTTACACAACAGGGGCTTTAAAGGGCCTTAAAGCGGAAGTTTTTGAAAACAACGAAAAACGATTTTTCAACCTAGAGGTCCAGCGGGGTTAGCGGAAGGAACGGTACAGGACTTACCAGCTCTATGGGCTATATGCATGCATAAATTCCACATTTGACGCAAGGATGCTCGTCAGTTTCCGGTTGGGGAGATTAAAGCGGAGGAAAACCGAGGAAAACGGTATAATGGCAGTCTTACAAATTTACTGTCAAAAATAATCTTTGAAACGAAACTTTCATACGTTTAGATGTAATTTTATGTATAGTTATGTTTATTTAATATAATTTTAAAAAGAAGCATAAACACAACGAGGGATGTCTGTTTTATCTGTTTTTGTGACTAACGTTTCTTTAGTATAACCATGGAGTATAAAATTCAATATAAATTCTCAGTATTGCATTGGACTCTACGATCGGCGGAAGTTATCGAGCATCCTTACACCTTCACCAGAAATACCACCGTGCATAGAGCCCATAGGCATTCAGTGTTAAGGTGCATAGTGTTTCTTTATAAATTGACATCGCCAAGTACTGGCCTGGCATGAATAATACAGCGTTTTAGTCGTTTTCTCTAAATTCTCTAAAAATGCTTAAAAGGCACTAACTTGATGTGAGATTTAATTGTGAAGACTTAATTAAATAAAAAAATGGCCATTCTTGTTTTTTATGAAATACTGATGTACTTATTATAGGCTAAATGTATAATTTTTTTTAATCCATGTGCCCTCATGAGCTTTCAAAATAACTTCCCCTCCCTCTTGCAGCATCTTCTTTTCTCTAATGATGTGTTTATTGACGTGAGGGCGGGGCAACCTGTCAATCACATGACATGACATCATAGCAATAGCAAACTGCAACCCAATCAATTCCTAAAAGACACAATTAAGTCCCGCCCCACATTTTTGCTCGAGAAGTTGTTTCACTCACAAATACGTAACAATAGGGAATAAAAGTCGACTGGAACTTCCGTTTTATGCTGTCCTTAATAAAGATTACTTTGTTCATGTATAAATACAAAATAGAATTTTTTTTTTGTGTGTGTTTATTTATTTAAAAATGGGTTAACAGTAAGTTTTACTGGAACTTGAATTTACACTGATTAAAAAATACATAAAATGAAGCGAGGACTCGTTTTCGAACACCACTGTGTGAGTGATGCAGCTATTAAAAATATTTTTTTTCTAGCCATAAAAATCTTCAAACACTAAATGAAAAGACATTCCTGAGACAGATTTATATACACCTACAAAGAGATAGGCATTGCATATAGGCCTCGCACCTGATATCGAGGCCACAAATTAAGAATTTGTTCCCACGATTGACTGGATTTTACTCCATTAAAAATGAGGGGATGAATTTTAATTAAATTGTGGGAATGGCCACACAGTATCACATGTTAAGTTAAAACTATGTAGTGTTAGTTAGCACACTAGGTGAATAATACACATTTGTACAGTGCTGTTTCATACAGTGTGTCTTGATGATCTTGCTCTTCGAGACAGAGAAAGCTTTATCTGTGGCTGAATGTTAACTGCGCTCGCTAAAATATTTGAGATCTTTTAAGAGACTCAGAAGAGGTCAAAGGTTTTTTGGCTCTAACTTGCTATGGCACGAGTGAGTCACTTTTCAACACTGTTCCCAACAGAATCTAAAAACATCCGTGAAAAACATCCAGCCACAAACAAAATATCTGTGTGTAATTTAGATATAAAAACATGCAAACCGAAGATTTTATGGAATATTATTTCTTTGTGGTGGTGCTTTTAGAAATAGCTAATAATCCAGAAATAAAGCCAAGTTTGGGTTGTTTATGTTTCTTTCCCCTCTGTGTGTACAGGGGGATCAAGGAAGAAGAGAAAGAAAGGGGGAATAAAGAAACAACAGAAGAGGAACGAAGGGGGAGAAGAAAAGTCCCATGAACCTTGAACAACAGGAGGTGATTTAGATGTGATTCTTGAGGCCAATATTTGATTATTTTATTATATTATTATTCATTTACTAGTTTAGTTTGAATCAAAATTCACAGACTTGCCCTTGCTCTGAAATGATTTTCATGTTCAATTAATCACTTAATTCTCATGTGGCTGGTGGATTTAAGTTGCCTTTCTGCCTTTCAAATTCACTCTGAAATATGTCAAAATATAGAAATAAATTCGGTTATGAACAGCAACTCAAAGTTTGGAATATAAAAAATTGTTTAATATATATTGTAATGATGCTGAAAATTCAGCTTTGATCACAAGAATAAATGACATTTTAAAATATATTCAAAATGAAAACATTATTTAAAATTAAAATAAACTCTTTATCAAATAAATGCAGCCTTGGTGAGCATGAATACATATATCTTTTGAGCACAAACGTATGTTTATCATTACAAATACATTACAAATTTACAAATACGTTCTAAAATGCTAAATCAGAAATAGCACAGAATTTGAGCGCATTTATGATTATAATTAGAAATTCATTATTTCACTCGGATGTGTTTTTGTATGCTTACAGAGTTGTTACATCATTAGCTTTGCAACATGTTAACCATTGAAATCAGTTGCGAGTCAGGTCTTCTGTTCTGAACCACAAATGTGTTTGGGGATGCACATTGTCCGTTAAGTCGTTGAAAACCTAATGTTTTATGATTTTAGACGGGTTGTGAGGAGTGTGTATTCTTCTGGGTGAACACCTCCTTTGTAATGTGGAAAGATTCCAGTGACACTTCAGCATTGTGTGTGTTGAGGAAGTGCTGTTCAGGTTAGGCAACGGAAAACTCCCTTTTGTCAGAGCTGGTTTGGTTTGAGAGGAGATGTACACTCACTCGGAACAAAGTCACCAGTTTGGCCGGAAGAGGACAACAATAACATGTTGTTTGATGAGAACAAATCAATGAATATAATCCAAAAGGCATAAGAGCCTCTTCATCATAGGAGAGATGATGACAATTGGCCCATACAAAATGCTCTGGAGCGAAAGGTCCAGTGCAGAGGAGTGACCATTTGTCAAAACTCATTACTTCATCATGATATCAGTGAATAATATGACGTATTATTTGATCTCTCTGTCTCTTTTTCCATCTCGGTTCTCTCATTTTATAGCTTTCTTTCTCTTGTGGTGTGCAGTTCCGATTTTTTATATAGGAAATGTTTTAGAAATTATAAATTTAAATATGATAGGGCTTTTTTCAAAGATTCAATTAATTAAAAACAAATATATGTGTACATTACCATTTCAAACTTTGATGCCAGCAATTTGTTTTTAAGAAATCCATATTTTGTTTTAAAGAAATACATCCATTTTTTTTTCAGGATGAATGCATTGAAGTGATTAAAAGTCATAGACTTTTACATTGTTTAAAAAAAAAAAAATCGAATATATGTTGTTATTTTGAACTATTCATTCAAAAATCCATGGAAAAAAAGTTTCTGAAATATTAAGCAGCCCAGCTCTTTTCAACATAAATAATAAGAAATGTTTCTTGAAATCATAATGAAATCATAATGTGACACTGAAGACTGGAGTAATTAGGTTGAAAATTCAACTTTGGTAACAGGAATAAAATATATTTTAAAATGTAGTAAAATAAAAAACAGATATTGCAGTTTTTACAGTATTCCTGATCAAATAAATGCAGCCTTGGTATGTAATGCACAATAGTGTTGGACAAATTGCTGTTTTGTTTTTTTAACTGTTCTTCATAGTTTTTCCATTTTTCTCAATCTTGTGGATGGTATTTATTTATTTATTTATTTATTTTACAATGAAAATCCTTAAACATCTTTAAATTATATCTACTCTGTGAGTCTGTTTCTCAAACTTCAGTATCGATTGCTTTGTTGGAATTATATATATAATATCTATTAATAACATTTGTGGTAAAGTAAAAAATCTTGTATAATATTTTTTAGTTTTTATAAAAATATCTATTTGAATAATATCGGTTATATCTACTGTATATCTAGTGTAATATTTAATTTAAAAGGAGCATATTTTTTGGTTTTGTGTTGCTGAAGGGTTGCTGGAGCTTTATGAGGGGAAACACTGATCTAGACTTCTGTGCATGACCATGTTCACTGGAATAGATAGAGTTCTGAACGGCGTTTATAATTGATCTGCCACACTCGGGCTGTGAGTGAACACACCCAAGCGTCCCAACAGCTGGCTTTGTGGTGTAATGGCTCTGCAGTTCTGAACAATAGTGTTCCTCTCCGGTCTTTATCCGGTTCATTGAGTCCCGCTGTTACTCGTGTACAGCATCCTGTCCCGGATGGTCTTGATGACATCACAGTGATTATAATGGTAAATAATCACAGCATAATAATGTCATAAAGTTGGTTACATTTCTCAATGAATTAAGCTTTGATTGAACAATTATTCGTGGAGCCATGCTAGCAAGGCCTCAAACACAGCCATGTTCTTTTTCATTTTTTCCTCATTTAGAAAAATATGTAAATATATGCTGTGGTTTCCTTTCAGTAGCAAAAACACAAAAGCAGTGTGAAAACAGAAGTTAAGAAAGCATCTGATCGTAGCGATGTGGATATGTTTGCACAATCTCCAGTCACGTCACGTCACATTTCAGCACTTTATTGCTTTAATACACACAGCTGTACAGTATTTAACATTAAAAAATAGTTTATTTTTACTTGTGTTTTACCTTAAGGGTCAGATGATATTTCCACATTAAAGAAGGCGGAGTCTCAGAGCCACACCTATTACGTCATTTGGATTAAGTTCGAAGGTGTTTACCAGCCAGGACGAACTTCTCCTGAACGGGTTCCAGAAGTAAGAACTCTTTTCATTTTCTCCATTGGAAAATTGATTTTTAACGATAATGTAAAACCATTAAAGACAGCCTTACTGTGAGCTACGAGGTTGTTAATCTATAGTATACACTGTAAAGAAAAAGTTGCTTACATTTTTAAGCACAATCAACTTGGATGTTTAAGTCATTTCTACTTGAATTACTTTTTTATATACATTTATTTATCAACTTTTTCAAAGCATTAACAGAAAGCATTAACATAAAGCAGATACAATCAAAGGTAAAGCTTTTCCCCCACAATAACCCATTCCGCCAAAATAAATATAACAATACATTACATACAAGTGAAGACAACAATATCAATAATAATAACCCCCCCAAAAAAATAAATAAAAATAAATGAACAGCCAATAATGAAATTCTGACATGTTCGTGGTCCGTACATAAATACAAAACAATACCCCAATTGACAATCACATCTAACATTGATCAATAGGGAGAATCCTCCTCTTCTCAAAATATGTAATCATGGGTTGCCAAGTCTGATAAAATTTTTCAACCGATCCTTTCATTAAATATTTAATTTTCTTTCTAATTTTAAATATGATACTAGATCACATAACCACTGTTGCCCCTTTTCCACCAAAGCATTTTGAGAGCCGGTTCGGAGCCGGTGCCCGCGCGCGAACCAGTTCTTTGTGTTTCGACAGCCAAAGAACCGGTTCGCGGCCGCGAGAACTGGTTCCAAAGCGGCACCAACTCTTTGCTGGACTAGAACCGTTCTTTTAGCACGTCATGTTTACGTCGGGGGCTGGGGCGGGTTTTAATGCGTTCTAAACATATTTTCTGACCATCGCAAATGGTCGTAACCGCATCGAAACTGCAGAAACAAGCAAGCGTTTTTATTTTTTATTTTTTTTAAACATAAGCAAAGAAGAAAACAATCGCGATTGAACAAATAAATGGAAAGAAAAAAGACACAAGACAGGGGTACATAACTTATCAGAAAAGATTACATATCAAACGAAAAGTTTAAAAGACTTACATATTTCAATTGTTTTTAAAGTTTTCTTGGTACACGAGTTAGAGATAATCCCAAAGCAAGGTACTTGCAAGCGACGTAAACAGTGACGTAACGACGTCGACCCCTGTGCGCTCTAGTCAGTGGAAAAGCAAACAGGTTCTGAACGGGTTCGCAAGTTGAACCAGCTCCGAACCAACTTTGAACCAGCACCAGTTCCGAACCAGTTCTTTTTTCGGTGGAAAAGGGGTAATTGAGGCTTTAGGTGGGTTTATTGATTTCCACTCCAATAATATTCTCCTTCTAGCTTAAGGTGGCAAAAGCAATAACATTTTTTTACTTTATTTGTAAAAAATTTATATTTTTTTAAAATTTTTATCTTTATTTGTGATATACTCCAAAAATAGCAACTTCAACACTAGGTTTTATATCCAAGCTAAACTTGAATTACATTAAATTGACTTCAACGAGATAAATCTTGTGTAACTTATAAAAAAGTTGAAAATTGCTTAACTTATTTTGATGCGTTAAAGCAAAGTGAAAACATATGTTGTCACAACTTACAGTGAATTTGAGGTGGAAAACTACATTGATGATGATCCATGTTGCAAATTCCACCTATCAGAGTCGAAACAAGCAAAAGGCATTAAAAGATCTGAGCTCAAAAGAGAGAATGTCGTAATTGAGTCAATCTCTTTCTCAAAGTGTTTAAATGTAGCCTATATGCATATTTTACAATAAACTTAATATATAATCAATGTTTTAAATAATTCCTCAATCATTTTTAAGCTGATTATTTCAATACTTTATATGGGATAGTTCTTTCCTTCATAAAACTGTTAACAGTCTTGTATCAACGCACTCAGAACACTTTAGGAACCATTTAAATGAAGTGTGAAATTTCTACAGCACTATAGGTGAAATAAAATGATCTAAATAAATAAACATGACTGTTTGACTGCGTTCCAAAAGCCTTTCTGACAGAGAAATTCTTGTTTAAAGCTTGGCATGTACAGAGAGACGGAAAGTGAAGTACATAATCATGAACAGACTTGAACAAATGGGTACATATTACAGATGAAAGAAACCAAGGAATAGTGCAATATCAAAAGGATGAAAGGATGATAGGGGGCAGGGAGGAGGTGGAGAAGGAGAGAGGAAGCGGGAGACAAAGAAATGGAAGGAGAAAGAGGGAGTGTGGGAGTTACAGCGTGAGATGAATAGTGAATAAAAAGATGAACGCTGCACAATTCTGTGGAAAAGAGAAGAACAGAACGGGAGCAGGGAGATGAATGAGAGATTGGATTAGTTGTGAGAGGTTGTCCAGCCGGCCTTGTTCACACTTGACCTCTTGACCTGTCCTTTTCCTAATAAGACAGATGATATCTGCTCACACACGCGTGTCAGTGATGGGTCTCATCGCTCTGTCTGACCACAGTGCTCTTTTGTTTGAGGCCGTTGGCAGCTGCCCACACATTTTTCTAGTGCTTTGCTCATAAACATGGTTCATTAACATCTTTTGGTTTTAAGTGCAAATGTTTTTTAAATACACAATTTGAGGTCAGTTGATTAAAGTGCAAGCTATTTTAGTTTTTAAACGTGTTTTTTTTATTTTTACATTGCTTTAACTCATCAAAATAAGCTTTTTTTGTTATACAAGATTTAAACAAATAGTTTACTCAATTTAATGAAATTTAAGTTGAAATGACTGAAACATTCAAAATGTAAGGCACCAACTTTTTATCTCCTGCTTTTTCTGTACTTTTTCCTTTAAACATCCACTGCCAGTGAGTCAAAAGTATTTTTTAGACCATTCCAAAGGTTTATGGTTAAAGGCGTATTATTAGTGTAGTACACAAATATATGAACTTAGCTAGAAAACTATCATTGAAATGAGTTGGTGCAACATGATTTTGATCACAGATGATATAAGCATAAACCTTTTCTTAAACTTGGATCTTAATACAAGAGATTTGTCTGTTCTGATTCATTTTCACATAGAATTCTCATTTAAAAAGTGTTTCAGGCCTTCATGCTAAAGCAACAGCACTTCAAGATCCTCATCCTCACCTCAAGATTTTCGCATCACACTCTTCATTGGTATTGACATTTCCATAAAAAAACCTTTAACATCCATTAAAACCGGTTCTTTGTAGAAAACTAAATTAATCTTACATATGCATGAAGTTTTAAATTAAATTATGTAAAACAGAGCTGTTTCAGTCACCTTCATTGTAGGCTGCGACCCTTTTGGTTTCATAACTCGGACACCTATTGTGCAAATCTGAAAGGTCATAAGATTTAGAGTTTTGGTATTTAAGGTCATAAAAGTTTTGGTATTTAGACACACCTTTTGATTCCATCACCATGGGCAATGCTGTGAAAACATTTAAAAGTGCACTGGCTGGAGAGAATATGTCTCCACCATCACATTCATCCTATAATGAAACAATAACTTATTCATGCTCATGTCATTATTTTTTTTTTTTTCAAAGATGTGAATTGAATGTTTCTTGCATTATCATACAAATTTATAATAGAACATCTCAAGTAAAAATAACATTTACTGTATGTCTGAAGTGAATTCTGACCTGCAATAAGTAAGCCTAATCACGTTGCTATAATAGCAATACTTTTGACTCACTATAATAGCAATGCTATTAATGACATTGGCAGTGCACGTTTGAATGTACTGTAATTAAATACGCAAATGCCATTTGTGAGCTAGATTTTTAGTATATGACAAAGTAGAGAATGTGTCATGCATGACACATTCTCTATATGTTGACATGGGATAGCTGGATGCTTATAGGACAGAACAGCAAGTTTTTCAAAAAAGTAAGCAAAACATGAGGGGGAGTAGCCTATATTTTCAGTTGTATAAATGGAAAACATAAGAAAACATTATTAAATGTTCTTTTGGTTCTCATGTACATCTAAATGACGTTTCTACCATTAAAATGTGTTCATCCACTGAAGTAACAACTAACAAGACTTCAGCACCTCATCAGAGCTCCTTACTCACCTCCCATCCTCTCTCTCTCTCTTTCTCAGTGAGTGCAGCCCTGCCTTTAAGGGGAGGGTAAGATAAGAGTCTACATACAGACCCCTGAAATCCTCTTCAGAGCCACAGTCCCATAATCAACACCGCACAGACAGCTCGCGCGGGGCCGTGCACGCGCTAGACATTGATAAGAAAACTGCAAGACCAAGAGTTTTATTTTAACTTCCATTAATGTCGCTTTCATTAGGGGCAATGCGAAGACGAAGGGACCCTCGTGAATTACTCATGGAACAGCTTGGATTTGAAAGCCTTTTTTATATATAGCCTAACTTTTTTTTAAACCTACTTAATCAACGGTGTTAATTGAGGTAATGTTGAACCAAACAAAGGGACCGCACCACTTTATATTTTAAAATAGGGTTTTTTTTATTAAAAAGTCCTGTTTGACTGCTATTTTTTAAATATAAATTAAATTACTTTTTTTTTAAAAAAATTGCCATGACTGAACAGATATTTTAGATGACAGTTTTCTCAGATTATAATAAGAGGCGTCGTTATTGGAATGGACCATGTAAATGAATGATTAAATAACCGCCAGCTGAGGAATCCGGGATTTTGGTGTTGCCTGGAAAAAAAACCCCTCTTCACTTTAATCCGCAAACTGCATTTCAAAGGACTTCAAATGGGCCACTTGCTCCTCAGAAAAGAGACTCATTCTGCCGTGGAGGGCAATTTGAATGTTTGCGCACTGAGAGGAATGTCGAGCCTGCAGAGCCGCTGAGGGACTCAAACTGCTGCTTAATTAACCCGATATTTGCTTACGAGTCGGAGCCCAGTGCTGAGCGTCTCGTGAGCGTCTCTCTAAATGCGCGCTGTCCCGTGGAGCCCCGCAGCGGCACGGCAGCAAGATGAGATCGCGGATCCCGCTACTTCTCGCGGTACTTGCGGCGGCGTGTCTGCGGTTTGGCAGTGCGGAGGTAAGAGCGTCTCACTGGACATTCTAATGAATCTCAATTTCCTATGTGAGAGTTCCTGATGTGTTCTTGTAATTCTTTAACAGTACACAGTAGTAAGTTTTTTTTGTTTGTTTGTTTTTTTTTGGTTCTCCTTAAGAGTCAGTGGTGACCACATGTCAAGCAAGCCTCCAAATGGACAAAAGCTGACAAACTTGTTTCATATGACACATTCTGGATATTCTTTTGGAGCCACATGATAGACAGCAACATAGTGTCGGCCCAGATCCGGGCCACATCTGGCGTGAAATCAACACGTACCAGATGGGCCGGATCTGGGCCGATACTATGTTGCTGTCTGGCTTGGGAAACAAGACAAAATGAAAGTGTTTTTCCCCCTGAAAATCTTCCCTTCTGCTGTAGCTTTTTGGCATTTTCAATTTTAAATATTTGAACTGGCGAGTCACGTTTATATCAACCCACTTCAGAAGCAACAATTTGTTTAAATGTTATTAAGACAGGCAAGATGAGTCTAGATGTTTCAACCTAAATGTTGAAAATGCTCCCTCCATTGCAACTTTTAAATCTCATTCTAAATTTCAGACAGTAGAATTGTTGCATATTTGTTATGACTCATTGACCAATGGAAATTGACATTGTCAGTGACTTCAAACCTGACACGTCGTGACCTGTCGGCAGATTTATTTTAAATAAAGATGAATGAGATTTCAGAGCTTTTTCAAAGGGAACGATTTCTAGAGAATCTTTAAATTTCAATCTGAATGGCTTCAGGCTAGTCTTACAGAGTACTTTTATTATGGGTTTTTTTTGTTTTGTTTTTTTTTTTTTTTTGTACTCTTTGTAGTTTGACAGATGTCCTGTACGGAAATAATGTGATATTTGATATGCAATACGATTATGCTTTAAGTGTTTCAAATCATTTTAAATTATATTTAAATATATTAAAAACTGAAAATTATAACCAATATATGTTTCACATTCAAAAGAAAGCATCGCTACAACTTCTGAAAGTGAATGGTGTATTGTTTTAGAAATACATAAAAAGTAATGTCACAAATCTGATATTTGACACGTAATTTTAACATCAATACACAAAAATGAAATACCATCAACTCCATGAACTGAATATACATTGATTCATTTTAAAGCACATGTTGTTTAGTTAAGAGCACAGAGTGATTTTCTCTTTTTCTTTTGTTGTTTGACAGACAGTAGCTGGTAGAGTCTACTGTATTAGGCTGCTGTCACTTTTGCACGGATCCTATTGATACACATCAGATTTCATTGAGTGACATTGATGTTTTCCACAGATCAATGGGCTTAATAACTCTTTTTAATGTAAAGCTAACAGTCGTGTGCTCAAACTCTGACCTCAAACTTTTTGAAGTAGCCTATTAAAATCATTCAGATAGGCTATGTATATCACGATATTGCGATAATTGTGACATGCACGATACCATTTTTTTCTCTTTTCATTTTGGGTGAATAATTCCTTTTGTCATCTGTTTGTGAATATCTGTGCATATAGGCCTATTTGTGTAAAGGATGGATTTTACTTCCCAGAGTTTCAAAGCCTCTTTGAATAGTGTTACTGCCACATGAACTTATGGATAGTTTTGCTGTGGCAGCCCACAACATCATAAATCACCCATTGAGAATCAAAAAGAATTACCCATGGCGGATTCTATTAAATGAATCAGTGATCTGGTTCCCAAAGGCTCCAGGAGCTTGTAATCCTCATCGGTGCACCAATGAGTGTTGACATTTAGCACCCGAGATCTGCAGGTTTTAATGTGTTTGCCCTTCCGTTGACCATCACAGTTGTGTTGCATCAGGCACTCACTCAATCAAAATATGACATTTCTGTGACCCCCCTCCCACCCAAAAAAAAAAAAAACTCATAGAAGGAGATTGAATTAATGTCTAGTTAATTTAAGACATGAAATCTCTAAATTATACACCTTTTTCACTGCATGGAAGGATGTTTAAAACAATCTGAAAATGTAATTCCTTGTTCGAATGGAAATGCAAGATCAAAACTAATTTAAAAGCTGTGATTATGATTTCGCTCAACTTTAAGATGTTGTTTTTTTGGGAGTTCCCCATGTAAGAACAATTTTCCATCTCTTTATGATGTGTGATTTGGACGGGCAAATCTGCTATAGGTTAAAATTAGATATACGACATATTCACTTGATTATATGTTTTCGTTTACAGATAAAAATCAAAACCATACAGACATGCGTTATTATTTCTTGCTACTACACAAACTGATGGTTGTGCACATTTGCACGTGTTAGTAGATGGCATGTGTGTGTGAAAGAGAGAGAGAGCATTGTCAGCAGATGTGCAATTATGTATCATTACTCCCCAACATTGCCTGTGCATTCCACCACTCCTCCACAATCCCAGAATGCTCTGGGCCTGTCCTTCACTCTCGGATGATATAGCGGCAGGGCTCAGGGGTTGTGTCGTTTAGCACTGGTGGTCAACAGAGACACACTCCACCCTCCCACACCAATCCATTGGTTTATTTGGATGAGGCAGACTGCAAGTGTCCGTTAAAGGAGAACTCCGGCGCAAAATGACCCTTTGGTCTAATAAAACATCGGTACCTATAGTCAACCGTTCTCTGAGATTTGTATTCATGATAATCAAATGTAAAGAGTTTTATCTCTAAAAACTGTTTAGCGTATAATGCTAGTACTGGGGGCATATACTAAGTAAAAAGAAATCGCTAGTTTATACCACTAACAAGACTCAAAATAGCCCCACACTCACACAGTAACATAATGAGGGTCCATACATGCAAAACGAAGCAGTGAGAACTTTGTAAGTGTACAGACCGTTTAATAAGAAGATACTTTATAAAGACAGTTCACTTCGTGTATACAGGCGGCGCCATCTTTGGAAAACAGTCTCGATAAGTCAAACCACGAACGTCGTGCTGATAATCTGAACTGTATGAAGTTCAGCGAACTTCTGAACTGTATAAACAGCGTTCGGGGATCGACTTATCGAGATTATTTTCTAAGATGGCTCCTGTCTGTTTACACAAAGTGAACTGTCTGTATCTTCTTATTAAACGGTCTGTACACTTACAAAATTCTCAATGCTTCGTTTTGCATGTATGGACCCTCATTATGTTACTGTGTTAGTGTGGGGCTATTTTGAGCCTTGTTAGTGGTGTTATTTATTTTTACTTATTAAATTCCCCCAGTACTAGCGTTATACGATAAAACTCTTTACATCCGATTATCATGAAAACAAATCTCAGAGAACGGTTGACTATGTACTGATGTTTTATTAGACCAAAGGTTCATTTTGCGCCGGTGTTCTCCTTTAATTGGCTTTTTTTTGCAATAAAAGTAATAATGCTTATTTTATTATACTATAATAAATATAGTGAAATTTATTCATTTTAAATATTTCAATTGCTTGAATTATTTTAATGAAATCTGCAACTTTAATTTTTATAGTGTGAATCAGTCGAGTCTTTTCCTTTAGGAAAAGGATTTTCCATCCTTTAATGTCTCAGATGCAATCAAAGATCACATATGTCTTTCCTTTCTGGAGAGATCTCAAAAATGTCTCAAACTTTTGTCAGATTTCCTAAGTCACCAAAGTCAAACTAAAGTCAGAAATCTGAATATGAACTCAAATATTTACCAAAATTTGTTAAAAGATCTCAACTATTCTATATATGTCAAAAACGGTCTCATTTGTCTAGTACAAATGTCTGAGATTTGTACTATCTGAGAAACATTAAATCTCATGAACTTTGAAACGGCAACCTCTGAGAAAGTAAATTTCCTCTTATTCTATTCTATTCTATTCTATTCTATCCTATCCTATCCTATCCTATCCTATCCTATCCTATCCTATCCTATTCTGTGTATTTGGACTTTTTGTGTGCCATCTGTTGCCTCTGTGTGTGTGTTGTTGTTGTTGTTGTTGTTGCATGATGCTTTATATTTACATTGGGTGGCCATATCAATTTAGTGTGTTTGTGTTATAAATGTCTATTAATCAAATAGATGTGAATTAGTCTGTGTGTGAAGCTGTATGTTCACGCATACACTACCATCCAAATGTTAGGGAACAAATTAATCAAAATTCACTGTAAAGACTTGTACAGCGTTACAAACGATTCTCAGTTTCAAATGAATGCTGTTTTCATTTGGCCTTTCTTTTCATCACAGAATCCTGAATATAAGTATCACGGTTTCCACAAAAATATTGAGCAGCACAACTGTTTTCGACATGAATAATAATAAGAAATATTTCTTGAGTATCAAATCAGAATATTATAATGATTTCTAAAGGATCATGTGACACTGAAGATTGGAGTAATGATGCTGAAAATTCAGATTTGACTACAGGAATAAATTACAGATACATTTATTTCACAATATATCTGTTTTTACTATATTTTTGATCAAATAAATGCAGCCATAGTGTATTTTTTTCATTCCGGTCATACTGTGATGATCTCAGTATCAAATTACTATGACAACATTATCAACGACCAAACAATGTTTACTTGCTTATGTCTGCCCTGGTGTGCACTATCTGAACTGAAATCATGCTTTGGTATTGGCAGAAGTTCATGCATGCACATCCGGATGATAGAGCGCTTGAGAATGTAACGAAGAAATGAAAAATGGAAAACTGATGATTCACAAGATTTATGCATGTGGACAAAACAGGATCACTGTGCTTCTCAGCGCTCCCAAGAGTGTAAAATACACCAGTGATTCACCATGCATCTATTTCTGTTGAATAATAAGTGCATACCGCGAGAGGTGCAGTAAATTTAGGATGCTTCTTAACTTTTGGCACACTTTTATTCCTGCATTTGTTCTGCCCATGCGAAACTCTCTGAATCACCAGCCGGTAATGTGACTGATTTCCCTTATCACGCCGATTATTTAAATACTCCATCCTTCCGGTAGCCTCCCTCATCCATCTCTCTCTTTATCCTCCTCAAACTCACCTTTTCTCCATCTCTCCATCCCCCACTTCCTCTCTGCCCTCTTTCCTGTGTCCTGCATAAATGCTGCCAGATGAGACGAGGGTCAGTGGCCCCTGTCTGGACATGCTGTATGAACAGGGCTATTGTGTCCCTAAGACCTGCATTGACACCCTGAGACAAACCAGCATCCATAACGCTCTGTCTCACTGTCACACACTCAAACACACACCACATTCACATTCGTTTATAAATACGCTCTATTCTGATTGGTCATTCAGAATTCTGTGCTCAAAGGTTGTTAAAACATGGGGGGAAATGCTCGCCTTCAGAACAATGGATTTACTTTTAAATTGTAACATATTTAGAGATACGTTTAGCATCAGCCAATGTGTTATTATTAACTACAGTTCAAAACCCTGGAGTCTGTAAGATTTTATGTTTATGTTTTAATCAAATCTGTATTTTCAGCTTCCTTACAGCAGTCTTCAGTGTCACATGATCCTTCAGAAATCATTCTGATATAAAGATTTGATCTTCAAGAAACAATTTTGATTATTATCAATGTTGAAAACTGTTGTGCTGCTTAATATTTTTGTGGAAACATTTTGTTGTTGTTGTTGTCAGGATTCTTTAATGACAGAAAGTTCAAAAGAAACAGCATATAGAACTTTTTGATGATTTAAAAGTCTTTTCTCTCCCTTTTGATCAGTTTCATTGAACTTTTGCTATATGAAAGAATTAATAAAGCAAAAAATATTGAATATTAAATATGGAATATTTATTTCTAACGCTTTAGCTCCCTTTTGCTCTCTCTCTTCCAGGCCGATCCTCTCCCGGCTGCTGTGGTTGAGTTGGTGAAGGGTGGATCCGTGTCTTCTATTCAGGACTTGCAGTTTCTACTGTTTTCTGAATCCATAGGTAAATCGTCTCTCTTTAAATTGCTCACGTATGGACATCTGACTCATGGGTCATTCTTTTTTGGCACACAGACAGACATTCAATGTGTGTGGATATAAAGTTTCTTTATGTATTCTTTTCTAGGCCTAATTTATGGCTTTAGTGACTGAAGTGACCTGTGCTGTACTTGTCAAATTAAATTTAAACTAATTTTAATATATATATATTTTTTTAATAAAGTCTCAAAATTCTTCTGACATTCCTGGAGGCAATTATTGTCCTTTATTAAAAATGTTAATTATGGCTGGGCAACAACACCTCAGTATCACACGTAATATAGAATGCATCTTAAATGCTTATTACAGAGCAACCTTTTGTCTTTGACTTTGAACTGTATGTTGCCCTCATTTAGATATAAGAGTTACTTAAGTGCTTTAGCTCCATGTGACAAAATATACCGTGCAAAGAGCCCTTCCAAAACCACAAGAGTGTGAAGTGCCAGTTCTCTTGTGACTTTCACCTCTAGAAAAATAGAAACAAGTTGCAATTTCTTATAAGGGTCTGTCATCACCACTATTTTGCTACCTGATGATGTTTGAAAGCTGCTGCTATTTTGTTCTTCAGAGGTTGAGCCAGACAGTCACCATGAAAACGACACCAGCAACCGTCTGCCACGCAGCCTTCTGGGTTAGTTCTTTGTTCTTCTTCTCTTTTCTGGCTTGTTGCTGCATTATCTGTTTTATTCTTTTTTATTATTTGTCATGTATTTCTTTTTAGTGTTAAAATACTGTTTCTATTCTTGATTCATATTCAGAAACTATTAAATATGCCATTTGTTAATAATGTTAATTCCCCCTAAAACATTAGTTTTATCATGAACATAGTTATTTTCATCATTATTATCACAAATAGTCATCATCATCAGACAGGGCCATACGCACAGTTTCATAAATGAAGAGGTCCCATAATGTGAATTGTCAACTTATGGCACCATTAAGAACAATGATTGCTGTACAATATATCAAAAGACCATCAAAATTTAAAAAATTAACAAAATAACAGATTACAAACACAGATAAGACCAAAAACGGGGTTTTTTTTGAATACTTTATTTTCAGCTTTTCAGTTTACAAAAACAAAAAAACAGAAAAACAAATAAACTAAAAATAAAAGTAAAAAGAAATCCCCCTCCCTCCCTCCCCAAAAGGGTGCTCCAATATTCTACAGTCGAGATATAATGTAAGAACAATGCCATCGAGGTCAGTCACATTCTAATATCACATTATCCACATGATCTAGATAGGGTTGCCAGATTTTAATAAAAGTATTGTATCCCTTTCTAAGATTATATGTTATTTTTTCTAATGGCACACATCTATTCATTTCTAAATACCACCTAGTTATAGATAGAGGGGAATTAGACTTCCATGTGACAGCAATGCATTTTCTAGCCACTGCTAGAGCTATCCCCAGAAAATGTTTCTGAAACCTATTTAATATTTTATCAATTTTCATGAAGTTTCCCAGCAGACAAAACTCTGGGTCAAGCGGTAATGAAATGTGTGTAATCTTAGTCAAGACACTACAAAAGTCAATCCAGAAATCTCTTACTTTTACACACGACCAAGTACAGTGTAGGAAGGTGCCCACCTCTATTGTACAGCGGAAGCATGCATCGGATAGCTCAGATTTAAACCTATGAATCTTCTCCGGAGTTAAGTATAACTGATGGAGGAAATAATAGTGGATAAGTCTATACCGTGAATTAATAGTGGCAGATAAACTGTCTTTACACAATTCTGACCAAATTTGTTCTTCGATTGTGGTATTTAAGTCTGATTCCCACTTCCCCTTAGATCTATACAAATCAGGTTTAGGACATTCAGATATCAGCAAAGAGTACATTTTGGAAATGAGCTTACATTGTCCATTTTCTTGCATCAATTTCTCTATTTCCGTAAGCTTGGGCAGAGTCATGTTGTCATTCAAAGTGCTCCTCAAAAAGGATGGCAACTGAAGGTAACAAAAAAAAGTATTGCTGGGCAGGTTATATTTCCTCCTTAATTGTTCAAATGACATGAAAAGTCCATCCTCATAACAATCCTCCAAAGTATGGATTCCACTGTGACGCCATGCCTCCAGAATCTTGTTATTTACAGTCATCGGGATAAGCTCGTTTTGTTTTAAAGGTGACTTTGGCGACAGTTTTATCTCCTTGCCGATGATCTTATGTACATCATACCAAAGTTTAATAAGGTGTAACAGAATTGGATTATCAGTTTTCCTTGATAAAATTCGGTAGTTGTATTTATACACAAATTCACCAAAAGAGTTATCTTTCTAGGAGTGAAATGCAATATAAACCCAGGATGGAATTGTGTCTTTCTCAGACATAGACCAAAGAAATCTCATTTGGGCAGCAAAATAATATTTTCTAAAATTGGGCAATTGTAGTCCTCCGACCAAAAACGTTTAGAGATAAAACAAAAGAGTAAAAACACTTTTCAATATTGTTTTGAAATGAAAGCCAAACCAGAGTAGGCCTAATGTGGTCTTGTGAATCAATAAATGGATGGATCACCTTTTCAAAAAGAAAGAAATGATTTTACCTTAGCTATTGGTCTCAAATGTAAAAAAAATAACCGGTTTCGACCACAGAACTAATCTGTTTGTCAAATTTAAGAGCATACCCATTTCACCCAATTCCTCACTAATGGGTTAACAAATGGCCAAAGTTTAAACAAGGTGAGCTAACAGCTTCTAAAGATTAAAAATATTATAATCACAGTTTTGCCTGCGTTAAAGGGATACTCCGCTTTTTTTTTTTTTTTGGAAATAGGCTCATTTTACAACTCCTCCAGAGTTAAACAGTTGAGTTTTACCGTTTTCGAATCCATTCACTTGATTTTCTGATATTTAGAAGAATATCAGTAACCAGACAGTTTCTGGTCTCATTGACTTCCATAGTAGGAAAAAAATATACTATAGAAGTCA
Organism: Cyprinella venusta; assembly: GCA_038021265.1. NCBI lineage: Eukaryota > Metazoa > Chordata > Actinopteri > Cypriniformes > Leuciscidae > Cyprinella > Cyprinella venusta. The sequence goes on from CM075863.1 coordinate 41,795,441, forward strand.
ATGAGACCAGAAACTGTCTGGTTACTGATATTGTTCTAAATATCTGAAAATTGGCTGAATTGATTCGAAAATGATAAAACTCAACTGTTTAACTCTGGGGGAGTTGTAAAATGAGCCTATTTCCAAAAAAAAGTGGAGTATCCCTTTAGGTGAAGAAAATGAAAGGACATCCGGGACTTTACGTCAGCTAGACAAGCCAACAGAGTGTCCGAACCCCTCTTGTTAGATCCGAGGGGCAGGTGGATTAGGACAGTGTTTCTTAGAAATTGACCCTAAAGGAAGCATACAAGGGGAATCAAATCGGAACAAGAACAGAGCCTTGAGGAACACCACAAGTAATAGAAGCTGCACCCAAAGTGAATTCAACAGAAAAGCTTCTATTATTAAAATAAGATTGGAAAATAAGATCAGTTGAAATTGCTATGGGTGGCTTTTGCTACTGTATGGAGGGGCTTGAGATTTTTGCGATACGGGGAAATCAAAAGACCTTTGACGCCGGGCCCGTGAGCAAGTACCTGATTGCTTTATGTTTTTCCACGTATTACATTTGTGTCTGTGTTTGTCTGCAGATGCTCAGCCCGCTCAGCAAGCCATCTGTAAGGTCAGGACCGAGGTCATCGAGGTCACACGCTCCATGTTGGACCGTAGCAATGCAAATTTCCTGTTGTGGCCTCCATGCGTGGAGGTGCAGAGATGCTCGGGCTGCTGTAACACCAAGAGCCTGCAATGTGTTCCTGTACTTACACACACACGATACCTACAGGTACACACACACACACACACTCTTAACAACTGCGTACTTACTAGGGGTGTAACAATACATTCATATCACAATAGTCGCTATCCACAGTACATACTGTTGCATTTTTGTATTGTGATACAATGTTGACACAAAATATTGTTACACACCTATCATACACACTCAGAAAAAAAGGTACAATAGCTGTGTCTGGGGCGGTACCCTTTCAAAATGTACTAATATGTACCATTTAGATCCTACTACACTTTAAGTGCTATGTACCTTTAAGATACAAATATGGACCATTTAATAGGTAAACATGGTACAAAGGTGTACATTTTGAAAGGTAATAACATTTCACTTTCCTCTTCATCCTCAGGTGATGAAGATACAGTACGTGAACAAGCGGCCGCTCTACGATAAGGCCGTCGTCTCCGTCCTCGACCATGTAGAGTGCCGCTGTCAGCCGGCTCCTCGACCTGCTCAGCGCCGGAAATCATCCGGCCAAAAACAGGATGCACGGGATCGTTTGGGAAAAACTCGACCCAAAGACGAGCTCCATCGCAGTGATGAACTCAAACATAACCAGAGGTTAAGCCTGGAGGACCTGCTCAGCCATAGCTGGCTGCCTAAAGAGAGATTCTCTGAATCAGGAGCATCAGACACTTTCCTTTTCGGCCGTGACGGCTGGGCTCGGAACGAGACGCAGTATGGAGGGGGTAAAAGTAATCACCGTCACCCTGCGGACGGAAGGAGACACGGCAACACGAATGGCACATCATCAGCACAGGGAACACCGGCTCCACTGCCGAATCATACCGAGCAGGAAGAAACTGATTCGTCCCTGCACAACACTACGCAATTTGAATCACAGAGTAATGCCAACCAAAGTACAACCAATCAGACATCTGAATATAATATGGGGCCATTAGAATTAACCAATCAGACTTTTAAGCACCAGTCAAACCTCACGCAAGAAATAGAACAATTGCGAACAACCAATCAGACAGACCAACTTGCTTTCAGTGCCACTCGGAATTTGGGAGATGTAGAGGAGAATGGTCCGAATGTGAGAGGTGAGACTACAGATGTAGAGGCGAAGGAGGTGGAGCGAGAGCAGAGACAAATGGACAGAATGGCCAAGGAGGAGGAGCACAAACTCCTAGATGAGCAGAAACACAAACATCACCTCAAAGTACAACAGACCAATATACAGCCGGACGAGAAACTACAGCAACTGCATCATAAACAACAACACGCTCATACAACCACACAGCGGACAGGTAAAATACACAAATAGATAATGAGGTTGTTCCATTCATTCATGTTTTATCATTGTCAGGTAGAAATGAGTAGAAGAAGTAGCAGAATTTTGTCTTCTATGGCCAGAAATTGGATTTCTGTACCATGGTAAGGTTTTTCTTAAACTTGCATTAAAAAAACAAAAGCGCCCCAGGTTCACTTTATTTAGTCATTTTTGCCATTTGCAAATATTTTAAATATTCATGAATCAAATAAATATATAAACTTAAATCAATAAATAGATCTGGATTGGCAGATTTTCCACAGAACCAATTTACAGATAGATAGACAGACAGACAGACAGACAGACAGACAGACAGACAGACAGACAGACAGACAGACAGACAGACAGACAGACAGACAGACAGACAGACAGACAGACAGACAGATAGATAGATAGATAGATAGATAGATAGATAGATAGATAGATAGATAGATAGATAGATAGATAGATTTTAGATAGATAGAATTGAGTAAAAATTAATCAAATTATTCCTTAAAAGTTAACCATTTAAAATGAGTAAAGTTTACACCAAACCATTAAACAAAAAATATCTGAATAACAGACAGACGTCAAAGATTAATTAAGAACTCTTTATTTTATATTGCCAACATTGAAGACGCTTGATGTTAACAAGCAGAATCACTGAAGGAGAAAACCGTAATTTTAAAACAAACCTAAAGCAAACACCGATCACCATTGTGGTGACTTAAATGTAAGTTTTTTAATTTTTTTTTAAGTTTTACTCATTTTAAATGGTTAACTTTTAAGGAATTAATTTGATTAATAATTACTAAATTCTAATGTGTTAAACTGAATTAATAATATTGCTTGTAATCAGTTGCAACAATTGTTTTGATTCGATAAAGCGCATTCATTTTTACAGTGTATACGTAGATTGATTTTATCTTTTGTTGCAAACAGGAACCACATCCCCTCCTCTGCAACATCTCCCGCCACACAAACCTAACAGGCCACCTCCTCACCCCTCGAAAAGGAGGAGAAAACAACGTAATCGTATCAGCAAATCTGCCATGAGAGCTCTTCTCATGTAACACAAATATACAGGTGAGCTGCTCAGATTTGCAAAATACTGAATGAAATACCACGTTTAATACATGGTAAGAGTATTTAATGCAGTATCTTGACTGTCTTTTTTTGCTCTCTCACAGATCAATGGATGCAATTTCACCCATATAAATTCTTATTTATGTGTGTCCCGGGACATTAGGAGTTGCGGCACTAATCACCTCTCTCAACCTGGTGTTCTCCTTCTCTGCTCAAAGTCATGAGGAAAGGGACAATCCTGACACAAAAGAGGCTCGCGGGATTGTTGTAGCTCCAAAAATTCTGGAAGTGGGACTCGAGAACTGTGTAAATCAGGAAGTTCAGAACTTCAGAAGCATGACATCTTTTGAATATTGGTGAGACACTGAGTAATAGTATGACACTGGGTCAATATGCAGTGGTAAACAGCCTGTTCAACACATAACTAGTAGAAGGTGGAAGAGAATGGCTTGAAACGACTATATTTCCCATGATCACTTATACCTTAAGAGTTGCACCAGTGCTACATATCACCTTTCTTTTTGAATCGCCCAAAAAAAAAGTGGTTGCTATTTTCTGCTCTGCTGTGGAATCAGTGCTGAAATCGAGTCTTGGATGAAGCAGCTGATCAACGAATCATAGTTTCTTTTTTACACTAGTCCAGTATTATCAATAAAAAAATAAAATCAAAAAAGCACATTATTTCCAGGGATGCACTCAAAGCATGTTCTAGTATGCCATATTTCAAACTAAGTGCTTTTACCTAAAACATGCAGAGACAACTTTGTATTTTAATATATTACCAGTCAAGTTGTTTGCAGTATAATTTGTTATTATTTAAGCGATTCTTAACACTGGAAATTCACACACGATAAAGCAAGGGAATGCGTTTATGCGTCTCAATTAATTCCTCATACCTCTAAGAGTGTAAAGGTGCTACATTATAACACAAAGCAGTTAGAGTTTTATTCATTAATATTATTTATTCTTTTTGTAAATCTGTTCTGTTCACAGCAGGCCCAGTGTTTCATCATAGTCTTACAACACCAGAAACCCAAAATGTGGATTATTTTTTAGTATGTTCATGTACAGATGGTCTGTTTTGGATATTTACTAAACCTTGCAGATTGTGCAGAATTTGCACTCTTTTTATATTAAGAATAAAATTTAAACACTAACCATTAAAGTGTAATACATGGTCTCATTAAGGTTTTAACATTTGTTGTGTAATTTTTGTTTTAAGTTATAAATTCAGTTAAGAAACAAATACAAACCTATTTAGGTCCTCACATGCACTTCATTTGTTGCACACAGCCTTTAACTCATTTGGGAGACACTTTTATTCAAAGTGTCTTACAGTGAGTTTCCTGGGAATCTAAGCCATGAACTTGGGGTTGTTAGCGCTATGCATTGCAGTTAAGATACATACACTTGTTTTCAGCACAGTGCTTTAATAATAATGGGGAGTTTTTCTTCTGTCATCCTGATAAAAATTGGCTTAGTCCCACTCCATTTGCCCAGAAAACTTCACTTCTGTACTTACTGTGAGAGCATTTCTTTTTTATTTTGGCTTATTTATGATTGGATATGGCAATATTTTGATCCCATGTTTAGCACATTTTACACACACTACCAATCAAAAGTTTGTCTCTAAGTTTTTATTATTATTCAGCAAGGACCCATCAAATTGATGAAAAGTGTCTATTTCTTTTTAACTTTCTATTTATCAAAAAAATATAATGCTTTCCACAAAGTACTTGACTTTGATAATATATAATATAATATAATTATAAATGGTTTTTTTTTTGAGCAGCAAATCATTACATTAGAATGATTTCTGAAGGGTCTTGTGACACTGAAGACTGGAGTAATGATCCTAAATATTAAACTTTTTCATCACATAAATAAATCAACTTTTTAAACATAATAAAACACAAAATTTAGGGGCCAATCACAGAAGGCGCGATGGCATCTTCGTGACTCTCCTGCTCGAACTCGTTCATCAAAATTAACGTATCTTTTTTCGAGTCATTTCATTAATTTTGTTCGTTGAATCAACCAAATTACACGAAAAAAGACTTAACCGCGCATCACAGAACAGAGCAAGCCGAGCATTTGTGCTTATAAAACTTAAACGTTTTAATTTATTTTTGAAATGACTGATCGTTTCGCTATAGACCCTTATTCATCGTCTGGTGTCGTTTAAAGCCCTTTGAAGCTGCACTGAAACTCTCATTTGGACCTTGAACCGTTTGGCACCCAAAGAAGTCCATTAGAGAACAATCCTGGAATGTTTTCATCAAAACCCTTAATTTCTTTCCAATTGAAGAAAGAAAGACATGGACATCGTGGATGACAAGGGGGTGAGTAAATTATCAGCAAAAGTTTTTTTTTAAAAGTGAACTACTCCTTCAAGCAATTAAATCATATCACTGATTGCATTTGCTGTTTCAGCCATTTTGCATAAAAGAATCCAAATCAGTTGCAGTTGGTCTGATGCTCCCAGCCAACTCATCATGCCTTTTTTTGTGCAGCTGTTATTAAATGGTTATATTTTACAACAATACTGTTTCATTGTATTTTTGACACAACAAACGCAGCTTTGGTGAGCTTAAAGACTTCTTTCAAAAACGTAAAAAACCGAGCGCAAACTTTGAACTACAGTATAGTGAACACTACCCTCACGAAACTCAGCCCAGCCTGATTCAATCCCACGACCCTGTAAACGTCCCAGAAGTCCATTTATGCCCTATCCCCACATGAAGTCCCACTGACAGTTGGAGGTCTTTGGCGTTCCTGAAATGGGAGGAAAGTTTATTGCGTTGTTACTCAAGGGAGTCGTGTTGTTTGTATTTGTTTTTGGGAAGGTGACAAATATGTTCCTGGACTAAAGCATCCTGATTAAAATTCCCCTCTTCGCTGAGCATAAAGTGGCCAAGAGGCTCGTTCTCAAGGGCACTGACAGATCTACACTCTTCGGGCTGAGTTTTCTGGAACCAAACGGTGGATCTCTGAAGGTCTGCTTTAAAAACAACAATCCTAGATTTTTCAGACCCCTGACCTAGCTATAATAAATAATCATTAATGTTTGTAGCATTACATTGCGCTTGACCATCATTTACAATCTATCGTGCAGTTTGTTTTTGTTTGGTCTGTGTGTGAATGGTTGTGAGGGTGCCCTGCTCTGCTGCGGCCCACCCGGACAGATGGATGCACTCCCTCACTTCATATCTGACTCGCTCCCTTGATAACAGGAATTTATGTGCTGAATTAATTCAATTAATTATGCGCCCCTGCATTCCTGTGGGAGGAGAGAGACAGTAAGACCCAGTAAAGTGTATCAGCTCAGAGTTGGCATTGTACATCATGACCTTAGATGAGCTTGACATTTTGATGCACGGAGATTCAACTCGATGAACTAAATTCTCAGTGGCAGTTAAACACAGTTATACAGTTATGTTAAGTACCTCACTTCATTTTTTTAATGTTTATATGTTTATGCTTTATCTCATTTTTGCTATTTACATCTGCATTTTTAGTAGTCTTAGTTAACAACAACAATGCTGGAAAACTGTGTAAATATGTTTTTGCTTTGTTTTGTTGGCAGTTGAGTTTTAGAGTTGAAGATAATTAGAGTTAAAGATAAGTCTTTTAGCAGAAAATAGGAGCATTTTCTTTAGCGTTTTTAAAAGTACTATATGGCATCTACTTACACTAAATTCAATATTTTAATTTTGATGCTTAAGAAAATATAAATGATAAATTATTTAAACCATCTACTCTCTTAATTCCTACAATTTCATTCATGCATTTTTATTACTCCAATAGGAAGATATATTTTTTCCAACAGAGCAAAACAATCGCTGAAATATCATGTGCTTCAGTATTACGTTAGAAATTATTACTGAAGCCAAAGCAAAGATATTTACAAATAAAATCACTTGAATACTTGGCAACCATGGAAGGTCACATACTGAAAGATACCCCTAAGACAGTGAGGATGAGAAGGTATTTCTCTCTGCTAGTACACACATTTTACTTTAAGCACACTTAAGCATAGGTGCTATAAAGTTTGTTATTATTATTGCTGCTAAAGCATGATGTACAGGCACTCAGCGTTCATGTTTGCAAGAGTTAAAGCACTAAGAGCAGATAAATCTCAAGTATGCTAACAGAGAGAAGAGTTTGCACCCTCCCTTTCCATGATTTAGCCTCCATTAGCCTGCTAGCATAACACACATATAAACAGACACACATAGATTTCCACAAACCCACAGCACCTTTCAATGGCTGTAAGATATCGTCTGGATATTGTCATGCTCTGTCCAAGCCTGTTGATGTTAAAAATGAGTGTGAAATTCAATGAATTGATGAATAGAAAGAAGATCATGCTAACATCTAAGAAAAATGTTGGAAACTAAATGTTGAAGTCCTTTCATGATGCAAAACTTGTACCAAAAATCATCCACACACATGCAGTTTACGTGCATATTATGAGGACTTATATTTTAATTATAAAACATTATCGTGAATTGAAACTTTATGTTCAAGCAATCATATGGCTTCATAAGACATGAAATATGAGATACTTTTGAAATGTAAATTTGGAAAATAAAAGAAAATAGTCTTTTCTTCTCTAATGTTACGTGTATGTGAGTGAAACGGCTTCACAAACAAGAAAAAATGTAGGGCGAGACTTAATATAGCCCATAGGGACAGCGCCGGCGCGTCCATATAGGCGAACTTGCCTAGAGCAGGGCTTTTGTAAGGGCGGCAAAATGTGTGCCAACCGGGAATGAACAATTCACAAACTAGGTTATTTAGGATATGATTTACTAAGCTTCGGCCGCCCCGCTAGAGTCATGACTGATTTAACTTCCGCCGCCCTGCAGCGCCTGCGGGGGCGACATTCGAGTAATTTTGTTTATTTAATTGGCTTTAAATGTTATAACAGCCTAATTCCCCAATCACATCCACCTATGCAATGTTGATCATATTCTGAATTAAGAAATCATACTGCAGTAAAAAATTATTTACAGGGAACATAAATTATGGGCTATATGCATGCATAAGTTCCACATTTGACGCAAGGATGCTCTACAGTTTCCGGTTGGGAAGATTAAAGCAGATGAAAACCGAGGAAAACGGGATTATGGAGGAGACTTCAAAATTTACTGTCCTCCCGTCTTTGAAGTGAAACTTCTATACGTTTAGATGTAATTTTATATATGGTTATGTTTATTTAATATAATTTTAAAAAGAAGCATAAACACAACGAGGGGTGTCTGTTTTATCTGTTTTTGTGACTAACGTTTCTTTAGTATAACCATGGAGTATAAAATTCAATATATATATATTACATTGGACTACGATCGGCGGAAGATATCGAGCATCCCTAAGTGCAGAGGTTGTCTTTTTAGATGATGTGCGGGAGGTGTGAATCTTGATTTGTTTACATTATTATTTGCATTGTGCAATTTGAGATTGTCATTGATCCTCTCTTTGTTGGATTTCTTTATTGCTTATTGTAATAAGAAAAAGTTAAAAAAAAATATATATATAAAAAATAAAATAATAATTAAAAAAAAAAAAAAAAAAAAAAACCTTCACCGGAAATACCGCCATGGATAGCCCATTACTTTACCTTACGTTCATGTGTCACGTGACATACGCAATGAACAGATCGTTCATAATCACCTATCTGGGACCAGTCTGGGACTAATGCAGCAGGATGTCGAAACGAAATATGGCGGATTGTTGTTATTATGATGATGATAATAAAATAATATAAGAGAGCGTCTGGAGCGTTCACAGCCGAGGAGACCGACGTTCTTGTCATGGCCGCAAAAGACAGAGAAATGACGTTGTATGGGGTAAGTTATGTCCTTATAGTAGCCTACATCTGTGTTTTGCCAAACAGGTCTGATTCGTCATTACTACAATTAGCCTGAAAAATTTGGGTAGCCTAAATGTGTAAGCTAGAAGTGTTAATATTTTTCCTTGTATGATTTTCGAAAATAAAAACTGCCGCATCTGTGTTGGTGAGAGAATCAAAGTTGCGTACCCGCTATTATGGCCAGCGTGCAACGCGCCACTGACTTTAGACTAGGTTTTTTTCGCGTTATGAAGAGTTCAGATGCAAAAGCCTCTAAATGCCATTTGAAATTTTCTTCTAAAATGACCATTTTATCAAACTTGTATATTTAAGTTCAGTAATTTCACTTAAATGACAATTAATAGGTAATCTTCATTGCCATTTAAGTGAAATAACTGAACTTAAATATACAAGCTTGATAAAAATTATCATTTTAGAAGAAAATTTCAAATGGCACTTAGAGACTTTTGCATCTGAGCTCTTCATACACAGTATATGGCATGTTGGTCTTTGTTTGTTGTTGCTGCTATAGACCATTTCAAAAGATGTAAACAACACTGGTCCAGTGTTAATAAAAAATGTGCACAGATAAAAACATAAAAAATGTGCACAGATAAATCATTTATAAAAAACACTGCAATATTAAAAAAAATAACACTGATTGAATTGTTAAACAAACGATGTTGTTTACACTGGTTGTTAAATGTTTTCTTTTTTTAGATATGGTTGAAAGACATCTAACTAGACACGTACAGTCAGTCACAGCTCAAGCTGTTTAATCAAGCATGTTCAAATAGTTTCTTACACACAAGCACACAAGCCACAGGGCCTTAAATAAGATAACAGGAAGACGGTGTGTGCTGCCGGTACAGATAAAGATCTGATCTATTGTGTGTGAGCTTGTGTATGGTTTGGGTGTGTGAATATGTGCGCTCTTCCGCAGATGTTTGTGAGCGTGTGTATGTTTATCTCTGTGCATATTTGTGTGACACTGAGCCCCAAATAACCTCCTGCCCCCCCAGACCTTCTGAGACTGACTGCATCTGTCTCGCATACAGTCACAGACTGTACAGCTGTTACCCCGATGTGCATCTCAACTGATATTCTGCTGTCCATCACTTTCATGATCAGCAAGTGCAAATGTTTTCTCAACATTATATTTTGGTCGCAAGTAATGTATATTACACTACAACATTTTACGTTAGTAAGTAACACAAATGGTAGCCTATATTTCAGTTGCAATATTATAGCAATATATTTTAGTTTACCTTGACCTGGCATTTTGATTGTAATGTTTAAACATGCATTCACTGGGAAAAAGAGCTCTAAATAAACCTAAATTGAATGTAATTGAAAATATCTATTCATCTTAAAGCTGCGGTCCGTAGATTTGAGATTCGAGCATGTCTGTCTTTACGTCATTACATCACATTTGTACACATAAAGAAGGAGTCTCGGCTAGTATAAGCTATAATGCATGTGAGGATGTTGGAGGTGGAGATTTATAGCCTTTTCTCACAGCACTTGATATAATTAAATATCAATCTGATTCTGACAACATAAGAACATTTCTGCAATGTTATAAAATATGCTAAATCCCCCTTGCCATGCTGTATATAGTAACATTACGTTATTACAGCTAAAATAATACATTTTTACACATTAGATGTGATAGCAAGGAGTTTGTTAATTTATTTATTAAATAAGCTTCTATTTGGTGAATAAAAATATTTAGGGCTGTCAAAACGATTAATCGCATCCAAAATAAAAGTTTATGTTTACATAATATATGTGGGTGCACTGTGTATAATTATATATATATATATATATATATATATATATATATATATATATATATAAATACACACACATGCTTGTATATATTTAAGAAATATTTTCATGTATATTCTGTATATAGATTTATATATAATGTATATTATATATAAATATAAATATTTTATATATAAATAATATTTTTTTTTCTTAAATATACATGCATGTGTGTTTTTTTATATATATATACAAAATAATTATACACAGTGCACCCACATAAATTATGTAAACAGAAACTTTTTATTTTGGATGCGATTAATCGCGATTAATTGTTTTGACAGCCCTAAAAATATTATTACTGAGTGTTCATTTGTCAGTATTTGGTTTAAAGTGTCCAAATGTTGAATGTCTGTGAATTGTCAATGGGAGTTTACAAAGGAAAAAAAAAATGTTTCAAAGTTTCATCTCACTACTCACTAGAAGATCATTGTGATTTTTTTTGACTGTACATTTACATCAGAATTCAGGGACTTCTTTTGGGTGGGCGAGTTTTGTTCTGACTCACTAGTCCACATCCGCACTGCTCGAGAGTCAGTCTTCCATGAGCGCTTAACTAAAGGTCAGAGGTCAGATCAAGAGGCAGGATTACTGAGCTAAACAGATTAGCTAGATATATACTTATTTTTATAAAAAAAGCTAATTGGACAATTGGCCTTTTGAGTATGTATGAGTGGTGTGGAATTAATATTTTTTTGCCCGTTGGGGTATGAGGTAGAATCCCAAGTTGGATAAAATAAAAATAAAAATTGTATTTTTTTCTAATGCTTTTTAAATGCTAAATCTGACTTGTTTTAGTCCCATTAACTAAATACTTACCAGAACAGTTTAACTTCTTTATGACCTTTGACCTTATCACTTCTTAAAGAGTGGCGTCTCCCCAGCTAGTGTTTGGACAGCATAGAAGTATAAAGTATTTTTATAAATAAATGTAAAGAGTTTGATAGAGAATGGAGACATTTTTTTCTTTTTTTTAAATCAATACTGTACAAAAGGCAATATTCTATCTACATTATGGAACATTTGAGTTGCACATTCTAAGAAAAGTGAAACAATTTCATATGTTGCTGATTTGTGGGATCCCAGCATGCATTGCGGCATCAACACATGGTAGTCAACACAATATATATATTATTATTATTGTGTATTACATTAAATATTCTCCTGGTAGGCCTGAAACGTAATATTTTGTTCTTCAGTTACTGATAGTATTGGCCAGTAAAGGTATTTGAAATTGCATTATTGCTACTCATATGGAGACCCTGTGATTGCATAATGGTCTCATTTCGCCATAGATTCCAAACGCCTTGAAGGCTTTCCTGTTTATTTACAACAAAGCAAAGGGGACATGTTGTCTAGCAAGAACATTTCACCTCTCCCTCTTGGATTTGCTCTCTCTCTCTCACTCATTCTTGAACAATGGATCTTCAAGTCTTTGTGTGGAATGTATCTGCTTTCAGGAGCAAGATCAGAATTTATCTGGAATGTTTGTGGAAAAAAACATTGTGTGTGTAGCCTACATGTGTGAATTTGAAACACTTTTTTTCAGTGACTTATGGTGGCGTAATTAAAACATTGTCACTCACACACACACACACACACACACACAATTCTAATGTGAGGTGCATAGTGGATTAGATTAGTCTGCGATAAATCACATCTGCTCTGTGTGAAACCGATGATACAGACATATTCCATAAACTCCAGTCTGCCAAAAAACACACATGTGAAACACTGAGAGAGACGGAGATAAACACACATAAACAGACACTAAAATTAAGTATGTGTGAAAGAAGATCACTCTTGAGCTTTAGCAAAATCTTTAATACATTGTGCTTTAGTACTACAGATAGCTTGCGATCACACCAGCATAAGAAAATAAGCACTTTGAATACGTCGTTCTCCTTAACCAGGGACAATAAGCCTTTCACAGCCTTGATTGTCTCTGTGACTCTATCAAAACATTAGTGTTTTATTGGAGCATCTTGACCAAACTGAAACTGTCACTGTGTCCAAAATCGAATACTTCCCCACTATCTAGTATATGAAAAACAGTTCGCTAGCAAAGTTGTATGTATTACATAGTATTCGAAAAGTGCTCGGACATCCTACATCCAATGAGATTTTGAATTGTGATGCGTGCAATGGACACTTCCCATGAGGCCTCGGTAAAGGTTTTGTGAATGGCAGTGAAGCGAGCAACTGCTGGTAGGTCATGTGACAGTAACAACATGGCAGATGTATGGATTACATTCATATCTATATTCATTTAAAACATTCTTTTTAAACGGTCGCAAGGGAAATTCAAAGTTCAAATGCAGCATCTACTCGGTATGCAATTGTAAGCCTTTGGATCAAAGTGAGTTAGGCGTGGGTACGTCTATTTGGACGACTTTAGCTGTGAAGAAAACAACACCGTTTTTTATTTTTAAGTTATATAGCTATATATTTTTTTGTCATTTGGTGAAAACAGCCAACACTGCTAAAAGCACTACTATACAAATACTTCTATACATGTTGCTTCCTGTGCAACCTGTTCACTCTTGTTGATAATCACAAAGTGACATTCTTCAAACCAGTTAAAATACAACAAACCGTTTCATATATGCCAACAGTAGCCATAAAACTAAAAATCATTTTTTTTTTACCCAAAATAAGATTTAGCTTTGTAGACTCTTTTTGCCTTTTCCATTTTTAATAATAATAGCCTATATATGACTTGCTTCTATGGTCCCCAATAGTATAAGTGATTTATTTACTCACTTGTTGTGCGTGTGTGTGGTTTCAGATGGGTACTGAAACGCATTATTGATACAATTGTGATTTCTGCGTGAAAACGTTTGGTGTTTGTACCCATGTCACTCGTTTCAAATTGACTGAACAACCAAACACAATACATTCAATGCCGCGAGGAGCCTGTGTGAGCTAGACACAGGCAAAAACATTCATTTTCGACTAATGCGTTGTTTGTTTCCCTTGCTTTCCACAGTGTGCATTGTGGGGAAAAGAAAACAAAGTAAGACTTTTCTTACTCTCATTTAAAGCATTACTGCCATCTGTTGGTGAGACTGTCATAGCACAGCAGCTTTAACAAGTCCTTGTGAAGCTCCAACGATTTTTTTTTTTTTTTTTTACCAGCTTTCATTATGTAGGCTACAAAAAAACATTCATCTGTGCGGCTATACAATGCTCTTCAAGGGATAGTTCGCCCCAAAAAAATGTGTCATCATTTACTTACCCTCAAGTTGTTACAAACCTGAATGAGTTTCTTTCTTTTGTTGAACACAAAGGAAGATATTTAAAAGAATGTTGAAAACCAGACAGTTGACAGCACCCATTGACTTCCATAGTATTTATTTTCCAACTATGGAAGTCAATGGGTGCTGTCAACTGTCTGGTTACCAACATTCTTCACAATATCTTTTTTTTTTCCAATACGTAATGGCATTTTTTTGGGTGAACTACCCTTTAAAGTGACATTTTAAATAAAGCAAAGATTTGATCTGCTTTTATTGTGCTCAATATCACACACATTTTAGCCATGACCCTTGCTTGCGTCTCTAGGTCTTGATCTTTGAGTACTTAAATTTATTATTGTTATTATTATTATTTTAGAAATGCACCTAACTAACATGGAGTTCTTGATAATTATGTTCCAGATGATCCACTCGGCTCTGACTGTATGGCAACACATGGCATCGTGAAGTATCCAGATGGATGAGGGAGGACCGCACAGCCCTGATCTGGACTGGGGGTGTACGCTGGAGGTAAATCTGATGGGTTATTGTTCGGACTGTCAATGGGGGCGGAGTTTTGAAGGGCTGGCATGGCGGTGGGAGGAGTTACAACGTAGCCTCCATTTATTGGAGCAAAACTCTCAGACTTTCCTAACACAGATGTCTGATCTCTGTCTGTAGACTCGTCCAATACTTTGTCCTGAGTGCAGGAATCCTCACAGCACAGAATATAAGGCCCACTGAAGTTCATGCCTGATTTGTCTTTGCATGCACCTTTCCCCGCGTAGGTGCACAAGTGGTTTGATCCACATGACTGTCCCATTTTACCAGCATTTAAACTCACATCTTCAGTGTGTAACAAAAGCGGCTCCCAGGTGTCACTGTAACAAAATTATGGATGAAAGTAAAACAATGTCAGACATAGAGATTTAAGATGCACTTACAATGAATTACAATACGCAGCCCGTACCATAATCCAACATATTTATTAGGGTTTGCAAAGAAAAGTGGAACTGCTGGCATTAGCTGGATGCAAAGACATTTCACAGCAGTGTTACTAAGTTAGGGCTGTCAAACGATTAATTGCGATTAATCGCGATTAATCGCATCCAAAATAAAAGTTTGTGTTTACATAATAATGTGGGTGCACTGTGTATAATTATTTTGTGAATATATATATATATATATATATATACATACATACACACACACAAATGCATGTATATTTAAGAAAAAAAAAATTTAATTATATTAAATATTATTATTAAATTATATTAAATATTATATATAAAATATTTTTATTTATATATATATTTATTATAAATCCACGTACATGAAATTATTTCTTAAATATATACAAGAATGTGTGTGTATTTTTATATATATATATATATATATATATAAAATAATTATACACAGTGCACCCACATATATTTTGTAAACACAAACTTTTATTTTGGATGTGATTAATCGTTTTTACTAAGGTATTATTAACAATCTAAAAACAAAAAATAAAACAATAAAAAAAAAATTTAGGTAATTGAAACAAAGCTGAAGTCAAGTCTCCTTTATTTATATAGCGCTTTATTCAATTTACTAAAATTAATAAAACTGATTTAAAAATGAAAGCTAAATAAATATATAAAATGTAAATGTTGTACAAAAGTATAACATTTACAATTTAAAAAACCCCCTGAAAAAGCTCATTCAAAAATTGTATAAATACGATATTAGTATATAAATTAAACTAAAATATTACTGTTGCAGAGACCATACTGTAATTCCCACACAAAAGACCATGATCATGCAAATGTACGTAGATATAGGCCTACGTATACATCACAAGTACACAACACATTCATTTCGTGGTAAATTTAGAATTGTTTTATCGTGAAATGTTTTCATTTGAGTGAGAGCTTACCTGCTTTTGCAGATACTGAGATTGTCTGTAGCAAGCAGAACACAAATAGAGGTCGCCTCTTTCTCAATGATATATGGCCATCCGGTGGGAGACTTCTGAAAGAGAGAGAGATAGAGAAAGCAAATATGTAATTTAGTTACACCATATAACCATATTACCAGTTACTTATAATAAATTTAGGCTATAGGACAAAACTGATAAACAAAAGGCCATGTTTGTCATCATTTTAGCTGTTGTGCAGCAGAATGCACAATCCCTGAACTTATTGTATGCGCACTTCAGAATTTCGGAAGTAGAAGGTCATCTACAGTAGCTATGCATTTGATATGCATTTGTTGTAATGTTAGCTCTAGTAACAGGACAGTTTTGATCGGCATTGTTTGTCTGGAGCAGCTGTGTGCTTATTTTTTTTCTTCTTTGTCATTAGTTTGTCATCTTTGCATTATTTTTCGCAAAGCATTGCGTGTTCATGCATTTTGGGGGTGGAGAAATTAAGGAAATGATTTTTTTTTTTCTTTAAATAATCAGTTAGTAAAGACTCACCTTGATCATCCCCTCCAACACTTTGCTCTTTATGGGCGATGGAACCGAACCATTCCATAACTTGATCCTTCTGTTAATAGAATTACACAAATGAATAAGTAAACACACAAACAAAAACATCTACATAGCACAACGCCACAGATATCGAAAGTTTGGAGGGAGCGTGTAATTACCTGTGACAGGCAGGAAGGGCATTGTACAAGATGACGAAAAGCACCACCACAAACACAGGAACCAAAATGTAGATGAGAGAGCTGGTGGGCAGTAAAACTACACACAAAAAGCATCATGTATTGAGTTATGTCCTGTGGGTATTAATTATTGTTGTCCTATAAGCTTAAATAATATTACAAAGATGTTCCCAGAACTTACATTTTTGTTATTTTACAAGAATCTCTCTATGAATTAGGTACACATGTATAAAGTAGATTTTTTAACGCAAAAAAACACAAAAACACATATATGCTCAATATACTCAATATGCATTACTTAACAAAGAAATAAATGCAAATTCATACATAAATGGGTCAATGACGTGACGCTTGCTTTTTCTGTCCGACTGAACTTTTTACCAATTAATAAACATCAAAATTAATAAAATTATAACATGTATATCTACCACCTCCCTTATACATATGCCCACTCTTATTTCTTTAAAAATAATTGGTTTATTGGCATTTTCTGCCACCTGAAGTGTGAAAACATCATGTGGGGCGACCGTCCGGCCTTGACTTCTGTTTGGACAACTAGTTTTAAATCAAACTAAAATAATTTAAATATAATCCTTATCCTATTTGGCATAATTTTTAAATTGTTTTCCACTTATTGACAAAGTTATGAAACATTTGTACACACATTTCAATCACAATAAACAAACAAATCTTGTCCGAACATGTTCATTGTCTGAAATATCATCTGGGGCGACCACCATGAAAATACAAATAAGGGACTTATATTTTGATAATCATCTCAAAGAGGATGTTGCATGGGCCAGCCTCATGGTGAGGGTCCCACAGAGACAACTAGCAGGTGAGTAGTCACTCTCATTTTTACAAACAAATCCTCTTTAAAACTGCTGCAGTGTATTCGTCACATTTTGATATCATGTGGGGCGACCAACCTAAAACTGTAAATTATAAGTTTTATATGCAAATCTTCATTTTTCAATTTGTAAATTGTAAATTTATCAGTGATATGTGGTGAGAAGAAGCTAGCTTGGGTTCTATAGATAAGCATTAGCCTGTTATACTTGATTAAACTTGAAAATATCATCTGGGGCGACCGAGCATCATGTGGGGCGACCGCCACTGAATGCTTAAATGATAGAAAACACATATCATGTATTTGTAGTTTCTGTATGCAAATGTTTTCATTCATTATATGCATTTAGTTGTTTTAAATAACTTTCTACATTTCACCACATATTTTTTCTAAATTTCAATAATTTCCATCCTACTTCAGAGAGGACTAAGCTTACTTCTTTTTGATTATTATGTTTTTTTTATCAGAGAAATGTGTGAATATTAAGCATTCATTCTACTTTTTCCAATTCTTTTTCTAACTGTGTATGTTTAAATATACTTTTTTTTCTAGATGGCCCCACTAACAAGCAAAGAATAGACTGCTCTCTACAGGCAGCGGAAAATGCTGTTCAATGTGTCTGCAGAATGCTACTATGTTCAACTGTTAAATGAAAATAGTAATGAAAAGGCAAACATTGTATGTTTAAGTGATTAATGAAATGAAAATGAAAAATTAAAATGCTGTTCAATATTATGTCCAAGCATTTAATGCATTAGTATTGAAAATTTTAATATGATGGTTACGTGTCAAATGAAATAGTGAGGAAACTGTTAATGTTATGAAATGTGTCAAATGAAATGGATATGGTGATTCTTCATAAAATTTCATTAAATATGCTGAATCTTCATAAAATTTCATTAAATGCGTTTTAACTATCAAAATCATTGAATAGTCGTAATTGCCTGATGTTTTTCATCATGTGGGGCGACCACTTGTCATGTGGGGTAACCAACCATATTCAATTCTGCAGTAAATTCAAAAAATAATGTCTGTCCATTTTGGTTGAAATATAATTCATTGGTATAACATCAATAAGTGGATACTACATCTACACATTTTAAATCAGTTTTATGGATTATATGAGTAAAAAAAATGTGTCATTGCTTTATGAGGGTGACACTGCTATTATAGATAAAAATGTATTTAACATCATTTGCAATAAATGAAAGGACACATGAGTATATCTTTCTTAAACAGTTCAATTAATTACTGATACTTCTTAAAATATAACTTATGTAAAGGAAATCTATTAATTTTAAGAAAAATTACGGTCGCCCCAAATGACTTTTTTAAGGTCATTGCCCTATTCATTTGAGTTTAAAAGCACTAAAATATCTTTGTTTGAAGTTTTAACACACATGCATGTGTAGACTACACTCTAAATGTTTAGAAAATAGACAAATATATTTTTATTTCAAGTATTTTAAAAATGGGCCTCTCAAAGGCCTTATACGTCATTGACCCAAATACACATGCAGTAGGGTGATTTTAGATGCTCTGTGCCACTTTTTTAAATAGTAATCTCAAAATTCATCCAATCTACCCAAATTCAATGCATATGTCAATAATCATTTACTTTTTTCAAACATTATTTAAAAAAACGATTTAGTGCGAAGTTTCTGTTTTGAGTTTAATTGAATATGGAAGAAATCAGCAATTTGTTATTTTAAACCACTTTAAAAGTGAGCACATCTCAATTGTGAACTGGGCACTGACACATTATTCAAATCTGTCTAAAATGAAATTAGGAAAGAAATAAATCAACATTATAAAATAGGGTTGTATGATCAGAAGTGCAGAGTGTTACCTGGCTTAGTGGTGAACTCTACTGGCTGCGACCAATCTGATGGCTGAACGTTATACGCGTTGTCTTGTAGACTTACAGGCAGTAATCTGATCTGGGCCTGGTAAATAGTTGAAGAACTTAGATTCCCAGAAGGAAACTCAAAATTGTTGACCCCCTCTTGAAGGGTAATGATAATTGAGTCCTACAAAACAGAAAGTAAAACTAGTGATCAGTCACAGCTACATTGAATCATTTAATCAATGCAACACGGATATCGAAAGTAGCTAACACACCGAGATGTTGGTCGAGATTTTTAGCTGGGTGGAGTACTGCATTTCCACCTTTGATGGAACGACTGCTTTAGACCAGTTAAAGTTGTAGGTGCCATCTTCTTCAATCACCTGAATCTGGTCAGGTTGTGAAAGTTTAACTTGAAGAGAAGAAGAACAAACATGAATGTTCTTCCTGAACTCCAGATGGCAGCACTGGCACTCAAGACTCCACTAAACAACAGAGACTTACTGTGTTCTCTAGTTAAGAACATCCTACTGTATAGCACTGGTTTCAGCTCCACTGTTAACAGGTAAGGGTCAGAGACATTCACAGAACACATAAACTCAGATAGCTCAACGCCCTGGGACTGCAGCTGAGGATCTTTACAACAAACAGAGGATCTGAGGGATAGAAAATGGGTTGTCAATATACAGGATGTGACATCACACTGTAGATCAATTATTAGGCACATCACATGAGTTTGGGATGGATAGAGAACTCACTCAGTGTTATCCCTGTCACTGCACCAGAGATGATAAGACATCACCTCCAAATGGTCTGTCTTCATTTGCCAGGTACACGTCACAGTTTTTTCTTCCACAATTACACACCGCAGGTTAAGGAATCCATCTGCAAGAGGCCATTAACTTCATTAAAACATGTATTTGCAGTATAATAAGAAATATATATATATATATATATATATATAGTTAAACATAAATAAATAAACAAAATAACACCGTTGTGAGTTTTCCAGGACACCAGGGGGCTCCAGTCACTCCAGAGTCCGACAGGACCCCTCGCCCTCACTTTGGCTTGATAATGGTTGCCGGGCAACAGTGACTCCTTGTTAATCATGTACTCAGACACATTAATGTTATCCACAATCTGTTCCGGTAAAACAGAAAAAGAACTTAGCAAAGGTAATGTTTCAATAACATGCAATTGTTTATTGAACTCTTGTGTAAAACACATTCACATGCAATCATGCTATAGCCTATGATATATATAATTATTACACGGCTCTGTGGAACTTTCTAATTCTAATAGCTTGTTTTCACGTGACGCCACGCCACTGCGTTGCCATGGTGTGAAACGCAGATGGAGGGCAGGAAGTGATTTCTATACGCACAACCGGCGCTGCGTCATCATAGAATGTTCACGCCCACTTTTGGGGAAAGAAACTAGACTCGGCATAGACTTCAATACAAAATAACGGCAAAAACCAACGTCTGTACACAGCCGACAGGCGTAAATAACTTAAGAAATCCCTTATATACACCATGTCAAGTAATTATGTCCAGCCTGCCTGCCATAGAGCGTGAAAGATACATTTTTTATGCCCGTTATCAACTAGCCCAGGCTACCTGCCATCATAATCATTAATTCATGAGATATACATTAAGTTTTTTCTTTACTTTAAAAAGCAAAATAAAATCATTCACTCGCTTACCTCGTGACTCGACGAGGTAAAAGTAAATGTCCGGGCAAGACACCTCTGGCCACTGGGTGGGGTTTTTACCCCAATTTGACGTTGGGAGAATAAAGGGACATGTTTTTCAAATTGGCCAAATTAAGTTTGTGTATGTATTTTTCACGCTCTATGGCAGGCAGGGTGGACATATAATGACTTGACATGTTTTATATAAATGACTTCTTAAGTTATTTACACCTGTCGGCTGTGTACAGACGTTGGTTTTTGCCGTTATTTTGTATTGAAGTCTATGGGGAGTCTAGTTTGTTTTCCCCCAAAAGGGGGCGGGGACAAAATTGACAGTTAAGTTCCAGGAAGCACTATAACACACTCAAAATGCCTATGTTTTGCGTCGTTTTTGGTTGCTCAAATCGATCACACCACGAGGAGTTTTTATCGTGTGACAAAAGTTGTTGTTCATAAGGGGGGGAAATACAAGAAATTGACAGAAAAACACTGGGAAAAAATGCCTTGCAAACCTACGTCTGCAGTTGGGAGGAGCCGAATGGGAAAATGCCCGTGTGTGTGTGTGCAGTGATCACTTCGTCAAGTGTGAGTTAATAAATTGTTTATGTGGCTTATAAGTACATTATTCAGGTTTACATACACTTATGTGGCTGTTTGTGTAATGTACCAGTTTCCAAACTTTGTAAAGTCAAAGTATGTCTATAAGACGAGTTAGTTGCTGATATCTACAGCCTCGATGGCAGGCAAATCTCTCAATTCAGTTGAAAATCGGTCCTCTTCATAACGTAAGGATCACGTCCAACATACGTTTTGATTTTCTGTTTGTATTTTTCTCTTGTAATAGCGTCTAAACTAGTAAAGTACGGATTTTCCTCCATCTCGTCCATTGCGGTCTTCACTCCTTGCCCTCCATCTGCGTTCCGCGCGTCAAAACAATCACGTGACTGCAAACCACCTATTGGTCAATTGCACCATCCAGCGGTGTGTTAATTCCTAATAATGATCGATAAAAACTAATAACACATGCTCATCCGGGTAACTGGACAGAGGGATCAGGACCCCAATGCAAAGCGGAAAGCAACCGGCTGGATATACACAATCCATTAGAGCCAGACCGATATATTTTGGCCGGCCGATATTAGGCATTTTCCAAAATATCGGTATCGGCAGTTATAATGGCCAATAAAATAATGTTTTTTTTAAAAAAAGGACGAAACACGCTTCAATCATCTCTCCTTGGCCTGTTATATTGAAAATGTTTGTTTTACAATTTGTAATATGATGTTATCTATTACTAAATTTTGGCTCATCATAGACTATCTAACCACAAAGCTAGCTAATGCCACTATAATCAGTGGAAGACTGGTAACGTTAACATTAATGAGCTTGGAAACCACAATTAACTTTTTCTGCCTAAATAAAGTAATGATTGCTGTATTTATAACTAGCATATCTCTAGTTACAGTCCCTGCATTGTAAAATGTAAGTTATACTTGCAAGGAGTGAACATTTAGACATAGAGAAAAAATAAACGTATCTTGTGCAAAAAAGTTAGCTTTTTTTTTTTTACACGTGTGTGAAATCGAACAATATTTAATAAAAAAAAAATATCGACCGATATATATCGGAATATCGGATTTTAAAACCCAAAATATTTGTATCGGCCTTCAAAATCCTTTCATCAGTTAGGCTCTATAATATATGATTCATTGAAAATACGAGTTGTGATATTTATCCAGTATACAGTAAACAAGTATTTTGGCAGCATGCTAAACTACATGACCATTTATTTTTACACAAGTGGCATATACTGTTTACATACGTAACACACTGTGCATGTGCATGTCAGGCTAACCAATCGCATAAATACACAAATAAACACACCCAGCTTTCACCCATGTACATATCCCAATCTTGACAGTGGATCTATCTCCAGTTTCAACTGCTAGAATCACTCTTTCATGTGGAGGCTTTATCTTAGGTTAGAAAGTTTGAGGTTATTATGACATTTCCTTACAGTGTCAGATTGCGTTGTTTGATAGTAGCATAGTAGCCTACAGTGAAACAAAACGCTGCAGCACAGATATTGTTGTAGACAGGATATCCACAAGAAAATGAAGATGTTGCTATCTGATAATATTTTGAGCATGTGAGTGATTTAATGCCATTTAGGGTTTGGTGTTTAGACGTTGATGCCTTTTCCTCATTTAAGACAGTTTATTTAATTTCATACAGACTTTCAGAAGTATGGAGTCAGTAAGATTTTGAAGGAGCATTTATTCGATCAAAAATTCAGTAAAAAAAGTAGTGTGAAATATTATTACTGCTTAAAATTACTGTTTTCTATTTGAATATATTTTAAAATGTAATTTATTCCGGTGATTAAAGCTGAATTTTCAGCATCATTATTCATTACTGCAATCTCCAGTATCACAATGATCCTTCAGAAATCATTCTAATATCATGATTTGCTGCTCATTATTATGATCAATGTTGAAAAGAGTTGAGATGAATATTTTAATATTTATTTAATACATATTTTGGTGGAAAACCTGCTACTTTTTGCATTCTTTTATTTATAGAAAGTTAAAAAAATCTTTTGGAACATTATAAATGTCTGTATTGTCATTTAAATTAATACACTGAATGTTAAAGGGTAGATAGAGCAAAGTATTTGCCAATATTTTTCTGACAATGTACTGTGTGTGCGTGTACTCACAGTCCAGTCGTGAATACCACTATACTGAAGCTGGTACGTAAGAGTTTTTGTGATATTTGAGGATGCTGGATATGGGCTTTTCCAGGACAGCAGATGACCTCCGCCATCAGCCACCGTCTCCTTCAAGTCAATTGGGGCCTTAACCTTTCCTAAAATCACACACATAACGGTGAATTGCCTTTCCACACCAGAGTTGCTTTAGAAGGATAAACTGCATGTATAAAAAACTCACACTCACCATGCTGAGCAACTTTGAGGGTTGTGGCTCTGGAGTAATTACAGGGTACTTTGAAATATAGAATGTGATTTGTGTTACTAGAAAACCTTCTAATGTTATAGCGACACTCGTGAAAGATCTTCCCATTGGGTAAAAGCACACCGGGTCTGAGCCGGTCGCAAAGTGTTTCACTTCTGAGAAGGACAGAGAGAGAGAGAGAGAGATAAGTAAATTTCCCCATTGTAGTCTTTCTTTCTTTCTTTCTTTCTTTCTTTCTTTCTTTCTTTCTTTCTTTCTTTCTTTCTTTCTTTCTTTCTTTCTTTCTTTCTTTCTTTCTTTCTTTCTTTCTTTCTTTCTTTCTTTCTTTCTTTCTTTCTTTCTTTCTTTCTTTCTTTCTTTCTTTCTTTCTTTCTTTCACCTACTTGGAAATCTTGGAACTCTTGTCCCAGTAGTGAAGTTCAAAGATGGATTGGTTTGCTGTAACATGCGGATCGACCTCCCATCTGCATTGTACATGTGTCATGTAGTCATTGTAGCACTGCAAGGAATCCATCAATGGAGATTCTAAATCAAGAGATCAGAGGTCAATATTAAAGGTAAAGTCAGAAACATCATTTCATGTCTGAGTTGTACATTTTAATAGACGCTACAACATAAGCATCACCAAAGCATGCCAAAAACATATTCTTGGTTTCAGACAAATAATACTTAAAACAGGCTTAATGTGATTACAGTGACACAGATATCCTTTGGTAAGAGACCCATACAATTTGTTGTGAACACCCATACACTGAATTCGAAGTACATGCGGAGATAGCAGCACCTAGCAACTTAAATGCTGATTTATTTCTGCGTGAGGCTATGCGTTGGTTTTCACAGTCTTTTTTTTTACAGTCTATCATGGTTTTCACTTGTTCGATTTGAACAGGCACTGCACAGACCGATCGGTTTATGACATCAAAGTAGGCCTACCAGGAGATCACAGAGCCGTCTGCTCTCGCTGTATTATTTTTATGTCATTCACCGATCGGTTTGTGAAGTGCCGGTTCAAGTCGAACAATCTTATTTATACTTCTGCATCGTTTTCTGCGTTGACGTGTAATTACACAAGCAGAGGGAGTGGGTGAAACCGAGGATGGGTTCAAGCAGGCAATCACAGCCCTTGAGCGTGTGATACACACAAAGTATGGACTCAATTGTGTTTTTTTTTCTGTCTGTTGAACATTTAAATTGTCATGGGAAAAGCGATTGCATTATTGTCTTATGTGTTGGTTATATAAAAATATATAGTTACATTTATATGATGGACTTTTATTTTGACATTCTGTCTGGAGAGTCGCGACAGGAACCGTGAATAGAGAGCCTAAGTCCCGCCCCTTCGCTTCCGGCTCATGGGACCTTATTTCGGAAAAAAATATGAATGGAAGTCAATGGGGAGAGACAACTTATCTTTTTATTCCGTCTGAACTGTGCCCTCAATTACACATATGATGTATGTCAATTTAAAAGATGATTCTCAAAGTCAAAAACGTCGCAGTTTGTAATACAACAGAAGAGTAACATTTAGTTTTATGTGAAAATCGCTCTGTGAACTACATCTCCCGGGAAGCGAAACGAGATCCGCTGCTCGTGTGTGTGCAGTCTGGTACAAAACGCTCAGGTAGGACGGCGTAACGTTACGATTATAACGTAAGGCTGTAGAAACAATGACAGACAGCCTCAGTAAAGTTAGCTTGAGTCATTGAGAGAAAATGTGCGCCTTTGGGGTTTGTAGTCTTTGTAATTACGTATTTTCACAGTTTTATACCTCAACGCTTTTACATCAAACTGCGACTTTCTTTACTTTAAATGTATCTTTTAAATTGGCAAACATCATATGTGTAATTGAGGGCACAGTTCAGACGGAATAAAAAAATAAGTTGTCACTCGCCATTGACTACCATTCAATATTTTTCCGAAGTTAGGTCCCATGGTGGCTGACCGAAAGGGGCGGGACTTAGGCTCTCTATTGTGCGCGCTCCCTGACTGAGTCCCTCATATCTGCTGAGGAGCTTGAAGGGCAGAAGGGGGTTTTACAAAATTCAGAGGAAATTGCGGGAAATGAGATGTACGGAAGGAAAAGGAGAGATGAGACAATTATATTTAGACTTACATTTGGACATACAGGATTAAAACAGCTCTTAATTTTAAATAGAGAAACATAAAACCGGCAGATGTGAATACTGTGAACAACAAGTGACAATAGAACACGATATGAGGGAAATGATCCAAAATTTGAAAAAGTTAAGAGTAAAGTTTCATTTAATAGACATTTTTAGGAAAAATTCTGAAGAAAAGTGTTATGGAATTGTTTAGCATTATTTTAGAATGATTAATATAATTGAGAGGATTTCATTTTTTTTTATAGAAGTAAGTAATAGTCATTCATTTCCACACTCCATACCAGTTGGTGGCAGTAATGCACCATGTGCCAACCACCAAAAAAATCTAATAGAAGAAGAGCAGACGCTACTCTCTTGTGTCTTTTCAATCCTGTTTTACTGGTAAAAATATGGACATTCAAAAGTGAAACATTTGATTATACCACAGTGACTTCACTAGTACCATGTGTAGTGAATGTAAAGTGTTGAATGCGTGTTAGTAGAGGACAAATGTTGTAGTTTTGTTTGTCTGTTGTATGCTCATGATAACGTGGGGAAAATTAAATAAGTTCGCTCCAGTGGCCAGTATAATTAAGCTATAGTGTTTAGTATATACTAGTATTAATAGTTGTGTGTTATAAAAAGGTTGTTTGGTCATGTCAACTAGTTAATAGGTCATATTGTGTATGTTTGAAGCTCTCGTATTTGGCGCGCTTATAAGTCACGTGGCCTGGAAGCCACTATCTGTATCCATTGCAAGAGCTTGTATTTTCTGGGCTAATATGAAGTAAATTCCTATTTAATATCCTATGATATTGTTATTTCTGTTTATAATATATATATATATATAGAGTTAAATATTAACTATAGATGGTAAAGTGAAGAAATGAGACTGTGAAATGCTGTCTGTGACGTCAGAAACACCAGTGATTTCAAACGTAGTTTTTAAGACTGTCTTTAGATCACAGAAGTTTAAAAGAGATTTAACACCCAGCAATGGTGTTGACTTATGAATTTTGACTTGGTGTGCCTTAAACATATTAAAAACACCACATAGACATTTAAACAACATTAAAAACTGCATTTACACTACAGGGGGACTTTAAAAGTAGTAGCACACTTGAATAAACTTATTTTCCGTAAGAGTACGAAAGATAAAAAAAACAATGACAGCCAATCAAAATCCATCCTGCTTATATAGATATTGTTATCATTTATATTTGCTATTCTTGGTGCCTTTAAGATGTCACATGTCACAAAACAAACTTTGTTTCCAAGCGCATTGCTTTCTCACAGACGTGTGACCACAGACAGGAACTTCTAGAGGCTTAGATCGACACAGCTCTGGATGACGCAAGTTTTTGGATTGCTAAATTTAAAGGGATTTTTATATACTATTCTTAGATTCAGCAAGGTTCTCAAAATTACTTAGAAGTGAATTTCTAATTCTTTGGAACTGCAAATCTGCAAAAAGTGACTGCAAAGGAAAATCTCTATTGACTATCTAGCTAGGTCCAAGATAAGGATTTATTTTTGCTGAGATAATACAGTTTATGTGTATGAGTCCAGGACGGAGGCCACAATAAGATTATAGAGACCACCGATAAGATCTATCTGATGCACACAGGTCTACACAGGTTTTACAAAAGAGAACTGAATGCAATAATGTCTGAATGTGTTATCTTTCTCTCTCACCTTTCCCAGGCGTGACTTCATAATGAGGACACTGGTTGCCAATGCCCCGTCTGATCAGCAAAGTGAATGAAACCATATGCAGAATCCATGTGGAGAACATTGTAGCTGAGATGCACGATCAGCGTTTTTTTACAGCAGGTGATTCTTCTGGTTACTTCCAAGATATCTGCATGTACAAACCAGTGTTGGTGGTTAGAAGCATTCAATTTAAAGGGACAATTCACCCCAAAAAAGAAAATTCTGTCATTGTTTATTCGCCCTGCAGTTGTCTGTTTTGAAGACATTTGGGGTACAAACAACACTGAACCACTCCGACTTTCAAAAATACAAGGCAATCTTCAAAATTTCTTATTTTAGGTTTCACAGAAGGAAAAAAGTCATACAGTTTGGAACAAAACATGAGGGTGAGGTAATTTCAGAATTTTCATTTGAGGGGAATGACATTATGCTGTTATAAAAACAAACACAAAAGCAAGCACACCACAAACATGCTTCTGGAAAATACTTGCTTTTGCTTTTAAAGGGATTTAGCATTAAGCTTTGTATTAGTAGAAAACCTGTAGTATTTTCGAATTACCATGCTTTCCACCCTCATATCACTCTGAGACAGGAGATTATGTATTTTTTGTCTGGAAAAAATCCTCTGATGACGCAAAAATCGTCATTTTGTGTCATCAGAGGATTTTTCGGCCAGAGGCTAAAGACTACAGTCAGTAGTAGGGTCTGTTCCGCATGTTTTCAATCTCCCTCACTGAATGAACACATAGTGTCAGCCATCTTTTTTTGTAAGTTAAGCTAGCAGGCTGTGGAGAAAGGTGAGTAGTATGGGTTACCATCCTCTTTTTCTCGGACATAACCGGGATTCAGCTTTTGATTTCTGCAGTCGGCATTCTTTGTTTACATGCACACCTTTTGTTTCGCTCTAACTGAATTCATTCTGATTGGTGAATCTGAATGTAGTGTTTACATGAACGCTAAGTGATGTGCGTTTTAACATTGCTAAGAAAATTCCCGCTCTTCTGTGAGAGATACGAGACCGGTGCATCTCACAGGTGTTGCTCATCGGTAATCTCGTCACCGGCCTCGCGTTGTTCTCCCGCGGCCCTAGTCTCGTCCTGATCGCCACAATAAACATAACGAATGGCGACTGTACAGCGCAAAAGCCGAATCCCGGACATTTTGGGCCATCTCGAAACACATTTTCGAGGAGACTCGTCACGAAGACTCACTAGTAGCCTAGACTTGTTGTTTAACTGCTGCGCTCTGTTACCGATAGGTGTGGCCTCCTAGATCAGCAAAGCAAATGCACTCTGGGAGATGTTGTCTTTCATCCACATAAGCCAAAAATACATTTTTGGGCTTTTCTCAGTCAAAGCTCAAAATTCAAAAATAATTTCACATTTCTTCTACATAAATGACCCATTTTAAATAGGCTCCACATTCATCTTTCCAGAGGTGAAGTATCCCTTTAAGTACAGAATTTCATTTTTCTTACTGTAGATTTTTCCTGTCATTAAAAAATGCTGCATCCACACAGCAAACTTTAAAGGTTAAGTGTTTCTGAAGTCATTTCTGCGCCACCAAACGAAACAGAATTGTAGAAATAAAGACTGTTTTCCTGAACACAACTCCCGTCTGCCATTGGTCCGGCAAACAGATTGTCCTGAGTAAAACTCATTGAGTCTACAGTTAGACGTGTTTTAACATAGAAACTGACAAACTAAACTTTAAAAGTAGGCTATTCATTATTTTGAAAACACAACAAAGCATCTAAAAATGAAGGATGCACAAAATTCTATTTTTTTTAAAACACAAAGTTGCATATGTAAAATTGCTTACTGTTTGTGACAAAAGCATGGTGACCTCCAAATCCATCTTTAAATTGAGAATTCAAAGTCCGTCTTTTAATTAATGGAGCACCTCAAGGAACAGGTGTGAATCTTGACAATCACTGCAGATCTTCATGGCACGCGTTTTGTACAATATAACTGTACATAAAACTACGATTCTGCGGTGAACCTGAGCATCTGTCTCTACCCTTAACCCACTAATGGAGCGACGCGGCGTAAAACACAGACAGCACACTGTCACCGCTCTCGCAACTGCCAGGAAACAGCTAAGAAAGGGATTTCCCTGAGCTTAAAAGACTGTGTGAGGGGCGTTGGGGGAAAGAGATGTGGTCAAACTAAACACGTTCTGTCGGAAATTTACTTTAAAATGTGTGTAGTTAGTTTAGTTTCTTATGTTCTTCTGTCAATTTTAAGTTTACGCTTTCATTTAAAGGTTGATTGCCGTACGGCTGCTATGTTTAGCTGCGGTGAAGTACAGGAGTGAACGTAGGTGAGAGCTTGAAAGGGCAAAAGAAACAAAAACATGTTTTACATCACTAATTGTTCCTACACTGACTTAAAATGTGTTTTACAACTTAACAACTCTTGGTGGCCTTCACGTGTGGATGCACTCCAATAAGCAAAGAAAAAATATACTTAAAAAACAAGGTTTAACAGTGTCAACAAGACAGATTTACTTGAGAGGGTCACTTGTTTTCATTAATCTAATACATTTTTTTTGCCTATGTTTTTCATCTTGTTAAGCGTAAAACACACAAAATCTAGCTATTTTTATGCTTAATATAATTAGCCTAATAAAAAAATTATTTCCAATTTTCTTGAAACATCTTCCGAATATATCTTCATGTTTGTTTTTTAGGTTAAATGTTATTTCTCAAAGCTTAGGCATAAAAACATATTGGAAATATAATTATCTCTTGTCTTCATGGTTTCTGATTATCTGTCTATTATTGAGATGATCTTTTAATCCATATAAAAATCAGGATAATGGTCATTTTGATTTGGAAGCCTTTAGAGACGCTTATAACAAAGTTGATTTTTAAAAATTGTTAAATTACCACTTCATGATAACTTATCAATTATATAGTTTCCCTACAGTGGGGCCTATCCCATTTTATTATCAATGTTGTTTCAGTCTTCGCAAGTTCAAAATACTGGATTTTTTTTTTTCAAACAGTAGTGCTCTATTTCATGAATTCACCCAAATTAACTTATATAAATAGCCTATATTTTCCACTTCTGTCACTGGTTTTTGGATAATTTTAATATAATATATAGATGTCTGTGAATTGCAAAAGCTGAAATCTTATTACACAATTTCATACTCATCTAAAAGTATATTCTTGGTTAAAAAAAAATCCTTACCTGTATTTCTGTCATCAAAAGCAAAAGCAGGCTATAACTTCCCATTCATCAGTCCTTGGATTAAAGAGTGCTTCTCTTGGTCTGTTGCAATTGACTTTTTTTGAGGCTCCCTTCTCATAACTGAAGTGCATACATAGGATCATTTACTTGAACTAATAGCTCAAAACCAAAAGTTCCTTATTTTTCTCAGTTGGGTAAAAACAATAGTTGTTTGGTCATCAAACCAGTCTTTTCACAGGAACTGGGTTAACATGCTTCAAGCTGAATATGAACCAATTACTAAATAATTATTTCTTAATCAGTATACTATTTAAATACTGTATTCAACTTTACAGCATGAACGCCACCTTCTTATGGAGATTGAATGTCACAGCTTTCACACATAAGCCCCTCTACACACATTTTTACACCCAAAAACACTTTCACACACTCATACTTCCAAATTCAATTGCTAATACGTGTTGAGGTATACCCATAAACTCACATTTGAGGATTCAAACAGTAGTGAGAGCTTTCCAATAACAGGCAGATCCAAGAAAGTGTCAGTAATTTCTTTCTCTTTCTCTTCCTCTTTTGCTCTGTGCAGTGTGTGTGCTCGCACGAGCTACTCGGCTTATCTATTTGAAGTCACAGTGGTCATAGGTGATCAAGTATATCATGCCATTTGACTTTTTGAACATGTTTCAACATCCAGTTACTTAAATGTCCAGTAACAACAAGCAATCCCTCGGTAACTTTGCCTATGATTTGTCTCTGAATAACGAACAGTGTTCCTAAACAAACACAGGATGACTAAAAATACTCCTTTTTCACTGGATGGGCTTGTTCCCACAAAAGTTGCTGCACAAGGGTTATTCAAATCTTTAATACTAAATATGTGCCATACTAGTAATTCTGTTCAATTAGAAGGTGACACTGATTGTATTTTAGGTCATAATAGAGGTGAGAACTTCGAGTGAGAAGAAAAGTATTCAGAAATGTTGTGTCCCAGCTTCGAAATACCCAATACCCACAGTAGCATTTCCTCACAATAGTTGGCAAAAAAACAGTATGTGAGGAACTCGTATGTCCGAATTCTGTTCATAAACCAGTAGGCGAAAGTACCCAAATGACCTACTACTTCCGGCGACTTTCTGAAATGCGCATCCAATGGACACTTTACTTTCCCATGAAGCCACGGGAGGGAATATGTGAATGGTAGTGAAGCAACACAATTGATACCATAGGCCACGGCGGTTATAGTGCCCCCATATTTCATTAATATCACACACACTATATAGAACATTATTATTTTTTAACAGTCGCAAACCAATTGTAGTACCTACTATCCAGTATTTGATTACGGACAAAGTGAATGCATTACTAACCAGTAACCAACATCAGTGCTTGTACTAACCACCAGGCCACGGCCACAAAGAATGTCATTTTAATTTCAAAACGGGCTAAAACTTCAGTTCCATCATGGAAGTAGGAATGAAATTTAAGCTATAAAGATTCACATAAAAAAGCTGAAGGCTTTTATTTAATGGCCTAATATGTTTTGGGTTTTATGCTCTCTTCATTTTTGATGTCTGACTCTGAATGTGTGCGGTTGGCCATGATCTTTGAATTATCTGTTCACATTAAAGTGATGTGAAACTGCGATATTTCCTGACCACAGGAGACAGGACGTAAGTGAGATACTGATCTCTCCGCCACAAAAATAGTTTGTGTGCGAAAGCTTGAGCTCAGGTTGGATGACAACTGGCAGCCTTTGTGAATTGGCTTAAACGCCATACCGACATTTAATCAGCGTGTTTCAACAGAGCCTTTTCAATGCCTTATTTTGAGAATTGTTGGGGATTTTCTTGGGTTTGATCAGTTATCATTTGGTTTATTGGTTCTTTGGTAAAGTGCGTTGTCAGTCTCTAAGCCTTCTGTGGATATTGCAGGTTGGGCAGCGTGTATATATACATATAAATATATATATAAAAAGAGTTATATTTTTTGTGATCAACTCTTTATTGTCTTTAAAAACAAAGATAAAACAACATCTACAAAAATAATAATAATAATAATAAAAATAAATAACAGGGAAGGGGGAACAACAGACACATCAAGATATGTACAGCATGACAGAGAACATAGCATAAGACAAAAAAAGAATATATATATATATATACAGATAAATAAAAAGCAATATAAAATAAGAAATCTTTATACAATCATTCCTTTATATAATCCAAAATTTTTGAAGAAAAACATTGCCAAGCACCAACGGTACTGGGTTTAGCCTTGTTAATTCGTGCTGTTGTACATTCACATGTCACTATTTTATAAAGAGTTGTATTGTAGAAATAGATAGATGTCTTTAATACAAAAAAGGAACAAGGATTTATGATTACTTGACAAATTATAGTCTGTCTTTGTTTGCAGCTTGCTTCTCAAGAGTGTGACATGTCAGTCAGACCACATGTTAAAAAGAAAAAAATGAAAGAAGAAAACAGAGAGATAAAGAGAGATTGTGTGAAGATATGCCATGTTGTAGCGGAAAGGACAAACTTTTTTTTTCTTCAAACGAGCAAAACAAGCCTCTGTATATCACGATGTTGTTAAGAGAGAAACTTGTTATGATATTTTAATAATATTAGAAAAAAATGTGTTTCTGTTGTCTTCCATATATGCAGAATAGACCTCTGAGTGGATCTTGATTAGCATATTTCTATGGATGAAGAGGATGTGCTGCACTGGTGGTGATAAGGATGTGTAAATAAGTGTATGTGTGCAGTGGTGTAAATAAGTTTTGGCCCCCATGCTAAAGTTGCCTAAAAAGCAATAAAAAATTCATCTTTTGGATATTGATCTTAATGCCTTAATTAGAAAAATGAGAAAAACTCCAACCTTTAAGGACACAAATTTTCTTTGTGAATGAATAATGTATCATAAAATAAATAAATGTTTTTTCCTTAAAATACAGGTTGCATAAGTCATTGCCCCCCTATGTTAAATTCCCATAGAGTCAGGCAGATTTTTATTTTTAAAAGCCAGTTATTTCATGGATCCAGGATAATATGCATCCTGATAAAGTTCCCTTGGCCTTTGGAATTAAAATATCCCCACATCATCTCACACCTTCCACCACACCTAGAGATTGGCATGGGGTACTTAAGATCATCGTTCAATGCAAATCAAACCAACTATTAGGCTGAATGAAGTAAAACCATGCCAATGAATGAGAATTTCTGTCTGTCCGGAAAATAATGAGCGCTGAATTGCTAACAGAAAGAAAACAGCAGAAAATACAGTTTTGCTCACGCACAATTAGTTAACTTTCTTTTCAGTACTCATTTATATTAATTTGTGCCTTTTAAACATCCTTTTGTGTCCATCGGACTCCAATAAAAAGCCCCGGTCATTCTGAATTTATAGAAAATTACAACAGATAGCCAACCCTTGATATTTTTTCCATGTAATATGCATCACACAAGATGCGGATGCTCTCTGACCATCATTTTATGCTAAAACATGCACTGTAGCTAAATTCATCATTGAGCTTTGCAAACTTTGTGACCAAAAAGGTTCAAGCAATATAAGCACAAAGATGCATGCTTCAAAAATCTATGAAAAATAGGATGCCATCTGGGCATACTATTTTCAGTCTGGTAAACGGTGTAGTACAAATAGTATTTGAATTGTCAAGGTGCACTGGATACTGAAGGAACAGACAATTTTCTTAGTTTTGTTTATGTTCTCTTTTTTTTGTTTTGTGACTAATTGTAGTGTACGTGTCTTCTGAGCAAGATTGAGGTTTGTGGGTTTGGTATTGTTTCCATAAGATAAAGATTTGAATGGTTAGCTGCACATTAACTTGATGTTAGTATGAAACACATGCAGGAGAGTGGTTGTGTGCATATCTGGATTTTTTAAATGTGTTTTGTGATGGATTGTATTCATTTACAGAGTAGTTTTATCTTCTCAGAACTGTATGTGAAAGTTTGCATATTCATGCTTGACTGATATCTGGATTCCCCTATTTCTAATTTGATGTTAGTTCAACTCAGTTGAATTTCACACCTTTGTGCTTTCGTTGCTTGTGCGTGTGTGTTTGCGTGCGTGTGCTTTGACAGAAAAAAAGTCTCTGTATACTTATTTGAGCATGTGTAAGATGCAAACATTTGAGAGTGTACTTTTTAGCAATTTCAATAAGTCTTTTATTCACAAGGTCTTGCCATGCAGGTTTTTATAACACTTGTTAGTCATTTAGCTGCTAACGCTACAAGACATTTGAAGCTGTGACTCAGTCAAGACGGAAATATTTAAAAGTCACATGCTCTTCTTGAGTATAAATGACTCTTATTGGCCTTTCATTCCCTTTTTTTCCCAAGGCCACTCTGTAAAACTCTGTCCTGTGAGTAACTCTTTTCACCCATGCGCTTGATTCTCTCATACAAATCTCTAGAAGTTTTTATGTTTTCAAGACTTCAAAACTCCCTGGTGACAAGTGTCAGTTTGAACTTTAAAAGCCACAATAAGTTTAGAACTTCCTATTTTTCGTTGTTTTCAGGACCTCTTTTTTCCACAGTTAAACCTTTAGTTTGGTTTTCATATAGTTTATTTTGAGTTGTTCTACTCTAAAACCAGACGATGACTCATAAACAGATAGGAAGGTTTTGTGGCCAAAAACTACTTTCACTTTAAGATAGGTATTTTACAGGAATTGCTTTTGGAGTGATTTTTTAGTGTGTTTTCTATGGACAGCCCACCTAAGAAAAAAAAAAACATGTAGTAAAGCATTATATGCCACATACATCGAGCAGGAGGTGCATACCTAAAGAAAGCTCAATGTGAATATTAGTGTTAAGTCCCCCTGTAGTCAAGAATTATATATCTAAAAACTCATCTTTGATCACCAAAATTATGAAAACATATCTTGAATGTAACTCTACAACCTTGCTTCGCTCATGCGGATCCATGAATATGCAAATTAGTCCTGTTTCCACTCACCCGCACTGGCTGGCAACTTAACTGAGGTAAACGCTGCACAATGGTATCACACTTTACAATGTCGGACTCATAACAGTACATAAATATGAATAGGCTTTTACTTGACTGTGTAATCAGACACCTAATAATGTGTTGCCATAATGTTACACCTAACACAAACCATGTTCCTGTTCCCCATCTCAGAGTCAGGCACCCTTCTACCAATCAGCTTCCGTAGAAAAAAATGCTAACAACTCAGAACTTCAACGGAGAAAGGTATACGTATAGTTAATCATAACATCAATAATTCACTTATAATATTTCTAAATGTTGCCAATTTTTTAATATTTGCAAAAATCCAATGCTCCCGGATCATCGAGTCCAATCAGCACAGGGGGGTGTGAGATCTGACTGTCAATCACAGATCGGGCACAGGCACATTTTTTTATATAAAAAAATATTTTATATAAAATATATATTTTATAAATCAGGTTGAACTCAAAACTGCAATAAAATCAAAGCCATAAATCTAAATAGGTTGTGTTCCAAATTTGAGGATGATATCTCAAAAAATGAGCTTTGGGTAACAGTTTGTTTGGGCGTAGTAACATATTTTCCCCATTGGGTGCCAGCAAAACCCTACTGCTGCTCACAGTGATTGGATTATTATTTGCAGTTTTTCTCTCTCAGTATTACAAACACACACATGCGCACACACACACACATATTTTTTTATAACACACATACTAACCACACTCTGACATCCATACCTACACACCCACACAAATATCGTTGCATAATTTATCCAGTTGGCTCTATAGTATGCCGAAGCAGAAAACGGGAATAAAGCGATATTTTTTTTATAGGCCAAACTTAAAAAAAATGGCACCATCTGATAAAAAAACAGTAAAATATGAAATTTTAAAGCCTTGCCTTCAGATTGAAAGCCTCTTAACAAAGATTGCATTATTTTATAGTTAACTGAACCAGGGATAAAAAATGGCAGTTTTAATGGGTTTCAATGGGGACATTTTTGTCCAAAAGGTGCTGAGAGGGAGTATTTTTGTACCTAATGCAAAAATTTTTTTAAAAAAATATTTTTTTTAAGAAAATGACGGTGAAATAGTAAAATTCCAATAAAAATACACACCTGTGCCAAGTTTTTTTTGCAGTTAGCTTTAACACAGGCAAAGTGATCCAAAAAACAAAACTGAAAAGGACAAAAATGTCCATAAGGATGCACAAGGGTTAAAACACCACATAGGCTATTAAAAACACCACATAGATAGCCTATTTTTACAACATTAAAAATTCGATTTTCACCACAGGGTATCTTTGTAAACTGTTTTGCAGGATCAAACAAGGAGAGCTCTTAAAACAATAAGCAAAATGTCCACATTCAATAAGATAAAGAAATATTATTTATATGTTGCTTGGGTATATGCTTGCTTTCTCTTTGTATCGTGTGTTTTTGTGCTCCTTGGTGATAAGTGACTTGAAGCTGATCAAAATGCTATTAATGAATGAAAGTTTGCCCCCATGATGCCACCTAGAGTTCTTTTCTTGACATCTCCATTCATATTTTAACAGCAGATTACACAATGAAGGTGTTTTGTGTGAAAGTGTGTTCCTTTCTCTTATTATTTAAAATAACTACTAATAATGCAGATGAACACACACACACACACACAGTTGTTTCACAAAAGTTCCTTGGTTGAAATAAGTTCCTTAAGTTGCAGTTTCTATATGATGTGTAATACTGTTCTTTTCAGACATGAGTCTACTTCCTGTAAGCGCAGATTTCCTTCTTTTTTGTTTTTTTAAATTCAAGCTAAGATGAGACATATTACCAGGAAACTTCTTTATTACAGTATTAGCATTTTTTCCGGATAAGAAGAGACTCTTTCTCATTTGGGATTGGGAAACCGTCTTTAAAGGAGTAGTTCACTTTTAAAAAAACTTTTGCTGATAATTTACTCCCATGTCATCCAAGACGTCCATGTCTTTCTTTCCTCAGTCGAAAAGAAATTAAGGTTTTTGATTAAAACATTCCTGGATATTTCTCCATGTTATGTACTTTACTGGGAACCAAACAGTCCAAGGTCCAAAATAATAGTTTATGACAGTTTCAGTGCAGCTTTAAATGACACCAGACAATGAATAAGGGTGTTATCTTGCGAAAGGATTAATTATTTCAAAACTAAATCAAAAAATGTAAGTTTTATAAGGACAAATGCTCACCTTGCTCTGTTCTGTGAGGCACGTTAGTTACGTCACGTAATACGCAATTACGTTCAAAAGGTCACGGTTGATGTAGTTCCTTTAATGGGATTTTTTTTCTTATACCCGAAAGTTGTGTATTTGTTTTGTGTAAAGTTTTGTGCCTTAACTTTTTTGTAGTCATATGCAGCACTTACAAGAGTTTCTGGAGCCATTTTACAGCGATTAATGCTGATGGAGGTCTAATGTGGTGCAATATTGTTTTGCAGTGTGTCCTTTACTGTTCTTCAGAAGCTTAAGCCATGGGCTGTGATGTTGCAGCATTAGTGTGTGTGTGATCCAGAGGGAATTATGCAGCCTTTGTCCTTCATGCTAGGACTGCACAATTTACTCTTCAGCGGGCTTTAATGGACTACAATTCCCATGGGATGTACACAGGATACTGCATCCTCTCTATAATTTAATATTCATCCCAGTCAGCTGGTTGAAGGCCATTCAAATTCCAATAGATTGATTTAATAATGTACAGACACATGATTGATAATCCTGAATCTCTATAAAATTTGTGTGTTGTTGCAGGTGGAAAACTTCCTGCCACAATTATGGTTTGTTGGGTTTTCACAAGTTCAGTTTGGTGTCTCGTTTCTCTTCAACCTCAACCTCTGATCCCAGGACTCTGGCTCACCACAGCATGTATGACTAAGCATGGTCTACCACCACCCAGGTAAATGTTGTTGGATGGGCTTGAGACAGACACACACACACACACACACACACACACACACACACACACACACACACACACAAAGAATACAATAAATTAAATAGAGAATAAGTACCACAGACTTGCCTTGAAATGAGTTGAGATTGTTGCAGAAATGATCTACGTTGTGACCTTATAATCGTTCCCTGAAAGACAGTTTCTGGAGGCAGTAAATTTGAACATTGTGTGTGTGTGTTTTGAAAGCTTTAAACTGCCCTATAGTGGCAGTTTAGTATTTTGTGAAGCACTGGATAAAAAATTAGCTCATTATAATTTACACTTATATTCCATGTCTGAATGGATTTAAGGATCAGCTTACTGCACATTACATTAACAAATTCCCTTTTGGATCCCAAAGAAAACTAAGGTAAGGAGAAAGCATGTATGTTATTCATAAAGCATAATCTTATTCCGGTAAATCTATCAACTCTCTCCCGTGTGGACTGGATCATTCACACGGGAGAAAAATGGTGTACATGCATCCCTCACACAGAGACATACAGTATGAAACTCTTTACACCAGATTAAGTTTTCAGATGAGTTTGTTTCCAGTCATTTTCAGCTTAGCTGAGCAGTTATATGCTTGCGCACTAATTGCCAAACCAGTTTGTGTAAACAGTGAATCAGTCTGTGAATTACCAAACAGCTGAGGTCAACTTTAACCCTGGTTTGAGTAATTCTGTAATGTGGCTTGTTTTAGTGCTTCCCTTGAAGGTTGATTACAGAGCAGCATGTTGCTTGATGTGATATTAAACGTCATTAGCGTTTAGCTGATCGGGGAGCTATGTTGGCCGTCAGCCTAAAAGCGTTCTTTTTATATACACCGAAGAAACCCAGTAGCCCAGCTAAAATCTCTGCATGCCCTAAAACACTGAAGAAAACAAGCAAACGTTGCTGGTTGACGCACTTGACAATCAAAGTCACTGATTAGGTCAAAGTATATTGTTGTATTCCAAGTCTTCTGAAGTCATACCAACCCGAAATATCCATTTTTTCTGAAAGTTTTCCCTTTCACCATTCACACATATTCAAATTGCTTTGGATAAATGAATATGTTTTGAAA
Organism: Cyprinella venusta; assembly: GCA_038021265.1. Taxonomy (NCBI): domain Eukaryota; kingdom Metazoa; phylum Chordata; class Actinopteri; order Cypriniformes; family Leuciscidae; genus Cyprinella; species Cyprinella venusta. The sequence goes on from CM075863.1 coordinate 41,835,513, forward strand.
ATGTTGCTTTTTTTTAATTCAGGGACTAAATGTCAAATCATCATAATGCGTTGTGCATTGTATCAGAACTGATGTCAGTGAAGCCAAACAGCATTATTGTGGTGTTTTCATAACCAATTGTGACAGACTGAGTTAATGATACTAAATTGCAAATGATATTAAAATCGCCATACAATGGAAATCCTCCCTATTTTATAAATGCATGTTATTGAATTGTAAACGTTTTCCATCCATACATGTTTAATTGTTTTGACCTCATAATTTGCAATAACACATATACTCACCTAAAGGATAATTAGGAACACCATACTAATTCTGTGTTTGATCCCCTTTCGCCCTCAGAACTGCCTTAATTCTACGTGGCATTGATTCAACAAGGTGCTGAAAGCATTCTTTAGAAATGTTGGCTCATATTGATAGGATAGCATCTTGCAGTTGATGGAGATTTGTGGCATGCACATCCAGGGCACGAAGGTCCCATTCCACCACATCCCAAAAATGCTCTATTGGGTTGACATCTGTCCTGTTGGGGCCTGTTGGGGCCATTTTAGTACAGTGAACTCATTGTCATGTTCAAAAAACCAATTTGAAATGATTCGAGCTTTGTGACATGGTTAATTATCCTGCTGGAAGTAGCCATCAGAGGATGGGTACATGGTGCCCTTAAAGGGATGGACATGCTCAGAAACAGTGCTCAGGTAGGCCGTGGCATTTAAACAATGCCCAATTGGCACTAAGGGGCCTAAAGTGTGCCAAGAAAACATCCCCCACACCATTACACCACCACCACCAGCCTGCACAGTGGTAACAAGACACGATGGATCCATGTTCTCATTCTGTTTACGCCAAATTCTGACTCTACCATCTGAATGTCTCAGAAATCGAAACAGAAATCGAGACTTCTTTTCCCATATTTTGTTTCACTCAGATGTACAACGCACAATCTGCTTCTGTTTCATCGCAACTTTAAATTAAACAGAAAATATTCCAGCCTGTTCCCCACACAAAGGTATCTAACGCGTTCTCATCCCAAGACGTCATAAATGACTCTTTTGCCAAAGCGTAGACATCCAACCCACATGATACCCTTTAGCGTCAATATAACACACACAGAGTATGGATAGGTTTAGGTCTGGGGTAGGGTTAGGTTTAGACTTCTAGGAGGCGCCTTCCGCCCCATAATATATATCTGCATCGCTATAAGCCCGGCCCACATCAAGAAGACGCCAACAAACTAGCGCTGATGAAAGCCAACTGTGTTGTCGCCTCTCGTCCCCTCTCGTCGAGGTAAAAAGCTGCACTTGAACACACCGAGAGAACTACAGCCGACTGTCAGCTATAATGTGCATTCTGCGCCTGCGTATAATGAGCCAACTGTCTATTTCTGCAGATATATTAGTCTATATTCGCCATTCAAAAAGGAAAACCGACGCTGCGGCTGCAGATACACATAATGTAAACAAAGCAGCACGTGCTTACCTTTTTGAATATCAATCCTGCTAAACACTTTCTTTATTCCACTCCACTCATGTTAATATTGAAATATTTGCCAAGGAACACTCAGGTAAGAAGACGTAACATAAGAGCAGCCTTCTATCTTTACCGTTTTGACTTCTTTGCTTGCTGTTTTGATTTTATTTTCGTGCACTGACTGTTTCACTAAGCTGAAAAGCCAATCAGAGTTCTCTCTTTCCCCAACGGCCCGACGCCGATTCAACATGTTGAGTCGGGCGAAATAAAGCCGACGAGGACTATTTTTAGCCAACGGCACGGAACCGTGTGTATCACACCGAGGAAACTTAGTTGGCCGACGCACAAAATCTGCCAGACGGCCGACCGTCGGCTTGGTGTGTTCCGGGCTAAAGGGTACAATGTAAGTTGGATGTCTACGCTTTGGCAAACGCGTTGTATATGACGCCTTGGGATGAGAACGGGCTGAGGTATCACATGGCTTCATTTTTGGGTTGCATGTAACACGCTGCCAGCCTGCCACTCAGAGTGAAGAATGAGAGAAAAACCAGGTGCTGTGGCACACATTGTGATATGACCAGGTGGAGTGATACATGGCTCACTGGAGCATGTTTTTAGGATTGTGATGGGACAGCAACAGGCGGATGGGTTTCTGTGATGCTGAATATACATGCTCATGCTTGAAGACAAAATATATTTATTTCTGTTTTGTCTGAAGCGCTACTATTCAACCTCTTGTTCATGCCTTTTGTCGTCCCCCATAAAATAATTATGTATGTGCCTTTAGGTTATTCATTTGGACTCATGCCAGTCTCTGTACCTCTCCTGGGATTTCATCCCTTGTTTTTGCTAGCCATTCTTCCCCACTCAGCAGCTTTTGGTCTTTTTGTGCATGTTCCAGTTATTAATCCTTGTGTTTCATCTTCACCTCAAAACATAATTTTCCTTGGGGTTTGCTCTGAGGCTTCTGAATTGTTCTTTCATTTCTCAGATTTAATTTTCAGTTGTTCCCATTTAAGTATCAACTTTTCCTCCTAAAAGGACTTTGATTACACACAATGAATGTAAAATGAATGTGGATAGCATAGTTTAGAATAGATCATTTGGTCTTGAAAGAATTTAATGAGTTCATGTTGAAATCTTTGAATTTGGAACTTGAGGAATGAGAGTACAGTTTGAGACTTTGTGGAGATCTCATTTGAAACGCTGTAAGAGACACATTTAATGTTGTTAAAAGAAGTTTGTAGTTCTGTAGTATCAAATTATTGATTAATACAGTCATTTAGTTATTGTTTCATTTATACATTGGTGTTGATTAATTTGCTTGTTCGTTCATTCGTTCGTGTAACAGTTCATTAATTCATCCATCTGGTCTTTGAATCATTTGTTTATTTGGGTGATTTGCTCATTCACTCTTTTATTTATTAGGGAATTTGTTCATTCGTTAATTTGATCATTTGTTTGTTCAGGTCATTTATTACTGTAGGTAATTTGTTTGTTCGCTTAATTCATTCATTAGATCATTTATTTATTAATTAATTTGCTAATTTGTTTATTCTGGTCATTCATTTGGTCATTTATTCATTCAGTCATTCACTGATTCAGTCAGTCATTCATTCATTCATTCACTGATTCTCACTTCTTTTCTTACGGCATCACGCTGTCCCTCCTATCCGACTTAAGCCCCTCCTCTTCTCTCTCTCTTTCTCTCCCTCACTCACTTTCTCTGTCCGTTTATCTTCCTCTAACACTCTCTCTCCCCTTCATCTCACCTCCAACTAGTCAGTGTTCTGTCTCTCTGTCCTGCTGTGTCTCTCTCTCTCTCTTTTTCCCTCTCTGTCTGTCTCCTTCTCTCTCTCTCTTTGGTGTGCTCAAGCTCTAGTTTGGTTTACTGTCTGTGTGTGTGTTGCCGGTCTCGTTCCTCTGCGGACCTGAACCTCCATCTGAGCCCGGGACTCCAGCTCACTCTACAGCAGGTAAGACTCCGGCATGCCTCTCTACCACACAGAAAAGACTTATGGAATGACTAGAGACGGTAAAACAAGGAACTTGTGATGAGCTGGAGTCAAGGAGAACAGGTGCCACAGACAGCTTTAAAAGAAGTGAGACATAAAGTACACTGATAACAGGAAGAAATGGGTAAATGATCAAGTATGGGGAAGATTAAAATGGTTAGGGGATGCACAAAGAGAGGGAGAGATGGTCATCTTCTATCAAAGTCAGAGTGGCTGCAACATCATCTTCATGTAATATCCCATTCACAAACCACAGCTGTGCTCTGCCAGCCCTCTGCGCTGTCAGTGTGTGTGTGTGTGTGTGTGTGTGTGTGTGTGAAGGAGGGAAAGAGAGAGCTTGTACAGCATTACTGGAAATGTAATATATCATATCATATTATATTTACAGAAAATGGGACAGTAAAATGAGAAAAGACTGCAGCGAGATTTAGAAAACACAAATTTGAGGAATCGTTCATTAAAAAGCGATTTAAACCTCATCACAATGATGAAGGCAATGTGGCAGAGCATTCCATTCATCTATCCATCTATCCATCCATCTATCTATCTATCTATCTATCTATCTATCTATCTATCTATCTATCTATCTATCTATCTATCTATCTATCTATCTATCTATCTATCTATCTATCTATCTATCTATCTGTCGTTCGTTCTATCGTTCGTTCTATCGTCGTTCTATCATTCTATCGTTCATCTGTCATTCTATCTATCATTCTGTCTATTTTATCTATCCATTTGTCTGTCATTCTGTCTGTCTATATCTGATATTGTAGTGTTGTTTCTCTTAAAATGATTATATACATACGCGCCGATTCTATTATAAATTTACAGAGATAAACAAGCCAAAAAATATTTCTGTAATAATGATATTGTCTGAATCAATTGATTTACTTTTCTGTCTCTTTCATCTCTTTTTCTACCCTTCTCTCTCATACCAAGTTATCATTTGCATGCACACAGGGTCTTCCCATTGAAGTCCTTTGTTTTATATTGAGCTAATTTCAATGAATCTGAAACTATGCCTTACAGAAACACTTTTAAGTCTCTTTATAATTTTATAAGTTGAGATTTCAGGTTTTACAATCCTTGAGGGAACATTTGATCACAATGTACGCAAACCCTCTACATACAGATTTTCTTATAGTCCAGATGTTGCAATCACACAATCTAGGGATTGAATTTGCACCAGAAAGAGAGGGAGAGATTTACAAGGATGACAGAGGATAAGGAGAAGAGCTTGGCTGCATTAGTGCTGCTCCAGTCCTGGTGCAGTAACGTGTCTTTGGGTTCAAAAACTCTCTGATGCTTGCTGTCAGGGTGTGGGGACTGCTGGAATGGTGTTTGCGTGTTAGCTGAAAGGATGGCATAGCAAAAAGATTATATCAATTCTGCAGTGATGGCACAATGAGAGAGAGAGAGAGAGAATGCGTGTGTGAGACAGAAAGAGAAAGAGAGTGTGTGCGTGTGTGTGTGTGTGTGAGAGAGAGAGAGAGAGATGCATTACTCCTGCAGGCTATCCTGTTCTGGTTAATGAACCAAATCAGTCACACACACTCAGTCTCTTGCACATTTTTGGCCATTTAACTCTTTTGACTTGATTAACCAGCATCCACCAGAGGTTACCACCAGTTTAAAGTGTGTTTTCTTGAAGTAGTCTTTTTTTCCTGTGGTTTCTCTGGTGTGGTTTACTGTTATCCTGATTTAAAGATGAAGTGTGTAATTTTGTACCAAAGGAGCAGTCCACACTTAAATAATTTTCAGTTGAATTTGGGAAACGAGCTGTTTCGATTACTTTAGTTTGATTTGTTCAACAGCTGAAAGTCTGTAAATTTTGCCAATTAACCTTATTTGCAATGGGTGTTGAATAATTCCGATTACAATAGTAGTCTGTTACATTTTTACTACAACTACACATATTCATATGAAACTATATGAAACATACCTTTTTTAAAAGTCGTGATGTAATTACATATTCAGAATAAGTACCTACTTACTAATACAGTATGTGATTTTGGATGCAGCCCAATTTTTTATGCTCTTCCCTCTGCCTCATTCACTTGGATGTATATCATTGCTCACGTTGCCCACTGGCAGAACCCTTGAAGCACTCTAAACCCTTGATCACTTATTATCCGCAACGGAGCCGATTTATTATTTACAGTTTTTTTTCCTTATGAATATGTTTTATGTATATATCTTGTACCCAGCGCAATTGACTTTGTACGCTGATGCATGTATCATTCTTATTTTGCACCTGACGCACAGCAGACTTTTTTCCTCCACAGACGCACGTCTGTAAGTTAGGGAATTAACTTACGCTCCCGGGGGCAGTTCAGCGAAAAGAGGAGGCGAGTTCCGGCACAAACCTTCCCTGGTGCTATTTTGCAGTTCCAGAAAACAATTCCACCACAGACCAGGAAAAACCTAGTCTAAAGTCAGTGGCGCGTTATTCAGATGCTATTCTAAGGGCGCATGCTTGACAATAATGTAGCGTGTGTACTTTGCTTCTCTCATCTACACAGATGCAGCAGTTCTCTTTTTTGAAAATCATACATTACTACAAGGAAAAATACTACCATACGAGGGATTTAATTGTGGTGTCCATGAAGATGTGAAAAAATAGGCATACATCTTGCTTACACATTTACCCAAATTATTATAAGCCTGTTTAACCGAAGCTAATTTGGGAGGGTTCCTCCCATCCCCATACAATGTCACTTCTTTATCTTTTACGGCACTGATGAGAGCGTCGGTCTTCTCGGCTGTGAACCGCTCCTGGCGCACGCCTGGCAAATCCGCCATAGCAATCCACCATGGAACAAGCGCGCCTGCTCTTTAAGGGAATGTGCGAAGACACTCTGATTGGTTTATTGCACATTACGCCTGAACCACACCTATGAGTACTGTAGCTACTTCAGACTAACCCATTTTTGATTTTAGATATATAATAGCAACAGCGCCCGAGATCCGCAAACAAAGTTATTTCCGTTTCGTGTTAGAGTTTCAGATCGTTAAAATAGGGCTCTATAACTATAAAGTAGCTACAAGTAGTATGCGGTTAAATGTCAAAAATAACTCCAAAATCATACACTTGTAGGTGGGGTAAATGAATCACGACATGCTGTGAAGTCACAGTCATGGTGCATTGTGGTGTATGGACCATGACTGTGCTTAGGGAAGTTCACAGGTCTAAAAGTGGAGTTAAACCGTGCCCAGAAAGAGACAGAAAGAAGGTGTTTCCACACATGTAAGCTAATGTCATAATTTCGGAGAAAAATGATGACTCACAAAGAGGAGCATGACTGCACATCATTCTGAATCTAATCTGGATGAAGGTTTAGACAAAAATATAATATACAAATTAATACAATAAAATATTCTGGGAGCCATTAACGTGTTGTGAATATGATTAAAAAAAAATGCTGGCGCTGGCAATTTCAAAGTGAAAATTGATTCTACGCCATTTTTGTCCAAATCCCTAATATGCAAACGTATCAAACGTTACACTCGACAAATCTATTGAGATGTTTCATGTGTTCTAGCTCAAGCACGCCTAGTGCAACTAATGAAGCCCTTGGTTAGTTGCCTCAGGTGTGCTCAAGAATCTTACTTGAAGAAGTGGGAGATCCGGGCAACTTTCTGCCTACTCGTTTATGAGTATTGTGAATTTGGAGATTCTACTTTTATCAAATACTGTTTTGCTATATAGTAGGGATGTATGCCAGAGATGTTGTATTTCAGAAGATCCGAAACAGCAATCCCTATCGATAACAGTGAAAACACGAATTGCTGGAAAAACTGGGGGCAAGAGTTAATTTAAAAATATTTAACATTTGCTATTATAGGAGGTTAAAACGAAAAAATTGCACACTTTCTGCTTTTTTATGTTTGGTGTGATTATTTGTCAGACACATTGTGTCTTTTGTGTAGTTATGGGTCATTAACTGTGGTTGTGTGTTCGTGTTTGTTCATTCAGTATTGGATGAACAGATAGACATCATTGAATTTGTGTGTGTGTGTAATTGCGTATGTGTGGATGTGAGAGTGGTCAAGATTGGACAGCTGACACTAATTGAGTATTGGCAGATAGAGAATGCAGTGTTGGTGTGTGTGGGATGGTGTGTGTATGTTTTGAGTTTCTCTCCTACGTGGGCAGCTTTTAGATGAAACTCAACAGCCACCTATCTCTTGTGATCTGTTTCTGTCTATCTCTCTCTCACACACACATCACTCAGTGAGGCTTTCTGGAGATTAATTAATTAATGCACTATACTGTTGTGACAGTCTTGAAATGATAGATGAATTGATCCAAGACTTTGTGAGGTCTGCGTTATTTCAACCCGCATTAGTCGTCTCACGTAAAACGATCAAAGCAATTACGACTGATGTCTCATCAGAACTACGTATGCATACTAATTGAAGCTGAAGTGACTTGTGATTTGGAGGATATAGTGAAGGTATGCCATTGTTTACTCCCATTCATGTCAGTCCAAACCAGCATGAATTTTTCTCTGTTGAATTAAAAAAGGTGAATTTTTGGATAATATTTTGGTCAGCTTTTTTAATTCATTTTTTTTATAATCACGTCCAAGTACTCTGAGGGTGAGGGTGCTTCTGTCTGCGCAAGCTGCGAAAGCCCCGGAAGTGATCTCTCGTGCGTGTACGTCACTCATTGTTTACATAGACAATTTCGATATATCAACTGTTAGGTGATTTTTTTCTTCTGCAGACTGAAGCGCCCACAGCCTCAGATCACTTGGACGTGGCTGTGGTTACAAGAGGTAAAAACGATATAAATACTGTTCGTTTTCTCACACAAAACGCTCGTGTCGTGCCTTAGACCATCAATGTGTACTTACATTTATGAGTCATTAAATCATGTTTAATTTGGACCTCTCTGTGCATGCTCTTTTGTCCACCCAGGGTGGACCCCATAAACCTCCATTATATGACTGACAGACAAGAACGGTTTGACCTAAAAATATCAAAATTGAAAATACTGTGGAAACAAAGACACCTACATCTTGGATGCCTTTGAGGTATAAGCTAAAACTAGGGATGCACCGATACCACTTTTTTGGAAAACGAGTACGAGTACGAGTACTTGCATTTCAGTACTCGCCGATACCGATACTTAATAAAAAAAACATAATTTGAATATTTTTATATACAGGATTTTAGGTGCTTGATTAAATGTGTTAAATGCGCTAAGTCTCCTCTGGACAATTTCACTGAGCACAATTTGTTTTGTCGTCTTCATTCACTTTGAAATAGTTCCACGTAGGGATGTCACGGTACCAAAATTCCAGTAGTCGGCACCGATACCATTAAAATGTTACGGTTCTCGGTACCAATTTTGGTACCACAGTAAAATCAGTTTTAACAATTTTTCCAATTTATTTAATTATTTGATTTGATTTTATTTAATTATATATATATATATAAACATATCAAAAATTAATTTCAAAGTGAACTATCCCTTTAAGAGGCAAACATTATCAGTGATATTTCAGCACGTTTTTCAGCAAGGGTATGCAAATTCATCAAGAGTGAGTTTTACTTAAAAATTTATATTTTTATTTTTTTACTTTTTTTTAGAAATGAAATGGAACAAAAAAATCTCTAAAAAATACTTTTTGTGTCCCATGGAAGAAAATAACTATTCCTTTAATATTAGTCACTGCATGTGTGCATCTGTGTAGGCTATATGAACCATATTTACAGCCATGTATTGAACAGCTGCACCTACAGAAGGCTGCCACAGCTTTCTGCTTCCAGTCACATTCACAAAGCAGGAGACTGATCTTGAATCATAACCAAATATTTGAGCTGTCAAAGCCCCAAGATTTCGCACAAATTCAACTTTAAATTCCCTTTAATCGTTTACGCCTGATCACATGTTCATTCAAGGTCAAACGGTCTGATAACTGCCTCCTCTCTTTGTGCTAAAGCAGACCACTGCAGTCAGGTCTTGGCAGTTGTAGAAGGTTGTAGGCTGGCAGATATCCTGGGTAATACACTAGATGGATGTATAGATCTCTCTATGTTCTCTTTCTCTGACTCATAATTATTCTTAATAACTATATTTATCTATAACAAACATTTTATAGTTTAACACGTCTCCATGACTTGAGGGTTTTTATCTAGTTTTCTCTTTAAATAAAATGCTACCATTTTCACTTTTAATTTTTTGAACAATTTGCCTCACACATCTACAACAGCAACAGCCAGCCAAACGGGGCAATTTCAACTGAGCATATGCATTTTTTTTAAATAAGACTACATTATGTTCTACATTATGTTCTTATCTATACAATAAATGCACGTTCTTAATTAAGCAATGTTTTCAAGCGTATTCTAACTGCCCAGGTAATTGCAATGGTATGACATGACCTATTTTACTGGCGGCCAAATGACACTTTAAAATCAGTCAGAGTTACTATGAAATTTTCATTCAGAAATATACATTCATATGTAAATATGAAGGTGCATAATCATAATTCGCACCTTGATAGCACTTAGATTTTTCTGCCCTCTTTCGTTCATGTGATTGTCCTCTGCTTTTCCGCTACAAACTGAAGTGTGAAATACGCCGCACAGTAACTTTAAGCAAAAAGAAAAATAGTGCAATTTTCTGGTGTTTTGATTCTCTGATCAGTGATGGATCATAATTACTGATGCGCCAATATTATTACATTTCTGGATATTGATAAAGTAAAATTTATTTTCATGTTATGGCCAATAAATAATATTAATATAATTTTTTTAATTAATAATATTAAAGGTGCACTATGTAATATTGACAGCTAGCCGTTGAACTCGGTACTGCAGGTAAAATGAAAAATATTGGAGAGAGTGTTTTTTGGCTGTCATGTGGGTTGCGAGATTGAGTATAGGCAGCATAAATTAGCGCAATTGACAAAACTAGCCTTACAGAATAAGTTGATCAGCTAATGTATATGTTTGCAATGTTTTACAAAGCTTTGGGTACAATTTATAATCTCTGATCCAGTTTATTTGCTGGCTTCTATCGCTGTGTTATCCACCAACTGGCAACCTGGGTTGTCAAAATACTATTGGGTAAATTAGCAGTGGGCGGCATCACACAGACCAAAACAAAAACAGACATTCTGACACAGAAAACACATTTTAAAGTAGAATAACTGGCTGTACCATTCCTTTCCAGATAAATGAGTAGCCCTCAGCATATTTCCTACATCTTTGCAAACAAATTATTGTATTTGTTATTAGGGGTGTAACAATATATCGTGCCACAATATATCGCAATTCAAAAATGCAACAATACGTATCGTGGATAGTGACAATATGTATTGTGGATAGTCCCCCCAAAATAAAATTGACTGTGTGAGAAAAAAGTCAAGTTTTCAGAGTTTTAGTGTCAGTACTACATTAAAATACTATATATAATGTTGATTATAATGTATAATAATGCAATGGGGGAATATTTGTGGGTCCTGGTAATGCCAAATATCTGATGTTCCCAGTTAAAAGTGTCCTAAATTATTTTAAATGTATCTAGCCAGTGAAAGAGTACAAGCATATTCATCTAAAATAATTCTGTATTTTCAGCTTCAGAATCATGAAAATTTTTATTTTCCTTGGGTTACAAGCACCAAGTCCAAGCCTATTCATTTAAACCCACAATGTAAAATCAAAATTAGCATTTTAATCAACAGTACATTTTTTGTTAACCTTTTACCATATGTCTTGGAGTATCGCAATAATATCGTATCGTGAGTTCAGTATCGTGATATGTATCGAATCGTGACATGAGGGTATCGTTACACCCCTATTTGTTATGCTTTAGTATAGTTAAAAAATGTCCATATAATCAAGAAACTAATTCTGCTATGTTGTTTGTGTCCTTATAAGCGACATTGTGAGGGTATCAGGGTTTTGAAATAAATATATGTTTGATGCCAAGCCTCTCATATGCGTGTATGTGTGTGTCTGTTTATCTCATTTGGATTTGCTCCGTAATGTTAAAACACCTGCTAATTATCCACTCAGATTGAAGCCGCATGCTAATGAACAGACACACATTATCACACACACACAGTACTCTGTGAACCGATAAACAGACATGAGAGGTTTTCTTTTAATAAGTTATTATTTGGTGTGACAGTGTGTGAATGTTCTCTGTGGGAGTGCAGCGTTCATCAAGAAGGCATAGAGAGAAAACTTTCTCACCTGTGCTAATTTATAGGCTACATTTGTGCCAAGTGCGAACATGTAGAGACATGAGCTACTCTATCTTTTAACCTTTGGACTGTTTACACAAATCTATGATGCCCTCAGAAGACTCACTTCTTATTATACTTTTATGGTGTTTTTGTTTTCTGAAATATCTTCTTATTGCAGACTTTGGTATCAATGTGTGTATCTATTCTTAGCTCTTTGTACCATTTTAAGGTGACTATTTATTACCTTGGCTTGTGTTCGGCAAGGGAAAAGTCTAACTTTAGACTGACGTTTAGGTCACTGTGTCGCACCAGGAGTCACACCTTCAATTAGCCAATCCCTGACCTCCTAAATGAGGTCAGCACTGTGGCGGAGGTCCACCGGGAGAGCAGTCTAAAACTGACTCAGTCTTATCCGGTTACTCTCACTGTTCTTTCTCTGAAGCTTTCTGGATGATCTTAAATACACACTGTGATATGCCCTAAATTTGCACATTTTACCTTTAAAAGTAGCTGAGCTTTGGAGAAATTATACTAGTTTATACATTACATAGTGAAAAATTATTACAAAATGACTGATTCTATTTGAAAATATTTCAATATGTAATTTATTCCTGTGATACAAAGCGAAATGTACAACATTTTCTGTCTACAGTGTCACATGATCCTTCAGAAATCATTCTACATTGTATTTTTTTTGTCAAATCAACTTAAATAATTTATTTAGTTAAGATAACGTATTATTTTAAGTTTCTTTTGATTAAATCAATCTCCTTCATTGTATTAACTCACTTTTTCCAGTTCAATTAACTTAAAATTTTAAGGCAACCAGGTTACTTAATTTTTTAAGTTAAACCAACAATTTTTTTTACTGTGTAATATGCTGATTTGCAGACATTTCTTATTATTTTCAATGTTGCGAACAGTTGTGCCGCTTACTATTTTTTCCGTGGAAATCATGGTACATTTTGTCAGAATTCTTTGATAAATAGAAAGTTAAAAATTACAGCTTTTATTTGAAATATAAATATTTAACTGTCTTCTATACTGCCATCTTTGATCAGTTTAATATGTCTGTGCTGAATATACAGCAAATGCAAGCTCATTCTCTTTCTGTCTCTTTTGCAGAGGTCAATTGTTCATTCAGTCAGCAGAAAAGGAGAGGTACATTGCGTTCCTTCGCCTTTCCCTGAATAGTGGTTTTCTGTTACAGTATCTTTGCTTTGTCATCTCAGAAACCCGTTTGATCTTAAGGGACACTCCCACCTAAAGGGCAAAATAACAGATGTCATAACAGTCGATATGAATCCGCAACTTCAATCTGACGACCAGTAGGATTTAATGTCTTAGCCCTGTGGGGAGTAGAAAAGTCCTTTAGTCTGATAGAGTTCCCGAGGTTAAGGATACTGCCTTTGAGTCCATACTAACTGTGATTCGCTCCCCCGCTGAATCAAGATTAGTTTTGATTTGTCCTCCGAGATAATTAGCCTGCAGTTTGACCCCATACACTCTCACTGAACCAATGGCAATGATACACATCCACCAGGGGACAAATACTGTAAATGTGCTTCTTTTCGAGCTGAATCAAATCCAGGTTTAAAAATTCAACCAAAAATCTAAGAATCCGTTGAGTTATTAATATTCATGACTGCTTCATTTTTTTTTTCTTCATTTTTTTTTGAGCAATTGCTCAAGAATATTCTAATCATTAATCATACAAGTAAATAATGACTTCACTGCTCTCGGCGCCACATTTAAAAAACCAAGAACCAATCAGAATCATCATCATTTGTGCCAGGCCAATCATAGCCAACCAGGATTGAGGGTGCACCGCAGTTATGAAGGTCGTTTTCCCCTCTGCAAAACAGACAGGGCATAAACATGTACTGTAACATTTGTACTGCTTAAAGCCAGTGAATTCTGGGATAACCCAGGAGATAGTAATGGTCATTGTGTGAAATGAAGTGACTTAATTAGGCCGAGCAGTGCTTTAATACCCACAGGGCTCTGGACAATTACAGTAAGAGGCCATTATTACAGTATTAGCCTACTCTCTCTCTCTCTGTGCGTGTGTGTAACTGCATATATAGCTCAATAGTTTCATTTATGACCTGTACGACCATGAGATGTAAGACCTCTCCCTCTCTCTTTCATTTCGCTGTTCTCTATGAACACTTAGCGCAGTGTTTTTGCCTCAGGCTCAGGCTGGTCACTAGAGTGTAAAATAACTGTATGAGTGTGTGTATGTGTTTGTAGATTTATGTCGCAATACCTAAACTACTGTAAGAAGCAGATTAGTGCTCTACTGCCCTTGATAGTGATCCAGGACATCGCTGGCTGTCTTGCTGTAGACATGACAAAGGTAATCTGTCATGGATAAACACATGCAATGTCCGATTTCTGAATGAATCATTTATTTTTTGAATCATTTCAATTTCAACTCTCTGGCTCAATAGAGGTAATGCACTGACGTCACTTTCCTGGCGTGTCAACCCCCCTCAGCCGCACTGAGTGGCAATAAGATCTGCTGCATGACTGGATTTAATGAGGGAAAATGCGACTAAAACGATCAATTCAATATCAATTTAAATTAAATGTTGGACTCAATATAGTGTTCCTTGAAACTTACTAAAGATCCAGTGATCCATGGATATTGACATGCAGCCAGGAATCATGTTGCCTGACATTTATGTTTGCCTGATTTCGACACTGGGGAAATAAAAGCAATATAGACCTAAACGTAAAGCAAATTTGCCTGTGAACGCTTTATATAAATACAATAGGTAGGTCTAAAGCTGGGTGATCACAGTGTTATATATAGCCATATCGTCCAGCCCTAAAACTTTATAGGTTTTTTTTGTTCATTAAAAAACATCCAATAATGCAGAATATGCCATGATAAATATTTAATTGATGAGTTGTTAATATATAGCCTATAACAATACAAAATATGGGTATGGTTTTACACCTAAATTCAGCATATTGACACAAAATGATAAATGCAAATCCACTTTTCGCTGACTGGAGTCCAGTTGTTTCTATGAATTGCAGCGATCCATTTGCTCCTCTTTCTATAGCAGTCTGTAAAAACATACCTCCGATTTTTTGTCAAATCTAGTTGATCGCAAAGCTCTTTCCCACTTTATATGTGTTGTGTTTGTTTTTTCACGCTGAAAACAAATATAGCCGCTCTGTCTTTTTGCCACTCACTGTGAGTAACTGCAGGCACTCCGGCCGACGGTGACGTCACGCGCATTCCCTCTATAATTTGGTCACAATGGGTAGCGGCTCACTGAAGGGGAAGATTATCAGTGAATCACAAAAACAATTTTGCTCTGCTTGTCAAAACAAAGCTGTAGTAATAACATAATAACAATACAAAGCTGTAATATTACTTCAGAGAAAGGACTTGGAGTATCAGGCATAAGTTGAATTGATGATATTTTTGGTGCATTTGCTTGCTGTTTGAATACTTCCGTCCATATGTATTGTATTTGAAAGGGAAAACAGCGACCAGCACTTCAGAATCTCTCTTTTTGTGTTCAGGTTTGGAATGACATGAGGTTGTGTAAATGATCACGGAAAATATTCAGATGAATCATTCCATTCGGTTTCATCTAGGCTAATAATTACTTGTCCTTTAGCTAATTTTTACATACCGTCTTCATTACTGTTGACTTGTCGTGTGTTCGTGTTGATTTGTGTCTTACACTGAAGGTTTGCTGACTGCAGAGGGACTCTTCAACTAATTATATTTTCCAGGATTCTTAAACGGTGAACAACAATCCCCTCTAGTGCCCGTGTACGCACACACTTATACTCTAACATACACTTTGCACCGAGCATGAGGAGAATACTAATTTGATGTAGGTCCTCTTTTTTCACGCTATAAGCTGTGGACATGACAAGAATGGAAATGGAGGGAGAGAGAGAGAGAAGAGGACAGGAGAAAAGGAATGAATGAATGAGAATGGAGGTGAGGAGTGTGAATGAAAAAAATAATAACACAATTTCAGCTCGCACTTAGAGAGATGAATTAGCAGAGCATCGAAAATTAGTTTGAAATTAATCTCAATGAGCGATTCTTTGTGTACCCTCTGGTTCTAAAGTGGGATGGATGAAGGATAGCTTTCCCTTTGAATCTTTCAGTCCTGTTATGGTGTAGATCGGGCCAGTTCTGAATCAGTTTGTTTGGTTCACTGTGGTGAAGTGTTACAACTTCCCCACGAGGACCAAAAAAGCTCTGAGATGAACGTCTTCTCAAATAGTGTTGTTTTGGCATTCACTTTTGGTGTGGTACAATAGTTAAAGGAAAAGTTCACCCAAAAATCAAAATCTTGTAATTTATTCACCCCCATGTTGTTTCAAAACTGTGTGACTTTCTTTTGGGAGATCTCTCTGTTTGTGTTCGATCAGTGAGTCAGGGATCTATTATTGTTTGAAACTCAAAAGTCTTAAATGAGGAAAGGATAACTAAATTATCTTATTATCATATCAATCTTTTTTTAAATTTCATATAAAGTTTACTTTATCCTACTTTACCCTCGTTCTAACAGTCTAAGCCCCTTTCACACAGTAGTACCAGTAAATTTCCAGAATGACTTTACCGGTACATGTAGGCCTACTCACTGTTTTCTGGACATCATGGTATTCCGGACACTAGGCCGTATAGACGTTCTTGCCAACCTGCTGGCGAACGTGTAAGCACATTTATGTTTAGATTACAAGATTGACATAGTGCATCCAAACGCACAACTATCTGGCATGTCGTTTACACCTCAAAACACCAACTTTTGTATAATAAAACTGGCGACGTCCTGGCAAGATCCTTGATTAGTTTACTGGGTCTTGTTGCTAGAGATTCTTGCCTGGAGAGGGAGTGGCTGAGAACGATGACGTTGATGTGGCCATCATGTTGTGGCCCTCCTCTCCACGGGGTTTGGGAAAGTTTGATTTTCCAGCTAACTCTGCTACTGGTGAATGAGTTAGCTAAGGCGAACGATGGATGCAAAGCCGATTGTTGTTGTCGTCTCCCCTCTTGTTGCACTAACGGAGGACCAAGTGAAGGACGCAGAAAAGTTAGGAGTTCGTGCTGGGCAGCTGGGCGTGCACGATGACCGTGACTTTTTGGATGGATGCTTTAGCCTGGTGTTCAGAAGCCCAGAGTCCTGGCTGCTAAACTGTTGTTGAAAATTCACTCAGGAGTCATGTTAGTAGCTCAAATTCTGAATAGTAAATTTAGTGATTCTTGTGATGAATAGAATATCTTAAAACAAGACATAATATGAAAAAATGTTGTTTATTACACATCTGACTGCAGATAGAGACAGATCATTCACTGTACAGCATTTGCGGCAGATCCGAAACGACCGCATCGGCGTATTTTTAATGATTAGACCCAGCTTCGACAGTTGAATGAATAGTTCAAATATACATTTCGAATTAATAATTGTTCCTAGATGAACAAAACCTGCAGCTCTCGTTGACAGAAATCTTATTGTAAACATAATCCTCTGAACATTCGGACTTCTTGTTTTCGGCGCATGACATACGTCACGACCACACGTTAGCAATTAGCTATGGCAGATCCTGAGTAACTCTGGGCAGATCTATACTTTTGAACTTTAACAGAGAACCCGCCTACAAGGAAGTAAACGTTTCTCAATGGAGAGAGGCCAGACTCTCTGTACAAATGACATGTACGAGAGTCTGGTTGAACCAGGCTAAGTTCTTGTGACGTCACGTGCAAAGTATTAATTCTCTCTAAACCAGAAGTCTAAAGGATCCCGTAATGACTTTGGCAGCAAACCTAGAATCTGTTTTGCAAGGAATTGACATTTGTCATAAACCGTCCGCCAACAACCAGAACCTGTTTTCTCGTGAGTCACTTCAATCAAATCACCATTAAACATCTGCAGTGGAGTCATGCTGTAAATTGAAGATCATTTTCTCCACCATTAAACCTTTGTACTGATATTATGGCTGTACAAAAGTGATTAGCTCATATTCAGACGGCCACAGCAGCTGCTACAAACTCATTAGCGGCAAATTTATGTTTCCATGTTCCTCTTGACTTCCTTGAAGTTTGTAATCAAATTAGTTAATTTCGTTGTTTATTGATTTTTTTTCTTTTATGAATGTGATTATCAGTATATTATGCCATAGATAAGTTTCTGCATTATTCCTTCAGTTTTTGTTACTCCTGTAAAAGTATTAGGCTATATTATATAGATGTTATAATTGATAATCTACTGTAAATATAAATATTTATAATAAATTAAAATAAAAATTAAAGTGGTATAGCTTTCAAACTTTTTATTATTATTTTTGATTAGTAGCCTAACTGTAGTTGTAAACATGTTTCTCTTTCATGGCTCAGTAGATTCATATAAGTATCAAATACAGGGATACAAGTATTGACCAATTAATGTGGATAGGATAACTAAAGCCTTGGAGTTATCAAATTCTTTGAGAAATTTTGTTAGAATTTTGATCTCTGACTTTTATAACAAACTTCCTTAGCAAATCTGAGCACATAGATTTCAAATAAAACTATAGAGAAGACTTTTTCTGTGTAAAAAGAGACTAAAGCTAAAGGGTACATATCATGCTTTTAAATCATTCATTTTTACTTATAAATCATACATTGGTGGTCTATATAAAGCATAACTGCAATGCTTGGGTCTGAATTCCACATTATTATAGCTCAACAGGCCCCTTGTCTACCCCTTTTCTGATGTGCTTCTGTGAGCAACCCGTTTCGAAGCGTCCCCTTTAAATAAAAAGGAGTTGCGTCTTTCCCCGCCCGCTCTCCAGGTCGCTGAGTTCACGGTCGGTTCAACTCCCCGCGTTCAGCCATTATTGTAGTTTGATGAGAGATATACGATTACTATAGTTTCAAAGAACATTTTTATTCACACGTTAACAAAATGTCAACAACG
The DNA here is from genome assembly GCA_038021265.1 of Cyprinella venusta. NCBI lineage: Eukaryota > Metazoa > Chordata > Actinopteri > Cypriniformes > Leuciscidae > Cyprinella > Cyprinella venusta. The sequence goes on from CM075863.1 coordinate 41,854,143, forward strand.
GATGACTTGTCCATCAAGCGTTACGTATTCGAGCCAGAGCGAGCGATTTGAAAAAGACGACGACAAACCTGCAGAACAACGTCTTCATATGGATGCAGTGGTATGTAAAGTTAAGTTAACTATGTTGTGTTATTAGTGAAAGTCGACTATTTCTCTTGTTAAAACAAGCACTCTGACAAGATAAATGACTGCGGTCTGATCTTACCACTAAAAATCTGTATGATAATAATATGATAACTTGCGTTTAGAAAGCGTCAGAAAACACAGCAGCTAAATGATAGAAGGAATTTACCCCTCATTCAGACGAAGTCGATCGGCAAACCCTTCTGTATACTGGCGGAGGTTGTTGGATTGGGGATCCTTGAAGTGCTTCAGGTCACTACATCCAACAACCGAACATTTTGACTAGCCCTCCCGTAACTTCTGCATCATTGAGCTTGGACTACAAAATCGGAGCGAGAAATAATAATGGCGGATTGCTCGAAGTGTTGGACCGGTAGTCAATGTCCTTATTTGTCAGTTCCGCTGCAAATACTGTGACGTAATTGTTCAAAAAACGTAATAGACAACAGGAAAATCCGAACAGGTTGAAAAATATGACCAAAACAGAATATAAAGATATAAACGAAGCACCTGAAGAGAATAATTTCATCTTTTCTGTACTTATAAACACTCATACAACAAAATGCATTTAAGGGCTAAAAAAATGGATTTTGCATGATATGTCTCCTTTAAGCTAAAGTCTCAATTTGATCTCCATTTAATCTCATCTTTTTCATCTGCTCTCGCTCTTTTCTTCTTCTCCTCTGCTGTTCTCAAGACTGCCTATATTCATTACTTCAGCTGCCTGTGTTTTTCTCTTCAGCTAATGGAATAGTGTGACTGTGTGAGTTGAAGTGACTGAACAGTGTTGGTGTTTTAGTAGGTGTATTTGAGACCTTGAATGAAGCTTTTATCAGAAGGTTAAAGGGTTCTTTAAGACAAGTGCGCCTCTCATGTCTGTTTTGATCCTGAAATCTCTATCTATCCTTACATGCATTTCTCTCTCACACACTTTCAATGTCTGTATCTATATATTTGCAACTTTACGCTTAATCCACTAAAATCACCAATTGTTTCGATGAATAGATGAAGCTGCCAATATTTTTTGCAGATTTAATTTTCAATAATTAATATTCAGTCTGGGATGCAAAATATATTGAGTTGTGTGTGTGTTTTTTTTTTTTTCAGTGTATAGACTTTTCATGTTGGCCATTTATCAGTTATCGACCATAACATGAAATTAATTCACAGCTTATCAAATTTCAAATAATTTAGACATTTTTAAATGTGTCTTAAGTGTCCAAATATGTTTAAACTCTCTGTATGTGTGCTGCAAGGCGTTGCTCCTCAACTTGAAGTGTTTTTGACCCGACTGATGCCACCTATAATATCACCAAAGGTCAAATTATTGATCTTTCAACTCAAACACATGGACGCACACACACACAAGATGATGGTCGTACAAACGCGTTTTTGAAGCACAATCTTCAATGCACCAGGTCTAGCTCTAGTTTGAACTTCTGTATGCGGCAGCTCAAAGGTCAGTGTCACAGAAGAGTGCATGTGTGAGTGGTAGTCTGATATTTTAAAGCTTCCCAGGTTACCAGTTACAAGAATATTTTGATATTAATACTAAAATGAATAGAATATATATATTTTTGACCTTCAGTTTGTAGAAAGGAACAGTGGATTTAGTTGTGTTTTGGGCTGCAGAAAAGGTTCCATTTTATGCTAAAGCTGTAGAAATCGTTGTCATAATCGTCTGTTTGAGATTGGACCATGGAGGGAAATTTTGGTTATGTGTTGTGAAAGGAGTTCTTCATAAATGGACAGATAAAAGCATAAATGGAGTGTGTGTGAATGGCAGACAGGAAGGAACGGGATGGGATGCGTGAGCTAGTTGAAGGACCATATTGCCCTGAGGTAGTGATGCATTGTGGGAATCTTGCAGCATGCAATGAGACTCATGCAAGACTGAGCATGTGAAGGAGGAAACTGGTAAAACTATAACTCCGGTTGGCATATTAAGCACATGTATCTACACACAACCACACTTTCATTTACCCAAAATTATTTCCTTTGGTTTCTTTGACTTGAAGTCTTTTGCCTGATTCTCAGGGGGACAAGGTTTGGCTGGTTAGCCGGTTCAGTTAGCCCGTGCTGGTAGATGTCATAACTGCACCATCTAAATGCAAAAGTTGTTGTTAGACATGTGGATTTAGGTCATGCTCTTGGGCGCAATAAGCAAGATAACTTTCAGTGTATTCTATATCTTTCATTTCATTTAAAGTCCCCCTGAAGTCGATGATTTTAACCCTTAAAACTCATCTTTGATGAGTCACCAAAATTACATATTTTTAACATTTTTTCCTTGAAAAAAATAATTCTTTATTATCCTTTTCTTTAAGACCAGAAATGCGCTACAACCTATTTTTCTTTCTCCTTAAATTTCCTTTGCTGAAAGGTATGTTCTTCTCTTGATCCCTTATCTTTCTCTTTCACACACACGCAGACACACAAACACTCATTCAGGGAAATGTTTTGTCCTATTCAAAAGAGTTTATGTAATTGCTCACTGTCACAGCCCAGGGTGTTTTACTTTACTTCTATTCTAACGTTGCTTCACCCTATAGCCAGGTGGTTGTAAAACCGGCGCAAATGTATTTCTGAATTTCCAAAGATGACCACCTCTTTGTCCTCCAACAGTTCAGTATTGCGAATGCTTTCCCCATACACAAATAATTTAGTTTTGTTGGATGTGCTCCTGCTCAGTGATGTTTCATTATCTGCATGAATTACAGGCATTTTATTGTTTCCTTATTTTGCCTCCCCGAAAAACCCACATGCCTGGTTTCATGGCACCTCTTCTCTTCCCTCCATCCATAATTAATGAGAGAATATCTGTCTGTTTTTTAAACATGTGCTCTGCAGTAGCAGCAATATGGAAAAATGACTCTCTGATTCAACTCAGCAGTGGTTTATCTACCCTAAATGTTAAAAATGATTGTGCATTTAAATAATTTTTATAATAAAAAATACATAAAATATATGCAAAAAAAAATGCATGACATATTTAAACATTTACAATGATGGCAGTTGACTACACAACTGTTGATTGTATGGATCGTTTATTATTATTATATTTGTGTTGTCAAATTATTTGAAAATGTTTTGTTTTAAAAAAAAATGGTAATATATTTTAATTAAAAATCTTGAAAAAATATTTATTAAAAGGGTTGAAAAGTGCCAACGTGCTCTCTGTAAACTATTAATTCTGTTGTTGAGTTTTATTAAAGAGTTTGAAAGATTTTTCTTTCTGTGAATGTTGTTTAATGCATCATAGTAACATGGAAATATGAGCTTTATAGTGTTTAGCGTGGACATATCAGCTGTTTTTATCTAATATATTTAAATTTCTTATGTCAGCGATCCAACAATTTTAGAATTTAGTATTTTTGGACTGATTCTAATGTTTTCAGGACTGAAACATTCAATATTACGCACAATTTATAGCACATAATGCTCCTTTTACAAAATAATAATAAAAAAAATCTATTTCTGATGTAAAATTACTTCAGTGTTAGACGTAGCACAAATTACAGTCTCACATGTGCATCTACAGCAAAAAGCATAACACCAGATGGTCCATTTATTATCTCACACACGTGCTAACAAATACAGTTTACCAGCAACTGAATGAATTTTGGGTTTGCTTGTCCTGGTTTAGCAGAAGGCTTTAGACCTCTTGGAGTCCTGTAAGAGATCCACAATCTGTCTGACAAGGACAGAACGCCTTGTGCACATGGTCACACTTGAATCAAGCTGTGCTTTCTATTCCTGAGTAGATAAACCGGAGCAGTTCGGAACACTGTGGCACGGATCAATGAACTTGTCTCTTATGTTAATGCAACGTCAGCACAACTCTCAATACAGTAGTTGCAAAAGTTTAGTTTAATATATACATGGGCCCTAAGTAATTGGAAACAAGTCAAGTCACATTTATTTATATAGCGCTTTTTACAATACAGATTGTATCAAAGCAGCTTCACAGTGACATGAAAGTAATTCAACACAGATCAATAATATTGTTGAATATTAAATGTCCCCAAAACACAAAAAGAATAGTTCACCCAAATATGAAAATATCTTAATTTATGCCTACACATATAATTCCAAACCTGTATGATTCATTTATTTATGTATTTATATTTTTCTTAAAAATAAAAAAAAAACATTTTTATTTTTATATGCACGGTTGTTTGGACCCCAATTTAATTTTTGACCCCAATTCAATCATTATTTAAAATAAATACATTTATGCATGTTAAAGACCACATGAAATCAAGTCTTGTGACTTGCAAAGTTGACACATATTTACTTTTAGCAGATATGCATTTAGAAGATTTACAGTCTTTCATTTCTGGGAAAATTAACCCAAAATTGTGATGACTAATCCTGCACTTTACATCCCACGCTTCCTGTTTTAATAGGAAAGACAATCATTTCTGCAGTTTTATTGGACTTTTCACTCTACAGTAACCTAATATCACTTTAAGCCCTAATTAAAGGCCTGATTTAAGCTAAATTTAGGGTTAGCTAATATCCATGTCTGAGGGAAAGATAACATTTTAAAACGCTATATGTTGGCAATAGAGCACATCTACATGCTGAATGGCCTTGGGTGAACAAATGCAACGTGTGAAAAGGCAAAAAGTGTGACTTGGTACTTTTTGAAGCCATGTTCTGTTGAGAAAAAGGGAAGGAGAATAGATAGAGACACTCTTTAACTTTCTCAAGTATTGATCCAATAAAACCAATGATAGAGACAGATTGAGACAGAGGACGAGCACTGAAGAGTTTAAAAATCAAATGCCTCCTTCCCCCGAGTCCAGTGTGGTTTGGTTAATTATACATCATTAAGCAGAGAAATGCACTAAAGGTTTTTAACTGTTCTTAACCGCGCACACACAGATACACAGAGAGAGAGAGAGAATTCTCTGTGGTTTCTATGCCCCATAGCCCATGTAATTGACGATAATGACGATCTGACATTCCCGGCTCGTGAGATCTCTCACCTTGAGCAGAATTGGACTCCCAACCGCAATGCGGTTTCTCCACAACACCACAAGTTTACGACCCGGCGCACAATTGATGTTTAAAAGTGAATTTTGTTTGAACACCATGAGAGGGCGTCTGCTCGCAAAGACTCTGAAGAAAAATCTAGATTGGACTAAGTCCAGTCCTATTCATAGAGAAGATTCATAGTTCGACAAATCAGCCGTAAACACTGGTGCAGTGAAAGGAGAATATAAAAACCTCTTTGCAGTGAAATAAAATCTTAAATACAATAAATGTATGACTTAAAGAAATAGTTAATATGCTTTAATTTCATTCCAAATCTATGTTGATTTGTTATTTTCAGTGGAACAGAAAAATAGTTATTTTAGCGAATGTGCATGCTGCTCTTTTATGTAGAATGAAAATGAAAAGGGTTTTGGGGTGTCATAAAAGTGCATGGTTCATATGATTTGTATGTTCTGAAGACATATAACTCTGACAATTTTTTCTGTATTTAAATATGGCAAAAATATGTAATGTTGTGGTCATTGATAATCATGAAATCAAAAAATGTGTCTCACACTTTTATTTAGAGAAGATTCTTAACCACTGATCTATATAAATGACTGGATTGATCATTGCGTTTTAAACTGCAGGCTTCTTTGACTTACAGCCAAAACATTGACCTAAAATGATCTTATTTGCGGCGTATCAGTAGCACTCGAATAGTTTTTAAGATAAATATTCACATTAATTGATACTTGGAATGTTATCTGTAATGTTTATGGTCTTTCAGGCAGGATAAGCGATATATAGATATCTTAAAGATGGGTGTGTTTGCACTGTTTATTAAAGGAGTGGTATAATGTCCTTTTCACAAGATGTAAAATAAATCTCTGATGTCCTCAAAGTGTATATGTGAAGTTTTAGCTCAAAATACCCCACAGATATTTTTATATAGCATGTTAAAGTTGTCACTTTTTTAGGGTTAGCAAAAACACAGTTTTGTGTCTGGCCCTTTAAATGCAAATGAGCTGCAGCTCCCGACACAATGGGCGGAGCTTCAAGAGTGTGTGTGTTAGCAGCTCCGATTACCTCACGCAGACACATGGTAAAATGTCAGGAACCGTTCTGCCTTTTATGTTTAGTCCGGGTCATAAAAAGAGACTCAAGTGTGTGGTTAACTACAATTCATTTTGTGATTTAAGAAATTTCAAGAACTGTATGTAAAATAACATAACACGCTGAGTTCCTTCGAGAGGGAACGTCTCGGGTTACGTCTGTAACCCTTGTTGGGAGCGAGACACTGTGTCGCCTTGCCACGTCCCTTCATGCCTGGGAGCAGCACTTTATACTTCCGGTATGCCGTCACATACTTCATGACGCAACACCAATCAGGATTGGAATAGTTTCATTCATGCTTTGAGCATCCCCAAAGAGTCGTTTCTAACAACGCAGTGCGAGTTCCCTCAAAATGCATATTGCATTAACAGGAAATAATGTGCTTTAGTACATTACATATAGTAAAAAAAGTTACATTTATCATGCTAAGCTAGAAGTTAATACGCCACAGCTCCATGTACACATTGTGGGAGGGAAGGGGAAGTATTTGGGATTCAGTGCACACTACAGGCAATGATGGATTGTACTGATGAACCCGATCCACTCTGTCGACTTCACTTTACCTCTTTGTCCTATTCTTCACCAGTGAGAGGAGCAAAATGTGACTAAACCCAACAGATTTATGAATTCAGTCTTCCTAAGGTCTCGGCAAACACAGACGTTTCTCTAGACGATCATTCCATCATGTTTCTCAGATTGCTTGACAGCCTTTTATATGGCTATCAGTTGATGTGAAAAGAAATGAGTTTCGGATGGTCTCTCTTTTTCTGTCGTGAATTTTGTTTCTCCCTAAATGCAGACTTTTAAATCAATCTGGTTTTGGCTTATTTCCATCGGTTCTTCTCTGAGGAGCAAATGATTAACTAAACCATTAGAGGTTTTCAATATTTCATAATAACTGTCTGTGATAGAGTTTGTGTGTGTGTGTGTGTGTGTGTGTGTGTGTGTGTTATCCTCCTGGGACCCAGTAATTTATTTTTATTTACTGTAGTGCACATTTGTTTTGTGTGAATTCCTCTGAAAGCATATAAGCCATATAGTTTATTATCCGAATTGCATATTAAAGATATATTTCTGGGCTGTGTGTGTGTATGTAAATACACTGCTGTTGGGGTCAGTATTCTTCCCAAAAGAGTTCTGTTTCAAAGTAATGTTGTTATTTTTACCTTTCTATTTATCAAAGAATCTTATCACTCTCAGAAAAAAAGGTACAAAAGCTGTCACTGGGGCTGTACCTTTTCAAAAGGTAAAATTTTGTCCATTTCAGGTGCTAATATGTACATTTTAAATGTTAATATGTACATTTTAGGTGTTAATGTGTTCATTTTAGCTGCTAATATGTACATTTTAGGTGTTAATGTGTACATTTTAGGTGTTAATATGTACATTTTAGGTGCTAATATGTACATTTTTAGTGTTAATATGTACATTTCAGGAGCTAATATGTCTATTTTAGGTCCCAATATGTACATTTTAGGTACTAATATGTACATTTTAGGTGTTAATATGTACATTTTAGGTGCTAATATGTACATTTTCGGTGCTAATATGTACATTTTTAGTGTTAATATGTACATTTCAGGAGCTAATATGTCCATTTTATGTCCTAATATGTATATTTTAGGTGCTAATATGTACATTTTAGGTACTAAATATGTACTAAGGTACCAATATGCAGCCTTTGGGTACAAAAGTGTACCTTTTGAAAAGGTACAGCCCCAGTGACAGCTTTTGTACCTTTCTTTCTGAGAGTGTAATACATTTTTCTTGAGCATCAAATTGACATATTGGAATTATTTCTGAAGGATACAGAATTAAAGAGAATCATTAAAAATTCTTCAGATAATTTGTCAGTCTATATGTGTGTCTACAATGAGTATTTATTTGTGTAGTTGTTGTGTGTTTCGTATGCTCCAAACAGAAGGTTAAATGGATTGTGGTTTTAAAGTCAGATCTCTTTATGGACCCTAAAAAGCCTTTTTACCAGCTTTCACTGGTGTCCTTCCTCAGATTTACCCTCGGCTACAAATATATTGTTTCCATCTCTCATTCAGAGTGTTAATAGACTCACACTGCTGTTTTCTCTAATGGATTGCTGTGGCTTTTGTATTTGCTCACATACGGCTGTGTTTTATTAAGTTCATGGATCACTGAGCATGCCGTAATATAAAACTCTCCTTCTGGGCCAAGCAGAATATGTGTCTATCCTAATTTCTTATTCATGGTCTTCATCTTGTGCGTGCAAGGCTTTAGATGGAGAGAGTTGTATTGTTAGATGAAGCATGTGGCCAACAGGAGAGCCTAAAGCACTGCATCTTTTATCTTGTGAACTACAATTTTTACTCATTCCACATGTTCTTGTCTGTCTTGCTCTTTTATTTAAGTAGCATCACAAAAGAAAACTGCTGTTGAACTGATGTGGTTGCAGCCATCACAGCAATGCTAGTAGTATGCATGACTAAAGGTGCGTCCCGATTCGCATACTTGTGCACTATTCTATGTTGTTTTGCAGTATTAAGTAGAGTAGATGTTGCCTTACTTCGTTGCAAAGTTGTTCAGTTTGTTAGTTTTATTGGCACAGTTACTGACAACGAAATAAACCAACATGGTGTTCCTTTTAACATAATTTCAGAAGAGCTTGCTGTCTAGATTTTCTTGTTGCAGTGACAATTGCTGCATTACGGACAATGTTAGATAGTTTAATATTGAAAAACACACAGGCCAAAAAGTTAAAGAAATATTTATAGAGAACTGCTGATAAAGCCATATTCAAAAAGTTTTAACAAACATGATTATTTGAATTGAAACTAATTAATCAGTCTATGAATAATTATTAATTTGAGTTGTGTCTGAAAAGTGTTCCCTGAAGTAGCCTATGCATGACACCTTATATATTTTAATTAAAAGTTTTTAAATTAAATTAAATTCAACTTAATTATTTAAATTGAATTGGCTATTTAATCATTTTGGTTAAACAATTATTCTTATCGCTGTTTCCATTTTTTAATAGAATTATTGTGTTTTTAAATGAGTGTGATTTCTCCCTCCATAATTGTGTTTTATGTTTGCACCATGTAATTCACGGTCTGCTCCGAAAACTTTGACTCTCCCAAAGCAGATATAGGCTAGGCTACATCAAAAATTCATGAAGTATCGTGAAGTATATGCACTTAAAAAAAAAAAAAAACGCAGCCGAACCATTTTCAAAGAAATGTAGAGAGAATCACCTCTGGTGCTGCTGCTGAACTTCGTGCTTGTTTGTGAAGGTCCTCAAACTTGACCTTCCTTAACTTCTTTACAAAATGTGTTTACTTCCAGCGACATTTTCACTGCTGATTTGTTGTTGATGCTTGCGCTTTCTCCTTTTTCCTTCAAGTTTCTTATTCTCTCTTGATCTCTGAGACAGTATGAATAAAAAGTGTTTGTGTGTGTGCGACTGTGTGTCTGTCACTGAATACTGTATTCCCATTACAAAACTCCCTGAGGCATCCGGTTATGAACAAGTTGCTCCGTGTCATGTTTTTTCCTGCGAGAGAATTTAGAATGTTCCATTAGTTTGTTGTATTTTAGCTTCGATTTTATTCAGTGAGCCTGACTACAGCATGATCACATGATCTCATCATCTTCTGGCCTGTTAATGGAGTTACCAGTGTTGGGAAAGTTCACTTTCTACATGAACTATAGTTGAAAAAATGAACTAATTCAGTTCATACTTCACAATTTTGAACTAAGTTCACGGTTCAGTTCTTTTTTTCTAAATGTTGCTGTAGGCTATTTTTTTTTATTGCCACAGCCCATATACAACCCTATGTATACAACCACAGACAGCAATTAATTTATCGGTGGGCAAAGTTTGCACAGAAATGTAAGATTTTTCCTATCCTCACCAACCTTGTCTAAAAGGCTGCATTTCATGCAGGACTTGATGCCCAAATCCGATTTTCTGACTATATCCGATTTTTTTTGGAAGACCCGCTTCCATCATCTTTTAAAAGTGACCCGTATCCGATTTTTGCATTTATACACTGCTGAAACTACCAAATGTAGACCTTCTGACCTGGAAAATTAAGTAAAACAGCATGCAATTCTGGAGTAATGATGCTGAAAATTCAGTTTTGACATCACAGATTTCATTCTAAAATATATTGAAGTAGAAATTTTTTTTTTTTTTTTTTTTTTAATTGTAATAATAGTTTAGCCTGGCAAGCCAGACCTATCAAGCTGTTGGGTAGATAGGCACACTTTGCCGAAAAATAATTTTTGCTGCCGCTATAGGGTGCATTTAGATTTCTAGGCTAATAATAGTTCACAATATTAATACTTTTTAATCAAATAAATGCATCCTCTTATGCACATGAGATTAAGAGACTTATTTTAAAAAAAAAATCTTGCCAAACCCAAACTTTTGACCATGTAAGCCATTTGGGTATTTTTTTGACAATACACTAGTTACTAATGAGATAATGGTTACTATAAAAAGATATTCTCCACACCTCACACACACAATACATATGAATATATTTTTAATATAAATAATTGTATAAAACTTGTTCATCATGCAGTTCTTATTGTGACCAACAGAAGTCATATAGTATTAGTTTGATAATCCTGACAGATTTCCATTTTTCCGTAGATTGTGACAGTCTTCCTAAAATTACAGTAGTCAAAACCAAGTAACATTTCATCATTCTTGATACCACAGCAAATCCAATATGATATTAAACATCCTCTTTTATTAAATTATTAATGATAGAAATATAAACAATTAAATTAAAGTTATGACATTCATTTTTTTATTAGACTAACATAGCTCCAAGTGTTCACAAGTAATTACTGAAATAGACAGTCACATTAAACAATAAACAAAGAAATAAATGAAGCGCAGTAATTAAGTTTATCATTTACTTTTCAGAATTGTTCATTGAATATATATATATATATATACGAAGAGTTCAGATGCAAAAGCCTCTAAATGCCATTTGAAATTTTCTTCTAAAATGACCTTTTTATCAAGCTTGTATATTTAAGTTCAGTAATTTCACTTAAATGACAATTAATAGGTAATCTTCATTGCCATTTAAGTGAAATTACTGAACTTAAATATACAAGCTTGATAAAAATGATCATTTTAGAAGAAAATTTCAAATGGCACTTAGAGGCTTTTGCATCTGAACTCTTCATATATATATATATAGCCTAGTATTGTTGTTACATTGTATCTGTTTGGTATCAGTGTAGCAGTATTTTGTCATCCCTGTCTTAATCAACAGGCTGGTTTGAGGTCTTGTCTGATCTGATCTGAAGTGGTCTGGTCTGTTGGCATTTCTAATTGTCAGACTCAGTGTGCGTCAGAGCGAGATGGCCTCTGCAAAACACCAACTCAACTGTTTGAAAAGCATCTCACTCACTACTCTTCACGCTCTATTCCTCTCTAGCGCCGCACTGTCTTTCCCTTTCTTTCTCATGCACTCAGTGCCTTTGATGTCTCTCTAGCTCTCCCTCCTCATTCACTCATTCGCTGTGCTTCTCCTCCCCTCGTTGTGTCTTCAGTGAGGCTTTAGGCTGTGTTTCCATCTGCTCCTCAGTTCAGTAGTCAGCGCACTGCTCAGGGAGTCACAGTTCTAGTGCACTGAAACAATCTCTTTTTATTAGAAGATTTAAGGCCCGTTTACACCAAAGACGATAACTACAAACACTCTAAAAATCATTCTCAACATTAAAGAATAGCAGTTCACACCAAAGCTACAGTATAACGATAACTGCACAGAGAAACAGAATCACTTTCAGAGCGATTTACGAGAACATTCATTAAATCGTAAGGAAGCTCTGAGAATGTTGTTTTCTCTCAACATTACGAGAACATTCATCAAGTACAAAATAAACGTTGCACTCAGAACGTAATATGATAACATTATGACAACATTCAGCAAACAAAATAACATAAAAAAGGACTTTTCCCAATAATGTTATTCTAAGAACTTTATTAACTGTTAACAACATTATAAGAATGTTCCATGAACATTATTTTGTCCTAACATTTACATAACATTGAAAGAACATTATGGGAACGTTCCCCGTTAGCTGGGATTGCCTTTGCCCCGCAGACATACTTTTGTAAGCGCTACAGTGAGTTAAAAACAACTATTATGAGGTTTTGACTGAGACCAGAGGTCAAATGTATTTCAGATCAGGGCATTAAGGGCTGCTCTCCACATGGCAGACATAACCGTGGCTGTCATTGCCGATTCCTCCCTCTCGAGCTCCCTTTCATCTCCGTCTCTGGCAATCTTGACATTCCCTGGCCCTGCTGCCAGAGGGACTCATGAGGGTTGACAGTTACGCCCAGCGATGCCGCAGGATTAGAGATTATTCTCCAGGGCCCCGGGGTCTCTCCGAGCCACAGAGAGAGAGATAAAATTAGCCCTCGGGAAGGGGAATTTGAGACTTTGAGGTGGGAGGAAAGGGGAAAGCCTTACAAGAAGAACGGCATCTTCTGGGAAACAAACAGCGTGAGATATGAACAACTGCAAGGAACAAAAAGTCTTCTAGGCTTGTAGCACCATCCCTTGCAGATATAGGGTTAGTGCTTATTAAAAGTGATGGATTTTGCTTGTAACTATCCTTTTTTGGAAGAAAACATTGTGTTTTGACACTACAGACCCCTGTGAGGGCTTGGAATACTGTTTGCATGTTATCATAGCCTCTGAGAGGACAAAAAGGGATTTCAATTGTTTAGAAGAGAGTAAAGAGGATCATTGAAAAGAGATGCATATCAAGAGACTGATGTGAGGGTGAAGAGAGATATCAAAGAGGGCCGATGACATCTCTGAGAGGGGTGTGGAAATTAGCATATAAAATCAGATATAACCCAGACAGCAACGGAGTATCTGGTACAGGAACTCGTACAAGATCTGGCCCACATCTGGATTCCACATGTACCAGATGGGTTTCGGATCTGGGCTGAAAAGAGAGGAAGGGGTTTGTGTTGTGGAAGATCCCCCTTCCTCAATACCTCAAAATAGGCCTTCATGGTGAAGCTAAAAAGTTTGAACTAAAACTGAAAACAAAGAAAGGAAAGTGTTTAATTTGACTATTTTAGCTTGGTGTGATAAGTCATTTGAAAGACATTAATTAGCATTTTCTTGTGTTTTCGAATAAACAGCGAATTAAACATCTAACAGCTAACCCTACCAAAAAATATTTTACCAGTCTTCAAAGTTTTGCTAATTAAACTTCTCTGTGTTTTGTTGATTGCTGTATTAGCATGTTTGGCATCAGACCTTCACATGCATTGTGCAGATAGACCTCGTTGTGTCAAACGTCATTGAGGAAAGTCAGCAGCCGCGCTGCGCTCCAGTCAGCAGAGCTTGTTTTTGCCCAAGCTGACCTCCAACTGATCCAGATCAATGGAACGAGGAGCCAGCTGAGAGCAAAAAAAATATAATCTGCACTTTCACTGCACACCTGCACATACTGCCGGGAATGTGGAAAATGACAATGAGGAGGTGTTTTTTTTTTTTTTTTTACCATGGGCAGGAACATTCGGTCGAGGTTAAGCAGAAAGAAGCTGAGAGGACTGCTAAAAACTGCTTTTAAATGATTACGCCAGTCTGAATGTTACTTTGTGTGGAAATTATCACCTTACTCACTCTTAAAAAGATAGTTCATCCAAAAATTAAAGTTTTGCCATTATTCACTCACTTCCATGTCATTCCAAACAAATATATTGAAACAAAAAAAAAATTAAACTTATTTTATTTCAGCAAGTTGCAAAGGCGATATTTCTCATTTTCATTTATAGGCTTACTAAAATATCTAAAACTATTGAATAAAAATGAATAAATACCGTCTAGACAAAACTACTTGTGAAAATGACAAAAAAAACACAACAAAATTGTGAAAAGAGAAAATATAAAAAAATAATATTTAATTCAAAATATTAACAAAACTCTAATAGTATATCAATGATACTAAAATAACACTGACAGGAGGTTCATATTACTCTTCTATACAATGAAAGTGAATGGTAACTACTTCAAAAATTTTAACCAGTTAACCTTCAGCCCCCCGCCGGCGCTCTGAAGCATTTTTTACAAGCACACCTAAAAAGTATCTTAACCGTACCACATATGACCTTACTGTATTTCAAGTCTCCTTGTGTAAAATAAAAGTTTATATGAGGAACAGACTAAAAATTAAAGAATTATTCACTCAAATCCCATTCTCATGATTTAAATATGCACATTTACAGTACAACTGGTTATGAGATGATTGAATGTTCATTTTTGGGTGACTGTCCCTTTAAAAACCCTTCAGAATTGAGCAGTAGTCTATACACTTACTATCAAAGACTGTGAGTCATCTGCTTAGGAAGCGTTTGCTGAATGTGTGTTAATTAAAAATGTATTTCCAGCTAAAGTCATCTTTGATCTTGCTCTCCGTGTATCAGCTGTTGGCTTGGACTGAAGCTAGAGTCTAATGATGCAAAGACAATCTCTGGATGACCGTTTGAAATAAGTATCTGACAGTCCTAATATCTCGTCGGATGTTAATTCCACCTCCTTTTTTATTTTTTTTAACTTACCTTATAAAGGGAATTAGAGAAAGAGAATGGTAATGAACACTGGAGCCACTTTTTGAAGGCCTTTTATTCATTCCTTCTCTTCGTGATATCTAATGGAGTGTGTCACTATGTATTGTTTTTCTACTATACACACTATATCATTGTTTTTTTTTCTCTGCTTCTTTTTGCAGTCGTAGAAATGGCGATGAACAGCATCCTCAACCCTGATGACATTAAGAAAGCACTGGATACGTTTAAAGGTGAATATGATCCACCTTGCCATCCATGTACTCTTACTCTAAAATATGATTTGAAAGACAAATAATATGATGATTTATATAACTGATGTAAAAATGAGTTTAAAGTTTCTAAAATCACCTATTTCTTAGGGGCCATTCACACAGAACATGTTTTTGCATTGCACCTTTCCATACTTTTCCATAGTTTTTTATGTAAACATGCACTAGACAGTCATCTTTGGCCACTGTAATCCCGTCTTGCATTTTTTGCAGTGTCTCATGCATAACACAGAGTTGCGAGTTACAGCACTAGAGATAAAAGGTGTTGCATCTCACTTTTTTTACACAAAAACCCTGTGAACAGCCCCTTATTCTGTCTTTTTTGTAATTGAGAAATCATAACTGTAATTATTATTGCAGAGAAATTTGCTGTATCAGCCAACATGCAAGGAATGCTGATGTCATTCTAAACCATTATTTTGGGGTTTTCTTCTGTGGAGCTCCAACTATCAAAATCTCAGGAACACTTTTTTTATTAAAATGAAAGTGAATTGGGGCTGAGCCAGTTGAACTCCAAAATGACTCTTTAGCACCACAAAAGAAGTGTTATTTTAAAGTAATTTGATGGAAAATATGCCACTCAGCAGATCTCACGGCAATTCGAACAAATTTTACGAGGTGGCTAATTTGTACGAATTCAAATTAACTCACTCGTACGATTTTTGCCAAATCATACATAGCCTATTTTGTGGGTTGCCCAATTCGTATGAATGACCTACCCCTGACCACGCCTCTAAACCTACCCATCACTGGGGTTTAGACAAACCATACGGATTCATACAAGTGAGGTCGTACGAATTAGCCACATTTTACTTACTCTTACGAACTTGTACGAATTGGTCGTGAGGCATCTCTGCTGCATCAAACCCATCTAATGCCACAGAATTTGATTTAAGAGCTACAGCAGAGGGCAAGTTTTAGGGATACAACTTAAGAGTTTGTTAATGGTTACGTTTTAGCTTTGCTTTCTTCTCTTATAGACGACAACATTGTCAAAACGATGCCCGTTCACATGAACGGCTGCTGTATTATTCATGTCAGTCCAGTAGTTGGCGATGTCACTTTGTAAAGAAACACTGCATATGACATTTTCACAAATTCATGTTTTTTTGTAGCTTACACGGAGACGACAACGGTATCGTTTTCAAACACTTTCACTTTGAAAACCGTTTTCAAATGTTCGCGTTTTCAGTCCCCCCAAAATACAGTTGTCGTGAAACGGCCAAACCATGGTTCTGTTCGAAGGTTGACACTCCCAGTCCCCATTCACTTTCATTATATCTAGAGAAAATTCACCATTTGTGTTTTACAAAAGAAAGAAAGACATATGAGTTGAAGGTGATGAAATGATGATCATTGCTATTTTCAAGCAAATAGTTTCCAGACAAAACATCAGTGATTCTCTCTGTGTTTTGATCTTCTCGCAGCCGTCGGCTCATTCGACCACAAGAGGTTCTTTGAGATTGTCGGACTGAAGGCGAAGTCTGCTGATGAGGTGAAGAAGGCTTTCCATGTTCTGGACGCCGACAATAGCGGCTTTATAGAGGAAGAGGAACTTAAGTAAGATTGACACAATTTCTACACTAATAAAAACAAACAAACAAACATGTTTTCTTGTAACCAATTAACCCCCCATTCCTGGTTGCACTGATAGACAATGATAGTCTATCGACGTTAGCAAGACGAGATATGGTCAAAAGCATTAGCTATCGGCCACATCAAGGGATTTGCGCTACACCACTGCTTATAACCCGTAACATTTGTAATTGAAACTCTCTGGATAAAGGCGAGCACACAAGAGGTTTGAAAGGCGTTCGTCTCGCTCGGTTTCCTCTCTGCAGGTTTGTTCTGAAGGGGTTTGCTACAGACGGGAGAGACCTGACCGATAAGGAGACCAAAGCATTCCTGCAGGCTGCGGACAAAGATGGAGATGGAAAGATTGGAGCAGAAGGTAAAGTGAAAGGAATATAGCCGTAACACCAGGGGCGTCTGTTATCTGATTGATTGAGCAAGGAAAAGCCTTCTAGTGTTTTATTCTAATTCTAAAAATGTCCCCCTTCAAGTTATGTTATACACATTCAATAGCTGTCAAATCTTAAATGATTTTTATAAAGCAAATATAATCTTAACTTTTATTTTCTTATTAATATTTCCAGATAAACTGTTACTTGACTAAAGCAACTTAGGTTTACCTGATTATATTTTTAAGAAAAATCATGTTAAAATGTGAGTATCAAAAATGATACATCAGGCTTTTTTTGAGGAATGTTTTTTTTTTTTGGTCCATTTCTCAATCATAATTGTATAGTATTGCATTGCATTATATGTTTTGCCCAAGCAATATAAACTACAAATATTTGGTCATAAACTGATATTTAAACATTACTTTCTGTGCAAGAATTCTGCTTTAATATTATAAACATCTCATTGATGTACATTACAAGATATTATAATTTTATCTTAATTTTAGCAATAAATATAAACCAAATTCCATTTTTTTTTGCTTTCCTCTCATATAAGCTCCATTTTCTCATTACGACTCTACAGTATTCTTTACTATATATGAGCCATAAAAGTCTGTTGTATCAAATATGATACTCAACAAAATTCAACTTTTGTTTTTATCAAATGCTTAATCTGTTTCATTTTTAAAATATATAAATAATAGAAATAGACTTTTCTGACTATTATTTCATAAGTCAGGCTTTGCAGGGTTAATTTCAAGTAATGGTTCCCAGTTCAGTTTCAGTGAGGGAGTCAAACCCCACATCAATGAACTCAGTAAAGGCTTCGAAGGCTTTTAGGATGACTCATTAAAAATAACCTTTTCATAAGGTAATTTCGCCAGTATGTGATGAAACTTGGATGCAAACAAACTGACAACTGACTAGATTTAAAATGTATTGCCTTTATTTCTTTTGATTTTTTTTTTATTGCACTTACAACAATTTTAGTCACAGTCTGGAGCCCTTAAGGACATGATGCTTTTACTACACCACATTATGTAGCCTATACCCTTTTCATCTCTTTTTGTTTCAGAATTTGCTGCTCTGGTTCGTGAATAAGTGATACAGACTCTTGGCCTGTTCATACATGACCCCTTGACCTCGACCTCAGCCTAAAATGCCCCTGAAGCACAAACGCACATACACACTCACTTAAGCCCCGGGTATACTTCGTTTTCCGTGTTCCGGTTGAGTGCACGAGCCTTTGAAATTCTCCTTTAGCCGTGAACGTGGAAAGACGCATTCAGCGCACATAACACAGCTAGTGGACTTTCCTTTCAAGCGCTCAACACTCACTCAACACACACCGGTCAAAAAAACTGGGCTGTGCGTGAACGTCTGCGGAGCCTCCTGATAACGAAAATTACGTCACGCAGACAGTGTGCGGACCATTGCGGAACACAGACGTCCGAAGTATACTTTGGGCTTCGCACACATGCTTGCACACCCAAACCTGAAGACATCACAAATACACACACAAATCTCCCACCCTCATGCTATTTATTTTCCTTTTTATACAAAAGTGAGTGTTTCTGCTATTGTAGGCTATAGATCGAGACCTTTAACTGGGAAAATCTCATGCCATCAACATGTAGATATAATTGAAAAGAATACAACATACTCTCCATTGTCCACTATTCTTTGTCTATCCTAATTTTCCTTGAATCCCACTGCCCCCCTCCTTCCCTCCAAACTCTCTGGTAACAGGCTTCTGTGAAACACCAAAAGAAGAAAAAGGGTCAAATTGTGAAAAAAAAAACCAACCAAAATAAAGAGACAAAGCCTGAAGTGTTCCAGTGTGAAACAAATGTGTTTGTGTTCTCTCTTTTCTTCTATAATTAGTCAAAAGTACAGTAAGTATCTATCTATCTATCTATCTATCTATCTATCTATCTATCTATCTATCTATCTATCTATCTATCTATCTATCTATCTATCTATCTATCTATCTATCTATCTATCTATCTATCTATCTATCTATCTATCTATCTATCTATCTATCTATCTATCTATCTATCTATCTATCTATCTATCTATGTCCCTTTCAAACTCTTATGATGCTCATATTGCACATTTTCCGAGAAATTGACCGCTTAAGAGACACTGAATCAACTTCACATTATTTTATTTGTTCAGCAAACAGATCAAGATGTGAAGAATCGAATGCATAGTTCACAATATCTACAGGAGAGAGTGTACGTGCGCTATGTATTTTCCCAGTATCCGCTGGTTGAAGCTTAATAGATGTAAATCACCATGATATAGTCACATATTTCTCTATTGAACTATTAAATTAAACTAAAAAATATTCTCAAAGAAAAAAAACAACAACACGCTAATTAGATGCAAGACATTCGGAGAAATGGGCTTGACACCGCAGAAGGTCACGCCAATTACTGTCAAGGTTAAAATGAACATTCACTTTAGAGGCACTTAAGCAGACAGAACAGCCAATTTAAGAGCAGCTCATAATTGGGCACGTCCGATAAATTAACTGAGCCGAGAGCCAAATTTCAAGCACAGAGCAGGAGAGAGAGACCGATAGTCGCTTATCAGAGATGCTGGGGGTCCAAGAGGTCAGACCTCATAGAACTCTAGTTAAACCAGCCCAAATGGCATCAAGCTTGACAGTATACAAACATAAAGTGCATTTTGAGGACCAGTGATGCTTTAGAAAGTGTTTTTCTTAGTGCAAATTATTAGAAGATGTGAACGATGAAAAAGAGACTTGTTTCAGCACTTAAAAGTACTTGAGCTGACCTGCATTTACGTTTCCTGGTTGGTCAGCCCAACTACATTATAACAAACCTGATGCACTTTATAACGGACTGGAGGAAACATGGACGACAAGAGAACCAGGAAGTGATGTCATGTTTGAAAATACACAGAAATGACCACTGCAGTAGCATTAAATATTTGGACACATAAGCCACATTTAAAAAATGTCATTGCATTGCAGTATATGACAATATCAAATGAAGTGGATTTAGTTTAAAGCAATACATTTTTCACTAAACGCTTAATAAGATAAACAGTGTTGTGAAACTTTCTGCTAATCGAATGTTGCAACATGTGCGTAGGTATTGTGATAATCCAACTAGGGTTGGGTATCGTTTGAATTTGAACGATTCCGATTCCTTGTTTCGATTCCGGTTCCTAACGATTCTCGATTCCGATTCTTTTAAGAGGCAGGGTCAAAAAAGTTTAGCTAACCTTGCTAACCAACGGTCTTTCTGAAGGAAATACTCCTTCTGTCACAAATACTCCTTTTGTCTCTAATTTTGCATTTTGCCGAGATTTCGTTATTTTTAGAAAAGTGAAGCCACACTTTGGACCGCCGACGTAAGCTACTCATGTTCGACTCGCGCCGTTATGCCAACACTTCCGGTAGACGCTTCTTCGTTGGTGTTGTTCGGCGGTTTCTTCTTCCGCTCGGCGGACTGTGAATATCGAAACTAGGAATCGAAATTTTAACTTTTGAACGATTCCGGGAAAAACGAAAAGTTAGTCCCGGTTCCAATCGATGCTCGATTCTCGATACCCAACCCTAAATCCAACCCAGTCAACGATTTTTACGAGGTGGCTAATTCGTAACAATTCATACACCCTCACTTGTACAAATTAGTACGATTTTTGCTAAATCGTACATATTTTGAGTTGCTCAATTCGTATGTATTTGTACGAATGACACACCCTGACTCCGCCCCTAAACCTACCCGTCACATGGGTTTAGACAAATCGTACAAATTCGTATGAACTAGCCACCTTTTAATCACGCGTACAAATTGGTTGTGAGATTGTGTTGGATAATCTGTACCTGTTTAATCTGAGAACAACTGGCTCCATACATCCACTAAAAAAACATCTGCAGTATTTGTATACGTCACACCACAAAATTCATGTATTTTAAGTGTGACAAAGTGTCCAAATACGTTATGGGGCCACTCGAGAGTTATTAATTGTTTGTTGCCGCCAACCCTCCAACAGCCTGCAGGTAAAGGTACATTTTCTTTACTACTGTGCCTGATTTAATGGACATTTAAAGACCAGTCATTAATCATTGTTGAGTCGCATTGTCTTAAATGTGATGCTTTGTACTGATCATGCTGGAAAATTAATGTTTTTAAATATGGCTGAACAATGTATAGTTAATTGTGGAGCAGTGATTAGCTGTTGAAGAATTGTTGCCATTGGTTGACATATCTTTCATATGCGTGGAGCTGATCTGTCATTGGTTTTGGTGGGTTTCAGCTTCACGGTGGCAAATGGATTCGTGCCTCTGCAAAAACAGAGAATGAAATTATGTTAAACAGAAACATTTGCAATATAGATGATCTCTTATTGGTGCTGTGGATAGGTAAAGCAACATAATTAAAGGTTAAGGGACATGAATATAAAACAGGTGTTTTTACCGACCTTGGAAAAAGGTCTGGTCGAGACTCATATTGATCTTGTCTCTGTTGAAAAAAAAAATAAATAAATAAGAAAAGTTATTCAGTATGGCTGATTCTTTTAAAATGGGTTTATACTATTCTTACAATTAGTATGCAGTAAAAGTCACAGCAAAACCACACAAATGTAATGTTTTCTCCTAGAGACTGATCTTGAAATCAATGGTCAAATTCAAACCAAACCAAAATGTAGTAACAGCCCATTAGATTTTATTTTGTGGCCTCCGATAATAAATAAAGATTATTTTAAGTATGTTTTATAAGAAAACATTTTTGTTATCAATCTATTTAAAAATTAATGATTAATCCAATGTGTTACCTAGGCTACAACATTAAGTGAAAATTCAAAGTAAATCTTACACCAATTTTTTTTAGTACACTTTAAATTTTATATATTTTACAATAAAATCCTAACGTGAAAATGTCCTACTTCCAATCATGTGAACATAATATTTTATAATTATTGAACAACAAAACTGAGACATCGATGCTGAAGTCACTATGCAGGACATTATTACGAATGTATTAATATACTGGACAAAATATTCAACTTACAATTTATAAAAATCATGTAGGTTTATTGTTCAGTTTCGTATATAATGAATTTTAAACAATATTCCCAACAATAATGTTACTATGGTTTAATTGACTTCATCGCTGTCTCCTCTCCACCAGTAAACTGGTGTGTGGTGGTCGTTCTGGCGCACTATGCCTTCGCCTCATCCAGGTGGATGCTGCATATTGGTGGTGGATGAGGAGATTCCCCCTTCTATGTAAAGCACTTTGAGTGCAGAGAAAAGCACTATATAAATGTATTATTATTATCATCAATTAAGGTTTTTCCTCTGTCCTCAATATCACACCTGTTACTATTTTGTAAAATCTTTTTATCTAACAAAACTACAAAAGCCACATCATCCTCCAAGAGATGACATCATTTTGGAGGGAAATGGACAGCACACATGTTGGTGAGCAATGGATTTGTGCAATTCTGTGATGTCTGTGGTTTTTGGTTTTTAATGATCAACATGGATACTGTCATGTAATCCAACTCACTCCCTCACCGGTGTGTGTGTGTGTGTGTGTGTGTGAGAGAGAGAGAGCAAACCAGAACAGACTCATATATGACTGTTACTCTTTGCATCAATGTTGGTATAGCAGAGAATCACACCAAAGCATGCACACACACACACACACACACACACACACACACACACACACAGACAGACCGTCCGTCAGCAGAAAGAGCTGCCCCCCTGCAGCCACCAGAACAAAGGATGCGGTGTTGTGGAGAACAGAACTTCACCACAGTGCCCCTGCTGGCCATAGTAGGAACTGACACTTAAAATTCAAAGTCAGCCAGCTCTCATCTCATCTACACATTTACTTTAGCTTACAGTCAGGAATCTCTCCAGGGATTTAAAATATTCTGAACATCAGCAGATCTTAAAGAAATCCACAAACCACATCAGAATTTAAAACACACTCAAAGGATTCCTACATTACAGTCACTGCATCTTAATCTTTACTTAAAGACAAAATGTTTGCCTTCATAAATTGAATCAAAATGTAATAACTTTACCTTTCCAGATAAAATTAAAAGATTATTTAAACACAGTCTAATAGAGTTCTGATGGATAAAATCCAGCTAATATAATGATGAATGAATGAATGATTAAAATTAGATTTTTTTTTTTTGTTCAGATGTTATTGTTGTTGATGTCGATTTTAACAGGTCTTACTCTGTTTTCTGAAGGGGTGGGAGTGACAGGCCTGGAGTTTCTAGATCTGGTAGATGGAGAAGGTGGTGGAGGAGGTGCAGGCGGAGTTATTTGTTGGCTGCTGCTCACAGTTTGATCGAGGAGGTTACTCATACTGCTGCTTCTAAAAGAACTGCTACTGAACAGAGAATAATGGTTAAAAGTCATGAGATTGAAGAAATGGGGAAAGTAGAGAAAGCAGTATTGGCTTACCTGGAGACAGGTGGCCCAGGTGGTTCATTCATGGGGCCTACATAAGCAGCAGGGAACCAGCCTTGCCTAAACAATGCATAATAAATGAACAGGAAACAAAATCAGGTGGTCTGTTTGAACATAAGATGTTTTTAGAGTGTTACTGAGGAGAATACAGCAACTCTTGTGCAAAAATGGACATTCATGGAGTTTGATTTAAAAATGGACATTCATGGATACACCCTTGTAGCCCAGATGGGATTTTATATGCATATAAAAATACAGACCACAAGGGGTTAAGAAGTTTGGTTTTGAACTACTAATATTCACATGCTTTTAGGCACCATAACTTGCTTGCACTGAAATATCTGCATCTTTATTTTATTGTTTTCTGATTGGGTAAATTCCGATGGTGATTATTCATGAGGGGCGGGGTTTTGGAGATGTGCGTTGTTTTTGCAGAAATGCATGGTGAAATTAAAAGGAACTTGCAATCGGCTTAGTTCTTGTAAAAATATGAGAAAGTACACCCAGTTATAATGGATGACCAATCGTTGTGCTTTTCTTGGATGATTGTCTAATTGTTTGAAGGTACATTTATCCGTTTTTGTGTTTAATACTGTCTGTATTCAATATGGTTAAGTACTGAGGAAAATGCTAATCGCGAGTAGCATGTTAGCATAAATTTTGTGACTGTTGTGCACATACCCGTTATGTTTGTGATTTATTTGATAAGTTACATGGACTGATTATAACATATTTTACACAGGAAACGGACAGTTATTTTGTGTTTGTGTATGGTTCGTGGCGTCGAGGATTCTTCACTGGAATCTGGATCTGCTCACTGTTAGCTGACTGAACTTGCAGCCTAGTACAGTTGCGCTTGATGTTCGTTTGCGACTGGACATCTTCTCAGGTCGTGAGTACTACAAAGCAGTAACATTAACCGTGCAGTAACGTTAGCCATTTGTTTGCTTTAAAAGTGAAGCCGCCTTTGTGTTTTTGGCCACCACGCTCTAAAGCTATGTCACAGGCCTGCAAAGATTTATTTTTGTTTGAGACTGTGTGAATGAATGTGTGGGCCCACTTGATTTTTTTTTGTCATTAAGGTTCAACTAAATTGAGGTTCAACATTTCAGTGTGTTTTTCATTCTTTGTGGGTTTAATCTGTGAATTAAAAAGCTTATTTATAAAGTAATTATTTCCTACTAAGTGGAGGCACTGCCAAAGCTGTTGCAAAGTTTATTTGATTAAGTTGTCATAAAATAATCCAACACCTGCGTTATTTATTTTATTATTATTTAGGACTGACCCAGGGCCCCATCTTGTTATATTTACTAAATTGGGTTTGCTACATTCAGTATCAGCATTGGGACAAGGGGTTACACCATCAAAATTAAAGACGTTCAAGTCTTGAACGAGAACATACTCTTAAGCAGTTAACTGGTTCACAGAATCAAACTGAATCAAACTTTAGTTGTGGATTAATGACACTTTATATTTACAAATTTGAAGTAGCACGCACGCTCCTTGAGCAGCACCGAATGAGCTAATGTAGACATGACCAGATGGTTATTGAACCAAAGAACTGGTTTGAAATGAACAAATCAAACTTACAGGCAGATTTGAAAGTCAATTTTTTCAGTCATGTCCGACCAGGGGCACCGCTGGAAACACACTACCCCATTACAGTGCACCTACCTCTGCCTCAAAGGCCCTGTTTACACCTGGTATTAAGATGCAATTTGGTAAATCGGACTAGTCGGAATAATCACTAGTCGGGCGATACTAAATACGGTGTAAACAGGGTCTAAAACATTATGAGCTTGTCCACTTGCAAAAAACTTTCAAAGGTCGTCGATTGCTTTCGTAGTGTAAACGCTCATGTGTTCGAATAGCCAAAAAATATACTCTCCCCCTACTGACATAATGTGTGACCAAACCATTATGTGAAGCTCACTAGCTGGATGAGATTTAAACTTTGTTGGCTGGAGACCCAAATTGGTTTACTTTGAAGGCGAAAAACGTACTAAGCACAATGTTCTCTTGCCATTCCTGATTTGAAACATAACCTTGCATTTGTCAGAGAAGTAATGAAAGCTGATTATCTCCATGTATTTCCATCATCTCCAGTCGCGTTCATATGTAAATTGAGTGAGCTTATTTTGTCCATTAGATCAAAAGATCTGAAAAAACACATTTACCCAGGAAGAAATCAGGACCGAAGTCATTGAAAGTGGACAAAAGAGACGGATTAAAACACTAGGTGTAAACGGGAAATGTGTCTCCCTCGTCTACTTCTGATACGATCAACCAAGTGCATTAATACCAGAATAAAACAGCCCTAATCAAAAGTCTAAAGGTGAGGATTAAGGTGTCAACTGGTCTCACCGTCCAGAGCTATCAGAGCGTCCATACAGCCAGCCGTTCCTAGGCTCTTTAAGGAGCAGTGTGATGGCTTCTCCCCGAGAGAACGGCAGGAGGGTGGAGTTAGCATTGGGAGGGTGGGGCACCAGTGCTCGCATCACTTTGCCACCAGCCAGTCCTGAGACTGAGTTGGAACGACTGGGCTGAGGGGAGGGGCCTGCGAAGAAGGGGTGAAATTGTCATATTGAGCACAAAAAAGGGTATAATATTCTTCAGACGTTTCGTCTGATGCCAGAATAAAGTCCTCACACCTCTAGAGGGCACCGTTCCCAGCGGCTGCTCTGCCCAGCGGTTAACATCAGGCTGACAAAACAACATGGTAACATGGGGTGAGTTTAAACATCCACATCTTTGAACAGCATCATCATTTAGGGTCACTAAGTGCCATTAAATATAGTATCATATGATTATTTTTTAATGTGACTAAAAGAATAAATATATATTGATATGATTGACTTTTTCCTCCAGATCAGCAGGAGGCGCTATGAGATGGAGGTGAGAATTATTGTTTTAATGTGATTATTGTGTCATTATACTGTATCTCACAGTCGTGTTGTCCTCCAGTCGTGAAGGAGTGCGTGGACGGGATTCTCTTGTGTGATTCACCAGATCTTTCCACCCCTCTGCTCTGTTTTGCAGGCCGCCCCCTGTCTGTGGGAGGAATAACACAGTCAATGTTAATCAGACTGAACAATTTGCAAGCACAAAATCCAGTAACAAGAAATTTTTAAAAGGTGGGAAAAAACAATATTCTAGAAAATAACATTTATGTAGCATAAATCAGGTTTTTAAAGTCCCCTCGAAACTTGTGTAAATAAAAAAAGTAAATTTTACTAATAATAAGCTTTTATAACACCTTTAGTACATTTCAAGCACTTTTGACAAGTTCTCCTTAATAATATCTACATATCACTTACAACTCAAAGCAGCACATTAAGTGGCAAGTTAATTATAGACACTTATATTATATCATATAATATAATATAAAAAAATAATAACATTAACCTTGTTCATGAGATATGCAATAGACTGGGTGAGTCCGCAGTGTTTCTCCGCCAGGAATCGATATCTTCTTTCTTCCTCCTTTAATGCGTCTTTCTGACACTCTTTGAGGAAGTGCACATACTCGCTGCCATCCTAAACACAAACATCACCATCATCATTCTTTTTTATAATGAGAAATTACATCTAAAGTGCCATTTGGGAAGGGTCGCACACTCATAGATATCCACGATAAAGGTTAGATGTCTTATGGTGGAGTTTCTATCGTCATCAACGGCGGCCATCTTGTCACAGGCAAGCTGATGTAAGATGAGTGATCAGCACGAACACAAATACTCTTTTCTCGTTGAAATCTTGACGGATTTACAAATGGTTTGCGTTCTTACAAACGTTATTAACGTGGCTATAATTCTGGATTTATTTATACACTTATTCATAAGTATGCAGTGTCATAGCTATATCTGACGTTTATAACAAATCAAACTGTTTGAAAATCAGTAGAAAATTGAGCAAGTTATGGTTATTTAAAAAGTACATGCACCATTAAAACACAATGTTACGAGTTTGCGAGCTGCCTGTGACAACATGGCCGCCAGGTGCAGACATCAACCTCCATTGGCCATCAGCGTAGACGAGATATTTAGCCTTTATTGTGGATATCTATGCACACACTGCTCTCACCTGTGGGACCCCTCGCCTCATTTGTCTCTCCAGTGCTGTTGCCTGGTTTCTCACCTCCATCTCATAGCGCCTCCTGCTGTTCTGGAGGAAAAAGTCAATCACATCAATATATATTTATTCTTTTAGTTTCAACATTCAGATTAATTTAATTAATTTAAACTTAATTTTATTAAGATGCTCATCTCAAGCTGTCGTTATAATTGTGATAACAAACACCACGGTGTTTATGCGGGTTTTGTTTTCTTAAAACGCATATTTTCTTGTTTGCATTTACAATACAGAATAAAAAACTCACCGATATGTAATCTTTATCTAGTCTGACATTGTTGTCCATCTCTTGAAGGACCTCGGAGTGGAACCAGCGGAACTGAATCAATCAGACATACTCATTATACATGGGATTAGCTGTACAGACAGTCTAACAAGTATTACGTCAACAAAGTGACCGATATAAAAAGATCAATAGAGGTCTGTAACACACCACTCCCTCCATCTCATTGGTGAGTCTCCTCTGACTGTCTGAGATCTGTATTAACACATCACCTGCAAAACAAACACACACTTTTTTATCTTATTACAGCTATTGTATCTTCTGGTTGAGTGTCTATGTGCTAAAGTATAGGTATTACCCTCTAAAGGTTGCACTGCCAAGCTGACGTTATGTCATCATTTATTATTTAACATCACAGAGGAGGTGCAGTTATCTGATATTGACTACAAAACTGGCACACACACACAAACATGCACATACTGTCACACCAACTCTCTGTGGCCATAAAATATGATTCATAACAACAAAAGCACCATAGAAATTTAATGGAATTTTTCCATTAAACCACAACAGGGTGATAGATGTCAGCCATAAATAAACTCTCTCTCTCTCTCTCTCTCTCTCTCTCTCTCTCTCTCTCTCTCGTGTGTAAGAAGGTTCTGGGGAAGAACATAGTGCCTTTACAAGAGCAAAGTACAATATGAGTGTTTGAAGGACACTGTCTCCCTCCCAATTTATCACCCTTAATAAAAACACACTCAAAACTCTCTTTCTCTCGCTCTCCCACACTGTCCCTGTGATGGAAAGTAAGTATTTATCATAAAAAAGAAAATGAACTGTCAGAAATGTAAATTTAAAAGTAAAAGAATGTGAAAGAAAATGAAATGATGAGAGGAAATAAAAGCTTACCTAGCAAGCGCGATGACATAGTTTGCATGGCCTGTTCACCCATCTTAGATAGAGCATTGAAATAGGCCTCACTGGTGACGGCAAGGGCTGTAGACACACACATTTTGATTCATTTACCATGGTTAGACTGATTTAACATCTTTTCACAATAATAATATCTGATCATGAATCTGATTTACCTAAAATAAAATATTAAATACATTTCATTCAAGAATTTGTTAGACAGAGAATATGTCATTAAAGTTAGGGTATAGGCAATTTTCTGAGTGGTTAGCAATAACAAGCTAGCTTTGAAAGCATGAGATCCCACCCCCACTTCAGAGCGACTCCAAAGACATGCCTCCATCAAAACACATAAACCCACACACCAGCGTCTGCAAAGCATCACTAGAGACGATGTTAAATTACCTCTTTTCTCAAAGCACATTACATTACAATAATAATGAACATAAACATTTAAATCCTTTAAATCATTGCTTATCTGGCTTATGCTACTCCGAGCAATGTTTGAACTTTGTATTTTGAGCAATTCTTGCGTTGTTTTTGCCTCTTCACGATGACTCGCTTGGTTTAGTCCTCAGATGTAAGTCGCTTTGGATAAAAGCATCTGATAAATAACTAAATGTACTGAGCTTGAAATGTCTACCTTTAAACAAACCATCTCAAATCGTTTCAAAGTTGCATCTCTCTAGGCACGTTCATGTCAAGGCAGCATCATCAACTTCATCTTCATAGCTGACACTGACACAGAAAACACTAGTTTATTAATAAATAATTAAAATGTCATTGTCTCCTGTACCCTTTTTGCACTGACCCATTCATATTCATTAGGCTACTTTTTCTGGTGCTTCGCGACACGTTTCATGTATGTGCTTGAGCATGGAAGAGGCTATATTATATATATATATATATATATATATATATATATTCACGCTCAAATAGACATAGGCTACATAAATCCTGAAGATCTAGCATATCTAGGCAGGTGGAGCTGGGTGAGGTGGAGGGTTTCAGAGGAACTCTGATAACGTGCCGCAAGACTAGCCTACAGTAAATACTAAATCAGATTTAAATGTTGAGCGAGTAATCTCATTGGCTGCATAATCACCAGAGGCCAATCAGCTTGTGCCATGACCATGAGGTAATAATTGTTTGTAGAAAGCATGTAAAGAACCTATCTACCTACCTTTAGAGTTTCATGAATGAACTATATATCACACTAAATTTATGATTTTATTTCTTTTTTGTGTGTGTGTAATTTTAATTATTTTCTTTCTTTGGGCTGGAGTTAAGTTCTGTATGCAACACCGATTTTGAGGACTAGTATAAAGTAAAATATATATATATTGTATAACCACCATAACACTATAAAAAGCTATGAAATCACTTTATTGGTTATGTAATCAATTGGAAGATGACTATCAAACAATTGGAATGAAGTTTTTTATAGGAACAGACACTATCAAAGCTTCTGACGTACATATGTCAAGTTTGCACAGTTAGTGAAACTCAAGACTCATAAAATAGACAGTCATTAAACAATGATTTTGAATGAGCCAATGGCGTTGCAGTAATGCTGACTTATTATCATTAACGACAGCCGGGAGACCAAAGTTCAGCCACTCCACTTTCTTTCTTTCTCCTTTCATCTTTTCTAGTCTTACTTGCTTGTCTCACTCAATCTCATTCATTCTTTCTCATGTTGACTTGCCTTGGAAAGCCTGAATGTAGCTGTTTCCCAGTGCCACCAGTCTCTGCAAGCTTGGGTTGAACTGCTCCATTACGCTCTGAGTGGGAGGACAAACGGTTTGGGAATGACAATCTGATAACCGATCAAATGTCAACACATTTTGTAACTATGTTACACCACATTTATCTATCACCTCACCTTGGTTACAGATTGCTATTTGTCACATCAAATTTTCCCATCTAAAAAGCACTTCTGAACAAATATATAAATATTTTATTTATCTTTGACCAAAAAAAAAATATCTATGCTTCATGCTGACTATTTATAGATTTATTATCAAATTATGGCAACATTTCTGGGCAAAATACATATTTGTATATACATGTAAATAAATGTCATGTGGATTTTATTACACATGTTCTACTCAGTTAATAGACATGTGATTGTGTAATCCAGACTCAATTGTGAAAGACTTCACGCTTACCGTATAAATGCCCAGAGTGGTGCGGTGCAGTTGATCACTGTTTTGTCCTGACATCCTGATCTGTCACCGTAGCACAGCAAACAAATAAATAACTTCCACTTACTAAACAACAAACAACCAGACTGACTGCTGATCTCCCCCTTGTTTCCTGTGTCCTCTCTGGTCTTGTCCTGTTTGTGTGTACGAGAAACAGTGAGCTATTGTCACCCGTGTGGCCTGTGAATTATTGAACAGTGCAGAGTAATAAAAGTGTGACTGAGGTTAGACACCTGCCGTAAACACTGCACACCAGAGATAGGAGGAGACAGGTCTGCTGTTCTACCGTCTCAGTATTTTTCTCAGTGCAGTGATCAGAAACCTTTGCAAGCCCTTGATTTAGCTATTATGCACTTGGCAGACACATTTATCCAAATCGACTTTATATTATTTTGCAGTTGCTTTATATATATTAATTTATACGTTTTAAATAATATATATTATTTTGTCATTA
Organism: Cyprinella venusta; assembly: GCA_038021265.1. Taxonomy (NCBI): domain Eukaryota; kingdom Metazoa; phylum Chordata; class Actinopteri; order Cypriniformes; family Leuciscidae; genus Cyprinella; species Cyprinella venusta. The sequence continues at coordinate 41,885,590 of CM075863.1, forward strand.
TTATTACTTTAAAAAATAGTTCACATAAATTATTTGCATTGCGACAGGCCCCATAAATTAAAAACTTGCTTGTGCCTCTAAATGCCATTTGAAATTTTCTTCTAAAATGACCATTTTTATCAAGCTTGCATATTTAAGTTCAGTAATTTCACTTAAATGACAATTAATAGGTAATCTTCATTGTCCTTTAGGTGAAATTACTGAAATTAAATATACAAGCTTAATAAAAAATGATCATTTTAGAAGAAAATTTCAAATGGCATTTAGAGGCTTTTGCATCTGAACTCTTCATATATTACATTTAATTTATTATTTTTAATAATATTTATTATTATTAAATTTACCATTTTTAAATGTGTGTTATAATAATGTCTAGTGTCATTATTGGTCATGATGATAGTTTAATATAATGATAATAAAATAAAAGTAATAAAATTAAAAAATAAACTATGTAATATAGGCTCCTAATGTATATGAAACTGGCCGCCCGCATGGGCCGTATTGTCAGAGAGGCGCGCGGGCGCATGTGTGTGTTGTGTTTGGTTCACTCCTCCACGGCGCAGGATCTTTCCATCGCTTCCGCGAAAGAACCCGTCTCTGCTGTCCCACAAAAGATGGAGCTGTCTGCGGCAGGCGACCGTGTGTTTGCCGCCGAGGCCATTCTAAAGCGCCGCGTCCGTAAGGTCAGTCTGTTTATTAAAACTCATTTTATTTCCTTTCACTGCGGCCTACAAACGCAGTAAACTTCAGCCCTTGCAGACCGAGTGCAGTGAATTGAACTGTGTTAGAGCACCATGCTTTCTGTGCAACCATAAACAGCTCGAGTAACCCGTGTTACGCGTATTTTGTGTATGCATTTATACGACTGAGTTGCTTAATTTTGTGCTCAGGCTGCAGTGTGTGTCTGTTTAGATTAGACTGGCGCCAGCAAGAGCTGGTGCTGTTAGCGCGTTAGCCTTTTTTGTGTCTACCCGGAGTGCAAATTTTGACAAAGGCCGGTTCGTCTGACACCCCATCTACAGTAGCGCGACGCGACAACATTGAAACGCTTGCACTGTAGCTTACACAAAGGCAATGTTTACACTGCATTGAAACCAACTGAACGGTATACATTTTTCGCGCGGTTGTACAGTTTTGGTCATTTATAATGGAATCTTTATGTTCTGTATCCGTGGCGTCGCGTCGCGTAGCAACCACTAGTTTTGACGTTCAAATCGCTGTTTGTTTTTGTTTTCTTTACAGCAGACGATTTTTGAGGTTCGGTGCGGGGGAACTTTTGGTTGTCAAATCACCAGCATCTATTGATTGTTAAAAATATTTTATTATTATGAGATAATAAGATTTAAAAGTATTTTGCACTGTTTTTTTTTTTTTTTTTAGTTTTTGTTTGTTCAATGACTTTATCCCATGTCCCCTAAAGCCTCAAATGGACAAGTTCACCTTAGTTTACCCCAAAAAAGAAAATTAACCCATAATTGACTCACCTACAAGCCATCCTAGGTGTAAATGACTTTCTTCTTTTAGCCAAACACACTCAAGTTATATTGAGTTACAATAAAACACATACAGGCTCTTCCAAGCTTTTTAATTGGATCGAATGGTGCCATTTTTTGAAGCCCCCATAAAAGCTGATGTATGACGTACGCGTAGCATCTTGTGAGAAGTGACGAACATCATACGCCACGTCATATGCTGGAACTCGACTCTCTTTTTTCTTAAATTATAGGATAATTTTCATTTTTGGGTGAAGTACCCCTTTAAAATAGCTTTGTCATATGGACAACTTCCACTCGACTCTAAATAGGACATGCTTTTTGAAGGATGGATTCATGAATATGCTCTACTTTTTATGATATATTTGCAGTTGTTTAAATATATATGTTGGAGCATCATCAAATATCTACTTATGTCTTCCACTGAAAAATAACAGCATACCGGTTTATAAGGGCATGAAGGAGAGTAAATAATGACAGAATGATCTTTTTGGATTTACTATTATTTCAATGAGTTATCTTTCAGAAATGTTGGAAACTGATTTGTTATTTCCATAGGGACGGATGGAGTACCTAGTGAAATGGAAAGGATGGGCAATAAAGTGAGTTAACAAAAATATGATTCATTAGTTAAGCTTATATGCCTAACAAGTAGTGAATGTTAAATTATTTTGTATATTTTTTTCAGGTACAGCACATGGGAACCTGAGGAGAACATCCTAGATGAACGACTGGTTGCAGCATTTGAACAAAAGTGAGTTATTGCTTGTTATCGATAATGATGTCCCCCTGATTAACAATTTTAAAGGAAACGGACAAGTTACGAAATGTTAACTCCTGCGATCATGAGCGTTAAATACGTTTGTGACAGTTGATTCCTCTGTTTGAAGTGGTCTCCCAGAGTCAAAGCTAGATTGACTTTCCTGCATACCCACAGGAAGCAGTCTCGAGACATCTTTATCCACATCACATGAATACTTGAGTCTCACATCTCAAGTAAATCTTTTGTAGTCATGCTTAAGGCTCAGAGGACGTTTGTTGTTCTTCAAGCTGAAACTGGCACAACCACTCAGTATACAAGCTCAAACACTGACATAATCACAAACACTTTGATCAACTCGTCTTTTTACTCAGAGAGCGAGAGCAAGAGATGTATGGACCTAAAAAGAGAGGCCCGAAACCTAAAACGCTGCTTCTAAAGGTACGTCAGCAGCAATACCAACTGGCATGAAAATACATGTGTTTTGTGGTGTCATTTAGTGAATTTGTTTTGTAAATATGCTTTAAAAATATTTTAAAGAATAGTTCACCCTAAAAATAATAGTTCTCATCATTTACTTACTCTCATGTTCCAAACTTGTAAGACGTCGTTCATTCATCTTCAAAACACAAATAAAGATATTTTTAATGATACCTGAGAGTACCTCCCTTAAAAGTCTATGCAAATAAAACTTTGATGTTTCAAAAGGTCCATAAAAACATTATAAAAGAATATCATATAAATGGAATAATCAAATATAAAACAACCCTGCATAGTCATTAGGGCTGGGTAATAAATATCAATTTCTCGATATTAATCGATTCTCATTTTTACGAACCGATATCGATTCTTAAGTCTCAAGAATCGATTAGTCATCCTGTTTCATTTGAATGAATGGGACATTGTATCGCGGCTGTGCGCATCCAAAAAATCGCAATAATCTTTGTCCTTTGTACTATTGATATGAAACAAAGTCTCAATTTTCAAATTACGTCCATTTTCTTTAGAAATTCAAAAACATAAATAATGTTTTGGCGCTGTGGCGTGAGATCGCTCTGGCGCAGCTCAAGAGAAGCAGCGCTGATCTCTCTTCCGGGTTAATAATACCAGTTACAGCGCAAAATAAACATGAACGAGCATCTGAAAGTGTGTTAAAAGATAGAGTACAACTTATCAAAATCCGTATCATGTCACATTGATTCGCTTAATCAGCGTTTCAACCGTGGAAAGGTTAATGTTAACCTTTCTTAATGTTCTTCAATATTTAATGCATATTTGAATAAATCTGGCAAGTTTTTATGACCACTATATTAAATTCATATAATCTTCTTCTTATAAAAATAAATAAAAGTGTAATTTAAGTGTTTGTATAGCTACAAAACCGTTAATTATTACCTTCATATTAGGCTAATGAAGCCTAGTAGGCTACAACAAGACTCCCATAGTTTACAGCATTAGTTAAGAGATTTGATTCCCTTGAGATAAATTGACATTTATTGTAACTGATATCCAAAATAATCAATATTGAATCGAATCGTGATCGAAATCGAATCGAATTGCAAGCTTGTGAATCGAAATCGAATCGAATTGTGAAATTTGTCTCAATACCCAGCCCTAATAGTCATAACAGTACAAGTTAAATACAGATGAATCCTTATTAAAGTTTTCTTTTGTTGTTTGATTATCACTAATAATACAGACAGCCAATATTAGACAGTAGCAGGATTTAAAGGCTGCTGTCACTAAGACCTGATGAACGGAGACAATATACTGTTCACATTCATATAACCAATGCGAATATTCGCCAAATATTAATTTACACATACATTTAGACATAACTGTAGGCCTATGTGTATTTGAGCATTTATGTATAATAAAGCCGACACACACAAGAGGTGTGTGCACTTTGGTTGAGAGTGTACCGACTGAAGAACATCTCTCAGAGAGCTCGCGAGTACTTTATAGTTTAAAATCGCTTGAAAGAAAGATTATTGTGCATTTTACAGGAATATACTCTTTGTTTTTAATAAATTGTGAAATTTACTACCAATTTCTGAGTGAATTTTTTTCTACGCCAAATATTTTCTTGGCTCTTGATAAAAGGCTAAACGTGCTTGCATGACATGTGAGAACAAACCTCATTAGTTCTTGCGTGTCGAGCAAGTGCAGTTTTGGTTTAATGGACTTCATAGCGGGACAGAAATCTCTAAGGTTTCATTTGTGTTTCAAAGATGAACGAAAGTCTTATTGGTTTGCAACGACATAAGGGTGAGGTAAAAAGGTGACAAGGTGACAACTCTTTTATAAGTGAATACTTTTCGACTTTTTCCCAATTATTTAGTCAAGAGCGCAGGCTGCAGACACTTCCCCAAGAGTCCCGGAGTTCAAGCATAGTCGTCCTCAGCTGCATACCAAGCCTCCTCCGCCCTTAGCTGCACCGTCCTACACCCCAACTGCCCCATCTAATGCTAAACTACAGTCGGGCACTGCTCAGCCCAAACTGAAAAAAGACATTCACCGCTGCCATCGCATGGCACGCCGTCCCTTGCCCCGCCTGGATCAAACAGTCGGTCCCTCCAGTCCTTTTTCTTCCCGCCCAACAGTCAGTCCCTTTTCGGAAACGGTCCGTATTCTCAATCGAAAAGTCAAACCCAGGGAAGTGAAAAAGGGACGGGTCATTTTGAACCTCAAAGTGGTTGACAAGGCTGGGAATGGTGGAGTTGCTAATAGCAAAAGGACACATCCGCCCGCTTCCCAGCAGTCCCATTTCGGGCGGCAGAAAATTCCATCCCGGAACAGGGTCATTGGTAAAAACAGGCGGTTTGGAGAAGTGTCCTACCGAGGAGTTCCGAGTTCCGGATTTCCTGTTTTCGGGAAACTCTTCGATTCTCACTCTCTGAGCAATGCAGACAACCAGACTCAAAGTGGAGAGAGTCGCAACAACACAAACAATCTCTCTTCCTCCAAAAGTTCAAAGGACGTGTCCAAAGGTCAGACTCTCAATGATGAACTGCCTCCGTCAAACTCAAGCTCGGAAGTTTCAGACGGCGAGCCGCCCTCTCCGCAACAAAGCCAATTCCAGCATTCCTCATTATCACCCAAAACCTCTACAACCAACGCCCAAGATCCTGCCCCTCACAAAGTGGGCGCTCAACCCGTGGCATCCAAAAACAGCTCGGGTCCTTCTGCTCTTCCATCCTCTCCTATGTTTTCCTCTTCGTCCTCTGCGTCGTCATCCTCAGAAGACAACGAACACATTCTGGACCTCTCCGTACCTCATGAAATGGACAGGCGATTGCGGCGACGGCATCATTTCTCTGGCCGTCGGCAGCTCAAGGTTCCAGAGGTTCCCGTGTCAGAGGAGCCGTCGGAGGAAGAAGATTTGGACTGGCATCCTGACATGACATCCCGATGTGCCAATGTGGTCGTTACGGATATCACAGCTAACCTCCTCACCGTAACCATCAAGGAGTTCTGTCATCCACCATCCGCTACCTCTCCTCCCTGCTACCCCAAAAACATATCAGCTCAACACGACACACAACAGCCAAAGCATCCCCCTAGCAAAACATGAGTGCTGACAACACCGATACGGCCTCCTCTAGCCTTCAAAAGGGGTGTTAGGAGGTGTGTTAGAAGATTGTTTACAATTTCAGCTGCCTTTGTTAATAGATGTGGCCAAGCTGTCCACTCTACAACACTGTGCCATGACTTTTATAACCATGAAAGAATGTCTCTGTTGAAGGTTGTTTGGCTCATTGTGTTCAATCTGAACTCATCGACTTTTCTAAGCAGATTAACTCACCAGTGGCTTCTTGAAAGATGTGCCAATCAATTTCTTTTATGGTTTTTATTCCCTAAATCACAACTGATTGAGTTCTACCATTCAAAAGTTTGGGGTAGGTTAGATTTTTGTAATATTTTTGTCTTCTAGGCATACTGTACGTAAATCTGTATTTATGATTAAAAATTATTGCTGTGACGTCAAAGTTGAATTTTCAGCATCATTACTCCAGTCTTCAGTGTCATGTGATCCTTCAGAGATCATTTTAATGATGATTTGCTGCTCAAGAAACATTTATCAGTGACGAAAACAGTTGTGCTGCTCAATATGTTTGTAAAAACTGAGGAAACTTTTTATTCAAGATTCTTTTATGAATTGAAAGTTCAAAAGAACAGTGTTTGAAATTTCAATTGCGTTACGTTACGTCTTTACTGTCACTTTTGATCAATTTAATACATCCTTGCAAGTATGCATTTATTTTTACAAATCGTACCAATCCCAAACTTTCGAATGTTTATTATATATATATATATATATATATATATATATATATATATATATATATATACACACAATTATTAATTGCGACTTATTCAAACTAAAACTGCAGCATTTTCGATCATTTCTGTGAGTGAATGTATTATGTATAGCATCACGAACATTGAAATGTGCTGTAAACCGCAATAGAGGGCTCCATTTTTATATATATATATATATATATATATATATATATATATATATTGTCCAGATTGATCAAAAATTTGGGCAAGAATTCACTTTGGAGAGTAAAACACAGTTGTCCAATAATTTCTTAGGATTAGCGACATAATACATATTTTAAATGTTAGTGTAATGCAACCCAAGAAACAATAGTCATATCCTTGCCAGAGTTTTTTTCTTAAATTGTCCTAATAACGACAAGTGGTGACATTCCAACCGGATATCATGGCAATTTGTATGTTTTTTTTTTTTTCTTTTACGAGGTGACTAATTTGTACGAAATCGTACAACCTCATTTTTACGATTTCATATGTTTTACCAAAAAGTGTCTTTAGGAAGGACCTCCCCTAACCATGCCCCTAAACCTACCCATCACTGGGGTGAGGTGTGAACTGTAAATGGTACGAAAACGTACGAATGAGGTCGTACGAATTAGCCACCTCGTAAAATACGTACGAATTGCTGTGAGATTGCGTTGGACATTCCCGACGTTAAACCACCGATACATTGTTTTTGTGAGATTACCTGCAGTAAATATTCCAGAGGAAAACAACTAAATAGGTTGTCATAACGACAGAATGCAATCCCTTTGCCTGTATATCTCTTATAAGAAATATTTATTGCCAAAAATTTTCCTAAATTCTCCTGTCATTGTGGCACAAAGTTTATATTTGACCCTGGTTATTTTTAGTTAAGCTTTGGCATATGCCAGGATTCCTGATACAAGCGCCACCTTCAGCTTTAAGGATCCCCTCAGCCACTACCTTCATTATGAAGCAGAAAAACACAACCATGTCAAACTTGTATGTTTAATCTCAGTGTTAAAGCCTGACAAGTGTTTATAACGCTGTCTTACCCATTTTACCTTTCGCAGAGGTTCCCAGAAAATAGTAATAAAAAGGGAGGGAGACTGAAAAATTGGAAGTTGTGTTGTTGCTAAGCTGAAATGCAGAGATAATTGCCAGAGATTCAACTACAGGAGTCTAAGCCAGCAAGCCATATGTTCCTTCTCTGCTGTTTTCAAGACTTTCCTATAAAATTTAGCTTAATATCAAAGAAAGGGAGCAGTACTTGTTTGGAAAATTATAGCTGTTAATTGATGAACTCGATCAAGAAACATTACCTGTTATTTACTTACCTGCATGTTCATTCCCTTTTGAAGACATTTGTTCAGGAACAGCTATTTTGCTTCTGACAGAAGTGTTCTTTTGTAGTAGAGTAGAGTTATTTTGCTTGTGCTGCAAAAAGCTTTAAGTTAAAGTCAATAAGGTCAACTATCACTCTCACTTTGAATGCGAGGAATCACTTTAGTATCATCCCGGCCTCTCTTTATCAGCAGGGATTGAAAAATCTCAACAGAGACCGAGTGTGTAGTCTGTCACTTTGAATCCAGATTTGCGTAGACTTTGGTGAATGGCATTCTGGGAAAAGCAAGCTTTTGATCTAGTCCTGACGTGGTTGGAACGGTCTCTACCCTCCAGTTAGGTTTTAATGAGAGCTAAAGTTTAAGCCCCATAAGCTTTGGTCTTGATGCAAGCCAGTGTCAGTTTTTAAATAAGAAAAGGCACAGGCGAAACCAGTGTGTTTCCTGATGAAGTGAATGGTGATGTCATTGATGTGGAAACTTTTGCTGTGGCCAAATACAATGTTTGGGTCTTTGCTTAGTCAGAAAATGAGCTCATAGTGCAGTTTCTCGTACATTATTGGCGTGCCTTGTTCTTAATGTCCAACAAGCCTTTTATATATCTTATTTAAAAATTGAGACTTGGTTGATTGACTGTTTTGTGTTGCTTTTGAATATCCGTTTGTCATCAGAGCTCAAGCACCCAGTCCTGCTTTCTGCAGCTTTGTGGCTTGCACCAGCAGGCCCTAAATCCCTGATATTTGCTGCAAGAACTGGATATTCTGACCCCGTGATCTCCCCTGTAATCCCACTTAACCAGAACTTCAGGACTTGTGTTTAGGGAGGGGGTCAGAATCAAGATTTCCTCTCAAAATCCCTATCTGGATCGCTCTAAGTTCACGGCATCATTCTGTTTATCCCACTTAATCCTGACTTTCGTTATTCTTCCACATTTGTAGAAGGTTTATCTCAAACCTCCATGTTGAGGATGATTTAAGGACACATACGTACTCTCATTGACCTGTAAAGAAATTGTATTGTAATTGAGTTGTTTGTTCAGCCATACTGGATTTTTTTCCACAAAAATGGTAAATTTGAGGAATTGCAAACTCCTCGGCACTTAAAATGCATGTTTTCAAGTCGTATTTAAAAAGATCAAACTGTAATGCACTCGTGCCTTTGTGCAAAGGAAGAGTTTTTGAATATGTAAATATTTTCATGCATAGTTCTTTTTTTATGTGATTCTTTTGAAGAAAGTTTGAATTTAAGGAATTGATTTTTGGTCCTGGTGTCATGTACTTCCGAATGTATGTATTTTTCATTTACTTTTACATTTTAACGTTTTTATTATGTGGCCTTGACAAAGCCAGTAATATTATCCTGTACACAGACACTTAGGTTAATTAAAAGGGTGTTCAAGTTACATCCATCAAACAAAGTCAGTCCTTCAGATTGTTCTCACTTCTTTTCTAATTGTTTGGACTTCCCAGGGAATTTTTTAACTGTAATTCCTGAGCTTTCAAGCTGTGTTAACCAAACATAATAGAAGTGGCCTAGCTAAGACTTGAACTTCAAGCGAACCTTCAAACTTTCAGGCTCAACTTTCTCAAAGTTTCTCTTGAAGACAAGTTATTATTTACAGTATGTTTGCTGTCTTGTGCAACCAGGTCTGTAGCGTTAGCAGTGTTAAGCACACAGAACATGTGCAAATCATTAATGCCCTGACTGTTTAAGAACAAGCCCTTAAACTGTGTTTAGGAGATCAGCTTCACACTGCTGCACTGTGTAGCTTCTGAACCATTCTGTGCAGGTTTGACTTCAGTGTGTGTGTGTGTGTGAGAGAGACGAGAGAGACCTGTATAAGTTCTGGAATTTGACACTCCATCTCATCTTAATCTCAAATTAAATGTAAATATTTATTGTGGGTCCCCCCTTTAAGTCTGAAAGCTTGTTAGCCAGTTTTATTTATTAATTTTGTTGTAAATATACACTTAATGCCTGATTTGTATTTTGTACTGGCCATAGCAGAATTATAATTATTTTTCATCGCTTTATGTATTGTGTACAGATTTGTAACCGAAGTGTTGAAAATCATGATAATTTTTGTATCGTCTTTGAAGTAGAAGTGCAGCTAAGCTCACTGGCCCTGTTTTAATAAAGGAATTGCATTTGTGATTTTACAAATGACGTGTTGTGTGTAGTTTTTATATTTATATTTTTTGTGGTCAAATCCTATTCAGTTGTCATATTTCACTGATCTTTTCAGTATTTGAGTAATTTTAGTTTTAATGCACTTTAAAAAACCTCTTATGTCTCAGTAATGTCACCAGCATCAATGCAGTATCCATTTGTGTATACTGACTGGCAATACAAACCAATACAGGAAAGTATTGTTTGTGTGTTGTGTAGTTCTGCAGGCCATTGTCTCACTTTATTCAAGGTCTTTATTCAGATTCTGTGATTTTATCTCATGTAATCAACATGGGTAACATTCACATGTAATTTCACTTTAAACATTACAAATTTACATTAGTGTGTTAGGGTCAAAGTTAGTTTCTCAAATGTGATAGGCTGAGCAGGGTTCCAAGATAAAACAGCATTGCTTAAATGTATTAAATTCACGTTCTTCAAGTTCAAATTCTTAAATTTGTACAAAAAAAGTCTTATAGACTTCAAATTCACTGCCATTATAAAGCATGGAAAAGCCAGGACATTTTTAATATTGCCTAACTCTAATTGTGTTCGTCTGAAAGAGGAATGTCTATTTACACCTAGGATGACTTGAGGGTGAGTAAATCATGGGGTAAATTTCATCTTTGGGTGAACTATCCCTTTAAGTGTGTTAACTGTGATTTCCAGAGGGCGCTAATGTTAACTGCCCACTAGAGGGCAGCAGTAAAACACTTCAAAAAGGAACAAGAACGATCTGCTGCTCCCTGAGGAAAAGGTCTCCTGACATTTTAAACCGTGGAGCAGAAACTTATTAGCATTGAAAATTCAAAAAAAAAAAAAAAAATGAGCATAGCAAAGACATACTCGTTTGATATGTTTTTGCCATCTTTCAAGGCTGTATGTATCTTATACTCTATACTGTTATGCTGTGTTGTTATAATTCTTTGAAATCCAGTTGTCATTTCAGGTAGATTTGCTTAGTTCCCAATCATTTTCGATTCAGTTGCTGAAGACAGACTGTTAGATTTAAGGATTCTTTTATCCATCTGAGATGAGTATAGCTACAAAACGTTTTTTTTATGCTTTTAACAGTGGCCTTCTTTAATCTTTCTTACATAGCACAGTCACTCTTTCTGTTTTAGAGTGACACAGTTTATTCTTAGACTGCTGTCCCACTTTAGCTTTTAATGAAATCAGGAATAGTATTCCCTCTCCTCCCCTTCTCTTATCTGGGTGTTGCACGTTTGTTAAAGTCACCTTGAAATTGATCAAAATACACAATTCTTATTTTTTTTAAATTGAATAATGCAGTATTTATTGTAAATGATTCTCCTATTAATTTATTTATCGATCATTATTTGTTTAGAATTCATGTGTCCTTAGAATCTTTCAACAAAATAACTTCCCCTCCCTCTTGCAGACACATCTCTTCTCTGATGATGTGTATACTGTCCGACCTGTCACTCACATGACATCACAGCAACAGCAAACCACACCCATCCAATCAATTCCTTATAGACAAAATCAAGTCCCACCCTACCTTTTTTACAAAGCCATTTCACTTGGATATATCACGATAGAGAAGAAAAGATCGCAACTTCTGGTTGATGATAAATCACGACTTCAAAAACTGGCAACCACAAGCTCAGTTGAACAAATTGAATCAAAATCAGGCCTGTACTTCAATCTCAAGAATGTCAATCTCTTGACTTACTATAAATTCACAAATAAAGTTTATGGATGATTATGGTTAATGTTATAAGTGACGGAACAGGGAAAATGTGGTGGTGTGAGAATTCATTATTTTCCAAACATTACAAGTATGGTGGCAGCGAGAGGAGAGGGTGACCAGATTGGGGTTTTTTTATTATTATTATTATGTCTGGAATGAATTCATACACACATAACAATTTCCTGTTCACTTTGATCCAATCAATCATCTGCAAAGTCATTTGATGCTCTTTCATTATGCAATACCACCAACAGTGCTATTTTAATCAAGGAGGTTTTCAAGTAAAATAAATAAATAAATAAATAAATAAAGTTTTTTTTAAGCTACACATCTCGGATGGATAAAAGAATGCTTAAATCTGACAGTCTGTCTTCAGTCACTGAATCCAAATCCAAACTGGTTGTGAACTAAGCAAAAAACAACTAAATATAGTCACCATCCACCATTTCTTACTTAAAGTTTGACATAACCTAAAGCCTCTAGAAATACAAAAATTGTCACATAAAACATGATTGTAAGAGATTAGTTGATATAAATCTGTGTTAATCTTCTGGCTTTGGCCTGGGTTCTTTTAGGCACGATTTTCTCATCCTCCTCACGCGTGGTGTATGAGTGTAAGTGTGTGTGAGCGTGTGTGGAGGTGGATTACACATAAAAGGGAGACTCCGTAGACTGTTGCTGTGAAATGATAAGGTCATGCGTATCCAGTACACTAATCTCCCCTGTGCTCACTGATTTCACACTTCAATGGGGACAGTATGGGATCAGAGGGATTTCAAGGTTTCGACACACCTATACGGGATGCTCATAAACGAGGACAGGAAGAGGCGTGCAAATTTATTGCCACGACTTGTTTTTACTATAAAATTTGTACTAGCCCATTGATGATAGAAAGTCAATATCAAAACATTGATACACTTTAATTTCAAATTTAAAGTTGTCTTGCAAGCAAATTCTTCATTTTATTCTTTTTTTCATTTCAAACCACTTAAAGACCCCTTTCAAACTTTGTTTTGTGGGTAAGTCTTAAGTGTGCCATCTATTTAAAAAAAAAAAAAACTTTTAAGAAATGATAGTTTGAAAATCTGATATTGACGTGCATTGCGAGAGTGTTTGCAATGGGAGTTATGCGCAACAAACTGGTATAGAGCGGTGCAGGTATTTGACATGATTTTGTAGGCCAAAACGCGGAAACGAATTATGGATCCATCGTCCATCGTGGGTTTTTTGAATGGGGTTTTTGGTTAAATGGTTGAAATATGGTCTGTGGTGAACACAAGCTCAAGACATTTTCACGTTTTATTGTATAACATAAAAAACATCTGTATTACCCCACTCAAGATTTTTAAGCTGATCTTGAGAAAGGCAGTTGTTGAGATTAAATGTCATCACGCCAAACAGGTAAACTCCTTTCACTTTTACTGCATCATTATAATCATAATTGGGCTCTTACAAACCATTCTAACTCAAACTTTCAGGGAAAATGTTTTTAGATAAAAACTGAAAGAGTTGTGGGAAGCTTAGTGATGGTGACATTGGAGTCGTAGGAACGTGGTGTAGTTTGTTTATTGCTAAGCTGACCTTTAGCTTTTTACTTGCAACTACATATACATACTTATCATAAATATGTATATCATAAATGTAAGTATCATAAACTTTTGTTGATCTTAGAGCTTAGAGGTTGTTGTTGTTTTTTGTTTTTTGTTTTTTGCAATGACCCATATGGGAATATGGAATAATCCTATTGGGTTTTTGTAGAGGGAACCAGTGTGATGCTAACTGCTGATTGGCCTACATAGTGACATCATACCTGCACCACTCTGTAAAACAGGTTGCATAGTTTCAGGTCTTTTGAATGTGCTTTATTAAATATAGAGCCGTTTTACTAAAGATACTTGAAAGGAGCGAGCAAAGATTAGCATAATCAATGACACATATGCAGATTGATATCTAGACTTTTTTATTTTCCTTTCCTTGCTAACATTTAGCTATTTACATAGACTAAAACATCAACAATAAAAAGAACTAGATAGGTTACCTGGCGTTTCCTTTATAGTCCATAGACCTAATGTAGCCCCGCCCCTTTTTAGCGCTGCACTCGTTGTCTTTTTTCTTCTGGTCTGTTTTTTCACAGCGAATTTGCCTGTTCATGAATGAACGGCTTGTTTTAAAATCTTCCCGCTCTACTGACATTTGTTAAGACATTTGCTTTAAACATTACAATCCTCATGATAACTGTCGTTAACTTAACATTAAGTAAACTTCAAAAGCTAATTACTCCTGGACAGCGAAGTCATAGAGATAGAGTGCGGCTGCAAAAACTGACAATATTCTAAAGATGGTGGCGTCCTTTTTTCTCTGGTGCATAAGGTCTAAGGGAAGTAGGCTACTAGGTCCAAAACAGTAGGCTAAATGACAAAAGAAGTATGTCCGGATTCACTTTATTAATAAAGAGTAAGCAAAAATTATCCAGTTGGCCTAACTTCTGCGAGTACGCATACGATGGCCACTTTACTATCCCATGAGGCCACAGGAGAGGATTTGTGAATGGCAGTGAAGTGACGCAACTGACGCTGGTAGGTCATGTGACAGTGACATAATAGTGAATGTACAACATCCGGATTACATTCATACTAGGTGCTTTTCAATATCCCTCCTCCTCTCCTCTCTCCTCCGTCATCCATGACCTCAGAGAGATACAGAAAAACAAACATTAATCCAAAGATCCCCAAAGTCTGTCAATGCATACTACTTCAAACCAGAAACGCTAAGGCAGTGCACATATAGACACTGGCTATTATGTTCTTTGCAACCTCAGTCAGAAAATAACACCATTTTTCTGAGTCACGACAAGAGTGGGTAATAGACTCATTGGTGAATTAGGACATTCATTTCAATCCTCTCCTTGTTGTCCTTCTGTTTGAGCCTGTAGTCTGCTAATGCAGCCTTAATAGCATCTTCTGAAAGTATGGAGCAATGTAGTTTGACCGGTGGTAGATGGTGTTTTTGTTTTGCAGGGCTTCATCGATTGATTTCCCCCTTCATCCGACCACTCTGTGGCCAGTGAGCTGGAAGCAATGGCTGAGCCACAGCTAAATGTTTTGAATCTTCCATCTGTTATCTTTCCATTCTCATCCACCTGAACCTGTAGTTTCATTACATCCCCACATGTGTGTATATGACTTTGAAACATGCAATCCTTTAGGTACTTCTAAAAAGGTGAGCTTTCTATTGGGTATTAGCAAATTTGCCTATAAAATATAGATCATCTTTGCAATCTTTATATCTTGCAGTGCTGTGCAACAGTAATGATATCAAAACATTTGGCTACGATAAAATTCTTGAGCCACTTATGAAAGACCTACAGAGACTTGAAAACCAAAAGGTCTGTTCGTCCAGAGATTAGGAGCAAGCATGAAAGGAACTGTGCTTTTCGTCTCAACTGATAATTTTCATTTGCAGGCTTTCAGGAATCATTCACTGTTGACAAATTGCATGCAGGAGTGCCTACCAAACCAGTGCCCACATTGGGGTTTTCATATAGTGATCCACCAAAAGTGCAGAGGCTGCAGAGAGCTCGGCTGCCGCTACTAACGACTTATGACTTACTTGAGATGACTTACTTGAGAAGTGAGGAGGGTTCCTGAGGAGTCATGAGCGAGGTGTGTATGCCGAAGTGTTTATCAGCTAAACTTGACGCATGTATAAATTCTCAAACCCCTTCACATCGGTCACAATAATTGTAATTTTTACTTTACGTTTGCAGTTTATATAAACCACACATCTCAACAAGGTATCTTGTTTATTATTTTTTATGAGGACGGAAGGTGCCCACTTGAATACCCTAAAGATGTCCCCTTCTTGGCTCAGTCTAGACTTTTGTCGTGCTGGTCCATGTGGGGAGACCACACTGTTCTTGCAGCTGAAGGAGACCCACATCACCATATGGAAGGAAGCGTAATGGACGGAGAAGCATAGGTTTCTCTAAAGCTATGTCTTAGTTTGTGCTTATCTTGGCGAAAGCCAAGTAGGCCTACAAATCAGCATGAAGTTTTAACATCTACTCTTGTGTAATGGAAATCATGAATTTCTTAAATAGGCCTAACCAGACTTCAACAACATAAGGGCTGATCCTTGGGACGCTAAGTGACGCTCGAGTGAGTATTCCAATCATTGTATAAAAAGCTTTCATTCGATTCCTCCGTCCTCATTTTCTTTCCTTGCAGCCTTCCCTTGCATCCTGGGGGTGGAGAGCTGAGATGCGAAGAAAGGTAACGAGGATGCACAAATGAGAAATGAGAAGCAGCCAGAGTATAACTATAGAGCCTAATTTTGAAGTAGTCGTGATGTATTTGCTTTTTTAAAGTAAGCCTATTCCTGCTCAAGAGAGTATAGCGATCTTGGACGCAGTTTTTCTTCGATGCAATGAGACCTGCTTTCCTGTCTGTTCATGTGACGTTCGCTGTAAAGTAAACTAAAGTAAACATAAAGAACTAGCTACATACGTAGATGACATCACTGTATTTTTGCATACTGTAATGATAGACCTTATTTCTTGCATTTATTGAATTCTTAATTTAAAAAAAAGATTTCACAATAGATATAGCCTAGGCTTTTTATGATAGATCGGTTTTTTATGTCATTAAATATGTTTATACATTGTGATATGATATAGCATATCCCTATCATATGGTAAGGTTAGACGCAGCCTCCCGGTCTATATTGCATCCTGCTAATTGCTTTCCTAAGCACCTCTACATATATTTTTTAGAAGATATGAAATGTAGGCTAGCTCACATTGGTCGAACATGAGGTTGATGTTGTCTCCACCTCCCTCGCATGTGCAGCCCACCCCTGATGATGTGTAAGCTAAACCCCCACCTCTTGTTGTCCCCACGGTAATACTGAGATGGAGCAAGAGGTCCTCGCTGCAGTCTGTAGCACGATGACGTAGCTGGATGGTCCAATACGTAGTTGATGGATGTGTGTTTTAATGACGTCATTTACGCATGCGCAGTGCCGATCTCTGGATTATAATTCGAATGCATTGGTTTTAAGTGATATCTAAGCTCAATATTGTACTGAGATGATGTTCAAACTGTGTAGTATAATACTGTTAAATAATTATAAGTAATTATTGATGAACAAGTAAGGAAAATGCAAAAATAAGAACAGCATGGGGAAAATAAATCTTGTAATAATAAACTCGCATTTATGTTATACATTCAGAATTGCGAGAAAATGTCAGAATTCTGACTTTATAGCACACAATTGCGACTTTATTTCACCCAATTCTGTCTTTATAACATGCGATTGAGGCTTTATTTCACCCAATTCTGTCTTTATAACATGCGATTGAGGCTTTATTTCACCTAATTCTGTCTTTATAACATGCGATTAAGGCTTTATTTCACCTACTTCTGTCTCTATAACACGCGATTAAGGCTTTATCTCACGCAATTCTGTCTTTATAACATGCGATTAAGGCTTTATTTCACCTACTTCTGTCTTTATATCATGCGATTAAGGCTTTATTTCACCTACTTCTGTCTCTATAACACGCGATTAAGGCTTTATCTCACGCAATTCTGTCTTTATAACATGCGATTAAGGCTTTATTTCACCTACTTCTGTCTTTATATCATGCGATAAGGCTTTATTTAACCTACTTCTGTCTCTATAACACGCGATTAAGGCTTTATCTCACGCAATTCTGTCTTTATAACACGCGATTGAGGCTTTATTTCACCTAATTCTGTCTTTATAATATGCGATTGAGGCAATTATGTCTAACACGCTTTATTTCACGCAACTTTATATCTCACAATTCTGAGAAATAAAGTCAGTATGCGAAAAGTATACTCGCAATTGTAAGGAAAAAGTCGCAATTATTTTTAAAAAATGTTTTATTCTGAAAGCTCTGAAAATAAGAGCTTCGCTCGTGCATATTTCTATTCTTGGAAGATCAACGATTGTTCACCAACTCTCTACACTAAATTCTTAATGTGCATGTGCCATCAGCGTTTATCACCGGATCGCGTTTAAAGTCTGTTTAGAGAAAACGGTGTCATCCTCTAATTTAACAACAAATTATCATTTCGACAGAATCAAAACTAACTTTAGCTGGAAAACAACATTATTCATGAACCGCTATAAAGCCAAAACAATCTGTTACATTAAATTATATGCGTATCTATGTAAAGCTGCTTTGAAACAATCTAAATTGTTAAAAGCGATATATAAATGAAGATGACTTGACTTGACTAGTGCGCATGCGCGCGTTACAGCGTCCAACACGTATTGGACCATCCAGCTACGTCATCGTGCTACAGGCTGCAGCGAGGGGTGTCTCAGATGGAGATATAGAGAGACGCGTCCTGCCGGTGGACACATAGGCTACAGAAGAAAAGCTGTTGACATTGTCATTGAGACGTGGGTTGAAGAATTTATTGATGAAATTAATTCATTCTTAAGGTCTAAATATCCCTGTTATCTTTTTGTTTCTTTCCATTACTGATTTTACAACCGCCACCCTGAAGTTCATCGTTGTCATTTTGGCCGCCGGGATGGTGGCGTTTATCGGAGCGGTCATCTGCATCATCGCCGCAGTCCACAGCGGATCTCCACCGGCATCCGCGGCCGCAGCGCAGCCCCTGGCCGACAACCAGTCGCTGTCACCGGGCGCAACCGGGAAGGCTTTTTCCTCCGGATCCGTCGCTCGATCAGGACCGCTGGACGCTCTCCACGGCACTGATGCGACAAGCAGAGAACGAGGAGGACCGGAGGCGCCAACATTCTACGGGTTGACGGGACTAGGGACCGGTGGAAGCGAACAACAGGTCACCTACAGCAGACTCATCTGCACCCCTGTCCCCGCCGGTGAGTGCAACCCGAAAAACTTTCAGCAACAAGCGGACGACCAGTCGTTATACGCGGGAGAGGACTGGGGGTACCTCCGCACCACCGCTGAGGAGCTTCGACAGACCGTCCAACAGCAGAAAGATGAGATCCTCACCGATCAGAGAACTATACGGGAGCTAACGGGAAAGCTTTCGGAATGCGAAAGTGGCTTGAAGGGACGGAAGGTCCTGGAACGGAGCGCTGGACTTGGGGATGCGCGAAAAGACAATAAGGATCAACTCATGATGCGGGACGATGCGGGATCCTCAGTGCGGACGGCTCATGCGGTGGAGGAGCTGGGGTATGCCATAACTCAAATGAAAGACCGCATTGAGAAACTGGAGGTAAGAAAACCGTAAGATCTTGTAAGACATTTATTGTGGCTGAGAATCAAGTTAAATGATAATGTTAAGAATGGGACATAGAGCTTGAAATATAAAATTTAGTTTGTATATGTAGCAGTCATGTTGATTCCACGTATTTGTAAAACATAAAATAAATAAACTGGCCTATAATAACCTATGACATACTTATATGTAAGTAGGCTAGAAAAAAAGCGTAAAATACAGTTCTTGGATATTATTTTCCAAAAATAAATGTTGCTGTTTAAAAATATATTAAAAAATACAATATTTAAGAATAAATATCTGTGAAATGACATTTTTTTCAGGCATGAATATGCGGTCAGTAGCCTAATCGTGGCGTTTATAAATTAGTTCAAAATTAAAATGATTAAAGTCACATGACAACAAAATCGTTTCTCGCATGTTTGTTACGTCACACTGTCTTTGATATTACTGGAAAAAAGTTTTCTCAAATATAAATATAGGCTTTTACGCATAATATCTTATATTGCAGGCTAAATTTTGTTTTAAAAAAAAAACAATAGCGTACATTTCAGTCATTTAATTTAATGTAAACAATGGAGTATTTTGATGAGCTGGTGCTAGATGGCTACTTTCTGACCTGTTGATAAACGCTATTAGTAGGCTATAGCAACCTGTTTTGAACATGAAAGAATAGGTGCTGCAGTGTGCTTGTAAAGTTTATCCCTCCGCGAGTCTTGAATTGCGTTTCAGCTCACGTACGATCGTGCGCCTGTGCCTTGATTTATCGCTGTGCGCCAAGATGCGCGTCTCTGATTGGGTTTCGATGGAAACATGGGCTAAGTGAGTCGATTTCATGTACTCTTAAAAATAAAGGTTCCAGGAAGAACCAAAAAGGGGGTTTTGCAGTGATGCCATAGAAGAACCTTTTTTGGTTCCCCAAAGAACCTTTCAGGGAAAGGTTCCTTGAAGAACCTATTTTTTTCTTAGTGCCACAAAGAACCTTTTTCAGTACTGCAAAGAACCCTTACTCCAACAATATGAGGTCACATGAGATTGTGAAGAACCATTTTATAATCTGAAGTACCCCTTGGTGCTACAAAGAACCTTTTGTGCAAAGGAAAGGTTCCTTTGATGTTAAAGGTTCTTCATGGAACCATATAGCACCTTTGAAGAACCTTTATTTTTAAGAGTGTGGTTTACGAGCCGATGGGAACAACAAATTACATCCTCATCAGGACCACATTTTAGCATCTGATTAACCTCGATCTAACCGAAATCTAGATATAGCCTGCTAGAAGGAGCATTTAAACAGCCTATATTTTACATATCAAAGAAAAATAAAGGGTAAACAACACTAACAGCAGATATGCTGAAGATTGAAGAATGTATGTTTAAAAAGTACGGAGCCTCAGTTTATCAGTGACTCCTGCACGTGTGACAGCAGGGGAGAGATGAGAAACATGACACACTTCACTGAAAGCATATCATGGACTCCTGCAGCTGCGTTTGGGAGCTCTGCAAGGTGGTGCAGATGCCTTTGTAATGATCCCATCATAATAGAATAGAAATGAACTTGTTATTTCCATGCACATATTGGGAAATTGAAATTGGTCTCATTACACATCCAACCTCTCTCATACTTGCAAGAAGCCCCATCAAGGGGTGCGATATTTGCTTTAAAATATGATTCTGTTTAATTAATCATTTAAATGACATGATGTATTATTCAATCTTAAATTTAGGCGGGGTTTGATTTGTTCAGGAGATAAGATGCATAATTTACTCTTGAAAGGAGGTTAATAATTGCATTTTGAGTAATAAGAATGAGTAGTTTGTTAAATGCATTCACTTTTCATTGTTCGATTGCATTCATGTAATATTGATAGATGAGGTTGCTACATTACATCATACAGTGAAAAAATGACTGACTGTTTTTTTTTTCAGTCTGAAATGGCAGTGCCAGCGTTCAATCATTCAGACACAAGCTCACAGAAAGCAGCAGGCGCTGCCTCTAGCGCTGCCCGTACACCAGTGGCAGCTGCACAGAGACGAGTGGAGGATCTGGAAGGAGAACTGAAGAGAAAGATAAAACTGCTGGAGGAAGAGAGGAAAGCTCTGCGCAAAGAGACACAGAAACATCAGGAGAATATTGATTATGGACTGGACACTGTACACCAACGGATAAGCACTCTGGAGAAAGGTGAGGAAGAGGTCGGATTTACTGCTGGAAGAAATATTGATTTTAAAAGACTGATCTGACGAAAACTTACTGAGATATAGTTCAATCAAAAAAATGAACCTGCCATCATTCAATCGCCCTCTGGTTTTGGTGCTTTCTTTCACTTGTGAAACCTAAAAAGATATTTCAAGAATCGAAAAGAAATATACCATTTTTTGCAGTCCAATGGAAGTCATTGGGGTCTAATGTTGTTTGGCTCCCAGTGTTCTCCAAAGTACCTTCTTTAAAGTTTTGGAACAACATGAGATTGAGAAGATGACGAGAGAATTTTCTTTTACATATAAAACATTTATTTTCTAGATTTCCATTGTAAGTGTATTACAAGTTATTAGTTTTGACTCATTGCAAAATGATTTCCATTGTAATACACTTACAATGGAAATCATTTTGCAATGAGTCAAAACTAATGTTCTGATAATTACCAGATGCTGTCAACAGAGGTTAAATTGTATTGAACCTGCCTAGCCTTTAAACTGTTATCCAGTGTTGTCTTCTCTGTGCTTAAGTTTAATTTAATCCACTCTTTGCCTTTCATTTGATTTCTCACTTTTTTTTTTCCACAGGTGTCTCTGAGAACAAGTTTCCAGAGGGTTACAGGCTCTCATTTCCTGTACGGAGCGCTTCCATGTATGCTATCATAAAGCAGGAAATCCCTGTTCTCCACAGTTTGACTGTCTGCATGTGGCTCAAACCTGGAAAGAGCATCTTGGGAACAACAGTTTCTTATGCTGTTTCTGACCAGAGCCATGAGTTTGTGCTTCAGCAGTTGGTTCATGGGCCCATTGAGCTCATCATAAATAATGAGGTAGCGCAACACACCATGATATTTGACAGACGTTTTTACCAAACTGATTCTGATGTTAATTCCTTAAAGGAGTAGTTCTCTTTTGAATAAAACTTTTGCCGATAATTTACTCACCCTCATGTCATCCAAAATGTCCATGTCATTCTGTCTTCAATTGAAAAGAAATTAAGGTTTTTGATAAAAACATTCCAGCATATTTCTTTCTATTTAATGGACTTCAGTGGGAACCAAAACAAAGTTTTATAAGCTCAAATTGTCGCCTTGCTCTGTTCTGTGACACACGTTTGTGAGTCTCCTGTTCGAACTTGTTCATCAAAATGAACAAATCTTTTTTCGAGTCATTTTGTTCATTCAACAAACGAAATGATCGAATTGACTCGGAAAAAAGATTTGTTTATTTTGATGAACGAGTTCGAACAGGAGAGTCACGAACGTGGATCACAGAACAGAGCAAGGCGACAATTTGAGCTTATAAAACTTAAACTTTGTTTTTTTTTTTTTAAATGAGCGATGGTTTCGCTTGATAAGACCATTATTCATCGTCTGGAATCGTTTAAAGCCCTTTGAACAGTTTGCAGTTTACACTGAAAGTGTCTTTTGGCTGAAGAAAGGATGACATGGGGGTGAGTAAGCAAAAGTTTTTTCAAAAGTGAACTACTCCTTTAAAACAATTTGTTGTTCAACGGCGTTAAATCGGTAGTGCTGGGAACTCTGTTTTTTTTTTTTTCTTAATATAGTGAACATCTGCCTTAGCAAAATAATTCACTTGATCCATTGACAGAACCGACTGTCATTTGCCCGAAGCGACTTGTTCCTAACCATATGAATGTACCTGACTAGGTATTTTTTGTGCTTTTAAAGTGTGAACGTATAGTGCATGTTTACATTTAAAAAAAAACAACAAAAAGCAGTGCAGTTGAATCCAAAAAGGTTCTGTGTAAACAGCCCCTTAGACAGCAGATTTAACTATAATATATTTGGTCGTATAACAATAACGATCCAAACCTTATGCTTTAAATGCTCAAGCTCTTTAAAGTCCAGTGGGTTCTGATTGGTTGTCAATGTTTTTATCCGTCATAAGCTGGAAAAAAAACATTCTGAAAGTGATTCCAACAATATTGTTTCTCTGTGTTTTTATTGTTAGAGCAGTCATTCTATTAGGATTTTAAGGGATGTTTTTGGTAAAAGATGAACAGATGCTTAGATTGACCTCTGACAGCTCTTACGGAATGTTAAAGCATTGAATTTTTTTTTGCCCGTGTGTTTTTCAGAGCTGTAATAGTGGACAGTAAGATTATCTCTCAGGCTTTCAGGCTGGTCTCAATTATCTAAGCACATGGACCACAGGATCAGTCTTTGGATTGTAATTTGGGATTTTCTTTTTTGGATCCTCCATCCTTTAGGTGGCGCTGATACCTCTCAACTTAACAGTGGGCAGATGGCAGCATATGTGTGTGAGCTGGAACCGGAGAGCTGGAGCGTGGCATGCCTACCTAGGGGGCAAGCTAAAGAGTGAAGGAAGTGGCCTGGCAACCCGTCACAGCATCCGACGGGGAGGAACCCTCATGCTTGGCCAAGAACAGGTACGTCAGACTTTGGCTCTTGTAACTGGTTGCCAGACGGTGGTAGGTCAAGATGAGCAGCATTTAGGATTCACACTGCACATACTGGAAAACTCACTATGTTTGTTTATCCTTTCCTTTACCTTTTCCTGCCCTCTTCATCTCTCTTTCTTTAAACTCCTGCATACATTAGAACAAGTAGGGCTTGAAATCATTTTCTGGTCCATGTTGTAGTCCAAGGTTGTGCTTTAGAGGAATACTTCACCTCTGGAAAGATGAATGTGTATTTAAAAGGGGTCATTTATGTAGAAGAAATGTGAAATTATTTTTGAATTTTGAGCTTTCTAGACTGAGAAAAGCCAGAAAATGTATTTTTGGCTTATGTGGATGAAAGACAACAATTCCCAGAATGTATTTGCTTCGCTGATCTAGGAGGCCACTCCTACTGGTAACAGAGCGCAGTAGTTAAACAACAAGTCTAGGCTACTAGTGAGTCTCCGTGATGAGTCTGCCCAAGATTTCGAGATTGCCCAAAATGTCCGGGATTCGGCTTTTGCGTTCTAAAGTCGCCATTTGTTATGCTTACTGTAGCGAGGACGAAACTGAGGGCTGCTGGAGAACGGCGCGAGGCCGGTAGCATGATTACCGATGAGCGACACCTGTGAGACAGACCGGTCTCGTATCTCTCACGGAGGAGTGGGAATTTTATTAGCAATGTTAACACGAACATCAACCGATCACTTGTTTAGCGTTCATGTAAACACTATATTCATTCCAATTGGTGAATCTGAACGTAGTTAAATTGAAACAAATGGTGTGCATATAAACTTTGAATGGCGACTGCAGAAAGCAAAAGCTGAATCGCGACGGCAGGACATGTCCGGGATAAAGAGGATGAATGGTAACCTACTACTCCGCTTTCTCCATAGAACAAGAGCCTGCTAGCTTAGCTTCCAAAAAAGATGGCTGACACTATTGTGTACACTCTGAGAGTGAGATCCCAACCTCTATGTGCGGGTTGAAAACATGCGGGACAGCCCCTACTACTGGGTGTAGTCTTTAGCCTCTTGCCAAAAAATCCGGTAATTTGGAAAGCTGTAATTTGAAAATACTACAGGTTTTCTGCTAATACAAAGCTTAATGCTAAATCCTGAAGTATCCCTTTAAGTTGTGGACTGACTGTGATATGTATATATATATAAAGGAAATCTTGTTTCCTAAAAACATGTTTCCATGTTTTCATTTAGCATGGAATTCTTCTGGGAATTTTCTGAGATGATACAAACGGGGCAGTTTTAGTATCCTTGGCTTATGCAGAGTTTTATAATGCATTTGTGAATGTGTCTAGGGCCATTTTTTGATATTGGAATATAAGACACCTAAAAAGGCTCACTATAATGGTATTATCACATTTTTATGAGGCAAATTTTTGATTATCACTGGAGCTAAAACTAAAAAGGTCCCACTATCAGTTGTCTCAGTCTCAGAAATGGCCAAATGTCAAATGTTCTTTTGATGCTTTTAGGGCCGGATGAAGTTTAAATGCAATTTTGGACAACAACAACAACAAAATTGTGTTTTGGGTTTTTACACCATCAGATTTTACACTGATAACCCTAATATTTTTTTTCATAGTCTCACTGGGTGTTGCTTCTTAAGTTTGTTTAGAGTTTAACTGTTGCAATTGTAACGGAGGCCAGCTAGTAGTTGCTGTGCGAGTAAACCTCACTCCCCGATCTCAATAGGCGCTCTAGCGACAGACGCTAGAGGCTGCAGTCTTTAGCCTCCTTGTTAGCGCGCCTGACTCTCATGCCGGAGACCAGGGTTCGAGGCCCGCTCGGAGCGGGGCGAGTAGGACCCGGGTGTGAGGGGTTACACAATGAGTGCTTATGAGGAATAAATAAATAATTTAATAAAAATAATTAATCAAATAAAAGAAGTTTTACAAAAAACACACAAAAAGCCCCACATATATATATATGAAGAGTTCAGATGCAAAAGCCTCTAAGTGCCATTTGAAATTTTCTTCTAAAATGATCATTTTTATCAAGCTTGTATATTTAAGTTCAGTAATTTCACTTGAATGACAATTAATAGGTAATCTTCATTGCAATTTAAGTGAAATTACTGAATTTAAATATACAAGCTTGATAAAAATGATCATTCTAGAAGAAAATTTCAAATGGCACTTAGAGGCTTTTGCATCTGAACTCTTCATATATATATATATATATATATATATATATATATATATATATATATATATACAGTATATATATACAGTATATATATATATTCATTTTAAAGAATATTTAGAATTTCTAATATGATTTTTTTACAATAATTAAAATAATAATAATAATTATATTTTGAATATGTTTTCCTGTCTCCTGCAGAGCTCAATGGGCGGTCTCCGTTTCGAGGTGTCACGGGCTATGGTGGGAGAGCTGTCTCAGTTTAATGTGTGGGACCGGCCACTTTCACACGTAGAGCTCTCTGCTCTTGCCCACTGCAGCACAGGGATGCTGGGTAACATAGTCCCGTGGACCAGCCGTGAGGTAGAGGTTTTCGGAGGCGTCACCAAGCAACCGGCCGAACATTGCCAGCATCGCACCAGTGCCATACAGTGATGGACGCCTGAGGGGTTGTTTAAAGGGTCAGAGATGGTTTCAGAAATAGAAAAGATTCATCAGAAACCCAAGCCACCATCAGATATGTATGTTGATTTCAAGTCAAAGGTTTGTAGTGGTGTTTGCTGAAACAAGCCTCACGATCATTGCAGCTCAGGGTTAGTGTTTTGAACAAACCCTTAACCCGTAGTGTTAAATTTCAGCGCATATAGCTCGTCCCACACCATTTGTGCTACAAACAAGAATGATACCTCAAATTGTGTGACTTGTTTAGGAAGAGTGTGCCCTTATTTTTTAAGCAAGCCAAAAAAATTCACTTGGTGGATGATAAAATGGGTGCAAATATTCTATAGATTTACTGAGTCACATTTACTGTTGTTTGGTGAATTTTCTCAAATGAAATGCAGTCTTTTTAAAAGGAATCCAGGCGAACGATTTAAATTGGTCATGTGATTGACCAAAAGAAAGCTTCTTGGTTTGAAAGTAACTTGTGAGCTATTCTTTACATACTGTCAGTGAATTTTGGAGTCTGGGGAAATTTTCGGCCAAATTCGACCATAAGGGACCAGATTATCTTATCCAATATGATTGGCTCTTTACCACTTATCAATGTCCTAGCAACCACCTTAGCAATATACTAAAGAGTAAGACCATTCTGGACGACTGAGCAAACGCATAGCAATGCCCTAGCAAAACCTTAGCATCATGGGGCGGGTTTTGCATGAGAAAGTATCAAGTTTTAAATTATTGACATTTTTTGTACTAGTGGCAAACATCATTTAAAGTGCGATCTTAAGTCTCAGTGCTTGATAAAAGGATTTATTTTTTACCACAGGTCAAAGTTTGCATACTCTTTCAGATTTGTTGTTATTTATACAATGTAGCCTATTTGATTGAAATTAGATTTGAAAAACACACACACAAACTGCTGGGAATTTGTTTGCTTTCACTCTGCCATTTTTTATACTAGTTTTTTTTGTATATTTGATCTATTTAAGGTTTTTTTTGATGTTTTTGAATCACACTGTTTCTATGGTGATCACTCTATCAGACTGAATCCTATTGGTCAGGCCAATCCTGAATTCTCCTCCATTAAAAACCCTTTAACATCATCTGAATTAGAACGAACGACAGAAACATGAGCTGATGAAGAAGGCATTTGGCCAGATGAATACTTCAGCAATATTTCAATGAACAGCTATTAATTAACCTTTAAAGCCATAGTTTTGAAACCCTTTATAATGTGGCATCTGCAATGACCTGCTGTTTTCAGTGTTCCTGTTCAATGTAATCTGCAAATATCCACAGACAAACAAATATCTTCTCATGCTGAGAAATGAGCAAATATAGCATATATAGATTTATATAAAAAAAACTACTCAAAATTTGTAAAATAAGCAACAAACATTCCGTATGATTAATGTATATTATTTACACCACATGTATATCCCACCATGCCCCCTCTCTCTTCATAACTGTGACTAAATAGAGATCTCTTGATAAAAAGCTTATGTAAATTACATCACAAATACGATATGCTTTATGTGGATTATACTCAATATGGTTTCTATGTAAAATGCAGCAGGCTGAAAAAGGCCTGTTTTGTGGCCTTGTCAAACACAAGAATGCAGTCCCAAATGTGCAATCAGTTGACATATATATGGACACACAAAACTGAGATTATGGATGTCATTTTGTGTTGCAGTTGTTTTTAATGGCATGTGTTTTGAGATTCCGTGGCCATACAATTGAACTGCACAAGATCATCATAATGTTTTCAGCACTAAATATAATTTCTTTCTGATGTATAGTGTACTTGCTATTGTTAGTGTAATGCCTGTTTGTTTGCATTTCAGTGGTCATTTTGTGATGGTAAATTTGTACATGAACAAGCTTTGAAGAGTGGTTTACAAATGATTGCTAAATACTGTTACCTTTTTTCAGTTTTCTGGAATATATTTGTTTTTGAGTGAAGAAATGTCTTGGAAGTTGGATGTAAAGTTCTCTCTTTTTGCTTGAACATTTTTCTACACAAAGGATTTACTCATTTACATTTTTCTAATCTTTCTTCTGTCTTAATGTTCATTTCTTGAATTCTGTCTGTGTCTTTGTGTTGAAATTGAGATCAGATGCGTTAATATCTAAGATGGCAATGAGAATAAAATATATATAGCACAACAAACGCAGTGTACTCTTTCATCTCTCTCGCTGTGTTGTTTTTGTTCAGTTTTTTTTTTTTTTACAGAAGTAGAGGATGTACAAATATCCATGATGTGAGAGAATGTAATGTTTTTGAGAGGCTGTGCTCTATTTCTGTTTATTAGTCCCATTCATCCTTGTACATATTGACTGAATGTAATTGTACACACAAAATGCATGTTGCATGTCTTTGCATTCTAGTGTTATAAGACAATCATTGCTCAAAAAGAGTAAAATGACTGATAAGTAAAATAATACAAAAATTAGAGTGAATACAATATAGATTAAATAAGATTAACAGGAGCCCAAAATAATCTCCAGTGCATCACCAACGTATAGAGGAAGAGGAGGAGACTGAACAGGAAATGATGTTAGTTTATGACATCACATCAATTAAAGGGGAAACTGTTATCTCAATCAGGCAGGTATATCCGCAAATAAACAATTTTGGGTGAATTCTAACAAGCAATACCTGTATTTTAACAGTGTGCTTTCTGTACCTGTTAAACCGCGTTACACGAGAATGAACCTAATTGGTTCTTGCAAAAGCTCAAACGTGCTGCGTAACACGAGAATGGACCTCATTGGTTCTAAAATCTTCTTTACAAGAAGAAAAATGCTTTGTTTAAGAACCATATTCATGTGATTAACCTTAAATTACCGTGTTTAGCTGAGAATCTCCAACTCTGTTTGGTGCTTTGAAGTATTTTACAACTCTAAAATTCCAATAAATAAGTAATGCAGTAAAAAAAAAAGACAAAAGAGTACCCTGTGGAGATGTGAATAGTTTGGGAAGGATGTGTAGGAGGTATTTTAACCTCTAGTCTCTCTGTTATGAAATACTGTTATCTGTGTTGGCGGTGTGGGCGGTGATGGCAGCCAGACTTAATAACATCTGCGCATGGACCAATAAATAATAAAAGACGTGTGAGCCATTTTCAACAATCCTGATCAGAACTTTGGTTAGATTAATGCAGAACACTAATGTGGACGTCCCACATTACCTAGTTTCCCTAATCTCCAAAATGTCATAATTCCCGCTGGGATTACGCCTCTCTTTCGCAGATGATTCACGATTGAACTGCTTTAATGCCATTATAAGCAAAATAACAAAAGGTTTACTGACATGTGTGGCACACCAACCGGCTGACCCTGTTTTAACCTGAAAGGTTTTAATCTTTTTTTTTTTTTTACAGTCTATAGTTTTTAAACACAAAAACACATTTTTTTTTAAATAAACTGTCACTGAGCAGCCACGTAAAAAAGTAGGCCTACTATGGTATTCTTAGATATGACTTGGAGTAGGCTACCATGGAAATACACCAACAAAAAGTTAATGCTACTGTCCAAAATCATATGGCATAGAAAAAGAAATTCAGTGGACGGAGGCGGAAATAAACAGGTCACGTGGGTTGGAGGTTGCCAAGGCCGGTGTGTATCCATGACAACACCAGTGGAGGAAAGTGTCTGTGTACAGCGCGACAGAACGGTACGTTATTGAACTGTGGTGGTAAATGGACTATTTCAGAGCTTTAAATGATTTACTTGCTTATATTTGTCCATTGTTTTCAATCATGTATCTGTCGTAGCGCTAAGTCATGGTGTCGAGTTAGCAAGCTAACATTAGCTCGGAGATGCTAAAAACAAACGCTTAAGATACTCGACACGTGTTTGTTTGTATAATTTTCCTTTACTTTTACATTATAAGTTAATGCACTAAATAAACATATGAAAACATGTAATTTTGCACTAGCTGTTTTTATTATTTTTTTTACTTGGACTGGTACGACAACTTGGTGTGAATTTAGTAAGACTGGTTGAATTTGTAATTTAAGCAAGCTTTTTTGGGACTACTCTCACCGTTCTCTGTAATAATTAACGTTAGTTTTAAACAATTGATTGTTTATCTGTGAACATCTTTAACTGATTAATAATTGTCTGTTGACTATTCTTTAGAGTGAAAGTATTTGTCCAATGAATGCAAAATGCTTTTACGGTAATTTGTATTAATTAAAAACACGTGATAATAACAGTTTACGCGTTACGAACGTTACGTTTGCTGACTTTTCTTTTAAAATGTCAAGATTTTAGATTAAAATACATTTACGTTTGTATTAGAACTGGTCACCGAGTCCTTTAAAATTTGAAGTTAAAGTCACCATGAAATCTAAATTGACAATTATTGTTATTATTATTATTAAATAATAATAATATTATTATTTTGTGTAATATTGCAGTGTTCTTTATAATAAATCTGACGACATGAGGGCGAGACAATCTGTCACTCACATGAGATCACAGCAATAGCAAACTACAACCATTCAATTAATTTCCCATGGACAAAATATAACCCTAATAGAATATCACAACTAGTTCATGTCTACTTTAAATTTGCCTTAATAGTTTGTTTTAAATGATTTGTAGTTTGACAAATGAAGCTATAAAATTACAAATATTCCATGTAATCTCTCAGTATAAGGTCATGAAAACTCTGAATAATAATGGTTATCGGTTATACAGTTAGAAAAAAAAGGTTGTTTTAAAATTGTTTTAGATTTGTAAGTTTTAAGTTAATTATGTCACACTACTTTCAAGATTACAGTTTTTAAGATATTTTGACACATTGTTTCAGTGAAACTCCTACAGGGTCCATTCCATGTCAAATCAACCAAATTTCCAAAACTTTCCATATTCAAATGTTCAAAAATGTAAACAAACAATAGTCTAAAGAAAGACAAACATAAATGGTGATGGAAGCCAATATTTTTTCATGGATGTATATGAGTAATCCACTATTTTGTAGACTTGGAGCCAGATTACAAAGGGTTAAAATGACTTTAGAACAAATGCAGCATCATTATTTTATTTTTATATAGAGATTGGTTGGTCTATTAGTTAAATCTATTGACTTTGTATTCTATTGAGTAGCAGCACTACTTCCTGAACTTGTTCCACCTTGTTTCCTGTCTGTCATTATTGGCCAAATTGATTAATTCAGGTGTGTTTGACCTCAGTAGTCATGGCAACAATAATCAGACACACCTGAATTAATCAATTTGGCTAATAATGGCAGACAGGAAACAAGGAGCTGGCTTAAGTTCAGGAAGTAGTGCAGCTGTGCATAAAGCCCATACGCCTTATTCACGGCAGCGCCATCTTTGATTTTTAATGAGAATGAAAGCGAGGCTGTGAGGGATAGACATGCATCTCTTCAATGGGCTGTACTGTTATTTAATGTGTTTTCGGACTGTTCTGCTTATGAAACACTGGAAAAATATCTTTCCAAGAAATTTCAGTTGACAATAAACTCCCGACAATGTAAGCAGTGGAAAATTGTAAGTAATTTATGAGCTTTATTCAGCTTTTTACAGCGGATGCCATTGGAAACACGGTAAGTCTATCCCTCACAGCCTCACTGTCATACCTGTCATGACGCTGCTCTGAATAAGGTCTATTGCGTAGAATACGTAAGTGTATAATATGAGTGCCATAAATATTATTTTTCCAAAGTTTGCGTCCCTCTCACTCAAAACGTTAATTACTCCGTAAATAGCCTATACATTCATGACATTTAATATTTTGGCTTTCTTCTTCATTTATGTATTTCTTTCACCAGAAAAAAGGTGATCAAAGTCAGGGACCTCTGGTTAAAGGGATAGTTCACCCAAAAATGAAAATTAACCTATGATTTACTCATGACATTCTTGTATATGACATTTTTCTTTCAGACGAATTCAATTGGAGTTTATGTGTATATATAAATATATATATATATATGGGGGGTGGGGGGTGGGGGGGGTTAAGAAAGGCCTCCTGTGATGTGTTTGTGTAAGAAAAATATTAATATTAAATTAGTAAAATAACTAGCTTCCGGCCAAACAAGCATACGAATTCCACTTAAGTGTAAAGCACAACTTAATGTGACATGCGGTACTCCATGACGCACTACACTACTTCCGACATCACAAGTTGTGTAAGTTGCGCTTTAGACGCAATTATACTGCCTTTGGCTGGAAGCTAGAATTTTACTTTGTAGCATTAGCGTCTTAAATATGAATGTTTTCTAACACAAACTAATTTCTTTGCTTTAGAAGGCCTATATTAATTTATTTACTTGATGTTGGGGTACTCATTTTCAAAAATCATTATCAAAGTTTCCCAAGAGGTTTTGTAAATAATGGCTATATATTTAAGAATATTATTTCTATTCTCAATGTTTTTTTGATAAATTTACATATTTGATGACGACAGTCAACCCGCAAGAGAATGTTCGCATTTTGCTTAAAAACACAAAATAATGTACGCCATTTTGTAATTTTGCTTACAAACAAATGTTTTTCAATCTCTCTTGCTGAGTGAAAATGCAAGATTTTTGATCTTCTGCAATTTTTTGCTACTTAATGGGGTGAGAGATTTGACCTAATGTTCTGTTGTTGTTTTTTCCATCACTAATCCCTCTGTTTCTCTTTCTCTCTTTTTAGTAAAGAAAAGGATGGCTGAAACCGGTGATGGTAAAAAAGAGGATGCCGACTACAAAAGACTGCAAAGCTTTCCGCTCATCAGGGTGGGTGCAGCTCGACTGATGCTGTGACCTAGATAGAAAGAACCAGTTATGAATGCATCTGTCTGTGTTTGTCTGTATTAGGGTTATCATTCAAACTGCTCCCTTTTTCGCCCTTAAAAAAAGTTCAACATCTTTATCCATCATGCATTTTCTTTTTACAATCTTAATATTTTGCACCGCCTTGGTCAACTCAACATACTGCACCTCATTTTTATTTGACTATTTTCAAATGTAATTCATTCCTCTGATCAAATCTGAATTTTCAGCATCATTACTCCATTCTTCAGTGGCACATGATCCTTCAGAAAGCATACTAGTATGAACATTTGCTGCTCAAGAAACATTTCTTATTATTATTATAATCAAGGTTGAAAACAAGTAACCCCCTTAATTTTTTTGTGAAAACTGAATTCTTTGATGAATAGAAAGTTGGGAAAAAAACAGCACTTATTTGAAAAAGAATGTTGAAATAGTATTTACTGTCACTTTTGACATTTAACGTGTCCTCGATGAATAAAATAAAATAACTGCAATGTATACTTCATATTACTTATGTAAATACTTATACTACTTACATTTATGTAAATATAATCTCAGAAAATAATCTCGTTGCACCAATAATCTCGTCTGTTTTCTACAGCACACGGATATGGCAGAGGAGATGCGCGTGGAGACCATGGAGCTCTGCGTCACAGCCTGCGAGAAATTTGCCTCTAACAATGAGGTCAGTCGGGTTTGTGTGTGTTAATGTTATTAAGCACAGGCTTTCAGATAAATGCGCTCCCCAGGTCACACAGGTGGGGTTGGGCTCCGTCTAGTACTGAGTCAGGACGTTTCACACACTCGTAGTCGGGCCATCTGGACTGCTCTACTAGCCTACATGCTTTCATCTTGCTCTCTTTCTCGCTGGTTCGCTCTATTTTTCAGAATGCTGCCAAAATGATCAAGGAGTCCATGGATAAAAAGTTTGGCAGTTCGTGGCATGTGGTGATCGGTGAGGGGTTTGGGTTCGAAGTGACCCATGAAGTCAAGAACCTGCTCTACATGTTCTTCGGGGGAAGTCTGGCCGTGTGCGTTTGGAAATGCTCCTGATGTCACTTCCTGCAATGCCCACACAATTGCCAATATGAGATATTTATACTCGCGACGCGGACCCGTCTTAACTATGCAGCCCTATTTGACTTGACGTGTGTGTGCGTTAAGTGTGTGAAATTGTGTATGAGGAGACAAAAAGATACAGATTCCTATGCACTTCTCCAGATGAGTCTTTTTCCGTCTTGATTTTTAAAGTATAGGCTACGGTTTTGAGTTTAACACACAGATTGTAAGATTCTTTTTATAGCATTTATAATAAACGTAAGAAGTTTATTGCAACTGACTGCAGGACCTAGTCAAGAAATAGTTTTCTTTTCGTCCTCTTCCTGTCCCCTTTACTTTCTCAAATCATGTTCCCGGTCTTATCATGCGCAATTCATCATAGCACATCATTCCAAAGAAACTTTTGTATTTGTAATCCTGCAACCTTCTCTCAAGAGACTTTCCTTTTCAGCTGATGCCACCAATCCATCTTATTTTAACATCTCTCCCCATCAACCGCCTGTCAGCATTCTGGTATGAAACAGCTACTTTTCACGAGACATTCAGTTCCCAGTGGATAAAATGAAGTGCAGCCTTACACTTTTTTCTTAGTGAGTGTCATTTTTCATTCAGAAATGCATTTTATTACAGTAATTGGGATGCAAACTAACTTTCTTAAGCTGTGAATGTTATTCCAAACAGGATCTGCTTTCCTTTTTCTGACAACACGGTTGTGTGTGCTGTTGAACAAATCAAGAGTCAAATAACTATTAGTCAGTCTTTTTTGTCTGGCTGATTAACTGGTATGTAACGCTCACCCACCAATCAAGTCCTGCTCTTGATGATGAATATCCTATTTCACTCAGAAATACACTACCGTCAAATGTTTGTGGTCTGGAAGATTTCACTAAGGTTGCATTTATTGCATAAAACACTAAAATTATGTCATTTTAATACATTTTAACATTTCTATTTAAATATATTTTAAAATGTAATTTATTCCAGTGATAGCAAAGCTGAATTTTCAGCATCATCCCTCCATTCTTCAGTGTACTTCATAAATGGTGCTAATATGCTGATTTGATGCTCAAGAATTATTGTTTCAATATTTTTATGGGAACCGTGATGCATTTTTCTTCCGGGTTATTTAAATAAATAGAAAGTTTTAAAAAGCATTTATGTGAAATTGAAATCTTTTGTAACATTATACCTTTATTTACTCTCACTTTAGATAAATGTTATGCCTCTGATTAGTAAAAGTATTGGTAACACTTTACAATAAGGTTCATTTATTAAACATTACTTCATGCATTAACTAACATGATCTAACCATTTGTTATGTATTTGTTATTCTTTGTTAACATTAGTTAATACAAATCTAGCTGTTCATTGCTTGTTCATGTTAGTTCACAGTACAAGATTTTAATAAAGTATTAGTAAATGTTGAAATTATCATTACCAAAGATTAACAAATGCTGAATAAGTATTGTTCATTCTTTGTTAATGTTAACTAATGTAGTAACTACTGAACCTTATTGTAAAGTGTTACCAAAGTATTCATTTGAAAACATCGTTCTCACCTCAAATCATTTGTACGGTAGTGTGTGTAACATTAAAGGGATAAATATGTATTTTGAGCATTAATACTGTTTAATGTAATTCCATCCCAATATCCGTTTCAGTGCATTTGTGACTGAACATAAACGGATGTCGCATTTCTGTCTCTCAGAATTCTCGTATTGTATTTGTCTGGCAGGTTGTCGTAGGAGTGTGTTTGCTGTGTGAGGCTGTTCAGGACAGAATGCGTGTCTTTGCACTCCATTTCATGTGTCATTTTAAAAATGCATTTTCTCTCTGTCTCTTTCATTCTGTTTCCTGTCCAGCAGTGTCTCTCTCAGTGCGCTGCTCGGCCACCTGTTTCAGATTCCCCTTTCTTTTTCACTGTTGCTTTTTTTTAATCCTTTCATTCTCACCCCGGGAATCTTGTGCACTGTCCTTTTCCCTTCTTTGCATTACCAGCATCTGTAGAGCATGACTACTTGAATGTGAGAGTTATCCGATTTTTTTTTTTTAAACTTGACTTCTGTAGTCATGCAATAATACAATTAATACTCTTTTGTACTACTTTACAGACTGTAGTTTCACAAATGTCATAATTTTCAACTCGTTATGACCTAAATCCTGTTCTAATAGTTTGTAGCACTATTAGAATGGTACATTTTACCAGGTACTTTGTTATTACAGAAACGATTTCTATTGTTTATTTCAAGTGTGTAATTTCTGCATCACTAGTATCACCAAATGAAGTTCAAAAGTAATAGCCATTCTGATGAAACTCTTCATCTGACATTGGTTTTCCAATGGCAGATGATCCGCCCCCAAACTCACACCATTGGTTGAGCCGGTGTTATTCTGTCCAACCCAGTCAGGCCCCTCAAACAGATCGCAAATCTGCTATGTTGCACAAGTATCTATTCTTCACGTTTGATGCAAGTCTGAATTTACATCTCTGGGTTTTCAAGAATGACCTTTACCAAATGTTGTTATTATGGCAAAATTTAATTTTAATATTTTTTGACCATTTCTAACTTAATTGTTTGCTGTTTTAACACTTTTGATACATAAAACTAACTTGCTGCCAAAGTTTTTTCACAGAAGAGGCATGCAATTATGTTACAGACATCATCCTGAGAAACTATTATAATGCAAGTAATGGTGCTTTTGATTTGCTGCAAGATTTTATCAGAATGTTCCGTCCTAAAGTTCCTGCAATGTTTAAATGCACCCCTAAAACCCTATAATGACTTTATTCTGATCTTTTATTCAATGTTTAAATATTTTTATTGTCAACACTGTGCAATAATTGCTGTTTAGATAAATAAACATTTAAAAAAAGGAAAGAAAAAAAAAACGTGAGTTGTGCGTTTTTCCTACCTGACTTAAGTTAAACCAGGTGTTCCCCTTCACCTCCACCCTAACTATGTTGGTAACCCCTGACACCTTACAATAGCTACTCTGAGTGCATTAGACCATATATTACCAGATGCCTAATATTAATATTCTGACTGCATAAGACCCTATAGCTATACTGACCACATCAATTGCCTAAGAAATAGCTACTGAAAGCATCGGTAACCCTGGACGCCTAAGAGTCTCACTCTGAATCGGATGACTTCCCGTCCCCTATGAAAGCTATCACTATCGCCCTCAGATCAGAGGTAAGAACGATATAAATACTGTTCGTTTTCTCTCACAAACCGCTCATTTCGTGTCTTATGCCATCACTGTGTACTTACATTTATGAGTCATTAAATCATGTTTAATTTGGACTTCTCTTTGCATGCTCTTTGTGTTGGTGACCACAGACCTCCATTATATGACTGACAGACAAGAACTGTTTGACCTCAACATATCAAAATTGAAACTACTGTGGAAACAAAGACACCTACATCTTGGATACCCTTGAGGTAAGCTAAAACATACCAAAAATTAATTTCAAAGTGAACTATCCCTTTAAATCCAGCATCCTGTTTCATGTTTAAAGGCTACAAGCTCCTCCTAAAGTCCATGTCCTCTTCTGTCCACCTCATCAAGTTCCTTCTATCTGTTGCTCAATGAGATCAAACTGTTTCCTCTCTTAACAGTCTCTTCTCTTTCTGTTCTCTTCCCCTCCTCTGTATTTCTGAAAAACTGAGCTCAGTTGGCAGGGTGTTGCTGTGTGCCTCTGGCTCGCACTCCTCATTAACAGCTTGGCTCTCTCTGGGGGACTGCAGGATCTGCCTGACATTTTGCTGACCAGGAATATACCGCAGAGAGACTCAACGGGAAGAGGAGTGAGAGCCAAAGACCAGATTAAATGAGATCATTAGAAACAAAAACAAAAAATATGCTCTAAAACCCACGAGGGTGAAGATGGAAGAGAAAAGAGTTGAAATGAATTTGTCATTTGCTGCAGAACCGTCCTGCAAAAGAAGAGAGTGAGAGAAAGTAGATTGAACGGAGAGATGAGTGATTTATTAAAGACAGAGCAGCAGTTGAGGAAGATCATCTCAGTGATTTGTAGACCATGAACGTTCAGATAAAGCAGAAGAAGGATTACACTGATTACATAACTGTGTGTGTGTGAGTGTGTGTGCTGAAAGAGGAATGAAGAAGGGAACGGGATGTGAGGATATCATCAGTGAGGGGATGAGAGTGGGTTTGAGGGATGAATACAAATCAGTTTTTTTTTCTTTGACTTTTTTTTTCAGCATTCTGTATACTACTTTTTACAATACACATTTCCGGTTTGTTCGGATTATTCAATGCCCTGTACGTTAACATATGCAGTTGTGATCAAGCGACAGCAGGTTTTTGTTTTGATTATTGTTTTTGACAGTAGAAACGGCTGAAGTGTGTTATGCAGTGGTCGTTACTGTGATTTTATTCACAATATAGCAAGGCTTCACAGATATTATAGAGTGCAGTGGTATGTCCACTTGTTTAACAGAATGGATCAGCGCAGTCTCATCCCAATTCGTCATATAACTGACGTTTTGGGACGTCTTTTGACCATTCGTCAATATACGACTTTTTAGGGCCCCCTTAAACGTCGGTAGATGACGTTATGGGATCCTAACTCTACCCCAGACCTAAACCTAACCCTAAACCCAACTCGTCACCTAACTGACGTTAAAGGTAAAGCGTCAGTTGTATGACGACCCGGGATCGTCATCTACCGACGTTTAAGGGGGCCCTAAAAAGTCGTATATTGACGAATGGTCAAAAGACGTCCCAAAACGTCAGTTATATGACGAATTGGGATGAGAATGTGTTGAATGGATTTACTGTATTCTTTTCTTCATAGTGATTTAAAAGAATTCTTTGAAACACTTTAATTCTTTCTTTCTTTTTATTTTCACAACAAAAAGATTAAAAATAGTGTAATATGTTTCACAAAAGATGTGATGGACAATTGCCGAAAAACCCTCAGGGGGCTTAATAAGTGTCAATTTCCATAGAAACAATTATATTTAACAAATTAAAAACATTTCTATATTATTATACAAAAAGTATACGTATATAAAACAACTTACAATTGAATTTAGATCAAAAACCCATACGGAAAATTCAAACAACTTAGGAGCAACAATTTTACTCTCCGTTTAAACTGCTCTTTAGAAACCTCAATAAGTGATGTAGGAAGACTGTTCCATACCTTTGACCCTCTGTATAATATACTAAACTGTGTTTGAGTCGTACGAGAATAAGGGGGCCAAATACTACGAGTCGGATACTGGTGAAATTGATCATTAAATGAAAAAAGATTACAAAAGTACTGGGGAAGTAACTTTTTTATAGAGCTGTAAACGAATAGAGCAATTTGAAGTTGATTCACTTGATAAACACTCAATTAAAACCATGTAATGTAACAGTTACATTAACTTGTTTCCACTTGTGATGTCATATGCTAGTCGTTAAAGCTGCAGTCCGTAATTTTTTGGGTTAAAAATCATCCAAAATAAATTTTTGAGCATAACTAGCCATTGTTCAAAACTCTCTGCTTGCCTTAGCTCGATTCAAAACGGTAAGCTTAGTTGTAATAATGTTTTTAATTCCAGTGGATTTCTTCGGGAAATTCAAGCATGTCTCTGCGTCATTATGAACCCCTTTCGCAATTCTTGTTTTATGTTAAATGTTTGATTATTCATGTTAAATGTAAAACTGTTAGGGTAGAACAATAAATTAATAAATAGTAGGCCAATTTTAAAAATAAATAGACATGAGGCCTATATGTTTATTCACATGTTTAAAATAAAGCCAACATTTAAAAACATTTTGACAATTTTTTTCTTTATCCACT
This sequence comes from Cyprinella venusta, assembly GCA_038021265.1. Taxonomy (NCBI): domain Eukaryota; kingdom Metazoa; phylum Chordata; class Actinopteri; order Cypriniformes; family Leuciscidae; genus Cyprinella; species Cyprinella venusta. The sequence goes on from CM075863.1 coordinate 41,925,521, forward strand.
TGGAAATCTTCTTAAAATATGTTATTATAAACTCGTAGGGGCAACAAATGAACTCCCGACTCTCTCCTATGCCACTCAAAGTAAATATGAGATGGGCTGTCATTGGACAGTAAAAACTCTACGGTCGGTCATTAAAGCGGTAATGTCTGCACTTAGGTTTTATTACGCATTTAGGAGAGTATTGCAAGAAGCTGCTTAAATTAACTTTACTTTCGATGAAAAAAATACAATCATGATTTTTCATTAAAAATTATGCTACAATTGTACACCTTGGTATCAGATACCTTGGTATCAGCTTGTTTTCAGCAATGGTATAATTAATACAATTACAATGAATTTGGTTTGTCAGGACTAATTTGTGTTAAAAAATAAAAAAAAAATCTTCTAACAAAAATAAACATATGAACAATTAAATTATTATTGTAATATTAATTATTTTGAACTATCTTGAAACTATCCAAGCACAATATTTTGCAAGTAATACATGTTTAATCTTGTCTTGCCTGGATCTTTGGTGTAAACTCGAGAATACCTCCCTTTCAAAAATCTTACTTCCAACGCACCGCGTTGTCCTCTGAACGCCCCCCAACCGCGTCCATTGAGAACTACAAACCGTAATACTGCCTCAGAAGTCTGTCCGAAATCAGTTTCATGAGGTAGGCCTGTATACCTTTGTTTGCAAATGCTGCCTGCAAAGTTATTGTCTGATAGGGCAGCATGACAACAAAGTTTTCAGGATTGGACACCCCTGTAAATACATTTGCACTAAATAAAGTTAAAATGCAGACAATTCATTCCATCATTAATTCAGACTTTTGTATTTGTAAAGTTGAAATTATGATTAATAACAGACGTCTGCCTTGAAAGGTTTAAATGGAATAATTAAAAATTGATTTCTCCATGATTTTTACCTACATCACACAAATATAGCTTAAATGTGTCATTTCTGCTCCATTAGTGGCACCAAAATTGCAAAAATGACTGTACTTTAACAGGTTTCCCATACTCCCCGTCCGCCATGGCTTAATTATGTAACTGTTGACGATAGTTATGACGCCTCTTGTAATCTCTCGTCTCTCTCGCTCTATTTTCCTCACTCTGGGCTGAATGAAATATTCAGTGCTTGGCAGTGCGAGTGAGTTCACCAGCAGAGTGTCTCAAACATGTTCCCTCCTTCACGTGTGGAGATATGTCACTCACACTGTGTTATTTGTGTGCATGAGTTGAGCTTTCATCCGTACATTTCTTATCCAGACAGGAATTAGACTGCAATATGCTGCAAATAGTGCATCACCCCAAGCTTCCTCACCCTCCATCCTGCAGACTCAAACGGTTCCCTCTGAATTACAAATAACAGACCGGATGTCCATGTGGAAGGTGATAAGAGGGAGTAAGCTTATTGACAGAATTAGGAAGCTAATACACAAGAAAAAGAGTACAAAAAAGATGGGGGATGAATATTTAATCATCTGTCCCCGAGTTTGACAACCAGCCGCTTGACGCATACAGTATTAATAAACATGGCAGGCTGCTCTTTTGTATTTATGAGGAAACAGCAGGCTGTTGTCTTGAAGATGCAGCAAAGGAGTGTAAAGTGTGATGCTTTTTAAAATTGAGGTAAATAATATGCACAAAAAAGTCTTTACAGGACAGGAAAATAAAATTCATCGTATTTTAGTGAATTTTAAAAAGCCATTTTGTTTCTTATTTATTTGCTTTCATACACTCTAAAAAATGCTGGGTAGTTTTAACCCAATTTTGGGTGAAATATGGACAAATCCAGCCATTGGGTTAAAAATGTAATTTAAAAATGTAACCCAATGGCTGGGTTTGTCCATATTTTACCCAAAATTGGGTTAAAACAACCCAGCATTTTTTAGAGTGTAATCAACACTGGCAATGTTTGCAATGGAATGACCTTTATTCTGGCATATGGAACAATATTAGGGATGGGCAACGATTAATCGTGATTAATCATTAGCAAAATAAAAGTTTGACTTTACATAATATATGTGTGTATAGTGTATAATTAATTTGTGTATATATAAATACCCACACATGCATGTATATATTTAAGAAAAATGTGTTATTAATATGTCAAATATTTATATTTATATATAATATTAATTATGTATAAATATATATAAAGTATATACATGCAAATATTTCTTAAATATATACATGCATGTGTGTGTATTTATATATACAAATTAATTATACACACTACATACACATATATTATGTAAACACAAACTTTTATTTTGCTAACGATTAATCGCGATTAATCGTTGCCCATCCCTAAACAATATATTGAATATGAACACTTGCTATTTAAAAAATAGTTGTGGTCATTATGTCATTATATTGCATTTATTGTTTCATCTTGGAAATGAAAAGAGTTATTATTTTAACCAAACCTTAATATGTGGCCTTGTTAAGGGATGATCAATGATATTTGCTTCACCTGACTGGTCATAATGTTTTGGCTCATAGCATGTGAAACAGTTTCACAATATTACAGTTTTTTTATATATACATTTATATTATTTATATTATATTACTTTATATTAAATATAAATATACTAAATATAATATAATATATTTATACTTTATATAAATATATTATATTACAGTTTCTCAATATTATACTACAGTGTTATCATGTTGCATGCATTGTGTAAAATTGTAACACTGTGGTAAATAGTACTTCATGCAGGGGTGGATTTATTTTCGTAAAATATACTATTATAATTTAAGGCATTTTTGAATAAGTTTGTTTGTATTTTTTGTTTTTGTTTTGAATTTAGTTAAAATTAGTATTTTTATGTATATTGGAACCCTATTGGAATTGCTCTGTTTATAAGTTATTTTTTATTCTTATTTTATTTTAATATATATATATATATATATATATATATATATGTGTGTATTGTATTTAAATTTGAATTATTTTATTTTAGTAAACTCCTCCTGGGTGAAAAAAAATCAATGTAGTAGTTTATTCAGCTATCCTTTGTTTCCTGTCTGCCATTATTGGACAAACGGATTAATCCAAGTGTTCCTGACTTCAGTACTCACAACAACAATAATCAGACACACCTGGATTAATCAGTTTGTCCAATTATGTAAGACAGGAAGTAAAGGAGCTGGCTGAAGTTCAAGAAGTAGTGCAGCTGTGCATAAAGCCAATTTGCATAGGCCTAGGCCTATATGCACACTATAGTGTGATAGTCTATTGCAAATAGAGGCTAAGTCTTTAGAGTGCACTAGATTAATTAGTAACAACTTGGTAATTTGTTTGTGCTTTAGGGTAGCTGTGCATCTGTTGTGCAAGATGAGTTGAGTTGTGTGTGTGTGTGTGTGTGGAGACGCAAAGCCGCACGTAAATGATTTTCCACTGGGGATTGGATCTGAATAAATGATGTCTGCGGCGCTGCGCTGTACTTTAAGGATAAAGACATGTCAAATCCGCTCCTGCCAGTTGGCCGGCGCTTTAAAGGCTGATTTTCCAGGTCTCTTCTTTTACAACTGCTGCATGTTATGTAAAGGATCTTTTGAGATAATCTGAGGTCTGTGACTGTCTTTAGGCTGGTGCCGGTCTGCGTATGGCAATCTGATCATGTGCGTATGTTTTCTTAATTCCAGGATTTCTGACGTCAAGTGCCTTTTGATGTCATATTGAGAGGGTGCCTGACGGTTTGTTTCTTATGTGTATTCATTACTCTCTGAGAAGAATTTGCATTTTAAAGGGACTGCTCACTCAATTTGAAAATCTATTATCCTTTACTCACCCTCATTTTTTCCTGATGTGTCTTTCTTGTATGAGTTGTGTACTGTAGCCTATTTCACACCTTCTAAAGTAATTTGATAGCTTTTTTTTTGTGTGAAGAACAGACTGAAATTCAGACTGAAAGTCAATTAATCAATCAATCAATCAGTCAGTCAGTCAGTCCTGATGCAGCTCTTAAATCTCATGCATACCATTCCAAAGTTTGGGGTTGGCAAATTTTGTCTAATTATTTGGAAAGAAGTGTCTTATGCTCACCAAGGCTGCATTTATTCAATCAAAAAATAACATAACTTTTTTTTTTTTACATAACGTCTCTATTCAATTAAAAATATAATTTATTCCTGTGAGATTTTCAGCATCATTACTCTAGTCTTCAGTGTCACACGATCCATCAGAAATCATACTAATATGATGATTTGCTGATCAAGAAACATTTCCTGTTATTATCAATATTGAAACACTTGAGCTGCCTAATATTTTTGTGGAAACATTTTACTATTTTGTCAGGATTTTTTTTGATGATATAGAAAGTTCAAAAGAACAGCGTTTATTTAAAATAGAAATATTTTGTAATATTATAAATGCCTTTACTGTCAAATCACTTGATCAAATAAATGCATGCTTTCTAAATAAAAGTAGGCCCATTCATTTCTTCTTACTGACCCTGAACTCTGGAATGGCATGCATGTTCAAATATTCTGCATCAAAGTGTGTCACGCACCATTGATTTCAGTGATCCTGAATGTCATTTGGATCTCATGAGTCATTTAAAAATTGGAATTTTTGCTACTTCGAATATGTGTATGTGCAAATGAGAGACAGTATGAGAACTAATGGAGCCTATTAGCATATTGTTCTGTGAGCCTTTACCTGGTGGCAAGACTGCTACATCTGAGATCTACATCTAGCTGCATGTTTCTTGTGTTCCTGCCTTTTCTTTCCTTCAGAGCTGCATCTATTGCCAAAACCCTTGTCTAATCATTTGTGTCTATCTCTTGCAGAACTGTGACAATTGACAAGCATTGTTATATTTTCCACAAGAGAAAGAATGGCGTACAGGTTTGGAACAACATAAGGGTGCTGACAGGATTTTTCTATTTGGGTGAGCTTTAGAATAACCATACCACGATTCTCCAAAAGGAGACATGAACTAACTTTTGGAATTTGCATAAAAATGATCCCAGACCTGAAAGCTTCACAGCTTATTGGGGGACAGAAAGTAATTATGAAAGACTTTCCTCCTCTACATACAAAATATCTATTTTACCTCCTTAATAATTTAGTCTACTTATGGGGATTTACAGTCTTTCTTTCAAATGACCAAACATAAATGTAGCCTAAAAAATCATAAAGAACCTTATTCTGAGTTAAAGCTAAAGGAAGTGGGAAAGGACACAACAGTGAAGACAAATGTTTTGTGTGTGTGTGGCTCTTTATAATTGCACATTTGCATTTGCATGGAATTCTTCTTTTGAGTTAGAAGAAGAACTTGTGCAGGTTTGGAACGACGTGAGGGTGAGTAACTAACTATCCCTTCACCACATATACAGCAACAACTTACTGTATAAACATACTATGAAGAGAGATAAACAAGTAACACAAATGTGTGTAAAAAAAACTTGAGGATACAGGTGATTGTCCACAAAAAACCTAATGTTATTAAATAATGTTAATATACCAACCTATTTAATCTATTAAAGTGTGTTATTGTAAAATGTACTGGTAACACACGTCGTAGGGGAAGTACACAGTAAGTACACATATTTACCTTAAAGTAACGTCTCCAGCAACAGTTAAATACCATATAGAGGTAATAATGATGCAGTAAACATTAACTAAACAACATAATGTGCAACATAAACACTTCAATGTACATAGCTAACAACAACAATAAGAGAAACTACGAGTTAGCTTTTCTTTTTTTTTTTTAACTTAGGTTATTTATAGGTTTTTTTAACTTAATTTTAACAAACAATAGGCTATCTCACTCTGTATTTTGCTAGATTTATTTTTCTGGGTTATTGCGCCCTCTAGTGGACAACTATCAACACAGACGCCTAAACTATCAACACAGGCGCCTCAAGAGTCAAAAACTATATGGGATGGTCACTTTGAGCGAGTAATTTTGTCATTAATTTATATTAATTTTAAACTTGTTTTATTTTTTTCGTGATATATTCGCAAATATTTGTTATAGCCTACGTAGTTTTAATCCAAGAAGTGAACATTTATTTTAGCATTCGCATAGCCAAGATAACAGAACTGTGACTTCTAAAATGATATGAAAATCTGAATCTGAGTTTAGTTTAGTCGGACGTCATTACGTTTCGAACTTTGAACGGGTTGGTTAACATTCGCTTTCCCTACATCACTTCCGCTCATACTTTACGGTTTATGAGTCAGTTTTATGTACGGTACACCCATTCAGGCGGGAGATTTGGAAACAACTATTTCTATTTCGTACCTGCTCGTATCAAGTACAGAAGTATTCTTCCAGACAGCTGGTCATCGACAGGTAGGCTACGTAAGAGTCAAATATGCAAATGTTTCCAGATTCAGAGGGGTATGAGACATTGCTTCGTAATTATGTATTTGACACACTGTATCTGTTGTGTCGTACTATTCTGCATGATATTGCAAAGAAACGTAATGTTAATCTGTCGCCCTGTAAATCTGTGAATTAACAGGACACCGCGGCCCAATGGACCCGTTAGACTTTTTAACGAATGAAGAGTTGTTGCTGTTTCTCCACCGCAAGAAGACGGAGATTTCGTGCATAGAGCAACCGCACGCTTTTTTCACTCAGCTGCGCGACCACGACCTGATGACGGATGAACTGTTTAAGGCAGGAACACGCCCATCCCCTACATACCCTCTTTTACCAACTAAACCACCCATGAATTAAATGATCTGTCTATTGGTATCTCTTTCATAATCATTCATGTTATGGTTTGATGGACATGATCATTTTTGGTTATGTACCATGGCAATAGTTCTGTTTCAGCACATATTGCCATGTAATTCAAGCATGTAATATGGCAAACCCATGTTGAATGATCAAAAGTGACAGTAAAGACATTTATAATGTTGCAAAAAAAAAATATGATGGAAAATCCTGGAAAAGTTGTATTATGGATTCTGCAAAAAAACAGTTTAGTTATCTTCAACATTGATAACATTTTTCTTGAGCATCACAGCATATTCGAATGATTTCTGAAGGATCATGCGACTGAAGACTGGAGTAATGATGATGAATCTTCAGCTTTACATCAGGAATACATTACATTTGAAAAAATAGTCAAATAGAAAACTGAATTGAAATTAAATACTGTTTTTATTGTGTTTTTGTTCAAACAAGAGACTAAGAGACTGCATTTAAATGAGCAGATAAATGAGCATAAGAGATTTTCTTTCAAATGTATGCAAACAAATCAAAAACCTTGGAGTGAACATTGACTCTTCACTAATTTTTGATAAACAAATTAGTGCTGTTATTAGCGATTTTTCCATTTAAGATCTATTGGAAAGCTGATGAACCATCGTTCACGCAAAGATTTAGAAGTAGCCTTCCTCAGTCTTCATTATCTTGTTTAGAAATTGTCCAAAATGCAGCTGCAAGACTGCTGACTGGGTCTAGAAAGAGAAAAAGGACTTCCTCTTCACCCTTCCCCTTCACTGACTTCCCATTAAGTTTAGAGTTAATTGTAAGATCCTGATGTTTGTTTATAAGGCGTTGTCTGGCTGTGCACCAAGGTGAACAGAGCACAAGAAGAACAGATTTAAAGTTGAAAACACATTTTTATTCTTTAGCTTTTGGAAACCTGTAATTTGTTGTTGTTTTCTTTAATTTTATTTTTTATAGTGTAGTCCTGCTATGCACTATGTACACTATGCACTATGTGCTTTAGATCAATTTTATTGTGTTAAAATTGCTTTATAAATAAAGGTTGTTGTTGTTGTTACTGACGTAATGTATATCAAAGTACCATGGTATTATCATCAGTTACCATCACTTTATAATAGTTCACCCACTTTTAAAAGTTGGTGTGTAAAAGCACACTGTAGATTTACCTAATTAATTTCATTATTGTGCAGATATGTTATTGACGTCTGACCATACTTCTGATTTCTTTAATGTCTTTCACTGTTTTGTCGGTAGAAGGTGAAAGGGATGCGCTCTCGTGAGCAGATGCAGAAGCGCATCTATGAGGTTCTGGACCGGCTGGAGAAAGAGAAACCTCAGCGCATGCATCAGTTCTGGCGCTGTGTGTTTGAAGATCATATCCTGCAGCTGTACCCGACGCTACGCCTGCTCAAAAACAGCCTGCTGGATGGTCAGTGCTTTTCACTGTTTAGAGCTTAGCCCTAGCTCATGCTGCATTATTACACTATTACAGATTGAGGAAGTGTTTACAGCAGTGTTACTTTAATATCAAGATTTAAAGGGATACACTCCACTTTTTTTGGAAATAGGCTCATTTTACAACTCCCCCAGAGTTAAACAGTTGAGTTTTACCGTTTTCGAATCCATTCAGCCGATTTTCTGATATTTAGAAGAATGTCAGTAAACAGACAGTTTTTGATCTCATTGACTTCCATAGTATATTTTTTTCCTACTATGGAAGTCAATGAGACCAGAAACTGTGTGGTTACAGATATTCTTCTAAATATCAGAAAATCGGCTGAATGGATTTGAAAACGGTTAAACTCAATTGTTTAACTCTGGGGGAGTTGTAAAATGAGCCTATTTCCAAAAAAAAAAGTGGAGTATCCCTTTAAGAATTAAGAGTTTCAGTTTTAGTATCTTTTTATTCTCAGGCACCTTCAAATTCTATGAGAATGCTATGGATGTTGAGACGCAGGCAGAGAAGAGTGAAGGAAAGGAGGAGAAAGGAAAGGAGAAGAAACATACTCAAAAGAGAAATAAAGATGATAGAAATAGCAAGGATAGTGATGGTCCGGGTCCTTCGTCTGCTTCCACACCCACTAAGAAGAAGAAGAAGATACCCTCATTTTGTGAGTCCCTGAACTACAGCAGGTCCAGGTTCGCTGGTGTCTTATGCCTGTATGATATGTGTTTCCATCTGTTCTCTCTCCGTTTTCAGCAACTCCTGTGAAGAAAGATTTGGAAGAGATTTGGAACTTTCCTTTTTTTAAAACTCAGCTGCTTGTAAACTGTGGGGATAAAGAGGGCACTCTTTTTCGGGAAAAACTGCGTAAAGGTTAATCATGTTTACATTTTTGCTATAATTCATTACAGTATGTATTTATCATACTGTTAATGGGTTTAAATGCATGCAATCTTTCTCTCCTGTAGGGGAGAAGTGCATTTTTTCTAATAAACGATGGTTCAGCCCATCTGGTTTTGAGAAGTTTGGCGGGAAGGAAAGATGCAAGAACTGGAAACTCAGCATCCGCTGCAGAAACACACCGCTTCAGAAACTCATAGAGGTAAATAATGCAGGCACTTGCAGATCGTAACAGTTACAGATTATAGGGATCTTTATATTTGCTGGAAACACATTGTCCACTGCAGAAGTACTTTTTCAGTTATATATTAGACTATTATCGAAACAATAACGGTTATGTACTCTTGAGCTATAAATTAGGCCTGTAATATAATATTCGCTAATTTTTAGTCAATTGTAATTTAAAATGAACTTACAGTTAGCTAGAAATAAAAGTGTATTTTATAGTCTAAACCAATAACATTGTCAATTGTGCATTCGTTTAGGCCTCACATGCTTCTCAATATTAAAAGTTGTTTAATGGGAAACACACCCAAGGTCATTTAAAAAGACTGATTTTAGCCAATAGATAATCGCAAAATGATCATGGGACACCACATTATTTCGAGTTTGTCTACCTGTTACAAACAAATACATTTTTATTAGCATCTTTTTATTCTTTTATTCTACATCATACTAAATGTATATTTATTGCATCGATATAATTTAATATATAAATAATTATCAGCTGTTATGTTAATAATGTTATTAAGTTAAGTGTACATGCCAGGGACCAGTACGTGGTGCTGTAATTCTGCCACAGAGATGCACTAAAAACGGAGAAGAAGACTTGGAGCTGCGCATAAATATTAGACTCAAGATTCGGGAACTTTACTGAACGATTTAAACAACATAAATGGGCCTGGTACAAAATATGAAATGTCTTAATCAGACAACAGACGAGCATCATAGCATAAGAAAGAAGTATAAAAGGCTCAGTAGCTTCTGCAGCACCAACACAAGCATGTAATACGCAGTTGTTGTTGCTGTCACGTGACGTAGCCATATCTGATGACATCATCGTTGGCTGTACACACAAAAAACGTAGATTTTTCCACTCTTGGATGCAATATCAAAAAATAGTGGTTTCAGGCTCCCAAAACGCCAGATCCGTCTGGACGAAACACAATATGATACAAATTGTTCCTCCTTGTGGACAAGGCCTTAGTGTGAGGGAAAATGCACCTAAAACAAAGCAACAGGAGTACAGCACATACTTTAGTATCGACCATCTTAGATTAAAACATATGAGGTAAATAAGTAGCTACATAAAATACAGCAGACCCCTCGGATACACGTGTGACCTGACATCACTTCCCTTTTCATTCTTTCAGGAGAAGCATCTTCAGTGTCGACCGATGGAAAGAAAGAGGAAAAGTGCCCCAAAAGTACTTGTCTATCCTATTTAGTTTTACCTGTTTCTCCTTTGAAATTCATTAAGTTGACTCTGTTCCTTCTTGCAGAACATGAGAGAGCCGTCTCCTGAGAGCTCAGCCGAGAGCTCCAGCACAGGTGAGCACCGATCGTTCACTCTTATTCACACACGCTCTCTGCTGTCTGTCTGAATGCAGCTGTGTGTTTTATTCCTCGACACTCAGAAACTAGCGTCATTTCGGTTGAGGAAAGCGATGATGAAGATTTCCAGGAACAGCGAGAGAGAGGAGAAGGAACTGAGTTTAGAAGGGTTGTTGAGGAGGAGGAGGAAGAAGAAGAAGAAGAGATGACAGATCTGTCTGTTTTCAAAGCTCCCTGTTTACCAGTCACCTGCGGTTTGCTTACTGGGACTCTATATAAAGTCCGGTTTGCATCAGGTACGGGTTACTGCACTGAAGTGTGTACTAGTCTGCTGCAGAACTCAGTATGCAGGTTGTTTTGTCTGTATGGAAAGTTGAAAGTGTTTGTTTACTTTATGTTGCAGGGAGTCGAGGGAAGTGTATACGGACGGAGGAAAGCTGGTTCACTCCGGAGGAATTTGTAAAGGAGGAATCAACTGTCACTGATGGACACTGGAAAAAAGATATACTGTGCCATGGAAAAACTCTCAACTTTTTACTCAAGGTATCAAACTGAATAGAACATGATACAAAAGAGAAAAAAACTTGATTATTTATTTATGTATTTTTTTATTTATTAATGTCATTTTCAGAAAGAGATCCTGCGCATCCATTCTCTTCTGTGCGAATGTGTGAAATGCAGACCAGAAGACCCAGTAAGAAACATCTCCAGCTGACATGTCTATCATTCATAATCAGTCAGGAGAAAAATTATATTTAAAGAGTTTATTCTCAAGATTGTATTACGACTTTTTTTCTCAAAATTTAACAGTTTTTTTTCTCGAAACACAACGACTTTATTCTCGATATTTAATGAGTTTATTTTCAAGATTGTATTACGACTTTTTTTCTCAAAATTTAACAGTTTTTTTTCTCGAAACACAACGACTTTATTCTCGATATTTAATGAGTTTATTTTCAAGATTGTATTACGACTTTTTTTCTCAAAATTTAACAGTTTTTTTCTCGAAACACAGCAAATTTATTCTCGATATTTAATGAGTTTATTCTCAAGATTGTATTACGACTTTTTTCTCAAAATTTAACAGTTTTTTTCTTCGAAACACAACGACTTTATTCTCAATATTTAATTAGTTTATTCCCAAGATTGTATTACGACTTTTTTTCTCAAAATTTAACAGTTTTTTTTTTTCTCGGAACACAATGACTTTATTCTCGATATGTAATGAGTTTATTCTCAAGATTTTATTACGAAGTTTTTCCTCAAAATTTAAGTTTTTTTCATCGAAACACAACGACTTTATTCTCGATATGTGATGAGTTTATTCTCAAGATTTTATTACGACTTTTTTTCTCAAAATTTAAGTTTTTTCTTCAAAACACGGCTTTATTCTCGATATTTAATGAGTTTATCCTCAAGATTGTATTATGACTTTTTTTCTCAAAATTTAACAGTTTTTTTCTTGAAACACAACGACTTTATTCTCGATATTTAATGAGTTTATTCTCAAGATTTTATTACGACTTTTTTTCTCAAAATTTAACATTTTTTTCCTCGAAACACGGAGACATTATTCTCGATATTTAATAAGTTTATTCTCAAGATTTTATTACGACTTTTTTTCCTCAAAATTTACGTTTTTTTCTTCGAAACACGACTTTATTCTCAATATTTAATTAGTTTATTCTCAAGATTGTATTATGACTTTTTTTTCTCAAAATTTAACAGTTTTTATCTCGAAACACAGCAAATTTATTCTCGATATTTAATGAGTTTATTCTCAAGATTGTATTATGACTTTTTTTTCTCAAAATTTAACAGTTTTTTTCTTGAAACACAACGACTTTATTCTCGATATTTAATGAGTTTATTCTCAAGATTTTATTACGACTTTTTTTCTCAAAATTTAACATTTTTTTCCTCGAAACACGGAGACATTATTCTCGATATTTAATAAGTTTATTCTCAAGATTTTATTACGACTTTTTTTCCTCAAAATTTACGTTTTTTTCTTCGAAACACGACTTTATTCTCAATATTTAATTAGTTTATTCTCAAGATTGTATTATGACTTTTTTTTCTCAAAATTTAACAGTTTTTTTCTTGAAACACAATGACTTTATTCTCGATATATATATTCCTATATATTGATATATACAGTGCCTTGCAAAAGTATTCGGCCCCCTTGAACTTTTTGACCTTTTGCCACATTTCAGGCTGCAAAAATAAAGATATAAAACTGTAATTTTTTGTGAAGAATCAACAACAGGTGGGACAAAATCATGAAGTGGAACGAAATTTATTGGATATTTCAAACTTTTTTAACAAATAAAAAAGTGAAAAATTGGGTGAGCAAAATTATTCAGTCCCTTTACTTTTAGTGCAGCAAACTCTTTCCAGAAGTTCAGTGAGGATCTCTGAATGATCCAATGTTGACCTAAATGACTAATGATGATACATAGAATACTCCTATGTGTAATCAAGTCTCCGTATAAATGCACCTGCTCTGTGATAGTCTCAGAGGTCCGTTTAAAGCACAGAGAGCATCATGAAGAACAAGGAACACACCAGGCAGGTCCGAGATACTGTTGTGGAGAAGTTTAAAGCTAGATCTGGATACAGAAAGATTTCCCAAGCTTTAAACATCCCAAGGAGTACTGTGCAAGCAATAATATTGAAATGGAAGGAGTATCAGACCACTGCAAATCTACCAAGACCCGGCCGTCCCTCTAAACTTTCAGCTCATACAAGGAGAAGACTAATCAGAGATGCAGCCAAGAGGCCAATGATCACTCTGGATGGGCTGCAGAGATCTACAGCTGAGGTGGGAGACTCTGTCCATAGGACAACAATCAGTCGTATACTGCACAAATCTGGCCTTTATGGAAGAGTGGCAAGAAGAAAGCCATTTCTTAAAGAGATCCATAAAAAGTGTTGTTTAAAGTTTGCCACAAGCCACCTGGGAGACACACCAAACATGTGGAAGAAGGTGCTCAAACTTTTTGCCAACAATGCAAAACGTTATGTTTGGCGTAAAAGCAACACAGCTCATCACCCTGAACACACCATCCCCACTGTCAAGCATGGTGGTGGCAGCATCATGGTTTGGGCCTGCTTTTCTTCAGCAGGGACAGGGAAGATGGTTAAAATTGATGGGAAGATGGATGGAGCCAAATACAGGACCATTCTGGAAGAAAACCTGATGGAGTCTGCAAAAGACCTGAGACTGGGACGGAGATTTGTCTTCCAACAAGACAATGATCCAAAACATAAAGCAAAATCTACAATGGAATGGTTCACAAATAAGCATATCCAGGTATTAGAATGACCAAGTCAAAGTCCAGATCTGAATCCAATCGAGAATCTGTGGAAAAAACTGAAAACTGCTGTTCACAAACGCTCTCCATCCAACCTCACTGAGCTCGAGCTGTTTTGCAAGGAGGAATGGGCAAAAATTTCAGTCTCTAAATGTGCAAAACTGATTGAGCCATACCCCAAGTGACTTACAGCTGTAATTGCAGCAAAAGGTGGTGCTACAAAGTATTAACTTAAGGGGGCTGAATAATTTTGCTCGCCCAATTTTTCAGTTTTTTATTTGTTAAAAAAGTTTGAAATATCCAATAAATTTCATTCCACTTCTTGATTGTGTCCCACCTGTTGTTGATTCTTCACAAAAAATTACAGTTTTATATCTTTATGTTTGCAGCCTGAAATGTGGCAAAAGGTCAAAAAGTTCAAGGGGGCCGAATACTTTCGCAAGGCACTGTATATTGCTCAATATTATTGCTTGGCCCTAATCCTCTTCCGTAAAAAAGATATCAGCAAATTGCATTGGAGAAAAATGCCTTTGAGCTTATTTCCGTGATAATGATAACATGTTGTATCATGTTGTGTTGTCCTGTGACTAGATGGAACAGCAAAATGATGATGAGTGTTACACATGTCACTCTGGGGGAGATCTGGCGTGTTGTGACAAATGTCCACGAGCTTTTCATTCACACTGTCACCTACCGGCTCTAGATGGAGACTCACCTGGGTGAGACACAGAAAAACATCAAACAAAATCATTAAATTACACAAGTATGTGTGTTGTACATTCATCCTTCTGTATTTATGTGTGTGTGTGTGTGTGTGTGTGTGTGTTTGTTTGTAGGGAATGGATTTGTACCTTTTGCGTGTTTAAAACCAGTCAGCAATGGCGTGACTCCAGTTGCATGACTAAACAAGAAGCTTTATCCGTCCCTGTATCGCAATACAGATTGGTAAAAACACGCAAAAACTTGGCACATTAATATAAAGTATAACCACAAAAAATTAAGCTGACTACATAGGCTGCTCTCTAGGTTTAAAAACAGAAAATTTGCTGGGCCTAATGTTGTGTGTGTTTGTGTGTGCGTTGTTTGTCTTTTTTAGCATTGCCACTATCTCTTGTTACATATGTACAACGAGGACACCCAGAAAGTGTTTGTAAAAAATCCATATCAAACAGTAAGTTGTCTCCTTATTTCAACCTGCATTGTTTTACAACCACTTAAAAAAAAAAAAAAAAAAAAATATATATATATATATATATATATATATATATATACAGTATTTTCTCATGCCTTTTAATTAATTTAATGTATTTAGAATTTGATTATAATAAATATAATAATAGGGTAATCATGTTGGTGAACTTTACATTAAGAAAAATAGATAACTAAAAATAGATTAACCAGAATTGTTTTTGAACTTCCAGGTGCCCAGATACTCTGAGTTCATATCTCAGCCAATGTGGCTCGACAAAATAAAGCAAGATCTGGAAGGTGACAAGTATCAGAAGGTTGGAGCGTTCGTCTCAGACTTTCAGCTCCTTTTCAGGAATTGCAGCAGATTTAATCGGGTAAGATTCCCTGAAACACTGAAATAATTACCACATAATATATAAAGCGCCAAAAATAAATAAATAAACAATACCAAAACAATAGATCAAACTCTCATTAAAATGTAGTTGTTTTGCATTGTCCTATATATGGATGTATATCTTGAGCATGATTGATGATTTTTGTTATTAACATTGCAATTAATCAAAAAAGAGACACTTGTTTTTCTTTTGTTCTGTGTGTGTTTTGTTTTTCACTGTCTTGTATTTTGTTCTCTTTTGCTCTCTAAAGGACAATGAGTTTGGGCAAATGGGCGCCAGGCTGGGGGAAATGTTTGAGAAGGAGTTTAAGAAAATCTTCAATATCCAATAACAGCCCCCAATAATGCAATAATGCACATCTTTTTTTTCTTCTGTAATGTCATCATTTTATTGCAGGTATGATGATGTTCTCACCATGGGTTGCGAATGGCAATTTGATTATGTCTGTACAGAATATCTGCTACTATCCTCTTTTTCTCTTCGTCCTTATATGTACTGACCTTATTCACAGTCGGTGTCCATGTACTGTACCTTAGGTGAAGTGTGCCAATACTGTAATTGAAAAAATAATGATCAGCAGGTTACAATTTTATATACAGTACTATGGAAAAGTCTTTGGCGCACGTTAGTGTTTACACTCCCCAAAAATGGTTTTAAGCCTTTTGCTGTAGTTTGTCTGTAGGAAATATCACTTTACATTTCGAAACATTTCTTCTTTGCCATTAATTGTAATAATTCAGTGAGATTTTTGTATGCACAGAGTCTGACAACAGCCGATTGAATCTGATCTCACCATCATCCATCATCGACTCTGTGATAATTATATAGATTTGAAAATCATGCTTTTCCGCATTAATGTTGAATCACGGAGGCTACACCAGTTACTTTGTCAAGCGATCTCGTATTTTCTTATTTTTATACATGTATCAGACAGAGAAACAGTCAGAATAAGGCTACAGGTGAGGAGGTCTTTATTCCAGATTTCTCTGTCCCCATTTCTCTATCCCCTCACCCCTTTATGCCAGCTGTAAATGGTTTCTCCTCCCTCAGCCCCTCATCTTTATGTTTCTCCTTCCTCTCACCCCCTGGTACAGTAAAGATTGCGCTATACACACCACTCTGGAACTTACAACTTCCTTGTAAGGTAGCAAAACATGTTCCTTATGTTTAAATGGAATGTATACCTAATGCTTACACATGATACAATCCACTTTCCATATTAAGAAACTATTTCTCACTGTATTAATTTGTGGTACATTTCCATCAGTTGAAAAACATTCTTACCTTTTTAAGTGCCTAACATGCTTTTTGCACAGTATATTTCAGCATTATGTGTAATTTTATTATTTCACCATTTGTTTTTATAAATAAACTATCTTTATTTTAAAAAGTCTTAAATTCTTACTTTAATTGAGTTCATGTAAAAATGTTGTCATGACTTAATTATAATTTTTTTAGTGTTAGGATAGCCTAAGATTCACCAAAACAGAACATACAGTAATTAATAAAACACCACATAAAAAAAGATCAAATGCTGTCCACAGAATCAGATTACCGTTACTTTTTATGGATTACACTATTACATATAATTATTCACACAATGGTGGTAAATTATTCATAATTTATTGGTTTTGATATATGCTGCATCTGCGTACAATGCGACTGACATCTCAAGCCAACATCCAAAAAAAAGAAAAAAAAAAGAAGAGATCTTTTTGGGTGTCATACCATTTAGCTTTGACTATATTCAAAGAATATAGAATGGCCATGTAAATAATAGTATTCTAAATGAGGGGACAAAAGCACCTCTCACTACCATGCATCATGCATGAGATGAATAATTAGGCTATACAAGTTACTAAACACTGCTGATATATAGTTGTGAAACACTATCTTCATATTCAGTGACGCTTAATTATGCATCTAGACAAAAGTCAGGACAAATATATTGAAACCTGCAAAACTTTGTGTAATAAATCATTGCTGTTTTCATGTTTACTATTGTTTAATAGAGGAATTCAGTCAGTCAAATTAAACCTAAAATATTTACTTGGAGAACCCTGCGATTTAAAGTTCATTTTTTCCAATAAAAACATTTGCATGTTGATGGCCACATTGACATGCAGGTAAATTACATATTAATATTTTAGTGTTCAATGTTCAATTTTATTTTGATTGTTTTAATTTTCAAAAAATATACTATTTGTATATAATATAATTATTTGTATATATAATTATTTGCAGTCTATGACCCTGCCTGCCTCTACAGCGCTGCACTCGTTTTTCACAAAATGAAGGTAAGATACGGATAATGAACTGACTTTTGCTATGACATCCGATTCAAAAATTACAATTCTAATGATAACTTTCGTTAACTCTACTATAAGTAAATCCACTTCACTAACTAAAGTCTTCGACAGCAATAATGCGATAGAAATATAAAAGGCAAACGCAAAAACAGAAGTTCAAAACAAAATGTTAAAGATGGGTGTAAATGTGCATTTATATTGTTCAATAAAGTTTTTGGGGGGCGCGCCAGCATCTTCAGTCATACACGCCCCCTTCCCCGTCTATGCCCCTTGAATGCTCCACTCCCAGCCTAGAAGATCCCGTCTCGTGCAGCCCTCAGTTACCCCGTATTTGAGGAGTGTCAGGTAAATAACAAGGTAATGCTACAGTTGCTATTAATGACAAGTAACTATGTGTTTTGTTGAAAAGCGTAGACCGTTTTCCAAGTTGCAATTTGACAATAATATTATCTTGTTTAATGGATAAAAAATGTTAGCTGATTTCTTCTACTTTTAGTGTTTGTATCTCTTGCTGTTTTGCAGTCAAGATGTTGAGACACACAGAGAGCACAAGTATTAATTTATCTACTTGTAAGTGAATATTTTATTGTAGGTTTTCTTAAACAAACAGTCCAATAAATGTGCATGTTTCGGTTCTGTTTGAAAGTGGTCGTTCACACACAGAACTTAGTCGTTCCTCAGCGCTGCTTTTCCGTCGTTGTTCCACGTGCTCGTGCTAGAGCTTGGCTAAGTTAGACGTTGTCGTATTTTGTAGCGTCTCGCTCATGTGTTCTGAAATCGCGCTGCTCAAGTTAAAAGTTGTTCTATCGTTTTTTAAAAAACGCGCGAGAGAACTTCCAAGCTAGTATGACCAGACACTTCCGGTGTTTAGTACATTGCCCTGTTCCCGACCATGTCTATGGCATAGACAGTAAATGAAAGTCCCCCACTGCAACTGTGCCTGCAAAAAGCCAGATCAGAAGCTTTGGTTACCTAAGCAATCGTGTAGTAATTATTTTACCTAACTGTGGGGACAGCAGTTCAAACTAATTACCTGGTTCGTCACCCACAAAGATTTTGAAGGGATAGTTCACCTAAAAATGAAAATTCTGTTCCTCACCCTCAAGTTGTTCCAAACCTGTATGAACATATAGAAGAAGTGGTATGTTCAAAAGTGTTATATGTTCTGTTGAACATAAATACCAGGTATTTTGATGAATCAACGTCCATTGTTTTTAATTTAGGATAATGTTAAAGGGATACTCCACTTTTTTGGAAATAGGCTCATTTTACAACTCCTCCAGAGTTAAACAGTTGAGTTTAACCGTTTTCGAATCCATTCAGCAGATTTTCTGATATTTAGAAGAATATCAGTAACCAGACAGTTTCTGGTCTCATTGACTTCCATAGTATATTTTTTTCCTATCATTAAAGTCAGAGATATGTGGCTTTTCCTTTAATTATGGCTTTTCCTTTAATTATGCCCAAAGATAAATGTTTAGTACGACTGATTTTTTTTGATGAAAGACATCTGTACATATCTCTCATAAAAAATTAAATGTGCTTGCATTTGCCTAAACTGTATAAAGGAATCCAATTTCTATACTATCAAAGTTATATTCTGACAACACAAAGAGCCCTAACATTTTACAACCGATTGTGAATATCCACAACTAAATGATAGCTATGTTTTAGAGACCCACATGAATGTGTACATGGATCGGGGCAGCGCTTCAGAATCTCACTGGCTGAGTGAGATGGAAAAAGGTAGACAAGGGGAAAAAAGAAAGATGAATCAAAATAATGGTAACAAGAAGAAAAGAGCAAGAAATAACACATCCAGACTTCCAGGTAAGCAAAAACCGATGATATCTAGAATACACATTGTCAACTTTGAATAAAAACTAATGAAGTTAATTTGCAGTTCCAGTCAAGTAAACTAAATATGACATAACATTTGCCTCTCATAGACCTGAAGAAGATAAATGTTGCATCAGTTACAAGGCAAAAGCTAGAATGTGAAGTGAAGGAAAACTGCTCAGAAACAGGCTTTAGTAAAGATGAGAGAATGAAAAGATACTCAAACATTTTTGCTCAAAACAGATGTTTTTCAAGAAGTCAGAGATAAGAAACAACTGGTTGTTCGTTGTGGAAACATGTCAGGTTCTCTTCACAGAGTAAAGTATGACACTGGTAAGTTTTGTGTAGATTTGTTTTTTTACATGGTGTGAGAAAATTAAATTGCATGTTTAGTTTTTAAAAGTTAAATTGATGTCAAATCAAACTTTTGTCTGTTCAAAGTGAATATCATACATATATTTTTAAATATGTACCTAAGAGCTAGAGTATTGTGATTTTCAAATATTTTAACAAACCTACATTACAAAGCACTTTATTTAACAGTCCATTTCCTCATGTACATCCTATCTACACCCATTTCTATGTTCTGTATCATGTTTCTCTGTCTTAAGGAGAGAAGTGTATTTCATGTAAAGGGAAGTGGTTTAGTCCCCGTGAGTTTGAGGTGATTGGAGGGAAGGGGAGTCACAAGAGGTGGAGGTTTAACATCTACTACAGGCCATCAAAAGGCTTTCAACAAGTGCAACTACTGAAACTCATAAAGGTATGTATGAATGCAGTCTGGATGTTTGGCTGGCATAGGAGTAATTTACGGGTACGACATGTCCCCACCCTTCATGGATATACCTAATGCAAAGGAAACCTATCCAGTTGACGTTCAAACGTGTTAAATAAGAGGCGATCTGGCACTTGTGTTGTTTTTGAAATCATGCTGAGTGTTTGTTGGTAGTGTTATCACACAGTCAGTGTAGAGAGACTACTCTTTTCAGGGAAATCACAAAACAAACTGCACACAAACTCGTCCTTGGTCTTGATATATACAATCATTGATGAACATTTTTGAATTTAATGAGGGTGAAAAACTACAAGGGTGATTTAGAACTCAGTACCTCTGAGACAAACAAAAGTTTTACTACCAGACCATTAGGAATCTGATATTCTAATTGTAGATCTCTAACGTGAATAATATTGTAGATCACTAACGTGAATAATCTCAAGACAAACAGTGAATTGCATTATACATATTGTAGATGTAAGAATGAAACTATCACATTATGAGTTCTTAATGTACTATAGAAATTGATTTCTGGACATCATAATTTTATTTTTTCCTGCAATTGTTATTGTACATGTCCGATATACTATAGCACCCCCACACACATTCCTTTCCCACCTGCTTTTTAAAACAAAGTCATGCCATTGATGGATGTTTTAATTTTGTTACATTTTCTGAACCTATTTAAACCTAATTTTACTGGTCCTCATCTGATTAAAACAAACTCTTCTGTTTTTCGTAGAGCGGGGTTCTTCCAGAGTTCGGACACCTGAGGAAGTCCTTTAGACGGGTATATATATTATATACTGTAGCTGAGCAAAAGTAATACGTTCATTAGCCATTAAACAAACCCTATTCATATTTTGTAGTTCAAACTGTCAACATTACAGATTTGTAATCTGTGAATTAATTTTTTTCACCTGGTTTGCCTTATAGATTTCATAACAAATTATGATCCGTTGAGGAATGGCATGCTTTATTATCACTACCATTTTATTTGACCATAGGTGACGCAGAAAGATAAAAGGCGTGCAAACTCTGTGCAAAATCTGACGAGGAAAAATGAATTGCTAAATGCCTTAAAAGGTTTTCCAGAGTCCTGGAAAAGATTGTTTGCCAAAACCGTTTCAATACCTGTGTGTGGAATTGAAAAGGACTGCACATTGCAGAGGAAAACTATCCGGCCGGGTGAGTATCTGTACATTTCTTGTTTTTTAAAACCCACTCATGGTAGCAAAATATATGGGAGAGCATTACTATAATGTGACAATATCAGATTAGGTGTCGGGTCAGAGTTCATTTATTAGGTGGAACCAAACTCATATACGGGCGTTACCAGAAGCCATTGATTCTAGTTTATAAATTTATATGCTCTACTCACTCCCATTATAAAGCTTGGAAGAGCCAGCACCTTTTTTAAATATAACTCTGATTGTGTTTGTCTAAAAGAAGAATGTCATAATACACCTTGGGCTAATTTTCATATTTGGGTGAACTAACCCTTTAAGCCAGGCTGCCAGGTGTGTAGATTGCCAAATAGACAATTGTCGAGGTGTTTTTAATTTTATTTATATCTTTTATGTGATCATCTGCATTAACTGAGCCTAAAATGATTATGGCTTTTGCTTGTTTTCTACCACAAATAGACAGTTCTTCAGATGAATCCGAATCTGTTGCCGAAAGAGTCAAACTGGTGAGGTGCCCATTTACAGATAAATTGAAAAACAACATTATTATATTATTGTGTATTACATTGTATTATATTGTAAATGAGATTAGCATATGCATGATGTATCGTCTAAAATATTATTAGGAGATATGTATTAATTGTATTTTTGTTGTTGAAGGGATGTCATAAAATCTGCAAACTCTGCTTAAAAGCATATAGTTGAATCAATAACTATAATAATATATAATAACAATAAAAGAAGCAACAAAAGCTCAAGTTCTGTGGTAGAAATTTATATCCCAAATAACTAACTTTACCTTTATCCTTCACCTTAACCCTCAGTTACTGAAATGTACCCCAGTTATTGTGCCCAACAAAATCCTCTATTAACAAACAGATGTTAAGGATTACTTATATCTTATTCCTTCTTTTTCATAACAGAACAGGAGAGAATCTGTGGTGCCAGCTGAACCCGTCAGTAAAAATACCACAGATTCAGTTGGATCTACTGCCAGTGATGAGGGTTAGTGAGCTCTGCAAATTTCCTTTTTATATACATAGCATTGATGTCATAGCTAACTGGCGATTAATCGATTTTAATCTATTCTAAATGTCTCTTTTATTTATTTATTTATTTTTGTCCCATTATTTTTTTTATTGAAAACAACATTTGCATATACTGCTTTCGTACCTCATTGACTACCAGCTTCCTCCTTGGGAGCTGGGCTTGCCTTATGCCATTTAGGGGGATTTAAACTGAGCCCTCTTCCATGCTGTACCTGTCCCACAATATCCCTAATTTGAAGGGCAGCCTTTGTCTCTACTACAGAATTGATAATGAATTGTGTTTGTATAGTTACATGAATCATACTACAATGAAATGTTTTTAATTCACACTCTTTGTCCTTCCCCAAACCAAGATCCACCTGATTCACATCCTGTAGATGCTTCAGAACTTGGAGTCTCTCCTATCGTAGAGGAGGCCGTCCAGACCACAGGTGACCCAGCCGGAGCGGGACAGCTCGACGTCAGCGCTTCCCCTGCTGAATGGCAGAACCCTGTTGCTTCTGAAGAGACTCAGGGAACAAGGCAGCTGCAATTATATGAACTTCTGGAAAAACAGTTTAAGAGCATCAACAAGACCCTGCAATCAATCGATTTGTCTCTAAAGAAGCTGGTGGAAAAGCAGTCACATAACACACTGCCGCAATACATCAGTATAACACCGGCTGTTATAGAAAATCCTCAGATTCAATCCTTAGTCAAGCAGGAGTAAGTCACAGATGTTGTAAGGACTTGATTGGGATTGGATGGAAATGATGGGCTAAGGTTTGAGATTAAACAAAAGCAGGCCAGTACTGAGGAAGTAGAACTGTGGTCTGGGAGGCTGTGATTAGATGTGAATACATCTTCTTTAACTAATACACCAATATCTTTTTAAGGTGCATTAGCCAAGAAAATAAACATCTCTTTTGATAATCAATGTTTTTGTCACATGACAACATTCTTGTTTTAATGACATTATTTTCTGTCACTGCTTGAGGACAATACATAGGTCATAGACTCTGAATTTGAATCTATTATTGTCTATTTTTCACTCTATTTCTGGCCTGTAAACCTTTTTCAAAACTTTTTAAAATTTTGTCTTGACAACCATTGCTTTTGTAGTTCATTAGTCTTTTTAATTACACTTTTAGTTCTACTAAAATTTGAATTAATTCATTTTGCATGCTAACTCAATTCGAATTCAGGAATTGGCTTGGAATAAAGACATACGGTGTTTTTCACCTTAAAGGGGTGGTATAATGCCCCTTTCAAAAGATGTAAAATAAGTTTCTGATGTCCCCACAGTGTGTATTTGAAGTTTTAGCTCAAAAAACCCCACAGATATTTTTATAACATGTTTTTTAAGTGTACATATTACATAACGTGTTTTTTTGGGGGGTTTTGTTTTTGAGGGGGTAGCAAAAACGCACTGTTTTTGTGTCTGCCCCTTTAAATGCAAATGAGCTCCCAGCACAGAGGGCGGAGTTTCAAGAGCTAGTATGTTAGCTGCTCTGGAGCCTGTAGCTATAGAGTGGAAGTTTCCCCATAGACAGTAAAAGAAAGGCCTCTCCCCTTATTAGACATGCTCTGATATCACTAAACCAGGAGGAATGTCGTGTAGTCCCTACTAGTCGTTTG
Source organism: Cyprinella venusta (assembly GCA_038021265.1). Lineage (NCBI taxonomy): Eukaryota > Metazoa > Chordata > Actinopteri > Cypriniformes > Leuciscidae > Cyprinella > Cyprinella venusta. The sequence continues at coordinate 41,949,793 of CM075863.1, forward strand.
TTGTAGTCCTTAATGATTTCTTTAAAAGCAAATATCTTCCTTTGCTTTGAACTTTGAGGGTCATAACTTTGCAGTTGTTTATGCTCAAACAGCAACATTAAACACTAACTAAAGTTAGAAAACTGAAATCGTAATCAACCACCCCTTTAAAAAAATTTTTTTATTATTTATTTTTTTATTGAATGTGACTCATATCATCAGTGACTCATAAGGTCAGCACTGCTGGAAGGTGTGGTTAGGTAGAGCATGTAAAATGAAAAGTGATTTAGTGTGTACGTCATTATCTGTGTGTGAGAGAGAGAGAGAGAGAGAGAGAGAGAGAGTGCTAGAAAAACAGACAGAATGATGTGGACACAGCAAGGTAAGTTCATTAATGCTATTGGTAGTAATTCCAATTTAATGTTTTGAGTATTTTCTGGTCTGATGTTTTCTCTTTTTATTGTTTTACTTTGTTGTCTCAAATGCAAAACAGGAATGAGTACTGGAAGTAACTTTCATTTGCTTCACTTTCGTGAAGTAACTTTCACTTTCGTTTCAGTGTCAATACTCGTTTTGAACAGTCATTAGATCTTAGTTTCATTATTATCTGTACCATCTTAATTATTTCTTAAATGACTTGAGTAACTTCTGCAAACAGAACAGCCTGGAGAATTCAGTCATTCATTAAAATAATGTTGACAATATGATGGTTTGATGATGATTTCCATGTAAAAACTGTATAATCAATGTTTAGTGTGTTTGAGAACCACAGGTCAAGACATGGAGTCTGAGTCTGAATCAGAATCTGAATGGGATCCGGATAGCAGCACAGACTCTCACAGTCTGAGTGAGAACGACGGGGAAAAGAAAGGCAAACGAGGGACGGACAGAAAGATGAGGAAACAAACTTGTAAGCAAACAGGACCATCCTCCATGTACACCCAACAAGAGCCAAGCCAAAGACCCCATTGAGCTTTCCAAAATACATAACATTAAAAAAAATAGATGAACTGAGGAGAGATTTTAAAGAGATCGTTAAAAATATTTGAGACACAATTAACACTGCTCTGTCTCTTATGTGGGCAATCAGAATGTCATTAATGCCTCACATCTGTCCTTTATTTCAGACTCCAGACAGAATTTGAGACAAATAATTGAAAACAAACGTGAACTTCCTGTGACATGTGGAGATAAGGATGGCGTCCTTTATGTTGAGAAATATGATAACCGTAAGTATAGACACTTAAAGTAGTTATGAGTCTCTTGTTGAAGACATACATTATTCTGAAAGTTCAGAACACACCCAGATGCTCTAAACAGAAGTCTACAAGGCAATCCAGAATAAACTGTACATCAACTTCTGTTTTCAGTGCAGGCGTGCATATTCAGTGAAGGCGAGTGGTTCATGCCCACTGAGTTTGAGGAATTTGGAGGGAAGAAAAGGAACAAAAAGTGGAGGAACAGCATCTTTTACAATGGCACTCCACTCCAGTACCTCATTAAGGTGCATAAGAACAGCTTCATTACTCACAGTTTCAACCAATGAACACTTAAGTTCAGTTATGATTAGCATTCAGTAATTGTTAATATGGCCATGGGGGTTGATTTCGGTTGTGCCAATACACATAGTGACGTGCCTTTGGTTTCTATGCGTCAGATAACATGTCGATTAATGTTAATACTGCTACTGGTGTATTATTAAATCCTATTGTTCAGGTGTCAGTTCAATTGAATCATTAATAATGTATCTGTGTTGATTAGTAGCTGAGCACATCTTTGTTTTTTCTTTCTGTTAGGATGGTCTTCTGTCGCCCTTTCTGAACCGGAAGAAAATTCCAGTTCAGAATGAACAGGTTTGGCTGTTTTTATAACTAGTTTAGAATATTTGTATTAGACAAGATGTGTGTATAGAATAGCCTACTCAATGATATAAATGAAACCATGATTTCAGGCCTATGTCATTGACTCTGTAGCCTATGTTTCACTTCAGCTGAAATTGCACCTACACTATTATATATATTGCAGCCATTTGCTAAAATCATTTAAGTTCCATGTGATATTTCAGTTTTTCTTTTTTAATAAATGTGCAAAAATGTCAACAATTCTGTGTCTTTCTGTCAATATGGGATGCTGTGTGTACAATAATGAGGGAAAAAAACTAACTTAAATGATTTCAGCATATGGCTGCAAAATAACAAAGAGTAAAAACTTTAAGGGGGTCTGAATACTTTCCGTACCCACTGTATATGTTGTGAAATATCTTCTATATATTTTCACACTATGTGTTCATGTCTATCGCACAGACTGACTCTCCTGGATCCTCCCCAATTACTGGCCGCCTCAGAAAAAGGAAGGTTAGATCCTGATTTAATGACTAATTGTTGTTGATGACTAATATATATTGTGAAAAATCTTATATATATTTTCACACAATATGCTCATGACTGTCCCACAGAATGACTCTCCTGGATCTTCCCCAATTACTGATAGGCTCAGAAAAAGGAAGGTTAGATCCTGATATAATGACTAATTGTTGTTGATGACTAATATGTTGTGAAAAATCTTGTATATATTTTCACACTATATGTCCATGTCTGTTGCACAGAATGCCTCTCCTGGATCCTCCCCAATTACTGACAGGCTCAGAAAAACGAAGGTTAGATCCTGATATAATTACTAATTATAAATTGTAGGGATGGGCAACGATTAATCACATTTAAAATAAAAGTTTGTGTTTACATAATATATGTGTGTTTAGTGTGTATAATTAATTTATATATAAATACCCACACATGCATGTATATATTTAAGAAATATGTGCATGTATATATTTTATATGTATTTATTCACAATATTTGTAAGTGAAGAGAAGGTAGAGGAGAAAAAGGTCAGTAAATAAAAAGTGTTGTATGTATTTAGGCGTGTGTGCATATACGTATAGCACATAAATACAAACATACTATGCTTTACATTTACTGACCTTTTTCTCCTCTACCTACACACCCACACATACAATACATACACACACAAGTTGGATTGTCCTCCCTTTGCTTTAATGTCAGCACTTCTTGAGCTATAATATTATTATAATATTCACAATATTATGTATAAATATAAATATTTGATATATTAATAACACATTTTTCTTAAATATATACATGCATGTGTGGGCATTTATATATACAAATTAATTATACACACTACACAGCAGGGATCCGTTCGTCGTACGTGGATTACTCAATAGGCTTTATGCACAACTTACTTCCGCATTCTCTGTAAAACGGGTCTCATCGCTTCCGGTCCAGATCTTTTGTATGTGCTTCATGAAATTTTTTGCGGTTTTAATCAAGATAACTTAAAAGGAGCGATCAAAGATTAGCATAACCAATATTCCTCACATGTGAAGATTGATATTTAAACGTTTTATATTTTTTATTCTTCACAGTAACGTTTAGATATTTAAATGGAATAAAACGCCAATAACAAAGTGAAATAGGTAGGTTAGCTGATTACCTTACAAATCCATAGATATCATAGTCAGTACTTACGGCCGTTAACACTTTCTCTGACAAGCGGATGCGATGAGACCCGTTTTCCGGTTTGGTCACGTGACGCTCGACATAAAGCCTATTAGCTGGAATTCATTGCTAACGATTTAACATTATCCAGGATTGTTAGGTTCTTCAAAACTCATCCCAGAGATGCTGTCATAGCGACTGTCTGTAATGGGTCTGCACAATTAATCGCACTGAAACCGCAAGCGGTTTGGCAAAGGCTGCAATTATTTTATGCAGCTTGCAGTGCGGCTGATCGGTAGTAAATGATGCTCCATCTGAACACCAGAGGGTGCTCTCGTGCAGACATGCCAAATATGCCCCACCACAGAAGTAGATAGCATGTCCAGGAAATCTGAATAATCAGGAGATTGAATTGCTTTGATTGATTAAACACACAACTTCCTTATTCTGTGTTAGAAGCCACATCCTCTCACAGAAGGATGCTCAACTGCTGTCATGAAGTGATTTGAGTAAAAGCATGTCATTAAATGTTGTCTTTTGTTGGACAAGAGGTTATTAAATGCTTTTCATGTTTGAAAAGCTGTTTGACATGTCTTATAACAGTTTAAGTGATTCAATCTCTCAGTGCTTTCAGATGTAGCTGCGTTTACAGAACCGTACATCAATGACACCTGTGCATACAAAATAACTGAAGCCCTTGCAAGTTAAGCCATCGTGTTTTAAGTGTGATTACATGGAAATTGCGATTAATTGTGCAGCCCTAGTCCGTAAGCTCAAACATGCTCTGGAGCAGGCTTATTTTAATGTACACAGGATCTTTTTTTTTTTAGGCGGAGGTGTCTCATCGCAAAATCTTTACAGTTCACTGAAGCGTTCACTCCCTAAAAAGTCCCACACTGCACCATGAAACCCAAGGAGCATCAATGCTCACTATAGCTGCGTTTCCACCAAAATTACCTGAAACTATTTGTCCCAGGAACTTTTTTCCCGGACCTGTTGTTGTCAGCGTTTCCATCGCGGTCTAAATTAGTCCAATGGCGTAGGGCTGCATGTTTCTTTCCAGTTCCTGCTGGATTTCGTCCTCTGCTTATAATCTTAATAAAGTCTAAACATCATCGCGTGAACTCAACCCTGCGTGAACTCAACTATCAGCATGTTCGATGCCCAAGTCCCAACCCCAAAAGTTCCAAAATATCCAGTCTCCCTCTTGAAACCAACACAGAGGTGACTTGCAATTCATCAACTGGCCACTGGAGACAGTGAAAAAAAAGAAAAGTGTTTTTACAGGAGCCAAAAAAGTGTTTACAGCATGGTGCAAAAAGTAGTTTTGATCTATATAGGTATATGTTGATATAGATACTGTAGATACTGTATATAAAAGGTCAAATCATATGTTGTGAAATATGTTTTCACTTAATGTCTGTCTGTTGCACAGAATGACTCTCCTGAATCCTCACCTGACAGGTCCAGAAAAAGAAAGGTTAGATTTTTTATATATATATATATATGAAGAGTTCAGATGCAAAAGCCTCTAAATGCCATTTGAAATTTTCTTCTAAAATGACCATTTTTATCAAACTTGTATATTTAGGTTCAGTAATTTCACTTAAATGACAATTAATAGGTAATCTTCATTGCCATTTAAGTGAAATTACTGAACTTAATTATACAAACTTTATAAAAATGATAATTTTAGAAGAAAATTTCAAATGGCACTTAGAGGCTTTTGCATCTGAACTCTTCATATATATGTACATGTCCAGATCCTGATATGCTGACTTTACTTTTTAGATGTTCCACATCTCTGACATGCATATTTTCTTTTTTTTCACAGTGCCGAAAACAGTTGCGCTACTCCAGCTCTGGTCCGTACAATAATTTTACGAAACCATATAAACTATGTGTTTGTATGTGTATATATATTTGACAACATATTTAACATATATACAAATATATGTATATTTGTTGTAGAATCAGAGGGGAGGATCAATGGCAGTGAAGATGGGGATGTTCACAACGATGATGTCAGTGACGTTTTTGACATGAGTGTATTTGAAGGTAAAACCCTACCTGTTACCTGCGGTTCTGGCTCTGGCATCCTACACAAATATCGCTTTGCCACAGGTGTGTGAGTGGGCATATTTCTTACATTGTTGACTACAAATGTTTATATATTGTGTGTTGATCAAAAATGTTTTACATTTATAAATACAATGCAAAACAATTTAAGCACACCTAAAAAGTCTGATGTTGCATTGGATACAATTATCAAACCAAGTGTCATAGCACAATCTAGCACAAACATACTTTATCACTTTATTTTTTTTTACATATTATTCAGGCAAAAACGTGTTTAGTCAAACATATCCATACATACTTAATCTGATTAACTGCACCTATGGTAGAGTATATATACACTAAAAATCACCAAAATGCCAGCTTATTAAAAGTCACTGAGCTAAGGTAGTCTGTCTCAATTGCAGGTGTCACTTAATTTTATATTTTGTGTCTATGGCAATGACATTCAGATATTTTAAATACTTTTTTGTGATGATGCATAACTATAAAAGATTATTAAACTATGATACAAAGTATGGTTCAATGTTGTTATCTCAGGGCATTGTGGGAGATGCATAAGGACAAAAGACTTCTGGCTGAGCCCTGAGGATTTCACCATATTGAACAAACCAGATGGAACATGGAGGAAAGACATTGAGACCTATGGGATTCCTCTAGGAAAACTAATAATGGTAAAAAATGTCAGAAACTTCACATTTAAAACTCTTTAAAGTAATTTCACTCACCATTCTGACATTCTTTCCAGAAAGGAGTTTTGGAACTGCATTTTATAAACTGTGATTGTGAGATTTGTAAAGAACCAGATCATTACCTAGTAAGACATCATCATCATCATCTCACAATTACCATGTCAGAATATCAGCATGACCACCAAACTTTTCTGAAATCTTTAAATGCTTTATTTCTTTATGAACTCTTGTCCCTGCAGAATGATGACGTGTGTTTCGTGTGTGACTCTAAGGGAGATCTGGTGTGTTGTGACGAATGTCCACGAGCTTTTCATTCACACTGTCACCTACCAGCTGTAGATGGAGACTCACCTGGGTGAGAGAGAGAGAAAACCTTTACCTGGTCTATACAGTTGACTTGTGTAATATTGTGTGTTTTGTCTGTACTGAAGCCAGTGGAGCTGCACATTCTGTGTGATAGAGAATATGGAGGATTCCAGTCAAAAGACCCAACAGGACGTTTTGAGCAGTCCAGTCTCTCGGTACACACAGGTAAAAAAGATCTCCTTCCTGTCTCCCTGTAAGCCTGTCTTAGGCATCTTACATTACGGACATTGCAGTTTATTAGCTTGTTCACATCTGCAGTCCTCATGCCTCCTGCAGCAGGATTAAGGCCCGTTCACACAGGTGATCAGGGAGCCTTCAGCATCTTTCTCCTTGTGTTTTTCAGAGTTCATAGAAAGATCTCTTTAGTGTCCTTAAAGAAACTCTATAAGAAACAAAACTGCATGCATTTTGTAGAATAACATGTTTTTGGTTGTGCTTTGCGTGACTGTGCAGATGACTATGGTTCTTATATATATATATAAATATATATATATATATATATATATATATATATATATATATATATATATATATATATATATATATATAAGAACCATAGTCATCTGCACAATATATATATATATATATATATATATATATATATATAAAGAGAAAGAGAGAGATTATCCTAGTGCTCATAAAATATTTACTACTAATGAAAGATATTACCAGTTTATATGGAAAGGGTCTCAAGCTTTTAGGTGAAGATGTTACTGTAGCTTTACTTATTAACAGACACTGTACTTCCTTGAAAATAAATTCCAGCACAACAGCCATAATGGAATAACCCTTCACAATTTCAATTTCAATTTATTGATGGATAGCCCCTTGAGATGCAACATCTCATTTTCAAGAGGGTCCAAAACATAAAACAACACAAACAACAGCAAAAAAAAAAAAAATACATATTTTTATATATACATATATACATACACACATACATACATACACACATAATTTAATTAAGCTGCGTCACACACAGTTACCATAAACCCAAAATACACCTTAGCTCCAACATAACTATCACAAAAAAAAGCACACAACAATTGCTCATTATACAATTGGAATCATAATACAGGAAATTTAGTAAACAAAAAGGTGCCACAGAAAAAGGACCGAGGTTGAATCAACAAGAGGTAAATCAATTAGACAAATCCAATAAACAATAGACAGTAACAACAATACAACTTAGGCCAAAATCAGTAGCATGCACATACAGTGTTTAGATATTGAAATAGAGTTAACTTAAATCTACGAAAAGATAAGATAGACCTCAAGAAAAGAGGAAGATTGTTCCAATCATGAGTAGCTTTATAGTGAAATGGTTTTCTACCAGTGGTTGAAAATATTCCTGGTACAGTAAAGACAAGAGATTGCATATCACGAACAGGATACAAAGAGCTGCGTGGAACCAAGAGTTCACTCAAGTAAGGAGGACATTCGAAATAGGCACATTTGAAAATAAAAAGAAACCAATGAAAGTCTCTTCTTGATTTCGGCTGAAGCCAATTCAAGGATGCATACAATACACAATGATGTGTTTTAAAAGGACACCTCAAAACAAATCTACATAAAGAGTTAAATACAACATTGAGCGGCCTAAGAGTAGCTTCACTAGTGTTCATGTAAACAATATCAGCATAATCAACAATAGGCAGAATCAACTGGGAAATTAACCTTTTCCTAACTTCAAATGTAAAGCAATTAACAGATTTATAAAGTGTACTGAGACAACCATATACTCTCTTTGTGATATAGTCAATGTGAGGTTTAAAGGTAAGTTCGGAATCAATCCACAACCCAAGATACTTAAAAATTTCAGATTTCACCATAGAAGACCAATCAGCAAAATACAGTTTTAAGTTGAGAGCACCAGGACTTCTATGCCTCGTCCCAAACATACAACATGACTTGTCCATATTCAACAATAGGTTGTTCCTGTGAAGCCATTTTTGAATCTTCCTAAAGTCATCTTGTAATCTATTCTGAATCAGGTGAATGTCAGAGTCAGCAGTATAATAGATAATGCTCTACAATGAGCTACATATGGCAGCTTATCTGTTCAATAAAATACCGTACTCAGCTGTTGAGTAATAAAAACACCATCTCTGTGTCACTTTTACCATATTTCCAATCCCTCAGTTCTCACCAGCTCTGAAAAACCAAGCCAATGTTGATTCTCATTTTATTAAACCCTCTGTCACACTTCTCCATTTACGGATATGACAAATGACGTATGTACACAATTTACCGCAAAAACTATTCAGACATGTCTAAAATATAAACACTTGTTTTTGTCCTAACCAGATTTACTGTTATGATGTATTGACAATGGCATTAGTATATTTTAAGATATACTAATGTCAATGGAATCTGCTTTCAGTTAAAACAGCTCAACGTGTATTTTTTGTCTGGGACTACACTTGAGCCTTGTCTGTGAAACCAGGCATTGGTGTCTTTTATGGACTGTTATACTGCAATAACTGTTTATGGTTCATCGAACTAACATGAAAAACATTGTTTAAAGCCTTTCCAGTAAAGATCTGTAAAGCTTTTTTAGGGGGGATTTTACAAATGTATCTTAAAAATACAGTATCCTGAAAAAGGGACATTTATCTTTTTTGAGTGGGGTGAGTAGGATATTTTTAGCCAGATGGCATTTACACCTTCATCCAGTTTTACTCCTGTGTGATTTTTTTTTTTTAATTTTATTTAGTGATCCGATCACAAAATGCAAATTGCCGATCCCTGGCTAAATGCAAATTGCCACTTACATATTACATAAGGTTGCATTAAATGTAACCTGTCTGAAAACAGTGCTGTGTTTGGTGAGAGAAATAAGAAAAACAAGATTCCAAGTGTAATCCAAGTGAAATAAATAATATTTTTGATCAGGTGAGTAAAGCATCATAGCACAGAAAAAGTAAAGCATAACCTCATTACATGTTATTTACATTGCTGAGTGGAGATTATTAAAGCTAATTTGCATTTACACCTTCATTAAATGAGATCAGCATGTGTTATATAGTGATCTAATTTGAGTGGGTCTTGAGTGCATTTACACCTGGCTTTCAATGTTGTCAAGTGTGATGATGATCTGATCATGATACATGACATATGATGCACATAGAGTACACTGTTTTAACACCGTTTTTTTTACAGAACTGCCAGTGTTTGCTGTTACAACTGCTACATGACTGCATGACAGACCCCTGCACTAATGTAAATCTCTTCATCTGTCTCTATTTGTCATGAAATGATTTCTCTGTCATTATTTAAAGGTCTTATATGTGATGTACATACATGTGACGTCTGCACTGATGTTGTTCAGGTTCCAGGATACAGTAAGAATATTTGTGGACCCATGATGCTGGGCAGAGTGAAGCTGGAGCTGGAAAATAACGATTATCAAACAGTACAAGAGTTTGTCTCAGATATTAGACACATTTTCAACAACATTTGCATCTCCAGCGCAGTGAGTTTTTTTTTTTTTTTTTTTTTTACTTTTTCAAATGTTGAAAGAGTTATTTTTTTTCTATGTTGCCTTATATACATACATACATACATACATATATACAGTATATATATACTCACTTTTCTCTCTCTCTCTCTCTCTCTCTCTGTCTCAGGATAATGACTCCAGTAGAATGACCTCTAGACTGAAGGAAGTATTCGAGAAGGAGTTTAAAACAGTCTTTAAGCTCCTATAACACCATATGCAGTGGGTTGATTTGTCAAAACAGAGGTTTCTATCGGGTCTTTCTCTTCCAGGTCTTCTTCAGTCTAAAGTTACATTCACACTCACACTGCAATTTAAAGCAATAAGAGGACATTAATTTTAATAACTGATAGTTGACATTTGAATGACAACAACAATGGCCATCCAATTTTTTTGGAAAAATTGAAACCATTGTTAAAAATGTGGACAGATTTAAAAAAAAAATTAAATTTAGAAATTCTTCAAACTTTTTTTGTGTAAATGTCAAGTAGTACAGTAATAATAATAGTCTTTGCATGTGTCAGAATAAATACAGATATTGGCATATACTATAAGATGACAGGTAACAAATAACTTATTTTGTTTGCTAATCAAACAAAATACTTCTCACAATGAAATATTTGGGTGAGCACAGCTATTGTATCCTTTTATTGAATAATTCTCTTTCCATTGTTGAATGCCAAACAATCAGGTCAAGAAGCAAATATTGCTTCCGGCAAGTTTTAAAGGTACTAAATAGCAATGTTATAAATTTGTAATTAAAGTGGAAGTTTATAATGAAATAGATCTGTGTTCATGGTCCTATAGTTTAATAGAAATTCTGCTTGTGTTTGCTGAACTTTATTCATTCAGATTAGTGGATTATGTTTTCTGTTCTTATACCCTGGCGTAATCCATTTTGTCTCTCTAACACATATTTCAAATTAATATATTAAATGAAAAATGTTTTGGCAAAAAGATTTTTACAACCAATTCTGAATATCCAAATCATACTATATTAAATGATAATTTACCAAACCATGTGAGATGGAGATGTATATATATATATATATATATATATATATATATATATATATATATATATATATATATATATATATATATATATATATAAGTAAGTAAAGTATTAGTAAAGTGTATATATGAAGAGTTCAGATGCAAAAGCCTCTAAGTGCCATTTGAAATTTTCTTCTAAAATGATCATTTTTATCAAGCTTGTATATTTAAGTTCAGTAATTTCACTTAAATTGCAATGAAGATTACCTATTAATTGTCATTTAAGTGAAATAACTGAACTTAAATATACAAGCTTGATACAAATGCTCATTTTAGAAGAAAATTTCAAATGGCATTTAGAGGCTTTTGCATCTGAACTCTTCATATATATATATATATATATATATATATATATATATATATATATATATATATATATATGGATAATTCAAATAAACAATCTTAGGAAAAATCAACAAATATTTCCCTATACTGGCACTGGCAGAATAGAAAAATCCTGGTTTTAAGTGCACACACATTATGCATCGCTGAATCATTTCGTAATATGTTAGTCACACCTGATAAAACAGATGTGTTATGTTAAAATATGACAAATAAAATTGTATGTGTATATATATATATATATATATATATATATATATATATATATATATATATATATATATATATATGTGTGAGTATCGTTTGTTATTATATAAAGATTTTTAAAACGTTAAGTGATCAGGGCATGGCAGATCTACAGAAAGGTGTGGTTTAGGTGGAGCAAGGAAAATGAAAGCAGACTATAGCCTGTGCTATTCTCGACTGCATAAAGAGAGAGAGAGGGACCTCGACAAACAGACAGCAAGGTGAGTAGCCTATATTAATTATTATTAATTCCAATTCAATTCAGTGTTGTTTTTTATGTGCTGTTTCTTTTATTTTTATTATCACTCAAATTCCACAATAAGACCCCGACCTGGCATTAAAATGCGGTCTGTATCCAGATACGTTATCCGGATAATAAAAAACGCATGTTAATGCAAGGTGTAAACGCAAAGGTAAGATCGGAACACATATTATCCGGATAACTTATCTGGATACAGATCGCATTTTAATACCAGGTGTAAACGGGGTATAACAGTCTAGGCGTGCGTTTCCCGAAAGCATGCATCGCAACGTTGTCATCATTCAACAAGTCGAGGTTTCACGTCCCGTTCTTGTGCAAAATAAGCAGACTTTCGGTACAACCGGTGTTTTTTTTTTTAAATTAGAATAGCCTACATACAAATGTAGTTCACGGGCATGTGAGAACGATGTGAACGAGATTAAATCTGGAAATAGCTGAGACAAAATTGAAATATTCCTCAGATGCCATGTCTGTAATTTATATTAAAACATCTAGCATTAATTCGACCTCAAACAGTTTCGTTAAAATAAGGTATAACCACCTGCGTGACGTCATAAACCAACGTGGTTTCAGCTGACTAGTTACGTAAAATGTAAAAAAACAAAAAAAAAAACCCTAGCTAATCGTTGTACGGGAAACGCACCCCCAGGTAGGCACTTTCAGTTTTGTTTCTGTCAAAGTGAGTGGCTTGGTAGCCTACTGTTACTACAACAAAGTAGGCCTAGTGGCTATGGGGGAAAGACAATAAGCCTACAGGTTATCTTATTGTAAAATTGTGTAATGGTTACAAACACACACACACACACACACACACACACACATATATATATATATATATATATATATATATATATATATATATATATATAGGCCTATAAACATTTTATGTAATTAGACTGTCTCTGTCCACTTGTAAAAATATGTAGCTACAAAAAATAGCTTGCAGTTTTTTGTAATTGTCCTGAACTGATGATTTTATTGTTAGTGTTAAATTTTGAATCATGCTGAGTAGCATGTGTTTCCTGAAATTTAAAATTTCATTATTACAAAAAATAAGGCATTTGAATCTCAAATTATCCAGTTCGTTCAACAGCTGACACGAGCACACTGAAATTGTATATGGTCAAAGCCCCTCTCAGACACAATCAAGCAATGCCCAGTGTAAACACAACATATAGCAACAGCAGCCATGTGTTGCCTATTTCATTGACAGGAGTTTTGATTGCACAATATGTTGTCTGTAAAACTAATAATGTTAAAAAAGTATAGGGCATGGTATGTATGTGAGCAGGTTGTAACTGCATTCCAATGAGTCATTGAAGGTTTGGGTGGATGTTTGTTAGGCGTACAATACAAGGGGGTAATCCATCAGCTGGAAGTTGAAGCCTTGCGGGAGCCGCCATTGTAGCAGGACTTCATCCCATTGACTCCCATTCATTTTGGCGTCACTTTGACAGTGAATAACTTTAGATCTGATGGGTCCAAAGACTTCATTTGTCCATTATTTATTTCTAAAGAAACAATGTATAAAATGCTCCAATACTTTTACGTTACGGCCCCATAGAAGCCGTTTTTGGAAAAATAGGCTAAAGATTGTGTCATAACCACGAGACTTTCTGTCGCACAAAAGAGACATTACCGTATAGACAGGAGGAGAAGCTTGCAGGCAATTTTTTACTGTCTATCAGGCAATCAGGGGGACATGGAGGCACAAAGTCAAGGTAGAAGCCCATAAATAGAGAGTCATATGATGACGACAAACATGATAAATGATTGTTTGAGCAAAATTAATTTATTGGTACACTTCACAGAGTCAATAATTGACAATCTATTCTCTTTTGCAGAATCAACTATATTTAAAAGAATCATCACTATGGACTATGGATTTTTCGAAGATGAAAAGTTATTGGAAGTTTTCCGTCAAAACAAGACAAAAATATCTACAATAGAAAAGCCGTTGACATTTCTTCGCCATCTCAAAGACAATGGACTCATTACAGATGAGCTTTATGTAAGATGATTGTAATTTTAAGTGTAAAAGAATAAGAATTCTATAGTAAAAACCTGTTAATTGGGTAACAGTTAGTTTCTAATTCGTGGGTTGTTTTGTAAATGTTTACATTTTTACAAAATACTTCTGGCAACTGCCATTTATGTCACCTTAAAAATGATTTTTGTGTTGATATTAACCTTCAGGCCAATAATATATCAATATAAAAAACATAAAGATTTACCTTTTTTCTCTCTTCTTTTTTGAAGCAAAAGCTTCAGAAACGTGATTATGGTGTGTATGATGCATTGGAGTATATTCAAAAACATGGAGCAAAGAAAGTTAGACATTTCTGGAAATGTGTGGACCAGGAGCACATTTTACAGCGTTACCCTCAACTCTCTGAAATCATTGCAACTCTGCAGAAGTGTGAGAAATAATCTGTTTAGCTATCTGTCAGTCTGTCTGTGACTTATCACATTGAGGTCTACAGCATTGCTGATGTATTTCCTAATTCTAGTTTTTATCTTCTCAGCTCTTTGTACAGAACCAAACAACAAAATAAGGGAGAGATATGAGGATCGAGGCACAGGAAAAAAAAGAGAGTGGATAGAGAAGAGCTCTGCGAGTAACCAAGCTGGCCCGTCGTCAAAAGTCACCGACAGACTGAAGAAGAAAGCCAAACACACGGAGAGAGGTGAGTTCTCTGACAAAATCAGATACAATCTTAAAAATAAAGATTCTTATTGGCATGAAGAAACTTCAACATCTATGGAACCGTTTCATTGCACAAAATGTTCTTTATACAAGAAAAAAAGGTTCTTTAGAATGAGTTCTTATAAAAAATATTTGCGTGTTCAGTCACTGTTCAGTGAAAGGTTCTTTGAGGAACGTCTTGGTTACATATGGTAACCCTCAGGGAACGGAGATGTACATTTATTTGGCAGAGCATATGCATACTTGTATGGTGATGTACAATTATTTACTAATTCTAGTTTTTATCTCCTCAGCTCATAGTAGAGAACCAAACAGCAAAATAAGGGAGAGGTATGAGGATCAAGGCAAAGGAAAAGAAAGAGAGGGGATAGAGAAGAGCTCTGCGAGTAACCAAGCTGGCCCGTCGTCACAAATCACCGACAGACTGAAGAAGAAAGCCAAACTCATGGGGAGAGGTGAGTACTCTGACAAAATCAGATAACCTTCAACATCTATGGAACATTTTAATTGCACAAAATGTTCTTTATACCAGAAAAAATGTTCTTTAGAATGAGTTCTTAAAAAAAATCGTCACGTGTTCAGTCACTGTTCAGTAAAAGGTTCTTTGAGGAACGTTTCGGTTACATATGGCAACCTTCGTTCCCTGATGGAGGGAACGGAGACGCACATGACGTCACCAACAAATATGAATCTCGTGTGTGTGTGTGTGGCAGCAGAGCAGCTGCTGCAAATGATTTTTACAACAATGTGCATGGGTTTGTTTAGTTTCACTCAAAGTAGATTGGCCTCTCTAACGAGATTTCTAGACAACCAAAAATGATGGTCATTTGGCATTACTATTAACAATTAGCAATCTGTATTTTTTATTTTTTCATTTTTTTATTAGTTTGAGATCCGGAAACTTACTATTTTGTATTATCTAAATTCTCCAGATCTTCAGAGTTCTCCAGACTCTACCACGGAATCAGAGTCATTTTCCCATCCATCCTTTAGTAAGTAGAACACTTTTTTGTGTGTGAAAAATTACATTTGCTGAACACTTTAATGTCTTTTTTTTTTTTTTTTTATCACTTTAATTTTGCTTTTTGCGCTCACCACCCTAGAAAACGAAGTGAATCTCTGGGATAAGCCTAAACACAAGAGATGGCTCCCTGTCACATGTGGTAGCAAAAAGGCTTTAATTGACAGAGTCGCACTGTCGCACAGTAAGTTACCCTCACTGTTTAAATGTTTCAAAGCAGCAGCAACATAACATTCTCAATCACATCACTCTATGAACATTATAACAATACAGAGTTTTATTGTTTTGTTATATAATTTATCCTCTTTTGTGCTGATCTCCACATGAGTGTTTCAAAATTAAAATTGTGCTTTATGAATAGTAGCTTTAATTTTCTGAAAATGTAGTTCTTAAAAAGATTGATGTATATTAGAAACAAAATATGTATATTTGTGCCGTAGAATGAATTAATATTTGTATATTCATATTTTAAAATAAATAGAATATATTTTAATGACCCTACAAGTTTGAACTCTCAAAATATGAGAAAAATATTTTATATATGTAATGTGTATTTAAGATGATGACAGACTGACAGAAGGCAGGATTAAAAGGTTTCACATTGGATTAAAAAACAAGACAGACTGGTGTAACAGTGTGTCAAAATGCAAACACAAGCATTAACACAAATAACCGACAACTGAAGGACAAATAACCGCCACAAATAAGCAACTTAAATACTGGCTAGATGAGGGAACAAATAAACAACAACTGTGACGATTAAATGATTGTCCATGAAAAAAAAGAAGAAGCTGTTTGGACAAAGAAACACAGAATGCAAACTAAAAGCGTCTGAAGGGGACTTCTCTTCCTCAACAAGTCAACAAAATAGTCTAAACGCTGTCTTGAAACAGGGATGATGATGAACAAACAGATAGATCACAGTCCATACAGTTCTTAGTGCTGTCTTGAAACAGCTATGATTCAGGACAAACAGATAATACTGGGTGGGATAAGGTGCAAGGCAGTACCTCCGTATCCACGTCAATCAGCCATTCCTCAAAGTCCTTTCTGCTTTTTCAGAGAACAGGGATACAGTCAAGTTACTGTCATATGAGGGAACTTTCACTCTGACGAATGGTCTCAGTCGCCAAGCTCCACGAATAAAGCGGGTGTTCTGAGGGTGTTTCCCCACTGAAAGCCGCCAATCAGAGCGTGGCAAGCCAAAATGGCGGCTACAGATTCTCTGAGAGTAGCAGGACATGTGCCTGCTGACAGCTTTTCCTGCAGAAGCTTGAGTGCTGAAACAATCTGGCAGCGGACAGCGTCTGAATGAAGTATTGTACACAACCTTTTCAAAATGTGCCACTTAAGGGCATACATTCTTCTAGTGGAGCGAGCCCTAGCACTCAGAAGGTTGAAAGTCCAGCATTTCTTAGACAGTCCCCCTCATGGACCAAACATGAAAATTCCATGACTCGGACCGGGGATCGACCTCTGGACCTGAGACAAGACTCCTGTTCGGTATCGCCAAAGGCAAGCCGTCGAGGAGAGATTTTCTGAGAACCAGACACTGATTGGCCAACGAGGCGCTATCAATAGGCATTGCCCTTGTTGACGGACCTTCACTAGGACTCCAGAGAGCAGAGAGATAAGCCGCTTTCCGACCGGAGGGACTTTTGCAGTTCTTAGAACCCAACGTTTCTATAACCCTTTTTTTCTCGTGTTCCGACCGGACTAAATTGGGGATTTTTTAGTTCCTCAGACCGTAGTTCCTATAACTCTTTCAGTACCTAGTCTAGAGCGAGGACTTTTTTAGTTCCCTTTCCGTAGGTCTACGCTGATTGGTTCAACAACTTATAAGTCACTGTCAACACGGAACTTGTAGCACGCTGTCTGCTGTACGCCGTGTGTTTTTGCAAAACATTACAACGAGGATTAAGACAAACATAACTCATTCAACCAGCTGTTTGCTAATGCTAGCTAAACTTACCCGTTGTTTTATTTGCCTCCTGCGCTCTGCTCTTATCTTCTTCCATCATATTACTTAATATCATATTATGAAGCCTTCGTCTTCTGTGTTTCTCTGTACAGAACTCAAGCATAATCTTTAAACGCCGCCATTTGCTCTCCGTTATTAAGGTCCCGGCAAGGCAGAACAGGAATCAGGAACATTTCAATATCCTCCTCCATGCTGGTATGTTGTAAGACCGTCGCCGTGCTTGCGTCCTACCAGTTCCTATAACCACTTGGCCAGTGCGAACGCAAGCAGCAGAACCGAGTTTGGGGGAGAGTAGTTCTTAGAACTGTTTAGAAGTGGACAGTTCCTATAACTAAGTTCCTGTAACTACTTGGTCGGAAAGCGGCTACAGATGGAAACTCATATAGACACTTCCTGGCTCATGCATTGCCTATGCCTTGGCAATGGTTTCCAGTCCCAGGGGGGCTGGAGGAGTCAGTGAGAATTACAGGGGATATTGCACTGTTTCTTATGAAACAAAGAGGTCCGCCTCTGCTTCATAAAATCTTTCCCAGATCTGACTGACTACATCGGGATGGAAATTCCAATTCTTTTGATCTCCTGTCTGGACAATAGATCTGATTCCATGTTCATGCTTCCATAAATGTAAATTAACCTGAGGGACAGGAACTTGTTCTAAGCCCAAAGCAGAACCTGCTGCACTAGTTTGTTTTATTTATATTTATATAAGCAAATATAATAAATATATAAATATTTATAATATTTAAATATTTATAGGCGATTTATATAAGCGACTACTGCAGTGTTGTCCACCCGCACCATGGTAGCCTCTTGACTGCCGGAGGAATATTTCAGGGCCAGAAATACTGCTATCAATTTGAGGCAATTGATTTGCCATTTGAGATGCCAGCCCTTCTGGAAATTGTCTCTTGTTAGTATCCTGCGATGACAACACCCACCTACAGTGGGAGCCAAGGTGAGGAACCAGGGTCTGAGCCACATAAGTGTTTGAAGCCCACAGTGCGTAACCCTTACCATAAGCATTTTAGAAAAGGGAAAAGCACTCACCTTATTTGCCTTTGGGGATTAGCCCTGGGATGAAATCTGCTGGCTCTGAGCCACAGCTGAAACTGTCTCATGAGCAGAAGGCTCTAAGGTATCACTGTGGACACAGCTGCCATAAGACCTAGAACGCTTTGAAGTCATGGAAAGTAACTTCCTAACCCAGCCTAATATCGTTTTTAATGGACTCGACATGTGCAGGAGGCAGTTGTGCTCACATGGTGGCCGAGTCCCATGTGCAGGAGGAGCTTTCAGAGGCGGCGTTCACAAAGTCCATCTTCAGATGGCTATTTTGCCATTTAAGTTCGCAGAATTAAATGTAGCCAAAGAACAGCCAGACAAGGTATTAATACATGCATCTAACTTTTCAAATCAGATGAGTAATAAATCATTTCTCAGAATTAAATGCAGCCAAATATCAACTATACAAGTAAAAACTGTCTGAAGAAAAGGTTGAAATAGTAATTAAAGTAATGGTAACACTTTACAATACGGGTGCACTAATATGCATTAATTCATGCTTAACTAATGCACAGATAATACTGAGTTAATGTATAACTCATGATTAACTAAACCATTAATTAATGATTACTGCATCAGCAACTAATAAAGAGTCTATATGATTAATAGATTAAGTATTACATGAATTGCTATTAAATCAATGTGTCATTGTGTATTAATTCCTTAATAACATATTTTATGAACTAATAGTGTAAATTAATGTGTTAATTACCACAATTAGTCAAAGCTATGCACTTCAACTTCCAGTTGTCTGCTTTAATTAATCATTAGCTAATGATTTGCAAAGGTATCATTATGTTATGACTTTACTTGTTGGAGCACATCATTATTAACTAGTCATTTAGTAATTGTAGTAATTTGCACATGAATTTGCACTAACAATTAAGTAATTAATCATACATTAATGCTTATTAGTGTCCCTGTCATATTATCTGAAAGTTGAAATACAAGGCTTTGGCTCATTCTGGTAATTAACATATTAATTGACACTATTAGTTAAAAAAATTGAGTTATTATGGAATTAATCCACAATTACATATTTAATTAATAACAATTCATGTATGAACTAATACATTAACCTTACATACTCTTAATTAGCTCCTAATGTGGTAATCATTAATGAATAGCTTAAATAATCATTAGTTACACATTATTTGAGTATTATTTGTGCATTAGTTAAGCATGAATTAATGCTTATTAGTGCACACGTATTGTAAAGTGTTACCAAAGTAATATACTAATATAGTAATTTTAATATTAGAGCAGTTTCAAGAAATAGCTTGCACAGACTGATCTCATAAAGTAGCGTGTATATGACACGCCAATTCGTATTTCCATTTTTGGTGTGCTATCAAGACGCATAATCGCTTTTCAGCATGTTTATGAACGCCGTTGACTTATTGTTGTTACTGTATATATAAAGATATGACTTACCTCAACCCCGTCCCTAAACCTAACCATCACTCGGGTTAATGGCATTTATGACTGTTCCCTTACCATCCTAGGGGAAAAAAGATATGACTTACCTCAACCCCATCCCTAAACTTAACCGTCACTGGGGTTAATAGCATTTATGACCGTTCCCTTACCATCCTAGGAAAAAAAAAAAGATTGCTCCCCAGATGTAGATCTACATTTTGCTTCGTTTCGCGCGGACATTTGACGGCGTGTACAGACACACGGAATCACTCGGACGTTAATGGCGTAGACATACACGCATACACGCGGATACACGCAGATAGCTCAAAATGCATAGAGATAACACGCCACGTGACTCGAAAGTGCCGTGTATGTTTACGCAAAAGTCATGATGTCATGTTGGCTTGCAAATACACACAATTCGTTTACACGCATTCATAGGAACAAGAAAGAAACCAGACAGCAACATAGTCTCGGATGTGCTCCGGATCTGGGTCGCCAGTATTTCGCTGTCTGTGGGGAATCTCACGTCTGCTTAGTTCACTCACATTATATACGAAGAGTTCAGATGCAAAAGCCTCTAAATGCCATTTGAATTTTTCTTCTTTAATGATGATTTTTATCAAACTTGTATATTTAAGTTCAGTAATTTCACTTAAATAACAATTAATAGATAATCATCATTGCCATTTAAGTGAAATCACTGAACTTACATATACAAGCTTGATAAAAATGATCATTTTAGAAGAAAATTTCAAATGGCACTTAGAGGCTTTTGCATCTGAACTCTTCATACATATATATAGCGGACCCGTAATCTGGGCTTAGCCTCTACAGACGTGAGATCCAAGCCACTAGATTCTTTATTGACAAAAGAACCTACATCCTCTGCCCGCTCTGAATAAACGACAGCAGTGGATGGGAGGACGAACTGATCTTAATAACGAGTGAAAGGGAAGGACCCGTCTCCCGCTAGAGAAAGAGAAAGAGAGTGAGAAAGGCTTTCCTGCCTGACAAAGCTAACTTCTTGCAAAAGTTATAGTTTGAGAAGAGGTTTGAATAGCACACATGGCACACAATGCGATTCTGAAGATAAAAGAACCTGATTAGCGCACCTGCCATGCGGCTATAGGCTTTGATATGCGCATTCTGATGATGTCATCATCACATTCTTTGCCGTGTTTGCCACACGTTTTCACAACCGGTCAAACGAAGATGATTTCCTCATATCACTTAGCGCAGCATTGATTGTAGCTTTTGAAAGGGTCCAGGAACTGATTTACTGATCCAATTACACTTAAGCATACCACATATATACTCATAATGTATTAAAATTCTCGTATATTCTCAGGAAAAAGGGATTGCATTAATCACAATGGAAAAATGATCTCCCCTTATACATTTGAGAAAATGGGTGACAAAGAAGCACACAAGAACTGGAAAACAAGTATATTATGCCAAGGCAAAACCCTCAAGAGTCTCATGGAGGTGAGAAAGAGATCCAAATGCACAGTATCTAATGTGTTTCACTTTCAGTACTTATTTAGTCTTTAAAATTTTGTAACTTAAATTATATTCTTAAAAAAAAAGCTTTTCCAACCTTGTTTATTTTTCTTTTCAGGTGGAAATTTTGAAGATACCTAAAGTTAAGGGAAAATTTATCCTTCGTAAATGATATGTCCTATGCATCATTTTTTCAGCATTTTAAATGACTCTGTATACTGAGATCATAAATCAACTCATTTTGTTCCACTTTTAATAAAGTCTGCCAATAAATGGATTGTTTTGGTGTGAAATAAAGCTTCCATATTAAGTTACATTGTTAACTTCACAAAAAGTGGGCAGCAGTGTTTAAAGACATTGAAGGCTAATTATAAATAAAGGATCAAATGTTTTCAGACTACACACAGCATTTGTTTTTTTACATAAGGTGGCTCAAATAGAAAATGGACATTAGTTTTTGGCTGTTTATCATTGAGAAAGTGGGCAATAGAGGAGGGCCTAAAGTATCCAATAATCAAGACACCGTAGGCCAGAAAGACTTAACATAATACAATTCCTGTTTGCTCATTCACAATACTAAATAAATCACATCTAAATACAAATAATAAAACATTTCAAAGCTTATTATTACCTCAAAATATTAGTGAACTGTCCAATTTGCATGATTTTTGAGCCCAGTTTTGGCTCAGTGGTTCATGGAGGTTGTCTACAAACCGGAAGGTTGGTGGTTCAATCCCCGGTTCCACCTGACCAAGTGTCGAGGTGTCCATGAGCAAGACACCTAACCCCGGTTGCTCCCGACGAGCTGGATGGCACCTTGTATGGCTGACAACGCCGTCGGTCTATGAATGTGTGTGTGAATGGGTGAATGTGAGGCAATATGTAAAGTGCTTTGGTGGCCATTAGGTCTATGAAAGCGCTATACAAATGCAGTCCATTTTACCATTTATCCATTTATATTAGGCTGTGAAGCTTGTTTTGAGGAATTTTGGGTTGTAGCTTGATCTATGTTACTATGATTGGAAATAGGTTTCATTTGTGTTTTAACAACGTTTCTCTCATGAGTTATTGATCCGGGAAGTTTAAAACTGTGAATATATTGCCAACTTTGCAGGGAATGCAAAGTTTCTCAGGGGAAAGTGAAGGTTCTGCGAGAAAACGCAAACGATTCGAAAAATGCTTTTTTTCTCCCATCCCACAATTTTTTCCCCCACCATGTCCCTTTAGGCTGGGCTCCGTAGAATCTTGATGTTGCTTGTTCATGTTTGTCTGCATGTGAAAGAGGACTACAGTAAAAGGGTTAATAATGTCAGCATGCTAATACAAAATATTTTAGTTATTTTAATACTTATATTTACAATACTGCTTTGAAAACCATTTCCATAAAAAGGTTCTGGAAATTATTTGCATTATGTGGACGAGACAAAAAAAAAAAATCCTTTCTCACATGTTGTTTTTATAGTTATTTATTGTCTCTAAGTTGCAAGAGATCCTAATTCCAGAGCATCCAGAAGTCATTCCAGCAATGGTTGAATAAACTGCCTTTAGAGTAAAAGTGTAACTAATGAAGGCGAACCAAAAAGCAGCTTTCAGTTTCCTTTCTGTCAATGTGAGAGGGAGGCACTTCAACTCAACGTGGAGGAACTCGTCCACTTCCTGCTGTTCAAATAATGCAGACGATACAATCGCCGCCTTCATGAAATCACTCTTTAAGAGCATTCCAGTAAATGACTGGCTGAGTGAGAACAGAAATAAAGGATATCAAGGGATAGATGGAGGAACAAAACTGTAAGAAGAGACAGCCAAAGGGATCGTCCTCCCTCTGCACATCAGAGAAGAAACATGCCAAGAGACAAAACTGCTCCAGTGAGTCTAAAGCATTTTTACTAATATAATAGACAGAATTAATAAGGCATGCTCATGAAGAGGTGCACATTTAACACACTGCTAATATGTTTTGAAAAGGGTTTTCACCTGATTTGATTGTACTTGTTTCAGAATCATCTACAGGACAAAAAAAATCTCAACGTCTTCCTGTTACATGTGGTTATAAAGAGGGCTTCTTGTATTTGAAGAAATTTAATAACAGTAGGTGCATAAAGGTTTCTGTTAAATAATTCAGTGATGTTTATGAGGACCTTGCTGTAGAATTGTTGTTGAATGTCTCAAGACATCCATAAGCTCTGAATAACATCCTTTATAACATCCAAAAGCTCTGAAACAAGTCATACTAATAATGGTTGAATAAACTCTTTCTGTCCTTAGAACAGGAGTGCATCTTCAGTGAAGGCCAGTGGTTCAAGCCCACTGAGTTCGAGTGGTTTGGAGGAAAGGAAAGAAACAAAAAGTGGAAAACCAGCATCTTTAGCAATGGGATTCCTCTCCAGAATCTCATAGAGGTGCATAAGATTGGTTTCTATTCATAAAACTAACAGTTTCAACTAATGCACTTGAGAGCACTTGTAATTAGAATTTTTTTTTTAAATCATGGCCTTGGTGATTAGTGATTTGGAATTCATTTGAGAAATTCCAGTTAAATAACATTTCCCTGATATAGTGAAGAAAACTTAACACTAATGATGATGGCATATTTAAATATATGTATGAGATATTATAACTTTGTGCTGTTTTCTATTCATAGGAGGGTTTTCTTCCGTCTATAAACTTTGTGAAAAGCAAGGTTCAGGATGCAAAGGTTTGCTATTGGATGGTTTTCAGATTTGATGAAGGAGTTAAATTTTCTAGACTGAAGCTTTCAAATGTGACTTACTGTAAGTTAAGAGTGACCTAGATGATCATCAACATTTCTCATTTTATGTTCTGCAGAAGAAAAAAAGCCCTGTGGGTTTGGAACAACACGGTGAGAACATTTTTATTTAATAGAAAAAAAAAAAGATTCCTTAAAAATTCTCACAAGTTATCCAGAAAGATATAGAAAATATTCTGTTTCTTAAATGCTTGTGCATTTGTTGTAGAATCAGATGAGAAGATCAATGACAATCAAGACGACGAAGACGATGATGATGATGATGGTGATGGTGATGATGGTGATGATGATGGTATTGACATGAGCATGTTTAAAGATTCAACCCTACCTGTTACCTGCAGTTCTGGCTCTGGTATCCTACACAAGGATCGCTTTGACAAAGGTGTGTGAGTGGTAATTATTATTAATATTTTGGCGGGTAGATAATGTGTTTTGCGCTAGGTAGTATGCAATACGGAACCATTGCCACTGAACCTGCTTTAATGACGACAGTGGGGTTCAACAGCCTTAGTCAAACAAGTTGGCGCATATGGTTGGGTTGCGGAGAGATTGTGGTTAGGACACGTGAACTATATGAGGATAGAGCAACCTCAGCAGCAGGAGGGATGTAAAGGTCAGTAAGCTGGTCTGAGTTGAGTGAGGTGACTTTGCCACTGTCGAGCCCTCTTGAGGTGTCGTGGGCTGATCGACAAAACACTGAGGACGGAAGGTGCCCATCTGAAGACCGTTGAGATGTCCCCTACTCGGCTCAACCCAGACAGTTGTTGTGCTGGTCCACTGGGGAGACCACACTGTAGGTGTAGCCGTCGTGTGTGCTGACACGCCAAGTAGGCTACACTGCAGCCATTAACGCCGGACAGGAGAGTCACATCACCATCTGGAAAGAAGCGTAAATGCATGAGGAAGCATAGGTTACTGTAAAGCCACTACTTAGTCTTGGCGAAAGCCGAGTACAAATCAGCATCTACTCTCGTGTAACGAAAATGTTGTCAGCGTTTTACATTTCTGGCTAGAAAATGTGAAGTATTTCTTAAAACAAGATATCAAGTTTTCTCTTGCATATTGACAATGAATGTAAATATAGCTTGACGGCAGTGGTACAGGACTTTAGAACACAGATTTGTCTTTATCTCAGGGCATTGTGGGAGATTCATATGGACAAACGACGTCTGGCTGAGCCCTGAGGATTTCACCAAATACAACAAACCAGATGGAACATGGAGGAAAGACATTTTGGCCAATGGGATTCCTCTAGGAAAACTTGTGAAGAAAATTTGTGAAGAACCAGATCAATCACTAGTAAGAGATATCAGAATATCAGCATGACCACCAAACTTTTCAGAATTCTTGAAATCTTTTATTTCTTTATGAACTCTTGTCCCAGCAGAAAAATCACAAATGTTTCGTGTGTGACTCTGAGGGAGATCTGGTGTGTTGTGACGAATGTCCACGAGCTTTTCATTCACACTGTCACCTACCAGCTGTAGATGGAGACTTACCTGGGTGAGAGAGAGAGAAAACCTTTACCTGGTCTAAGATATACAGTTGACTTGTGTAATATTGTGTGTTTTGTCTGTGCTGAAGCCAGTGGAGCTGCACATTCTGTGTGATAAAGAATCTGGAGGATTCCAGTCGAAGGACCCAACAGGACGTTTTGAGCAGTCCAGTCTCTCGGTACACACAGGTAAAAAAAATGTCCCTCCTGTCTCCTTGTAAGCCTGTCTTAGGCATCTTACATTACGGACATTGCAGTTTATTACCCTGTTCACATCTGCAGTCCTCATGCCTCCTGCAGCAGGATTAAGGCCTGCTCACACAGGTGATCAGGAAGCCTTCAGCATCTTTCTCCTAGTGTTTTTCAGAGTTCATAGAAAGATCTCTTTAGTGTCCTTAAAGGTACACTATGTAATTTTTGGCCTCTATAGCAGTTAGAATAACATGTTTTTGGTTCTTTGTGTGAGTGTGCAAAATAATATGGTTCTTTCTCATAAATAAAAAGAGAGAGAGAGAGATTACCTTAGTGCTCATAATATATTCGTTAAGATGTGAGATATATGATTTATGTGGAAAGGATCTCAAGCTATTTGGGACTGTCCATTTTTTATTTAAAGTGCTACCGGAGGAGTTTTGAGATCTATAGTCAAAATAGACTTGACCCTCCCTTCGCCAGCAATACATTTTTCTATGACCCTCCATAATGATTGTGAAAAAAGGCATGACCCTCCCTCATGCCTCAAAGGCAAAGATGTTCAGATATCGCTATGACTAGTCGACCTACACCAGACGTTCATTAAAAAGGGTTCGGGGCTGTACAGTGCGACAAACACTCTCCTAAAGTATTATTTGGAACACCATACTTTCGCCCTCAGAACTGCCTTAATTCTACATGGCATTGATTCAACAAGGTGCTGAAAGCATTCTTTAGAAATGTTGGCCCATATTGATAGGATAGCATCTTGCAGTTGATGGAGATTTGTGGCATGCACATCCAGGGCACGAAGCTCCTTTTCCACCACATCCCAAAGATGCTCTATTGGGTTGAGATCTGGTGACTGTGGGGGCCATGTTAGTCCAGTGAACTCATTGTCATGTTCAAGAAACCAATTTGAAATGACTCGAGCTTTGTGACATGGTGCATTATCCTGCTGGAAGTAGCCATCAGACGATGGGTACATGGTGGCCATAAAGGGATGGATATGGTCATAAAAAATGCTCAGATATATTTAAACGATGCCCAATTGGCACTAAGGGGTCTAAAGTGCCCCAAGAAAACATCCCCCACACCATTACACTACCAGCCTGCACAGTGGTAACAAGGCATGATGGACCCATGTTCTCATTCTGTTTGGTGGTTTAGTGGGCAAGAAAGGAAAGGGGTTGTTTTACCGTATTTAATATGTGCATATTTATACCATATATAGGTGCGCATAGGTGAATAATTCCATCTGACTATCCTTGACAACCATATTCCTGTCCGGTAGGTGGCGGTAAATGCACCTTAAGTTGGTTTACCAACCGGCAGTTAAACCATAGAAGAAGTTTGGGAGGTGCGCGCGGAGGCTCCAAGGGGGTAATCCATCAACCGGAAGTTGAAGCTGCCTCCGGGGGCCACCATTGTAGCGTACTATCACCTGCTGTTAGCATCCCATTGACTCCCATTCATTTTGTCGTCACTTTGACAGCGAATAACTTTACATCTGAGGCGTCCAAAGACTCCATTTGTCCATTATTTATTTCTAAAGAAACACGACAATGTATAAAAGGCTCCATTACTTTGTATGTTACGTTATGGCCACGTAGAAGCCGTTCTTGTAAAAATAGGCTAAAAATTGCGTCATAACCACTCGACTGTCCGTCGCACAGTAGAGAAGTTACCGTATAGACAGGAGGAGAAGCTCGCACAGCCTCGCAGGCAATCTTTTACGGTCTAAAGTCAGCCCATGGCATAAATAGAAGCAAAATGACAAAATAACTCATCAGAATATTTACCAAAAGTTGCTCCAGGTCGCACTTCGCCGTCTCTGTGCACGATTAAAATTTCTCTTGGCACAGCTACTATAAGTCAGTCAGTTTGCTCACGTGACATCTACGTCGTCAAGCTCAGTTTGAGCCTGCACAGAACGCTTGGCTATCAGGAAGTGAGTGCCTATGTTGAGCTTCAGCTCTCTCCGTTGAAATCAACGGGGTCGCCGTGTCCATTTCTTTTACTGTCTATGGGAGGCTCGCGTTGCAGAGCCAGGCAGAAGTATAAACAAGGCAGTCCCAATACTGTAATAATGCAGGTGCTGTTCGCAGATCATGATACAATGACAGATGATGCACAGACACTACACTGTTTTAACTCTTCTGGGTTTTTTTTTACAGCACTGCCAGTGTTTGCTGTTACAACTGCTACATGACTGCATGACAGACCCCTGCACTAATGTAAATCTCTTCTTCATCTGTCTCTATTTGTCATGAAATGATTTCTCTGTCATTATTTAAAGGTCTTATATGTGATGTACATACATGTGACGTCTGCACTGATGTTGTTCAGGTTCCAGGATACAGTAATAATATTTGTGGACCCATGATGCTGGGCAGAGTGAAGCTGGAGCTGGAAAATAACGATTATCAAACAGTGCAAGAGTTTGTCTCAGATATCAGACAAATTTTCAACAACTTTTGCATCTCCAGCACGGTGAGTTTTTGTCAACTTTCTCATGTTGAAAGAGTTTTCATTTTTTTGCAATGTTGCCTTATATACATACTCTCTCTCTCTCTCTCTCTCTCTCTCTCTCTCTCTCTCTCTCTCTCTCTCTCTCTCTCTCTCTCTCTCTCTCTCTCTCTCTCTCTCTCTCTCTCTCTCTCTCAGGATAATGACTCCTGTAGAATGACCTCTAGACTGAAGGAAGTATTCGAGAAGGAGTTTAAAACTGTCTTTAAGCTCTTATAACCTCATGCTGTGGGTTGAATTTGTTTCTAAACCCACTGTAAACATTTCTCTTTTTGAGCTTTGGTTCGAGGGGACTGAAATGCATAGTATACCAGTTTTGCTAGATTGAGTGGTTTTGAATTTGATTGTGCGGGAAAAATTGATTTGGGCAGTGTATTGATAAATTGTAAGTACTGAAATTAACCACTAGGCGTCAGTAGCACTACACTCAACACTACCTGTAGAGTGTAGTGATTGGAAGCCAGTGTAATAGATGTTTGGTTGCTGTTTCTGTTATGGACCTGAAAGGACAAATAAAAACAAGTTTGTTACAAAACTGTTTCTTCACTGGAATGCTGTGAAACATTACATGGTACCTTGAGAGAGGTTGATCGCCAACTCTGATAGTCATGTAAAGTGTTAAGCCACCTAACACTGTAAACTGGCCTGGAAATACTGATCACGAATGGCCCGGTCTGCGCTTGAGTCTTCCCTCATAGATCCGTAACAGTGAACCGCCGAATTCCTTGATCAAGTAGTGACATCTATGAGCCGTGTTCAAATATTGGTAAGTTTTATTTTCATGTAACATTCATATATATATATATATATATATATATATACAGTATATATATATATATATATATATATCCTTTCTCATCTGTTGTTTTTTTAGAGAAGGGGTGTATTTGGAATCAATGTATTATTGATTTAGAATCAAGGTATCAATAAATATTTTTCCTTCTAAATATCAAATGAGTTTAATGAATTCTCTGTGCTTGTGAGATTTTACTTTGTTATAAAAGTTACCAGAGTGATTACTGAAATGTTCTTTTAATGTAGGCCAATCTCTGTATTTTATATCTGAGTGCATTAACAGTGCTTGGTTATTTACCCCAGCTTCCAGAAATGAACTTGTTTTGTGTTTTGAGAAAGATCTTCAACATGTTAAAACATATAGGCGTCATTGAAGCCAATAGCCTAAGGGACCATTTCTTTGTTAAAGCCTTACTTTCCAGTTAAACTAAAGTGTATCTCTCCTTAAAGGGATACTCCACTTTTTTGGGAAATAGGCTCATTTTATAACTCCCCCAGAGTTAAACAGTTGAGTTTTACCGTTTTCAAATCCATTCAGCCGATTTTTTGATATTTAGAAGAATATCAGTAATCACACAGTTTCTGGTCTCATTGACTTCCATAGTAGGAAAAAAAATATACTATGGAAGTCAATGAGACCAGAAACTGTCTGGTTACTGATATTCCTCTAAATATCAGAAAATCGGCTGAATACGTTCGAAAACGGTAAAACTCAACTGTTTAACTTAAAAAAACGTAAAACTTCAACTGTAAACTCAACTGGAAGTTATAAAATGAGCCTATTTCCCAAAAAAAGTGGAGTATCCCTTTAAGAGAAAGAACGCAGTATCTTGATCTTTTAAGAGGACTCTACTGTTTATAGTTAGAGCCTGGCCAAATCCAACCTTGGAAAAGCTGTGTGTCAGTGTGTGTGTTAGTTATTTTCGTTACAGGTTAAGGAACCACTGGCATTATTGGAGATTGACTGAGTTGTTGTTCTGAACAGGCTGGCACCCAGCAACCCAAATCTACGATCTGGAAGGTCATGACGTGCTTAACTTCAGGGTCCGAGATATGGACATATGCTTCCGTCTATCTGTGTGGAAAATTACTATGTTTGTCTATTTCTTAGCCAATGAGAATCATTCAACCTGTAAGCAAGGACGTAGCTTTGACCTTGGTGAAGGGTTTAACTGCTGTGATCTTTGTAACTGGAAGTGGAGCAGCCAACAAACTCCATGTGAGTCTTGAAGCTGACTTCTGCAAACTATCTTCAGTAAAAGTTTTCTTTAATTTATTATAATTCTGACTCTGGGTCTTCATTCATCATATCTGGTTCTGGGTCTTTGACTGTTTACCCCTAACAATAGTTTTATTTTTCACTCAGATCATAATTCCAGAGCATCCAGAAGTCATTCCAGCAATATGAATAAACCGAAGTGTAACTTTCTAGAAGGCAGACCAAAAAGCAGCTTTCAGTTTCGCAATGTGAGAGGGAGGCACTGCAACTCAACGTGGAGGAACCCGTCCACTTCCTGCTGTTCAAATAATGCAGACGATACAATCGCTGCCTTCATGAAATCACTCTTTAAGAGCATTCCAGTAAATGACTGGCTGAGTGAGAACAGCGTTAGAAATAAAGGACATCAAGGGATACAAAGAGGAAAATGGAGGAACAAAACTGTAAGAAGAGACAGCCGAGGGGATCGTCCTCCCTCTGCACATCAGAGAAGAAACAGGCAGAGGGACAAAACGGCACCAGTGAGTCTAAAGCATTTTTACTTATAAAATGACAAGACAGAATCATTAACACGAAGAGGTGCACATTTAACACACTGCTAATACTTTTCGAAAAGGGTTTTCACCTGATTTGATTGTACTTGTTTCAGAATCATCTACCGGGCAAAAAAATGATCAACTTCCTGTTACATGTGGTTGTAAAGAGGGCGTCTTGCATTTGAAGAAATATAATAACAGTAGGTGCATAAAGGTTTCTGTTAAATAATTCAGTGATGTTTATGAGGAGCTTGCTGTAGAATTGTTGTTGAATGTCTCAAGACTGTTTTATAACATCCAAAAGCTCTGAAACAAGTCATTCCACATTCCAATAAACTCGTGGTTGAATAAACTCTTTCTGTCCTTAGAACAGGAGTGCATCTTCAGTGAAGGCCAGTGGTTCAAGCCCACTGAGTTCGAGAGGTTTGGGATGATGGACAGGAACAAAAAGTGGAAAACCAGCATCCTTAGCAATGGGATTCCACTCCAGAAACTCATAGAGGTGCATGCGATTGGTTTATACATAATCAATACTAACAGTTTCAACTAAAGCACTTGAGAGCAATAATAATTACCTTATTTTTTTATTATGGCCTTGGTGATTAATTTAAGAAATTCTAGTTAAACAGTTCCCTGGAAATGGACACAGGGAAAAAAACATAACACTGATTATGTATATATTCATGACATATTCTTAATTTGTGCCATTTTTTTATTCATAGGATGGTTTTCTTCCATCTAAAACCTTTCAGAAAAGCAAGGTTCAGGACACACAGGTTTGGCTGCTGTTGTATGGTTTTCTAATTTGCAACCTCAAGTTGTGCTAAAACTGAATGAAGTTATTTTCTTCTGCTGAACAAAAAGGAAGACCATTTGAAGTATTTGTAAACAGTTGCTGGTACGCATTGACTTCCACAGTATAAGAAAAAAATATTGTGGAGGTCAACGGGGACCAGAAACTGTTTGGTTATATACTTTCTTCAAAATATCTTCTTTTGTGTTAAGTAGAACAACAAAAAAAAATGCATACAGGTTTAGAACAACTTAAGGGTCAGTAAAAAATTACAGAATTTTAATTTTTTGGGTGAACTATTCCTTTAACCTTTCTATATTTAAACAATCACATGCGACTTAAGATGTTCATCAACATTTCTCATTTTATGCTTTACAGAAGAAAGAAAACCCTATGGGTTTGGAACAACAGGGTGAGTAAATTATGACAAATTGTTCCGTTTTTTAAATCTAAAATAAATATTCATTTAAATTCATTTTAAACGGTTATTCCGAAATATATTTACTAAAATATTCTGTTTCATGAGTGTTTGTGTATTTGTTGTAGAATCGGATGAGAAGGAAAATCATGATGATGATGGTGATGATGATGATGATGGTATTGACATGAGCGTGTTTAATTGTCCAACCCTACCTGTTACCTGCGGTTCTGGCTCTGGCATCCTTCACAAACGTCGCTTTGCCAATGGTGTGTGAGTGAGAATAATTATTTTGAATATTAATATGTTGACAATGTGTTTTATATAATATTAAAAAATTTCAAGTTCAGGGAAGAAAGAGGAGGGAACTGACAAACATAACTTTTAATCACCAAATAAACTAACAACAAATCAAAAATAAAGTGGCAGCCCCTCGCAGACAACTGCCGCGTATAATAAAACACCAAATTAAATTCCAGGCCTTCATGGTCCTCTCTCGTTCTTCACTGTCATCGCTCCTCCTTTTATCCTCCCAGAGCTCCTCAGTGAGACTCAACACCGAACAGGTGACACTCATTATAGCACCAGCGCCACCAGCCTTGCTCCCACGGCTCTCGGCCCCGCCCTGCTTACCATACTAACTAAGTGTTTCGTAAGACATCATTGACAATGAATGTAAATGCAGTGTTTGACTGCAGTCCAAGACTTTTGCACTCAGTTTTGTCTTTTTTCAGGGCGTTATGGGAGATGCATAAGAACAGAGAACTCCTGGCTGAACCCTGGGGAATTCATCAGATTGAACAAACCAGGTGGAACATGGAAGAAAGACATTATTGCCCATGGAATGCCCCTTGGGAAACTTATAACGGTAAAAGAAACTATATCATATAAAGCTACAGTATTAACAGAAAATGCGGTTAAATTGAGCCGTGATGACTGTGCCCTTCAGAGTCGCAATGAAATCAAAAAATATTTTGCTTTTAGAGTCAATATGTCAGACTTAAGCCATGATGCACCAAGCCGGGCATTGTCTGGCCGTTTTCAAGCATCAGTCGACGTAGTTTTTTTTGGTGTGTTTTCGGACACCGTCAGGTTTTTTAGGGGACGATTCAGTATGAAGAATTGCAGTCGAGGAGAGAGAGAACAATAGGTTACTGATTGTAACCCCGGTTTTCTGAAAAATCGAGTGGAGAGATCCACCTATGGGAAGGGCATCCGCACCAAACCCTTTTAGAAGCATCCAATTGCACCAAGTCTGGCTTTACAGAAAGAAGCGCGTGTCCAATGCCCAGTAAGGCACCCGCCCCTTACCCAGTGTATAAAAACCTAGCATGCGCTATCATAGCTGGTCTGTAGGAGCAATTTCAATCTGGGTTTCGAACTTACCATAGTGTTGAGACTAAGTTAAAGGGATACTCCACTTTTTTGGAAATAGGCTCATTTTACCTCTCCCCCAGAGTTAAACAGTTGAGTTTTACCATTTTCGAATCCATTCAGCCGATTTTCTGATATATAGAAGAGTATCAGTAACTAAACAGTTTCTGGCCTCATTGACTTCCATAGTAGGAAAAAAATATACTATGGAAGTCAATGGTTACTGATATTCTTCTAAATATCAGAAAATCGGCCAAATACATTAGAAAACGGTAAAACTCAACTGTTTAACTGGGGGAGTGGTAAGATCAGCCTATTTCCAAAAAAAAAAGTGGAGTATCCCTTTAAGATCTCCAATGACCTATTGTTAGATGCTGACTCTGGACTTTTATCTATCTTAATTTTACTTGATCTAAGTGCAGCTTTTGATATATCACAGCATTATGTTACACAGATTGGAGACTATTGGAATTACTGGTACCCCTTTGATTTGGTTTAATTCATACTTTACGGGCCGTACTCAATTTGTATAGCTGAAGCAGTTCTGCTCAAAGAGTAGAGGTGTCCCACAGGGCTTAGTATTGGGTCCTCTTTTATTTATCATTTATCTTTTACCACTTGGCAATATTTTTAGTAAATTTGGCATTTAATTCCACCTATATGCCAAAGATACCCAACTTTATCTGTCCTCGAAACCTTCCGCTAATATTTTCCTCCATCTGTCCTCTCAGACTCTTTGGCTGAGATTAAAGAATTATGCTAGTATGCTATTTTGATTCCAGATATTCATTTGTTTTTCCTGAATGTATTGATGTTTTGACATCTTGTCGCCACCTACTGGTGTTTCCACCACTAGTGCATAGACTACCAGTCTGTCTGGAACTGTCTGTGGGATGGCAGTCACAGATCAAGTTTTATTGCAGTAAACACAATAACCTGTGATGTGTTTTCACATACTTTCCAGAGAAGAGTTTTGGAGCCACAAACAGTCGACTGTGATCAAGAAGACCCAGTAAGAAATCATCAGTCACAATTATAGTAATTTCAAAACATCACATTCAAAATGTGTTTTAAGAGGGAACAGTTTTATTTCTTTATGATCTCTTGTCCCTGCAGAATGATGACGTGTGTTTTGTGTGTGACTCTGAGGGAGATCTGGTGTGTTGTGATGTTTGCCCACGAGCTTTTCATTCACACTGTCACCTACCAGCTGTAGATGGAGACTCACCTGGGTGAGAGAGAGAGAAAACCTTTACCTGGTCTATACAGTTGACTTGTGTAATATTGTGTGTTTTGTCTGTACTGAAGCCAGTGGAGCTGCACATTCTGTGTGATAAAGAATATGGAGGATTCCAGTCAAAAGACCCAACAGGACGTTTTGAGCAGTCCAGTCTCTCAGTACACACGGGTAAGTTAAATGTTCCAAAAGAACATTTCTTTCATCGTCTAGACAAAAAAGAAGAAAAAAAACCTTGTGAGCACCCTCCCTTTAACAATTTTGTTTGTCTGTCTTTTATCTTTCAGCACTGCCAGTGTTTGCTGTTACACGTGCTAAAGGAGAGCATGACTGACCCCTCCACTAATGTAAAGCTTCTGTCTGTTTAGGTTTTTTTAAAGTTGGAATGTAAATATAGAGTATGTGTATGTGACGTCTGCACTGATATTGTTCAGGTTCCAGGACACAGTGAGAGCATTTGTGGTCCCATGATGCTGGGCAGAGTGAAGTTGAACCTGGGGAATAATGATTATCAAACAGTGCAAGAGTTTGTCTTTGCTATCGAATACGTTTTTCACCACTGGGCTTCCAACAGGGTGAGTTTCTCTCAGGATTGCAAATGTTACTAATGACAGGAGTCTTAATAATGTGCTTATATGTTGTCTTATCTTTATTAACTGAATTTGACATTGTTCTTTGTCTTCTTTGTAGGAAAATGACTTCAATAGAATGACCTCTAGGCTAAAGGAACTTTTTGAAACAACCTTTAGGCTCCTATAACATGACGCCTTAACAAGAGGTCCTTCGACGTGACCTTTGAAGGCTATTTCACAATTTAGACTTCACAAAAAAATTAGTGAAGTTGTGAACAATCATTATTAATTTGTGAATGTGTTTTTCCTCACTTGTGAGCTTATATGATACTATGGAAGCTTGTTTTTAATATATGTCTAATATATCTTGAAATATATTTTTATCTTGCAATTCTGACTTTATTTCTTACTATTCTGTAAACTTGCCAAGTGTCTGACCATAAAGCCAAAATACTAACTTTGGCAACAAGGTGTTAATCATTTAAGCTACACTGTGTGATTTTTACCTCCATCTAGTGGTGAAAAGGTATATGACCATCCAGTGAATATCAGTGTCTGTTCCTCTCAATTCCGATTTCGTTTTAACACCTACGGTGGCCAATGTAGTCCAAGATTAACATGGCTTCCAGTTCGACCTCGTCCATGATTGTTAACTCAAACGTAAACGCGAAAAGGCGAAGCTTGAATTAATGGGTATGTCCCTCTTTGGCTAATGTACTTTCAAGATGGAGGGGCAACATGGCGGCTGACATTAGAACCCTTTACCCGTATGTATTTTCAATGGCATATTATACACTCACGAGAATACTTTGTTAATGAGCACATATATTTTTGAAAGAACTAAGTGTTTTTAGCCAAGAATAAACTAAAAGAGTTACACAGTGTAGCTGTGAAAAAAAAAACTTTTTCCTGAATAGTAAAGGTTCTACGCTAACCTGCAATTTTCACTGGTTTCAAAACACACCACGCTGGATATAACCTGCCATGATAACATATCCTTGGATAAACTATTGCGATCCAACAGCTAATGCCAACACAACACATTGCCACATTGCATTGCATAATTGCACATTGCATAATTTATTTCACTCATTTTGGATGTCACATTGGAAGAATACACAAATGGCAAACTGATGTGCCATTAAAAAACTGACACTTTGAAAGGCATACTTGCAGTAGGTCATTTACTGTTGTACATCAGTATATTCTTTTAAGCAGAGGGAGCACTGAGACAGGACGATCCCCAGGATGACGGAATAACGTGTAGTCAGGAAAAAGACACTCACAATTGCTTTACAGCTATGTCGGAAACCGGCCAGCAGAATAATTAGGTTTTAGTTTTTATTTCTTTTTATCCTGAATAGAATTCATTTTTACACTGTTCTACTTAACACATTTAACAATGGTACAGGCAGCAGATGAAATGATGCTCAGTTACCCATGTTGTTTTTATAATCATGAAATATTCCCCCCCCCCCCAGATCAATCAGTGAAAAACTTAAATAGATCAGTTGATATAATCATCCCTGATCGGAATTTTTTATTTTGACATTTTATACAGATTTAATCCACTGGAACATTGTGATATTTGAATTTGTCACATTGAATAGCAAGTATTATTTCTTATGGAGTGATGGAGATTTGTGTTGTGGTGATTCATTTAGATTGCAAGGAGAAGATATGTTTATGTTTTGAGGTATCTTTATTATTCGCATCATAACTTAATTGAGTAGAATCTTTATTTTAATTTAAGTTTTATGAATAAATGAAATGAATATAGTTCTTCATATCTAAAAGAGAGAGAGAGATAATCCTGCTGTTCATATAACCAGTTTATATGGAAAGGATCTCAAGCTATTAGCTGAAGACATTACTGACGCTTTACCCATTATTAAACACCGCTAGTACTTCCTTGAAAATAAATTCCAGCACAACAACAACCATAATGACCATTCACAATAGATAATGCTCTATGAACTCTGTTGGAGAGCTATGACAGTTTATCGGTTCAATACCTTACTCAGCTGTTGAGTAATAAAAACACCATCTCTGCGTCACTTTTACAACATTTCAAACCCCCCGGTTCTTGTTAGGGATGCACCTATACCACTTTTTAGATCTAGGCAGATACCGATACTTTCATTTTTGGTAGCAAATACTCGTTGATAATGACACCTGTATTTTCATTGCATTTTAATGTATTCCGTAGAGAAACCAAAAAGAATATAAATCATTCATTGGTTTAATTCATTGGAGCAAATTTCCTTCAGTTGTTTTAATGCTTAATTATACTTAAAAAGCTACTTACTTTATTAGTTACTTTATTACTTAATACATATAAGCTACTTACTTTATTATTTAAATGTTGTTAATTTTGAATTAATTAAGGTTTCGTGGGGATTTAAGGCCATAAACTCTTTCACAGCCAGCGTTTTCTTTTCTTTTTTTTAAGTTGATTAAGTTTTCACAAAGATCTCATGGCCCCCAGAATATTTCATTGAATATTTCATATATATATATATATATATATATATATATATATATATATATATATATATATATATATATATATATATATATATATATATATATGTTTTATTCTAGATTCATGCATTCTTTTTTATCAACACTTGAACATGGGCAAGTTTCCATATAAAAAAAATTAGAAGAATTTACCCTGTCCATTTCTATCTTACAAGTATTGTCAAATATTTGGACAAGTTTCTAAAGGGAAGACTTTCGGTCTGGGTGCCGTTTGGCTAGTTTGATTGTGATTTTTTGTTTGGCTGGATTCTCAGCCATTTTTCTTGCATCATTTTCTTCCATCCTCCACAGTTCCTGCTTTTTTCGCTCCACCTCCTGCTCAGTTTTGCTGTGCATCATCAGCTCTTTCTCTTTCTGTGCAATCTGGTCTTTTCTCATCTCTAAAACTTTCTCCATTTTCTTCTTGATCTTTCTCTCAGAGGCGGGGTAGAAAGACGTTGTGTAACAGCTCTTTCCATTGATGGCCACAAGGGTCTCGACCTTTTTTAGGAGTTCTGTCACGGGCTCATAGTTTGTCGTCTCCTTGTTATTGAAAAACACAAACCCACCGCTGCACTTATGGATGAAACTGCGTAGGTCCTTGTCCGAGAATGCGATAACATCATTCGCCGACTTCCCCTCCAGACGATCTCCGTGAGTGAACACAATGATGGTGTACTTCCAGATGCTCTCCCCAAACATGCTCTCGATCAGCTTATGCATGCTTTTGTCATCATTACTTAAGTTCCCAATAGGCATAACCAGCAGAAACACATGTGGTCCTGGAGTATAGAGAGAGGTGGACTTCAGGATCTCTCGGGTCACTCCCTTCTCTGTGTGGCCTATCCTGCTCAGCCCCGGCGTGTCGATTATGGCCACGGGCCGGCCGTTCATGTTTCCAGATGCTCTTTCACAGAACTGGGTGACTCTGCTCAGTTGCATGTCTGATTTAAAAGCACTGTACCCCAGGATGGTGTTTCCAGTTGAACTTTTTCCAGACCCCCTCGCCCCCAGTAACATGATGCGCAATTCCTCTGCCAAAATAATTAACGGTTTCAATCATACAATATAGGAGTTTAATATAATTGCTTAAGATCACTCAAAGATCATTTCTCCAAGTCATCATGAAATCAAAATTTCATATGAAGAATGCGGTATTTAAATGCATCAGGTTGACAC
Source organism: Cyprinella venusta (assembly GCA_038021265.1). Lineage (NCBI taxonomy): Eukaryota > Metazoa > Chordata > Actinopteri > Cypriniformes > Leuciscidae > Cyprinella > Cyprinella venusta. The sequence goes on from CM075863.1 coordinate 41,989,151, forward strand.
ATTATGTTTTCTAACTGATTATAAACAAAAGTTTAGAATGTGAAAATATGGGTGTCATAAAATCTTTTACCTTGTAAGTCCATTGATGCTGTTAAACTGGTTTCCTCTATGTCCCGAACGTTTTCATACAGTTTTTCTGATGTTGCATCTGTGAATAAAATTCTGTTATTGTTTAAGTATTCACACACAAAACACTTTGTGTTGACAGACCATTTTCTATGTAATATTCACATTTTTTAAAAACAATGATAGACATGGAATTGTTAATAACTTGGCTTTTTGGGATATCATAAGATGCTGTAAACATTTAACTCCATGACTCACAGCCTGTTGATGAGTCCAATGCTGAATCGTTCTCATATTCCTCAAAGTCAGTCCCATCTTCCTCAGACTCATCTAAATCTTCATCTGCTTTCTTACTATCCATCTTATCCTGAAGAGTAATTTTCTGATGTAAAAAGAAGAGAATTTCAAGTATCATGCTGCAGAATACCATTTTTTTGTCCCGTTTTTCAGTAAAAATATTATTATATTTAAAGATAAGATTATTTTAAGATCTTAAGAATGTATTTTTATTATTTCGCTAGCATGTCTTTTACTTGTTTAAAGCATAAACCTCTCTAACTTTCCTTAGATTTATGCTTAAAACAAGAAAAAAAGTCTCTGGTCTATTATTTTTTTATGAGAGGTTTAGTTTTATTCTGTTTATTCTGGATCATCATAGTAACATCAATACACGAGACAGTGACTTACCACATTTGGTAAAGTTGATAGTGTTAAACCTCTTTATGCAATACATGCACCGATCAGCACCTCCACACTTGCAAGAGACGAGGAAAATTGCAGGTTTCATTTGCTGAGTTTGGTTGTGAAAGATATGTAAAATATTCCACACAGGTATCGACTTTAGTTAGGGGGCTGGTCTTGTTAAAGGATGCAATCACTTCACTCAACAAGCGTTTCCATTGAGGCACGAGGACTCGTTTAACATGTTAGTCAGGAATTTTGAGAGTGTTTGGCAAGTAGCTACTTTTTTGTTTCAATGAAAAAAAAAATGCTCCTCCATCCTTGAGAGTGGTGGAAGATATATTTCAATTTTAGTAACAGTAGATTAAATTGACAACATGTGAGCACCCAAGTCACAAAGATACTTCAATGTAGTCTGAACAATGTGGTTCGCCGGCTGAGTCATCAAAATATCCATATCTATCCTTGTGTTTTTAAACGAACTCTAAGCCAGCATTTATTTGATTAAAAAAAAAAAGAAAGAAAACAGAAAACGGTTTTGTATTTGAATATATTTAATATATAATGTATTTCTGTGATACAAATCAATCAATCAAATTGTAGAGTGCCTTAACAGCCAAAAGGTGCACAAGGCGCTTTCCAGTAAAAACATAAATGGACAACAATAAATAAAAACATAATAAGTGTACAATAAGCAATTGAATCGAGACGGAATCTACATGTCTAAATAAGAGTGTTTTCAACTGCGTTTTAAAAGTACTCAACGAAGTAATACTTCGTAGTTGAGGTTGAAGTTGAACAAATCTGAATTTGAATCAGTCATTACTCCAGTCTTTCGTGTCACATGATCCTTCAGAAATATATTTAGAAGGTTATTTCTATTTGTCATATTTCCCCTAGAATGTGTCTATTCAGCAAAATAGACGCTTCCAGTTCCCTTTTATTCAAACATGTGGGAATGGTTTACGTTACTGATTGGCTACACAACACGAGGTCAAGACAACTTTTGTCCAATCATCGTTGAGGAACTCAAACGGACCCGGAAGTTGATCAGTTTGAGGTTGATGTTGACAGGGAAATCTCTTTTGGAGCTGTGAATCATTCCCAATTCTGAACTCAGTTTGTCATCTAAATAAATTAGGGAAATAGTCACTTTGCAGTTGCATTTTCCAGCTTGCGAGGATGGGATCTAAAGATCTGAAACTCCTGGATGTTTTTTCATACGAGAGTCTCGTGCATGCAGTCGCCGGTGCGATGGTAAAACTCAGCTTTACATGATCACGTCACATCTGTAGGGTTTTTATATGATCTCGTTTACGGCTTTTTAAATGATGACACATTTATCACACATTTTGTTATCAAACATTTTGATCCGCTTTTCTTACGTCCACCTGCTGCATGACAGCATTAAAAACAATTCAAGGAAAAATCAATAAGTCTTCATAAAATGTGGATTTTGATTGCTTTGAACCTTTAATGTAAGCAGACTAAATGTGACACACACAAAAAAATCTAATATGGTGAATTTGCACTAATATATATCATGTTTTAATATAAGTCATTTGTTTGCAGGGCAGTGTTACAGCAATGACTGTTTTCTTTCCTCTTGACACAGCTCGGCTCCGGCTGCAAGGTAAACAGTGAAACACATTGATTTTTGAATTCCTATTTGCTCCTTTATGTTCTGGTTTCTGTGTTTTAAAACATGTGACCCCATTTCTTTCTGTTTCTGTGCAGTTGATGAAAAGCGGAAAGCCAAATCTACTCCAGCCATTCTGTCAGAGATCATCAAGGAAGAGGGTCTGTAAGTTATTTCACGTGCATTAAATCAATGCATGTGCCATCTAAGCCTGAAGGTCTTTTTCATTTTTCATTTTATTTTAAGTTGCAAGCATAACCAATAACCCCCTCTCTCTCTCTCTCTCTCTCTCTCTCTCTCTCTCTCGACACTCTCTCTCTCTCTCTCTCTCCCTCTCTCTCCCTCTCTCCAGGTTAGCTCCATATAGAGGCTGGTTTCCTGTAATCTGCAGCCTGTGTTGCTCAAACTTCGTCTACTTCTATTGTTTCCATAGTCTGAAGGCCACCTGGCTGCAAGGTCAGAGGTCAACACCAGGGCGAGACCTCATCATTGGCATTGCTGCAGGTTTGCTTATTTGAAAATATACTGTATGTGCTTCTCATAAGTTTGCAGGAAAGCTCAGTTTCCCTTTACATTACGAGAGGTCTGACTCTCTAACCATTAGGCCACTACTGCCCCATGATATTTGATCATAATTACAGTAAAAACAGTAATATTATGAAATATTATCATTTAAAATGAATAAATGTTTGATTGAGTTTTTTAAAAATATATTTTATTTAATATTTAATACAAAGAACAGCATTTATTTTAAATAGAAACCGTTTATATGTCACTTTTAATCAATTTAATGCATCCTTAATAAATAAAAGGATTAGTATTTTATAATGTTTTGCACAAAAATAATAAGCAGCACAACTGTTTTCAACATTGAGAATAATCAGAAATGTTTCTTGAACACCAAATCTTCATATTAGAATGATTTCTGAAAGATCATGTGACAAATTCAGCTTTGACATTACAGGAATAAATTATATTTTAAAATGGAAAACAGTTCTTTGAAATTGCAATAATATTTGATAAATTTACTGTTTTTATTGTAGTTATTATGATCAAATAAATGCTGCCTTGGTGAGCATAAGAGACTTCTTTCTAAAACATAAAAACAATCTTATTTATTCCAAACTTTAGGCACAGTAGTCTATATGTTTAAATTATTTTTGGCAATGGTATTGAATTTATATATATATATATATATATATATATATATATATATATATATATATATATATATATATATATATATATATATATATATATTTACATGTTTTCTCATCTTCTACTATATGCATGTACTGTAGCTTGTGCTAGGACTAAAATGAAGCTAAATGTCTGCCTTTAGGTGTAGTGAATGTTCTTGTGACCACTCCACTCTGGGTAGTCAATACCAGACTGAAACTGCAGGGTGCGAAATTCAGAAATGAGGACATACAGCCCACACACTACAGGGGAATTATGGGTAAAATATATCAGACATGATACTAATTGCATTCCCTTTAATTAACATGTGTGATATCATTAGTTGACCTGTCTCTCCTCAGATGCGTTTGTACAGATCATGCAGCAGGAAGGAGTGGGAGCGTTATGGAACGGGACGTTTCCCTCCCTGCTGCTGGTGCTCAATCCAGCTGTGCAGTTCATGATCTACGAGGGTCTGAAAAGGCATCTCCTGAGGGGCGTGAACAGAGAGGTTAGACCACTGATGCAAAAACAGTCTTCTGGGGACTTCTTCTATTTCCTAAAGTTAGTCTGAAACTTACAATAGAAAGGACAGTGCAGTAATAGTTTATCTTCATTTAGGGTTTTTTCTCAGCAGAGCCGATTATAACAGCACACGAATAAACAGATGAGTCTGTTCACAAGATCTCTGTTGCCTGGGAAACAGTAACTGTAAAGTGTGTAAATGATGATTAGAAATGTTAGAGTGGATCTGCTCATTCAGATCAGCACTCATGAGCGAGCATCTGTCGAGGATGAGTGAACCACAACACAGATAGTGTATTGATACCATAGTGGTATAGCAATACGATTAAAACAACAGGGTTAGTTCACCCAAAAATAAAAATTCTGTCAGTAATTACTCACCCTCATGTTGTTTCAACCCCGTAAGACTTTCGTTCATCATCGGAACACAAATTTTAAAATATTATTGATGAAATCTGAGAGCTGGATCACTCCTTCATAGGCTTCTATGGGATTGAAACTTGCCGGCCCAGAAAAGTTATTAAAGACATCGTTAAAATAGTCCAAGTGACTATAGTGGCTCAATCTTAAGTTTATTAAGCGTCGAGAATACTTTCTGTGCGCAATAAACAAATAAAACTAACGACTTTATTCAACTATTCATTTTCTCCTGTGTGGGCCTCGGGATATCATGAGAGATCATGAGTGAGTTCATGAGAGCGCCACGACTCATGCAGGAGACAGCCTATGGAGTGATCCGGCTCTCAGATTTCATTAAAAATATCTTAATTTGTGTTATGAAGAAGAATGAAAGTCTTACGGGGTTGGAACAATATGAGGGTGAGTAATTACTGACAGAATTTTGCTGACAGTGTGACTGTAAATGGGTTTGCAATGTGTTAAATTGTGATTGAAATGATTGATTTTCATTTTAATTGATATGTTTCACTGTGATTCTGTCTGATTGTTGATAGCTGGCCTCGGTGGAGGTGTTTCTCATTGGAGCCATTGCTAAAGCCATAGCAACCACCATAACCTACCCACTACAGACAGTTCAGTCTGTTCTACGGGTAAGACCAGAATACATTTGGATCATATTTACCCAAGCAGGTCTCATATACATTCAAAGGTTTGGGTTCACTAAGAAAGGCAAATTTTAAATTAATTCATACTTTTTCAAAAGAAATGTTCTTTTTTGAAAGATATCCATCCTCTAAAATTCTTGTCCTATTTAGGGTCACAGGGATGTAGTCCATCCATATGACATTTATATTTAGTCATTTAGCAGACGCTTTTATCCAGAATGACTTGCAACACAGGACTAAACCAAGCGAGTCATCATGAAGAGGCAAAAACAACACAAGAAGTGCTCAAAATACAAAGATCAGACATTGCACGGGGTAGCATAAGCCAGATAAGCAATGATTTAAAATATATTTTTTTTATTATTTATATTAAGTGCTCATAAGTTTTCATTTTTTAACATTAGTTGTATTAAGTAATGTATTAATTAATGTATTAAGTAACATGAACAAACAATGAGCAATGCATTTCTATCTGTATTTGTTAATTTTAGTTATTAAAAATCAAGCTGTTCATTGTTTGTTCATGTTAGTTTTCAGTGCATCTACGAATGTTAACAAATACAACTTTTGAATTTAATAATGTGTTCGTTAATGTTGAAAATAACATTAACAAAGATTAATAATTGCTGTAGAAGCAGTTCATTATTAGTTCATGTTCAAGTGTTACCAAAAGTAATATTCACCAAAAAATCATCATCAAAAAAAAAAAAAATATATATATATATGTGTATATATATATATATATATATATACTAGGGCTGTCAAAACGATTAATCGCGATTAATTGCATCCAAAATAAAAGTTTGTGTTTACATAATATATGTGGGGGCACTGTGTATAATTATTTTGTATATATATAAAAACATACATGCATGTATATTTAAGAAAAAAAATATTATTTATATATAAAATATTTATATATAATATAAATTATATATAAATCTATATACTGAATATACATGAAAATATTTCTTAAATATATACAAGCATGTGTGTGTGTTTATATATCTAAAATAATTATACACAGTGCACCCACATATATTATGTAAACACAAACTTTTATTTTGGATGCGATTTGTCATTTTGACAAGCCTAATATATACACACTCACCAAAATACTGTAAAGTTTGATTGGAGTCGGACGTGACCACTGATGTCAACAACAAAAGATAGTTGAGGGAAGCATTTTCTCCTTGCTTTTAAGAGTGGATTTATGTAGCTCTTGGAATTATCCATGTTTATATGTTTAGTTTAATTTGCTTTTAATCATTTAGCATTATTTTTCTCTGCTGTCCCTATCAGAACATACCTGCGGCCCAACAGTTCAGAACCACTATTAGACATTCTAGGAATCCACTCCTCTTCTAAAGTTTTTATTTTGTATGTGTACTGATAATATGGTCTATTTAAACTGTCCTGTTCCTCTGTGTTCAGTTCGGACAGCATGGCAGGCCTGCAGATCGGTCCAAACTCCTGAATAGCCTGAGATCTGTCACGTATCTGCTCATCAATAGAGTCAGGTGCAATAACACACACGTATTCCACTCTGCAGCTCATTTTTAGTAGCTTACTCACATAAGTTATTATCTTATGATATCTGAACTCCTCTTGTAAAACTGACATGGTTGTTGATTGATTTACTGCAGGAAGTGGGGCATGCTGGGATTGTTCAAAGGCCTGGAGGCGAAGCTGCTTCAGACGGTCCTCACTGCCGCACTGATGTTCTTGTTGTACGAGAAGATTGCCAACACCACCTTCAGGGTCATGGGGGTCAAACGCACAGTGACGTCCCACTGATGTCTTAGGAACTTCATGCGCTGACATGAGTAGTCGTGTGTTGAGCAGTAGTCAAATGATGTGTGTTTTATAAATGGATGAAATTTACAGTACCGGTCAAAAGTAATTCATGCAATACATTAATGCAAAGTTGCCTTAAAGCCTTGGTCTCTATTTGATCTAGTATTTTGAACTAACCTTGTTTACGATTACCAGTCCAGATACAAAGTGTCAGGGACACTATTTTGTGAGAGAGGTCATTGCTGTCAATAATGGACCCTGATCTCAGATCAACCCTCCTGCATTGATATACCATATACAAACAACCAGGGCTGCGTTTCGTATCGTAAGCCTAAATTAATCATAGAACAGTTACCACCAATGATTTCTGTGATCAATTTAGGCTTGCGATACTCATGAGAAATGCTGCCAAGGCTGGTTTTTCTGGTTATGTTTAAGTGGTACTTGATTTTACTTGACAACTCCAAGCCACTGAGACTGAAACAGACCTTTAACCTAAAAAGTCTACAGCCTAAACTATAAAATATTGTATTTTTATCTTTCTTGAAAAGAGACTGAAATAACCAGTTAGTGAGTCAGAATCACCACATCTGAACTCTGAATGTTGCACTTGTACACAGAAACTGCAAGTCACTTGAGGCTTACGTGCTTGCTTTACAGACTCATGGGAATATGCATTTAGACAGTAAAAGCATTTCAAAAGTCTCTCAGTGCTGATGTCCACACTGCTGAAATGTAAGTGGAATCATCAGCATACAGTTACAGATGTTTATGAATGTAAAATGTGGATGTTTTTTTCCTTGAATGTCAGAATGAATATTAACATTGATTGATATATTAATAATCGCAAACCTAGTCCGATGACTCATACTATAAATACTTGGATATTGCATAAATTGATGACTACTTTAATTTTATAATTGATGTCACACAAAATTTATGTGATATATATATTTTACAATAAAATAATTGATTAATGATATTGTGGTACAAAATGGAGTTGTGGTATGCACTGTTTTGTATTCATAACATCAACAGACAAACAGATAATTGCGTAAACTGGCCAACAGGAGGCAGTATATCGCTCTTTTTGCGCCGTTCTTTACCTCAAAATTCCCAAACTAGAGGATTTTCCAAGGCCACATGATTTTAGTGACTCATTAATGTATTTTTTTTAAATAATTAAATTATCGTCATTGTTGATTTGTTTGTTTGGAAACTAACTGTCAAAGCAGAGTTCTCCATTGTTGACCACTAAAAAATCCAAATCTTTTTATGTTATTGGAGATATTTGTACACTTTAAAGTATGTAGTATGTATATGACATTTTTTATATGTATATGACATTTTTTATATTATTTTGTAAATGACGTACAAGCTAACTTTCATTTTACCATTTGGTAAAATCTCTACGCTGAGCTCCCACCCTAAACCGATGAGCATTCGATTGGCCCTCAGATTCCACCGAGAACAGTGGACAGTGATGTGATTGGTTTAGAAGGTAATCGTTCAACACAGTCAACCTCTTTTGTCACAGATATGGCTCTTGTTTGTTGTCCCTGTCACGGAAGTCATTTAAATGAGGCTATTGGTTATTTGCGATGCCAGTCTTCTAAGTACTCGCCAACTATTGGATGGATCACAAAAAATGGGCGGGGTTCCGGTTGAAGTTTGCTGGATATCGGAAACGATTAGTGAAGTCCACACCACTGGAATACCAATAGATGATGAGATGAATCAACCATTGTAAAGTAAGACAACTTTTAAACTTATGCCTTGGTTTGACGCGCTACCGCTGTGCAGACGCAGGTTTTTATTCCAATATTTTCAGGGTGTTTAATATTGCATCATGAGCTTGCTGGAAGTTGCATTGGGTAGTTGGGAAGAAGCACATGGTCTGAGTTTGTTTGGCAGGAGACTGTGCCATATGTTTGCTGGGTGAGACAGCATATTTTTGGTGTTTGTCCTGGATATGACTGAAGATTAAAAGGGATACAGGTCACCTTGACCACAGTGAGCAAAGGAGGGTGCTTGTGGTCCTGATGCTGTGAAGTTATGTAACGTGCATCATGACATGGTGTCTTTATTCTTTTATTGAATGCATCTGTCGTTAGGTGAGTTTGCATATAATGTCAGCTCTTAGAACATGTTATTTAATGCTTTTAAAGTGTGTTCTTTTGCCAAAAGTACTATGGTTATGCCATATGTTTTGTTTTTGGACAAGATACCATGGCAAATAATACGAACAATACCAAATCGTTTATTTTGACATTTTGACATGTGAGTATTTCTTAAAATTAGACATTTATAATAAAAAGTTTGACATTTTTAAACATAAAAATATACAAAAAGAATATATATATATAATATTATATGTGTTTGTGATAAATATGTATCTAAATTAAAAAAGGTATTAAAATAAATTAAAAGTAAAATAAATGGTGTATTGCATGATGTCTTTGTCACATCAGCATTTTAAGTGCAGGTTGGAAACATTATGAATATTTGATATTTAACATAAAACATTATGAATATTTGATATTTAACATATACACAATAATACCACACAGTTTGTGATCAACAGGCATGCCTTCTGCTTCACACACTGTGTGTGTGTATCATATCAACTAGGTCAGCTGATGATTCATAGACTAAATCAAGTGGGACAAAATGAACTCCAACTTCTGCGTTAATCACACTTTTATAGAGATTTTGAGGCAAACCAACTTAAAATGATAAAAACAACAGTCCTCACTTATTTCTGTAATATGTTTCTTGTGCCTGCCTCTTTTTAGTCACTAATACTTTTGGCCTTTTTTTCTTGCAGCTCAGGTTTCAAGGAATGTTGAAGTTCAACTTTATCAGCAGCAGAAATGTGCAGCTTGTACTTTTGATAAAGCACATAATTATTCTGCTAAAATATGTGTTATTTGGGCTGTAAGATTGTCTAATTTGTCCTTTTAGTTGTGGCTCTGCTGTTCTATGTGGATAGACTTCTGGTTATGCTCTATCGCCTTAATTCTAGTGTTTGGATCTGGGTCTGTGTTAAGAATCTTTGTGCGGACTGAGAGATGAGTCAAAATGATTTTCTGTGGCATGCTGTTGATAAAGCTTTTATTGAACTAAGAACATGTCTCTTTGCAACAAAACCTTATGTGTTACAAAAAGTAAAAATAGGCCTACAGTCTATATACTGATATGGTGTATATAGGGCTCAATGAGAGAGGGCGAGGGGCCGGGCGAGGGCCAGTGTCTGTTTACATTAAGAATGATGATAACTAAAAAAAAAATAAAGTTATCATTATAGTTGTTTTAATAGTTCCTATTCTTTAAAAAGTAGATTGATTTTTAGAACTATATCTTTATCATTATTGTTATCATCATCCTTGGTGTGAACAGCGAGAGTTTGAGGCCTGTTGAAACTATTGTTATTGTTAACTAAAACTACTAAAAGAATATTTTCTGTAATTGAAATAAAGCTGAAATAAAAAATATAGTTATAAGGTTAAACTAGAAAGTTTGCCTTGGCAAAAAGCTGAAATAAGTTGAAGTACTAAAATGACGAAAACTGATATAGAAATATAAAACAAAACCTAATAAAAATAACTTAACTTAAACTAATATCAAAGTGAACATGAACATATTATTAATACTATAATATTATATAAGTAATAGTAAAATAACGCTGTTGGTGCTAAAAATCTTGACTTCATTGAACTTGTACAAAACAAGCATTCTTTGCTAACTTGCAAACATTATGCTTTCTGTTATGTATTGCACATTATCTTTGTGACAAATCAGCAGAATTTGCAACAGCAATGTTATCTAGCTTGCTAACACGGATGAGGGTTTTGTGGGAAATGATTGTTAGCTAATTTCTAGCTTTTTGTTATGTAGTTTAAAGAAAAATCTTGTGAAGAAAAATATGAATATTTCTAAAATATATATTAAAATAAATCATTCTTTTATGGTGGGGTCAGTGAAAATGTTGACATGGTGAGTAAAAAATAAACTACTACTGGCAAATCCTTATTGTTGAATCCTGATGATGTTTTTACCTAATACCCCTAATGTAACCTGATCTTAGAGATGTTTTTGGTAACACTTTAGTTTTGGGCCCAATTTCACTATTAACTAGTTGCTTGTTAGCATGCATATCACTAAGATATTGGCTATTTATTAGTACTTATAAAGCACATATCAATGCCTTATTCTGCTTGACCATATTTTACATCCCTGAACTTAACAATGACCTTACTAACTATTAGGCAGAAATTATGAGTTTATTCATGTAATAGTGAGAATTGGACTCTAAACAAAAGTGTGACCATGTTTTTATTAACTAATCTTTTGCTCTTTCTTTTTCTATTCTCTTTCTTGTAGTTGGTGGTGTGTCACACCTGATATGGAATTACTCCGAGTCCAGACTCTTTTGAACAGGGAATAATTCAGGTAATTGAATCAAAGGCACCTACACATAAACATCTCTGGGTATTTTCCACCTCACAGCTCCTGTTATTTATTTTACTGTTGTTTTGCATATGCCATTCCCCAAACCCTGATATTCTCTTCACTTCTCAGAAACTCTCTTTAAATTGGCGTAGTAGGTTAATATGGTTCAAACGGCAAGTGAATTGATCGCTTTACACCGTTTTGCATTGCATGAAATAAACGGCCATTTCTAAATGGAGACTGCATGAAATCAACGTATTAATATTTCAACTGTGACGAGATGTCTATAAAACAGCTTGTAAACAATGTTTCACATAACATTACATTTACCTCAGGAAAGCCATTCAGTGACCATAAACATAGTTAGCTTGAAAAGTTTACAATATTCTACAATATTTCGTATGTTTGACTAAATCTATCATGAAAACAAGCTTTTATGACTGACAGCCACCCTTTAAATGTTTATGTTTAAAAATTCGACTTAGATTAGAACCATAATTGCATAATTTTAAAGGCATTTATTTTTACACAAATCAACTAATTGTAACCTTTGATAGTAATGTACCAATTGGCATTGATCCCTGTATAGTTTACAGCTTTTGTTGACAGATAATAAATAATAATAAGTTAAATTGAAATGAAATTGGTACTGAAATGAATGGAATCACAAGCTTGTGAATCGAAATCGAACCCAGTCCTAGTTTGTATTCATGTAGCCTAGGAGTAAAAGTCAACTTGAATGCACATGCACATCCCATTTTGCGTTTGTAATCTGATATATCTCAGAACCCCATCCTCCCAAAAAAAACAAAAAACAAAAAACAAAGCAGACAAAGTCAGTTGGGCTTGTGGGCCACATGGATACTGTTGGCCTGGCCGTTTCTAGCATAGATTAGCCAGCTGCCACTTTGGAGAGACACCAGGCACACGGCATGATATTCTGACTCAGTGACATCATCTTTTGGTGATGTGTAGTCTTAAAATGTTGACTTGTCACTTGTGTTTAGCTTTGTAAACAGAAGAAACAACCATCCAACTGCCTGCTGTTAAAGCCGTTAATAAGGCCAAAGTGCATAATAGAAGGATAATTTATACCAGGGAGAATGGAAATGTCCCTGACCACGATAGTCAAAATAAGAAACTTGACCACAGTTTTACAACTCAAACACCTGAGGGAAAGACCTTGCTAATGCTGATTCCATTCCTCACCCATAAAAGTAGCCAAACCCCCCAGAACTTTTTTTAATTGGATTGTCTTTTTGCTGGGAGTGTGTTGGAGAGACTATAACTTCTGAGTTGGGTAAGCAGTAATCTTCAAAGTGATGTACGATTAGTGATGTCAGTAAGTGCAATATGTTCCCAGCAGTTGAGCATCAGTTTCCCATAAAGATCAATAAATCATTTACATTTTGTGTAAGTGTATAGTGTAATTATCGTGAGTGTGTGTTGGATGTCAGAGTCAGGATGTCTCAGTTCCATTCGTCCACCTCATCAAGGCTGCATTTATTTGTTTATTAACACAAAAAAATGTAATATTAAGAAATATTATTATAATTTAAAATAAATGATTTCTATTAGAATATTTTTTAAACAATGTATTCCTGTGATGGTAAAGCTGAATTTTTGGCATCATTACTCCAGTCTTCAGTGTAACATGATCTCTCAGAAATTATTCTAATAGGCGGATTTGGTGCTATATATATAAATCTCTATACATCTATATCTATATACATTCAGTACATCTGGTGTTTTTGCAGTCCCCTTTTCCAAACTTCCCTGTGTTCATCGTCGCTCTCAGCACATTTCTCTTACCACAAATACTCCCACTCATATTTTTAGTATTACTTCACAGAAATGTTCTGTGATCCAATAAAAGGGAAGAAAAAAAGCATATTACAGAAAACAAATGAGTCCGCAAAACAATTTTACTGCATCTGAGATGTAAACAGAATGCACCTGTCAATCATGTTTTCCCATTGTGACATCATTTATCACCATGGCGATATATTCCACTTTTGATCAGATGGCCTGATGAGAACTAATGTGTGTGTGTTTTGTGTGACTCACTCGGCACATGACTAAGCTGTTATCTACTCCTCTCTTTATCTCTCTGTACTCGATCCCTGTGGAGAGAAATGCGTTTCTGAAAGCATCTGACACTCCTTCTATCAAAACCGATTCTCTTGTTCTGCAACAGTGTTTTGTTTTCTGCTAACGCTCAGTGTAGAGGGGATAGTTTGATCCGTATGACTTTTTCTATTCCACAAAATAAGATTGTTTAGGATATCTTAATGTAGCTTTTTCATATTACACAGGGCAAATAACACCATCAAATCATCTAGAACTCAGTTAGAAGCCTTTCTACAATGAAATCCACTGACATTTTCAGTTTGACAGTTTGTGATTCATGTCATTGTTAGAAATGATAACAGAAATGTTAATTTTTTACATTTTTTCCCACCTAATTCTGCTCAAACTACTTATAAAAACTTTCATAAATATTGCTCCATTATTAACTGTGCTTTACCAATGAAATAAACTAGATTAATATATATAGCTCCGCTTGAGTTTGCAGCTTTGTTGATGCTTGCAACTTTTCAGTAAACTAGCTGAATTAACAATGCTATTTCCCTATTATTCAAAGCAAAATGATAGGATCTGGCAATGATCTTTTTTCTGAAGAGGGGATTTTGTAACTTGAGCTCAGTTCTGATGGAGAGCTTTAGGGGTTTTCATTGAAATATCACTCATTCTACATTCAGACATTCTAAAATTCATATTTTTTGAATGTTCTTGATATTTCTGGCAATCTAAAATTCAAATGTAGAGACTGCTGAGAAATGAGACATTTTTTCAATATTCAAAATGTTATAGATGTCGAACACATTCTAATATTCTGCTTTTGAACATTTAAACAAAAAAAATATTGTCCCATTCAGCACCTGTCACCATCTTTCAGGTTCTGTTATTGAGTGTAAAAAGTGTAATCTGAGCTTTAGGTTTGCCCGTACGGGTACATTTCACCATGACACAGAATATATGTAAAGGTCAGATCTTTCAAGATTTCAAACATTGGAAGTTGATGGTTGGAAAAAGTGAAGCCCATTAGCAGATGTTGCCATGACTGAATTTCTGACTCAGTGTTGATTCCTTCACAACCTGTCACTGCAAAGATGCTGCTTTCTGCATGTGAAGTGTTATAACATGTTACCATGGTGATGGTGTTTGTCATCTGCTTAAAATGCTTGCAGAGTTCGTGTTACCACTGTTTTTTTTTTCCCTGTTGCAGTGAGATCATATCTCTTCACTACACACACACTTTCTGAGATGAATGCCTCTTTTCTTTTTGTAACTAAAGGTCATTTTCACAATGTTGTACTTTTTTCCTGGAAAATATCCTTTTACATATATAAACTGTTGTCAGAAATTCATTTGTTCCCTTTAAAGCAGCAATAAGTTATTTTTGAAATTTTGCTCTCTGGGTCCCCCTACAGTTGGGAAATAGTATTGTCGTCTTCTACTGTCGTAAAATCTGTCATGACAAACGATACCCCTGAACTCTGTAGAAGGAAGGAGTTCTCACACTCTTATGAATATAGTGTCATGGGCTTTATTTTTTTCAAATGTCAAAAGATTGTGTAGCTCACGTTTACAAGCCAGTGTCTTTATAGTAACGCTAGCCTATTGGCTAGTGGCTGCTGTTTTGCATAATGGATATGCTAATTCAATTCAATGTTTGTTGGTAGATTATAGCCATGTCGTCAATATCATAATATCAAGCTACCATATATGAATCTGCAAATTTGAAAAATCGATTTGCATTATAGCCTGAGGAGAGACACTTTCACCGGAAAAATAAGTAACAAAAATGACTATCAGCCTGCAGACATAGGATAGTTATCCTGACCGATTATTCTGTTCGTCTAATCATGTATTTACTTGCAAGAATGTAGCCCCTACCAAACTCGGTAATCGGTATACTTTCACGTCTCGAGCTGGCGCGAGCTGCCCGCCCCGGCTCTATGGGGACCCTTGAGTGTCTTAAGCGCCCTCAAAAGAAAGCAATGCAGTCTACATTGGATGCGAACACTACACATTACCAACAGTAAACTGGTCGAACATCTAAGTCGATGTTCCAACTTCCATCTCAAGGGTTTTGGAAAAATATTATGAAGGTTGAAAAAACAACATAGTGCTGCTTTAAAGGGACATCAGCCTTCTAAATACTAGCAATTTAATTTAAGATAAAGTGGGTTAATGGTGAATGACTAATGTAATTGTTTTTAGTAATCTGTTCTCTTTTTTTTCCTTTAGGGCTGTTTTTGACCATGGCGACTACGGGGGAGGAGTCTATTCCCAGTGTCCCCACCCCTTCTCTTCCTACAGGCTCCGCCTCCAGTCCACAGAGTGAAGCCGTAGCCAATGAGCTGCAAGAATTGTCTCTTCAGCCCGTCCCCAACTTGCTTCCTATTCACGAGAGAAAGAACGGTGAGTTTATTTTAATGCCAAAACAATTACACCTAAACACTAAATCTTAAAACACAGAAACAAACTGAGTGGTACAGGTATGATGTCAGAACTCGAAAGTCTAATTCACTGCTGGTTCCTTCTAGGTTTTCCTATGTTTTTTTTTTAAAGTTATGAGTAAAATAAAGCTTGTGGTAAACATAACTAGATGACTGCACTCTCTCACACCCCAAGCTGTCTTCTCTAGTTACTTATTAAAAATGTACATTTTCAAAAATGAACTTAACTGCTTCAAAATTCTTGGTTTTGCTATTGGTGTGTGTAAATCATGTTGTAGAGCAAAATAAAGTAAAGTCAAGTTTTGTTTACCACAGGCTTTAGTTTACTTTAAAATGGTACTATTATGCTTTTTTTGTTTACATTTTCGACTTTCTTTAGTGTGTAATGTGGCTGTTTGAGCATGAAAAAATGTCCCCAAAGTTCCAAAGCAAAACTGTCTCTTCAAATGCCTCATTGGTTTTTAATGTAGCTTGAGTCACATTAATCAAGTAAAAAAAAAAATCATAACTCTTACCTTAAATATAGTTCCATTTGTTAACATTAGGTAACTACTATAACAAAAACTAACAATGGAAAAAAATAACTTCTAAAGTATTTATTTATATCAGTTAATGCTAATCTCAACATTTGCTTATACAGTATCTGTTAATATTATTTATTGGACCGGAGCTAACAAACTAGCAATGAACAGTTGATTTTTTAATAACTAGTGTTAACAAAGATTAATTTGATCAAATCTGTTCATCATGTAAAGTTTTCGTGTCTCATTAGAAAGTTTGGACTAAACCACTCAATTCATATGGATTTGTTTTATGATCTCTTTATGAACCTTTTGAGGCGTTAAAGTGGTTGTTGTGTAGCTGTCAACAGAGACACAGAAAGCTCTCAGATTTCATAAAAAAAAAAAAATGAAAAAAGATTATGTGTTCTGAAGATGAACAAAGTCTTATGGGTTTGGAACAATTTGAGGGAGAGTAATTAATAAAAGAATTTCCTTTTTTCGTTAACTAATGGAACCTTATTGTAAATTGTTACCAAAATCATAAACAGGACAAAACGAAAGTGCTTCAACTGACGTGCACAAGTGCATAATAACACAGTGTTATGATCTGATACTATAAGCCTAATGTTATGATTAGCAGAAATGTGACATGCTCACATGTGGCTAAGCTGATTAACCGTGTTCTGCCTCATAGCAATGACCTGTTTAGCATGTGGTGACCGGCTTCTGGCTAATAATGGTTTATTTTCTATTGCTTATTTTTGTAAACACCCACACTTGCCTCCCACAATCTCTGTATGTTCAGGGTGAAAATTTGGTTGTAGGAACCACAATTCTGTAATCTGTGAGGTGTCGTTACTGCCATCCAGTGGATCCTATCAGCACTTGGTATACTTTTTTTTTTTTTTTTAATCCTGGAAAAGTATTGGTCAGCCTGAAATTACTTGCACTAAAGGGGCTGAACAATGATACTGAAACACTGGCCAATATAGTGTTGTAGGTTTCACGCTTTTTATAAGTAAGTAAGGTGTTTTGGAGGAGCAAGTCAGAAAACGTTTTCATCCAGCAGCATCACATAGTGACCTGGCCACTGTTTGGAAGGCTCAAAATTTTTCTGGCCTCTGTGAAGGAATTGTATCTGTATGAAACTATGTGTTTCAGTTTCATTGTCTAACTGTATATACACAGTCTGGCAAGCAAGTATTCATTTTGCAGATGCTTTTAACCAACCCTGATTGACCTGATTTGAAGTGCCTTGTTCAGGCTAATGGATCGGCCCGAGAGAGAAGGGTCTGGCTGCAGACGTGCACTCTACTCTGTCTGGATGTGCACTCTCTGCACAGGAACTGGAAATAAGTTGTTGTAAAGATTTTGGCACTTTGATTTTTAAAATATGTTTCTTATATAATAATTATTTTGAAACAAATACAATAGTTTCAGCAATGAAACTCACATTGGTGTGTGTTCAGAGGACATGCAATCTGTGCTTCTACAGTCAACCCAAAATTAATAGTTAGATGCTTTCATATTTTGTTATTTTATCCAAAGTCATTTATTTTACAAGTCAATAACTTTCTGCAGGTGAAAAGAACTTTTATACACAAGATGCGTTTGATAATTTTTCTCTGTCTAAATGTTCACTCCTCGCAAGACTAACTTACATTTTACAATGCAAGGACTGTAACTACATATATGCTAGTTATAAATACAGTAATCAGTACTTTATTTAGGCAGAAAAAGTTTGTTGTGGTTTCCAAGCTCTTAGCGGTCTTCCACTGATGTTAGTGGCATTAGCTAGGTTTATTGTTAGCTAGTCTATGATGAGCCAAAATTTAGCAATAGATAACGTCATACTGCAAATTGTAAAACATATATTTTTAATATAACAGGCCAAGGAGAAATGATATGTCTCATTGCTATAGCTGTCACTCGCTATTAAAGAAATACTTAAGTCACATTAAGACACTCAGTCAACTACACTTCAACAACGTAACGTAATTACTACTAGCTAATTCCGCTTCATTCTTGTCTTATTTAACAGCAGCAAAACTGGACATGATAGTCAAAAATGTTCTTTTAATAGTTATTCAAGCAATGTATGTCTCGTGACCAACTCACCATGAACGCACTTCACCGATTATCTCACTCGCTGATAACTGGTTCTCTCTGCCCGACTCTGGCTGGATCATAGACATATACACTAGACCTCACCTTGGGGTTCTAAGCATGCGTCAAAACCGCCGCCATCTTGGAACAGGGGTCTTGTCATAGGAAGTAGCTAGGTAACGCTGCTATCTCTGGCTTTACTTCGAATTCATTGATGGTGGCGGACTTTTGTGCAGCGTATGATGTTCACGGATGAAATCTGAACTAGGAAGAATGTTTAAAAAAAAAAAAAAAAAAAAAATTCTTTCTGGAATCAATGATAAATACATGTCTGACCGTAGGAACAAACCAAAAAAAAACCAAGAAAAAATCACATTCATGATGATTTATGGTGATTTTATTTCCGTTAGACCTGTGTCTACTATACATTGACACTGATGCATTAAAGTGGAGGAGCTCCCTTGTTTCAAGATGGCGGCTCTATTGACGCATTCGTTCCAATGAACTGCCGTAGCCAAGGTGAGGTCTAGTGTATATGTCTATATGGCTGGATTAGCAGGTTGCAGGACGCGTTATACACGAGTGTTGCCAACAGTGACGGTATAGAGTGCCCTCTGGTGGTCAAACTATACAACTCCAACACTCATGACATGGTTGAAGCGTGATTCGTTCGTTTTCATTTTATTTTTGAAATATTCATTTATCGGCCATTATAACTGCCGATACCGATATTTTAGAAAATGCCTAATATCGGCCGATATATCGGTCTGGCTCTAGAAGCGGCTAATCGAATAAGAAAAAAAAAAACGTATGGTGACCCGCCTTCGCATCAATAAACACGTCATCAGAGAAGTGAAGAGATGTCACTGCAACAGGGAGAGAAGGAAGGCATTTTGAGTTGGACACATGAATTAAAAATAATTTATAATAAATGTTGTAGTATTAAATAAAAAAAAACAAGAATTGTCCGTTTTGATTAACCACATTCATTGATGGGAGACATTTGTCACTCAGGATGTAGGAGACAGGACTGTGTTTGCATACACAGCCATTTTATTCTTTAAATGCAGTTTTTAGTTTCATCACTTTTTTCATCCCTTGAGCCCATCATGTTTATCCATAAAGCACATGTATCTTTCTTGATTCGTCGCCTCCAAGGATATTTTACACCCTCACACTTCAGTGTGTAAAATCACATGCGGTTCAGGAAAGAGTCTGGGCCACGTTTGCTAAAAATGGCTCCTAAAACACCCGCCAAACAGAGCGATTTTACACCTCAACAGTGAAGTGTGGCTGTCAGACAGACTGTAGATGCATTTCCAAAAATGCTGCGGTCTTAAATAGCTGCACCAGACAATTATGTTCTCTCCACAGCTGCCAGAAAGTCTGCACATTTTTAGGAAGTCATATTTCTAAGATTTTCATTTCAGCCATGTATTCATACTAAGAAATGAACGTACATGTCTTTGTGCCATTCTGTTGGCAGAGTCAAGTCATTGAGTGCAGAGTGGGTTGCCTTAAAAAAAACACACACAGCACTCAGCACAAATGTGTGTGTGTGAGGAACGAATGACTTGAGGAACAGCTGCGGTAGTGCTGTCACACACACACACACACACACACACACCTTTCCCTGCAGATAACTTCAGTCTCAATGCTGCTACTGCAACAGCAGGAGCTCTGGATCTTTGATGTGGCTGATTCTTCTCATCAGAAATCTCTCTTCTTTTTATTTTTTTATTTCCTTCTTTTCCATCATCTTCTGCTCTCTTTTTTCCCTCATCCGGATTCCTGTGAGCAGATCAGCTGCAGCTCGGGTGTTCTACATGATTGACTGAAATGATGAAATATGAAAGACACAATGGCTGACTTAAGTTTTTGAACTTGAACGTCTCTTTGAAGGAAAAGCAGTGAAGCACTTCTTCTTGCCGCAGAAAGATTCATTTACCTTTTGAAAACATGACCACCATGCTGGACACCAGCTCTTGGCTCCACACTGGCTCCGCCCCTTTTGGATCTGCTCCAGTCAGCCGCGTCATGAGGAAAAAAGCTGTCCGATTGGACCGTGAGCGGCGTGCTTGCCTGAGTCTGAGAGAAGGTGTGGAGTCGTGTTGCATGTATGCATTCAGACCGACAAATACACTTAAAGCCTTTAGCAAGTGTCTAAACAAGGCCCTAACTCAACCGCAACCTTTATACAGATACGAACTGTGGGGTACTATTGCGGTTTTAAGTGAATTTCTCATAAATATTGATATTATTCATTATTTAGAATATTGCTAAGAAAGTTATATCTTTATGAATAATAACACACCTTATTTAGTGGCACAGAAGTTTGAAAGTAACTATACTGCCCTCTGGTGTACTGAGTTTTGTTACTTTAAAGCTACACTGTGTAACTCTTTTAGTTTATTCTTGGCTAAAACATTTAGTTCTTTCAAAAATGTATGTGCTCATTAATATATATTTACTTCGTTCAAGTAATAAAGTATACTTGTGAGTGTATAATATGCCATTGAAAATACATACGGGTAAGGGGTTCTAATGTCGGTCGCCATGTTGCCCCTCCTTCTTGAAAGTACGTTAGCCAAAGAGGGACATACCCATTAATTCAAGCTTTGCCTTTCGCGTTTACGTTTGAGTTGACACTCATGGACGAGGTCGAACTGGAAGCCATGTTAATCTTGGACTACATTGGCCACCGTAGGAGTTAAAATGAAATCGGAATTGAGAGGAACAGAAACTAATATTCACTGGATGGTCATATACCTTTTCACCACTAGATGAGGGTAAAAATCACACAGTGTAGCTTTAAAGGTGGTATCAGCGATTGTGGTTGATGTGACTTCTGTTTGTGTTTGAAGCGAGATCCCAAACAAACCAAGTTAGCTCGCCCCTCCCTCCCGTTTCGTGCATAATCAAAAAAATGATCATGCACGCGCATTTCTTAAAGCGACAAAAACACACTATATTCGGATTGACTGTCTACCTCAATGATGGCTCATTCTGCTGGGTAAGTCATTGTAGTTGTTTTCTAACATAATTGTATAACCAAGTAAATATAATATCCGTTACTTACACTTTCAATATTGTTTATTTTTAAATAGTCAAGCCGAAATTGTTTATATATTTTTTTTAGTTCGTATGCATGAACATTATGTTATAAACTACATAGCTAGCTTCCAGATTTTCTCCCAGCTAACAGAATAGTAATTTGTAATATAAATGGTTTCTAGCAAGTTGTCAGAACGTTGCCTATTATCATTTATTTACCTTGTACAGTTCTGTACGGGAGAGGGAGAGGTCGTGCTCGGGCTAATATATATTTCTCAGGCCTGTGAGATTAGGCATAACGTTACGCCGAGTTTCATTCATGAGACCAAAGTCCAGTTTGCCCGCTGTCGCCTCCGTCATTATCATCTATTGTTTACTATACTTCTTATTTGGTCTAGTGTCACCTGTCCAGAAGAAACAGTGCAACCTCGGCGTCCGTTTTAAAATTTTTCAATTCTTTCAGTTCTCTCCACCGTTCGAAAGCCTTCCCGATTATTATTATTTTCTTTGACGAAACACGACGGTATTTCCTCGCGCTAATCCTACTTCTGTTCTGGGGATTGCATCTTCCATATTCACTGTTTCTGGTCCGCTGATAGACGCGCTGGCTTATTCTTCAGCTCAGACTTCGCGTGCAGGCGCCGTGGTGCACGAGCGCAAAAACAAACAACACCCGCCCCTGTCGGTGACTGGTTGAACTCTGTTTATTTTGATTATGAGTGGTGGTTCTACCCGTTTGTTTTTGTGTGCAGATCTCAGAGCCTAGGCTGCCTACAGAGGCGCGGTTTTTTGACAGCCTGCTTATGGGGCGGGCAGCTAGCGGATTGTTAGGAAAGATTAGATGAATGTGATCATTTTTGTTTTGGCCTGACATCGCTGATAGCACCTTTAAGACATGAGCGTATTTTAATGTTCAGCCAGGCCATACTTTGGCCAAGTGCTCATGTACTTGCACAGAGAATGTTATTAGTCTAATACAATCTACAAATGTGCAACTGTGCTGTTGAAAATCTATCAAAACACAGTATCTTTCTTTCAAGTCTGTTTTACATTCAATCAACAAACACATAATTAGGTGTTAACTAGTTTAGAAATTGGCAATCGGATCTAATTAGATCAAATGTGGGCTGTGATGTTGTTTTAGTGAATATTTTATCAGTGAGATATGTAAACACAGGGATGCACTGAGCTGTTTGCACGTGTTTGTGTGACTGTGCGTGCTGTGCTTGGCATGCCGTGGGTGATAAGGGAACCAGAGTGATGACATTTCTCTTGATCCAGGATGAAGAAGCGTCAGCTCATGCATGCACATATGCACATATGCTTTAACAGCACATTTAGGTGTCCTGCAGGTTGCAATTTGAAACGTGAGGCATAAATTACAATGATATCCCCTATAACTCAGCAGCAGCTCAGCAGCCTGCCACACAGATTGAGTGTCAGGTACAGAATAACTGTCGGGACAAGAATAGAAACATATGGAGTACAAGGTATCAAGAAAAATGGAGAGATTCCAAACAACTATGTATTGTGAGTTAACTGTGATATTTGTGGTAAGAACATAGAAACCATTAGTAAAGCAACTCTTTGTTGAATCTTTGATTCTGATTGTTTGACACATTTTGCAGGATATTGGTTAACTTTTTTTGACTACAGTAGTTTCAGGTTTATAAAATGTATAACAAAATATTATAATTTATGGCCTTTTTTTCTTTTTGGAGACATTATGTGGAGGTCACATGCATACGCAAGTGTATAATTCACTATCTAGTTGTTTATTATTCGGTTTAAGAAAAATGTGCACTTTAGTCATTTTAATATTTTAGTATCATAATACTTAAAGGGGTGGTTGATTATGTTTCTAACTTTAGTTAGTGTGCAATCTTGCTGTTTGAGCATAAGCAATATCTGCAAAATTACGACGTTCAAAGCAAAGGGAGATATTTTCTTTGAAATAAATTGCTTTTTAAGGACTAACAAACGACTGTTAGGGACTACACAAGCTTTCTCCCGGGTTAGTGATATCAACAACACTAAAATTTACATAAACGCTCCATTTTTGTCTGAATCCGGTTTGAACATAAAAGCTCTGCCCTCTCGTGCCAGGAGCAGCGGCTCATTTGCATTTAAAGGGACCGACACGAAAACGGTGCGTTCACCCTCAAAAAGTGACAACTTTAACATGCTATATAAAAATATTGGTGTAGTATTTTGAGCTAAAACTTCACATACACACTCTGGGGACATCAGAGATTTATTTTGCATCTTGAGAAAAGGGCATTAAACCACCCATTTTAAAGGGTTAGCTTTACCATGTAACTGTGTGGCAAATTTATTTATGGGATATAATTGCATATAGGCTGTAGTACTATGTTTTTTTTCTATATTTTTGCTTTTCTTCTAAATTACTATAATATTTATATATGAATAATATTTACAAATAAATTATATTTTATATGTGATTTCGCAAGAAAGTTTTATTACTGATAAAAGCCTAAAAATATATCAAATGTTAAACTGTATTAAAAAATATATTAAAGTAAAATGTATAGTAAAAATATAATATATTTAATATATTATTTTTATAATTTAATATATATTTAATATATTTTTACTATATAGTAAAAAAATATTAAATGTTAAACTGTGTTAATTCTAAACAAATGTGCGTTTGATTAGTTAGAAGCATCCTCAACATGGGTTTAGGAGAACTTACAAACCCACTATAGAGCAGAATATTAGGATGTTGGGCTTGTGTACATTGTACAGCCTATTTAGGACCTGCATCCCTTTATTCTCCTCATTTGTTCACACTCTTCAGGTCTCTGATGTTGATTCATTTTTCACTTTAATACAGATGACGTGTTTTTGTTGGGTTTTTTTGCTGCAATTTGTGCTGAAACAATTTATAATTCACACACACGTCACATCATACACACACAATCTTGGCAGACTAACTTTAAATCCTTAATACTGTGATTATGAATCATAGGCCTTAATTCTTTTGCTTACGATAGGTGTGACGATCATTAACTCGCAGTGTTGAGGTTTAATGTCTGTTAGCGCCGGTGTCTCCCTGAAACGTTTGCACACGCCTCCTGTAAGCCATCTCGATTTCACCTCCCGAGCATCTTTAGTGACCTCATGCCAGATCAAAATTCAGAAGCCCATCAGCTGTTGCGTTGATCAAACGTCAGATCACAAGTTAGCTGCGCAACAGGTGCAACACTGGCTCTATTCCACAACACAAACAGGTGCTACAGACGCTTGCTTAATAAATCTTACCGTACTGACAGGTTCTGACCTGTCGGCCATGTTAAAAAAAAAAAAAAAAAAACTTTTCAGGCTGTTAAAATGATTTTGTTATACAAACTGGTACCTAACTATGTGTGTATGTACTGTATTTTATTTACAATTTATTTAAATGGTTAGTTCACCCCAAAATGTATATTCTGTCATCAATTACTTTTGTTCATCTTTGAAACACAATTTAAGAGAGATTTTGGTCACTCCATCGAAAGTCTATTCATCCTAAACTCTGATTCTTCAAAACGTTCATAAAGAGATCATAAAACTAATCCTTATGAATCGAGCAGTTTAATCCAAGTCTTCTGAAGAGACACCATCACATGGTGAACACATTTGATTTAGGCTTTTAGTTGCATATAAACACTGATCAGCAAACACACATAGAGCGCTCAAATCAACTTCATTAGTTCTTGTTAAAGTCTGTGAGAATCAAATTCATTAGTTCTTGTTGAAGTGTGATAAAAGCATAAATTAAATCTGTTGTAAATCTGTCTGTCATATAAAGCGATCGTCTCTCTTCATAAGACTAAACCGCTTGATTCATATAGATTTGTTTTAAGATCTCTTCATGAACATTTTAAAGCGTCAGAGATTTGGGTGAATAGATTTTCATTGGAGTGACAGATTACATTAGATATTTGTGTTTCGAAAATGAATGAAAGCGTTTGTAACAACATGAAGGTGAGTTATTGATGACAATTTTTGGGTGAACTAACACTTTAATGGATATTGATTAACAATATTTAATAAAAATGTTGTATCTATCATATATTGTTAAAGGGATACTCATTTTACAATTCCCCCACAGTTAAACAGTTGGGTTTTACCGTTATCGAATCCATTCAGCCGATTTTCTGATTTTTAGAAGAATATCAGTAACCAGACCGTTTCTGGTCTCATTGACTTCCATAGTAGGAAAAAAATATACTATGGAAGTCAATGAGACCAGAAACTGTCTGGTTACTGATATTCTTCTAAAAATCAGAAAATCGGCTGAATGGATTCGAAAATGGTAAAACTCAACTGTTTAACTCTGGGGGAATTGTAAAATGAGCCTATTTCCAAAAAAAGTGGAGTATCCCTTTAATATTGCAGACTGGATGTTTCTCTTTTCTATGTATTAGCAACTCTTACTGTAGTTCCACTAACATCTAGATTCATGTTCATTTTACACCACCACACGGTTAATGACGACACCAGGGAGCAAATGTGACAAAATGTTAGATGCGAGAACCAAAACCACAGCTAGAGATGGCTCGATATAGTCTCGTATCATTTTATTCATCTAACACAGAGAGGCCCACCACATGGTGTTTAGTTGCAGGTTTGTTACATTAACGACTTGGATGAAACCGGCAGGGTTTTAACGCCAAAATACGATTCTGATGCTTTGTTTCTGATACAACCACTGGCAAATGTCAAACATTTTTTTCAACTGCACTTCTGTTGGTGTTTCTTCTAATGAAGGAGATTGATGATTGACTTCTGCACGACATTCGTACTTTGACGATACTTTAGTGCTGTTGATGAACTTTGGTTAATGCAAATATGAGCCAATGAGCAAGAACCTTGTGCTGTGTTTCCTTCTTTTACCTCATGTATTGTGGCTTTACTGCTAAATCACTTGATTAACATAATGTATGTTGTCACTGTATCTTTGAGGTTTCAGTCCAACCCCAGATAACCTGAGAAAATGTTTGCTTGAAGTGTAAATTTCCTTAACTCCAGCATCTATATTGTATTATTCATGAGACTCTTCATATAGATTCAAACACTCTTCAAGGCAGTTTCATGGAATTGACAGTCTTTCTTCCTGTGGTAAGCCGTGGAAATATCTCAAACACTTGCTTCTGTTTTTAATTGAATGTACGTAGAAACA
Organism: Cyprinella venusta; assembly: GCA_038021265.1. Taxonomy (NCBI): domain Eukaryota; kingdom Metazoa; phylum Chordata; class Actinopteri; order Cypriniformes; family Leuciscidae; genus Cyprinella; species Cyprinella venusta. Next base: position 42,015,931 of record CM075863.1, read on the forward strand.
GGAAGAGGAAGTATGTTGTAGTCTGTACTCTCTCCTCTATGACTGATAAGCTCTCTGTCGGCTGTCAGGAAGAGCTTGTTCGAGGGGAGGATGAAGGAGACAGATCGAGCTGCTCGCTGGGTATTTGATCAACTTGTGTGTCTTCTGTCATGATGTGTTTCCTTACGTTTATAGCCTGCTGTCTCCTGAACATGCAAATATTGAGGCGTCGAATCGTTTAGTGAAGAGTTGGTAAAGTTTTTTTCAGTTCAGATGCGTTTCTGTTTTGAGAGATTCAAATGTGTTTATTGCACAAGACCTTTTTGCACTCTTGTGTTTTTTACTGGGTTTGCAGTATATGAAATGTTTCATTTTTGCGTGTATATAAGTATACTTTTGATGTACAGTTGATGCAGCTTTTTCTGTATAAATGTACAGTTTATCTGTCTTTTCATTGTGTAACAGTGCAACTTTAAATCCCCAAAATTGATGAAATGAGTTAAATGAGTATTTTTAACTCTCTTTGTTAACTTGTTGTTTAATTCAGAGTTGAATCGGAGTCGCTTTGATCCTTTGATAATTGAATATATGAAGAGTTCAGATGCAAAAGCCTCTAAATGCCATTTGAAATTTTCTTCTAAAATGATAATTTTTATCAAGCTTGTATATTTAAGTTCAGTAATTTCACTTAAATGACAATTAATAGGTAATCTTCATTGCCATTTAAGTGAAATTAATGAACTTAAATATACAAGCTTGATAAAAATGATCATTTTAGAAGAAAATTTCAAATGGCATTTAGAGGCTTTTGCATCTGAACTCTTCATATATCTCTTAATCTTTGACTTTATTTTTTTTTTCCAGTGCTCCAACTCAAACTTCAGCAGAGACGGACTCGAGAAGAACTGGTTTGCCAGGGGATCATGCCACGTAAGAACCACTCACATTCTCCTAGAAGTACTAGTTAATAGTCACTTGTGTTAGTGGATCTTTCTGTAGTACATCTCAAATGTTTTTCCTTCTTTTGCACAAGTTTCGTCACACCTGGCACAAACAAGACTCATTTTCATCCTTAAATGAATCTGGGTAAAATGTAGTTGCGTTGTGGTTAAACTTAGCAGATATAGCTAGTCTCTCTCATCCTGTCTAACATGCTGATTTGGTTTGGTAAACATAAGATAGAGTCGAACTCACTTCCTTTGTACTGTGGTTTGAGCATGAAAGGTTGGCCCATTCATCTCAAAACTACAACTTTGCTGCTTAACTGTCGGGTCATCGTTATTCTAATGGTGCCTACGCACTCAATTTTGTCAAAAAGTTTTCCATCTTGTGTTGGCTGGAAATGTATGATTTGATTTAAGTCCGTGAAAATTGAAAGATAGTTTAATTTGGTGTAAAACGAGTACCTAGGTCTCACCCACACATGGGTGTATGTTTGAACAAGCTTTTTTTGAGGTCAGAACTTCAAAAGTAACTCAGCTTGAGTAACTCAACAAATCTCTCACTCTTTTCCTTTTGTACTTGTTCTACTTCACCGAGTCTCATATAGAAGAATGGCCATATTATATGTAATTACTTGTGACATCTCATAGCTAAGTTGGTCATTGCTAAGATGTTGTGCAAGCAGACTTTTTAACATTTGCTAATGTTATTTGGTACTTTTGTCATTTTGAAGCTGTTTTTGTCTCATGATGGTTCTGTTTTTTAGCTGTTGTCAAGTTTAGCCAGGTGAGAAGTTTGAGTCACGCCATTCTATGTCAGTGGTGAGTCTGAGACAGTCATGTTAAGCGTCTTGTTCACACATAACTGAGACTTTAACACTAAACTTGCCTCACACACAGGATGCACAGTTTAAAAAATGCAACTCTTTTAGACACATATGCCATGGATGCACTAAAACGCCTGTTAGACTAATTATAATTTGATATATATATGACTGGACTGATCATGCCCAAACATGCTAGTCTGAGAGTTGTGTTTAGTCTGTGTTTAAAACCTGTGGTAGTCGTTGCAAACAGTCTTTTGTGTGTTCAGTTCAGTCTAAGAAAGTTTTAGCCAGTCGTCAAGTGTTTCGGCATTAAAATATATGAATATTTAAAGTAATTAATTTATCAGCCTTCAAGAATATTATAAAAACTTTTGCATCGACTAGTATGTGTTATTCTGATGTACTCTTATAATAGTTGTACACAGGGCCTGACATTAACACCCTCCAACCCGCTAAATGTGGGTGGATTTCAGCAGTGATGTTTAACACAGTCACTCCAATTAGCCACTTTGGCTGGTTAAATTTTATATAACATACATTTTCAACTGTAGTCTATTAATAAAGCATCTAAAATAATACTAAGTGTAATTTAGTGTTTTTGGTATATTGATACCCAAATATCTGAAACTATTCTGCAGGATACACAACACAATTCCAGCTGCGCGTCCTCGCTCTCTAATCTCTCCAATAGTGAGTGATACAAACCTGCATCCCTTTACTCACTTGTTGTTTCATTTGCTCCGGATGAATATTGTTGGTTACAGGGCTTTAATCTTGCCGTGGGATTGCACGTATTCAGCATAATACCCCATGTTATCTATCAATGTTAAAATTGTGAATTGTTGTGAATTGAACAGTGAAAATGATAGTAACTTTAGAAAACCACTAGCCACAGTGGCTGGTGAGCAATAAAGTTAATGTCAGGACAAGCCCTGGTTGTGTATTAGATATAAACTTATGAGAATATCGATCTTGTTTTATAATACAAATGATTGGACTGATGTGCTTGAAGCTATAGGAACCATTGAAACCATTGCCTTGCTCTGGCCCTTCATCTGAATCTGAATGTGAGTTTGCATTTTAAATATTTATTTAAAGGTCTTAAATTTAATTTTTTTTCAAATGTGTAAATACCCTGTAACCATGTCACGTTGTCTCCAGAGATCTGGTCTTGCTAATCAGAGATCTAATTTCACATACCAGTATGTATTTTGCATACGTGTCGTCTTTTTTTTTTTTTTTTTTTTTAAGATCTCATATTTTTACGGTAGGAAATATGATAGTTTAGTATTTTAGTTTGCTGTTTGAATTGGTAAAAAAAATGTCAGTTTATGTTTGTTTTGTTTTAAACATTGGTTGTGTGAGTGGCTCTTTAAGAAGCCGCATCGAAAAGTGGAACCACCAAAATCTTGCTTAATATCACTTCTTAGAATCATCTTAAAAAGAAAACTAAAAGCAGAAACAGAGGGTTCAAATGAGGTGGTGCTTCCCTTTAGTAGTTTTATGTAATACTTCAGACTGGTCCCATAATATCTTCCAGCATCTGTGATCCAGTTTGAACCCAGTGTCTGCTGATATCAGCATCTCGCTTGGCAGTGGCACACTGACTGGACTGTCAACACTGTTCAACCAAACTTTGGATTTTTTCCTTTTAGAAAGTTATACTTGGATATTAGATTTCCAGATGAAATCATGGGAATCTAATGTTGTCTACATGTAACAATCCTTGAGCAAATTAGAGCCATTTATTACAACATTAGTACAGTGTTTTTAATTTACTCACAATGTAGATGTGTCCAAAAAAAGTTCAGAAAGTAAAGTAAATACAAACATTGTTACATAATAATAGAACACTGGAGCAAAATGTGTATATACACTCTTAGAAAAAAGGGTTCTATATAATTATGTAGCATAGGGTTCTTTACTCAATTCCAAATGACATTTTATGCTAAAAAGGGTTCTATAATGACAATAAAGAACCCGTTTGGCACAAAGGTTCTTTATAGGCTATTTTTCATTCATATATTACATTATTCTCCAATATTTTGTAGTTGTAATTAAATTATTGTTTATTAAACTTAATATCTCATTTTAATCATGCTGATTTTTGGAGGAAAAAAACTGAAATTGCACTCTTCGTGGTATATTGATTAACTACATAAAATGATATAAATATATACATTTTCTAACCCCCATATCTTGAATTTTGATATAGAAAATTTTAGGGGTTCCAAATACGTAGCGCTTTAGAACCTTTTAAGGTTCTATATAGAACCTTTTCTTCTAAGAGTGTATATATAAACCTGAAAATGAACAACAAACACATAGTGCAGCAAGTAGTGTAAACAATTGTGAAAAAACTACAAACTATATAAGAAGTTTTAACATATACAGAACTCTTGGCTGTGCCTGTTTTCTCCGTCGGATGCAATTCCACTGGGACATTGCGTAGCGGCTCATTTGAAAATATAATTTTCAGTGCCTCATCCGATTTGTAAAGCAGTTATACTTGTTTTTGATTTATGTTATGTTATGCTTTGTCAGAGAGAGCTTTCATGCAAATCTGTTATTTTGTGTTTGTTTCCATGCACGCAAATATGCATGCACACACACTCACGCAACTACTCTTAATATGCTTCGGTTTAAATTTCCGAAGAAAGATGCTAATAGGTGGTGCAAAAGACCGAAACCTATGTTTATTGGTTGAGTAGATGATAGTTTCAACCAATCTGGGGACAGGGGTGGGACTAAGAGTCTGTCCTACGACTGAGACACACGCGATACCACAGAAAAGCAGGGAATCTCCTCTTTACAAGACTAGGGGATTGGATTAGGGGTTCAAAAGTTATTAAACATTAAAGAACAATAGTTATTTTTTTGCCACAGGTGAGTGTCTCGTTTTTTAAGGGTTAAGTAATTAATTAGTATCATAAACAAGCAAATAGTTGACTAATGGCTTAAATGAACGACTACAAGTTGACTAGAAAAGTGTAAGATTAAGATATTTTGTGCGCTCTTACTCGTAATGAGTGCATGGCTAGCCATGCTGTTCATTGGGTGGGTTACACACAACACATGCACACATACTCGAGTCAGTGAGCAGGTGATAAGCAGTGTATTTAAATACATGCCATGTTTCCCATTATATCTGTTAGTAAAAGGTCAGACGCCTGCTATACTCATCAAAGCCATTTGCTTTCCAAATCCTTTTGATTATACGAAGCAAACCACATACTCTGTAGAGAGAATATAGCAAGTTGTTTGGAAAGAAATGGTCTTTCCAAAATAGAAATAAACACTAATGACAGCAGATGGCAACTTAAAAGGGGATCTTTACAGCTCTCACCCAATAACTGTCTGGATCTAAATATGGATCCCAAGGGGAAGGAAAAGCCACCAGCAAATCTGCAAAATGTGTATCTGCTCTTTTAAAGTATTCCTAGGCCGTTCTTTCACTGTCATCTTCCTGTGTGTGTCTGCACTTCCTGTCAACTTGAATGCCCTATTTCACTCTTATCTGCCTTGTCTGATCACCCCTGACTGCGTCAACATGCTTCCCCCATTAAAACACATTACAACCTTAGAAATAAGGACAATTTGACCTGATTCATCACAATCATCAGGCCTGAATTGAATGCTTTTCTGTTTTATTTTCAGTTTGTCCTTCTAATTTTGATTTTATTTAATCATCTGTTTTCAGTCTAACTTAGTTTTAGTTTTAAGCTTTACCTAGTTTAAGTTTAGTTTTAGGGTAACACTTTATTTTGATAGTCCACTCCACTGCAGACGTTTTGCTGCCTATATGCCAACTTATTGTACTAACCCTGAACATTAAACTTAGTCTACAAATACTCTAAGATTTAATTAGCATGTGGTTGCAAATTAACTTACAGTTAGTAAAAATGATGAACACACAAATCTAAATAAAGTGTAACCACTTCTGGTTGCTTATGTATTTATGTAATGCCAAAGAGTACTAAATGATGTCATTGCAATTGTCAAGGCTGTCTATAGAGGTCACATCATGTTATGAAGTAGTTTGAAATATGACACTATGTTATACTTATATTGACTATTCTGCATCAAAAACTAAAACTAAAATCAAATTATGGCCAATTTTATTTATTGTATTATTTTAAAAATGTGTTTTTCAGAATAAGTTAATGCAAAAGTTTGGATGTATTTTAAGTTTGCGCTACAGTACGTTAATGATGCTGATCACACTATGTTTTTTGGTGATTGATTTAGTCAGTAGACGTGTTACTGTTGAGAATCATTTAAATCTGTGTTATTAGCATCACATATCCAGGATGCAGTTCAGAAAGGAAGTTATGATATGGATGTGGTTACAGGGACTTTCTGATTACATAACTTAAAACAACACAAAATGTCTTTAGGCACTGCATAAAGCCTCTACAGATGCAGTTATGAGAAGTTTTACAACACAAACCAATTGTGTCTATGCCCAAATTTTTACCTTTTCTGCCTAAGTAGTTTCTTACCGGACGATAAACGACAAACATCGCCATGTTTTTGACTGTGGCGGACCATTGTGAATGTCAGCTTTAGTAATTGGTCTTTTCCAAGATTTTGATGTCAGAGTCAGCTGTATTTGACCCCAATTAAACAATGAATCCCTAATATCAAGATAAGACATGGTGTTTAATAGGGTTTTAGAGCTGAAAATGACGATGAGAGTCTAGCATGAAGTGGTTTTTCACAGTAACCTCATAATTTCTCTCTCATATTCTCTCTTCAGGCGGATAACTGCATTCTGTCTTTTTGCTGGTCAGGGTCAAAGGGCATTGTGTGTGTGTGGAGCTGAATGAACCACTTTGACCCCATAGGCCATAATCTCTCAATAAAGACTACAGAACTCATCTTTTTTTTGCTTCTTTTCAGCCCACTCTTTTTTTCTCTTTCCACATGCTATCATAGAATAATAACAAATGTATAATATAAGAGATAAAAGTCTGTGAATTTGTAATTCTCATTCATTGTAGGCAGGGTGCAATGTATAATGGACATTAAAATGAAAGATTGAAGTGGTCTTAAAAAGTACTTAAATAATTTTGCATGATTTTTTATATAATTACTGTATAAGATTTTGAAAAGGAAAGGAAAGGAACAAAAAAAACTTGCAGTATGCAATAGAAAATTGGAAAAAAAATCATTCTCAGTTGTTTCAGACTGAAAATGTTATTTTTAAATATATTTCACAATTATATATATTACATAACCTAAGATTATGTAATATATATACATACATACATACAGCAGGGTTCCCACATTATTCCCTCTGGTTGACTAATGTGTTATTTCGCCAACACTTCATGGCCTATGCATGAATTACGAACCACCAAATGATTGCTTAATAAAAAAAGCTATTCTGTTGTAGATTGGTGTGATTGTGATCATTGTCCTGTTGCGTGACACAGTTTGGTCCAAGCTTTAGCTGTCAGACAGATGGCCTCGCATTTGACTCTAGAATACTTTGGTTTACAGAGGAGGTCTACTCAAAGACTTTAAGATGCCCAGCAGGTCCTGCGGCTGCAAAACCAGCCCAAATATGAGGTGTTTGTGTTGGTATTCTGCATTTGGTTTTCTCCAAACATGGCGTTTTGCATTAAATGACCAAACATCTCCACTTTGGTCTCGTCTGTCCAGAGGACATTGTTCCAGAAGTCTTGCTTGTTCAGATGCAACTTTGCAAACCCTAATCCGTGCTCGTGCTGCCAATGTTCTTTTTAGAGAAAAGAAGCTTTCTCTGGGCAACCCTTCCAAACATGCCATACTTGTTCAGTCTTTTTCTAATTGTACTGTCACAAACTTTAACGTTTAACATGTTAACTGAGGCTTGTAGAGTCTGAGATGTAGCTCTTGGGTTTTTTTGCGATTTCTTTGGGCATTGCACAGGGTGAATTTGCTGGGACGTCCAATCCTTGGAAGAATCGGCAACCGTCTTGAATGTTGTCCACTTAATAATAACAATAATCTTCCTCACCGTAGAATAATGTTGTTTAGATTGTTTGGAAATGACTGTATAACTCTTCCCAGCAACAATTGCTTCTCTAAGATCATTGCTGATGTCCTTCCTCTTTGACATTGTGTTTTAACACACACCTGAACACTCCAGACCAGCAAACTGCCAAAACCTCTGCTTTTATAGAGTTGATCACACATTCTGATATCAATTGATCAAAGACATTTGATTCGCAGCGCCTGACAGCTACTTACCCTACTTATTCCTATGGAAGCAGTAGTTTGTCACACATGGCTTCTCCATTTTGGCCTAGTTTTTGTTAAATAATTAACAACAAGTATTAGACTGTGAATCTGCTGGGTTAAACTGTCTCTCTCAGATGTGCCTGTTGCGATATTATTTTTAGATTTTGCATGTACAAATGCGTATGTGCGCCGGAAGTAAAGAGATGCAGTGTAAAATGCTGTTCCTGTTTCAAAGTCTTTATATTATATTTTTATCTGTATAAAAATAACATGTTCACCTAATCCAAACTAAAAAGCTATGAAAGGTTTTTTCAAGTTAACACACTGAAGCAAAACCGACGCCTGCGATCTGCGGCACAGATCACACGTTTGCTATTTATGATTTTTCTAATTTACCGAAAAATGTTTCCCATTCTCACAGCTCTTTTTTTAAACTGAGAAACGTTATACATTTATATGTCACCTTAGGTTTTAATAGTCTTTTCACTTTGTATCTTTTTGCCTTCCAGCACTGAAAAGTTCTGCGTCCTTTCATGAGCAGAGACGAAGTTTAGAACGAGCTAGGGTAAGTCCTACAACAAAGATTTTAGTTATTTTCACTCTCACTTTATTCCTCATCATACTTTCCTCCTGAATCTCAGACTGAGGACTACCTGAAGAGAAAGATCCGCAGTCGTCCAGAGAGGTCAGAGCTGGTCAGGATGCACATTCTTGAAGGTGAGTATTTTAATAACACAGTTCCAACACAGACACACACCTCACAGAGAGAGCAGGGGTTAAGACATATACAGTGGCTTTCAGAAGGTTTAAAACAATATGACAGGGTTATATACAGCATGTTTAACTGTATGTATTTCCTGTATATAGAGACGTCAGCGGAGCCATCTCTTCAGGCCAGGCAGCTTCTGCTGAAGCGAGCTCGTCTAGCTGACGACCTGAACGATAAAATCTCCCAGCGGCCTGGTCCGATGGAGCTCATTCACAAAAACATCCTTCCAGTTCACAGCAGCCTCAAACAAGTCATAATAGGTACTAAATTAAAGCCAGAAAAACAATAATGATCACAGAGCAGAGTAAAAGCTTTATTTAGTTATAGATCTAGCCGAAAACAATTCACCATTTAACATGAGTGGTAGTTTACCCTTGTATTAGTTCTGTTTAATTTGAATTCATTTGCCTTAAGTACTTACTTTATACTATTATGCATGTATGTCAAAAAATGGTCATCATTATATTGAATTTTTATAATATATCTAGGATTACAAATAACAATTAGGTTGATAATCTGTCAGTTATTAAATAAATATGTAAAATATTAAATATATGATAGTAATAATATACTATTGCACGTATAACAACTAATCAATAAAACTGATAATAAAAATAATCAAAACCTATTTCTTAGACAGTTACAATAGGTTTGTGCTTTTGTTTTTCTTTAATATTATATATTAATTTTTTAACTTATTTATAATCAGTATTATTTCTAGTTATTTCAACTGGCAAAAAAATGCATTTTGAGAGCAATTTAAATAGTAATCGCTCATAAAGTAGTGCATATATATATATATATATATATATAATACTAAAGAAAAACAAAAGCACAAACCTAATGTAACTGTCTAAGAAATTGGTTTATTATTTTTATTATTAGTTGTTTTGATTAGTTTTTGTAATCAAAAACCTTTATTTATTAAATTCAGGAAATTAATTGAATCTGAATTTTAAAAAAACTGCAAGCCAATAAAATAAAATACACTTTTATTGTAGGCTAACACACACAAATTGGACAGAAATATTTTCAAATAATATCAAAGCTTATTTATAACCTATATTTTGTAAATATATTGCATTATATCAGTAAAAAAAAAATAGGCATTAAAAAAAAGGAATCGACCCAGCACCAGTTTTGAGTAAAAAGTCTCTAAGAAACTCTAAGATAGCGGTTACAGCTTTATTGAACTTTCGCCCTCTCTTTCATACCCAGCATACTTAATCCATCTAAATCCTTATCTGTCTCTTTATTCACTGTTTTTTGGTGAGTGACGAAGCAAAGCTCTATTTTAACGAGTTGGATAATTTCCCCTTCAACACTTTTACATTTATATTCCTCTCACTCAACATTACTTCTGGATCATTTGCTTTTTTCCTCAATCTACAGAATATCCATTCACAGACACTTCAGTTCTCATTCCAGCGCCGATGTTAGGTGGTATATGCGCATTCATCTTCATATTTATATTCTGCCACATTCCTGCAGCGGTGCAGAGGGCGATAATTTGATGCAGAATTATGGTAATGAGATCGGTGTGCGTCAAACACCAAGTTAAATTAATTAGAGGGGAATTTACATTCATGTTCATACAGTATATGCCACTCTCAGTCGATTAACCATGAAGTTTATGCAGCGTCACACAATGCAGCACAGAGAAGGAATGCTAAAAAGATGTTTGCACAGAACCACCTAAACTGGTTTAATCCCTAAATAACCTAATTAGAAAGTTAATGATTATCACCATAGAAATATAATGCAGGATATTATTCACTGTAGGACAATATTGGTGCAGTGTAAGTGAAACAGGGAAATTGTGCTGTTTACTTAGTACTTTTTCTTATTTAAGATCACTGAGCATTTCTATTTCTAAAACAATTTATTCGTTTATTTTACTATTTAATGGCAATATGAAAATCCCATGTTTTAGCCATAGGCATGGATCATATTTCTTTTTACTTATTTCAATACACCTGGCAGAAAATAAAGTGAAATGCAATTGTGAAAATAAACACTCTTTAAAATGCAAAAATAAAAATACAAAATAAAAGAGTAAAACATATTTTTTGCGCCTGTCATAAACGCCCTGGATCATCCTAGCACCCACTGATGTTGCCTTTAGAAAATGTTCACATCTTGCATGCCTACTCTAACCATCCTTCTTTCGCTCTCTCATCTTCAGAGACGGAGTTTCCAAAAGTAGAAGCAGAGAACTCTTCGTTTGATGAGGAGAGCAGTGACGCTTTCTCACCAGAACAGATACTCTGTCAGGACTCTCCCCTTGTTCACACCCAATTACCTTCTCCGCCTGAGATATCAGCAAATGAAACACCAAAACAGGTGCCATATCATAATTTGCTCATATAACATTATACCTCAGAGTAATGGAAGTATACTTTGGGCTATTGCAGCGTCGACATGAAGCATTTAAGCTCATTTAAGACTGTGCTTATGAGGATATTTGCCCAAAACAGACATTTTTTGACAATTTTGTGTGGTTTTTTTGTATGTTCAAGCACAATAAGGTGCAAAATGAGAGCTCAAACCAGTGCAGGCACTCAGTTTGAGAACTGCTTCATAGATAGCACACCAGTATCGAATTTACATGCTTGAATGGTTTAAAACTAATTGAACGAATTATGATCATAGGATAGGCCTTCATGCGAACAATCCTTGGCCAGCCGCTCTCTCTCACTTCACGAAGCTGGTAATCCAGAAAGCGGGATCATGCACTGTAACGATAGTCAAAGCATGTCAGGGGAAAAAAATGGATGCTGCATTAATTGTGTTAAATATTTTTAATGCGTTATTAAGAAAGAAAATATAAATTGGAGAACTTTACATGTAACTTTACATGTAAAATAATATATATATATATATATATATATATATATATATATATATATTTTTAAACTATACAAAAATTCAATATAAATATGAGATATTTATATTTAAGCTGAATAAAATAGGTTTAAGTACTAAAATAAAGCTAAATAGAAATATCTTAAAATAACAAATGACTAAAGCACATAACAAAATTTGAAACAAACTAAAATTGAAATGAAATCTGAAAATTTTCAAATAAAGGTTCGTTCATATTCATAAGTAGTAATATATGTAAGGATTAATTGTCAACTCGAAGCGATAATTTAATGGCCCGGAGTCAATTATTCTGCTTATAATACTTTTACCACACCTCAAGACATTGTTCAGATCATTTATTTCAAGACATTTGTCTGGTTTTTGTCCTTAAAACTCTATTGTGTGTAGAACTAATTTCTTGCACATCTCATCCCATGCCTCCATTGCTAATTGACGTCATTTTAGAGGTATGGAGGCTTAAACCACTGATAGCAGACTAATGGTGTTATTAGAGAGAGAGAAAGAGAGACCGAGATATTAAGCGTATGTGATTTGCCTGAGTTTTTCTCTCAACAGTGTTCGTCTCTATTGTAAGTAGTTTATCTGGTCCAAGAACAACGCCATTACCTCGGTAGTGTGAAATGTCCGTACACAAAACGTAATTTTTTTGGCAAGAAGATGTAAATAATTTGTTGTTTTTATCATATTGTTCACTATATCTATTTGCTAGGTCAGTGTCGTTGTTCTTTTGCTGTTGTCACCTGTAAAAACCTATAACTAAAATAACCGAAATCATCTGGTGGTCAAGAAAGACCTGCCTGGGACTACTTTAACTGTGCGTTTCCCTGAAAATAATTGCACACGTTAGAACATTCGTCAATCAGTCAGACTCTAGCATTCATCATAGCCCCATAATATAATATAATATAATATAATATAATATAATATAATATAATATAATATAATATAATATAATATAATATAATATAATATAATATAATATAATATAATATAATATAATATAATATAATATAATATAATTAGGGCTGTCAAAACGATGAATCTCGATTAATCGCATCCAAAATAAAAGTTTGTGTTTACATAATATATGTGGGTGCACTGTGTATAATTATTATATATAAATATACACACACATGCTTGTATATATTTAAGAAATATTTTCATGTATATTCTGTATATAGATTTATATATAATTTATATTATATATAAATATAAATATTTTATATATAAATACTTTTTTTTTTTCTTAAAAATACATGCATGTGTGTTTTTTATATATATACAAAATAATTATGTACAGTGCACCCACATATATTATGTAAACAGAAACTTTTATTTTGGATGCGATTAATCGCGATTAATCGTTTTGACAGCCCTAAATATAATATAATGTAATGTAATATAATATAATATAATATAATATAATATAATATAATATAATATAATATAATATAATATAATATAATATAATTTAATATAATTCTAAACCAACAATGCAGTGATAAAGGGATTAGTAGGATGTAGAATGGCAAACGTATATACTTTCCCATCACCAATAGCATGTATACTTCAATCGCATAGTATTGAGTGTCTCAAAACATAAAGGTAGTCTCAATTTGTTTTCATTAAACCTGTGCAAATCTTGGCAGTTTCAGTAAATCCCCTCTGGTTTATAAATAATAATCTATCATCATCAGAATATCACTCGCACACACTTGGAAGTATTTGTGTAGCTCCTCATGCTCAGTCAGCTCTCTTGAGCTCTGAATTATTTGCAACGCTCACCATCTTCCTTCAGCTCATTAAACATCCACTCAGACACTTTCGCACACACTTATTCTAACAAGCTTTTTCTAATCGCACTTGATCATCTGCACGCATTAATGTTTTGGATAAAGCACACTCTGAATAAAGTCACAAAGTCGTGATGGAGTTGCTGAAGTTCATGTGCTCCTCCTGTTTCTCTTAGGTCCCGCCCCCTCCTCCTCCACCTCCGTTGCCAAATGCAGCTGGCCCCGCCCCTCTGCAGAAACTAGCCAATGGAACAACAGGCCACAAGCAAGCTCCTGCACTACAAAAGGTGACGGTTCCTCATATAACCCAGAACAGCTATAATTACAATTTAAAGTATTGCACATATATCCTATCATGCACAGTCCAATAATGCCACAATATAAATCCTTTTTCGTGCTAGTCTTAGTTTTTGCCCAATATTTTTTGAGATATATATGTATCCAAAACTTATCCAGTTATTATGAAAGACTGGAAATGTCTTTATCATCAAAATGTCATTGGTCAAAAGGTGAACCATTATTATCCCTTTGACCTGGGATTGGGGTTTGTCTGAATAACTAACATGTTAATATGCTTAATCATAATCTCTTTTTTGTCTTCTTTAGGGTGGTAAAGTGAGTAGTGAGCGCCCTGCTCAGCGCCCTAAGAAGGTGAGAGACAATAAACCCAAAGTAAGGAAGCTGAAATATCACCAGTATGTTCCTCCGGACCAGAAACCTGAGCGTGAGCCTCCGCCTCTGCTCGACTCCTCCTACGCCAAACTCCTCTATCAACAGCAGCTCTTCCTTCAGCTACAGATCATAAACCAACAGCAGCAAAACTACAACTACCACACCATCTTACCTGCTCCGCCCAAGTAAGATACGCCACATACACATATTTGTATGTTGATTATATATTGATCTATGCATGTTTTACAAAAAAAAAACCATTTAAAAACAATATTGTAATAAAAAGATAACTATATTTTTTAAAGGATAAAGAAAAATGAAATTATATATATATATATATATATATATATATATATATATTAGGGCTGTCAAACGATTAATCGCATCCAAAATAAAGGTTTGTGTTCACATAATATATGTGGGTGCACCGTGTATAATTATTTTATATATATAAATACAAACACATGCTTGTATATATTTAAGAAATATTTTCATGTATATACTGTATATAGATTTATATGTAATTTATATTATATATAAATATAAATATTTTATATATAAATAATATTTTTTCTTAAATATACAAGCATGTGTGTGTATTTATATATATATATATATATATATTTATTTATATACAAAATAATTATACACAGCGCACCCACATATATTATGTAAACACAAACTTTTATTTTGGATGCGATTAATCGTTTGACAGTCCTAATGTGTGTGTGTGTGTGAGTGTGTGTGTATCTTACAAACTTTAAGATTTTTTAAAGAACATTTACAATAAGGTTCATTGGTTAAAATTAGTTAACTACATTAGTTAGTTCATGTTAGTAATTACATTAACTGATGTTAACTAATGAACCTTATTGTAAAGTGTTACCAGGCTGCCTTTATTTGCTTAAAAAAAGTAAAAACAGTAATATTGTGGAATATTATATTATACTTTTAAAATTCAATTTCATAATATCTAATGTATTGTTTTATTCCTTTTGATGATTTTCAGCAGCCATTACTCATGTCTTCTGTCACATGATCTTTCAGAAATCATCCTAATATTATTTTTTTCTCAAGCTGCTTTGATGAACAGAAAGCACTGCAATGATTTGAAAATAGAAAATAGACACTTTTTCACTATGATCAATTTAATGCTTCGTTGCTGTGTAAAAGTATGAACATCTTCAAAAAACAATAAAAATGCACTGACCCAAACTTTTGAACAGAAGTGTATATATTACTATTATTATGTTTTTACACTTTATTTAGGCCTCCTGCTGATCAGCAGCTTGCCTCAGCCAATGGCCCGTCATCATCCAGGAATGACACGCAACCTCAATCAGCATCCACTAATCTGACAGGTCAAAATCAGCAGAACACTGCAAATGGAGGCGGGATTAAAATTGGGCCTCTGCCTCCTAATCTGGATGAGCTAAAGGTTGAATCACATGCTACACATTTTACCATTCTTAATTACACTGGCTATTCAAATTGCATTAAATCAAATGACCTTTTGTCACATTCTGTCGTTCTCTTCATTTCCTGCAGGTGGCAGAGCTGAAGCAGGAGTTAAAACTGCGGGGCTTAACTGTCTCAGGCACTAAAAATGACCTTATTGAACGGCTGAAGAATTTTCAGGAGCAGCACGGTGGCACCAGTGCACCAACATCTTCTAAAACCAGCTCACACTCAACAGCTGCCCCTGTAGCGGGAGGAGACCAGTTAAGAGACAGGAGCATGGTGGTTGCTTCCTTCCCATTCGTTGCCAATGCTGAAATGGGTGGAGCTCAGGTGACAGCACCACAGATTATGCAGTTTGGCAGCACTAGCTCCTCCCCTCCGGTTTCCCCTGCCCACTCAGAGCGCTCATCGACTGGACTGAGCCCAGATGAAACAAGCTGTAATGGGGATGCTTTTGGGGAAATGGTAAATGCTTTCTTACCACTAGCATTTTCTGACAAATGAAAATGGGTAACTTCTGCATTAGCGATGGTAAATGTTACTAAGTGGCATTTACAGAAAACCTTACTCTGAAATGGAAGCGACATATGAAGCATTGCAACACAACAGCTAGAGGCTAGTCTAGTGTCAAAACTGCATGACACTTCCGAATGTTCACTCACCACAAACCAATCAGATGTGAGCTTGAGGCTAGACTTCAGCAACAGTAAAATGAAAATAAAATCCTTCTTTATTTGTAATGAAAATATGTTGGCTATATAATTGATGGCAATATAACTAATATTTTTGTTAATAATAATATAGATTGTTTCAGAATAATAATTCAGCTAGACTTCAACAACGGTAAAATGAAAATAAAGTCCTACTTTTAATTCAAATCTATTGGTGATGTACACTAAATTATAATAATATTATAATCAGTTTCATAAATAGTAATTTAAATAATTTATTTTATTTAATCAAATAATTTAGCTAGACCTCAGCAACAGTCAAATGAAAGTTAAAGCCTACTTTATTTTTAAGGAAATTTATCTGATGTAATAATTTATAGCATCATAATTCATTGAATTAATAATAATTTCAAACTAATAATGATAAAATAAAATAATTTAGTAATTATTTATATCTGTGGATCATATGATTAAAAAATCCATTGCTATGAACTGTACTTGTTAATATTTTTATTTATTCATTCATTTATTTGGTTAAAAATAAAAGTCCATCTACATTATAATGTGTAATATAGTATATAATTATATATTTTATATAATAACTAAAATTATATAATGTATTTATACAATAACTAAATTAGTGTGTAATATAGCTGTTTGTAAAGTTTAAATGTCAGAAAAAAAATTATTAGCAATTAGCAAATAAAGTTACAGTATTATCATCAAAAGGATGAGGTCTGACCAATCAGAGCAGAGTGGACCAGTTACAATAGACTGTGCAACAGATCTGACCAATCAGAGCAGAGTAGATCAATCACAAGAGACTGGGCCATCTGACCAATCAGAGCAGAGTAGATCAATCACAACAGACTGGGCCGTCTGACCAATCAGAACAGAGTAGATCAATTACAACAGACTGGGCAACAGATCTGACCAATCAGAGCAGAGTCAATCACAACAGACTGGGCTGTCTGACCAATCAGAGCAGAGTCGATCACAACAGACCGGGCAGCTGATCTGACCAATCAGAGGATAGTAGGATCGATTTAGAGAGACTGAATTTTATGTATAATGTGATAAAATGTATGATAAATAAAATGTATAGCAATCAATTATTTATTTCTTACACGCATGATAACATTATGATGATTTAATATATGAATATTAATTAAATAATGATATTTATGTATGTCCCGTTTAGGTGACGTCTCCTCTTACCCAGCTGTCCTTGCAGGCTCCTTCCCCTCTCCCCACAGCGATTTGCATTAAAGAGGAGCCCGGAAGCCGGACGTCTCCTTCCTCCTGCTGCCTGCCGTCCCAGTCTGCTGCGCCCCCTGTAGACAAGGACCAGATGCTGCAGGAGAAAGACCGGCGCATTCAGGAACTCACCCGCATGCTTCTGCAGAAGCAGCAGCTGGTGGAATCGTTGCGCTCGCAGCTGGAGGGCAAACAGGTCGGCGTGTCGGACCAACTCGGAAAGGAACTTTCTGGTGTCACTATGGAAACGGTCAGGGCGACCATAAAGCAAGAAGTCATAGAGGTGGTGGAGGAGAGTGAGATGGTAACAGAGCCACAGGCGGAGCAGGACCGGCAGCAGCAGCAGCTCATAATGCAACAGAATCAGCGTAACCTGCAGCAACAAGCACATCAGAGGAAGCGGAAAACACAAAAACAACAGCACAACCAACAAAAACAAGTCAGTACAGTGTTTCTCTGACATTTTCCGACTGCATTGCACCCCCCTGGGGATGTGTTTGTGGCACAGCAGTAGTTCGATGCTTAACTTTTATTGTAATGGAAAATCGTGGAGCAACTCATGTTTTTAACTATCCTTCTGTCTTTTCCATTTTTCCAGCAGTTGCCTCAAGCACTTACCAACCAGCAGTCAAGTCCTGTTTCTTCATTCCCAGTGGACGGACTTAACCCAAACTCCTCCCCCGCGATAGTGACCGACAGCAATGGCAACCAGTTCCTGCTAACACTGTCAAATCAAAACACAGGCGCTCCAGCCAGAGGTCGCTGCCCCCAGGGCAAAGTAACCAATCAGATCAAACTACAGGTAATACTCATGGATTTGAACCTCAGTGCTTAAAGTTGTCAAAGTCTATGCATTTATTATGTAATCATTGAGGTTTATGTCATTTTTAGAGACTACAGTCTACATCCACAACGTTTCCCAACCAAACAGTGACTGAATTGCCTAACAATAACACTCAATGGGAACAGCCCATACAAACAGTCATTTTGAAACAGCCAATCAAAAAGGTTTGTTCAAAACCTCTTTTTTATTCATTGTACTATTTGGAATGAAGTACTACTGTATACTACACACTATACATTACATATTGTTGTTTAAATAGCATGTAAAACAATACTTTTTGAAAACAGAAAACATACAAAATCAGATAATACTACACACAGTATTCTTGTTACATACTACTAAAAGCATACTGCCTGAGTAGTTTGCTAGTATGCTATTCTGAATGTAGCCTTCCTTCTTTAAGCTGTCAGTGTAAGTTAGAGTCAATGATAGCTAATAGGGAAGGACTTTTGTAGAAAACGACCATCTTTCATTCATATAAACGAATGATATCTATAAAGCAGCATCACTTATTCTTGACAAGTCATTAAACACAATTATGAGGCTTTTTAAACTCACTTATTAAAATGTTAATGACTAATCACTGTCACTGGTTTTCAAATGAGGGCTGCAGGCATGGGCTATTTAGCCCATTAACACTGGGACTAATTGAGATGCATGTTTTTACTTTGACAGGCACTAAAGCCAGACTTAAATGTGACGACCAATTACAAAACATCAAGCTTTACATCCATATCAGCACCATACAAGCTCCAACCGTTCTTCTCTCCAGTGGAGTCCATGAACGACATTGAGCCCGTCCCCTCATCTCCCAACAACAACAACAACAATGTAAGTGTTTTGTTAGGGTATGTACTAACGATCTGTTCCAAAACCTTGTTTGATGCTCATCCATAGATACCTTTTACATTATGGTGCCTTCTAATATCCAAATTCAAATGTGTCATTGCATGTACAATATGACAAAGTATGTGAACCCTTTGGGTTTCAATGGATTTATGCATTAAATCAGATCTTCGTTTTAGTCACAATAATTGACAAAGCGCTACTGTTCAAAGGTTTGCGGTCAGTTAAAATGTGATTCCCTAGTCTAACGTCTTCACAAGAACTGGAGTCCTGAATCTGCTATACTAGAGTCCAATCCAAAAAGAAAAAAAGGGGTTTGAGTGTGCTTAAAACAAGAAGCATTGCCTCATGCAAAGCATGCCTTGAGCGAAAAAGATCTCAGAACACCTAAGATTAAGAATGGTTGACTGTGTAAAGCTAGAAAGAGTTTGAAAAAAAGGGTTTTTGGAGCAGAGCTTATGTTTGTGTCTGTACTCTATGTAAAGACTGTCTTGGGGCCAGCAAGACTTTTCTACAAGTAAATAAAAAAACCTGTTTCATACGAGGCAGGAATTCTAATAGGAACTTCAGTCGAAATTCAGTCTAGACTGCTATAAGGCACAGATTTTGATAGTGGAGTACAGCTTTATAAGTCTATGATATAAATAGAGCTCCGCTTGTTTGTGGCAACATCTTGAAACTTTTATTGCAACATGCATGGTAATTATTTTGATAGTTTGGCATGGCATCATTTTCCTGTCCAACTACTTAATCCTACTCTAATAGCTCTTTTAACCACATTAAGTGTCACTTTGTACTACCAAACTCTCTTTTGTACCTCTATCTCTTCCCACCACACTGTCATTTCATCACCCTCATGTCTTTCCGAACATGATTGCTTTAATTTATTTTATGTAGAGCACAAAAGGACAACTTTAATGCAATTTATTTTTCATTTTTCAATATCTGTCAATCTACAAAAACAAATAAGCACCACAAATGTGGTTCAATCGACTTCTAAAGTCCAAGACTACTGCTAGATTCCAAGAAGACTACTCTTATGCTGCAAATGTCATCTTTAGATGTTTTTATGCTCTAAACTTGTTTATGGAGATGAACTTTGAAAAATTGAGTTCCATGGAAAAATTACCTGGAATAACATGTGGGTGAGTTAATAATGACAGAACGAATCCTGTAAAATGCCTCCATGTCTGTCTGTCAGGAGAAGATGTGTTTGGACCAGCATGCTTTGCTCTCTCCTTCCACCTTGTGTTCTCCCATAGCTCTTTCCCATCAGGTACTGTCTTGTACTTCATCTCTCTTCCATCTTCTGTCAAATTTCTGTTGTTCCTCTGTGAGTTTGTTGCTTTTCATATACATTTTTCTGACCGTTAATTTGTAAATCCATGATTTGTCATCACTCGGTGCTGATTTGGAACAGTTTTCATTTGTTTACTGAACGATTTAATGGATTTTGGGGAGCAAATCCCAATTCTGATTACTGAAGGAAATCCCGGTGGCTCTCCATGTTGGCATATTTAATGATGCTGGTGTTCTTGCAGGAGAATGGCTGCCATCAGCAGGTTGACGACCTGTTTGACATCCTAATTCAGCGTGGAGGTGATTTTTGATGATTTCATTTTAATATTTACTGTCATCCAAAAGTAACTTAGATGACAAAAGTGTATAGTTGGTTACACTCATGCTTTGTTTCCTGCATCCTACAGAAATCTCTGAGAATTTCAAAGCCGCCCCTGATCCTGTTCTCGAAAGGCTTCGGCCAAACACGCCCCTTTCAAACACGAGCTCTTTCCCTCTCTGTCTTTCCCCTCCCTCTGATCTGCCCGTCAAAACTTTGAATTTAGAATCTCAGCCTTCTTCTATTAAGGCTCACGGCATTTGTGGCACAGGAGGTGGGCGTCTTGAAGATTTCCTGGAAAGCACTACTGGCAAACCTTTGCTGGGATTGGAGCCAGGAGGACCGACAACGCTAATCGTAGACCTCCACAACCAAATGCTCAGCACACCGAGTATACTAGACCACCCACGTTCCCCAATGGATACGTGCGACATGAGCTTTTCCAATCACTCGGCTTCAGATTTGGTAGACTCCACCCCCGATCCTATGGATTGGATGGAGCTTGGAATGGGCGGGGCTGAAGGGGAGGAGTCAGGGATGGTACATAATGGACAAGACTCCTCTAGCTTATTTTCTGCGGACTTTCTGGACACTTCTGATCTGAATTGGTCCAGTTTATAGTGGATTGGCTTCTTCGCACAGTACAGCAGCTTTCATTTTCGTTTCCACCAGTGACTTTTCCAGTTTGGATTCAACAAGTTTGGATTCTCTCGTAATACTAATTTACATTTTGAAGGACTTTATCTCTCACCTCCCCTTGTACAAATGCTCACACCCCTCATAACACACGTCACAGAGCAGTCAATCAGGGGTGCGTTTCCCGAAAGCATCATTAGCCAACTATGGTTGCAATTGGTCGCAATTTCCATTGAACTGTATTGGCAACGACGGAACTTGCGACCATAGTTGGCTAAGAATGCTTTCAGGAAAAGCACGCCCGATATATTGTTTTTTTTTTGTTTTGTTTTTTTTTATCCAGATGCACTTTTTTGAGCATTTTCTTATCTGAAACACATTTCTAAATTTTCCAAATTTTGAAACAATAAGAGTAAGATGAATTATGGTTATATCAATTCAAATATGTGAATTTATCTTATAATAATATGGCACTTAAAACAAGATGCTTTCAAAATGATGCATTTGCTCAAATGTTTTGGTGACGTACATTTTCTTAAGGTAGTAGGCATACAGACAAGCAATATATACAGTTGTTGCCTCAATTGTAGTGCACATTTTGAATTTAAAGTGACAGTTTGCCCCAAAAATTCAGAAATGAAAATTCCATTTACTGTTACTCACCCTCAAGTTCCAAACCTGTATAAGTTTAGAAAGTGGTAACCAGACTGTTGTCGGTAGCCCCAAAAAAAATGCTATGGAAGCCAATGGCTAATGTTTGATAAACAACATTCTTCAAAATATCTCCTTTTGTGTTCAACAGAAGAAATAAATTCATACAGATTTGGGACAATTTGAGGGTGAACTATTATTTGCTTTACCAACTGGTCGACTTATGCATACTGGTGATTGAAAACTCAATAGCTACAGAATATGCACCTGGATATTACCATTTATGGTATTAATGTTGCTAAAAAAATTATAGCATATGCTATAAGCCAACAGATTTCTTAATATTTTGATAGCATTTACATTTGTATATTAACATGAGCATTTTCTACGCATTATCATCCTTTAGCGTCATATAGGTGACGCTATATGACAAAACGGCGAAATACTACACACATGGCACCCGTTATCGTTAATACAACACGCGCTGTGATGGGTAGGTTTAGGTGTGGGGGTAGGGTAGGGTAGTCTTATATTCACGCTAAAGGATTTATGACGCCTTGGGTTCGCGTGTTATATTAACGATAAAGGGTGCCATGTGCGTAGTATTTCGCCGTTTTGTCATATAGCGTCACCTATATGACGCTAAAGGATGAGAACGGGCTGGCATTTTAGTTATACAGCTATTATTAGAACTACTATTTGTAATAATAATTGTTGTTATTATTATTATTACTACTATTATTATTGCACCTTAAAAAATTCTACCTACGCCTTATTTTTTAAACATAATCAAGTTGTCGTTACAAGTCAATTTAAAAATCAAGTTGAATCTTTAAATTATTTTGATGAGTTAAAGTAATGGGCAAAAAACACATGTTGCCATGACTTCTTGATTGTGTACATTTTTTAACGGTGGTATTATTATAAACTATTATTAATGTTATGTATTAGTATTATTATTCAATAGGACAAGAGACTCAACATGCGTGTATCTCTGTAGCTACTATTCACATCACAACATTATGCACCGGTGCCAAAAATATTATTTTATGGCTATACAGCTAGCCAGTAAGCTATTCAAAATGGTATTGAATTATAATACAAAGGGACTATTCTACTTTAGTTATATTTTATAATATGGAAAGACAAGCCATCCATACCTGTTGTTTTTGCTAGCCTGTTAGCATTTGCTAGCATTGCCACCCGATGAGAGCTGCCAGACGAAGTTTTGATTTCTTAGGTTATATTAGTACAAAATAATTCCCAGAGTGCTTAACATATTGAGTTCTAAAGTCGAGAGTACAATTCCTAAAAATATTAGCCTTATAATTCCTTTTCCTTGACCGGTTTACATTTTCAATAATCACTTAAATACAGTCCAAAATAAATTTATCCACACATTTTAGCGAGCTTAATAGATGTATTACTGCTTCATACATTTTAGACCCAGTAAATTATTCTGTGCATGGGCTTGGTTTTGTGCTAGGAAATTACTTTATTACACGAAGCTGCATTTTAATTTAATGTCAACATTCTTAAACAATCGTACTTGCCTGTAGCTTTCAAAAACATGTCCAACTTATAGCTCTGAATGAGAATTTGTTTCATGTATGTTTTACTGTAAATATTCTGCATTGTATATGAACTGTATATGCCTATCACAGTACACAGCGTACTGTACTGCACTGTATTTTATCAATACTTCGGTCTATAGGCTGAAGTTTTGGTAAAGAAATATGAGCCTAAGAGATAATGAATGTTTCTAAGATGATTTGAATGTATATATTTTTGTGTATGGAGGATTCTAATCGCATATAAACGAGGCATAACCGCGTTTTATCAATAAGCAACGTTCAAAATTCAAGGACCCTCAAACACACTTATATTATTACTGTTATTCTCTTTATGCATTGCTTGAATGTGCAATTTTCCAGCGTTTCTGCATATTGTACATGAGCTCAGGAATGAATCGTGGTGTGTGTGACGTTGTTTGTGGGAACAGCATTACTGTCCGCAGTATTCACGCTCTCCATCTGTTTGAAATTGCACTTACAGAGTTTTGGCTGGTGCTTCCTGTGGTTGAGCCCAAATTGAACTTCATGTCCACATGGTCCCCAGTCCACCGTCCCCTGCTGTATGCTGGAGAATCAAACTCCTCAATGCTTCACTGGCTGAATGTGTTCATTTTGTGGGGCTTTAGAGCCTCTCAGGGCTTAATATCTTTCAGACTTTTTTTTTTTGGAAAATTAAATGTTACAAATGAAAATAAATGTATCTTGTGCTTTCCAGGGTGGAAAGGGCAGTCTTGGTAAAAAATATTGTTATTATTGTGGTTAAAAAGTATGCAGTAGGGTTGGGTCAGAATGTCAGACCCATAGACAGTAAAAGAAATGGACACGGCGACCCCGTTGATTTCAACGGAGAGAGCTGAAGCTCAGCATAGGCACTCACTTCCTGATAGCCAAGCGTTCTGCGCAGGCTCAAACTGAGCTTGACGACGTAGATGTCACGTGAGCAAACTGACTGACAGTTGTAAATCTTTTGGTAGCTGTGCCAAGACAAATTTTAATCGTGCACAGAGACGGCGAAGCGCGACCTGGAGCAACTTTTGGTAAGTATTCTTTGTCATTTTGCTTCTATTTATGCCATGGGGAGACTTTAGTCAGTAAAAGATTGCCTGCGAGGCTGTGCGAGCTTCTCCTCCTGTCTATACGGTAACTTCTCTACTGTGCGACGGACAGTCGAGTGGTTATGACGCAATTTTTAGCCTATTTTTACAAGAACGGCTTCTACGGGGCCATAACGTAACGTAATGGAGCCTTTCATTCATTGTCGTGTTTCTTTAGAAATAAATAATGGACAAATGGAGTCTTTGGACGCCTCAGATGTAAAGTTATTTGCTGTCAAAGTGATGCCAAAATGAATGGGAGTCAATGGGATGCTAACAGCAGGTGATAGCCCGCTACAATAGCGGTCCTCAGAGGCAGCTTCAACTTCCGGTTGATGGATTACCCCCTTGGTCAGACCACGTATCATTGAGAATGAGACGCGGTCTCGAAACCACATGTTCATTTTCTCGTATTTGAGGCGTGGTTTACGAATGCCCAGAGCCCTATTATTGGGTGCTACAAATGTCTATCAAATGTGCCTGTACGTATGGCCAACTGGTTCAATGATACCAGATGACGTATGTCGAGCGACAGAAAAGACTTGGAAGAAGACAATTGGTCAGAGATTTAGGTTATTTATGTATACACAAAGCTTGTATCAAAAGGTAACTTCGTGTCTGCTGCCAAGATGGATCCATAGATATAAACAAACTGCTTCGGTGTGTCGCATGTACGTCGGCGAAAATTGGCGGAAAATTGGTGAAAGTAGACGAAAATTTGGTTCATGGTGTCCAGGCTGCCTCGCAGCATGAATAAAATCATTCTGCGGCAAGGCAGCATGGGGAAACCCAGGCTAGGTCAATTAGCAAGTAACATCCGTATATTTCTTACAAACGTGTTGGGTGAACCGTGAACGTGACCGCAAACCAGGCTTCCTTAAAGAGACAGTTCATCCATATATTTCTTAAAAACTTGTTCGGTGAACCATGAACGTGACCGCAAACCAGGCTTCCTTAAAGAGACAGTTCACCCAAATATGAGCAAGTAAGTAAACGATGATTACATCTTATCACAAAGTATATGGAAGACTTGAAATATACTGCATAAGTTACATAGACAAAGTCATTTTGGAGCTTCAGAGCCCTGATCCCACTTCACTTTCAATACTATTGGCTTAACCTTATCTCCATAGGGTTACATATGGATGACAGTCATCAGATTTGGAATGACTTGTTTGTGAGTAAATTATGATTGAGGTTATTCTTTTTGGTGAACCATTCCTTTAAGATTGTCTTGGTTTGCTGATTGTTCAGACAGCCCATCAACTAGGCTAAGTTTTGTACATCCTTATTTAGTGTAGGCCTATATATTATTCCTGAAAGATCTGATTCATAAGAATTTGAAATATCCCACAGTTCAATGCATTTGAATTTAAACCTCAATGTAGTTTTAAATTTTAACTTTTGGCACTTAACATAATGCAACACAGAATAGATTTTTTTCATTTTATTCTTGCTGTGGAGGTTTGGCGCACTCATGATGCCTTGCTGAAATTCTGTGTGACATTTTTCATTCAGTCATTATTTCGTTTGAGTGTTAAAGCAGACTCTCAAGCAGATCATTTACTCTTATTTCATCCATGTTCAGTGAACCTTGTGTTTCCAGGCAGCTTGTTGGATTAGAGGATGCGGGCGTGATTATAAATTCATAACTATCCTCTGGTGAGATCAGTGTAAGAGCACCTCCCCTGCCCGTAAATTACTAATTCACACCCTGGCGTCGAATACACCTCTGATGAACCCATTAAAGAGTATCTTGACCTTAGGATGAGTGATTCTAGAGAATAAATCACTGCACGTCTGTTGCATAACGGTCAACTACATCCTGCCAGGATTCTCAAATTGTAAGGGAACAGTCTGTTCCCATGTTCCACGCCCTCCTCGATGACATCATCGCCCCCTGTCCATGTATTCTCCTGGCTGAGTGTTTCAGTGTCCATTCATCACACTGTTTAATCAATTTACCGAGATGCAGAAATCTATCAGCCGTAATGGACTGCTGACCCAGCCCCTTTTCCCAGACAGCCCCTAGCTCTCTTAACGACCCGAATTAATTAAATAATGGCTCGTGCGGACGGAAGGGCTTGTCATTGTATTGCTCGATTGACAGAGCATCAAAATATAATTTAGTCAACATAATAAGGTGATTGAGCAGAGCTGGTCAAAACCTGATGGACAAAAGAACTTATGGGTGTCTTGCATCTCATCGTTATCGGTAGTGCTGGTTTCTCTTTATGGACCGTCTGGGGACCCATTTCAGTGGTGCTTTCTCGTGACTTTAGATCTAAGGTCATTTATTAAGAGTGCTTGAAGACCAAGGAAAGCTTTTGACACACATGAATGTTTAAGGTGTGTTTTGAGTTTGAAACGAGGTGGGAATACAGCAAATCAGGACCAATTTGCCTGAAACTCTAGTTGTCTGAAACTCAAGCTTTGGTTGCGTGACTGATTTTTACTTACACACTTAAATTTTTCTTGACGTCATTGCAATGCACCATTGCCGGTTTATTGCTTTCTCCATGGAGAGGTCGGTTGCTCCAGCTGTGCCATCTTTTTTAGGTTATACAAGATTCAACTTGACAAGAGTTTTAAAGATCTAGAGGCTTTGCAAATAGTAAATTATTCAATAAAATTAAACCTTATTATGTGCCCTATACATTACTTGGGTACACTTTATTTTAAAGGTGTATTGTGTAATATTTTCCGGTCTGATCAACACGAATATGCACAGAAATATACAGTAAAATGTATTTTAATGTTTTACCATCCATTTTTTGTTTTACGATTGAAGTTCGAAATGTCTGTATACGTGACTGTACCTCGTGACTCTTAAAACGAAGCGCCATAAAGCCAGAATTCCCTCGTGTGATTTCCAACTCTCTAATTGGCCGAGCCAACAAGAAGAGGTTGGACTTCTTCAAGGTTATACATGGCAGCTTTTCCCTCTCCTCCTCTTTTTCTTGTCCTCTGACCTTCTTCATGATGTAACTTTTCGTGATTCCCCTCCCTGGGGAATCTTCTATTTTGTTAAAGTTTCATTTTTCTTTCTAGTTCATTTCCACAGACAAAAAAATTAATTTAGCTGAATTGTTTCTTTGGTAATTTAGCTCTAAGACTTTTAACCTTTGGAGGGTTAACCTTAACCTTTGGAGGGTTAAGGCCGTTCAACGAACGCAACCTTATTCAGCAACACAAAAGATAACCATGTACACTTGCAAGTATATTTCTTTATCGAGTTTTCAGAGCATTAAGATTGTGTTTTCTGAAAGGTAAACTGTCCTGGTGAATTTTGCCAAACTCTCTCTCTCTCTCTCTCTCTCTCTCTCTCTCTCTCTCTCTCTCTCTCTCTCTCTCTCTCTCTCTCTCTCCCCCCCCCCCCACTCTTAGTAAAACATGTGGCTGATCTGGTCCAAACCTTGATGAATATTTTTTAATCAATTATTGTACCAATATTGTATACAATTCAATTTCCAGTGGTTTATAATGACCTTACGTAATGAAAGTTGTTTTTATTACCTTAGAATGGTTGTCGCCATTAACGTTTCTACAGTAGCCCTAAATCGACAAACTACTACAGAGCGCGTTTTGTCACTATGTTGTTCTTCGTGCAAAGAAGCTAGCTAAGTCCGTGAATAAAACACGCACACAATGATGAACGAGTAACAATAATATTCGCATCCTTTTACTGATTAATAAAGTAAAGAAAGCCTTATTGTAAAGAAACCTCATTGCTTAACTGGCCGCTCTCTGCCGTCTCATCTTTTCCTGTCGGCCACCGTAACTTTTGATTGTTGCAATTCGTAACCTCACCACTAGATGCTTCTAAAAATTACACTCTGCACCTTTAAGGTGTCTTTGTTATGCAGTATTTACATTAAGTACTGAGTAATATTAATTAAATACATGCAGCCTACTGTCCTGTGTCCTGTGACAGTAATGTTGTGATTGACAGGTCGAAGTTCTAGATATAGTGCTTTGAACACGTGCTTGCCATGACCGTGTTCTGTAGTGTCCAACATTTATCTTCTGTGTGACTACTGTCATGTGTCCACCCTCTTTGCGCTCTCCCACAAGTGATTGATGGAGCTGGAGCTGACTCTGTGTTTTAATTGTGTGTGTTACAAAAAGGGTTGAGGGTTTGCAGGAGCAGTGTGTGTGTGTTTGTGTCTGACTAGGAGTGTAATTGTGAAACGGCCTGCATTCTCCACAGACATAAATATACAGGATCAAAAGTGTGTTTGCTCTCTTTATAGTGTCTCTCCCTCTTGTTTCCTTTTTCTATTGATTTAAAACAACAACAAAAAAACGCTTTGCTCTAGAAAGCTTCTATTTCTTTTGTACACAGTTTTCATCCTTTTCTTTCGGCAATCCTTCTCGAAGATTTCATCATCTCTCTGTCTCTCTCAGTGTGTTTAAGTCCCGTCTTGCTGCAGTTTGAGAGAGGCATGACCCATTTTAGAGGTTTATTTATCACAAACACACCTGTTAACGTTACGCTACTTTTTCCAAGTTTTTGGGTTGAAAATGTTATTCGGGACATCGAGGACAAGGATGGTTTATATATATCACACGTACAATTAAAATAACTGTTTTATATGTGAATACATTATAAAATGTCATTTATTCCTATGATGGCAGAGTCGAATCAGTGTGACATGATCCTAATGACATCATCCTAATTTGCTGATTTTCTGCTCAAAAAACATTTATCATTATATCGATTTTGAAAACAGTTGTGCGGAAATAATATTTTTTTATCATTTTTTTAGGCTTCTTTGCTGAATAGAAAGGTCAAAAGACCAATTATTTTAAAGAAATCTTATACGTTATCACTTTTAATCAACTAAATCCATCCTTGCAAACTAAAAGCCTATTAATTCCACAAAATAACAAAGCATCATTAATAGTTATTCTACTCTATTAAGCATTTACATATTGCACAAAGCAAGCAAATATTGGGTAAAATGTTATTGTTGTTTTTCTCAATTCATCTGCCATCTTGGATGAGTTTTTTTGCAATGCATTCTGGGATTTTCTTCTCAACAAAAGATACATGCGATGATGGCTTAGCATTTGGCCAAAATAAGAAGCTTACGGAACAGCTCTCGTGTCTGTTTATTTCTGCTTTTGGTTTTGTGCTGCAGGTGTTATTGCAGATATTGCATGTGTATTTCTCCATCTTAAGCCAAGAGTGAGCGACAGCTGTTCAGAAGTATAGTATGTCAAACATCAAGCAAAGATGAGAGACATCTGAGGCCACTTATCTTGATCTGTTGGTCAGTGGAAACAGAGGTTTGATGCCATGTCTTGGTGAGCTGAAGCTGGTGTAAAATCATTAATGCAGGGTGAATCATTAATTTACTGTAGGCTGTTAATCCCTCAGAGATAATGATGGGGTTTTTTTGCGGGTAATGCATTTCAAGTAATAATAAATGTCGCTGACTTGGCTCATGTATATTAGGCCTACCTCATGCTGACATATAGAGCTGCAGGAATTATGTATTTTTGTAGTTGAAACTCGGGAAACGTTTTTTTAACCCTTTGACATGTATGATCACTAGTGATGGGATGGTTGATACCCGAGCTCCGATGCAGTTTCGCACTGTAGCCGTTGCACTATTGCAGATTGTATTGTATCATGATGAACAGAATCTGTTAGAATCATAAACTTTTGTTGGTCACAGAGCTTATTTTCTGCAGTAACGTTAATGCAATAGAAAATCTTATTGGGTTTTTGTTGTGTGAACTAGGGCAGTAACGTTAGATCTGAATTAAATTGAATTGAATTGGTAAATTCATGCATGCGCTTGAGTTGTGTAGTTTTTATAAACCATATGGTTTTATATCTTGACAAATTTGCCACTTCTGTCTGTTCGAAATAGTATCAGGTTTCTGAAACAACTGTAAATAGTTTATTTCAGGAGTGCACATCCGACTGAAGATGTATTTTAAAATCAGCCAGCTGAGTGTGAGCAAAAATCGCAGGAGGTCATTGCCCCCTCTGGTTCCAGCACCTCTAATGTGAATGAATGAGTCAAGATGTCTTTGTTCCTTGAGTTTCTTTCCAATTAAACTGCTGTGATAGATGGCTTTGTGGTTACCTCTTTCCAAATTATTTATTTCTCAGTCTACTAAAAACTGTACCCATCGTATCTTCTGTGTATTTCATATTTAACTGCTGAGATCTGGCTAAATTCACCAGTTCTTTATTTACACCATTTCTACTGCTCAGTTTATTAGGTATTTGCTGTCAAATGTTTGAAAGCTGCAGGTTCTGCTTCATGTCTGAGGCAACACTTTAAAATAAGGTTCTATTTGATAACATTATTTATAACAGGAGCTAAAATAAGCCACTGTTAAAAGTTTGGGGTATGCTCATCAAGGCTGCATTTATTTGATCAAAAAGACAGTAAAAACAGTAATATTGTGAAATAATATTGAAAAAATTACATTCT
The DNA here is from genome assembly GCA_038021265.1 of Cyprinella venusta. Taxonomy (NCBI): domain Eukaryota; kingdom Metazoa; phylum Chordata; class Actinopteri; order Cypriniformes; family Leuciscidae; genus Cyprinella; species Cyprinella venusta. Next base: position 42,047,133 of record CM075863.1, read on the forward strand.
ACTAATGCACTCTTAACATTCCAGGTGTCAGTATGTTATGAACAAACATGAATAAGTTATTAATAATATATAGGCTATATTTACATTAACAATTTATTCTATTAACCTTGTTAGTTCATGATGAGTGTATTAACTAATGTTAAAAAATTGAACCTTATTGCAAAGTGTTGCCATTTCCGATTTAACGTTTCCTTAAACTTAATGGGGGAAAAAAAATACATCAAGCATCTTTACCTGTCTAAGCGGGAAGTGTTTGACCAAACATGCTGCATTTTTAACCAGATTTTATGTCCATAACTGAAAGTCAGGCTAAATGAGACTATATTAAAATGCTACAGGTTTGTTTGCAGCATGTGGGTAACATCACACTGTTGCATAAAACATCAGTGCTTATCTAGAAAATTCTCTCACAGTATAAACTCTATTATTCAGTAAATGTTGAATTATTTTTTTAGTAGATCTTTCCAGAAATTGCAGATATATCCCCCGGTGATCATTAACCAGACCAAGCCCAGATGAGTGTTTCAATCTGCCTTTTATTTTTTTAAACAAGTTTATACAAAGAACACTTAACAATGTTTCTGTAATAAAGAGATGTTTAAAAAGCCATTAAACCAGTTGGACCATGTCCGTATGTTCCTTATAAATTGCAACTAGTGTTGTAGAAACAATTGCCGTTTTCCTTGCTGTTGAGTCAGCATGGTTACTGTTGCCATTATCGTCATCATCATCATTGCTCTTGTTATCATGAACATCAAATTTACCATATGTTCAGTTATTTCATTGCTTTAAAAATTGGTTTCATAATAATAATCATTATTTATTGAATAAGGTTGCTCTCATGCTGACCTAAGAGAAAGCATTTACAGACATCTTTCTACCTGGTAATTGTTGCATTGAATCCTGGGATTTGTAGTTTTTATCAATAGACAATTTCAGTAGTCAATGTTCTGTAAATCTTTAAAGGAATAAACCAGCTCAAAACAAGTTCTGTCGGTGATAAGCAATATCTTTTGGAAGGTTAGTAAGCAGTATTATCAAACATTTTAACACACATAATCTTTGTTTAGCATTTATACTTTTGAGATGGTGTGCATTGTAATGTGTATGCATTAGACTTCCATTGTAAGTGCATTCAATTGTTTTAGGTCGTAATTACAATATTTTCAATGGTTACCAAGCTAAATGATGCTTTTGATGATATATCTTCAAAGTTGTTGTTGCTTTTTAGCCCGTCATTTAGCTTTTGATAGAGTCTATAGGCTAATGTATTCCTAAAAGTTGATAAAAAATATCTAGCACATACTGCACATTCAAACTTTCAATTGAAAAAAAGAAACTTTCAATGTTTCCTACAAATCTAAGAGTTTTTTTAGACTGACAGAAATGTTGATGACTCATTCTGCCCTAAACAGATTTTTGTCCAATCAGACATGTAGGATGAAAATGTCAATATCTTCATTCCTGTTGGTTACTTTAAAAAAAGAGTGAAATTTTAATGTGTCCCTCTCAAACTTCCTGTTTCAGTAGAAAATGTCAACATTGGGCACAAAATGCTGCTAATCAAGCAAATTCATAGGGTCTTAAGCTTGTTTTGAACTGTGGATATTCCTTAATAGTCAAGCCAAACCTTCCCAGACATTATAACAGTCCATAAATGTCTTCTAAAATGTACAACTTACACACTTATATGATTATAAATTGTGTTCTACTCAAATAGGTGCATTTCAGCTTCACTTTTGAATTGCCAGTCGTTCATGTGCTTTCCACAGCAGTGTTTCTCTGACTGTCTCTCTCTCTTTCTCTTTCACCATCCTGTAAATTTTATTTCTGAATTATTCAACATCTCCTCAAAGTGCAACCAGACTTAAGGAAAAAAAAGGCATGGCAGATATGGAAATGGGGCATTAGACGAGCAAAAGAGATGGAGTACATGGAAACGAGAGGAGAGGATGACAGATCTCCTCTCTCCACCCACAGTTCTTCATCATCATGTACTGTATTATACTCTATTTCTCTCTCTCCCCATCCTCAGGAGACCCACATTAACTTAGATATCACAGACAGCTGAGACTTACGCCTCCCACTGTTCCGATGAGAGACTGGGGAACAAACACAAACGAGACAGTGACAGAGTGAACAGGAAGGAGAGAGAGACTACTGTAATGTCAGGTCTGCACTGCAAGTGAGTGATGCGACAAAACTAGATTATAATCAATGAAACTGTCCGAGTGTGAGATGATGCATCAGTTTCTCCACAGGTTCCTGTAGGCAAGGGTATGAGGTACTTACAAATGTTATGTGCTTCGTTATCACTATGTGCAAATTCTTTTCTATTCTTTTGTTGAGAAAATATCATTTTGTCTGCCTTATTTAGCCAAAAAGGCATATCGAGAAACAAACAGTAAAATCAATGTAAAAATGTGGGCTACTGTAATTGGTCAAACTATGGCCATTCATCCTTGTTAAAAGACATCTCATCAATCACCACAACATGTGCCTATGTATTGTTGAAGATTAATTTGACTCAAACATGTTCGATCTAGACACAATGCACAGTTTACGTTTCAACATATTGATTTCAGTTTAGCACTTAAAGGGATACTCCACTTTTTTTGGAAATAGGCTCATTTTACAACTCCCCCAGAGTTAAACAGTTGAGTTTTACCGTTTTCGAATCCATTCAGCCGATTTTCTGATATTTAGAAGAATGTCAGTAACCAGACAGTTTCTGGTCTCATTGACTTCCATAGTATATATATTTTTTCCTACTATGGAAGTCAATGAGACCAGAAACTGTCTGGTTACTGACATTCTTCTAAATATCAGAAAATCGGTTGAATGGATTCGAAAACAGTAAAACCCAACTGTTTAACTCTGGGGGAGTTGTAAAATGAGCCTATCTCCAAAAAAAGTAGAGTATCCCTTTAATGCAGTTCAGTGTCCTATAAAGTCTTATATGTTCAGGACATTGAAGACAACAACAGTTAAATAGGTTGCAATGTCTCAAAGGCTAAGAAACAACCATTTTATGTACAATTAAACTACAATTCAAAGGTATGATTTTGGTAAGTTTGTTAATTCTTTTTAAAAGTAGTCTCTTATGCTCATCGAGCCGCATTTATTTGATTGAAAATCAAATTCTTTTGTTTTAGAAATTTTTTGTAACATACTGTCACTTTTCAATTTAATATGTGCTTGATGGAGAAAAAAAAGTATTATTATTTTTAATTTGTTTTTTTTTAATCGTACTGTGAATGTAGATTTTTTTTCTGTCACTCAAATATATTTTAGGCTAATGTAAAATGCTGTCACATTACCCATACAAAAGTATATTTTCTCAGTACTTCTTACACCCCTGTCTACAGGTCCTGTGTGTACTCTACATTTACGTATATCATTTTGAAGATGGTGGTGACTGGATGTTCACACTGACAGTGATTTGCCATTTTTATTGAGGGCTGGCAATTTTTGGCTGACACAAGCGACAGCAACTCCTAAACCAACAAAATTAAGGTATGCAATTTTATGCAAATAAACTACCATGTAATATGTCGACTACCATTAAGAACACAGACAGGACAGACTCTGTGACCTCCAACAATTTCATCACAGTCGGTGTGAAGGTCCATTAAGCCTTGAGGAGTCAGAACAGGAAGCTAGGATCAGTGGAAAAGAGAGAGTGAATGCTGATGACATAGAGCTAATGGAAGGAAAAGCTATTTATCTTATTCTCAGCAAGGAAATAATCCTAACCAGGCATGACTTATAGCGTTGTGTTGGGGAGCCCCGCCCATGGTAACATCTTATTGGTCAAAAATCCTGCTTGCTAGAGTAAGTGAAATCCCCATTGGTCCCATAAAGCACTGCCAATGGCATAAATATTGTTTTATGTTTGAATATTCTAACCTAATACTCAATACTATTTTTGATAATCAATGACTTTGATAATTATCATTTTACATTGTACCATTATTGCTGATGTCATTTGCAGTGCTTCTTGGTTTGAGAACTTCAAAAAATGTGAGGTATAGTCTTATACTTTTGTCTCTGTTTCCATTTTTTAAATGCATAAACGTTTTTGCTTAAATATTGATTGAATGATTTATCTCAGAGCATTGTTTGGTTCAATGTTTTTTTTGCAATAGAAACCAGGATGTCACTGTTGCAGGATTTGCATGGCATTTTGGACAAATTACTTGGAATCGTGTCGCTTCACACCTAGTTAGACGCCACCTGACTTCACCCAGAAAAGCATTTGAAAAGTTTACGCGCACAAAACACTGTTTACACTGTCAAATCCACAGCTTTAGAGTGTGTGTGTGTATTTGTGAAAGGCTGTAAACTAATGCTGCATTATATTCACATCATATACATACAGTTTACATAATATTTATATATTCAACTTTTTGCTTTTTTAACCCTGATGAATGAATAAACGGGTATATAATCAGTAAACATGTAAAACAAATGTGACAGGAGATATTTCTCAAAGCTAGCGTTAGGTAAAAAAAAACGACCTTGTTTGAGTGAACAGACAAGCCTAATTAGTCTTCATGTCGTTCTTTTTATCGGTGATGTAACTAGTGACTTTTAATTAGGATCAACCTGCAGTGCTGTAGCTGGCTTTGGATTTCCTTTAATGCTGGTAATTTCAATCTTAGAGCATTTTTTTTTTCACGCCTGTAAAAAGCTCTCATATTCCTTAACACGTTTTGCATATATTTTTTCTGGGTTCAAACAAGAAAATATCTCTTTTCTTAAGGAGAGAACATTTTTTGCTTTGCGATGGATGGTATTACGCAACCCATGAGTGTGTTATAGCTATAAACTTCCTCGATTTTTGATTGCTGAAACTTTCGCAAAGCCTTGCGTATGAAATCTGCTAGAATTTACAATAGTAAACTCTGTCCACTCCAACTACTCACTCTCATTGCATTGCGAAAAAAACAAACCCTTTCCATTTTCAACATGGGCAACTCCTGTTATGAGCACATACCTCTTTAAAAGCCCTTTGTAAAATTCCTCCTAATTATACATAGACAAAAGGTACAAATTAGAATAGTGCATAAGATTAGATTGGTCAAACATACCACCAAACGAATAGAGCCATCAAACAAATGGGAACAATGATTCTCTAATATACATATTACATGTCTGGACTGGCAACTAAGATGTCATTCAAGCATTGGTTATAATACATCTTTTAAAAATGATTAAATAAAGCATAAGCTTTATACATATACTGTAGCGCAAGCTTCAAATATGGCAAGACATCATTTAAGTTAGTAAGGAAAATGAGAAGGGTGTTAAAATTCGGAAGCACTTCATCTCGTCAAATGGTTGTCAACTGTGGCAGACTCGACTCTGATTCCATTTACGCTTACGGTACAAAAAAACGACATTGCAAATAGTACATAAACAGTAAAAAGTACATCATGTATTGCTAAAGATAAAATGCTACCCGGTGGCATTCACATCACAGGTAGAACACTTTTATGTTGAGAAGAAATCAGAAACAGTCATTCAGCTTATTTGTGTGGCTTAAAAAACCCACTGGAAACAAGTCTTCACACCGAAGGTATTCGGAAGCCGATATTTACACCTTGTGTTTCACTGTTGATTTCACTTTTTAGTCCTTAACCTGCAGAATTAAGAAGTAAACTAACCAATCCAGTGCTTTATTGTTTTGTACGAAGATTATTCCTGGAAGTGATTCAGGTTTTAAGCTGATCCAGCGAGAGACAGTGTCGCTGTGGTTTTATTGACGGCTAAATCTAGTCTGTTCTATTCCAGCATTCCTCATAAGACAGATTTCATGACCTACTGGCCAACAAAGTGGCTCCGTTTCAGGCAGAGGGTTGCGTAGCTGGCTCACCTTGGCATCGCTTGACATCTCTGTGCCAGGAGAGTCTGACAGCTGTGTCTGTCCTCCAGGGTTTGCCCCTGAAACCCAATGACACCCTGGAGCCATTGCCACCGAGACAGAATTGAGCATCACTGCAGCTTAGGATAGTTTTACTCGATTCTGACCAATGAGGGCATGTTGATACATCCTCGCATCAATTCAACGGTTGAAAATAGCCATCCAGGAACATGCTCAAACTGTACTTGCTGTCATATATATATGGAGCTGCTGTCCCTGGAGTTTATCCAGAAGTAGAAATTATCTCCAAAATAAATCTGGTGAGAATAGAGAGAGAGATAGAGAGAGTAATTCTTTCTTTTGTTGTCCTTTTTTATAGTTCATTACAGCCCCAATTGCTGTAAGGTGTACTGCAATGAGCATAATGGAACGTAATGTTCTTGTTCCGAGTTCAGTAATCCATCTCTGCTTCTCGCAGTATTGCCGTTTTATTTGCAAGTAGCAGTTTCGTTGAACTCTAAACATTTCACACACCTAAATAGTCCCTAGGTGGCTTGTACACTCACTGTCACTGGCCTGTGAAATCTCACAAGGCTGTCTACTTTTTAGTCACAGGTGTTTGCTCAGTACACATATGCTTTATTGTCAAGTGAAGAAGAAAGAGGTAACCATCAGACATCTCTGCAGGTCTCCTTTAAATCGGCGCATAAAACATTTGCATTTTGTTTTGTCGCCTCGTGCTTGTCTTCGAGCAAGAATGCCAAATCTCCATTCGGATGAAAGAGACAGGACGGACAAGAAAAAACGAGTCTACAGACAGTATTGGAGAACATATTTTTTGCATCTGCTGTATTAGAAGCAGGCCATCATCAATTACAGCGCCCCCTGCTGTTCTGTGGCAGTGTGGCAGCCAAACGTCTGGCTGGGAACAGCTTGGAACAGCAGAGAGTGAGTGACTTTGACAGCTGTGTCCATCAGTCATTTGGCCCCAGGCTGGAGAGGCTTAGTATTGCTACCATTTTCCCTGGTCTCTTGAGCAATTCCAGAGACACCTAAACTCTTCACTCTGAAACCGATGCCCTTCTCCAGATTTAGTGGTTTTCAATGCCATGTGCATTAGGATGCTACAATAGGGTGTAGGTATTGCCGCTACATGCTAGATTTGGCCACCACCCATCGGTGAAATAGGTTCTTGCTTTAACCAAAAGCGTAATTATTTATATTCAGAAGTATTCTGAGGAAACAGGCTGTTTGACAGATATTGCAAAGAATACACATTGGTCATTTTAGCAAAGTTGGCAGTGCTACTTATGACATCTTGGTGTGTGCTCCTCCGTCACTATGGCACCTCATCTCTGTGGGTGACTTTTGTCCCCTGAAATGTCTCTCTTGAAGTCTTTCGGTAATAGAGACCTGCTCATTGACCTTGTCTTCACCTCTCAAAAAAGAGATTGAAATAGAAGCAGCCAGAGTAGCTATGACTTGAAGTGAAGTTGGCGTTCCGCTCTCTAGACAAGTGCTGGAATGCATCCTTCGATGAAGGTGTTGAGATAAAAAGTCCTAGGGACATTGGACTTTGCCAGTTTCACCTAGACCCTTATCCATTGACTGAAATAACAAACATCAGTTGAAACTCTCTTTCTCTCTCCTTCTCTCTCACAGGACACCTCGGTTTATTCACTGTCCTTTTCCTTATGCTTCCTTGCTGTTCTTTGTCCTCAGTGGTCTAGAATTGTCTGAATAATAACTCACTGTGTGGTAGCTCTTGGTTGATTGAAGTTGACAGCACAATGGCCTTGTCTGAAAGGGTGTGAAGGCTCCTGAGGTGTAGGGCTCCTGCCCTTTGCAATCGGACACATGGGTCTGGGCCAAGAGAGACATCTGAAGGCCAGCAGTACAAGTCCAGAACTTTAGGGGGAAGTAGGATCACCAGGGATTCAGGGCCCATCGAGAATCGGAATCGAGACCATGCAGCGTTTTCCCCATCGGTTCTCTGTATTTTAGTACAGTGAATATAAATCTAGTCCAAAATATGTACAAGGAAGGAATATACTATAAATATAACTGAAGCACATGTGCAGAAGCTTTCATGTCCATCCAGTTGCAATGTCAAATCAAAATCATGCTTTCTTGTGTTTGCGTCTTTTCTAGGCTTTCCCCTCAGACTGTCACTTCCGTTTTGCTGTTCGTGGGCAGTCCCTTGTGTTTCGGGTGAAGGTGTGGAGACTGTCCATACCCCAGAGGCTGGGTGAACAACTCTGGAAGAGTCTCAATGCTAAACTGCCGCTTGTTGGTGAAGGCCTGGCGACGACAGTTTGGTTGGGACAATGGCGGCTGGGCCATGAGAGGGACCTGATGTTGGACATGGCTCTTGTTGGGGTCCCAGACTTTGAAGGCCGAGCTCGAGGTAAGCGGATGGGTGTTGGTCTTGGAGATTTTGTGCTTGGGGACTTGGGCCGATGTAATGGTGATGGCCAAAGGAGTGTGGATGTCTGGAGGCGGAAGGAAGGGTTTATCTTTTGGGTGGAAAGCAATGGGCTGGAAGGTTGCAGGCGAGGTTTGGCGGTGTGTATAATCCATCATAGGGTAGCTCTTAGGGTAGTAATCCCTTGCTGTAGTATCTGCAGGGAAAAAGGGGCAGGAATAATGAACAGTTAGAGAGATTAAGGCTAAAATATAACATGGCATTGTGACAAATAAGCAAATGATTGCTTCTACACTCATATACCCTACAGTATGCAGTGTACAACCCTAATGGATTTGTCACAGAATATAGTTTCTATATTTAGAGTTCAGAGGATTTAATGAGTAAAACACCTGGAGCAGAGGGTCATCAAGTATGACATGAGGATGCCCTCAACACTTTTGCATCACGCCACACACATGCAGGCACGCACATACATGCATCGATTTGAGGGAGCTATGACGGTACACATCATGGTCATGATGAAAAATGAATATATGTGTCCCAAGGCCACTGTTTGAAAGAATCAATACAAGAAATTTTAAGCAAAGAGGTACTGATGCATATAGTTTAAAACACAGTTTGGTCTGGTTTTGTTTGTATGATAAAAACGTGTTATATTGACATTTTGTGCAACAAAGACAACCTGTTTAACGTAGGTTTTTAAGAACATTTCTTTTAAATGTTGTATTGCACTATTTCCTAACTGCAACCAAAAAGCAACATTGTGAAATGTTTTGTACTTGCTAGAAGGAACCATTTATGGTTTTACCTGGTGTACTATAGTCTCACTACAAAAACAGCAGTTGAGCTATTATTATTATTTAAAAAAAATTTAATTACTAATATTTATAGTGGCTTGGTAAAAATTAGTCTAAATTAAATTAGGGTTAGGAACAGTATTGTAATCGCTGGTTATTTTACTATTTTTCAAGTTGAAGTGGGTTAGCATGTTAGCAACAGTTGACAGCAGAGAGTTAGCCTTTTAGCCTGTCTCGTTAAATTAGCCCATCTCCGTTGAGCACTGCAAGCTATAGACAGGGCCTTTCGCTTCACAGCCCTCAGACATAAACAACCTTGCTTCACTGTTTTGTCCTTTTTCTCGTTTTCCATCCTGAGTTCCTATACAGTCCCTTCTCGCTATCGATTGAGTCACGGCTAATGCATGAGGCAAATAGCTAGTGGCAAGGCACACAAGCATGGAGCTTCATTTCAATGTTTGTGTACGTGTGCTCTCAAATGTATTTCCTGGCCCCATGAAAATCATCGTTTCTGCCAAAATACTGTAGTCACTAAAGTAAAACTGTTAACTTGGCATTAGCCGCTAATGTTATGATTAGTTTTGACCGCATCAGTATGGACGAGCTCACTGTTTGTAGTTGTGCATGAGTGAATGTCGGTTAGTATTACAATCAGCTTAGAGGGTCAAAATGAAACCTGAAGGGGTTTTAGAGACAATGCCTCATGCTGAGGGCAAAGGCCATGTCTCAGCACTGCACATACTAAGTGTTTAAAGAAGTGACAAAATCTGTGTCTAAAAAATTTCAAAAATTACCCAAATGAGGATGTTAATTTATTCCTGTGGATAGTAACTCAAGCAGTAATTTGCTAATGCGGTTAGACATGCAAATAAGCTCATATTATTTTGTGCACATCCATTAGCACATTCACATGTTTTTCAATTTAGGACTGTTTTGATTTAAACTTGAAGGAGAATAGAGGAGCTAAAGAATCAAAATTCAGGCGTCTTACAGCGAAGGACCAGTAAATGTGGGCAGTGTGCGTTGAGTAGGCATGAATTATTTAGGAAGTGTGTTTAAAGAGAAGGACACCGAGATATATTACACTGATAATGAGCAAACGAAGAACAGAATTGCCATATACACACAACTAGCCTGAAAAAGAGAACTTCACAGCTACACAGCACATTTGCTTTAAATAAGAACAGGAGTAATAATTGTATCATTGCAAGAGGTGTTATTTAGTCCTAAGGTTAGGGTTATGGTTGGTCTGTAGTAAATACATTTAATCAATATAAGTCCAATAGTATGTTGTCATTCATGTGTGTTTGGGTTTTGCCTTTTTTTGGGACACCATGAGGAAAAAACTAATAGTAGAGCATGATTCCAGACACTGAGAATAAAAAAAAGATCACGATTCTTCCACAATACTAAAGATTATTAGGAACACCTGTTCAATTTCCCATTAATGCAATTATATATATATATATATATATATATATATATATATATATGTACTGTATATATATACTGCATATATATATATATATATATATATATATATGTACTGTATATATATACTGTGTATATATATATATACACTAGGACTGTCAAACGATTAATCGCGATGGATCGCATTCAAAATAAAAGTTTGTGTTTACGCAATATGCAATATTACGCAATATGTGGGTGTAGTGTGTATAATTATTTTGTATATATAAATACACACACACATGCATGTATATATTTAAGAAAAATCTGAAAGTATACACTTTATATATATATTTATACATAATTAATATTGTGTATAAATATAAATATTTCATATATTAAGAACACATTTTTCTTAAATATATACATGCATATGTGTGTACTTATATATACAAAATAATTATACACACTACACCCACATATATTATGTAAACACAAACTTTTATTTTGGATGCGATTAATCGCGATTAATCGTTTGACAGCCCTAATATATATATATATATATATATATAAATTGCAAATATGTATATTATTTTATATTAATGTACATTTATATTATTAATGTAATTGTATATAAAGTTGCGATGTCGAATAAAGACGCAGCAGGGTAGATTTACATCACTTTACTTTTTATTCCCTTCTCTCTCTAGTCTAGTCACACCACTACCTTGTGATTCCCCTCCACTGTCCCCTGGTACCCAGGCAACGTAACAACATTATAGATCACACCACATCTCCCTTTCTGAAATGCAATAGACTGTGACCCATCATTTATCCTCAGGTTGCATCAAACTCCAAATCTCGCTTTTGTATAACTGAACATTTGGTCTTCTATAACACATTTCTTTACAGTGCTTATTTAGCACTCTTGCCTCCTGAGAACTCAAATTGAAACCGGATTACACTAAAGAATATTACCTCAATGAGGCATCTTTGAGCTATTTAATGACACAACTAACCACCATAGACAGTTAACACAACGAGATTTAACCTCCCATTGACCCCTTATATGACTACATTAACAAACTTGATTTGTAAACAAATCAGCCCCTACCTTCAGATAGCTTAGAGGGCATAAGAGGCTCAGTCACATTGGCTTTCTTTAAGGCACGCCATGCATTTCAACACTAGCTCTCCTAATTGTAAAATGTAAAAATTCAAAAATGTTTATGGGAGGGTTTGGTTTAAGATATTGAACACATCATTTGCTCAGTATAAATGGAGCCGCAGTGAATGTCCGCACCATGATAGAAAACGTTGTGCGTGTGGTCCTCAGGGGCATTCAGGCACTGCAACAGGAGAGAATGTGACATAACGGCTTGATGATGTCAGACGCAGGAAGTGCTCAGAGAGTGAGCATATGCATCAAACTAATGAACAGACGGTAAACGTACCGACAGCCTCTATGTCCATTTCTTCTCTTTTTTTTTGCTGTCTCTTCCTCTCTTTACCAGGTTCTCTTTCTCTGGATCTCTCTTTGTTTCCTTCTTCACAACTCCCTCTATATATGTCTGTCTTATTCCAATCGTTATTCTTTAATTAAGATGGTGCTGGGAAGCTTTTTTAGGCACCTGCCGCAAGTTGGCTCCAACCCTATTCATTACACCCCCTCCCCATGCGCATGTTCCTCCTCCCTTTCTCCCATCATCCTCTCATCTTTCCCTCCACTTGCCCTGCTGAACTCTCCCCATCCGCTCTCTTTGCCAGCGCAGTCAGGGCTGATCCACCGCAAGCTTTCCAAATGCAATAATCCAACAGAAGACTCGGTGTCAGAGACTGCAAGTGCAACTGTATGACTACACGGCGTTTAAAGAGGGGGGAAATAAATCCCTCTCCATCTTTGTGTTTAATCATCTCGTATCACTTTTATGTTCTTGTTTCACATATTTAGACCGCGATATGTTTACATTAGTAAGATCCCACAATAGCTTTACAGAAATAAAATCAAATGTGCACATTGTGAGAACTGAACAGAATGCTGTACAGGTCAGGTATAAAGAATATCTTTGAAAAAAAGAATACTTTTGAAAAAGGTTTTGCTCAGCAGGAGAAAAAATCAGAGGGAACATTGCTTAAGGGTACTGGCACAGTCACAAGCTGAAAAGCAATTTTACTTTCTTTTTTGCATCCATATATAATCATGCATAGTTAAGATAGCAAATTAAATGCACTTATAAACTTCATTTCAGAATCACTTTTAAAATTACTCTTTTTGTGTTCCACAGAAGACAGAAAGGTGAGGAAGAACATGAGGGTGAGCAAATGATTCATTTTAAATTATGCATATGTTGTTGCCATAGTTTCAAAGCAGATGTGTGAGTGTTTTAAGACTGTGTGCGATCACAGGTTTGCTATATATAACTTAAGATAGTAAGATATTTATAAAGAAATTAATTATTTTATTCAGACAGCAAGGATGCATTAAATTGGTCAACCAGTGACCGTATTCCTCCTACCGCTGGTGAAGACATTTATATTGTTACATAAATATCTAGTTCAGTCATGAAACTAGAGGGCGCAGACTGTTATGTCCTTTAGGCCCTGTTTACACCTGGTTTTAGGATTTGGTAGATTGAAACACCAGTAGACGAGAGAGACACATTCCCATTTACACCTGGTCTTTTAATCCATCTTTTTTGTCCACTTTCCAACCTTTTATGTCCTAATTTCTTTAAAGGGGTACTCCACTTTTTTTGGAAATAGGCTCATTTTACAACTCCCCCAGAGTCTCATTGACTCCCATAGTATATTTTTTTCCTACTATGGAAGTCAATGAGACCAGAAATTGTCTGGTTACTGATATTCTTCTAAATGTCAGAAAATCGGCTGAATGGATTCGAAAATGGTAAAACTCAACTGTTTAACTCTGGAGGAGTTGTAAAATGAGCCTATTTCCAAAAAAAATGGAGTATCCATTTAAGGGTAGGATCTATGGATGGGTAAATGAATAGGTTTTTTCAGATCTTTCAATATAATGGACAAATAAGCAATTTACATAACGCGTCTGAAGACGACAGAAAAACAAAGAAAGCAGCAGCTTTTGTTTTGTCCTCTGATAGCGACAAGAAATCAGGAATGTGAGAGAACATTGTGCTTGTTAAGTTTTTCGTCTTCAAACCAAATTTGGGTCTCCAGCTGACAAAGCCTAATCCCTTCTGGCTTGTGCACTTCCCATAATGTTTACGCATTGGGTCAGTAGACGGAGAGAAAGCAGTATTTTGTGGCTGTTCAAACACATTCGACCACATAAGCGTTTACACTACGAAAGCAATCCAGTCGAATGCGTTTTAGACTACCTCTGAAAGTGCTCGAAAGTGGACAAGCTCAAAACATTTCAGACCCCATTTACACCTAAATTTGGCGTCATACACTAGTGTTCCTCTGAACTCCTCCACCTCCCCCAGCTCCACCTGTATAGATCTGCTACAGGATTTATGTATGCCTTTTTATGCACCAGTAGCATATCTTATATGTTCACTGCACCAAGTCTGTGTATATAGCAGCAGTGAGTCCTTATTTCAGCTATAGCAGTCTAGCAGATCTAGTCCTCCACATTGCCGTGTTCAATAACATGCTAAAACTAATCCTAGAGTGCCGATGATACTCGGCTTTATTTTCCTTTAAAATCAGATACTGATTCAGTGTCCTCTTTGCTAGCTTGCTTAGAGGACATTAATACTTTGATGGACAACAATGTCCTTCAACTAAATCAGAAAAAGACTGAAGTTGAGTTGTTTGGCCCTTCATACGTTTTAAATCATTTAAGTCATACCCTTGGCCCCCTTCAAGATAACATTAGTGATAAATTAAAAAATTTGGGAGTTACCCTTGATTGATCATGAGTTTGACAAATTAATCTACTCTGTAGTTGGAGCCAGTTTTCTGCAGCTTATAAGACTTCGCAATCTCAAAAATTGAGTTTTCGTAATTTGGAGGCTGTTATCCATGCATTTATCTCAACCAGGCTGGACTATGGTAATATACTGGAATCAATCAGTCTTCTCTTTCACGCCTTTTAACTGGTTCAGAACGCTGCGGCTCGTTTTTTTGACAGGGACAAAAAAGACGGAACATATCACACCCGTGTTAGCATCCCTTCATTGGTTACCTGTTAAATTCAGAGTTGATTTTAAAGGGATACTCCACTTTTTTTGGAAATATGCTCATTTTCCAACTCCCCCAGAGTTAAACAGTTAGGTTTGGCCGTTTTCGAATGTATTCAGCGATTTTCTGATATTTAGAAGAATATCAGTAACCAGACAGTTTCTGGTCTCATTGACTTCCATAAAAAAATATACTATGGAAGTCAATGAGACCAGAAACTATCAGTAACCAGACATTCTTCTAAATATAAGAAAATCGGCTGAATGGATTCAAAAACGGTAAAACTTAACTGTTTAACTCTGAGGGAGTTGTAAAATGAGCCTATTTCCAAAAAAGTGGAGGTTTTAGTATTTGTATGTAAAGCTCTTCATTATCTTGCCCCCACTTCTCCATTATTACTCAGATCCTCCACCCAGCTATTATTGATTATTCCAAAATCTCGACTGAAGTCCAAGGGTGAAAGGGCTTTCTCAGTTCTTTTCAGTTCTACAAAGCTATGGAATTCCTTACCTTTTTCCATTAGAGCATAAATGAATGTTTGCTCTGTTTAATATTCACTGAATTTTCCTCTACTTTGATTGATAAGGTCATACTACTTTGAGCGTGTTTGTGTTTGTGTCCATTAGCATATCCGTATGTGTACTGTGCACGCTACCGAGATCATCCACCACGAGACATTAATAGTCCTGTTATATTAATAACATGTCAAAGGGTTTTTTCCTCTTGATCTGAGAGGTGATATTTGCTTATGTGATTATCATCCTAATATATGCGCGGCTGTTTGTTCTCCCTGCAGTCAATGACACTGAGAATGATTTGCAATGGTAATCAGTGGTTGTGGGTAAAGTGACCTTGATGAACACGCGTGGCGTTTATGGTGTACATTACAAGATGTGACAGCTGTTTGTGTGGATATTGTGTGTGTGTTTTCTTACCCATAGTCTTGAGAGAGGAGTATTTGTTGAAGCCCAGGTTGTTGTGTGGCTGGGACAAAGTCATTGCGGAACTCAAAGGAGGAAGCGTGACGTTATTCAGGTGGTTATGCTCTGAAGGAAGAGAGAAAGCACAAAGGGGCGATGGAGAAGGAGGAAAGGGAGCAAAGAAGAGAGAAGGGGACACAAGAAGGAGGGGTGTGTTAGTAAAAAGTCGGGAAGTCAGCACATTTATAGCGACAAGTGCATGCGATTAGGATAAACTCTCCCATTAATTTAAGCCAGTAAAGGGGAACGAAGGACATGCATGCATAGCCAGAGGAAGATCTTATAGATCAGAAGTTTCCGTAGAGCACAGTACTAGCATCGCCAAAGTCATAGGTTTCATTTCTCAGGGAACATGTCAACTAATGCCATGGATTCACTTTAAGTGACTTTAAAAGTGTCTGTTTTATAAATGTAAATGTGGGCTGCCCTTGCATAACACAATCTTAATTTGTCTTATGCTTTTTTACATCTTTTTGACTTGTTTCCCAATTAAAATATCTAATAATTAGGGCTGTCAAATGATTAATCGCGATTAATCGCATCCAAAATAAAAGTTTGTTTACATAATATATGTGGGTGCACTGTGTATAATTATTTGATATATATAAATACACACACATGCTTGTATATATTTAAGAAATATTTTCATGTACTGTATATGGATTTATATATAATTTATATTATATATAAAAATAAATATTTCATATATAAATATTTTTTTCTTAAATATACATGCATGTGTGTGTATTTATATACATATATACAAAATAGTTATACACAGTGCACCCACATATATTATGTAAACACAAACTTTTATTTTGGATGCGATTAATCACGATTAATCGTTTGACAGCCCTACTAATAAGCCTTAAAACAAGACCAATTTAATTGAAAAGTGGCCAAGCATAAGATATCAAGACAAGTTTTCAGAGAAAATACAGTGTCTTTTACACTATAAAGCCTACTTATCATTTTTGATGCAAACTTTTCTAAGGCCTAGTTATCAACATGATCAAAGCTTTGCTGGATGAGTTTTGGAATTTATTATTATTTCATAAAGCTATCAGAATGTCTGCCATAAATATCAGCAACGGCACCAAATTGCATACTTTTGCTCAAAGTAAAAAAAAAAAAGTCCTCTTAAAGCTCCATATTCTCCTAGATAATGCTATATATAATGTTCTAGCATGATAAATGAGCCATAAAAGCCTAATGTATCAAATATGATGACATGCAAACTTTTTAAAATTTGGTCTAAATTCAATAAACTGTTCCATTTCAAAAATGTCAGATTTCATATGTCAGGCTTTACATCAGAGTTGAATTGTATTTTGGCTTAATGCACTGGCATTTATTCCCGTTTTTTTTTTTTTTTTTTTTTTTAGTATAAACTAGTTAAAAATAAGTGGAAAAACATCAGTACAATAAAACAACTCTATCTAATGGAATGTCAGTTTTCAAATAAATAAACCTTCCTTAAAGGTTCTGAATATTTTGCCCCCATCTAGTCTTGTCCGGTTTAATAAACACCGTCTTTGATGTTTATTTTAAAATTCCTTTAAAGAAATAAAATGGACAATTATTGAAACATAATAGAAGTGTAGAACTGTCAAATAAATGTGGACAGCTAAGCTCAGATCAGTTAGTCTTGGAGGAAATTGATGAGAAGTGCTTGAGGTCATAAAGGACAACAGTGAACACCAATCCCCCAAACTTTTTTTTTTCTTTTTTTTTTTTTTTGGCAGTTTTGGTTCCGGATGTTTTCCCCCATTTATTTAGTTTAGTTTTTTCATTTTTTAATAACGTGGACAGTCCCTTTTTGAAAGAAAAAGAGCAGCTTTAGCCTATACGGCTAATTTCCAGCTGTTTTCAAAAAACATTTAAAAAAAAAAGTTCCAATGGGACTATGTACTTAAAGTGCCCCTATTGTGGTTTATATAGTAATATAATATATAATATTCCCTTTCATGCAGTGTTCATGCAGTTTCATTGCTGCTCTCCCTGCTCTTATCCATGCTAGGCTGCGTGGATATGCAGGGAGTTCTCGCCCAGAACGGAGCCCTACCGCCAATCCAAACTGTATGCTAACTGACAATCGTATTTGACGAAAGTGGTCCTGAAAGAAATTGTTTTAGTGAAATTCTACTGCAAATCATACCTAAAATGCAGAATGCAGATTGTCTGTCAGTTGAAGGATGGAGCAAGATTTGGTTTGCAAACTTTACGTTTGAGAAATATCCTGCTCAAGTCGTCCTTGTGATGGTGGTTCGAGTTGAATAACTTGTTCTTCCAATGTTTCATTATTGGATTCGCACTTGGACAGACTGGGCTAAAGATCTGACCTATCAGAGCAGAGTAGACCAATCACAACAGACTGGGTCATCTGGCCAATCAGAGCAGAAAATACTAAATATAAATGTTTATTGAGGGTGTAGACTAGAGAGACGATTTTGATTAAGTCATTTGCAATGCTTCATGTGAGTGAGCAGTCACTGTTGAGCTCTGTTGATTTCTGCTTCCGTAGTAAAATTGATTTCTTTCATCAGATGTGTGCAGTGTAAATCGGAGTATAGTTTTAAGGCATTGTTGGGATCTGTAAACTCTAGGCGTGAGATTACTGGCATCTTTTTCTCATGAGAAAATTTAAGGTCATTGATGTCTTGTAGAAACAACTGAGAGAGAGAGATTTTTCTGTCCTATGGGCATCTTTGTGCATGCATGCATGCAATTAATGTCCATTTCTGATGGGGATGTTTGTCAGACTGCAATATACACGATTATCTGCGGTCTATATGCTGTGCTGAGGTCACCTAAAGGTTATTTGGGACATACACACACCGTGTCCTCCCCTTTGGGCTGGGGTGTGAGGATACTGACCCGATTCTGTCAGACCACTACTTGCGTGTGTATATGCACTTAACGTATGCATGGTAGTGTAAGTGCATATGTGCGCTTTTAGTGTGGCGGGACGGATCGTTACTCCACATACACTAACACTCACATACATGCAGTCTAGTTACAATTAAATCCCCAGGTTATATCACCGCAAATGGACTCAGGTCACGGACGATGGTTTATGTGCACATGACATATAGGCATTGTGTTTATCGACACTGTCTGACACAGTTTAAAAGGGGTAATTGTGCGCATGCAATCACATTGCTGGCAAATGTGATTTCTGCATATGTTTGTGTTAGTTTGTTTACTTTCCACAGCTTGATGAATTCTGATCATTTTGAAAATGACATTTAAGTATTTCAGCACTAAAGGCTGGTGATATGTAAAGTACAACACTGATTTCCGACTTGTTTTGGTTCTGGAAATGCTTTTCCCATTCATTTTCTCCTCTGGGATTACAAACAATTCTTCAATTAGAAGTTCACAGCAAGGGATCAATCAAACCAACAGAGATAAATCATAACGTCACAAACTTTGATTTGAAGCTAAGAGAGAGAGAAACTACCAATCTAAAGTTTTGGGTCATTAAGAATTTTTTTTTTTTTAAGATATTAATACTTTTATTTAGCAAGGATGCATTAAATTGATCAAAGGTGACAGTAAACACTTTTATATTGTTATGAAAGATTGCTATTTCGTAGTTTCTCATTTCACATGCTGTTCTTTTTTTTTTTAAATTAGCTTTGCCATCAACAATAAATTACACATAATATATATATATATATATATATATATATATATATATATATATATATATATATTATGTATATATATAAATTACATATATTATATTAAAAATGTATTCAAATAGAAAACAGTCATTCTATGGGGCCGTTTACAAGCATTTTCAACTAAAAATGGAAAACATTTTATGCGTTTTGCCTGTTCATTTACATGACAACAGCGTTTTAGGGGCTTGAAATGCAAACTTTTGAAAACAGGGTTCAAAGTGCATGTATTTGAACATTCTACCATTATCGTCTCCATGAAAACATCATGAAGGGACATGGCCAACTGGCCTGGCATGAATAATACAGCAATTTTAATAATTTTTACGGATTCGATCATTTTGACAGTGTTGTCGTCTGACTTCTACAGAAGCATATACCATTGATTATTTTTTATTTTATTTTATTAAATTCTCTATGGACCTGACTAATGCTTTTATTTGGTAGTGAAAACACAGCCAAAGAGTTGTTTATTTATTGTGTATGCAGCTGCAATGTATTGACCAATAAGCATTCAGCATTAGAGCTATGTGTTATAAATATGTCAAATACTTTGTATATTTTATATAAATCATATTTTATGCAACTAAAAACACAATTCTTCTTGGCTCTTTAAATAGTTTCAGTCTTTGCAGTAAAATTGTCCTGATGTACACCCATGTTCTGTCAAACTGCAGGCCAATCCAATCTCATTCACAACAGGAGATCTCTGTCTATACCTCTAGTTTAATTCTCTTTCATCTATCTCTCTTTATTCCTTCATTCACTCATAAGCAAAAGTTTCAAACTCGATTCTCAGATGTAATTTGGTCATGCTTACCCACCTGAAATTACTTTTTTAAAAAACCTCATACTCTAGCCTTAATACAAAAACACCAGTTATCATTACAGCCATGAGCATGCAAAACTACGGTATGGTGTCTTTAAAAGGGTAGAATTTGGCCCCTTTAACTAATACCACGCTATATTTAAATACATACAAATTTTCATAGCATGCATTTCTCTTTGTCTCTTTCTGGATCGTAATAATTCCTGTAACTAGACGCATTCTTGCATCATTCCTCTCTGGACAGACCATGTACTTTAAGGACTTACTGTATATAATAAGACATCTCTATCGCTTCACACCGATCTAGTGTTTTTCTCTTGAGGCTTTTTGAAGAGTAGAACTGTGAAACTCAACATAATTACAACTGCATCCTTTTCTCCCAATTCTTTTTATATTCTCTGTTCGCTAGGCTATGTTGTGAAAGAGGATGGGTAAAAACAGACTGAGGTATTGATGGATAATATGTCAAACCGCACAAATTGCCACTCTTCTGTTCAATGGATTAATTAAGAGTGTCAGTTTGTAATTGAGATTGGTCAAAGGCCCCATTTACACTGCACGGTTCAAGTGACCCAAATCCGATTTTTTTCCCGTCATGTGGCACAATTGCATTTTTACACACCAATCCCTTAGAAGCCTATGGAGGAGTGATCCAGCTCTCAGATTTAATCAAAAATTTCTTCATTTGTGTTCTGAAGATGAACAAAAGTCTTACAGGGTTGGACTTGGAACAACATGAGGGTGCGCGATTACTGACAGAATTTTCATTTTTGGGTGAACTATCCCTTTAAGCAGCATCTATTTTACCTTTCAGTCCATGTGCAGTAGCTGTTGATGATGTTTGTTGATAGGCTGCTATTACAGACTGGTCTGAAATCAGCTGTGAGGGTGAATTTTCTGCCTGAAGAGAGAACTCTTGGTCAGCCTGCGCATAATGCCTGGAAGTCCATGCTGTTCTGAGTTCTTGCACTGGTGGATTGACATTTGTGCGCGAGGCTTTGAGCGATTTTTCTGCGGTCAGGCTGAAGTTGTAATCTAATAATCTAAACTCCATTACACGCATCAGACTCTGATGAAATCAGACATGCAGTATAGTGTCTCACACTCTATCTGCCCCTCACCCCAACCTCTCGCTCTCTTATTTGTCTTGATTCGTTTGCATATTATTCTCTCATTTTCTCCACTGATTCCTGTGAAATGTATTAATCGGCAAAAAATTAAGAACTAAAGTACACAACCCATCTGATACTAGAAACTTTTAGGGGATGGGGGTACTTTTTATGAATGACATCATGTGACTTGTTAAATGTTAAAAATATATAGCTTGGCCCTATTCTCTGCACTCCATTATTTTTTCCCCATTGCTCGTTCCTTGTTGTTGATAGAGTGATGGATGGACAACCTGTGCTCCTCTCAGTTAGGAGTTGCGTAACTTAATGAACTGCTAAATGGCTATCGAACTATAGCTCCCCGTCACGGCCCCTTTTCCCAATGGGAGTCTGACGTCAGCATCATAATTAATAATAACTGCAATGACGATAACTGCAGTAATGTGGTACCCTGGTGAGGTGCGGACACTGAGCTATTGAGGACAAACAGGGGAGAGTAACTAGTGTGTGTTAGATTATTAATCAGATTTTGCTGCTCAGGGATTGTCGAAATAATCATGTTAGTTTTGGGTTTATTTAGGAGTTATTGATGGTATAAATACATTCAGGAATTGTTCTTCAATGACTTAAGCTCACGCTTTTTCTTGATTGATTATTTATTAAAGCTGCAGTCCATAGCTTTTTTGGGTTAAAAATTATCCAAAATACTCATTTGAGAAATGTGTTCAAGTGTGTTCAAACTCTAGTGTTCAAGTGTTCAAAACTATCTGCATGCCTTAGCTTGATTCAAAACGGTAAGCTTGATGCAATATAATGGGACCACCATTGAGACAGGTGGATTTCCACAGGAGGTTCAAGCTTGTCTTTACGTCATTACGTCACATCTGTACACATAAAGAAGAGTCTCTATAAGCTATGTTGCGTGTTAGGATGTTGGAGGTGGAGATTTATAGCCTATTCTCACAGCACTTGATATAATTAAACTTATCAATTTGATGGCAGATCCAGAAAGGTTCAAACGACATAACACAGACTCATCCCAAGACGTCAACTAACTGACGCTTTTGACCATACGTCAACATCCGACATTTTAGGGTACACTTTAACGTCAGTTAGATGACGATCCTGGGGCGTCATCCAACTGACGCTTTACCTTTAACATCAGTTAGATGACGCGGGTAGGTTTAGGCCTTGGTTAGGGTTAGGATTAGATAGCGTCATCTAAGGACGTTAAAGGGTACCCTAAAACGGCGGATGTTGACGTATGGTCAAAAGCGTCAGTTGTATGACGTCTTGGGATGAGACTGCGCTGAACGACAATCACCAGTGACAACTAGAGACTCTCCATTGTAAAATGCAAAAGACTTCAGAGTGGCTACAGAAAAAAAGAGACTGCAACCGGCCCATGCGAAAACAAGGATACATATTGGAAGGACATTACATGTAGTCACGCAATACTGACGTTGTTAACATTAACAATTTGATAACCAAGTATAATTTGTATGGTTTTGCGTGATATGATAAGCGATTGTTAGATTTAATCAGCGTGATTTACTGCAATGCCAGAACCAAAACAAAAGTGGATGTTTCAAGTTCAGATGACATTTTCCGGTGAAAATTCTTACGTCGGTCATACTTCCAAAAATAATAATCTGTGATTCTGAATGCCAGTATCGACACCGGCGCGGTGACTGACCACCTCACAGTCTCCTCAAACATTGTGTTCATCCGCGCTGTGCCGTGTCGAGGTACAACTCACGTAAAGTTGATAATTCCGCGAATGACTGCAATTGCAGATTTCGAACAGAGATGGCGACAAAGAGGAGAAACCGCGGACTGCAGTGTCCAATAACTGATATGCAGTTGTCTGATTTAAAAAAAGTTAAGATTCAAACAATATATCAAATAATTGCGTTACGAAAATTAAGTTTAACTTCACCTCTGGATACCACTCACCTGGTGCTTCTGTTTTGACAAATTATAGAGTAATCGTGGAGAATGCTCACATTAGAACCAGGAAAGAAATCACAGTTGAGCTAAAACCTGTAGTGTTTTCTCAAAGTAAAGGTTATCAACGGAGAATCACTCTGACGAGACAGAGAGAAGTAGGCTGAACCTTTTTACTGCATGTACTGTAGAAGGAGGTTTCCAGCTGTTTTTGAGCATCCACAAGAGGAACAGCGTAACTTTTTGAGTCAGACTTCACAAAACTTTGTAGAGTCAATTTCTCACTGAAGAACAATGTGTGCGACAGAAAAAGTGTTTGATATCCATCCATGGATCCGCTCCATTGGAGTTGGAGATTTCTGTTCTCTGAGGGCAGGCAGTCCCTCGGGATCAAATTCAATCAAACACACACGGCTCGCCACAGAAAACGCAGTGCTTCTCATTAATAATGCATCATTCCGCTCAGGAAGAAAGAGCAATCAACATGCATATTCATTTAGCTTTTTAAATATTACTGTCCAGCCCTTTAAGGCTTTGAAGAGCATTTTACGGCAGGGATGAGAGAGAAAGCGAAAACAAGGCAGGGAAAAAAGAGATAAAGAAAGAGTAAAATAACCTAATATGCAGAAGAAATATTGACTGCCACGAGGGAAAGAGAGAGTAAGGCAAGGACACATTGCCTTGCTTTATCGCTTTAGAAGTGGAATTGTGTTTGTGCGGTTGAGTGTGTGTAAGATCAACTTTTTCGTCACACCTCTCTACATACACACTTATGATTTACTTGAATTGGCTCGGATATAATTTGACGAATAATCAGTAGTGACACTGATGGCTTGTGGGACTGTACTGGCTCACACACACACACAAACCTTTTTCTGTCAAACAACTACGTTTGGCCCCAGATCTGAGCCACAACACAAAATCTTACACAGCTTGATGCTGTCAGCATGCATTTAGTTACCTCACACGTACACACACACAGACAGAGAGACATAGCTTTCCATTTATTAAAGGGTGTATGCTACATGAACTTTGGTGCCTCCCCAATCCATGGCAGACACAATGCAATCACATGGCCAAAAATGCATAGACAGATTACGTGGCCTTTGAACATTACAAAATAATATTGAATACGAACAAAACAAAAAATAAAGTAGTATATCAGAAGTATGTCAGTGTCATATTAAGCTGAGTAAGCTAAAACTAAGCATAAATAGTGTGTGTGTTCTTGTATGGTTTATGAAGACACAAATGTGTATATTATAATGGCATGGGTATTACAACGTTAATATGTAAACATTGTTTATGATGACACTTCCTGTGTCCTCGTAAACCAAAAAATACATTTTAAAAAATTGTTGTTGTTTTTTTATTAAAACAATGGCAAAAGTTTTCTGTGATAGATAGGTTTAGGGTTGTAGAGTATTAACATTACACCTATGGAGAGTCCCCATAACCACATATTCGTATGTGTGTGTGTGCGTTTCACGAGTGTGAGTGTGTATTATACGTAGGCTAAATCACAAAGGGTTTATAGGACATTCTTTAATCTGAATTTGTCGCCACCGTTTTGTGAGAATTCTGTGTGTGTTGCATATCTCCCATACTGCCAAGCACACAATGTGCTAATTTTAAGTTTTTTAAAATCCTTATAGAGAACTGAACACTATCACACAAGAGTATAGCATCAAATCATTATAAGAGAAAGGAAGCTAAGAAAAACTGGCTCAAAAAATGTTGAGAGTATGCAATTATTTTTTATTAGGTACACTTTAAGAAAAAAATGAATTTGTAAATAAAACAAAGATTATTTGAATATGTTTCGCAAGAAAACACTATTTCAGACTACAAAATTTCATGTTCAATTCAATGCGTTATCTGCTGTTTCTTTGTAATTATTTATTAATTGTTATTGGAACTAGTTGGAACTAGTGCTCCATGTTAGGCCATGTTTTTCCACGCACCTGGCGTATGTTTTCAATTGTTTTCAATGGGAGCGCTGCGTTTTTTAAACACCATGAGCGTAACGAGGCGCCGATCGTTTGTTTTTTTACACTGAAGCGCCGAGCGCCCGGCGTTTTTCTGATTGCCGAGAGTTGAAAATTTTTCAGCTTTGGATAAAACTGCAACTCTCATAACTGTCACTTTTTACCCAACTGTCCAATCACAGTGGAGGAGGGGGCGGGGCTAATACCACTGTACACTGTATCTGTACAACGACATCAACCAGCAGAGCTAACCGCAAATTATCTGCAAAATCAGTTTCAAGTAAACTGTGCTGCTGATATTCTGTATCATAGCAACGAAACGTCTCAATGGAAAAAAACGCTGCGCTGCCAAAACGCTCTCAAGCGCCCAAAGCTCGGCATCTTCAGCAGAGCGTCTAGCGTTTTCAGTTCCCTAAAACGCTTTGGTGGACAAATGGCCTAACTGTTGCCCATACTTTGTTCAAATACCTTTGTGTGTCACTAGTCTGGCATGGAGACTTGAGGGTGTTTTTTTTTAAATTTGTGCCATTAGGCAATCACCCCAGCAGCATAACAACACAACACATGGTTCTATGTGAACAACACGACACCCTATAGCAACCGCATAGCAATACAGTGGATACCACCATAGCATCTGCATAGCAACACCCTGGAAACCAGCCACAACACTCTAGCATCTGCATAGCAACACCCTGGAAACCAGCCAGAACACTCTAGAATCTGCATAGCAACACCCTGGAAACCAGCCAGAACACTCTAGTATCTGCATAGCAACACCCTGGAAACCAGCTAGAACACTCTAGCCTCTTGGTTGTGTCTTATTATCGTCTTATCATTAGTAGTTAATCATGAACAGATTCTTTGTTAGTGTGGGAGAGTAATATAAGAGGAAAATGTGCATTAAAGGGGAACTGAAACAAAATACGAAGTAAAGGTGATTTAACAGATGTGTTGTCATTGTTATTTACAATGGACACATCTCTAGGACACTTAAAACTGCTGAAGTAGTTACAACGAGGGACAACAGTGATGTTAGTTTGTTGTTTTGTTAGGGCGCAGCCATCACAACAACTTTTAGACAATCAAGCAGGACAGATCGATTGGGAAAAGGTTGTATGCAGATGTTTGCATTTATTAGCATATTTCCATCTGATAATTTCCATATGCTTGAGCATCAGGGCTTCAGTGAGATGATGTAATTCACATCTGGGGATTTACAACACAGACTGAAGTACGTAAATGACAGCGCAGGAGTATGTGTGTGTATCAGTATGTGGTCTCTTGATCTAAGTTGCTCAAAGAATTGGTTGGATGAATATATACTACTGTTCAAAAGTTTAGGAAAGAAGTCTCTTCAAGGCTGCATTCATTTGATCAAATATACAGTAAAAACAGTAATTTTGTGAAATATTATTACAATTTATAATAACTGTTTTATATTTAAAAATGTAATTTGTCTCTGTGTTTCAAAGCTGATTTCAGCATCAGTGTCACATGATCCTTCAGAAATCTTTCTAATATGATGTGGTGCACACCTTAATATTTTTGTGGAAACCATGATACTTTTTTTCAGAATTATTTGATAAATAGAAGCGTATTTAGTAACACTTTATTTGAAGGGGTGTGCATAAGACTGACATGACACTGTCATAAACATGACATACTGTAACACCTGTCATGAACATGGAGTCTTTATGAATGTAACAGTGAAAACATGGATTGCTTTAAATTTACATAAATGGCAGGGAAAGCGATAGAGTATGTAATACCTAAAAAACAGGGTATTGCCAACTGTCTAATGTCTAAAACCATGATACTTTTTTATTAGTGTTGATAAATAGATAGTCACTTTATTAATCCCCAAGGTTAAATTTAGATTTTAAATGTAGTAAATTTAGTGCATTTTTACATAAAAAAACCCCCAACTAATTCTGTATGATTTATAAGCTGTTTTCCTCATGGGGACCAAAAATGTCCGCACAAGGTCAATGATTTCGGACATTACCATCTTTTATGGACACACACACAGGCTACATGCGAGTTCTCTGCCAGAGCCACTAAGGTTTTATTTTTCCACTTCTCAATGACTGGAACTGATTTACACTAGATCCACAAGCTACATACAGAATACTAACACACACACACACACACACATACACACACAATGATAAGGACAGGAAGTTAGCAAGTCTCCCCAGCCTCCATTTGTATGTGTCATCAGATCCCATACAGGAGATACAGCAATCAGTGGCAAGTACAGCCCAGCCATTTATAACGTTGATGGACCAACACGATTCATACGTACAGCCTGTGTGTGTGTGTGTGTTAAAGAGATGCATGCAGTACAATGCAATTCATTCACTCAGCAGCACAGCCTGATCCAATCTCTACAAAGTGCTTGCGAAGCAATTGTGTGTGTATGTGTGTGTTTGGCTGAACGCGCTCAGTTAAACCTGATTGATGCTCTTACACACACCGGCAGCTTTCTGACCTTCAAACCACCTCCAATCCCTGCCCCCCCCCCTCTCCCTTTTCTTCAGATGGTACGACCCTGTTCTATCCCTATCAGAGCACAGTAGGAATGGCTCATTGTACCTGTAGAGAAGGGGTGTTCACCATCGCTCATGCAGTTCTCTAATTGGACTGCATAGAAGAACCAGAATGAAGGAGAAAAAAGGGAAGCAAATTTTGTTGAAAATACCATGGGAAGATTTTAAGGCCTTTTGAGTCCCATTTGAGTTATTCATGCAGTTACTTTTGTTTGGGGAGAAGGGCGAAAAATAAAAGGGGAAAAAAGACAGGACAGAGGGAGGGAATAAGGCATGTATGATGTCTAACACAGAGACCAGCTGCTCTACTGTCACACTAAATAACCCTCAGTATTTTCCCTTCTTTTCTTATGCCTCTCTCTTTTGATGTGCTGATGCTGTCACTGCGAATGCATATTTCAAAACAAGTGTGTGTATGTCAAAGTGTTGTTCGTTGTGGTTGTTTAAAGATAAATTGGTGAGTATGCATTTAGTTACAAGGACGTAGGTGGTTAGTAATGCATAAGCGACGCGAGACTGTACGATAAAGGGATTGTTCAGCCAAAATGACAATTCATTCATTGTTTCCTCACCCTCACGTCATGCCAAACTTTGTGACTTTCTTCTGCTAAAGTCTTTTTCAGACGCAGGGGACATGGTGATGGAGAATAGGCTTTATGCCGAGCGTCACCTGACCAAACCGGAAAACGGGTCTCATCGCATCCGCCTGTCAGAGAAAGTGTTTAACGGCCGTAAGAACTGACTACGATACCTATGGATTTTTAAGGTAATCAGCTTAATCTGGTTCTGCTCGTTTTCATGCACATAAATCCAAAGCAAAGCATTTCTTCTGACACGGCTTTTGCTGGATTTGACCATCCGTTTTCCACAGAGCGATGAATAACAGCTGGATTTGCGGACATCTGAAAACATCTGTCACATATATGAAGGTCAAACTAGATGAGTCTCACACACATCCTGCCTACAGCTTGTCTATCTCAATACATATAATTCTTGGAATGTCACATACCAGATTAGATTCTAACTCAAACTCACTCATGCACACAGTTTTCAATCCATTGCATTGAAGTTCAGATAGAAACTACATCTTCCTTTAAATGTATATAGCAAAATTAATATGAAAAGAAATGATCAAGGACACCTTTAAAGGGATGGTTCACCCCAAAATGTTATCATTTACTCATGCACCCAACCCACATATCGTTAAAATGCCGTCAAGCTTCAAAAAGCACACAAGGGGTAGCAGTGGCTCAGTGGTTCATGTAGTTTGTCTACAAACTGGAAGGTTGGTGGTTCAATGTCCGGTTTCACCTGCTGACATGGCTGACACCGCTGTCGGTGTATGAGTGAGTGAGTGAGTGGGTGAATGTGAGGCAATATGAAAAGAAACCAAACTAATATTGAACCCTCTGTGGTATGCATTATATTCTAACCGTGAAATATTTTTTTCAAATGAGTTTTTATAACAAATCAAAAAAGTCAAAAAAGTCAAATCAAAAAATCAAATCAAAAAAGTTTTTTGAAAAAAGGAAAAAACTTAAGGAAACTCTGTACCACAATAGAAAATGGAGAAAAAAAATCACTTTTGTGCAATTAAATAGTTTATAAATTGTATAAATTAGGATTTTCTATTCTATTTAATTGCACATTTATTTTAGAAATTGATAGATTTATATACGTGGAGTCTTCCTATTGACCTTTCCGTAAAATATTGCTGTATTTATTTTTTTCACTGCACTCACGATAAACAGGGTGCCAAACAGACAAGACTAGAAATCTCAAAAAGCACTTAAATCCTTAAAGCAAATTTAATCACCAAGCTTTCGGTCAAAAACCATCCTCATGTATTAATTTTCTACTTGCCACGAGTGCATTCTAGGGTTAAAGTCATGTATTAACAGAAGCATGCATAAATACGTCATCCCTTGACATTTCGGTGTCTCTGCTCAGACCACATGTACTATCTGCCTTGTGACATTTAAACCTCTTTCAGATGGAAGGAGAGGGGTTGAAAGGGCAATGTTTTCCACTGTTCTGAGTTTTTTCGTATTTTCAGCCTTTCCACTCCATTTCCTAAAAAGCATATCTGAACTTGATGTCTCACTCTTTCTCCCTCTCACTCTCTTACATTGTACTTTTTCTCTTTCCCCTTTAGTCATACTCCTTTCACACAGACATCAATGCATGTTTGATTGACATATTCTACAACAGCCTATTTGATTGGTGCATTTGCAGGAAAAAAAGCTTCCTGTTGTTAAATTGTCATGTTGACTTCGATCCCTCCAAAGTGCAGTGAAGTAACTTGCACAGTTGCACCAGATGACCTGGTCTATTTTGTTAGCTTTGGAAAAAGATAGGAAAGAATGAATTTGGTTGTTTACACATTTTGTTTTTCAATTTTACGTTTTAATCATTATTATTTACACATCTTTATTTGTTATATTTATATTTAATAAATGTATTAAATTTATTTTATTTATTTATATATTTATATATATATAATTAACTTAAAATGTTCCTCTAAACTATCACCCAACACCATAGGAACCACATAGCAATATATTACAAAACTACAAACTTTTGCACCAGCAAAGAGTACGTTTTTTTTTTTTTTTTTTTTTTTTTTTTTAAATGAATGATGTATCCCTATTATATACAGCCTATTTGGCAATTTTTATTCTTTTTATTGTTTTATTTATTTGGCAAAGCCCATTTTTAATGCATTTTGTGGTTAGCTCGTATCTTGCGTGAATGTATCAAGAAGAGGAAACTTCCACGACTAACCCTAACTTCCTTGTGTGCAATGACCTTTTATTTAAAGCATTGATTTCAAATATTGTCCTGTTACAACACACAAACAGCTAATTCCAAATATTTCCCTTCCTTTCTGACCTTAAAGAGATCTTCAAACATTTCATTTGATCTTTTTCTTTCTGAAGCACTTGTGATTTTCGTCCCTCTTGAGATTCCACCTTTTCTAAGATGACCTTTCAGCGGTAACAGACAGTATGCAGAAGGTCACGCTGCAATAATCTTCTTAATTGAGAAATACAAAGGGCTTTGAGATCCTGAGCAGAGCATCACAGGAAAGAATTAACATCCTACCATGCTTACAGTAGAATTTTATATGTTTTAAAGAAAATGGGAGTGGTGTTTGTCTGCAAAAAAATCGCCATGTTGTAAGGATGATGCTAAGAGTGTTTTTTTTAAAAATGCTATCTAGTTTGTATGGTGTTCTGGGTCATTGTTTACTAGCAACTAAAATCACATTATATATACTGTATAATATTAGATTGCTTAGAAAAGTATTAGTGCTTCTCCTCAACAAGTCACACGATTTGATGTTTATGTTCATTTGAGACTTTTTGTCTTTGTTTCCAGTAAAAATATCTCATAAATGTGGTTATTTTTTATATTCTAGTCAAAATATCTAAAAAAATATTTGAAACAAGATAAATGTACTGGAGAAGCAACACTACCTGGAATATTGAGACTTGTTTTAAGTTTGCATCATGAAAATAAGTGTATAAGTCTTACTGCACTGGCAGATTTTTTTTTCTTTTTTCGCTTGTTTTAACTTTAAAAAACATGAAAGAAGCAAGACAAAATACTTTCACTAAAGATTGTAGATTTTTTTCTCAAGTACATGAATATTTTTAGATATTTTGACTAAAACAGGACAAAAATAACTGTTAAGAATAGTGCTTGAGCAGTGATTCTCCGTAAGAGAGCATCTTGGCTGCTACCGGATCCTGATTGCTGGTTGTGCAACTATAGTTTAGCTTGAGGCTCACTGCAGAAATCACCTCTGCTCTGTGGAAACATCAAAAGAGCTCAGATCAGTGAGCATTAGAACAGGCCTCAGATCTGTTTAACCCTGTTATAAAGACGTTCAGCGACGAAATGAATGCTCTGTCCTGCTGCGGCTTTGGAAGATTGGGATAATGTCCAGTTTGTCCACTGTGTGTGCGCGTGCTTGTGTGTTTGTGTGTGTGTTTGTGGTGCACACAGCTGTTGGGGTCAGCTGAAGGCCGCAGGATCCGGTTGGTAAGATGTGAAGGGTGTGAATTTCCACTTCATTACACTTTAAACACACAAACACACACGATGGAGGCACAGTAAATGTCTAGCCAGTCACACTGGTGCAGATTCTCAAAGGCAAAGGTGACACTTCTTCTAGATTTAGTCTGTCTCAGATATTTCTGTTTCTTCATGTAACCCCAGACAGACTCGATGATGGTGGGATCAGATTATATCGGCTGTTGTCAGACTCCTTGTGCATACAAAAATCTCCCTGGATTATTACCATAATGGTTAAGAAAAAATGTTTGGAAATGTAAATGATATTTCCTAGTGACTAACTACAGCAAAATATATAAATAACTGGCTTAAAACCATTTTTTACAGTAAATGCTTTATATATATATATTAAGCATTTACTGTAAAAAATGATTTTGATATATCTAAATATGTTTAGTGAAAGGTAAAACTTCCAAAATCTCCCAATATATATATATATATATATATATTAGGAGATTTCGTAAGTTTTACCTTTCACTAAACATATTTAGATATATCAATCATCTTCCATTGCGATTTCCTGCATCTAAATATATTTAGTGAAAGGTAAAACTTCCGAAATCTCTGTGTAAACAATGCGTGACCACTTCCGGCGTACCGTTGGACACGGTTCAGTTTGGTTCAGTTGGACATCTGATTCAGATCAGTTCGACATAGCTGTTAACAAGAGGTAAAAACAATATAAATACTGTTCGTTTTCTCACACAAACTGCTTGTTTCATGTCTTAGGCCATCAGTGTGTACTTACATTCACGAGTCATTAAATCATGTTTAATTTTGACTTCTCTGTGCATGCTCTTTAAGGTGGACCCCCTAAACCTGCATTATATGACTGACAGACAACACCGGTTTGACCGAAAAATGTCAAAATTGAAAATACTGTGGAAACAAAGACACCTACATCTTGGATGCCCTTGAGGTAAGCTAAAACATATCAAAAATTAATTTCAAAGTGAACTATCCCTTTAAGTAACAACAATAATAAAAATGTACTCCAGACACGTCGCCCTCAACACACTCACATTTCTGAATTGACGGATGTGTTTTTCATGGGTGGTCTGTAGTACAACCAGCCTCAGCCCACACACACACATGCCGTCTGCCAAGAACATGATTGGCACATATGGCACAGAGTCGTTCTCTCTTACACGCACACAAACAACGCAATGTCTCATCATCAAATGCAAACAGTGTGACAACTCATGCTGTTGCACTCAGTAGCTGCACATATGAAGCGTTTTGCACTCAGTCATACCCGTGAGATCTCCAGCTTTAGAAATGCAGTGAAAACATGCTTGTATCAGCAGTAAAATCGCATCTCTCCTGAGCAGGTGAAAAAAAAAACCCAGAAGTGTTTTTGCCTACAGGCGTTTGATTGCTCGGTCAGACAGCAATGAACTGTAAGATGAGCATGAACATCTCTCCACCTGTCACAGCCAAGCTGACAATCACACACTCTGTTTTGTGACGCGTAATACAAATTAAAGTAGTTTTTCAGTAAATTAAGATTTGTGTTATAGGTTAGTATAAATACAATGCATTAAACTGTACACTCTCGGAAAAAAAGGTACAAATGCTGTCACTGGGGCTGTACCTTTTCAAAAGGTACACTTTTGTACCTAAAGCCTGCATATTGGTACCTTAATGGTATTAGCACCTAAAATGTACATATTAGCGCCTAAAATGTACATATTAGAGCCTAACATGTACATATTAACACCTAAAATGTACATATTAGCACCTGAAATGTATATATTAGTACCTTAAATGTAGATATTAGCACCTAAAATGGACATATTAGCACCTGAAATGTACATATTACCACCTGAAATGTACATATTAGCGCCTAAAATGTACATATTAGAGCCTAAAATGTACATATTAGCGCCTAAAATGTACATATTAGTGCCTAACATGTACATATTAACACCTAAAATGTACATATTAGCACCTGAAATGTATATATTAGCACCTGAAATGAACTTATTAGTACCTTAAATGTACATATTAGCACCTAAAATGGACATATTAGCTCCTGAAATGTACATATTACCACCTGAAATGTACATATTAGCGCCTAAAATGTACATATTAGAGCCTAAAATGTACATATTAACACCTAAAATGTACATATTAGCACCTGAAATGTACTTATTAGCACCTAAAATGGACATATTACCACCTGAAATGTACATATTAGCGTATAAAATGTACATATTAGTGCCTAGAATATACATATTAACACCTGAAATGTGCATATTAGTGCCTAAAATGGACAAAAGTTTGCATTTTGAAAAGGTACAGTGACGTGGCTTTTGTACCTTTTTTTCTGAGAGTGTATTATAAATTGTGATTCTAGCCATCGCAAACATTACTAACACACATTATCATAATTGGAACTAACACAATCACAATGATACTTATTGGAAGCATATGCTTTTGCAGAAGGTCATGACCCCAGGATGTCAAAGAGTTGATGAGCTGGGATGGATGGATGATGAAAGCGGGAGAGACAGTTCTTTCATTCAGCTCTCATTCTCCTTTCTAAACATCACTCTAATTCTCGTTTCATTCGACAGCCTATCACACCCACACCATTCCTCTACCACACTCATTCATCTTTCCTCTTGTCTCATTCTCTCTTTCTTTATTCCTCCCCTCAGGTCCTTTTCCTTTCCCACCAATCTCTCTATCTCATCACACTATTTATTCATTCAAACTGTCTCATTTTCCTTCTATTTTTCTCTGCCAGGTTCCCTCACCTATTGGTTTTCTGGATTCTTCAAATCTCATTTTCCTCCCTCAAGGAAATGGGTTCTCAATTTTTTCAGGTGGTGGACTCGTTCCACAGAGATTGCAGACCACTTTAATCTCCAAAACTACCTGAAGAATTGCCTGCAGTTTGGTCTAACAAGTACAGTTCATTTTGTAATTACTGTTCAATGCCACAAGGTGGTAATTCAAGTGGCCATTACACCTTGGGTGTGCATTATTTTTTCAATAATTCAGCCCGGAGTCAATTATTCCACGTTAGCACATCTCAAGATATTGTTCAGATGGTGTATTTCAAGACATTTGTCAGTTTTTTGTCCTTAAACCGCTTTTTGAGGAAGAGATTATGTGTTTTCCGCACTCAGTAAAACGTTATTGGAAGAGATTGGTTGTTTGTTGGCTTGGCAAGTGTTGTTGTGGGATTTGGTTCTTTTGCTGTGGTAGTCCGTAAAGGCCTTGGAAAATACTGAAATCATGCGGCGAAGTGATGTAATGTGTTGTAGACCTGCCTGGAATTACTTCTGAAGTAATAATTGCACACTTTGTACATTTGTCAACCAATTAATACAGATCCGTAGTATTGTATAAATCATTTCTTGTTTTGTATACATTTTTGTTACACGTTTTTCTATGCATAATGTTTCCAGACTGGTGTTTTGTTGAAATTAACTAGATCTCTATTTTATGCTTATTAACCTAAATGAGACTTTATGACACAATAATGTCAACATCATTATTCAACACTCTTTGTCAATAATAATTATTTGTTTATTTAGATCTATTTTTAAGCAGCCAATCTTGGATACCTTCACGGATCCATTTGAGAACTACTTTTCTAGAAGCTTATCATCCTACTCCGTCTTTATCAATGCATTTCTCCTTCTCTAATTTCCATCCATCCTTCCGGACTCCCCGACATGAGTTTACATGTCACGACGCTGCGTGTGTGTGTGTGCAGATGGATCGTTCTTAGACCCTTATGAGCCTTCGTGTGATCAAGCTGGCTTAATGAACACTTAATTAAACACTCAATGAAGAGATGGATTTAGAAAAGGAAGAAGATAAAAGAGGGGTAGAAACACTGACACAGTGGAAATTCTCACACTCCCAAGAAATAATCACACCTGTGATGAAGTCTGTGTGTGTGTGAGAGAGATAAATGGGTCCCTAATTCTCAGACAGAAGGACAGTGTGTTCTTGATCAGCAGGCCTTGGCTTAAGTTTCTTAATTATGCCTTAATTAGCACAGTTGCTTCGTTAAGCCACTTCCTCTTCCAAGGCTGAGAGGGAGCAGCAGTGGGATCTCTCATATCCGCAAATTTAATTACTCCCTCTTTCAAGTTCATTACCCTCTCTGGGTCAAAAGGTGATAGCCTTTAAAGTCTTTTTGCTGAGGTTTCATCAATAATGTTGTCGGTCAATGTGTATCTGAAAATAATTTAATGGATTGTGATCGTGCAAGAATGATGACATGGCTATTATCAACATTTGGTTTTGTTTTTTGCAACAATTTGGGGATTTATTCAAGCTGTCGTGTGTCCTTACAAATTACAAAAATAAAAATGACCACCACACGAGAAATGCTAGGTTGTTTCTTACTAGTATAAGCAAAGACTTTAGATATACAAATACAGTGCACTCGTATGAGTGGGAGAAATTGCAATGCCCAATACTGCGGAATAAGTCCCGCCTTCGAAGGCCCTGTTTACACGAGAACGCTCGCGGGTGAAAACGTAAAAATATTTTATCGGCTGTGCCTTTTGTTTACACGGCGACAGCGTTTTTGAGGCTTAAAAACGGAAAAAAGTGAAACCACCCTTCAGGCCCCTTTTACACGAGAACGCTCGAGGGTGAAAACGTAAAAATATTTTATCGGATGTGCCTTTCGTTTACACGGCTACGGCGTTTTTGAGGCTTAAAAACGCAAAAAAGTGAACCCACCCTCCAGAGTGGAAATCTTAAAAACGCTCCACCGCCGCGTTCCTGTGTAAACGATAAAAACGCAAAAGTCTGCTTGACAGTGAAGGTTGTACGCAGGCGCACGGACTTGGTTTTGTTGTAGTATGCACTCCTAGCCGCCTGAAGTGCATACTACATTGAATTTCACACACTTTTGCGTCACCATTTGCACGCGGATTTCCCACACAAAACGCTCGTCTAAACGCAGAATAAAAAGTGATGACGCAACGCCACTTTTGCGTTTTCTCTTCAGAATAGTTTCCGTGTAAACATAGCCTAAATAAAAGAGCCAATCGCCAATTGGTAAAGATATTACGTCATTGCAGAAGCTCTAACTGCTACAGAAACAGTCAGCGTTGTGAGACGCGTGCTTATATGACTGCGCATGTGCATTGGCTGGTCCAACAAAACAAAATTTACCAGACTGTTGTCAGATTTCATTGGTGATTGATTCAAATATGAAATTTAATAATTGGCTGGGTGAACAGCTTTGGATAATTGGACGTTTTCCCATTCAAAGAGCTCTTCATCTTGTCTGTGAGTCCCTGTGATTGAGAAACTCTACAGCTGTACGTCTGGAGCTGTGCCTTACCGTTGTTGGTGCGCATTGACCTGCCAGAGATGCCATTAGATCCGATGGGGTGATGACCTCCTCCTCTGTCCACGCCCCCGGCCTCGCCTGGCTGTTTCAGCAGTTCTGTCAGGGCCCTAAAAAGAGATGGGTTTCACCATCAGTTTCTCAGCAAGGCACTTGGAAAACAAGGGTGAGCTTTGCAATAACAAATGGCTGGATGTCCATTATCCCTCCATATTATATTCCATTGTTAAACAGGAATCTTTCCAATAGCATAAGAACTCTAAAATGAAAAACAGAATTGAGTGTCACCTCACACCATCTACTATATTAGACTTTAATATTTGATGTATGAATCTTCCCTCTTTTTGTGCATTTCCATTTATTCACAGGTAATCTCACTCAGTAGTTATTCCATATTTCAGTTCAATTTTTTCTTTTATTCCCATACCACTTCAGTCGTTCTCCCTTTATGCTTTCAAAGAATGTTTCAATCACTGCCTGTCCTTGAATCTCACCCGTCCCTTTATTCACTAACTCCTGTTTGCACTTTCAGAATCCCACCAAATCCCTCACGTGGAGCATCAGTGACCGTAACCTTCACCGATCGTCCACTGAGCCATCTTTGAACTCTCAATGCTGCCGTATCCTTAACACTTAAGTAACAATCAACCAAGTGGTTGCATTAAAATTGTGTAGGTGCGCAGGAAGTGCGAGCGTGACCTGATTCCAGTGCAATTGAAAATAGTTCTGGTCGGCTGCTCTTCAAGGTTCCGTTATTTCCCTTGTGACATCATTGTCTCAACATTCAGGGCAGGATGGAACCGTGGGACATTTCTAAAGCAACATTTGCCAGGAACGCTGGGCTGAGGAAAACGAGAAGGGTCTGTGTGTTTCATGATAAGGACCAGGAGAATGAGTCCCTCCACTCCGTTGTATGCTCGACTGATGTGCTGCCCTGTGAATCACTGCTACCCTCTCCTCAAAGCCAGTATAGACCACACAGGAATATGGCTGTCAGCAAATTTCTACAAGCTTCCTGCCCCTCTGGTGAGCCGTATAATATTCACTCCTGATGGCTTATTTTACACTCAGACAGGTGATTGTGAAGGTAAGGTAAAGGAAAATGGTTAGGGACTCTAAAAGTTTGGGATCAGTAAGATTTTATTTTCCTTTTTTTAAAAAATGTGTTTAATTCAACAAGGATGCACTGAATTGATCAAAAGTGACAATAAAGACTTTTACAAACAATTTCTACTTTTTTAAGTTATTATTATTATTCTAGGAAATCGTCAAAGAAGCCTGAAAAAAGGTATCATGGTTTCCACAAAAATATTAAGCAGAACAACCATTTGCAACATTAATAATAAGAAATGTTTCTTGAGCATCAAGTCATCATATTAGAATGATTTCTGAAGAATAATGTGACACTGAAGACTGGAGATAATGCTAAAAATACAGCTTTGATCCCAGGAATAAATTAAATTATAAAATGTATTGAAATAGAAAATAATTATTTTTAATTATAATAAGATACTTATTTAATAAGAGACTTATTTTTAGAAATATTAATAAATCTATACCGACCACATACTTTTTAGTAGTTTGTATAGTTTTAATAGTTAATAGTTTACACTTAGTGTAATTAAACTAAGTATTATATAATAATAAAAAGAATACAGATGTTTTTTTTGTTTTTGTTTGTTTGTTTGCTTGCTTGCTTGGTAGCAACACCACTATTTAAATATTACTCCTAATATCTCCTATATCTGTACTCCTAATATCGAAATATTACTCCTATTATCTGTATATTACACTTTTGGGATTTTAAGCTTTTTTAATGTGTGTGTGTGTGTGTATATATATATATATATATATATATATATATATATATATATATATACATTTATACATTTATTACATTTATTTTCCTGGTAAATATATATAGAAATCCTAAATATGATATGTTTACTTTTTAAAACTTTGATACAAGACCTGTCATTGATTGTATCACATAGATTGTTATACGCTTATTTAAGATAATTAGTTAGTGTTGCTTCTCAAGTAAATTTTTGATTTTTAGATATTTTAAGAGGAAAATAAGACAAAAATACTTCTTGAGAACATGTCTTTTTGCAGTTTAAACATCATGTTCTGCTTGTCTGAAGCTAAATTAAAATAATCAAATTACATTTTTTTTCCCCAACGCAAATTTGCAAACAGATAGTTAAGATGGTTTTATTTCATCGGCTCCACATATTTATGAGACTGCAAAGTAATTAAGCATTAAAGTCGGTTTAAAAAATTCCCTTTCAACTATCAAAGTGGTCAACTAAAATGTATTTTCTATTTAACTGATTTATAATTCTGAAAATTGGGCTGTGAGCCAGAACAGAGGCAGTTGAGTCATTTTTCACACAATCAGTGGGCACAGTTCTTGGTGTACAATTTAATACAGATTTCCATTGGGAAATTTAGGTAATATGTAAATAGAATGTATTAAAACAAAACCTGACATGATAATTGAACTGACAAGCCAATTATATTGATCTTAAATCTGCACTGTGCTAAACCGAAACTAAACACTTGGATTGATCTCTGGTGGATCAAAGTTGTAGGAATGTGGCAACATGATCTTTAAATGCACCTCAGAGCTCGTGTTCACATCCTACTTTCACCGTGGCTCTCAGGACAATGTTTCCCATGTCATGTTCTCATGCACAGAGCATGTAAACATGGAATCTGAGAAACATCTCCATTCCTCTGCTCCCAGCTGTTATCTCAAGAATATCTTCGTTTACCCCTGCTTTTCTGTTCACCAATTCAATGTTTTAAATGGCTCAATCTACATCACCTACGGCTGTACTTCAGAACACAGCGGCAATCAACCATCATTCAGTCGTTTATTGATAGAAAATGATCGTTAATCACGCTGATGGTCTTAACTTTCAGGGTTGTTACTGTGTGTGATGAATGAATTTCTAATTGGCTTTTCATATGCTGGATTGGATAGGATTGTGTGAGTGTGTATTATGTGAGCCATTTCCAATCTTGCTGTTGTTTTCTCAGCATGTTCCCTTTTCATTATAGAAACATGGGGTCTTTAATTAAACTGTTACTTTTCAGCTAAATTCTTATCAAGCGCTGCGGTGGTAATCACAGGTGGAAAGACTAACTGCAGGTGTCCCAAATCAGTCTTAAGTGCCCCCAACTGGCATCTAAACTCACTTAAAGACTCATTTGGGGGCTTTTGGAGAAGTCGAACTCGTATAGGCCTAAACTAGATTCCCTCCTGATTAAGGCCCCGTTCACACAAACGGAAAACGCAGATATTTCCCTGTGGTTTGGCCTGTCACTTACACAAAAACCCCGTTTTTTTATCACAGAAAACGATTATTTCTAAAAGCTCCAGCCAAAGAGGAGATTTCTGAAAATGCTGGTTATGTTTTGTCATGTCAACTGGGAGATACGGGGTTTTAGGTTCTCTCTTGTCGATTCTGGGGATTCTGATTGGCTTGCAAGGTTTTATCCTGCTCCCTACACTGTGCATTTGCTTT
Organism: Cyprinella venusta; assembly: GCA_038021265.1. Lineage (NCBI taxonomy): Eukaryota > Metazoa > Chordata > Actinopteri > Cypriniformes > Leuciscidae > Cyprinella > Cyprinella venusta. The sequence continues at coordinate 42,087,828 of CM075863.1, forward strand.
CATTTCAGCGAATTAACCAGCTAACAAAGAAATTCCGGCAGCGTTCAGCTCGACCGCCTCAATCCCCAACAATGTTCTCTGATTAGATTGTTCTCATTGATAATTATAATAATTAAGTTATCGTCATGATGCATCATTTTGGCCTTTTGGCAAAACATTCCGCCAATAAGCATTTTTGCCAGTAATGACCTTGATATAGTAGTAGATCTGTTACTGGCACCACCATGACTAGTGCAGCCATGCAAAAACGAGGCTTGAAAGTGGCCAAAAACATTCGTTTTACATTATTATGCAATAATATGGTTGCAGCTGGTCATTTAAGCTTGATTAAACCAGTTAGCTTGGTTAGCCTGACATACAACCAAGTTTGGAGCACCAAATAATATCAAAATATGTTTCAGCAGAGAGGTTTAAAAAAAGAAGAATAATTGTCGTCATGCATTGTGAATCAGTTAGTTCAAACTTTGAGCTGGTGAGGCAGATGGTTCTTAGTGGCCCGGTTAGCTGCAGGGCTAACGCTGCTCCAGTGGGAAGACTGTATGTGTGGAAATATGTGTGGCTGTGTGTGTTTCTGGTGCCTTAGCCATTAGCGATATCACAGTAGGGGAAATATTTGGCCCTGATGTGCCTGACACACTACAAAGAGCCTCAGATGTGGCTTGCAGCAAACTAGAGATTGTGTGTGTATGTGTGTGTGAGTCTTTGTGCGCTAATCTACATAATAGAGACCTTTTAGTCTCTCCCTCCACCCTCATCTTTTACATGAGAAATCATGGGATCTTCAAGTTTCTCAATAATCTATGGGCGGGAAGGGAAGATTGGATGGGTAACGGAAAAGCAATAAAGTTCGACATTCTTCTCTTTCTGACGGATTTTCTGTAGTCGATAACACCGGAGAGCAGCAGATTGTCTCTGCTGACTCCTGGAATTTATAGACGATCTGCTTAACTCAGCCTGAGGCAAGAGCATTGTGGGGAAATGTTATATTGTTATGAGAAAATCAAGCCTGATATGACTTCTTTAATGTAAGTGTACCAGATGATTTCACCCAATTGTTTTGTCTTTTGCTTAAAAAAGATCTAATACACCCCTCCTCAACAAGAGGTATCATTTAAATCTTTAACTTAAAGGGATACTCCACTTTTTTTGGAAATAGGCTCATTTTACAACTCCCCCAGAGTTAAACAGTTGACTTTTACCATTTTCGAATGCATTCAGTCGATTTTCTGATATTTAGAAAAATATCAGTAACCAGATGGTTTCTGGTCTCATTGACTTCCATAGTAGGAAAAAAATATACTATTGAAGTCAATGAGACCAGAAACTGTCTGGTTACTGATATTCTTCTAAATATCAGAAAATCAACTGAATGCATTCGAAAACGGTAAAACTCAACTGTTCATTTCTGGGGGAGTTGTAGAATGAGCCTATTTCCAAAAAAAGAGTATGCCTTTAAACTCAGGCCATACATGTTGAATACAAAGCACTTCCACCTAACCATACATTAATTGTTGGCTTGACTTAACGCAACCAACTACATTTGTGATTTTGTCCTTGATATTCTTTGCATGGAGACAAGACCGCTATTTGACTTTGTCTTTTCTGTCTTTTCAAGTTGCCCAGATGAGAAACACCTTAAAAACACATGGTCAGACTATTCATGAGCGCCACTCCAAACCCATTGGTAATAAAACTTCCACGCACAACATTTTGTCCCTGGGGATGTTTTTGTGAATATTTTGATGCATGATCTGATATTGATCTCCTATTGAAATGACACAGACATATCAAACACATGCAAACGCTCACAGTTCAGCCAACAGCAAAAGTCACCCAAATGTCATGATCATAGGTTTGTTTTTTCCAGCAGCCGTCCTCGTCTCTCTCTGTCTGTCTTTCTGCTGTTATCTATGCATGAATGCAGTCAATTGTAATCTCTTGTCATTCTTCCTCTAAAAATGGTTCCCTTTTATATTTACGATACCTCTCTTGAATTCTAATGAACCTGACAGCTGCCAAGTACAGTCCCGAAACGCAAAAGGGGTGTGTGTGTGTGTGTGTGTGTGTGTGTGTCAGCATCCTGGGATTACAAGCACTGCAAACACAATTGATCTTATTATAAATACAACCATATTCCTTCTTAGCTGTTTACACAGGTTAAAGCTCTCTTCATTTATATTCATATTTGCATCATGATATGAAATGTACGGACATGGGAGACAAAATTCAATGCTTTTGTGTTCGCTCAGAAAATGTTTGTGATGGAAATAATATGAGGTGGGAGGGAAAACTATATTTCAGTGCTTTCGCGAGCGCAAACATAGTTTCTCGGGGGAACAATAGTTTTGCCAGAAAGCATTTTTGTTATTATTTTACTTGTAATCATCATGCAGTTTGCTGTATGTGATGCAAAATACTGGAAACGTACTCCACACTAATACGTAGAAGATGACAAATATTGTAAGCCCGTAGTTAAGTGTACTATACGTTTGGCAGGCTTTCTTGCTAGGCGGTTATAAACATATTAGTCTCAACCTCAGACGTCCCACTCACAGACTGCTGGCTGACTGTCTGATGCATATGCCACACAAAATTGGAAACACTTCAGGAGTTTCGAAGTTGTCATTTGATTGATTGAATTGTATGTGAATGTTGCGTTCTTTAACGGTCCGCCTGGAAAAACAATGTCGTGACGCCAAACCCCCTAATGGAAGAAGTCATAAACAGATTGACGTAGCATGTGAAGTGTGTTATTAAAACTTGAATGTGTTAGTTCACCTAAAAATGTAAACTATGTCACCATTTACTCTCCATCATGTCGTTCCGAACCCGTAAGACTTTCGTTCATCTTCTGAACACAAATGAGGATAATTTTGATGAAATCTGAGAGCTTTCTGTCCCTCCATTGACAGCTACGCAACTACCACTTTGACGCTTCAAAAAGCTCATTAAGAGATCGTAAAACTAATCCATATGAAAGTTTCAGTTGTGTAGCTGGCAATGGAGGGACAAAAAGCTCTCAGGTTTCATCAAAAAGATGTTTTGTGTTTGTGTTACGAAGATGAACAAAAGTCAACAAGAGGGAGAGTAAATGATGAAAAATTACATTTTGGAGTAAACTAGCCCAAGTTACTACCATTTTGGTTACACTTTATTTTGATAGTCACTTTAGACGTTCTACTAATTGTAAGTAACTTTTCAACTACATCTCAAGTAAATCTCATTAGAGAATTAGTATATTATAGTAGACTGTCAGTAGACTGTTAGGTTATGGTTAGGTGTTAGGCTTTGGGTTAGGAGAATAAGTTTACTTGTAGTCGGCAAGTTACTTATAGTCAGTTGAATGTCTGTTGGCGGATCAACAAAATAAAGTGTTAGCAGATATTAAAGCTACACTGTGTGATTTTTACCCTCATCTAGTGGTGAAAAGGTATATGACCATCCAGTGAATATTAGTTTCTGTTCCTCTCAATTCCGATTTCGTTTTAACTCCTACGGTGGCCAATGTAGTCCAAGATTAACATGGCTTCCAGTTCGACCTCATCCATGAGTTAATCCGTTCGAGTGTTAACTCGAACGTAAATATGAAAGGCGAAGCTTGAATTAACGGGTATGTCCCTCTTTGGCTAATGTACTTCCAAGATGGAGGGGCAACATGGCGACTGACATTAGAACCCCTTACCCGTATGTATTTTCAATGGCATATTATACATTCATGAGAATACTTTATTACTTGAACGGAGTAAATATACATTAATGAGCTCATATATTTTTGAAAGAACTAAGTGTTTTTAGATAAGAATAAACTAAAAGAGTTACATCGTGTAGCTTTAAGCTGACAGTTTACTAATACTCTAATGAGAGTTAGTTGACATGTAGTTGAAAAGTTACTTATAGTTTGTACTGTAGAATGTGTAAGTGGACTATCGAAATTGGAAGTGTTACCCTTATTTTAAATATGACTTCTCAGCCCGTTCTCGTCCTTTAACGTCATATAGAACGCTATATGCAAAAACGGCGCTATACTATGCACATGGCACCCTTTATCGTTAATATAACACGCGAACCCAAGACGTCATAAATGCTTTAGCGTAATATGAGACTACCCTACCCTACCCCACACCTAAACCTAACCATCACACGCGTCTTATATTAACGATAACGGGTGCCATGTGCGTAGTATAGCTCCGTTTTTGCATATAGCGTTCTATATGACGTTAAAGGATGAGAATGCGTTGGACTTTTATATTCAAGTATGGTGCTACATACTAGTTTCTTAATAAGAGTGCTGCCTTCAGTGCGGTCAGATTTGTAAATCTATCCCTTATATTAGATTCCTGTATTTCATCACTCATCATTATCTAAATGAAAACATCACAAAAGGCTTCCCCCATTCTGCCACACACGCTGCAAATGTCACTGGGGCTGCAAACACACACAAACACAGCACTTTCCAGAACAGATAACGCTTCAGGACAAAACTAAATGATCCCAAACGTCACTGTGATTCATCAAACACACACACACACACACACACACACAGCAAGCAAACATATGCTGTGATGTAGAGCTCGTGTGTATATATTCACACTTAAAAAGGTAAACATGGATGCTAAGTTATCACAAAACCAAAATAAGAAGATTCTCACCATAGGACACAGAATGTAATATCAAAACATCCAGACCCCCAGGGAACAGATCGAGTGTGTTTGTTTTTTGATGTGATTACACTCCAGACACCCCATCACACACTGCTGGAAGCCAGGCACATGTGGTCAGAGATGAAGTGCTCTTAGCCAAATACAGTAGAGTTTGCAGCAGATGTGGCGTACTATAAATATAACTGTATTTGATGTATGCGCAAGACATGTTGTCGTTCGAATGTGTGTAGTATGATAGAACTAGACAAACTTTGATGTTGGTGAAATTAAGCTTCGCCTGAAAGTTTAAAATGGTTTCAAGGCCTGAAAACTTAAAGCATAGATGTAGATTTTCTAATATTTGGATTTTTTCAAATCAATATTTAAAAGATATGTAAGGTAATATGTGCGTATTCATACATTCTTTTAAATATTGATTTGGAAAATTCCTAATATTAGAAAATCTACATCTATGCTTTAAGTTTTCAGGCATATATATATATATATATATATATATATATATATATATACACACACATATATATATATTAGGGCTGTCAAACGATTAATCGCGATTAATCACATCCAAAATAAAAGTTTGTGTTTACGTAATATATGTGGGCGTAGTGTGTATAATTATTTTGTATATATCAATACACACATGCATGTATATATTTAAGAAAATGTGTTCTTAATATATGAAATATTTATATTTATACATAATATTAATTATGTATAAATATATATAAATATATACTTTCAGATTTTTCTTAAATATATACATGCATGTGCGTGTGTTTATATATACAAAATAATTATACACACTACGCCCACATATATTACGTAAACACAAACTTTTATTTTGAATGCGATTAATCGCGATTAATCGTTTGACAGCCCTAATATATATATATATATATATATATATATATATATATATATATATACATATACAGATATATACACAGGATGAACTGTAAAAGGCAGCTAGCGCTAGCAGGGTATGGAAATACATACAGTATGCTGACAGGCAGGTAGGACATTGTATCATTGCTTTCGAACCAAACAGAATGGTTGGATGAACATTTTTTGGCCATGACACTTCCACTGACGACATTTTTTAATATTTAGACCACTTTTATTATTGATTGCTATCAGGTTGTGAAGAGAGTTTCAACCAGAATAACAAAAAGTGCCTCATTGCCTACCCCACCTTTAATACAGACTTTAATACAGACTAATACAGACATTATTAATAAATAGTCATTATACTACAGCAATAATAATAATACAATGTGCTTTTATAAATTATATATATATTAGGGCTTGGTTAATCATGATTAATCACATCCAAAATAAAAGTTTGTGTTTACATAATATATGTGGGTGCGCTGTATAATTATATATATATATATATATATATATATATATATATATATATATATATATATATATACACACACACACACACATGCTTGTATATATTTAAGAAATATTTTCATGTATATAATGTATATAGATTTATATATAATTTATATTATATATAAAAATTTGATATAAATAATATATATTTTTTATATACATGCATGTGTTATATTATTATACACAGTGCACCCACATATATTATGTAAACAAAAACTTTTATTTTGGATGTGATCTTTTTTCTTTTGCCATCTAAAAGGTCACACATTTATGTATCAATGATTGGTCATATAATTATGGCTTATTCGCAAATGTTGTAATGTAAAATGTTATTTATAATAATTTGTTTCATTTATATAAACAATACATTGAATAAGTAAACTTGAAAATACTGTTGTGTCAAGGACTGTGCCAAGTTTGGCGGATAGAAACCCCATGGAGGAATTATACATTTGGGTGATTGCTGTAATAAGAATTTAGGATGCAAATGGCATGTATATAATGGGCCAATGGAAATTACATTTTGTTGTCAAAATAATTTTTAGAGGTGGAATATATCCAGGACATGTTTTTGACAGCATCTGTGAAATGCCTGTCTTTCATTGCTGCATCTGTACTGAATGCTAAGCTGATTGGCGGCGGCCTACTAACAGTTCATGGCTATTGATTGGATCTCTGCTGTTGAATTAAGAATATCTACATCCCAGCGTCGTAATGACCTCCTGTGATCACATGACCGCGTCACTAACATTGCCACTACTGAATAATGACTTGCGCACATACCCTACATAAATCAAAGGACCATGCGCGCTGCATAAAATTGTGTGCATGTTTATGCGATTCTCTTTCTCGCTCCCTGTGTTATAGCGGGCCATTTAGCTGCACTTAGCTACACCTGTCAGCACATATCAGGTCTGTAAAGCTGTAATATCCCAAAATGCCCTGTGATTCACACATACACAGACATAGATGCTTTTGGCTGCGAATTTGGCTCTGACTGACACTTTAAGCCTTCAAAATCTTGCACAAAATTACAGACGCACATACAAATAGGACCAAAAAGATACTAAGCCATTATGCAAATGAAGACACAAATGCTTGACCAGAGCATCATGATGGTATTGACTGTTAACACTGTCAGCATGATATCAAAATGAACAATTCTTGTTTTTTATGGAATATTGCAGTATTTATTATAAATGATTTATCCATGCACATCATTTTTTTATTCACGTACCCTCTCAGTCTTTAATTAAAAAAAGCTTCCCCTCCCTCTTGCAGGGACATGTTTATATTAGTGAAATCAAGCGTGTGTGTCTGTTTGTGTACAAATACTTGGACTGAGTATTTTTTAGATCTAAGACACCTGTAAATCACATGCAAAAAAGCACTTTGAAAAGCTGTGACAATCGGCCCGAGACAATAAAGAGGATAAACATCCTGTAACTCACCCTGAAACGCCTCATCTATCACACCTACACGCACAAGCAAATTCATGTAGCAATCAGAATAAAGCACAGATTGAAGCTGTACTAGCAAGACGTCAATCCCTGAGGCGATTCTCTCTCTCTTGCTCTCTCACTCTCTCTTTTTAACAGTCTGCCGTCAGATTAATGCAGATTAATGAAGTCTAAAGGCAACTCAAGACGTATTGGCACCATTCATGAAATTGAGAAAATTGGACCATTTAAATTAAACAAATACACCATGAGACATATTTTGGGCTCAGTAATATGAGTCATGTGCTTTTAACACTCACACACTTTATTAAGTAGTGCAAAGCAAAGGTTTCCTAATTATTGCCATCCTTAAATGCTATTAGCTAAATCCACTCCTGAAAATGTAAGGGTTGAGTCCACTTTAGGGGACTGGGTCAAACAACGAGTGCATTCTTTTTTGGTCTACTTTCACTGTTTTCAACTCTGATAATAATGAGAAATGATTCTTGAGCAGCAAATCAGCATATTAGATTCATGATTTCTGAAGGATCATGTGGAAATTCAACTTTTCCATCACATGAATGAATTATATTTTCAAATGTATTCAAATTGAAAACAGTTATTTTAAATTGTGATATTTCATAATATTATCACGTTCAGTTATTGTCTTAGGATATGTTTAAAGCTACACTGTGTGATTTTTACCCCCATCTAGTGGTGAAAAGGTATATGACCATCCAGTGAATATTAGTTTCTGTTCCTCTCAATTCCGATTTCGTTTTAACTCCTACGGTGGCCAATGTAGTCCAAGATTAACATGGCTTCCAGTTCGACCTTGTCCATGAGCGTTAACTCAAACGTAAACGCGAAAGGCAATGCTTGAATTAATGGGTATGTCCCTCTTTGGCAATGTACTTTCAAGATGACGTTCTCTTGAGTGTACTTTTTACACTCACGAGAATACTTTATTACTTGAGCAAAGTAAATATACATTAATGAGCACATATATTTTTGAAAGAACTAAGTGTTTTTAGCTAAGAATAAACTAAAAGAGTTACAGTGTAGCTTAAAAGAATAACTAAACCAGTCATTGATTCGAGTAACTTTTTTGACATTTGTGTATAAAGTGTTTTATTTCTACAATATATGGTGTAAAAATGTCTTAGTGCTGCCCTCTTCAGGTGGAACGGTGGCTACTGCAGTTGAATTTTCCTATTGGATGTTAGCGGCTCTTCAGCTCACCGTGCTCTTGGTACGAGCTATGCCCTTGGCAGTATAAAAACCAGCTTGTTTCGTGCGCCGTTAGCTTTCGAGTTGTCCTACAGAGTGACATTGTCACTTCGGCACTCTATAGTAACCGGAGACCTTTTCCGAATACTATGCAAGTAGACACACTATATGGCGTACTGTTTTTCGCTTACTATATATTAGGGAAGTATTCGATTTCAGACACAGTGACTGTGTTTTTCATTGTTTCCTGATTTTCCTTTCTGTTTCCTTGGTTGTCATGATTTCTAAATATGTTTGCATTTGTTGTCATAGTTACTTGTTGTTTGGTTGATTAGCACCACCTGTTTCTTTTTTTCTTTCCTCAGTTATCCTGCTTATAATTTTCAGTTGTTGTGGAATACGATTCTGTGAAAAGAAACTTATTCTTGGAAGGACATCAAGGATGTTCCTTTTTGGGTCAAGACAAAACATTAAAGAGTTTAGTTTCTCCTCGTGTCTCTTTCTGTGCTTTTGCTGAGGTTGTTTTCTGATCTTTCTCTTACAGACATCCTGTGATCTCGTCCCCTGTGGAACTCCATCAGAGAACTCATTCTCTCTCCTCTGGACCAACTCGTTTTGTTTTATAATGGCACTTTTCATTATAGCCTTATCAAGAAGAAGATGGAGAGAGAGATTCACACACTCAGGGCGAAATGCTGGGTCATACCTCCTCGCTTTCAAATGAACAGGTCAGTTTTCATTGATTGCCTGTTTTTAAACTGGGCCAGTGGGAATATTGGGTTTATATACTGCACTTCACTCAAGGGCACATGCTCTCGCTTTTTATGAATGTGAGTGTGACTTTGTGTCTTTCTATGGTTGCGTCACTTTGATCCTAGTAGTTGCATTGCTATAACTGTAAATTGTGTTATTATCTGTAGAGCTGACTGGGCTAAACTGAGCACTGCATTATATGCCTGTGATGTCTAACACACACACACACACACACACACATTCCTACGAGATGTCAGAGGGAGGTGAGAAATAAAACGCTAGATTCAGATAAAATCCGTGAGCGATTTGAGAGTATTTACTGAGGGGAGACAGAGCTTTTAGTCTTAGCGCACAAGAGATTTGAGAATGTGTGTGCGTGAGTTGAAATAAAAGTGTTAGGAAAAGGGGTAGAGAGAGAATTCTGGGATATTTTTGAAACAGAGAACCAGAAGAGGAATATATATATATATATATATATATATATATATATATTTAAAGTGAGAACTGATAGATGTGAGCAGTTTCAAGAAAGAATTCAAAATTTAGTGCTGTGAAAAAGTAAGTACCCAATGTGAAAACGTTTGCCCTTTTACAACATGTGGTCAAACTGATACTGAGACTCATTCTGGACATATTTATGGATAAAGTTGGTCAAATTAAAAAAATAACCATGCATTAGTTTGGAAATGGTTAAATTCCTTTACAAATTCACGTCTCAACGTCTCAAACAAACTTACTTTAAGTTTATGGCCAAACCAGACTTTTTTTTTTTAAATAATGTTCTACAAATTTGCACTTTGATTCATATAATTTAATTGGTGCACTTGATTCTAATTTTAACCACTGATGTTAAATAAAAGTGGTATTTCTGTTTATTTAACCTGTTTAAAAAATTACAAAATACATTCCAAGTGTCATTTGTTAAATTATGATAATAATAAAATGATAATCCATTATATGTGTGTCTTTATATGGCACTTTTTATGGGGTGTACTTACTTTTTCACTGTATTGTTTGCAAATACTCCATATAACAAGTATCTGGTGTGCGACAGGTCATTTGCCACACTACACAGTCACAGCCAATCAGGATGTATTTGATGTTTTAATGTACATAATATAATATTTATGTTTGATATTTTATGCAACTTGAGATTTAAGATTTTACTGCTGTGGTGTGGGGGGAATTTTAGTTTTTATATATATTATACACAATATGTTTATATGTAAAAAAAAACGGCACAAGAATATTTGTTAACGCTTCACTTTAGCCTTTATGTATAGTGTACATTATAATCTAAATCTATATATATTTTTCATAAATAATTATAACCAGGTTAAAATGCATTGTAACAGCAAATTCCTTGTTACATATAAAATTGAATGTTTGTCATGTATTTAATGCATAAATAGATAAGTGTTATAATGTATTATGACTACAATTTTTCAGGCATTATTAATGCATGTTGCCAAATATTTATTCCTGTGATCAAAGCTGTATTTTCAGCATCATTCTTCCTGTCTTCAGTGTCACATGATCCTTCAGAAATCATTCTAATATAGTGATTTGCTGCTCAAGAAACATTTTTGATTATTATCAATGTTAAAAATTGTCACTTTTTCCTGATAAACATAGATAACACTGCACATTATACAGAACATTCAATCTGTGTGTGTTTGCTTGTGATGTGGGCCAGAGGTACCTAGTAAATGCAATTTTGTGCAAGCAATTTAATCCCAAATCAAGTTAATCGGATATACTGTCTGAACACTAACAGCCATTTGGTGTACGGCCGCACAGAGAATTCCAAACACATCCACAATGGACATGTGGTTCAAGCCAAGCACTTCAATTTGGGTCAGCTGTTCTCGAGCTAATGTGCTTGTGGAAGAAACACCGAAGGGTTTTCGCTCTGGGTATTGAGGGGCCAGAATGTTGTTAGACCAGGTTCAATGAACTGAGTGGCTGAATGTGATGAGGGGTTTAAAGAGAGAAAATAAATCCGCACATTTATCACTCCCTTATGAGGATGAATACTTCACATAGGTATTTAATCCACTTCAAGAAACTAGAGAAAACAATCCCTCTTTCACAGACAAACCTCGACTGACTGAACTGGTGCACACACCACAGTCCAAAACGGCGCAATTAGAGAGAAATGATGAACCACCGGGACCTTTGCTGAGTGAAGGTTTATAAAAACATCAATCCTGCACCACTGTACCGACTGGCGCACCAAACGCCCTCCTCTCTGGAATGAGAGAAAACCGCTCTTCACCGCCAAGATGAATGACCTGAACCTCCATGTGGACCTGCACCTCCTGGAAAGGTCAGACTGCACCTGCATGCTTTATAGAGCAGATATGAAGCCCGTCTGCAGGCGTTAATGCTGTTCAAAACAAAAACCTATCTTTTATAGTAATTGACATTTGTTAGACCGTGTGTCCACCAAAAGCGTTTTTCCACGCGCCTGGCGTATGTTTTCAATTGTTTTCAATGGGAGCGCCATGTTTTTAAACGCCATGAGCGTAACGAGGCGCTGAGCGTTTTTTCACGCTGAAGCTCCGAGCGCTCGGCGTTTTTTACTGGTCGCCGAAAGTTGAAAAATGTTCAACTTTGGATAAAACGCAGCGCTCATCACTGTCAGTTCACCCAGCCGTCCAATCACAGTGGAGGAGGGGCGGGACTAAACCACACCGACCAACAGTCACAACATTCAAACTGCTGTGGATATTCTGTATCATAGCAACGAAACGTATCAACGGAAAAAACGCTGCGCTGCCACCGCTCTCAAGCGCCCAAAGCACGGCATCTTCTGCAGAGCGTCTAGCGTTTTCAGCTGGCTAAAAACGCTTTGGTGGACACACGGCCTTAATGTTCTTGAGTGATCCTGTGAGTTTTGAGTTGGCTTTTATTATAATTATTTTTATTTTAGTACATGTTTTTGTAATTTTGTTATGTGCGTTTGTCTCTATACTTTAGCTTTAATTTATTTTTATTTATTATGTAAAGTTTAGTACAACTTAAAACATTTTCATCTAATATTTGTATTTCATTTCATTTCAGCTTTATTTAAATTCTAATAATTTTAGTTATAGTTAAAGGGACATTCCACCCATTTTCCTCTGAGACGAGAGAAATCTGCGATTTACGTTTTTCACTTCCTCCTACAATGACGCCAAAATTGTCATTTTACGTCATTTAAGGAGTAAGTGTAAGAGGGGGGATTTCTGTAAAGACTACAAGCACTAGATCTCACCCTTTCAAACCCGCCCATAGGGGGTTGGGCCTAATGCACTAACAGACCAATCACAGATCAGTGCCAGTGCGTCTGAGACCGGGACACCGAGACCGGTGCGTCTCACAGGTTTCACTCATCCGTAATCACGCCACCGGCCTCGCGTCGTTCTCCACACGGCCCTCACTCGTCCCGCTCGCCAAAGTAAACATGATGAATGGCGACTGTTGAATGCAAAAGCCGAATCCCGGACATTTTGGGCGATCTCGAAACACATTTTCAGGCGGACTCATCATGAAGACTCACTAGTAACATTAGCCTAGACTGTCGTTTAACTACTGCGCTGTTACCGGTAGGCGTGGCCTCCTAGGGCAGCGAAGCAAGTGCATTCTGGGAGTTGTTGTCTTTCATCCACATAAGCCAAAAATACATTTTCTCTCTTTTTTCAGTCTAGAAAGCTCCAAATAATTTCACATTACTTCTACATAAATTACCCATTTTAAATACACATTCATCTTTCCAGAGGTGGAATGACCCTTTAACAATAACAACACTGATTTTAAATACTGATTTTTCTTTTCAGCATCTCGCACCATAAACTTTTAGTTTTTGAGGTGATGTATGTATCAAGTTAAAATAGATGCTCTCAATCCCCATTTTGTTTGTCAGAATGAGCCTTCATTCTTTGATTCAACTTGCTTCACCAGTCAAATGAACTAACACATTTCCCTCTTTCCTCCACTTCTCAGACTCTGTCCTTCCTCCGCTCGCTTACTCAATTTCCCATCGACTGTCTCCAGTGTGTGTCGCTTGATTGACAGGACAGAGATCAAGATAAATATCTGTATAATCCCTACCACACCCCCCCTGGTCTCAATCGGGTCCTCTCTTTCTACACTCGGCCTTGACAAAGCCCCCATCCATCCCTTCCTGGAACAAGTCTGTTCAGGATGACTGAGCAGTGCTGAGCTTCTAAAATGAGGGATGAGACACGGAGATGGAGCGAACCGGTCCTCCCGCAGGGCTACCGCTCTGAGCAGCTCATTGGTGATACTTATCGCTGCGCTGCTTTGTGTTTTCACATTCTTTTTTATGGGGAATTAACAGGACACTTTGCAGCGGTAATTCAGGATCAAGGTGAGAGAGAGAGAAGAAGGTAAAGTGCTCAATTGTTGTAACAAATTGCAAATTAGCCATCGACTTTCCATCAATGTGATTAAGGCACAAAGCACAGGTACAAACACACTTTTCACTGTGAAGGCCAAACACTTGTACTGTTTGACATTCCAAAAAGTGCCTGTTTGGATCATTTTCACCTGCAAATCAAGAATTTCTCACGAGCAACACAAATGTTGTTTTTTATCCAAATTAAGTTTCACAGGAAAAATGTCTAGCAGCAAGTAGTTTTCAATCAAATTGAAAAATTACTGCACGACACAACAAATCAACATATTTGATTTTGATAACTGTCATAATACAGTTATGGAGACAAGTTTAGACAAATTTCACTGGGGGCGGAGTTACCCATACTGGAAATGCATTTTTATTAGAATGGACTGATATTACTGGAGCTGAACCTAGTTGATTCAGCCAAATCCGATGGCCTAATATTTTTACTTATAACCAGTTGCATCCTGAGCTAACATTGAAAGTAACTTCAAAGTATAAGAACCGAATTTTGATCACTTTTATTATTTCGTCATTAACCATAACATTTTTGTGCAGATTAAATAGTTAAAAAACAATTACAGCATAGACTTTATTCGCTAACTTAACATTTTTGATCACTATATTTTTCTTTTTTTTTTATTTATGTCAAAAAATATATTTATATTTTTTATATTTATAAAAAATATAAATATATTTTTTGATATAAATAAAAAAAAATATAGTAATCAAAAATACATTTTTTATATATTTTATAAAAATACATTTTTTATAAATATATATTTTATATATTTTATTAATATATATTAGGGCTGTCAAACGATTAATCGCGATTAATCGCATTCAAAATAAAAGTTTGTGTTTACGTAATATATGTGGGCGTAGTGTGTATAATTATTTTGTATGTATAAATACACACAGATGCATGTATATATTTAAGAAAAATTTGAAAGTATATACTTTATATATATTTATACATAATTAATATTATGTATAAATATAAATATTTGATATATTAAGAACACATTTTTCTTAAATATATACATGCATGTGTTTCTATTTATATATACAAAATAATTATACACACTACACCTACATATATTATGTAAACACAAACTTTTATTTTGGATGCGATTAATCGCAATTAATTGTTTGACAGCCCATATATATATATATATATATATATATATATATATATATATATATATTTAATATTCATGGATCAAGCTAATGCGAAGAGATTTTTACCAGTTAAAAAAAACACCAATAAACTAGATTTAGGTTTTAAAAAAGAAAAACATTTATCTAGTTACGTAAAACAGAATTACGCAAGACAAAATCAGACAAAACATATATTTACTGTGTGGCCCAACGCCACAGGCATAGAAACCAAAATGTCATGTTCCAGTCATGGCTGGTTTGGAGATCAACTCAGATAAACACAGAAAATAGCTTTTCACACCTGAGTTTGACTTGTATCTATATTGGCTCTATATTCACAATTACAGCTAGTTTTACTCTAAAGAAAAATTGTTATCTTGTTAAAAACATGATGTAGAGCAAACCAAGCACTGCTTCAGCTTTTGATCCTTCTGTCATGTTTCTCTGTCTGCAGACGGTTCCAGATTGGTTCAGTTCAAGATTGGCCAGAGGAAGTTTCTCTATGTGAGTACTAAACATAAATATTTATGAGGTAATGTATCATACACACAGATGAATACCTCCCTCACACACTAGCGGTTCAATATGTTTTTCTATGCAATCCACTTAAATACAATTTTGAAACCACATGTGTAGCTATAATCACTACACCACCAAAACTTTCTTTCCCTATTTTTCCAAGCATTTCCAAGATTCATAGCATGCTCCTGACATGAAGTCTATTCAAAGATACCTTTTAAGATACCTCATTTCAAAATGCATGTTTTCTTCACACAGAAGGCAATCCCAGAGTGCATAGCAAAAAAGTTATTTATTTATTTTTTACCTATATGATTATAGAACGCTTTCTCATCCCAAGCCGTCATATACTGACGCTTTTGCCAATGCGTATACATCCAACGCACATGGCACCCTTTAGCGTCAATATAACACGCTTCGGTTATGGGTAGGTTTAGGTATGGGGTAGGGTTAGGGTTAGACCACTTGGAGGCACCCTCTGGCCCATATACTGTATATTTGCGTCTTATATTTGCATCTTTTATTGGCGCTAAAGGATGCCATGTGCATTGACGCCTTGGGATGAGAACGGGCTAAGCTACAACCCAGCTAACAAAAATATGACAGTTTTGCTAATGTTCCCTATTACGTTATGAAAATTCCCTTAACCCTTCCTGAACATTCCAAATGGAAGTTTTTTTAATGATTTAAACAACAAACTAGTAACATAATTTGTTTTGAACATCCAGCTAAAACATTTCTGAAAGAAAAAAAAAAAAAAAAAACGTGTCATGAACAATGTACAAATAACATTCTTGTCAGACTGATCTCATGAAGTAGCGTGTGTCACACGCCAATTCGTATTTGCATTTTTGGCGTGCTATCAAGACGCATAATCGCTTTTCAGCGTGTTTATGAACGCCATTGACTTAACGTTATATAAATATATGACTTGCCTCAACCTCGTCCCTAAACCTAACCGTCACTAATGGCATTTATGACTGGATATTTGATGCCGTGTACAGACACACGGAATCACTCGGACGTTAATGGCGTAGACATGCACGCGGATAGCTCAAAATGCATAGAGATAACATGCCACTTGACTCGAAAGTGGTGTGTATGTTTACGCAAAAGTCATGATGTCATGTTGTTCTTGTGCTAACATTTTGAGAACCAGATAACTTTGAATGAAACATTCTATTAAAGTTCCTGGAAGAACGTTCGTAAATAACTTTAAGAGAACCTTTTTAATGTTAGCCAAGATTCTGAGAATGTACCCTGTTAGCTAGGATGCTAATGTTTATTTTACTAATGTTTGGTTAGTGTGGCACATGAATGCTAGCCTATAGAGAACTGTTGTTACGGTAGGTTCCATTTTACTGCTCATTGTATAGATAGCAAAGGCTATTGACTGGAACAGAGCTTGTATGAATACTGTGTGTGTGTGTGTTAAGTTTGCTGTTCATTAGCTATATTACAAGGGTGGGAAATGAGATGCGTTTAAGTGATGTCACACTGTGCCCGGGGTGTATTCAATATCACCCCACGTTATGCAATGCTGCAAAATGGCTGTGTGTGTTGTGTTTGTGTGCGTGTTACTGTTAAACAGTTGGGGACCACAAATATGCTCTGCATGCGGTGGAAGCCGAAAACAGAACACACGCGCCACGGGTAGCTACGGCTTTTTAAACTGAAGTCAACACGGTTCAGTGTGTCCGTTTTATGGTTATGCGTAAAAAGGAGATTTAGAGTTTGAAGCCAAATAGTTTTAGATTCAGATTTAGAAGCCAAAAAGCCTCATGAATCAGCAAATATGGTTTATTATTATTATTATTATTAATATTCAGATAACATGATTGAGTAAAAATCAATATATATTGTAGGAATTAAAATTCTTCCTCATTTACTCACCCTGTCATTCCAAACCACAATGACATTCTTCAGAAAATGTGTTTGTTCTTGTTTGTTGTGATAAAAATAACCTGGACATTGTTTTTATAATGAAAGTGAAAGGGACTAGGGCTGTAAAGCTTTAAAATTAAAGCAGAAACCATCAAAAAAGTGATCCATATGACATAAGACATATAAAAACCCATCGTTCAGCAGTGGCATCCAATGACATTAAAAAAAAACATTTTGTTGTTAATACAGACCATTTTAAAAGTGTTCATTATTCAAAAGCATTAGAGCATTAACCTTCTTTTTGCAACTAGATATTTCATTTACGAAATTGTCATGATACTCACAAAAAAAAAATATGTAAAATTGCTGCCATATTCATGTTCATCTGTTTCAGAGAGAATTGAATGCACTTTTAGAACCACTCCCTGGACATTTTACTTTAAAAATGCTTTAAACATATAATTTTGCAGAAATGTCATTGCTGGTATGTTTTTTACTCAATGAGCCTGGGTTGGCCAGTCTTCATTTACTTACTTTATATCAAAAAGATTTGCCAGGATGTTGTGCTTTTTTCACTTGTTGTTGTTTTTTTAGAAAACCAAAGTCATGGCAGTATGAAATTACATAATTTTTGTCCCTTAGTAATGTTTTTCTGCCGTTAGACTATTTGCCTTCTGACTTTATTTTTTATGTCGCCCCAGCAAAATGCATCATTTTTTTGCTTTTAGCCTTTTACTCCTCATGGTATTTGAGTCAAAATGAAATCTGGGGCAGAGCCGTATCCTGCGGTGAAGCTCTGTAATCGGTGTCTAATCCATCCGTAGTGGCAGTATCCGTCAATGACATCTTTGCTCTTGAGCTCAGGGTGCCAGTTTCCTAGAGGAATTGCAACAATCAGGGGCGCAATGGTCCATTTAGTAGCTTTACAAGACGGTCACCTTTATAGCCGTAATGATGTCCGTCCGTGTGTAACGTGCAGTTCAGCTTCTTCACCGAGGCATTGATAGACAGGTACATGCAGTGAAACTGCAAATCTCAAAGGGCTCTGATAGCTTGAGCCTGGGGCTGCCAAATAGCCCTGTGTACCCTCTCAATCTTCGGTGAAGCAGAACAGGACGTGTGTGTGTGAACATGCGCATCTGTCCATGTGATAGGGTATTGGTGTGTCAGAGGTGCTGAAGTGGGGTTATGGGGTGCGGTTGTGAATGATAGATTGAATCAATAAAATTGACAGGAAATAACGAGGAGATGAGATTTTGCCATCTTCTGTCACCCGAATGGGCACTGCAACTTAATGTGTCCAAGCATGCATATAGAAACAGACAGGTCACGTCTTCAACCAACAGTAAAGGCGACCAGGGATAGTTGTCACACACTTCACTGAATATTTCAGAAGATTAGACAGTCAGTTTCTGTACAGACATAGACAGACATAAAGTTGGGGTGACAAGAAAGCTAGTGAACTATTATTGCCCAGGATAAAAAGATACAGATCAATGAATACACTAGCAATTGTCACACTATATTGGGTATCTTTTGGGGAACTGCTAATGGGCTATTTAATATTTTCTTAGCAAAATATAAACATTATCAAGCAGATATTGTAATCGATAAAATTACAAAATGTAATGAACGTGACAACCTGCCTCGACCTTACATTTACTAAAAAAATACCCCTGAGAGGATAATTTATTTTATTATAGTATTATATTTTAGATATTATTATAGTTTTTATTAATATTTTTAAACGAGCTTTTATTTTGAGATTTTCACTTTTCACTTTTTTTCTTATTTTAGTTGAACTTTTAGTCATTTATACCAGTTTATTGTTTTGTTGTTAGTTTTTAAATATTACTTTTTATGTTGAGTTTATTTTCAATTCCGTTTTATTTATTTATGTATTCCAGTATTGCTTCAACTTATTAGAGTTGCCAAGGAAAGGCAACCTTTCTAATTTCTAGATTAGTTTTTTTAATTTTTCATCTAATATTTATGTTTTATTTCAGCTTTACTTCAGCTAAAACAATTGTTGGTTTTATTAAATGATAATAAACCTGCAGTGTAAAAACTAAACTTAAAATTTTAAGTCAGAACAAACAGTTACTTTTAAGTTAAAACAACAATTGTTTTTACAGGTCAGTGTGGTTTTATTGTGTAATTGGGCTTTTGACTGAAATCCTCCATGAGAGAGTTTGACAGCCTTCCCTTTGTGACAACAAGCCCCCAGACTCCTCTACATTCAATTTTTTTCTCTCTCTAGAGATGCTTTCAAAGACAATGACCAATCAGACTGTATTCTCATGGCCTCAGCCAGGAAGTAAAATCACAATGACACTGATGAGGCTACGCCAGTAAATTGGGAAGCTAATTCCGGGTAAGGACATCATTGTTCACAATGAAATGTTTTCAGTGAGCAAGATTTCAAAGCCAAACACATCATTACAAAAGTCCACTTGCTAGCGTTAACATGTTAACAATGCTAACAACATGCTAACATGCTGACAAAGTTCATCTAAGGGTTTTACACAACTAACCTGCCTTTATCATGATAGGCTACTAAGTTTTAATTTATACCAACAATTAATGCAGTTTAGCATGTTAAGGAGGGCCTTGTTTTAGTTTTTTTAGTTTGGGAATTTAGTTTTATTACAGCTTTAGAAATGTATACATATTCCGATAAATGTTCTGTGAGAAAGTAAATATGTAACAATTTTATAGTTGAAATTCACTTTTATTTCTAGGCCAACTAAAATTGCTTTTTGTTTTTTTTTGCAAATCAAGATTCATTTCTTCCTCATTACACTACCAGATGTGTCAAGAGTCATTCTGCATCAGTTCTCATCATCTTTTTCCTTTCTTCCCTTCTGAAAAGCTGTGAAAAACACCCGGGAGTCTTTGACCTGTGGTAAGTGAAGTGCAGCAGGTTTCAGCTGTATTCATGAGGTTTGTATGGAAGGGCCTGTGAGACATCTCCCGCTGGGTCTGCCTCACTGTGGAGTTCAGTTTGTTTGTCTAGCGCATTAATAGTTCCAATACCAGCTTTGGGAACCATCTCTAGAAGTCGTAATGCATTTTTAATGGGGCACAACTGTATTCTGTGCCCCAAGTGTGGTCAGTAAAGCTAAATATAGACTATAGCAAAAAAAAAAAAAACAAAACAAAACACTATGAAATCAGAGAAAGAGAAATCTATGGTGAGATTTATTGGTAAAACGAACCACAAGGTCCTCCAATGTACACAGACAGTGTATTTCCATCTGGAAGATCTTGTGTTTTTCATACATATGCACTACGCTGCTAAAATGTGCCATTTCAAACTTTTAGGAGCCCTCAAAAAAACTGATCACTTGGGGAAAAACATCTACAGTAATATAATGAAATATGTGTGATATATTGCTTGCAACATTTTAATTTTGTCAGAATACACAGCTATACTTTTGAATGGACATCAATGGTGAAAAATTCCCTTTTGAACCAGATGATGTAGTTCCGACATCAACCACCAGGGGATAACTGGATCATGCTAACCAGACAATCATTGACCCATTCACCTCTGCCTGCTGAAAACAGACATTCTGACCAGGATATGAAGGCTGAAGGTGAAGTCCGTCCTCGAGAGCATTTCAACATAGCCGGGGTAACTATTTTTCAAGTTTACCAATTTTTGCTATTATGGCTAACTCCTGGCAACTTGATAGCTACATGGGTTGCACTTTATTTCCATGGTCCACTTCAGACATTTGATTCTTAAACCTATAAGTATCTTTGCAACTATGGGCTCTATCTTGCACCCGGCGCAAATGACTTTGTATGCTGACGCATGTCTCATTCCTATTTTGCACCCGCGCATATCGGGTTTTTTTGCCTCCACAGACGCATGTCGGTAAGCTAGGAAATGAACTTGCGCTCCCTGAGCGGATCGGCGCAAAAAGGAGGCGTGTTTCGGCACAAACATTCCCTACAATTACAATTGCACCTCTGACCAGAAAAAAACTGGTCTAAAGTCAGTGGCGCGTTCTTCATAATGCTATTTTAAGCGCGCATGCTTGGCCATAATGTAGCGGATGCATAACGCGCATACACTTTGATTCTCTCATCCACAAGGAAAAATATTAACACATGAGGGAAATCATTGTGGTTTCCATGAAGATGAAAAAAAAACAAACATTTTTTTAAGGCTAATTGTAGTACTGAAGGATCAGACCTGTTTGCCCAATAGTGGCAAGAAACATGTATATAATGTTTAACCAACGCTGAATAATGAGGCTACTTCAGACCAACCCCTTTTAAACTTGCGTTGGGCGCAAGAGTCATTTATTCCGCCGGTAAAATAGCAACAGCGCCCAAGACCCGCCCACAAAGTTACTTTCAGATCGTTAAAATAGGGCCCTATGTCAACTACCAGTCATTAGAGTATTAGTAGACTGTCTTTTTATAATCTGTAAAAACTTTGTTTTGATGGTCCTCCACTAGACATTCTAATAAGTAAATTTGCAAGTACAAGTACAACTTACTCTACTAACCTGAAGAGTTAGGCTTACTTAGAGTTAGAGGAATGTCTAAAATGGACTATCGAAATAAAGTGTAACCGCAACAAGTATTAAGAAAATAAATAATTTCCATTCTGATGCCGACTTTAAAATAGATAGCAGGCAGCTTATGTGTGTTTCCTAAGGACACACTGATTAAAAACTTAGTTATGAGTTTCTGCCCTTAATTTTGTCCTCCTCATGTTCTTTCTTTTCCCTCATGTTCACACATTTTAGACATTAACAAAACATTAAAGAGCCACTTCCATTATTGCCGGTATGATCATGTAATAGGGAAGCACTCAACACGGACGTACCATGTTTACTTTGTAAGCACACAAATACTCTCTCAAACACTTTCTGTCTCTGTTTACTTGCTCTGTCTTGGTAAAACTTGGCATGTCCGACCAAGAGACTTGTCAAGCATGCACTTAAAATAATACAAGTCGAAAGCCGCGCGTTAGTATAGTCCAACCATCACTCATCATTTCATGCTGAATTGGACAGATTTTACAGATGAAAAACAAACCCACACCACTAGCAGGACACACACAGTTTGCAAACGGTCTCACATATGATTCGCCCTTGAAATACACTGAAGGTAATTATTAAAGGTCAGATTATGCATGAAAACGTAAAGCCTGAAGGACTCGAGCCAGCACGGTCTGTTTGCTCAGAGCGCACGTGCATTCGCACACCCAAATGAAGCACATCATTTCGGTTTCTAGACATTTCACCAGTCATTAGTCACTGTTCTGACCCTGCGATTTTATAAGGTCAGTGGCATAGAATGGGTTGTGTGTGTGTTTGTGTGAGCACGTTGGGCTCTACACTGGCTGATGTTAGTGTTGGATGAATCCAGTCATGTTGGCCTCATTGGATTTTCAGAGCTGGTCAATAGAATCACTCTCACTCTCCTCGATGTGCCTCTGTATTTCGTCCCAACACACACTATAGTTGTGCCGTTATGACACACACTTTATATGCTACTTTTGGCACCCATTTATCGAGCCTCATTAAGCTTTCCTATGATAAATCGTGTTAAATTACAACACGCTGGCTACACACTTTGCTAGCTTGCCCTTCCAACACTGCCTGTGTCATAGCATAGGGCACATCTTACACACACACAAAAATCCTGAGTATGTCCTTACCAAGAGAAACTCTCTTAATAAACTTAAAGACACTTGGAAATATGTCTCTTTTATTCCGTCTCAAACTGTAAAAGATTAGTTTATACCCACCTCACCACCTAAAATAGTCAAACAGCGGATAATCTATCAACCGTTCTCTTGCGCGCACTTTCTATCTCAGGCATGGCATGCTTCCAGCCCTTATCAATAGCCCTCATTAAATCATGGTGGTGTCTGTCTGCCATGCCACATTACGGATGAGAGACAGAAAACTGGACTGACGTCCCACTCTTCCCACCCCCGGAGGACAGCGCTCCGCTTCCCCTCACGCCGAAAAGACCAAAGTGTCAACTTTATTTACGTTGTGATGGGGTTGAGTGCTTTAATATATATATATATATATATATATATATATATATATTTTTTTTTTTACTGGCGTGATAGTTAATATTTATGTTAAGAACACAAAACAGAGGAGTACAGAAAATTATTTTTTCCCATTGTGCTTCTTTTAAACTGATTGCAGTTAGTGCTGTTCTCAAACAAAAGCTGAGCTCTGAGAAATAAACATGAACGTATATCTTAGAAATACAGTGGGATGCAAATGTCTGAGATCATATTGAAAAATGGAAATGTTTTTGCATTTTGAAATGTGTAAGGCAATGAAGAGTTATGATGTAAAAGCAAGTAAGATTGTTTCGATTCGTCACTATTTCTAGGTTACTAATCAAATTTGTGATGATCATGTGACTGTATGTACAGACGGTCAGATGTTCTTGCTTCCACTGAAGCACAAATGTGCACTTTGAATCATCCTAAATCATGCCGGAGAACATGGTTATCAGGTGTTATAAGAACTTGCCGAGTTCATGCTACTCATGAGCTGCTGTCATAAAAATAATATTTTCAAAATACTATGATTTTCTTCCAAGTTTTACCTTAAAAATGCTTTTTCACTAGTGATCTCAGAAGTTTGGTCCTATAGTTGTTCATTGGTTCTTTGCAGAATTTTCATATTCAAGAAAGATCTCTTGTCTTATTAGGTTCTAAAAGCTATAGTTCTTGAACTGCCTTTATGTTTCTTTGGTTAAAAGAGGTATCAATGTTACATTACATATTCTTCAGGTGTGTTGGCATGAGTATTAGACTCATTCTAAAGACCCAAACTCTTAAAAAATTAATGTTCCAGATGGGGTTTTACACAGTGATGCCATTTCGAGCTCCCCTATAAGAACATGTAAGTGAATAGTTCTAAAAATAACCATTTCTTTTTCTGTTTAAAGAACATTTTAACCATCTATAGAACCTCCTGCGTGCCAACATAAAATTGCTGTTCTATGGCTCTTCATAGAACGATATTTGGAAGTAAAGAACCTTTTTTTAAGAGTGAAGATGATTAGGTTCTTAGTGGAACTCAGAATGGTTCTCCTATGTACAGAGCTTGCCTGCAACTACATACAATTGAAGATTTCATTATACCAAAATCAAAAATGTGAGTCATAAAAATAAAGAGAAAGAGAAATCTCTTCTGTATTAGAAAAAATATATAAATAATAAATAACTAAAAGAAATACCTCCAAACTGAACAAAAATAGCTCTCACAAACTTACAAAAACGAACTAACAAAATATATATTTATATATATATCTTTAGTTTTCTTCCTCTTTATCCTGTTTTTCTTCCTCATCCTCCTTGTTTGCTCATCTATATTTTGCTGTTGAGCTGATCTTCAGCAGTTTTTTGAAAAACGGACATTTTCATAATTTATAAAAAACAGCCAGGACAGGACGTGAAAACAGGACATGTCCTGGAAAAACAGGACTGTTGGTCAACCTAATGTAAGTTAAAATGTATTGGCCTACTAAGATATTTATGGAAAACGACAATTTTCTGTTTATATATTGTCCTTTCATTATTTCTTGTGACACCTGAATGAAATGCTCATTATTATGCAGGTCTGTGTCTTCACAGGTGAGAAATTATTCATGATGGGGTTGGGCCGATTAGGCAGGATCATTTTCAGATCATTTTGAAGAAAAAACTCTAGGCAACAACATCCAATAGTCAAAAGTAATGTGTATGCATATTTCGTATGTGTTTTATGGCTTTATTTTAGAAACTCCAATTTTTAGTTTTTTCAATAACCACGCATAAACAATATTCTCTCAAAAATACAAACATATACATACATGTTACTCTCATATTATGGTAGCCCTGTTTGTGCTAAATATAGTGTAATTTCACCTGTGGCATTAATGTTTATAAGCAATTGAAAAACACAAATGTCACAGTATGTCAAAACATCTCAAGGACCCCAAAATCATCTTAGACCCCAGAGGGTTAAAATGCAACAACTAAAGCAAAGTTCTTAATTAAAGAGAACTTAATTAACGAGCAAACCTGTGAGAAATGAAGTCATCGTTACACCCACTCACCTGGAGTTTGTCATTTCCGTCTGTCCTCCTTGACTTTTTTCCAGGCCCAGTTTGGTGAAGATCCCAACCAGCACCATGATGGCCACCACTCCACATATTATGTACACGATCATGTGAGTGCGGTCTCGATCCGGTTCCTCCTGGACATCGGTCACCGGAGCCGCCGGCTTGCCCGTGTTGGCCCAAACCGGCGTGTCATAGTTGGAACAAGACGTTTGGTCCAGGCTGTGAACCTTGAACTGGCAGCAAAATCGATAGAAACAGGAGCCGCAGCAGAACAGGTAGATTCCCACATTACAGTTAAACGGAGGATCCCATTGGCCCATCACGTCGTAGTAACCCCAACAACGGCTCCCGGAGGACGGGATTTCTTCTGCTTCTGACCCCGGGGTCGCAAGAGTTACCTCCGGAGCACCAGACGGAGCAGCCGTCTGATTGGTGTCCTGCTCACCTGTGCTGGCAGTGTTGGGTTTTTGACAGAAAGAGACGTAGCTCAACAGTAAAATAGCAGTTAACACATTCAAAAACAGGTGTGAGGCAGCCATAATCTTCTTCGAGTAATCCCACAATGCGTATCCTAGAATGCAACAGCGCCACTGGGGACAATTAAACCAATGGAGTTCAGATAATGTGAACCAAGGAAGCAAGTTTGCTGAGCAAAGAGTTGTCTCATAGTTTAGAGCAGGTTTATTGCTGACTTGTTGTCCGGCAAGCTGATACAGGGAAAGCAGCCCTCATCAGTGAACGAGACGGAGAGCTTTCCACGGCACTTCAGCACACAACATGCTCGCTGTTGTCATCACTACAGGGAGAGAGTGAGAGCGAGCAAGATTCCTCCCCTTTGGAGACACTCCAGATTCAGAGATCTCACCCTGAGACAAACTGTTCGTGGCCCAAGAGAGAGGGAAAAAAAAACAGCACTTGGTAAAATTCCAATTCAGAAGCCTGAAGGAATCACAGCGTTGGACTCAAGCCCTATCCGTGATCCTTGTCCTACTGAACATTGCGTGATGCCAGCGAGGAAGAGATGCGTCACTCTACAGTTCGTAGGTAATCTACAAGTCATTCTCAGTGTTCTCCACTCTTCTGTTCTCTCAAAGGAATATCTGTTGTTCTTTAGTCCCCCTGACGCTTTTGTTTTCACAATCAAGGTGTCTTCCTTCTGCTCAGTTCTGTCCCCTGTGACAAAACACCAAACATACTGTCAAACACTCTGGTTTTAGTTTTTAGACTCTAGTAAAAAAAAAGATTTCTCCTAAGATGTTTTTATACAGTGTTCATGTACTAGGTATAATTTACACAAGTTCTAAAAGTTATATACATAATATGGTTATATATGTTATATATTTTTGTTATATTTATGTGGCCAAATATATACATGACCTTTGGGTAAAATTATATTTTAGCTTGAGCTTAATAGTCTGAATACGTAAATCTTAATCAGAATATATAGTCATAGGTCTAAATATAAATGTATATATTACATAAAAATCTAAAGGATAATAAAATAGACATATATTTTATATTCGAAGCCAAAACACAGTTCTTGTTTTTGAATATCTCAAACTAAGAGGGCTGATCTGATCTGCTGAACTCTATTCTGTGTGTGAACATGCAGCTGTTTCTCACATTGGACACTTTTGATCAGATATTCTCTCTCGTTCACAGACCCTCTCTGCGTCTCTCTTGCTCACAAACATACTTGCAGTCCCCACGGGACAGAGACATCACAAATTAAATCTCCTTAACATCTTTCTTTCTCCTGTAGACCACAGTGTCCTTTAAATGGAGACTTTCAAGAGAGAATTTCAAGAGAAATCGCAACATTGTCTAAAACTGTGCTCTGATTCGACCAAGCCACCTATGAACTCAAACTCATTTCTAATCCAAAATCAAAATGATCTGAGCTACACTATCCACATTATGTTTCACGTTCTGTTTATTTCTCCAAAGAAATTTGAACAGAAACATCTGAGACAAAGTTGCTACTCAAGCAAACATAAGTGAGAGGTCTCCTGAGCTATAAAAGAGCAACGTCTGAGCAACATCAACACATTCTTCTGGGTCTGTGTGGCTTCTTTGGGGCCTCTTCTCTTTTTTCTATCATTTTGCTGCTCTCTTTCCTTTGC
This sequence comes from Cyprinella venusta, assembly GCA_038021265.1. Lineage (NCBI taxonomy): Eukaryota > Metazoa > Chordata > Actinopteri > Cypriniformes > Leuciscidae > Cyprinella > Cyprinella venusta. The sequence goes on from CM075863.1 coordinate 42,115,507, forward strand.
TCTTCTTCTGAATCTACCACACACTCACAGAGAGAGAGAATGAAAAAGAGGGTCTCAGCATTACAGCTCCTCGGTTTCTTCACTTAGAAACCACACACAAAAACACAAAAACCTCCCTCTCTCTCTCACACACACACGCACATGCTAAAAGTCACAACAGCACACCTAATCCAGCTCCCAAAGCACCTGCTCTAATCTCCCTCTCCATGTCTGTTTTTCTCCATGTGGATGAGGCAAAATGCACGGTGCAGATGCACACGTCTCAGAATGCAACAGATCAGCTTCCTACAACGGAGGAAATGCTTCTGAAGCGTAGAATCTGAATCCATCGGCTTACCCATACGCTGTTTATGAAAACAGGCATACTGTATATTGATATATGTATAGTATTGTTATAGATATATCTCTATATGTATGTGTTTTCACTAGATGCTCTGAAGAAGTTCTCCTCAGAAAAAGAAAAAGTGACAGTGGATGACAGATGAGTGAGGAAGACCAACAGATGGCAGGTAATCTTTATTCTCCTCAGTTTTTTCGTCCCAGCGCATTCCCGTTTCTCCGCTCCCAGCCTGCCAGATTCCGTGTTCCAGGGATGGTGTGTTCCCGTGTGGAGTCAGGAACGAATGATAGTGGCTTGCTCCCTCTTTCTCCCTCTCTCTCGCCCTCCCTCTCTCCCTCTCTCACTCAGTTTGTCTCGTGAGCGAATGAGCGTATCTCGTTTGCTGACTCGCCCCCCTTTCTCTTTTTCTCTCTGTCATTGACACCTTCTCACTCCTTTGTCCCATGTTTTGTTCTCACTGTTCAAAAATATTCCTGTCATTTCCCCGTTTCTGTCTGTTCCTGCCGCCTGTTTGCCATATGTTTACCTGCTCTCACTGTCTCCACAACATGCTATTCGTTTTTGTGTGTGTCAATCAATGGCGTAGGTTTGATTTTGACATGGATGGGGACATAAAAGCAGTTCATGCCAACATTCTTTTGTATTTATGATAGACTTTTGACCACAAATTCATATCAACTATAGCCTTTAAAGACACCATGAAGTTGAATTTGTGACAGTCTTTTCTTCCTTATTGTGAAATATATCTAAGTGAAACGGCTTCTCGAACAATAAAATGTGTGTGGCGGGACTTTATTTTGTCCATTGGGAATTGATTGGATGGGTGTGGTTTGCTATTGCTGTGATGTCATGTGAGTGACAGGTTGTCCCGTCCTCGTGCCAGTGAACACGTCATCAGAGAAGAGAAATGGATGTTACTTTGACTAAAGGTTACAAGGACACATTATTTTTAAAGAAATATTGATGTGCACCAATAAATCATTTATAATAAATACTGCAATCTTTCATAAAAAAACAAGAACTGTCCAATACACTTTTGTCTTTAAGGGCTTCTTAATGGCTCTGTTCATCACTTTATTGTAATATTTAAAGGGATACTCCACTTTTTTGGAAATAGGCTAATTTTACCACTCCCCCAGAGTTAAACAGTGGGGTTTTACCGTTTTCGAACGTATTCAGACGATTTTCTGATATTTAGAAGAATATCAGTAACTAGACAGTTTCTGGTCTCATTGACTTCCATATGAGACCAGAAACTGTCTAGTTACTGATATTCTTCTAAATATCAGAAAATCGGCTGAATACATTCGAAAATGGTAAAACCCCACTGTTTAACTCTGGGGGAGTGGTAAAATGAGCCTATTTCCAAAAAACGTGGAGTATCCCTTTAAAATGAATTGGACCAATGATGATGAATGAATGTTGCAGTATTGATTAAAACCTATCCGTGGACATCATTGTTTTAAACAAAAAATCACGTGTCCTCGTCATCTTTAGTCAAAATATCTTTCCCTTCTCTGATGACGAGTTTTCTGGCGTGAGGGTGGTAGGACAACCTGTCAATCACATGACATCACAGCAATAGCAAAGCACAACCACTCAATCAATACTCAATGGACAAAATCAAGTCCAGGCCTAAATGTTTTTCTTGTTCGAGAATCCGTTTTACTCGGATATACATCACAATAGGTACGGAAGCACTATCACAACTTCTGTTTCATGTCGATTTAACTTCTCAGCTAACGTCAGTGGTATGAACCATTGCATATGCGGCTAAAATTACAACAACATTGGTTACATGTGTATTTTATATGTTTGGCCAAAATTTCTTGGGAGAAGGGACAATTATAATAGGAACATGAGTACCTACTAAATTCTTATATTTACATTACATTTACATTACAAGTCACTTACAAATGAGAGAAGCAGTTACTAACAGAAGGACAACAATATGCAAGTGCTACGACCCTTCTCAGCTTAAGATAACACAGTACATGTCATTTTTTTCCCTCGGTGTCAATAATCCATTGCTTATTTTACTTTCTGTCTGTCTCTCTCTCAAAATCTTGTGGTTCAACAGATGACTGCAGCAGTTTTTACTGAGACAGCAGGTCACACAGTGTGTGTGTGTGTGTGTGCGTGTGTGTGTGTGAGTGTGTGTGAGTGTGTGCGTGCAGCACTCTTTTGGGGTTTGGCTGAGATGATGGGCAGGAAGCAGCAGGAGATTAACGGAACAGAGGGATCATGGAGTGGAAGGAACGACAGAAAAGAGATGAGCGAGAAATATGGACTGAGGAGAGAGTAAATTTGAAGGTTTAAAAAGGATGGCTCGTATTTCTCTTGTAAAAGCAAAATGTGTGTGAATCTCATGTAGAATCTTTTAATCTAAAATAGCAAAGAAACAATTATTTCCAAATTCTAGACACATTTATTTTGAAGTACGGGAATAAAATGGTCCTAAAAAATGCACCAAAAGGTCTCTTAAACAATAGACCAAAATGTATATTTCAAGTTTCACAGAACTGTATATGAAGAGTTCAGATGCAAAAGCCTCTAAGTGCCATTTGAAATTTTCTTCTAGAATGATAATTTTTTATCAAGCTTGTATATTTAAGTTCAGTAATTTCACTTAAATTGCAATGAGGATTACCTATTAATTGTCATTTAAGTGAAATTACTGAACTTGAATATATAAGCTTGATAAAAATTATCATTTTAGAAGAACATTTCCAATTGCACTTAGAGGCTTTTGCATCTGAACTCTTCATATCCAATTAGCCTGTGTTGCAAATGCGTTGGAGAGGCGGGGTTTAAATGTGTCGCTGATTTTCAACCCGCTTTGTATTATTATAATATTGGTAGTATATGTAAATGAATAGGAGCTATGTTTTAATCCATCAATTTCGTGTGCATTTTGGGATATCACATAAAATCCTGGATGGAAATGCCAAGATGAGCATAAATTTAAAAAAGTGCATTAAAAACGTATGCACTCATTTGAGTAGGATACATTTTTTATCCGATGAGAAAATATGCCCATAAACAAACACATTTACCGAATAAATTCCTCGATGCGTATCATAAAAATCACGTGACTTTGCGCGATGGGATAGCTTAAACAGTTTGCAGATCTCGTTGCAAAGCATCTGAAATTATGTTTTGCTCATTCTGAAGTGCCTTAGAAAAGTCTGTCGTCAAAGTGGTTTGGTAAAACTACCTGCCAGAACAGTCTTACATGACTGCGTTCCCAAACAGCAGGCATATCTTCCTCCGAAATCTGCGCAAGTAATTTATTATATACAAAAAAATATTATATACACTGGCCTCTCCTACTTTTCTTAGTGCTATTTAGCACCAGTTTATCAGGAAGTGATGATTTTTTCTCTAATCCATTTTTCGCATACAGTAAGTTATATCCGCAACTTTGGGTGGAAACATAGATATCGTTTTCAGTTATGAAACTTACAGGACATTCTTATAATATGATGACCTCTTAGATGTCAAAAGCTCAAGAACAAATTGATTTCTCAGTTCATCACCCCTTTAAATGACAACATGCTCAGTGCATTATGGGTGTTGAAGTGTTCCTACCTATATGTGGCAAAAGTGAAGCTAACAGCCATTTTTTCTGTTTTCTCTAGTCAGGTAGTCATTTAAAAAAATGTTCTGCTGTTAAGAAAGCCCATTTTGTCATTGATGAAGTAGCTCTTTAACGATCATGAAAATATTGTCACAACCCAACAAATTTTAAAGGTCAAACCAACTCTTTCCCGGCAGCTTTCGTGAGATTCACCCACTGAGAGTTGGATAAAAAGCAGCAGAGACAAGAAAATAAATGAGGTCAAGGAAAGAACAACAGGAACAGAGAGAGAATGAGAGACTAATTTGCATATATGATAATGTTTTCGTTGAGTGTTTTGGTTGCCGGTGGCTCTGTGAGCTCTGATTGCTGTTAAATATTTCTGACTCATTTAAACGGCCTGATCTACAGCAGTGTTGTTTCAGAAAATGAGCCGCTGCCAACGGAGACTGGGGGAATTTTAGCCTTTCTCTGGCCACTGGGTATCGTCTCACGTAATCCATTGTCTTACTGCTTTTGATCACTTACATATCCACATTTATCGTCAATCACTTACAGTGCACTCAAGGTGTTCTCTGCTAATTGAACCCATGACCTTGGTAAATTCATCAATTGTTTCCCTACATTTTTGTGTTTCTTTCTCTTCCTGTAGGATCTTTGTATTCAAAATCAGTCTCCGGGTTTGTGTTTTTGAATTATTGCTTGTGGTGCAGCAGCGACTCTTGGCACCACAGGGAAGGAACGGATGAGTCCAGAGGTCTTGTGGGAGAAATAAAGGGCAATGAGCGTTCAGGCCGGGGGTAACTTATCTTTAATCATTTCAGATTCTCTCTCTCTCTCTCTCTCTCTCTCTCTCTCTCTCTCTCTCTCTCTCTCTCACTGGCCTGATCATGCCATTTCTCTTCTAAATGGAGGCAAGTAGCCTTGAATAAACCCATGTACTCATTTGCTTTGTGTTTATCTGTCTGTTTGGGTCATCCCTCCACCATCTGAATTCTGCGGGTCTGTGATTTGCCATGCAAGAGCTTTTACTAGCATTTAACATATAAACCATGAGGGGCAGTGCATCACACATCAACAAAAACATTTTTTTTTTGAAGTTGAAATCACTGTAATGCACAACTTTTATAAAGCAATTCTTTTTTATTATTTTTTAACATAATAATCCAAACAAGCAATTATTATTATCATAGAAATAGTCCTCATTTACTTTTCCTCGTGACATTTAAACCTTCTGAAGTCATAAAGCTTCCAAAAATTCCATTATTATGCTAAATAAGTTATTCTAAACTTCTCTTTTAGTTTTCAGCAGAGAATATTCCATGTTTATAACAACATAAGGGCATATTAAGTAAATTACGACAGAATGACTTCAACTAATTTGGTTTCCAAGGCGACATTTGTTTTTCATTCTAAATACTGTAGTTTTCAGCTTTATTTCAATTTATTTTAGTTGCCATTAGCAACATTGCTTTAAACATGACTCATCCAATCCGAATTTAGTCAGCTCTCTCTAATAAATTTCCTTGTCTCTTATTACGACCAAACAATACCAATACTTCATCTTCTCGCCTCCACCAAGCTCTTCCTCTCTCAACCCTCTTTTGTTTTTCTCTATCTTTCTCTCTCTCACTCTGTTTGTCAGGAGCTGTCAGTCAGTATAAATTACTTTTGACTCCAGGTCCAGAAAGAAAGAAGGCAAAAAGGGGGGAGGGGATGTTGGTGTTGTTTTACAAGACTAAAAGAAGAGAAGGAAAATGGTGCAAAGAGGGAGAGAGAGAGAAGTTGATCACAATGAAGTGTGATAATGATCATAATAAAACGTCTGGGTTACATATGTAACCCTCGTTCCCTGAGTAGGGTACGGAGACCAGCAGCAGATGACGACGACTGGGGTTTCGCTTAGAAAGCCTATCAACTTTGTTTCTTACAAAACGAGCCAATGGCAAATAGGCTTGCTAAGTGAAACCCCATTCGTCGCCATCCAACGGAACTCAGAGTGACAACGAAAGGGAACTTTCTAACTCTTTAACTTTGAAACAAGGTCGCTGTAAATGTGTCTGTCCACCTGTTGTCCTTTGCAGCTTTGCATCTATATTTCAGTCTTTCCTCATCATGCATAATTTCTCCATCCATTTCCTGTTTCTCCATCAGGAGAAGTCTTTTTGGTTTGTTTGTTTTGATGTGTGTTTGTGCGTGTGTGTTTCTGTGACATATAATCCCTCATGTTTGTTTTGCTCAGATACGTCTGTTCAGCTCCCCTGGCAGAGAGTGAGTGTGTGAGATGGATGGATGGATGGAGAGAGAGAGAGAGAGAGAGAGAGAGAGAGAGAGGGTGGAAAATGTCTCTGTAATCAAACTCCTCCTTCTCTCTCTCTCTGTCTCTTGCTCGCTCTCTCTCTGCCAAACAAGCTCATCTCTCTCTCCTGATGCCTCCATCTCAATCAGATCAACTTCCCAATTCCTTTTTACCTCTATTTCTCATCACTCTTTCTTTCTTGCTTGATGTACTCTAGCCATTTTTTCTCTCACTTATTTCTACTCTCTCTCCTCACCTTCATCATCTGAGAAACAGGGATGAACTGACATTTTGGGAAGTAACTTGAGCTTTCCTTGGCTCTTTGATCAGCCTGATATTTTATTAAGATCATTAAAATATTTAAGACAGACTTATTCATTATTAAAATAGCAAATTTAGCGTTTTAAAAGCCAGTAAGACAGCCGGAAATAGTGTAATTCTTCAATTGGATTGTGTTGGTATTGTGTTTTCATGATAAAAGATGATGTAGCCTGAATAACTTACAATGTATTTGGGTTTAAAAAGAGATATGAAGTTGTTGCTTTATATACAATTTCTGTTTCATAAATCTTTTGAAACAAAACAAAAAACATGCACTTAGGTGTTTTATCGTTGCTGATACACGAAGCTGATAGTTTTTGTATTCATCAATGTTCAGCAACTCCACGAGGTAATAAATAAGTTTCAAAGTTTGAGGTAAAGAAACAACAGCCAAAAACACCTGTACTCAATACATTTTCAGCTACCTTGTTTGACTGTAAAATGTTACACATAAAAGTTCATAGTACTTATAGAATGAATAGAACTGATTTATCTTTAGTATTTTTAAAAAAGTTTTAATTAACAAAAAATAAAAACTTACTGACCCCAAAACTTTGGGTGATAATATGACTCTATCTTTAACTCACTGGGGAAAAAGAAAAGAAAAACAAAAACAGGAAAAGCCACAGGAGGTCTCCTCACCCTTGAGATCACACTCATGGTTGAAATTAAAGCTCATGTTTCAGACGTCACATAGGTGGAGGAGTTAGAGAGGAAGGGGAAAAGGAGGACTTAACTCATGGAGAGAGAGATTTCCATGTCAGCAGGAAGTAACAAACCCTTTATGATATTCTTACCTCCTAATAGCTGGAATAGCAACAACCAATGAGACAGTGACCTAGAAACAAGAAGACAAGAAGAAAAACATCTTACGGCGCTGTAGCTTGGTCATAAAAACGGCAATGCTCTTGAATTACAACAAGAGATAATAATTCTGTACTGCCTACAAACAAATACACAGACAAAAACACAATTACTTGATCACATTTAAGAACGAATACGCGATATTTCCCAAGTAGAACTGTAATATTTATCGAAATATCTGTAAATAAAAGACATTTCTGTTCTGGGTGCTGCCCCTGTAAACTAGGCTGAAACTGAATATATGGACTCTCTGTCTGGACCTATTTCCTGTCTTTGGTTTCCAAAATAAGGTTTACTTCTTGCTGTGGTTGTCACTGATTCACAAAAAGAGATCTACCCATTCGCATTTCATACAGGCGAGTAAATGGCAGTAAATGTCAGATAGAGGCCATTTACTTGTGAAGCAAAGCATCTTGGGAAAAGATGCTGGAAATGGCTGTCAGAGGCTGTTTAAGTCTGTCTTATTCTGAAATTATGAGCTCTATTTTTGTGCCTAGATTACCTGGAGAACAGGGAGACAGCAGGAAAGAGAGAAAGGAGGAGAACATGTGGAGGGCGACTGATTAAGTCATACTTACACGCTTAAAAAACAGAATAAATTTGTAGCACCATCTTTCTGCAGTAATTTGGGTGTCAACAGCTGCTGCAGCCATAATGACGCACATCTGGAATGCAGCTGCAGAGAGTAAATGCCCTCAAATGATGCAGATGATCAAGGAAGCTGAACTATATGCATTATTTGACGATTTTGGTTTTTTTTAAAAGCACTGAAAATAAATGGATATTATACAGCAATATTTTCCTCAAGCTGCTCTTAAACGATGCACATTGTGAATAGCACTATACAAACAAATCGTAAAAATTTTAAGAAAAAAATATTTGTAATTTTTTTATGCAACTTTATGCACATTAGCAGCAAAGCTAGACATATGCGATTTTGAATGCAGACTGTGTTTAGGCCACATGGGACAGACTTGCACACTTTTTTTGATTGCATGTGCTCTCGAGTAACTAAGACCTCGAGTGTATATTTGGACAGGCTCTATATAACCGGAGCAACTTTTCTCTATTTTCGGATACATGGGCCAGAGTTGTATGTTCACAATTTCCTGAGAAAACCATTCCAACCAGTCTAAAATATAAATACATACAACAGACTCATTATTTAATTTAGATAATTTTGAGGGTGGAAAAATGTTACCGTGTCTTTTAATTCCATGCTTAAATTGTAAATTAGGACCCATTACCCCTAGCAAAACTGTGGCTTGTGAACACTAATATATATTCATGAGATATACATTAAGGTTTTTTTACTTTAAAAGCGAAATAAAATCCTTCACTCGCTTACCTGGTGACTCGACGAGGTAAAAGTAAATGTCCGGGTAAGACACCCCTGGCCACTGGGTGGGGTTGTTACCCCAATTTGACGCTGGGAGAATAAAGGGACATGTTTTTAAATTGGCCAAATTAAGTTTGTGTATGTATTTTTCACGCTCTATGGCAGGCAGGGTGGACATATAATTACTTGACATGTTTTATATAAATGATTTCTTAAGTTATTTACGCCTGTCGGCTGTGTACAGACGTTGGTTTTTGCCGTTATTTTGTATTGAAGTCTATGGGGAGTCTAGTTTGTTTTCCCCCCAAAAGGGGGCGGGGACAAAATTGACAGTTAAGTTCCCGGATGTGCCGGTGACTAGTGCAAGCCTGGAAGGCCAACGCGTTTTCGTTCAGAGCCAGCGTAACGTTCAGCGTAACGCGTTTTCGTTTAGAGCTGGCAAGTTTAAAAAGCTGCACTGCAAATCCTCGTCGCCAGAAAAGTCCAAAAATAGATCGTAAAAGGAAGCGTGACCGGAGATGTAAACAAACACGAGTTAATATCGGGATAGCTTTTTCCAGGTGATAGAGCTAACGCAGGAGAAAGAGTTCAAAAGAGACGCAAGTCCTGCTTTCTTCTCGACAGGTAAATCAATGTTACAGTCTTAATTACAAGGTTTTTTTTTCATTGTTTGGTTGTGTACTTTATTATATAGACAGATGAACAGGTATAGTTAAAAGTTGATGATGATATCTAATGCACGTTGGGCGTAGGCTACTTCAGAAAATATAACAAATAAATAAGGCTTACTTATTGCAATAGTTCATGTTATTCACAGTTTATTTACCTGTAGGAACACTCCACGAAGTGCTAATCCTGATATAGTTTTTTGGTACATAATACCATGAATGCAACACGTATTTCAAAACGCAAGTCACAATTCGTCACAAAAGCAAGAGCACAATTTGTCTGAATGCAAAATTTTCACTGCTAGATGGCAGCAATTCCTACACGTAATCCCTTTAAAGGGATACTTCACCTCTGGAGAGATGAATGTGTATTTAAAATGGGTCATTTATGTATAAGAAATATGAAATTATTTTTGAATTTGGAGCTTTCTAAACTGAGAAAGGCCAGAAAATGTATTTTTGGCTTATGTGGATGAAAGACAACAACTCCCATAATGCACTTACTTCTCTGCCCTAGGAGGCCACGCCTACCGGTAAAAGAGCGCAGTAGTTAAACAACAAGTCTAGGCTACTATTGAGTTTCCATGATGAGTCTGCCCGGGATTTCGAGATCACCCAAAATGTCCAGGATTTGGCTTTTGCGTTCTACAGTCGCCATTCATTATGTTTACTGTGACGAGCAGGACAAGTGAGGGCCGCGGGAGAATGACGCGAGGCCGGTGGCGTGATTACCGATGAGCGACATCTGTGAGATGCGCCGGTCTCGTTTCTCATGGAGGAGCGGGAAATTTCTTAGCAATGATAAAACACACAACAACCGATCACTTGTTTAGCGTTCATGTAAAGACTACATTCAGAATCACCAATCAGAATTAATTCAGTTAGATTGAAACAAAAGCTGTACATGTAAACAGTGAATGGCGAATGCAGAAAGCAAAAGCTGAATCCCGGCCATTTTGTACGATCTCGACAGCCAGAAACGTCCAGGAAAAAGGGGATGGTAACCCCTCCGCTTTCATACTAATTTACTCAGATTTCTCCACAGAACAAGAGCCTGCTAGCTTAGCTTCCCAAAAAGATTAGCTTCCTAATACAAAAGACGATTTTTGCGTCATCAGAGGATTTTTTCTAGACAAAAATAATTCATTCCATAATTCGAAAATACTGCAGGTTTTCTACTAATACAAAGCTTAATGCTAAATCCTGAAGTATCCCTTTCAAGTATACTGTATAACTACTAAGACTTTACAATAATGTTGCATCAAAATGCATTAGCTAATATATGAAGAGGTTTAGGGCCAAGTAATAATATAAAAAATAATATCTCGAGATTGACGAGTAAACTCATTAATTTTTGAGAAAAAAGTCGAAATACAATCTTGAGACTCATTAAATATCGAGAATAAAATCGTTGTGTTTTGAGAAAAAAATCATTAAATTTCGTTAAACTGAGATTAATAAATGCTTTAGAAGTATTGTTCATTGTAGTTCATGTTAAATTATGCAATCAATGTTAACAACTAAGACCTTATTGTAAAGTGTTACTGTGCAATTGAAGAGTTCAGATGCAAAAGCCTCTAAGTGCCATTTGAAATAATGATCATTTTTATCAAGCTTGTATATTTAAGTTCAGTAATTTCACGTAAATGGCAATGAAGATTACCTATTAATTGTCATTTAAGTGAAATTACTGAACTTAAATATACAAGTTTGATGAAAATGGTCATTTTAGAAGAAAATTTCAAATGGCATAGAGGCTTTTGCATCTGAACTCTTCAATTGTTCAAAAATAATAATACCATAATTTTTGCAGTGAGAAAGAAACAGCTAAATCACAGCCTAGCTTTTTTACTATGACTGCACAGAAATTGAAAACAGAACCTGAAATGCAATCAGCCATATGTCTTTAAAATGAATTGCGAGGTTAACACAAGTTGACACTACAAGAGTGCTATGAAGCAGGAATACATCACTTTACATTCAGGAAGGGGCTCATCCCACATGATGCCGAGCGGCGTGTGAGGCCGTCCGTTTGCTCAACAGCATTGAGCATCTGCCTTTGCTCTTGCTCCCCATTAATCAAGGCAATCAATTGATCAATTAAGTACATCACCATAGATACCAGAAGCCCCAGAGGCCAGAACAACCTTGCTTGATCCCCCTTAGTGATGTTTAACCATAGAGTAACAAAATCTCTAAACAAACTATAGAAATCATTGAACCCACTTTGTGGCTAAATCAATTGCAGAGCTCTTAAACATCTGTCATTGTGACAGCAGTAATCTAACTGTGAGGATCATGGATATGTTTGCTGCTGTCACTTTTTCTGGGACAGTGCGTCAGCTATTGTGATTCACACTGTTACAAAATTTGTTTGAGAATGTAAATGTCAGTTTAAAAATGCAGAAACAAGCTAAAACAAATACTAGCAGAATATTTATGCCAGGAAGAATAAAATTGAAATTACAGAATTGCTCGATAAAGATGATTGTTCAATAATGGTTTAGTTCCCATTACATGCTGTATTTTTGTCTTATAATTATCCCTCTATATTGTTTATATTTCGTCCTGTTAAAAAAAAAAGGTCAAATGCAAAGTTATGTTATGAAACTCTAGTCTAGATGGCACAGCAGCAGCATAGCAGATCTATTCCTCCAATACCAAACAAATCAACATTGTCATAACCATTACCATGGATAACACATCAAGAGTTGTCATGACAGTTCCACCATGTCGCCCACACACTCTTAGAAGAAATGGTTCTATTTAGAACCAGAAATGGTTCCATCCCCCGCTTCATATATGGAACTCCAAAATGGTTCTATATAGAACCATTTTTTTGGGTAAAAGGTTCTATTGGCCAAGTACAGAACCCCAGGGTTCTGTATAGAACCCTTGGGGTTCCAAATACGTAGCGCTGATAGAACCTTTTAAGGTTCTATATAGAACCTTTTCTTCTAAGAGTGCACAGTATTTATTAATAATTTGAATGAGCTTTAGTAAAAAAAAAAGAAAAATGAATAGAACTGTGTTTTGCCAATTATACTTTTTTATATAGGCTATAGGCCTATATATATATATATATATATATATATATATAGGCTATAGGCCTATATATATATATGTATAGGCTTTTGCATCTGAACTCTTCATATATATATATATATATATATATATATATATATATATATATATACACACACACACACACACACACACTGAACAAAATAATAAACACAACACTTTTGTTTTTCCCCCATTTTTCATGAGCCGAACTCAAAAATCTAAGACTTTTTCTATGTACACAAAAGGCCAATTTCTCTCAAATATTGTTTACAAATCGGTCTAAATCTGTGTTAGTGAGCACTTCTCCTTTGCTGAGATAATCCATCCACCTCACAGGTTTGGCATATCAAGATGTTTATTAGACAGCATGATTATTGCCCAGGTGTGCCTTAGGCTGTCCACAATAAAAGGCCACTCTAAAATGTGCAACTTTACTGTATTGAGGGTCTGAAAACCAGTCAGCATCTGGTGTAAACAACAGTTTCCACACGCAGTGCAACACATTTCCTTCGCATAGAGTTGACCAGGTTGTTGATTGTGGCCTGTATAATGTTGGTTCACTCCTCTTCAATGGCTGTGGAAAGCTACTGAATATTGGCAGGACCTGGAACAAGCTTCCAAACATGCTCAATGGGTGAGTGTCCAGCCAGTATGCGGGCCATGCAAGAGCCGGGATGTTTTCAGCTTCCAGGAATTGTGTATAGATCCTTGCAACAAAGGGACATGCATTATCAAGAAGCAACATGAGGTGATGGTCATTGATGAATGGCAAACACCAACCCTCATTCCAGAATCTTTCCGTCTCGACCACAGCCAGTTGCTGCTCCTCTCTGCTGCTTCAGACAAGTTCTTTACTGTGCCATGCAACTCTTGGCCACTGAATACGACGTCTCTGAGGAACCAGGTTGTAGAGTGTGCCACAAAACCTTGACAACCCACTTCCACTGGATAAACCTGGACTCTCCATCCTCACCGCTCTGCTTCAGTGGCCAGATGAGCATACCACAGTTTCTTCTTCATCAGCGTCCTCCCATGGCACTGTTAACTCTATCAGTTGAACAATGCGTGCTGATCCAGACTACAACACAATATCTGGCCAGAGGTTAGTGGTGGCAATCTCAGGTGGAAAAATAAGCCGTTGATCAAGATCAGCCAGCATTTTCCAGCTTCCAGCAATCAGCAGCTTCCAGTTGTCCTGGGCAAGAATTGGGTTTTAACACCTTTTCTTGGCGGTTGCTTGCCTGGGCAGAGGATTATTGCCTTCTGTGTGTAATGTTTTGCTAGAACATATATATATTTTAATATTTTTATTTATTTGTATTTCAGTTTCAGTTATTTAATAGCCTACTTCAATCAAAGTAGCATTTATAATTGTCATTTAATTTCCATAAGTTTTCATGTAATGATGTTTTAATCGGGAGGAGCACATTCAGATAATGAAACCTAATTAAACACATGTGGAGCACATTCAGGTAATCAAACCTAATTAGACACGAGTGGAGCACTCTGTTAATCAACCCAATAAAGGAGTCAAGAGGTATATATACAGCAAACTTGCCTCAGTTCATTGACAGTTTAACTTGTCCTAAATAGTCTTATAACAACAGGGGTAGCACTCTGGGTTCGGCCCAAAAATTCCGAGCTCAGAGCCCTTCCCCCAGACAGCACGCCAAATCTTCTCTGTTTAATTGATGTAAGTGTGAACTCGTGAAATTGGCTATTTTATATTACTTTATTTCAATTACTGAAAACTATCGTTTTTTGTAATTGTACATAATCCAACACTGATTCACAGAATCACTGTTAAAAAGGACATATTCATAGAGTCATTAGTTCGTGAATCAGACATCACTATTTGGAGTTTTGGAGTTCATTGTTGCTGCTTGCAGTAAACACAGGCGCGAGCTGTGAATACCTCACTAACATTCCCTTATTGGGTGTTATCTAAAGATAACACATTTGTTTATGCACAGAAACTTAATTCGAAGTAAGTCGCAGTAATTGTAACCAATGTCGACAACACGTAATATTGTTGTCTACTATTATATAACTATTTTAGCCATTGTACTACTCTGTTAGTTTCCTTTGCCATCCACTAGCTGCATTGCATTGGTTTGTGATGAGGAAAAGGTGCTGCCCAGAAGGTTATAAAACAGCTCCAAGAGAAGAGTTTATTGCCAGCACTTCTCTTTAGCCCTGCAAAGGTCCTCAGAGTCGCAGTAGATGTTCAGCACCACAGCTGTCAAGGTGAACAACGACATCATCTAGGTAAGCAGATGCTTAGCATTAGTGAGGCTGCAACTTATGCATTAATCTCTGGAATGTGGCAGATGGCCCATAAAGGCCATAAGGTCTTTCCCTCACTGTGGGCGAAAAGTGACCTTGCCAGTATCCCAGTGTGAGATCCAGAGTAGAAGTGAACCTTGAGTTGGAAAATGGTAGCTCGTAGCTGTCAAAATGTTGGTGCTTTCTGGTAGATGATCAGTCAGGCTGGACCAGTCTACAGGAAGCCAATTCCTTTACAATCCCAATGTCATTTTCTGCACCTGACATTGCCATGTTTATTGTTGGCATACTATGGATATTAACCAGGGATAAAAACATCTATTTGGACAGGTAAATGCTAGGACAGGGCTCTATGCGTCATTGTGTACTTTGAATATTTATGTACTATGTAGATTAGTAGTTGACATAGACTTTGTACTCCTGAGACATTTGTACCTTTTTGAACTATGGACGAAACATTTTTTAAAGTGAGCATGTGACGGAAGATGAGATTGTAATTTTTTCCTTGTTGTGACGTATATCAGAGTGAAACGGCTTCTGAAATTAGAAAAAAAATGTAGGGCGGGGCTTGATTTCGTCCTTCTGGAATTGATTGGCTGGTTCGAGGTTGGGCGTTGCAAACAAAATGGAGGCAGATTTGAATGAGGGTTCACATTCAGTCTGAGAGTCGGTGCACCGATAGCAGCACCTTCGTCGGCTCTGGCCGCACCCTTTCGCCATGGCACGTGACCGAAAGAGAAAAGAGGTCGTTTTGAGGGGGGAGGGGTATTGTATTTGTTTAAAGATTGTAAGGGTACATGAATAATAAAAAAATAATAAAGTGCACCGATAAATCATTTATAATAAACACTACAATATTACATACAAAAAGAAGATTTGTCAAATTTTATTTCATGCCGACTTTATGTACTTTTTATACTTTTTTTTGTATGTTATTTAATTTTAAATTGGTTATTGTCTTATTTTAATCAAATTATTTATTTTTTTAATTTTATTGATATTTTTGTTTTGTTTTTCAGCACTCCCTTGCTGCCCCCAAGTGTCCCTGGACCCCAGTTTTAATTAAAACCCCTGCACTAGGCGATGACCTCAATGTGTATGAAGGAAGTCTTCCACATTATCCTGCTATCCTTTCCTGCACCTGTTCTTGTTTCATGACATGCTGCTGGCAAAGAGTATGTTGGTGACACATACAAAACCTCATTCTACATCACTGCAGCAAGAAAAATAACAGGTAAAGCACATGAATATTAAACCTAGAGGGTTTTTTAGTGCATACTAAGTGTGCATACTAAGTGTGGGTAATCTAGGTGGTGCTTCAGAGCAGAAAAGTGCTTCTTTCTCTGTTAACAAGCTGAAGTATATTATGTGATGCAGTTTGTTTGCTTTCTGTTGCAACTAAAGGGGCAAAAATCAGGCAAAGTTTACAGACTTTCAGGTGTTTGCAATGAACAAATCAAACAAAAGTAATGAAATAGCTCAACAAAACAAATGTCTCAAGTTGTTTCCCCAAATTCAATTGAAAATGCAACTTTGAATGACTTATGCAATCTCACCTGAATTGAATCCCTAATGACAGCACAAATCTGCAAAACAGGCATTGTCTATCATTGGCTTCAGTAGTTGCACCAGGTGTGCTTGAGCTAGAACACATGAAATATCTGAACTGGCTCTGCCTACAGTAAAGCCTGGTGGTGCTCGTGATGCTCTGGAGCTGCTTTGCGTCCTCTGGCACTGGAAACCTGCAGCATGTGGAAGGCAAGATGGATTCATTGATGCATCATGAAGTCCTAGGAGAAAACGTCATGCCGTCAGAGAGGAAGCTGAGGCTCGGGTAAGTCTTTAAATTTTGCCAAATTTTGTAATGGGGGTTGAAACATTTTGATTAGATCTGTATTGCACTTTATACATGAATAATATCTATGATCATTTTTATGATGCACTAAAAAAATAAAATATGTATTATACTTACACTTTATATTTTACTTATTATACTTGGAGCTTAAATAACATAAAGGTAAACAGGCATAATTCAAGAAATGATAACATCAGTATGATGAAGTGCACACAAATGTTAAGGCTTTGTTGCTTGAATTGTCCCACTGACACAGAAAATCCAAGGAAAAAAGCAGAACAACAACAGAGGACAGAAGAGAAAGGGAAAGAGTGAAAGAACGATAGGAACCCAAGGTGCCTCTTTTGTTTAATTAGCTGAGCCAAATTAATTAGTAACAGAAGCTTGAATTAATTATGGTTGAAAAGAGGCAAAGAGACTGACAGTCATGGTAACGTCCCCAAAGATTTACTGTTTCAGCTTCTGTTATTGTGCAATTAGACAGTCTCTCTCTTTCTCTCCTGCTCATTACAATATAAATAACATTGCTCCCAAAATACAGCTTTTATTTCCTTTCTACTTGTGTCACGCTGTGTGTTTCTCCTCTGGATCTGTTCTTTCTGATTGGGCTCTGTAATTGGCGGTCTTTTATTTGTTTTAGTGCCTGAGTGCTTGCTGTTATTTGTTTGAGTGCCATGCATTATTGGACATGTTTGGTTTAAGTCACACCACTTTAAAGCTGGATCATGAGGACTTTGGATTGCATGACTCAATCCGCATCGGATGCTTTTGCACAGTCTCATCCCAAGACATCATATAACTGACGTCTTGGGAAGTCTTTTGACCATACGTCAACATCCGCCGTTTTAGGGTACCCTTTAACGTCAGTTAGATGACGTTATCGGATCCTAACCCTACCCCAGACCTAAACCTACCCCTAAACCTACCCCGTCAACTAACTGACGTTAAAGGTAAAGCGTCAGACGTCCCAGGATCGTCATGTAACTGACGTTAAAGGGTACCCTAACACCGTGTCCTAACTACACGCGACGCCGCGACACGCGATAAAAGGTATCTTTTCCATGTTAATCAGAGTTTTTGTCCTAACCAGACGCGACGGCGACACGCGAAGTTTCTAATTTAGAAACGGTTCCTATTTCTGCCACGTCGCGGCTGACAGAATGAAGAAATTACACTGGTTATGAATACACATTATTTATTTTTAGTTAAAAATAGGTCACTGTGCCACAAGATAACGGATAATTTACCTCAGATTTTGAAAACATGTAATATAGCGTTCAAAAGGAATTCTATGCAAACATACGACTGTACTTCAAAACAAAATTAGTCAATGAGTATATTTTGTTAATGTTTTGATTTTTAATAATGTTATTTCTTGATTTGATTATGTCCTTACCCATATTCAATGCGAGTGCGGGCCAACAGTGCACTTTCACAGAGAGACTCTGCTCACACCATAGGCTCACACGCTGTTCTGAATGTGTGGCATCTCACAGTCGCGTCGCGTCTAGTGTGGAAAGACACACTTGCTGTCGCTGGAATTTTGTCGCGTCGCAACACGGTGTAAAACGACGGATGTTGACTTATGGTCAAAAGACGTCCCAAGACGTCAGTTATATGACGTCTTGGGATGAGACTGTGTTATTTTAACTAGCTTGATCAGCCACGTCAACCTTTTTTATAGTCAAGCATGAGTAAAACATTTTTTAATTGAGTATTATTTTTAATTCCAGTTCAATTTCACAATTTGAGGTAGCAAACAGGATGCTGAATTGAACACTATAAAGTAGAATAAACATTGAAAAGTATCACATTTGAATATTGAAAGTAAAATAAAGAATTCAGTCATTGTATATCATTATACCGGTGTATAAGAGCAACATTTGTGGATAAACTTGAATGCTGGCTTGAGAAATTCTTGCTTTAAGAATGTGAAAAATATTTAAATATATTTCATCTTTTAAGGTTTATATCTCTTTGATGGATGGATGGATGTTCTAACTCATGATTTAAAAAGGAACCAATTCTTACAGTTTTTCAATTCAGTTCATGGCTAACGCACAGTTCATGAAACAATTCACTTTTTCTTTAAATATATTTTAGTCAAAAATATTCTCAAAATCAGTTCTCTTTTGTCAAAATCGAACTCTAGCCTTAGATGACACGCAAAACTAACAAATACACAGACTACTCCTCTGCCTGGAGAACAACCACAGTGAGATCAATTCAAAACACTGACAAAAACCTCTAATTGGGAATCAGGAATCGTGCAGGTCATTGACTATTACAGTATACAACATAAATGGAAGGGTGCAGATATAGTAAAATACAAAAAAAGTTCATTTTTATTACACTATAAAATTAAAAGCACAGTAGATAAAAAGCATTTGAAAAGAAAAAGTTCCAAAGGATTGAACTCTGAATGCAACAAAACACAATATACTGCATTTATTACACAGTGAAAATATAAATAAAATCACCAACCACAGCATCCTTGGCACCCTCAGCCGAAATGCATTGCAGTATTGACGACTGACCACATTTACAACAGTTCATTGGTCCTCTGACCAAAATGTTTTTTTCCCCAAGGCACAAGGCAGTCGCCTTTCGGTTCTACGAAATACAGTACATGTCAGTAGTACTTGTTACAAATCAAGTTGACAGTTTAGTTACGAGTTTGAGGGTGAAGAATGTGCTACAATGAAAGTCCTCTCAAATAAAGTATTGTGTAAATATAATGTTTGTGTGAGTAGCCTAGTGTATAAAACCCTGTAGACCAGCTTCCCTCATGGTCATTTCATGCAAGAACATGATCAACAAGAGTGCTTCATATCCCTCCCCTTTATTTTCCTCTTTCTCTCTCCCACACCATTGTGGAGATGTAATTACCTGTGGCCCCATTTAGTGTTAATATGTTGCACTATCAATTTTTCTACATACACTCTAAAAAATGCTGGGTTGTTTTAACCCAATTTTGGGTAATATGGACAAACCCAGCCATTGGGTTAAAAAATGTAATTTAAATATCTAACAATGGCTGGGTTTGTCCATATTTTACCCAAAATTGGGTTAAAACAACCCAGCATTTTTTAGAGTGTAATGGATAAATGTGAGGTATTTGAGTTTATAATGTGATGGCTTGAGTTATGATCTGTACTTGTGCTTTCTGAATCAAAAAATAGGTTGTATTGAGACTCAATGATTAAGATCTGAATGAATAGTTTGGAAAATGTGGCCAAATTAATCTGTTAGAAATCGGGAAAAACTGTCAAACAATTCAATACTGAGTGATATAGAAAAATATGTATTGTGTATGTGATTAAAAATGGACATAAAAATCCATAAACTGTGGTCGATGAACAAGTTCAAGAGCAAAGCAGCCTGGTGGAGACCTACATTTTTCCCAGATGACAGCAAATCTTGGTTGTTGTGGGTCATGCATCTGGTCCGTGTGGCAGGAGAAGGTCATGCAGTACTTATATAGGGAGATAGAGTATAAGCAATGTTGTTGGCCGTCATGTTGGCTGATTACTGGACACATTTGTGCTGTTTGCACCACTATATCTTGGAACATTCATACTGTTGAACCCTGTTGTCTTGGTTTTATAAAGGTAAATCCAACTTCGCCTGTAATAAAAATATAATTTATAGTGACTTCTAGCTAGAAGATTAGCTGAAACCGATAAAAGTACAGCACAGGAACCGGAAAATACCTAGAGCAGTCAATCAAGTGAGCACTATACTCTAGAAGAGAGTAATGTGTCTGTGTAGTGCTGATAGGACAGTCAGCACTGTGTGATGGTATCATACATCATAGTGCAGTTCTTTGATTTTTCTCTGAGGGCCTTTTTACACCTGGTCACTCCATGCGTTTTTACTGATCTCACAGCAATCTTGATTTGTTTAAACGGTTCCATTTACACTTGGCCATATGTGTCTCCACAAAATGAATATAAATCTTTAATTCCCGCTCTATATGCAAATTTAACGGCGTTCATATCAACGAAAGCCACAGATAAACAAGCTGCATTTTATTTATCATCAGCTAATTTCAAGATCAAAAAAGAGAGAGAGGCATCAGTACTGGTTAGATCAGATGATTGTGTGTCTGTGACTTACTTTCAGTTTCATTCATGGCATGATGTAAAAAGGCCGTGAGATTTTTGCCAAGCTCAGTAGGCCTAGTTGATTTTTGCAAAACAAATTGGCGAGTGATTGAATCTTTGAAAGGTTCCACAAAAAGTGGCTTTAGAAGTCAATATATTGTTTGCAGTGTTAATTGCTTTATTTTATTTTTTTAAATAATTTATTGGATTTATGGCAGCCAAAGTAAATATGTTATGGCAACCATTTTTTTATTTGTTTCAAATGAGCACTGCATCATCACAATTGTTAACAATATCTGTTTCCTGTTCGGTGTGAAGATCAGCTACCATCTCACAACTTTGCAAAAGATCTGTTTTTGGAGGAGAAACTAAGAGGTTGCTCAGTGTTTTTTTTTTTTTTTTTTTTTTTTTTTTTTTTTTCAGCTCATCTCAGTGTGAATTTCTGGGACCTTATCATAGCCTGAGGAATAGCAACACGTCTTTTATGTTGAATTAGAATTTAAATGTTTTATCTCACAAGGAACATGGGCTTTAAGAGACTTTCACAAGCGTATTTAAAAATTTCACCCATGGCTTTATTTACAAGACTAGTAAAAGTAGGAATTACAGACTTGAGTGAAAGTAAAGCAGAGAAAAAAAGTGACACTGGGGAAAAAAATAGGTTAGATAGGCCTAGTTATAGTGAAAAATGTGTGGTTACCAAAGGAATAACAGGGTTATTTAAAGTGTAACTTCGTAGATTTTCACCCCCTTTGTACTGTTACAATGTCTGATGTATGAATGAACAATGTTTACTCTTTCTCTGTGTAACCTTAACAGAGAAATTCATGTTTATTTGCTTATGTAAACATGAATTCATATATATATATATATATATATATATGTATATATATATATATATATATATATATGTGTGTGTGTGTGTGTATATATATATAATGATTTATAACTAACGATTTCTGTTTTATTTTGTTTTTTCTGTCAATTTGCAAATATGCCTAAGAGTATTGATGTGATGAAACTCTTGATTGTGAATAACCCAACTTTTACCCTTTAAATTGCATTACGCATAATTCTCTATTTCTGTGGCTAGCTGCATCCTAACCGCACGTTGAAGCAGAGGGTTGCAACTGTTTCACAGCCTCATATTTTCTATTACGCAGCATGTCATAAACGATACGCAGCCGGCTCCTGCAGAGACACAGTTTTTATCTGCAGGCGTGTTAGCCAGTGTTAATATGCTCAAAGCTCACTTTCCTAAAGCATCATTTCCCGCCGGTGGTTGTAAAAACCTCAGTGACTGAACCTCAGCAGAGGTCATATGCAAGTGAGAACAGCTACATTTTAGAAAGTCTAAAACTGAATCTCAGAGCTTAATTTCTTAATTTGACATTCCATATGAGCAATTTAACCCATCAAGATAAAACCTTGAATTAAAGTCGATTTATTCAGGTCATGAAACAAGAAACATAAACTAAACATGGAAGTTACTAGCTTAGTTGATTGCTTATTAATTTATCTATCAATCCACACAGCAATGTCCTGGCAGCCACCTAGCAATGTCTAAGTAACCTAACCAAGGATGTTACTAAAGACTTTTTGTTGATCATTTTCTGCTCCGCCTACAGTCTCATTAGTCCAAAATTACACTTTGCATATTTTTTTTTCACTTTCATTGTGGACAAACATATGATTTCTAGCTGGAATCTTGTTGATGCTGAAAAGAGTTTCTGATTTTTGTGCCCAGTTTGGGTCTCACTGTCTGGTTTAGGCTAGATTTGTCTGCAGAAAAATTGCCAAAAGCAAGCAGAGGAGCGAACACCCCACATTTAAGATTCGGTTACACTGTGATCTCTTTAGTGTCCATTGAGATCCTGTTATTTTCTCTTCTAGCTCCCTGTGTCCTGCCTACACACGCACAAGCATACACCTCAGCCTGCTTGTAGTCTCTCTGTCTCTTTCTCTTGCACATACTTTAGGCCTGTTAAATATTTTGTCTGAGATTAAGTTTGACGTTTAAAGAGAGAATCCATGTCTGAACCAGAAAACCTGCTTCTGCCAGTATTTTGATTGAGCCAAAGGATTCAGATAGAGCTCAGACACAAAGACCAAAGATCTCTCTGTCCAGCCATCCATTTATCCATCCATCCATACATATCCAGCTCAGACACAAAGACCATCTCTCTGTCCGTCCATCCATCCATCTATCCCTCCATCTGACTGTCCATCCAACAGTTCGTCTGTCCATCCATCCATTTATTCATCCATCCATCCATACATCCATCCAGCCATACATCCTTCCGTCCATCCATCCATCTGACTGACAGACAGTGTGATAGTCTTTTTACCTGAGCTCTATCTGAATCCTTTGGCTCAATCAAAATACTGACAGTAGCAGGTATTCTGGTTCAGACTTCAGGTATCTGTCAATCTGTCCATCCATTTATCCATCCATCATCCGTCTGTCCAGCCATTCGTCCATCCATCCTTCCACCCATCCCAAGGTTAGCACAGGCAAGCACCTCTTACGTTGTAAACTACGTTGTAAAATGTAAACATCCAGTTCTCTCTGTGACTCATTCTAATGCATTTGACTCCCTTTCCTCTTAGTTACCTCATATTTGTTATTCTGTGTTTTTATCAGAGTGTTCAGAGTCTTTAACCAATAAATACCTGTAGATGGGTGAAATCATGCGAAAAAATAAATTTTCCTCAGTTGGAACCCACTAAACTAAACCGCCGTCAAACTCA
This sequence comes from Cyprinella venusta, assembly GCA_038021265.1. NCBI lineage: Eukaryota > Metazoa > Chordata > Actinopteri > Cypriniformes > Leuciscidae > Cyprinella > Cyprinella venusta. The sequence continues at coordinate 42,138,982 of CM075863.1, forward strand.
TTTTATTTCTTTGTCTAAAGGTCACTGTCTCCACCACTGGGCTGACCCAGATAAATTCAGTTGTGTGTATTAGCCATTATTTGACTGCAAACTCTGAGGCGGTTTCCTCAAAATTTCCTTCCCTTCCAAAGCTACTGACCCACATTACAAACACTGGATTTCATTGAAGGTTTTGTTGCAGCAATTCCCGAAAATTCCCAAACTCCTACCGCGCATTAAACCCCAGAACAGAAGGCCCTCGTTTACATCACCCACTCTGAACACACATTTCTGACACATTTAACAACTCAAATTCAGTATTTGCTTCATTATTTCAGCATCCTGAGAATTCTGCAATTCTCAGGTCTTCTTTTCTGAGCTATGTATGTGCTCCTTCCTGCATATATTACTTGTTGTTAATTAATTTAGGTGCACTGATAATTAGAAAGCAGAGAAAATTCACTTCTTAAACATGCGCGCACACACACACACTCACACACACACTCATCTGCGAGACAGGCAGGTATTCTTAACACTAACAGGAGCACAGCTATTTTCAGCTCATTCAGTTCCTGCCTGGCTGCTCTGGTAACACAGACACAGAGAGAGAGAGAGAGAGAGAGAGTGAGAGGTGCTGGCACAGTCAAGTCCTGATAGAATACATTATTTTTTTTAAGACTGAGTGATAACCTAGGTGGAATTGCATCATATGTTTCTGTATTTACTGCTGGCATATCTGCTGTCAGTGATGTTATCCAAAAGAAAGTATTCAAGATATCCAGTTAACAAGGTCAATTAAATATTTTACAACGCCTGATGTTGCTAATTAAAAATAATTATGTTATATGTATATGTGTGTGTGTGTGTGTGTGTGTATATATATATATATATATATATATATATATATATATATATATATATAATAACCAGTGTAGTAATTAGTTACTGTAATTTAATTACTTTTCCCTTGAAAATGTAAAGTAAGGGATTGCTCTTCATTTATCTGTAATTTAATTACAGTTACTTCTGATGTAATTGAGGTAAATACTGTGTATGGATCAATCCGATCTCACAGATATTCGTATGCATTTTATGAGGTGTCTAAATTGTACGACGGCACTCGTATGAATTATTGTAAAATATGTATGAAAAAAGTGTGAAATGTAATGAGATCAGACATAAAACAATAGTGGGTTTAACATCAAAATGCATTGTCTGATGTTTTATAATGTAACCTTCTCCACCTTGGTCAGTTTAAGGATAATTCATGCAATTTTATAGTATTTATTTGAAAGAATTAAAACAGATGTTTAGCCTTGTATTGTTCAGCTGGTTGAGATTGATATGGGATTTTGAAATTAATTAGTAATGAAATAGTTTTTAGAGAGAGTATTTAGTACAGTAATCTAATTACACTGTTGAAGAGGTAATAAATTACTTTTTTAGAGCAACTTACCCCACACTGTATATAACATATGCGTAAAAGCTGCACAGCTGTAATTATATCATTGCTTCATATTTGCAACCTATAATATATACAATTACTTGTATTTGTATTTATTTTATTAATGCATATTATTTTTATATGTATTATTAAATAATTATATTTTAAAATAATATATTGTTATAATAAGCCATACTTGACAAAATCTGTGTTGTTACCATGCACAGACAATAATTCAGATGAATCCCTCAATTGGTAAGATGAGAAAACATACTTAAAATGGGGCATGCGAGCAGCTCCACTGTACGTAAGTACAGTATACAAGATTTTCCTGCTGGAAATTTGATTTGAGTCAAATTTCCAGCAGGATACCACGCATGCAGAATGTTAACTTGTATTGAGCCTGGAACATTCTTTTAATCTTCGCACTGTTATATCCATCAGAGGCCTGCGTGACTGGAGTGTTTTAATCCTACAGCGCTGCACTGCAGTGAGCCCTGTTTATGTTTGGGTTTTGAGTTTACATGCTGTGACGTCACCACCTCGGCGTACAAAGCCTGAGCTGGCTCCCCCGCCGTGACGGCCTATAACATCAAAGAATTCACTGAGGCAACACGGCATCCGGCGTGAAGCAAGAGAATTTCTGGGGGATCCAGATACAGATTGTGTGTGTGTGTGTGTGTGTGTGTGTGTGTGTGCATGTTTGTGTGAAGGACTGGAGATGGGGTGATTGGGGAAATGTGCATATCAGCAAAGAAACATCAGTTTATCGTAGATCTGGTGGGAACACAGGAGAAAACCGCAGAGAGAATTATGCCGATTATGGATATGTCCCGAGGTTCCAAAATCTATGTGCATTGCCGTAGTGTTTCATGGGTGTTTAAAAATAAAGGTTCTTTATTGGCATGTTCCATGATTCTTTATAGTGGAAAAGGGTTCTTTAGATTAAATTCTTTACACTAAGAAAAAATGGTTCTTTGAAGAACTGTTAACTGAAAGGTTCTTTGGGAAATATTACTGTAAAAAAAGTAACTTTTGGGACCTTTATTTTTAAGAGTGTATGACCTTTATTTTTAAGAGTGTATGGGTATTTTTGGCCCTGGTGACAATGTGCCAACTCTCATTTATTTGATTTGACTACTGTTTAACTCTGTATACACATCATCAGACTTCTGTCATTGTTTCCGAAAGCCATAAAAATTAGTCATTTCCAGCACATCTCCAATCACCTGATTCCTTTGTTTTGCTTTGACTAATTTTATCGCTTGCATCTTATGCATCCTTAATACACAAAAATAAATAATATGTTCACACTTTATGCATAGTTCGACAGAATTACAGCTTGATAGTAAATTATACACAATATTAAGAGAACAAAATTGCATTAAGAGTAAAAACAAAACAACAGATAAACGGGTGTATAAGTAATTTTATTATTATATTCTGAAATAATGTAAAATAGTGGTGAATAAAATGAACTGTTTATAAAAATTATGTAAACAATATTTTAGTTCCACGCACTCCATAACAATTTTTTTAAGAGTATTCAGAACATGAAAAATGTAAGTATGAACAAATTATTGTGTCATTATTATAAACAACATTTATAAGCACCAAGCCTAATCAAATTTATTTAAAGTACAACTAAAAAATACCAATGTGTGGGGAAAAAATAATCAATAGACTACTAAAGGGAGGGTAAAATCTTAAGAATCAGTCATTAAAAAAACCCACATTGATCATCCCATCCGTGCAAATTATGGGAGAGGGAATATTGCTTCCTCTTTTACAGCACTAAATAGAGTTCATAAACAAGTGGCATTGGGAATAAAACATACACTTTAAAACAAGAGAAACACAGTTGAGAGCTTTTTCTGAGGTCTTAAATACCTCTGTCATACTCATAACTTGTTTTTCTTGTTATAAATGATGGTGATTCTTTGTTGCCTTTTAATTTATACAAATTACGAGAAGGAAAAAAACATTGATGAGAGTGAGAAATGATCTTTAGAGACTGGCCATAGGCTTACTTGTCAAAATGGTCCGTGAATTACACTTTCTGCATTAAAGTTGATTTTTCAGAGTGTTTATTGTGCCTGCTGTATTGGTTAAACCAATTCTGTGTTGTTGTCCAGATGCTGTGTCCTAGTAAAATGTACAACTCCAGCATTTCTCAGTCCAGTTACATCATGGGCATCCATGTGTCGGACTAAGTAACTGTCTGTCCTGCCCTCAGGAAAATAACTGCTTAGATGAGTCAATATTCACTGTCAATGTATGTCGCTGTGATATCAAGCCTCATATTCTGAATCACTGTTTAAAGTCAAATGGAATAAGGAAAGTCAGTACTGAATGTAAGTTATGAGGAGCGCTTGAAATGTGCTGTACCTGGAGAGCTTGCTGGTCACCCACCAGTGGAATAATAGAATTCCTCTTGTGTGTGTGTGTGTGTGTATGTGTGTTAACTAGTTTATTTGTTTTTTGTTTGTTTGTTTTTTGTATCTGGCAACGCAGTATTTGATGCTTTTTAAGCTTAGTAGTTGAGGCTTTTTCAATAGCACACACAGAGATGTGCTGTTGAATGCCATCTAAAACGATTTGAATATAACAGCTGCATCTGTAGTGAAAAGCATTTATATTGATCTGCTCTTAGATGTAGGAAAAACACTGCTCACAATTTGCAGAATCAAAACTCACAGATTGTTTATGTAGACTGTGAGCTTGGGTATGGGTATTCATATTCAATATATTCATCTTATTAGTTTTTCAAAAGCCGATTCTTACACTCTAAAAATGCTGGGTTGTTTTAACCCATGGGTGAAATATGGAGAAACCCAACTATTGGGTTAAAATTGTCATTTAAAAATGTAACCCAATGGCTGGGTTTGTCCATATTTTACCCAAAATTGGGTTAAAACAACCCAGCATTTTTAGCGTGTAAGACCTTTTTTCTCTGATCTTCAACAGGAAAACATCTTTTGATTGTAACAGTGTTAAATAGTTTTTGAGAGAGAAATGTTACTTTTTTAAAATGTTTCTTACAAACTTAATACACAAAACGTAAAAGATACTACTAGTTTTACGGGTATCTGTGTTAGTTTCTGTTGTGGGTGGGTTTTGCTCATGTATGGTTCGGTTTCTGTGTTTGTAGTTTGTTTGAGTTGGTCGCTCATTGTTTGATTATCATTATCACCTGTGGATTGTTTTGTCGATTGGTTTGTTCAGGGTACAGTGTATTTGTATTTAACACTACTAATTTTAGTGGGAGTTACTCAGTTTCCACAACACAAGGTATAGTGCACTGCAAAGAAAATGGTATAGAAACAATTTTCACGCAGAAATGTCTTGTACAAAATACTTTTAATTTAAATACAAAGCAACAGCAAATAACTTTGAATACATTTTTGAAGTTGAATAATTGAAATAGTATTTTCTTGTAAAACCTGATCCTATAATGTCTGTTTTATTTTCAAAATATTTTTTACAGTGTATGTGAGTGATTAAATGTGATTAAATTAAACTCAATTAAAATGTATGGAACCTCCGTCCACAAAACAGCTAAAATCAAATTAAACATTTAATGTTTATGTTAATTCAATTTTTTTTTGTTATTTCATAATATATCATGTGTTGCATGGGTTTAATGTGTTTAGGTGAGTTAGGTCTTAATGAGTTTGATACTGCATGTGTGGGGAGCTTGTTGCCCATGTTGACCGTGTGCATGTATTTTGTATTCAACCGTAACGTTGGTCACGGTGTTCCTGCTGTTTCAAATAAACATGCAGTACTTTTACAACTAAAGTCACACATGCGTGAACAAACTCTGTCCTCTGTGTGCATATGTGTGTTTATCTCGTTGGCCGTGACTGAGGTGGGTCATGCCAGTCTCAGGAGAAACCCATATGGCTCCTGCCCTGCGGTGGTCCCCCTCGGGTCAATGTCACAGAACTTTCTAAAAGACAAAGTAGTGAACAGAAGGACAAATTAAACTTTAATGGAAAATAAAAGCTTACGGACCCGAACGAGATTTGATTAGCTTAATTGCAATAGCAATTATTTTTTACAATTATATATATTTCATCTAAAACTAGATTCACTTGCAACTCCCAAAAATGTAATTAAAATGAACTGAAGCAACACAGTTCTTTTCATACTTAAATTAATCCTGTGTGAATTCTTTTTTTTTTTTTTTTTGACGATGTTAGATTTGTAGTTCCCAGCATGCTGTGCACAAGACTGGATTGGGAGAGTAAATGCTGAAATAAGTCCTATTTTATGTGTTTTTGAGTGTTTAGTTTTCAGTATGATGATGTTTTTGGGGTTAGCATTGAGCAGAAGAGTGTAGCTGGAGCTTAGCTTGAGGGGAACTATCCTTGAAAATGAGGGTGTCGAGTGATCATTATACTTCATTCAGGAGAAAAAAGGGTAATTTCTATACGTTCTAATATATACTTGCTAGTAGTTTAATCAACTGATTATTTTATTTACACCACAGGAACTTTTTTTAAATTAATTACTAATTTTAATTTTACTTTATCAAGTTATTGAACAAGTATATTTTTACTGCAAATAAAACAGTTAATTACCTGTTTTTAGAAATCACGAAAAATCATGGTTAATTCTAGGAAATATTAAACTAATGTGCTTGTCGTCAACATTTGAAGTGGATCAAAAAAAGTTCGTCAGAGTTGTCTGACAAGAACGGGTATTGTAAAATTCATAACTTTGATGAAAGGTTTTGATCCACTTCAAATGTTGACTACTGTATAATACATACATCTCTTTAGTGCTTTTTTGTTGTTGGATGTGGTGGTGGTGTTGTTTTGTAGTTAGAAAAGCTATATGCTCTTGTACTCGGGAGAGACTTAAAGGAAAAAATGACACAATATATTAAAAAATATGCTTGTTATGGTGCGAAAGTGTATGTCAGTGAACTTAAGAATCTGAAAAGTCATAAGAGATTGTTGTGAGGGACAAGAGATGAGAGAAATCTATGGAGAGAGATTAGAAGCCAAAGTGGAAGAGACACGAGTACATGCACTCAAGCATGAGACTCTCGCTTTCGTTTCTATTTATTCAGTTCATTTCTGACAGTGGCAGAGAGACAAAGTATTTCTGAGAACGTTCAAACTCTCTCTAACCGACAGTCAGACATGAGATCTCCAGATAAGGCTGGAATTAAACCCTTGGAGAAGCTTAGTTCTGCTTCGACCCACTTAAGATGGGACATCACATGCAGTCAGAGCGAGTGTGAGACATCATGTCTGGACATTATGATGAAACACCAAAAGAGTCTCGGGATCGGCTGAGCGGGAGCTAAAACTGGCTATATGACATCATCACCATCTCAAATTAAAGGGACAGTTCTGATTTGAAAAGTCACTTGTTTACTCTCTCTTATGTCATTCAAACCTCTATGATTGTGACCTTTCTATTGCGGAACATAAAATGAGATGTTTTAAACAATGTGCATGCTACATGTTCCCATACAATAAAGACGACAAATCCTGGAAACTTTATTGTCTTTATTGGATTTACTTTTTAATTTGTAAAATTTACTAGCCATTTTTGATTGAAAAGTAACATCAAATGAAATGTAAAATCCAATCATCTTTGTTTTATTCACAACTTAGAATTTATTTATTTTTTTGTTTTAAATTCTAGCTCTCAAATCTCATTTGCACGTTAAGTTAGCCATAGAAATTTAAAACAGCTCGAATGTGAGTAAATTATGACAGAATTAACATTTTTGGGTAAACTGTTCCTTTAAAAGGTGATATTATTATTTTTTTTTATCTCTAGCTGTTTTCGTTACCTATTTTATGCAAATTTGGGGATGTTGCGCAAAAAATGCTGGATGGAAAAGACATCTGTCTGGGCTGCAAATAAATTCTAAAAATTTAGACTTTAGATTTAGATTTTAGGCGGATAGATGGTTTTATCCAATAAGAATACATGTGCATAAACTAGAATGGAAACACATTTACAGAATAAATCCCTTGATGCACAACAAATACTCACTTTCATTGTTTCTGACTTAAATTATGACATAATTTTAATAAATTTTTAGCTAGCTGTGTGATTTGTATACAGTGCATCCGGAAAGTATTCACAGCGCTTCACTTTTTCCACATTTTGTTATGTTACAGCCTTGTTCCAAAAAACTGATTCAAATTATTATTTGCCTAAAAATTCTACAAACAATATCCCAGAATGCACAAGCCACGCATTGAATTGATCCCGACCATCTCTGGAAACACATTCCTCGAGAGAGGATGGACTCTTCACCACTCTTGATTTGCCCATGTTGAGAGGTGACGGGCTGGTGTGGGTTTGCTTATAGCCCCCCAGCTCAGCCGCCATGTGTTGGACTTTACCCCGGTGAACGAGAGGGTCGTTTCCTTGCGCCTACGGGTCGGGGATAGGTCTCTCACTGTCGTGTGTGCCTACAGGCCAAAGGGCAGTGTAGAGTACCCGGCCTTCTTGGAGTCTCTGGGAGGGGTGCTCGAAAGTGCTCCGACTGGGGACTCTGTCATTCTACTGGGGGACTTCAACGCTCACGTGGGCAACGACAGTAACACCTGGAGGGGCTTGATTGGGAGGAATGGCCCCCCTCGACCTGAAACTTGAGTGGTGTTCAGATATTGGACTTCTGTGCTTGTTAAAGTTTGTCCATAACGAACACCATGTTCAAGCATGAGGGTGTCCACCAGTGCACGTGGTACCAGGACACCGTAGGTCGATGATCGACTGGTCGTTTCATCTGACCTGCGGCTGTATGTCTTGGACACTCGGGTGAAGACAGGGGCGGAGCTGTCAACTGATCACCACCTGGGGGTGAGTTGGATCCGATGGCAGGCAAGGAAGCTGGACAGACTTGGCAGACCCAAGCGTACTCTAAGAGTCTGCTGGGAACGTTTGGCTGAGTCTCCTGTCAGAGATATCTTCAAATCCCACCTCCGGCGGAGCCATGACCAGATCCCGAGGGAGGCTGGAGATATTGAGTCAGAGTGAACCATGTTCTCCACCTCCATTGTTGAAGCGGCTGGTCGGAGCTGTGGCCGTAAGGTCTCCGGTGCCTGTCGAGGTGGCAATCCCTGAACCCGGTGGTGGACACCAGAAGTAAAGGATGCCGTCAAGCTGAAGGAGTCCTATCGGGCCTGGTTGGGTTTTGGGACTCCTGAGGCAGCTGATGGGTACCGGCAGGCCTTGCGGACTGCACCCCGGGTGGTTGTGGAGGCAAAAACTCGGGCCTGAGAGGAGTTCGGTGAGGCCATGGAGAAGGACTATTGGCTCAGATTCTGGCAAGCTGTCCAACTGGCGATGTCGTCGGACGGTGGAAGGAACACTTTGAGGATCTCCTCGATCCCACCGTCACGTCTTCTGGTGAGGAAGAAGAGGCAGAGGGCTCAGAGGTGGACTCGTCCATCACCCTACCTGAGGTTACCGAGGTAGTCAAGAAACTCCTTGGTGGCAAGACACCGGGGTGGATGAGATCCACCCTGAGTACCTCAAGTCTCTGGATGTTGTGGGGCTGTCGTGGCTGATACGCCTCTGCAGTATCGCGTGGCGGTTCGGCAACAGTGCCTCTGGGGTGGCAGACCGGGGTGGTGCTCCCTCTTTTAAAGAAGGGGGACCGGAGGATGTGTTCCAACTACAGGGGGATCACACTTCTCAGCCTCCCTGGAAAAGTCTATGCCAGGATACTGGAGAGGAGAATACGGCCGATAGTGGAACCTCAGATTCAGGAGGAACAGTGTGGTTTTCGTCCGGGCTGTGGAACACTGGACCCTTCCAGATTCCCTCCCAGAAACATCTTGCATGATAGCGTTCACCAGGCCTCTGAATGCAAGATAACATGATAGTGTTGGTTGCACTTTGTCTGCTTGCTCTGAGGCACAAATCAAGGAATCAAGGAAGAGTTTCTTCCCCCAGAAAGGAGAGTAAAGGAAAAGTCAAGGAAAACTTTCTTTTTGGAGCAACTTCCATTTTTATTGCAGATATTTGGCGCTCATTTCTGAGGAAAACATGGGTATGAAATGCTTCTTTATTTGCAAATTAATGTTTTATATGATAATCCAATTTTGTTTAAAATAAGTGAAATTCTGAACTTTGGAAGGAAACATAGCTAATGACATGATTGTTTAGATAGATATCAATCTTGCTGTTTGCAATCTGGTGTTTCCTCTAGTCTATTATAACGCCCCACCATTGACATTTCAGATAAATGACAAGCCATTTAACAGAACAGGATGGAGTACCAAGAGAATCCATCATAGGACTCTATGTGGGGATTAAGTTTGTTAAACTGCTTATTTCTATTCTGAGATGTACTTTCAGAACCTTTCTGGGTCATGTTTACGTGTGCACCAAGACGTCGGGTTGTCAGATCGAGGGTCTGTCACAGTCATAACACAAAAACACACACACACTCTTGCGACCGCAAGTGTGTGAGAGTATTGGCGACGTCTCCGCAGAGGTCACACCTCCCGCAGTGACAGTGTTAGCTGGAGAGAATGAGTCAGTGAATGAGTGTAACCGGGTTGACTTCAGGCGCCCTTTCTCCAGTGAAGCATTCAGTCGCAATGCTACATGCTCAAAAATGGATAAGAAAGCTGTCATTTAAGGAAGTGTGAACGTGTTTTTCACTCACAGACCCTCAAATATCATCCCCTTGTGAGGGACTCCCTTTCTAAAATCATTTATTCTCTTTGAGAAAATGTGTTTTATAATGTTCAAACAATATGTTGTTTGAACAATTAAATTATTACATTTTAATATTATCATTCTGAAAGGCAAAACAAATCTTCAAGTGAAATGTCTTGATTTATGAGAAAAAAAGGATTGAAAATGTTTTCCATTCACGTACTCAATCGACTTGGTATAAAAGCTGGGGAATAATCTCACTATCTTTCTTTAAAAATAGCATAGCAACATGTTATTTGAAACTAAGAATAGAAGAAGTTGGGCTTACTGAGTTTTAATGTGCTGGGGAAAATAATCTTGAAGAAGGACCTGTTTGTCTTGTCTCACAAAGGAGACTGTAGCCTACAATTCATCACAAGCAGCAAATGAGGAAAAGTGTCCCATGCTGCCGCACTCTATTGTCTTTATTCCATTCTGGAGGAAAGTACCAGAGAGCTGATGGAAAGCAGTGTTACGTTGTGTAACGTCTCCATCTTGTGTTTTTCTAGGGCAGTACACTTTTAAAGAAATGCCCCCTTTCTCGTGTTCTCAGACCAAATCACATGAAATGGATCATCCGTTTGGTCTACGTAATCTGAATAAAATACCTGTCTTTCTGCCTGTGATAAGAGATGTTCTCTTAAAAGAGTAAGTTTGATTGCACAAAGTAGAGAAAATTATTTTTTAAGAATAAATACAGTAGGCAAAATACAAATAATGTTGTATTATGGATGTATTTATTAGGCTACTTGACTGTCTTGACAACATTTAAATTATTGGTATTCAGATTTTCATGCTATTGTTAGATTTTTACTTTAGTCTAAAAACGTTATGTATTAACAGTAGGCTATTGGTAAAATATGTAATTTTTTTCAAAATTAAAGCTGTAGTCAGTAGCTTTTTGGGGGGTTAAAAATTATCCAAAATACATATTTGAGAAAATACATAACCAGCCAGTGTTCAAAACTATCTGCAAGCCTTAGCTCGATTCAAAACGGTAAACTTGTAATAAATGTTCCATTTATTTATGAATATCTCAATTATAAATATCTGAATATCTCAGCTCTGGAAGGGTTTAGAACCATTTTTGCGCGCTGGTTGAAGTCTCGTGGCCCTCTGTCAGAATCCAGAGTTTCAAGAAGATCAGAGGGGGTCAAAATTTCGGCCAAAAAGAAAAAACGACAGTGTTACGGAGAGGTTTAAAACTTCGACCGAAGAAAAAAAACAACAGTGTGACCCCTTACATTTTTTTTTTTTGGCCGCAATTTTGACCCCCTCCGATCTTCTTGAAACTCTGGATTCTGACAGAGGGCCACGAGACTTCGACCAGCGCACAAAAATGGAGGCTCTAGACCCTTCCAGAGCCGAGATATCGAAGGTCAAAATTTGGACCCGAAAAAAAAACATAAGAGGTAACACTAATTTTTTTTTTTGGCCGAAATTTTGACCCCCTCCGATCTTCTTGAAACTCTGGATTCTGACAGAGGGCCACGAGACTTCGAACAGCGGGCAAAAATGGAGGCTCTAGACCCTTCCAGAGCCGAGATATCGAAGGTCAAAATTTGGACCCGAAAAAAAAAAACATAAGGGGTAACACTGTGTTTTTTTTTTTTTTTGGCCAAAATTTTGACCCCCTCCGATCTTCTTGAAACTCTGGATTCTCACAGAGGGCCACGAGACTTCGACCAGCGCGCAAAAATGAAGCCTCTAGACCCTTCCAGAGCCGAGATATCGAAGGTCAAATTTTGGACCTGAAAAAAAAACATAAGGGGTAACAGTCATTTTTTTTTGGCCGAAATTTTGACCCCCTTCGATCTTCTTGAAACTCTGGATTCTGACAGAGGGCCACGAGACTTCGACCAACGCGCAAAAATGGAGGCTCTAGACCCTTCCAGAGCCGAGATATCGAAGGTCAAAATTTGGACCCGAAAAAAAAACATAAGGGGTAACACTGTCATTTTTTTTTTGGCCGAAATTTTGACCCGCTCCGATCTTCTTGAAACTCTGGATTCTGACAGAGGGCCACGAGACTTCGACCAGCGTGCAAAAATGGAGGCTCTAGACCCTTCCAGAGCCGAGATATCGAAGGTCAAAATTTGGACCCGAAAAAAAAAACATAAGGGGTAACACTGTAATTTTTTTTTTTTGGCCGAAATTTTGACCCCCTCCGATCTTCTTGAAACTCTGGATTCTGACAGAGGGCCACGAGACTTCGACCAGCGCGCAAAAATGGAGGCTCTAGACCCTTCCAGAGCCGAGATATCGAAGGTCAAAATTTGGACCCGAAAAAAAAAACATAAGGGGTAACACTGTGGTTTTTTTTTTTTGGCCGATATTTTGACCCCCTCCAATCTTCTTGAAACTCTGGATTCTGACAGAGGGCCACGAGACTTCGACCAGCGCGCAAAAATGAAGCCTCTAGACCCTTCCAGAGCCGAGATATCGAAGGTTAAAATTTGCACCCGAAAAAAAAAACATAAGAGGTAACACTGTCATCTTTTTTTTTGGCCAAAATTTTGACCCCCTCCGATCTTCTTGAAACTCTGGATTCTGACAGAGGGCCACGAGACTTCGACCAGCGCGCAAAAATGGAGGCTCTAGACCCTTCCAGAGCCGAAATATCGAAGGTCAAAATTTGGACCCGAAAAAAAAAACATAAGGGGTAACACTATGGTTTTTTTTTTTTTGGCCGATATTTTGACCCCCTCCGATCTTCTTGAAACTCTGGATTCTGACAGAGGGCCACGAGACTTTGACCAGCGCGCAAAAATGAAGCTTCTAGACCCTTCCAGAGCCGAGATATCGAAGGTCAAAATTTGGACCCGAAAAAAAAAAACATAAGGGGTAACACTGTCATTTTTTTTTGGCCAAAATTTTGACCCCTCCGATCTTCTTGAAACTCTGGATTCTGACAGAGGGCCACGAGACTTCGACCAGCGCGCAAAAATGGAGGCTCTAGACCCTTCCAGAGCCGAGATATCGAAGGTCAAAATTTGGACTCGAAAAAAAAAACATAAGGGGTAACACTGTCTTTTTTTTTTTGGCCGAAATTTTGACCCCCTCCGATCTTCTTGAATCTCTGGATTCTGAAAGAGGGCCAGGAGACTTCGACCAGTGAGCAAAAATGGAGGCTCTAGACCCTTCCAGAGCCGAGATATCGAAGGTCAAAATTTGGACCCGAAAAAAAAAACGTAAGGGGTAACACTGTCGTTTTTTTTTTTTGGCCGAAATTTTGACCCCCTCCGATCCTCTTGAAACTCTGGATTCTGACAGAGGGCCACGAGACTTCGACCAGCGCGCAAAAATGGAGGCTCTAGACCCTTCCAGAGCCGAGATATCGAAGGTCAAAATTTGGACCCGAAAAAAAAACATAAGGGGTAACAGTCATTTTTTTTTGGCCGAAATTTTGACCCCCTTCGATCTTCTTGAAACTCTGGATTCTGACAGAGGGCCACGAGACTTCGACCAACGCGCAAAAATGGAGGCTCTAGACCCTTCCAGAGCCGAGATATCGAAGGTCAAAATTTGGACCCGAAAAAAAACATAAGGGGTAACACTGTCATTTTTTTTTTTTTGCCGAAATTTTGACCTCCTCCGATCTTCTTGAAACTTTGGATTCTGACAGAGGGCCACGAGACTTCGACCAGCGCGCAAAAATGGAGCCTCTAGACCCTTCCAGAGCCGAGATATCAGAGAGCCAAAATTTGGACCCGAAAAAAAAAACATAAGGGGTAACACTGTAATTTTTTTTTTGGCCGAAATTTTGACCCCCTCCGATCTTCTTGAAACTCTGGATTCTGACAGAGGGCCACGAGACTTCGACCAGCGCGCAAAAATGAAGCCTCTAGACCCTTCCAGAGCCGAGATATCGAAGGTCAAAATTTGGACCCGAAAAAAAAAACATAAGGGGTAACACTGTCATTTTTTTTTGGCCGAAATTTTGACCCCCTCCGATCTTCTTGAAACTGTGGATTCTGACAGAGGGCCACGAGACTTCGACCAGCGTGCAAAAATGGAGGCTCTAGACCCTTCCAGAGCCGAAATATCGAAGGTCAAAATTTGGACCCGAAAAAAAAAAACATAAGGGGTAACACAGTGGTTTTTTTTTTTTGGCCGATATTTTGACCCCCTCCGATCTTCTTGAAACTCTGGATTCTGACAGAGGGCCACGAGACATCGACCAGCGCGCAAAAATGAAGCTTCTAGACCCTTCCAGAGCCGAGATATCGAAGGTCAAAATTTGGACCCGAAAAAAAAAACCATAAGGGGTAACACTGTCATTTTTTTTTTTGGCCAAAATTTTGACCCCTCCGATCTTCTTGAAACTCTGGATTCTGACAGAGGGCCACGAGACTTCGACCAGCGCGCAAAAATGAAGCCTCTAGACCCTTCCAGAGCCGAGATATCGAAGGTCAAAATTTGGACCCGAAAAAAAAAAACATAAGGGGTAACACTGTCGTTTTTTTTTTTTTTTGGCCGAAATTTTGACCACCTCCGATCTTCTTGAAACGCTGGATTCTGACAGAGGGCCACGAGACTTCGACCAGCGCGCAAAAATTGAGGCTCTAGACCCTTCCAGCGCCGAGATATCGAAGGTCAAAATTTGGACCCGAAAAAAAAACATAAGGGGTAACACTGTCATTTTTTTTTTGGCCGAAATTTTGACCCCCTTCGATCTTCTTGAAACTCTGGATTCTGACAGAGGGCCACGAGACTTCGACCAACGCGCAAAAATGGAGGCTCTAGACCCTTCCAGAGCCGAGATATCGAAGGTCAAAATTTGGACCCGAAAAAAAAAAAACATAAGGGGTAACAGTCATTTTTTTTTTTTTTGGCCGAAATTTTGACCCCCTTCGATCTTCTTTAAACTCTGGATTCTGACAGAGGGCCACGAGACTTCGACCAACGCGCAAAAATGGAGGCTCTAGACCCTTCCAGAGCCGAGATATCGAAGTTCAAAACTTGGACCCGAAAAAAAAACATAAGGGGTAACACTGTCATTTTTTTTGGCCGAAATTTTGACCCCCTTCAATCTTCTTGAAACTCTGGATTCTGACAGAGGGCCACGAGACTTCGACCAACGCGCAAAAATTGAGGCTCTAGACCCTTCCAGAGCCGAGATATCGAAGGTCAAAATTTGGACCCGAAAAAAAAACATAAGGGGTAACACTGTCATTTTTTTTTTGGCCGAAATTTTGACCCCCTTCGATCTTCTTGAAACTCTGGATTCTGACAGAGGGCCACGAGACTTCGACCAACGCGCAAAAATGGAGGCTCTAGACCCTTCCAGAGCCGAGATATCGAAGGTCAAAATTTGGACCCGAAAAAAAAACATAAGAGGTAACACTGTAATTTTTTTTTTTGGCCGAAATTTTGACCCCCTCCGATCTTCTTGAAACTCTGGATTCTGACAGAGGGCCACGAGACTTCGACCAGCGGGCAAAAATGGAGGCTCTAGACCCTTCCAGAGCCGAGATATCGAAGGTCAAAATTTGGACCCGAAAAGAAAAAAAACATAAGGGGTAACACTGTCATTTTTTTTTGGCTGAAATTTTTACCCCCTCCGATCTTCTTGAAACTCTGGATTCTGACAGAGGGCCACGAGACTCCGACCAGCGCGCAAAAATGGAGCCTCTAGACCCTTCCAGAGCCGAGATATCGAAGGTCAAAATTTGGACCCGAAGAAAAAACATAAGGGGTAACACTGTCTTTTTTTTTTTTGGCCGAAATTTTGACCCCTCGGATCTTCTTGAAACTCTGGATTCTGACAGAGGGCCACGAGACTTTGACCAGCGCACAAAAATGGAGCCTCTAGACCCTTCCAGAGCCGAGATATCGAACGTCAAAATTTGGACCTGACAAAAAAACATAAGGGGTAACACTGTGTTTTTTTTTTTTTTGCCAAAATTTTGACCCCCTCCGATCTTCTTGAAACTCTGGATTCTGACAGAGGACCACGAGACTTCGACCAGCGCGCAAAAATGAAGCCTCTAGAACCTTCCAGCGCCGAGATATCGAAGGTCAAAATTTGGACCCGAAAAAAAAAACATTAGGGGTAACACTGTCATTTTTTTGGCCGAAATTTTGCACCCCTCCGATCTTCTTGAAACTCTGGATTCTGACAGAGGGCCACGAGACTTCGACCAGCGCGCAAAAATGGAGGCTCTAGACCCTTCCAGAGCCGAGATATCAAAGGTCAAAATTTGGACCCGAAAAAAAAACATAAGGGGTAACACTGTCGTTTTTTTTTTTTTTTTGGCCGCAATTTTGACCACCTCCGATCTTCTTGAAACTCTGGATTCTGACAGAGGGCCACGAGACTTCGACCAGCGCGAAAAAATTGAGGCTCTAGACCCTTCCAGAGCCGAGATATCGAAGGTCAAAATTTGGACCCGAAAAAAAAAAACATAAGGAAGGGGTAACAGTCATTTTTTTTTGTCCGAAATTTTGACCCCCTTCGATCTTCTTGAAACTCTGGATTCTGACAGAGGGCCACGAGACTTCGACCAACGCGCAAAAATGGAGGCTCTAGACCCTTCCAGAGCCGAGATATCGAAGGTCAAAATTTGGACCCGAAAAAAAAACATAAGGGGTAACACTGTCATTTTTTTTTTTTCGGCCGAAATTTTGACCCCCTCCAATCTTCTTGAAACTCTGGATTCTGACAGAGGGCCACGAGACTTCGACCAGCGCGAAAAAATAGAGGCTCTAGACCCTTCCAGAGCCGAGATATCGAAGGTCAAAATTTGGACCCGAAAAAAAAAAACATAAGGGGTAACACTGTAATTTTTTTTTGGGCCGAAATTTTGACCCCCTCCGATCTTCTTGAAACTCTGGATTCTGACAGAGGGCCACGAGACTTCGACCAGCGCGCAAAAATGGAGCCTCTAGACCCTTCCAGAGCCAAGATATCGAAGGTCAAAATTTGAACCCGAAAAAAAACATAAGGGGTAACACTGTCTTTTTTTTTTGGCCGAATTTTTGACCCCTCCGATCTTCTTGAAACTCTGGATTCTGACAGAGGGCCACGAGACTTTGACCAGCGCGCAAAAATGGAGCCTCTAGACCCTTCCAGAGCCGAGATATCGAAGGTCAAAATTTGGACCTGACAAAAAAACATAAGGGGTAACACTGTGTTTTTTTTTTTTTTGGCCAAAATTTTGACCCCCTCCGATCTTCTTGAAACTCTGGATTCTGACAGAGGGCCACGAGACTTCGATCAGCGCGCAAAAATGAAGCCTCTAGACCCTTCCAGAGCCGAGATATCGAAGGTCAAAATTTGGACCCGAAAAAAAAACATAAGGGGTAACACTGTCATTTTTTTTGGCCGAAATTTTGCACCCCTCCGATCTTCTTGAAACTCTTGATTCTGACAGAGGGCCACGAGACTTCGACCAGCGCGCAAAAATTGAGGATCTAGATCCTTCCAGAGCCGAGATATCGAAGGTCAAAATTTGGACCCAAAAAAAAAACATAAGGGGTAACAGTCATTTTTTTTTTTTGGCCGAAATTTTGACCCCCTTCGATCTTCTTGAAACTCTGGATTCTGACAGAGGGCCACGAGACTTCGACCAGCGCGCAAAAATGGAGGCTCTAGACCCTTCCAGAGCCGAGATATTGAAGGTCAAAATTTGGACCCGAAAAAAAAACATAAGGGGTAACACTGTCATTTTTTTTTTTGGCCGAAATTTTGACCCCTCCGATCTTCTTGAAACTCTGGATTCTGACAGAGGGCCACGAGACTTTGACCAGCGCACAAAAATGGAGGCTCTAGACCCTTCCAGAGCCAAGATATCGAAGGTCAAAATTTGGACCCGAAAAAAAAACATAAGGGGTAACACTGTAATTTTTTTTTTTGGCCGAAATTTTTGACCCCCTCCGATCTTCTTGAAACTCTGGATTCTGACAGAGGGCCACGAGACTTTGACCAGCGCGCAAAAATGGAGGCTCTAGACCCTTCCAGAGCCGAGATATCGAAGGTCAAAATTTGGACCTGAAAAAAAAACATAAGGGGTAACACTGTCTTTTTTTTTTTGGCCGAAATTTTGACCCCTCCGATCTTCTTGAAACTCTGGATTCTGACAGAGGGCCACGAGACTTTGACCAGCGAACAAAAATGGAGCCTCTAGACCCTTCCAGAGCCGAGATATCGAAGGTCAAAATTTGGACCTGACAAAAAAACATAAGGGGTAACACTGTGTTTTTTTTTTTTTTTGGCCAAAATTTTGACCCCCTCCGATCTTCTTGAAACTCTGGATTCTGTCAGAGGGCCACGAGACTTCGACCAGCGCGCAAAAATGAAGCCTCTAGACCCTTCCAGAGCCGAGATATCGAAGGTCAAAATTTGGACCCGAAAAAAAAACATAAGGGGTAACACTGTCTTTTTTTTGGCCGAAATTTTGCACCCCTCCGATCTTCTTGAAACTCTGGATTCTGACAGAGGGCCACGAGACTTCGACCAGCGCGCAAAAATTGAGGTTCTAGATCCTTCCAGAGCCGAGATATCGAAGGTCAAAATTTGGACCCGAAAAAAAAACATAAGGGGTAACACTGTCATTTTTTTTTTGGCCGAAATTTTGACCCCCTCCGATCTTCTTGAAACTCTGGATTCTGACAGAGGGCCATGAGACTTCGACCAGCGCGCAAAAATGGAGGCTCTAGACCCTTCCAGAGCCGAGATATCGAAGGTCAAAATTTGGACCCGAAAAAAAAACATAAGGGGTAACACTGTCATTTTTTTTTTTTTGGCCGAAATTTTGACCCCCTCCGATCTTCTTGAAACTCTGGATTCTGACAGAGGGCCACGAGACTTCGACCAGCGCGCAAAAATGGAGCCTCTAGACCCTTCCAGAGCCGAGATATCGAAGGTCAAAATTTGGACCCGAAAAAAAAACATAAGGGGTAACACTGTCTTTTTTTTTTTGGCCGAAATTTTGACCCCTCCGATCTTCTTGAAACTCTGGATTCTGACAGAGGGCCACAAGACTTTGACCAGCGCACAAAAATGGAGCCTCTAGACCCTTCCAGAGCCGAGATATCGAAGGTCAAAATTTGGACCTGACAAAAAAACATAAGGGGTAACACTGTGTTTTTTTTTTTTGGCCAAAATTTTGACCCCCTCCGATCTTCTTGAAACTCTGGATTCTGACAGAGGGCCACGAGACTTCGACCAGCGCGCAAAAATGAAGCCTCTAGACCCTTCCAGAGCCGAGATATCGAAGGTCAAAATTTGGACCCGAAAAAAAAAACATAAGGGGTAACACTGTCATTTTTTTGGCCGAAATTTTGCACCCCTCCGATCTTCTTGAAACTCTGGATTCTGACAGAGGGCCACGAGACTTCGACCAGCGCGCAAAAATGGAGGCTCTAGACCCTTCCAGAGCCGAGATATCAAAGGTCAAAATTTGGACCCGAAAAAAAAACATAAGGGGTAACACTGTAGTTTTTTTTTTTTTTTTTTTGGCCGAAATTTTGACCACCTCCGATCTTCTTGAAACTCTGGATTCTGACAGAGGGCCACGAGACTTTGACCAGCGCGCAAAAATGGAGGCTCTAGACCCTTCCAGAGCCGAGATATCGAAGGTCAAAATTTGGACCCGAAAAAAAAAAACATAAGGGGTAACACTGTCGATTTTTTTTTTTTTTTGGCCGAAATTTTGACCATCTCCGATCTTCTTGAAACTCTGGATTCTGACAGAGGGCCACGAGACTTCGACCAGCGCGCAAAAATTGAGCCTCTAGACCCTTCCAGAGCCGAAATATCGAAGGTCAAAATTTGGACCCCAATAAAAAAAGACAAGGGGTAACACTGTGTTTTTTTTTTTTTGGCCGATATTTTGACCCCCTCCGATCTTCTTGAAACTCTGGATTCTGACTGAGGGCCACGAGACTTCGACCAGCGCGCAAAAATGAAGCTTCTAGACCCTTCCAGAGCCGAGATATCGAAGGTCAAAATTTGGACCCGAAAAAAAAAACATAAGGGGTAACACTGTCATTTTTTTTTTGGCCAAAATTTTGACCCCTCCGATCTTCTTGAAACTCTGGATTCTGACAGAGGGCCACGAGACTTCGACCAGCGCGCAAAAATGTAGGCTCTAGACCCTTCCAGAGCCGAGATATCGAAGGTCAAAATTTGGACCCGAAAAAAAAAAAACATAAGGGGTAACACTGTCTTTTTTTTTTTTGGCCGAAATTTTGACCCCCTCCGATCTTCTTGAAACTCTGGATTCTGACAGAGGGCCACGAGACTTCGACCAGTGAGCAAAAATGGAGGCTCTAGACCCTTCCAGAGCCGAGATATCGAAGGTCAAAATTTGGACCCGAAAAAAAAACGTAAGGGGTAACACTGTCGTTTTTTTTTTTTGGCCGAAATTTTGACCCCCTCCGATCCTCTTGAAACTCTGGATTCTGACAGAGGGCCACGAGACTTCGACCAGCGCGCAAAAATGGAGGCTCTAGACCCTTCCAGAGCCGAGATATCAAAGGTCAAAATTTGGACCCGAAAAGAAAACATAAGGGGTAACACTGTCGTTTTTTTTTTTTTTTGGCCGAAATTTTGACCATCTCCGATCTTCTTGAAACTCTGGATTCTGACAGAGGGCCACGAGACTTCGACCAGCGCGCAAAAATGGAGGCTCTAGACCCTTCCAGAGCCGAGATATCGAAGGTCAAAATTTGGACCCGAAAAAAAAAACATAAGGGGTAACATTGTCATTTTTTTTTTTTTGGCCGAAATTTTGACCCCCTCCGATCTTCTTGAAACTCTGGATTCTGACAGAGGGCTACGAGACTTCGACCAGCGCGCAAAAATGGAGGCTCTAGACCCTTCCAGAGCCGATATATCGAAGGTCAAAATTTGGACCCGAAAAAAAAAACATAAGGGGTAACACTGTAATTTTTTTTTGGCCGAAATTTTGACCCCCTCCGATCTTCTTGAAACCCTGGATTCTGACAGAGGGCCACGAGACTTCGACCAGCGCGCAAAAATGGAGGCTCTATACCCTTCCAGAGCCGAAATATCGAAGGTAAAAATTTGGACCCGAAAAAAAAAACATAAGGGGTAACACTGTGGGTTTTTTTTTTTGGCCGATATTTTGACCCCTCCGATCTTTTTGAAACTCTGGATTCTGACAGAGGGTCACGAGACTTCGACCAGCGCGCAAAAATGAAGCCTCTAGACCCTTCCAGAGCCGAGATATCGAAGGTCAAAATTTGGACCCGAAACAAAAACATAAGGGGTAACACTGTCATTTTTTTTTTGGCCGAAATTTTGACCCCCTCCGATCTTCTTGAAACTCTGGATTCTGACAGAGGGCCACGAGACTTAGACCAGCGCGCAAAAATGGAGGCTCTAGACCCTTCCAGAGCCGAGATATCGAAGGTCAAAATTTTGACCCCAAAAAAAAAAACATAAAGGGTAACACTGTCGTTTTTTTTTTTTTAGCCGAAATTTTGACCCCCTCCGATCTTCTTGAAACTCTGGATTCTGACAGAGGGCCACGAGACTTCGACCAGCGCGCAAAAATGGAGGCTCTAGACCCTTCCAGAGCCGAGATATCAAAGGTCAAAATTTGGACCCGAAATAAAAACATAAGGGGTAACACTGTCTTTTTTTTTTGCCGAAATTTTGACCCCCTCCGATCTTCTTGAAACTCTGGATTCTGACAGAGGGCCACGAGCCTTCGACCAGCGCGCAAAAATGGAGGCTCTAGACCCTTCCAGAGCCGAGATATCGAAGGTCTAAATTTGGACCCCAAAAAAAAACATAAGGGGTAACACTGTCATTTTTTTTTTTTGGCCGAAATTTTGGCCCCCTCCGATCTTCTTGAAACTCTGGATACTGACAGGGTGCCACAAGACTTCGACCAGCGCGCAAAAATGGAGGCTCTAGACCCTTCCAGAGCCGAGATATCGAAGGTCAAAATTTGGACCCGAAAAAAAAACATAAGGGGTAACACTGTCATTTTTTTTTTGGCCGAAATTTTGACCCCCTCCGATCTTCTTGAAACTCTGGATTCTGACAGAGGGCCACGAGACTTAGACCAGCGCGCAAAAATGGAGGCTCTAGACCCTTCCAGAGCCGAGATATCGAAGGTCAAAATTTGGACCCCCAAAAAAAACCATAAAGGGTAACACTGTCGTTTTTTTTTTTTAGCCGAAATTTTGACCCCCTCCGATCTTCTTGAAACTCTGGATTCTGACAGAGGGCCACGAGACTTCGACCAGCGCGCAAAAATGGAGGCTCTAGACCCTTCCAGAGCCGAGATATCGAAGGTCAAAATTTGGACCCGAAATAAAAACATAAGGGGTAACACTGTCTTTTTTTTTTTTGCTGAAATTTTGACCCCCTCCGATCTTCTTGAAACTCTGGATTCTGACAGAGGGCCACGAGCCTTCGACCAGCGCGCAAAAATGGAGGCTCTAGACCCTTCCAGAGCCGAGATATCGAAGGTCTAAATTTGGACCCCCAAAAAAAACATAAGGGGTAACACTGTCATTTTTTTTTTGGCCGAAATTTTGGCCCCCTCCGATCTTCTTGAAACTCTGGATTCTGACAGGGTGCCAAAAGACTTCGACCAGCGCGCAAAAATGGAGGCTCTAGACCCTTCCAGAGCCGAGATATCGAAGGTCAAAATTTGGACCCGAAAAAAAAACCATAAGGGGTAACACTGTCATTTTTTTTTTTTTGGCCGAAATTTTGACCCCCTCCGATCTTCTTGAAACTCTGGATTCTGACAGAGGGCCACGTGACTTCGACCAGCGTGCAAAAATGGAGGCTCTAGACCCTTCCAGAGCTGAGAGACTGATTTATTTATAAGGGCATAAATGCTACGTGGGATCTCAATATCTCAGATCTGGAAGGGTCTAGAGCCTCCATTTTGGTACACAGGTCTAAGTTCCATGGCCCTATATCAGAAACCAGAGTTTCAAGAAGATCAGAGAAACTCAAAATTTTGATGCTGTTTTATGGTGTTAGATCTATCCTATACCTTGGTTATAAATCATTCACCTTCTACCTTATTTTGTTTATTCTCAGGTAAGGTAAAGATGGTTGAATTCTACAATAGATAATAATTCACAAATTCATGCTCACACCCCAGTAGAAAGACCCCTCCGTGGCTAAGTTCTTTACTGCAAGCAGTGACTCTTGGCATGCAAACTTTTTTTTATCTATTATTTGTATTTTTATTGTATAAAGTTTTCCAAAGTTTTTCTTTCAAACAGGTTAACAAAATTAGTTAAATAAATGCAGTTCACAAGTTACACCAGCAGGTGTCAGACTTGGATCATCAAACAATGGATAGTCTGGTCCAGTTTCCAGAGTCTAACCTCATACATTTCATTTTACTTTTTATAATACATTTACATGTCACACCTCTTTCAAGTCATATGCACAATCTGTCCAATCCTAGACCTGGATCCATATTTAACTCTTTCAGTCCCTTCAACAATCTCGGCCTTCTTTAGCTTGATCTTCCTTCTCCTCACACGGTTTCTCAGCATCCTTCGCCTTTTAGTCTGGAACACAACATTTAGGTAATACATTTTTTCTTTTACTACTTACATGCATAATACTGGTTACATTCCATTAATAAAGCATTCTTGTTACAATATGTTTCTGTGTCTTTCTTATAAAACCAATAAACATTTGTTACAATATGTTTCTGTGTATTTATTATAAACAGTTTACATATAAAAACTGTATAACAGAACACTATCTATAAAGTCTTTTACATATGGTTTCATATAAAAGCTGTTTTACATTAAAGACTGTTCTATAAAGTCTTTAGAAGCAGTTTACATATCGTTTCATATAGAAAGCTGTTTTACATAAAAGACTGTTCTATAAAGTCTTTACAAGCAGTTTACATATAGTTATTATTAAAAATGAATTGCATCATTCCAAACAACATCACAAAAAAAGATTTAGACCTGAGTGCAAAATGGAGGCTCTAGACCCTTCCAGAGCTGAGATATGGAAACTCAAAATTTCGACCAGAAAAAAAAAAAAAAACAACAGTGTTACCTCTTACGTTTTTTGTTTTTTTGGGGGGGCGAAAAATTAAGTTTCCCCAATCTTCTCAAAACTCTGGATTCTGATAGAGGGCCATGACACTTAGACCTGAGTGCAAAAATGGAGGCTCTAGACCCTTCCAGAGCCGAGATATCGAAGGTCAAAATTTCAACCCGAAAAAAAGACATAAGGGGTAACACTGTCATTTTTTTTTGGCCGAAATTTTGACCCCCTCCAATCTTCTTGAAACTCTGGATTCTGACAGAGGGCCACAAGAATTCGACCAGCACGGAAAAATGGAGGCTCTAGACCCTTCCAGAGCCGAGATATCGAAGGTCAAAATTTGGACCTGAAAAAAAAACATAAGGGGTAACACTGTAATTTTTTTTTTTGGCCGAAATTTTGACCCCCTCCGATCTTCTTGAAACTCTGGATTCTGACAGAGGGCCACGAGACTTCGACCAGCGCGCAAAAATGGAGGATCTAGACCCTTCCAGAGCCGAGATATCGAAGGTCAAAATTTGGACCCGAAAAAAAACATAAGGGGTAACACTGTCATTTTTTTTTTTTTTGGCCGAAATTTTAACCCCCTCCGATCTTCTTGAAATTCTGGATTCTGACAGAGGGCCACGAGACTTCGACCAGCGCGCAAAAATGGAGGCTCTAGACCCTTCCAGAGCCGAGATATCGAAGGTCAAAATTTGGACCCGAAAAAAAAACATAAGGGGTAACACTGTCATTTTTTTTTTGGCTGAAATTTTGACCCCCTCCGATCTTCTTGAAACTCTGGATTCTGACAGAGGGCCACGAGACTTCGACCAGCGCGCAAAAATGGAGCCTCTAGACCCTTCCAGAGCCGAGATATTGAAGGCCAAAATTTGGACCCGAAAAAAAACATAAGGGGTAACACTGTCATTTTTTTTTTTTTGGCCGAAATTTTGACCCCCTCCGATCTTCTTGAAACTCTGGATTCTGACAGAGGGCCACGAGACTTCGACCAGCGCGCAAAAATGGAGGCTCTAGACCCTTCCAGAGCCGAGATATCGAAGGTCAAAATTTGGACCCAAAAAAAAAAACATAAGGGGTAACACTGTGGTTTTTTTGTTTTTGGCCGAAATTTTGACCCCCTCCAATCTTCTTGAAACTCTGGATTCTGACAGAGGGCCACGAGACTTCGACCAGCGCGCAAAAACGGAGGCTCTAGACCCTTCCAGAGCCGAGATATCGAAGGTCAAAATTTGGACCCGAAAAAAAAAAACATAAGGGGTAACACTGTCATTTTTTTTTTTGGCAGAAATTTTGACCCCCTTCGATCTTCTTGAAACTCTGGATTCTGACAGAGGGCCACGAGACTTCGAACAGCGCGCAAAAAATGGAGGCTCTAGACCCTTCCAGAGATGAGATACTGATTTATTTATAAGGGCATAAATACTACGTGGGATCTCAATATCTCAGATCTGGAAGGGTCTAGAGCCTCCATTTTTCCGTGCTGGTCGAAGTCTTGTGGCCCTCTGTCAGAATCCAGAGTTTCAAGAAGATCGGAGGGGGTCAAAAGTTCGGCCAAAAAAAAATTGACAGTGTTACCCCTTATGTTTTTTTTTTTTTTTCGGGTCCAAATTTTGACCTTCGATATCTCGGCTCTGGAAGGGTCTAGAGCCTCCATTTTTGTGCGCTGGTCGAAGTCTCGTGGCCCTCTGTCAGAATCCAGAGTTTCAAGAAGATCGGAGGGGGTCAAAATTTCGGCCAAAAAAAAAATGACAGTGTTACCCCTTATTTTTTTTTCAGGTCCAAATTTTGACCTTCGATATCTCGGCTCTGGAAGGGTCTAGAGCCTCCATTTTTGCGTGCTGGTCGAAGTCTCGTGGCCCTCTGTCAGAATCCAGAGTTTCAAGAAGATCGGAGGGGGTCAAAATTTCGGCCAAAAAAAAAAAATGACAGTGTTACCCCTTATGTTTTTTTTTTCGGGTCCAAATTTTGACCTTCGATATCTCGGCTCTGGAAGGGTCTAGAGCCTCCATTTTTGCGCGCTGGTTGAAGTCTCGTGGCCCTCTATCAGAATCCAGAGTTTCAAGAAGATCGGAGGGGGTCAAAATTTCGGCCCAAAAAAAAAAACCGACAGTGTTACCCCTTATGTTTTTTTTTCGGGTCCAAATTTTGAGCTTCGATATCTCGGCTCTGGAAGGGTCTAGAGCCTCCATTTTTGTGCGCTGGTCGAAGTCTCGTGGCCCTCTGTCAGAATCCAGAGTTTCAAGAAGATCGGAGGGGGTCAAAATTTCGGCCAAAAAAAAAATGACAGTGTTACCCCTTATGTTTTTTTTTCAGGTCCAAATTTTGACCTTCGATATCTCGGCTCTGGAAGGGTCTAGAGCCTCCATTTTTGTGCGCTGGTCGAAGTCTCGTGGCCCTCTGTCAGAATCCAGAGTTTCAAGAAGATCGGAGGGGGTCAAAATTTCGGCCAAAAAAAAAAAATGACAGTGTTACCCCTTATGTTTTTTTTTTTCGGGTCCAAATTTTGACCTTCGATATCTCGGCTCTGGAAGGGTCTAGAGCCTCCATTTTTGCGCGCTGGTTGAAGTCTCGTGGCCCTCTATCAGAATCCAGAGTTTCAAGAAGATCGGAGGGGGTCAAAATTTCGGCCCAAAAAAAAAACCGACAGTGTTACCCCTTATGTTTTTTTTTCGGGTCCAAATTTTGACCTTCGATATCTCGGCTCTGGAAGGGTCTAGAGCCTCCATTTTTGCGCGCTGGTCGAAGTCTCGTGGCCCTCTGTCAGAATCCAGAGTTTCAAGAAGATCGGAGGGGGTCAAAATTTCGGCCAAAAAAAAATGACAGTGTTACCCCTTATGTTTTGTTTTTCAGGTCCAAATTTTGACCTTCGATATCTCGGCTCTGGAAGGGTCTAGAGCCTCCATTTTTGCACGCTGGTCGAAGTCTCATGGCCCTCTGTCAGAATCCAGAGTTTCAAGAAGATCGGAGGGGGTCAAAATTTCGGCCAAAAAAAAAATGACAGTGTTACCCCTTATGTTTTTTTTTCAGGTCCAAATTTTGACCTTCGATATCTCGGCTCTGGAAGGGTCTAGAGCCTCCATTTTTGCTCGCTGGTCGAAGTCTCGTGGCCCTCTGTCAGAATCCAGAGTTTCAAGAAGATCGGAGGGGGTCAAAATTTCGGCCCAAAAAAAAAATGACAGTGTTACCCCTTATGTTTTTTTTTTTCAGGTCCAAATTTTCACCTTCGATATCTCAGCTCTGGAAGGGTCTAGAGTCTCCATTTTTGCGCGCTGGTCGAAGTCTCGTGGCCCTCTGTCAGAATCCAGAGTTTCAAGAAGATCGGAGGGGGTCAAAATTTCAGCCAAAAAAAAAAAAAAAATGACAGTGTTACCCCTTATGTTTTTTTTTCAGGTCCAAATTTTGACCTTCGATATCTCAGCTCTGGAAGGGTCTAGAGCCTCCATTTTTGTGCGCTGGTCAAAGTCTCGTGGCCCTCTGTCAGAATCCAGAGTTTCAAGAAGATCGGAGGAGGTCAAAATTTCGGCCAAAAAAAAAAAATGACAGTGTTACCCCTTATGTTTTTTTTTTTCAGGTCCAAATTTTGACCTTCGATATCTCGGCTCTGGAAGGGTCTAGAGCCTCCATTTTTGCGCGCTGGTCGAAGTCTCGTGGCCCTCTGTCAGAATCCAGAGTTTCAAAAAGATCGGAGGGGGTCAAAATTTCGGCCAAAAAAAAAAATGTCAGTGTTACCCCTTATGTTTTTTTTCAGGTCCAAATTTTGACCTTCCATATCTCGGCTCTGGAAGGGTCTAGAGCCTCCATTTTTGCGCGCTGGTTGAAGTCTCGTAGCCCTCTGTCAGAATCCAGAGTTTCAAGAAGATCGGAGGGGGTCAAAATTTCGGCCAAAAAAAAAAATGCCAGTGTTACCCCTTATGTTTTTTTTTTCAGGTCCAAATTTTGACCTTCGATATCTCAGCTCTGGAAGGGTCTAGAGCCTCCATTTTTGTGCGCTGGTCAAAGTCTCGTGGCCCTCTGTCAGAATCCAGAGTTTAAAGAAGATCAGAGGAGGTCAAAATTTCGGCCAAAAAAAAAATGACAGTGTTACCCCTTATGTTTTTTTTTCAGGTCCAAATTTTGGCCTTCGATATCTCGGCTCTGGAAGGGTCTAGAGCCTCCAGTTTTGCGCGCTGGTCGAAGTCTCGTGGCCCTCTGTCAGAATCCAGAGTTTCAAAAAGATCGGAGGGGGTCAAAACTTCGGCCAAAAAAAAAAATGACAGTGTTACCCCTTATGTTTTTTTTTCAGGTCCAAATTTTGGCCTTCGATATCTCGGCTCTGGAAGGGTCTAGAGCCTCCATTTTTGCGCGCTGGTCGAAGTCTCGTGGCCCTCTGTCAGAATCCAGAGTTTCAAGAAGATCGGAGGGGGTCAAAATTTCGGCCAAAAAAAAAAAAATGACAGTGTTACCCCTTATGTTTTTTTTTCAGGTCCAAATTTTGACCTTCGATATCTCAGCTCTGGAAGGGTCTAGAGCCTCCATTTTTGTGCGCTGGTCAAAGTCTCGTGGCCCTCTGTCAGAATCCAGAGTTTCAAGAAGATCGGAGGAGGTCAAAATTTCGGCCAAAAAAAAAAAATGACAGTGTTACCCCTTATGTTTTTTTTTTCAGGTCCAAATTTTGACCTTCGATATCTTGGCTCTGGAAGGGTCTAGAGCCTCCATTTTTGCGCGCTGGTCGAAGTCTCGTGGCCCTCTGTCAGAATCCAGAGTTTCAAAAAGATCGGAGGGGGTCAAAATTTCGGCCAAAAAAAAAAATGCTAGTGTTACCCCTTATGTTTTTTTTTCAGGTCCAAATTTTGACCTTCCATATCTCGGCTCTGGAAGGGTCTAGAGCCTCCATTTTTGCGCGCTGGTCGAAGTCTCGTGGCCCTCTGTCAGAATCCAGAGTTTCAAGAAGATCGGAGGAGGTCAAAATTTCGGCCAAAAAAAAAATTGACAGTGTTACCCCTTATGTTTTTTTTTCAGGTCCAAATTTTGGCCTTCGATATCTCGGCTCTGGAAGGGTCTAGAGTCTCCATTTTTGCGCGCTGGTCGAAGTCTCGTAGCCCTCTGTCAGAATCCAGAGTTTCAAGAAGATCGGAGGGGGTCAAAATTTCGGCCAAAAAAAAAATGACAGTGTTACCCCTTATGTTTTTTTTTCAGGTCCAAATTTTGGCCTTCGATATCTCGGCTCAGGAAGGGTCTAGAGCCTCCATTTTTGTGCGCTGGTCGAAGTCTCGTGGCCCTCTGTCAGAATCCAGAATTTCAAGAAGATCGGAGGGGGTCAAAATTTCGGCCAAAAAAAAAAATGCCAGTGTTACCCCTTATGTTTTTTTTTTCAGGTCCAAATTTTGACCTTCGATATCTCAGCTCTGGAAGGGTCTAGAGCCTCCATTTTTGCGCGCTGGTCGAAGTCTCGTGGCCCTCTGTCAGAATCCAGAGTTTCAAGAAGATCGGAGGGGGTCAAAATTTCGGCCAAAAAAAAAAACGACAGTGTTACCCCTTATGTTTTTTTTTTCAGGTCCAAATTTTGACCTTCGATATCTCAGCTCTGGAAGGGTCTAGAGTCTCCATTTTTGCGCGCTGGTCAAAGTCTCGTGGCCCTCTGTCAGAATCCAGAGTTTCAAGAAGATCGGAGGGGGTCAAAATTTCGGCCAAAAAAAAAAAAATGACAGTGTTACCCCTTATGTTTTTTTTTCAGGTCCAAATTTTGACCTTCGATATCTCAGCTCTGGAAGGGTCTAGAGCCTCCATTTTTGTGCGCTGGTCAAAGTCTCGTGGCCCTCTGTCAGAATCCAGAGTTTCAAGAAGATCGGAGGAGGTCAAAATTTCGGCCAAAAAAAAAAATGACAGTGTTACCCCTTATGTTTTTTTTTCAGGTCCAAATTTTGACCTTCGATATCTCAGCTCTGGAAGGGTCTAGAGCCTCCATTTTTGTGCGCTGGTCGAAGTCTCGTGGCCCTCTGTCAGAATCCAGAGTTTCAAGAAGATCGGAGAGGGTCAAAATTTCGGCCAAAAAAAAAATGACAGTGTTACCCCTTATGTTTTTTTTTCAGGTCCAAATTTTTACCTTCGATATCTCGGCTCTGGAAGGGTCTAGAGCCTCCATTTTTGTGCGCTGGTCGAAGTCTCGTGGCCCTCTGTCAGAATCCAGAGTTTCAAGAAGATCAGAGGAGGTCAAAATTTTGGCCAAAAAAAAAAAATGACAGTGTTACCCCTTATGTTTTTTTTTCAGGACCAAATTTTGACCTTCGATATCTCGGCTCTGGAAGGGTCTAGGGCCTCCATTTTTGCGCGCTGGTCGAAATCTCGTGGCCCTCTGTCAGAATCCAGAGTTTCAAGAAGATTGGAGGGGGTCAAAATTTCGGCCAAAAAAAAAAAATGACAGTGTTACCCCTTATGTTTTTTTTTCAGGTCCAAATTTTGACCTGCGATATCTCAGCTCTGGAAGGGTCTAGAGCCTCCATTTTTGTGCGCTGGTCAAAGTCTCGTGGCCCTCTGTCAGAATCCAGAGTTTCAAGAAGATCGGAGGAGGTCAAAATTTCGGCCAAAAAAAAAAAATGACAGTGTTACCCCTTATGTTTTTTTTTCAGGTCCAAATTTTGACCTTCGATATCTTGGCTCTGGAAGGGTCTAGAGCCTCCATTTTTGCGCGCTGGTCGAAGTCTCGTGGCCCTCTGTCAGAATCCAGAGTTTCAAAAAGATCGGAGGGGGTCAAAATTTCGGCCAAAAAAAAAAATGACAGTGTTACCCCTTATGTTTTTTTTTCAGGTCCAAATTTTGACCTTCCATATCTCGGCTCTGGAAGGGTCTAGAGCCTCCATTTTTGCACGCTGGTCGAAGTCTCGTGGCCCTCTGTCAGAATCCAGAGTTTCAAGAAGATCGGAGGAGGTCAAAATTTCGGCCAAAAAAAAAATGACAGTGTTACCCCTTATGTTTTTTTTTCAGGTCCAAATTTTGACCTTCCATATCTTGGCTCTGGAAGGGTCTAGAGCCTCCATTTTTGCGCGCTGGTCGAAGTCTCGTGGCCCTCTGTCAGAATCCAGAGTTTCAAAAAGATCGGAGGGGGTCAAAATTTCGGCCAAAAAAAAAAAATGACAGTGTTACCCCTTATGTTTTTTTTTCAGGTCCAAATTTTGACCTTCCATATCTCGGCTCTGGAAGGGTCTAGAGCCTCCATTTTTGCACGCTGGTCGAAGTCTCGTGGCCCTCTGTCAGAATCCAGAGTTTCAAGAAGATCGGAGGAGGTCAAAATTTCGGCCAAAAAAAAAAATGACAGTGTTACCCCTTATGTTTTTTTTTCAGGTCCAAATTTTGGCCTTCGATATCTCGGCTCTGGAAGGGTCTAGAGTCTCCATTTTTGCGCGCTGGTCGAAGTCTCGTAGCCCTCTGTCAGAATCCAGAGTTTCAAGAAGATCGGAGGGGGTCAAAATTTCGGCCAAAAAAAAAATGACAGTGTTACCCCTTATGTTTTTTTTTTTCAGGTCCAAATTTTGGCCTTCGATATCTCGGCTCAGGAAGGGTCTAGAGCCTCCATTTTTGTGCGCTGGTCGAAGTCTCG
Source organism: Cyprinella venusta (assembly GCA_038021265.1). Classification (NCBI taxonomy): domain Eukaryota; kingdom Metazoa; phylum Chordata; class Actinopteri; order Cypriniformes; family Leuciscidae; genus Cyprinella; species Cyprinella venusta. The sequence goes on from CM075863.1 coordinate 42,170,686, forward strand.
TGGCCCTCTGTCAGAATCCAGAGTTTCAAGAAGATCGGAGGGGGTCAAAATTTCGGCCAAAAAAAAAATGCCAGTGTTACCCCTTATGTTTTTTTTTTCAGGTCCAAATTTTGACCTTCGATATCTCAGCTCTGGCAGGGTCTAGAGCCTCCATTTTTGCGCGCTGGTCGAAGTCTCGTGGCCCTCTGTCAGAATCCAGAGTTTCAAGAAGATCGGAGGGGGTCAAAATTTCGGCCAAAAAAAAAAAACGACAGTGTTACCCCTTATGTTTTTTTTTTTCAGGTCCAAATTTTGACCTTCGATATCTCAGCTCTGGAAGGGTCTAGAGTCTCCATTTTTGCGCGCTGGTCGAAGTCTCGTGGCCCTCTGTCAGAATCCAGAGTTTCAAGAAGATCGGAGGGGGTCAAAATTTCGGCCAAAAAAAAAAATGACAGTGTTACCCCTTATGTTTTTTTTTCAGGTCCAAATTTTGACCTTCGATATCTCAGCTCTGGAAGGGTCTAGAGCCTCCATTTTTGTGCGCTGGTCAAAGTCTCGTGGCCCTCTGTCAGAATCCAGAGTTTCAAGAAGATCGGAGGAGGTCAAAATTTCGGCCAAAAAAAAAAATGACAGTGTTACCCCTTATGTTTTTTTTCAGGTCCAAATTTTGACCTTCGATATCTCAGCTCTGGAAGGGTCTAGAGCCTCCATTTTTGTGCGCTGGTCGAAGTCTCGTGGCCCTCTGTCAGAATCCAGAGTTTCAAGAAGATCGGAGAGGGTCAAAATTTCGGCCAAAAAAAAAAATGACAGTGTTACCCCTTATGTTTTTTTTTCAGGTCCAAATTTTTACCTTCGATATCTCAGCTCTGGAAGGGTCTAGAGCCTCCATTTTTGCGCGCTGGTCGAAGTCTCGTGGCCCTCTGTCAGAATCCAGAGTTTCAAGAAGATCGGAGGGGGTCAAAATTTCGGCCAAAAAAAAAAAAACGACAGTGTTACCCCTTATGTTTTTTTTTTCAGGTCCAAATTTTGACCTTCGATATCTCAGCTCTGGAAGGGTCTAGAGTCTCCATTTTTGCGCGCTGGTCGAAGTCTCGTGGCCCTCTGTCAGAATCCAGAGTTTCAAGAAGATCGGAGGGGGTCAAAATTTCGGCCAAAAAAAAAAAATGACAGTGTTACCCCTTATGTTTTTTTTTCAGGTCCAAATTTTGACCTTCGATATCTCAGCTCTGGAAGGGTCTAGAGCCTCCATTTTTGTGCGCTGGTCAAAGTCTCGTGGCCCTCTGTCAGAATCCAGAGTTTCAAGAAGATCGGAGGAGGTCAAAATTTCGGCCAAAAAAAAAAATGACAGTGTTACCCCTTATGTTTTTTTTTTCAGGTCCAAATTTTGACCTTCGATATCTCGGCTCTGGAAGGGTCTAGAGCCTCCATTTTTGTGCGCTGGTCGAAGTCTCGTGGCCCTCTGTCAGAATCCAGAGTTTCAAGAAGATCGGAGAGGGTCAAAATTTCGGCCAAAAAAAAAATGACAGTGTTACCCCTTATGTTTTTTTTTCAGGTCCAAATTTTTACCTTCGATATCTCGGCTCTGGAAGGGTCTAGAGCCCCCATTTTTGTGCGCTGGTCGAAGTCTCGTGGCCCTCTGTCAGAATCCAGAGTTTCAAGAAGATCGGAGGAGGTCAAAATTTTGGCCAAAAAAAAAAAAATGACAGTGTTACCCCTTATGTTTTTTTTCAGGACCAAATTTTGACCTTCGATATCTCGGCTCTGGAAGGGTCTAGGGCCTCCATTTTTGCGTGCTGGTCGAAGTCTCGTGGCCCTCTGTCAGAATCCAGAGTTTCAAGAAGATCGGAGGGGGTCAAAATTTCGGCCAAAAAAAAAATGACAGTGTTACCCCTTATGTTTTTTTTTCAGGTCCAAATTTTCACCTTCGATATCTCGGCTCTGGAAGGGTCTAGAGCCTCCATTTTTGCGCGCTGGTCGAAGTCTCGTGGCCCTCTGTCAGAATCCAGAGTTTCAAGAAGATCGGAGGGGGTCAAAATTTCGGCCAAAAAAAAAAAATGACAGTGTTACCCCTTATGTTTTTTTTCAGGTCCAAAATTTGGCCTTCGATATCTCGGCTCTGGAAGGGTCTAGAGCCTCCATTTTTGTGCGCTGGTCGAAGTCTCGTGGCCCTCTGTCAGAATCCAGAGTTTCAAGAAGATCGGAGGGGGTCAAAATTTCGGCCAAAAAAAAATGACAGTGTTACCCCTTATGTTTTTTTTTTCAGGTCCAAATTTTGACCTTCGATATCTCAGCTCTGGAAGGGTCTAGAGCCTCAATTTTTGTGCGCTGGTCAAAGTCTCGTGGCCCTCTGTCAGAATCCAGAGTTTCAAGAAGATCGGAGGAGGTCAAAATTTCGGCCAAAAAAAAAAATGACAGTGTTACCCCTTATGTTTTTTTTTCAGGTCCAAATTTTGACCTTCGATATCTTGGCTCTGGAAGGGTCTAGAGCCTCCATTTTTGCGCGCTGGTCGAAGTCTCGTGGCCCTCTGTCAGAATCCAGAGTTTCAAGAAGATCGGAGGAGGTCAAAATTTCGGCCAAAAAAAAAATGACAGTGTTACCCCTTATGTTTTTTTTTCAGGTCCAAATTTTGACCTTCGATATCTCGGCTCTGGAAGGGTCTAGAGCCTCCATTTTTGCGCGCTGGTCGAAGTCTCGTGGCCCTCTGTCAGAATCCAGAGTTTCAAGAAGATCGGAGGAGGTCAAAATTTCGGCCAAAAAAAAAAATGACAGTGTTACCCCTTATGTTTTTTTTTCAGGTCCAAAATTTGGCCTTCGATATCTCGGCTCTGGAAGGGTCTAGAGTCTCCATTTTTGCGCGCTGGTCGAAGTCTCGTAGCCCTCTGTCAGAATCCAGAGTTTCAAGAAGATCGGAGGGGGTCAAAATTTCGGCCAAAAAAAAAAATGACAGTGTTACCCCTTATGTTTTTTTTTTCAGGTCCAAATTTTGGCCTTCGATATCTCGGCTCAGGAAGGGTCTAGAGCCTCCATTTTTGTGCGCTGGTCGAAGTCTCGTGGCCCTCTGTCAGAATCCAGAGTTTCAAGAAGATCGGAGGGGGTCAAAATTTCGGCCAAAAAAAAAAAATGCCAGTGTTACCCCTTATGTTTTTTTTTTCAGGTCCAAATTTTGACCTTCGATATCTCAGCTCTGGAAGGGTCTAGAGCCTCCATTTTTGTGCGCTGGTCAAAGTCTCGTGGCCCTCTGTCAGAATCCAGAGTTTCAAAAAGATCGGAGGGGGTCAAAATTTCGGCCAAAAAAAAAATGACAGTGTTACCCCTTATGTTTTTTTTTCAGGTCCAAATTTTGACCTTCGATATCTCGGCTCTGGAAGGGTCTAGAGCCTCCATTTTTGCGCGCTGGTCGAAGTCTCGTGGCCCTCTGTCAGAATCCAGAGTTTCAAGAAGATCGGAGGAGGTCAAAATTTCGGCCAAAAAAAAAATGACAGTGTTACCCCTTATGTTTTTTTTTCAGGTCCAAATTTTGACCTTCGATATCTCGGCTCTGGAAGGGTCTAGAGCCTCCATTTTTGCGCGCTGGTCGAAGTCTCGTGGCCCTCTGTCAGAATCCAGAGTTTCAAGAAGATCGGAGGAGGTCAAAATTTCGGCCAAAAAAAAAATGACAGTGTTACCCCTTATGTTTTTTTTTTTCAGGTCCAAATTTTGGCCTTCGATATCTCAGCTCTGGAAGGGTCTAGAGCCTCCATTTTTGCGCGCTGGTCGAAGTCTCGTGGCCCTCTGTCAGAATCCAGAGTTTCAAGAAGATCGGAGGGGGTCAAAATTTCGGCCAAAAAAAAATGCCAGTGTTACCCCTTATGTTTTTTTTTTCAGGTCCAAATTTTGACCTTCGATATCTCAGCTCTGGAAGGGTCTAGAGCCTCCATTTTTGCGCGCTGGTCGAAGTCTCGTGGCCCTCTGTCAGAATCCAGAGTTTCAAGAAGATCGGAGGGAGTCAAAATTTCGGCCAAAAAAAAAAAACGACAGTGTTACCCCTTATGTTTTTTTTTTCAGGTCCAAATTTTGACCTTCGATATCTCAGCTCTGGAAGGGTCTAGAGTCTCCATTTTTGCGCGCTGGTCGAAGTCTCGTGGCCCTCTGTCAGAATCCAGAGTTTCAAGAAGATCGGAGGGGGTCAAAATTTCGGCCAAAAAAAAAAAATGACAGTGTTACCCCTTATGTTTTTTTTTCAGGTCCAAATTTTGACCTTCGATATCTCAGCTCTGGAAGGGTCTAGAGCCTCCATTTTTGTGCGCTGGTCAAAGTCTCGTGGCCCTCTGTCAGAATCCAGAGTTTCAAGAAGATCGGAGGAGGTCAAAATTTTGGCCAAAAAAAAAAATGACAGTGTTACCCCTTATGTTTTTTTTTCAGGTCCAAATTTTGACCTTCGATATTTCGGCTCTGGAAGGGTCTAGAGCCTCCATTTTTGCGCGCTGGTCGAAGTCTCGTGGCCCTCTGTCAGAATCCAGAGTTTCAAAAAGATCGGAGGGGGTCAAAATTTCGGCCAAAAAAAAAAATGACAGTGTTACCCCTTATGTTTTTTTTCAGGTCCAAATTTTGACCTTCCATATCTCGGCTCTGGAAGGGTCTAGAGCCTCCATTTTTGCGCGCTGGTCGAAGTCTCGTAGCCCTCTGTCAGAATCCAGAGTTTCAAGAAGATCGGAGGGGGTCAAAATTTCGGCCAAAAAAAAAAAATGCCAGTGTTACCCCTTATGTTTTTTTTTTCAGGTCCAAATTTTGACCTTCGATATCTCAGCTCTGGAAGGGTCTAGAGCCTCCATTTTTGTGCGCTGGTCAAAGTCTCGTGGCCCTCTGTCAGAATCCAGAGTTTCAAGAAGATCGGAGGAGGTCAAAATTTCGGCCAAAAAAAAATGACAGTGTTACCCCTTATGTTTTTTTTTCAGGTCCAAATTTTGGCCTTCGATATCTCGGCTCTGGAAGGGTCTAGAGCCTCCAGTTTTGCGCGCTGGTCGAAGTCTCGTGGCCCTCTGTCAGAATCCAGAGTTTCAAAAACATCGGAGGGGGTCAAAATTTCGGCCAAAAAAAAAATGACAGTGTTACCCCTTATGTTTTTTTTTCAGGTCCAAATTTTGACCTTCGATATCTCGGCTCTGGAAGGGTCTAGAGCCTCCATTTTTGCGCGCTGGTCGAAATCTCGTGGCCCTCTGTCAGAATCCAGAGTTTCAAGAAGATCGGAGGGGGTCAAAATTTCGGCCAAAAAAAAAAAATGACAGTGTTACCCCTTATGTTTTTTTTTCAGTTCCAAATTTTGACCTTCGATATCTTGGCTCTGGAAGGGTCTAGAGCCTCCATTTTTGCGCGCTGGTCGAAGTCTCATGGCCCTCTGTCAGAATCCAGAGTTTCAAAAAGATTGGAGGGGGTCAAAATTTCGGCCAAAAAAAAAAATGACAGTGTTACCCCTTATGTTTTTTTTTCAGGTCCAAATTTTGACCTTCCATATCTCGGCTCTGGAAGGGTCTAGAGCCTCCATTTTTGCACGCTGGTCGAAGTCTCGTGGCCCTCTGTCAGAATCCAGAGTTTCAAGAAGATCGGAGGAGGTCAAAATTTCGGCCAAAAAAAAAAATGACAGTGTTACCCCTTATGTTTTTTTTTCAGGTCCAAATTTTGACCTTCCATATCTTGGCTCTGGAAGGGTCTAGAGCCTCCATTTTTGCGCGCTGGTCGAAGTCTCGTGGCCCTCTGTCAGAATCCAGAGTTTCAAAAAGATCGGAGGGGGTCAAAATTTCGGCCAAAAAAAAAAATGACAGTGTTAACCCTTATGTTTTTTTTTCAGGTCCAAATTTTGACCTTCCATATCTCGGCTCTGGAAGGGTCTAGAGCCTCCATTTTTGCACGCTGGCCGAAGTCTCGTGGCCCTCTGTCAGAATCCAGAGTTTCAAGAAGATCAGAGGAGGTCAAAATTTCGGCCAAAAAAAAAAATGACAGTGTTACCCCTTATGTTTTTTTTTCAGGTCCAAATTTTGGCCTTCGATATCTCGGCTCTGGAAGGGTCTAGAGTCTCCATTTTTGCGCGCTGGTCGAAGTCTCGTAGCCCTCTGTCAGAATCCAGAGTTTCAAGAAGATCGGAGGGGGTCAAAATTTCGGCCAAAAAAAAAAATGACAGTGTTACCCCTTATGTTTTTTTTTCAGGTCCAAATTTTGGCCTTCGATATCTCGGCTCAGGAAGGGTCTAGAGCCTCCATTTTTGTGCGCTGGTCGAAGTCTCGTGGCCCTCTGTCAGAATCCAGAGTTTCAAGAAGATCGGAGGGGGTCAAAATTTCGGCCAAAAAAAAAATGCCAGTGTTACCCCTTATGTTTTTTTTTTCAGGTCCAAATTTTGACCTTCGATATCTCAGCTCTGGCAGGGTCTAGAGCCTCCATTTTTGCGCGCTGGTCGAAGTCTCGTGGCCCTCTGTCAGAATCCAGAGTTTCAAGAAGATCGGAGGGGGTCAAAATTTCGGCCAAAAAAAAAAAACGACAGTGTTACCCCTTATGTTTTTTTTTTTCAGGTCCAAATTTTGACCTTCGATATCTCAGCTCTGGAAGGGTCTAGAGTCTCCATTTTTGCGCGCTGGTCGAAGTCTCGTGGCCCTCTGTCAGAATCCAGAGTTTCAAGAAGATCGGAGGGGGTCAAAATTTCGGCCAAAAAAAAAAATGACAGTGTTACCCCTTATGTTTTTTTTTCAGGTCCAAATTTTGACCTTCGATATCTCAGCTCTGGAAGGGTCTAGAGCCTCCATTTTTGTGCGCTGGTCAAAGTCTCGTGGCCCTCTGTCAGAATCCAGAGTTTCAAGAAGATCGGAGGAGGTCAAAATTTCGGCCAAAAAAAAAAATGACAGTGTTACCCCTTATGTTTTTTTTCAGGTCCAAATTTTGACCTTCGATATCTCAGCTCTGGAAGGGTCTAGAGCCTCCATTTTTGTGCGCTGGTCGAAGTCTCGTGGCCCTCTGTCAGAATCCAGAGTTTCAAGAAGATCGGAGAGGGTCAAAATTTCGGCCAAAAAAAAAAATGACAGTGTTACCCCTTATGTTTTTTTTTCAGGTCCAAATTTTTACCTTCGATATCTCAGCTCTGGAAGGGTCTAGAGCCTCCATTTTTGCGCGCTGGTCGAAGTCTCGTGGCCCTCTGTCAGAATCCAGAGTTTCAAGAAGATCGGAGGGGGTCAAAATTTCGGCCAAAAAAAAAAAAACGACAGTGTTACCCCTTATGTTTTTTTTTTCAGGTCCAAATTTTGACCTTCGATATCTCAGCTCTGGAAGGGTCTAGAGTCTCCATTTTTGCGCGCTGGTCGAAGTCTCGTGGCCCTCTGTCAGAATCCAGAGTTTCAAGAAGATCGGAGGGGGTCAAAATTTCGGCCAAAAAAAAAAAAATGACAGTGTTACCCCTTATGTTTTTTTTTCAGGTCCAAATTTTGACCTTCGATATCTCAGCTCTGGAAGGGTCTAGAGCCTCCATTTTTGTGCGCTGGTCAAAGTCTCGTGGCCCTCTGTCAGAATCCAGAGTTTCAAGAAGATCGGAGGAGGTCAAAATTTCGGCCAAAAAAAAAAATGACAGTGTTACCCCTTATGTTTTTTTTTTCAGGTCCAAATTTTGACCTTCGATATCTCAGCTCTGGAAGGGTCTAGAGCCTCCATTTTTGTGCGCTGGTCGAAGTCTCGTGGCCCTCTGTCAGAATCCAGAGTTTCAAGAAGATCGGAGAGGGTCAAAATTTCGGCCAAAAAAAAAATGACAGTGTTACCCCTTATGTTTTTTTTTCAGGTCCAAATTTTTACCTTCGATATCTCGGCTCTGGAAGGGTCTAGAGCCCCCATTTTTGTGCGCTGGTCGAAGTCTCGTGGCCCTCTGTCAGAATCCAGAGTTTCAAGAAGATCGGAGGAGGTCAAAATTTTGGCCAAAAAAAAAAAAATGACAGTGTTACCCCTTATGTTTTTTTTCAGGACCAAATTTTGACCTTCGATATCTCGGCTCTGGAAGGGTCTAGGGCCTCCATTTTTGCGTGCTGGTCGAAGTCTCGTGGCCCTCTGTCAGAATCCAGAGTTTCAAGAAGATCGGAGGGGGTCAAAATTTCGGCCAAAAAAAAAAATGACAGTGTTACCCCTTATGTTTTTTTTTCAGGTCCAAATTTTCACCTTCGATATCTCGGCTCTGGAAGGGTCTAGAGCCTCCATTTTTGCGCGCTGGTCGAAGTCTCGTGGCCCTCTGTCAGAATCCAGAGTTTCAAGAAGATCAGAGGAGGTCAAAATTTCGGCCAAAAAAAAAAAATGACAGTGTTACCCCTTATGTTTTTTTTCAGGTCCAAAATTTGGCCTTCGATATCTCGGCTCTGGAAGGGTCTAGAGCCTCCATTTTTGTGCGCTGGTCGAAGTCTCGTGGCCCTCTGTCAGAATCCAGAGTTTCAAGAAGATCGGAGGGGGTCAAAATTTCGGCCAAAAAAAAATGACAGTGTTACCCCTTATGTTTTTTTTTTCAGGTCCAAATTTTGACCTTCGATATCTCAGCTCTGGAAGGGTCTAGAGCCTCAATTTTTGTGCGCTGGTCAAAGTCTCGTGGCCCTCTGTCAGAATCCAGAGTTTCAAGAAGATCGGAGGAGGTCAAAATTTCGGCCAAAAAAAAAAATGACAGTGTTACCCCTTATGTTTTTTTTTCAGGTCCAAATTTTGACCTTCGATATCTTGGCTCTGGAAGGGTCTAGAGCCTCCATTTTTGCGCGCTGGTCGAAGTCTCGTGGCCCTCTGTCAGAATCCAGAGTTTCAAGAAGATCGGAGGAGGTCAAAATTTCGGCCAAAAAAAAAATGACAGTGTTACCCCTTATGTTTTTTTTTCAGGTCCAAATTTTGACCTTCGATATCTCGGCTCTGGAAGGGTCTAGAGCCTCCATTTTTGCGCGCTGGTCGAAGTCTCGTGGCCCTCTGTCAGAATCAAGAGTTTCAAGAAGATCGGAGGGGGTCAAAATTTCGGCCAAAAAAAAAAAAATGACAGTGTTACCCCTTATATTTTTTTTTCAGGTCCAAATTTTGACCTTCGATATCTCAGCTCTGGAAGGGTCTAGAGCCTCCATTTTTGTGCGCTGGTCAAAGTCTCGTGGCCCTCTGTCAGAATCCAGAGTTTCAAGAAGATCGGAGGAGGTCAAAATTTCGGCCAAAAAAAAAAATGACAGTGTTACCCCTTATGTTTTTTTTTCAGGTCCAAATTTTGACCTTCGATATCTTGGCTCTGGAAGGGTCTAGAGCCTCCATTTTTGCGCGCTGGTCGAAGTCTCGTGGCCCTCTGTCAGAATCCAGAGTTTCAAGAAGATCGGAGGAGGTCAAAATTTCGGCCAAAAAAAAAAATGACAGTGTTACCCCTTATGTTTTTTTTTCAGGTCCAAATTTTGACCTTCGATATCTTGGCTCTGGAAGGGTCTAGAGCCTCCATTTTTGCGCGCTGGTCGAAGTCTCGTGGCCCTCTGTCAGAATCCAGAGTTTCAAAAAGATCGGAGGGGGTCAAAATTTCGGCCAAAAAAAAAATGACAGTGTTACCCCTTATGTTTTTTTTTCAGGTCCAAATTTTGACCTTCCATATCTCGGCTCTGGAAGGGTCTAGAGCCTCCATTTTTGCGCGCTGGTCGAAGTCTCGTGGCCCTCTGTCAGAATCCAGAGTTTCAAGAAGATCGGAGGAGGTCAAAATTTCGGCCAAAAAAAAAAATGACAGTGTTACCCCTTATGTTTTTTTTTCAGGTCCAAAATTTGGCCTTCGATATCTCGGCTCTGGAAGGGTCTAGAGTCTCCATTTTTGCGCGCTGGTCGAAGTCTCGTAGCCCTCTGTCAGAATCCAGAGTTTCAAGAAGATCGGAGGGGGTCAAAATTTCGGCCAAAAAAAAAATGACAGTGTTACCCCTTATGTTTTTTTTTTCAGGTCCAAATTTTGGCCTTCGATATCTCGGCTCAGGAAGGGTCTAGAGCCTCCATTTTTGTGCGCTGGTCGAAGTCTCGTGGCCCTCTGTCAGAATCCAGAGTTTCAAGAAGATCGGAGGGGGTCAAAATTTCGGCCAAAAAAAAAAAATGCCAGTGTTACCCCTTATGTTTTTTTTTTCAGGTCCAAATTTTGACCTTCGATATCTCAGCTCTGGAAGGGTCTAGAGCCTCCATTTTTGTGCGCTGGTCAAAGTCTCGTGGCCCTCTGTCAGAATCCAGAGTTTCAAAAAGATCGGAGGGGGTCAAAATTTCGGCCAAAAAAAAAATGACAGTGTTACCCCTTATGTTTTTTTTTCAGGTCCAAATTTTGACCTTCGATATCTCAGCTCTGGAAGGGTCTAGAGCCTCCATTTTTGCGCGCTGGTCGAAGTCTCGTGGCCCTCTGTCAGAATCCAGAGTTTCAAGAAGATCGGAGGAGGTCAAAATTTCGGCCAAAAAAAAAATGACAGTGTTACCCCTTATGTTTTTTTTTCAGGTCCAAATTTTGACCTTCGATATCTCGGCTCTGGAAGGGTCTAGAGCCTCCATTTTTGCGCGCTGGTCGAAGTCTCGTGGCCCTCTGTCAGAATCCAGAGTTTCAAGAAGATCGGAGGAGGTCAAAATTTCGGCCAAAAAAAAAATGACAGTGTTACCCCTTATGTTTTTTTTTTTCAGGTCCAAATTTTGGCCTTCGATATCTCAGCTCTGGAAGGGTCTAGAGCCTCCATTTTTGCGCGCTGGTCGAAGTCTCGTGGCCCTCTGTCAGAATCCAGAGTTTCAAGAAGATCGGAGGGGGTCAAAATTTCGGCCAAAAAAAAATGCCAGTGTTACCCCTTATGTTTTTTTTTTCAGGTCCAAATTTTGACCTTCGATATCTCAGCTCTGGAAGGGTCTAGAGCCTCCATTTTTGCGCGCTGGTCGAAGTCTCGTGGCCCTCTGTCAGAATCCAGAGTTTCAAGAAGATCGGAGGGAGTCAAAATTTCGGCCAAAAAAAAAAAACGACAGTGTTACCCCTTATGTTTTTTTTTTCAGGTCCAAATTTTGACCTTCGATATCTCAGCTCTGGAAGGGTCTAGAGTCTCCATTTTTGCGCGCTGGTCGAAGTCTCGTGGCCCTCTGTCAGAATCCAGAGTTTCAAGAAGATCGGAGGGGGTCAAAATTTCGGCCAAAAAAAAAAAATGACAGTGTTACCCCTTATGTTTTTTTTTCAGGTCCAAATTTTGACCTTCGATATCTCAGCTCTGGAAGGGTCTAGAGCCTCCATTTTTGTGCGCTGGTCAAAGTCTCGTGGCCCTCTGTCAGAATCCAGAGTTTCAAGAAGATCGGAGGAGGTCAAAATTTTGGCCAAAAAAAAAAATGACAGTGTTACCCCTTATGTTTTTTTTTTCAGGTCCAAATTTTGACCTTCGATATTTCGGCTCTGGAAGGGTCTAGAGCCTCCATTTTTGCGCGCTGGTCGAAGTCTCGTGGCCCTCTGTCAGAATCCAGAGTTTCAAAAAGATCGGAGGGGGTCAAAATTTCGGCCAAAAAAAAAAATGACAGTGTTACCCCTTATGTTTTTTTTCAGGTCCAAATTTTGACCTTCCATATCTCGGCTCTGGAAGGGTCTAGAGCCTCCATTTTTGCGCGCTGGTCGAAGTCTCGTAGCCCTCTGTCAGAATCCAGAGTTTCAAGAAGATCGGAGGGGGTCAAAATTTCGGCCAAAAAAAAAAAATGCCAGTGTTACCCCTTATGTTTTTTTTTTCAGGTCCAAATTTTGACCTTCGATATCTCAGCTCTGGAAGGGTCTAGAGCCTCCATTTTTGTGCGCTGGTCAAAGTCTCGTGGCCCTCTGTCAGAATCCAGAGTTTCAAGAAGATCGGAGGAGGTCAAAATTTCGGCCAAAAAAAAATGACAGTGTTACCCCTTATGTTTTTTTTTCAGGTCCAAATTTTGGCCTTCGATATCTCGGCTCTGGAAGGGTCTAGAGCCTCCAGTTTTGCGCGCTGGTCGAAGTCTCGTGGCCCTCTGTCAGAATCCAGAGTTTCAAAAAGATCGGAGGGGGTCAAAATTTCGGCCAAAAAAAAAATGACAGTGTTACCCCTTATGTTTTTTTTTCAGGTCCAAATTTTGACCTTCGATATCTCGGCTCTGGAAGGGTCTAGAGCCTCCATTTTTGCGCGCTGGTCGAAATCTCGTGGCCCTCTGTCAGAATCCAGAGTTTCAAGAAGATCGGAGGGGGTCAAAATTTCGGCCAAAAAAAAAAAATGACAGTGTTACCCCTTATGTTTTTTTTTCAGTTCCAAATTTTGACCTTCGATATCTTGGCTCTGGAAGGGTCTAGAGCCTCCATTTTTGCGCGCTGGTCGAAGTCTCATGGCCCTCTGTCAGAATCCAGAGTTTCAAAAAGATCGGAGGGGGTCAAAATTTCGGCCAAAAAAAAAAATGACAGTGTTACCCCTTATGTTTTTTTTTCAGGTCCAAATTTTGACCTTCGATATCTCGGCTCTGGAAGGGTCTAGAGCCTCCATTTTTGCGCGCTGGTCGAAGTCTCGTGGCCCTCTGTCAGAATCCAGAGTTTCAAGAAGATCGGAGGAGGTCAAAATTTCGGCCAAAAAAAAATGACAGTGTTACCCCTTATGTTTTTTTTTTTCAGGTCCAAATTTTGGCCTTCGATATCTCAGCTCTGGAAGGGTCTAGAGCCTCCATTTTTGCGCGCTGGTCGAAGTCTCGTGGCCCTCTGTCAGAATCCAGAGTTTCAAGAAGATCGGAGGGGGTCAAAATTTCGGCCAAAAAAAAATGCCAGTGTTACCCCTTATGTTTTTTTTTTCAGGTCCAAATTTTGACCTTCGATATCTCAGCTCTGGAAGGGTCTAGAGCCTCCATTTTTGCGCGCTGGTCGAAGTCTCGTGGCCCTCTGTCAGAATCCAGAGTTTCAAGAAGATCGGAGGGAGTCAAAATTTCGGCCAAAAAAAAAAAACGACAGTGTTACCCCTTATGTTTTTTTTTTCAGGTCCAAATTTTGACCTTCGATATCTCAGCTCTGGAAGGGTCTAGAGTCTCCATTTTTGCGCGCTGGTCGAAGTCTCGTGGCCCTCTGTCAGAATCCAGAGTTTCAAGAAGATCGGAGGGGGTCAAAATTTCGGCCAAAAAAAAAAAATGACAGTGTTACCCCTTATGTTTTTTTTTCAGGTCCAAATTTTGACCTTCGATATCTCAGCTCTGGAAGGGTCTAGAGCCTCCATTTTTGTGCGCTGGTCAAAGTCTCGTGGCCCTCTGTCAGAATCCAGAGTTTCAAGAAGATCGGAGGAGGTCAAAATTTTGGCCAAAAAAAAAAATGACAGTGTTACCCCTTATGTTTTTTTTTCAGGTCCAAATTTTGACCTTCGATATTTCGGCTCTGGAAGGGTCTAGAGCCTCCATTTTTGCGCGCTGGTCGAAGTCTCGTGGCCCTCTGTCAGAATCCAGAGTTTCAAAAAGATCGGAGGGGGTCAAAATTTCGGCCAAAAAAAAAAATGACAGTGTTACCCCTTATGTTTTTTTTCAGGTCCAAATTTTGACCTTCCATATCTCGGCTCTGGAAGGGTCTAGAGCCTCCATTTTTGCGCGCTGGTCGAAGTCTCGTAGCCCTCTGTCAGAATCCAGAGTTTCAAGAAGATCGGAGGGGGTCAAAATTTCGGCCAAAAAAAAAAAATGCCAGTGTTACCCCTTATGTTTTTTTTTTCAGGTCCAAATTTTGACCTTCGATATCTCAGCTCTGGAAGGGTCTAGAGCCTCCATTTTTGTGCGCTGGTCAAAGTCTCGTGGCCCTCTGTCAGAATCCAGAGTTTCAAGAAGATCGGAGGAGGTCAAAATTTCGGCCAAAAAAAAATGACAGTGTTACCCCTTATGTTTTTTTTTCAGGTCCAAATTTTGGCCTTCGATATCTCGGCTCTGGAAGGGTCTAGAGCCTCCAGTTTTGCGCGCTGGTCGAAGTCTCGTGGCCCTCTGTCAGAATCCAGAGTTTCAAAAACATCGGAGGGGGTCAAAATTTCGGCCAAAAAAAAAATGACAGTGTTACCCCTTATGTTTTTTTTTCAGGTCCAAATTTTGACCTTCGATATCTCGGCTCTGGAAGGGTCTAGAGCCTCCATTTTTGCGCGCTGGTCGAAATCTCGTGGCCCTCTGTCAGAATCCAGAGTTTCAAGAAGATCGGAGGGGGTCAAAATTTCGGCCAAAAAAAAAAAATGACAGTGTTACCCCTTATGTTTTTTTTTCAGTTCCAAATTTTGACCTTCGATATCTTGGCTCTGGAAGGGTCTAGAGCCTCCATTTTTGCGCGCTGGTCGAAGTCTCATGGCCCTCTGTCAGAATCCAGAGTTTCAAAAAGATTGGAGGGGGTCAAAATTTCGGCCAAAAAAAAAAATGACAGTGTTACCCCTTATGTTTTTTTTTCAGGTCCAAATTTTGACCTTCCATATCTCGGCTCTGGAAGGGTCTAGAGCCTCCATTTTTGCACGCTGGTCGAAGTCTCGTGGCCCTCTGTCAGAATCCAGAGTTTCAAGAAGATCGGAGGAGGTCAAAATTTCGGCCAAAAAAAAAAATGACAGTGTTACCCCTTATGTTTTTTTTTCAGGTCCAAATTTTGACCTTCCATATCTTGGCTCTGGAAGGGTCTAGAGCCTCCATTTTTGCGCGCTGGTCGAAGTCTCGTGGCCCTCTGTCAGAATCCAGAGTTTCAAAAAGATCGGAGGGGGTCAAAATTTCGGCCAAAAAAAAAAATGACAGTGTTAACCCTTATGTTTTTTTTTCAGGTCCAAATTTTGACCTTCCATATCTCGGCTCTGGAAGGGTCTAGAGCCTCCATTTTTGCACGCTGGCCGAAGTCTCGTGGCCCTCTGTCAGAATCCAGAGTTTCAAGAAGATCAGAGGAGGTCAAAATTTCGGCCAAAAAAAAAAATGACAGTGTTACCCCTTATGTTTTTTTTTCAGGTCCAAATTTTGGCCTTCGATATCTCGGCTCTGGAAGGGTCTAGAGTCTCCATTTTTGCGCGCTGGTCGAAGTCTCGTAGCCCTCTGTCAGAATCCAGAGTTTCAAGAAGATCGGAGGGGGTCAAAATTTCGGCCAAAAAAAAAAATGACAGTGTTACCCCTTATGTTTTTTTTTTCAGGTCCAAATTTTGGCCTTCGATATCTCGGCTCAGGAAGGGTCTAGAGCCTCCATTTTTGTGCGCTGGTCGAAGTCTCGTGGCCCTCTGTCAGAATCCAGAGTTTCAAGAAGATCGGAGGGGGTCAAAATTTCGGCCAAAAAAAAAATGCCAGTGTTACCCCTTATGTTTTTTTTTTCAGGTCCAAATTTTGACCTTCGATATCTCAGCTCTGGCAGGGTCTAGAGCCTCCATTTTTGCGCGCTGGTCGAAGTCTCGTGGCCCTCTGTCAGAATCCAGAGTTTCAAGAAGATCGGAGGGGGTCAAAATTTCGGCCAAAAAAAAAAAACGACAGTGTTACCCCTTATGTTTTTTTTTTTCAGGTCCAAATTTTGACCTTCGATATCTCAGCTCTGGAAGGGTCTAGAGTCTCCATTTTTGCGCGCTGGTCGAAGTCTCGTGGCCCTCTGTCAGAATCCAGAGTTTCAAGAAGATCGGAGGGGGTCAAAATTTCGGCCAAAAAAAAAAATGACAGTGTTACCCCTTATGTTTTTTTTTCAGGTCCAAATTTTGACCTTCGATATCTCAGCTCTGGAAGGGTCTAGAGCCTCCATTTTTGTGCGCTGGTCAAAGTCTCGTGGCCCTCTGTCAGAATCCAGAGTTTCAAGAAGATCGGAGGAGGTCAAAATTTCGGCCAAAAAAAAAAATGACAGTGTTACCCCTTATGTTTTTTTTCAGGTCCAAATTTTGACCTTCGATATCTCAGCTCTGGAAGGGTCTAGAGCCTCCATTTTTGTGCGCTGGTCGAAGTCTCGTGGCCCTCTGTCAGAATCCAGAGTTTCAAGAAGATCGGAGAGGGTCAAAATTTCGGCCAAAAAAAAAAATGACAGTGTTACCCCTTATGTTTTTTTTTCAGGTCCAAATTTTTACCTTCGATATCTCAGCTCTGGAAGGGTCTAGAGCCTCCATTTTTGCGCGCTGGTCGAAGTCTCGTGGCCCTCTGTCAGAATCCAGAGTTTCAAGAAGATCGGAGGGGGTCAAAATTTCGGCCAAAAAAAAAAAAACGACAGTGTTACCCCTTATGTTTTTTTTTTCAGGTCCAAATTTTGACCTTCGATATCTCAGCTCTGGAAGGGTCTAGAGTCTCCATTTTTGCGCGCTGGTCGAAGTCTCGTGGCCCTCTGTCAGAATCCAGAGTTTCAAGAAGATCGGAGGGGGTCAAAATTTCGGCCAAAAAAAAAAAAATGACAGTGTTACCCCTTATGTTTTTTTTTCAGGTCCAAATTTTGACCTTCGATATCTCAGCTCTGGAAGGGTCTAGAGCCTCCATTTTTGTGCGCTGGTCAAAGTCTCGTGGCCCTCTGTCAGAATCCAGAGTTTCAAGAAGATCGGAGGAGGTCAAAATTTCGGCCAAAAAAAAAAATGACAGTGTTACCCCTTATGTTTTTTTTTTCAGGTCCAAATTTTGACCTTCGATATCTCAGCTCTGGAAGGGTCTAGAGCCTCCATTTTTGTGCGCTGGTCGAAGTCTCGTGGCCCTCTGTCAGAATCCAGAGTTTCAAGAAGATCGGAGAGGGTCAAAATTTCGGCCAAAAAAAAAATGACAGTGTTACCCCTTATGTTTTTTTTTCAGGTCCAAATTTTTACCTTCGATATCTCGGCTCTGGAAGGGTCTAGAGCCCCCATTTTTGTGCGCTGGTCGAAGTCTCGTGGCCCTCTGTCAGAATCCAGAGTTTCAAGAAGATCGGAGGAGGTCAAAATTTTGGCCAAAAAAAAAAAAATGACAGTGTTACCCCTTATGTTTTTTTTCAGGACCAAATTTTGACCTTCGATATCTCGGCTCTGGAAGGGTCTAGGGCCTCCATTTTTGCGTGCTGGTCGAAGTCTCGTGGCCCTCTGTCAGAATCCAGAGTTTCAAGAAGATCGGAGGGGGTCAAAATTTCGGCCAAAAAAAAAAATGACAGTGTTACCCCTTATGTTTTTTTTTCAGGTCCAAATTTTCACCTTCGATATCTCGGCTCTGGAAGGGTCTAGAGCCTCCATTTTTGCGCGCTGGTCGAAGTCTCGTGGCCCTCTGTCAGAATCCAGAGTTTCAAGAAGATCAGAGGAGGTCAAAATTTCGGCCAAAAAAAAAAAATGACAGTGTTACCCCTTATGTTTTTTTTCAGGTCCAAAATTTGGCCTTCGATATCTCGGCTCTGGAAGGGTCTAGAGCCTCCATTTTTGTGCGCTGGTCGAAGTCTCGTGGCCCTCTGTCAGAATCCAGAGTTTCAAGAAGATCGGAGGGGGTCAAAATTTCGGCCAAAAAAAAATGACAGTGTTACCCCTTATGTTTTTTTTTTCAGGTCCAAATTTTGACCTTCGATATCTCAGCTCTGGAAGGGTCTAGAGCCTCAATTTTTGTGCGCTGGTCAAAGTCTCGTGGCCCTCTGTCAGAATCCAGAGTTTCAAGAAGATCGGAGGAGGTCAAAATTTCGGCCAAAAAAAAAAATGACAGTGTTACCCCTTATGTTTTTTTTTCAGGTCCAAATTTTGACCTTCGATATCTTGGCTCTGGAAGGGTCTAGAGCCTCCATTTTTGCGCGCTGGTCGAAGTCTCGTGGCCCTCTGTCAGAATCCAGAGTTTCAAGAAGATCGGAGGAGGTCAAAATTTCGGCCAAAAAAAAAATGACAGTGTTACCCCTTATGTTTTTTTTTCAGGTCCAAATTTTGACCTTCGATATCTCGGCTCTGGAAGGGTCTAGAGCCTCCATTTTTGCGCGCTGGTCGAAGTCTCGTGGCCCTCTGTCAGAATCAAGAGTTTCAAGAAGATCGGAGGGGGTCAAAATTTCGGCCAAAAAAAAAAAAATGACAGTGTTACCCCTTATATTTTTTTTTCAGGTCCAAATTTTGACCTTCGATATCTCAGCTCTGGAAGGGTCTAGAGCCTCCATTTTTGTGCGCTGGTCAAAGTCTCGTGGCCCTCTGTCAGAATCCAGAGTTTCAAGAAGATCGGAGGAGGTCAAAATTTCGGCCAAAAAAAAAAATGACAGTGTTACCCCTTATGTTTTTTTTTCAGGTCCAAATTTTGACCTTCGATATCTTGGCTCTGGAAGGGTCTAGAGCCTCCATTTTTGCGCGCTGGTCGAAGTCTCGTGGCCCTCTGTCAGAATCCAGAGTTTCAAGAAGATCGGAGGAGGTCAAAATTTCGGCCAAAAAAAAAAATGACAGTGTTACCCCTTATGTTTTTTTTTCAGGTCCAAATTTTGACCTTCGATATCTTGGCTCTGGAAGGGTCTAGAGCCTCCATTTTTGCGCGCTGGTCGAAGTCTCGTGGCCCTCTGTCAGAATCCAGAGTTTCAAAAAGATCGGAGGGGGTCAAAATTTCGGCCAAAAAAAAAATGACAGTGTTACCCCTTATGTTTTTTTTTCAGGTCCAAATTTTGACCTTCCATATCTCGGCTCTGGAAGGGTCTAGAGCCTCCATTTTTGCGCGCTGGTCGAAGTCTCGTGGCCCTCTGTCAGAATCCAGAGTTTCAAGAAGATCGGAGGAGGTCAAAATTTCGGCCAAAAAAAAAAATGACAGTGTTACCCCTTATGTTTTTTTTTCAGGTCCAAAATTTGGCCTTCGATATCTCGGCTCTGGAAGGGTCTAGAGTCTCCATTTTTGCGCGCTGGTCGAAGTCTCGTAGCCCTCTGTCAGAATCCAGAGTTTCAAGAAGATCGGAGGGGGTCAAAATTTCGGCCAAAAAAAAAATGACAGTGTTACCCCTTATGTTTTTTTTTTCAGGTCCAAATTTTGGCCTTCGATATCTCGGCTCAGGAAGGGTCTAGAGCCTCCATTTTTGTGCGCTGGTCGAAGTCTCGTGGCCCTCTGTCAGAATCCAGAGTTTCAAGAAGATCGGAGGGGGTCAAAATTTCGGCCAAAAAAAAAAAATGCCAGTGTTACCCCTTATGTTTTTTTTTTCAGGTCCAAATTTTGACCTTCGATATCTCAGCTCTGGAAGGGTCTAGAGCCTCCATTTTTGTGCGCTGGTCAAAGTCTCGTGGCCCTCTGTCAGAATCCAGAGTTTCAAAAAGATCGGAGGGGGTCAAAATTTCGGCCAAAAAAAAAATGACAGTGTTACCCCTTATGTTTTTTTTTCAGGTCCAAATTTTGACCTTCGATATCTCAGCTCTGGAAGGGTCTAGAGCCTCCATTTTTGCGCGCTGGTCGAAGTCTCGTGGCCCTCTGTCAGAATCCAGAGTTTCAAGAAGATTGGAGGAGGTCAAAATTTCGGCCAAAAAAAAAATGACAGTGTTACCCCTTATGTTTTTTTTTCAGGTCCAAATTTTGACCTTCGATATCTCGGCTCTGGAAGGGTCTAGAGCCTCCATTTTTGCGCGCTGGTCGAAGTCTCGTGGCCCTCTGTCAGAATCCAGAGTTTCAAGAAGATCGGAGGAGGTCAAAATTTCGGCCAAAAAAAAAATGACAGTGTTACCCCTTATGTTTTTTTTTTTCAGGTCCAAATTTTGGCCTTCGATATCTCAGCTCTGGAAGGGTCTAGAGCCTCCATTTTTGCGCGCTGGTCGAAGTCTCGTGGCCCTCTGTCAGAATCCAGAGTTTCAAGAAGATCGGAGGGGGTCAAAATTTCGGCCAAAAAAAAATGCCAGTGTTACCCCTTATGTTTTTTTTTTCAGGTCCAAATTTTGACCTTCGATATCTCAGCTCTGGAAGGGTCTAGAGCCTCCATTTTTGCGCGCTGGTCGAAGTCTCGTGGCCCTCTGTCAGAATCCAGAGTTTCAAGAAGATCGGAGGGAGTCAAAATTTCGGCCAAAAAAAAAAAACGACAGTGTTACCCCTTATGTTTTTTTTTTCAGGTCCAAATTTTGACCTTCGATATCTCAGCTCTGGAAGGGTCTAGAGTCTCCATTTTTGCGCGCTGGTCGAAGTCTCGTGGCCCTCTGTCAGAATCCAGAGTTTCAAGAAGATCGGAGGGGGTCAAAATTTCGGCCAAAAAAAAAAAATGACAGTGTTACCCCTTATGTTTTTTTTTCAGGTCCAAATTTTGACCTTCGATATCTCAGCTCTGGAAGGGTCTAGAGCCTCCATTTTTGTGCGCTGGTCAAAGTCTCGTGGCCCTCTGTCAGAATCCAGAGTTTCAAGAAGATCGGAGGAGGTCAAAATTTTGGCCAAAAAAAAAAATGACAGTGTTACCCCTTATGTTTTTTTTTTCAGGTCCAAATTTTGACCTTCGATATTTCGGCTCTGGAAGGGTCTAGAGCCTCCATTTTTGCGCGCTGGTCGAAGTCTCGTGGCCCTCTGTCAGAATCCAGAGTTTCAAAAAGATCGGAGGGGGTCAAAATTTCGGCCAAAAAAAAAAATGACAGTGTTACCCCTTATGTTTTTTTTCAGGTCCAAATTTTGACCTTCCATATCTCGGCTCTGGAAGGGTCTAGAGCCTCCATTTTTGCGCGCTGGTCGAAGTCTCGTAGCCCTCTGTCAGAATCCAGAGTTTCAAGAAGATCGGAGGGGGTCAAAATTTCGGCCAAAAAAAAAAAATGCCAGTGTTACCCCTTATGTTTTTTTTTTCAGGTCCAAATTTTGACCTTCGATATCTCAGCTCTGGAAGGGTCTAGAGCCTCCATTTTTGTGCGCTGGTCAAAGTCTCGTGGCCCTCTGTCAGAATCCAGAGTTTCAAGAAGATCGGAGGAGGTCAAAATTTCGGCCAAAAAAAAATGACAGTGTTACCCCTTATGTTTTTTTTTCAGGTCCAAATTTTGGCCTTCGATATCTCGGCTCTGGAAGGGTCTAGAGCCTCCAGTTTTGCGCGCTGGTCGAAGTCTCGTGGCCCTCTGTCAGAATCCAGAGTTTCAAAAAGATCGGAGGGGGTCAAAATTTCGGCCAAAAAAAAAATGACAGTGTTACCCCTTATGTTTTTTTTTCAGGTCCAAATTTTGACCTTCGATATCTCGGCTCTGGAAGGGTCTAGAGCCTCCATTTTTGCGCGCTGGTCGAAATCTCGTGGCCCTCTGTCAGAATCCAGAGTTTCAAGAAGATCGGAGGGGGTCAAAATTTCGGCCAAAAAAAAAAAATGACAGTGTTACCCCTTATGTTTTTTTTTCAGTTCCAAATTTTGACCTTCGATATCTTGGCTCTGGAAGGGTCTAGAGCCTCCATTTTTGCGCGCTGGTCGAAGTCTCATGGCCCTCTGTCAGAATCCAGAGTTTCAAAAAGATCGGAGGGGGTCAAAATTTCGGCCAAAAAAAAAAATGACAGTGTTACCCCTTATGTTTTTTTTTCAGGTCCAAATTTTGACCTTCCATATCTCGGCTCTGGAAGGGTCTAGAGCCTCCATTTTTGCACGCTGGTCGAAGTCTCGTGGCCCTCTGTCAGAATCCAGAGTTTCAAGAAGATCGGAGGAGGTCAAAATTTCGGCCAAAAAAAAAATGACAGTGTTACCCCTTATGTTTTTTTTTCAGGTCCAAATTTTGACCTTCCATATCTTGGCTCTGGAAGGGTCTAGAGCCTCCATTTTTGCGCGCTGGTCGAAGTCTCGTGGCCCTCTGTCAGAATCCAGAGTTTCAAAAAGATCGGAGGGGGTCAAAATTTCGGCCAAAAAAAAAAATGACAGTGTTAACCCTTATGTTTTTTTTTCAGGTCCAAATTTTGACCTTCCATATCTCGGCTCTGGAAGGGTCTAGAGCCTCCATTTTGCACGCTGGTCGAAGTCTCGTGGCCCTCTGTCAGAATCCAGAGTTTCAAGAAGATCAGAGGAGGTCAAAATTTCGGCCAAAAAAAAAAATGACAGTGTTACCCCTTATGTTTTTTTTTCAGGTCCAAATTTTGGCCTTCGATATCTCGGCTCTGGAAGGGTCTAGAGTCTCCATTTTTGCGCGCTGGTCGAAGTCTCGTAGCCCTCTGTCAGAATCCAGAGTTTCAAGAAGATCGGAGGGGGTCAAAATTTCGGCCAAAAAAAAAAATGACAGTGTTACCCCTTATGTTTTTTTTTCAGGTCCAAATTTTGGCCTTCGATATCTCGGCTCAGGAAGGGTCTAGAGCCTCCATTTTTGTGCGCTGGTCGAAGTCTCGTGGCCCTCTGTCAGAATCCAGAGTTTCAAGAAGATCGGAGGGGGTCAAAATTTCGGCCAAAAAAAAAATGCCAGTGTTACCCCTTATGTTTTTTTTTTCAGGTCCAAATTTTGACCTTCGATATCTCAGCTCTGGCAGGGTCTAGAGCCTCCATTTTTGCGCGCTGGTCGAAGTCTCGTGGCCCTCTGTCAGAATCCAGAGTTTCAAGAAGATCGGAGGGGGTCAAAATTTCGGCCAAAAAAAAAAAAAACGACAGTGTTACCCCTTATGTTTTTTTTTTCAGGTCCAAATTTTGACCTTCGATATCTCAGCTCTGGAAGGGTCTAGAGCCTCCATTTTTGTGCGCTGGTCGAAGTCTCGTGGCCCTCTGTCAGAATCCAGAGTTTCAAGAAGATCGGAGGGGGTCAAAATTTCGGCCAAAAAAAAAATGCCAGTGTTACCCCTTATGTTTTTTTTTTCAGGTCCAAATTTTGACCTTCGATATCTCAGCTCTGGAAGGGTCTAGAGCCTCCATTTTTGTGCGCTGGTCAAAGTCTCGTGGCCCTCTGTCAGAATCCAGAGTTTCAAGAAGATCGGAGGAGGTCAAAATTTCGGCCAAAAAAAAAATGACAGTGTTACCCCTTATGTTTTTTTTTCAGGTCCAAATTTTGGCCTTCGATATCTCGGCTCTGGAAGGGTCTAGAGCCTCCAGTTTTGCGCGCTGGTCGAAGTCTCGTGGCCCTCTGTCAGAATCCAGAGTTTCAAAAAGATCGGAGGGGGTCAAAATTTCGGCCAAAAAAAAAATGACAGTGTTACCCCTTATGTTTTTTTTTCAGGTCCAAATTTTGACCTTCGATATCTCGGCTCTGGAAGGGTCTAGAGCCTCCATTTTTGCGCGCTGGTCGAAGTCTCGTGGCCCTCTGTCAGAATCCAGAGTTTCAAGAAGATCGGAGGAGGTCAAAATTTCGGCCAAAAAAAAAATGACAGTGTTACCCCTTATGTTTTTTTTTTCAGGTCCAAATTTTGACCTTCGATATCTCGGCTCTGGAAGGGTCTAGAGCCTCCATTTTTGGGCGCTGGTCGAAGTCTCGTGGCCCTCTGTCAGAATCCAGAGTTTCAAGAAGATCGGAGGAGGTCAAAATTTCGGCCAAAAAAAAAATGACAGTGTTACCCCTTATGTTTTTTTTTTCAGGTCCAAATTTTGGCCTTCGATATCTCAGCTCTGGAAGGGTCTAGAGCCTCCATTTTTGCGCGCTGGTCGAAGTCTCGTGGCCCTCTGTCAGAATCCAGAGTTTCAAGAAGATCGGAGGGGGTCAAAATTTCGGCCAAAAAAAAAATGCCAGTGTTACCCCTTATGTTTTTTTTTTCAGGTCCAAATTTTGACCTTCGATATCTCAGCTCTGGAAGGGTCTAGAGCCTCCATTTTTGCGCGCTGGTCGAAGTCTCGTGGCCCTCTGTCAGAATCCAGAGTTTCAAGAAGATCGGAGGGAGTCAAAATTTCGGCCAAAAAAAAAAAACGACAGTGTTACCCCTTATGTTTTTTTTTTCAGGTCCAAATTTTGACCTTCGATATCTCAGCTCTGGAAGGGTCTAGAGTCTCCATTTTTGCGCGCTGGTCGAAGTCTCGTGGCCCTCTGTCAGAATCCAGAGTTTCAAGAAGATCGGAGGGGGTCAAAATTTCGGCCAAAAAAAAAAAAATGACAGTGTTACCCCTTATGTTTTTTTTTCAGGTCCAAATTTTGACCTTCGATATCTCGGCTCTGGAAGGGTCTAGAGCCTCCATTTTTGTGCGCTGGTCAAAGTCTCGTGGCCCTCTGTCAGAATCCAGAGTTTCAAGAAGATCGGAGGAGGTCAAAATTTCGGCCAAAAAAAAAAAATGACAGTGTTACCCCTTATGTTTTTTTTTCAGGTCCAAATTTTGACCTTCGATATCTCGGCTCTGGAAGGGTCTAGAGCCTCCATTTTTGCGCGCTGGTCGAAGTCTCGTGGCCCTCTGTCAGAATCCAGAGTTTCAAAAAGATCGGAGGGGGTCAAAATTTCGGCCAAAAAAAAAATGACAGTGTTACCCCTTATGTTTTTTTTCAGGTCCAAATTTTGACCTTCCATATCTCGGCTCTGGAAGGGTCTAGAGCCTCCATTTTTGCGCGCTGGTCGAAGTCTCGTAGCCCTCTGTCAGAATCCAGAGTTTCAAGAAGATCGGAGGGGGTCAAAATTTCGGCCAAAAAAAAAAATGCCAGTGTTACCCCTTATGTTTTTTTTTTCAGGTCCAAATTTTGACCTTCGATATCTCAGCTCTGGAAGGGTCTAGAGCCTCCATTTTTGTGCGCTGGTCAAAGTCTCGTGGCCCTCTGTCAGAATCCAGAGTTTCAAGAAGATCGGAGGAGGTCAAAATTTCGGCCAAAAAAAAAATGACAGTGTTACCCCTTATGTTTTTTTTTTCAGGTCCAAATTTTGGCCTTCGATATCTCGGCTCTGGAAGGGTCTAGAGCCTCCAGTTTTGCGCGCTGGTCGAAGTCTCGTGGCCCTCTGTCAGAATCCAGAGTTTCAAAAAGATCGGAGGGGGTCAAAATTTCGGCCAAAAAAAAAAATGACAGTGTTACCCCTTATGTTTTTTTTTCAGGTCCAAATTTTGACCTTCGATATCTCGGCTCTGGAAGGGTCTAGAGCCTCCATTTTTGCGCGCTGGTCGAAATCTCGTGGCCCTCTGTCAGAATCCAGAGTTTCAAGAAGATCGGAGGGGGTCAAAATTTCGGCCAAAAAAAAAATGACAGTGTTACCCCTTATGTTTTTTTTTCAGGTCCAAATTTTGACCTGCGATATCTCAGCTCTGGAAAGGTCTAGAGCCTCCATTTTTGTGCGCTGGTCAAAGTCTCGTGGCCCTCTGTCAGAATCCAGAGTTTCAAGAAGATCGGAGGAGGTCAAAATTTCGGCCAAAAAAAAAAATGACAGTGTTACCCCTTATGTTTTTTTTTTCAGGTCCAAATTTTGACCTTCGATATCTCAGCTCTGGAAGGGTCTAGAGTCTCCATTTTTGCGCGCTGGTCGAAGTCTCGTGGCCCTCTGTCAGAATCCAGAGTTTCAAGAAGATCGGAGGGGGTCAAAATTTCGGCCAAAAAAAAAAAATGACAGTGTTACCCCTTATGTTTTTTTTTTCAGGTCCAAATTTTGACCTTCGATATCTCAGCTCTGGAAGGGTCTAGAGCCTCCATTTTTGTGCGCTGGTCAAAGTCTCGTGGCCCTCTGTCAGAATCCAGAGTTTCAAGAAGATTGGAGGAGGTCAAAATTTCGGCCAAAAAAAAAAAAATGACAGTGTTACCCCTTATGTTTTTTTTCAGGTCCAAATTTTGACCTTCGATATCTCGGCTCTGGAAGGGTCTAGAGCCTCCATTTTTGCGCGCTGGTCGAAGTCTCGTGGCCCTCTGTCAGAATCCAGAGTTTCAAAAAGATCGGAGGGGGTCAAAATTTCGGCCAAAAAAAAAAATGACAGTGTTACCCCTTATGTTTTTTTTCAGGTCCAAATTTTGGCCTTCCATATCTCGGCTCTGGAAGGGTCTAGAGCCTCCATTTTTGCGCGCTGGTCGAAGTCTCGTAGCCCTCTGTCAGAATCCAGAGTTTCAAGAAGATCGGAGGGGGTCAAAATTTCGGCCAAAAAAAAAAATGCCAGTGTTACCCCTTATGTTTTTTTTTTCAGGTCCAAATTTTGACCTTCGATATCTCAGCTCTGGAAGGGTCTAGAGCCTCCATTTTTGTGCGCTGGTCAAAGTCTCGTGGCCCTCTGTCAGAATCCAGAGTTTCAAGAAGATCGGAGGAGGTCAAAATTTCGGCCAAAAAAAAAATGACAGTGTTACCCCTTATGTTTTTTTTTCAGGTCCAAATTTTGGCCTTCGATATCTCGGGTCTGGAAGGGTCTAGAGCCTCCAGTTTTGCGCGCTGGTCGAAGTCTCGTGGCCCTCTGTCAGAATCCAGAGTTTCAAAAAGATCGGAGGGGGTCAAAATTTCGGCCAAAAAAAAAATGACAGTGTTACCCCTTATGTTTTTTTTTTCAGGTCCAAATTTTGACCTTCGATATCTCGGCTCTGGAAGGGTCTAGAGCCTCCATTTTTGCGCGCTGGTCGAAATCTCGTGGCCCTCTGTCAGAATCCAGAGTTTCAAGAAGATCGGAGGAGGTCAAAATTTCGGCCAAAAAAAAATGACAGTGTTACCCCTTATGTTTTTTTTTCAGGTCCAAATTTTGACCTTCCATATCTTGGCTCTGGAAGGGTCTAGAGCCTCCATTTTTGCGCGCTGGTCGAAGTCTCGTGGCCCTCTGTCAGAATCCAGAGTTTCAAAAAGATCGGAGGGGGTCAAAATTTCGGCCAAAAAAAAAAATGACAGTGTTACCCCTTATGTTTTTTTTTCAGGTCCAAATTTTGACCTGCGATATCTCAGCTCTGGAAGGGTCTAGAGCCTCCATTTTTGCGCGCTGGTCGAAGTCTCGTGGCCCTCTGTCAGAATCCAGAGTTTCAAGAAGATCGGAGGAGGTCAAAATTTCGGCCAAAAAAAAAAATGACAGTGTTACCCCTTATGTTTTTTTTTTCAGGTCCAAATTTTGGCCTTCGATATCTCAGCTCTGGAAGGGTCTAGAGCCTCCATTTTTGCGCGCTGGTCGAAGTCTCGTGGCCCTCTGTCAGAATCCAGAGTTTCAAGAAGATCGGAGGGGGTCAAAATTTCGGCCAAAAAAAAAATGCCAGTGTTACCCCTTATGTTTTTTTTTTCAGGTCCAAATTTTGACCTTCGATGTCTCAGCTCTGGAAGGGTCTAGAGCCTCCATTTTTGCGCGCTGGTCGAAGTCTCGTGGCCCTCTGTCAGAATCCAGAGTTTCAAGAAGATCGGAGGGGGTCAAAATTTCGGCCAAAAAAAAAAAACGACAGTGTTACCCCTTATGTTTTTTTTTTCAGGTCCAAATTTTGACCTTCGATATCTCAGCTCTGGAAGGGTCTAGAGTCTCCATTTTTGCGCGCTGGTCGAAGTCTCGTGGCCCTCTGTCAGAATCCAGAGTTTCAAGAAGATCGGAGGGGGTCAAAATTTCGGCCAAAAAAAAAAAAAATGACAGTGTTACCTTATGTTTTTTTTTCAGGTCCAAATTTTGACCTTCGATATCTCAGCTCTGGAAGGGTCTAGAGCCTCCATTTTTGTGCGCTGGTCAAAGTCTCGTGGCCCTCTGTCAGAATCCAGAGTTTCAAGAAGATCGGAGGAGGTCAAAATTTCGGCCAAAAAAAAAAATGACAGTGTTACCCCTTATGTTTTTTTTTCAGGTCCAAATTTTGACCTTCGATATCTCGGCTCTGGAAGGGTCTAGAGCCTCCATTTTTGCGCGCTGGTCGAAGTCTCGTGGCCCTCTGTCAGAATCCAGAGTTTCAAAAAGATCGGAGGGGGTCAAAATTTCGGCCAAAAAAAAAAAATGACAGTGTTACCCCTTATGTTTTTTTTCAGGTCCAAATTTTGACCTTCCATATCTCGGCTCTGGAAGGGTCTAGAGCCTCCATTTTTGCGCGCTGGTCGAAGTCTCGTAGCCCTCTGTCAGAATCCAGAGTTTCAAGAAGATCGGAGGGGGTCAAAATTTCGGCCAAAAAAAAAAATGCCAGTGTTACCCCTTATGTTTTTTTTTTCCAGGTCCAAATTTTGACCTTCGATATCTCAGCTCTGGAAGGGTCTAGAGCCTCCATTTTTGTGCGCTGGTCAAAGTCTCGTGGCCCTCTGTCAGAATCCAGAGTTTCAAGAAGATCGGAGGAGGTCAAAATTTCGGCCAAAAAAAAAAATGACAGTGTTACC
This sequence comes from Cyprinella venusta, assembly GCA_038021265.1. Lineage (NCBI taxonomy): Eukaryota > Metazoa > Chordata > Actinopteri > Cypriniformes > Leuciscidae > Cyprinella > Cyprinella venusta. Next base: position 42,198,575 of record CM075863.1, read on the forward strand.
CCTTATGTTTTTTTTTCAGGTCCAAATTTTGGCCTTCGATATCTTGGCTCTGGAAGGGTCTAGAGCCTCCAGTTTTGCGCGCTGGTCGAAGTCTCGTGGCCCTCTGTCAGAATCCAGAGTTTCAAAAAGATCGGAGGGGGTCAAAATTTCGGCCAAAAAAAAAAATGACAGTGTTACCCCTTATGTTTTTTTTTCAGGTCCAAATTTTGACCTTCGATATCTCGGCTCTGGAAGGGTCTAGAGCCTCCATTTTTGCTCGCTGGTCGAAATCTCGTGGCCCTCTGTCAGAATCCAGAGTTTCAAGAAGATCGGAGGGGGTCAAAATTTCGGCCAAAAAAAAAAAAATGACAGTGTTACCCCTTATGTTTTTTTTTTCAGGTCCAAATTTTGACCTGCGATATCTCAGCTCTGGAAGGGTCTAGAGCCTCCATTTTTGTGCGCTGGTCAAAGTCTCGTGGCCCTCTGTCAGAATCCAGAGTTTCAAGAAGATCGGAGGAGGTCAAAATTTCGGCCAAAAAAAAAAATGACAGTGTTACCCCTTATGTTTTTTTTTTTCAGGTCCAAATTTTGACCTTCGATATCTTGGCTCTGGAAGGGTCTAGAGTCTCCATTTTTGCGCGCTGGTCGAAGTCTCGTAGCCCTCTGTCAGAATCCAGAGTTTCAAGAAGATCGGAGGGGGTCAAAATTTCGGCCAAAAAAAAAAATGACAGTGTTACCCCTTATGTTTTTTTTTCAGGTCCAAATTTTGGCCTTCGATATCTCGGCTCAGGAAGGGTCTAGAGCCTCCATTTTTGTGCGCTGGTCGAAGTCTCGTGGCCCTCTGTCAGAATCCAGAGTTTCAAGAAGATCGGAGGGGGTCAAAATTTCGGCCAAAAAAAAAAAGCCAGTGTTACCCCTTATGTTTTTTTTTTCAGGTCCAAATTTTGACCTTCGATATCTCAGCTCTGGCAGGGTCTAGAGCCTCCATTTTTGCGCGCTGGTCGAAGTCTCGTGGCCCTCTGTCAGAATCCAGAGTTTCAAGAAGATCGGAGGGGGTCAAAATTTCGGCCAAAAAAAAAAAAACGACAGTGTTACCCCTTATGTTTTTTTTTTCAGGTCCAAATTTTGACCTTCGATATCTCAGCTCTGGAAGGGTCTAGAGTCTCCATTTTTGCGCGCTGGTCGAAGTCTCGTGGCCCTCTGTCAGAATCCAGAGTTTCAAGAAGATCGGAGGGGGTCAAAATTTCGGCCAAAAAAAAAAAAAATGACAGTGTTACCCCTTATGTTTTTTTTCAGGTCCAAATTTTGACCTTCGATATCTCGGCTCTGGAAGGGTCTAGAGCCTCCATTTTTGCGCGCTGGTCGAAGTCTCATGGCCCTCTGTCAGAATCCAGAGTTTCAAAAAGATCGGAGGGGGTCAAAATTTCGGCCAAAAAAAAAAATGACAGTGTTACCCCTTATGTTTTTTTTCAGGTCCAAATTTTGACCTTCCATATCTCGGCTCTGGAAGGGTCTAGAGCCTCCATTTTTGCGCGCTGGTCGAAGTCTCGTAGCCCTCTGTCAGAATCCAGAGTTTCAAGAAGATCGGAGGGGGTCAAAATTTCGGCCAAAAAAAAAAATGCCAGTGTTACCCCTTATGTTTTTTTTTTCAGGTCCAAATTTTGACCTTCGATATCTCAGCTCTGGAAGGGTCTAGAGCCTCCATTTTTGTGCGCTGGTCAAAGTCTCGTGGCCCTCTGTCAGAATCCAGAGTTTCAAGAAGATCGGAGGAGGTCAAAATTTCGGCCAAAAAAAAAATGACAGTGTTACCCCTTATGTTTTTTTTTCAGGTCCAAATTTTGGCCTTCGATATCTCGGCTCTGGAAGGGTCTAGAGCCTCCAGTTTTGCGTGCTGGTCGAAGTCTCGTGGCCCTCTGTCAGAATCCAGAGTTTCAAAAAGATCGGAGGGGGTCAAAATTTCGGCCAAAAAAAAAAATGACAGTGTTACCCCTTATGTTTTTTTTTCAGGTCCAAATTTTGACCTTCGATATCTCGGCTCTGGAAGGGTCTAGAGCCTCCATTTTTGCGCGCTGGTCGAAATCTCGTGGCCCTCTGTCAGAATCCAGAGTTTCAAGAAGATCGGAGGGGGTCAAAATTTCGGCCAAAAAAAAAAAATGACAGTGTTACCCCTTATGTTTTTTTTTCAGGTCCAAATTTTGACCTTCGATATCTTGGCTCTGGAAGGGTCTAGAGCCTCCATTTTTGCGTGCTGGTCGAAGTCTCGTGGCCCTCTGTCAGAATCCAGAGTTTCAAAAAGATCGGAGGGGGTCAAAATTTCGGCCAAAAAAAAAAATGACAGTGTTACCCCTTATGTTTTTTTTCAGGTCCAAATTTTGACCTTCCATATCTCGGCTCTGGAAGGGTCTAGAGCCTCCATTTTTGCACGCTGGTCGAAGTCTCGTGGCCCTCTGTCAGAATCCAGAGTTTCAAGAAGATCGGAGGAGGTCAAAATTTCGGACAAAAAAAAAATGACAGTGTTACCCCTTATGTTTTTTTTTCAGGTCCAAATTTTGACCTTCCATATCTTGGCTCTGGAAGGGTCTAGAGCCTCCATTTTTGCGCGCTGGTCGAAGTCTCGTGGCCCTCTGTCAGAATCCAGAGTTTCAAAAAGATCGGAGGGGGTCAAAATTTCGGCCAAAAAAAAAAATGACAGTGTTACCCCTTATGTTTTTTTTTCAGGTCCAAATTTTGACCTGCGATATCTCAGCTCTGGAAGGGTCTAGAGCCTCCATTTTTGCGCGCTGGTCGAAGTCTCGTGGCCCTCTGTCAGAATCCAGAGTTTCAAGAAGATCGGAGGAGGTCAAAATTTCGGCCAAAAAAAAAATGACAGTGTTACCCCTTATGTTTTTTTTTCAGGTCCAAATTTTGGCCTTCGATATCTCAGCTCTGGAAGGGTCTAGAGCCTCCATTTTTGCGCGCTGGTCGAAGTCTCGTGGCCCTCTGTCAGAATCCAGAGTTTCAAGAAGATCGGAGGGGGTCAAAATTTCGGCCAAAAAAAAATGCCAGTGTTACCCCTTATGTTTTTTTTTCAGGTCCAAATTTTGACCTTCGATGTCTCAGCTCTGGAAGGGTCTAGAGCCTCCATTTTTGCGCGCTGGTCGAAGTCTCGTGGCCCTCTGTCAGAATCCAGAGTTTCAAGAAGATCGGAGGGGGTCAAAATTTCGGCCAAAAAAAAAAAACGACAGTGTTACCCCTTATGTTTTTTTTTTTCAGGTCCAAATTTTGACCTTCGATATCTCAGCTCTGGAAGGGTCTAGAGTCTCCATTTTTGCGCGCTGGTCGAAGTCTCGTGGCCCTCTGTCAGAATCCAGAGTTTCAAGAAGATCGGAGGGGGTCAAAATTTCGGCCAAAAAAAAAAAAAAAATGACAGTGTTACCTTATGTTTTTTTTTCAGGTCCAAATTTTGACCTTCGATATCTCAGCTCTGGAAGGGTCTAGAGCCTCCATTTTTGTGCGCTGGTCAAAGTCTCGTGGCCCTCTGTCAGAATCCAGAGTTTCAAGAAGATCGGAGGAGGTCAAAATTTCGGCCAAAAAAAAAAATGACAGTGTTACCCCTTATGTTTTTTTTTTCAGGTCCAAATTTTGACCTTCGATATCTCGGCTCTGGAAGGGTCTAGAGCCTCCATTTTTGCGCGCTGGTCGAAGTCTCGTGGCCCTCTGTCAGAATCCAGAGTTTCAAAAAGATCGGAGGGGGTCAAAATTTCGGCCAAAAAAAAAAATGACAGTGTTACCCCTTATGTTTTTTTTCAGGTCCAAATTTTGACCTTCCATATCTCGGCTCTGGAAGGGTCTAGAGCCTCCATTTTTGCGCGCTGGTCGAAGTCTCGTAGCCCTCTGTCAGAATCCAGAGTTTCAAGAAGATCGGAGGGGGTCAAAATTTCGGCCAAAAAAAAAAATGCCAGTGTTACCCCTTATGTTTTTTTTTTCCAGGTCCAAATTTTGACCTTCGATATCTCAGCTCTGGAAGGGTCTAGAGCCTCCATTTTTGTGCGCTGGTCAAAGTCTCGTGGCCCTCTGTCAGAATCCAGAGTTTCAAGAAGATCGGAGGAGGTCAAAATTTCGGCCAAAAAAAAAATGACAGTGTTACCCCTTATGTTTTTTTTTCAGGTCCAAATTTTGGCCTTCGATATCTCGGCTCTGGAAGGGTCTAGAGCCTCCAGTTTTGCGCGCTGGTCGAAGTCTCGTGGCCCTCTGTCAGAATCCAGAGTTTCAAAAAGATCGGAGGGGGTCAACATTTCGGCCAAAAAAAAAAATGACAGTGTTACCCCTTATGTTTTTTTTTCAGGTCCAAATTTTGACCTTCGATATCTCGGCTCTGGAAGGGTCTAGAGCCTCCATTTTTGCGCGCTGGTCGAAATCTCGTGGCCCTCTGTCAGAATCCAGAGTTTCAAGAAGATCGGAGGGGGTCAAAATTTCGGCCAAAAAAAAAAAAATGACAGTGTTACCCCTTATGTTTTTTTTTTTCAGGTCCAAATTTTGACCTGCGATATCTCAGCTCTGGAAGGGTCTAGAGCCTCCATTTTTGTGCGCTGGTCAAAGTCTCGTGGCCCTCTGTCAGAATCCAGAGTTTCAAGAAGATCGGAGGAGGTCAAAATTTCGGCCAAAAAAAAAAATGACAGTGTTACCCCTTATGTTTTTTTTTCAGGTCCAAATTTTGACCTTCGATATCTTGGCTCTGGAAGGGTCTAGAGCCTCCATTTTTGCGCGCTGGTCGAAGTCTCGTGGCCCTCTGTCAGAATCCAGAGTTTCAAAAAGATCGGAGGGGGTCAAAATTTCGGCCAAAAAAAAAAATGACAGTGTTACCCCTTATGTTTTTTTTTCAGGTCCAAATTTTGACCTTCCATATCTCGGCTCTGGAAGGGTCTAGAGCCTCCATTTTTGCACGCTGGTCGAAGTCTCGTGGCCCTCTGTCAGAATCCAGAGTTTCAAGAAGATCGGAGGGGGTCAAAATTTCGGCCAAAAAAAAAAATGACAGTGTTACCCCTTATGTTTTTTTTCAGGTCCAAATTTTGGCCTTCCATATCTCGGCTCTGGAAGGGTCTAGAGCCTCCATTTTTGCGCGCTGGTCGAAGTCTCGTAGCCCTCTGTCAGAATCCAGAGTTTCAAGAAGATCGGAGGGGGTCAAAATTTCGGCCAAAAAAAAAAATGCCAGTGTTACCCCTTATGTTTTTTTTTTCAGGTCCAAATTTTGACCTTCGATATCTCAGCTCTGGAAGGGTCTAGAGCCTCCATTTTTGTGCGCTGGTCAAAGTCTCGTGGCCCTCTGTCAGAATCCAGAGTTTCAAGAAGATCGGAGGAGGTCAAAATTTCGGCCAAAAAAAAAATGACAGTGTTACCCCTTATGTTTTTTTTTCAGGTCCAAATTTTGGCCTTCGATATCTCGGGTCTGGAAGGGTCTAGAGCCTCCAGTTTTGCGCGCTGGTCGAAGTCTCGTGGCCCTCTGTCAGAATCCAGAGTTTCAAAAAGATCGGAGGGGGTCAAAATTTCGGCCAAAAAAAAAATGACAGTGTTACCCCTTATGTTTTTTTTTTCAGGTCCAAATTTTGACCTTCGATATCTCGGCTCTGGAAGGGTCTAGAGCCTCCATTTTTGCGCGCTGGTCGAAATCTCGTGGCCCTCTGTCAGAATCCAGAGTTTCAAGAAGATCGGAGGAGGTCAAAATTTCGGCCAAAAAAAAATGACAGTGTTACCCCTTATGTTTTTTTTTCAGGTCCAAATTTTGACCTTCCATATCTTGGCTCTGGAAGGGTCTAGAGCCTCCATTTTTGCGCGCTGGTCGAAGTCTCGTGGCCCTCTGTCAGAATCCAGAGTTTCAAAAAGATCGGAGGGGGTCAAAATTTCGGCCAAAAAAAAAAATGACAGTGTTACCCCTTATGTTTTTTTTTCAGGTCCAAATTTTGACCTGCGATATCTCAGCTCTGGAAGGGTCTAGAGCCTCCATTTTTGCGCGCTGGTCGAAGTCTCGTGGCCCTCTGTCAGAATCCAGAGTTTCAAGAAGATCGGAGGAGGTCAAAATTTCGGCCAAAAAAAAAAATGACAGTGTTACCCCTTATGTTTTTTTTTTCAGGTCCAAATTTTGGCCTTCGATATCTCAGCTCTGGAAGGGTCTAGAGCCTCCATTTTTGCGCGCTGGTCGAAGTCTCGTGGCCCTCTGTCAGAATCCAGAGTTTCAAGAAGATCGGAGGGGGTCAAAATTTCGGCCAAAAAAAAAATGCCAGTGTTACCCCTTATGTTTTTTTTTTCAGGTCCAAATTTTGACCTTCGATGTCTCAGCTCTGGAAGGGTCTAGAGCCTCCATTTTTGCGCGCTGGTCGAAGTCTCGTGGCCCTCTGTCAGAATCCAGAGTTTCAAGAAGATCGGAGGGGGTCAAAATTTCGTCCAAAAAAAAAAAACGACAGTGTTACCCCTTATGTTTTTTTTTTCAGGTCCAAATTTTGACCTTCGATATCTCAGCTCTGGAAGGGTCTAGAGTCTCCATTTTTGCGCGCTGGTCGAAGTCTCGTGGCCCTCTGTCAGAATCCAGAGTTTCAAGAAGATCGGAGGGGGTCAAAATTTCGGCCAAAAAAAAAAAAAATGACAGTGTTACCTTATGTTTTTTTTTCAGGTCCAAATTTTGACCTTCGATATCTCAGCTCTGGAAGGGTCTAGAGCCTCCATTTTTGTGCGCTGGTCAAAGTCTCGTGGCCCTCTGTCAGAATCCAGAGTTTCAAGAAGATCGGAGGAGGTCAAAATTTCGGCCAAAAAAAAAAATGACAGTGTTACCCCTTATGTTTTTTTTTCAGGTCCAAATTTTGACCTTCGATATCTCGGCTCTGGAAGGGTCTAGAGCCTCCATTTTTGCGCGCTGGTCGAAGTCTCGTGGCCCTCTGTCAGAATCCAGAGTTTCAAAAAGATCGGAGGGGGTCAAAATTTCGGCCAAAAAAAAAAAATGACAGTGTTACCCCTTATGTTTTTTTTCAGGTCCAAATTTTGACCTTCCATATCTCGGCTCTGGAAGGGTCTAGAGCCTCCATTTTTGCGCGCTGGTCGAAGTCTCGTAGCCCTCTGTCAGAATCCAGAGTTTCAAGAAGATCGGAGGGGGTCAAAATTTCGGCCAAAAAAAAAAATGCCAGTGTTACCCCTTATGTTTTTTTTTTCCAGGTCCAAATTTTGACCTTCGATATCTCAGCTCTGGAAGGGTCTAGAGCCTCCATTTTTGTGCGCTGGTCAAAGTCTCGTGGCCCTCTGTCAGAATCCAGAGTTTCAAGAAGATCGGAGGAGGTCAAAATTTCGGCCAAAAAAAAAAATGACAGTGTTACCCCTTATGTTTTTTTTTCAGGTCCAAATTTTGGCCTTCGATATCTTGGCTCTGGAAGGGTCTAGAGCCTCCAGTTTTGCGCGCTGGTCGAAGTCTCGTGGCCCTCTGTCAGAATCCAGAGTTTCAAAAAGATCGGAGGGGGTCAAAATTTCGGCCAAAAAAAAAAATGACAGTGTTACCCCTTATGTTTTTTTTTCAGGTCCAAATTTTGACCTTCGATATCTCGGCTCTGGAAGGGTCTAGAGCCTCCATTTTTGCTCGCTGGTCGAAATCTCGTGGCCCTCTGTCAGAATCCAGAGTTTCAAGAAGATCGGAGGGGGTCAAAATTTCGGCCAAAAAAAAAAAAATGACAGTGTTACCCCTTATGTTTTTTTTTTCAGGTCCAAATTTTGACCTGCGATATCTCAGCTCTGGAAGGGTCTAGAGCCTCCATTTTTGTGCGCTGGTCAAAGTCTCGTGGCCCTCTGTCAGAATCCAGAGTTTCAAGAAGATCGGAGGAGGTCAAAATTTCGGCCAAAAAAAAAAATGACAGTGTTACCCCTTATGTTTTTTTTTTTTCAGGTCCAAATTTTGACCTTCGATATCTTGGCTCTGGAAGGGTCTAGAGTCTCCATTTTTGCGCGCTGGTCGAAGTCTCGTAGCCCTCTGTCAGAATCCAGAGTTTCAAGAAGATCGGAGGGGGTCAAAATTTCGGCCAAAAAAAAAAATGACAGTGTTACCCCTTATGTTTTTTTTTCAGGTCCAAATTTTGGCCTTCGATATCTCGGCTCAGGAAGGGTCTAGAGCCTCCATTTTTGTGCGCTGGTCGAAGTCTCGTGGCCCTCTGTCAGAATCCAGAGTTTCAAGAAGATCGGAGGGGGTCAAAATTTCGGCCAAAAAAAAAAAGCCAGTGTTACCCCTTATGTTTTTTTTTTCAGGTCCAAATTTTGACCTTCGATATCTCAGCTCTGGCAGGGTCTAGAGCCTCCATTTTTGCGCGCTGGTCGAAGTCTCGTGGCCCTCTGTCAGAATCCAGAGTTTCAAGAAGATCGGAGGGGGTCAAAATTTCGGCCAAAAAAAAAAAAACGACAGTGTTACCCCTTATGTTTTTTTTTTCAGGTCCAAATTTTGACCTTCGATATCTCAGCTCTGGAAGGGTCTAGAGTCTCCATTTTTGCGCGCTGGTCGAAGTCTCGTGGCCCTCTGTCAGAATCCAGAGTTTCAAGAAGATCGGAGGGGGTCAAAATTTCGGCCAAAAAAAAAAAAAATGACAGTGTTACCCCTTATGTTTTTTTTCAGGTCCAAATTTTGACCTTCGATATCTCGGCTCTGGAAGGGTCTAGAGCCTCCATTTTTGCGCGCTGGTCGAAGTCTCATGGCCCTCTGTCAGAATCCAGAGTTTCAAAAAGATCGGAGGGGGTCAAAATTTCGGCCAAAAAAAAAAATGACAGTGTTACCCCTTATGTTTTTTTTCAGGTCCAAATTTTGACCTTCCATATCTCGGCTCTGGAAGGGTCTAGAGCCTCCATTTTTGCGCGCTGGTCGAAGTCTCGTAGCCCTCTGTCAGAATCCAGAGTTTCAAGAAGATCGGAGGGGGTCAAAATTTCGGCCAAAAAAAAAAATGCCAGTGTTACCCCTTATGTTTTTTTTTTTCAGGTCCAAATTTTGACCTTCGATATCTCAGCTCTGGAAGGGTCTAGAGCCTCCATTTTTGTGCGCTGGTCAAAGTCTCGTGGCCCTCTGTCAGAATCCAGAGTTTCAAGAAGATCGGAGGAGGTCAAAATTTCGGCCAAAAAAAAAATGACAGTGTTACCCCTTATGTTTTTTTTTCAGGTCCAAATTTTGGCCTTCGATATCTCGGCTCTGGAAGGGTCTAGAGCCTCCAGTTTTGCGTGCTGGTCGAAGTCTCGTGGCCCTCTGTCAGAATCCAGAGTTTCAAAAAGATCGGAGGGGGTCAAAATTTCGGCCAAAAAAAAAAATGACAGTGTTACCCCTTATGTTTTTTTTTCAGGTCCAAATTTTGACCTTCGATATCTCGGCTCTGGAAGGGTCTAGAGCCTCCATTTTTGCGCGCTGGTCGAAATCTCGTGGCCCTCTGTCAGAATCCAGAGTTTCAAGAAGATCGGAGGGGGTCAAAATTTCGGCCAAAAAAAAAAAATGACAGTGTTACCCCTTATGTTTTTTTTTCAGGTCCAAATTTTGACCTTCGATATCTTGGCTCTGGAAGGGTCTAGAGCCTCCATTTTTGCGTGCTGGTCGAAGTCTCGTGGCCCTCTGTCAGAATCCAGAGTTTCAAAAAGATCGGAGGGGGTCAAAATTTCGGCCAAAAAAAAAAATGACAGTGTTACCCCTTATGTTTTTTTTTCAGGTCCAAATTTTGACCTTCCATATCTCGGCTCTGGAAGGGTCTAGAGCCTCCATTTTTGCACGCTGGTCGAAGTCTCGTGGCCCTCTGTCAGAATCCAGAGTTTCAAGAAGATCGGAGGAGGTCAAAATTTCGGACAAAAAAAAAATGACAGTGTTACCCCTTATGTTTTTTTTTCAGGTCCAAATTTTGACCTTCCATATCTTGGCTCTGGAAGGGTCTAGAGCCTCCATTTTTGCGCGCTGGTCGAAGTCTCGTGGCCCTCTGTCAGAATCCAGAGTTTCAAAAAGATCGGAGGGGGTCAAAATTTCGGCCAAAAAAAAAAATGACAGTGTTACCCCTTATGTTTTTTTTTCAGGTCCAAATTTTGACCTGCGATATCTCAGCTCTGGAAGGGTCTAGAGCCTCCATTTTTGCGCGCTGGTCGAAGTCTCGTGGCCCTCTGTCAGAATCCAGAGTTTCAAGAAGATCGGAGGAGGTCAAAATTTCGGCCAAAAAAAAAATGACAGTGTTACCCCTTATGTTTTTTTTTCAGGTCCAAATTTTGGCCTTCGATATCTCAGCTCTGGAAGGGTCTAGAGCCTCCATTTTTGCGCGCTGGTCGAAGTCTCGTGGCCCTCTGTCAGAATCCAGAGTTTCAAGAAGATCGGAGGGGGTCAAAATTTCGGCCAAAAAAAAATGCCAGTGTTACCCCTTATGTTTTTTTTTCAGGTCCAAATTTTGACCTTCGATGTCTCAGCTCTGGAAGGGTCTAGAGCCTCCATTTTTGCGCGCTGGTCGAAGTCTCGTGGCCCTCTGTCAGAATCCAGAGTTTCAAGAAGATCGGAGGGGGTCAAAATTTCGGCCAAAAAAAAAAAACGACAGTGTTACCCCTTATGTTTTTTTTTTTCAGGTCCAAATTTTGACCTTCGATATCTCAGCTCTGGAAGGGTCTAGAGTCTCCATTTTTGCGCGCTGGTCGAAGTCTCGTGGCCCTCTGTCAGAATCCAGAGTTTCAAGAAGATCGGAGGGGGTCAAAATTTCGGCCAAAAAAAAAAAAAAAATGACAGTGTTACCTTATGTTTTTTTTTCAGGTCCAAATTTTGACCTTCGATATCTCAGCTCTGGAAGGGTCTAGAGCCTCCATTTTTGTGCGCTGGTCAAAGTCTCGTGGCCCTCTGTCAGAATCCAGAGTTTCAAGAAGATCGGAGGAGGTCAAAATTTCGGCCAAAAAAAAAAATGACAGTGTTACCCCTTATGTTTTTTTTTTCAGGTCCAAATTTTGACCTTCGATATCTCGGCTCTGGAAGGGTCTAGAGCCTCCATTTTTGCGCGCTGGTCGAAGTCTCGTGGCCCTCTGTCAGAATCCAGAGTTTCAAAAAGATCGGAGGGGGTCAAAATTTCGGCCAAAAAAAAAAATGACAGTGTTACCCCTTATGTTTTTTTTCAGGTCCAAATTTTGACCTTCCATATCTCGGCTCTGGAAGGGTCTAGAGCCTCCATTTTTGCGCGCTGGTCGAAGTCTCGTAGCCCTCTGTCAGAATCCAGAGTTTCAAGAAGATCGGAGGGGGTCAAAATTTCGGCCAAAAAAAAAAATGCCAGTGTTACCCCTTATGTTTTTTTTTTCCAGGTCCAAATTTTGACCTTCGATATCTCAGCTCTGGAAGGGTCTAGAGCCTCCATTTTTGTGCGCTGGTCAAAGTCTCGTGGCCCTCTGTCAGAATCCAGAGTTTCAAGAAGATCGGAGGAGGTCAAAATTTCGGCCAAAAAAAAAATGACAGTGTTACCCCTTATGTTTTTTTTTCAGGTCCAAATTTTGGCCTTCGATATCTCGGCTCTGGAAGGGTCTAGAGCCTCCAGTTTTGCGCGCTGGTCGAAGTCTCGTGGCCCTCTGTCAGAATCCAGAGTTTCAAAAAGATCGGAGGGGGTCAACATTTCGGCCAAAAAAAAAAATGACAGTGTTACCCCTTATGTTTTTTTTTCAGGTCCAAATTTTGACCTTCGATATCTCGGCTCTGGAAGGGTCTAGAGCCTCCATTTTTGCGCGCTGGTCGAAATCTCGTGGCCCTCTGTCAGAATCCAGAGTTTCAAGAAGATCGGAGGGGGTCAAAATTTCGGCCAAAAAAAAAAAAATGACAGTGTTACCCCTTATGTTTTTTTTTTTCAGGTCCAAATTTTGACCTGCGATATCTCAGCTCTGGAAGGGTCTAGAGCCTCCATTTTTGTGCGCTGGTCAAAGTCTCGTGGCCCTCTGTCAGAATCCAGAGTTTCAAGAAGATCGGAGGAGGTCAAAATTTCGGCCAAAAAAAAAAATGACAGTGTTACCCCTTATGTTTTTTTTTCAGGTCCAAATTTTGACCTTCGATATCTTGGCTCTGGAAGGGTCTAGAGCCTCCATTTTTGCGCGCTGGTCGAAGTCTCGTGGCCCTCTGTCAGAATCCAGAGTTTCAAAAAGATCGGAGGGGGTCAAAATTTCGGCCAAAAAAAAAAATGACAGTGTTACCCCTTATGTTTTTTTTTCAGGTCCAAATTTTGACCTTCCATATCTCGGCTCTGGAAGGGTCTAGAGCCTCCATTTTTGCACGCTGGTCGAAGTCTCGTGGCCCTCTGTCAGAATCCAGAGTTTCAAGAAGATCGGAGGAGGTCAACATTTCGGCCAAAAAAAAAAATGACAGTGTTACCCCTTATGTTTTTTTTTCAGGTCCAAATTTTGACCTTCGATATCTCGGCTCTGGAAGGGTCTAGAGCCTCCATTTTTGCGCGCTGGTCGAAATCTCGTGGCCCTCTGTCAGAATCCAGAGTTTCAAGAAGATCGGAGGGGGTCAAAATTGCGGCCAAAAAAAAAAAAAATGACAGTGTTACCCCTTATGTTTTTTTTTTTCAGGTCCAAATTTTGACCTGCGATATCTCAGCTCTGGAAGGGTCTAGAGCCTCCATTTTTTTGCGCTGGTCAAAGTCTCGTGGCCCTCTGTCAGAATCCAGAGTTTCAAGAAGATCGGAGGAGGTCAAAATTTCGGCCAAAAAAAAAAATGACAGTGTTACCCCTTATGTTTTTTTTTTTCAGGTCCAAATTTTGACCTTCGATATCTTGGCTCTGGAAGGGTCTAGAGCCTCCATTTTTGCGCGCTGGTCGAAGTCTCGTGGCCCTCTGTCAGAATCCAGAGTTTCAAAAAGATCGGAGGGGTTCAAAATTTCGGCCAAAAAAAAAATGACAGTGTTACCCCTTATGTTTTTTTTTCAGGTCCAAATTTTGACCTTCCATATCTCGGCTCTGGAAGGGTCTAGAGCCTCCATTTTTGCACGCTGGTCGAAGTCTCGTGGCCCTCTGTCAGAATCCAGAGTTTCAAGAAGATCGGAGGAGGTCAAAATTTCGGCCAAAAAAAAAATGACAGTGTTACCCCTTATGTTTTTTTTTTCAGGTCCAAATTTTGACCTTCCATATCTTGGCTCTGGAAGGGTCTAGAGCCTCCATTTTTGCGCGCTGGTCGAAGTCTCGTGGCCCTCTGTCAGAATCCAGAGTTTCAAAAAGATCGGAGGGGGTCAAAATTTCGGCCAAAAAAAAAAATGACAGTGTTACCCCTTATGGTTTTTTTTCAGGTCCAAATTTTGACCTTCCATATCTCGGCTCTGGAAGGGTCTAGAGCCTCCATTTTTGCACGCTGGTCGAAGTCTCGTGGCCCTCTGTCAGAATCCAGAGTTTCAAGAAGATCGGAGGAGGTCAAAATTTCGGCCAAAAAAAAAAATGACAGTGTTACCCCTTATGTTTTTTTTTCAGGTCCAATTTTTGGCCTTCGATATCTCGGCTCAGGAAGGGTCTAGAGCCTCCATTTTTGTGCGCTGGTCAAAGTCTCGTGGCCCTCTGTCAGAATCCAGAGTTTCAAGAAGATCGGAGGAGGTCAAAATTTCGGCCAAAAAAAAAAATGACAGTGTTACCCCTTATGTTTTTTTTTCAGGTCCAAATTTTGACCTTCGATATCTCGGCTCTGGAAGGGTCTAGAGCCTCCATTTTTGCGCGCTGGTCGAAGTCTCGTGGCCCTCTGTCAGAATCCAGAGTTTCAAAAAGATCGGAGGGGGTCAAAATTTCGGCCCAAAAAAAAAATGACAGTGTTACCCCTTATGTTTTTTTTCAGGTCCAAATTTTGACCTTCCATATCTCGGCTCTGGAAGGGTCTAGAGCCTCCATTTTTGCACGCTGGTCGAAGTCTCGTAGCCCTCTGTCAGAATCCAGAGTTTCAAGAAGATCGGAGGGGGTCAAAATTTCGGCCAAAAAAAAAAATGCCAGTGTTACCCCTTATGGTTTTTTTTTCAGGTCCAAATTTTGGCCTTCGATATCTCGGCTCTGGAAGGGTCTAGAGCCTCCAGTTTTGCGCGCTGGTCGAAGTCTCGTGGCCCTCTGTCAGAATCCAGAGTTTCAAAAAGATCGGAGGGGGTCAAAATTTCGGCCAAAAAAAAAATGACAGTGTTACCCCTTATGTTTTTTTTTCAGGTCCAAATTTTGACCTTCGATATCTCGGCTCTGGAAGGGTCTAGAGCCTCCATTTTTGCGCGCTGGTCGAAATCTCGTGGCCCTCTGTCAGAATCCAGAGTTTCAAGAAGATCGGAGGGGGTCAAAATTTCGGCCAAAAAAAAAAAATGACAGTGTTACCCCTTATGTTTTTTTTTCAGGTCCAAATTTTGACCTGCGATATCTCAGCTCTGGAAGGGTCTAGAGCCTCCATTTTTGTGCGCTGGTCAAAGTCTCGTGGCCCTCTGTCAGAATCCAGAGTTTCAAGAAGATCGGAGGAGGTCAAAATTTCGGCCAAAAAAAAAATGACAGTGTTACCCCTTATGTTTTTTTTTTCAGGTCCAAATTTTGGCCTTCGATATCTCGGCTCTGGAAGGGTCTAGAGCCTCCAGTTTTGCGCGCTGGTCGAAGTCTCGTGGCCCTCTGTCAGAATCCAGAGTTTCAAAAAGATCGGAGGGGGTCAAAATTTCGGCCAAAAAAAAAAATGACAGTGTTACCCCTTATGTTTTTTTTTTCAGGTCCAAATTTTGACCTTCGATATCTCGGCTCTGGAAGGGTCTAGAGCCTCCATTTTTGCGCGCTGGTCGAAATCTCGTGGCCCTCTGTCAGAATCCAGAGTTTCAAGAAGATCGGAGGGGGTCAAAATTTCGGCCAAAAAAAAAAAATGACAGTGTTACCCCTTATGTTTTTTTTTCAGGTCCAAATTTTGACCTGCGATATCTCAGCTCTGGAAGGGTCTAGAGCCTCCATTTTTGTGCGCTGGTCAAAGTCTCGTGGCCCTCTGTCAGAATCCAGAGTTTCAAGAAGATCGGAGGAGGTCAAAATTTCGGCCAAAAAAAAAAATGACAGTGTTACTCCTTATGTTTTTTTTTTCAGGTCCAAATTTTGACCTTCGATATCTTGGCTCTGGAAGGGTCTAGAGCCTCCATTTTTGCGCGCTGGTCGAAGTCTCATGGCCCTCTGTCAGAATCCAGAGTTTCAAAAAGATCGGAGGGGGTCAAAATTTCGGCCAAAAAAAAAAATGACAGTGTTACCCCTTATGTTTTTTTTTCAGGTCCAAATTTTGACCTTCCATATCTCGGCTCTGGAAGGGTCTAGAGCCTCCATTTTTGCACGCTGGTCGAAGTCTCGTGGCCCTCTGTCAGAATCCAGAGTTTCAAGAAGATCGGAGGAGGTCAAAATTTCGGCCAAAAAAAAAATGACAGTGTTACCCCTTATGTTTTTTTTTTCAGGTCCTAATTTTGACCTTCCATATCTTGGCTCTGGAAGGGTCTAGAGCCTCCATTTTTGCACGCTGGTCGAAGTCTCGTGGCCCTCTGTCAGAATCCAGAGTTTCAAGAAGATCAGAGGAGGTCAAAATTTCGGCCAAAAAAAAAAATGACAGTGTTACCCCTTATGTTTTTTTTTCAGGTCCAAATTTTGGCCTTCGATATCTCGGCTCTGGAAGGGTCTAGAGTCTCCATTTTTGCGCACTGGTCGAAGTCTCGTAGCCCTCTGTCAGAATCCAGAGTTTCAAGAAGATCGGAGGGGGTCAAAATTTCGGCCAAAAAAAAAAATGACAGTGTTACCCCTTATGTTTTTTTTTCAGGTCCAAATTTTGGCCTTCGATATCTCGGCTCAGGAAGGGTCTAGAGCCTCCATTTTTGTGCGCTGGTCGAAGTCTCGTGGCCCTCTGTCAGAATCCAGAGTTTCAAGAAGATCGGAGGGGGTCAACATTTCGGCCAAAAAAAAAATGCCAGTGTTACCCCTTATGTTTTTTTTTTCAGGTCCAAATTTTGACCTTCGATATCTCAGCTCTGGCAGGGTCTAGAGCCTCCATTTTTGCGCGCTGGTCGAAGTCTCGTGGCCCTCTGTCAGAATCCAGAGTTTCAAGAAGATCGGAGGGGGTCAAAATTTCGGCCAAAAAAAAAAAACGACAGTGTTACCCCTTATGTTTTTTTTTTTCAGGTCCAAATTTTGACCTTCGATATCTCAGCTCTGGAAGGGTCTAGAGTCTCCATTTTTGCGCGCTGGTCGAAGTCTCGTGGCCCTCTGTCAGAATCCAGAGTTTCAAGAAGATCGGAGGGGGTCAAAATTTCGGCCAAAAAAAAAAAATGACAGTGTTACCCCTTATGTTTTTTTTCAGGTCCAAATTTTGACCTTCCATATCTCGGCTCTGGAAGGGTCTAGAGCCTCCATTTTTGCGCGCTGGTCGAAGTCTCATGGCCCTCTGTCAGAATCCAGAGTTTCAAAAAGATCGGAGGGGGTCAAAATTTCGGCCAAAAAAAAAAATGACAGTGTTACCCCTTATGTTTTTTTTTCAGGTCCAAATTTTGACCTTCCATATCTCGGCTCTGGAAGGGTCTAGAGCCTCCATTTTTGCACGCTGGTCGAAGTCTCGTGGCCCTCTGTCAGAATCCAGAGTTTCAAGAAGATCGGAGGAGGTCAAAATTTCGGCCAAAAAAAAAATGACAGTGTTACCCCTTATGTTTTTTTTTTCAGGTCCTAATTTTGACCTTCCATATCTTGGCTCTGGAAGGGTCTAGAGCCTCCATTTTTGCACGCTGGTCGAAGTCTCGTGGCCCTCTGTCAGAATCCAGAGTTTCAAGAAGATCAGAGGAGGTCAAAATTTCGGCCAAAAAAAAAAATGACAGTGTTACCCCTTATGTTTTTTTTTCAGGTCCAAATTTTGGCCTTCGATATCTCGGCTCTGGAAGGGTCTAGAGTCTCCATTTTTGCGCACTGGTCGAAGTCTCGTAGCCCTCTGTCAGAATCCAGAGTTTCAAGAAGATCGGAGGGGGTCAAAATTTCGGCCAAAAAAAAAAATGACAGTGTTACCCCTTATGTTTTTTTTTCAGGTCCAAATTTTGGCCTTCGATATCTCGGCTCAGGAAGGGTCTAGAGCCTCCATTTTTGTGCGCTGGTCGAAGTCTCGTGGCCCTCTGTCAGAATCCAGAGTTTCAAGAAGATCGGAGGGGGTCAACATTTCGGCCAAAAAAAAAATGCCAGTGTTACCCCTTATGTTTTTTTTTTCAGGTCCAAATTTTGACCTTCGATATCTCAGCTCTGGCAGGGTCTAGAGCCTCCATTTTTGCGCGCTGGTCGAAGTCTCGTGGCCCTCTGTCAGAATCCAGAGTTTCAAGAAGATCGGAGGGGGTCAAAATTTCGGCCAAAAAAAAAAAACGACAGTGTTACCCCTTATGTTTTTTTTTTTCAGGTCCAAATTTTGACCTTCGATATCTCAGCTCTGGAAGGGTCTAGAGTCTCCATTTTTGCGCGCTGGTCGAAGTCTCGTGGCCCTCTGTCAGAATCCAGAGTTTCAAGAAGATCGGAGGGGGTCAAAATTTCGGCCAAAAAAAAAAATGACAGTGTTACCCCTTATGTTTTTTTTCAGGTCCAAATTTTGACCTTCCATATCTCGGCTCTGGAAGGGTCTAGAGCCTCCATTTTTGCGCGCTGGTCGAAGTCTCGTAGCCCTCTGTCAGAATCCAGAGTTTCAAGAAGATCGGAGGGGGTCAAAATTTCGGCCAAAAAAAAAAATGCCAGTGTTACCCCTTATGTTTTTTTTTTCAGGTCCAAATTTTGACCTTCGATATCTCAGCTCTGGAAGGGTCTAGAGCCTCCATTTTTGTGCGCTGGTCAAAGTCTCGTGGCCCTCTGTCAGAATCCAGAGTTTCAAGAAGATCGGAGGAGGTCAAAATTTCGGCCAAAAAAAAAAATGACAGTGTTACCCCTTATGTTTTTTTTTTCAGGTCCAAATTTTGGCCTTCGATATCTCGGCTCTGGAAGGGTCTAGAGCCTCCAGTTTTGCGCGCTGGTCGAAGTCTCGTGGCCCTCTGTCAGAATCCAGAGTTTCAAAAAGATCGGAGGGGGTCAAAATTTCGGCCAAAAAAAAAAATGACAGTGTTACCCCTTATGTTTTTTTTTCAGGTCCAAATTTTGACCTTCGATATCTCGGCTCTGGAAGGGTCTAGAGCCTCCATTTTTGCGCGCTGGTCGAAATCTCGTGGCCCTCTGTCAGAATCCAGAGTTTCAAGAAGATCGGAGGGGGTCAAAATTTCGGCCAAAAAAAAAAATGACAGTGTTACCCCTTATGTTTTTTTTTCAGGTCCAAATTTTGACCTGCGATATCTCAGCTCTGGAAGGGTCTAGAGCCTCCATTTTTGTGCGCTGGTCAAAGTCTCGTGGCCCTCTGTCAGAATCCAGAGTTTCAAGAAGATCGGAGGAGGTCAAAATTTCGGCCAAAAAAAAAAATGACAGTGTTACCCCTTATGGTTTTTTTTTCAGGTCCAAATTTTGACCTTCGATATCTTGGCTCTGGAAGGGTCTAGAGCCTCCATTTTTGCGCGCTGGTCGAAGTCTCGTGGCCCTCTGTCAGAATCCAGAGTTTCAAAAAGATCGGAGGGGGTCAAAATTTCGGCCAAAAAAAAAAAATGACAGTGTTACCCCTTATGTTTTTTTTTCAGGTCCAAATTTTGACCTTCCATATCTCGGCTCTGGAAGGGTCTAGAGCCTCCATTTTTGCACGCTGGTCGAAGTCTCGTGGCCCTCTGTCAGAATCCAGAGTTTCAAGAAGATCGGAGGAGGTCAAAATTTCGGCCAAAAAAAAAATGACAGTGTTACCCCTTATGTTTTTTTTTCAGGTCCAAATTTTGACCTTCCATATCTTGGCTCTGGAAGGGTCTAGAGCCTCCATTTTTGCACGCTGGTCGAAGTCTCGTGGCCCTCTGTCAGAATCCAGAGTTTCAAAAAGATCGGAGGGGGTCAAAATTTCGGCCAAAAAAAAAAATGACAGTGTTACCCCTTATGTTTTTTTTTCAGGTCCAAATTTTGACCTTCCATATCTCGGCTCTGGAAGGGTCTAGAGCCTCCATTTTTGCGCGCTGGTCGAAGTCTCGTGGCCCTCTGTCAGAATCCAGAGTTTCAAGAAGATCGGAGGAGGTCAAAATTTCGGCCAAAAAAAAAAAATGACAGTGTTACCCCTTATGTTTTTTTTTCAGGTCCAAATTTTGACCTTCGATATCTCGGCTCTGGAAGGGTCTAGAGCCTCCATTTTTGCGCGCTGGTCGAAGTCTCGTGGCCCTCTGTCAGAATCCAGAGTTTCAAAAAGATCGGAGGGGGTCAAAATTTCGGCCAAAAAAAAAAATGACAGTGTTACCCCTTATGTTTTTTTTCAGGTCCAAATTTTGACCTTCCATATCTCGGCTCTGGAAGGGTCTAGAGCCTCCATTTTTGCACGCTGGTCGAAGTCTCGTAGCCCTCTGTCAGAATCCAGAGTTTCAAGAAGATCGGAGGAGGTCAAAATTTCGGCCAAAAAAAAAATGACAGTGTTACCCCTTATGTTTTTTTTTCAGGTCCAAATTTTGGCCTTCGATATCTCGGCTCTGGAAGGGTCTAGAGCCTCCAGTTTTGCGCGCTGGTCGAAGTCTCGTGGCCCTCTGTCAGAATCCAGAGTTTCAAAAAGATCGGAGGGGGTCAAAATTTCGGCCAAAAAAAAAAAATGACAGTGTTACCCCTTATGTTTTTTTTTCAGGTCCAAATTTTGACCTTCGATATCTCGGCTCTGGAAGGGTCTAGAGCCTCCATTTTTGCGCGCTGGTCGAAATCTCGTGGCCCTCTGTCAGAGTCCAGAGTTTCAAGAAGATCGGAGGGGGTCAAAATTTCGGCCAAAAAAAAACAAATGACAGTGTTACCCCTTATGTTTTTTTTTTCAGGTCCAAATTTTGACCTGCGATATCTCAGCTCTGGAAGGGTCTAGAGCCTCCATTTTTGTGCGCTGGTCAAAGTCTCGTGGCCCTCTGTCAGAATCCAGAGTTTCAAGAAGATCGGAGGAGGTCAAAATTTCGGCCAAAAAAAAAATGACAGTGTTACCCCTTATGTTTTTTTTTTCAGGTCCAAATTTTGGCCTTCGATATCTCGGCTCTGGAAGGGTCTAGAGCCTCCAGTTTTGCGCGCTGGTCGAAGTCTCGTGGCCCTCTGTCAGAATCCAGAGTTTCAAAAAGATCGGAGGGGGTCAAAATTTCGGCCAAAAAAAAAAATGACAGTGTTACCCCTTATGTTTTTTTTTCAGGTCCAAATTTTGACCTTCGATATCTCGGCTCTGGAAGGGTCTAGAGCCTCCATTTTTGCGCGCTGGTCGAAATCTCGTGGCCCTCTGTCAGAATCCAGAGTTTCAAGAAGATCGGAGGGGGTCAAAATTTCGGCCAAAAAAAAAAAATGACAGTGTTACCCCTTATGTTTTTTTTTCAGGTCCAAATTTTGACCTGCGATATCTCAGCTCTGGAAGGGTCTAGAGCCTCCATTTTTGTGCGCTGGTCAAAGTCTCGTGGCCCTCTGTCAGAATCCAGAGTTTCAAGAAGATCGGAGGAGGTCAAAATTTCGGCCAAAAAAAAAAATGACAGTGTTACTCCTTATGTTTTTTTTTTCAGGTCCAAATTTTGACCTTCGATATCTTGGCTCTGGAAGGGTCTAGAGCCTCCATTTTTGCGCGCTGGTCGAAGTCTCATGGCCCTCTGTCAGAATCCAGAGTTTCAAAAAGATCGGAGGGGGTCAAAATTTCGGCCAAAAAAAAAAATGACAGTGTTACCCCTTATGTTTTTTTTTCAGGTCCAAATTTTGACCTTCCATATCTCGGCTCTGGAAGGGTCTAGAGCCTCCATTTTTGCACGCTGGTCGAAGTCTCGTGGCCCTCTGTCAGAATCCAGAGTTTCAAGAAGATCGGAGGAGGTCAAAATTTCGGCCAAAAAAAAAATGACAGTGTTACCCCTTATGTTTTTTTTCAGGTCCTAATTTTGACCTTCCATATCTTGGCTCTGGAAGGGTCTAGAGCCTCCATTTTTGCGCGCTGGTCGAAGTCTCGTGGCCCTCTGTCAGAATCCAGAGTTTCAAAAAGATCGGAGGGGGTCAAAATTTCGGCCAAAAAAAAAAATGACAGTGTTACCCCTTATGTTTTTTTTTCAGGTCCAAATTTTGACCTTCCATATCTCGGCTCTGGAAGGGTCTAGAGCCTCCATTTTTGCACGCTGGTCGAAGTCTCGTGGCCCTCTGTCAGAATCCAGAGTTTCAAGAAGATCAGAGGAGGTCAAAATTTCGGCCAAAATAAAAAATGACAGTGTTACCCCTTATGTTTTTTTTCAGGTCCAAATTTTGGCCTTCGATATCTCGGCTCTGGAAGGGTCTAGAGTCTCCATTTTTGCGCGCTGGTCGAAGTCTCGTAGCCCTTTGTCAGAATCCAGAGTTTCAAGAAGATCGGAGGGGGTCAAAATTTCGGCCAAAAAAAAAAATGACAGTGTTACCCCTTATGTTTTTTTTTCAGGTCCAAATTTTGGCCTTCGATATCTCGGCTCAGGAAGGGTCTAGAGCCTCCATTTTTGTGCGCTGGTCGAAGTCTCGTGGCCCTCTGTCAGAATCAAGAGTTTCAAGAAGATCGGAGGGGGTCAACATTTCGGCCAAAAAAAAAAATGCCAGTGTTACCCCTTATGTTTTTTTTTTTCAGGTCCAAATTTTGACCTTCGATATCTCAGCTCTGGCAGGGTCTAGAGCCTCCATTTTTGCGCGCTGGTCGAAGTCTCGTGGCCCTCTGTCAGAATCCAGAGTTTCAAGAAGATCGGAGGGGGTCAAAATTTCGGCCAAAAAAAAAAAACGACAGTGTTACCCCTTATGTTTTTTTTTAAGGTCCAAATTTTGACCTTCGATATCTCAGCTCTGGAAGGGTCTAGAGTCTCCATTTTTGCGCGCTGGTCGAAGTCTCGTGGCCCTCTGTCAGAATCCAGAGTTTCAAGAAGATCGGAGGGGGTCAAAATTTCGGCCAAAAAAAAAAAAATGACAGTGTTACCCCTTATGTTTTTTTTTCAGGTCCAAATTTTGACCTTCGATATCTCAGCTCTGGAAGGGTCTAGAGCCTCCATTTTTGTGCGCTGGTCAAAGTCTCGTGGCCCTCTGTCAGAATCCAGAGTTTCAAGAAGATTGGAGGAGGTCAAAATTTCGGCCAAAAAAAAAAAATGACAGTGTTACCCCTTATGTTTTTTTTCAGGTCCAAATTTTGACCTTCGATATCTCGGCTCTGGAAGGGTCTAGAGCCTCCATTTTTGCGCGCTGGTCGAAGTCTCGTGGCCCTCTGTCAGAATCCAGAGTTTCAAAAAGATCGGAGGGGGTCAAAATTTCGGCCAAAAAAAAAATGACAGTGTTACCCCTTATGTTTTTTTTTCAGGTCCAAATTTTGACCTTCCATATCTCGGCTCTGGAAGGGTCTAGAGCCTCCATTTTTGCGCGCTGGTCGAAGTCTCGTGGCCCTCTGTCAGAATCCAGAGTTTCAAGAAGATTGGAGGAGGTCAAAATTTCGGCCAAAAAAAAAATGACAGTGTTACCCCTTATGTTTTTTTTCAGGTCCAAATTTTGACCTTCGATATCTCGGCTCTGGAAGGGTCTAGAGCCTCCATTTTTGCGCGCTGGTCGAAGTCTCGTGGCCCTCTGTCAGAATCCAGAGTTTCAAAAAGATCGGAGGGGGTCAAAATTTCGGCCAAAAAAAAAAATGACAGTGTTACCACTTATGTTTTTTTTCAGGTCCAAATTTTGACCTTCCATATCTCGGCTCTGGAAGGGTCTAGAGCCTCCATTTTTGCGCGCTGGTCGAAGTCTCGTAGCCCTCTGTCAGAATCCAGAGTTTCAAGAAGATCGGAGGGGGTCAAAATTTCGGCCAAAAAAAAAAATGCCAGTGTTACCCCTTATGTTTTTTTTTTCAGGTCCAAATTTTGACCTTCGATATCTCAGCTCTGGAAGGGTCTAGAGCCTCCATTTTTGTGCGCTGGTCAAAGTCTCGTGGCCCTCTGTCAGAATCCAGAGTTTCAAGAAGATCGGAGGAGGTCAAAATTTCGGCCAAAAAAAAAAATGACAGTGTTACCCCTTATGTTTTTTTTTCAGGTCCAAATTTTGGCCTTCGATATCTCGGCTCTGGAAGGGTCTAGAGCCTCCAGTTTTGCGCGCTGGTCGAAGTCTCGTGGCCCTCTGTCAGAATCCAGAGTTTCAAAAAGATCGGAGGGGGTCAAAATTTCGGCCAAAAAAAAAATGACAGTGTTACCCCTTATGTTTTTTTTTCAGGTCCAAATTTTGACCTTCGATATCTCGGCTCTGGAAGGGTCTAGAGCCTCCATTTTTGCGCGCTGGTCGAAATCTCGTGGCCCTCTGTCAGAATCCAGAGTTTCAAGAAGATCGGAGGGGGTCAAAATTTCGGCCAAAAAAAAAAAATGACAGTGTTACCCCTTATGTTTTTTTTTCAGGTCCAAATTTTGACCTGCGATATCTCAGCTCTGGAAGGGTCTAGAGCCTCCATTTTTGTGCGCTGGTCAAAGTCTCGTGGCCCTCTGTCAGAATCCAGAGTTTCAAGAAGATCGGAGGAGGTCAAAATTTCGGCCAAAAAAAAAAATGACAGTGTTACCCCTTATGGTTTTTTTTTCAGGTCCAAATTTTGACCTTCGATATCTTGGCTCTGGAAGGGTCTAGAGCCTCCATTTTTGCGCGCTGGTCGAAGTCTCGTGGCCCTCTGTCAGAATCCAGAGTTTCAAAAAGATCGGAGGGGGTCAAAATTTCGGCCAAAAAAAAAAATGACAGTGTTACCCCTTATGTTTTTTTTTCAGGTCCAAATTTTGACCTTCCATATCTCGGCTCTGGAAGGGTCTAGAGCCTCCATTTTTGCACGCTGGTCGAAGTCTCGTGGCCCTCTGTCAGAATCCAGAGTTTCAAGAAGATCGGAGGAGGTCAAAATTTCGGCCAAAAAAAAAATGACAGTGTTACCCCTTATGTTTTTTTTTCAGGTCCAAATTTTGACCTTCCATATCTTGGCTCTGGAAGGGTCTAGAGCCTCCATTTTTGCGCGCTGGTCGAAGTCTCGTGGCCCTCTGTCAGAATCCAGAGTTTCAAAAAGATCGGAGGGGGTCAAAATTTCGGCCAAAAAAAAAATGACAGTGTTACCCCTTATGTTTTTTTTTCAGGTCCAAATTTTGACCTTCCATATCTTGGCTCTGGAAGGGTCTAGAGCCTCCATTTTTGCGCGCTCGTCGAAGTCTCGTGGCCCTCTGTCAGAATCCAGAGTTTCAAGAAGATCGGAGGAGGTCAAAATTTCGGCCAAAAAAAAAATGACAGTGTTACCCCTTATGTTTTTTTTTCAGGTCCAAATTTTGACCTTCGATATCTCGGCTCAGGAAGGGTCTAGAGCCTCCATTTTTGTGCGCTGGTCGAAGTCTCGTGGCCCTCTGTCAGAATCCAGAGTTTCAAGAAGATCGGAGGGGGTCAAAATTTCGGCCAAAAAAAAAATGCCAGTGTTACCCCTTATGTTTTTTTTTTCAGGTCCAAATTTTGACCTTCGATATCTCAGCTCTGGCAGGGTCTAGAGCCTCCATTTTTGCGCGCTGGTCGAAGTCTCGTGGCCCTCTGTCAGAATCCAGAGTTTCAAGAAGATCGGAGGGGGTCAAAATTTCGGCCAAAAAAAAAAAAACGACAGTGTTACCCCTTATGTTTTTTTTTTCAGGTCCAAATTTTGACCTTCGATATCTCAGCTCTGGAAGGGTCTAGAGTCTCCATTTTTGCGCGCTGGTCGAAGTCTCGTGGCCCTCTGTCAGAATCCAGAGTTTCAAGAAGATCGGAGGGGGTCAAAATTTCGGCCAAAAAAAAAAAATGACAGTGTTACCCCTTATGTTTTTTTTTCAGGTCCAAATTTTGACCTTCGATATCTCAGCTCTGGAAGGGTCTAGAGCCTCCATTTTTGTGCGCTGGTCAAAGTCTCGTGGCCCTCTGTCAGAATCCAGAGTTTCAAGAAGATTGGAGGAGGTCAAAATTTCGGCCAAAAAAAAAAAATGACAGTGTTACCCCTTATGTTTTTTTTCAGGTCCAAATTTTGACCTTCGATATCTCGGCTCTGGAAGGGTCTAGAGCCTCCATTTTTGCGCGCTGGTCGAAGTCTCATGGCCCTCTGTCAGAATCCAGAGTTTCAAAAAGATCGGAGGGGGTCAAAATTTCGGCCAAAAAAAAAATGACAGTGTTACCCCTTATGTTTTTTTTCAGGTCCAAATTTTGACCTTCCATATCTCGGCTCTGGAAGGGTCTAGAGCCTCCATTTTTGCGCGCTGGTCGAAGTCTCGTAGCCCTCTGTCAGAATCCAGAGTTTCAAGAAGATCGGAGGGGGTCAAAATTTCGGCCAAAAAAAAAATGCCAGTGTTACCCCTTATGTTTTTTTTTTCAGGTCCAAATTTTGACCTTCGATATCTCAGCTCTGGAAGGGTCTAGAGCCTCCATTTTTGTGCGCTGGTCAAAGTCTCGTGGCCCTCTGTCAGAATCCAGAGTTTCAAGAAGATCGGAGGAGGTCAAAATTTCGGCCAAAAAAAAAATGACAGTGTTACCCCTTATGTTTTTTTTTCAGGTCCAAATTTTGGCCTTCGATATCTCGGCTCTGGAAGGGTCTAGAGCCTCCAGTTTTGCGTGCTGGTCGAAGTCTCGTGGCCCTCTGTCAGAATCCAGAGTTTCAAAAAGATCGGAGGGGGTCAAAATTTCGGCCAAAAAAAAAATGACAGTGTTACCCCTTATGTTTTTTTTTCAGGTCCAAATTTTGACCTTCGATATCTCGGCTCTGGAAGGGTCTAGAGCCTCCATTTTTGCGCGCTGGTCGAAATCTCGTGGCCCTCTGTCAGAATCCAGAGTTTCAAGAAGATCGGAGGGGGTCAAAATTTCGGCCAAAAAAAAAAAATGACAGTGTTACCCCTTATGTTTTTTTTTCAGGTCCAAATTTTGACCTGCGATATCTCAGCTCTGGAAGGGTCTAGAGCCTCCATTTTTGTGCGCTGGTCAAAGTCTCGTGGCCCTCTGTCAGAATCCAGAGTTTCAAGAAGATCGGAGGAGGTCAAAATTTCGGCCAAAAAAAAAATGACAGTGTTACCCCTTATGGTTTTTTTTTCAGGTCCAAATTTTGACCTTCGATATCTTGGCTCTGGAAGGGTCTAGAGCCTCCATTTTTGCGCGCTGGTCGAAGTCTCGTGGCCCTCTGTCAGAATCCAGAGTTTCAAAAAGATCGGAGGGGGTCAAAATTTCGGCCAAAAAAAAAAATGACAGTGTTACCCCTTATGTTTTTTTTTCAGGTCCAAATTTTGACCTTCCATATCTCGGCTCTGGAAGGGTCTAGAGCCTCCATTTTTGCACGCTGGTCGAAGTCTCGTGGCCCTCTGTCAGAATCCAGAGTTTCAAGAAGATCGGAGGAGGTCAAAATTTCGGCCAAAAAAAAAATGACAGTGTTACCCCTTATGTTTTTTTTTCAGGTCCAAATTTTGACCTTCCATATCTTGGCTCTGGAAGGGTCTAGAGCCTCCATTTTTGCGCGCTGGTCGAAGTCTCGTGGCCCTCTGTCAGAATCCAGAGTTTCAAAAAGATCGGAGGGGGTCAAAATTTCGGCCAAAAAAAAAAATGACAGTGTTACCCCTTATGTTTTTTTTTCAGGTCCAAATTTTGACCTTCCATATCTCGGCTCTGGAAGGGTCTAGAGCCTCCATTTTTGCGCGCTGGTCGAAGTCTCGTGGCCCTCTGTCAGAATCCAGAGTTTCAAGAAGATCGGAGGAGGTCAAAATTTCGGCCAAAAAAAAAATGACAGTGTTACCCCTTATGTTTTTTTTTCAGGTCCAAATTTTGACCTTCGATATCTCGGCTCTGGAAGGGTCTAGAGCCTCCATTTTTGCGCGCTGGTCGAAGTCTCGTGGCCCTCTGTCAGAATCCAGAGTTTCAAGAAGATCGGAGGAGGTCAAAATTTCGGCCAAAAAAAAAATTACAGTGTTACCCCTTATGTTTTTTTTTCAGGTCCAAATTTTGGCCTTCGATATCTCAGCTCTGGAAGGGTCTAGAGCCTCCATTTTTTGCGCGCTGGTCGAAGTCTCGTGGCCCTCTGTCAGAATCCAGAGTTTCAAGAAGATCGGAGGGGGTCAAAATTTCGGCCAAAAAAAAAAAAATGCCAGTGTTACCCCTTATGTTTTTTTTTCAGGTCCAAATTTTGACCTTCGATGTCTCAGCTCTGGAAGGGTCTAGAGCCTCCATTTTTGCGCGCTGGTCGAAGTCTCGTGGCCCTCTGTCAGAATCCAGAGTTTCAAGAAGATCGGAGGGGGTCAAAATTTCGGCCAAAAAAAAAAAATTACAGTGTTACCCCTTATGTTTTTTTTTCAGGTCCAAATTTTGACCTTCGATATCTCGGCTCTGGAAGGGTCTAGAGCCTCCATTTTTGTGCGCTGGTCGAAGTCTCGTGGCCCTCTGTCAGAATCCAGAGTTTCAAAAAGATCGGAGGGGGTCAAAATTTCGGCCAAAAAAAAAAATGACAGTGTTACCCCTTATGTTTTTTTTCAGGTCCAAATTTTGACCTTCCATATCTCGGCTCTGGAAGGGTCTAGAGCCTCCATTTTTGCGCGCTGGTCGAAGTCTCGTAGCCCTCTGTCAGAATCCAGAGTTTCAAGAAGATCGGAGGGGGTCAAAATTTCGGCCAAAAAAAAAAATGCCAGTGTTACCCCTTATGTTTTTTTTTTCCAGGTCCAAATTTTGACCTTCGATATCTCAGCTCTGGAAGGGTCTAGAGCCTCCATTTTTGTGCGCTGGTCAAAGTCTCGTGGCCCTCTGTCAGAATCCAGAGTTTCAAGAAGATCGGAGGAGGTCAAAATTTCGGCCAAAAAAAAATGACAGTGTTACCCCTTATGTTTTTTTTTCAGGTCCAAATTTTGGCCTTCGATATCTCGGCTCTGGAAGGGTCTAGAGCCTCCAGTTTTGCGCGCTGGTCGAAGTCTCGTGGCCCTCTGTCAGAATCCAGAGTTTCAAAAAGATCGGAGGGGGTCAAAATTTCAGCCAAAAAAAAAAATGACAGTGTTACCCCTTATGTTTTTTTTTCAGGTCCAAATTTTGACCTTCGATATCTCGGCTCTGGAAGGGTCTAGAGCCTCCATTTTTGCGCGCTGGTCGAAATCTTGTGGCCCTCTGTCAGAATCCAGAGTTTCAAGAAGATCGGAGGGGGTCAAAATTTCGGCCAAAAAAAAAAAAATGACAGTGTTACCCCTTATGTTTTTTTTTCAGGTCCAAATTTTGACCTTCGATATCTCGGCTCTGGAAGGGTCTAGAGCCTCCATTTTTGCGCGCTGGTCGAAGTCTCGTGGCCCTCTGTCAGAATCCAGAGTTTCAAAAAGATCGGAGGGGGTCAAAATTTCGGCCAAAAAAAAAAATGACAGTGTTACCCCTTATGTTTTTTTTCAGGTCCAAATTTTGACCTTCCATATCTCGGCTCTGGAAGGGTCTAGAGCCTCCATTTTTGCACGCTGGTCGAAGTCTCGTAGCCCTCTGTCAGAATCCAGAGTTTCAAGAAGATCGGAGGGGGTCAAAATTTCGGCCAAAAAAAAAAATGCCAGTGTTACCCCTTATGTTTTTTTTTTCAGGTCCAAATTTTGACCTTCGATATCTCAGCTCTGGAAGGGTCTAGAGCCTCCATTTTTGTGCGCTGGTCAAAGTCTCGTGGCCCTCTGTCAGAATCCAGAGTTTCAAGAAGATCGGAGGGGGTCAAAATTTCGGCCAAAAAAAAACAAATGACAGTGTTACCCCTTATGTTTTTTTTTTCAGGTCCAAATTTTGACCTGCGATATCTCAGCTCTGGAAGGGTCTAGAGCCTCCATTTTTGTGCGCTGGTCAAAGTCTCGTGGCCCTCTGTCAGAATCCAGAGTTTCAAGAAGATCGGAGGAGGTCAAAATTTCGGCCAAAAAAAAATGACAGTGTTACCCCTTATGTTTTTTTTTTCAGGTCCAAATTTTGGCCTTCGATATCTCGGCTCTGGAAGGGTCTAGAGCCTCCAGTTTTGCGCGCTGGTCGAAGTCTCGTGGCCCTCTGTCAGAATCCAGAGTTTCAAAAAGATCGGAGGGGGTCAAAATTTCGGCCAAAAAAAAAAATGACAGTGTTACCCCTTATGTTTTTTTTTCAGGTCCAAATTTTGACCTTCGATATCTCGGCTCTGGAAGGGTCTAGAGCCTCCATTTTTGCGCGCTGGTCGAAATCTCGTGGCCCTCTGTCAGAATCCAGAGTTTCAAGAAGATCGGAGGGGGTCAAAATTTCGGCCAAAAAAAAAAAAATGACAGTGTTACCCCTTATGTTTTTTTTTCAGGTCCAAATTTTGACCTGCGATATCTCAGCTCTGGAAGGGTCTAGAGCCTCCATTTTTGTGCGCTGGTCAAAGTCTCGTGGCCCTCTGTCAGAATCCAGAGTTTCAAGAAGATCGGAGGAGGTCAAAATTTCGGCCAAAAAAAAAAATGACAGTGTTACTCCTTATGTTTTTTTTTTCAGGTCCAAATTTTGACCTTCGATATCTTGGCTCTGGAAGGGTCTAGAGCCTCCATTTTTGCGCGCTGGTCGAAGTCTCATGTCCCTCTGTCAGAATCCAGAGTTTCAAAAAGATCGGAGGGGGTCAAAATTTCGGCCAAAAAAAAAAATGACAGTGTTACCCCTTATGTTTTTTTTTCAGGTCCAAATTTTGACCTTCCATATCTCGGCTCTGGAAGGGTCTAGAGCCTCCATTTTTGCACGCTGGTCGAAGTCTCGTGGCCCTCTGTCAGAATCCAGAGTTTCAAGAAGATCGGAGGAGGTCAAAATTTCGGCCAAAAAAAAAAATGACAGTGTTACCCCTTATGTTTTTTTTCAGGTCCTAATTTTGACCTTCCATATCTTGGCTCTGGAAGGGTCTAGAGCCTCCATTTTTGCGCGCTGGTCGAAGTCTCGTGGCCCTCTGTCAGAATCCAGAGTTTCAAAAAGATCGGAGGGGGTCAAAATTTCGGCCAAAAAAAAAAATGACAGTGTTACCCCTTATGTTTTTTTTTCAGGTCCAAATTTTGACCTTCCATATCTCGGCTCTGGAAGGGTCTAGAGCCTCCATTTTTGCGCGCTGGTCGAAGTCTCGTGGCCCTCTGTCAGAATCCAGAGTTTCAAAAAGATCGGAGGGGGTCAAAATTTCGGCCAAAAAAAAAATGACAGTGTTACCCCTTATGTTTTTTTTTCAGGTCCAAATTTTGACCTTCCATATCTCGGCTCTGGAAGGGTCTAGAGCCTCCATTTTTGCGCGCTGGTCGAAGTCTCGTGGCCCTCTGTCAGAATCCAGAGTTTCAAGAAGATTGGAGGAGGTCAAAATTTCGGCCAAAAAAAAAAATGACAGTGTTACCCCTTATGTTTTTTTTCAGGTCCAAATTTTGACCTTCGATATCTCGGCTCTGGAAGGGTCTAGAGCCTCCATTTTTGCGCGCTGGTCGAAGTCTCGTGGCCCTCTGTCAGAATCCAGAGTTTCAAAAAGATCGGAGGGGGTCAAAATTTCGGCCAAAAAAAAAAAATGACAGTGTTACCCCTTATGTTTTTTTTCAGGTCCAAATTTTGACCTTCCATATCTCGGCTCTGGAAGGGTCTAGAGCCTCCATTTTTGCGCGCTGGTCGAAGTCTCGTAGCCCTCTGTCAGAATCCAGAGTTTCAAGAAGATCGGAGGGGGTCAAAATTTCGGCCAAAAAAAAAAATGCCAGTGTTACCCCTTATGTTTTTTTTTTCAGGTCCAAATTTTGACCTTCGATATCTCAGCTCTGGAAGGGTCTAGAGCCTCCATTTTTGTGCGCTGGTCAAAGTCTCGTGGCCCTCTGTCAGAATCCAGAGTTTCAAGAAGATCGGAGGGGGTCAAAATTTCGGCCAAAAAAAAAAAAACGACAGTGTTACCCCTTATGTTTTTTTTTCAGGTCCAAATTTTGACCTTCGATATCTCAGCTCTGGAAGGGTCTAGAGCCTCCATTTTTGCGCGCTGGTCGAAGTCTCTTGGCCCTCTATCAGAGTCCAGAGTTTCAAAAAGATCGGAGGGGGTCAAAATTTCGGCCAAAAAAAAAATGACAGTGTTACCCCTTATGTTTTTTTTTTCAGGTCCAAATTTTGACCTTCGATATCTCGGCTCTGGAATGGTCTAGAGCCTCCATTTTTGCGCGCTGGTCGAAGTCTCGTGGCCCTCTGTCAGAATCCAGAGTTTCAAGAAGATTGGAGGAGGTCAAAATTTCGGCCAAAAAAAAAATGACAGTGTTACCCCTTATGTTTTTTTTTTTTCGGGTCCAAATTTTGACCTTCGATATCTCGGGTCTGGAAGGGTCTAGAGCCTCCATTTTTGCGCGCTGGTCGAAGTCTCGTGGCCCTCTGTCAGAATCCAGAGTTTCAAGAAGATCGGAGAGGGTCAAAATTTCGGCCAAAAAAAAAAAATGACAGTGTTACCCCTTATGTTTTTTTTTCAGGTCCAAATTTTGACCTGCGATATCTCAGCTCTGGAAGGGTCTAGAGCCTCCATTTTTGTGCGCTGGTCAAAGTCTCGTGGCCCTCTGTCAGAATCCAGAGTTTCAAGAAGATCGGAGGAGGTCAAAATTTCGGCCAAAAAAAAAATGACAGTGTTACCCCTTATGGTTTTTTTTTTCAGGTCCAAATTTTGACCTTCGATATCTTGGCTCTGGAAGGGTCTAGAGCCTCCATTTTTGCGCGCTGGTCGAAGTCTCGTGGCCCTCTGTCAGAATCCAGAGTTTCAAAAAGATCGGAGGGGGTCAAAATTTCGGCCAAAAAAAAAATGACAGTGTTACCCCTTATGTTTTTTTTTCAGGTCCAAATTTTGACCTTCCATATCTCGGCTCTGGAAGGGTCTAGAGCCTCCATTTTTGCACGCTGGTCGAAGTCTCGTGGCCCTCTGTCAGAATCCAGAGTTTCAAGAAGATCGGAGGAGGTCAAAATTTCGGCCAAAAAAAAAATGACAGTGTTACCCCTTATGTTTTTTTTTTCAGGTCCAAATTTTGACCTTCCATATCTTGGCTCTGGAAGGGTCTAGAGCCTCCATTTTTGCGCGCTGGTCGAAGTCTCGTGGCCCTCTGTCAGAATCCAGAGTTTCAAAAAGATCGGAGGGGGTCAAAATTTCGGCCAAAAAAAAAAATGACAGTGTTACCCCTTATGTTTTTTTTTCAGGTCCAAATTTTGACCTTCCATATCTCGGCTCTGGAAGGGTCTAGAGCCTCCATTTTTGCGCGCTGGTCGAAGTCTCGTGGCCCTCTGTCAGAATCCAGAGTTTCAAGAAGATCGGAGGAGGTCAAAATTTCGGCCAAAAAAAAAATGACAGTGTTACCCCTTATGTTTTTTTTTCAGGTCCAAATTTTGACCTTCGATATCTCGGCTCTGGAAGGGTCTAGAGCCTCCATTTTTGCGCGCTGGTCGAAGTCTCGTGGCCCTCTGTCAGAATCCAGAGTTTCAAGAAGATCGGAGGAGGTCAAAATTTCGGCCAAAAAAAAAATGACAGTGTTACCCCTTATGTTTTTTTTTCAGGTCCAAATTTTGGCCTTCGATATCTCAGCTCTGGAAGGGTCTAGAGCCTCCATTTTTTGCGCGCTGGTCGAAGTCTCGTGGCCCTCTGTCAGAATCCAGAGTTTCAAGAAGATCGGAGGGGGTCAAAATTTCGGCCAAAAAAAAAAATGCCAGTGTTACCCCTTATGTTTTTTTTTTCAGGTCCAAATTTTGACCTTCGATGTCTCAGCTCTGGAAGGGTCTAGAGCCTCCATTTTTGCGCGCTGGTCGAAGTCTCGTGGCCCTCTGTCAGAATCCAGAGTTTCAAGAAGATCGGAGGGGGTCAAAATTTCGGCCAAAAAAAAAAACGACAGTGTTACCCCTTATGTTTTTTTTTCAGGTCCAAATTTTGACCTTCGATATCTCAGCTCTGGAAGGGTCTAGAGTCTCCATTTTTGCGCGCTGGTCGAAGTCTCGTGGCCCTCTGTCAGAATCCAGAGTTTCAAGAAGATCGGAGGGGGTCAAAATTTCGGCCAAAAAAAAAAAAATGACAGTGTTACCTTATGTTTTTTTTCAGGTCCAAATTTTGACCTTCGATATCTCAGCTCTGGAAGGGTCTAGAGCCTCCATTTTTGTGCGCTGGTCAAAGTCTCGTGGCCCTCTGTCAGAATCCAGAGTTTCAAGAAGATCGGAGGAGGTCAAAATTTCGGCCAAAAAAAAAAAATGACAGTGTTACCCCTTATGTTTTTTTTTCAGGTCCAAATTTTGACCTTCGATATCTCGGCTCTGGAAGGGTCTAGAGCCTCCATTTTTGTGCGCTGGTCGAAGTCTCGTGGCCCTCTGTCAGAATCCAGAGTTTCAAAAAGATCGGAGGGGGTCAAAATTTCGGCCAAAAAAAAAAATTACAGTGTTACCCCTTATGTTTTTTTTCAGGTCCAAATTTTGACCTTCCATATCTCGGCTCTGGAAGGGTCTAGAGCCTCCATTTTTGCGCGCTGGTCGAAGTCTCGTAGCCCTCTGTCAGAATCCAGAGTTTCAAGAAGATCGGAGGGGGTCAAAATTTCGGCCCAAAAAAAAAATGCCAGTGTTACCCCTTATGTTTTTTTTTTCCAGGTCCAAATTTTGACCTTCGATATCTCAGCTCTGGAAGGGTCTAGAGCCTCCATTTTTGTGCGCTGGTCAAAGTCTCGTGGCCCTCTGTCAGAATCCAGAGTTTCAAGAAGATCGGAGGAGGTCAAAATTTCGGCCAAAAAAAAAATGACAGTGTTACCCCTTATGTTTTTTTTTCAGGTCCAAATTTTGGCCTTCGATATCTCGGCTCTGGAAGGGTCTAGAGCCTCCAGTTTTGCGCGCTGGTCGAAGTCTCGTGGCCCTCTGTCAGAATCCAGAGTTTCAAAAAGATCGGAGGGGGTCAAAATTTCGGCCAAAAAAAAAAAAATGACAGTGTTACCCCTTATGTTTTTTTTTCAGGTCCAAATTTTGACCTGCGATATCTCAGCTCTGGAAGGGTCAAGAGCCTCAATTTTTGTGCGCTGGTCAAAGTCTCGTGGCCCTCTGTCAGAATCCAGAGTTTCAAGAAGATCGGAGGAGGTCAAAATTTCGGCCAAAAAAAAAAATGACAGTGTTACCCCTTATGTTTTTTTTTTCAGGTCCAAATTTTGACCTTCGATATCTTGGCTCTGGAAGGGTCTAGAGCCTCCATTTTTGCGCGCTGGTCGAAGTCTCGTGGCCCTCTGTCAGAATCCAGAGTTTCAAAAAGATCGGAGGGGGTCAAAATTTCGGCCAAAAAAAAAAATGACAGTGTTACCCCTTATGTTTTTTTTTCAGGTCCAAATTTTGACCTTCCATATCTCGGCTCTGGAAGGGTCTAGAGCCTCCATTTTTGCACGCTGGTCGAAGTCTCGTGGCCCTCTGTCAGAATCCAGAGTTTCAAGAAGATCGGAGGAGGTCAAAATTTCGGCCAAAAAAAAATGACAGTGTTACCCCTTATGTTTTTTTTTCAGGTCCAAATTTTGGCCTTCAATATCTCGGCTCTGGAAGGGTCTAGAGCCTCCCGTTTTGCGCGCTGGTCGAAGTCTCGTGGCCCTCTGTCAGAATCCAGAGTTTCAAAAAGATCGGAGGGGGTCAAAATTTCGGCCAAAAAAAAAAATGACAGTGTTACCCCTTATGTTTTTTTTTCAGGTCCAAATTTTGACCTTCGATATCTCGGTTCTGGAAGGGTCTAGAGCCTCCATTTTTGCGCGCTGGTCGAAATCTCGTGGCCCTCTGTCAGAATCCAGAGTTTCAAGAAGATCGGAGGGGGTCAAAATTTCGGCCAAAAAAAAAAAATGACAGTGTTACCCCTTATGTTTTTTTTTCAGGTCCAAATTTTGACCTGCGATATCTCAGCTCTGGAAGGGTCTAGAGCCTCCATTTTTGTGCGCTGGTCAAAGTCTCGTGGCCCTCTGTCAGAATCCAGAGTTTCAAGAAGATCGGAGGAGGTCAAAATTTCGGCCAAAAAAAAAAAATGACAGTGTTACCCCTTATGGTTTTTTTTTCAGGTCCAAATTTTGACCTTCGATATCTTGGCTCTGGAAGGGTCTAGAGCCTCCATTTTTGCGCGCTGGTCGAAGTCTCGTGGCCCTCTGTCAGAATCCAGAGTTTCAAAAAGATCGGAGGGGGTCAAAATTTCGGCCAAAAAAAAAAATGACAGTGTTACCCCTTATGTTTTTTTTTCAGGTCCAAATTTTGACCTTCCATATCTCGGCTCTGGAAGGGTCTAGAGCCTCCATTTTTGCACGCTGGTCGAAGTCTCGTGGCCCTCTGTCAGAATCCAGAGTTTCAAGAAGATCGGAGGAGGTCAAAATTTCGGCCAAAAAAAAATGACAGTGTTACCCCTTATGTTTTTTTTTCAGGTCCAAATTTTGACCTTCCATATCTTGGCTCTGGAAGGGTCTAGAGCCTCCATTTTTGCGCGCTGGTCGAAGTCTCGTGGCCCTCTGTCAGAATCCAGAGTTTCAAAAAGATCGGAGGGGGTCAAAATTTCGGCCAAAAAAAAAAAATGACAGTGTTACCCCTTATGTTTTTTTTTCAGGTCCAAATTTTGACCTTCCATATCTCGGCTCTGGAAGGGTCTAGAGCCTCCATTTTTGCGCGCTGGTCGAAGTCTCGTGGCCCTCTGTCAGAATCCAGAGTTTCAAGAAGATCGGAGGAGGTCAAAATTTCGGCCAAAAAAAAAATGACAGTGTTACCCCTTATGTTTTTTTTTCAGGTCCAAATTTTGACCTTCGATATCTCGGCTCTGGAAGGGTCTAGAGCCTCCATTTTTGCGCGCTGGTCGAAGTCTCGTGGCCCTCTGTCAGAATCCAGAGTTTCAAGAAGATCGGAGGAGGTCAAAATTTCGGCCAAAAAAAAAATGACAGTGTTACCCCTTATGTTTTTTTTTCAGGTCCAAATTTTGGCCTTCGATATCTCAGCTCTGGAAGGGTCTAGAGCCTCCATTTTTGCGCGCTGGTCGAAGTCTCGTGGCCCTCTGTCAGAATCCAGAGTTTCAAGAAGATCGGAGGGGGTCAAAATTTCGGCCAAAAAAAAAAATGCCAGTGTTACCCCTTATGTTTTTTTTTTCAGGTCCAAATTTTGACCTTCGATGTCTCAGCTCTGGAAGGGTCTAGAGCCTCCATTTTTGCGCGCTGGTCGAAGTCTCGTGGCCCTCTGTCAGAATCCAGAGTTTCAAGAAGATCGGAGGGGGTCAAAATTTCGGCCAAAAAAAAAAAACGACAGTGTTACCCCTTATGTTTTTTTTTTCAGGTCCAAATTTTGACCTTCGATATCTCAGCTCTGGAAGGGTCTAGAGTCTCCATTTTTGCGCGCTGGTCGAAGTCTCGTGGCCCTCTGTCAGAATCCAGAGTTTCAAGAAGATCGGAGGGGGTCAAAATTTCGGCCAAAAAAAAAAAAAATGACAGTGTTACCTTATGTTTTTTTTTCAGGTCCAAATTTTGACCTTCGATATCTCAGCTCTGGAAGGGTCTAGAGCCTCCATTTTTGTGCGCTGGTCAAAGTCTCGTGGCCCTCTGTCAGAATCCAGAGTTTCAAGAAGATCGGAGGAGGTCAAAATTTCGGCCAAAAAAAAAAATGACAGTGTTACCCCTTATGTTTTTTTTTCAGGTCCAAATTTTGACCTTCGATATCTCGGCTCTGGAAGGGTCTAGAGCCTCCATTTTTGCGCGCTGGTCGAAGTCTCGTGGCCCTCTGTCAGAATCCAGAGTTTCAAAAAGATCGGAGGGGGTCAAAATTTCGGCCAAAAAAAAAAATGACAGTGTTACCCCTTATGTTTTTTTTCAGGTCCAAATTTTGACCTTCCATATCTCGGCTCTGGAAGGGTCTAGAGCCTCCATTTTTGCGCGCTGGTCGAAGTCTCGTAGCCCTCTGTCAGAATCCAGAGTTTCAAGAAGATCGGAGGGGGTCAAAATTTCGGCCAAAAAAAAAATGCCAGTGTTACCCCTTATGTTTTTTTTTTCCAGGTCCAAATTTTGACCTTCGATATCTCAGCTCTGGAAGGGTCTAGAGCCTCCATTTTTGTGCGCTGGTCAAAGTCTCGTGGCCCTCTGTCAGAATCCAGAGTTTCAAGAAGATCGGAGGAGGTCAAAATTTCGGCCAAAAAAAAAATGACAGTGTTACCCCTTATGTTTTTTTTTTCAGGTCCAAATTTTGACCTTCGATATCTTGGCTCTGGAAGGGTCTAGAGCCTCCATTTTTGCGCGCTGGTCGAAGTCTCATGGCCCTCTGTCAGAATCCAGAGTTTCAAAAAGATCGGAGGGGGTCAAAATTTCGGCCAAAAAAAAAAATGACAGTGTTACCCCTTATGTTTTTTTTTCAGGTCCAAATTTTGACCTTCCATATCTCGGCTCTGGAAGGGTCTAGAGCCTCCATTTTTGCACGCTGGTCGAAGTCTCGTGGCCCTCTGTCAGAATCCAGAGTTTCAAGAAGATCGGAGGAGGTCAAAATTTCGGCCAAAAAAAAATGACAGTGTTACCCCTTATGTTTTTTTTTTCAGGTCCAAATTTTGACCTTCCATATCTTGGCTCTGGAAGGGTCTAGAGCCTCCATTTTTGCGCGCTGGTCGAAGTCTCGTGGCCCTCTGTCAGAATCCAGAGTTTCAAAAAGATCGGAGGGGGTCAAAATTTCGGCCAAAAAAAAAATGACAGTGTTACCCCTTATGTTTTTTTTTCAGGTCCAAATTTTGACCTTCCATATCTCGGCTCTGGAAGGGTCTAGAGCCTCCATTTTTGCACGCTGGTCGAAGTCTCGTGGCCCTCTGTCAGAATCCAGAGTTTCAAGAAGATCGGAGGAGGTCAAAATTTCGGAAAAAAAAAAAAAATGACAGTGTTACCCCTTATGTTTTTTTTTCAGGTCCAAATTTTGACCTTCCATATCTTGGCTCTGGAAGGGTCTAGAGCCTCCATTTTTGCGCGCTGGTCGAAGTCTCGTGGCCCTCTGTCAGAATCCAGAGTTTCAAAAAGATCGGAGGGGGTCAAAATTTCGGCCAAAAAAAAAAATGACAGTGTTACCCCTTATGTTTTTTTTCAGGTCCAAATTTTGACCTTCCATATCTCGGCTCTGGAAGGGTCTAGAGCCTCCATTTTTGCGCGCTGGTCGAAGTCTCGTGGCCCTCTGTCAGAATCCAGAGTTTCAAGAAGATCGGAGGAGGTCAAAATTTCGGCCAAAAAAAAAATGACAGTGTTACCCCTTATGTTTTTTTTTTCAGGTCCAAATTTTGACCTTCGATATCTCGGCTCTGGAAGGGTCTAGAGCCTCCATTTTTGCGCGCTGGTCGAAGTCTCGTGGCCCTCTGTCAGAATCCAGAGTTTCAAGAAGATCGGAGGAGGTCAAAATTTCGGCCAAAAAAAAAATGACAGTGTTACCCCTTATGTTTTTTTTTCAGGTCCAAATTTTGGCCTTCGATATCTCAGCTCTGGAAGGGTCTAGAGCCTCCATTTTTGCGCGCTGGTCGAAGTCTCGTGGCCCTCTGTCAGAATCCAGAGTTTCAAGAAGATCGGAGGGGGTCAAAATTTCGGCCAAAAAAAAAAATGCCAGTGTTACCCCTTATGTTTTTTTTTTCAGGTCCAAATTTTGACCTTCGATGTCTCAGCTCTGGAAGGGTCTAGAGCCTCCATTTTTGCGCGCTGGTCGAAGTCTCGTGGCCCTCTGTCAGAATCCAGAGTTTCAAGAAGATCGGAGGGGGTCAAAATTTCGGCCAAAAAAAAAAACGACAGTGTTACCCCTTATGTTTTTTTTTCAGGTCCAAATTTTGACCTTCGATATCTCAGCTCTGGAAGGGTCTAGAGTCTCCATTTTTGCGCGCTGGTCGAAGTCTCGTGGCCCTCTGTCAGAATCCAGAGTTTCAAGAAGATCGGAGGGGGTCAAAATTTCGGCCAAAAAAAAAAAAATGACAGTGTTACCTTATGTTTTTTTTTCAGGTCCAAATTTTGACCTTCGATATCTCAGCTCTGGAAGGGTCTAGAGCCTCCATTTTTGTGCGCTGGTCAAAGTCTCGTGGCCCTCTGTCAGAATCCAGAGTTTCAAGAAGATCGGAGGAGGTCAAAATTTCGGCCAAAAAAAAATGACAGTGTTACCCCTTATGTTTTTTTTTCAGGTCCAAATTTTGACCTTCGATATCTCGGCTCTGGAAGGGTCTAGAGCCTCCATTTTTGCGCGCTGGTCGAAGTCTCGTGGCCCTCTGTCAGAATCCAGAGTTTCAAAAAGATCGGAGGGGGTCAAAATTTCGGCCAAAAAAAAAATGACAGTGTTACCCCTTATGTTTTTTTTCAGGTCCAAATTTTGACCTTCCATATCTCGGCTCTGGAAGGGTCTAGAGCCTCCATTTTTGCGCGCTGGTCGAAGTCTCGTAGCCCTCTGTCAGAATCCAGAGTTTCAAGAAGATCGGAGGGGGTCAAAATTTCGGCCAAAAAAAAAATGCCAGTGTTACCCCTTATGTTTTTTTTTTCCAGGTCCAAATTTTGACCTTCGATATCTCAGCTCTGGAAGGGTCTAGAGCCTCCATTTTTGTGCGCTGGTCAAAGTCTCGTGGCCCTCTGTCAGAATCCAGAGTTTCAAAAAGATCGGAGGGGGTCAAAATTTCGGCCAAAAAAAAAAATGACAGTGTTACCCCTTATGTTTTTTTTCAGGTCCAAATTTTGACCTTCCATATCTCGGCTCTGGAAGGGTCTAGAGCCTCCATTTTTGCGCGCTGGTCGAAGTCTCGTAGCCCTCTGTCAGAATCCAGAGTTTCAAGAAGATCGGAGGGGGTCAAAATTTCGGCCAAAAAAAAAATGCCAGTGTTACCCCTTATGTTTTTTTTTTCCAGGTCCAAATTTTGACCTTCGATATCTCAGCTCTGGAAGGGTCTAGAGCCTCCATTTTTGTGCGCTGGTCAAAGTCTCGTGGCCCTCTGTCAGAATCCAGAGTTTCAAGAAGATCGGAGGAGGTCAAAATTTCGGCCAAAAAAAAAATGACAGTGTTACCCCTTATGTTTTTTTTTTCAGGTCCAAATTTTGACCTTCGATATCTTGGCTCTGGAAGGGTCTAGAGCCTCCATTTTTGCGCGCTGGTCGAAGTCTCATGGCCCTCTGTCAGAATCCAGAGTTTCAAAAAGATCGGAGGGGGTCAAAATTTCGGCCAAAAAAAAAAATGACAGTGTTACCCCTTATGTTTTTTTTTCAGGTCCAAATTTTGACCTTCCATATCTCGGCTCTGGAAGGGTCTAGAGCCTCCATTTTTGCACGCTGGTCGAAGTCTCGTGGCCCTCTGTCAGAATCCAGAGTTTCAAGAAGATCGGAGGAGGTCAAAATTTCGGCCAAAAAAAAAATGACAGTGTTACCCCTTATGTTTTTTTTTCAGGTCCTAATTTTGACCTTCCATATCTTGGCTCTGGAAGGGTCTAGAGCCTCCATTTTTGCGCGCTGGTCGAAGTCTCGTGGCCCTCTGTCAGAATCCAGAGTTTCAAAAAGATCGGAGGGGGTCAAAATTTCGGCCAAAAAAAAAAATGACAGTGTTACCCCTTATGTTTTTTTTTTCAGGTCCAAATTTTGACCTTCCATATCTCGGCTCTGGAAGGGTCTAGAGCCTCCATTTTTGCACGCTGGTCGAAGTCTCGTGGCCCTCTGTCAGAATCCAGAGTTTCAAGAAGATCAGAGGGGGTCAAAATTTCGGCCAAAAAAAAAAAATGACAGTGTTACCCCTTATGTTTTTTTTTCAGGTCCAAATTTTGACCTTCGATATCTCGGCTCTGGAAGGGTCTAGAGTCTCCATTTTTGCGCGCTGGTCGAAGTCTCGTAGCCCTCTGTCAGAATCCAGAGTTTCAAGAAGATCGGAGGGGGTCAAAATTTCGGCCAAAAAAAAAATGACAGTGTTACCCCTTATGTTTTTTTTTCAGGTCCAAATTTTGGCCTTCGATATCTCGGCTCAGGAAGGGTCTAGAGCCTCCATTTTTGTGCGCTGGTCGAAGTCTCGTGGCCCTCTGTCAGAATCCAGAGTTTCAAGAAGATCGGAGGGGGTCAAAATTTCGGCCAAAAAAAAAATGCCAGTATTACCCCTTATGTTTTTTTTTTCAGGTCCAAATTTTGACCTTCGATATCTCAGCTCTGGCAGGGTCTAGAGCCTCCATTTTTGCGCGCTGGTCGAAGTCTCGTGGCCCTCTGTCAGAATCCAGAGTTTCAAGAAGATCGGAGGGGGTCAAAATTTCGGCCAAAAAAAAAAAAACGACAGTGTTACCCCTTATGTTTTTTTTTTCAGGTCCAAATTTTGACCTTCGATATCTCAGCTCTGGAAGGGTCTAGAGTCTCCATTTTTGCGCGCTGGTCGAAGTCTCGTGGCCCTCTGTCAGAATCCAGAGTTTCAAGAAGATCGGAGGGGGTCAAAATTTCGGCCAAAAAAAAAAAATGACAGTGTTACCCCTTATGTTTTTTTTTCAGGTCCAAATTTTGACCTTCGATATCTCAGCTCTGGAAGGGTCTAGAGCCTCCATTTTTGTGCGCTGGTCAAAGTCTCGTGGCCCTCTGTCAGAATCCAGAGTTTCAAGAAGATTGGAGGAGGTCAAAATTTCGGCCAAAAAAAAAAAAAGACAGTGTTACCCCTTATGTTTTTTTTCAGGTCCAAATTTTGACCTTCGATATCTCGGCTCTGGAAGGGTCTAGAGCCTCCATTTTTGCGCGCTGGTCGAAGTCTCATGGCCCTCTGTCAGAATCCAGAGTTTCAAAAAGATCGGAGGGGGTCAAAATTTCGGCCAAAAAAAAAAATGACAGTGTTACCCCTTATGTTTTTTTTCAGGTCCAAATTTTGACCTTCCATATCTCGGCTCTGGAAGGGTCTAGAGCCTCCATTTTTGCGCGCTGGTCGAAGTCTCGTAGCCCTCTGTCAGAATCCAGAGTTTCAAGAAGATCGGAGGGGGTCAAAATTTCGGCCAAAAAAAAAAATGCCAGTGTTACCCCTTATGTTTTTTTTTCAGGTCCAAATTTTGACCTTCGATATCTCAGCTCTGGAAGGGTCTAGAGCCTCCATTTTTGTGCGCTGGTCAAAGTCTCGTGGCCCTCTGTCAGAATCCAGAGTTTCAAGAAGATCGGAGGAGGTCAAAATTTCGGCCAAAAAAAAAATGACAGTGTTACCCCTTATGTTTTTTTTTCAGGTCCAAATTTTGGCCTTCGATATCTCGGCTCTGGAAGGGTCTAGAGCCTCCAGTTTTGCGTGCTGGTCAAAGTCTCGTGGCCCTCTGTCAGAATCCAGAGTTTCAAAAAGATCGGAGGGGGTCAAAATTTCGGCCAAAAAAAAAAATGACAGTGTTACCCCTTATGTTTTTTTTTCAGGTCCAAATTTTGACCTTCGATATCTCGGCTCTGGAAGGGTCTAGAGCCTCCATTTTTGCGCGCTGGTCGAAATCTCGTGGCCCTCTGTCAGAATCCAGAGTTTCAAGAAGATCGGAGGGGGTCAAAATTTCGGCCAAAAAAAAAAAATGACAGTGTTACCCCTTATGTTTTTTTTTCAGGTCCAAATTTTGACCTGCGATATCTCAGCTCTGGAAGGGTCTAGAGTCTCCATTTTTGCGCGCTGGTCGAAGTCTCGTGGCCCTCTGTCAGAATCCAGAGTTTCAAGAAAATCGGAGGGGGTCAAAATTTCGGCAAAAAAAAAAAAATGACAGTGTTACCCCTTATGTTTTTTTTTTCAGGTCCAAATTTTGACCTTCGATATCTCAGCTCTGGAAGGGTCTAGAGCCTCCATTTTTGTGCGCTGGTCAAAGTCTCGTGGCCCTCTGTCAGAATCCAGAGTTTCAAGAAGATCGGAGGAGGTCAAAATTTCGGCCAAAAAAAAAAATGACAGTGTTACCCCTTATGTTTTTTTTTCAGGTCCAAATTTTGACCTTCGATATCTCGGCTCTGGAAGGGTCTAGAGCCTCCATTTTTGCGCGCTGGTCGAAGTCTCGTGGCCCTCTGTCAGAATCCAGAGTTTCAAAAAGATCGGAGGGGGTCAAAATTTCGGCCAAAAAAAAAAATGACAGTGTTACCCCTTATGTTTTTTTTCAGGTCCAAATTTTGACCTTCCATATCTCG
This sequence comes from Cyprinella venusta, assembly GCA_038021265.1. Taxonomy (NCBI): domain Eukaryota; kingdom Metazoa; phylum Chordata; class Actinopteri; order Cypriniformes; family Leuciscidae; genus Cyprinella; species Cyprinella venusta. The sequence goes on from CM075863.1 coordinate 42,241,591, forward strand.
GCTCTGGAAGGGTCTAGAGCCTCCATTTTTGCGCGCTGGTCGAAGTCTCGTAGCCCTCTGTCAGAATCCAGAGTTTCAAGAAGATCGGAGGGGGTCAAAATTTCGGCCAAAAAAAAAAATGCCAGTGTTACCCCTTATGTTTTTTTTTTTCAGGTCCAAATTTTGACCTTCGATATCTCAGCTCTGGAAGGGTCTAGAGCCTCCATTTTTGTGCGCTGGTCAAAGTCTCGTGGCCCTCTGTCAGAATCCAGAGTTTCAAGAAGATCGGAGGAGGTCAAAATTTCGGCCAAAAAAAAAATGACAGTGTTACCCCTTATGTTTTTTTTTCAGGTCCAAATTTTGGCCTTCGATATCTCGGCTCTGGAAGGGTCTAGAGCCTCCAGTTTTGCGCGCTGGTCGAAGTCTTGTGGCCCTCTGTCAGAATCCAGAGTTTCAAAAAGATCGGAGGGGGTCAAAATTTCGGCCAAAAAAAAAAATGACAGTGTTACCCCTTATGTTTTTTTTTCAGGTCCAAATTTTGACCTTCGATATCTCGGCTCTGGAAGGGTCTAGAGCCTCCATTTTTGCGCGCTGGTCGAAATCTCGTGGCCCTCTGTCAGAATCCAGAGTTTCAAGAAGATCGGAGGGGGTCAAAATTTCGGCCAAAAAAAAAAAAATGACAGTGTTACCCCTTATGTTTTTTTTTTCAGGTCCAAATTTTGACCTGCGATATCTCAGCTCTGGAAGGGTCTAGAGCCTCCATTTTTGTGCGCTGGTCAAAGTCTCGTGGCCCTCTGTCAGAATCCAGAGTTTCAAGAAGATCGGAGGAGGTCAAAATTTCGGCCAAAAAAAAAAATGACAGTGTTACCCCTTATGTTTTTTTTTTCAGGTCCAAATTTTGACCTTCGATATCTTGGCTCTGGAAGGGTCTAGAGCCTCCATTTTTGCGCGCTGGTCGAAGTCTCGTGGCCCTCTGTCAGAATCCAGAGTTTCAAAAAGATCGGAGGGGGTCAAAATTTCGGCCAAAAAAAAAATGACAGTGTTACCCCTTATGTTTTTTTTTTCAGGTCCAAATTTTGACCTTCCATATCTCGGCTCTGGAAGGGTCTAGAGCCTCCATTTTTGCACGCTGGTCGAAGTCTCGTGGCCCTCTGTCAGAATCCAGAGTTTCAAGAAGATCGGAGGAGGTCAAAATTTCGGCCAAAAAAAAAATGACAGTGTTACCCCTTATGTTTTTTTTTCAGGTCCAAATTTTGACCTTCCATATCTTGGCTCTGGAAGGGTCTAGAGCCTCCATTTTTGCGCGCTGGTCGAAGTCTCGTGGCCCTCTGTCAGAATCCAGAGTTTCAAAAAGATCGGAGGGGGTCAAAATTTCGGCCAAAAAAAAAATGACAGTGTTACCCCTTATGGTTTTTTTTCAGGTCCAAATTTTGACCTTCCATATCTCGGCTCTGGAAGGGTCTAGAGCCTCCATTTTTGCACGCTGGTCGAAGTCTCGTGGCCCTCTGTCAGAATCCAGAGTTTCAAGAAGATCGGAGGAGGTCAAAATTTCGGCCAAAAAAAATGACAGTGTTACCCCTTATGTTTTTTTTTCAGGTCCAATTTTTGGCCTTCGATATCTCGGCTCAGGAAGGGTCTAGAGCCTCCATTTTTGTGCGCTGGTCGAAGTCTCGTGGCCCTCTGTTAGAATCCAGAGTTTCAAGAAGATCGGAGGGGGTCAAAATTTCGGCCAAAAAAAAAATGCCAGTGTTACCCCTTATGTTTTTTTTTTCAGGTCCAAATTTTGACCTTCGATATCTCAGCTCTGGCAGGGTCTAGAGCCTCCATTTTTGCGCGCTGGTCGAAGTCTCATGGCCCTCTGTCAAAATCCAGAGTTTCAAGAAGATCGGAGGGGGTCAAAATTTCGGCCAAAAAAAAAAAACGACAGTGTTACCCCTTATGTTTTTTTTTTTCAGTTCCAAATTTTGACCTTCGATATCTCAGCTCTGGAAGGGTCTAGAGTCTCCATTTTTGCGCGCTGGTCGAAGTCTCGTGGCCCTCTGTCAGAATCCAGAGTTTCAAGAAGATCGGAGGGGGTCAAAATTTCGGCAAAAAAAAAAAAAAATGACAGTGTTACCCCTTATGTTTTTTTTTCAGGTCCAAATTTTGACCTTCGATATCTCAGCTCTGGAAGGGTCTAGAGCCTCCATTTTTGTGCGCTGGTCAAAGTCTCGTGGCCCTCTGTCAGAATCCAGAGTTTCAAGAAGATCGGAGGGGGTCAAAATTTCGGCCAAAAAAAAAAAATGACAGTGTTACCCCTTATGTTTTTTTTTCAGGTCCAAATTTTGACCTTCCATATCTCGGCTCTGGAAGGGTCTAGAGCCTCCATTTTTGCACGCTGGTCGAAGTCTCGTGGCCCTCTGTCAGAATCCAGAGTTTCAAGAAGATCGGAGGAGGTCAAAATTTCGGCCAAAAAAAAAATGACAGTGTTACCCCTTATGTTTTTTTTTCAGGTCCAAATTTTGACCTTCCATATCTTGGCTCTGGAAGGGTCTAGAGCCTCCATTTTTGCGCGCTGGTCGAAGTCTCGTGGCCCTCTGTCAGAATCCAGAGTTTCAAAAAGATCGGAGGGGGTCAAAATTTCGGCCAAAAAAAAAAATGACAGTGTTACCCCTTATGTTTTTTTTTCAGGTCCAAATTTTGACCTTCCATATCTCGGCTCTGGAAGGGTCTAGAGCCTCCATTTTTGCGCGCTGGTCGAAGTCTCGTGGCCCTCTGTCAGAATCCAGAGTTTCAAGAAGATCGGAGGAGGTCAAAATTTCGGCCAAAAAAAAAATGACAGTGTTACCCCTTATGTTTTTTTTTCAGGTCCAAATTTTGACCTTCGATATCTCGGCTCTGGAAGGGTCTAGAGCCTCCATTTTTGCGCGCTGGTCGAAGTCTCGTGGCCCTCTGTCAGAATCCAGAGTTTCAAGAAGATCGGAGGAGGTCAAAATTTCGGCCAAAAAAAAAATGACAGTGTTACCCCTTATGTTTTTTTTTCAGGTCCAAATTTTGGCCTTCGATATCTCAGCTCTGGAAGGGTCTAGAGCCTCCATTTTTGCGCGCTGGTCGAAGTCTCGTGGCCCTCTGTCAGAATCCAGAGTTTCAAGAAGATCGGAGGGGGTCAAAATTTCGGCCAAAAAAAAAAATGCCAGTGTTACCCCTTATGTTTTTTTTTTCAGGTCCAAATTTTGACCTTCGATGTCTCAGCTCTGGAAGGGTCTAGAGCCTCCATTTTTGCGCGCTGGTCGAAGTCTCGTGGCCCTCTGTCAGAATCCAGAGTTTCAAGAAGATCGGAGGGGGTCAAAATTTCGGCCAAAAAAAAAAAAACGACAGTGTTACCCCTTATGTTTTTTTTTTTCAGGTCCAAATTTTGACCTTCGATATCTCAGCTCTGGAAGGGTCTAGAGTCTCCATTTTTGCGCGCTGGTCGAAGTCTCGTGGCCCTCTGTCAGAATCCAGAGTTTCAAGAAGATCGGAGGGGGTCAAAATTTCGGCCAAAAAAAAAAAAAATGACAGTGTTACCTTATGTTTTTTTTTCAGGTCCAAATTTTGACCTTCGATATCTCAGCTCTGGAAGGGTCTAGAGCCTCCATTTTTGTGCGCTGGTCAAAGTCTCGTGGCCCTCTGTCAGAATCCAGAGTTTCAAGAAGATCGGAGGAGGTCAAAATTTCGGCCAAAAAAAAAAATGACAGTGTTTTTTATGTTTAAATGTTCCCTTATGTTTTATGTTCCCTTATGTTTTTTTTTCAGGTCCAAATTTTGACCTTCGATATCTCGGCTCTGGAAGGGTCTAGAGCCTCCATTTTTGCGCGCTGGTCGAAGTCTCGTGGCCCTCTGTCAGAATCCAGAGTTTCAAAAAGATCGGAGGGGGTCAAAATTTCGGCCAAAAAAAAAAATGACAGTGTTACCCCTTATGTTTTTTTTCAGGTCCAAATTTTGACCTTCCATATCTCGGCTCTGGAAGGGTCTAGAGCCTCCATTTTTGCGCGCTGGTCGAAGTCTCGTAGCCCTCTGTCAGAATCCAGAGTTTCAAGAAGATCGGAGGGGGTCAAAATTTCGGCCAAAAAAAAAATGCCAGTGTTACCCCTTATGTTTTTTTTTTCCAGGTCCAAATTTTGACCTTCGATATCTCAGCTCTGGAAGGGTCTAGAGCCTCCATTTTTGTGCGCTGGTCAAAGTCTCGTGGCCCTCTGTCAGAATCCAGAGTTTCAAGAAGATCGGAGGAGGTCAAAATTTCGGCCAAAAAAAAAATGACAGTGTTACCCCTTATGTTTTTTTTTTCAGGTCCAAATTTTGACCTTCGATATCTTGGCTCTGGAAGGGTCTAGAGCCTCCATTTTTGCGCGCTGGTCGAAGTCTCATGGCCCTCTGTCAGAATCCAGAGTTTCAAAAAGATCGGAGGGGGTCAAAGTTTCGGCCAAAAAAAAAAATGACAGTGTTACCCCTTATGTTTTTTTTTCAGGTCCAAATTTTGACCTTCCATATCTCGGCTCTGGAAGGGTCTAGAGCCTCCATTTTTGCACGCTGGTCGAAGTCTCGTGGCCCTCTGTCAGAATCCAGAGTTTCAAGAAGATCGGAGGAGGTCAAAATTTCGGCCAAAAAAAAAAAGACAGTGTTACCCCTTATGTTTTTTTTTCAGGTCCTAATTTTGACCTTCCATATCTTGGCTCTGGAAGGGTCTAGAGCCTCCATTTTTGCGCGCTGGTCGAAGTCTCGTGGCCCTCTGTCAGAATCCAGAGTTTCAAAAAGATCGGAGGGGGTCAAAATTTCGGTCAAAAAAAAAAAATGACAGTGTTACCCCTTATGTTTTTTTTTCAGGTCCAAATTTTGACCTTCAATATCTCGGCTCTGGAAGGGTCTAGAGCCTCCATTTTTGCACGCTGGTCGAAGTCTCGTGGCCCTCTGTCAGAATCCAGAGTTTCAAGAAGATCGGAGGAGGTCAAAATTTCGGCCAAAAAAAAAATGACAGTGTTACCCCTTATGTTTTTTTTTCAGGTCCAAATTTTGACCTTCCATATCTTGGCTCTGGAAGGGTCTAGAGCCTCCACTTTTGCGCGCTGGTCGAAGTCTCGTGGCCCTCTGTCAGAATCCAGAGTTTCAAAAAGATCGGAGGGGGTCAAAATTTCGGCCAAAAAAAAAAATGACAGTGTTACCCCTTATGTTTTTTTTTCAGGTCCAAATTTTGACCTTCCATATCTCGGCTCTGGAAGGGTCTATAGCCTCCATTTTTGCGCGCTGGTCGAAGTCTCGTGGCCCTCTGTCAGAATCCAGAGTTTCAAGAAGATCGGAGGAGGTCAAAATTTCGGCCAAAAAAAAAATGACAGTGTTACCCCTTATGTTTTTTTTCAGGTCCAAATTTTGGCCTTCGATATCTCAGCTCTGGAAGGGTCTAGAGCCTCCATTTTTGCGCGCTGGTCGAAGTCTCGTGGCCCTCTGTCAGAATCCAGAGTTTCAAGAAGATCGGAGGGGGTCAAAATTTCGGCCAAAAAAAAAAATGCCAGTGTTACCCCTTATGTTTTTTTTTTCAGGTCCAAATTTTGACCTTCGATGTCTCAGCTCTGGAAGGGTCTAGAGCCTCCATTTTTGCGCGCTGGTCGAAGTCTCGTGGCCCTCTGTCAGAATCCAGAGTTTCAAGAAGATCGGAGGGGGTCAAAATTTCGGCCAAAAAAAAAAAACGACAGTGTTAACCCTTATGTTTTTTTTTTCAGGTCCAAATTTTGACCTTCGATATCTCAGCTCTGGAAGGGTCTAGAGTCTCCATTTTTGCGCGCTGGTCGAAGTCTCGTGGCCCTCTGTCAGAATCCAGAGTTTCAAGAAGATCGGAGGGGGTCAAAATTTCGGCCAAAAAAAAAAAAAATGACAGTGTTACCTTATGTTTTTTTTTCAGGTCCAAATTTTGACCTTCGATATCTCAGCTCTGGAAGGGTCTAGAGCCTCCATTTTTGTGCGCTGGTCAAAGTCTCGTGGCCCTCTGTCAGAATCCAGAGTTTCAAGAAGATCGGAGGAGGTCAAAATTTCGGCCAAAAAAAAAAATGACAGTGTTACCCCTTATGTTTTTTTTTCAGGTCCAAATTTTGACCTTCAAAATCTCGGCTCTGGAAGGGTCTAGAGCCTCCATTTTTGCGCGCTGGTCGAAGTCTCGTGGCCCTCTGTCAGAATCCAGAGTTTCAAAAAGATCGGAGGGGGTCAAAATTTCGGCCAAAAAAAAAAATGACAGTGTTACCCCTTATGTTTTTTTTCAGGTCCAAATTTTGACCTTCCATATCTCGGCTCTGGAAGGGTCTAGAGCCTCCATTTTTGCGCGCTGGTCGAAGTCTCGTAGCCCTCTGTCAGAATCCAGAGTTTCAAGAAGATCGGAGGGGGTCAAAATTTCGGCCAAAAAAAAAAATGCCAGTGTTACCCCTTATGTTTTTTTTTCCAGGTCCAAATTTTGACCTTCGATATCTCAGCTCTGGAAGGGTCTAGAGCCTCCATTTTTGTGCGCTGGTCAAAGTCTCGTGGCCCTCTGTCAGAATCCAGAGTTTCAAGAAGATCGGAGGAGGTCAAAATTTCGGCCAAAAAAAAAATGACAGTGTTACCCCTTATGTTTTTTTTTTCAGGTCCAAATTTTGACCTTCGATATCTTGGCTCTGGAAGGGTCTAGAGCCTCCATTTTTGCGCGCTGGTCGAAGTCTCATGGCCCTCTGTCAGAATCCAGAGTTTCAAAAAGTTCGGAGGGGGTCAAAATTTCGGCCAAAAAAAAAATGACAGTGTTACCCCTTATGTTTTTTTTTCAGGTCCAAATTTTGACCTTCCATATCTCGGCTCTGGAAGGGTCTAGAGCCTCCATTTTTGCACGCTGGTCGAAGTCTCGTGGCCCTCTGTCAGAATCCAGAGTTTCAAGAAGATCGGAGGAGGTCAAAATTTCGGCCAAAAAAAAAATGACAGTGTTACCCCTTATGTTTTTTTTTCAGGTCCTAATTTTGACCTTCCATATCTTGGCTCTGGAAGGGTCTAGAGCCTCCATTTTTGCGCGCTGGTCGAAGTCTCGTGGCCCTCTGTCAGAATCCAGAGTTTCAAAAAGATCGGAGGGGGTCAAAATTTCGGCCAAAAAAAAAAAATGACAGTGTTACCCCTTATGTTTTTTTTTCAGGTCCAAATTTTGACCTTCCATATCTCGGCTCTGGAAGGGTCTAGAGCCTCCATTTTTGCACGCTGGTCGAAGTCTCGTGGCCCTCTGTCAGAATCCAGAGTTTCAAGAAGATCAGAGGAGGTCAAAATTTCGGCCAAAAAAAAAAATGACAGTGTTACCCCTTATGTTTTTTTTTTAGGTCCAAATTTTGGCCTTCGATATCTCGGCTCTGGAAGGGTCTAGAGTCTCCATTTTTGCGCGCTGGTCGAAGTCTCGTAGCCCTCTGTCAGAATCCAGAGTTTCAAGAAGATCGGAGGGGGTCAAAATTTCGGCCAAAAAAAAAATGACAGTGTTACCCCTTATGTTTTTTTTTCAGGTCCAAATTTTGGCCTTCGATATCTCGGCTCAGGAAGGGTCTAGAGCCTCCATTTTTGTGCGCTGGTCGAAGTCTCGTGGCCCTCTGTCAGAATCCAGAGTTTCAAGAAGATCGGAGGGGGTCAAAATTTCGGCCAAAAAAAAAATGCCAGTGTTACCCCTTATGTTTTTTTTTTCAGGTCCAAATTTTGACCTTCGATATCTCAGCTCTGGCAGGGTCTAGAGCCTCCATTTTTGCGCGCTGGTCGAAGTCTCGTGGCCCTCTGTCAGAATCCAGAGTTTCAAGAAGATCGGAGGGGGTCAAAATTTCGGCCAAAAAAAAAACAACGACAGTGTTACCCCTTATGTTTTTTTTTTCAGGTCCAAATTTTGACCTTCGATATCTCAGCTCTGGAAGGGTCTAGAGTCTCCATTTTTGCGCGCTGGTCGAAGTCTCGTGGCCCTCTGTCAGAATCCAGAGTTTCAAGAAGATCGGAGGGGGTCAAAATTTCGGCCAAAAAAAAAAAAATGACAGTGTTACCCCTTATGTTTTTTTTTCAGGTCCAAATTTTGACCTTCGATATCTCAGCTCTGGAAGGGTCTAGAGCCTCCATTTTTGTGCGCTGGTCGAAGTCTCATGGCCCTCTGTCAGAATCCAGAGTTTCAAAAAGATCGGAGGGGGTCAAAATTTCGGCCAAAAAAAAAAATGACAGTGTTACCCCTTATGTTTTTTTTCAGGTCCAAATTTTGACCTTCCATATCTCGGCTCTGGAAGGGTCTAGAGCCTCCATTTTTGCGCGCTGGTCGAAGTCTCGTAGCCCTCTGTCAGAATCCAGAGTTTCAAGAAGATCGGAGGGGGTCAAAATTTCGGCCAAAAAAAAAAATGCCAGTGTTACCCCTTATGTTTTTTTTTTCAGGTCCAAATTTTGACCTTCGATATCTCAGCTCTGGAAGGGTCTAGAGCCTCCATTTTTGTGCGCTGGTCAAAGTCTCGTGGCCCTCTGTCAGAATCCAGAGTTTCAAGAAGATCGGAGGAGGTCAAAATTTCGGCCAAAAAAAAAATGACAGTGTTACCCCTTATGTTTTTTTTTCAGGTCCAAATTTTGGCCTTCGATATCTCGGCTCTGGAAGGGTCTAGAGCCTCCAGTTTTGCGTGCTGGTCGAAGTCTCGTGGCCCTCTGTCAGAATCCAGAGTTTCAAAAAGATCGGAGGGGGTCAAAATTTCGGCCAAAAAAAAAAATGACAGTGTTACCCCTTATGTTTTTTTTTTCAGGTCCAAATTTTGACCTTCGATATCTCGGCTCTGGAAGGGTCTAGAGCCTCCATTTTTGCGCGCTGGTCGAAATCTCGTGGCCCTCTGTCAGAATCCAGAGTTTCAAGAAGATCGGAGGGGGTCAAAATTTCGGCCAAAAAAAAAAAATGACAGTGTTACCCCTTATGTTTTTTTTTCAGGTCCAAATTTTGACCTGCGATATCTCAGCTCTGGAAGGGTCTAGAGTCTCCATTTTTGCGCGCTGGTCGAAGTCTCGTGGCCCTCTGTCAGAATCCAGAGTTTCAAGAAAATCGGAGGGGGTCAAAATTTCGGCAAAAAAAAAAAAATGACAGTGTTACCCCTTATGTTTTTTTTTTCAGGTCCAAATTTTGACCTTCGATATCTCAGCTCTGGAAGGGTCTAGAGCCTCCATTTTTGTGCGCTGGTCAAAGTCTCGTGGCCCTCTGTCAGAATCCAGAGTTTCAAGAAGATCGGAGGAGGTCAAAATTTCGGCCAAAAAAAAAAATGACAGTGTTACCCCTTATGTTTTTTTTTCAGGTCCAAATTTTGACCTTCGATATCTCGGCTCTGGAAGGGTCTAGAGCCTCCATTTTTGCGCGCTGGTCGAAGTCTCGTGGCCCTCTGTCAGAATCCAGAGTTTCAAAAAGATCGGAGGGGGTCAAAATTTCGGCCAAAAAAAAAATGACAGTGTTACCCCTTATGTTTTTTTTCAGGTCCAAATTTTGACCTTCCATATCTCGGCTCTGGAAGGGTCTAGAGCCTCCATTTTTGCGCGCTGGTCGAAGTCTCGTAGCCCTCTGTCAGAATCCAGAGTTTCAAGAAGATCGGAGGGGGTCAAAATTTCGGCCAAAAAAAAAAATGCCAGTGTTACCCCTTATGTTTTTTTTTTCAGGTCCAAATTTTGACCTTCGATATCTCAGCTCTGGAAGGGTCTAGAGCCTCCATTTTTGTGCGCTGGTCAAAGTCTCGTGGCCCTCTGTCAGAATCCAGAGTTTCAAGAAGATCGGAGGAGGTCAAAATTTCGGCCAAAAAAAAAATGACAGTGTTACCCCTTATGTTTTTTTTTCAGGTCCAAATTTTGGCCTTCGATATCTCGGCTCTGGAAGGGTCTAGAGCCTCCAGTTTTGCGCGCTGGTCGAAGTCTTGTGGCCCTCTGTCAGAATCCAGAGTTTCAAAAAGATCGGAGGGGGTCAAAATTTCGGCCAAAAAAAAAAATGACAGTGTTACCCCTTATGTTTTTTTTTCAGGTCCAAATTTTGACCTTCGATATCTCGGCTCTGGAAGGGTCTAGAGCCTCCATTTTTGCGCGCTGGTCGAAATCTCGTGGCCCTCTGTCAGAATCCAGAGTTTCAAGAAGATCGGAGGGGGTCAAAATTTCGGCCAAAAAAAAAAAAATGACAGTGTTACCCCTTATGTTTTTTTTTTCAGGTCCAAATTTTGACCTGCGATATCTCAGCTCTGGAAGGGTCTAGAGCCTCCATTTTTGTGCGCTGGTCAAAGTCTCGTGGCCCTCTGTCAGAATCCAGAGTTTCAAGAAGATCGGAGGAGGTCAAAATTTCGGCCAAAAAAAAAATGACAGTGTTACCCCTTATGTTTTTTTTTTCAGGTCCAAATTTTGACCTTCGATATCTTGGCTCTGGAAGGGTCTAGAGCCTCCATTTTTGCGCGCTGGTCGAAGTCTCGTGGCCCTCTGTCAGAATCCAGAGTTTCAAAAAGATCGGAGGGGGTCAAAATTTCGGCCAAAAAAAAATGACAGTGTTACCCCTTATGTTTTTTTTTCAGGTCCAAATTTTGACCTTCCATATCTCGGCTCTGGAAGGGTCTAGAGCCTCCATTTTTGCACGCTGGTCGAAGTCTCGTGGCCCTCTGTCAGAATCCAGAGTTTCAAGAAGATCGGAGGAGGTCAAAATTTCGGCCAAAAAAAAAATGACAGTGTTACCCCTTATGTTTTTTTTTCAGGTCCAAATTTTGACCTTCCATATCTTGGCTCTGGAAGGGTCTAGAGCCTCCATTTTTGCGCGCTGGTCGAAGTCTCGTGGCCCTCTGTCAGAATCCAGAGTTTCAAAAAGATCGGAGGGGGTCAAAATTTCGGCCAAAAAAAAAATGACAGTGTTACCCCTTATGGTTTTTTTTCAGGTCCAAATTTTGACCTTCCATATCTCGGCTCTGGAAGGGTCTAGAGCCTCCATTTTTGCACGCTGGTCGAAGTCTCGTGGCCCTCTGTCAGAATCCAGAGTTTCAAGAAGATCGGAGGAGGTCAAAATTTCGGCCAAAAAAAAAAATGACAGTGTTACCCCTTATGTTTTTTTTTCAGGTCCAATTTTTGGCCTTCGATATCTCGGCTCAGGAAGGGTCTAGAGCCTCCATTTTTGTGCGCTGGTCGAAGTCTCGTGGCCCTCTGTTAGAATCCAGAGTTTCAAGAAGATCGGAGGGGGTCAAAATTTCGGCCAAAAAAAAATGCCAGTGTTACCCCTTATGTTTTTTTTTTCAGGTCCAAATTTTGACCTTCGATATCTCAGCTCTGGCAGGGTCTAGAGCCTCCATTTTTGCGCGCTGGTCGAAGTCTCATGGCCCTCTGTCAAAATCCAGAGTTTCAAGAAGATCGGAGGGGGTCAAAATTTCGGCCAAAAAAAAAAAACGACAGTGTTACCCCTTATGTTTTTTTTTTTCAGTTCCAAATTTTGACCTTCGATATCTCAGCTCTGGAAGGGTCTAGAGTCTCCATTTTTGCGCGCTGGTCGAAGTCTCGTGGCCCTCTGTCAGAATCCAGAGTTTCAAGAAGATCGGAGGGGGTCAAAATTTCGGCAAAAAAAAAAAAAATGACAGTGTTACCCCTTATGTTTTTTTTTTCAGGTCCAAATTTTGACCTTCGATATCTCAGCTCTGGAAGGGTCTAGAGCCTCCATTTTTGTGCGCTGGTCAAAGTCTCGTGGCCCTCTGTCAGAATCCAGAGTTTCAAGAAGATCGGAGGAGGTCAAAATTTCGGCCAAAAAAAAAAAATGACAGTGTTACCCCTTATGTTTTTTTTTCAGGTCCAAATTTTGACCTTCGATATCTCGGCTCTGGAAGGGTCTAGAGCCTCCATTTTTGCGCGCTGGTCGAAGTCTCGTGGCCCTCTGTCAGAATCCAGAGTTTCAAAAAGATCGGAGGGGGTCAAAATTTCGGCCAAAAAAAAAATGACAGTGTTACCCCTTATGTTTTTTTTCAGGTCCAAATTTTGACCTTCCATATCTCGGCTCTGGAAGGGTCTAGAGCCTCCATTTTTGCGCGCTGGTCGAAGTCTCGTAGCCCTCTGTCAGAATCCAGAGTTTCAAGAAGATCGGAGGGGGTCAAAATTTCGGCCAAAAAAAAAATGCCAGTGTTACCCCTTATGTTTTTTTTTTTCAGGTCCAAATTTTGACCTTCGATATCTCAGCTCTGGAAGGGTCTAGAGCCTCCATTTTTGTGCGCTGGTCAAAGTCTCGTGGCCCTCTGTCAGAATCCAGAGTTTCAAGAAGATCGGAGGAGGTCAAAATTTCGGCCAAAAAAAAAATGACAGTGTTACCCCTTATGTTTTTTTTTCAGGTCCAAATTTTGGCCTTCGATATCTCGGCTCTGGAAGGGTCTAGAGCCTCCAGTTTTGCGCGCTGGTCGAAGTCTTGTGGCCCTCTGTCAGAATCCAGAGTTTCAAAAAGATCGGAGGGGGTCAAAATTTCGGCCAAAAAAAAAAATGACAGTGTTACCCCTTATGTTTTTTTTTCAGGTCCAAATTTTGACCTTCGATATCTCGGCTCTGGAAGGGTCTAGAGCCTCCATTTTTGCGCGCTGGTCGAAATCTCGTGGCCCTCTGTCAGAATCCAGAGTTTCAAGAAGATCGGAGGGGGTCAAAATTTCGGCCAAAAAAAAAAAATGACAGTGTTACCCCTTATGTTTTTTTTTCAGGTCCAAATTTTGACCTGCGATATCTCAGCTCTGGAAGGGTCTAGAGCCTCCATTTTTGTGCGCTGGTCAAAGTCTCGTGGCCCTCTGTCAGAATCCAGAGTTTCAAGAAGATCGGAGGAGGTCAAAATTTCGGCCAAAAAAAAAAATGACAGTGTTACCCCTTATGTTTTTTTTTTCAGGTCCAAATTTTGACCTTCGATATCTTGGCTCTGGAAGGGTCTAGAGCCTCCATTTTTGTGCGCTGGTCGAAGTCTCGTGGCCCTCTGTCAGAATCCAGAGTTTCAAAAAGATCGGAGGGGGTCAAAATTTCGGCCAAAAAAAAAAATGACAGTGTTACCCCTTATGTTTTTTTTTCAGGTCCAAATTTTGACCTTCCATATCTCGGCTCTGGAAGGGTCTAGAGCCTCCATTTTTGCACGCTGGTCGAAGTCTCGTGGCCCTCTGTCAGAATCCAGAGTTTCAAGAAGATCGGAGGAGGTCAAAATTTCGGCCAAAAAAAAAATGACAGTGTTACCCCTTATGTTTTTTTTTCAGGTCCAAATTTTGACCTTCCATATCTTGGCTCTGGAAGGGTCTAGAGCCTCCATTTTTGCGCGCTGGTCGAAGTCTCGTGGCCCTCTGTCAGAATCCAGAGTTTCAAAAAGATCGGAGGGGGTCAAAATTTCGGCCAAAAAAAAAAATGACAGTGTTACCCCTTATGTTTTTTTTTCAGGTCCAAATTTTGACCTTCCATATCTCGGCTCTGGAAGGGTCTAGAGCCTCCATTTTTGCACGCTGGTCGAAGTCTCGTGGCCCTCTGTCAGAATCCAGAGTTTCAAGAAGATCAGAGGAGGTCAAAATTTCGGCCAAAAAAAAAATGACAGTGTTACCCCTTATGTTTTTTTTTCAGGTCCAAATTTTGGCCTTCGATATCTCGGCTCTGGAAGGGTCTAGAGTCTCCATTTTTGCGCGCTGGTCGAAGTCTCGTAGCCCTCTGTCAGAATCCAGAGTTTCAAGAAGATCGGAGGGGGTCAAAATTTCGGCCAAAAAAAAAATGACAGTGTTACCCCTTATGTTTTTTTTTCAGGTCCAAATTTTGGCCTTCGATATCTCGGCTCAGGAAGGGTCTAGAGCCTCCATTTTTGTGCGCTGGTCGAAGTCTCGTGGCCCTCTGTCAGAATCCAGAGTTTCAAGAAGATCGGAGGGGGTCAAAATTTCGGCCAAAAAAAAAATGCCAGTGTTACCCCTTATGTTTTTTTTTTTTCAGGTCCAAATTTTGACCTTCGATATCTCAGCTCTGGCAGGGTCTAGAGCCTCCATTTTTGCGCGCTGGTCGAAGTCTCGTGGCCCTCTGTCAGAATCCAGAGTTTCAAGAAGATCGGAGGGGGTCAAAATTTCGGCCAAAAAAAAAAAACGACAGTGTTACCCCTTATGTTTTTTTTTTCAGGTCCAAATTTTGACCTTCGATATCTCAGCTCTGGAAGGGTCTAGAGTCTCCATTTTTGCGCGCTGGTCGAAGTCTCGTGGCCCTCTGTCAGAATCCAGAGTTTCAAGAAGATCGGAGGGGGTCAAAATTTCGGCCAAAAAAAAAAAAATGACAGTGTTACCCCTTATGTTTTTTTTTCAGGTCCAAATTTTGACCTTCGATATCTCAGCTCTGGAAGGGTCTAGAGCCTCCATTTTTGTGCGCTGGTCAAAGTCTCGTGGCCCTCTGTCAGAATCCAGAGTTTCAAGAAGATCGGAGGAGGTCAAAATTATGGCCAAAAAAAAAATGACAGTGTTACCCCTTATGTTTTTTTTTTCAGGTCCAAATTTTGACCTTCGATATCTCAGCTCTGGAAGGGTCTAGAGCCTCCATTTTTGTGCGCTGGTCGAAGTCTCGTGGCCCTCTGTCAGAATCCAGATTTTCAAAAAGATCGGAGGGGGTCAAAATTTCGGCCAAAAAAAAAAATGACAGTGTTACCCCTTATGTTTTTTTTCAGGTCCAAATTTTGACCTTCCATATCTCGGCTCTGGAAGGGTCTAGAGCCTCCATTTTTGCGCGCTGGTCGAAGTCTCGTAGCCCTCTGTCAGAATCCAGAGTTTCAAGAAGATCGGAGGGGGTCAAAATTTCGGCCAAAAAAAAAATGCCAGTGTTACCCCTTATGTTTTTTTTTTTCAGGTCCAAATTTTGACCTTCGATATCTCAGCTCTGGAAGGGTCTAGAGCCTCCATTTTTGTGCGCTGGTCAAAGTCTCGTGGCCCTCTGTCAGAATCCAGAGTTTCAAGAAGATCGGAGGAGGTCAAAATTTCGGCCAAAAAAAAAATGACAGTGTTACCCCTTATGTTTTTTTTTCAGGTCCAAATTTTGGCCTTCGATATCTCGGCTCTGGAAGGGTCTAGAGCCTCCAGTTTTGCGCGCTGGTCGAAGTCTTGTGGCCCTCTGTCAGAATCCAGAGTTTCAAAAAGATCGGAGGGGGTCAAAATTTCGGCCAAAAAAAAAAATGACAGTGTTACCCCTTATGTTTTTTTTTCAGGTCCAAATTTTGACCTTCGATATCTCGGCTCTGGAAGGGTCTAGAGCCTCCATTTTTGCGCGCTGGTCGAAATCTCGTGGCCCTCTGTCAGAATCCAGAGTTTCAAGAAGATCGGAGGGGGTCAAAATTTCGGCCAAAAAAAAAAAAATGACAGTGTTACCCCTTATGTTTTTTTTTCAGGTCCAAATTTTGACCTGCGATATCTCAGCTCTGGAAGGGTCTAGAGCCTCCATTTTTGTGCGCTGGTCAAAGTCTCGTGGCCCTCTGTCAGAATCCAGAGTTTCAAGAAGATCGGAGGAGGTCAAAATTTCGGCCAAAAAAAAAAATGACAGTGTTACCCCTTATGTTTTTTTTTCAGGTCCAAATTTTGACCTTCGATATCTTGGCTCTGGAAGGGTCTAGAGCCTCCATTTTTGTGCGCTGGTCGAAGTCTCGTGGCCCTCTGTCAGAATCCAGAGTTTCAAAAAGATCGGAGGGGGTCAAAATTTCGGCCAAAAAAAAAAATGACAGTGTTACCCCTTATGTTTTTTTTTCAGGTCCAAATTTTGACCTTCCATATCTCGGCTCTGGAAGGGTCTAGAGCCTCCATTTTTGCACGCTGGTCGAAGTCTCGTGGCCCTCTGTCAGAATCCAGAGTTTCAAGAAGATCGGAGGAGGTCAAAATTTCGGCCAAAAAAAAAATGACAGTGTTACCCCTTATGTTTTTTTTTCAGGTCCAAATTTTGACCTTCCATATCTTGGCTCTGGAAGGGTCTAGAGCCTCCATTTTTGCGCGCTGGTCGAAGTCTCGTGGCCCTCTGTCAGAATCCAGAGTTTCAAAAAGATCGGAGGGGGTCAAAATTTCGGCCAAAAAAAAAAATGACAGTGTTACCCCTTATGTTTTTTTTTCAGGTCCAAATTTTGACCTTCCATATCTCGGCTCTGGAAGGGTCTAGAGCCTCCATTTTTGCACGCTGGTCGAAGTCTCGTGGCCCTCTGTCAGAATCCAGAGTTTCAAGAAGATCAGAGGAGGTCAAAATTTCGGCCAAAAAAAAAATGACAATGTTACCCCTTATGTTTTTTTTTCAGGTCCAAATTTTGGCCTTCGATATCTCGGCTCTGGAAGGGTCTAGAGTCTCCATTTTTGCGCGCTGGTCGAAGTCTCGTAGCCCTCTGTCAGAATCCAGAGTTTCAAGAAGATCGGAGGGGGTCAAAATTTCGGCCAAAAAAAAAATGACAGTGTTACCCCTTATGTTTTTTTTTCAGGTCCAAATTTTGGCCTTCGATATCTCGGCTCAGGAAGGGTCTAGAGCCTCCATTTTTGTGCGCTGGTCGAAGTCTCGTGGCCCTCTGTCAGAATCCAGAGTTTCAAGAAGATCGGAGGGGGTCAAAATTTCGGCCAAAAAAAAAATGCCAGTGTTACCCCTTATGTTTTTTTTTTTTCAGGTCCAAATTTTGACCTTCGATATCTCAGCTCTGGCAGGGTCTAGAGCCTCCATTTTTGCGCGCTGGTCGAAGTCTCGTGGCCCTCTGTCAGAATCCAGAGTTTCAAGAAGATCGGAGGGGGTCAAAATTTCGGCCAAAAAAAAAAAACGACAGTGTTACCCCTTATGTTTTTTTTTTCAGGTCCAAATTTTGACCTTCGATATCTCAGCTCTGGAAGGGTCTAGAGTCTCCATTTTT
Source organism: Cyprinella venusta (assembly GCA_038021265.1). Taxonomy (NCBI): domain Eukaryota; kingdom Metazoa; phylum Chordata; class Actinopteri; order Cypriniformes; family Leuciscidae; genus Cyprinella; species Cyprinella venusta. The sequence goes on from CM075863.1 coordinate 42,258,410, forward strand.
GCGCGCTGGTCGAAGTCTCGTGGCCCTCTGTCAGAATCCAGAGTTTCAAGAAGATCGGAGGGGGTCAAAATTTCGGCCAAAAAAAAAAAAATGACAGTGTTACCCCTTATGTTTTTTTTTCAGGTCCAAATTTTGACCTTCGATATCTCAGCTCTGGAAGGGTCTAGAGCCTCCATTTTTGTGCGCTGGTCAAAGTCTCGTGGCCCTCTGTCAGAATCCAGAGTTTCAAGAAGATCGGAGGAGGTCAAAATTATGGCCAAAAAAAAAAATGACAGTGTTACCCCTTATGTTTTTTTTTTCAGGTCCAAATTTTGACCTTCGATATCTCAGCTCTGGAAGGGTCTAGAGCCTCCATTTTTGTGCGCTGGTCGAAGTCTCGTGGCCCTCTGTCAGAATCCAGATTTTCAAGAAGATCGGAGAGGGTCAAAATTTCGGCCAAAAAAAAAAAATGACAGTGTTACCCCTTATGTTTTTTTTTCAGGTCCAAATTTTTACCTTCGATATCTCGGCTCTGGAAGGGTCTAGAGCCTCCATTTTTGTGCGCTGGTCGAAGTCTCGTGGCCCTCTGTCAGAATCCAGAGTTTCAAGAAGATCGGAGGAGGTCAAAATTTTGGCCAAAAAAAAAAAAAATGACAGTGTTACCCCTTATGTTTTTTTTCAGGACCAAATTTTGACCTTCGATATCTCAGCTCTGGAAGGGTCTAGGGCCTCCATTTTTGCGTGCTGGTCGAAGTCTCGTGGCCCTCTGTCAGAATCCAGAGTTTCAAGAAGATCGGAGGGGGTCAAAATTTCGGCCAAAAAAAAAATGACAGTGTTACCCCTTATGTTTTTTTTTCAGGTCCAAATTTTCACCTTCGATATCTCGGCTCTGGAAGGGTCTAGAGCCTCCATTTTTGCGCGCTGGTCGAAGTCTCGTGGCCCTCTGTCAGAATCCAGAGTTTCAAGAAGATCAGAGGAGGTCAAAATTTCGGCCAAAAAAAAAAAAAAAATGACAGTGTTACCCCTTATGTTTTTTTTCAGGTCCAAAATTTGGCCTTCGATATCTCGGCTCTGGAAGGGTCTAGAGCCTCCATTTTTGTGCGCTGGTCGAAGTCTCGTGGCCCTCTGTCAGAATCCAGAGTTTCAAGAAGATCGGAGGGGGTCAAAATTTCGGCCAAAAAAAAATGACAGTGTTACCCCTTATGTTTTTTTTTTCAGGTCCAAATTTTGACCTTCGATATCTCAGCTCTGGAAGGGTCTAGAGCCTCAATTTTTGTGCGCTGGTCAAAGTCTCGTGGCCCTCTGTCAGAATCCAGAGTTTCAAGAAGATCGGAGGAGGTCAAAATTTCGGCCAAAAAAAAAAATGACAGTGTTACCCCTTATGTTTTTTTTTCAGGTCCAAATTTTGACCTTCGATATCTCGGCTCTGGAAGGGTCTAGAGCCTCCATTTTTGCGCGCTGTTCGAAGTCTCGTGGCCCTCTGTCAGAATCAAGAGTTTCAAGAAGATCGGAGGGGGTCAAAATTTCGGCCAAAAAAAAAAATGACAGTGTTACCCCTTATATTTTTTTTTCAGGTCCAAATTTTGACCTTCGATATCTCAGCTCTGGAAGGGTCTAGAGCCTCCATTTTTGTGCGCTGGTCAAAGTCTCGTGGCCCTCTGTCAGAATCCAGAGTTTCAAGAAGATCGGAGGAGGTCAAAATTTCGGCCAAAAAAAAAAAATGACAGTGTTACCCCTTATGTTTTTTTTTCAGGTCCAAATTTTGACCTTCGATATCTTGGCTCTGGAAGGGTCTAGAGCCTCCATTTTTGCGCGCTGGTCGAAGTCTCGTGGCCCTCTGTCAGAATCCAGAGTTTCAAAAAGATCGGAGGGGGTCAAAATTTCGGCCAAAAAAAAAATGACAGTGTTACCCCTTATGTTTTTTTTTCAGGTCCAAATTTTGACCTTCCATATCTCGGCTCTGGAAGGGTCTAGAGCCTCCATTTTTGCGCGCTGGTCGAAGTCTCGTGGCCCTCTGTCAGAATCCAGAGTTTCAAGAAGATCGGAGGAGGTCAAAATTTCGGCCAAAAAAAAAATGACAGTGTTACCCCTTATGTTTTTTTTTCAGGTCCAAATTTTGGCCTTCGATATCTCGGCTCTGGAAGGGTCTAGAGCCTCCATTTTTGCGCGCTGGTCGAAGTCTCGTGGCCCTCTGTCAGAATCCAGAGTTTCAAAAAGATCGGAGGGGGTCAAAATTTCGGCCAAAAAAAAAAATGACAGTGTTACCCCTTATGTTTTTTTTTCAGGTCCAAATTTTGACCTTCGATATCTCGGCTCTGGAAGGGTCTAGAGCCTCCATTTTTGCGCGCTGGTCGAAGTCTCGTAGCCCTCTGTCAGAATCCAGAGTTTCAAAAAGATCGGAGGGGGTCAAAATTTCGGCCAAAAAAAAAAATGACAGTGTTACCCCTTATGTTTTTTTTCAGGTCCAAATTTTGACCTTCCATATCTCGGCTCTGGAAGGGTCTAGAGCCTCCATTTTTGCGCGCTGGTCGAAGTCTCGTAGCCCTCTGTCAGAATCCAGAGTTTCAAGAAGATCGGAGGGGGTCAAAATTTCGGCCAAAAAAAAAAATGCCAGTGTTACCCCTTATGTTTTTTTTTTCAGGTCCAAATTTTGACCTTCGATATCTCAGCTCTGGAAGGGTCTAGAGCCTCCATTTTTGTGCGCTGGTCAAAGTCTCGTGGCCCTCTGTCAGAATCCAGAGTTTCAAGAAGATCGGAGGAGGTCAAAATTTCGGCCAAAAAAAAATGACAGTGTTACCCCTTATGTTTTTTTTTCAGGTCCAAATTTTGGCCTTCGATATCTCGGCTCTGGAAGGGTCTAGAGCCTCCAGTTTTGCGCGCTGGTCGAAGTCTTGTGGCCCTCTGTCAGAATCCAGAGTTTCAAAAAGATCGGAGGGGGTCAAAATTTCGGCCAAAAAAAAAAATGACAGTGTTACCCCTTATGTTTTTTTTTCAGGTCCAAATTTTGACCTTCGATATCTCGGCTCTGGAAGGGTCTAGAGCCTCCATTTTTGCGCGCTGGTCGAAATCTCGTGGCCCTCTGTCAGAATCCAGAGTTTCAAGAAGATCGGAGGGGGTCAAAATTTCGGCCAAAAAAAAAAAATGACAGTGTTACCCCTTATGTTTTTTTTTTCAGGTCCAAATTTTGACCTGCGATATCCAAGCTCTGGAAGGGTCTAGAGCCTCCATTTTTGTGCGCTGGTCAAAGTCTCGTGGCCCTCTGTCAGAATCCAGAGTTTCAAGAAGATCGGAGGAGGTCAAAATTTCGGCCAAAAAAAAAAATGACAGTGTTACCCCTTATGTTTTTTTTTTCAGGTCCAAATTTTGACCTTCGATATCTTGGCTCTGGAAGGGTCTAGAGCCTCCATTTTTGCGCGCTGGTCGAAGTCTCGTGGCCCTCTGTCAGAATCCAGAGTTTCAAAAAGATCGGAGGGGGTCAAAATTTCGGCCAAAAAAAAAATGACAGTGTTACCCCTTATGTTTTTTTTTCAGGTCCAAATTTTGACCTTCCATATCTCGGCTCTGGAAGGGTCTAGAGCCTCCATTTTTGCACGCTGGTCGAAGTCTCGTGGCCCTCTGTCAGAATCCAGAGTTTCAAGAAGATCGGAGGAGGTCAAAATTTCGGCCAAAAAAAAAATGACAGTGTTACCCCTTATGTTTTTTTTTCAGGTCCAAATTTTGACCTTCCATATCTTGGCTCTGGAAGGGTCTAGAGCCTCCATTTTTGTGCGCTGGTCAAAGTCTCGTGGCCCTCTGTCAGAATCCAGAGTTTCAAGAAGATCGGAGGAGGTCAAAATTTCGGCCAAAAAAAAAATGACAGTGTTACCCCTTATGTTTTTTTTTCAGGTCCAAATTTTGGCCTTCGATATCTCGGCTCTGGAAGGGTCTAGAGCCTCCAGTTTTGCGCGCTGGTCGAAGTCTTGTGGCCCTCTGTCAGAATCCAGAGTTTCAAAAAGATCGGAGGGGGTCAAAATTTCGGCCAAAAAAAAAAAATGACAGTGTTACCCCTTATGTTTTTTTTTCAGGTCCAAATTTTGACCTTCGATATCTCGGCTCTGGAAGGGTCTAGAGCCTCCATTTTTGCGCGCTGGTCGAAATCTCGTGGCCCTCTGTCAGAATCCAGAGTTTCAAGAAGATCGGAGGGGGTCAAAATTTCGGCCAAAAAAAAAAATGACAGTGTTACCCCTTATGTTTTTTTTTTCAGGTCCAAATTTTGACCTGCGATATCTCAGCTCTGGAAGGGTCTAGAGCCTCCATTTTTGTGCGCTGGTCAAAGTCTCGTGGCCCTCTGTCAGAATCCAGAGTTTCAAGAAGATCGGAGGAGGTCAAAATTTCGGCCAAAAAAAAAAATGACAGTGTTACCCCTTATGTTTTTTTTTTCAGGTCCAAATTTTGACCTTCGATATCTTGGCTCTGGAAGGGTCTAGAGCCTCCATTTTTGCGCGCTGGTCGAAGTCTCGTGGCCCTCTGTCAGAATCCAGAGTTTCAAGAAGATCGGAGGAGGTCAAAATTTCGGCCAAAAAAAAAATGACAGTGTTACCCCTTATGTTTTTTTTTCAGGTCCAAATTTTGACCTTCCATATCTTGGCTCTGGAAGGGTCTAGAGCCTCCATTTTTGCGCGCTGGTCGAAGTCTCGTGGCCCTCTGTCAGAATCCAGAGTTTCAAAAAGATCGGAGGGGGTCAAAATTTCGGCCAAAAAAAAAAATGACAGTGTTACCCCTTATGTTTTTTTTTCAGGTCCAAATTTTGACCTTCCATATCTCGGCTCTGGAAGGGTCTAGAGCCTCCATTTTTGCACGCTGGTCGAAGTCTCGTGGCCCTCTGTCAGAATCCAGAGTTTCAAGAAGATCAGAGGAGGTCAAAATTTCAGCCAAAAAAAAAATGACAGTGTTACCCCTTATGTTTTTTTTTCAGGTCCAAATTTTGGCCTTCGATATCTCAGCTCTGGAAGGGTCTAGAGCCTCCATTTTTGTGCGCTGGTCAAAGTCTCGTGGCCCTCTGTCAGAATCCAGAGTTTCAAGAAGATCGGAGGAGGTCAAAATTATGGCCAAAAAAAAAATGACAGTGTTACCCCTTATGTTTTTTTTTTTCAGGTCCAAATTTTGACCTTCGATATCTCAGCTCTGGAAGGGTCTAGAGCCTCCATTTTTGTGCGCTGGTCGAAGTCTCGTGGCCCTCTGTCAGAATCCAGAGTTTCAAGAAGATCGGAGAGGGTCAAAATTTCGGCCAAAAAAAAAAATGACAATGTTACCCCTTCTGTTTTTTTTTTCAGGTCTAAATTTTTACCTTCGATATCTCGGCTCTGGAAGGGTCTAGAGCCTCCATTTTTGTGCGCTGGTCGAAGTCTCGTGGCCCTCTGTCAGAATCCAGAGTTTCAAGAAGATCGGAGGAGGTCAAAATTTTGGCCAAAAAAAAAAAATGACAGTGTTACCCCTTATGTTTTTTTTCAGGACCAAATTTTGACCTTCGATATCTCGGCTCTGGAAGGGTCTAGGGCCTCCATTTTTGCGTGCTGGTCGAAGTCTCGTGGCCCTCTGTCAGAATCCAGAGTTTCAAGAAGATCGGAGGGGGTCAAAATTTCGGCCAAAAAAAAATGACAGTGTTACCCCTTATGTTTTTTTTTCAGGTCCAAATTTTCACCTTCGATATCTCGGCTCTGGAAGGGTCTAGAGCCTCCATTTTTGCGCGCTGGTCGAAGTCTCGTGGCCCTCTGTCAGAATCCAGAGTTTCAAGAAGATCAGAGGAGGTCAAAATTTCGGCCAAAAAAAAAAAAAAAAATGACAGTGTTACCCCTTATGGTTTTTTTCAGGTCCAAAATTTGGCCTTCGATATCTCGGCTCTGGAAGGGTCTAGAGCCTCCATTTTTGTGCGCTGGTCGAAGTCTCGTGGCCCTCTGTCAGAATCCAGAGTTTCAAGAAGATCGGAGGGGGTCAAAATTTCGGCCAAAAAAAAATGACAGTGTTACCCCTTATGTTTTTTTTTTCAGGTCCAAATTTTGACCTTCGATATCTCAGCTCTGGAAGGGTCTAGAGCCTCAATTTTTGTGCGCTGGTCAAAGTCTCGTGGCCCTCTGTCAGAATCCAGAGTTTCAAGAAGATCGGAGGAGGTCAAAATTTCGGCCAAAAAAAAAATGACAGTGTTACCCCTTATGTTTTTTTTTCAGGTCCAAATTTTGACCTTCGATATCTCGGCTCTGGAAGGGTCTAGAGCCTCCATTTTTGCGCGCTGGTCGAAGTCTCGTGGCCCTCTGTCAGAATCAAGAGTTTCAAGAAGATCGGAGGGGGTCAAAATTTCGGCCAAAAAAAAAAAATGACAGTGTTACCCCTTATATTTTTTTTTCAGGTCCAAATTTTGACCTTCGATATCTCAGCTCTGGAAGGGTCTAGAGCCTCCATTTTTGTGCGCTGGTCAAAGTCTCGTGGCCCTCTGTCAGAATCCAGAGTTTCAAGAAGATCGGAGGAGGTCAAAATTTCGGCCAAAAAAAAAAAATGACAGTGTTACCCCTTATGTTTTTTTTTTTCAGGTCCAAATTTTGACCTTCGATATCTTGGCTCTGGAAGGGTCTAGAGCCTCCATTTTTGCGCGCTGGTCGAAGTCTCGTGGCCCTCTGTCAGAATCCAGAGTTTCAAAAAGATCGGAGGGGGTCAAAATTTCGGCCAAAAAAAAAAATGACAGTGTTACCCCTTATGTTTTTTTTTCAGGTCCAAATTTTGACCTTCCATATCTCGGCTCTGGAAGGGTCTAGAGCCTCCATTTTTGCGCGCTGGTCGAAGTCTCGTGGCCCTCTGTCAGAATCCAGAGTTTCAAGAAGATCGGAGGAGGTCAAAATTTCGGCCAAAAAAAAAATGACAGTGTTACCCCTTATGTTTTTTTTCAGGTCCAAATTTTGGCCTTCGATATCTCGGCTCTGGAAGGGTCTAGAGCCTCCATTTTTGCGCGCTGGTCGAAGTCTCGTGGCCCTCTGTCAGAATCCAGAGTTTCAAAAAGATCGGAGGGGGTCAAAATTTCGGCCAAAAAAAAAAATGACAGTGTTACCCCTTATGTTTTTTTTTCAGGTCCAAATTTTGACCTTCCATATCTCGGCTCTGGAAGGGTCTAGAGCCTCCATTTTTGCGCGCTGGTCGAAGTCTCGTGGCCCTCTGTCAGAATCCAGAGTTTCAAGAAGATCGGAGGAGGTCAAAATTTCGGCCAAAAAAAAAAATGACAGTGTTACCCCTTATGTTTTTTTTCAGGTCCAAAATTTGGCCTTCGATATCTCGGCTCTGGAAGGGTCTAGAGCCTCCAGTTTTGCGCGCTGGTCGAAGTCTCGTGGCCCTCTGTCAGAATCCAGAGTTTCAAAAAGATCGGAGGGGGTCAAAATTTCGGCCAAAAAAAAAATGACAGTGTTACCCCTTATGTTTTTTTTTTCAGGTCCAAATTTTGACCTTCGATATCTCGGCTCTGGAAGGGTCTAGAGCCTCCATTTTTGCGCGCTGGTCGAAGTCTCGTGGCCCTCTGTCAGAATCCAGAGTTTCAAGAAGATCGGAGGAGGTCAAAATTTCGGCCAAAAAAAAAATGACAGTGTTACCCCTTATGTTTTTTTTTCAGGTCCAAATTTTGGCCTTCGATATCTCAGCTCTGGAAGGGTCTAGAGCCTCCATTTTTGCGCGCTGGTCGAAGTCTCGTGGCCCTCTGTCAGAATCCAGAGTTTCAAGAAGATCGGAGGGGGTCAAAATTTCGGCCAAAAAAAAAAACGACAGTGTTACCCCTTATGTTTTTTTTTTCAGGTCCAAATTTTGACCTTCGATATCTCAGCTCTGGAAGGGTCTAGAGTCTCCATTTTTGCGCGCTGGTCGAAGTCTCGTGGCCCTCTGTCAGAATCCAGAGTTTCAAGAAGATCGGGGGGGGTCAAAATTTCGGCCAAAAAAAAAAAATGACAGTGCTACCTTATGTTTTTTTTTCAGGTCCAAATTTTGACCTTCGATATCTCAGCTCTGGAAGGGTCTAGAGCCTCCATTTTTGTGCGCTGGTCAAAGTCTCGTGGCCCTCTGTCAGAATCCAGAGTTTCAAGAAGATCGGAGGAGGTCAAAATTTCGGCCAAAAAAAAAAATGACAGTGTTACCCCTTATGTTTTTTTTTCAGGTCCAAATTTTGACCTTCGATATCTCGGCTCTGGAAGGGTCTAGAGCCTCCATTTTTGCGCGCTGGTCGAAGTCTCGTGGCCCTCTGTCAGAATCCAGAGTTTCAAAAAGATCGGAGGTGGTCAAAATTTCGGCCAAAAAAAAAATGACAGTGTTACCCCTTATGTTTTTTTTCAGGTCCAAATTTTGACCTTCCATATATCGGCTCTGGAAGGGTCTAGAGCCTCCATTTTTGCGCGCTGGTCGAAGTCTCGTAGCCCTCTGTCAGAATCCAGAGTTTCAAGAAGATCGGAGGGGGTCAAAATTTCGGCCAAAAAAAAAATGCCAGTGTTACCCCTTATGTTTTTTTTTTCCAGGTCCAAATTTTGACCTTCGATATCTCAGCTCTGGAAGGGTCTAGAGCCTCCATTTTTGTGCGCTGGTCAAAGTCTCGTGGCCCTCTGTCAGAATCCAGAGTTTCAAGAAGATCGGAGGAGGTCAAAATTTCGGCCAAAAAAAAAATGACAGTGTTACCCCTTACGTTTTTTTTTCAGGTCCAAATTTTGGCCTTCGATATCTCGGCTCTGGAAGGGTCTAGAGCCTCCAGTTTTGCGCGCTGGTCGAAGTCTCGTGGCCCTCTGTCAGAATCCAGAGTTTCAAAAAGATCGGAGGGGGTCAAAATTTCGGCCAAAAAAAAAAATGACAGTGTTACCCCTTATGTTTTTTTTTCAGGTCCAAATTTTGACCTTCGATATCTCGGCTCTGGAAGGGTCTAGAGCCTCCATTTTTGCGCGCTGGTCGAAATCTCGTGGCCCTCTGTCAGAATCCAGAGTTTCAAGAAGATCGGAGGGGGTCAAAATTTCGGCCAAAAAAAAAAAATGACAGTGTTACCCCTTATGTTTTTTTTTTCAGGTCCAAATTTTGACCTGCGATATCTCAGCTCTGGAAGGGTCTAGAGCCTCCATTTTTGTGCGCTGGTCAAAGTCTCGTGGCCCTCTGTCAGAATCCAGAGTTTCAAGAAGATCGGAGGAGGTCAAAATTTCGGCCAAAAAAAAAATGACAGTGTTACCCCTTATGTTTTTTTTTTTCAGGTCCAAATTTTGACCTTCGATATCTTGGCTCTGGAAGGGTCTAGAGCCTCCATTTTTGCGCGCTGGTCGAAGTCTCGTGGCCCTCTGTCAGAATCCAGAGTTTCAAAAAGATCGGAGGGGGTCAAAATTTCGGCCAAAAAAAAAAATGACAGTGTTACCCCTTATGTTTTTTTTTCAGGTCCAAATTTTGACCTTCGATATCTCGGCTCTGGAAGGGTCCAGAGCCTCCATTTTTGCACGCTGGTCGAAGTCTCGTGGCCCTCTGTCAGAATCCAGAGTTTCAAGAAGATCGGAGGAGGTCAAAATTTCGGCCAAAAAAAAAAATGACAGTGTTACCCCTTATGGTTTTTTTTCAGGTCCAAATTTTGACCTTCCATATCTTGGCTCTGGAAGGGTCTAGAGCCTCCATTTTTGCACGCTGGTCGAAGTCTCGTGGCCCTCTGTCAGAATCCAGAGTTTCAAGAAGATCGGAGGAGGTCAAAATTTCGGCCAAAAAAAAAATGACAGTGTTACCCCTTATGGTTTTTTTTCAGGTCCAAATTTTGGCCTTCGATATCTCGGCTCTGGAAGGGTCTAGAGCCTCCATTTTTGCGCGCTGGTCGAAGTCTCGTGGCCCTCTGTCAGAATCCAGAGTTTCAAAAAGATCGGAGGGGGTCAAAATTTCGGCCAAAAAAAAAAATGACAGTGTTACCCCTTATGTTTTTTTTTCAGGTCCAAATTTTGACCTTCCATATCTCGGCTCTGGAAGGGTCTAGAGCCTCCATTTTTGCGCGCTGGTCGAAGTCTCGTGGCCCTCTGTCAGAATCCAGAGTTTCAAGAAGATCAGAGGAGGTCAAAATTTCGGCCAAAAAAAAAAATGACAGTGTTACCCCTTATGTTTTTTTTTCAGGTCCAAATTTTGGCCTTCGATATCTCGGCTCTGGAAGGGTCTAGAGTCTCCATTTTTGCGCGCTGGTCGAAGTCTCGTGGCCCTCTGTCAGAATCCAGAGTTTCAAGAAGATCGGAGGGGGTCAAAATTTCGGCCAAAAAAAAAAATGACAGTGTTACCCCTTATGTTTTTTTTTCAGGTTCAAATTTTGACCTTCGATATCTCGGCTCTGGAAGGGTCTAGAGCCTCCATTTTTGCGCGCTGGTCGAAGTCTCGTGGCCCTCTGTCAGAATGCAGAGTTTCAAGAAGATCGGAGGGGGTCAAAATTTCGGCCAAAAAAAAAAAACGACAGTGTTACCCCTTATGTTTTTTTTTCAGGTCCAAATTTTGACCTTCGATATCTCAGCTCTGGAAGGGTCTAGAGTCTCCATTTTTGCGCGCTGGTCGAAGTCTCGTGGCCCTCTGTCAGAATCCAGATTTTTCGTGGCCAAATTTTTTTTTTGGCTGAAATTTTGACCTCCTCCGATCTTCTTGAAACTCTGGATTCTGACAGAGGGCCACGAGACTTCGACCAGCGCGCAAAAATGGAGGCTCTAGACCCTTCCAGAGCCGAGATATCGAAGGTCAAAATTTGGACCTGAAAAAAAAACATAAGGGGTAACACTGTCATTTTTTTTTTGGCCGAAATTTTGACCCCCTCCGATCTTCTTGAAACTCTGGATCCTGACAGAGGGTCACGAGACTTCGACCAGCGCACAAAAATGGAGGCTCTAGACCCTTCCAGAGCCGAGATATCGAAGGTCAAAATTTGGACCTGAAAAAAAAAACATAAGGGGTAACACTGTCATTTTTTTTTTTGGCCGAAATTTTGACCCCCTCCGATCTTCTTGAAACTCTGGATTCTGACAGAGGGCTACGAGACTTCGACCAGCGCGCAAAAATGGAGGCTCTAGACCCTTCCAGAACTGAGATATCGAAGGTCAAAATTTGGACCCGAAAAAAAAATTTAAGGGGTAACACTGTCATTTTTTTTTGGCCGAAATTTTGACCTCCTCCGATCTTCTTGAAACTCTGGATTCTGACAGAGGGCCACGAGACTTCGACCAGCGCGCAAAAATAGAGGCTCTAGACCCTTCCAGAGCTGAGATATCGAAGGTCAAAATTTGGACCTGAAAAAAAAACATAAGGGGTAACACTGTCGTTTTTTTTTTTTTGGCCGAAATTTTGACCCCCTCCGATCTTCTTGAAACTCTGGATTCTGACAGAGGGCCACGAGACTTCGACCAGCGCGCAAAAATGGAGGCTCTAGACCCTTCCAGAGCCGAGATATCGAAGGTCAAAATTTGGACCTGAAAAAAAAACATAAGGGGTAACACTGTCATTTTTTTTTTGGCCGAAATTTTGACCCCCTCAGATCTTCTTGAAACTCTGGATTCTGACAGAGGGCCACGAGACTTCGACCAGCGCGCAAAAATGGAGGCTCTAGACCCTTCCAGAGCCGAGATATCGAAGGCCAAAATTTGGACCTGAAAAAAAAACATAAGGGGTAACACTGTCATTTTTTTTTTGGCCGAAATTTTGACCTCCTCCGATCTTCTTGAAACTCTGGATTCTGACAGAGGGCCACGAGACTTCGACCAGCGCGCAAAAATGGAGGCTCTAGACCCTTCCAGAGCCGAGATATCGAAGGTCAAAATTTGGACCTGAAAAAAAACATAAGGGGTAACACTGTCATTTTTTTTTTTTGGCCGAAATTTTGACCCCCTCCGATCTTTTTGAAACTCTGGATTCTGACAGAGGGCCACGAGACTTCGACCAGCGCGCAAAACTGGAGGCTCTAGACCCTTTCAGAGCCGAGATATCGAAGGCCAAAATTTGGACCTGAAAAAAAAACATAAGGGGTAACACTGTCATTTTTTTTTTGGTCGAAATTTTGACCTCCTCCGATCTTCTTGAAACTCTGGATTCTGACAGAGGGCCATGAGACTTTGACCAGCGCACAAAAATGGAGGCTCTAGACCCTTCCAGAGCTGAGATATCGAAGGTCAAAATTTGGACCTGAAAAAAAAACATAAGGGGTAACACTGGCATTTTTTTTTTGGCCGAAATTTTGACCCCCTCCGATCTTCTTGAAACTCTGGATTCTGACAGAGGGCCACGAGACTTCGACCAGCGCACAAAAATGGAGGCTCTAGACCCTTCCAGAGCCGAGATATCGAAGGCCAAAATTTGGACCTGAAAAAAAAACATAAGGGGTAACACTGTCATTTTTTTTTTTGGCCGAAATTTTGACCCCCTCCGATCTTCTTGAAACTCTGGATTCTGACAGAGGGCTACGAGACTTCGACCAGCGCGCAAAAATGGAGACTCTAGACCCTTCCAGAGCCGAGATATCGAAGGCCAAAATTTGGACCTGAAAAAAAAACATAAGGGGTAACACTGTCATTTTTTTTTGGCCGAAATTTTGACCTCCTCCGATCTTCTTGAAACTCTGGATTCTGACAGAGGGCCACGAGACTTCGACCAGCGCGCAAAAATGGAGGCTCTAGACCCTTCCAGAGCCGAGATATGGAAGGTCAAAATTTGGACCTGAAAAAAAAACATAAGGGGTAACACTGTCATTTTTTTTTTGGCCGAAATTTTGACCCCCTCCGATCTTTTTGAAACTCTGGATTCTGACAGAGGGCCACGAGACTTCGACCAGCGCGCAAAAATGGAGGCTATAAACCCTTCCAGAGCCGAGATATCGAAGGTCAAAATTTGGACCTGAAAAAAAAAACATAAGGGGTAACACTGTCATTTTTTTTTTTTGGCCGAAATTTTGACCTCCTCCGATCTTCTTGAAACTCTGGATTCTGACAGAGGGCCACGAGACTTTGACCAGCGCACAAAAATGGAGGCTCTAGACCCTTCCAGAGCTGAGATATCGAAGGTCAAAATTTGGACCTGAAAAAAAAAACATAAGGGGTAACACTGGCATTTTTTTTTTTTTGGCCGAAATTTTGACCCCCTCCGATCTTCTTGAAACTCTGGATTCTGACAGAGGGCTAAGAGACTTCGACCAGCGCGCAAAAATGGAGGCTCTAGACCCTTCCAGAGCCGAGATATGGAAGGTCAAAATTTGGACCTGAAAAAAAACATAAGGGGTAACACTGTCATTTTTTTTTTTTTTGGCCGAAATTTTGACCCCCTTCGATCTTCTTGAAACTCTGGATTCTGACAGAGGGCCACGAGACTTCAACCAGCGCGCAAAAATGGAGGCTCTAGACCCTTCCAGAGCCGAGATATCGAAGGTCAAAATTTGGACCTGAAAAAAAAACATAAGGGGTAACACTGTCATTTTTTTTTTTGGCCGAAATTTTGACCCCCTCCGATCTTTTTGAAACTCTGGATTCTGACAGAGGGCCACGAGACTTCGACCAGCGCGCAAAACTGGAGGCTCTAGACCCTTCCAGAGCCGAGATATCGAAGGCCAAAATTTGGACCTGAAAAAAAAACATAAGGGGTAACACTGTCATTTTTTTTTTGGCCGAAATTTTGACCTCCTCCGATCTTCTTGAAACTCTGGATTCTGACAGAGGGCCACGAGACTTTGACCAGCGCACAAAAATGGAGGCTCTAGACCCTTCCAGAGCTGAGATATCGAAGGTCAAAATTTGGACCTGAAAAAAAAAACATAAGGGGTAACACTGGCATTTTTTTTTTTTGGCCGAAATTTTGACCCCCTCCGATCTTCTTGAAACTCTGGATTCTGACAGAGGGCTACGAGACTTCGACCAGCGCGCAAAAATGGAGGCTCTAGACCCTTCCAGAGCCGAGATATGGAAGGTCAAAATTTGGACCTGAAAAAAAACATAAGGGGTAACACTGTCATTTTTTTTTTTTGGCAGAAATTTTGACCCCCTCCGATCTTTTTGAAACTCTGGATTCTGACAGAGGGCCACGAGACTTCGACAAGCGCGCAAAAATGGAGGCTCTAGACCCTTCCAGAGCCGAGATATCGAAGGTCAAAATTTGGACCTGAAAAAAAAACATAAGGGGTAACACTGTCATTTTTTTTTTTGGCCGAAATTTTGACCTCCTCCGATCTTCTTGAAACTCTGGATTCTGACAGAGGGCCACGAGACTTTGACCAGCGCACAAAAATGGAGGCTCTAGACCCTTCCAGAGCTGAGATATCGAAGGTCAAAATTTGGACCTGAAAAAAAAACATAAGGGGTAACACTGTCATTTTTTTTTTTTGGCCGAAATTTTGACCCCCTCCGATCTTCTTGAAACTCTGGATTCTGACAGAGGGCCACGAGACTTCGACCAGCGCGCAAAAATGGAGACTCTAGACCCTTCCAGAGCTGAGATATCGAAGGTCAAAATTTGGACCTGAAAAAAAAACATAAGGGGTAACACTGTCGTTTTTTTTTTTTGGCCGAAATTTTGACCCCCTCCGATCTTCTTGAAACTCTGGATTCTGACAGAGGGCCACGAGACTTCGACCAGCGCGCAAAAATGGAGGCTCTAGACCCTTCCAGAGCCGAGATATCGAAGGTCAAAATTTGGACCTGAAAAAAAAACATAAGGGGTAACACTGTCATTTTTTTTTTTTTGGCCGAAATTTTGACCCCCTCCGATCTTCTTGAAACTCTGGATTCTGACAGAGGGCCACGAGACTTCGACCAGCGCGCAAAAATGGAGGCTCTAGACCCTTCCAGAGCCGAGATATCGAAGGTCAAAATTTGGACCTGAAAAAAAAACATAAGGGGTAACACTGTCATTTTTTTTTGGCCGAAATTTTGACCCCCTCCGATCTTCTTGAAACTCTGGATTCTGACAGAGGGCCACGAGACTTCGACCAGCGCGCAAAAATGAAGGCTCTAGACCCTTCCAGAGCCGAGATATCGAAGGCCAAAATTTGGACCTGAAAAAAAAACATAAGGGGTAACACTGTCATTTTTTTTTGGCCGAAATTTTGACCTCCTCCGATCTTCTTGAAACTCTGGATTCTGACAGAGGGCCACGAGACTTCGACCAGCGCGCAAAAATGGAGGCTCTAGACCCTTCCAGAGCCGAGATATCGAAGGTCAAAATTTGGACCTGAAAAAAAAACATAAGGGGTAACACTGTCATTTTTTTTTTGGACGAAATTTTGACCTCCTCCGATCTTCTTGAAATTCTGGATTCTGACAGAGGGCCACGAGACTTCGACCAGCGCGCAAAAATGGAGGCTCTAGACCCTTCCAGAGCCGAGATATCGAAGGCCAAAATTTGGACCTGAAAAAAAAACATAAGGGGTAACACTGTCATTTTTTTTTTGGCCGAAATTTTGACCTCCTCCGATCTTCTTGAAACTCTGGATTCTGACAGAGGGCCACGAGACTTTGATCAGCGCACAAAAATGGAGGCTCTAGACCCTTCCAGAGCTGAGATATCGAAGGTCAAAATTTGGACCTGAAAAAAAAAACATAAGGGGTAACACTGGCATTTTTTTTTTTTGGCCGAAATTTTGACCCCCTCCGATCTTCTTGAAACTCTGGATTCTGACAGAGGCCCACGAGACTTCGACCAGCGCACAAAAATGGAGGCTCTAGACCCTTCCTGAGCCGAGATATCGAAGGCCAAAATTTGGACCTGAAAAAAAAAACATAAGAGGTAACACTGTCATTTTTTTTTTTGGCCGAAATTTTGACCCCCTCCGATCTTCTTGAAACTCTGGATTCTGACAGAGGGCTACGAGACTTCGACCAGCGCGCAAAAATGGAGACTCTAGACCCTTCCAGAGCCGAGATATCGAAGGCCAAAATTTGGACCTGAAAAAAAAACATAAGGGGTAACACTGTCATTTTTTTTTTTGGCCGAAATTTTGACCTCCTCCGATCTTCTTGAAACTCTGGATTCTGACAGAGGGCCACGAGACTTCGACCAGCGCGCAAAAATGGAGGCTCTAGACCCTTCCAGAGCCGAGATATGGAAGGTCAAAATTTGGACCTGAAAAAAAAACATAAGGGGTAACACTGTCATTTTTTTTTTGGCCGAAATTTTGACCCCCTCCGATCTTTTTGAAACTCTGGATTCTGACAGAGGGCCACGAGACTTCGACCAGCGCGCAAAAATGGAGGCTCTAGACCCTTCCAGAGCCAAGATATCGAAGGTCAAAATTTGGACCTGAAAAAAAAACATAAGGGGTAACACTGTCATTTTTTTTTTGGCCGAAATTTTGACCTCCTCCGATCTTCTTGAAACTCTGGATTCTGACAGAGGGCTACGAGACTTTGACCAGCGCACAAAAATGGAGGCTCTAGACCCTTCCAGAGCTGAGATATCGAAGGTCAA
The DNA here is from genome assembly GCA_038021265.1 of Cyprinella venusta. NCBI lineage: Eukaryota > Metazoa > Chordata > Actinopteri > Cypriniformes > Leuciscidae > Cyprinella > Cyprinella venusta. The sequence goes on from CM075863.1 coordinate 42,274,811, forward strand.
AATTTGGACCTGAAAAAAAAACATAAGGGGTAACACTGTCGTTTTTTTTTTTTTTTTGGCCGAAATTTTGACCCCCTCCGATCTTCTTGAAACTCTGGATTCTGACAGAGGGCCACGAGACTTCGACCAGCGCGCAAAAATGGAGGCTCTAGACCCTTCCAGATCCGAGATATCGAAGGTCAAAATTTGGACCTGAAAAAAAAAACATAAGGGGTAACACTGTCATTTTTTTTTTGGGCCGAAATTTTGACCCCCTCCGATCTTCTTGAAACTCTGGATTCTGACAGAGGGCCATGAGACTTCGACCAGCGTGCAAAAATGGAGGCTCTAGACCCTTCCAGAGCCGAGATATCGAAGGTCAAAATTTGGACCTGAAAAAAAAAACATAAGGGGTAACACTGTCATTTTTTTTTTGTCCGAAATTTTGACCCCCTCAGATCTTCTTGAAACTCTGTATTCTGACAGAGGGCCACGAGACTTTGACCAGCGCGCAAAAATGGAGGCTCTAGACCCTTCCAGAGCCGAGATATCGAAGGTCAAAATTTGGACCTGAAAAAAAAAATAAGGGGTAACACTGTCATTTTTTTTTTTGGCCGAAATTTTGACCCCCTCCGATCTTTTTGAAACTCTGGATTCTGACAGAGGGCCACGAGACTTCGACCAGCGCGCAAAACTGGAGGCTCTAGACCCTTTCAGAGCCGAGATATCGAAGGCCAAAATTTGGACCTGAAAAAAAAACATAAGGGGTAACACTGGCATTTTTTTTTTTGGCCGAAATTTTGACCCCCTCCGATCTTCTTGAAACTCTGGATTCTGACAGAGGGCTACGAGACTTCGACCAGCGCGCAAAAATGGAGACTCTAGACCCTTCCAGAGCCGAGATATCGAAGGCCAAAATTTGGACCTGAAAAAAAAACATAAGGGGTAACACTGTCATTTTTTTTTTGGCCGAAATTTTGACCCCCTCCGATCTTTTTGAAACTCTGGATTCTGATAGAGGGCCACGAGACTTCGACCAGCGCGCAAAAATGGAGGCTCTAGACCCTTCCAGAGCCGAGATATCGAAGGCCAAAATTTGGACCTGAAAAAAAAACATAAGGGGTAACACTGTCATTTTTTTTTTTGGCCGAAATTTTGACCTCCTCCGATCTTCTTGAAACTCTGGATTCTGACAGAGGGCCACGAGACTTTGACCAGCGCACAAAAATTGAGGCTCTAGACCCTTCCAGAGCTGAGATATCGAAGGTCAAAATTTGGACCTGAAAAAAAAAACATAAGGGGTAACACTGGCATTTTTTTTTTTGGCCGAAATTTTGACCCCCTCCGATCTTCTTGAAACTCTGGATTCTGACAGAGGGCTACGAGACTTCGACCAGCGCGCAAAAATGGAGGCTCTAGACCCTTCCAGAGCCGAGATATGGAAGGTCAAAATTTGGACCTGAAAAAAAACATAAGGGGTAACACTGTCATTTTTTTTTTTTGGCCGAAATTTTGACCCCCTCCGATCTTTTTGAAACTCTGGATTCTGACAGAGGGCCACGAGACTTCGACCAGCGCGCAAAAATGGAGGCTCTAGACCCTTCCAGAGCCGAGATATCGAAGGTCAAAATTTGGACCTGAAAAAAAAAAACATAAGGGGTAACACTGTCATTTTTTTTTTTTGGCCGAAATTTTGACCTCCTCCGATCTTCTTGAAACTCTGGATTCTGACAGAGGGCCACGAGACTTTGACCAGCGCACAAAAATGGAGGTTCTAGACCCTTCCAGAGCTGAGATATCGAAGGTCAAAATTTGGACCTGAAAAAAAAACATAAGGGGTAACACTGTCATTTTTTTTTTTTTGGCCGAAATTTTGACCCCCTCCGATCTTCTTGAAACTCTGGATTCTGACAGAGGACCACAAGACTTCGACCAGCGCGCAAAAATGGAGACTCTAGACCCTTCCAGAGCTGAGATATCGAAGGTCAAAATTTGGACCTGAAAAAAAAACATAAGGGGTAACACTGTCGTTTTTTTTTTTGGCCGAAATTTTGACCCCCTCCGATCTTCTTGAAACTCTGGATTCTGACAGAGGGCCATGAGACTTCGACCAGCGCGCAAAAATGGAGGCTCTAGACCCTTCCAGATCCGAGATATCGAAGGTCAAAATTTGGACCTGAAAAAAAAACATAAGGGGTAACACTGTCATTTTTTTTTTTGGCCGAAATTTTGACCCCCTCCGATCTTCTTGAAACTCTGGATTCTGACAGAGGGCCACGAGACTTCGACCAGCGCGCAAAAATGGAGGCTCTAGACCCTTCCAGAGCCGAGATATCGAAGGTCAAAATTTGGACCTGAAAAAAAAAACATAAGGGGTAACACTGTCATTTTTTTTTGGCCGAAATTTTGACCCCCTCCGATCTTCTTGAAACTCTGGATTCTGACAGAGGGCCACGAGACTTCGACCAGCGCGCAAAAATGAAGGCTCTAGACCCTTCCAGAGCCGAGATATCGAAGGCCAAAATTTGGACCTGAAAAAAAAACATAAGGGGTAACACTGTCATTTTTTTTTTGGCCGAAATTTTGACCTCCTCCGATCTCCTTGAAACTCTGGATTCTGACAGAGGGCCACGAGACTTCGACCAGCGCGCAAAAATGGAGGCTCTAGACCCTTCCAGAGCCGAGATATCGAAGGTCAAAATTTGGACCTGAAAAAAAAACATAAGGGGTAACACTGTCATTTTTTTTTTTGGCCGAAATTTTGACCTCCTCCGATCTTCTTGAAACTCTGGATTCTGACAGAGGGCCACGAGACTTCGACCAGCGCGCAAAAATGGAGGCTCTAGACCCTTCCAGAGCCGAGATATCGAAGGCCAAAATTTGGACCTGAAAAAAAAACATAAGGGGTAACACTGTCATTTTTTTTTTGGCCGAAATTTTGACCTCCTCCGATCTTCTTGAAACTCTGGATTCTGACAGAGGGCCACGAGACTTTGACCAGCGCACAAAAATGGAGGCTCTAGACCCTTCCAGAGCTGAGATATCGAAGGTCAAAATTTGGACCTGAAAAAAAAACATAAGGGGTAACACTGGCATTTTTTTTTTTGGCCGAAATTTTGACCCCCTCCGATCTTCTTGAAACTCTGGATTCTGACAGAGGGCCACGAGACTTCGACCAGCGCACAAAAATGGAGGCTCTAGACCCTTCCTGAGCCGAGATATCGAAGGCCAAAATTTGGACCTGAAAAAAAAACATAAGGGGTAACACTGTCATTTTTTTTTTTTGGCCGAAATTTTGACCCCCTCCGATCTTCTTGAAACTCTGGATTCTGACAGAGGGCTACGAGACTTCGACCAGCGCGCAAAAATGGAGACTCTAGACCCTTCCAGAGCCGAGATATCGAAGGCCAAAATTTGGACCTGAAAAAAAACATAAGGGGTAACACTGTCATTTTTTTTTTTTGGCCGAAATTTTGACCTCCTCCGATCTTCTTGAAACTCTGGATTCTGACAGAGGGCCACGAGACTTCGACCAGCGCGCAAAAATGGAGGCTCTAGACCCTTCCAGAGCCGAGATATGGAAGGTCAAAATTTGGACCTGAAAAAAAAACATAAGGGGTAACACTGTCATTTTTTTTTTGGCCGAAATTTTGACCCCCTCCGATCTTTTTGAAACTCTGGATTCTGACAGAGGGCCACGAGACTTCGACCAGCGCGCAAAAATGGAGGCTCTAGACCCTTCCAGAGCCAAGATATCGAAGGTCAAAATTTGGACCTGAAAAAAAAACATAAGGGGTAACACTGTCATTTTTTTTTTGGCCGAAATTTTGACCTCCTCCGATCTTCTTGAAACTCTGGATTCTGACAGAGGGCCACGAGACTTTGACCAGCGCACAAAAATGGAGGCTCTAGACCCTTCCAGAGCTGAGATATCGAAGGTCAAAATTTGGACCTGAAAAAAAAACATAAGGGGTAACACTTTCATTTTTTTTTTTTTTGGCCGAAATTTTGACCCCCTCTGATCTTCTTGAAACTCTGGATTCTGACAGAGGGCCACGAGACTTCGACCAGCGCGCAAAAATGGAGGCTCTAGACCCTTCCAGAGCCGAGATATCGAAGGTCAAAATTTGGACCTGAAAAAAAAAACATAAGGGGTAACACTGTCATTTTTTTTTTTGGCCGAAATTTTGACCCCCTCCGATCTTTTTGAAACTCTGGATTCTGACAGAGGGCCACGAGACTTCGACCAGCGCGCAAAACTGGAGGCTCTAGACCCTTCCAGAGCTGAGATATCGAAGGTCAAAATTTGGACCTGAAAAAAAAAACATAAGGGGTAACACTGTCGTTTTTTTTTTTTTTGGCCGAAATTTTGACCCTCTCCGATCTTCTTGAAACTCTGGATTCTGACAGAGGGCCACGAGACTTCGACCAGCGCGCAAAAATGGAGGCTCTAGACCCTTCCAGACCCGAGATATCGAAGGTCAAAATTTGGACCCGAAAAAAAAAAAACATAAGGGGTAACACTGTCATTTTTTTTTTGGCCGAAATTTTGACCTCCTCCAATCTTCTTGAAACTCTGGATTCTGACAGAGGGCCACGAGACTTCGACCAGCGCGCAAAAATGGAGGCTCTAGACCATTCCAGAGCCGAGATATCGAAGGTCAAAATTTGGACCTGAAAAAAAAAACATAAGGGGTAACACTGTCATTTTTTTTTTGGCCGAAATTTTGACCCCCTCCGATCTTTTTGAAACTCTGGACTCTGATAGAGGGCCAAGAGACTTCGACCAGCGCGCAAAAATGGAGGCTCTAGACCCTTCCAGAGCTGAGATATCGAAGGTCAAAATTTGGACCTGAAAAAAAAACATAAGGGGTAACACTGTCGTTTTTTTTTTTTGGCCGAAATTTTGACCCCCTCCGATCTTCTTGAAACTCTGGATTCTGACAGAGGGCCACGAGACTTCGACCAGCGCGCAAAAATGGAGGCTCTAGACCCTTCCAGAGCCGAGATATCGAAGGTCAAAATTTGGACCTGAAAAAAAAACATAAGGGGTAACACTGTAATTTTTTTTTTTGGCCGAAATTTTGACCCCCTCCGATCTTCTTGAAACTCTGGATTCTGACAGAGGGCCACGAGACTTCGACCAGCGCGCAAAAATGGAGGCTCTAGACCCTTCCAGAACCGAGATATCGAAGGTCAAAATTTGGACCTGAAAAAAAAAACTTAAGGGGTAACACTGTCATTTTTTTTTTGGCCGAAATTTTGACCCCCTCCGATCTTCTTGAAACTCTGGATTCTGACAGAGGGCCACGAGACTTCGACCAGCGCGCAAAAATGGAGGCTCTAGACCCTTCCAGAGCTGAGATATCGAAGGTCAAAATTTGGACCTGAAAAAAAAACATAAGGGGTAACACTGTCGTTTTCTTTTTTGGCCGAAATTTTGACCCCCTCCGATCTTCTTGAAACTCTGGATTCTGAAAGAGGGCCACGAGACTTCGACCAGCGCGCAAAAATGGAGGCTCTAGACCCTTCCAGAGCCGAGATATCGAAGGTCAAAATTTGGACCTGAAAAAAAAAACATAAGGGGTAACACTGTCATTTTTTTTTTTGGCCGAAATTTTGACCTCCTCCAATCTTCTTGAAACTCTGGATTCTGACAGAGGGCCACGAGACTTCGACCAGCGCGCAAAAATGGAGGCTCTAGACCCTTCCAGAGCCGAGATATCGAAGGTCAAAATTTGGACCTGAAAAAAAAACATAAGGGGTAACACTGACATTTTTTTTTGGCCGAAATTTTGACCCCCTCTGATCTTCTTGAAACTCTGGATCCTGACAGAGGGCCACGAGACTTCGACCAGCGCGCAAAAATGGAGGCTCTAGACCCTTCCAGAGCCGAGATATCGAAGGTCAAAATTTGGACCTGAAAAAAAAAACATAAGGGGTAACACTGTCATTTTTTTTTGGCCGAAATTTTGACCCCCTCAGATCTTCTTGAAACTCTGGATTCTGACAGAGGGCCACGAGACTTCGACCAGCGCGCAAAAATGGAGGCTCTAGACCCTTCCAGAGCCGAGATATCGAAGGCCAAAATTTGGACCTGAAAAAAAAACATAAGGGGTAACACTGTCATTTTTTTTTTTGGCCGAAATTTTGACCTCCTCCAATCTTCTTGAAACTCTGGATTCTGACAGAGGGCCACGAGACTTCGACCAGCGCGCAAAAATGGAGGCTCTAGACCCTTCCAGAGCCGAGATATCGAAGGTCAAAATTTGGACCTGAAAAAAAAACATAAGGGGTAACACTGTCATTTTTTTTTTTGGACGAAATTTTGACCCCCTCCGATCTTCTTGAAACTCTGGATTCTGACAGAGGGCCACGAGACTTCGACCAGCGCGCAAAAATGGAGGCTCTAGACCCTTCCAGAGCCGAGATATCGAAGGTCAAAATTTGGACCTGAAAAAAAAAACATAAGGGGTAACACTGTCATTTTTTTTTTGGCCGAAATTTTGACCCCCTCAGATCTTCTTGAAACTCTGGATTCTGACAGAGGGCCACGAGACTTCGACCAGCGCGCAAAAATGGAGGCTCTAGACCCTTCCAGAGCCGAGATATCGAAGGTCAAAATTTGGACCTGAAAAAAAAACATAAGGGGTAACACTGTCATTTTTTTTTTTTGGCCGAAATTTTGACCCCCACCGATCATCTTGAAACTCTGGATTCTGACAGAGGGCCACGAGACTTCGACCAGCGCACAAAAATGGAGGCTCTAGACCCTTCCAGAGCCGAGATATCGAAGGTCAAAATTTGGACCTGAAAAAAAAAAACATAAGGGGAAACACTGTCATTTTTTTTTTGGCCGAAATTTTGACCCCCTCCGATCTTCTTGAAACTCTGGATTCTGACAGAGGGCCACGAGACTTCGACCAGCGCGCAAAAATGGAGGCTCTAGACCCTTCCAGAGCCGAGATATCGAAGGTCAAAATTTGGACCTGAAAAAAAAACATAAGGGGTAACACTGTCATTTTTTTTTGGCCGAAATTTTGACCCCCTCCGATCTTCTTGAAACTCTGGATTCTGACAGAGGGCCACGAGACTTCGACCAGCGCGCAAAAATGAAGGCTCTAGACCCTTCCAGAGCCGAGATATCGAAGGTCAAAATTTGGACCTGAAAAAAAAACATAAGGGGTAACACTGTCATTTTTTTTTTGGCCGAAATTTTGACCTCCTCCGATCTTCTTGAAACTCTGGATTCTGACAGAGGGCCACGAGACTTCGACCAGCGCGCAAAAATGGAGGCTCTAGACCCTTCCAGAGCCGAGATATCGAAGGCCAAAATTTGGACCTGAAAAAAAAACATAAGGGGTAACACTGTCATTTTTTTTTTGGCCGAAATTTTGACCTCCTCCGATCTTCTTGAAACTCTGGATTCTGACAGAGGGCCACGAGACTTTGATCAGCGCACAAAAATGGAGGCTCTAGACCCTTCCAGAGCTGAGATATCGAAGGTCAAAATTTGGACCTGAAAAAAAAAACATAAGGGGTAACACTGGCATTTTTTTTTTTGGCCGAAATTTTGACCCCCTCCGATCTTCTTGAAACTCTGGATTCTGACAGAGGCCCACGAGACTTCGACCAGCGCACAAAAATGGAGGCTCTAGACCCTTCCTGAGCCGAGATATCGAAGGCCAAAATTTGGACCTGAAAAAAAAAACATAAGAGGTAACACTGTCATTTTTTTTTTTGGCCGAAATTTTGACCCCCTCCGATCTTCTTGAAACTCTGGATTCTGACAGAGGGCTACGAGACTTCGACCAGCGCGCAAAAATGGAGACTCTAGACCCTTCCAGAGCCGAGATATCGAAGGCCAAAATTTGGACCTGAAAAAAAAACATAAGGGGTAACACTGTCATTTTTTTTTTTGGCCGAAATTTTGACCTCCTCCGATCTTCTTGAAACTCTGGATTCTGACAGAGGGCCACGAGACTTCGACCAGCGCGCAAAAATGGAGGCTCTAGACCCTTCCAGAGCCGAGATATGGAAGGTCAAAATTTGGACCTGAAAAAAAAACATAAGGGGTAACACTGTCATTTTTTTTTTGGCCGAAATTTTGACCCCCTCCGATCTTTTTGAAACTCTGGATTCTGACAGAGGGCCACGAGACTTCGACCAGCGCGCAAAAATGGAGGCTCTAGACCCTTCCAGAGCCAAGATATCGAAGGTCAAAATTTGGACCTGAAAAAAAAACATAAGGGGTAACACTGTCATTTTTTTTTTGGCCGAAATTTTGACCTCCTCCGATCTTCTTGAAACTCTGGATTCTGACAGAGGGCTACGAGACTTTGACCAGCGCACAAAAATGGAGGCTCTAGACCCTTCCAGAGCTGAGATATCGAAGGTCAAAATTTGGACCTGAAAAAAAAACATAAGGGGTAACACTGTCGTTTTTTTTTTTTTTGGCCGAAATTTTGACCCCCTCCGATCTTCTTGAAACTCTGGATTCTGACAGAGGGCCACGAGACTTCGACCAGCGCGCAAAAATGGAGGCTCTAGACCCTTCCAGATCCGAGATATCGAAGGTCAAAATTTGGACCTGAAAAAAAAAACATAAGGGGTAACACTGTCATTTTTTTTTTGGGCCGAAATTTTGACCCCCTCCGATCTTCTTGAAACTCTGGATTCTGACAGAGGGCCATGAGACTTCGACCAGCGTGCAAAAATGGAGGCTCTAGACCCTTCCAGAGCCGAGATATCGAAGGTCAAAATTTGGACCTGAAAAAAAAAACATAAGGGGTAACACTGTCATTTTTTTTTTGGCCGAAATTTTGACCCCCTCAGATCTTCTTGAAACTCTGTATTCTGACAGAGGGCCACGAGACTTTGACCAGCGCGCAAAAATGGAGGCTCTAGACCCTTCCAGAGCCGAGATATCGAAGGCCAAAATTTGGACCTGAAAAAAAAACATAAGGGGTAACACTGTCATTTTTTTTTTGGCCGAAATTTTGACCTCCTCCGATCTTCTTGAAACTCTGGATTCTGACAGAGGGCCACGAGACTTCGACCAGCGCGCAAAAATGGAGGCTCTAGACCCTTCCAGAGCCGAGATATCGAAGGTCAAAATTTGGACCTGAAAAAAAAAATAAGGGGTAACACTGTCATTTTTTTTTTTGGCCGAAATTTTGACCCCCTCCGATCTTTTTGAAACTCTGGATTCTGACAGAGGGCCACGAGACTTCGACCAGCGCGCAAAACTGGAGGCTCTAGACCCTTTCAGAGCCGAGATATCGAAGGCCAAAATTTGGACCTGAAAAAAAAACATAAGGGGTAACACTGGCATTTTTTTTTTTGGCCGAAATTTTGACCCCCTCCGATCTTCTTGAAACTCTGGATTCTGACAGAGGGCCACGAGACTTCGACCAGCGCACAAAAATGGAGGCTCTAGACCCTTCCAGAGCCGAGATATCGAAGGCCAAAATTTGGACCTGAAAAAAAAACATAAGGGGTAACACTGTCATTTTTTTTTTTGGCCGAAATTTTGACCCCCTCCGATCTTCTTGAAACTCTGGATTCTGACAGAGGGCTACGAGACTTCGACCAGCGCGCAAAAATGGAGACTCTAGACCCTTCCAGAGCCGAGATATCGAAGGCCAAAATTTGGACCTGAAAAAAAAACATAAGGGGTAACACTGTCATTTTTTTTTTTGGCCGAAATTTTGACCCCCTCCGATCTTTTTGAAACTCTGGATTCTGATAGAGGGCCACGAGACTTCGACCAGCGCGCAAAAATGGAGGCTCTAGACCCTTCCAGAGCCGAGATATCGAAGGTCAAAATTTGGACCTGAAAAAAAAAACATAAGGGGTAACACTGTCATTTTTTTTTTTGGCCGAAATTTTGACCTCCTCCGATCTTCTTGAAACTCTGGATTCTGACAGAGGGCCACGAGACTTTGACCAGCACACAAAAATGGAGGCTCTAGACCCTTCCAGAGCTGAGATATCGAAGGTCAAAATTTGGACCTGAAAAAAAAACATAAGGGGTAACACTGTCATTTTTTTTTTTTTTTTTGGCCGAAATTTTGACCCCCTTCGATCTTCTTGAAACTCTGGATTCTGACAGAGGGCCACGAGACTTCGACCAGCGCGCAAAAATGGAGGCTCTAGACCCTTCCAGAGCCGAGATATCGAAGGTCAAAATTTGGACCTGAAAAAAAAACATAAGGGGTAACACTGTCATTTTTTTTTTTGGCCGAAATTTTGACCCCCTCCGATCTTTTTGAAACTCTGGATTCTGACAGAGGGCCACGAGACTTCGACCAGCGCGCAAAACTGGAGGCTCTAGACCCTTCCAGAGCCGAGATATCGAAGGCCAAAATTTGGACCTGAAAAAAAAACATAAGGGGTAACACTGTCATTTTTTTTTTTGGCCGAAATTTTGACCTCCTCCGATCTTCTTGAAACTCTGGATTCTGACAGAGGGCCACGAGACTTTGACCAGCGCACAAAAATGGAGGCTCTAGACCCTTCCAGAGCTGAGATATCGAAGGTCAAAATTTGGACCTGAAAAAAAAAACATAAGGGGTAACACTGGCATTTTTTTTTTTGGCCGAAATTTTGACCCCCTCCGATCTTCTTGAAACTCTGGATTCTGACAGAGGGCTACGAGACTTCGACCAGCGCGCAAAAATGGAGGCTCTAGACCCTTCCAGAGCCGAGATATGGAAGGTCAAAATTTGGACCTGAAAAAAAACATAAGGGGTAACACTGTCATTTTTTTTTTTTGGCCGAAATTTTGACCCCCTCCGATCTTTTTGAAACTCTGGATTCTGACAGAGGGCCACGAGACTTCGACCAGCGCGCAAAAATGGAGGCTCTAGACCCTTCCAGAGCCGAGATATCGAAGGTCAAAATTTGGACCTGAAAAAAAAAAACATAAGGGGTAACACTGTCATTTTTTTTTTTTGGCCGAAATTTTGACCTCCTCCGATCTTCTTGAAACTCTGGATTCTGACAGAGGGCCACGAGACTTTGACCAGCGCACAAAAATGGAGGCTCTAGACCCTTCCAGAGCTGAGATATCGAAGGTCAAAATTTGGACCTGAAAAAAAAACATAAGGGGTAACACTGTCATTTTTTTTTTTTGGCCGAAATTTTGACCCCCTCCGATCTTCTTGAAACTCTGGATTCTGACAGAGGACCACGAGACTTCGACCAGCGCGCAAAAATGGAGACTCTAGACCCTTCCAGAGCTGAGATATCGAAGGTCAAAATTTGGACCTGAAAAAAAAACATAAGGGGTAACACTGTCGTTTTTTTTTTTGGCCGAAATTTTGACCCCCTCCGATCTTCTTGAAACTCTGGATTCTGACAGAGGGCCACGAGACTTCGACCAGCGCGCAAAAATGGAGGCTCTAGACCCTTCCAGATCCGAGATATCGAAGGTCAAAATTTGGACCTGAAAAAAAAAACATAAGGGGTAACACTGTCATTTTTTTTTTTGGCCGAAATTTTGACCCCCTCCGATCTTCTTGAAACTCTGGATTCTGACAGAGGGCCACGAGACTTCGACCAGCGCGCAAAAATGGAGGCTCTAGACCCTTCCAGAGCCGAGATATCGAAGGTCAAAATTTGGACCTGAAAAAAAAAACATAAGGGGTAACACTGTCATTTTTTTTTGGCCGAAATTTTGACCCCCTCCGATCTTCTTGAAACTCTGGATTCTGACAGAGGGCCACGAGACTTCGACCAGCGCGCAAAAATGAAGGCTCTAGACCCTTCCAGAGCCGAGATATCGAAGGCCAAAATTTGGACCTGAAAAAAAAACATAAGGGGTAACACTGTCATTTTTTTTTTGGCCGAAATTTTGACCTCCTCCGATCTCCTTGAAACTCTGGATTCTGACAGAGGGCCACGAGACTTCGACCAGCGCGCAAAAATGGAGGCTCTAGACCCTTCCAGAGCCGAGATATCGAAGGTCAAAATTTGGACCTGAAAAAAAAACATAAGGGGTAACACTGTCATTTTTTTTTTTTTTGGCCGAAATTTTGACCTCCTCCGATCTTCTTGAAACTCTGGATTCTGACAGAGGGCCACGAGACTTCGACCAGCGCGCAAAAATGGAGGCTCTAGACCCTTCCAGAGCCGAGATATCGAAGGCCAAAATTTGGACCTGAAAAAAAAACATAAGGGGTAACACTGTCATTTTTTTTTTGGCCGAAATTTTGACCTCCTCCGATCTTCTTGAAACTCTGGATTCTGACAGAGGGCCACGAGACTTTGACCAGCGCACAAAAATGGAGGCTCTAGACCCTTCCAGAGCTGAGATATCGAAGGTCAAAATTTGGACCTGAAAAAAAAACATAAGGGGTAACACTGGCATTTTTTTTTTGGCCGAAATTTTGACCCCCTCCGATCTTCTTGAAACTCTGGATTCTGACAGAGGGCCACGAGACTTCGACCAGCGCACAAAAATGGAGGCTCTAGACCCTTCCTGAGCCGAGATATCGAAGGCCAAAATTTGGACCTGAAAAAAAAACATAAGGGGTAACACTGTCATTTTTTTTTTTTGGCCGAAATTTTGACCCCCTCCGATCTTCTTGAAACTCTGGATTCTGACAGAGGGCTACGAGACTTCGACCAGCGCGCAAAAATGGAGACTCTAGACCCTTCCAGAGCCGAGATATCGAAGGCCAAAATTTGGACCTGAAAAAAAACATAAGGGGTAACACTGTCATTTTTTTTTTTGGCCGAAATTTTGACCTCCTCCGATCTTCTTGAAACTCTGGATTCTGACAGAGGGCCACGAGACTTCGACCAGCGCGCAAAAATGGAGGCTCTAGACCCTTCCAGAGCCGAGATATGGAAGGTCAAAATTTGGACCTGAAAAAAAAACATAAGGGGTAACACTGTCATTTTTTTTTTGGCCGAAATTTTGACCCCCTCCGATCTTTTTGAAACTCTGGATTCTGACAGAGGGCCACGAGACTTCGACCAGCGCGCAAAAATGGAGGCTCTAGACCCTTCCAGAGCCGAGATATCGAAGGTCAAAATTTGGACCTGAAAAAAAAACATAAGGGGTAACACTGTCATTTTTTTTTTGGCCGAAATTTTGACCCCCTCCGATCTTCTTGAAACTCTGGATCCTGACAGAGGGTCACGAGACTTCGACCAGCGCACAAAAATGGAGGCTCTAGACCCTTCCAGAGCCGAGATATCGAAGGTCAAAATTTGGACCTGAAAAAAAAAACATAAGGGGTAACACTGTCATTTTTTTTTTTTGGCCGAAATTTTGACCCCCTCCGATCTTCTTGAAACTCTGGATTCTGACAGAGGGCTACGAGACTTCGACCAGCGCGCAAAAATGGAGGCTCTAGACCCTTCCAGAACTGAGATATCGAAGGTCAAAATTTGGACCCGAAAAAAAAATTTAAGGGGTAACACTGTCATTTTTTTTTGGCCGAAATTTTGACCTCCTCCGATCTTCTTGAAACTCTGGATTCTGACAGAGGGCCACGAGACTTCGACCAGCGCGCAAAAATAGAGGCTCTAGACCCTTCCAGAGCTGAGATATCGAAGGTCAAAATTTGGACCTGAAAAAAAAACATAAGGGGTAACACTGTCGTTTTTTTTTTTTTGGCCGAAATTTTGACCCCCTCCGATCTTCTTGAAACTCTGGATTCTGACAGAGGGCCACGAGACTTCGACCAGCGCGCAAAAATGGAGGCTCTAGACCCTTCCAGAGCCGAGATATCGAAGGTCAAAATTTGGACCTGAAAAAAAAACATAAGGGGTAACACTGTCATTTTTTTTTTGGCCGAAATTTTGACCCCCTCAGATCTTCTTGAAACTCTGGATTCTGACAGAGGGCCACGAGACTTCGACCAGCGCGCAAAAATGGAGGCTCTAGACCCTTCCAGAGCCGAGATATCGAAGGCCAAAATTTGGACCTGAAAAAAAAACATAAGGGGTAACACTGTCATTTTTTTTTTGGCCGAAATTTTGACCTCCTCCGATCTTCTTGAAACTCTGGATTCTGACAGAGGGCCACGAGACTTCGACCAGCGCGCAAAAATTGAGGCTCTAGACCCTTCCAGAGCCGAGATATCGAAGGTCAAAATTTGGACCTGAAAAAAAAACATAAGGGGTAACACTGTCATTTTTTTTTTGGCCGAAATTTTGACCCCCTCCGATCTTCTTGAAACTCTGGATTCTGACAGAGGGCCACGAGACTTCGACCAGCGCGCAAAAATGGAGGCTCTAGACCCTTCCAGAGCCGAGATATCGAAGGTCAAAATTTGGACCTGAAAAAAAAAACATAAGGGGTAACACTGTCATTTTTTTTTTGGCCGAAATTTTGACCCCCTCAGATCTTCTTGAAACTCTGGATTCTGACAGAGGGCCACGAGACTTCGACCAGCGCGCAAAAATGGAGGCTCTAGACCCTTCCAGAGCCGAGATATCGAAGGCCAAAATTTGGACCTGAAAAAAAAACATAAGGGGTAACACTGTCATTTTTTTTTTTGGCCGAAATTTTGACCTCCTCCGATCTTCTTGAAACTCTGGATTCTGACAGAGGGCCACGAGACTTCGACCAGCGCGCAAAAATTGAGGCTCTAGACCCTTCCAGAGCCGAGATATCGAAGGTCAAAATTTGGACCTGAAAAAAAAACATAAGGGGTAACACTGTCATTTTTTTTTTTGGCCGAAATTTTGACCCCCTCCGATCTTCTTGAAACTCTGGATTCTGACAGAGGGCCACAAGACTTCGACCAGCGCGCAAAAATGGAGGCTCTAGACCCTTCCAGAGCCGAGATATCGAAGGTCAAAATTTGGACCTGAAAAAAAAAACATAAGGGGTAACACTGTCATTTTTTTTTTGGCCGAAATTTTGACCCCCTCAGATCTTCTTGAAACTCTGTATTCTGACAGAGGGCCACGAGACTTCGACCAGCTCGCAAAAATGGAGGCTCTAGACCCTTCCAGAGCCGAGATATCGAAGGCCAAAATTTGGACCTGAAAAAAAAACATAAGGGGTAACACTGTCATTTTTTTTTTTTGGCCGAAATTTTGACCTCCTCCGATCTTCTTGAAACTCTGGATTCTGACAGAGGGCCACGAGACTTCGACCAGCGCGCAAAAATGGAGGCTCTAGACCCTTCCAGAGCCGAGATATCGAAGGTCAAAATTTGGACCTGAAAAAAAACATAAGGGGTAACACTGTCATTTTTTTTTTGGCCGAAATTTTGACCCCCTCCGATCTTTTTGAAACTCTGGATTCTGACAGAGGGCCACGAGACTTCGACCAGCGCGCAAAACTGGAGGCTCTAGACCCTTTCAGAGCCGAGATATCGAAGGCCAAAATTTGGACCTGAAAAAAAAACATAAGGGGTAACACTGTCATTTTTTTTTTGGTCGAAATTTTGACCTCCTCCGATCTTCTTGAAACTCTGGATTCTGACAGAGGGCCATGAGACTTTGACCAGCGCACAAAAATGGAGGCTCTAGACCCTTCCAGAGCTGAGATATCGAAGGTCAAAATTTGGACCTGAAAAAAAAACATAAGGGGTAACACTGGCATTTTTTTTTTGGCCGAAATTTTGACCCCCTCCGATCTTCTTGAAACTCTGGATTCTGACAGAGGGCCACGAGACTTCGACCAGCGCACAAAAATGGAGGCTCTAGACCCTTCCAGAGCCGAGATATCGAAGGCCAAAATTTGGACCTGAAAAAAAAACATAAGGGGTAACACTGTCATTTTTTTTTTTGGCCGAAATTTTGACCCCCTCCGATCTTCTTGAAACTCTGGATTCTGACAGAGGGCTACGAGACTTCGACCAGCGCGCAAAAATGGAGACTCTAGACCCTTCCAGAGCCGAGATATCGAAGGCCAAAATTTGGACCTGAAAAAAAAACATAAGGGGTAACACTGTCATTTTTTTTTGGCCGAAATTTTGACCTCCTCCGATCTTCTTGAAACTCTGGATTCTGACAGAGGGCCACGAGACTTCGACCAGCGCGCAAAAATGGAGGCTCTAGACCCTTCCAGAGCCGAGATATGGAAGGTCAAAATTTGGACCTGAAAAAAAAACATAAGGGGTAACACTGTCATTTTTTTTTTGGCCGAAATTTTGACCTCCTCCGATCTTTTTGAAACTCTGGATTCTGACAGAGGGCCACGAGACTTCGACCAGCGCGCAAAAATGGAGGCTATAGACCCTTCCAGAGCCGAGATATCGAAGGTCAAAATTTGGACCTGAAAAAAAAAACATAAGGGGTAACACTGTCATTTTTTTTTTTGGCCGAAATTTTGACCTCCTCCGATCTTCTTGAAACTCTGGATTCTGACAGAGGGCCACGAGACTTTGACCAGCGCACAAAAATGGAGGCTCTAGACCCTTCCAGAGCTGAGATATCGAAGGTCAAAATTTGGACCTGAAAAAAAAAACATAAGGGGTAACACTGGCATTTTTTTTTTTTTGGCCGAAATTTTGACCCCCTCCGATCTTCTTGAAACTCTGGATTCTGACAGAGGGCTAAGAGACTTCGACCAGCGCGCAAAAATGGAGGCTCTAGACCCTTCCAGAGCCGAGATATGGAAGGTCAAAATTTGGACCTGAAAAAAAACATAAGGGGTAACACTGTCATTTTTTTTTTTTTTGGCCGAAATTTTGACCCCCTTCGATCTTCTTGAAACTCTGGATTCTGACAGAGGGCCACGAGACTTCAACCAGCGCGCAAAAATGGAGGCTCTAGACCCTTCCAGAGCCGAGATATCGAAGGTCAAAATTTGGACCTGAAAAAAAAACATAAGGGGTAACACTGTCATTTTTTTTTTGGCCGAAATTTTGACCCCCTCCGATCTTTTTGAAACTCTGGATTCTGACAGAGGGCCACGAGACTTCGACCAGCGCGCAAAACTGGAGGCTCTAGACCCTTCCAGAGCCGAGATATCGAAGGCCAAAATTTGGACCTGAAAAAAAAACATAAGGGGTAACACTGTCATTTTTTTTTTGGCCGAAATTTTGACCTCCTCCGATCTTCTTGAAACTCTGGATTCTGACAGAGGGCCACGAGACTTTGACCAGCGCACAAAAATGGAGGCTCTAGACCCTTCCAGAGCTGAGATATCGAAGGTCAAAATTTGGACCTGAAAAAAAAAACATAAGGGGTAACACTGGCATTTTTTTTTTTTGGCCGAAATTTTGACCCCCTCCGATCTTCTTGAAACTCTGGATTCTGACAGAGGGCTACGAGACTTCGACCAGCGCGCAAAAATGGAGGCTCTAGACCCTTCCAGAGCCGAGATATGGAAGGTCAAAATTTGGACCTGAAAAAAAACATAAGGGGTAACACTGTCATTTTTTTTTTTTGGCAGAAATTTTGACCCCCTCCGATCTTTTTGAAACTCTGGATTCTGACAGAGGGCCACGAGACTTCGACCAGCGCGCAAAAATGGAGGCTCTAGACCCTTCCAGAGCCGAGATATCGAAGGTCAAAATTTGGACCTGAAAAAAAAACATAAGGGGTAACACTGTCATTTTTTTTTTTGGCCGAAATTTTGACCTCCTCCGATCTTCTTGAAACTCTGGATTCTGACAGAGGGCCACGAGACTTTGACCAGCGCACAAAAATGGAGGCTCTAGACCCTTCCAGAGCTGAGATATCGAAGGTCAAAATTTGGACCTGAAAAAAAAACATAAGGGGTAACACTGTCATTTTTTTTTTTTGGCCGAAATTTTGACCCCCTCCGATCTTCTTGAAACTCTGGATTCTGACAGAGGGCCACGAGACTTCGACCAGCGCGCAAAAATGGAGACTCTAGACCCTTCCAGAGCTGAGATATCGAAGGTCAAAATTTGGACCTGAAAAAAAAACATAAGGGGTAACACTGTCGTTTTTTTTTTTTGGCCGAAATTTTGACCCCCTCCGATCTTCTTGAAACTCTGGATTCTGACAGAGGGCCACGAGACTTCGACCAGCGCGCAAAAATGGAGGCTCTAGACCCTTCCAGAGCCGAGATATCGAAGGTCAAAATTTGGACCTGAAAAAAAAACATAAGGGGTAACACTGTCATTTTTTTTTTTTTGGCCGAAATTTTGACCCCCTCCGATCTTCTTGAAACTCTGGATTCTGACAGAGGGCCACGAGACTTCGACCAGCGCGCAAAAATGGAGGCTCTAGACCCTTCCAGAGCCGAGATATCGAAGGTCAAAATTTGGACCTGAAAAAAAAACATAAGGGGTAACACTGTCATTTTTTTTTGGCCGAAATTTTGACCCCCTCCGATCTTCTTGAAACTCTGGATTCTGACAGAGGGCCACGAGACTTCGACCAGCGCGCAAAAATGAAGGCTCTAGACCCTTCCAGAGCCGAGATATCGAAGGCCAAAATTTGGACCTGAAAAAAAAAACATAAGGGGTAACACTGTCATTTTTTTTTGGCCGAAATTTTGACCTCCTCCGATCTTCTTGAAACTCTGGATTCTGACAGAGGGCCACGAGACTTCGACCAGCGCGCAAAAATGGAGGCTCTAGACCCTTCCAGAGCCGAGATATCGAAGGTCAAAATTTGGACCTGAAAAAAAAACATAAGGGGTAACACTGTCATTTTTTTTTTGGCCGAAATTTTGACCTCCTCCGATCTTCTTGAAACTCTGGATTCTGACAGAGGGCCACGAGACTTCGACCAGCGCGCAAAAATGGAGGCTCTAGACCCTTCCAGAGCCGAGATATCGAAGGCCAAAATTTGGACCTGAAAAAAAAACATAAGGGGTAACACTGTCATTTTTTTTTTGGCCGAAATTTTGACCTCCTCCGATCTTCTTGAAACTCTGGATTCTGACAGAGGGCCACGAGACTTTGATCAGCGCACAAAAATGGAGGCTCTAGACCCTTCCAGAGCTGAGATATCGAAGGTCAAAATTTGGACCTGAAAAAAAAAACATAAGGGGTAACACTGGCATTTTTTTTTTTTGGCCGAAATTTTGACCCCCTCCGATCTTCTTGAAACTCTGGATTCTGACAGAGGCCCACGAGACTTCGACCAGCGCACAAAAATGGAGGCTCTAGACCCTTCCTGAGCCGAGATATCGAAGGCCAAAATTTGGACCTGAAAAAAAAAACATAAGAGGTAACACTGTCATTTTTTTTTTTGGCCGAAATTTTGACCCCCTCCGATCTTCTTGAAACTCTGGATTCTGACAGAGGGCTACGAGACTTCGACCAGCGCGCAAAAATGGAGACTCTAGACCCTTCCAGAGCCGAGATATCGAAGGCCAAAATTTGGACCTGAAAAAAAAACATAAGGGGTAACACTGTCATTTTTTTTTTTGGCCGAAATTTTGACCTCCTCCGATCTTCTTGAAACTCTGGATTCTGACAGAGGGCCACGAGACTTCGACCAGCGCGCAAAAATGGAGGCTCTAGACCCTTCCAGAGCCGAGATATGGAAGGTCAAAATTTGGACCTGAAAAAAAAACATAAGGGGTAACACTGTCATTTTTTTTTGGCCGAAATTTTGACCCCCTCCGATCTTTTTGAAACTCTGGATTCTGACAGAGGGCCACGAGACTTCGACCAGCGCGCAAAAATGGAGGCTCTAGACCCTTCCAGAGCCAAGATATCGAAGGTCAAAATTTGGACCTGAAAAAAAAACATAAGGGGTAACACTGTCATTTTTTTTTTGGCCGAAATTTTGACCTCCTCCGATCTTCTTGAAACTCTGGATTCTGACAGAGGGCTACGAGACTTTGACCAGCGCACAAAAATGGAGGCTCTAGACCCTTCCAGAGCTGAGATATCGAAGGTCAAAATTTGGACCTGAAAAAAAAACATAAGGGGTAACACTGTCGTTTTTTTTTTTTTTTGGCCGAAATTTTGACCCCCTCCGATCTTCTTGAAACTCTGGATTCTGACAGAGGGCCACGAGACTTCGACCAGCGCGCAAAAATGGAGGCTCTAGACCCTTCCAGATCCGAGATATCGAAGGTCAAAATTTGGACCTGAAAAAAAAACATAAGGGGTAACACTGTCATTTTTTTTTTGGGCCGAAATTTTGACCTCCTCCGATCTTCTTGAAACTCTGGATTCTGACAGAGGGCCACGAGACTTTGACCAGCACACAAAAATGGAGGCTCTAGACCCTTCCAGAGCTGAGATATCGAAGGTCAAAATTTGGACCTGAAAAAAAAACATAAGGGGTAACACTGTCATTTTTTTTTTTTTTTTTGGCCGAAATTTTGACCCCCTTCGATCTTCTTGAAACTCTGGATTCTGACAGAGGGCCACGAGACTTCGACCAGCGCGCAAAAATGGAGGCTCTAGACCCTTCCAGAGCCGAGATATCGAAGGTCAAAATTTGGACCTGAAAAAAAAACATAAGGGGTAACACTGTCATTTTTTTTTTTGGCCGAAATTTTGACCCCCTCCGATCTTTTTGAAACTCTGGATTCTGACAGAGGGCCACGAGACTTCGACCAGCGCGCAAAACTGGAGGCTCTAGACCCTTCCAGAGCCGAGATATCGAAGGCCAAAATTTGGACCTGAAAAAAAAACATAAGGGGTAACACTGTCATTTTTTTTTTTGGCCGAAATTTTGACCTCCTCCGATCTTCTTGAAACTCTGGATTCTGACAGAGGGCCACGAGACTTTGACCAGCGCACAAAAATTGAGGCTCTAGACCCTTCCAGAGCTGAGATATCGAAGGTCAAAATTTGGACCTGAAAAAAAAAACATAAGGGGTAACACTGGCATTTTTTTTTTTGGCCGAAATTTTGACCCCCTCCGATCTTCTTGAAACTCTGGATTCTGACAGAGGGCTACGAGACTTCGACCAGCGCGCAAAAATGGAGGCTCTAGACCCTTCCAGAGCCGAGATATGGAAGGTCAAAATTTGGACCTGAAAAAAAACATAAGGGGTAACACTGTCATTTTTTTTTTTTGGCCGAAATTTTGACCCCCTCCGATCTTTTTGAAACTCTGGATTCTGACAGAGGGCCACGAGACTTCGACCAGCGCGCAAAAATGGAGGCTCTAGACCCTTCCAGAGCCGAGATATCGAAGGTCAAAATTTGGACCTGAAAAAAAAAAACATAAGGGGTAACACTGTCATTTTTTTTTTTTTTTGGCCGAAATTTTGACCTCCTCCGATCTTCTTGAAACTCTGGATTCTGACAGAGGGCCACGAGACTTTGACCAGCGCACAAAAATGGAGGTTCTAGACCCTTCCAGAGCTGAGATATCGAAGGTCAAAATTTGGACCTGAAAAAAAAACATAAGGGGTAACACTGTCATTTTTTTTTTTTGGCCGAAATTTTGACCCCCTCCGATCTTCTTGAAACTCTGGATTCTGACAGAGGACCACGAGACTTCGACCAGCGCGCAAAAATGGAGACTCTAGACCCTTCCAGAGCTGAGATATCGAAGGTCAAAATTTGGACCTGAAAAAAAAACATAAGGGGTAACACTGTCGTTTTTTTTTTTGGCCGAAATTTTGACCCCCTCCGATCTTCTTGAAACTCTGGATTCTGACAGAGGGCCATGAGACTTCGACCAGCGCGCAAAAATGGAGGCTCTAGACCCTTCCAGATCCGAGATATCGAAGGTCAAAATTTGGACCTGAAAAAAAAACATAAGGGGTAACACTGTCATTTTTTTTTTTTGGCCGAAATTTTGACCCCCTCCGATCTTCTTGAAACTCTGGATTCTGACAGAGGGCCACGAGACTTCGACCAGCGCGCAAAAATGGAGGCTCTAGACCCTTCCAGAGCCGAGATATCGAAGGTCAAAATTTGGACCTGAAAAAAAAAACATAAGGGGTAACACTGTCATTTTTTTTTGGCCGAAATTTTGACCCCCTCCGATCTTCTTGAAACTCTGGATTCTGACAGAGGGCCACGAGACTTCGACCAGCGCGCAAAAATGAAGGCTCTAGACCCTTCCAGAGCCGAGATATCGAAGGCCAAAATTTGGACCTGAAAAAAAAACATAAGGGGTAACACTGTCATTTTTTTTTTGGCCGAAATTTTGACCTCCTCCGATCTCCTTGAAACTCTGGATTCTGACAGAGGGCCACGAGACTTCGACCAGCGCGCAAAAATGGAGGCTCTAGACCCTTCCAGAGCCGAGATATCGAAGGTCAAAATTTGGACCTGAAAAAAAAACATAAGGGGTAACACTGTCATTTTTTTTTTTGGCCGAAATTTTGACCTCCTCCGATCTTCTTGAAACTCTGGATTCTGACAGAGGGCCACGAGACTTCGACCAGCGCGCAAAAATGGAGGCTCTAGACCCTTCCAGAGCCGAGATATCGAAGGCCAAAATTTGGACCTGAAAAAAAAACATAAGGGGTAACACTGTCATTTTTTTTTTGGCCGAAATTTTGACCTCCTCCGATCTTCTTGAAACTCTGGATTCTGACAGAGGGCCACGAGACTTTGACCAGCGCACAAAAATGGAGGCTCTAGACCCTTCCAGAGCTGAGATATCGAAGGTCAAAATTTGGACCTGAAAAAAAAACATAAGGGGTAACACTGGCATTTTTTTTTTTGGCCGAAATTTTGACCCCCTCCGATCTTCTTGAAACTCTGGATTCTGACAGAGGGCCACGAGACTTCGACCAGCGCACAAAAATGGAGGCTCTAGACCCTTCCTGAGCCGAGATATCGAAGGCCAAAATTTGGACCTGAAAAAAAAACATAAGGGGTAACACTGTCATTTTTTTTTTTTGGCCGAAATTTTGACCCCCTCCGATCTTCTTGAAACTCTGGATTCTGACAGAGGGCTACGAGACTTCGACCAGCGCGCAAAAATGGAGACTCTAGACCCTTCCAGAGCCGAGATATCGAAGGCCAAAATTTGGACCTGAAAAAAAACATAAGGGGTAACACTGTCATTTTTTTTTTTTGGCCGAAATTTTGACCTCCTCCGATCTTCTTGAAACTCTGGATTCTGACAGAGGGCCACGAGACTTCGACCAGCGCGCAAAAATGGAGGCTCTAGACCCTTCCAGAGCCGAGATATGGAAGGTCAAAATTTGGACCTGAAAAAAAAACATAAGGGGTAACACTGTCATTTTTTTTTTGGCCGAAATTTTGACCCCCTCCGATCTTTTTGAAACTCTGGATTCTGACAGAGGGCCACGAGACTTCGACCAGCGCGCAAAAATGGAGGCTCTAGACCCTTCCAGAGCCAAGATATCGAAGGTCAAAATTTGGACCTGAAAAAAAAACATAAGGGGTAACACTGTCATTTTTTTTTTGGCCGAAATTTTGACCTCCTCCGATCTTCTTGAAACTCTGGATTCTGACAGAGGGCCACGAGACTTTGACCAGCGCACAAAAATGGAGGCTCTAGACCCTTCCAGAGCAGAGATATCGAAGGTCAAAATTTGGACCTGAAAAAAAAACATAAGGGGTAACACTTTCATTTTTTTTTTTTTTGGCCGAAATTTTGACCCCCTCTGATCTTCTTGAAACTCTGGATTCTGACAGAGGGCCACGAGACTTCGACCAGCGCGCAAAAATGGAGGCTCTAGACCCTTCCAGAGCCGAGATATCGAAGGTCAAAATTTGGACCTGAAAAAAAAAACATAAGGGGTAACACTGTCATTTTTTTTTTTGGCCGAAATTTTGACCCCCTCCGATCTTTTTGAAACTCTGGATTCTGACAGAGGGCCACGAGACTTCGACCAGCGCGCAAAACTGGAGGCTCTAGACCCTTCCAGAGCTGAGATATCGAAGGTCAAAATTTGGACCTGAAAAAAAAAACATAAGGGGTAACACTGTCGTTTTTTTTTTTTTTGGCCGAAATTTTGACCCTCTCCGATCTTCTTGAAACTCTGGATTCTGACAGAGGGCCACGAGACTTCGACCAGCGCGCAAAAATGGAGGCTCTAGACCCTTCCAGACCCGAGATATCGAAGGTCAAAATTTGGACCCGAAAAAAAAAAAACATAAGGGGTAACACTGTCATTTTTTTTTTGGCCGAAATTTTGACCTCCTCCAATCTTCTTGAAACTCTGGATTCTGACAGAGGGCCACGAGACTTCGACCAGCGCGCAAAAATGGAGGCTCTAGACCATTCCAGAGCCGAGATATCGAAGGTCAAAATTTGGACCTGAAAAAAAAAACATAAGGGGTAACACTGTCATTTTTTTTTTGGCCGAAATTTTGACCCCCTCCGATCTTTTTGAAACTCTGGACTCTGATAGAGGGCCAAGAGACTTCGACCAGCGCGCAAAAATGGAGGCTCTAGACCCTTCCAGAGCTGAGATATCGAAGGTCAAAATTTGGACCTGAAAAAAAAACATAAGGGGTAACACTGTCGTTTTTTTTTTTTTGGCCGAAATTTTGACCCCCTCCGATCTTCTTGAAACTCTGGATTCTGACAGAGGGCCACGAGACTTCGACCAGCGCGCAAAAATGGAGGCTCTAGACCCTTCCAGAGCCGAGATATCGAAGGTCAAAATTTGGACCTGAAAAAAAAACATAAGGGGTAACACTGTAATTTTTTTTTTTGGCCGAAATTTTGACCCCCTCCGATCTTCTTGAAACTCTGGATTCTGACAGAGGGCCACGAGACTTCGACCAGCGCGCAAAAATGGAGGCTCTAGACCCTTCCAGAACCGAGATATCGAAGGTCAAAATTTGGACCTGAAAAAAAAAACTTAAGGGGTAACACTGTCATTTTTTTTTTGGCCGAAATTTTGACCCCCTCCGATCTTCTTGAAACTCTGGATTCTGACAGAGGGCCACGAGACTTCGACCAGCGCGCAAAAATGGAGGCTCTAGACCCTTCCAGAGCTGAGATATCGAAGGTCAAAATTTGGACCTGAAAAAAAAACATAAGGGGTAACACTGTCGTTTTCTTTTTTGGCCGAAATTTTGACCCCCTCCGATCTTCTTGAAACTCTGGATTCTGAAAGAGGGCCACGAGACTTCGACCAGCGCGCAAAAATGGAGGCTCTAGACCCTTCCAGAGCCGAGATATCGAAGGTCAAAATTTGGACCTGAAAAAAAAAACATAAGGGGTAACACTGTCATTTTTTTTTTTGGCCGAAATTTTGACCTCCTCCAATCTTCTTGAAACTCTGGATTCTGACAGAGGGCCACGAGACTTCGACCAGCGCGCAAAAATGGAGGCTCTAGACCCTTCCAGAGCCGAGATATCGAAGGTCAAAATTTGGACCTGAAAAAAAAACATAAGGGGTAACACTGACATTTTTTTTTGGCCGAAATTTTGACCCCCTCTGATCTTCTTGAAACTCTGGATCCTGACAGAGGGCCACGAGACTTCGACCAGCGCGCAAAAATGGAGGCTCTAGACCCTTCCAGAGCCGAGATATCGAAGGTCAAAATTTGGACCTGAAAAAAAAAACATAAGGGGTAACACTGTCATTTTTTTTTTGGCCGAAATTTTGACCCCCTCAGATCTTCTTGAAACTCTGGATTCTGACAGAGGGCCACGAGACTTCGACCAGCGCGCAAAAATGGAGGCTCTAGACCCTTCCAGAGCCGAGATATCGAAGGCCAAAATTTGGACCTGAAAAAAAAACATAAGGGGTAACACTGTCATTTTTTTTTTTGGCCGAAATTTTGACCTCCTCCAATCTTCTTGAAACTCTGGATTCTGACAGAGGGCCACGAGACTTCGACCAGCGCGCAAAAATGGAGGCTCTAGACCCTTCCAGAGCCGAGATATCGAAGGTCAAAATTTGGACCTGAAAAAAAAACATAAGGGGTAACACTGTCATTTTTTTTTTTGGACGAAATTTTGACCCCCTCCGATCTTCTTGAAACTCTGGATTCTGACAGAGGGCCACGAGACTTCGACCAGCGCGCAAAAATGGAGGCTCTAGACCCTTCCAGAGCCGAGATATCGAAGGTCAAAATTTGGACCTGAAAAAAAAAACATAAGGGGTAACACTGTCATTTTTTTTTTGGCCGAAATTTTGAC
Organism: Cyprinella venusta; assembly: GCA_038021265.1. NCBI lineage: Eukaryota > Metazoa > Chordata > Actinopteri > Cypriniformes > Leuciscidae > Cyprinella > Cyprinella venusta. Next base: position 42,300,737 of record CM075863.1, read on the forward strand.
CCCCTCAGATCTTCTTGAAACTCTGGATTCTGACAGAGGGCCACGAGACTTCGACCAGCGCGCAAAAATGGAGGCTCTAGACCCTTCCAGAGCCGAGATATCGAAGGTCAAAATTTGGACCTGAAAAAAAAACATAAGGGGTAACACTGTCATTTTTTTTTTTTGGCCGAAATTTTGACCCCCACCGATCATCTTGAAACTCTGGATTCTGACAGAGGGCCACGAGACTTCGACCAGCGCACAAAAATGGAGGCTCTAGACCCTTCCAGAGCCGAGATATCGAAGGTCAAAATTTGGACCTGAAAAAAAAAAACATAAGGGGAAACACTGTCATTTTTTTTTTGGCCGAAATTTTGACCCCCTCCGATCTTCTTGAAACTCTGGATTCTGACAGAGGGCCACGAGACTTCGACCAGCGCGCAAAAATGGAGGCTCTAGACCCTTCCAGAGCCGAGATATCGAAGGTCAAAATTTGGACCTGAAAAAAAACATAAGGGGTAACACTGTCATTTTTTTTTTTGGCCGAAATTTTGACCTCCTCCGATCTTCTTGAAACTCTGGACTCTGATAGAGGGCCAAGAGACTTCGACCAGCGCGCAAAAATGGAGGCTCTAGACCCTTCCAGAGCTGAGATATCGAAGGTCAAAATTTGGACCTGAAAAAAAAACATAAGGGGTAACACTGTCGTTTTTTTTTTTTGGCCGAAATTTTGACCCCCTCCGATCTTCTTGAAACTCTGGATTCTGACAGAGGGCCACGAGACTTCGACCAGCGCGCAAAAATGGAGGCTCTAGACCCTTCCAGAGCCGAGATATCGAAGGTCAAAATTTGGACCTGAAAAAAAAACATAAGGGGTAACACTGTCATTTTTTTTTGGCCGAAATTTTGACCCCCTCCGATCTTCTTGAAACTCTGGATTCTGACAGAGGGCCACGAGACTTCGACCAGCGCGCAAAAATGAAGGCTCTAGACCCTTCCAGAGCCGAGATATCGAAGGCCAAAATTTGGACCTGAAAAAAAAACATAAGGGGTAACACTGTCATTTTTTTTTGGCCGAAATTTTGACCTCCTCCGATCTTCTTGAAACTCTGGATTCTGACAGAGGGCCACGAGACTTCGACCAGCGCGCAAAAATGGAGGCTCTAGACCCTTCCAGAGCCGAGATATCGAAGGTCAAAATTTGGACCTGAAAAAAAAACATAAGGGGTAACACTGTCATTTTTTTTTTGGCCGAAATTTTGACCTCCTCCGATCTTCTTGAAACTCTGGATTCTGACAGAGGGCCACGAGACTTCGACCAGCGCGCAAAAATGGAGGCTCTAGACCCTTCCAGAGCCGAGATATCGAAGGCCAAAATTTGGACCTGAAAAAAAAACATAAGGGGTAACACTGTCATTTTTTTTTTGGCCGAAATTTTGACCTCCTCCGATCTTCTTGAAACTCTGGATTCTGACAGAGGGCCACGAGACTTTGATCAGCGCACAAAAATGGAGGCTCTAGACCCTTCCAGAGCTGAGATATCGAAGGTCAAAATTTGGACCTGAAAAAAAAAACATAAGGGGTAACACTGGCATTTTTTTTTTGGCCGAAATTTTGACCCCCTCCGATCTTCTTGAAACTCTGGATTCTGACAGAGGCCCACGAGACTTCGACCAGCGCACAAAAATGGAGGCTCTAGACCCTTCCTGAGCCGAGATATCGAAGGCCAAAATTTGGACCTGAAAAAAAAAACATAAGAGGTAACACTGTCATTTTTTTTTTTGGCCGAAATTTTGACCCCCTCCGATCTTCTTGAAACTCTGGATTCTGACAGAGGGCTACGAGACTTCGACCAGCGCGCAAAAATGGAGACTCTAGACCCTTCCAGAGCCGAGATATCGAAGGCCAAAATTTGGACCTGAAAAAAAAACATAAGGGGTAACACTGTCATTTTTTTTTTTGGCCGAAATTTTGACCTCCTCCGATCTTCTTGAAACTCTGGATTCTGACAGAGGGCCACGAGACTTCGACCAGCGCGCAAAAATGGAGGCTCTAGACCCTTCCAGAGCCGAGATATGGAAGGTCAAAATTTGGACCTGAAAAAAAAACATAAGGGGTAACACTGTCATTTTTTTTTTGGCCGAAATTTTGACCCCCTCCGATCTTTTTGAAACTCTGGATTCTGACAGAGGGCCACGAGACTTCGACCAGCGCGCAAAAATGGAGGCTCTAGACCCTTCCAGAGCCAAGATATCGAAGGTCAAAATTTGGACCTGAAAAAAAAACATAAGGGGTAACACTGTCATTTTTTTTTTGGCCGAAATTTTGACCTCCTCCGATCTTCTTGAAACTCTGGATTCTGACAGAGGGCTACGAGACTTTGACCAGCGCACAAAAATGGAGGCTCTAGACCCTTCCAGAGCTGAGATATCGAAGGTCAAAATTTGGACCTGAAAAAAAAACATAAGGGGTAACACTGTCGTTTTTTTTTTTTTTTGGCCGAAATTTTGACCCCCTCCGATCTTCTTGAAACTCTGGATTCTGACAGAGGGCCACGAGACTTCGACCAGCGCGCAAAAATGGAGGCTCTAGACCCTTCCAGATCCGAGATATCGAAGGTCAAAATTTGGACCTGAAAAAAAAAACATAAGGGGTAACACTGTCATTTTTTTTTTGGGCCGAAATTTTGACCCCCTCCGATCTTCTTGAAACTCTGGATTCTGACAGAGGGCCATGAGACTTCGACCAGCGTGCAAAAATGGAGGCTCTAGACCCTTCCAGAGCCGAGATATCGAAGGTCAAAATTTGGACCTGAAAAAAAAAACATAAGGGGTAACACTGTCATTTTTTTTTTGGCCGAAATTTTGACCCCCTCAGATCTTCTTGAAACTCTGTATTCTGACAGAGGGCCACGAGACTTTGACCAGCGCGCAAAAATGGAGGCTCTAGACCCTTCCAGAGCCGAGATATCGAAGGCCAAAATTTGGACCTGAAAAAAAAACATAAGGGGTAACACTGTCATTTTTTTTTTGGCCGAAATTTTGACCTCCTCCGATCTTCTTGAAACTCTGGATTCTGACAGAGGGCCACGAGACTTCGACCAGCGCGCAAAAATGGAGGCTCTAGACCCTTCCAGAGCCGAGATATCGAAGGTCAAAATTTGGACCTGAAAAAAAAAATAAGGGGTAACACTGTCATTTTTTTTTTTGGCCGAAATTTTGACCCCCTCCGATCTTTTTGAAACTCTGGATTCTGACAGAGGGCCACGAGACTTCGACCAGCGCGCAAAACTGGAGGCTCTAGACCCTTTCAGAGCCGAGATATCGAAGGCCAAAATTTGGACCTGAAAAAAAAACATAAGGGGTAACACTGGCATTTTTTTTTTTGGCCGAAATTTTGACCCCCTCCGATCTTCTTGAAACTCTGGATTCTGACAGAGGGCCACGAGACTTCGACCAGCGCACAAAAATGGAGGCTCTAGACCCTTCCAGAGCCGAGATATCGAAGGCCAAAATTTGGACCTGAAAAAAAAACATAAGGGGTAACACTGTCATTTTTTTTTTTGGCCGAAATTTTGACCCCCTCCGATCTTCTTGAAACTCTGGATTCTGACAGAGGGCTACGAGACTTCGACCAGCGCGCAAAAATGGAGACTCTAGACCCTTCCAGAGCCGAGATATCGAAGGCCAAAATTTGGACCTGAAAAAAAAACATAAGGGGTAACACTGTCATTTTTTTTTTTGGCCGAAATTTTGACCCCCTCCGATCTTTTTGAAACTCTGGATTCTGATAGAGGGCCACGAGACTTCGACCAGCGCGCAAAAATGGAGGCTCTAGACCCTTCCAGAGCCGAGATATCGAAGGTCAAAATTTGGACCTGAAAAAAAAAACATAAGGGGTAACACTGTCATTTTTTTTTTTGGCCGAAATTTTGACCTCCTCCGATCTTCTTGAAACTCTGGATTCTGACAGAGGGCCACGAGACTTTGACCAGCACACAAAAATGGAGGCTCTAGACCCTTCCAGAGCTGAGATATCGAAGGTCAAAATTTGGACCTGAAAAAAAAACATAAGGGGTAACACTGTCATTTTTTTTTTTTTTTTGGCCGAAATTTTGACCCCCTTCGATCTTCTTGAAACTCTGGATTCTGACAGAGGGCCACGAGACTTCGACCAGCGCGCAAAAATGGAGGCTCTAGACCCTTCCAGAGCCGAGATATCGAAGGTCAAAATTTGGACCTGAAAAAAAAACATAAGGGGTAACACTGTCATTTTTTTTTTTGGCCGAAATTTTGACCCCCTCCGATCTTTTTGAAACTCTGGATTCTGACAGAGGGCCACGAGACTTCGACCAGCGCGCAAAACTGGAGGCTCTAGACCCTTCCAGAGCCGAGATATCGAAGGCCAAAATTTGGACCTGAAAAAAAAACATAAGGGGTAACACTGTCATTTTTTTTTTTGGCCGAAATTTTGACCCCCTCCGATCTTCTTGAAACTCTGGATTCTGACAGAGGGCCACGAGACTTTGACCAGCGCACAAAAATGGAGGCTCTAGACCCTTCCAGAGCTGAGATATCGAAGGTCAAAATTTGGACCTGAAAAAAAAAACATAAGGGGTAACACTGGCATTTTTTTTTTTGGCCGAAATTTTGACCCCCTCCGATCTTCTTGAAACTCTGGATTCTGACAGAGGGCTACGAGACTTCGACCAGCGCGCAAAAATGGAGGCTCTAGACCCTTCCAGAGCCGAGATATGGAAGGTCAAAATTTGGACCTGAAAAAAAACATAAGGGGTAACACTGTCATTTTTTTTTTTTGGCCGAAATTTTGACCCCCTCCGATCTTTTTGAAACTCTGGATTCTGACAGAGGGCCACGAGACTTCGACCAGCGCGCAAAAATGGAGGCTCTAGACCCTTCCAGAGCCGAGATATCGAAGGTCAAAATTTGGACCTGAAAAAAAAAAACATAAGGGGTAACACTGTCATTTTTTTTTTTGGCCGAAATTTTGACCTCCTCCGATCTTCTTGAAACTCTGGATTCTGACAGAGGGCCACGAGACTTTGACCAGCGCACAAAAATGGAGGCTCTAGACCCTTCCAGAGCTGAGATATCGAAGGTCAAAATTTGGACCTGAAAAAAAAACATAAGGGGTAACACTGTCATTTTTTTTTTTTGGCCGAAATTTTGACCCCCTCCGATCTTCTTGAAACTCTGGATTCTGACAGAGGACCACGAGACTTCGACCAGCGCGCAAAAATGGAGACTCTAGACCCTTCCAGAGCTGAGATATCGAAGGTCAAAATTTGGACCTGAAAAAAAAACATAAGGGGTAACACTGTCATTTTTTTTTTTTGGCCGAAATTTTGACCCCCTCCGATCTTCTTGAAACTCTGGATTCTGACAGAGGGCCACGAGACTTCGACCAGCGCGCAAAAATGGAGGCTCTAGACCCTTCCAGATCCGAGATATCGAAGGTCAAAATTTGGACCTGAAAAAAAAACATAAGGGGTAACACTGTCATTTTTTTTTTTGGCCGAAATTTTGACCCCCTCCGATCTTCTTGAAACTCTGGATTCTGACAGAGGGCCACGAGACTTCGACCAGCGCGCAAAAATGGAGGCTCTAGACCCTTCCAGAGCCGAGATATCGAAGGTCAAAATTTGGACCTGAAAAAAAAAACATAAGGGGTAACACTGTCATTTTTTTTTGGCCGAAATTTTGACCCCCTCCGATCTTCTTGAAACTCTGGATTCTGACAGAGGGCCACGAGACTTCGACCAGCGCGCAAAAATGAAGGCTCTAGACCCTTCCAGAGCCGAGATATCGAAGGCCAAAATTTGGACCTGAAAAAAAAACATAAGGGGTAACACTGTCATTTTTTTTTTGGCCGAAATTTTGACCTCCTCCGATCTCCTTGAAACTCTGGATTCTGACAGAGGGCCACGAGACTTCGACCAGCGCGCAAAAATGGAGGCTCTAGACCCTTCCAGAGCCGAGATATCGAAGGTCAAAATTTGGACCTGAAAAAAAAACATAAGGGGTAACACTGTCATTTTTTTTTTTTGGCCGAAATTTTGACCTCCTCCGATCTTCTTGAAACTCTGGATTCTGACAGAGGGCCACGAGACTTCGACCAGCGCGCAAAAATGGAGGCTCTAGACCCTTCCAGAGCCGAGATATCGAAGGCCAAAATTTGGACCTGAAAAAAAAACATAAGGGGTAACACTGTCATTTTTTTTTTGGCCGAAATTTTGACCTCCTCCGATCTTCTTGAAACTCTGGATTCTGACAGAGGGCCACGAGACTTTGACCAGCGCACAAAAATGGAGGCTCTAGACCCTTCCAGAGCTGAGATATCGAAGGTCAAAATTTGGACCTGAAAAAAAAACATAAGGGGTAACACTGGCATTTTTTTTTTGGCCGAAATTTTGACCCCCTCCGATCTTCTTGAAACTCTGGATTCTGACAGAGGGCCACGAGACTTCGACCAGCGCACAAAAATGGAGGCTCTAGACCCTTCCTGAGCCGAGATATCGAAGGCCAAAATTTGGACCTGAAAAAAAAACATAAGGGGTAACACTGTCATTTTTTTTTTTTGGCCGAAATTTTGACCCCCTCCGATCTTCTTGAAACTCTGGATTCTGACAGAGGGCTACGAGACTTCGACCAGCGCGCAAAAATGGAGACTCTAGACCCTTCCAGAGCCGAGATATCGAAGGCCAAAATTTGGACCTGAAAAAAAACATAAGGGGTAACACTGTCATTTTTTTTTTTTGGCCGAAATTTTGACCTCCTCCGATCTTCTTGAAACTCTGGATTCTGACAGAGGGCCACGAGACTTCGACCAGCGCGCAAAAATGGAGGCTCTAGACCCTTCCAGAGCCGAGATATGGAAGGTCAAAATTTGGACCTGAAAAAAAAACATAAGGGGTAACACTGTCATTTTTTTTTTGGCCGAAATTTTGACCCCCTCCGATCTTTTTGAAACTCTGGATTCTGACAGAGGGCCACGAGACTTCGACCAGCGCGCAAAAATGGAGGCTCTAGACCCTTCCAGACCCGAGATATCGAAGGTCAAAATTTGGACCCGAAAAAAAAAAACATAAGGGGTAACACTGTCATTTTTTTTTTGGCCGAAATTTTGACCTCCTCCAATCTTCTTGAAACTCTGGATTCTGACAGAGGGCCACGAGACTTCGACCAGCGCGCAAAAATGGAGGCTCTAGACCATTCCAGAGCCGAGATATCGAAGGTCAAAATTTGGACCTGAAAAAAAAAACATAAGGGGTAACACTGTCATTTTTTTTTTGGCCGAAATTTTGACCCCCTCCGATCTTTTTGAAACTCTGGACTCTGATAGAGGGCCAAGAGACTTCGACCAGCGCGCAAAAATGGAGGCTCTAGACCCTTCCAGAGCTGAGATATCGAAGGTCAAAATTTGGACCTGAAAAAAAAACATAAGGGGTAACACTGTCGTTTTTTTTTTTGGCCGAAATTTTGACCCCCTCCGATCTTCTTGAAACTCTGGATTCTGACAGAGGGCCACGAGACTTCGACCAGCGCGCAAAAATGGAGGCTCTAGACCCTTCCAGAGCCGAGATATCGAAGGTCAAAATTTGGACCTGAAAAAAAAACATAAGGGGTAACACTGTAATTTTTTTTTTTGGCCGAAATTTTGACCCCCTCCGATCTTCTTGAAACTCTGGATTCTGACAGAGGGCCACGAGACTTCGACCAGCGCGCAAAAATGGAGGCTCTAGACCCTTCCAGAACCGAGATATCGAAGGTCAAAATTTGGACCTGAAAAAAAAAAACTTAAGGGGTAACACTGTCATTTTTTTTTTGGCCGAAATTTTGACCCCCTCCGATCTTCTTGAAACTCTGGATTCTGACAGAGGGCCACGAGACTTCGACCAGCGCGCAAAAATGGAGGCTCTAGACCCTTCCAGAGCTGAGATATCGAAGGTCAAAATTTGGACCTGAAAAAAAAACATAAGGGGTAACACTGTCGTTTTCTTTTTTGGCCGAAATTTTGACCCCCTCCGATCTTCTTGAAACTCTGGATTCTGAAAGAGGGCCACGAGACTTCGACCAGCGCGCAAAAATGGAGGCTCTAGACCCTTCCAGAGCCGAGATATCGAAGGTCAAAATTTGGACCTGAAAAAAAAAACATAAGGGGTAACACTGTCATTTTTTTTTTTGGCCGAAATTTTGACCTCCTCCAATCTTCTTGAAACTCTGGATTCTGACAGAGGGCCACGAGACTTCGACCAGCGCGCAAAAATGGAGGCTCTAGACCCTTCCAGAGCCGAGATATCGAAGGTCAAAATTTGGACCTGAAAAAAAAACATAAGGGGTAACACTGACATTTTTTTTTGGCCGAAATTTTGACCCCCTCTGATCTTCTTGAAACTCTGGATCCTGACAGAGGGCCACGAGACTTCGACCAGCGCGCAAAAATGGAGGCTCTAGACCCTTCCAGAGCCGAGATATCGAAGGTCAAAATTTGGACCTGAAAAAAAAAACATAAGGGGTAACACTGTCATTTTTTTTTGGCCGAAATTTTGACCCCCTCAGATCTTCTTGAAACTCTGGATTCTGACAGAGGGCCACGAGACTTCGACCAGCGCGCAAAAATGGAGGCTCTAGACCCTTCCAGAGCCGAGATATCGAAGGCCAAAATTTGGACCTGAAAAAAAAACATAAGGGGTAACACTGTCATTTTTTTTTTGGCCGAAATTTTGACCTCCTCCAATCTTCTTGAAACTCTGGATTCTGACAGAGGGCCACGAGACTTCGACCAGCGCGCAAAAATGGAGGCTCTAGACCCTTCCAGAGCCGAGATATCGAAGGTCAAAATTTGGACCTGAAAAAAAAACATAAGGGGTAACACTGTCATTTTTTTTTTTGGCCGAAATTTTGACCCCCTCCGATCTTCTTGAAACTCTGGATTCTGACAGAGGGCCACGAGACTTCGACCAGCGCGCAAAAATGGAGGCTCTAGACCCTTCCAGAGCCGAGATATCGAAGGTCAAAATTTGGACCTGAAAAAAAAAACATAAGGGGTAACACTGTCATTTTTTTTTTGGCCGAAATTTTGACCCCCTCAGATCTTCTTGAAACTCTGGATTCTGACAGAGGGCCACGAGACTTCGACCAGCGCGCAAAAATGGAGGCTCTAGACCCTTCCAGAGCCGAGATATCGAAGGTCAAAATTTGGACCTGAAAAAAAAACATAAGGGGTAACACTGTCATTTTTTTTTTTGGCCGAAATTTTGACCCCCACCGATCATCTTGAAACTCTGGATTCTGACAGAGGGCCACGAGACTTCGACCAGCGCACAAAAATGGAGGCTCTAGACCCTTCCAGAGCCGAGATATCGAAGGTCAAAATTTGGACCTGAAAAAAAAAAACATAAGGGGAAACACTGTCATTTTTTTTTTGGCCGAAATTTTGACCCCCTCCGATCTTCTTGAAACTCTGGATTCTGACAGAGGGCCACGAGACTTCGACCAGCGCTCAAAAATGGAGGCTCTAGACCCTTCCAGAGCCGAGATATCGAAGGTCAAAATTTGGACCTGAAAAAAAACATAAGGGGTAACACTGTCATTTTTTTTTTTGGCCGAAATTTTGACCTCCTCCGATCTTCTTGAAACTCTGGACTCTGATAGAGGGCCAAGAGACTTCGACCAGCGCGCAAAAATGGAGGCTCTAGACCCTTCCAGAGCTGAGATATCGAAGGTCAAAATTTGGACCTGAAAAAAAAACATAAGGGGTAACACTGTCGTTTTTTTTTTTTTGGCCGAAATTTTGACCCCCTCCGATCTTCTTGAAACTCTGGATTCTGACAGAGGGCCACGAGACTTCGACCAGCGCGCAAAAATGGAGGCTCTAGACCCTTCCAGAGCCGAGATATCGAAGGTCAAAATTTGGACCTGAAAAAAAACATAAGGGGTAACACTGTAATTTTTTTTTTTGGCCGAAATTTTGACCCCCTCCGATCTTCTTGAAACTCTGGATTCTGACAGAGGGCCACGAGACTTCGACCAGCGCGCAAAAATGGAGGCTCTAGACCCTTCCAGAACCGAGATATCGAAGGTCAAAATTTGGACCTGAAAAAAAAAACTTAAGGGGTAACACTGTCATTTTTTTTTTTGGCCGAAATTTTGACCCCCTCCGATCTTCTTGAAACTCTGGATTCTGACAGAGGGCCACGAGACTTCGACCAGCGCGCAAAAATGGAGGCTCTAGACCCTTCCAGAGCTGAGATATCGAAGGTCAAAATTTGGACCTGAAAAAAAAACATAAGGGGTAACACTGTCGTTTTCTTTTTTGGCCGAAATTTTGACCCCCTCCGATCTTCTTGAAACTCTGGATTCTGAAAGAGGGCCACGAGACTTCGACCAGCGCGCAAAAATGGAGGCTCTAGACCCTTCCAGAGCCGAGATATCGAAGGTCAAAATTTGGACCTGAAAAAAAAAACATAAGGGGTAACACTGTCATTTTTTTTTTTTGGCCGAAATTTTGACCTCCTCCAATCTTCTTGAAACTCTGGATTCTGACAGAGGGCCACGAGACTTCGACCAGCGCGCAAAAATGGAGGCTCTAGACCCTTCCAGAGCCGAGATATCGAAGGTCAAAATTTGGACCTGAAAAAAAAACATAAGGGGTAACACTGACATTTTTTTTTGGCCGAAATTTTGACCCCCTCTGATCTTCTTGAAACTCTGGATCCTGACAGAGGGCCACGAGACTTCGACCAGCGCGCAAAAATGGAGGCTCTAGACCCTTCCAGAGCCGAGATATCGAAGGTCAAAATTTGGACCTGAAAAAAAAAACATAAGGGGTAACACTGTCATTTTTTTTTGGCCGAAATTTTGACCCCCTCAGATCTTCTTGAAACTCTGGATTCTGACAGAGGGCCACGAGACTTCGACCAGCGCGCAAAAATGGAGGCTCTAGACCCTTCCAGAGCCGAGATATCGAAGGCCAAAATTTGGACCTGAAAAAAAAACATAAGGGGTAACACTGTCATTTTTTTTTTGGCCGAAATTTTGACCTCCTCCAATCTTCTTGAAACTCTGGATTCTGACAGAGGGCCACGAGACTTCGACCAGCGCGCAAAAATGGAGGCTCTAGACCCTTCCAGAGCCGAGATATCGAAGGTCAAAATTTGGACCTGAAAAAAAAACATAAGGGGTAACACTGTCATTTTTTTTTTTGGCCGAAATTTTGACCCCCTCCGATCTTCTTGAAACTCTGGATTCTGACAGAGGGCCACGAGACTTCGACCAGCGCGCAAAAATGGAGGCTCTAGACCCTTCCAGAGCCGAGATATCGAAGGTCAAAATTTGGACCTGAAAAAAAAAACATAAGGGGTAACACTGTCATTTTTTTTTTGGCCGAAATTTTGACCCCCTCAGATCTTCTTGAAACTCTGGATTCTGACAGAGGGCCACGAGACTTCGACCAGCGCGCAAAAATGGAGGCTCTAGACCCTTCCAGAGCCGAGATATCGAAGGTCAAAATTTGGACCTGAAAAAAAAACATAAGGGGTAACACTGTCATTTTTTTTTTTTGGCCGAAATTTTGACCCCCTCCGATCATCTTGAAACTCTGGATTCTGACAGAGGGCCACGAGACTTCGACCAGCGCACAAAAATGGAGGCTCTAGACCCTTCCAGAGCCGAGATATCGAAGGTCAAAATTTGGACCTGAAAAAAAAAAACATAAGGGGAAACACTGTCATTTTTTTTTTGGCCGAAATTTTTACCCCCTCCGATCTTCTTGAAACTCTGGATTCTGACAGAGGGCCACGAGACTTCGACCAGCGCGCAAAAATGGAGGCTCTAGACCCTTCCAGAGCCGAGATATCGAAGGTCAAAATTTGGACCTGAAAAAAAACATAAGGGGTAACACTGTCATTTTTTTTTTGGCCGAAATTTTGACCTCCTCCGATCTTCTTGAAACTCTGGATTCTGACAGAGGGCCACGAGACTTCGACCAGCGCGCAAAAATGGAGGCTCTAGACCCTTCCAGAGCCGAGATATCGAAGGTCAAAATTTGGACCTGAAAAAAAAACATAAGGGGTAACACTGTCATTTTTTTTTTTGGCCGAAATTTTGACCCCCTCCGATCTTCTTGAAACTCTGGATTCTGACAGAGGGCTACGAGACTTCGACCAGCGCGCAAAAATGGAGGCTCTAGACCCTTCCAGAGCCGAGATATGGAAGGTCAAAATTTGGACCTGAAAAAAAACATAAGGGGTAACACTGTCATTTTTTTTTTTTTGGCCGAAATTTTGACCCCCTCCGATCTTTTTGAAACTCTGGATTCTGACAGAGGGCCACGAGACTTCGACCAGCGCGCAAAAATGGAGGCTCTAGACCCTTCCAGAGCCGAGATATCGAAGGTCAAAATTTGGACCTGAATAAAAAACATAAGGGGTAACACTGTCATTTTTTTTTTTTGGCCGAAATTTTGACCTCCTCCGATCTTCTTGAAACTCTGGATTCTGACAGAGGGCCACGAGACTTTGACCAGCGCACAAAAATGGAGGCTCTAGACCCTTCCAGAGCTGAGATATCGAAGGTCAAAATTTGGACCTGAAAAAAAAACATAAGGGGTAACACTGTCATTTTTTTTTTTTGGCCGAAATTTTGACCCCCTCCGATCTTCTTGAAACTCTGGATTCTGACAGAGGGCCACGAGACTTCGACCAGCGCGCAAAAATGGAGACTCTAGACCCTTCCAGAGCTGAGATATCGAAGGTCAAAATTTGGACCTGAAAAAAAAACATAAGGGGTAACACTGTCGTTTTTTTTTTTTGGCCGAAATTTTGACCCCCTCCGATCTTCTTGAAACTCTGGATTCTGACAGAGGGCCACGAGACATCGACCAGCGCGCAAAAATGGAGGCTCTAGACCCTTCCAGAGCCGAGATATCGAAGGTCAAAATTTGGACCTGAAAAAAAAACATAAGGGGTAACACTGTCATTTTTTTTTTTTTTTGGCCGAAATTTTGACCCCCTCCGATCTTCTTGAATCTCTGGATTCTGACAGAGGGCCACGAGACTTCGACCAGCGCGCAAAAATGGAGGCTCTAGACCCTTCCAGAGCCGAGATATCGAAGGTCAAAATTTGGACCTGAAAAAAAAACATAAGGGGTAACACTGTCATTTTTTTTTTGGCCGAAATTTTGACCCCCTCCGATCTTCTTGAAACTCTGGATTCTGACAGAGGGCCACGAGACTTCGACCAGCGCGCAAAAATGAAGGCTCTAGACCCTTCCAGAGCCGAGATATCGAAGGCCAAAATTTGGACCTGAAAAAAAAACATAAGGGGTAACACTGTCATTTTTTTTTGGCCGAAATTTTGACCTCCTCCGATCTTCTTGAAACTCTGGATTCTGACAGAGGGCCACGAGACTTCGACCAGCGCGCAAAAATGGAGGCTCTAGACCCTTCCAGAGCCGAGATATCGAAGGTCAAAATTTGGACCTGAAAAAAAAACATAAGGGGTAACACTGTCATTTTTTTTTTTGGCCGAAATTTTGACCTCCTCCGATCTTCTTGAAACTCTGGATTCTGACAGAGGGCCACGAGACTTCGACCAGCGCGCAAAAATGGAGGCTCTAGACCCTTCCAGAGCCGAGATATCGAAGGCCAAAATTTGGACCTGAAAAAAAAACATAAGGGGTAACACTGTCATTTTTTTTTTGGCCGAAATTTTGACCTCCTCCGATCTTCTTGAAACTCTGGATTCTGACAGAGGGCCACGAGACTTTGATCAGCGCACAAAAATGGAGGCTCTAGACCCTTCCAGAGCTGAGATATCGAAGGTCAAAATTTGGACCTGAAAAAAAAAACATAAGGGGTAACACTGGCATTTTTTTTTTTGGCCGAAATTTTGACCCCCTCCGATCTTCTTGAAACTCTGGATTCTGACAGAGGGCCACGAGACTTCGACCAGCGCACAAAAATGGAGGCTCTAGACCCTTCCTGAGCCGAGATATCGAAGGCCAAAATTTGGACCTGAAAAAAAAACATAAGGGGTAACACTGTCATTTTTTTTTTTGGCCGAAATTTTGACCCCCTCCGATCTTCTTGAAACTCTGGATTCTGACAGAGGGCTACGAGACTTCGACCAGCGCGCAAAAATGGAGACTCTAGACCCTTCCAGAGCCGAGATATCGAAGGCCAAAATTTGGACCTGAAAAAAAAACATAAGGGGTAACACTGTCATTTTTTTTTTTGGCCGAAATTTTGACCCCCTCCGATCTTTTTGAAACTCTGGATTCTGATAGAGGGCCACGAGACTTCGACCAGCGCGCAAAAATGGAGGCTCTAGACCCTTCCAGAGCCGAGATATCGAAGGTCAAAATTTGGACCTGAAAAAAAAAACATAAGGGGTAACACTGTCATTTTTTTTTTTGGCCGAAATTTTGACCTCCTCCGATCTTCTTGAAACTCTGGATTCTGACAGAGGGCCACGAGACTTTGACCAGCACACAAAAATGGAGGCTCTAGACCCTTCCAGAGCTGAGATATCGAAGGTCAAAATTTGGACCTGAAAAAAAAACATAAGGGGTAACACTGTCATTTTTTTTTTTTTTTGGCCGAAATTTTGACCCCCTTCGATCTTCTTGAAACTCTGGATTCTGACAGAGGGCCACGAGACTTCGACCAGCGCGCAAAAATGGAGGCTCTAGACCCTTCCAGAGCCGAGATATCGAAGGTCAAAATTTGGACCTGAAAAAAAAACATAAGGGGTAACACTGTCATTTTTTTTTTTGGCCGAAATTTTGACCCCCTCCGATCTTTTTGAAACTCTGGATTCTGACAGAGGGCCACGAGACTTCGACCAGCGCGCAAAACTGGAGGCTCTAGACCCTTCCAGAGCCGAGATATCGAAGGCCAAAATTTGGACCTGAAAAAAAAACATAAGGGGTAACACTGTCATTTTTTTTTTTTTGGCCGAAATTTTGACCTCCTCCGATCTTCTTGAAACTCTGGATTCTGACAGAGGGCCACGAGACTTTGACCAGCGCACAAAAATGGAGGCTCTAGACCCTTCCAGAGCTGAGATATCGAAGGTCAAAATTTGGACCTGAAAAAAAAAACATAAGGGGTAACACTGGCATTTTTTTTTTTGGCCGAAATTTTGACCCCCTCCGATCTTCTTGAAACTCTGGATTCTGACAGAGGGCTACGAGACTTCGACCAGCGCGCAAAAATGGAGGCTCTAGACCCTTCCAGAGCCGAGATATGGAAGGTCAAAATTTGGACCTGAAAAAAAACATAAGGGGTAACACTGTCATTTTTTTTTTTGGCCGAAATTTTGACCCCCTCCGATCTTTTTGAAACTCTGGATTCTGACAGAGGGCCACGAGACTTCGACCAGCGCGCAAAAATGGAGGCTCTAGACCCTTCCAGAGCCGAGATATCGAAGGTCAAAATTTGGACCTGAAAAAAAAAACATAAGGGGTAACACTGTCATTTTTTTTTTTTGGCCGAAATTTTGACCTCCTCCGATCTTCTTGAAACTCTGGATTCTGACAGAGGGCCACGAGACTTTGACCAGCGCACAAAAATGGAGGCTCTAGACCCTTCCAGAGCTGAGATATCGAAGGTCAAAATTTGGACCTGAAAAAAAAACATAAGGGGTAACACTGTCATTTTTTTTTTTGGCCGAAATTTTGACCCCCTCCGATCTTCTTGAAACTCTGGATTCTGACAGAGGACCACGAGACTTCGACCAGCGCGCAAAAATGGAGACTCTAGACCCTTCCAGAGCTGAGATATCGAAGGTCAAAATTTGGACCTGAAAAAAAAACATAAGGGGTAACACTGTCGTTTTTTTTTTTGGCCGAAATTTTGACCCCCTCCGATCTTCTTGAAACTCTGGATTCTGACAGAGGGCCACGAGACTTCGACCAGCGCGCAAAAATGGAGGCTCTAGACCCTTCCAGATCCGAGATATCGAAGGTCAAAATTTGGACCTGAAAAAAAAACATAAGGGGTAACACTGTCATTTTTTTTTTTGGCCGAAATTTTGACCCCCTCCGATCTTCTTGAAACTCTGGATTCTGACAGAGGGCCACGAGACTTCGACCAGCGCGCAAAAATGGAGGCTCTAGACCCTTCCAGAGCCGAGATATCGAAGGTCAAAATTTGGACCTGAAAAAAAAAACATAAGGGGTAACACTGTCATTTTTTTTTGGCCGAAATTTTGACCCCCTCCGATCTTCTTGAAACTCTGGATTCTGACAGAGGGCCACGAGACTTCGACCAGCGCGCAAAAATGAAGGCTCTAGACCCTTCCAGAGCCGAGATATCGAAGGCCAAAATTTGGACCTGAAAAAAAAACATAAGGGGTAACACTGTCATTTTTTTTTTGGCCGAAATTTTGACCTCCTCCGATCTCCTTGAAACTCTGGATTCTGACAGAGGGCCACGAGACTTCGACCAGCGCGCAAAAATGGAGGCTCTAGACCCTTCCAGAGCCGAGATATCGAAGGTCAAAATTTGGACCTGAAAAAAAAACATAAGGGTTAACACTGTCATTTTTTTTTTGGCCGAAATTTTGACCTCCTCCGATCTTCTTGAAACTCTGGATTCTGACAGAGGGCCACGAGACTTCGACCAGCGCGCAAAAATGGAGGCTCTAGACCCTTCCAGAGCCGAGATATCGAAGGCCAAAATTTGGACCTGAAAAAAAAACATAAGGGGTAACACTGTCATTTTTTTTTTGGCCGAAATTTTGACCTCCTCCGATCTTCTTGAAACTCTGGATTCTGACAGAGGGCCACGAGACTTTGACCAGCGCACAAAAATGGAGGCTCTAGACCCTTCCAGAGCTGAGATATCGAAGGTCAAAATTTGGACCTGAAAAAAAAACATAAGGGGTAACACTGGCATTTTTTTTTTTGGCCGAAATTTTGACCCCCTCCGATCTTCTTGAAACTCTGGATTCTGACAGAGGGCCACGAGACTTCGACCAGCGCACAAAAATGGAGGCTCTAGACCCTTCCTGAGCCGAGATATCGAAGGCCAAAATTTGGACCTGAAAAAAAAACATAAGGGGTAACACTGTCATTTTTTTTTTTTTGGCCGAAATTTTGACCCCCTCCGATCTTCTTGAAACTCTGGATTCTGACAGAGGGCTACGAGACTTCGACCAGCGCGCAAAAATGGAGACTCTAGACCCTTCCAGAGCCGAGATATCGAAGGCCAAAATTTGGACCTGAAAAAAAAACATAAGGGGTAACACTGTCATTTTTTTTTTTTGGCCGAAATTTTGACCTCCTCCGATCTTCTTGAAACTCTGGATTCTGACAGAGGGCCACGAGACTTCGACCAGCGCGCAAAAATGGAGGCTCTAGACCCTTCCAGAGCCGAGATATGGAAGGTCAAAATTTGGACCTGAAAAAAAAACATAAGGGGTAACACTGTCATTTTTTTTTTGGCCGAAATTTTGACCCCCTCCGATCTTTTTGAAACTCTGGATTCTGACAGAGGGCCACGAGACTTCGACCAGCGCGCAAAAATGGAGGCTCTAGACCCTTCCAGAGCCAAGATATCGAAGGTCAAAATTTGGACCTGAAAAAAAAAACATAAGGGGTAACACTGTCATTTTTTTTTTGGCCGAAATTTTGACCTCCTCCGATCTTCTTGAAACTCTGGATTCTGACAGAGGGCCACGAGACTTTGACCAGCGCACAAAAATGGAGGCTCTAGACCCTTCCAGAGCTGAGATATCGAAGGTCAAAATTTGGACCTGAAAAAAAAACATAAGGGGTAACACTGTCATTTTTTTTTTTTGGCCGAAATTTTGACCCCCTCTGATCTTCTTGAAACTCTGGATTCTGACAGAGGGCCACGAGACTTCGACCAGCGCGCAAAAATGGAGGCTCTAGACCCTTCCAGAGCCGAGATATCGAAGGTCAAAATTTGGACCTGAAAAAAAAAACATAAGGGGTAACACTGTCATTTTTTTTTTGGCCGAAATTTTGACCCCCTCCGATCTTTTTGAAACTCTGGATTCTGACAGAGGGCCACGAGACTTCGACCAGCGCGCAAAACTGGAGGCTCTAGACCCTTCCAGAGCTGAGATATCGAAGGTCAAAATTTGGACCTGAAAAAAAAAACATAAGGGGTAACACTGTCGTTTTTTTTTTTTTTGGCCGAAATTTTGACCCTCTCCGATCTTCTTGAAACTCTGGATTCTGACAGAGGGCCACGAGACTTCGACCAGCGCGCAAAAATGGAGGCTCTAGACCCTTCCAGACCCGAGATATCGAAGGTCAAAATTTGGACCCGAAAAAAAAAAAACATAAGGGGTAACACTGTCATTTTTTTTTGGCCGAAATTTTGACCTCCTCCAATCTTCTTGAAACTCTGGATTCTGACAGAGGGCCACGAGACTTCGACCAGCGCGCAAAAATGGAGGCTCTAGACCATTCCAGAGCCGAGATATCGAAGGTCAAAATTTGGACCTGAAAAAAAAAACATAAGGGGTAACACTGTCATTTTTTTTTTGGCCGAAATTTTGACCCCCTCCGATCTTTTTGAAACTCTGGACTCTGATAGAGGGCCAAGAGACTTCGACCAGCGCGCAAAAATGGAGGCTCTAGACCCTTCCAGAGCTGAGATATCGAAGGTCAAAATTTGGACCTGAAAAAAATACATAAGGGGTAACACTGTCGTTTTTTTTTTTTTGGCCGAAATTTTGACCCCCTCCGATCTTCTTGAAACTCTGGATTCTGACAGAGGGCCACGAGACTTCGACCAGCGCGCAAAAATGGAGGCTCTAGACCCTTCCAGAGCCGAGATATCGAAGGTCAAAATTTGGACCTGAAAAAAAAACATAAGGGGTAACACTGTAATTTTTTTTTTTGGCCGAAATTTTGACCCCCTCCGATCTTCTTGAAACTCTGGATTCTGACAGAGGGCCACGAGACTTCGACCAGCGCGCAAAAATGGAGGCTCTAGACCCTTCCAGAACCGAGATATCGAAGTTCAAAATTTGGACCTGAAAAAAAAACTTAAGGGGTAACACTGTCATTTTTTTTTTTGGCCGAAATTTTGACCCCCTCCGATCTTCTTGAAACTCTGGATTCTGACAGAGGGCCACGAGACTTCGACCAGCGCGCAAAAATGGAGGCTCTAGACCCTTCCAGAGCTGAGATATCGAAGGTCAAAATTTGGACCTGAAAAAAAAAACATAAGGGGTAACACTGTCGTTTTCTTTTTTGGCCGAAATTTTGACCCCCTCCGATCTTCTTGAAACTCTGGATTCTGAAAGAGGGCCACGAGACTTCGACCAGCGCGCAAAAATGGAGGCTCTAGACCCTTCCAGAGCCGAGATATCGAAGGTCAAAATTTGGACCTGAAAAAAAAAACATAAGGGGTAACACTGTCATTTTTTTTTTTGGCCGAAATTT
Organism: Cyprinella venusta; assembly: GCA_038021265.1. Lineage (NCBI taxonomy): Eukaryota > Metazoa > Chordata > Actinopteri > Cypriniformes > Leuciscidae > Cyprinella > Cyprinella venusta. The sequence continues at coordinate 42,320,162 of CM075863.1, forward strand.
TGACCTCCTCCAATCTTCTTGAAACTCTGGATTCTGACAGAGGGCCACGAGACTTCGACCAGCGCGCAAAAATGGAGGCTCTAGACCCTTCCAGAGCCGAGATATCGAAGGTCAAAATTTGGACCTGAAAAAAAAACATAAGGGGTAACACTGACATTTTTTTTTGGCCGAAATTTTGACCCCCTCTGATCTTCTTGAAACTCTGGATCCTGACAGAGGGCCACGAGACTTCGACCAGCGCGCAAAAATGGAGGCTCTAGACCCTTCCAGAGCCGAGATATCGAAGGTCAAAATTTGGACCTGAAAAAAAAAACATAAGGGGTAACACTGTCATTTTTTTTTGGCCGAAATTTTGACCCCCTCAGATCTTCTTGAAACTCTGGATTCTGACAGAGGGCCACGAGACTTCGACCAGCGCGCAAAAATGGAGGCTCTAGACCCTTCCAGAGCCGAGATATCGAAGGCCAAAATTTGGACCTGAAAAAAAAACATAAGGGGTAACACTGTCATTTTTTTTTGGCCGAAATTTTGACCTCCTCCAATCTTCTTGAAACTCTGGATTCTGACAGAGGGCCACGAGACTTCGACCAGCGCGCAAAAATGGAGGCTCTAGACCCTTCCAGAGCCGAGATATCGAAGGTCAAAATTTGGACCTGAAAAAAAAACATAAGGGGTAACACTGTCATTTTTTTTTTTGGCCGAAATTTTGACCCCCTCCGATCTTCTTGAAACTCTGGATTCTGACAGAGGGCCACGAGACTTCGACCAGCGCGCAAAAATGGAGGCTCTAGACCCTTCCAGAGCCGAGATATCGAAGGTCAAAATTTGGACCTGAAAAAAAAAACATAAGGGGTAACACTGTCATTTTTTTTTTGGCCGAAATTTTGACCCCCTCAGATCTTCTTGAAACTCTGGATTCTGACAGAGGGCCACGAGACTTCGACCAGCGCACAAAAATGGAGGCTCTAGACCCTTCCAGAGCCGAGATATCGAAGGTCAAAATTTGGACCTGAAAAAAAAACATAAGGGGTAACACTGTCATTTTTTTTTTTTTTGGCCGAAATTTTGACCCCCACCGATCATCTTGAAACTCTGGATTCTGACAGAGGGCCACGAGACTTCGACCAGCGCACAAAAATGGAGGCTCTAGACCCTTCCAGAGCCGAGATATCGAAGGTCAAAATTTGGACCTGAAAAAAAAAACATAAGGGGAAACACTGTCATTTTTTTTTTGGCCGAAATTTTGACCCCCTCCGATCTTCTTGAAACTCTGGATTCTGACAGAGGGCCACGAGACTTCGACCAGCGCGCAAAAATGGAGGCTCTAGACCCTTCCAGAGCCGAGATATCGAAGGTCAAAATTTGGACCTGAAAAAAAACATAAGGGGTAACACTGTCATTTTTTTTTTTGGCCGAAATTTTGACCTCCTCCGATCTTCTTGAAACTCTGGATTCTGACAGAGGGCCACGAGACTTCGACCAGCGCGCAAAAATGGAGGCTCTAGACCCTTCCAGAGCTGAGATATCGAAGGTCAAAATTTGGACCTGAAAAAAAAACATAAGGGGTAACACTGTCATTTTTTTTTTTTGGCCGAAATTTTGACCCCCTCCGATCTTCTTGAAACTCTGGATTCTGACAGAGGGCCACGAGACTTCGACCAGCGCGCAAAAATGGAGACTCTAGACCCTTCCAGAGCTGAGATATCGAAGGTCAAAATTTGGACCTGAAAAAAAAACATAAGGGGTAACACTGTCGTTTTTTTTTTTTTGGCCGAAATTTTGACCCCCTCCGATCTTCTTGAAACTCTGGATTCTGACAGAGGGCCACGAGACATCGACCAGCGCGCAAAAATGGAGGCTCTAGACCCTTCCAGAGCCGAGATATCGAAGGTCAAAATTTGGACCTGAAAAAAAAACATAAGGGGTAACACTGTCATTTTTTTTTTTTTGGCCGAAATTTTGACCCCCTCCGATCTTCTTGAAACTCTGGATTCTGACAGAGGGCCACGAGACTTCGACCAGCGCGCAAAAATGGAGGCTCTAGACCCTTCCAGAGCCGAGATATCGAAGGTCAAAATTTGGACCTGAAAAAAAAACATAAGGGGTAACACTGTCATTTTTTTTTGGCCGAAATTTTGACCCCCTCCGATCTTCTTGAAACTCTGGATTCTGACAGAGGGCCACGAGACTTCGACCAGCGCGCAAAAATGAAGGCTCTAGACCCTTCCAGAGCCGAGATATCGAAGGCCAAAATTTGGACCTGAAAAAAAAACATAAGGGGTAACACTGTCATTTTTTTTTGGCCGAAATTTTGACCTCCTCCGATCTTCTTGAAACTCTGGATTCTGACAGAGGGCCACGAGACTTCGACCAGCGCGCAAAAATGGAGGCTCTAGACCCTTCCAGAGCCGAGATATCGAAGGTCAAAATTTGGACCTGAAAAAAAAACATAAGGGGTAACACTGTCATTTTTTTTTTTGGCCGAAATTTTGACCTCCTCCGATCTTCTTGAAACTCTGGATTCTGACAGAGGGCCACGAGACTTCGACCAGCGCGCAAAAATGGAGGCTCTAGACCCTTCCAGAGCCGAGATATCGAAGGCCAAAATTTGGACCTGAAAAAAAAACATAAGGGGTAACACTGTCATTTTTTTTTTGGCCGAAATTTTGACCTCCTCCGATCTTCTTGAAACTCTGGATTCTGACAGAGGGCCACGAGACTTTGATCAGCGCACAAAAATGGAGGCTCTAGACCCTTCCAGAGCTGAGATATCGAAGGTCAAAATTTGGACCTGAAAAAAAAAACATAAGGGGTAACACTGGCATTTTTTTTTTTGGCCGAAATTTTGACCCCCTCCGATCTTCTTGAAACTCTGGATTCTGACAGAGGGCCACGAGACTTCGACCAGCGCACAAAAATGGAGGCTCTAGACCCTTCCTGAGCCGAGATATCGAAGGCCAAAATTTGGACCTGAAAAAAAAACATAAGGGGTAACACTGTCATTTTTTTTTTTGGCCGAAATTTTGACCCCCTCCGATCTTCTTGAAACTCTGGATTCTGACAGAGGGCTACGAGACTTCGACCAGCGCGCAAAAATGGAGACTCTAGACCCTTCCAGAGCCGAGATATCGAAGGCCAACATTTGGACCTGAAAAAAAAACATAAGGGGTAACACTGTCATTTTTTTTTTTGGCCGAAATTTTGACCTCCTCCGATCTTCTTGAAACTCTGGATTCTGACAGAGGGCCACGAGACTTCGACCAGCGCGCAAAAATGGAGGCTCTAGACCCTTCCAGAGCCGAGATATGGAAGGTCAAAATTTGGACCTGAAAAAAAAACATAAGGGGTAACACTGTCATTTTTTTTTTGGCCGAAATTTTGACCCCCTCCGATCTTTTTGAAACTCTGGATTCTGACAGAGGGCCACGAGACTTCGACCAGCGCGCAAAAATGGAGGCTCTAGACCCTTCCAGAGCCAAGATATCGAAGGTCAAAATTTGGACCTGAAAAAAAAAACATAAGGGGTAACACTGTCATTTTTTTTTGGCCGAAATTTTGACCTCCTCCGATCTTCTTGAAACTCTGGATTCTGACAGAGGGCTACGAGACTTTGACCAGCGCACAAAAATGGAGGCTCTAGACCCTTCCAGAGCTGAGATATCGAAGGTCAAAATTTGGACCTGAAAAAAAAACATAAGGGGTAACACTGTCATTTTTTTTTTTTTGGCCGAAATTTTGACCCCCTCTGATCTTCTTGAAACTCTGGATTCTGACAGAGGGCCACGAGACTTCGACCAGCGCGCAAAAATTGAGGCTCTAGACCCTTCCAGAGCCGAGATATCGAAGGTCAAAATTTGGACCTGAAAAAAAAAACATAAGGGGTAACACTGTCATTTTTTTTTTTGGCCGAAATTTTGACCCCCTCAGATCTTCTTGAAACTCTGTATTCTGACAGAGGGCCACGAGACTTAGACCAGCGCGCAAAAATGGAGGCTCTAGACCCTTCCAGAGCCGAGATATCGAAGGCCAAAATTTGGACCTGAAAAAAAAACATAAGGGGTAACACTGTCATTTTTTTTTTTGGCCGAAATTTTGACCTCCTCCGATCTTCTTGAAACTCTGGATTCTGACAGAGGGCCACGAGACTTCGACCAGCGCGCAAAAATGGAGGCTCTAGACCCTTCCAGAGCCGAGATATCGAAGGTCAAAATTTGGACCTGAAAAAAAAAAATAAGGGGTAACACTGTCATTTTTTTTTTTTGGCCGAAATTTTGACCCCCTCCGATCTTTTTGAAACTCTGGATTCTGACAGAGGGCCACGAGACTTCGACCAGCGCGCAAAACTGGAGGCTCTAGACCCTTTCAGAGCCGAGATATCGAAGGCCAAAATTTGGACCTGAAAAAAAAACATAAGGGGTAACACTGGCATTTTTTTTTTTGGCCGAAATTTTGACCCCCTCCGATCTTCTTGAAACTCTGGATTCTGACAGAGGGCCACGAGACTTCGACCAGCGCACAAAAATGGAGGCTCTAGACCCTTCCAGAGCCGAGATATCGAAGGCCAAAATTTGGACCTGAAAAAAAAACATAAGGGGTAACACTGTCATTTTTTTTTTTTGGCCGAAATTTTGACCCCCACCGATCTTCTTGAAACTCTGGATTCTGATAGAGGGCCACGAGACTTCGACCAGCGCGCAAAAATGGAGGCTCTAGACCCTTCCAGAGCCGAGATATCGAAGGTCAAAATTTGGACCTGAAAAAAAAAACATAAGGGGTAACACTGTCATTTTTTTTTTTGGCCGAAATTTTGACCTCCTCCGATCTTCTTGAAACTCTGGATTCTGACAGAGGGCCACGAGACTTTGACCAGCACACAAAAATGGAGGCTCTAGACCCTTCCAGAGCTGAGATATCGAAGGTCAAAATTTGGACCTGAAAAAAAAACATAAGGGGTAACACTGTCATTTTTTTTTTTTTTTTGGCCGAAATTTTGACCCCCTTCGATCTTCTTGAAACTCTGGATTCTGACAGAGGGCCACGAGACTTCGACCAGCGCGCAAAAATGGAGGCTCTAGACCCTTCCAGAGCCGAGATATCGAAGGTCAAAATTTGGACCTGAAAAAAAACATAAGGGGTAACACTGTCATTTTTTTTTTGGCCGAAATTTTGACCCCCTCCGATCTTTTTGAAACTCTGGATTCTGACAGAGGGCCACGAGACTTCGACCAGCGCGCAAAACTGGAGGCTCTAGACCCTTCCAGAGCCGAGATATCGAAGGCCAAAATTTGGACCTGAAAAAAAAACATAAGGGGTAACACTGTCATTTTTTTTTTTGGCCGAAATTTTGACCTCCTCCGATCTTCTTGAAACTCTGGATTCTGACAGAGGGCCACGAGACTTTGACCAGCGCACAAAAATGGAGGCTCTAGACCCTTCCAGAGCTGAGATATCGAAGGTCAAAATTTGGACCTGAAAAAAAAAACATAAGGGGTAACACTGGCATTTTTTTTTTTGGCCGAAATTTTGACCCCCTCCGATCTTCTTGAAACTCTGGATTCTGACAGAGGGCTACGAGACTTCGACCAGCGCGCAAAAATGGAGGCTCTAGACCCTTCCAGAGCCGAGATATGGAAGGTCAAAATTTGGACCTGAAAAAAAACATAAGGGGTAACACTGTCATTTTTTTTTTGGCCGAAATTTTGACCCCCTCCGATCTTTTTGAAACTCTGGATTCTGACAGAGGGCCACGAGACTTCGACCAGCGCGCAAAAATGGAGGCTCTAGACCCTTCCAGAGCCGAGATATCGAAGGTCAAAATTTGGACCTGAAAAAAAAAAACATAAGGGGTAACACTGTCATTTTTTTTTTTGGCCGAAATTTTGACCTCCTCCGATCTTCTTGAAACTCTGGATTCTGACAGAGGGCCACGAGACTTTGACCAGCGCACAAAAATGGAGGCTCTAGACCCTTCCAGAGCTGAGATATCGAAGGTCAAAATTTGGACCTGAAAAAAAAACATAAGGGGTAACACTGTCATTTTTTTTTTTTGGCCGAAATTTTGACCCCCTCCGATCTTCTTGAAACTCTGGATTCTGACAGAGGACCACGAGACTTCGACCAGCGCGCAAAAATGGAGACTCTAGACCCTTCCAGAGCTGAGATATCGAAGGTCAAAATTTGGACCTGAAAAAAAAACATAAGGGGTAACACTGTCGTTTTTTTTTTTTTTGGCCGAAATTTTGACCCCCTCCGATCTTCTTGAAACTCTGGATTCTGACAGAGGGCCACGAGACTTCGACCAGCGCGCAAAAATGGAGGCTCTAGACCCTTCCAGATCCGAGATATCGAAGGTCAAAATTTGGACCTGAAAAAAAAAACATAAGGGGTAACACTGTCATTTTTTTTTTGGGCCGAAATTTTGACCCCCTCCGATCTTCTTGAAACTCTGGATTCTGACAGAGGGCCACGAGACTTCGACCAGCGCGCAAAAATGGAGGCTCTAGACCCTTCCAGAGCCGAGATATCGAAGGTCAAAATTTGGACCTGAAAAAAAAAACATAAGGGGTAACACTGTCATTTTTTTTTGGCCGAAATTTTGACCCCCTCCGATCTTCTTGAAACTCTGGATTCTGACAGAGGGCCACGAGACTTCGACCAGCGCGCAAAAATGAAGGCTCTAGACCCTTCCAGAGCCGAGATATCGAAGGCCAAAATTTGGACCTGAAAAAAAAACATAAGGGGTAACACTGTCATTTTTTTTTTGGCCGAAATTTTGACCTCCTCCGATCTTCTTGAAACTCTGGATTCTGACAGAGGGCCACGAGACTTCGACCAGCGCGCAAAAATGGAGGCTCTAGACCCTTCCAGAGCCGAGATATCGAAGGTCAAAATTTGGACCTGAAAAAAAAACATAAGGGGTAACACTGTCATTTTTTTTTTTGGCCGAAATTTTGACCTCCTCCGATCTTCTTGAAACTCTGGATTCTGACAGAGGGCCACGAGACTTCGACCAGCGCGCAAAAATGGAGGCTCTAGACCCTTCCAGAGCCGAGATATCGAAGGCCAAAATTTGGACCTGAAAAAAAAACATAAGGGGTAACACTGTCATTTTTTTTTTGGCCGAAATTTTGACCTCCTCCGATCTTCTTGAAACTCTGGATTCTGACAGAGGGCCACGAGACTTTGACCAGCGCACAAAAATGGAGGCTCTAGACCCTTCCAGAGCTGAGATATCGAAGGTCAAAATTTGGACCTGAAAAAAAAAACATAAGGGGTAACACTGGCATTTTTTTTTTTGGCCGAAATTTTGACCCCCTCCGATCTTCTTGAAACTCTGGATTCTGACAGAGGGCCACGAGACTTCGACCAGCGCACAAAAATGGAGGCTCTAGACCCTTCCTGAGCCGAGATATCGAAGGCCAAAATTTGGACCTGAAAAAAAAACATAAGGGGTAACACTGTCATTTTTTTTTTTTTGGCCGAAATTTTGACCCCCTCCGATCTTCTTGAAACTCTGGATTCTGACAGAGGGCTACGAGACTTCGACCAGCGCGCAAAAATGGAGACTCTAGACCCTTCCAGAGCCGAGATATCGAAGGCCAAAATTTGGACCTGAAAAAAAAACATAAGGGGTAACACTGTCATTTTTTTTTTTTGGCCGAAATTTTGACCTCCTCCGATCTTCTTGAAACTCTGGATTCTGACAGAGGGCCACGAGACTTCGACCAGCGCGCAAAAATGGAGGCTCTAGACCCTTCCAGAGCCGAGATATGGAAGGTCAAAATTTGGACCTGAAAAAAAAACATAAGGGGTAACACTGTCATTTTTTTTTTGGCCGAAATTTTGACCCCCTCCGATCTTTTTGAAACTCTGGATTCTGACAGAGGGCCACGAGACTTCGACCAGCGCGCAAAAATGGAGGCTCTAGACCCTTCCAGAGCCAAGATATCGAAGGTCAAAATTTGGACCTGAAAAAAAAACATAAGGGGTAACACTGTCATTTTTTTTTGGCCGAAATTTTGACCTCCTCCGATCTTCTTGAAACTCTGGAATCTGACAGAGGGCCACGAGACTTTGACCAGCGCACAAAAATGGAGGCTCTAGACCCTTCCAGAGCTGAGATATCGAAGGTCAAAATTTGGACCTGAAAAAAAAACATAAGGGGTAACACTGTCATTTTTTTTTTTTTGGCCGAAATTTTGACCCCCTCTGATCTTCTTGAAACTCTGGATTCTGACAGAGGGCCACGAGACTTCGACCAGCGCGCAAAAATGGAGGCTCTAGACCCTTCCAGAGCCGAGATATCGAAGGTCAAAATTTGGACCTGAAAAAAAAAACATAAGGGGTAACACTGTCATTTTTTTTTTTTGGCCGAAATTTTGACCCCCTCCGATCTTTTTGAAACTCTGGATTCTGACACAGGGCCACGAGACTTCGACCAGCGCGCAAAACTGGAGGCTCTAGACCCTTCCAGAGCTGAGATATCGAAGGTCAAAATTTGGACCTGAAAAAAAAAACATAAGGGGTAACAATGTCGTTTTTTTTTTTTGGCCGAAATTTTGACCCTCTCCGATCTTCTTGAAACTCTGGATTCTGACAGAGGGCCACGAGACTTCGACCAGCGCGCAAAAATGGAGGCTCTAGACCCTTCCAGACCCGAGATATCGAAGGTCAAAATTTGGACCCGAAAAAAAAAAACATAAGGGGTAACACTGTCATTTTTTTTTTGGCCGAAATTTTGACCTCCTCCAATCTTCTTGAAACTCTGGATTCTGACAGAGGGCCACGAGACTTCGACCAGCGCGCAAAAATGGAGGCTCTAGACCATTCCAGAGCCGAGATATCGAAGGTCAAAATTTGGACCTGAAAAAAAAAAACATAAGGGGTAACACTGTCATTTTTTTTTTTGGCCGAAATTTTGACCCCCTCCGATCTTTTTGAAACTCTGGACTCTGATAGAGGGCCAAGAGACTTCGACCAGCGCGCAAAAATGGAGGCTCTAGACCCTTCCAGAGCTGAGATATCGAAGGTCAAAATTTGGACCTGAAAAAAAAACATAAGGGGTAACACTGTCGTTTTTTTTTTTTTGGCCGAAATTTTGACCCCCTCCGATCTTCTTGAAACTCTGGATTCTGACAGAGGGCCACGAGACTTCGACCAGCGCGCAAAAATGGAGGCTTTAGACCCTTCCAGAGCCGAGATATCGAAGGTCAAAATTTGGACCTGAAAAAAAAACATAAGGGGTAACACTGTAATTTTTTTTTTTGGCCGAAATTTTGACCCCCTCCGATCTTCTTGAAACTCTGGATTCTGACAGAGGGCCACGAGACTTCGACCAGCGCGCAAAAATGGAGGCTCTAGACCCTTCCAGAACCGAGATATCGAAGGTCAAAATTTGGACCTGAAAAAAAAAACTTAAGGGGTAACACTGTCATTTTTTTTTTTGGCCGAAATTTTGACCCCCTCCGATCTTCTTGAAACTCTGGATTCTGACAGAGGGCCACGAGACTTCGACCAGCGCGCAAAAATGGAGGCTCTAGACCCTTCCAGAGCTGAGATATCGAAGGTCAAAATTTGGACCTGAAAAAAAAACATAAGGGGTAACACTGTCGTTTTCTTTTTTGGCCGAAATTTTGACCCCCTCCGATCTTCTTGAAACTCTGGATTCTGAAAGAGGGCCACGAGACTTCGACCAGCGCGCAAAAATGGAGGCTCTAGACCCTTCCAGAGCCGAGATATCGAAGGTCAAAATTTGGACCTGAAAAAAAAAAACATAAGGGGTAACACTGTCATTTTTTTTTTTGGCCGAAATTTTGACCTCCTCCAATCTTCTTGAAACTCTGGATTCTGACAGAGGGCCACGAGACTTCGACCAGCGCGCAAAAATGGAGGCTCTAGACCCTTCCAGAGCCGAGATATCGAAGGTCAAAATTTGGACCTGAAAAAAAAACATAAGGGGTAACACTGACATTTTTTTTTGGCCGAAATTTTGACCCCCTCTGATCTTCTTGAAACTCTGGATCCTGACAGAGGGCCACGAGACTTCGACCAGCGCGCAAAAATGGAGGCTCTAGACCCTTCCAGAGCCGAGATATCGAAGGTCAAAATTTGGACCTGAAAAAAAAAACATAAGGGGTAACACTGTCATTTTTTTTTGGCCGAAATTTTGACCCCCTCCGATCTTCTTGAAACTCTGGATTCTGACAGAGGGCCACGAGACTTCGACCAGCGCGCAAAAATGGAGGCTCTAGACCCTTCCAGAGCCGAGATATCGAAGGCCAAAATTTGGACCTGAAAAAAAAACATAAGGGGTAACACTGTCATTTTTTTTTTGGCCGAAATTTTGACCTCCTCCAATCTTCTTGAAACTCTGGATTCTGACAGAGGGCCACGAGACTTCGACCAGCGCGCAAAAATGGAGGCTCTAGACCCTTCCAGAGCCGAGATATCGAAGGTCAAAATTTGGACCTGAAAAAAAAACATAAGGGGTAACACTGTCATTTTTTTTTTGGCCGAAATTTTGACCCCCTCCGATCTTCTTGAAACTCTGGATTCTGACAGAGGGCCACGAGACTTCGACCAGCGCGCAAAAATGGAGGCTCTAGACCCTTCCAGAGCCGAGATATCGAAGGTCAAAATTTGGACCTGAAAAAAAAAACATAAGGGGTAACACTGTCATTTTTTTTTTGGCCGAAATTTTGACCCCCTCAGATCTTCTTGAAACTCTGGATTCTGACAGAGGGCCACGAGACTTCGACCAGCGCGCAAAAATGGAGGCTCTAGACCCTTCCAGAGCCGAGATATCGAAGGTCAAAATTTGGACCTGAAAAAAAAAACATAAGGGGTAACACTGTCATTTTTTTTTTTTGGCCGAAATTTTGACCCCCACCGATCTTCTTGAAACTCTGGATTCTGACAGAGGGCCACGAGACTTCGACCAGCGCACAAAAATGGAGGCTCTAGACCCTTCCAGAGCCGAGATATCGAAAGTCAAAATTTGGACCTGAAAAAAAAAAACATAAGGGGAAACACTGTCATTTTTTTTTTGGCCGAAATTTTGACCCCCTCCGATCTTCTTGAAACTCTGGATTCTGACAGAGGGCCACGAGACTTCGACCAGCGCGCAAAAATGGAGGCTCTAGACCCTTCCAGAGCTGAGATATCGAAGGTCAAAATTTGGACCTGAAAAAAAAACATAAGGGGTAACACTGTCATTTTTTTTTTTTGGCCGAAATTTTGACCCCCTCCGATCTTCTTGAAACTCTGGATTCTGAAAGAGGGCCACGAGACTTCTACCAGCGCGCAAAAATGGAGGCTCTAGACCCTTCCAGAGCCGAGATATCGAAGGTCAAAATTTGGACCTGAAAAAAAAACATAAGGGGTAACACTGTCATTTTTTTTTTGGCCGAAATTTTGACCCCCTCCGATCTTCTTGAAACTCTGGATTCTGACAGAGGGCCACGAGACTTCGACCAGCGCGCAAAAATGGAGACTCTAGACCCTTCCAGAACCGAGATATCGAAGGTCAAAATTTGGACCCGAAAAAAAAACATAAGGGGTAACACTGTCATTTTTTTTTTTGGCCGAAATTTGGACCTCCTCCGATCTTCTTGAAACTCTGGATTCTGACAGAGGGCCACGAGACTTCGACCAGCGCGCAAAAATGGAGGCTCTAGACCCTTCCAGAGCCGAGATATCGAAGGTCAAAATTTGGACCTGAAAAAAAAACATAAGGGGTAACACTGTCATTTTTTTTTTGGCCGAAATTTTGACCCCCTCCGATCTTCTTGAAACTCTGGATTCTGAAAGAGGGCTACGAGACTTCGACCAGCGCGCAAAAATGGAGGCTCTAGACCCTTCCAGAGCTGAGATATCGAAGGTCAAAATTTGGACCTGAAAAAAAAACATAAGGGGTAACACTGTCGTTTTCTTTTTTGGCCGAAATTTTGACCCCCTCCGATCTTCTTGAAACTCTGGATTCTGAAAGAGGGCCACGAGACTTCGACCAGCGCGCAAAAATGGAGGCTCTAGACCCTTCCAGAGCCGAGATATCGAAGGTCAAAATTTGGACCTGAAAAAAAAACATAAGGGGTAACACTGTCATTTTTTTTTTTTGGCTGAAATTTTGACCCCCTCCGATCTTCTTGAAACTCTGGATTCTGACAGAGGGCCACGAGACTTCGACCAGCGCGCAAAAATGGAGGCTCTAGACCCTTCCAGAACCGAGATATCGAAGGTCAAAATTTGGACCCGAAAAAAAAACATAAGGGGTAACACTGTCATTTTTTTTTTTTTGGCCGAAATTTTGACCCCCTCCGATCTTCTTGAAACTCTGGATTCTGACAGAGGGCCACAAGACTTCGACCAGCGCGCAAAAATGGAGGCTCTAGACCCTTCCAGAACCGAGATATCGAAGGTCAAAATTTGGACCCCAAAAAAAAACATAAGGGGTAACACTGTCATTTTTTTTTTGGCCGAAATTTTGACCCCCTCCGATCTTCTTGAAACTCTGGATTCTGACAGAGGGCCACGAGACTTCGACCAGCGCGCAAAAATGGAGGCTCTAGACCATTCCAGAGCCGAGATATCGAAGGTCAAAATTTGGACCTGAAAAAAAAAAACATAAGGGGTAACACTGTCATTTTTTTTTTGGCCGAAATTTTGACCCCCTCCGATCTTTTTGAAACTCTGGACTCTGATAGAGGGCCAAGAGACTTCGACCAGCGCGCAAAAATGGAGGCTCTAGACCCTTCCAGAGCTGAGATATCGAAGGTCAAAATTTGGACCTGAAAAAAAAACATAAGGGGTAACACTGTCGTTTTTTTTTTTTGGCCGAAATTTTGACCCCCTCCGATCTTCTTGAAACTCTGGATTCTGACAGAGGGCCACGAGACTTCGACCAGCGCGCAAAAATGGAGGCTCTAGACCCTTCCAGAGCCGAGATATCGAAGGTCAAAATTTGGACCCGAAAAAAAAACATAAGGGGTAACACTGTAATTTTTTTTTTTGGCCGAAATTTTGACCCCCTCCGATCTTCTTGAAACTCTGGATTCTGACAGAGGGCCACGAGACTTCGACCAGCGCGCAAAAATGGAGGCTCTAGACCCTTCCAGAACCGAGATATCGAAGGTCAAAATTTGGACCTGAAAAAAAAAACATAAGGGGTAACACTGTCATTTTTTTTTTTTGGCCGAAATTTTGACCCCCTCCGATCTTCTTGAAACTCTGGATTCTGACAGAGGGCCACGAGACTTCGACCAGCGCGCAAAAATGGAGGCTCTAGACCCTTCCAGAGCTGAGATATCGAAGGTCAAAATTTGGACCTGAAAAAAAAACATAAGGGGTAACACTGTCGTTTTCTTTTTTGGCCGAAATTTTGACCCCCTCCGATCTTCTTGAAACTCTGGATTCTGAAAGAGGGCCACGAGACTTCGACCAGCGCGCAAAAATGGAGGCTCTAGACCCTTCCAGAGCCGAGATATCGAAGGTCAAAATTTGGACCTGAAAAAAAAACATAAGGGGTAACACTGTCATTTTTTTTTTTGGCCGAAATTTTGACCTCCTCCAATCTTCTTGAAACTCTGGATTCTGACAGAGGGCCACGAGACTTCGACCAGCGCGCAAAAATGGAGGCTCTAGACCCTTCCAGAGCCGAGATATCGAAGGTCAAAATTTGGACCTGAAAAAAAAACATAAGGGGTAACACTGACATTTTTTTTTTGGCCGAAATTTTGACCCCCTCTGATCTTCTTGAAACTCTGGATCCTGACAGAGGGCCACGAGACTTCGACCAGCGCGCAAAAATGGAGGCTCTAGACCCTTCCAGAGCCGAGATATCGAAGGTCAAAATTTGGACCTGAAAAAAAAAACATAAGGGGTAACACTGTCATTTTTTTTTGGCCGAAATTTTGACCCCCTCAGATCTTCTTGAAACTCTGGATTCTGACAGAGGGCCACGAGACTTCGACCAGCGCGCAAAAATGGAGGCTCTAGACCCTTCCAGAGCCGAGATATCGAAGGTCAAAATTTGGACCTGAAAAAAAAAACATAAGGGGTAACACTGTCATTTTTTTTTTTTGGCCGAAATTTTGACCCCCTCAGATCTTCTTGAAACTCTGGATTCTGACAGAGGGCCACGAGACTTCGACCAGCGCGCAAAAATGGAGGCTCTAGACCCTTCCAGAGCCGAGATATCGAAGGTCAAAATTTGGACCTGAAAAAAAAACATAAGGGGTAACACTGTCATTTTTTTTTTTTGGCCGAAATTTTGACCCCCACCGATCTTCTTGAAACTCTGGATTCTGACAGAGGGCCACGAGACTTCGACCAGCGCACAAAAATGGAGGGTCTAGACCCTTCCAGAGCCGAGATATCGAAGGTCAAAATTTGGACCTGAAAAAAAAAACATAAGGGGTAACACTGTCATTTTTTTTTGGCCGAAATTTTGACCCCCTCAGATCTTCTTGAAACTCTGGATTCTGACAGAGGGCCACGAGACTTCGACCAGCGCGCAAAAATGGAGGCTCTAGACCCTTCCAGAGCCGAGATATCGAAGGCCAAAATTTGGACCTGAAAAAAAAACATAAGGGATAACACTGTCATTTTTTTTTGGCCGAAATTTTGACCTCCTCCAATCTTCTTGAAACTCTGGATTCTGACAGAGGGCCACGAGACTTCGACCAGCGCGCAAAAATGGAGGCTCTAGACCCTTCCAGAGCCGAGATATCGAAGGTCAAAATTTGGACCTGAAAAAAAAACATAAGGGGTAACACTGTCATTTTTTTTTTGGCCGAAATTTTGACCCCCTCCGATCTTCTTGAAACTCTGGATTCTGACAGAGGGCCACGAGACTTCGACCAGCGCGCAAAAATGGAGGCTCTAGACCCTTCCAGAGCCGAGATATCGAAGGTCAAAATTTGGACCTGAAAAAAAAAACATAAGGGGTAACACTGTCATTTTTTTTTTTGGCCGAAATTTTGACCCCCTCAGATCTTCTTGAAACTCTGGATTCTGACAGAGGGCCACGAGACTTCGACCAGCGCGCAAAAATGGAGGCTCTAGACCCTTCCAGAGCCGAGATATCGAAGGTCAAAATTTGGACCTGAAAAAAAAACATAAGGGGTAACACTGTCATTTTTTTTTTTTGGCCGAAATTTTGACCCCCACCGATCTTCTTGAAACTCTGGATTCTGACAGAGGGCCACGAGACTTCGACCAGCGCACAAAAATGGAGGCTCTAGACCCTTCCAGAGCCGAGATATCGAAGGTCAAAATTTGGACCTGAAAAAAAAAAACATAAGGGGAAACACTGTCATTTTTTTTTTGGCCGAAATTTTGACCCCCTCCGATCTTCTTGAAACTCTGGATTCTGACAGAGGGCCACGAGACTTCGACCAGCGCGCAAAAATGGAGGCTCTAGACCCTTCCAGAGCCGAGATATCGAAGGTCAAAATTTGGACCTGAAAAAAAACATAAGGGGTAACACTGTCATTTTTTTTTTTGGCCGAAATTTTGACCTCCTCCGATCTTCTTGAAACTCTGGATTCTGACAGAGGGCCACGAGACTTCGACCAGCGCGCAAAAATGGAGGCTCTAGACCCTTCCAGAGCCGAGATATCGAAGGTCAAAATTTGGACCTGAAAAAAAAACATAAGGGGTAACACTGTCATTTTTTTTTTTGGCCGAAATTTTGACCCCCTCCGATCTTCTTGAAACTCTGGATTCTGACAGAGGGCCACGAGACTTCGACCAGCGCGCAAAAATGGAGGCTCTAGACCCTTCCAGAGCTGAGATATCGAAGGTCAAAATTTGGACCTGAAAAAAAAACATAAGGGGTAACACTGTCGTTTTTTTTTTTGGCCGAAATTTTGACCCCCTCCGATCTTCTTGAAACTCTGGATTCTGACAGAGGGCCACGAGACTTCGACCAGCGCGCAAAAATGGAGGCTCTAGACCCTTCCAGACCCGAGATATCGAAGGTCAAAATTTGGACCCGAAAAAAAAAAACATAAGGGGTAACACTGTCATTTTTTTTTGGCCGAAATTTTGACCTCCTCCAATCTTCTTGAAACTCTGGATTCTGACAGAGGGCCACGAGACTTCGACCAGCGCGCAAAAATGGAGGCTCTAGACCATTCCAGAGCCGAGATATCGAAGGTCAAAATTTGGACCTGAAAAAAAAAAACATAAGGGGTAACACTGTCATTTTTTTTTTGGCCGAAATTTTGACCCCCTCCGATCTTTTTGAAACTCTGGACTCTGATAGAGGGCCAAGAGACTTCGACCAGCGCGCAAAAATGGAGGCTCTAGACCCTTCCAGAGCTGAGATATCGAAGGTCAAAATTTGGACCTGAAAAAAAAACATAAGGGGTAACACTGTCGTTTTTTTTTTTTTGGCCGAAATTTTGACCCCCTCCGATCTTCTTGAAACTCTGGATTCTGACAGAGGGCCACGAGACTTCGACCAGCGCGCAAAAATGGAGGCTCTAGACCCTTCCAGAGCCGAGATATCGAAGGTCAAAATTTGGACCTGAAAAAAAAACATAAGGGGTAACACTGTAATTTTTTTTTTTGGCCGAAATTTTGACCCCCTCCGATCTTCTTGAAACTCTGGATTCTGACAGAGGGCCACGAGACTTCGACCAGCGCGCAAAAATGGAGGCTCTAGACCCTTCCAGAACCAAGATATCGAAGGTCAAAATTTGGACCTGAAAAAAAAAACATAAGGGGTAACACTGTCATTTTTTTTTTTTTGGCCGAAATTTTGACCCCCTCCGATCTTCTTGAAACTCTGGATTCTGACAGAGGGCCACGAGACTTCGACCAGCGCGCAAAAATGGAGGCTCTAGACCCTTCCAGAGCTGAGATATCGAAGGTCAAAATTTGGACCTGAAAAAAAAACATAAGGGGTAACACTGTCGTTTTCTTTTTTGGCCGAAATTTTGACCCCCTCCGATCTTCTTGAAACTCTGGATTCTGAAAGAGGGCCACGAGACTTCGACCAGCGCGCAAAAATGGAGGCTCTAGACCCTTCCAGAGCCGAGATATCGAAGGTCAAAATTTGGACCTGAAAAAAAAACATAAGGGGTAACACTGTCATTTTTTTTTTTGGCCGAAATTTTGACCTCCTCCAATCTTTTTGAAACTCTGGATTCTGACAGAGGGCCACGAGACTTCGACCAGCGCGCAAAAATGGAGGCTCTAGACCCTTCCAGAGCCGAGATATCGAAGGTCAAAATTTGGACCTGAAAAAAAAACATAAGGGGTAACACTGACATTTTTTTTTGGCCGAAATTTTGACCCCCTCTGATCTTCTTGAAACTCTGGATCCTGACAGAGGGCCACGAGACTTCGACCAGCGCGCAAAAATGGAGGCTCTAGACCCTTCCAGAGCCGAGATATCGAAGGTCAAAATTTGGACCTGAAAAAAAAAACATAAGGGGTAACACTGTCATTTTTTTTTGGCCGAAATTTTGACCCCCTCAGATCTTCTTGAAACTCTGGATTCTGACAGAGGGCCACGAGACTTCGACCAGCGCGCAAAAATGGAGGCTCTAGACCCTTCCAGAGCCGAGATATCGAAGGCCAAAATTTGGACCTGAAAAAAAAACATAAGGGGTAACACTGTCATTTTTTTTTTGGCCGAAATTTTGACCTCCTCCAATCTTCTTGAAACTCTGGATTCTGACAGAGGGCCACGAGACTTCGACCAGCGCGCAAAAATGGAGGCTCTAGACCCTTCCAGAGCCGAGATATCGAAGGTCAAAATTTGGACCTGAAAAAAAAACATAAGGGGTAACACTGTAATTTTTTTTTTGGCCGAAATTTTGACCCCCTCCGATCTTCTTGAAACTCTGGATTCTGACAGAGGGCCACGAGACTTCGACCAGCGCGCAAAAATGGAGGCTCTAGACCCTTCCAGAGCCGAGATATCGAAGGTCAAAATTTGGACCTGAAAAAAAAAACATAAGGGGTAACACTGTCATTTTTTTTTTTTGGCCGAAATTTTGACCCCCTCCGATCTTCTTGAAACTCTGGATTCTGACAGAGGGCCACGAGACTTCGACCAGCGCGCAAAAATGGAGGCTCTAGACCCTTCCATAGCCGAGATATCGAAGGTCAAAATTTGGACCTGAAAAAAAAACATAAGGGGTAACACTGTCATTTTTTTTTTGGCCGAAATTTTGACCCCCTCCGATCTTCTTGAAACTCTGGATTCTGACAGAGGGCCACGAGACTTCGACCAGCGCGCAAAAATGGAGGCTCTAGACCCTTCCAGAGCCGAGATATCGAAGGTCAAAATTTGGACCTGAAAAAAAAAACATAAGGGGTAACACTGTCATTTTTTTTTTTTGGCCGAAATTTTGACCCCCTCCGATCTTCTTGAAACTCTGGATTCTGACAGAGGGCCACGAGACTTCGACCAGCGCGCAAAAATGGAGGCTCTAGACCCTTCCATAGCCGAGATATCGAAGGTCAAAATTTGGACCTGAAAAAAAAAACATAAGGGGTAACACTGTCATTTTTTTTTTTGGCCGAAATTTTGACCCCCTCAGATCTTCTTGAAACTCTGGATTCTGACAGAGGGCCACGAGACTTCGACCAGCGCGCAAAAATGGAGGCTCTAGACCCTTCCAGAGCCGAGATATCGAAGGTCAAAATTTGGACCTGAAAAAAAAACATAAGGGGTAACACTGTCATTTTTTTTTTTGGCCGAAATTTTGACCCCCACCGATCTTCTTGAAACTCTGGATTCTGACAGAGGGCCACGAGACTTCGACCAGCGCACAAAAATGGAGGCTCTAGACCCTTCCAGAGCCGAGATATCGAAGGTCAAAATTTGGACCTGAAAAAAAAAACATAAGGGGAAACACTGTCATTTTTTTTTTTGGCCGAAATTTTGACCCCCTCCGATCTTCTTGAAACTCTGGATTCTGACAGAGGGCCACGAGACTTCGACCAGCGCGCAAAAATGGAGGCTCTAGACCCTTCCAGAGCCGAGATATCGAAGGTCAAAATTTGGACCTGAAAAAAAACATAAGGGGTAACACTGTCATTTTTTTTTTTGGCCGAAATTTTGACCTCCTCCGATCTTCTTGAAACTCTGGATTCTGACAGAGGGCCTAGAGACTTCGACCAGCGCGCAAAAATGGAGGCTCTAGACCCTTCCAGAGCCGAGATATCGAAGGTCAAAATTTGGACCTGAAAAAAAAACATAAGGGGTAACACTGTCATTTTTTTTTTTGGCCGAAATTTTGACCCCCTCCGATCTTCTTGAAACTCTGGATTCTGACAGAGGGCCACGAGACTTCGACCAGCGCGCAAAAATGGAGGCTCTAGACCCTTCCAGAGCTGAGATATCGAAGGTCAAAATTTGGACCTGAAAAAAAAACATAAGGGGTAACACTGTCGTTTTCTTTTTTGGCCGAAATTTTGACCCCCACCGATCTTCTTGAAACTCTGGATTCTGAAAGAGGGCCACGAGACTTCTACCAGCGCGCAAAAATGGAGGCTCTAGACCCTTCCAGAGCCGAGATATCGAAGGTCAAAATTTGGACCTGAAAAAAAAACATAAGGGGTAACACTGTCATTTTTTTTTGGCCAAAATTTTGACCCCCTCCGATCTTCTTGAAACTCTGGATTCTGACAGAGGGCCACGAGACTTCGACCAGCGCGCAAAAATGGAGACTCTAGACCCTTCCAGAACCGAGATATCGAAGGTCAAAATTTGGACCCGAAAAAAAAACATAAGGGGTAACACTGTCATTTTTTTTTTGGCCGAAATTTGGACCTCCTCCGATCTTCTTGAAACTCTGGATTCTGACAGAGGGCCACGAGACTTCGACCAGCGCGCAAAAATGGAGGCTCTAGACCCTTCCAGAGCCGAGATATCGAAGGTCAAAATTTGGACCTGAAAAAAAAACATAAGGGGTAACACTGTCATTTTTTTTTTGGCCGAAATTTTGACCCCCTCCGATCTTCTTGAAACTCTGGATTCTGACAGAGGGCCACGAGACTTCGACCAGCGCGCAAAAATGGAGGCTCTAGACCCTTCCAGAGATGAGATATCGAAGGTCAAAATTTGGACCTGAAAAAAAAACATAAGGGGTAACACTGTCGTTTTCTTTTTTGGCCGAAATTTTGACCCCCTCCGATCTTCTTGAAACTCTGGATTCTGAAAGAGGGCCACGAGACTTCGACCAGCGCGCAAAAATGGAGGCTCTAGACCCTTCCAGAGCCGAGATATCGAAGGTCAAAATTTGGACCTGAAAAAAAAACATAAGGGGTAACACTGTCATTTTTTTTTTTTTGGCTGAAATTTTGACCCCCTCCGATCTTCTTGAAACTCTGGATTCTGACAGAGGGCCACGAGACTTCGACCAGCGCGCAAAAATGGAGGCTCTAGACCCTTCCAGAGCCGAGATATCGAAGGTCAAAATTTGGACCTGAAAAAAAAACATAAGGGGTAACACTGTAATTTTTTTTTTTGGCCGAAATTTTGACCCCCTCCGATCTTCTTGAAACTCTGGATTCTGACAGAGGGCCACGAGACTTCGACCAGCGCGCAAAAATGGAGGCTCTAGACCCTTCCAGAACCAAGATATCGAAGGTCAAAATTTGGACCTGAAAAAAAAAACATAAGGGGTAACACTGTCATTTTTTTTTTTTTGGCCGAAATTTTGACCCCCTCCGATCTTCTTGAAACTCTGGATTCTGACAGAGGGCCACGAGACTTCGACCAGCGCGCAAAAATGGAGGCTCTAGACCCTTCCAGAGCTGAGATATCGAAGGTCAAAATTTGGACCTGAAAAAAAAACATAAGGGGTAACACTGTCGTTTTCTTTTTTGGCCGAAATTTTGACCCCCTCCGATCTTCTTGAAACTCTGGATTCTGAAAGAGGGCCACGAGACTTCGACCAGCGCGCAAAAATGGAGGCTCTAGACCCTTCCAGAGCCGAGATATCGAAGGTCAAAATTTGGACCTGAAAAAAAAACATAAGGGGTAACACTGTCATTTTTTTTTTTGGCCGAAATTTTGACCTCCTCCAATCTTTTTGAAACTCTGGATTCTGACAGAGGGCCACGAGACTTCGACCAGCGCGCAAAAATGGAGGCTCTAGACCCTTCCAGAGCCGAGATATCGAAGGTCAAAATTTGGACCTGAAAAAAAAACATAAGGGGTAACACTGACATTTTTTTTTGGCCGAAATTTTGACCCCCTCTGATCTTCTTGAAACTCTGGATCCTGACAGAGGGCCACGAGACTTCGACCAGCGCGCAAAAATGGAGGCTCTAGACCCTTCCAGAGCCGAGATATCGAAGGTCAAAATTTGGACCTGAAAAAAAAAACATAAGGGGTAACACTGTCATTTTTTTTTGGCCGAAATTTTGACCCCCTCAGATCTTCTTGAAACTCTGGATTCTGACAGAGGGCCACGAGACTTCGACCAGCGCGCAAAAATGGAGGCTCTAGACCCTTCCAGAGCCGAGATATCGAAGGCCAAAATTTGGACCTGAAAAAAAAACATAAGGGGTAACACTGTCATTTTTTTTTTGGCCGAAATTTTGACCTCCTCCAATCTTCTTGAAACTCTGGATTCTGACAGAGGGCCACGAGACTTCGACCAGCGCGCAAAAATGGAGGCTCTAGACCCTTCCAGAGCCGAGATATCGAAGGTCAAAATTTGGACCTGAAAAAAAAACATAAGGGGTAACACTGTAATTTTTTTTTTGGCCGAAATTTTGACCCCCTCCGATCTTCTTGAAACTCTGGATTCTGACAGAGGGCCACGAGACTTCGACCAGCGCGCAAAAATGGAGGCTCTAGACCCTTCCAGAGCCGAGATATCGAAGGTCAAAATTTGGACCTGAAAAAAAAAACATAAGGGGTAACACTGTCATTTTTTTTTTTTGGCCGAAATTTTGACCCCCTCCGATCTTCTTGAAACTCTGGATTCTGACAGAGGGCCACGAGACTTCGACCAGCGCGCAAAAATGGAGGCTCTAGACCCTTCCAGAGCCGAGATATCGAAGGTCAAAATTTGGACCTGAAAAAAAAACATAAGGGGTAACACTGTCATTTTTTTTTTGGCCGAAATTTTGACCCCCTCCGATCTTCTTGAAACTCTGGATTCTGACAGAGGGCCACGAGACTTCGACCAGCGCGCAAAAATGGAGGCTCTAGACCCTTCCAGAGCCGAGATATCGAAGGTCAAAATTTGGACCTGAAAAAAAAAACATAAGGGGTAACACTGTCATTTTTTTTTTTTGGCCGAAATTTTGACCCCCTCCGATCTTCTTGAAACTCTGGATTCTGACAGAGGGCCACGAGACTTCGACCAGCGCGCAAAAATGGAGGCTCTAGACCCTTCCATAGCCGAGATATCGAAGGTCAAAATTTGGACCTGAAAAAAAAAACATAAGGGGTAACACTGTCATTTTTTTTTTTGGCCGAAATTTTGACCCCCTCAGATCTTCTTGAAACTCTGGATTCTGACAGAGGGCCACGAGACTTCGACCAGCGCGCAAAAATGGAGGCTCTAGACCCTTCCAGAGCCGAGATATCGAAGGTCAAAATTTGGACCTGAAAAAAAAACATAAGGGGTAACACTGTCATTTTTTTTTTTGGCCGAAATTTTGACCCCCACCGATCTTCTTGAAACTCTGGATTCTGACAGAGGGCCACGAGACTTCGACCAGCGCACAAAAATGGAGGCTCTAGACCCTTCCAGAGCCGAGATATCGAAGGTCAAAATTTGGACCTGAAAAAAAAAACATAAGGGGAAACACTGTCATTTTTTTTTTGGCCGAAATTTTGACCCCCTCCGATCTTCTTGAAACTCTGGATTCTGACAGAGGGCCACGAGACTTCGACCAGCGCGCAAAAATGGAGGCTCTAGACCCTTCCAGAGCCGAGATATCGAAGGTCAAAATTTGGACCTGAAAAAAAACATAAGGGGTAACACTGTCATTTTTTTTTTTGGCCGAAATTTTGACCTCCTCCGATCTTCTTGAAACTCTGGATTCTGACAGAGGGCCTAGAGACTTCGACCAGCGCGCAAAAATGGAGGCTCTAGACCCTTCCAGAGCCGAGATATCGAAGGTCAAAATTTGGACCTGAAAAAAAAACATAAGGGGTAACACTGTCATTTTTTTTTTTTGGCCGAAATTTTGACCCCCTCCGATCTTCTTGAAACTCTGGATTCTGACAGAGGGCCACGAGACTTCGACCAGCGCGCAAAAATGGAGGCTCTAGACCCTTCCAGAGCCGAGATATCGAAGGTCAAAATTTGGACCTGAAAAAAAAACATAAGGGGTAACACTGTCATTTTTTTTTTGGCCGAAATTTTGACCCCCTCCGATCTTCTTGAAACTCTGGATTCTGACAGAGGGCCACGAGACTTCGACCAGCGCGCAAAAATGGAGGCTCTAGACCCTTCCAGAGCCGAGATATCGAAGGTCAAAATTTGGACCTGAAAAAAAAAACATAAGGGGTAACACTGTCATTTTTTTTTTTTGGCCGAAATTTTGACCCCCTCCGATCTTCTTGAAACTCTGGATTCTGACAGAGGGCCACGAGACTTCGACCAGCGCGCAAAAATGGAGGCTCTAGACCCTTCCATAGCCGAGATATCGAAGGTCAAAATTTGGACCTGAAAAAAAAAACATAAGGGGTAACACTGTCATTTTTTTTTTTGGCCGAAATTTTGACCCCCTCAGATCTTCTTGAAACTCTGGATTCTGACAGAGGGCCACGAGACTTCGACCAGCGCGCAAAAATGGAGGCTCTAGACCCTTCCAGAGCCGAGATATCGAAGGTCAAAATTTGGACCTGAAAAAAAAACATAAGGGGTAACACTGTCATTTTTTTTTTTGGCCGAAATTTTGACCCCCACCGATCTTCTTGAAACTCTGGATTCTGACAGAGGGCCACGAGACTTCGACCAGCGCACAAAAATGGAGGCTCTAGACCCTTCCAGAGCCGAGATATCGAAGGTCAAAATTTGGACCTGAAAAAAAAAACATAAGGGGAAACACTGTCATTTTTTTTTTGGCCGAAATTTTGACCCCCTCCGATCTTCTTGAAACTCTGGATTCTGACAGAGGGCCACGAGACTTCGACCAGCGCGCAAAAATGGAGGCTCTAGACCCTTCCAGAGCCGAGATATCGAAGGTCAAAATTTGGACCTGAAAAAAAACATAAGGGGTAACACTGTCATTTTTTTTTTTGGCCGAAATTTTGACCTCCTCCGATCTTCTTGAAACTCTGGATTCTGACAGAGGGCCTAGAGACTTCGACCAGCGCGCAAAAATGGAGGCTCTAGACCCTTCCAGAGCCGAGATATCGAAGGTCAAAATTTGGACCTGAAAAAAAAACATAAGGGGTAACACTGTCATTTTTTTTTTTGGCCGAAATTTTGACCCCCTCCGATCTTCTTGAAACTCTGGATTCTGACAGAGGGCCACGAGACTTCGACCAGCGCGCAAAAATGGAGGCTCTAGACCCTTCCAGAGCTGAGATATCGAAGGTCAAAATTTGGACCTGAAAAAAAAACATAAGGGGTAACACTGTCGTTTTCTTTTTTGGCCGAAATTTTGACCCCCTCCGATCTTCTTGAAACTCTGGATTCTGAAAGAGGGCCACGAGACTTCTACCAGCGCGCAAAAATGGAGGCTCTAGACCCTTCCAGAGCCGAGATATCGAAGGTCAAAATTTGGACCTGAAAAAAAAACATAAGGGGTAACACTGTCATTTTTTTTTGGCCAAAATTTTGACCCCCTCCGATCTTCTTGAAACTCTGGATTCTGACAGAGGGCCACGAGACTTCGACCAGCGCGCAAAAATGGAGACTCTAGACCCTTCCAGAACCGAGATATCGAAGGTCAAAATTTGGACCCGAAAAAAAAAACATAAGGGGTAACACTGTCATTTTTTTTTTGGCCGAAATTTGGACCTCCTCCGATCTTCTTGAAACTCTGGATTCTGACAGAGGGCCACGAGACTTCGACCAGCGCGCAAAAATGGAGGCTCTAGACCCTTCCAGAGCCGAGATATCGAAGGTCAAAATTTGGACCTGAAAAAAAAACATAAGGGGTAACACTGTCATTTTTTTTTTGGCCGAAATTTTGACCCCCTCCGATCTTCTTGAAACTCTGGATTCTGACAGAGGGCCACGAGACTTCGACCAGCGCGCAAAAATGGAGGCTCTAGACCCTTCCAGAGATGAGATATCGAAGGTCAAAATTTGGACCTGAAAAAAAAACATAAGGGGTAACACTGTCGTTTTCTTTTTTGGCCGAAATTTTGACCCCCTCCGATCTTCTTGAAACTCTGGATTCTGAAAGAGGGCCACGAGACTTCGACCAGCGCGCAAAAATGGAGGCTCTAGACCCTTCCAGAGCCGAGATATCGAAGGTCAAAATTTGGACCTGAAAAAAAAACATAAGGGGTAACACTGTCATTTTTTTTTTTTTTGGCTGAAATTTTGACCCCCTCCGATCTTCTTGAAACTCTGGATTCTGACAGAGGGCCACGAGACTTCGACCAGCGCGCAAAAATGGAGGCTCTAGACCCTTCCAGAACCGAGATATCGAAGGTCAAAATTTGGACCCGAAAAAAAAACATAAGGGGTAACACTGTCATTTTTTTTTTTTTGGCCGAAATTTTGACCCCCTCCGATCTTCTTGAAACTCTGGATTCTGACAGAGGGCCACAAGACTTCGACCAGCGCGCAAAAATGGAGGCTCTAGACCCTTCCAGAACCGAGATATCGAAGGTCAAAATTTGGACCCAAAAAAAAAACATAAGGGGTAACACTGTCATTTTTTTTTTGGCCGAAATTTTGACCCCCTCCGATCTTCTTGAAACTCTGGATTCTGACAGAGGGCCACGAGACTTCGACCAGCGCGCAAAAATGGAGGCTCTAGACCATTCCAGAGCCGAGATATCGAAGGTCAAAATTTGGACCTGAAAAAAAAAAACATAAGGGGTAACACTGTCATTTTTTTTTGGCCGAAATTTTGACCCCCTCCGATCTTTTTGAAACTCTGGACTCTGATAGAGGGCCAAGAGACTTCGACCAGCGCGCAAAAATGGAGGCTCTAGACCCTTCCAGAGCTGAGATATCGAAGGTCAAAATTTGGACCTGAAAAAAAAACATAAGGGGTAACACTGTCGTTTTTTTTTTTTGGCCGAAATTTTGACCCCCTCCGATCTTCTTGAAACTCTGGATTCTGACAGAGGGCCACGAGACTTCGACCAGCGCGCAAAAATGGAGGCTCTAGACCCTTCCAGAGCCGAGATATCGAAGGTCAAAATTTGGACCTGAAAAAAAAACATAAGGGGTAACACTGTCATTTTTTTTTGGCCGAAATTTTGACCCCCTCCGATCTTCTTGAAACTCTGGATTCTGACAGAGGGCCACGAGACTTCGACCAGCGCGCAAAAATGGAGGCTCTAGACCCTTCCAGAGCCGAGATATCGAAGGTCAAAATTTGGACCTGAAAAAAAAAACATAAGGGGTAACACTGTCATTTTTTTTTTTGGCCGAAATTTTGACCCCCTCAGATCTTCTTGAAACTCTGGATTCTGACAGAGGGCCACGAGACTTCGACCAGCGTGCAAAAATGGAGGCTCTAGACCCTTCCAGAGCCGAGATATCGAAGGTCAAAATTTGGACCTGAAAAAAAACATAAGGGGTAACACTGTCATTTTTTTTTTGGCCGAAATTTTGACCTCCTCCGATCTTCTTGAAACTCTGGATTCTGACAGAGGGCCACGAGACTTCGACCAGCGCGCAAAAATGGAGGCTCTAGACCCTTCCAGAGCCGAGATATCGAAGGTCAAAATTTGGACCTGAAAAAAAAACATAAGGGGTAACACTGTCATTTTTTTTTTGGCCGAAATTTTGACCCCCTCCGATCTTCTTGAAACTCTGGATTCTGACAGAGGGCTACGAGACTTCGACCAGCGCGCAAAAATGGAGGCTCTAGACCCTTCCAGAGCTGAGATATCGAAGGTCAAAATTTGGACCTGAAAAAAAAACATAAGGGGTAACACTGTCGTTTTCTTTTTTGGCCGAAATTTTGACCCCCTCCGATCTTCTTGAAACTCTGGATTCTGAAAGAGGGCCACGAGACTTCGACCAGCGCGCAAAAATGGAGGCTCTAGACCCTTCCAGAGCCGAGATATCGAAGGTCAAAATTTGGACCTGAAAAAAAAACATAAGGGGTAACACTGTCATTTTTTTTTTTTTGGCTGAAATTTTGACCCCCTCCGATCTTCTTGAAACTCTGGATTCTGACAGAGGGCCACGAGACTTCGACCAGCGCGCAAAAATGGAGGCTCTAGACCCTTCCAGAACCGAGATATCGAAGGTCAAAATTTGGACCCGAAAAAAAAACATAAGGGGTAACACTGTCATTTTTTTTTTTTTGGCCGAAATTTTGACCCCCTCCGATCTTCTTGAAACTCTGGATTCTGACAGAGGGCCACAAGACTTCGACCAGCGCGCAAAAATGGAGGCTCTAGACCCTTCCAGAACCGAGATATCGAAGGTCAAAATTTGGACCCCAAAAAAAAACATAAGGGGTAACACTGTCATTTTTTTTTTGGCCGAAATTTTGACCCCCTCCGATCTTCTTGAAACTCTGGATTCTGACAGAGGGCCACGAGACTTCGACCAGCGCGCAAAAATGGAGGCTCTAGACCATTCCAGAGCCGAGATATCGAAGGTCAAAATTTGGACCTGAAAAAAAAAAACATAAGGGGTAACACTGTCATTTTTTTTTTTGGCCGAAATTTTGACCCCCTCCGATCTTTTTGAAACTCTGGACTCTGATAGAGGGCCAAGAGACTTCGACCAGCGCGCAAAAATGGAGGCTCTAGACCCTTCCAGAGCTGAGATATCGAAGGTCAAAATTTGGACCTGAAAAAAAAACATAAGGGGTAACACTGTCGTTTTTTTTTTTTTGGCCGAAATTTTGACCCCCTCCGATCTTCTTGAAACTCTGGATTCTGACAGAGGGCCACGAGACTTCGACCAGCGCGCAAAAATGGAGGCTCTAGACCCTTCCAGAGCCGAGATATCGAAGGTCAAAATTTGGACCCGAAAAAAAAACATAAGGGGTAACACTGTAATTTTTTTTTTTGCCGAAATTTTGACCCCCTCCGATCTTCTTGAAACTCTGGATTCTGACAGAGGGCCACGAGACTTCGACCAGCGCGCAAAAATGGAGGCTCTAGACCCTTCCAGAACCGAGATATCGAAGGTCAAAATTTGGACCTGAAAAAAAAAACATAAGGGGTAACACTGTCATTTTTTTTTTTGGCCGAAATTTTGACCCCCTCCGATCTTCTTGAAACTCTGGATTCTGACAGAGGGCCACGAGACTTCGACCAGCGCGCAAAAATGGAGGCTCTAGACCCTTCCAGAGCTGAGATATCGAAGGTCAAAATTTGGACCTGAAAAAAAAACATAAGGGGTAACACTGTCGTTTTCTTTTTTGGCCGAAATTTTGACCCCCTCCGATCTTCTTGAAACTCTGGATTCTGAAAGAGGGCCACGAGACTTCGACCAGCGCGCAAAAATGGAGGCTCTAGACCCTTCCAGAGCCGAGATATCGAAGGTCAAAATTTGGACCTGAAAAAAAAACATAAGGGGTAACACTGTCATTTTTTTTTTTTGGCCGAAATTTTGACCTCCTCCAATCTTCTTGAAACTCTGGATTCTGACAGAGGGCCACGAGACTTCGACCAGCGCGCAAAAATGGAGGCTCTAGACCCTTCCAGAGCCGAGATATCGAAGGTCAAAATTTGGACCTGAAAAAAAAACATAAGGGGTAACACTGACATTTTTTTTTGGCCGAAATTTTGACCCCCTCTGATCTTCTTGAAACTCTGGATCCTGACAGAGGGCCACGAGACTTCGACCAGCGCGCAAAAATGGAGGCTCTAGACCCTTCCAGAGCCGAGATATCGAAGGTCAAAATTTGGACCTGAAAAAAAAAACATAAGGGGTAACACTGTCATTTTTTTTTGGCCGAAATTTTGACCCCCTCAGATCTTCTTGAAACTCTGGATTCTGACAGAGGGCCACGAGACTTCGACCAGCGCGCAAAAATGGAGGCTCTAGACCCTTCCAGAGCCGAGATATCGAAGGCCAAAATTTGGACCTGAAAAAAAAACATAAGGGGTAACACTGTCATTTTTTTTTTGGCCGAAATTTTGACCTCCTCCAATCTTCTTGAAACTCTGGATTCTGACAGAGGGCCACGAGACTTCGACCAGCGCGCAAAAATGGAGGCTCTAGACCCTTCCAGAGCCGAGATATCGAAGGTCAAAATTTGGACCTGAAAAAAAAACATAAGGGGTAACACTGTCATTTTTTTTTTGGCCGAAATTTTGACCCCCTCCGATCTTCTTGAAACTCTGGATTCTGACAGAGGGCCACGAGACTTCGACCAGCGCGCAAAAATGGAGGCTCTAGACCCTTCCAGAGCCGAGATATCGAAGGTCAAAATTTGGACCTGAAAAAAAAAAACATAAGGGGTAACACTGTCTTTTTTTTTTTTGGCCGAAATTTTGACCCCCTCAGATCTTCTTGAAACTCTGGATTCTGACAGAGGGCCACGAGACTTCGACCAGCGCGCAAAAATGGAGGCTCTAGACCCTTCCAGAGCCGAGATATCGAAGGTCAAAATTTGGACCTGAAAAAAAAACATAAGGGGTAACACTGTCATTTTTTTTTTTGGCCGAAATTTTGACCCCCACCGATCTTCTTGAAACTCTGGATTCTGACAGAGGGCCACGAGACTTCGACCAGCGCACAAAAATGGAGGCTCTAGACCCTTCCAGAGCCGAGATATCGAAGGTCAAAATTTGGACCTGAAAAAAAAAACATAAGGGGTAACACTGTCATTTTTTTTTGGCCGAAATTTTGACCCCCTCAGATCTTTTTGAAACTCTGGACTCTGATAGAGGGCCAAGAGACTTCGACCAGCGCGCAAAAATGGAGGCTCTAGACCCTTCCAGAGCTGAGATATCGAAGGTCAAAATTTGGACCTGAAAAAAAAACATAAGGGGTAACACTGTCGTTTTTTTTTTTTTTGGCCGAAATTTTGACCCCCTCCGATCTTCTTGAAACTCTGGATTCTGACAGAGGGCCACGAGACTTCGACCAGCGCGCAAAAATGGAGGCTCTAGACCCTTCCAGAGCCGAGATATCGAAGGTCAAAATTTGGACCTGAAAAAAAAACATAAGGGGTAACACTGTAATTTTTTTTTTTTGGCCGAAATTTTGACCCCCTCCGATCTTCTTGAAACTCTGGATTCTGACAGAGGGCCACGAGACTTCGACCAGCGCGCAAAAATGGAGGCTCTAGACCCTTCCAGAACCAAGATATCGAAGGTCAAAATTTGGACCTGAAAAAAAAACATAAGGGGTAACACTGTCATTTTTTTTTTTTGGCCGAAATTTTGACCCCCTCCGATCTTCTTGAAACTCTGGATTCTGACAGAGGGCCACGAGACTTCGACCAGCGCGCAAAAATGGAGGCTCTAGACCCTTCCAGAGCTGAGATATCGAAGGTCAAAATTTGGACCTGAAAAAAAAACATAAGGGGTAACACTGTCGTTTTCTTTTTTGGCCGAAATTTTGACCCCCTCCGATCTTCTTGAAACTCTGGATTCTGAAAGAGGGCCACGAGACTTCGACCAGAGCGCAAAAATGGAGGCTCTAGACCCTTCCAGAGCCGAGATATCGAAGGTCAAAATTTGGACCTGAAAAAAAAACATAAGGGGTAACACTGACATTTTTTTTTGGCCGAAATTTTGACCCCCTCTGATCTTCTTGAAACTCTGGATCCTGACAGAGGGCCACGAGACTTCGACCAGCGCGCAAAAATGGAGGCTCTAGACCCTTCCAGAGCCGAGATATCGAAGGTCAAAATTTGGACCTGAAAAAAAAAACATAAGGGGTAACACTGTCATTTTTTTTTGGCCGAAATTTTGACCCCCTCAGATCTTCTTGAAACTCTGGATTCTGACAGAGGGCCACGAGACTTCGACCAGCGCGCAAAAATGGAGGCTCTAGACCCTTCCAGAGCCGAGATATCGAAGGCCAAAATTTGGACCTGAAAAAAAAACATAAGGGGTAACACTGTCATTTTTTTTTTGGCCGAAATTTTGACCTCCTCCAATCTTCTTGAAACTCTGGATTCTGACAGAGGGCCACGAGACTTCGACCAGCGCGCAAAAATGGAGGCTCTAGACCCTTCCAGAGCCGAGATATCGAAGGTCAAAATTTGGACCTGAAAAAAAAACATAAGGGGTAACACTGTCATTTTTTTTTTTGGCCGAAATTTTGACCCCCTCCGATCTTCTTGAAACTCTGGATTCTGACAGAGGGCCACGAGACTTCGACCAGCGCGCAAAAATGGAGGCTCTAGACCCTTCCAGAGCCGAGATATCGAAGGTCAAAATTTGGACCTGAAAAAAAAAACATAAGGGGTAACACTGTCATTTTTTTTTTTTGGCCGAAATTTTGACCCCCTCCGATCTTCTTGAAACTCTGGATTCTGACAGAGGGCCACGAGACTTCGACCAGCGCGCAAAAATGGAGGCTCTAGACCCTTCCATAGCCGAGATATCGAAGGTCAAAATTTGGACCTGAAAAAAAAAACATAAGGGGTAACACTGTCATTTTTTTTTTTGGCCGAAATTTTGACCCCCTCAGATCTTCTTGAAACTCTGGATTCTGACAGAGGGCCACGAGACTTCGACCAGCGCGCAAAAATGGAGGCTCTAGACCCTTCCAGAGCCGAGATATCGAAGGTCAAAATTTGGACCTGAAAAAAAAACATAAGGGGTAACACTGTCATTTTTTTTTTTTGGCCGAAATTTTGACCCCCACCGATCTTCTTGAAACTCTGGATTCTGACAGAGGGCCACGAGACTTCGACCAGCGCACAAAAATGGAGGCTCTAGACCCTTCCAGAGCCGAGATATCGAAGGTCAAAATTTGGACCTGAAAAAAAAAACATAAGGGGAAACACTGTCATTTTTTTTTTGGCCGAAATTTTGACCCCCTCCGATCTTCTTGAAACTCTGGATTCTGACAGAGGGCCACAAGACTTCGACCAGCGCGCAAAAATGGAGGCTCTAGACCCTTCCAGAGCCGAGATATCGAAGGTCAAAATTTGGACCTGAAAAAAAACATAAGGGGTAACACTGTCATTTTTTTTTTGGCCGAAATTTTGACCTCCTCCGATCTTCTTGAAACTCTGGATTCTGACAGAGGGCCACGAGACTTCGACCAGCGCGCAAAAATGGAGGCTCTAGACCCTTCCAGAGCCGAGATATCGAAGGTCAAAATTTGGACCTGAAAAAAAAACATAAGGGGTAACACTGTCATTTTTTTTTTTGGCCGAAATTTTGACCCCCTCCGATCTTCTTGAAACTCTGGATTCTGACAGAGGGCCACGAGACTTCGACCAGCGCGCAAAAATGGAGGCTCTAGACCCTTCCAGAGCTGAGATATCGAAGGTCAAAATTTGGACCTGAAAAAAAAACATAAGGGGTAACACTGTCGTTTTCTTTTTTGGCCGAAATTTTGACCCCCTCCGATCTTCTTGAAACTCTGGATTCTGAAAGAGGGCCACGAGACTTCTACCAGCGCGCAAAAATGGAGGCTCTAGACCCTTCCAGAGCCGAGATATCGAAGGTCAAAATTTGGACCTGAAAAAAAAACATAAGGGGTAACACTGTCATTTTTTTTTGGCCAAAATTTTGACCCCCTCCGATCTTCTTGAAACTCTGGATTCTGACAGAGGGCCACGAGACTTCGACCAGCGCGCAAAAATGGAGACTCTAGACCCTTCCAGAACCGAGATATCGAAGGTCAAAATTTGGACCCGAAAAAAAAACATAAGGGGTAACACTGTCATTTTTTTTTTGGCCGAAATTTGGACCTCCTCCGATCTTCTTGAAACTCTGGATTCTGACAGAGGGCCACGAGACTTCGACCAGCGCGCAAAAATGGAGGCTCTAGACCCTTCCAGAGCCGAGATATCGAAGGTCAAAATTTGGACCTGAAAAAAAAACATAAGGGGTAACACTGTCATTTTTTTTTTGGCCGAAATTTTGACCCCCTCCGATCTTCTTGAAACTCTGGATTCTGAAAGAGGGCCACGAGACTTCGACCAGCGCGCAAAAATGGAGGCTCTAGACCCTTCCAGAGCCGAGATATCGAAGGTCAAAATTTGGACCTGAAAAAAAAACATAAGGGGTAACACTGTCATTTTTTTTTTTTTGGCTGAAATTTTGACCCCCTCCGATCTTCTTGAAACTCTGGATTCTGACAGAGGGCCACGAGACTTCGACCAGCGCGCAAAAATGGAGGCTCTAGACCCTTCCAGAACCGAGATATCGAAGGTCAAAATTTGGACCCCAAAAAAAAACATAAGGGGTAACACTGTCATTTTTTTTTGGCCGAAATTTTGACCCCCTCCGATCTTCTTGAAACTCTGGATTCTGACAGAGGGCCACGAGACTTCGACCAGCGCGCAAAAATGGAGGCTCTAGACCATTCCAGAGCCGAGATATCGAAGGTCAAAATTTGGACCTGAAAAAAAAAAACATAAGGGGTAACACTGTCATTTTTTTTTGGCCGAAATTTTGACCCCCTCCGATCTTTTTGAAACTCTGGACTCTGATAGAGGGCCAAGAGACTTCGACCAGCGCGCAAAAATGGAGGCTCTAGACCCTTCCAGAGCTGAGATATCGAAGGTCAAAATTTGGACCTGAAAAAAAAACATAAGGGGTAACACTGTCGTTTTTTTTTTTTGGCCGAAATTTTGACCCCCTCCGATCTTCTTGAAACTCTGGATTCTGACAGAGGGCCACGAGACTTCGACCAGCGCGCAAAAATGGAGGCTCTAGACCCTTCCAGAACCGAGATATCGAAGGTCAAAATTTGGACCTGAAAAAAAAAACATAAGGGGTAACACTGTCATTTTTTTTTTGGCCGAAATTTTGACCCCCTCCGATCTTCTTGAAACTCTGGATTCTGACAGAGGGCCACGAGACTTCGACCAGCGCGCAAAAATGGAGGCTCTAGACCCTTCCAGAGCTGAGATATCGAAGGTCAAAATTTGGACCTGAAAAAAAAACATAAGGGGTAACACTGTCGTTTTCTTTTTTGGCCGAAATTTTGACCCCCTCCGATCTTCTTGAAACTCTGGATTCTGAAAGAGGGCCACGAGACTTCGACCAGCGCGCAAAAATGGAGGCTCTAGACCCTTCCAGAGCCGAGATATCGAAGGTCAAAATTTGGACCTGAAAAAAAAACATAAGGGGTAACACTGTCATTTTTTTTTTTTGGCCGAAATTTTGACCTCCTCCAATCTTCTTGAAACTCTGGATTCTGACAGAGGGCCACGAGACTTCGACCAGCGCGCAAAAATGGAGACTCTAGACCCTTCCAGAGCCGAGATATCGAAGGTCAAAATTTGGACCTGAAAAAAAAACATAAGGGGTAACACTGACATTTTTTTTTGGCCGAAATTTTGACCCCCTCTGATCTTCTTGAAACTCTGGATCCTGACAGAGGGCCACGAGACTTCGACCAGCGCGCAAAAATGGAGGCTCTAGACCCTTCCAGAGCCGAGATATCGAAGGTCAAAATTTGGACCTGAAAAAAAAAACATAAGGGGTAACACTGTCATTTTTTTTTTGGCCGAAATTTTGACCCCCTCATATCTTCTTGAAACTCTGGATTCTGACAGAGGGCCACGAGACTTCGACCAGCGCGCAAAAATGGAGGCTCTAGACCCTTCCAGAGCCGAGATATCGAAGGCCAAAATTTGGACCTGAAAAAAAAACATAAGGGGTAACACTGTCATTTTTTTTTGGCCGAAATTTTGACCTCCTCCAATCTTCTTGAAACTCTGGATTCTGACAGAGGGCCACGAGACTTCGACCAGCGCGCAAAAATGGAGGCTCTAGACCCTTCCAGAGCCGAGATATCGAAGGTCAAAATTTGGACCTGAAAAAAAAACATAAGGGGTAACACTGTCATTTTTTTTTTGGCCGAAATTTTGACCCCCTCCGATCTTCTTGAAACTCTGGATTCTGACAGAGGGCCACGAGACTTCGACCAGCGCGCAAAAATGGAGGCTCTAGACCCTTCCAGAGCCGAGATATCGAAGGTCAAAATTTGGACCTGAAAAAAAAAACATAAGGGGTAACACTGTCATTTTTTTTTTGGCCGAAATTTTGACCCCCTCAGATCTTCTTGAAACTCTGGATTCTGACAGAGGGCCACGAGACTTCGACCAGCGTGCAAAAATGGAGGCTCTAGACCCTTCCAGAGCCGAGATATCGAAGGTCAAAATTTGGACCTGAAAAAAAAACATAAGGGGTAACACTGTCATTTTTTTTTTTTTGGCCGAAATTTTGACCCCCACCGATCTTCTTGAAACTCTGGATTCTGACAGAGGGCCACGAGACTTCGACCAGCGCACAAAAATGGAGGCTCTAGACCCTTCCAGAGCCGAGATATCGAAGGTCAAAATTTGGACCTGAAAAAAAAAAACATAAGGGGTAACACTGTCATTTTTTTTTTGGCCGAAATTTTGACCCCCTCCGATCTTCTTGAAACTCTGGATTCTGACAGAGGGCCACGAGACTTCGACCAGCGCGCAAAAATGGAGGCTCTAGACCCTTCCAGAGCCGAGATATCGAAGGTCAAAATTTGGACCTGAAAAAAAACATAAGGGGTAACACTGTCATTTTTTTTTTGGCCGAAATTTTGACCTCCTCCGATCTTCTTGAAACTCTGGATTCTGACAGAGGGCCACGAGACTTCGACCAGCGCGCAAAAATGGAGGCTCTAGACCCTTCCAGAGCCGAGATATCGAAGGTCAAAATTTGGACCTGAAAAAAAAACATAAGGGGTAACACTGTCATTTTTTTTTTGGCCGAAATTTTGACCCCCTCCGATCTTCTTGAAA
Source organism: Cyprinella venusta (assembly GCA_038021265.1). NCBI lineage: Eukaryota > Metazoa > Chordata > Actinopteri > Cypriniformes > Leuciscidae > Cyprinella > Cyprinella venusta. Next base: position 42,356,171 of record CM075863.1, read on the forward strand.
CTCTGGATTCTGACAGAGGGCTACGAGACTTCGACCAGCGCGCAAAAATGGAGGCTCTAGACCCTTCCAGAGCTGAGATATCGAAGGTCAAAATTTGGACCTGAAAAAAAAACATAAGGGGTAACACTGTCGTTTTCTTTTTTGGCCGAAATTTTGACCCCCTCCGATCTTCTTGAAACTCTGGATTCTGAAAGAGGGCCACGAGACTTCGACCAGCGCGCAAAAATGGAGGCTCTAGACCCTTCCAGAGCCGAGATATCGAAGGTCAAAATTTGGACCTGAAAAAAAAACATAAGGGGTAACACTGTCATTTTTTTTTTTTTTTGGCTGAAATTTTGACCCCCTCCGATCTTCTTGAAACTCTGGATTCTGACAGAGGGCCACGAGACTTCGACCAGCGCGCAAAAATGGAGGCTCTAGACCCTTCCAGAACCGAGATATCGAAGGTCAAAATTTGGACCCGAAAAAAAAACATAAGGGGTAACACTGTCATTTTTTTTTTTTTGGCCGAAATTTTGACCCCCTCCGATCTTCTTGAAACTCTGGATTCTGACAGAGGGCCACAAGACTTCGACCAGCGCGCAAAAATGGAGGCTCTAGACCCTTCCAGAACCGAGATATCGAAGGTCAAAATTTGGACCCCAAAAAAAAACATAAGGGGTAACACTGTCATTTTTTTTTGGCCGAAATTTTGACCCCCTCCGATCTTCTTGAAACTCTGGATTCTGACAGAGGGCCACGAGACTTCGACCAGCGCGCAAAAATGGAGGCTCTAGACCATTCCAGAGCCGAGATATCGAAGGTCAAAATTTGGACCTGAAAAAAAAAAACATAAGGGGTAACACTGTCATTTTTTTTTTTGGCCGAAATTTTGACCACCTCCAATCTTTTTGAAACTCTGGACTCTGATAGAGGGCCAAGAGACTTCGACCAGCGCGCAAAAATGGAGGCTCTAGACCCTTCCAGAGCTGAGATATCGAAGGTCAAAATTTGGACCTGAAAAAAAAACATAAGGGGTAACACTGTCGTTTTTTTTTTTTTGGCCGAAATTTTGACCCCCTCCGATCTTCTTGAAACTCTGGATTCTGACAGAGGGCCAAGAGACTTCGACCAGCGCGCAAAAATGGAGGCTCTAGACCCTTCCAGAGCCGAGATATCGAAGGTCAAAATTTGGACCCGAAAAAAAAACATAAGGGGTAACACTGTAATTTTTTTTTTTGGCCGAAATTTTGACCCCCTCCGATCTTCTTGAAACTCTGGATTCTGACAGAGGGCCACGAGACTTCGACCAGCGCGCAAAAATGGAGGCTCTAGACCCTTCCAGAACCGAGATATCGAAGGTCAAAATTTGGACCTGAAAAAAAAAACATAAGGGGTAACACTGTCATTTTTTTTTTTTGGCCGAAATTTTGACCCCCTCCGATCTTCTTGAAACTCTGGATTCTGACAGAGGGCCACGAGACTTCGACCAGCGCGCAAAAATGGAGGCTCTAGACCCTTCCAGAGCTGAGATATCGAAGGTCAAAATTTGGACCTGAAAAAAAAACATAAGGGGTAACACTGTCGTTTTCTTTTTTGGCCGAAATTTTGACCCCCTCCGATCTTCTTGAAACTCTGGATTCTGAAAGAGGGCCACGAGACTTCGACCAGCGCGCAAAAATGGAGGCTCTAGACCCTTCCAGAGCCGAGATATCGAAGGTCAAAATTTGGACCTGAAAAAAAAACATAAGGGGTAACACTGTCATTTTTTTTTTTGGCCGAAATTTTGACCTCCTCCAATCTTCTTGAAACTCTGGATTCTGACAGAGGGCCACGAGACTTCGACCAGCGCGCAAAAATGGAGGCTCTAGACCCTTCCAGAGCCGAGATATCGAAGGTCAAAATTTGGACCTGAAAAAAAAACATAAGGGGTAACACTGACATTTTTTTTTGGCCGAAATTTTGACCCCCTCTGATCTTCTTGAAACTCTGGATCCTGACAGAGGGCCACGAGACTTCGACCAGCGCGCAAAAATGGAGGCTCTAGACCCTTCCAGAGCCGAGATATCGAAGGTCAAAATTTGGACCTGAAAAAAAAAACATAAGGGGTAACACTGTCATTTTTTTTTGGCCGAAATTTTGACCCCCTCAGATCTTCTTGAAACTCTGGATTCTGACAGAGGGCCACGAGACTTCGACCAGCGCGCAAAAATGGAGGCTCTAGACCCTTCCAGAGCCGAGATATCGAAGGCCAAAATTTGGACCTGAAAAAAAAACATAAGGGGTAACACTGTCATTTTTTTTTTTGGCCGAAATTTTGACCTCCTCCAATCTTCTTGAAACTCTGGATTCTGACAGAGGGCCACGAGACTTCGACCAGCGCGCAAAAATGGAGGCTCTAGACCCTTCCAGAGCCGAGATATCGAAGGTCAAAATTTGGACCTGAAAAAAAAACATAAGGGGTAACACTGTCATTTTTTTTTTGGCCGAAATTTTGACCCCCTCCGATCTTCTTGAAACTCTGGATTCTGACAGAGGGCCACGAGACTTCGACCAGCGCGCAAAAATGGAGGCTCTAGACCCTTCCAGAGCCGAGATATCGAAGGTCAAAATTTGGACCTGAAAAAAAAAAACATAAGGGGTAACACTGTCATTTTTTTTTTTGGCCGAAATTTTGACCCCCTCAGATCTTCTTGAAACTCTGGATTCTGACAGAGGGCCACGAGACTTCGACCAGCGCGCAAAAATGGAGGCTCTAGACCCTTCCAGAGCCGAGATATCGAAGGTCAAAATTTGGACCTGAAAAAAAAACATAAGGGGTAACACTGTCATTTTTTTTTTTGGCCGAAATTTTGACCCCCACCGATCTTCTTGAAACTCTGGATTCTGACAGAGGGCCACGAGACTTCGACCAGCGCACAAAAATGGAGGCTCTAGACCCTTCCAGAGCCGAGATATCGAAGGTCAAAATTTGGACCTGAAAAAAAAAACATAAGGGGTAACACTGTCATTTTTTTTGGCCGAAATTTTGACCCCCTCAGATCTTCTTGAAACTCTGGATTCTGACAGAGGGCCACGAGACTTCGACCAGCGCGCAAAAATGGAGGCTCTAGACCCTTCCAGAGCCGAGATATCGAAGGCCAAAATTTGGACCTGAAAAAAAAACATAAGGGATAACACTGTCATTTTTTTTTGGCCGAAATTTTGACCTCCTCCAATCTTCTTGAAACTCTGGATTCTGACAGAGGGCCACGAGACTTCGACCAGCGCGCAAAAATGGAGGCTCTAGACCCTTCCAGAGCCGAGATATCGAAGGTCAAAATTTGGACCTGAAAAAAAAACATAAGGGGTAACACTGTCATTTTTTTTTTGGCCGAAATTTTTACCCCCTCCGATCTTCTTGAAACTCTGGATTCTGACAGAGGGCCACGAGACTTCGACCAGCGCGCAAAAATGGAGGCTCTAGACCCTTCCAGAGCCGAGATATCGAAGGTCAAAATTTGGACCTGAAAAAAAAAACATAAGGGGTAACACTGTCATTTTTTTTTTTTGGCCGAAATTTTGACCCCCTCAGATCTTCTTGAAACTCTGGATTCTGACAGAGGGCCACGAGACTTCGACCAGCGCGCAAAAATGGAGGCTCTAGACCCTTCCAGAGCCGAGATATCGAAGGTCAAAATTTGGACCTGAAAAAAAAACATAAGGGGTAACACTGTCATTTTTTTTTTTTGGCCGAAATTTTGACCCCCACCGATCTTCTTGAAACTCTGGATTCTGACAGAGGGCCACGAGACTTCGACCAGCGCACAAAAATGGAGGCTCTAGACCCTTCCAGAGCCGAGATATCGAAGGTCAAAATTTGGACCTGAAAAAAAAAACATAAGGGGAAACACTGTCATTTTTTTTTTTGGCCGAAATTTTGACCCCCACCGATCTTCTTGAAACTCTGGATTCTGACAGAGGGCCACGAGACTTCGACCAGCGCACAAAAATGGAGGCTCTAGACCCTTCCAGAGCCGAGATATCGAAGGTCAAAATTTGGACCTGAAAAAAAAAACATAAGGGGTAACACTGTCATTTTTTTTTGGCCGAAATTTTGACCCCCTCAGATCTTCTTGAAACTCTGGATTCTGACAGAGGGCCACGAGACTTCGACCAGCGCGCAAAAATGGAGGCTCTAGACCCTTCCAGAGCCGAGATATCGAAGGCCAAAATTTGGACCTGAAAAAAAAACATAAGGGATAACACTGTCATTTTTTTTTGGCCGAAATTTTGACCTCCTCCAATCTTCTTGAAACTCTGGATTCTGACAGAGGGCCACGAGACTTCGACCAGCGCGCAAAAATGGAGGCTCTAGACCCTTCCAGAGCCGAGATATCGAAGGTCAAAATTTGGACCTGAAAAAAAAACATAAGGGGTAACACTGTCATTTTTTTTTTGGCCGAAATTTTGACCCCCTCCGATCTTCTTGAAACTCTGGATTCTGACAGAGGGCCACGAGACTTCGACCAGCGCGCAAAAATGGAGGCTCTAGACCCTTCCAGAGCCGAGATATCGAAGGTCAAAATTTGGACCTGAAAAAAAAAACATAAGGGGTAACACTGTCATTTTTTTTTTTGGCCGAAATTTTGACCCCCTCAGATCTTCTTGAAACTCTGGATTCTGACAGAGGGCCACGAGACTTCGACCAGCGCGCAAAAATGGAGGCTCTAGACCCTTCCAGAGCCGAGATATCGAAGGTCAAAATTTGGACCTGAAAAAAAAAACATAAGGGGTAACACTGTCATTTTTTTTTTTTGGCCGAAATTTTGACCCCCACCGATCTTCTTGAAACTCTGGATTCTGACAGAGGGCCACGAGACTTCGACCAGCGCACAAAAATGGAGGCTCTAGACCCTTCCAGAGCCGAGATATCGAAGGTCAAAATTTGGACCTGAAAAAAAAAAACATAAGGGGAAACACTGTCATTTTTTTTTGGCCGAAATTTTGACCCCCTCCGATCTTCTTGAAACTCTGGATTCTGACAGAGGGCCACGAGACTTCGACCAGCGCGCAAAAATGGAGGCTCTAGACCCTTCCAGAGCCGAGATATCGAAGGTCAAAATTTGGACCTGAAAAAAAACATAAGGGGTAACACTGTCATTTTTTTTTTTTGGCCGAAATTTTGACCTCCTCCGATCTTCTTGAAACTCTGGATTCTGACAGAGGGCCACGAGACTTCGACCAGCGCGCAAAAATGGAGGCTCTAGACCCTTCCAGAGCCGAGATATCGAAGGTCAAAATTTGGACCTGAAAAAAAAACATAAGGGGTAACACTGTCATTTTTTTTTTTGGCCGAAATTTTGACCCCTTCCGATCTTCTTGAAACTCTGGATTCTGACAGAGGGCCACGAGACTTCGACCAGCGCGCAAAAATGGAGGCTCTAGACCCTTCCAGAGCTGAGATATCGAAGGTCAAAATTTGGACCTGAAAAAAAGACATAAGGGGTAACACTGTCGTTTTCTTTTTTGGCCGAAATTTTGACCCCCTCCGATCTTCTTGAAACTCTGGATTCTGAAAGAGGGCCACGAGACTTCTACCAGTGCGCAAAAATGGAGGCTCTAGACCCTTCCAGAGCCGAGATATCGAAGGTCAAAATTTGGACCTGAAAAAAAAACATAAGGGGTAACACTGTCATTTTTTTTTGGCCAAAATGTTGACCCCCTCCGATCTTCTTGAAACTCTGGATTCTGACAGAGGGCCACGAGACTTCGACCAGCCCGCAAAAATGGAGACTCTAGACCCTTCCAGAACCGAGATATCGAAGGTCAAAATTTGGACCCGAAAAAAAAACATAAGGGGTAACACTGTCATTTTTTTTTTGGCCGAAATTTGGACCTCCTCCGATCTTCTTGAAACTCTGGATTCTGACAGAGGGCCACGAGACTTCGACCAGCGCGCAAAAATGGAGGCTCTAGACCCTTCCAGAGCCGAGATATCGAAGGTCAAAATTTGGACCTGAAAAAAAAACATAAGGGGTAACACTGTCATTTTTTTTTTGGCCGAAATTTTGACCCCCTCCGATCTTCTTGAAACTCTGGATTCTGACAGCGGGCCACGAGACTTCGACCAGCGCGCAAAAATGGAGGCTCTAGACCCTTCCAGAGCTGAGATATCGAAGGTCAAAATTTGGACCTGAAAAAAAAACATAAGGGGTAACACTGTCGTTTTCTTTTTTGGCCGAAATTTTGACCCCCTCCGATCTTCTTGAAACTCTGGATTCTGAAAGAGGGCCACGAGACTTCGACCAGCGCGCAAAAATGGAGGCTCTAGACCCTTCCAGAGCCGAGATATCGAAGGTCAAAATTTGGACCTGAAAAAAAAACATAAGGGGTAACACTGTCATTTTTTTTTTTTTTGGCTGAAATTTTGACCCCCTCCGATCTTCTTGAAACTCTGGATTCTGACAGAGGGCCACGAGACTTCGACCAGCGCGCAAAAATGGAGGCTCTAGACCCTTCCAGAACCGAGATATCGAAGGTCAAAATTTGGACCCCAAAAAAAAACATAAGGGGTAACACTGTCATTTTTTTTTTTTGGCCGAAATTTTGACCCCCTCCGATCTTCTTGAAACTCTGGATTCTGACAGAGGGCCACAAGACTTCGACCAGCGCGCAAAAATGGAGGCTCTAGACCCTTCCAGAACCGAGATATCGAAGGTCAAAATTTGGACCCCAAAAAAAAACATAAGGGGTAACACTGTAATTTTTTTTTGGCCGAAATTTTGACCCCCTCCGATCTTCTTGAAACTCTGGAATCTGACAGAGGTCCACGAGACTTCGACCAGCGCGCAAAAATGGAGGCTCTAGACCCTTCCAGAGCTGAGATATCGAAGGTCAAAATTTGGACCTGAAAAAAAAACATAAGGGGTAACACTGTCGTTTTTTTTTTTTGGCCGAAATTTTGACCCCCTCCGATCTTCTTGAAACTCTGGATTCTGACAGAGGGCCACGAGACTTCGACCAGCGCGCAAAAATGGAGGCTCTAGACCCTTCCAGACCCGAGATATCGAAGGTCAAAATTTGGACCCGAAAAAAAAAAACATAAGGGGTAACACTGTCATTTTTTTTTGGCCGAAATTTTGACCTCCTCCAATCTTCTTGAAACTCTGGATTCTGACAGAGGGCCACGAGACTTCGACCAGCGCGCAAAAATGGAGGCTCTAGACCATTCCAGAGCCGAGATATCGAAGGTCAAAATTTGGACCTGAAAAAAAAAACATAAGGGGTAACACTGTCATTTTTTTTTTGGCCGAAATTTTGACCCCCTCCGATCTTTTTGAAACTCTGGACTCTGATAGAGGGCCAAGAGACTTCGACCAGCGCGCAAAAATGGAGGCTCTAGACCCTTCCAGAGCTGAGATATCGAAGGTCAAAATTTGGACCTGAAAAAAAAACATAAGGGGTAACACTGTCGTTTTTTTTTTTTTGGCCGAAATTTTGACCCCCTCCGATCTTCTTGAAACTCTGGATTCTGACAGAGGGCCACGAGACTTCGACCAGCGCGCAAAAATGGAGGCTCTAGACCCTTCCAGAGCCGAGATATCGAAGGTCAAAATTTGGACCTGAAAAAAAAACATAAGGGGTAACACTGTAATTTTTTTTTTTGGCCGAAATTTTGACCCCCTCCGATCTTCTTGAAACTCTGGATTCTGACAGAGGGCCACGAGACTTCGACCAGCGCGCAAAAATGGAGGCTCTAGACCCTTCCAGAACCAAGATATCGAAGGTCAAAATTTGGACCTGAAAAAAAAAACATAAGGGGTAACACTGTCATTTTTTTTTTTGGCCGAAATTTTGACCCCCTCCGATCTTCTTGAAACTCTGGATTCTGACAGAGGGCCACGAGACTTCGACCAGCGCGCAAAAATGGAGGCTCTAGACCCTTCCAGAGCTGAGATATCGAAGGTCAAAATTTGGACCTGAAAAAAAAACATAAGGGGTAACACTGTCGTTTTCTTTTTTGGCCGAAATTTTGACCCCCTCCGATCTTCTTGAAACTCTGGATTCTGAAAGAGGGCCACGAGACTTCGACCAGCGCGCAAAAATGGAGGCTCTAGACCCTTCCAGAGCCGAGATATCGAAGGTCAAAATTTGGACCTGAAAAAAAAACATAAGGGGTAACACTGTCATTTTTTTTTTGGCCGAAATTTTGACCTCCTCCAATCTTCTTGAAACTCTGGATTCTGACAGAGGGCCACGAGACTTCGACCAGCGCGCAAAAATGGAGGCTCTAGACCCTTCCAGAGCCGAGATATCGAAGGTCAAAATTTGGACCTGAAAAAAAAACATAAGGGGTAACACTGACATTTTTTTTTGGCCGAAATTTTGACCCCCTCTGATCTTCTTGAAACTCTGGATCCTGACAGAGGGCCACGAGACTTCGACCAGCGCGCAAAAATGGAGGCTCTAGACCCTTCCAGAGCCGAGATATCGAAGGCCAAAATTTGGACCTGAAAAAAAAACATAAGGGGTAACACTGTCATTTTTTTTTTGGCCGAAATTTTGACCTCCTCCAATCTTCTTGAAACTCTGGATTCTGACAGAGGGCCACGAGACTTCGACCAGCGCGCAAAAATGGAGGCTCTAGACCCTTCCAGAGCCGAGATATCGAAGGTCAAAATTTGGACCTGAAAAAAAAACATAAGGGGTAACACTGTCATTTTTTTTTTGGCCGAAATTTTGACCCCCTCCGATCTTCTTGAAACTCTGGATTCTGACAGAGGGCCACGAGACTTCGACCAGCGCGCAAAAATGGAGGCTCTAGACCCTTCCAGAGCCGAGATATCGAAGGTCAAAATTTGGACCTGAAAAAAAAACATAAGGGGTAACACTGTCATTTTTTTTTTTGGCCGAAATTTTGACCCCCTCCGATCTTCTTGAAACTCTGGATTCTGACAGAGGGCCACGAGACTTCGACCAGCGCGCAAAAATGGAGGCTCTAGACCCTTCCATAGCCGAGATATCGAAGGTCAAAATTTGGACCTGAAAAAAAAAACATAAGGGGTAACACTGTCATTTTTTTTTTTGGCCGAAATTTTGACCCCCTCAGATCTTCTTGAAACTCTGGATTCTGACAGAGGGCCACGAGACTTCGACCAGCGCGCAAAAATGGAGGCTCTAGACCCTTCCAGAGCCGAGATATCGAAGGTCAAAATTTGGACCTGAAAAAAAACATAAGGGGTAACACTGTCATTTTTTTTTTTTGGCCGAAATTTTGACCCCCACCGATCTTCTTGAAACTCTGGATTCTGACAGAGGGCCACGAGACTTCGACCAGCGCACAAAAATGGAGGCTCTAGACCCTTCCAGAGCCGAGATATCGAAGGTCAAAATTTGGACCTGAAAAAAAAAACATAAGGGGAAACACTGTCATTTTTTTTTTGGCCGAAATTTTGACCCCCTCCGATCTTCTTGAAACTCTGGATTCTGACAGAGGGCCACGAGACTTCGACCAGCGCGCAAAAATGGAGGCTCTAGACCCTTCCAGAGCCGAGATATCGAAGGTCAAAATTTGGACCTGAAAAAAAACATAAGGGGTAACACTGTCATTTTTTTTTTTGGCCGAAATTTTGACCTCCTCCGATCTTCTTGAAACTCTGGATTCTGACAGAGGGCCACGAGACTTCGACCAGCGCGCAAAAATGGAGGCTCTAGACCCTTCCAGAGCCGAGATATCGAAGGTCAAAATTTGGACCTGAAAAAAAAACATAAGGGGTAACACTGTCATTTTTTTTTTTGGCCGAAATTTTGACCCCCTCCGATCTTCTTGAAACTCTGGATTCTGACAGAGGGCCACGAGACTTCGACCAGCGCGCAAAAATGGAGGCTCTAGACCCTTCCAGAGCTGAGATATCGAAGGTCAAAATTTGGACCTGAAAAAAAAACATAAGGGGTAACACTGTCGTTTTCTTTTTTGGCCGAAATTTTGACCCCCTCCGATCTTCTTGAAACTCTGGATTCTGAAAGAGGGCCACGAGACTTCTACCAGCGCGCAAAAATGGAGGCTCTAGACCCTTCCAGAGCCGAGATATCGAAGGTCAAAATTTGGACCTGAAAAAAAAACATAAGGGGTAACACTGTCATTTTTTTTTTGGCCGAAATTTTGACCCCCTCCGATCTTCTTGAAACTCTGGATTCTGACAGAGGGCCACGAGACTTCGACCAGCGCGCAAAAATGGAGACTCTAGACCCTTCCAGAACCGAGATATCGAAGGTCAAAATTTGGACCCGAAAAAAAAACATAAGGGGTAACACTGTCATTTTTTTTTGGCCGAAATTTGGACCTCCTCCGATCTTCTTGAAACTCTGGATTCTTACAGAGGGCCACGAGACTTCGACCAGCGCGCAAAAATGGAGGCTCTAGACCCTTCCAGAGCCGAGATATCGAAGGTCAAAATTTGGACCTGAAAAAAAAACATAAGGGGTAACACTGTCATTTTTTTTTTGGCCGAAATTTTGACCCCCTCCGATCTTCTTGAAACTCTGGATTCTGACAGAGGGCCACGAGACTTCGACCAGCGCGCAAAAATGGAGGCTCTAGACCCTTCCAGAGATGAGATATCGAAGGTCAAAATTTGGACCTGAAAAAAAAACATAAGGGGTAACACTGTCGTTTTCTTTTTTGGCCGAAATTTTGACCCCCTCCGATCTTCTTGAAACTCTGGATTCTGAAAGAGGGCCACGAGACTTCGACCAGCGCGCAAAAATGGAGGCTCTAGACCCTTCCAGAGCCGAGATATCGAAGGTCAAAATTTGGACCTGAAAAAAAAACATAAGGGGTAACACTGTCATTTTTTTTTTTTTGGCTGAAATTTTGACCCCCTCCGATCTTCTTGAAACTCTGGATTCTGACAGAGGGCCACGAGACTTCGACCAGCGCGCAAAAATGGAGGCTCTAGACCCTTCCAGAACCGAGATATCGAAGGTCAAAATTTGGACCCGAAAAAAAAACATAAGGGGTAACACTGTCATTTTTTTTTTTTTGGCCGAAATTTTGACCCCCTCCGATCTTCTTGAAACTCTGGATTCTGACAGAGGGCCACAAGACTTCGACCAGCGCGCAAAAATGGAGGCTCTAGACCCTTCCAGAACCGAGATATCGAAGGTCAAAATTTGGACCCCAAAAAAAAACATAAGGGGTAACACTGTCATTTTTTTTTGGCCGAAATTTTGACCCCCTCCGATCTTCTTGAAACTCTGGATTCTGACAGAGGGCCACGAGACTTCGACCAGCGCGCAAAAATGGAGGCTCTAGACCATTCCAGAGCCGAGATATCGAAGGTCAAAATTTGGACCTGAAAAAAAAAAACATAAGGGGTAACACTGTCATTTTTTTTTGGCCGAAATTTTGACCCCCTCCGATCTTTTTGAAACTCTGGACTCTGATAGAGGGCCAAGAGACTTCGACCAGCGCGCAAAAATGGAGGCACTAGACCCTTCCAGAGCTGAGATATCGAAGGTCAAAATTTGGCCCTGAAAAAAAAACATAAGGGGTAACACTGTCGTTTTTTTTTTTTGGCCGAAATTTTGACCCCCTCCGATCTTCTTGAAACTCTGGATTCTGACAGAGGGCCACGAGACTTCGACCAGCGCGCAAAAATGGAGGCTCTAGACCCTTCCAGAGCCGAGATATCGAAGGTCAAAATTTGGACCTGAAAAAAAAAACATAAGGGGTAACACTGTAATTTTTTTTTTTGGCCGAAATTTTGACCCCCTCCGATCTTCTTGAAACTCTGGATTCTGACAGAGGGCCACGAGACTTCGACCAGCGCGCAAAAATGGAGGCTCTAGACCCTTCCAGAACCGAGATATCGAAGGTCAAAATTTGGACCTGAAAAAAAAAACATAAGGGGTAACACTGTCATTTTTTTTTTTGGCCGAAATTTTGACCCCCTCCGATCTTCTTGAAACTCTGGATTCTGACAGAGGGCCACGAGACTTCGACCAGCGCGCAAAAATGGAGGCTCTAGACCCTTCCAGAGCTGAGATATCGAAGGTCAAAATTTGGACCTGAAAAAAAAACATAAGGGGTAACACTGTCGTTTTCTTTTTTGGCCGAAATTTTGACCCCCTCCGATCTTCTTGAAACTCTGGATTCTGAAAGAGGGCCACGAGACTTCGACCAGCGCGCAAAAATGGAGGCTCTAGACCCTTCCAGAGCCGAGATATCGAAGGTCAAAATTTGGACCTGAAAAAAAAACATAAGGGGTAACACTGTCATTTTTTTTTTTTGGCCGAAATTTTGACCTCCTCCAATCTTCTTGAAACTCTGGATTCTGACAGAGGGCCACGAGACTTCGACCAGCGCGCAAAAATGGAGGCTCTAGACCCTTCCAGAGCCGAGATATCGAAGGTCAAAATTTGGACCTGAAAAAAAAACATAAGGGGTAACACTGACATTTTTTTTTGGCCGAAATTTTGACCCCCTCTGATCTTCTTGAAACTCTGGATCCTGACAGAGGGCCACGAGACTTCGACCAGCGCGCAAAAATGGAGGCTCTAGACCCTTCCAGAGCCGAGATATCGAAGGTCAAAATTTGGACCTGAAAAAAAAAACATAAGGGGTAACACTGTCATTTTTTTTTGGCCGAAATTTTGACCCCCTCATATCTTCTTGAAACTCTGGATTCTGACAGAGGGCCACGAGACTTCGACCAGCGCGCAAAAATGGAGGCTCTAGACCCTTCCAGAGCCGAGATATCGAAGGCCAAAATTTGGACCTGAAAAAAAAACATAAGGGGTAACACTGTCATTTTTTTTTGGCCGAAATTTTGACCTCCTCCAATCTTCTTGAAACTCTGGATTCTGACAGAGGGCCACGAGACTTCGACCAGCGCGCAAAAATGGAGGCTCTAGACCCTTCCAGAGCCGAGATATCGCAGGTCAAAATTTGGACCTGAAAAAAAAAACATAAGGGGTAACACTGTCATTTTTTTTTTTGGCCGAAATTTTGACCCCCTCAGATCTTCTTGAAACTCTGGATTCTGACAGAGGGCCACGAGACTTCGACCAGCGTGCAAAAATGGAGGCTCTAGACCCTTCCAGAGCCGAGATATCGAAGGTCAAAATTTGGACCTGAAAAAAAAACATAAGGGGTAACACTGTCATTTTTTTTTTTGGCCGAAATTTTGACCCCCACCGATCTTCTTGAAACTCTGGATTCTGACAGAGGGCCACGAGACTTCGACCAGCGCACAAAAATGGAGGCTCTAGACCCTTCCAGAGCCGAGATATCGAAGGTCAAAATTTGGACCTGAAAAAAAAAACATAAGGGGTAACACTGTCATTTTTTTTTTGGCCGAAATTTTGACCCCCTCCGATCTTCTTGAAACTCTGGATTCTGACAGAGGGCCACGAGACTTCGACCAGCGCGCAAAAATGGAGGCTCTAGACCCTTCCAGAGCCGAGATATCGAAGGTCAAAATTTGGACCTGAAAAAAAACATAAGGGGTAACACTGTCATTTTTTTTTTGGCCGAAATTTTGACCTCCTCCGATCTTCTTGAAACTCTGGATTCTGACAGAGGGCCACGAGACTTCGACCAGCGCGCAAAAATGGAGGCTCTAGACCCTTCCAGAGCCGAGATATCGAAGGTCAAAATTTGGACCTGAAAAAAAAACATAAGGGGTAACACTGTCATTTTTTTTTTTTGGCCGAAATTTTGACCCCCTCCGATCTTCTTGAAACTCTGGATTCTGACAGAGGGCCACGAGACTTCGACCAGCGCGCAAAAATGGAGGCTCTAGACCCTTCCAGAGCTGAGATATCGAAGGTCAAAATTTGGACCTGAAAAAAAAACATAAGGGGTAACACTGTCGTTTTCTTTTTTGGCCGAAATTTTGACCCCCTCCGATCTTCTTGAAACTCTGGATTCTAAAAGAGGGCCACGAGACTTCTACCAGCGCGCAAAAATGGAGGCTCTAGACCCTTCCAGAGCCGAGATATCGAAGGTCAAAATTTGGACCTGAAAAAAAAACATAAGGGGTAACACTGTCATTTTTTTTTGGCCAAAATTTTGACCCCCTCCGATCTTCTTGAAACTCTGGATTCTGACAGAGGGCCACGAGACTTCGACCAGCGCGCAAAAATGGAGACTCTAGACCCTTCCAGAACCGAGATATCGAAGGTCAAAATTTGGACCCGAAAAAAAAACATAAGGGGTAACACTGTCATTTTTTTTTTGGCCGAAATTTGGACCTCCTCCGATCTTCTTGAAACTCTGGATTCTGACAGAGGGCCACGAGACGTCGACCAGCGCGCAAAAATGGAGGCTCTAGACCCTTCCAGAGCCGAGATATCGAAGGTCAAAATTTGGACCTGAAAAAAAAACATAAGGGGTAACACTGTCATTTTTTTTTTGGCCGAAATTTTGACCCCCTCCGATCTTCTTGAAACTCTGGATTCTGACAGAGGGCCACGAGACTTCGACCAGCGCGCAAAAATGGAGGCTCTAGACCCTTCCAGAGCTGAGATATCGAAGGTCAAAATTTGGACCTGAAAAAAAAAACATAAGGGGTAACACTGTCGTTTTCTTTTTTGGCCGAAATTTTGACCCCCTCCGATCTTCTTGAAACTCTGGATTCTGAAAGAGGGCCACGAGACTTCGACCAGCGCGCAAAAATGGAGGCTCTAGACCCTTCCAGAGCCGAGATATCGAAGGTCAAAATTTGGACCTGAAAAAAAAACATAAGGGGTAACACTGTCATTTTTTTTTTTTTTTGGCTGAAATTTTGACCCCCTCCGATCTTCTTGAAACTCTGGATTCTGACAGAGGGCCACGAGACTTCGACCAGCGCGCAAAAATGGAGGCTCTAGACCCTTCCAGAACCGAGATATCGAAGGTCAAAATTTGGACCCGAAAAAAAAACATAAGGGGTAACACTGTCATTTTTTTTTTTTGGCCGAAATTTTGACCCCCTCCGATCTTCTTGAAACTCTGGATTCTGACAGAGGGCCACAAGACTTCGACCAGCGCGCAAAAATGGAGGCTCTAGACCCTTCCAGAACCGAGATATCGAAGGTCAAAATTTGGACCCCAAAAAAAAACATAAGGGGTAACACTGTCATTTTTTTTTGGCCGAAATTTTGACCCCCTCCGATCTTCTTGAAACTCTGGATTCTGACAGAGGGCCACGAGACTTCGACCAGCGCGCAAAAATGGAGGCTCTAGACCCTTCCAGAGCTGAGATATCGAAGGTCAAAATTTGGACCTGAAAAAAAAACATAAGGGGTAACACTGTCGTTTTTTTTTTTTGGCCGAAATTTTGACCCCCTCCGATCTTCTTGAAACTCTGGATTCTGACAGAGGGCCACAAGACTTCGACCAGCGGGCAAAAATGGAGGCTCTAGACCCTTCCAGAGCTGAGATATCGAAGGTCAAAATTTGGACCTGAAAAAAAAACGTAAGGGGTAACACTGTCGTTTTCTTTTTTGGCCGAAATTTTGACCCCCTCCGATCTTCTTGAAACTCTGGATTCTGAAAGAGGGCAACGAGACTTCGACCAGCGCGCAAAAATGGAGGCTCTAGACCCTTCCAGAACAGAGATATCGAAGGTAAAAATTTGGACCTGAAAAAAAACATAAGGGGTAACACTGTCATTTTTTTTTTTTTTGGCTGAAATTTTGACCCCCTCCGATCTTCTTGAAACTCTGGATTCTGACAGAGGGCCACGAGACTTCGACCAGCGCGCAAAAATGGAGGCTCTAGACCCTTCCAGAACCGAGATATCGAAGGTCAAAATTTGGACCCAAAAAAAAACATAAGGGGTAACACTGTCATTTTTTTTTTTTGGCCGAAATTTTGACCCCCTCCGATCTTCTTGAAACTCTGGATTCTGACAGAGGGCCACGAGACTTCGACCAGCGCGCAAAAATGGAGGCTCTAGACCCTTCCAGAACCGAGATATCGAAGGTCAAAATTTGGACCCGAAAAAAAAAACATAAGGGGTAACACTGTCATTTTTTTTTGGCCGAAATTTTGACCCCCTCCGATCTTCTTGAAACTCTGGATTCTGACAAAGGGCCACGAGACTTCGACCAGCGCGCAAAAATGGAGGCTCTACACCCTTCCAGAGCCGAGATATCGAAGGTCAAAATTTGGACCTGAAAAAAAAACATAAGGGGTAACACTGTCATTTTTTTTTTTTTGGCCGAAATTTTGACCCCCTCCGATCTTCTTGAAACTCTGGATTCTGACAGAGGGCCACGAGACTTCGACCAGCGCGCAAAAATGGAGGCTCTAGACCCTTCCAGAGCCGAGATATCGAAGGTCAAAATTTGGACCTGAAAAAAAAACATAAGGGGTAACACTGTCATTTTTTTTTGGCCGAAATTTTGACCCCCTCCGATCTTCTTGAAACTCTGGATTCTGACAGAGGGCAACGAGACTTCGACCAGCGCGCAAAAATGGAGGCTCTAGACCCTTCCAGAACCGAGATATCGAATGTCAAAATTTGGACCTGAAAAAAAAACATAAGGGGTAACACTGTCATTTTTTTTTGGCCGAAATTTTGACCCCCTCCGATCTTCTTGAAACTCTGGATTCTGACAGAGGGCCACGAGACTTCGACCAGCGCGCAAAAATGGAGGCTCTAGACCCTTCCAGAACCGAGATATCGAAGGTCAAAATTTGGACCCGAAAAAAAAACATAAGGGGTAACACTGTCATTTTTTTTTTTTTGGCCGAAATTTTGACCCCCTCCGATCTTCTTGAAACTCTGGATTCTGACAGAGGGCCACAAGACTTCGACCAGCGCGCAAAAATGGAGGCTCTAGACCCTTCCAGAACCGAGATATCGAAGGTCAAAATTTGGACCCCAAAAAAAAACATAAGGGGTAACACTGTCATTTTTTTTTGGCCGAAATTTTGACCCCCTCCGATCTTCTTGAAACTCTGGATTCTGACAGAGGGCCACGAGACTTCGACCAGCGCGCAAAAATGGAGGCTCTAGACCCTTCCAGAGCTGAGATATCGAAGGTCAAAATTTGGACCTGAAAAAAAAACATAAGGGGTAACACTGTCGTTTTTTTTTTTTTTTGGCCGAAATTTTGACCCCCTCCGATCTTCTTGAAACTCTGGATTCTGACAGAGGGCCACAAGACTTCGACCAGCGCGCAAAAATGGAGGCTCTAGACCCTTCCAGAGCTGAGATATCGAAGGTCAAAATTTGGACCTGAAAAAAAAACATAAGGGGTAACACTGTCGTTTTCTTTTTTGCCGAAATTTTGACCCCCTCCGATCTTCTTGAAACTCTGGATTCTGAAAGAGGGCAACGAGACTTCGACCAGCGGGCAAAAATGGAGGCTCTAGACCCTTCCAGAACAGAGATATCGAAGGTAAAAATTTGGACCTGAAAAAAAAACATAAGGGGTAACACTGTCATTTTTTTTTTTTTTGGCTGAAATTTTGACCCCCTCCGATCTTCTTGAAACTCTGGATTCTGACAGAGGGCCACGAGACTTCGACCAGCGCGCAAAAATGGAGGCTCTAGACCCTTCCAGAACCGAGATATCGAAGGTCAAAATTTGGACCCAAAAAAAAACATAAGGGGTAACACTGTCATTTTTTTTTTTTTGGCCGAAATTTTGACCCCCTCCGATCTTCTTGAAACTCTGGATTCTGACAGAGGGCCACGAGACTTCGACCAGCGCGCAAAAATGGAGGCTCTAGACCCTTCCAGAACCGAGATATCGAAGGTCAAAATTTGGACCCGAAAAAAAAAACATAAGGGGTAACACTGTCATTTTTTTTTGGCCGAAATTTTGACCCCCTCCGATCTTCTTGAAACTCTGGATTCTGACAGAGGGCCACGAGACTTCGACCAGCGCGCAAAAATGGAGGCTCTAGACCCTTCCAGAACCGAGATATCGAAGGTCAAAATTTGGACCCGAAAAAAAAACATAAGGGGTAACACTGTCATTTTTTTTTTTTTGGCCGAAATTTTGACCCCCTCCGATCTTCTTGAAACTCTGGATTCTGACAGAGGGCCACAAGACTTCGACCAGCGCGCAAAAATGGAGGCTCTAGACCCTTCCAGAACCGAGATATCGAAGGTCAAAATTTGGACCCCAAAAAAAAACATAAGGGGTAACACTGTCATTTTTTTTTGGCCGAAATTTTGACCCCCTCCGATCTTCTTGAAACTCTGGATTCTGACAGAGGGCCACGAGACTTCGACCAGCGCGCAAAAATGGAGGCTCTAGACCCTTCCAGAGCTGAGATATCGAAGGTCAAAATTTGGACCTGAAAAAAAAACATAAGGGGTAACACTGTCGTTTTTTTTTTTTTGGCCGAAATTTTGACCCCCTCCGATCTTCTTGAAACTCTGGATTCTGACAGAGGGCCACAAGACTTCGACCAGCGCGCAAAAATGGAGGCTCTAGACCCTTCCAGAGCTGAGATATCGAAGGTCAAAATTTGGACCTGAAAAAAAAACATAAGGGGTAACACTGTCGTTTTCTTTTTTGCCGAAATTTTGACCCCCTCCGATCTTCTTGAAACTCTGGATTCTGAAAGAGGGCAACGAGACTTCGACCAGCGCGCAAAAATGGAGGCTCTAGACCCTTCCAGAACAGAGATATCGAAGGTAAAAATTTGGACCTGAAAAAAAAACATAAGGGGTAACACTGTCATTTTTTTTTTTTGGGCTGAAATTTTGACCCCCTCCGATCTTCTTGAAACTCTGGATTCTGACAGAGGGCCACGAGACTTCGACCAGCGCGCAAAAATGGAGGCTCTAGACCCTTCCAGAACCGAGATATCGAAGGTCAAAATTTGGACCCAAAAAAAAACATAAGGGGTAACACTGTCATTTTTTTTTTGGCCGAAATTTTGACCCCCTCCGATCTTCTTGAAACTCTGGATTCTGACAGAGGGCCACGAGACTTCGACCAGCGCGCAAAAATGGAGGCTCTAGACCCTTCCAGAGCTGAGATATCGAAGGTCAAAATTTGGACCTGAAAAAAAAACATAAGGGGTAACACTGTCGTTTTTTTTTTGCCGAAATTTTGACCCCCTCCGATCTTCTTGAAACTCTGGATTCTGACAGAGGGCCACGAGACTTCGACCAGCGCGCAAAAATGGAGGCTCTAGACCCTTCCAGAGCCGAGATATCGAAGGTCAAAATTTGGACCTGAAAAAAAAACATAAGGGGTAACACTGTCATTTTTTTTTTTTTGGCCGAAATTTTGACCCCCTCCGATCTTCTTGAAACTCTGGATTCTGACAGAGGGCCACGAGACTTCGACCAGCGCGCAAAAATGGAGGCTCTAGACCCTTCCAGAGCCGAGATATCGAAGGTCAAAATTTGGACCTGAAAAAAAAACATAAGGGGTAACACTGTCATTTTTTTTTGGCCGAAATTTTGACCCCCTCCGATCTTCTTGAAACTCTGGATTCTGACAGAGGGCAACGAGACTTCGACCAGCGCGCAAAAATGGAGGCTCTAGACCCTTCCAGAACCGAGATATCGAATGTCAAAATTTGGACCTGAAAAAAAAAACATAAGGGGTAACACTGTCATTTTTTTTTTGGCCGAAATTTTGACCCCCTCCGATCTTCTTGAAACTCTGGATTCTGACAGAGGGCCACGAGACTTCGACCAGCGCGCAAAAATGGAGGCTCTAGACCCTTCCAGAACCGAGATATCGAAGGTCAAAATTTGGACCCGAAAAAAAAAACCATAAGGGGTAACACTGTCATTTTTTTTTGGCCGAAATTTTGACCCCCTCCGATCTTCTTGAAACTCTGGATTCTGACAGAGGGCCACGAGACTTCGACCAGTGCACAAAAATGGAGGCTCTATACACTTCCAGAGCCGAGATATCGAAGGTCAAAATTTGGACCTGAAAAAAAAACATAAGGGGTAACACTGTCATTTTTTTTTTTGGCCGAAATTTTGACCCCCTACGATCTTCTTGAAACTCTGGATTCTGACAGAGGGCCACGAGACTTCGACAAGTGCGCAAAAATGGAGGCTCTAGACCCTTCCAGAACCGAGATCTCGAAGGTCAAAATTTGGACCCGAAAAAAAAAACATAAGGGGTAACACTGTCATTTTTTTTTTTTGGCCGAAATTTTGACCCCCTTCGATCTTCTTGAAACTCTGGATTCTGACAGAGGGCCACGAGACTTCGACCAGCGCGCAAAAATGGAGGCTCTAGACCCTTCCAGAGCTGAGATATCGAAGGTCAAAATTTGGACCTGAAAAAAAAACATAAGGGGTAACACTGTCGTTTTTTTTTTTTTGGCCGAAATTTTGACCCCCTCCGATCTTCTTGAAACTCTGGATTCTGACAGAGGGCCACGAGACTTCGACCAGCGCGCAAAAATGGAGGCTCTAGACCCTTCCAGAGCCGAGATATCGAAGGTCAAAATTTGGACCTGAAAAAAAAACATAAGGGGTAACACTGTCGGTTTTTTTTTGGCCGAAATTTTGACCCCCTCCGATCTTCTTGAAACTCTGGATTCTGACAGAGGGCCACGAGACTTCGACCAGCGCGCAAAAATGGAGGCTCTAGACCCTTCCAGAGCCGAGATATCGAAGGTCAAAATTTGGACCTGAAAAAAAAACATAAGGGGTAACACTGTCATTTTTTTTTTTGGCCGAAATTTTGACCCCCTCCGATCTTCTTGAAACTCTGGATTCTGACAGAGGGCCACGAGACTTCGACCAGCGCGCAAAAATGGAGGCTCTAGACCCTTCCAGAGCCGAGATATCGAAGGTCAAAATTTGGACCTGAAGAAAAAACATAAGGGGTAACACTGTCATTTTTTTTTTTTGGCTGAAATTTTGACCCCCTCCGATCTTCTTGAAACTCTGGATTCTGACAGAGGGCCACGAGACTTCGACCATCGCGCAAAAATGGAGGCTCTAGACCCTTCCAGAACCGAGATATCGAAGGTCAAAATTTGGACCCGAAAAAAAAACATAAGGGGTAACACTGTCATTTTTTTTTTTTTGGCCGAAATTTTGACCCCCTCCGATCTTCTTGAAACTCTGGATTCTGACAGAGGGCAACGAGACTTCGACCAGCGCGCAAAAATGGAGGCTCTAGACCCTTCCAGAGCCGAGATATCGAAGGTCAAAATTTGGACCTGAAAAAAAAAACATAAGGGGTAACACTGTCATTTTTTTTTGGCCGAAATGTTGACCCCCTCCGATCTTCTTGAAACTCTGGATTCTGAAAGAGGGCCACGAGACTTCGACCAGCGCGCAAAAATGGAGGCTCTAGACCCTTCCAGAGCCGAGATATCGAAGGTCAAAATTTGGACCTGAAAAAAAAAACACAAGGGGTAACACTGTCATTTTTTTTTTTGGCCGAAATTTTGACCCCCACCGATCTTCTTGAAACTCTGGATTCTGACAGAGGGCCACGAGACTTCGACCAGCGCACAAAAATGGAGGCTCTAGACCCTTCCAGAGCCGAGATATCGAAGGTCAAAATTTGGACCTGAAAAAAAAAACATAAGGGGAAACACTGTCATTTTTTTTTTTGGCCGAAATTTTGACCCCCTCCGATCTTCTTGAAACTCTGGATTCTGACAGAGGGCCACGAGACTTCGACCAGCGCGCAAAAATGGAGGCTCTAGACCCTTCCAGAGCCGAGATATCGAAGGTCAAAATTTGGACCTGAAAAAAAACATAAGGGGTAACACTGTCATTTTTTTTTTTGGCCGAAATTTTGACCTCCTCCGATCTTCTTGAAACTCTGGATTCTGACAGAGGGCCACCAGACTTCGACCAGCGCGCAAAAATGGAGGCTCTAGACCCTTCCAGAGCCGAGATATCGAAGGTCAAAATTTGGACCTGAAAAAAAAACATAAGGGGTAACACTGTCATTTTTTTTTTTGGCCGAAATTTTGACCCCCTCCGATCTTCTTGAAACTCTGGATTCTGACAGAGGGCCACGAGACTTCGACCAGCGCGCAAAAATGGAGGCTCTAGACCCTTCCAGAGCTGAGATATCGAAGGTCAAAATTTGGACCTGAAAAAAAAACATAAGGGGTAACACTGTCGTTTTCTTTTTTGGCCGAAATTTTGACCCCCTCCGATCTTCTTGAAACTCTGGATTCTGAAAGAGGGCCACGAGACTTCTACCAGCGCGCAAAAATGGAGGCTCTAGACCCTTCCAGAGCCGAGATATCGAAGGTCAAAATTTGGACCTGAAAAAAAAACATAAGGGGTAACACTGTCATTTTTTTTGGCCAAAATTTTGACCCCCTCCGATCTTCTTGAAACTCTGGATTCTGACAGAGGGCCACCAGACTTCGACCAGCGCGCAAAAATGGAGGCTCTAGACCCTTCCAGAACCGAGATATCGAAGGTCAAAATTTGGACCCGAAAAAAAAACATAAGGGGTAACACTGTCATTTTTTTTTTTGGCCGAAATTTTGACCCCCTCCGATCTTCTTGAAACTCTGGATTCTGACAGAGGGCCACGAGACTTCGACCAGCGCGCAAAAATGGAGGCTCTAGACCCTTCCAGAACCGAGATATCGAAGGTCAAAATTTGGACCCGAAAAAAAAAACATAAGGGGTAACACTGTCATTTTTTTTTGGCCGAAATTTTGACCCCCTCCGATCTTCTTGAAACTCTGGATTCTGACAGAGGGCCACGAGACTTCGACCAGCGCGCAAAAATGTAGGCTCTAGACCCTTCCAGAGCTGAGATATCGAAGGTCAAAATTTGGACCTGAAAAAAAAACATAAGGGGTAACACTGTCGTTTTTTTTTTTTGGCCGAAATTTTGACCCCCTCCGATCTTCTTGAAACTCTGGATTCTGACAGAGGGCCACGAGACTTCGACCAGCGCGCAAAAATGGAGGCTCTAGACCCTTCCAGAGCTGAGATATCGAAGGTCAAAATTTGGACCTGAAAAAAAAACATAAGGGGTAACACTGTCGTTTTCTTTTTTGGCCGAAATTTTGACCCCCTCCGATCTTCTTGAAACTCTGGATCCTGAAAGAGGGCCACGAGACTTCGACCAGCGCGCAAAAATGGAGGCTCTAGACCCTTCCAGAACAGAGATATCGAAGGTAAAAATTTGGACCTGAAAAAAAAACATAAAGGGGAAACACTGTCATTTTTTTTTTTTTTTTGGCTGAAATTTTGACCCCCTCCGATCTTCTTGAAACTCTGGATTCTGACAGAGGGCCACGAGACTTCGACCAGCGCGCAAAAATGGAGGCTCTAGACCCTTCCAGAACCGAGATATCGAAGGTCAAAATTTGGACCCGAAAAAAAAACATAAGGGGTAACACTGTCATTTTTTTTTTTGGCCGAAATTTTGACCCCCTCCGATCTTCTTGAAACTCTGGATTCTGACAGAGGGCCACGAGACTTCGACCAGCGCGCAAAAATGGAGGCTCTAGACCCTTCCAGAACCGAGATATCGAAGGTCAAAATTTGGACCCGAAAAAAAAAACATAAGGGGTAACACTGTCATTTTTTTTTGGCCGAAATTTTGACCCCCTCCGATCTTCTTGAAACTCTGGATTCTGACAGAGGGCCACGAGACTTCGACCAGCGCGCAAAAATGGAGGCTCTAGACCCTTCCAGAGCTGAGATATCGAAGGTCAAAATTTGGACCTGAAAAAAAACATAAGGGGTAACACTGTCGTTTTTTTTTTTTGCCGAAATTTTGACCCCCTCCGATCTTCTTGAAACTCTGGATTCTGACAGAGGGCCACGAGACTTCGACCAGCGCGCAAAAATGGAGGCTCTAGACCCTTCCAGAGCCGAGATATCGAAGGTCAAAATTTGGAAATGAAAAAAAAACATAAGGGGTAACACTGTCATTTTTTTTTTTTTGGCCGAAATTTTGACCCCCTCCGATCTTCTTGAAACTCTGGATTCTGACAGAGGGCCACGAGACTTCGACCAGCGCGCAAAAATGGAGGCTCTAGACCCTTCCAGAGCCGAGATATCGAAGGTCAAAATTTGGACCTGAAGAAAAAACATAAGGGGTAACACTGTCATTTTTTTTTTTTTGGCTGAAATTTTGACCCCCTCCGATCTTCTTGAAACTCTGGATTCTGACAGAGGGCCACGAGACTTCGACCAGCGCGCAAAAATGGAGGCTCTAGACCCTTCCAGAACCGAGATATCGAAGGTCAAAATTTGGACCCGAAAAAAAAACATAAGGGGTAACACTGTCATTTTTTTTTTTTTTGGCCGAAATTTTGACCCCCTCCGATCTTCTTGAAACTCTGGATTCTGACAGAGGGCAACGAGACTTCGACCAGCGCGCAAAAATGGAGGCTCTAGACCCTTCCAGAGCCGAGATGTCGAAGGTCAAAATTTGGACCTGAAAAAAAAAACATAAGGGGTAACACTGTCATTTTTTTTTTTGGCCGAAATGTTGACCCCCTCCGATCTTCTTGAAACTCTGGATTCTGACAGAGGGCCACGAGACTTCGACCAGCGCGCAAAAATGGAGGCTCTAGACCCTTCCAGAGC
This sequence comes from Cyprinella venusta, assembly GCA_038021265.1. Lineage (NCBI taxonomy): Eukaryota > Metazoa > Chordata > Actinopteri > Cypriniformes > Leuciscidae > Cyprinella > Cyprinella venusta. The sequence goes on from CM075863.1 coordinate 42,380,650, forward strand.
CGAGATATCGAAGGTCAAAATTTGGACCTGAAGAAAAAACATAAGGGGTAACACTGTCATTTTTTTTTTTTTTTTGGCTGAAATTTTGACCCCCTCCGATCTTCTTGAAACTCTGGATTCTGACAGAGGGCCACGAGACTTCGACCAGCGCGCAAAAATGGAGGCTCTAGACCCTTCCAGAACCGAGATATCGAAGGTCAAAATTTGGACCCGAAAAAAAAACATAAGGGGTAACACTGTCATTTTTTTTTTTTTTGGCCGAAATTTTGACCCCCTCCGATCTTCTTGAAACTCTGGATTCTGACAGAGGGCAACGAGACTTCGACCAGCGCGCAAAAATGGAGGCTCTAGACCCTTCCAGAGCCGAGATGTCGAAGGTCAAAATTTGGACCTGAAAAAAAAAACACAAGGGGTAACACTGTCATTTTTTTTTTTGGCCGAAATGTTGACCCCCTCCGATCTTCTTGAAACTCTGGATTCTGACAGAGGGCCACGAGACTTCAACCAGCGCGCAAAAATGGAGGCTCTAGACCCTTCCAGAGCCGAGATATCGAAGGTCAAAATTTGGACCTGAAAAAAAAAACACAAGGGGTAACACTGTCATTTTTTTTTTTTTTTTGGCCGAAATTTTGACCCCCACCGATCTTCTTAAAACTCTGGATTCTGACAGAGGGCCACGAGACTTCGACCAGCGCACAAAAATGGAGGCTCTAGACCCTTCCAGAGCCGAGATATCGAAGGTCAAAATTTGGACCTGAAAAAAAAACATAAGGGGAAACACTGTCATTTTTTTTTTGGCCGAAATTTTGACCCCCTCCGATCTTCTTGAAACTCTGGATTCTGACAGAGGGCCACGAGACTTCGACCAGCGCGCAAAAATGGAGGCTCTAGACCCTTCCAGAGCCGAGATATCGAAGGTCAAAATTTGGACCTGAAAAAAAACATAAGGGGTAACACTGTCATTTTTTTTTTTTTTGGCCGAAATTTTGACCTCCTCCGATCTTCTTGAAACTCTGGATTCTGACAGAGGGCCACGAGACTTCGACCAGCGCGCAAAAATGGAGGCTCTAGACCCTTCCAGAGCCGAGATATCGAAGGTCAAAATTTGGACCTGAAAAAAAAACATAAGGGGTAACACTGTCATTTTTTTTTTTGGCCGAAATTTTGACCCCCTCCGATCTTCTTGAAACTCTGGATTCTGACAGAGGGCCACGAGACTTCGACCAGCGCGCAAAAATGGAGGCTCTAGACCCTTCCAGAGCTGAGATTTCGAAGGTCAAAATTTGGACCTGAAAAAAAACATAAGGGGTAACACTGTCGTTTTCTTTTTTGGCCGAAATTTTGACCCCCTCCGATCTTCTTGAAACTCTGGATTCTGAAAGAGGGCCACGAGACTTCTACCAGCGCGCAAAAATGGAGGCTCTAGACCCTTCCAGAGCCGAGATATCGAAGGTCAAAATTTGGACCTGAAAAAAAAACATAAGGGGTAACACTGTCATTTTTTTTTTTTGGCCGAAATTTTGACCCCCTCCGATCTTCTTGAAACTCTGGATTCTGACAGAGGGCCACGAGACTTCGACCACCGCGAAAAAATGGAGGCTCTAGACCCTTCCAGAGCCGAGATATCGAAGGTCAAAATTTGGACCTGAAAAAAAACATAAGGGGTAACACTGTCATTTTTTTTTTTTTTTTTGGCTGAAATTTTGACCCCCTCCGATCTTCTTGAAACTCTGGATTCTGACAGAGGGCCACGAGACTTCGACCAGCGCGCAAAAATGGAGGCTCTAGACCCTTCCAGAACCGAGATATCGAAGGTCAAAATTTGGACCCGAAAAAAAAACATAAGGGGTAACACTGTCATTTTTTTTTTGGGCCGAAATTTTGACCCCCTCCGATCTTCTTGAAACTCTGGATTCTGACAGAGGGCCACGAGACTTCGACCAGCGCGCAAAAATGGAGGCTCTATACACTTCCAGAGCCGAGATATCGAAGGTCAAAATTTGGACCTGAAAAAAAAACATAAGGGGTAACACTGTCATTTTTTTTTTTGGCCGAAATTTTGACCCCCTCCGAACTTCTTGAAACTCTGGATTCTGACAGAGGGCCACGAGACTTCGACCAGCGCGCAAAAATGGAGGCTCAAGACCCTTCCAGAGCCGAGATATCGAAGGTCAAAATTTGGACCTGAAAAAAAAAACATAAGGGGTAACACTGTCATTTTTTTTTTTTGGCCGAAATTTTGACCCCCACCGATCTTCTTGAAACTCTGGATTCTGACAGAGGGCCACGAGACTTCGACCAGCGCGCAAAAATGGAGGCTCTAGACCCTTCCAGAGCCGAGATATCGAAGGTCAAAATTTGGACCTGAAAAAAAAACATAAGGGGAAACACTGTCATTTTTTTTTTGGCCGAAATTTTGACCCCCTCCGATCTTCTTGAAACTCTGGATTCTGACAGAGGGCCACGAGACTTCGACCAGCGCACAAAAATGGAGGCTCTAGACCCTTCCAGAGCCGAGATATCGAAGGTCAAAATTTGGACCTGAAAAAAAAAACATAAGGGGTAACACTGTCATTTTTTTTTTTTTTGGCTGAAATATTGACCTCCTCCGATATTCTTGAAACTCTGGATTCTGACAGAGGGCCACGAGACTTCGACCAGCGCGCAAAAATGGAGGCTCTAGACCCTTCCAGAACCGAGATATCGAAGGTCAAAATTTGGACCTGAAAAAAAAACATAAGGGGTAACACTGTCATTTTTTTTTTTGGCCGAAATTTTGACCCCCTCCGATCTTCTTGAAACTCTGGATTCTGACAGAGGGCCACGAGACTTCGACCAGCACGCAAAAATGGAGGCGCTAGACCCTTCCAGAGCCGAGATATCGAAGGTCAAAATTTGGACCTGAAAAAAAAACATAAGGGGTAACACTGTCATTTTTTTTTTGGCCGAAATTTTGACCCCTCCGATCTTCTTGAAACTCTGGATTCTGACAGAGGGCCACGAGACTTCGACCAGCGCACAAAAATGGAGGCTCTAGACCCTTCCAGAGCCGAGATATCGAAGGCCAAAATTTGGACCTGAAAAAAAAACATAAGGGGTAACACTGTCATTTTTTTTTTTTGGCCGAAATTTTGACCTCCTCCGATCTTCTTGAAACTCTGGATTCTGACAGAGGGCCACAAGACTTCGACCAGCGCGCAAAAATGGAGGCTCTAGACCCTTCCAGAGCCGAGATATCGAAGGTCAAAATTTGGACCTGAAAAAAAAACATAAGGGGTAACACTGTCATTTTTTTTTTTTTGGCCAAAATTTTGACCCCCTCCGATCTTCTTGAAACTCTGGATTCTGACAGAGGGCCACGAGACTTCGACCAGCGCGCAAAAATGGAGGCTCTAGACCCTTCCAGAGCCGAGATATCGAAGGTCAATATTTGGACCTGAAAAAAAAAACATAAGGGGTAACACTGTCATTTTTTTTTTTTGGCCCAAATTTTGACCCCCTCCGATCTTCTTGAAACTCTGGATTCTGACAGAGGGCCACGAGACTTCGACCAGCGCGCAAAAACGGAGGCTCTAGACCCTTCCAGAGCCGAGATATCGAAGGTCAAAATTTAGAAACGAAAAAAAAAAAAACATAAGGGGTAACACTGTCATTTTTTTTTTTGGCCGAAATTTTGACCCCCTCCGATCTTCTTGAAACTCTGGATTCTGACAGAGGGCCACGAGACTTCGACCAGCGCGCAAAAATGGAGGCTCTAGACCCTTCTAGAGCCGTGATATCGAAGGTTAAAAATTGGACCCGAAAAAAAAACATAAGGGGTAACACTGTCATTTTTTTTTTGGCCGAAATTTTGACACCCTCGATCTTCTTGAAACTCTGGATTCTGACAGAGGGCCACGAAACTTCGACCAGCGCGTAAAAATGGAGGCTCTAGACCCTTCCAGAGCCGAGATATCGAAGGTCAAAATTTGGACCCGAAAAAAAAACATAAGGGGTAACACTGTCATTTTTTTTTTTTGGCCGAAATTTTGACCCCCTCCGATCTTCTTGAAACTCTGGATTCTGACAGAGGGCCACGAGACTTCGACCAGCGCGCAAAAATGGAGGCTCTAGACCCTTCCAGAACCGAGATATCGAAGGTCAAAATTTGGACCTGAAAAAAAAACATAAGGGGTAACACTGTCATTTTTTTTTTGGCCGAAATTTTGATCCCCTCCGATCTTCTTGAAACTCTGGATTCTGACAGAGGGCCACGAGACTTCGACCAGCGCACAAAAATGGAGGCTCTAGACCCTTCCAGTGCCGAGATATCGAAGGTCAAAATTTGGACCCGAAAAAAAAAACATAAGGGGTAACACTGTCTTTTTTTTTTTTTGGCCGAAATTTTGACCCCTTCCGATCTTCTTGAAACTCTGGATTCTGATAGAGGGCCACGAGACTTCGACCAGCGCGCAAAAATGGAGCCTCTAGACCCTTCCAGAGCCGAGATATCGAAGGTCAAAATTTGGACCCGAAAAAAAAAAACATAAGGGGTAACACTGTAATTTTTTTTTGGCCGAAATTTTGACCCCTCCGATCTTCTTGAAACTCTGGATTCTGACAGAGGGCCATGAGACTTCGACCAGCGCGCAAAAATGGAGGCTCTAGACCCTTCCAGAACCGAGATATCGAAGGTCAAAATTTAGAAACGAAAAAAAAAACATAAGGGGTAACACTGTCATTTTTTTTTTGGCCGAAATTTTGACCCCCTCCGATCTTCTTGAAACTCTGGATTCTGACAGAGGGCCACGAGACTTCGACCAGCGCGCAAAAATGGAGGCTCTAGACCCTTCTAGAGCCGAGATATCGAAGGTTAAAAATTGGACCCGAAAAAAAAACATAAGGGGTAACACTGTCATTTTTTTTTGGCCGAAATTTTGACCCCCTCGATCTTCTTGAAACTCTGGATTCTGACAGAGGGCCACGAAACTTCGACCAGCGCGTAAAAATGGAGGCTCTAGACCCTTCCAGAGCCGAGATATCGAAGGTCAAAATTTGGACCCGAAAAAAAAACATAAGGGGTAACACTGTCATTTTTTTTTTTGGCCAAAATTTTGACCCCCTCCGATCTTCTTGAAACTCTGGATTCTGACAGAGGGCCACGAGACTTAGACCAGCGCGCAAAAATGGAGTCTCTAGACCCTTCCAGAACCGAGATATCGAAGGTCAAAATTTGGACCTGAAAAAAAAACATAAGGGGTAACACTGTCATTTTTTTTTTTTGGCCGAAATTTTGATCCCCTCCGATCTTCTTGAAACTCTGGATTCTGACAGAGGGCCACGAGACTTCGACCAGCGCACAAAAATGGAGGCTCTAGACCCTTCCAGTGCCGAGATATCGAAGGTCAAAATTTGGACCCGAAAAAAAAAACATAAGGGGTAACACTGTCATTTTTTTTTTGGCCGAAATTTTGACCCCTTCCGATCTTCTTGAAACTCTGGATTCTGATAGAGGGCCACGAGACTTCGACCAGCGCGCAAAAATGGAGCCTCTAGACCCTTCCAGAGCCGAGATATCGAAGGTCAAAATTTGGACCCGAAAAAAAAAACATAAAGGGTAACACTGTCATTTTTTTTTTTGGCCGAAATTTTGACCCCTCCGATCTTCTTGAAACTCTGGATTCTGACAGAGGGCCATGAGACTTCGACCAGCGCGCAAAAATGGAGGCTCTAGACCCTTCCAGAACCGAGATATCGAAGGTCAAAATTTAGAAACGAAAAAAAAACATAAGGGGTAACACTGTCGGGTTTTTTTTTTGGCCGAAATTTTGACCCCCTCCGATCTTGAAACTCTGGATTCTGACAGAGGGCCACGAGACTTCGAGCAGCGCGCAAAAATGGAGGCTCTAGACCCTTCCAGAGCCGAGATATCGAAGGTCAAAATTTGGACCCGAAAAAAAACATAAGGGGTAACACTGTCTTTTTTTTGGCCGAAATTTTGACCCCTCCGATCTTCTTGAAACTCTGGATTCTGACAGAGGGCCACGAGACTTCGACCAGCGCGCAAAAATGGAGGCTCTAGACCCTTCCAGAGCCGAGATATCGAAGGTCAAAATTTGGACCCGAAAAAAAAACATAAGGGGTAACACTGTAATTTTTTTTTTTTGGCCGAAATTTTGACCCCCTCCGATCTTCTTGAAACTCTGGATTCTGACAGAGGGCCACGAGACTTCGACTAGCGCGCAAAAATGGAGGCTCTAGACCCTTCCAGAACCGAGATATCGAAGGTCAAAATTTGGACCTGAAAAAAAAAACATAAGGGGTAACACTGTCATTTTTTTTTTGCCCGAAATTTTGACCCCTCCGATCTTCTTGAAACTCTGGATTCTGACAGAGGGCCACGAGACTTCGACCAGCGCACAAAAATGGAGGCTCTAGACCCTTCCAGAGCCAAGATGTCGAAGGCCAAAATTTGGACCTGAAAAAAAAACATAAGGGGTAACACTGTCATTTTTTTTTTTTTGGCCGAAATTTTGACCTCCTCCGATCTTCTTGAAACTCTGGATTCTGACAGAGGGCCACAAGACTTCGACCAGCGCGCAAAAATGGAGGCTCTAGACCCTTCCAGAGCCGAGATATCGAAGGTCAAAATTTGGACCTGAAAAAAAAACATAAGGGGTAACACTGTCATTTTTTTTTTTTGGCCAAAATTTTGACCCCCTCCGATCTTCTTGAAACTCTGGATTCTGACAGAGGGCCACGAGACTTCGACCAGCGCGCAAAAATGGAGGCTCTAGACCCTTCCAGAGCCGAGATATCGAAGGTCAATATTTGGACCTGAAAAAAAAAACATAAGGGGTAACACTGTCATTTTTTTTTTTTGGCCCAAATTTTGACCCCCTCCGATCTTCTTGAAACTCTGGATTCTGACAGAGGGCCACGAGACTTCGACCAGCGCGCAAAAATGGAGGCTCTAGACCCTTCCAGAGCCGAGATATCGAAGGTCAAAATTTAGAAACGAAAAAAAAAAAACATAAGGGGTAACACTGTCATTTTTTTTTTTGGCCGAAATTTTGACCCCCTCCGATCTTCTTGAAACTCTGGATTCTGACAGAGGGCCACGAGACTTCGACCAGCGCGCAAAAATGGAGAATCTAGACCCTTCTAGAGCCGAGATATCGAAGGTCAAAATTTGGACCCGAAAAAAAAACATAAGGGGTAACACTGTCATTTTTTTTTTGGCCGAAATTTTGACCCCCTCCGATCTTCTTGAAACTCTGGATTCTGACAGAGGGCCACGAGACTTCGACCAGCACGCAAAAATGGAGGCTCTAGACCCTTCCAGAGCCGAGATATCGAAGGTCAAAATTTGGACCCGAAAAAAAAACATAAGGGGGTAACACTGTCATATTTTTTTTGGCCGAAATTTTGACCCCCTCCGATCTTCTTGAAACTCTGGATTCTGAAAGAGGGCCACGAGACTTCGACCAGCGCGCAAAAATGGAGGCTCTAGACCCTTCCAGAACCGAGATATCGAAGGTCAAAATTTGGACCTGAAAAAAAAACATAAGGGGTAACACTGTCATTTTTTTTTTGGCCGAAATTTTGATCCCCTCCGATCTTCTTGAAACTCTGGATTCTGACAGAGGGCCACGAGACTTCGACCAGCGCACAAAAATGGAGGCTCTAGACCCTTCCAGTGCCGAGATATCGAAGGTCAAAATTTGGACCCGAAAAAAAAAACATAAGGGGTAACACTGTCTTTTTTTTTTTTTGGCCGAAATTTTGACCCCTTCCGATCTTCTTGAAACTCTGGATTCTGATAGAGGGCCACGAGACTTCGACCAGCGCGCAAAAATGGAGCCTCTAGACCCTTCCAGAGCCGAGATATCGAAGGTCAAAATTTGGACCCGAAAAAAAAAAACATAAGGGGTAACACTGTCATTTTTTTTTTGGCCGAAATTTTGACCCCTCCTTTCTTCTTGAAACTCTGGATTCTGACAGAGGGCCATGAGACTTCGACCAGCGCGCAAAAATCGAGGCTCTAGACCCTTCCAGAACCGAGATATCGAAGGTCAAAATTTAGAAACGAAAAAAAAAAACATAAGGGGTAACACTGTCATTTTTTTTTGGGCCGAAATTTTGACCCCCTCCGATCTTCTTGAAACTCTGGATTCTGACAGAGGGCCACGAGACTTCGACCAGCGCGCAAAAATGGAGGCTCTAGACCCTTCTAGAGCCGAGATATCGAAGGTTAAAAATTGGACCCGAAAAAAAAACATAAGGGGTAACTCTGTCTTTTTTTTTTGGCCGAAATTTTGACCCCCTCGATCTTCTTGAAACTCTGGATTCTGACAGAGGGCCACGAAACTTCGACCAGCGCGTAAAAATGGAGGCTCTAGACCCTTCCAGAGCCGAGATATCGAAGGTCAAAATTTGGACCCGAAAAAAAAACATAAGGGGTAACACTGTCATTTTTTTTTTTTGGCCAAAATTTTGACCCCCTCCGATCTTCTTGAAACTCTGGATTCTGACAGAGGGCCACGAGACTTAGACCAGCGCGCAAAAATGGAGTCTCTAGACCCTTCCAGAACCGAGATATCGAAGGTCAAAATTTGGACCTGAAAAAAAAACATAAGGGGTAACACTGTCATTTTTTTTTTTTGGCCGAAATTTTGATCCCCTCCGATCTTCTTGAAACTCTGGATTCTGACAGAGGGCCACGAGACTTCGACCAGCGCACAAAAATGGAGGCTCTAGACCCTTCCAGTGCCGAGATATCGAAGGTCAAAATTTGGACCCGAAAAAAAAAACATAAGGGGTAACACTGTCATTTTTTTTTTGGCCGAAATTTTGACCCCTTCCGATCTTCTTGAAACTCTGGATTCTGATAGAGGGCCACGAGACTTCGACCAGCGCGCAAAAATGGAGCCTCTAGACCCTTCCAGAGCCGAGATATCGAAGGTCAAAATTTGGACCCGAAAAAAAAAACATAAGGGGTAACACTGTCATTTTTTTTTTTGGCCGAAATTTTGACCCCTCCGATCTTCTTGAAACTCTGGATTCTGACAGAGGGCCATGAGACTTCGACCAGCGCGCAAAAATGGAGGCTCTAGACCCTTCCAGAACCGAGATATCGAAGGTCAAAATTTAGAAACGAAAAAAAAACATAAGGGGTAACACTGTCGGGGTTTTTTTTGGCCGAAATTTTGACCCCCTCCGATCTTGAAACTCTGGATTCTGACAGAGGGCCACGAGACTTCGAGCAGCGCGCAAAAATGGAGGCTCTAGACCCTTCCAGAGCCGAGACATCGAAGGTCAAAATTTGGACCCGAAAAAAAACATAAGGGGTAACACTGTCTTTTTTTTGGCCGAAATTTTGACCCCTCCGATCTTCTTGAAACTCTGGATTCTGACAGAGGGCCACGAGACTTCGACCAGCGCGCAAAAATGGAGGCTCTAGACGCTTCCAGAGCCGAGATATCGAAGGTCAAAATTTGGACCCGAAAAAAAAACATAAGGGGTAACACTGTAATTTTTTTTTTTTGGCCGAAATTTTGACCCCCTCCGATCTTCTTGAAACTCTGGATTCTGACAGAGGGCCACGAGACTTCGACTAGCGCGCAAAAATGGAGGCTCTAGACCCTTCCAGAACCGAGATATCGAAGGTCAAAATTTGGACCTGAAAAAAAAAAACATAAGGGGTAACACTGTCATTTTTTTTTTGGCTGAAATTTTGATCCCCTCCGATCTTCTTGAAACTCTGGATTCTGACAGAGGGCCACGAGACTTCGACCAGCGCACAAAAATGGAGGCTCTAGACCCTTCCAGTGCCGAGATATCGAAGGTCAAAATTTGGACCCGAAAAAAAAAACATAAGGGGTAACACTGTCATTTTTTTTTGGCCGAAATTTTGACCCCTTCCGATCTTCTTGAAACTCTGGATTCTGATAGAGGGCCACGAGACTTCGACCAGCGCGCAAAAATGGAGCCTCTAGACCCTTCCAGAGCCGAGATATCGAAGGTCAAAATTTGGACCCGAAAAAAAAAACATAAGGGGTAACACTGTCATTTTTTTTTTGGCCGAAATTTTGACCCCTCCGATCTTCTTGAAACTCTGGATTCTGACAGAGGGCCATGAGACTTCGACCAGCGCGCAAAAATGGAGGCTCTAGACCCTTCCGGAACTGAGATATCGAAGGTCAAAATTTAGAAACGAAAAAAAAAAAACATAAGGGGTAACACTGTCATTTTTTTTTTTGGCCGAAATTTTGACCCCCTCCGATCTTCTTGAAACTCTGGATTCTGACAGAGGGCCACGAGACTTCGACCAGCGCGCAAAAATGGAGGCTCTAGACCCTTCTAGAGCCGAGATATCGAAGGTTAAAAATTGGACCCGAAAAAAAAACATAAGGGGTAACACTGTCATTTTTTTTTGGCCGAAATTTTGACCCCCTCGATCTTCTTGAAACTCTGGATTCTGACAGAGGGCCACGAAACTTCGACCAGCGCGTAAAAATGGAGGCTCTAGACCCTTCCAGAGCCGAGATATCGAAGGTCAAAATTTGGACCCGAAAAAAAAACATAAGGGGTAACACTGTCATTTTTTTTTTTGGCCAAAATTTTGACCCCCTCCGATCTTCTTGAAACTCTGGATTCTGACAGAGGGCCACGAGACTTAGACCAGCGCGCAAAAATGGAGTCTCTAGACCCTTCCAGAACCGAGATATCGAAGGTCAAAATTTGGACCTGAAAAAAAAACATAAGGGGTAACACTGTCATTTTTTTTTTGGCCGAAATTTTGACCCCTTCCGATCTTCTTGAAACTCTGGATTCTGATAGAGGGCCACGAGACTTCGACCAGCGCGCAAAAATGGAGCCTCTAGACCCTCCCAGAGCCGAGATATCGAAGGTCAAAATTTGGACCCGAAAAAAAAACATAAGGGGTAACACTGTCATTTTTTTTTTGGCCGAAATTTGGACCCCTCCGATCTTCTTGAAACTCTGGATTCTGACAGAGGGCCATGAGACTTCGACCAGCGCGCAAAAATGGAGGCTCTAGACCCTTCCAGAACCGAGATATCGAAGGTCAAAATTTAGAAAAGAAAAAAAAAACATAAGGGGTAACACTGTCATTTTTTTTTTGGCCGAAATTTTGACCCCCTCCGATCTTCTTGAAACTCTGGATTCTGACAGAGGGCCACAAGACTTCGACCAGCGCACAAAAATGGAGGCTCTAGACCCTTCCAGAGCCGAGATAGCGAAGGTCAAAATTTTGAACCGAAAAAAATATATAAGGCGTAACACTGTCATTTTTTTTGTGGCCGAAATTTTGACCCCTCCGATCTTCTTGAAACTCTGGATTCTGACAGAGGGCCACGAGACTTCGACCAGCGCGCAAAAATGGAGAATCTAGACCCTTCTAGAGCCGAGATATCGAAGGTCAAAATTTGGACCCGAAAAAAAAACATAAGGGGTAACACTGTCATTTTTTTTTTGGCCGAAATTTTGACCCCCTCCGATCTTCTTGAAACTCTGGATTCTGACAGAGGGCCACGAGACTTCGACCAGCACGCAAAAATGGAGGCTCTAGACCCTTCCAGAGCCGAGATATCGAAGGTCAAAATTTGGACCCGAAAAAAAAACATAAGGGGTAACACTGCCGTTTTTTTTTTTTTTGGCCTAAATTTTGACCCCCTCCGATCTTCTTGAAACTCTGGATTCTGATAGAGGGCCACGACACTTCAACCAGCGCGCAAAAATGGAGGCTCTAGACCCTTCCAGAGCCGAGATATCGAAGGTCAAAATTTGGACCCGACAAAAAAACATAAGGGGTAACACTGTCATTTTTTTTTTGGCCGAAATTTTGACCCCATCCGATCTTCTTGAAACTATGGATTCTGACAGAGGGCCACGAGACTTCGACCAGCGTGCAAAAATGGAGGCTCTAGATCCTTCCAGAGCCAAGACATCGAAGGTCAAAATTTGGACCCGAAAAAAAAACATAAGGGGTAACACTGTCTTTTTTTTTTTGGCCGAAATTTTGACCCCCTCCAATCTTCTTGAAACTCTGTATTCTGACAGAGGGCCACGAGACTTCGACCAGCGTGCAAAAATGGAGGCTCTAGACCCTTCCAGAGCCGAGATATTGAAGGTCAAAATTTGGACCCGAAAAAAAACATAAGGGGTAACACTGTCGGTTTTTTTTTTGGCCGAAATTTTGACCCCCTCCGATCTTCTTGAAACTCTGGATTCTGACAGAGGGCCACGAGACTTCGAGCAGCGCGCAAAAATGGAGGCTCTAGACCCTTCCAGAGCCGAGATATCGAAGGTCAAAATTTGGACCCGAAAAAAAAACATAAGGGGTAACACTGTCATTTTTTTTGGCCGAAATTTTGACCCCCTCCGATCTTCTTGAAACTCTGGATTCTGACAGAGGGTCACGAGACTTCGACCAGCGCGCAAAAATGGAGGCTCTAGACCCTTCCAGAGCCAAGATATCGAAGGTCAAAATTTGGATCCGAAAAAAAAAACATAAGGGGTAACACTGTAATTTTTTTTTTTTTGGCCGAAATTTTGACCCCCTCCGATCTTCTTGAAACTCTGGATTCTGACAGAGGGCCACGAGACTTCGACCAGCGCGCAAAAATGGAGGCTCTAGACCCTTCCAGAGCCGAGATATCGAAGGTCAAAATTTGGACCCGAAAAAAAAACATAAGGGGTAACACTGTAATTTTTTTTTTGGCCGAAATTTTGACCCCCTCCGATCTTCTTGAAACTCTGGATTCTGACAGAGGGCCACGAGACTTCGACCAGCGCGCAAAAATGGAGGCTCTAGACCCTTCCAGAGCCGAGATATCGAAGGTCAAAATTTGGACCCGAAAAAAAAACATAAGGGGTAACACTGTAATTTTTTTTTTGGCCGAAATTTTGACCCCCTCCGATCTTCTTGAAACTCTGGATTCTGACAGAGGGCCACGAGACTTCGACCAGTGTGCAAAAATGGAGGCTCTAGACCAGGGGTGGGCAAACTACGGCCCGCGGGCAACATGCGGCCCGTTAGGCTGTTTAATCCGGCCCGTCGAGTATTTAAAATATTGTCATAGAGATTGCATTTGCATGGGGAGCGTTGTGCAGCGCGGTCTGTAGCGGGAGAGCGAGGGGGGAGCCGAGCGGTAAGCGGGCCGTGCTGACAGAGTGGGGAGAGAGAGAGACTGGGAGCTCGTGCACGCGCTGTCGAGAGAGAGAAAACGCTGGGCTGCAAGCTGTTTCAGTGGAAAGAGTGTTGCTGCATTTGTGACCTGAGAAGCTGAATCCAGCGGGAAGAGTACTGTTTTATATGTGATTTGTTTTTGAAATATTCTGAATTAATTGTGTGAGCGCGAGCAAGCGCTGTGGGGAGAGAAAGTAACTCAATAAAGTGCATGAGCCCCAGTATTCGCCGACCCTGTGTCTCCTTCCATCACCCATTCACCGAACCAACATCCCTGTCACACATTCATTTTGCCTTTTTCCTGCAATACTTGAATAAAGCAGCTCATTTATTCAGAGCTGTTGTGGCTGTGCTGCGGTGTGTCACGTGACAAGCAATGACGCGTCACCATGGAAACCATACAGTGAATAAATAACGGTTGCATTGCAAAGCTCATGTAACCCCTCACACACCCAGGTCGAACTCGACCCGCTCCAAGCGGGCCTCAAACCCAGGTCTCTGGCATGAGAGTCAGGCGCGCTAACAAGGAGGCAAAGACTGCAGCCTCTAGCGTCTGTCGCTAGAGCGCCTATTGAGATCGGGGAGTGAGGTTTACTCGCACAGCAACTACTAGCTGGCCTCCGTTACACTCACGCCGCAGAGTCAGACCGTTTTTTGTAATTTGTCAAATGCAATTTATAACTAATATCCCAGGAAACAGAACGTTTGCACGATTGAATCATTGACATTTCAGCACTCCTTCAGACAGCGACTTAAGCACAACAAGGCTCCTTGTTGCATGTTAATGTTTTTTCCTTATTTGGAAACTCACAGAGAAAAAAAATGTTAGTAATCACTTGTACATCTGATTAATTTTCATTTGATTTTTAGTTTTTCTTTTGATATTTAGTTTCTTTTCTCCTCTGTATTTGTCTCTTGGACTGCTTCTGGTTACCTTTATCGCCCGCCTCGCTACGCTCCCGTCTCTGCCGTTTGTTCAATAAATGTTCTTATCTGCTTTTGATTTTTACATTTTATCATACTTAAAATAAATTGGTACATTTTTTTATTTTTATTTTTTTTTTCACAAATGTATGACGTTTGTGTATTAAGTGCAATTTGATTACCATATGGAGTTTTAATAAAGTGGAATTAATGTAACCTTCCTTCATCGGGGCGGCAGTGGCTCAGTGGTTCATGTGGGTTGTCTACAAACCGAAAGGTTGGTGGTTCAATCCTCGGTTCCACCTGACCAAGTGTCGAGGTGTCCATGACACTTAACCCCAGCTGCTCCCGACGAGCTGGATGGCGCCTTGCATGGCTGACACTGCCGTCGGTGTGTGTGTGAATGGGTGAATGTGAGGCAAATTGTAAAGCGCTTTGGTGGCCATTGGGTCTATGAAAGCTATATAAATGCAGTCCATTTACAATTTCTCTAATTTTTACTCTACTAAGTGTACACTTGCTGGTGTTTTGTTTCTAATTTACTGTTAGGCTCATTAAATAATACTAAGGATAAACAATATTTAAAAAGAATATAAATATATACAAAATTAAAATAAATATAAAATTAAATAAAAAAATAACCCAAAGTATAACAATGCTAAATGGGGATATCTATAGCATATAAATTAATATACTATATAAATTACGTGATCCACGTAAATAGCCGGCCCTCTGTCAAATTTTTAAACCCAGTGTGGCCCTTGAGCCAAAAAGTTTGCCCACCCTTGCTCACCCTAGCTCTTTGGACCCAAAAAAACCATAAAGTAACACTGTCATTTTTTTTTTTGGGCCTAAATTTTGACCCCCTCCGATCTTCTTGAAACTCTGGATTCTGACAGAGGGCCACGAGACTTCGACCAGGGCGCAAAAATGGAGGCTCTAGACCCTTCCAGAGCCAAGATATCGAAGGTCAAAATTTGGACCCGAAAAAAAAAAAACATAAGGGGTAACACTGTCATTTTTTTTTTTTTTTGGCCGAAATTTTGACCCCCTCCGATCTTCTTGAAACTCTGGATTCTGACAGAGGGCCACGAGATTTCGACCAGCGCGCAAAAATGGAGGCTCTAGACCCTTCCAGAGCTGAGATACTGATTTATTTATAAGGGCATTTAAATGCTACGTGGGATCTCAATATCTCAGATCTGGAAGGGTCTAGAGCCTCCATTTTGGTACACAGGTCTAAGTTCCATGGCCCTATATCAGAAACCAGAGTTTCAAGAAGATCAGAGAAACTCAAAATTTTGACGCTGTTTTATGGTGTTAGATCTATCCTAGTACCTTCGTTATAAATCATTCACCTTCTACCTTATTTTGTTTATTCTCAGGTAAGGTAAAGATGGTTGAATTCTTCAATAGATAATAATTCACAAATTCATGCTCACACACCCCAGTAGAAAAACCCCTCAGTGGCTAAGTTCTTTACTGCAAGCAGTGACTTTTTTTAAAACTTTTTTTATCTATTATTTGTATTTTTATTGTATAAAGTTTTCCAAAGTTTTTCTTTCAAACAGGTTAACAAAATTAGTTAAATAAATGCAGTTCACAAGTTACACCAGCAGGTGTCAGACTTGGATCATCAAACAATGGATAGTCTGGTCCAGTTTCCAGAGTCTAACCTCATACATTTCATTTTACTTTTTATAATACATTTACATGTCACAGCTCTTTCAAGTCATATGCACAATCTGTCCAATCCTAGACCTGGATCCATATTTAACTCTTTCAGTCCCTTCAACAATCTCGGCCTTCTTTAGCTTGATCTTCCTTCTCCTCACACGGTTTCTCAGCATCCTTCGCCTTTTAGTCTGGAACACAACATTTAGGTAATACATTTTTTCTTTTACTACTTACATGCATAATACTGGTTACATTCCATTAATAAAGCATTCTTGTTACAATATGTTTCTGTGTCTTTCTTATAAAACCAATAAACATTTGTTACAATATGTTTCTGTGTATTTATTATAAACAGTTTACATATAAAAACTGTATAACAGAACACTATCTATAAAGTCTTTTACATATGGTTTCATATAAAAGCTGTTTTACATTAAAGACTGTTCTATAAAGTCTTTAGAAGCAGTTTACATATTGTTTCATATAGAAAGCTGTTTTACATAAAAGACTAATCTATAAAGTCTTTATAAGCAGTTTACATATAGTTATTATTAAAAATTAATTGCATCATTCCAAACAACATCACAAAAAAAAGATTTAGACCTGAGTGCAAAAATGGAGGCTCTAGACCCTTCCAGAGCTGAGATATGGAAACTCAAAATTTCGACCAGAAAAAAAAAAACGACAGTGTTACCCCTTACGTTTTTTTTTTTGTTTTTTTTGGGCGAAAAATTAAGTTTCCCCAATCTTCTCAAAACTCTGGATTCTGATAGAGGGCCATGACACTTAGACCTGAGTGCAAAAATGGAGGCTCTACCTTCCAGAGCCGAGATGTCGAAGGTCAAAATTTGGACCCGAAAAAAAACATAAGGGGTAACACTGTCATTTTTTTTTTGGCCGAAATTTTGACCCCCTCCGATCTTCTTGAAACTCTGGATTCTGACAGAGGGCCACGAGACTTCGACCAGCGCGCAAAAATGGAGGCTCTAGACCCTTCCAGAGCCGAGATATCGAAAGTCAAAATTTCGACCCAAAAAAAAAAAAAAAAAACGTAAGGGGTAACACTGTCGTTTTTTTTTTTTTTTTTTGTTTTTTTGTTTTTTGGCCGAAATTTTGACCCCCTCCGATCTTCTTGAAACTCTGGATTCTGATAGAGGGCCATGGGACTTAGACCTGAGTGCCAAAATTGAGGCTCTAGACCCTTCCAGAGCTGAGATATTGAGATATTTATAATGGCATAAATTCTACGTGGTATCTCAATATCTCCGCTCTGGAAGGGTCTAGAGCCTCCATTTTTGCACTCAGGTCTAAGTCCTATGGCCCTCTATCAGAATCCAGAGTTTCAAGAAGTTTTGAGAAACTTATTTTTTTTCACACCAAAAAAAATGACAGGGGTAACGCTGTCGTTTTTTTTTTGTTTGTTTTTTTTCTTGGGGGGGGGGAATTTTGAGTTTCTCTGATCTTCTTGAAACTCTGGATTCTGATAGAGGGCCATGGGACTTAGACCTGAGTGCAAAAATACTAAAAATGGTAACAAAATTTTTATCATCTTCAGTGTGTGTGTGTCAAAATAGCAGAGTTGAATACACTTAGTAGAGCTGAAGTTTATCTTAAGAAGTACTAAAGTTTAGTATTTTATTTTAGTATTATTAATATACTTTTAGTATAGTACAAAATAAGTGTGCGAAAATAGAGCACTTCAAGTACATTATGGAAGTGTACTAAGTGCACTTAAATAAAATGTATGTACAATGTTTCACCTGGGGTGGCTGATCCAAAGATGTGTCCTCCTGCTGACAAAAAGTCTGTAAAACCATGAGCTGGCTGCGCGCTGTATCTTATGCCCACTGTATCCTTAAAGGGGCACTTGGCAACTTTTTCAACTTAATAAAACCTTTTAGAAATCATTTCAATGGTTTAATAACCTGGGTAGGGTTGCACCAGACGTTCGTAAATTCTTTTTAAATTGTAACGTAAAGTCCACTCTAGAGGCTTCGTAACTACTAGCTAGTTTTTAACCAACTCTGTACTTTATTCAGTCGCGCCATTTGTTTGTAAGGTAGAACGTAGCTATTAGGTCTATGGCTAGAGTTGCCAAGTGCCCCTTTAATGGAAAAAAAAATATTCAAAACATCTGTCAGTGAATCTCCAGTTCTGTTTTTTTTAATTAATTCAGAACTGTGAATGTGTTAATTTCTTCTAAGTAGTGCTTAAAATGTATGTGTGGGAAAAATATGCATTCTTACTCCATGTCTATTTTTGGATTGCAAAAAGAATATGAGGATAACAGACAAAGGGCACTTTATGTAGACTCATTGCTGGTTCTTTAATGACATGACTTCCATTGAGGATAAAGCTCAAAATTATCAGTGCAGTTTAAGGTTTGCAGAAACATTTTGACAATGAGAACAGCATGAAAACAGCTAAATAAAAAAGGGTACAATCTTCCAGCAAACATCTCTGAATGTTACACACGTCACTTGTGCCGAATAAATAAAGCGCTTCAAAATAGGAACATGTTAATAAATACCAAGAATAAAGACACACGTTTAGCTAATACTGACAAAAGCAGAAAACTTTCCTGTCATGAAAATAAAACAAGCATAAAGCATATATAAAAGCATTTAGCTGGGTAAATAAATGGGGGGACAACATCTACCTTAAACAAAACATGTAGAAATAATTAATACTTTACATAGTTATGTTAAAAACATCACAGTACTTGTGCCCGAGCTGCCATGACAAAGGCACAGATACATATCTATATGTATTTCTCTGAATCTGAGCCACAAGTATCATGGTCCATTCGGTCACATTCAATGAGATCTTCAGTTCAGAGCAAAAACTAATGCAAGTCATATTATAGCACATGTGCTTATTTGCCACAAATTTACACACAAAAATAAATAAATAAAAATGAAAGCGTCTTTATAGTTTTTGGCTTGCCAATATTAATATGCATAACAGACATATTAGTGGGGAAAACAGCATGAAATTCAGTGAAATTAATCAAAACTAGCAGGTGGGGAAAAAGTTGGATTGTCGTCAACAAGTAACAAATGACCTTTGCATGTGGTGGGTTGTAGAAATACAAAATAAAGATAGATAATAAAATGAAAAAACCATAGAAACCAAGAGAAATACGAAAATATGAAGGATGACCCAAGACCTTGTGCTTGAAACACTTTAAGCAAAATATTTGGGCAACTGTGAATGTGGATGAGAAATTGTTGATTTTTGAGCCAACTTAATTTATAACAGGGCAAATGTGTGTGAATTAACAAGCCTATGTGAGAATTATTGCATGTGTGAGTATGTGAGATAACAAAGATGATCTAACTATGATTATTTTGGCTGTTGATCACATTTCCGCCTGGAGGGGCGATATGAATCGAGTCCAGGATTGGCCGCAACACCTGACCAAATGGCCTGAGAGAGAAAGCGAGAGCATAAAGTTCTGTGAAAACTGTGAAAATAACACGGATCTTCTTACATAGATTTTCAGTACTGGAAATGTGATAGTTGAAAATGAGAGAACTTTACAGTTATACAATCAAAAATGGGAGAATCTCAAAAAACATGGTCAAGGTCACATTTCACTACAAATTAATAAGAAAAAATGCATGAGGAAAATGACGTCTATTTATAGCACCATTAAATGGATACTGCACCACAAACTAAACATTATTTGATGATTCAGGAGTCAAAACTTACTTCTGTGAAATATATATATATATATTATGTGTCGATTTGTCGTTTTGGAATCTTTTGACTTAATTGTATGGACAAAAACATTATTCAAAATTAGGGCTGTCAAACGATTAATCGCGATTAATCGCATCCAAAATAAAAGTTTGTGTTTACAAAATATATGTGGGTGCACTGTGCATAATTATTTTGTATATATATAAATACACACACATGCATGTATATTTAAGAAAAAATATTAATTATATATAAAATATTTGTATTTATATACAATATAAATTATATATAAATCTATATATAGTGTATACATGTTTCTTAAATATGTACAAGCATGCGTGTGTATTTATATATATAAAATAATTATACACAGTGCACCCACATATATTATGTAAACAAAAACTTTTATTTTTGGATGCGATTAATCGCGATTAATCGTTTGACAGCCCTATTCAAAATACATCTTTGGAACAACATGAGGGTGTCTTTGAGGTTTTTTTATGTATTTCCCTTTTGACAATAAAGATAGATCTCAAGCATGTTTATCTATTCCCTGTATGTAGTACTTTCTAAAAGTGGAAATAAAATCAACCCTGAAAATCATATCTGAGCGAGTTTATGTTTAGCATACTCACGTGGAGAGCACTTCAGAGGGCAGATCTGTGATATAGGAGGGGATTTTATTTCCAGTGAGAAACTGGGCCACCTCATTAGTGAACGTGTTACAGTTGTGTTCAAACAATCTGTACCTGTCACCACTGTAGAGAGAGAGAGAGAGATACCAAAGCAGATGGAGGCTTAAGATTACAAGTAATGTGTGTAATGAACATGTTTGTACAGTACAAAAGACTTTATAAGGATTTTTATTTTCAGTAATAAACAATTGTCAAAAACAAACACTCACCTATATGTCGTCTCTCCAAGTGATGACAGATAATCCATAAAGATCTCCTCTGTCACCTCTGTATTTCCCAGTTCCACCACTGTGTCTGGAGGTCCGAGCATCGTCCCGCCCTGTAAACACACGCACACACTATGGCACATACTGCAGCCGCCCCAAAACAAATGCACCTCTTAAAAAATATTATGTGCCAACCAAGGCCATTTAATCTCAACAACCCACAAATAAATGGACAAAAACAATGTGCGGAGATGTGCTGTTCAATGCTCCACATGGACCATGAACATGAAAAGTGAGAGTTCACAAACAGCACAATATATAGAGTACATTGAAGAAGGCTGTTTGTGCCGCTTCGTGTGGGTTGTATTTTCCCCCACGTTTTCACTTTTCTATCATGATATAGCCAGTCCAATAAGGCTTTTTAATTTTCTAAAGAAGAGTGCCAAGTTGGATTTCCTTTCTCTGATATAGAGTACATTGATCAAGTGTATTTTCGGGGCGATCTTGAGTACGAGAAGCGTTGCAATGGGTTGTGATTTTACCGGTGGGCAACTTGAGATCCCAGCACCACCATAGAAAAATTCCTCTCCGTAGACCACTAAAGATGTGTGCCTGTGTTGACATAACGTAACAGGAAATGCAAATAGTTAACATGTTATAAGACATTTCAGATAATAATCATAAACGATTATTTGTATAAAACTTTTCATACATGAAATGTAGATCAAAGCGCTTCACAAGCATAAACATTTAAACATTTAACTTGTTTGTAAAGAAAGGATTTTCACCATGATAAGTATGATCATGGTGAAATCATGTATAGTATCAGTATCATGTATAGGATCAGTATAGGATGTATCATGTATCATGTATAGGATCATGTATAGAATCATGTATAGGATCAGTATCACCATTATCACCATGATAAGTAGAAAATTAATTAAAGGTAATTCACATACCAAATCCCATCAAGCTGTTTTCCTGTAAGAAAGAAAATGTTTTAGAAATCATATACTTCAAGATAGATATTAATTAGATTATATATGTTAAGATTTTATTATATTTAATACATTAGTAGTATTGTTATGGTTTGGCCCATTTAAAGAATCGTTTTGAATCTGATGAACCTTAACAAACTAGCAGGGGTTTTCAAACAAAAAAATGTTTACTTAAAATAAAAATCATGAGTTCCTTATTAATCTATTAAATAGGTTAGGTTAGATTAGATTAAATTAAACGAATAAACAAAATATAAATAGGCCTAGTACAAATAACAACACATTACTACAGTCAGTGAGTATAATATAATCATAACTGAAACTATTAATATGCGTTTATAGATGCCTTATACATTTTAGGATGGTGGTCCCGACCCTCACATAGGGACAGGGATGATCATATTTAGGGGGTCCGTGGCTGGCATCTAAAAGATTGAAAACCTAGAGCATGTGACTAGATTAATTACCATAAAGAACATCGTGTTCTAAAAAAAATTGTTCTTTTTGTTATTTATAAATAATGCAGAATTACTGAGATAGGCTGATAAAAGGGTCTCGCTGTAAAAAAAAATAGCTCGTAAGGTTACGTGAATAAGAGATTTTGTTGAAAAGGTGTTTTCATCGATCAGTTGTGTAACGCGCATTTATACATTCTAGAACAGTGAAGGTGTCTCTTACATATTCATAAGCAAGGTCTTCGCCATTGGATGGGGAAAAAAGCAACGTCAGTATAACCTCATTAATAATCAGGCCCTTAATCTTCGCCGTTGGACGGATACAAGTGATGTTAGCATAAAAGCAAATTAATATTCATTAGCCAAGATTTCTTATTGGAAGATGACCAGGCAAGGAAGGAAGATAGAAGTAATATGTAAGAGTGAGACCTTCTTCATGGTAGGATTGGAAATTTCTCGGCCCTAACCAATGTACGTTAGCGGTAAAGATATCACTCACCCAACATTATCGGACTGAGCTGTCTGGCCATTCCCCGCGATAGATCATAAATGAAAAGCTGCACTCCAAACGTCGAGTTGTGCGGGTCCATGTTTGTGATGTTAGCGGCTAAATGCGGCTGACTAACCTGCGGTATCCTGCAGCTCTTGCGTATAACGGCCTTTAGATTCTCAAATGATCACGACAGCCTGATATCTGAGTTTTGAAATTTTGGAAATACTGTAGCTATATCGGACTTATTGAGAATCGATGGCATTAGGAGGGTTTAAGTAAAATACACATTTAAATGGATACCAAGATAAACAGGCTATGTCCTTCCAAGTCGCCAATGGAGAGGCGCATTAATTCAACGGCACGACAGCGCCATCTATCGTATGTGCAAGCGATTACCTCACGACATTTTTAACCACATGCCCCCGACTAATAAATGAACAGTAATTTCAGTGTGTGTAGGTCTGTCTTAAATTGTTTTTTTTTACCATTATATATGTAAATTCAATTGACTGTCACTTCTATCAAAATAATTTCTTTCCTTACTGCATTTCTTTATCCATATGAGTTACAAAATGAGACTTGTGAAGACAAGTCAGTGTTTACACAACTTGTTATTGTTTGTACAGGTCAAGACGAGTTTATGACACATAGCCTACTGCTTCGCTATCTATCTATCTATCTATCTATCTATCTATCTATCTATCTATCTATCTATCTATCTATCTATCTATCTATCTATCTATCTATCTATCTATCTATCTATCTATCTATCCATCTATCCATCCATCCATCCATCCATCCATCCATCCATCCATCTGAAGGAGATGCATCTTATTGAGCATCTTTAAATTTCAGATAATAAGAATAAAATTTTGTTTTGAAATTAAATCATGTGTGCGAACCTAACGGTAATTTGCATTTATATTTCATTTTGATACTCATTTCTGCGCTCGTTTTTGTAAAATGCTTAGGCTACCGTTTAAAAGACGATGGTGGGCTACTCGAATTCATTACTTAATTCAGTAGCCTGCCCTATACACAACTTATTTGTAACACAGACAAAGGTAGCCGTGCAACACAAAAAAGTTAAACGTTAAGCGCGTTAACCCACATTGTTTTCTCCGATAAAAAAATAAAAAAAATAAATCATATAGCCTACCAAGACAGACAGTGAAATGATAAGGAGAAAATTGCGTTCGTATAGCCTATTCTCATCTGCTTGCCTGTACACAGTATTAGCTTACATCATCGGCAAGATATTCTGCCATAGCTACTGAATTTGATTATCACAGCTGTCTTAATATAGGCTACGTTAAGCCTTGTCTTAAAAACGGGTTTCTGTGGGAAAAAAGCTTAACGTGTAACTTTCGGCGATGCCTCGTTTTATTCTCATCTGCTTTACTGTAGGCTACATAGCCTGAATTCTGAATTTATCCTTCAATTTCTGTTACACTTTATCACATTTTTCATTGTTCGGGTTTTGGGGAATATCGGCGGAATTCTGTCGATTTGGTTGAAAGGTGGTAAATAGCATATCGAATAAAACCAAAACAGTGATAGCAGCACGCAATGGGGTGGGAGGGTGCAGAACTGTAAGGGGCGCAGGAATTCTCTGGAAATTCGCGGAACTTTCTGTGGTATTCTGTTGGCGCAGATTCCGGGAAGGACTAATTATCAGTGTTATTCGGCGTGTTTCTCGGAAAACATTATTTAACTTTCGTTCTGTTCTAGGTGTAGGCTATGTGTTGATCACGTTACCATTTACAGGGCTTTACATCAGCCTCTGCAATGATACTCTCGTATTGCTCAAAAGTGACTCATCGTATACATCTTTATCGCTCAGAGAGAGACCACCTTTTCCCGTCTTTCATTTCCATTTCTTGGCAAAAACAGTCGCGCTCCTCAGCGCGCGCGGACTCTCGTGGCAACTAAAGGGACGAATGGAGTTTGGCAAGCCAATTTAACATTTATACTTTAAAGGGTTAGTCCACCCAAAAATGAAAATTCGGTCATAATTTAGATACCCCCCCCCCCCCCCTGTCGTTCCAAACTATATAAGATTAAATTTCGTTAATTTTCGAAACACAATAATGAAGATATTTTAATGAAACCTAATATATTTCTGTCCCTCCAGCTGCTTTAAAAAGTTCATAAAGAGATTGTAAAATTAATCCATATGAATTGAGTGGTTTGGTTGGAAGACACTATTGCTTTGTATGTTGAAAAGATTGAATTTAGGCTTTTATTCACATATAAACATTCAACACACATCAGATATGGTAAACATAAGCTTAGCATGCTTGCTTGATGTGCAAGAATCATTGAAGTTCATTTAGGGCTGGCAAGATAACCGCAATATTGTAATACCGCGAAACTGTGAAGCCAACCGCAGCGACCGCAATATTCGCGTGGAAGCTTCTGCAAGAACCAATGAGGTTCATTCTCATATGCAGCACGTTTTAGCTTCTGCAAGAACCAGTGAGGTTCATTTTCGTGATACGCAGCGTGTTTGAGCTTCAGCAAGAACCAATGAGGTTAATTTCTTGTGTTATACACATTTGAGCTTCTGCAAGAACCAATAAGGTTCATTCTCGTATGTTACGCAACACGTTTGACCTTCAGCAAAAACAAGTGAGGTTGGTTCTCATGCGTCAAGGAAATATGACTGAGCTTCTGAATATGTTTACTGATCAATGTTTATAAAGTATTCAATCTGTTCATCATATTAAGTGATCAAGTCTCTTCATAAAATGTTGACTAAATTTATATTCACTCGATTGCTCAATACGCTTGATTCATAGGGATGACTTTTACAAAATGTCTTAATGAACTTTTTGAAGCAACAGAGGAGCAGGTTTTAGGCTTCTCTCAGGTTTTATCTAAAATATCTTAATTTTTCTTTTGAAGATGAACAAAATTCGTATGGGTTTGAAATGACATGAGGATGAGTAACTGATGACTTAACTGATGAAAAATTATAGGCTACTATTCAATAGTTTCAAATAAACATTCTGTTGTTATTGGTAATAATTATTATTATTTTTATTTTTTATTTATTTATTTAATTTTTTGCTATTGCTTAGGCTACTGTATGCGCGGGATTTGATTATTTCGGATTAATCCCAAATTCCGGTTATTTCATCCTATATATATTAGGAAAAGTCATGGAAATTTGTTTCAAAATATTTATGTAATAGAATATGTTTAAGTGAGAATATTGTTTAAACAAATACTAACCTTCATTCGATGCATCTGACTGCGGCATTTCCATCAGATTTCGTTTTGCATTGAGCATTCCAATTGTTCGTGTTTACGTTGAGTTTATGAGTGTGATGGCCAATCAGAGGCGTTCAGATTAGTCATTGCTGAAACGAAAAGTTTTGCAGTGCGCGCTTTCTCTGACTGAATTCTGACTGAAACTCATGGAGATTGTGCTCTATCGGTCACATTCTCTGCTTCCTTTCTATAGATACAGTTTATTCAGTTAATATAATTTATTACTAGCCTATTAAAAAAATCCTGCTTTTTTTCACCCGCAAAATTACATCCCTGCTATGGGGATCTGTGGTTCAGACTACTGTTGTTGATGGTACCTCGTGCTGTGGAATTAGTAAATAGTTAGGGGTCTGTAAATATATATTTTTTAGTTATTAGTGGGCCTAGCCTATATATATATATATATATATATATATATATATATATATATATATGAACAGTTCAGATGCAAAAGCCTCTAAATGCCATTTGAAATTTTCTTCTAAAATGACCATTTTTATCAAGCTTGTATATTTAAGTTCAATAATTTCACTTAAATGACAATTCATAGGTAATCTTCATTGCCATTTAAGTGAAATTACTGAACTTAAATATACAAGCTTGATACAAAAGATCATTTTAGAAGAAAATTTCAAATGTCACTTAGAGGCTTTTGCATCTGAACTCTTCATATATATATATATATATATATATATATATATATATATATATATATATATAATAGTTTCCAGTTGTTTGAACTCTGGTACCTTAGACACTAATATGCAGTGGCGTAATATGATTTTGAAATTGGTGGGGACGGGGACATCAATATATAAAGATAATTTAAGTTTTGATTGAGATTATTGCTAGGGATATATCAGTGTCACTGGATATTGGGACACGTCCCTAGCTTTTCTACATATTATCAGGGGCGTAGAATTTAAAATTCTACGCCCCTGCTAATATGTAGCCTATATCAATTGTTAGTAGCTTTATAGTATTTGTTTAATCTATAACAACCAGTAACAAGAAACACGTGCTAACTAGTCATTATTTTTGACTGCTAATTAGAAAATATAATAGTTACATGTTAGAAGAATAAATGTTAAGCCTGCTTGCCATAGACGGAGAAGTGGGTGGGCGCGAGCGCGTAGAGCGTGCACGCGCCAAGCCAAGCCAGTGCGTACATGTGTCGCAGATTTTAAAACTCAGAAAGAGCTGGAACAGCGGCGGAACCTGATGGTGCACCGACAGTACCAGTGGGTTTAAATCCTAAAAAACACTCTCAGAGTCTACGCAGTAGAGTTAAGCGACATTGTATCCCCAGAGGTGGAAAAACGGGAGAGATCAGAAACTATATTTGCTGCACTGGATGATCTCATTAACATGGAGCTGTCATCAATAGGAGAGCAAGTGTTTGCTGTGGAGGCAATAACGAAGAAGAGGATAAGAAAGGTAAGGACGTTGTTGTGCGTGGGGAAATGCATTTATGTTCAGTTGCTTCTGCACGCACTATTTACTTTCTGTTTTGAAATGATTAATACCCCCCAAAGTCCGCACAGTTTTCTTCTGCCAGTATTGGAATGACTCATGAGTGAATAACACCTATAAGCTTGCGTAACATTTCGGAACTTTTTCGGTGCATGACTTCTGGTGTGCAAAACAGTGCGGTGATATGTAATTCTCTAAAGTTTGTGGATTTTTATACCGTCTCGCGCTTGAATTGCGAGCGCTATAGATGAAGGGGGGTGTGTGAGAACAGCGCGCGTGTCATCATCAACATCATCGCCATCAATGCGCGTTTCGCTCGTAAAATCGCCGCGTTTCGTAGCTACGCAGTTTATTTTTAAACGGGTGCAGGGTCAAGGATGATACGTGTAACATGGCCGTAGTTGTCAAAAAATTGGACCAGTTTGGACCAACTGCAGAATAAACAAGATTAAAGATAACTTAGGGGCTATTTAAATAGGGATAAATAAAATAGGTCATGTTTATTAATATGGCACGCACGAGCAAGTATCCCTTTGGTAGGTGTTTATGTTATTTATTTATTTATTATTATTATTATTATGTGTGTGTGTTTAGTAGTAGTAGTATACAGCCAGATGTTGTAATGTACAGTAATAGCTAGTGATGGTGATGATGACTAACGCTCTATGTGCACGCGGGTTTCGTTTCGTACTCTCGAGCATGACGGGGGAAAAGACCTTCGTCGCTCCACACGTTGGAAGAAACGAGTTGTTTACGCGTTTCCATGGCCCCACCTATTTCCGAATGTTCTAAACTCGCTGTTCTTTTTAAATGGAACTCACTCACCCCCCTGTGACATCACCGCACCGATGTAACAGTAGCGAGCGCACTCAGCGCAGCTCCGTTTTCATCATAGACTGTAAAAGGTTTTCATCCTGCATAATCTTCCATGTCAAAATACTACGACAATAATACTAGTGTTGACATCTTAAAGACACAGGCAAGCTTTTCCAAAAAATGTGGGATGTTTGTATCATGGTTTTGTTGAGAATAGAATGATGACGTATGTTTCCCTCTGAACTTTTAAAGTGAAAGTGACTCCTTTTCGTCCTTTCTCTTTTTTTTTCAGGGAAATGTGGAATATCTCCTAAAGTGGCAAGGATGGTCGCCTAAGTAAGTTCCATAGATACCATATGACCTTGAACTGTCACAATATGTGGGTGAATCCCACAACACCATGTCAAGGTCTAATTTCTATGGAAGCTTGTGTTCACCATGGAATAAAATTAAATGTATACAATTTTTATCAATTCTGACTTTTTTTTATCAGAATTGCGATGTAAATTGTAGTTATATTGTAGGAATTGCAAGATTTAAACTTGCAATTGTATAAATAGTCTCTCGCTTTTGCGAGTTTATATCTCACAATTGACTTTTTTCTTACAATTATGAATTTGTATCCCACAATTCTTTCCCATATTAAAAAAAATGTGTGCAAAAAAAGTCTGAATATATAGTTTATATCTCGCAATTCTGACTTTGGTTTGAAAATTTGATTTTGGATAAAACACAGCATCACATTATTTTCTCTCATGTGATATATTTTCAATCTCTAAATCTCTCGAAGCGTGTCAAGAACATGTCCTGATCATTTCAACAAAAAATAAATAAATAACTGGATTTTACTTAAAGATAATAAAGTCTATATTTGTTAAATATGATAATATTTTGTAATTATCTTTTAAATCTGACTAATTTTAGGTTAGTCACATTTTATGAAAATGTTATGGGGTTTCAAATTAGAATATGATGTTTTGTTACGATTACAAAACAGGTGAGAATGAGACTGAGAATGGCATTTGTGGCCATGTTTACATGCATATTGCAAGTAAGATGGTATATCAAATAATTATCTTTCATAACATAGTTGAGAATCATTTGTATACAAAGTTTCAAATCTGTATAAAAAAGTTGTTTGGTGAATGAATTTTTTTCCCCTTTTCATGTCTTTTAATTTTTTTTTCTACAGAGGATGCAGCATAACATAGGAATAAAGTACAAAAAAATCTATAAGTCTTTATTCCATTTTTTTGCTATGCTCTAAACAGTGTAACAAAATTCACAAAACATTTTTTTCTGGTTCTCAGGAGGATATCACACAAGAGAAGACAATGGGATGCTGTATTTAAAGTAATACGAATAAATTCATTTAATTTACAAGAACCTTTTGGAAATTTACTGGTTTTTAAATTTATAAGTAGTCCTGAACTATTCAAATGAACATTTCGGATGAAAATTATTGTAGATTTGAAACATTTTAAACGGCAGGCAACAAATAATAATCTGTGCATGAAACTGTTTCGGCCATGTTCTGCTCCAATGATTTGTTTGGAACTGTTTGTGTGAATGTCAGGTACAGCACCTGGGAACCAGAGGACAACATATTGGACCCTCGTCTGGTCCTCGCCTACGAAGAAAAGTAAGTCACACCCTGGAAACCTTCAGTTATTGATGTGGAAATGAATAGGCTACAAGCAATGGGATGTTCTTTCCATCTCCCCAGTCCTTAGCATATGTCTCTCTTTCTAACAGAGAGGAGAAGGATAGAGCTCTGGCTTATAAGAGAAAAGGTCTGAGACCACGTCGAGTTATCCTGCGGGTATGAGTTAGCTTCATTATTTATCATTATTAAGTTCAGTTGCAGTTCATATGAAATTTAAGGGATTATGATCTCTTTTTTTAACCATAAGTGGTTTAAGTGTCCCAGAGCTGCTGGAGTATCTATAATTTGTGTGTTTGTGCATAATCAAACCCTCCAAACAGAATATCTACCCAATGGACCTACGAAGTGCACACAAGCTTCCAGATAAACCCAGCCCGAGAATCCGCCTATCACTCACCCGCTCCATGGGGACGGAAATAGACCAGAATGGACGGCGCTATAGAGGAGGAGTCGGCTACCGCCGTATAGAAATACGCAAGAACAGGCAGTGCAGGTCCAAACTCATGGATGACTTCAAAATATCCCAGCAACCAACCAGACATCCGCTTCCTGCAAAACACTCTGCAGAGAAAGAGTGGAATGGAGACGAGGAAGATGAGAATAAAAAGGTCAAGAAGATGAAAAAATATGAAGAAAACACAACAGAAGTGCACCAGGACATTCCAAGTGGTAGGTGTTGTGTGGCATTGATACAGCAACTGTTGCTAAGATACTCTGCATGCAACATATTCAGGAGGTCATGAGGGCCGTTCTGAAAAATATTGCCAAAATTTCTGAATCACAGTGACCACTTAGCTAACACATGATTGATGTGATTAAGAGAAATATTACTGTGAAGTAATTCACCCAAAAATGACAAAGTATAATCTTATTCCAAACCTGCAAGATACAAGTAAGCCATCAAACCATAAATGTATAGTAGAAGCAGTGCGATGCGGTGAATTTGAAATCTTCTGAAGCCATTTCACCTTTCGTGTCAAGTACACACTCATTTAAATAGCGGAAAATCTATTAAAACCTCCGTCATAGCACTCATAACTCATCCAAGGAAATTTCAACTTGTCATCTAGACACAAGGTTGCGTCACGTTTGTTGACAGTCACGTTGAACATGTCTTCTGATCAACCATCGATGTGGAAACAGAATGCGTCGTCTTCAAGCAGCAAGTCTATATGTGAGCCAAAAACATCATAGAGACCATCTATTTGGCTTTACGACACTTTTCAGAAACACAACCCAGGTCAGTTTGCCCCAAATTTCACGAGGTAGTCCATTCAACTCATAGCCTGGCAAGCCAGACCTACATCACGATGTTAGGATTGAGGCATGCCAATTGTGAGTTCCCAGACCCTACATCAAGATGTTAGGTCTGGGAACTCAAATTGGCATGCCTCAATCCGAGGGGCGGGATAAACAGTTGTCTTTCAAAATTCCTTTGCACGCAATAGGATAGCGCTACAAACAACCAGAGCAACGAACGGCTGTGGATGAGTGAGTCTCCTGCATTTTCCGTAGACTGTAAAATAAGGCGTTTTCTCTCCATCGGAACTAGTTGATATACTAAACTTATTCCGTATCCGGTCGTCAAAACTCCGAAACACATCTTCCTTTTTTAAGAATTACTTATCTGACGTCTATTAAAGGTTCTCTAAGCGATCCTGGGTGTTGACGTTCGGAATATTTTCAAACAAATCGGAGGCTAGCTTGACCCTCCCTCCTCTGCATCTCATCTCCTCCCCCTCCCTTCCGTGCTTCCTGAAATAATAGGCTTTATGCACAACTTACTTCCGCATTCTCTGTAAAACGGGTCTCATCGCTTCCGGTCCAGATCTTTTGTATGTGCTTCACGAAATTTTTTGCGTTTTAATCAAGATAACTTAAAAGGAGCGATCAAATATTAGCATAACCAATATCCCTCACATGTGCAGATTGATATTTAAATGTTTTATATTTTTTATTCTTCACAGTAACGTTTAGATATTTAAATGGAATAAAACGCCAATAACAAAGTGAAATGGGTAGGTTAGCTGATTTCCTTACAAATCCATAGATATCGTAGTCAGTTCTTACGGCCGTTAACACTTTCTCTGACAAGCGGATACGATGAGACCCGTTTTCCGGTTTGGTCACGTGACGCTCGACATAAAGCCTATTGTAACCGTCGGACTGGAAGCCCTTCTGCCGCCGGAGTTCTCGCCATTGTTCAAAAGCTTTGCTACCAATGTACATTCGGAACTTCGCGCGTTTTTTTTTTTATCCGACTCCTTCTTCTTTTTAATTTGTTCTTCAGAACGACGTCTCTTTGGTTGTGTGTCTGGCATTTTTCAAACTTCCCTCTGATACTTGTCTCTCCCTCACACACACACACACACACACCCTTCATGTGCACGCGCACTAACCCCCCAGACCCACCCTCAAATACTTCTTGCCAGTGATTGGCTGGAACACTGTTTGTTAGGTTTCGTGGTCCGGGTGAGACATTTGATTTGATTAAGTTTATTCATCCTTGCGGAAAATTGTTCTGCACCTACAGTACGTCTGAGACATTTATACAAAGACAATTTTACATACACAATACAACATTCCCTCACCCCCCCTCCCCCCTCCCCACCGCACCCCTACACATACACAGCATCAGGACAAAAAGACTCAAAGAAACTTAATTGAAGTGCTATTAGTGCTATTCGAAGTGCTAGATAGTGCTATGTAAAGTGCAGTCCTACAGGTAACTTCTTGTTCATCAAAATGATGCTAGTTGGAATAAATGATTTACTGGCTCGAAATAAGGTAACCTAAACCTTCTCCCTGATGGCAACAGCTCGTATGCCCGGTGTAAGGGATGTGACGTATCTTTATTAATAGCTATACCTTTCTTCAACACTCTTCTTTCACAGGTAATAGCCAAACTGTCTAGTTTATGCCCCACGATCTTACTGGCCAGGTTAACTATCTTGCTCAACCTATTTTTGTTGGTCACTCACAAGGAGAAATACCATGCAACACAACAGAAAAGTGGCATGCTCTCCACAGATGAGTGATAAAAAAGTAACATCATATCTCTGTCCACCCTAAACTGTCTCAGTCTCCGCATAAAGTATAGTCTCTGCAGCCCCTTTTTTATAGATGGTGTCAGTATTACTATTCCACTGCAACTTATTATCTATTATTGTGCCTAAGTACTTGTGCTCTGCAACAATAGCCACATCCTCTCCATCTATAACCAAGCACTGGTGTGGCTGGCTCCCAGTTCTATAGTCTATTATAATTTCCTTTGTTTTCTTTATGTTTCAACCCGGTCTCATCCCAATTCGTCATATAACTGACGTTTTGGGACGTCTTTTGACCATTCGTTAATATACGACTTTTTAGGGCCCCCTTAAACGTCGGTAGATGACGTTATGGGATCCTAACTCTACCCCATACCTAAACCTAACCCTAAACCCAACTCGTCACCTAACTGACGTTAAAGGTAAAGCGTCAGTTGTATGACGACCTGGGATCGTCATCTACGGACGTTTAAGGGGGCCCTAAAAAGTCATATATTGACGAATGGTCAAAAGACGTCCCAAAACGTCAGTTATATGACGAATTGGGATGAGACTGTGTTATATGTTTAGAAAAAGACAGCTGGCCCTACACCAGTCTGCAAATGAATACACCAAGGCCCTATAATTGGTCTCATCACAATTCTGTATTAACCCCACTATTGCAGTATCGTCTGCAAATTTTATTGAGAGATGCTCAGATGTATTACTTCTACACTCGTTGGTGTAGAGAGTGAACAATACTGGTGAGAGCCTTGTGGGGATCCTGTGTTGGTCTTAATCTGAGAGGACACAACTTCGTTTACCCTGACACATTGTGTTCTCTCCGTCAGAAAGGACTCAACCCACCTGATTAGATTAGGATTTACCCCTAACTGCCCCAGCCTCTCCATCATAATGTGAGGTCTGATGGAAACATGATTGTTTTTGTTGCCGTTTGTGGAGCCTGTGGTGTCTACAGAAACCGCGTTTTTTTACAGTGTGTTTAGGAGACAGGCAGCTAGACGTTTGATGTATGTGACAAAAAATGTTTTGGCCCCACATCGCTCAGAGAAACTTTAACTCCAAGTCCTCCAGTGTCGCAAGCAAAGCCGATTTGCTGTTCGACAGCAGCATCTTGTTTGTTTTCAAGTAGCTGAGAAATCACGCGGAACCATCCCATCTCTGCTGTCATTATGTTAAGCCCGCCCACCAACTCTATACACGATGTGATTGGCCTGACCAGAGTTTGGTTTTTCCAGCTCGCAAGCCAACGGAGAGTTGCTAGACCACACTTGCTGCAAAATAATTTTTGCTGCCACTAGGGTGCGTCTAGATTTCTAGGCTATTCGACCTATGCATTATATTGCAGTTCTTCTGAAGTTATACTGTAGACTTTGAATTTAAAAAAATAAAAAATATATATTTTATTGTTATTCATTGAAAATCTTCCCCACCGCAATAGCATTCTAACTCGCTGTTAAATATGCATCACGCCAGGTTTTGTCAGGTCTGTGAAAACCTAGAATCCTCAAGATCCTCAAGTCGTTAGACATGTCGAAGACATTTGACTGACTGAATAATGAGTTAACATTCACTTGTACAGTTTATTCCAAGTTTCTGTCGTTTTTCTGCCAGGTAAAGAGATGTCTGAGGTGTACAACTCTTCCACAGAACAGGAATCTGTAATTACCATCCAAGAAACTGAGAACTGCTCTTCCATTTTTGACTATGCTGAGAAGCCAAGCGACGACACCTGTCCAGTTTTCGAAGCAACAGACAACAGTACAATCAACGACACAGAAAAGAACGAGCCAGGCACAAACACTGCAGGGGGTGAGGACTCTGTACGGGTATCACATGACACAACAAACACTGACCAATCACTACACAACAGTACCAAGTCAGAAGTCGAGAAAGGTGTGTTTGACAAAGTACAGAACAGACCTTCGGTTATCGAGGTACATTTGAGTGCTAGATGTGGACAGGAAGAGGTAAGAGAAACAGGTGAGGTAGATAGTTTAGAGGCCATAGAAAAGGAAAGACTAGATGATGACGTCACAGCAGAGTGCACAACAACATTACAGGTTCCAGTTGACCAATCACATGCTTCTTCCACCACCACAGTGTACCCTGAGAAAGTCATTGTGACTCAGGTGACGATAAATTCCTTGACCGTTACCTTTAAAGAGGCCGTGACTGCAGAAGGCTTCTTTAGCAGCTGTCGGCTTGAGGTCTAACCTGATAAAGGAACCCAAAAACAACATTACATTAGATTTATGTACATGTAGTCAGGACCAAGTGAATAACAGATCACAGTAGTGAAGCAGATATTGTCTAAGCAAGTTAAGAATACCTACAAGGCATTTTTTTCTTCAGTTTGTCCTTGTGTTGTTGTGGTAAAATAATCGTTGAAGGACATCATTTCTGATTAGAATCAGTTATGCTGTATCTGTAAGACTTTAAGCATGTAAAGCAAATCTTTATATCCGTACCACTACTTTTCCATCAGCAGCAGTCATTGCACTTACTATGAGAAGAAACTTGTTTTTAAGTTCCAGATTGAAGACATAACTACTGTTACATTGCCTCTTTTGTCCTGTAAACAACCAGGTGGGAAAAGGAAAGGCCACTTGGCTTTGTTTCCATATCTGCGCCTGAGCTCTCTTCACTCTGTGCAGAGGCCTTTGTGCATTTTTAAAGAGACAGTATTGGTTTACATTCACAACTGCTACAGTGGGCGCTTTTGTAGGGGTAGATCCTGTTCATTTGAACATGTGCTTTGGGTGTGCTTTTAGCATGGCAGAAATCAAAGCCTAGCCTAAATGACATGTTTTGGTCGTGATAGTTGAACATGGCTTGTCAGCTCTGTTGTTGCTCTCACATATGACAACTACACTGTTTTTTGCTTGTATTTACAGCAAATAAATGGGAAAAAAAGTTGTGGGTGATTTTATTTTGTTTGCGAGTAAAACTTTATTGTGTTTTAAGCCCATTTCTGCTTCAGAGTAAAAAAAAAAAAAATGTCACATTGTGAGATTATATATATATATATAAGTTGCAATTATGGTAAAATATGTATCAATTGCAAAAGTTGCAATATCGAGAAATAGTCCCAATTACACATAAATCTGCTTTTTTTATGGTGAGGAAGCTTTCATCAAATACATTAAAAATTAACTACAATTTTACCAAGCAATCTCTATCAGCTTTATCATCATTTGCAGGAGCAACAGGTTCTTTAGCATCGGTCTGAACGTCAATTGGCAATGACAGCTGGCTGATGAGTCAACTATGACCAGGCTAACAGCGCTGAACAAATCAAATCCAAGAGCACTGCCATTCTGCCGAAAGAAAGAATATCTGTTTGAACCATATAAAAAGAGAAAGATTTGAGCAGAAACGCAAGTGGTTAAAATTCAAATAATCCCCAATAATAAATGACCAATAAATTAAATTTATCTTCATTTTATTAAAAAAAAGTAAGAAGTCCACAGTTTGTGTTTCCTTTGTACAGTACAAAATATTCAAATTAAACTCCCAAAGTTCAGAGCAAAGAAAATTCTGGAAGTGGAGAAAAATTAGGAGTGGTATTGAAGGATGAAATTTGTGAAATTTCTGCCGCTCATCTTCATCGTTTCACCGCACCATACAGTTCATATGTGAAACGCTGCTCAATATGACATTGGGGCGAGCAGATGAATTCCAGCACCACATCCAATACACACACATACATACATACATACACACACACAAACTTTCATCCAACTTGTACAGACACCTCCACTATCCAGTAAGTCTTTTAAGGAGTGCACACACATTCTGAGGGTGGGTGTTGTTAGTCCAAGAACTTGTCCTGTTGCAAAGCAGTGATGTCCAATGGAATTTCCAATATGGCATGAAATAAGATCCATTGGGCAGCAGAGTGCACACCAAACCCGATCCCCCAACACTGTAATTTATATTATACTCAATAACCTAAATCTCCAGCTAAAGTAAAGGAATAGCTCCCCATCTTAATAGGTATTAACAAAAATATATTCTATGTGAACTGTAGCAGTCTCTGGGAACACACATGAACAAAAAATCCATCATGACAACAAATGAAAAAGCTAGAATAAATAAAATGCAAAACTCAAAATTTACAAGGAAGATATGCATGATGTTGAGATAATTATAATAACAATTTAGGCATCACAACATTTGAAATGTTCCATATGACTGTAAAACACATAACAGAGACTGGTACATGGTCCATATATATATATATATAAAAAGTCCTTATTCACTTTAATTTTATACCACTTTTAAAATCTTAAAAAATATCTCTTGAAAAAGGAAAAGTACTCCCCTGGACGTGACATTGAAAATATTACTCGGGGTTTGTTCTCTGAGGCTGAGAAACAATCCTCTCTTTGTACAACTGGCAAAAGAAAAAAAAACACCGCATACTTATTTGTGTCGAATATTTGCTATCTCTCATAGGAGGGTCCATCTTCAAAGCAAGTATCTTTGCAGTATAAAAAAAGCTAACACTGTCTCTGGTGAGGTTTTGTAAATTTCATAATAACTATATGATGTCTAAAGGGTTAGATTCATGTTAATGCCAAGGTCCTGGCTACTAGGTGGAAGCATATCATTAGCTCCAGGTCCATGGAGTCCTGCCATGCCACTGAGCTGAGACAGCATGGCATTCTGATCTGCACCAAATCCGCCTGGGTCTTTAGAGTTGTGCTGAGGCTGTTGGGGAGGTGGAACCATGCCTGAGTGATGCTGCTGAAGGTGGCTGGGATGCGGCGAACCTGTTTGGGTCTGAGGCGAGATGTGGTGGGGTGAGGGCTGTGGTTGCAGGCGCGGGGACGGACTCGAGTGAGGTGGCTGGGACTGGGGTCGTGGGGAGGGCTGAGGGGAACAAACCTGGTTGCTAAGGGAGGATGAGAGCTGTTGGCCCTGCAAATGGGGCGACTGAGACATCTGTTGCTGCGGGCTCATGGGGTTGTTCTGTTGTGCCGGTGAGGTGCCGCTGAGATGATGTTGCTGCGCCTGAAGCAGACGCTGATGCAAGGCCTGTTGCAATAATGCCTGTGATGTCTGAAGACCAGGACCTCCTTGTATGGGCTGTGGACCTCCTCCGGGCCCCATGTCGGCACCCTGTGACGACGCATTCTGCTGCTGTTGCATCTGTAGCTGGTGTTGCTGTGCAAGTCTCTGTTGCAAGGCAGCTGCAGCTTGCTGTTGCGCAGGGTTTCCTGGAAAATTCTGCGGCTGGCCAGGTTGCACCCCCTGTAGTGGTTGGCCTCCTTGCATGTTACCTTGCTGACCCATGTACCCTTGCTGCTGTTGAAATGTGGCATGATTGCTCATTTGATGCTGCTGCTGTTGCTGTTGTTGTTGCTGCTGCTGCTGAAACTGTAGTTGCTGTTGCCTTCTCATGACCAGATCTCTGAACTGTGGATTTATATTGGCCATGTTTGGAGCCCCTTGGCCCTGAATACCTTGTTGTTGCTGTTGTTGTTGCTGCTGCTGCTGTAAGGCAGTGACTTGCTGCTGCTGTTGCAATAGCGGACGCTGTTGCATTTGCTGCTGTTGCAATAGCGGGCGCTGTTGAATTTGCTGCTGCTGTTGCAATAGCGGGCGCTGTTGCATTTGCTGCTGTTGCATTTGCTGCTGTTGCAATAGGGGGCGCTGTTGCATTTGCTGCTGCTGTTGGATCTGAGAAAGTTGAGTCTGCATGTTAACACTCTGTCCAAGGTGCATGCCAGGCTGGGCCACCCCAGCCTGGACACCCACTGGTTGACCTCCCATAGGTCCTGGTCCGCCCTGTGGTGCAGCAGGGCCACCTGTACCTCCTTTATACTTGTGAACCCGTTGCTTGATAAATGCTGCCATTAGTTGTGGGCTAGACCGTAGAATGTTGAGAACTTGCTGCTGCTGTAGGGGAGAGCTTGGAGATCGCAGGGTCCTCAAAAGTTCCTGCAGGGCTCCCTGGGGCAGATTGCCAGCTGCTGCCCCGCTTGCTACGCCACTCTGCAGACCAGCCTGCACCATACTCATCAAGGCATTTCGATTTGGTATTTGGGGTACTTGCTGTTGTTGCATTTGTTGTGGTTGTTGCTGCTGTGGTTGGGGCTGCATTGAAACCATTCCCGGCTGAGCCATCATGGAAGGTCTCTGCTGGGCTGACATACTCTGCCCTGCCCACTGTTGCTGCTGCGGCTGAAGTGGTGGGTTCATTCTCGGCTGCTGTAGATGCATTTGTGGTGGCATCTGACCTTGCACACCTGCCTGTTGAGGCTGCTGCTGCTGCTGCATGGACCCAGATCCCACCATCATTCCCTGAGGTCCTTGCTGCTGCTCCATCTGCACCCTATTCACTGATGTTTGTGCCTGCGGGGCTAACCCTTGCGGCCCTACCATGCCAATACCAGGGTGGGCTACTCCCATTTGTCCCTGTGGCTGTTGGTGCTGTGGCATCATGCCAGCTTGCGCAGCCTGTCTCTGTAGCAACTGAACCTGTGCCATCTTTCGCTGTGCATCTGCCACTTGCTGAATCTTCATGGCAATCTCCACAGCTGCAGGCGGAGGACCTGAAGGTTGCTGTTGCTGGGACATAGGTGCTGTGCCTGGGTTGCTAGGGAGTTGTGGAGGAGTCGCATGGCCAAGGCCTGGTTTACCCTGGGACTGTGGATTTGGAGAGGGACCTGTCGAATGGGGACCATATTGATTGTGTGGATGCGGGACTTGCCCCAAATTTTGCTGAGGAACCATTTGGTGCTGTGGTGAGGTCATCATCCCGCCAGCACCTGGCATCTGCTGATACTGGTGGTGGGCTGGATGCTGAGGAGGATGCTGGGGAGCTCCAGCTTGGACTCCCCCTACACCAGGCTGGGGCAGAGACGTAAGATTTGGTGTTAGTTGCGTGGGTGTCTGAGGCGTTGCAGGCTGTGTACCGACCGATGTTGGTGTGCTAGGACCTGTGGCCCCGTTGTTGCCGGGTGAAGGAAGACCTCCAGGCGGCCCACCTCCACATGGTGGTGGCTGCCCAACTCGCTGCATGGTGGCCATACGTCTACGCAGCATTTGCGCTTGCTGCAGCCTGTGTTGCAGCTGCTGCTGACGAAGCTTGTGCTTGATGTTGAGACAAAAGGGCACAGGACACTTGTTTTCCTGGCAGTGCTTGGCATGATAGCAACATAGTGCAATGAGCTGCTTACAGATGGGACAGCCACCATTGGTCTTGCGCTTGCAGCCCTTGGTGTGTTGCACCACTCTCTTCATCTTCTGGCAAGATGGCAGAGAGCAATTAGCATTGCGACACTGGCATGCATGCACCAGCGACTGAATGCAGCGCTGGATGCTGAGACGACGCGAGTCACCAGGGTTCTGAGTGGAAGCTGCAGCTTGGTTGTTGCTCTCATCATCAAGACCCAGTCCAAGTTTCTCCATCTTATGTTCATGGCCCTTAGTGTTGTAGCAAGTGATGCAAAGGTCATAATCCTATAAAAGGTAAAAAAGGGTAGTTAAAAATGTGCAGTGTTTTCTCCAATATCAAAGTCCCTTAAAGAGTAACTAAACACTTAGCCAACTTTTTTTAGTTAATGATCTGTAAGAATGTATCTTTATTAATACCAGTCATTGATTCGAATAACTTTTTTGACATTTGTTTATAAAGTGTTTTATTTCTACAATATATGGTGTAAAAGCGTCTTAGTGCTGCCCTCTTCAGGTTGAACGGTGGCTACTGCAGTTGAATTTTCCTATTGGATTTTAGCGGTCTCGTGACGTACACAGCTTTCAGCACACCACGTGAGCTACCCCCTTGGCAATATAAAAACCATCTTGTGTCGTCAAAACCACTGTAGAGAGTGAGGAATTGGAATTGCGAGTATTGAAAACTATCAGGATAGAGTGTTTTAGCATCTATTTCGTCCCCTCTATCTCCGCTGGGGTCTCCCCACTTTTTCAGCATTTTCAAATATTGTCAGTGGGTGGAGTCAGGCTCTGACCAGGGGTTTAGTTACCCTTTAATTAAGTATTTTTTTAAAGCTACACTGTGTGATTTTTACCCCCATCTGGTGGTGAAAAGGTATATGACCATCCAGTGAATATTAGTTTCTGTTCCTCTCAATTCCGATTTCGTTTTAACTCCTACGGTGGCCAATGTAGTCCAAGATTAACATGGCTTCCAGTTCGACCGCGTCCATGAGTTTTAAGCTTGAATTAACGGGTATGTCCCTCTTTGGCTAATGTACTTTCAAGATGGAGGGGCAACATGGTGACCGACTTTACAACCCCCCGCCCCTTACCCGTATGTATTTTCAATAACATATTCTACACTCACGAGAATACTTTATTACTTGAATGAAGTAAATATACAATAATGAGCACATATATTTTTGAAAGAACTAAGTGTTTTTAGCTAAGAATAAACTAAAAGGGTTACACAGTGTCGCTTTAAACTTCTTCACTGACAATCAAAGTACAATCCCACCTGACATTTCTTACCTCACAAACAGTGCAGTGGAAGCGTGTCTCGACGTGGTGCTTGCATTCATTGCACGTGTAGACAAAGCGGTCCTGACTCTGATTGTGCAGTTCTACTAGCATACACATGGTGCTCCATTTGCCCCGCCTCAGCGAGCTGAATTCAAGGTGCTTGTCTCGTGCAATTGTTAGGAAAGCGTCTCGTCCGTCCATCAGATCACAGGCCATCAGGGGGTCAGGGTCCAAAATGGGCGGAAGGGAATTGGCAGAAGGGCCAGCAATTAGACGAATAACAAAGAAAACCTTGAAATTAAGCAGAGTGTTGATATTTGTGAGTTTGGCCCAAACATGTAATGTCAAATGCTTCAAATGTTTGTCGGAGCTACATACCTCTTTGTGTTTCTCCATTGTGGCATAGAGTTTTTGGGATAGATCATTAGAGACATTTGGCATGCCTGGTTTCTTTTTATTGGATCGGCTCAAGCTGCCTTTGTTTTTGCTAGTCTTCTTGCTGTTCTTTTTTTTGGCATTCTTGCTGTCTCCATTGGTTGCCTGGATGGTCAAAAGAGATTAATTATAAGCATTATAACAGTTAAGTTTTAAGAATAAATAGTAAGTCTTAGTAAGTCTTCAAGAATAAATAGTAAGTCAAGTGAGAACAGTATCTGGCTAAAAACCCCAAAGGATGTGCTCAGTTTTCTCAGTTTCAAAGATGTACTTTAAAAATTATTTAGTTAGTGTGTTGATGGTAGAAATTTTATGCTCAACAAATCTTTTCCTTTGGCACTTGGGTACAGATTACATATTTGGTCAATTACTTACATCAATGCTTTCACTGGAGGTGTTGTTCTCCTCTCTCTTCCGCTCTTCCTCCTCCTGTTCCAGCTCTTTAATACTTTCCTCCAACACATTAGGCCAAAAATCGCCTTCAAAATACGGGAGCTCCTTCGCACTGGTCAGACGATCCTCTGTCGCCTGCTTGAAAATGTCCTAGGTGAGGAGAAGCATGCAATAATTAGTAAATGACTAGAAGTACCAAGGAAAAGACTTGTGTGCAGTATGCTGACTGCAGTGTAAACTTCTTTTATTTCAATCAGAAGGACAGTACCTTGTAGTCGTGTACAATTCTCTCAGCTACTGCTTTGTCAAGCATTTTCTTGTACCACTCTTGTAAACGTTTAGGTTTGGGAATCTTCTGATCCGATGGGTGGCAGTGGAAGATGTAGTCGTCACCCTCGCTTGGTGGGCAAGCCCAGATGTGGCCAGTGACAAACCCCATTTTTTTAACATACTCCAAGTATCCAATGAGGATCTCATGATAGACTCCAGTTCTCAGGTGACGGGGTTGGAAAAAGTGCACACTGTCTAGATAGGAGATGTACACACGTCTGCATGGAGAGAGATACAGAGAGAGAGAAGGAAAGAGGATATCGATCGCAAAGTTACTTGAGTTTCTCAGACCCCTTTGTAATGCCATCCATGTGCACATGAGAAGATTCGGTGTGCGCCTATGCGTCTTTGTTTTTTTAACCTTTGATTGGGCTGAGGGCAGTCGGAGCCGTATTCTTGCACGTGCATTCCAAAGAAGCAGACATCTGTTCCGTCAATATCTTCAAATGCAAACAGAGCTTTTGTCCTGTACGGGAATGACTCTGACATCTCGCCACTATCAACAAACCTGCAATAGAAAGACAGTACGTTTTAGATCTTTTCATGGTGACCATTAAAAAGATAATCCCTGAAAAAGACACTACCATAAAGGAATGAGGTCTCTGGAATTTTTAATTAAGCAAGCATGAATATTTATAATTTTTTACAGTTACTGAATCAAAGATCCATTAATTCACTTTCTATCAATGTACTATTCAAACTTGGGCATTGCAATGTTGTTTTTTCATCTGCCTAAAGGCCTTTAGTTTAGAAGTGATTTGAAGAAGTCAAAGCATTCTGAAGTCATTCAGTTTTAATGATGGCAATGCAAGGTAGTTGTGTTCAAGATAAAATCAGTAAAAAAAAAAAAAAAAAAGAGTCTCCGCTGAGACATTTGAGTGCAAGCAAAGATGTTAAGCTTTAGTATGGAAAATTGTGGGCATTATAATAGTTTGACTCATGCACTGAAAGACGTGAAGTTTTCATCATGCAGTGCTTTCCCCTCAAACTGATTTCTTGTCAAAATAAACTTTTTTCTTTCTTTTTTTTTACAGGCAAGAGTTACAGCTTTGACTAGATTTTCAAAAGCTATTGCAGTTCAATACGTTCATGAAGAGTTGTTATTAACTAAAAAACATGTTTTGTTCATTCAAATAAAGCTGAAACAAATTTAAAAATCAAAAAAATAATAATAATTCAGCTAAAATATTACCTCAAATAAACAAATAAAAATAAATAAGAAATATTACTAAATCTAATAAAATGAAGAAAAAAAGAGCTAAATAAAATGACTAAAAACTCAACTAAAATGTATAATCTAAAACTAATACTAAAAGCAAATTCAAAATATTAATAAATAGAATAACAGTACAAATATTATACTAAAATAACACTGGTTAGGGCATTCAGTAGAATAAATACCTACTACAACCAACAATACAGCAACTTGATGACCTTCAATGACAAAATCATTGAGTGAACAAGTGTATTACTGCACATAAGGTTATGGAACATCGTCATGTTTCATAATAATCACACGTATAACACAAAATCACATTAAATAAAACAAACAGTTAAATAAAACAAACTCTTCACTGTCCCTCACCTGGACTTCATGCCAGGTTTGACCTCCACTACTTTATCCGAGACGTGGACCACACGGATGGTGACATCACCAGCTTCTGGATGAGCATGACGCTTCAGAAAGTCGTTAACTCGTGTCTCCAGGTAGTTACCAAGCTTTGTCTGAGGAAGCCCTGGGATAAAGAGAAAGTAGAGCAGGGAGTTTAAAATAACACAAATATAGCATTTTATAGTACAGCATGAAAATTTGGTATAAAACAGTGCAACACTGCATAGTCACACTCTATATCGGCCAATATATATGTATATTTATTACACAGCTCCCTGCAATACTTGATTGGTCAAGAATGGCATAGCTATAAATTTTGGGTGTTGCAAATTTTTAAAGCTGCCACTTACTCTTTGCACAGTATTTATTCTCCTTCCTTGTCGCATTGGCTTTTTTCAGACAGCCTCCACAAACAAACCTGAATGGATGGGATTAAGGGAGAGAGGGACATTTGAAAACATGTGTGAGATCTCCGGTTATGCTCTTTTGATTTATACAAATGAAAAGGGCTGACTTTATATTAAGTTTAAAAAAATGTTTTTTGAAAGCCTTACAATTCTCTGACCATTTGTTTGTTTTTTAGCCCTATTTTGAAGTAGAAAGTGTCAAATAAAAGTAGCTCACCCTGTTGGCCAAATTGTTTCATTGTGCAGAACGCATATCTGATGCATTTTTCGACCACATTCGCCACATTCCATCAGTCTGAGGA
This sequence comes from Cyprinella venusta, assembly GCA_038021265.1. Classification (NCBI taxonomy): domain Eukaryota; kingdom Metazoa; phylum Chordata; class Actinopteri; order Cypriniformes; family Leuciscidae; genus Cyprinella; species Cyprinella venusta. The sequence continues at coordinate 42,425,224 of CM075863.1, forward strand.
AGAGGAGCGGAAAAGGTCAGACGATGACAACAACAAATCCACACCGTGACTACAAGCAAACTTAAAGCTACACTGTGTGATTTTTACCCCCATCTAGTGGTGAAAAGGTATATGACCATCCAGTGAATATTAGTTTCTGTTCCTCTCAATTCCGATTTTGTTTTAACTCCTACGGTGGCCAATGTAGTCCAAGATTAACATGGCTTCCAGTTCGACCTCGTCCATGAGTGTTAACTCAAACGTAAATACGAAAGGCAAAGCTTGAATTAATGGGTATGTCCCTCTTTGGCTAATGTACTTTCAAGATGGAGAGGCAACATGGCGACCGACATTAGAACCCCTTACCTGTATGTATTTCCAATGGCATATTATACACTCACGAGAATACTTTATTACTGAATGAAGTAAATATACATTAATGAGCACATATATTTTTGAAAGAACTAAGTGTTTATAGCTAAGAATAAACTAAAAGAGTTACACGGTGTAGCTTTAAGTTGAGACATTCGGAGCGAGCAAATATGTAAAAAAGCAAACATACAGTTCGGGGTCGAGGGTGTCATTCTTTTTCCTTTGAAACTGATCTTTATTGATGGACCTGAGAAGATAAAACGAGAGACAGAGAAGAGGAGGCCGCCCAATCGAGTGGGTCATGAGAATCACACAGTATGAGATACTGAGGAATAATAACATCATGGCATTATAGCAATGAAGCAGAAGATCAATAACACACAAACTTGTAGATGGGTTACTCACGTTTGAGGCTGGGTTGGATCGTCCCCCAGGGATACCGTCTCCCCCTGGATTTCGTTGAAACACTTCTCACAGAAGTGGTACCTGTCAGCAAGAAGCCCATATTTGGGTGAACTAGACCGTTCGCCAAGAGCACAGCCAATCACAGTGAGGGCACGTGGAAGCAGGCACCAATCAGGGCAGGGCAGGCCAGGAGACAGGCACACACAGGAGAAGGCAGGTTCGTCGCCAGGAGCAGCCAATCATGAAGCAGGGATTTTGTGTGGGCAGATTGATTGATTGGTTGCGTGTAAATTTCGGAGCGGATGATTGGTCACATCAAAGCAGGCCAATGCAGACATCACAAGCGTTAAAAAAGGGAGGGAGAGAAAGGGGGGAGGAGGAGGGCAGAATGAATATTTTAAAAAAGTGTGAGAAACAAAACCGTTATGAGGGACAAAGAGCTAAGTGTTGGACAGGTGGAGGGGTGGATCGGATGTAAAAGAAATAAATGAAACCAAGAGAGAGAGAGAGAGAGAGAGAGAGAGAGAGAGAGAGAGCAGGAAGCCGAGGCAAAGCAAAGACGGTCTTCCCTCAAGTCCACTGAGCTCCAAAACAACCGTGACGCCCAGAGGAGCGAGGGACAACAATGGACAGAGTGAATGAGAAGAATGAGAACAGGAGCAACAGAGACCCATCATCCTTCCTGTGCATTTTAAAGAGGGTCCCAAGATCATCATTACCAAAACAAAATGTGTGACAGATGAACAGTTAGTACACCCTAAGGTTGGCAGCATGAACTCTTGTGAAAGAACTCCTAGCTATTTTTTTTTAGAAATTTAAGTAGTATACTTTGTGTCAATCTCATAAAACATATTGAGATCACATGACGCCAGAAAAATCACTATTAAAAAAGGATATTTCGCATAAAGACCATTGAGATTTGACATGATCATCATACATATTAATTTATTTAAATGCAGCATTAAAGGCAATGCAATTACATAATGTGTTGTTACATTACAGCCTTTTATTTTTAATGTAACAATATTGTGCACAGTTTTAATAAAAAATCCAAATGTAATAATTTAATGTTAATTAACCTTTTTTATTATTACCAAAATATAAACGAATACAAGCTTACACTTTCAATGTTTTACTAAAAATAATAATAACTGATATAACAACACTATCCCATTTATGTTATTATAACCTTTTATTTAATTATCAAAATAATATAACACAAATTAATGTTGTTATATTACATCATTTTTATTATTTATAAAATATAAAAAAGTAAAAGCTTAACATAACACAGTGCAATTGGTTATAATATAACGTTTTCAATGTTGTACTAAAACGAATAAAATATATAGAAAAAAAAATAATGTTATGTTAAATAATATTATTTTGATTATTATCATTATGTTACAATATGAACTTTTATTTTACATTTTTTAATAATAATACTTTTATTATCAATGTTGCCTGTGTGGATTTAAAATAACAAATTTTAAATCCATTAAAATCTGCGTAAAGCCAACAACAATATCAATAATTAATAAAATCAGCATATTGATTTTATGCTGACTTAAAAAAATACTATTCCAGCATTGACATAAATTAGTAAAATTTTTATGAGAGTGAGCTTCATATTAACTCTAAAACAGCCAAATTAATACAAAAACGTATATTGATTTAGAAAAATACTAACTGCAAAACTGTTAATCGCCTGGCAAAGACTAAGATGATGCAAGTCAGAAAATTGGCAACGATTTTCACTAATGCATCAGAAGAAGTGCATCCTTCTTATTAGCACTTTGTTGTTTGTTCATAGCTACCAACTGAGGTAATCAACACAAATACTTGCCAACACACCTGCCAATAAAAGTTAATTACAAGAACATCAACGAAAACCTCAAAACAATTGGAGACAAAAATGCAGACCCTCTTTAAAATGGCCATTTAAAATCAGAAAAAGAGCAGAGATGTGAAATGTGGTCTATTTTGCCACCGGACGTCAAATCAAGAGGCCTGAAATTCAACAACACCCTGATGTGGGAAATATGTGCTCACAGCAGAACAGCATTTACATTTTCACAAAGCACACCACTTTAAAAATACTCCCCGGAATCTTTTAACATACAAAAACGCAACGTTTATCAAATCTGAACGTGTGCGTCTTAAAATGTCTATTAAAGTGCTATTAAACCAACAGATTTTATAACACTTCCTTCAACCGCTAGGCTGCTTCACATGAAATTGATTTTAGGCTGAAATGTGAATGATATGCCTGATGAGGTCAGTAAATTACCCATCAGGCCACATTCTGCTAGAACTATTCTTGTGAATATAATAACTTGCTTCAGTTTGACAATTATAGACCCAATCATTATAGACCCAATCAAGTCACTTTGAACTTTCAAGTGGTTATTATTATTCTAATGTAATTGAGAACTCAATATTTGAATGGCTATATGGCATAGTATTAAGAAAAGGGTGAGTGATTATGCGTGTCGTGTGAATATAGTGTATATAATACTGACCTGTTCTGATAACTGAAGTAGGCAGCGTCTCGGGGGATGGTGCACAGCTGTTTGCCATAGCAGCATAGAGTTTGAGGAGAAAACTCCAACTGAGAGACGGAAAAAAAGAGGGATAAAGGGGTTCAAAGAAAGAGAAAAGGAGTTGCAATATTTGGGGTTGGCATTGCAATATTCCATTATTTCTGGTCAGATAATGATATTAAAGCAATAAACCATAATCCACCTCATGATGTGCCAAATACCACAACTTAACCGTGGTAAAAACACTGTAATAAGTGGCATAATGCTGTTGAACATAATAAATGTCATCTTTTGTCATATTTCTATTTAATAAAAATATTAAAAACAAAAGTGTGTAATGATACAAATAGTACCGATTTATAATAATATAGTACATATTTAACATACACTATAAAAATATTGTTGGTTTAACTTAAAAAAATAAGTAACCTGGTTGCCTTAAAATTTTAAGTTCATTGAAATTGAAAGATTGAGTTAATACAATGAAAGAGATTAGTTTAATCACCAGAAACTCATTATGTTATCTGAACTACATAAATTATCTAAGTTGATTTGATAAATGAAAAAAATGTTGTAATTACAAATCTTTTTACATTTGCTGGTAGATTCATTGTATGTTAATTAATAATAATAATAGGTCTATTATTAAATAAGCTTGGTATTGTATGATAGTGTATTATCATATTAATTAATAAAAATAATAAGTATTTATAATCATATAATAATGCATTTTTAACATATATTTATGGTAAGTATTAACTAAACTGCTTGCTGGAAGAATCACTGTATATTTCATAATATTAATAATAATAATAATTTATATTTATGTTATATTATTAAATTTGGTACTAAACAGTAGTAGATTACATTTTTAATGATAATAATAATCATTTAACATACATTTAATGCATTGCAATTTTGCTTGCTGGAAGAATTACTGTTAATAATAGTAATAAACCAATACTACTACAAATTATAGTTATCTTTTTAAAATAAGTTTGGTATAATAGGGTAGTATATTATAATTCATATTAATAAATAACAATAGTAAGTATTTATAATAATATAATGATGCACATAACATACATTCAAGGCAAATATGAACTACTGCTTGCAGAAAGAATCATTTTATATTTCATAGTAATACGTTAATTATGACATTTCTGTATTAAATGGTAGAATAATACAATATACTTTATTGTTACTGTAATATACTTACATTTTTAAAGATAATAAGCATTTAACATACATTTAATGCATTGCAAGTTTGCTTGCTGGTTGAATTACTGTTAATAATAATAATAAAACAATGATACTACAAATGGTAGTTGGATAGTACCAAACATATTCAATAATGTTTGTATAGTATTATTATTCTTAATTACTACTACTACTAATAATAAAAGTAAAGATAATTATTATTAGCATTAATGCTAATTAATGTGCATCACAAAAACTGTGATGCACACACACACACACACACACACGGCTCTCACCTTCCTTCCACAGCAGTACCCCATTTCCTGCATAACGGGGTCTATTTCCTGTTCAAACACCTCGGCCAGTTTGGAGCAGTATTTATACACCCGTGACGTCTTCCTGTTATATAGCCAGGCGTTATTGAACATCAGCCACACGTCGTCCACGTACTGCCAGGGCTCCTGGTACTGACCCGTGTCCAGCTTACGCTTGATGGTGGACAAGTCCATCGGGTTTTTCACTATGTCAAAGTAGTCCTGGAGGACGGAGTCCAGATCGCGGTAAGCAGCGTGAAGGATGAAGGCCATCATTGTCATTATCATCATGAGATGAAATCAAGTTCCAGTCAGACGGAGCGATGGATGGTGGCCCGGCGGGTTGAGAATCGGGGGGAGAGAAGAGGGTGCAGGGGGACAATGTTGAGCGCTGTAGAAAAGGTTCACATGCACAAACAGAGAAAAACGTAACAGACTCCCACTGCCTCACTCAAATCTGTACCCTATTTATCTCCCGTTCTCCCACACACACAGAAAAACACACACAGATCTGGGCCAGCGATGGCAGACGAACTGGGGTGGGCAAAGATATTTGAACCAAATATCATCAGATAGTAGTTCGAATCGCATTGAAAATGTTAAGAAGTGCCTAGAAAATTATATTTTGCGTAAAGAAAATTAAACATTTTTAATAAGACGCAAAATGAACCTTTGGTCTAATAAAACATCGGTACATAGTCAACCATTCTCTGAGATTTGTTTTCATGATAATCAAATGTAAAGAGTTTTATCTCTAAAAACTGTTTAGCATATAACGCTAGTAATGGGGGCATTTACTAAAAGAAATCGCTAGTTAATACCACTAACAAGGCTCAAAATAGACCTTATTCAGAGCAGCGCCATGACAGGTATGAAAGTGAGGCTGTGAGGGATAGACTTACCATGTTTCCAATGGCATCCGCTGTAAAAAGTTGAATAAAGCTCCTAGATTACTTACAATTTTCCACAGCTTATATTGTCGGGAGTTTTTTGTCAACTAAAATTTCTTGGAAAGATATTTTTTTCCAGTGTTTCATGAGCAGAACAAAACGAAAACACATTAAATAACAGTACAGCCCATTGAAGAGATGCATGTCTATCCCTCACAGCCTCGCTTTCATTCTCATTAAAATCAAAGATGGCGCTGCCATGAATAGGGCGTATAGCCCCACACTCACACAGTAACATAATGAGGGTCCATACATGCAAAACGAAGCATTGAGAACTTTGTAAGAGACCGTTTAATAATAAGATATTTTATAAAGACAGTCCACTTCATGTATACAGGCAGGAACCATCTTTGGAAAACAGTCTCGATAAGTCGAACCACGAACGACGTGCTAAGCGAGTTGAACTGTATGAATGGCGTTTGTGGTTCGACTTATCGAGACTGTTTTCCAAAGATGGTGTCACCTGTATACGAGAAGTGAACTGCACTTACAAAGTTCTCAATGCTTCGTTTTGCATGTATGGACCCTCATTATGTTACTGTGTTAGCGTAGGGCTATTTTGTGCCTTGTTAGTGGTATAAACTAGCGATTTCTTTTTACTTATTAAATGCCCCCATATACTAGTGTTACACACTAAACAGGTTTTAGAGATAAAACTCTTTGATTATCATGGAAACAAATCTCAGAGAACGGTCAACTAGGTACCAGTGTGTTATTAGACCAAAGGTTCATTTTGCGCTGGAGTTGTCCTTTAAGATAATTTTATTTAATATCACTGTATTAAATTAACAATTAAAAAGTATACATCATATATATGTAAATATATATATTTATATTTAATATATATATATATATATATATTTGTATTGATATAGATTAAAAAAATGAAGACAGATGTGTTTAATTGTCACAATAAATGTCCCAAAAAATAAACTTTATGCTAAATATAATGTATTGTTTTTCTTTTGATTTTGGGGTGAATATGATCCAGGCATTACTTCATGAGATTCACCCTGTAACCATGAGGAATGTCGTCGCTCTGTCATTTTAGTTTAAAGCAAAATATTTAAGTTTGGTGTATTCATTTCACATCTGGAGGACAGCCTGCATGAAAAATGAATCCATTTCGCCAAACAAACAGGCTTTCTAGGGGGTGATGTTGGCAGGGTTAGCGTTTAGGGTACAGTAAGCTGAGGTGAGAACAAGCGAGGTGATGTCGTCACAGACACATTAAATTACATTAGCGCAGCTATGAGCATTTACACGACAAAGCACAGCAGGACTCCCTTCTTTACAGTCAGACGGCACAAATCATCAAAGACACAGTAAAAATACATTCCTTCAAGGTGTCGACCCCACCGTGTTCAGGTTGTGTGCCACAAAGAAGATTTTTTTTTTAATTATTGAGTATTGACTTATGACGCTAATAAAAAGAGTTTTACAGCAATTTACTTTGAGGTTTTGGTTCGTTCAAAAGATCTCTGCAGGGTTCCATGTTGACATGTTGCAATAACATCTATTAAAATATAGAAATTGCAGTGTTTACAATAGTCACCTGATCTATGCCCACACAACCATACGAGTCCTTCAAACTGACGCGACGGGGGCGACACCAATGCCAGGACAAACAGGTGTTTCAAACAAACATACATGAACAAACACTGATCTGATACCAGTGAAGAGAGTGAATAAAACTAGAATCATTAGAAGCTCTTTGATGTTACACATGAGCATTGAGTTATTTTATCTTCAGGGTTCCCACACCTTTTGACCAATTAATGTCTGACTTTTTTTAGTTATTTGTGATAACTGGATGAGGATTTTTATAGACATTTTGTTCAAATTTACTTTGTATTTGGGGGTTTTTGGTGATATTTGGTGGCAGTGGTGGAATGGCTAATGCAAGATGGTGCCGAAAGTTAAATTTTTAGGTCACACATTACTCTCTTTGTCTGTAATGTTTGCTTGTCATACCTTAAATGGAGCCAGTGCATCATTTTATCAAATCACTGCTAAAGCAGCAAAATAACCAGAATAGCAGGAAACTCATTTTTAGTCAACTGATCCCATCATGCAACACATGACACTAAACATTGGCTATTTAACACAAATGAAAGCCAAAAGGGGTTATGTTCAAACTGGAAAACAGGTATAAGCATTCCCGGTTTGCAGTGGTTAGGTGATGTCTGAGGTAACTTAAAGAATTAGTTCAACTCAAAATGAACATTTCCTGATAACTTACTCACCCCAATTCCATCCAAGATGTTCATGTCTTTCTTCAGTTGAAAAGAAACGTAATGTTTTTGAGGAAAACGTTTAAGGATTTTCTCCACATAATGGACCTCAATCAACATGTTGAAGTCGAAATCAATGCAGTTTCAAAGGGCTATTCCCAGCTGAGGAATAGGGTCTTATCTAGCGAAACGATCGTTCATATTTAAAACAAACAAACAAAAAACATTTATACTTTTTGTAACCACAATTTTTCATCTTGTGCAGACATTATATCATTACGTTGAAAACGTCTCGAAATATTTTTTTTTAAGGAGTAGTTCACTTTTTAAAAAAAAAAAACTTTTGCTGATAATTTACTCACACCCATGTCATCCAAGATGTCCTCGTCTTTCTTTCTTCAGTCGAAAAGAAATGAAGGTTTTTGATGAAAACATTCCAGGATTTTCTCCATATAATGCACTTCATTGGGAACCAAACGGTACAAGGTCCAAATGAGAGTTTCAGTGCAGCTTCAAAGGGCTTTAAACGACACCAGACGATGAATAAGGGTCTTATCTAAGACCCTCCGAGTCATGACTTTTGGTCATTTAGTTCATTGATTTGTTCATTGATTTGTTCATTTAGATGAACGAGTTTGAACAGGAGAGTCACAAACGCGCATCACAGAACAGAGCAAGGCGAGCATTTGTGCTTGTAAAACGTAAACTTTATTTACTTTTTTAATGAGCGATCGTTTTGCTAGATAAGACCCTTATTCATCGTCTGGTGTCATTTAAAGCCCTTTGAAGCTGCACTGAAAGTCTTTGGACCTTGAACCGTTTGGTTCCCTTTGAAGTGCATTATATGGAGAAAAATCTTGAATGTTTTCATCAAAAGCCTTCATTTCTTTTCGACTGAAGAAAGAAAGACGAGGACATCTTGGATGACATGGGGTGACGTTTTTTTTTTTTTTTTTTTTTTTAGTAAACTACTCCTTTAAATTATAAATTAAAACAAAGATGTCAGATGATTTTGAAGTTGGGAAAAATGAGATGGAATTTTTCGCCCTTTCCTGCCTTTTTGAATCAGAGTACACAGGACAGATAACTTAGATAGATGACATGACGCGTGACGTTTAATGCCGTATAATGCCTGGCGTGTCACATACGGCACAACATGAACAACTGTGGTTAAAAAGTAAATAAATGTTTATTAGTTTTAGAAAATGAACGATCGTTTCGCTGGATAAGACCCCATTCCTCAGCTGTGATTGTGCAGAGCCTTAGAAGCACTTCAAAGCTGTTTAAACTGCATTGATTTGGACTTTAACATGTTGATTGAAGTCCATTATGTGGAGGAAAATCCTTAAACGTTTTCCTCAAAAACATGAAATTTCTTTTCCACTGAAGAAAGAAAGACATGAACATCTTGGATGGCATTGGGGTGAGTAAATTATCAGGAAATGTTCATTCTGAGTTTAACAGAGATCACCTAACCACTGCAAACCGGGAATGCTTAAACCCATTTTCCAGTTCGAATGCGGGGCACTCAGCATAACCGCTTTCGTACTTGATCAGTGTATAAATTTTAATCTGCTATGCTGGTTATAGCCAAAAAATAAATGAAATAATTGGCCATAACTCTGGGGATTGATGGTAGACTTAGCATGAGGCTTTTATATGGCAAAATAAAACAAATGTGATGGTTTAAAGCTCAGGTTAAAATAATGAGCTATATGGAGTTTAAGCAGATGACAGCAAAAACTATAATAAACGAACAAAAACAATAAGGCCAGCACAGGTTATGAGGTCATTCAGAGCGGTTTCATTTTGTTGGTGCCAAAAAAACGGCAAGACTTATTGCCAATTTGAGCATTAAGATTCAAAACAAAGGAGTTCAAAGTGGCAGTTCATTTTCACCGTTTTAAAATTCTGTAATATATAAGTTTTCCAAACTTCCTGTAAGCCACTGGTTCAGGTTCAAACAAAGTTGTGCTGTTGGACTGGTCAAAAAAATGGCACATTAATCTAAAATTTCAGCTTTAAGGTTTTAAATCCTCCCGATGTGTCTTTTTTACGGGATGAAGACGCATCGACCGCAAAAACAGATGTTCATAGTCTGCGCTGCCTTATTTTCACTCTTCTTTTCAGACAGAAACGCTACAAAAGCAAGCTTGCAACGTCTCTCTCACGTCCACACACACAAGACACAACAGCAGGCAGAAGAGGAAGAGAGGGGTATAAAAAAAAGAAGAAAAAGTAATGAAACTAGAACTGAAAAGTGCTAGGTTGTTTGTAGCATAATGCGTGCCAGCGCAGGCCCTTACCAGGTTAGTTTTGTTACTAGTTCGAATACGTACGGGTATTCCCAGTAACTGGGGGTCCACCGGCTGCCGGAAGGGCAGCGACTCTGGGTCCTGTCTGTACAGAGCTTCCAGAGTGGGCATTAAAGCCTGGCGGAGCTCGTCGGGCTTAAAGACTGATGGAGAGGAAGGAAATGAAGGAAGCAGCAGAGTCAGGAATCAGGTACATATTCATATGAAAAACAAGTACTGATTTCAAAGCAGTGTTTGTCCTTCATATTAAACTGCGAAAAGGGAATATGAACAAGCACCTGCTGATTCTAGATCAGAATAAGTAGATTTCATGCAATGAGACCTGATGTTTTTCACACCATATAAAATGAATTATATAGCAATTCTTGTGTGGTGTTTTCCCTTTCTGCAAGATGCTTTGGTTAATGAATTTATGCTAATGATACAAGTACGTCTGTAGGATCCTTAAAGATGAAGCATATGATTCCAGTGGCACTCGTTTCACCAAACAGAATAATAACAAAAAAACATTTCCCAAATATATTTCCCAAACAGCCCCCTGAAAGTCCCACCCCAAACTCACACCATAGAGCGAGGCCTTGGATCCAGATGTACTTTTTAAAAGCCTTTGTTTAAGAGATATAAGCAATGAACCGAAAAAAACAGCCATCACAACGTTACACACTTTGAGTTAATTATTAGCAAAATTATTAGGAAATTAAACAAAAAGACAAAGGTACAACACCATGTATTTGATAGTTTTAATGGGAAAGGACTACAATCTAGAGCCAGACCGATTTATCGGCAGGTCGATATTATCAGCCGATATTATCGGTATTAGGCATTTTCCAAACTATCGGTATCGGCATTTATAATGGCCAATAAATGAATATTTGGTTACACTTTATTTCGATAGTCACTTTAGAGGTTCTATTAATTATAAGTAACTTTTCAACTACGTGTCAACTAACTCTCATTAGAGTATTAGTATATTATAGTAGACTGTCAGTAGACGGTTATGGTTAGGTGTTAGGCTTTGGGTTAGGAGAATAGGTTTACGTGTAGTCGACAAGTTACTTATAGTCAGTTGAATGTATGTTGGGGGACCAACAAAATAAAGTGTTAGCAGATATTAAACTGACAGTCTACTAATACTTTTATGACAGTTAGTTGACATGTAGTTGAAAAGTTACTAGAATGTCTAAAGTGGACTATCGAAATAAAGTGTTACCGAATATTTTAAAAATAAAATAAAAACGGATGAAAGACGCTTCAACCATGCATTATCATATTATTTTAGTTAAAACTCTTAAATGACAAATATTAGGGAAATCTGTTAATGTTTTGTTGCACATTTCTATATATTTTGTTGCACATTTCTATATATATCAGATGATATATCGAAATATTGGATTTTAAAATTTGTATCGGTATCGGCCTTCAAAATCCTTTATCGGTTGGGCTCTAATTGTCATTCACAGTGCTTCAAGGGATTGTAGTAGAGCCCGACCGATAAAGGATTTTGATGGCCGATACCGATACAAATATTTGTTGGTTTTAAAATCCGATATTTCGTTATATCGTCCGTTATATGTATATATATATATATATATATATATATATATATATATATATATAAATAATTTGTTTTGTTTTTTTCAGAAATGTGCAACAAACATTAACAGGTTTCCCTGACATTAGTTATTCATGAGTTTTAACTAAAATAATATGATAATGCATGGTTGAAGCGTCTTTTGTCCGTTTTTATGTTATTTTTAAAATATTCATTTATCGGCCATTATAAATGCCGATACCAATAGTTTGGAAAATGCCTAATATCGGCCGTTAATATCGGCCTGCCGATAAATCGGTCTGGCTCTAATGACAATCAAACTTAAACTATTGATTTAAAAATGACACATACACATATATATATCGGTATATATAAATGACAATGTTTCAAATGCACCACGTTTACAATCTACCAAAGGCTTGCATATAGTTTTCTCAGGACATTACACTTGCGAAGGTATTTTACTTGCGAATGTGCGAATGCGAATGTGTGGACGAGTTTGTTTTACCTTTCTTCTTGCTTTGTTTGTTTTCGGGAGTGCTGTTCGTTCCCGCGGTCTCTTCCTCTTTGGGTTCGGTGTTGACCTCCGGCTTCTTGTCCTCAGCTGTCGACCCAGTTGACGTTTCCATTGGTTCTGTCTTGCATTCATCACTTGCAGGTTCCTCCTTCTTCATCTGGCAGACCAATCAAAATAAGGTTAGGGAATGAATCATTCATCCGAATGTCTCGGATATAACAGACTCAAAAGTGTATTTTTGTTTTAGATGTAATTGTGTTTTCCTCGCTCACCTCTGATTTCTCCGTCTTAATCTCAGTCTGCATGGCGGCCATTTTCCCTGAGGCCTTATCCTCCATCTCATCCTCTTCTTCCTGCTTGACCTCAGTTTTGGGGTCAAGTGGGGCGGTGGGCTCAGATGATGTCAGTTGTGAGCTAGGGTCAGCACTGCTGACCGATGCAGGAGTTGAGGCCTGACCGTCTGCAGTTAAAGACGACTTCTGAGACAGCTGACGGTGGAAACAAAACAAAGGAGTAAGAGCAAATAACCAAAATAAGAAGCGAGTCAGGAGGAAAGAGAGAACAGTCAATGGGAAACTAGTAATGGCCAATAGCAAAATCTTATTTAAGAGCAATGGTCCCACAGTCTCCCACAGCGTTGGTCTGGTTTCACACTTACTCCAAACATTCAATATTATGGGCAGAAGAGTGAATGGCACTTGTCACTGTATGTTGCATGAAGACAGCTTCTCGGGTCATTCATTTGCTGATTTCGGGTCATTTATTTGCTGCTCTGATTACATTCACTCGATTGCACGATTACGCAGCACGCTCACTCTCGCTCTTATCAAATCTTCACCACTGTTATCCCCTACATGCGTTTCGTTTGATTTGATTTAATAACGTCGTCATCAGCTACAATGTGCAAGTGCATGTTACTTTACTTCCCAAACAAGTGCAGACCAGAGTTAAAGTTGCTCCTTAGCTCACTTTTTATGCAAACCGTGCTGTTTCGAACTAAACTTCAGTGTGAAAGCTCTAAAAGCCCTAAAAGAGAAAAGAAGGATCAGAACTGCAGAATAAGAGAGAACAGAAAGACAGATAAGAGACACTAAAGCTCAAAGTATACGTTGGCCATCTGAACTTCATGGCGGTCCACAAGGCTTAATTTTTGCCGTCAGGAGGATGGTCCGCGGATGTCTGCGTGCAGCCCAATTTTTGTGTGTTTCCAAAATTGCATACTTCCCTAATATATAGGCAAAAAATGGTAAATGGTAAAAGTAGTATGTCCCAATACACAGTACTCAAAGTCCCCGGATGACCTACTACTACTAGCGAGATTCTGAGGTGTGCATACATATTAGAGGCAACACAACTGACGCTGGTAGGTCAAGTGAATATCTGAATTACATTCATACTAGTACACACATTATTATTATTAACAATAATAGTGCTCTATTAAATGTTTTATTCTGTCAGAATATCTGTTGTCCGTTTTATTTTTTCTGGATTCTGAGTTCGATCAAATTTATTATCAAATGAACGCATTCAAGTTTAATGGCCTGTTCACATCACATGACAATATCTATAATGCTAAAGATATAGGGCCAGATTTACTAAACGGTAAATTAGCATGCGAGCGCCATTCTAAAAAAAGCGCAGATGGAAGTGTAAAGTTCTGTGCGTGATCTACTGACAATGCGCAAATCAAAGAACAGACGCAGCCTGGTCATTTCCATAATCACCAACACAATCTAGCAAGTGGTCAGTGGTGTTTCTCTTCTGAATGAATCCATGTTTTGGGTGAATCAGTGATTCAATGACCCATTCATAAAGAGAGGCTTAATTCCTGAATGAATCAGCCATTCAATGCAATATTATGAAGCTGCAGACTCGGAGCCTGCATCTACAGTCCCCCACTCAGACCCCTCGTTTTTCGAACACAGCGAATCCTGCTGTTCAAAATATCGAATAACACCCGCACACAGAGTACAGCGCACGATTATCCAAATGCAATTAAAAACAATAGGATGCAATTTTACGGTCTCCAAATAAATGATCCAATAAATATTTGCGTTCCCTGCTTAATGCATGTGCAAAAAACCCTAATTGTTACAGATGGAAGGGATACGATTAAAGATTGAACTATCTTCAGAAAAATAGTATGTGATATTATTGCTACATTGTTTTTTTATATATATTTTTTTATTCAAATTCCAATTTTTCTTTCAGTTCAACCTATAATGGTCTAATTAACATTACGATGCTAACATTACAAAATCTGTTTTTTGATATTTTGAATGCGAAGCAAAACGAATCAGAATAGACAAAACACCAATAGGCTAAATAATTCTGTACTTTATTTAATGATCACCTAAACATCATCTTGCTGTAAAGAAAAAAAGGAAGAAAAAACTGTGTTCGTGACTTTACTTTTCGTCTTCAATTGCATTAAAAAAACTCATTTAAGTCGCTTTGCATAATCAAATGTTGCTTGGTTCGGCTGGGGCAACTCCATCGATGTATGGTGTACCCTGGAATAGCCTTCAACATAGGACCGATAGCACATGTCTTATGATGTTTCAAAGCTAAATTATAAACGTAATACATCTAAATATTTTCGGGGGGAAGAGGGCGAAAAAACATAGGCTAACGGCTCGAATCTTGTTACAAACTAACTTTACATATTCAATGGACTATAGGCTATGTTGAATCGATGAGCTAAATTAGTTTTATTAAAAAATAAATCAAACGAGTGGCTACGATTCGCTAAATAATCCCGTTTTGGCTCAAGTTCTTCACATGTTCTTCCGATACAATTTGAAAGGAGGCGCTGTCTCGAAAAACGAGGGGTCTGAGAATGCGGGACTCTGGGTGCAGGGGGACTGTAGATGCAGTTCTCCGAGTCTGCAGCTTCATACTACTCATTCAATGACTTAATGAGTTAGTCATTTAGACATTTACCACCACCCACTTGCAGTTTTACTTTCTTATTTAGTGTCTATTATAATCTATTATTATTGAAATCTATTATTAGGTATACATATTTCGGGGGTTGTTTGCCCAAAATTTTTAACTCACTTCACTTCATAACTTTTTTTACTCACGTTCATGGTTGTTGTAGCTTAAAATTTGTGTAATAAATTCTATGTTGAATAAAATAAAATATTTCTTTATAAAACTACTTTTTGTAATGTCCATTTGATCCTTTTCTCATTTATCACAATAATGCAAAGATTTTCATCGAAATTTGGCCAAATTCCGGGTCCACAATTTTGTCCGCATCGCGAAAATCATAGGGTCCTAAATGAATAGCAGTTCCAAACAAAAATGATAAATGGAGACTCTTAAGTGACATACAAGTCAACCTATGAGAAGATGTGAAGATACAAGCAAAAACACATTCTCGGTTGTGATACTCACAGGAGAAGGTGGGTGTGCACAAAGCCCGTGGGCGTTCTGGGAAGGCACAGATGACGGTAGCCCTGTTTGGGGGCCTCCAGTGGCTCCGCCCCCATGTGATTGCTGCTGTAGCTGACTGGCTTTTTCTGAGCCCACCCCCTGTGCCATCGAGGGCAGCTGCATTGCAGGTGGGGCCATAGCGGTTGAAGAAGTGGGGGTGTGGGGCTGGGGGGTCTGGTTACCCGGCAACTGCGGGGGCGTTTGGTGCGGGGCAGGGGTAGGGGTGCGGCTGCGTGCGGGAGAAGGGGAGTTTTGGCGTAAGGGAGGACAGTGCGCATGCAATCCAGTCTGTGGAGCAGGTGGGGGGAGGTTGGACGGAGGCCCCTGAGGGCCAACAGCAGCTACGGAGCCAGAGACTGCAGACTGAGTTTGAGCTACCGGACTTCTGACTGCCTGCGATGGAGGAGTGGGCATCTGATTCTGAGAGAGGAAAAAGACAATAAACAAAATTCAGAGTTAACTGAGTGGTATTACTAAACATCAAGAGCTGGGCGATCCATTTATTATTTATATATATACATATACTTGATAGTTTTTTTTGGGTGATATAACATCATCAATACTGCAGTGATCCCAAGTGTCCTGAAGACTGTTTCATGGCTGCTTCTTGTTTCACCAATCTCTGATCAGTTCTTTCAAACCATCAGCTACAATGAATCTGTTCAATAACTCACTTGGGTCACCTCATGTATTAAAATGTTTCAGTATTTGTGTATAACCACGTACATTGTAATATACAAATAAATATAGGTCACCTGTATTTATAGCACTTTTTTCAATACAGATAGTTTAAAAGCAGCTTTACAGTGATAACAGGAAAATAATGCCACAGGGTTTGGTTCTGCTATACAGCAGACCAAGTAGAAAAAAAAAGCATCATAGTCCAGTTTAAGCAATTTCAGTGATATATATATATATATATATATGACTGAGTTTCTGCATTGAAGAACTATAAGTAAAAACATGCCGTTAATCTAGATTTTTTTTAAATGTATTTTAGCTTTTGCATTAAACTTTTTCAATCCATTTAGCAACAATGGCTACTTGGTTCAAATAGTTGTTGAATATATTATTATTATTATATAAATAGTCTAAAATTATCTTATGCTCATTTATTTAATTAAATAAATATTCTTAATATTGAAAACAACTGCTTAACATTTTTGTGCAAACTGTGATACTTTTTTTAGGATTATTTGATGAATAGAAAGTTAAACGAACAGCATTTTTTTGAAATGGAAATCTTTTGTAACATTACAAATGTCTTTACTTTTTATCAATTGTATTTGTCCTTGCTAAATAATAGTGTATAAATAGTTTTTTTTTTCAATGTTAATGCTGGGCTACATCAACCATCCTTATTTCCATCCTAACATTAAGTGAGGTACCACTAAAGCACACACAACATTATTAAACACAAGAGGTGAAACATGAAACAAAAGAGGTTTCAATGAGAAAATTCTAACTTAATAAATCTCTAGTAATGCTAAAACTCAATGAAAAAGTAATTTTTCTTAAAATTGAGCATGTTCGTCAATGTTTATTGTCTTTCACAAGAGATTATAACAGAAAAAACTGTAATACACTCTTATAACCACCAAAAGACAAATCCTATTAAAGTATTAGATGCATTAGAGACATCAAGCTGTACTGAGTAATGTGATATGAATGTGCTTTAATAGCTGACCTGCGGTATGGCTCCCTGCCCTGCAGGTTGGTTCAAGCCACCCACACCCTGGCCCAGTCCGGCACCAGCGCCTGGAAACTGGTTCTGCATGTACTGGTTTTGTAACTGGGGTACGTTGGGTTGAGCCATTCGAGGTGTTCCCTGCATACTCATCTGAAAATACACAATAAAGACACCAAATAAACACTTAAAGTTAAATCAGTCGTCCCCCTTCAGGTCTTAAGTGAGTTTACCTGATTGAGGTTTGTTCCCATCGGCAGAGGCGGCGTTGCCCTTTGACCCATTGGCTGCTGCATCCCCACCTGAGCAAACTGATTCATACCTGCATGGAACGAGAATGGAAGTCACAAAAAAAGCAAACACAAAAATATGGATTTATTTAAGGATGTTCGAAAGAACTGTTCTTCAACTACAGACCATTTAGTGAGTGTGCCATACCAGCAGGATTCTGCATGCGGTTGGCCATTGGATTGGGTCCAGTGGCTTGAACTAAGGGCGGATCTGAATGGGGACCATCTAGGAGAGATCAGAACATCCATTACAACCATTCCATGCAATCAACAACAAAAATCAGTGTCCGATCGTGCTTGGGCGGCAAAGGGAATGTTCACCGGATGACTTTAATGGCTACTTTTCTAAAGAGTGAATCATTCTAGAATAAGTGGGGTGATTTTATTGGTGAGTGCAAAATGAAGATAATATAAAAGTTGTGAATTTATTTAAGGCCCGTCCACACCAAGGATGATAACTATGAAGATATAGCTCTAAAAATCAGTCTGAATATATAAAAGAATACCAGACTACACCACAATTATAATGGCACAGAGAAACGATTCCAGGCGATGAACGATAAAACCATTGATAGCCAATCAGAATCCGTCCTGCTTTGAGGAGCTCGAGCATTAAAAGCAGACAGACAACAAAACTGCAGCGTGTGCTTATACTAAAAAGAAATAACAATATCATGCGTTGGTGTGGATGCTAATATAGTTATTGTTATAGTTATTGTTCAAGTTGTGATTGGGCCTTTACTCCTGAAGACTTTTTTGAGCTGGAGCTTTTGATCCTTTCAGAGCTGGACTATATACATTTTGGGGGGTGTTTAGACATGGGTTAACCCTTTACAATAACCAACTCAAAACTCTTTCAGTAACCATAAAGTGAGCGCAGTTAAAAAATTCAATAAAATAAAAAACTCTCCAATTGACTTTGCATACAGATTGCATTCAGCACATTCCCAATGATTTTAAACAATTCAGTATAAAATAATATTAATTCGGATTTTTATTGAAATTATTATTAAATATGTTCAACAAAATAATACTGTAATACTCCAGTTATAAACAATTCAGTATAAAATAATATTAATTCGGATTTTTATTGAGATTATTATTACATATATTAAACAAAATAATACTGTAATACTCCAATTATTGGATCTTAAAATAGGAAAATTAGTATTTAATAAATAAAAATATTTTATAGTACTGCTGTAAAATTATAATACAGATATTTGTGTTTTAATTTCCACACATTAAAGTCACCATGAAATCAAAATAGACAATTCTTGTTCTTTTATGGAATACTGCAGTATTTATAATAAAAGATTTATATGTGCGGGTTCATATTTTTAAAAAAAGTAAAAACTTGTAAATTGATCCAAATGACTTCCTAATGATGAGGGAGTAACCTCCCAAATGAGGGAGCCTCTTGCAATGTCATATCTTCTTTTCTCTGATGATGTGTTCACTGGCGTGAGGGCGGGACAAACTGTCACTCTCATGACATCACAGTAAAAGCAAACCACAACCATCCAATCAATAACCTACAGACAAAATTTTGTTGTTGTTCGAGAAGCCATTTCATTCAAATAGACGTCACAAAAGGGAAGAAAAGACTATCTCAACTTCCGTTTCATGCATCAAGTTTTTATTTTGACGGGTAGCCATACATGGCTGTATGCAGGTGTGTATGTGTACGTACTAGGCAGCTGTGCCTGGTTCATGCCAGCTGGTGCTTGAGGTAGAGCACTGTTGGGCATGTCAGGCTGAGCTGGCATCATACCCTGCTTCTGCAGTCGGGTTCTCCTCTTCTCCTCCAGCTCCTTCTGAATCTTATAAATCTTCTCCGCCAACAAGTGGTAATACTCCGCCTGGAAGAGATAAACATTCATGAAGACAATAATTCTTACACTTCACTTGATTTAAAACAAGTACACTGATTCAAATTCTTTTTCGTGCGCTTTTAGACAGAAAAATATATGGACGTATTTGTGCCTGGTTAGGCTGTTTTTTTCAGTGTTCTGTCCAACTGTGACATCTGTGTCATGGGTAAAAAGTGAAGAAACAAGTGATTCTGTCAATTCCTTCAGATATTCTTCGAATATAATCGACAGACATGAGAGTGTGCAAGCATTTTCTTACCCTGCTGTTGGCAGATTCGTACATGTCACCCTCCACTTTGCGTGCATAAGCTACAAGATTTTCCATCCGCCGATCCTTCAGTGCTGCAGGGTCTGGAGTAGGGAAGATAGCCTGCACACTACTCACACACACACAAACACACACACAAGACTGAGAACGAGCTCATGGAATTAAACAGCACCTTATGTGAGACTTTCCAGTTGTGTGTGATTAGTAGATTTTATGGAGAGTGAGTACCAAATCATTACTAGAATGATTTCTGAAGGATCATGTGACACTGAGACTGGAGTAATGATGCTGAAAATTCAGCTTTACCATCACAGGAATAAATTATATTTTAAAATATATTTAAATTGAACCTGTTATTTTAAATTGTAATAATATTTTTAATAAAAAACATTTCTAAGTCCATTTCTAATAATGGGTGCATAAAGTGACAGTAGTTGGTCTTAGTGGGTGTGGATGTGTGTGTGTATCACTCACAGTTTGTGTACGAGGTGATTCCGGAGATCCTGTGTGATGTCTTCATGCCAGTTCTTCCTCATTCCTGCAGAGGGGGGCGTGGCCGTCGCTACAGAACCCATGTTACCAATACTAGAGGCGTCATTCATCAGACTGCAAGAGAGTGACAAACCATCAAACATTAAAATTTCATTGATCAACCTATTTAAACCAGGTGCCGCTCCACTGAATGTCAGTGATGTTCAGTACCTTTGAGCCGTCATGTTCCTGTGCAACATGCCGTCAGGCAGCATTCCCGAATGCTGGTTCGTCATTGGAGCCCCCGCTCCACCGTTCACTCCCATCGAGTTCCCACCTGCTGGGGAACACAGTATAAGACATCATAGGTAAAACATGCTAAATAAACTTAATTCGAAGTAAAAACAAGTTTCTTTTTCTTATGAAAATATATTTTTTTTGCAGTTAGGATTTACACTAAGATCGCAATATGGCTTAATGCAATTTTATAGAAAAATTGCAGATGCTTCAATTTAATGAAATGTATGCGCTTGCATGTTTCAGTGTGTTTATATGCATGATAATGATCATCTGCCGAAGTTTGCAGCAGCTTGGTTTACAGTAAATGCTGCTCCACACAAACTCCATCTCTGCATCTGCATTACCTTAATGCATTTGGTAACGCAACATGCGCCGACCATCTCATCATTCTTGTAATGAGAAGCGCTTAAAAGGGAAGCATTAAGGGCTTTGATGGTTTGAAAATGAAGAAATAAAGACAGCCATAAATATTAGTATTGTAATAATTGTAAAATAATGTAACGTAAAATTAAATTAAATACTATTATTATTATTATATTATCCTATCTATAAATACGCCATTTTAATTTACATTTATAGTCATTTTTACAAACATTATTATTATTGTAGGTTTGATATATAAATCAGCTGGATTTTTTAATGCATTTTAAACTGCAATTTTAATCAGGAAAAATAATGCATGTCATTAAATTACTGAGACAATTTTTTTGTGTGTTCAATCAGGTGTGTTTTATCAATCTGATCTGTTAATGAAGGATGGTAATGTCTAGTTCTACAACAATACATACTTATAAAAAAAAATATTTATATATAAAATATTTATATTTATGTAAATATAAATTATATATAAACCTATATACAGTATATACATGAAAATATTTCTTAAATATATACAAGCACGTGTGTGTATTTATATATATATAAAATAATTATACACAGTGCACCCACAAATATTATTTAAACACAAACTTTTATTTTGGATGCGAATAATCGCGATTAATAGTTTGACAGCCCTAGCGTGAAGACCACAAGTGTTTTAAGATTTTTGTTTACTCAATAGGGCACACTTAAATCACTGTGTGACTGTAGTGCTTAATTTTCAAACATTTTACAAAATATATATAAATCTCTGCAACAAACTGTGCAACACTTAACATTTTAAAACCAAATTGTAGGTAACTTTTAATCAACTCATCTTACACTGGAAAGTTTTTCTTCACATGATGCGAAATCGGGGGCATGTAATTCCCTGAATGTGATGAATAACGGACTATGCTTAAAGGGATACTCCACTTTTTTTGGGAGTAGGCTCATTTTACAACTCCCCCAGAGTTAAACAGTTGAGTTTTACCATACTCGAATCCATTCAGCTGATTTTCTGGTATTTAAAAGAATGTCAGTAACCAGACAGTTTCTGGTCTCATTGACTTCCATAGTATTTTTTTTTTCCTACTATGGAAGTCAATGAGACCAGAAACCGTCTGGTTACTGATATTCTTCTAAATATCAGAAAATCGGCTGAATGGATTCAAAAACGGTAAAACTCAACTGTTTAACTCTGGGGGAGTTTTAAAATGAGCCTATTTCCAAAAAGAGTGGAGTATCCCTTTAAGGCCTGTTCACACAAAGATCCATAAATACAAAGATAACTAAATTACCGTCCACACCAGGTGACGATATCATTCTGTTTATACTAAGAGCATGTTTGTCTGCCGCTTTAAATGCTCGTTATCATTAGCTGTGGTGTAGACTCTGCTATTCTTTAATATTGAGAATGATTTTTAGAACTATATATTTTGATATCGTCCTTGGTGTGAAAGGGCCTTTAGCCTCAAAGACTGCTCAGAAGCAGTATTATTGAAAGTGTGGATTTAGAGTGCATTGAGTGCACTTTGAGGTGGCCTTGCACACTTACTTGGCGCATACACATGCTCTTAAGTGGCCAAGACAGCATTTGGACAGCAGTATTTAGACAGCCCTAGAGACTAAAGGTTAAGGAAACTCTAACCTATGTTGTTGAGCGTCCTCATGCCGGGTTGAGCAGTTGCAGAGGTCTGCTGATTCTGATTGGATGCCTGGTTGCCCTGGTAGGTGAGTCCAAGAGCAGCATATGCCCTTTCGATTGAGCTTGGGTCAATCTGACTGGGTGGGTTTAAGTTTGGGGTTGAAGGCTGGCCGCCAGGTAATGACCCACCTAATGGACCACCCATGGCCATCCCAGCACCTACCAGCAGAGCTAGAGAGAAAGATGAAGGATGGGAGATTGAAAAAACCCTTCCAATATGTTAGAAGATATTTTAAACCAATCAAATCCACTGTTGATTTTTAGACCCCATTGACTTTCACTATATGGGTGTAAACAGATGAAACATTTTTTTCAAATATTTTATTTTGTGTTCCACTGAAAAGAGTCATACAGATTCTTGTGCATATTAACTCACATTGCTGGTTTCTTTTGTCCCCAGCGCTCTTTAGCGGCAGGCAGACGGGACAGTCGTGCCGCGTGCAGTTCTTCCAATGAGAGATAATCTGCCTAGAGGACGCGCAGTGAGCCACTGTTGGGGAACACAAGCATGCAAGTAAGGTGCCGTCATCTTTTTTTATGCGTGGGGAAGATAAAATATGAACAAAAGATTATGAATGGGCGGCTCAGCTCACCCTGGCAGGATTTGCCGGCCTGACAGTGGGTCATGTGATTAAGGACGTTCTTCATGGTTCTGCAGTGAGGCAGGTTGCACTGGCGGACCTCTCCGTTGGCCTGCTCTCTGCGATGGCACTTGTGAGCATGTAGTAACAGCACCAACTGCTGCTGAATGAGTTTACGCTTCTCAGGGTCCGCTGCAGGGGGCGCAACCACCCCACCCGGGCCCGAGACGCCACCAACCACACCTGAGCTCTGCTAGAAAAAGACAGAAAGTAAGGGTTTCAAGGCTGAGTGTCCATTAGCAAACCTTGGAATCGGTGCGATTTTTTGGTCAATTATTTGGTCATTGAATGTGTGTGAATGTGGTTCACTTTGACATTTTCTTTATAGGTCTCTCACCATGCTGCCCATATTCTGCCCATGCTGAGGTTTCTTGTCCATATTGAACTGGTTAATGCTGTTGGGTTGACCCGCTTTATTTTGGAGCTGAGGCCCAAGGGACTGTCCTCCACACTGACCATACGAACCGCCGTAGGGGCCCGGAGCAGCCATCATTCCCATCTGAGAGAGAGAAAGAGGGGTGGAAAAGCTTTATCAAGAATGAACAATTGCTAGTATTTCAGTCGCAAAAGTTTAAATTATCCAAATTTAAAGAAGCAGAATCATCAACCATCAGTGAGGAGTTGACAGCAAAACAAGAAAACGAACATCAGTAGATTGATTCAGCATGTTTAAATGTTCACATTATCTACTCACTTCATACAGATAGCGACACTGTTATCAATTCCATAAAACAAACTTAAAAAAACAAAAATCTAGAAGAACCCAGCCAAAAGAGAAAATGTCATTCCCTCTTTTTTCTGCCCATTTCCTGCAGCCCAGGTTGTGCAATCGCCTGTGAATCAACAAAATGGTGTGCAGTTCCTCGTATGAGGGAGGAAGGTTTTTCAAACTGAGGTCTGTGTTAAGGAATCACATCACTGAATGTCTTATCCAAAGCAAAGAAACACCGCAAGATCTGTATTTATTCTGGTCTATTTGTCTACCTTATTTTTAAGTCTTACTGAATAAAACCATTAAGAAATGGTTGTGTTTTTAATCGACAGTAATACAGTGTTATCACAAGACCATAACACTACTCAGATAATGAAACCAACCATTTTTCAACTTGAGTCTTCAAGCGAGTAAACATTACAAGAGTCTTCAAGTTATAAAGTTTGAAAATAAGAAAACTTGGCCTTTAAAAGTCATAAATACAGATTTTTTTTTGACCTTTGATATTAACTTCCCCTCGAAAACAACTAAACCATAAAGTCTAGGTCCACAGAACTGATAGGTGTTTGACAGAATAAGAACGTTGCATTATTGCTCTCAATGCACTTTCTTACATTGACCCAATATATATATATATATATATATATATATTAGGGCTGGGAAACGATTAATCGCAATTAATCACATCCAAAATAAAAGTTTGTGTTTACATAATATATGTGTGTGTATAATTATTTTGTATATATAAATACACACACATGCATGTAAACATTTAAGAAATATTTGCATGTATATACTTTATATATATTTAAACAAAATTAATATTATACATAAATATAAATATTTGATATATTAATAACACATTTTTCTTAAATATATACATGCAAATGTGTGTATTTATATATACAAAATAATTATGCACACTACACACACATATATTATGTAAACACAAACATTTATTTTGGATGCGATTAATCGCGATTAATCGTTTCGCAGCCCTAATATATACTATATATATATATATATATATATATATATATATATATATATATATATATATATATATATATATAAATATATAGTTTGGGTCAAAAATACACTAGTAATGTTGAAGGTAGTAATACAAAAACAGTAATGTTGTGAAATATTATAAACACCTGTTTTTTGCTGTAATATATTTTAAAATTTGATTTCTTTCTGTGATGGAAAAGCTGAATTTTCAGCAACCATTTGTGGAATCTATGGGTGTCCACAAAGCCGAATACCTTATTCAGAAAGGCACAGATAATGGCTTCAAAACAAATAACAAATTCAACCGAATAATAGGAAAGATATTCGGCAGATACTGCTGATTAACATTTTAGCAAGTGGATCATAGCAATTTATGATAGATAAATGAAATGTGCACGATGACCACAAATAGTCGCAATGCAGTCTCTGTGAGTCTCTCGGAAATCCGAGCCTGCCAGGAGTAATATAAATTAAAATACAACTACGATTTAATTTAAAAGTTTTGAACCTTGTACAATATGATACACAAATGAGTGTAAACTACTAAAATGAGCACATTTTACATTTTAATGAGCCACTCCGCCGTCTGTGTGTTTCTCAAATAAATAAGAGCTTGACATAAGTAATATCAACTAAGATACTGAATCATACACATTTCATTTTCTAAATTTCTACTACTTGATATTTCATGTGACATTTAAATGTTTTAAATCTTGCACGATGTGATACATGATGCGTTTCTTCGTCTCACTCTCTCCCGGCGTCAGCAAGCGTTAATGTATTCTTTATAATTTGTTCAGATTTGTATGCAAAGTAAAAGTTGTTTTAGCAATTTTCAACTAGGGATGCACCGATATGAACATTTTGGCCAATACCGATAACCGATAATTCTTTATATTTGAAAGCCGATAACCGATATATCGGCCGATAAATCTAAATCCAATTTTTATATAATTTTTGAAAGCCTGATTGCAAAAATAAAAGTCTCACAATTAAAATCAATCCCCTAACACAATTGTAATGTTCTCATTATAATTTCATGTAGCCGATATGACAGCACATTTCGCACTTAACTATATTTTCCTTTTTGATTACAATTATATTTCAAGCAATTAAGATCAATCATGTTGAACAGTGCGCATCTTAAGTGTCTCAGGTGTCAAGTGTTGAAGGAAATAATTCATTATTTATCAGCTTTAATATATCAGCCAAATTGTATTATCGGACCGATAACGATAACATAAAAATTAGCAAATATCGGCCGATACCGATATGGTGGCTGATATATCGTGCACCCCTATTTTCAACCACTGAATATGTCTTGACATAACTCTGTGCACAACGTTCCTCTGGATGCTTTCTTTCCTTTTAAATAACATTTAGAATTATTATTTTAATTAGAAAATATTTAAAGAAAAGGCATATTCGTAATAAAAATATACAAGTAATTTTTTGTAATACAGTTATACAAGATAGATATTAAATGAAAAATGATGAAGCGGACAGAATTAAAACGAACTTCTCACGTAATTTTACGAACTTCCGGTTTAGACCCTGGCCCGCACACTTTCAATTTTATCCAAACACATACAAATAATTGAGATTGTAACAAAGATACAGATGTTACCTCTTGTGGAAACTGTGATCCTTTTGTTGCTTTTTTTTTTCAAAATTAATTGATGATTAGAAAGTTCAAATGTAACTCAATTAAGTTGAAATTCAATATTTTGACCCCAAACTTTTGAAAGCTAGTGTAGAATATATTTATTCAAAAAGATGTCATATAGAAGAGTAATGAGTTCAGGTTAGTTTAAAACCATTCTGTGCGCACTCCACTGTTTGAGTGGAGTACAATACATTTTAAACTGTACGAGCGCACAGAATCACTTGTCTTACTGTTATATCGATGCGCTCAAAGTTACCTTGTTCACTGTTCCTGGTTGCTGCGGTCTCATCACTGCCTGTGCCATCTGCTGTCCTGCGTTCTGCTGCTGCAGAGAATCGGGCAGCATGTTCCCGTTACCAGCCATGCCCGCATTCATGTTCACATTGACGTAGCTCATTCTGGGTGCACCATTCATCATCTGCCCTCCCATCATGCTCTGCGGTTGACCGTTCCCTTTCTGGGTGCCCATCATGCCCCGGTTCAATCCCGCCACCATGCCAGGCTGCGACATCATGCCAGGCTGCTGCTGTTGAGGGCCACCGAGTCCATGGGCACCACCCAGACTTCCCATCATCCCCAGGGAGGACACGTTACCCGGGTTGCCAGTGGACGTGGAGGTGGATGGAGGGGCGCCAGGGCGGAGGAGCTCAGACAGGTGCTTGTGTTTGGCTGCAGTGTCCTGCCCCGAGCCGCCCAGAGGCCCCGACATCCCTCCGCCACCCAGACTGGTGTGCAACTGGCCGGGGTCCATCCCGTTAGGAAGGCCCAGGTCGGAGGAGTTAATGAGCTCATCTGGGAGGTCATGCTCCAGGTCAAACAGAGAGCCGAAATCTGGAAAACAAAGAAAAACAGACTTTAATCAGGTTGTTGCTCACAGAAAAATCACTCATAATTACATCAATTAGAGAATAATTACAGAATGCCCAAAAATGAGACAGTTCCAGCAAAGCCACAGCAAAAGAAATCATATTGTACCCGAGTTGTGACTTTGCAGACTGAATTGAATCTGATGATACAACACAATGACAGTAACCAGATATCAGTCGGTTAGTCTGACTGATCGATATATTGGTGTATTAGTCACCATACAGCAAGAAGTGTACACAAATTGACGAGTGAAATTTAACGAATCTCAGCTGATGGTTAGAAAAATGGAACGGATTATTGCAGCTCACGTGATGAAAGAGAAAGGCCGAGATTATCGCCTCGCAGGAGAGCAGTATGTAGTAGAGCCGGTGTGTGCACGTCCTAATGGTTCATACTAATAAAAAACACATGGCATGGCATAACAATGGACAAGCGGTGGGACAAAATGGGGCCTTTTTCCTGGATAATGCCAAGTCCTGATAACAGCAACACACCAACAACTAATACATGCTCTAAATATGAAGCAAGCAAACTTTTGAGGACAATCTCCACATTGATCAGCCAAGTGATTAATTAGACAATATTTGGACTTGAGATTATTCATAATAGTAAAAAAATATATATGTTAATTTTATCATTTTGTTTTAAAATTTACATACAACCCTTTGAATGACAGGCTAGGTAAGAGTAGGGTAAAGTGTTGCCGTCTTAATCTAAAAGGCTTAATTTGTCATGTCAACTTATTTTTAAAAATATATTTTTGCATATGAGAAAAGTGAGAGCTTTTTTGGCATGTAAAAAAATAAATTAAAAATGACATCTAAAAAATTCAACATGTCAAAAAATGAAAAAAAAAAAAAGAGTTTAAATTCACTTAAATATTCCGAATATTAAAATTACACATTTATTGCTGGAAACTTATTGCTTAATTTGTATGAAACTGTGGATAGTGATCAATAAAACAGCTCTGGAAAATAATTCAAAGTATTCATTTTAAATCTTTTTTTTCAGTGCCTAGATGACAACATAAACAGTGGCACAACTTACCCCCAAAGGCTTTTTTAAAATGAAATTAATATTGCATGAAATGAAATAAATTGCTGATTCAAATTAATCTAATTTGATATTATTAAATATATAAAAGCATGACAGTATCCATTCAAAAAAACTGTATGGTGGATCAATACAGTTCGAATAAGACAATATGACCAGCCTTTGCTATCTAAACAAAAAAAATGCTTAAAAAACAGTCTAGAATGGTTAACGTTAGCTGGCCTAGCTGGTTTTAGAAGGGTCTTGAACACTTTTCTTCTGGTCAGACCACCTAAAGCTAGTTTAAAATATAGAAAAACCAGTTAGATGAGGTAGGATATACAGTTCATTGTTGATCAGAAACTTGCAAACACTGGTTTGTCTACTCACTAAATGTAAACCAACTTGATAAGTGACCTCGACTTCGTTCCCAACCGTGTGTCAGTAAAGAGACGTGATTTATAACGCGTGTACGAGTTTTCCTTTTCCTGACAAGCTCAAAACGCATCACATTATAAACCTTTGACACCAACCCCAGCTCTCGACATCGCACAACGACGTACAAAGCCAAAAGTTTGTGTAACGCACACCCGGAAAAACACTGCCTACTATACACAACAACAGTATTGTAACGTACCTCATCAACTTCAAATGAAAACATAGAGCAAATTAGCCTGCTAGCTGTGCTGCTAAGTTATTTAAATCGCGGGGGGTGATGCAAACAAACAAATACAACAAAAGAACGCTCTTAAAAACACACGTCGCGTGTCTTTTTTTTCATACATGCACGCGACCAGCGGCAGTGTGCAGGCTCGAGACTCGCCGCACACCGCAGCGCGTGAACATTATTATTTACCGTTTCCATCGCTCGCGGAGACCGACAGAGCCGGGGAAGACAATTTAGGCCTCTTAGATGAAGGCGGACCGGGGTCCAGCACATTATCGGTCATAGTTTTCCTCCGATTTAGTGTTAATGCATATATCCCGCGTAGTATAGCCCTTCCTGTGCAGTCGCGAGCCGATGTGCGAATGAAATCTCCTCGTTCACGAGCTCCGGACGTATTCCCGTTTCCCTTTCATGGGACGATACATGCATACAATGCAATGTAATGATTCAATGTTCAGTCCACCTTTAATGCTCCCTTTTAAGATTTTCTAGTCTTTAGTTCCTCAAAGTATGTTTCCGAATGGAGGAGGTGAAGGGAGGAACAGACGGTCATGCAAGCTCGCCGCAAACTCACGTAGCCTCCTCGGCGGCGGAGCAGTTTTCCCAAGATTTATCCTCGCTGCTTGCATCCGTCTTTTCCGCCATTGTCGGCGGCGAACTGAGGTGTTGGTTTTTTTAAGGCGTTGTGTACGAGATATCGAACTCACTCTGGTCCGACTTCATGCAATGCTTACAAGCAAACACAACGATTTAGAATTATGTCCCTCTTTGCGTTGTGGCATGTGCAATTCCCAGTCAGCATCACTTTACTTAGAAGATTTAAACTCCATCAAGCTCTTTAAAATTGACACGGATGCATGAATCTCCCATTTCCTCTCGAGTAATTAAAATGGGTAGAGAGAACAAATAAATACTTGGGAAACTGGAATATAATTAAGCAATCACATGAATGTAAAAGTTTAATTTCATCCTTTCAAGACAGTAATCTTTGCAGAATAAATAACATGATAAATGTGCTTCCAAGGACTGAAATGGCTTGCACGAGCTTTATCACTTTAGATGATTCCAAACAACTTGCATATGTCAGTGTCCATGTCATAGAATTTTGCAAAAACACCTCAAAGTGATGACAAGTCAAATGATTTATTGTGCATTCACATCTGAAAATGGCTCGTGCGCCCTCTGTGCGAATGTGTCCACTGCACGAGTTAAAAGTGTTTGCAGAAAATCTCTGACCATTGCTCTCCACGAGACCACCCTGCACTACTGCGCACAGCTCTTGCATGCAAAATGCAAAGAAAAATGATTTCAAAAGTGACTGTCTAATGGACAGAACATGTATGCAATTGCAATCAATCGCTCGCCCGAAGTGCAATAAGATGTTGTCTCGCAGTCGTGCAGTTCGCTGTGCACGAGCTAAAGAATGGGAATTAAGTGAAGTTGGTCAATGCATTTGCGTGCATTTCAATGCACTGTCAGTCACATCGAACAAATAAGAATAATTTGACACTGCACGAAGAGCCTTGCGGAGCATTAAAGAAAGAGCGAGAGGAACAGCGGTGGGTCGAAAATAGAATGAACCGAACCAAGGTGGGCTTCAGTAATATTTCGGGTCTGAAGCATCTGCCGATCCGGGTGATATTGCCAGCTGCACCCCCCAAAATCTGGGGGTCCTCAAACCCCTTTCATAGGCTTTGTGATGCTGTGAACCCCCCTGCGCGTTCATCCCTTTTTAATTTCTCCCTTCTTTTGCACAGTTCCTGCAATTTTTCCCACTTTCGCTGTCGTCCGCCAGCAACCGGCGATGTGATTTCGCAGATATTCCCACTTCGTGACGCTGTTATTTTCCTTTTTCCCCTGACGAGCTTCCCTTCGTTTAAATGTATTGCCCTCTTCCGCCTCTCCGCTTCGTTTTAAAAAAAAAGAACAGAAAAAGAAAGGAAAATCCGGTCTGCCTTTTTATTTTCACACTGGATAATCTAATCTCGCTCCGTTTCCTCCGCTAACCACCCCGGTTGAGTGTTTGATCCGGTTTGGATCCTCGAGGACGGAGCCGGTGGCGCTCAGAGTCGCAGTGGTCGGCGCTCGAGTGGCTTTTTTTCGGTCGCTCCTGCCTCCTTCACTCTCTCCGCACAAACAAAATGGCGGCTTGTTGTTTCTACTCCTCTGGCTGGGGGGAGGGAAGGTTGGAGGTGCGGTAACATTAGTAAAGGGGGGTGGAGGGGGAGATGGCGATCGGGATTTCCCGGACAGTGCTGTTTCCGTACTGTTTCGGAGTTGCGACTGTTCTGGGCGGGTGCAAGACGGCGTCCAGCATCATCATCAAATGCTGGAGTCCCTCATTGAAATGATGCTCACCTTGTTTAGCAGAATATTACTTGACTTGGCTTTCTACCTGGAGGTAGGGGCAGTGAAGCCCCCCTTATGAAGTGCAGTGGAGAAAGTGACAAGAACACGCAGTGACATTTTTGACTGTCATATCATTGAGTGGTCTTAGTTCAGAGGCTGATTCGCATAAGCTTAGTAAGCTTCCTTTTTGGACATCATAAGCACATTCATTGTCAGCCAAGCTCAAAAACTAGACCACTTTTTGAGGACTGACTATGTAGCCAGCATTTTTGGGCATCATCGTGTTGAAAGTCAGTTCAGCTCAAAAACCTTAAGTTGCTTTTACTCACACAGCATTTGCACCTTGGCATGGTCTGAGTAAGCTCAGCTCAAACTCAAAACCGTTTATGCAGACAACATTAAACGAGTTCAGAGTCAGTTCATCTTAAAAAAAAATTGCGTATGTTAAAAATTTAGCTTATACTACAGTAGTAAACATTTGAAGTGGATCAAAAAACTTCATCAAAGATGTCTTAAGACAAGAACGGGTGTTGTTCAAAGTTGATGTAGTCTAACTTGGATGAAACTTTTGATCCACATTATATGTTGACTACTGTATGCACTTCGTACTCAACCGTGTGCATTTTATAAGGTTATTTTGCCATTCCGCATCAGAAGGTGCGTTCCAAATTGCGTACTTGTGGACTATTCAATGCATTCACACTGAAAAGGCTAAAAAGAAAAAGCGCACTTTTATTAACCGAAAAAACGAAGTGTGGAACGTACGGACACTTCATACACTCAACTGTCGCAGCTTTAAATTACGTAGCGGAGGGGGAGGGGTATCAGACTCTGATGTTGAACGACAAAAATAAACTTATAAAATTCATGCACACAGTTGAGTATATAGTGAATTAGTGCATAATCTGTAGTGTGTCATTTGGGACACAGTTAGAGTCTCATAGCCCCTCCCAGTTTAGTGCATGAAGTGGCCAACATTCCACACTTCCTTTTTTCGGTTAATAAAGTGGCTCATTTGGGTATTGCACTTTTTTCTTTTTGGACTTTTCAGTGTGAACACATTACTCCCGCTAATATGAATCTGAGAATATAGCCAAATATATGCTGGTGGATTGTGGGCTTCCAACCTAGATAGCATTTTTTATTTCATAAATTCATTCAACTTAGCTTAAAAACGTTGATTACCTAGACCGCATTTTTGGCCACGAGTCATCTCTGCTGAGAGATTGTGTCTCAAAATCAAGGGAACTGACTTTGTAGCAGCATTGCGGGCATCAAGCATAATCAGAGTCAATTCCGTTACTTACCCAGCATTTTTGGGGTATAAACTCAATGCAAATCATTTCAGCTGGGATTTGTATCTTACAACTCATTGAGCTGACTATCAAGACATACATTTTTGAGAAGTTTCTGCACGTTCTGACTGACCTAAGCTAAAAAAAAAACTAAAAAAAAACTGAAAGCTAGGAACATTTTGGGCCATAACAAACATGTTCAGAGTCAACCCAGCCCTAAATCTGGTGAGCTTAGAAAGCGTTTTTGGATCTCATCGACACCTTCATAGTCAGTTTAGCTTAGGGACATTGCTTAATTAGACAGCATTTTGTCTCAAAACATAAGGAGCTGAGAATATAGCCAGCTTTTTGGGGCATTATAAGAGTCAATTCAGCTCAAAAGCCTGAGTGGCCTACCAAAACAGCATTTCTGGGCCTCATTGGCATGTTGGAAGTCAGTTCAACTCAAAAACCTCAAGTTGCTTACTCAAGGATAAATGCATTGTAAGTCATCTTAGCGGAAGAATTGTGTCTCAAAACCAAGTGCGATGCCTACCAAGACCTACTTTTTGGGCGCCATCTAAATGTTCTGAGTCAGCTTAGTTTAAAAAACTCAAAATCTGAAGAAAAAAATTAGTAAAAAAATCTCTAAACCCTAAAGAGCTGCCTATAGACAGCATCATTCAATTCACTTCTGTTCAAAAACCTATATACACCCATTGAGCTGCTTATATAGACTGCCGTAAGAGCATCACAAACCCACAAAGACAGTACTTTTGGGCATTACAGATCAGCTAACCTCAAACAAGCTCAGCTAAATCAGAACATGCTTATACATAGTTTAAAATATCCTGTGTAGTGTGTAGATCACTATAGTTATTTCTGATTCACACTATAAAATTTGGTCTCAAGCAAGTGTGAATCAGAAACTATAGTTATTTTGGTGATGGTTGTAACTCTAGCTTCTGATTCACACTTGCTTGAGACCAAATTTGATACATATTTGGCCAGTTTCACAAAAACTAAATTAATATTTAATTCTGATTCCTTAATTGAACCTTATTGAGGTTAGGGCACTATTTTTGTATGCATATGTATATGTCTTGTGAAAAGTGCTATACACATTTTAAGACTTCATTCAGCATGAATGTCATCACTTTGAAATTTTTTGACTTCTAATAGTAAAGTACTCTCCCTTAAAACCAAGCAACTATTTGCTACACCAGACACGTTTTGGAGTTTAACTTTCAATTGCATTTCGAATATGAACTGAATCAAAAAAATTCCAGTTTTTGCAAAGAATTGGATCAGTGACCACCAATTGTGTGTTTAACAAGCAGAATGGAGTTTGTTTCACAACTGATGAATTTTGAACTGAACTGAATCAACATTGAACTGACTCGAGCTAAACAATGACTGTTGTCTTTTTTAGAGCTGCTTTACAGCAAAATTCGAATGTCTCATATTTGATGAAGTTTGCATTTTCACCGTTTATCACTGTGAAGCTGCTTCAAAACAATCTGTTTCTAGAAATAAAGGTGACTAACGACAGCAAAAATCAAGAACTAGGAATTTATTTTGACAAGAGTAAAAAACACATTTATGACAATAAAAACCTCAGTAGACAAATAAACTCAAGTCATAATCACAAATGAAGGTTCTCACACAAACATGAATAGTTTACCATGCTCATTAATTCACAGTCATCTATTTGTTTCTCCATCTGACCTCATTTAAAGTCTCCAATAAACCCTCATCCTAGATCATAGGTGTGGCAAATACATAACACAACCTATCGTAACCAACTAGCCAGCGTAGGAGTTAACTGCCATCGCACGCTGTCCAGACACGTCCGGCTCTTAATCTTCCAGAATCCTCAGTACGTAACTGGAGCAAGTTCTGTGAGATCCAGACCTCCCGAGTTCAGTATTAAAGAAAACTCCACACAAGACAGAAGAACAGACTAGTTCTGTACGGACCTGCTATCGGTTACTCTTTCTCTTCAGTCCTCTCCTTGTGCGCAAGCTCTCTCCACCTCGGTGATGGTTTTCGGGGTGTGTGCAGACAGAATAAGGGGTCCCCCATGGTCTCGAATCACCACGTCGTCCTCGATTCGCACCCCGAGACCCCGGAATCGCTCTGGACAGGAGCTGTCGTCCTCGCTGATGTACAGTCCTGGGTTATGGGAGTAAAAGAAGAGAGATCAGATCTATAAATTTGTGATTTAATCGTCGCAGGTTTCATCAGTCCAGTCTGTCCGTTTAATGACTTACAACCATAAACGTCTGCGTTTCGCTTTAAAGGTCGTCTTCGACGGCTGTAAAAATGAAAACCATATTTTTTTGCATTCCGATTCTGGCATCCAAAGTCACAAGAAGACATTTTTTCTCTTATTACGTGGATATTACCTGTTTTCCTCCACTTGGTACCACTGTTTTTCTGCCAACACAATGCACGTGCGGCTACAGTGACATAACGTTTTTAGTTTTTTAATGAGTGATCTCTACCTGGCTCTATTGTGATCACCATGCCTGGCTGAAGAGGTTGTGAACGGGACAGCTCAGGGGTGTCATGAACGTCCATCCCCAGGTAATGACCCACGTGATGGGGGCAAAACTGCCGAGCAGCCTGGAAGGGGGAACAGAAAAACAACTTAATTGAGAAAAGAGTCTGTGTAATGTGATCAATCACAAAACTCTGAAGTGGAAAAGTGATTGAAACTGAAAAAAGTGCACACCCACATCCCCACAGTCGCAATGGGCTAAACTGACCAGCATGTCAGTTTGTTGGCCTTATAAACTCGCTGTGTTAAAGTGAAAGTTTGCTTTTATAGCATTATGGTGCTTTACAGACACTGTAAGTGGTGCAGATCTTGGGCGTTTAAATTGGGCAGGAAGACTTATAGTCATTTCCTAAATACACAGCTTTAGGGAAGTTCAATTAAATAAATAAAGATGGCTTTGAGAATTCCTGGTGTTTCAGCGCTTGGTGTAAGAGGCACATTCTGTGGTACATTTTGCAGTATATCTATTCACATGCAGTATAAAAAGACAAGCGTGAATCAAATCGCATGCGGTCAACATGCACACTTGAAATGTTTAATCTTTGTCCAGTGTTATTTTCTCTCAAAAAATGATAATTATGACTGATAAAAATGTCTTTACTCGAGTTGTGAGTTTCTCTTGATCCTTTCACATAAGTGTCTATTGTTGTTGCCATCTCCAGTAGGTTTTTATAGTTGTAACTTTTATTTAGTGGCAAAACATTAAAAACAAGCACTTGCGAGCTTGCGTATATAGAGAAAATCTGGCTGTGCATTTTAAGTACGCACATACGATGCTGATGATGAAATTCATATCATGGACACATACACAGACTCAATGCAGATATTCAACAAATAAACTGTCTAAATATTACCTCATAAAGAAATATAAATATGTATTAGATTTATATATTATGTAATAATTAGGGCTGTCAAAACGATTAATCGCGATTAATCGCATCCAAAATAAAAGTTTGTGTTTACATAATATATGTGGGGGCACTGTGTATAATTATTTTGTATATATATAAAAAACACACATGCATGTATATTTAAGAAAAAAAATATTATTTATATATAAAATATTTATATTTATATATAATATAAATTATATATAAATCTATATACAGAATATACATGAAAATATTTCTTAAATATATACAAGCATGTGTGTGTATTTATATATATATATATATAATAATTATACAAAGTGCACCCACATATATTATGTAAACACAAACTTTTATTTTGGATGCGATTAAACGTTTTGACAGCCCTAGTAATAATACATAAATGTCTAAATAATAATATTTTTATTGCATAAAATTATCATGATCATTTTCTTAAAATGTATAGTTGAAAGTGGGCGAATTTGTTAGAAAATAACTGTAAAATGGCTTTGGTTCTTTAAAAAAATTCATTTGAATTTGCAAAATATTGAAAGTTTTTGTATGTTGACTTATTTAGTAATACCTTCCGCAAGGAAAAAATCTTATCTTGAAAATAACGTTTGGAGTCAGTAAGACTTTTTAATGTTTTTGAAAGAAAGAAGTCTCTCATGCTCGCCGAAGCTGCATTTAATTGAAATGTTGTAATACAGTAAAGTTGTGAAATATTTTTACAAATATATTTTTAATTCAAAATTTAAAGTTTTCTATTTAAATATATTTTAAAATAATTAGGAATAAAGTAATTTATTCCAGTGCTTTAAAAACTGTTTAGCATCATTACCCCAGTCATCCGCGTCACATGATCCTTCAGAATTCATTCTAATATGCTGATTTGCTGCTTTATAATTATTATCACCAGTTTTGAAAACTGTTGAAAAAGTTGTGCTGATTCATATTTTTATGGAAAACATGATACATTTTTTAAAGATTCCTTTATCTGAAATAAAAACCTTTTGTAAGACAATGAATGTCTTTATTTTCACTTTTGATCAATTGAATACTTTATTAAAAATTATTTCATTAAAATTATTAATTTATTTATCAATTTAAATCTCAAAACTGAAATAAAAACAAAAAACAACAACAATTTGTTCAGTAAAAAAGCCCCTCGTGCCCCCAAGTTGTTGCTCAGGTAGTCCTGCTTACTTTTTAATCATAATTTAATGTGTGATTTTTGCTAATATTTGATGTGAAATGGTGTTTGCTGATATTTGATTTGAGAATATATATATATATATATATATATATATATATATATATATATAAACGTATATATTGATTATTAACATAAATTTGGGTGATCTTTCCCTTTAAACAGTCTGCATTTTAAAACAAATCAGGGTACCTTCAGTGTGTCTGTATCACTGGTGCTTTGTGGGACGATCCCGAGCTCTCTGAGCTGCCGGGCCAACAGCGCGAGCATGCTGGAGTATATATAGTCCAGACTGACGCCAGGATTACACTGAGACAGACAGGCCAACTGCACCTCCAGCACGGCCTCATACAGCTCTCTCTGAGCAGGACTGAACCTGGAGACGGCACATGGAGCAGCGTCTGGAGCACTGATTGATTACTTGCTAACAGCATGAAATTAAAGCTACGTTACGTCCGAGACAATGAGAGTTCTGTTGAAAACAGACTTACTTTCCATTCACCGGCCAAGTGCGTGTGATGTCGCTCACATAACCGAAATATTCACAGCCCCCATCCAACAAGACCATTTCTCCATCCTGAGAAGAAAGTTGTGATAATATTTTGTTGTGCATTTCGTACACTTGCCTATGAAAACCAAACATGCAGACAAAGCTTACATACACAAGATGTTTAAAGATGTTTTACTTCAAGTTTCATCCTTCTGTTCAATCTCTCCCTCTTAGAAAAGGCCCCATTAATGATTATAAGTGTTTGGTACTTCACCTTCACTATTTGGTTGTTGTTGATGTAATGAAGTGTGTTGGCTCGGTTTCCACCAGCAACCACAGGAGGATATGCCAGGAAGTTCGCGCCATGAGCACGGCATTCGAAATCAAACTAAATGGAAATCCAAAAAGACAAAACAGAAGAGAAAGGATGAAAGAAGGCAGAGATGTTAGTCAGCATGTGGGCTGGACACAGAGTGCACTAAAACATGACTCTCCAAGAATTTGTGTTTCTGTGATGCATTTTTAGTTCACAGGCGCTCCATTACCTCTGTACTGTCAAACAACGGCAATTTTACAAAATAATTCTACCTCAAAACTTCAGAGCTACAAAAACTTCTGATCTCACCATCATCAAGTCTGTCTGGGATTGAATGAAGAAATCCAGAAAAACCATGGCAATGTCTCCAAAACACTTAAAAACAGAAAAACTGGCCTGCAAAGCTCCCTGAAAAATGATGTGCAACTGGACAAAAGCTGTTTTAAACACAAAGGCTGATCTCAATCTGTATACATACACAGAGTGTTTTGGTTGATCGAATGGATCACAAGTGTATGACGCTACATACTGGTGTAAATGGGGTCAAAAATGTTTTAAGCTTGTCCACTTTTGTCCACTTGCAGAGTTAAAAAAAAAGCTTTCGACCAGACTGCTTTCATGTGGTCGAATGGGTTCGATCACTGTTCACGCTCTAAATATAAAAATAATGCATTGATTAGGGCTGTCAAACGATTAATCACATCCAAAAAAAAAAGTTTGTGTTTACATAATATGTGTGGGTTATATATATATATATATATATATATATATATAATTACACACACACACATGCATGTATATTTAAGAAAAAATATTATTTATATATAAAATATTTATATTTATATATAATATAAATTATATATAAATCTATATACAGTACATACATGAAAATATTTCTTAAATATATACAAGCATGTGTGTGTATATATATATATATATATAAAATAATTATACACAGTGCACCCAAATATATTATGTAAACACAAACTTTTATTTTGGATGCGATTAATCACGATTAATCGTTTGACAGCCCTAATATTGATGCATTAAACTGAAAAGTGAAGAGAAACAATTGTCATAATGTTTTGTTCCAAAAGATTTCTTCAAATAAATGCTGTTTTTGAACTTTCTTTCATCAAAGAAGAGTGAAAAAGCATCATAGTTTGCAACATTGACAATAATAAGAAATGTTTCTTGATTAGCAAATCATATTAGAATGATTTCTGAAGGATCGTGTGACACTGAGGACTGCAGTAATGATGCTGAAAATTCAGTCATGAAATGAGAAATCAAATTTTCCTTTAGGTTTTGACATATAAGAGGTCGTCAAATTATAAGAATATCCTGAATATTTCAGAACTGAAAACGTCCTTGCTAGTCCAAAATAAGCTTTTATTGTCACCAGGCCCAATGAACGACTTGTCCTGGAATGTGCCTCTTTATGACGTAATAAGGTAGTGAAAGAACGCCTCTGCAGAAGAAAATCAACTTTGGCCCCGCCCACTGGCGTTAGTAAGATGAGGAAGAGAGAAGAGCACAGGGTCACTCTCACTGAACGAAAAATAACATTACCTAAAGGATCCTAATGCAGGAAATGTGGTTACTTGTTTTCAACATTGTGAATGTCTCAGTTGAACATTATTTATTTGTACTCGGTACATTTCACTGGATTCTTTGGTAAATCAGTCCGCACTAACTGGGCCAGAAGCAGTAACTGATCCTGCGTCCAGTTGGGCTTTCTTTTCCGCTTTGGCGAGTTCATAATCCACTGTCATTACGTTACTTCAATAGGAGCAACATTTCCTTGCTTTAAGTAGTCTATTTAGGCTAATAGGATGTCAATTAACCAAACAAGTGTTAATGCAAGTGTCGTTTTTTCATTATTAGGCAAGTGGCAGTTTTCATTAGGGTATTAGGCTACCTTGATTTAATTGAATTCACGATTTCTCTCTCTCTGCCTTTTTAGAATTACACTTCACTGGGGCCTGCACAAACATGTCATTATATATGCATTTCGATGACATTACTATTATTATTTTTGTGTAGGACACAGACATATTTAGATGTCGTAATTCCATGGGCCTGTCATCTAACCACCAATCACTGTGATCTTAGCGAGGAAGCTCGTGCATGAGAATTGACGTCATCCATAGCAATGAAGACTCTTAGTTTAGAAGTTGTCATTTTTCTTTACTGAGTGTAGGTCTGAAAGGCGTTGTGAATAACTTTTAAGAGAAAACTCCTAGCTAAAATATTTAATGCGATTTAGGAGTACTCCTAGTGGTAAGATAAAATTCTTTGTGAATACGGCCCCCGGAGCAGAAAAATGCTAGTTGATGGAAGTTGATGAAACACAGAACCTTTTTACCAAATGGGCTGTTTGTGTGTGTATTCATCCATTTAGTTAGCCTGGATGTCAGCCCGAACTCCGCCCACAACATTTTTTGGTCGGGAAGTTCAGTCTGGACTCGATCCATTGAGGAGTAATTATGATCAGACAAAAAATGTTTGCGCCAATCAAATTGCCAGGGTGGGCTTTCTACGATGATGGACAGATGATCTGCAAGGATGTAATCATCACGTTATCAAAGAGCGCTTAACTGGTTTCCATCAAAGATGACTGCAGCTGGAGAATTGAGATGTATAGATAATGCTGTCGTGTCTGTTTTTAAAATGAATCGACAGCGCATTAATTTTAATAGACGAACAGAGAACTGCAATCAAGGCATTTGTCGATCGGAAAGATATTTTTGTCGTCCTTCCTACATGATTCGTGGTCGTTGTGGTTTCTCCTTTGGTCGCACTCATGGAGGATCAAGTAAAAGAAGCAACACTCGTTATTTTACTTATAAAATAAGTAAGTTCTGTAGTTGAAAACTGCGTTATGCAAAGAAGTTGACTTACTGCGTTGCTCTGATTGGTTGTAGGTCTACCGACTATCCAATTGAGTGCAGAGTTGTTGTTTTTTCCTGGTTCGGTTAAGACACGCCTCATAATCAAAGCCCAATGGAGCAGTTTCAGACTCATATTCTTACTAGAATATGAGTATGACGAAGTCAGGCTAGCAGCTAGTCCCTCGGCTCACCTTTGCATAGAGAACGGCCTCATCAATGTCTCCTCTTGACATGGCCATCGTCTTCTTAAATGCCTGAAGAAAAATGGAACATGAATATGGCTGATTATAACACATGATTGGCCTCTTAAGGCAACTTGTACTTTCACCAAGTCCCTCATAACTGAACTGAAATGATCAATCTTTACATGAACAACTTATTTTTATTACAGTTAAAATTAAGATTAAAAATAACCAGTACAGTTATTTAACGATTTCTTACCTGGGCGGTGATCTGTCCTGCCTCCTTCATCAGAGCGACCTCTGCTGGGCTCTTAATGGCTCTGAGGGAATGAATGAGGGGTCGGAGAGACTTCGTCAGCTGTCGTCCTTCCAATAGGGGGAGCACATGAGTTTGGTGTAACCGTGGATGGCAAGGCTGAGAGCTGTCATACCATATAGTTCCTCCTAGGAAAAGGATGAAAGAGTAAGATACCGATGCAAAGACAAACCCTGAATCCATGTAAATGTTTTTCTTTTACCTTTTATACTTTTTAGCACTACGCCCAGTTCCTCTGTGCTGTGCACCCGCTCTAGGCCTGTTAAAGCAGCCGCTCCGTCTTTCCCAGAGCGAGGCCCGTCCCAAAGCTCTCGCCCCGGGTCTCGTCGTGGCACGAACAACACGGCGTGTTCTGGCTTACCCGATCCGTACATTACCAGTGCGCTGTCTGGCTCCATGATTCCTGTCAGGTACAGGAAGTCCTGGTTCTGGTGGAACGGGTAAGGGATGTCATTGGTCATGTATCGAATGGGATGCGATAGGACGATGACAATGTGGGAGGAGTTTGAAGAGGCTCCAGAACCTGTTAGTCGTTCCGCCTGCATCTCGATCAGAGACGCCAAGCGCTGCCGACGGAGCTCAAACTCCGTCTGGGTGAGACCTGGCGTCACCTCACCTGAGAGAGGAAGCAGCCCGTTTTACATCTATACTGATGATAATAATTAATGTTTCTTGAGCATCATATTAGAATTATCACATCCAAAATAAAAGTTTGTGTTTACATAATATATGTGTGTGTAGTGTGTATAATTATTTTGTATATATAAATACACACACATGCATGTGTATATTTAAGAAATATTTGCATGTATATACTTTATATATATTTATACAAAATTTATATTCTACATAAATATAAATATTTGATATATTAATAACACATTTTTCTTAAATATATACATGCATATGTGTGTATTTATATATAAACAAATAATTATATACACTACACACACATATATATTATGTGAACAAACTTTTATTTTGGAGACAATTAATCGTCTTACAGCCCAAATTAGAATGATTTCTGCAGGGTCATGTGACACTGAAGACTGGAGTAATGATGCTTAAAATTCAGCTTTGCCTTCACTGAGATAAATTATACTTAAAATATATTTGGACAGAAATTTATTTTAAAGTGCAATGATATTTCACAATATTTTTGTGATAAAATGATGTCAAGTGCAACTTTCAAAAGCGTAAAAATATCAGTTGTGTAATGTATATGTCTAAGTGAAACAGAATATTCAATGACAAAAGCAATTTTTTAGATGGGAATTGTGTTTAATTAATTGAGAATTAATTGGAAAGTGAAAACAGACATTGCATATCATTATATTATTGTTATCTACATTAAATTACAAGATTTGTAAAGGCTTTATTACTTACAACAATAAAAAGGCTAAAAACAATCTATAGATAAGGGCTAAATAGCCACTTGACTCTATAAATCGATTCCCTGCATGGCCTAATGGACATCAGGAAAACATTTCAGGCGGCGCAAGATTACAAAGACATTTTTTTTCTTCTTTGGAATAATGTGTTAAGATTATCATTCATGGTGAGACCAGGAACAAACCTTGAGAAAGTCATAAGGGTCAGTTTTATACTGACCTCAAATTTAAAAAGAGCTGAAATGGAGAGCAATCTTGGTTTCTCTCACCATGTTTGATGAGGTGAGGGTGTGTGTACGGGCTTGGCTGTCCCAGGTATCTCTGAGGAACTTTCTTGGTTTTCCATCCCCCTGTTTTCACAGACACATTCCTACATGAACACCACACAGACCCTGTAAAACAAAACAACAAAAAACACAGTTTACATTACGTCTGTAATCTAATGTATGATACATTTCAAAATTTGGGGGTAAGTAATTTTTTGTTTAATTTTTTTGTTTTGTTTTTGAAGGTAGTCACTTACTCTCACCAA
Source organism: Cyprinella venusta (assembly GCA_038021265.1). Lineage (NCBI taxonomy): Eukaryota > Metazoa > Chordata > Actinopteri > Cypriniformes > Leuciscidae > Cyprinella > Cyprinella venusta. The sequence continues at coordinate 42,468,986 of CM075863.1, forward strand.
AACTGTATATATTTGATCATAAACACAGTGAAAACAGTAATGCTGTGAAGCATTTTACTATATTTAAAAAAAAAAAATATTCCAGTGATCAAATTTGAATTTTCAGCATCATTATTCCAATCTTCAGTGTCACATGATCCTTTAGAAATCATTCTAATACAGTGATTTGATCCTCCAAAAAATTCTTAGTAACATCAATGTTGAAAACAATTGTGCTGCTTAAAATTTTTGTGGAAATCGTGATGCATTTCTTCAAGGTTAGGGTGAAATTTCAAACAAACAGCATTTATTTGAAATAATAAAAAAATTAAATGATGTAAAAATATTTACTGTCACTTTTGATCAGTTGAATGCATTTGTTTATCTGAGTGAAAAGAGAATTACAAAAAAATAATTTTGTCCATTTGGAATAGGGATTTCCCTATATGACAGTATGATGTGTTAAAAAATAAGAGAAATGTACGACCTTCAAAGGAACATCAACATCAGTTAAAAAAAGAAAACAGAGCAGAGGTCAAGCAAGTTACTATACTTTTATAAAAGCTTTACAAACTCTTGTTTTCTTTGGAATAACATGCACTGATTTATATCGTTCACAATTATGCCAGTTAACATTAAGACAATTAACCGGGTCAACTTTGATAGAACTGACGTTGAAACACACAATTTTGTTGTAACACACAACTTTAACTGCAAATGAAAGATCTTCTGTTAAAGTGCATTACAGAATCTTAAAGACTCAATTGCATCATATAAACGATGAGGTCAAGGTTGTGATTTTCAATGTAATTCATTAATTTGTGCCTATTCATAAACACATTAATTTGGGTTTACGTGGAGAAAGAAAACAGATGAGCCTTCTGCACAATGAATGACTGACTTCACAGTTCACACACAGCAGTAATGTTCCTGCCATGTTATCACCACCCAGCTAAGAGTTAAAACAACACATTGCAATGAACGACAGACCTGCAGTCAAGTGCGTGTAAGTGTAATGCTTTACCTGGACTCCTGAGAGAACGAGTAAGACACTGGACGGCGGCTCTCAGAGTCCCGCTTCTGGAATACAGCATTGTATAGATTCCTGCTCAGCTCCACTGATCTAACAACTTTCACCATGAGGTAGAACACGTTCGCACAACTGTGTGTATTAAAAATACATGTACAGAAAAAATTTCAGATGTTTAACCTAAAGGTAACATACTGAAGGAACAGAGCACATGTAAGTGTAACTCCTATTTACATTTACTCATTCACATGTAATCATTATCGCGTGGAAGGTGACAGTGACACTGACTGTGCCATTATGGAAGACTCGGTCTGAGCTCCTATTGGTGGATTGGGAGCGGCTCCGGCGCTCTGATTGGACAAATCTGATATGACAGTCAAAATCTGCGACACTGAATGAAAGAGGACCCTTTTTAATACTATTCCAGTATTACTTGTGTTATATGGTGTTATATTAGGAAACAAACATAACATGGTTACAAATGTCAAATTTGTGTTCTTTATTTTGTTGTACGTTTATTGTTGCTGTGTTGTAATTTAGTTTTAGAATATAGTAAAATAAAAAATTAAATTCCATAAAAAATATATATTTATGGACACCAAACAATATTTTTTTTTAAATAATATTAAATGGAAATTCTAAATTGTGATTAAATATTTGTGGGGTGTATTTTTTTTTCTGAAAAAGACATTTTTTTTATGTGAAGACAAACATATCTGAGAAATATGTCTTTCTTTTCTCTATTAACCAAATAACAACATTATAAGTTACAACTATAAAAGTAACAACAAAGAGAAAGAAGAAAAACATTAAAAAGCTAAATTAAAGGGAGTTGATGGGTTTTATTCAAATATCCTCGCCAGATACATTATATAAATAACTAAAATTAATTATATTATAGTTCATCAATTATATACTAATTAGTATTTAATTATACTTTATACTTATAATAATAATCATATGTCATAATATTTAATAATAATTATTATTATTATTACTTTTACTTTTATAATCATTATTATTAAATCTTTAACATATTTCGTATTTAACTCCAAAATGAAAGCATGAAGTAGCGAGTTGTTTAATTCGCGCCTGAGCAGAATTCACAGTCTCGCGTTTACGGACTCGCGCTTGCAGAGCGAGTTCAACCTCGCGACCATCAATTCGTTCCCGGGGAAGAGCGTTTTAGAGACTTAGCTCTTTCAGGTAAAGCATGAATGTTTATTTGTTTTTTATTAACTTGTATTGAGGTATAAGAATAAAAGAATTGAATAAAAGAACGATCAAAATATCACGCTTATTTGTCAAATTGCGCTTCCTCCCGCTTTATTTCCAGAATCTTCTATGCAGCGCGTGCGTTAATCCTGTGCACCACTAATTACTGTTTATTTACCTCACTGTTGCATTGGACAGTTCCTTTGGGCTTTTGGCTTCGGTTCTATATACATCATTTATTAAGTTAGGGTGTTGATCAGACACACACGTCATAAATGACGGGAATAATAATGTACGCTTCCTTGTTTTCCAGCACATTGTTTTCTCTGCTTGAGTTGGATTCCTGTTGTGGAATATGGACTCCCAGAAAGTGGCGGAGTTAAAGGCCTTTGTGCAACTGTGCAAAGATAATCCATCTGTGCTGCATCTGCCAGAGATGAGCTTCTTTAAGAACTGGCTGAAAGGGTCAGTGAATAATGGGCCTCAGTTGGTTTTGTGTTGTGTATAGTTGTGTGCTTTTAGCAGTGATTGCAAATGTTATATAAATGATAAAATAAGAAATTCATATTGTGTAATAACATGTTTCCATGCCAAAGTTTAGTTCTTATACTAGCAGTCACTCACACCCATGACATGTGGCTCTCAGACAGTTCTAGTTTCATCCCTTTTCAATGGAGTCCGTATGACGATTATAAAATTTTATTTCATAGAATGGGAGCAAACATACCAGTACCAGCAAAGAATGAAAGCTCATCATGCAAGGTAAAGGAAATGAATCAAAAATAAACTGGCATTATTACCCACCATCAAATAAATAAATATATTTTTACTAAAATATTGCCTTGTTTGTGTTTTCATTTGCTTGCAGGGAAGCTGTCCATGTGATGGGGCTCCCAAAGCAGCTCCAGAATCCGAAACTACCCCGGCATCTGAGACTGAAGAGAGTGAAGTGGGTATGTTGACTCTAAAATCTCCTAAGAACTTCTCTTTTTTTGAATTCTCAGATGCAATCATAATATGCCATTGCTCTGGCCTTTACTATGGCGTGTAGTAACATATGGCGCTTTTCCACTGCTGGTACGGCTCAGTGTGGTTCGGCGCGGCACAGTTTGGCTGGAGTCACTCTGGAGCAACATTTGTTATAAATCTGCGCTCATGGGAGTCAATTCAAAGATTTTACCTGATATTTTGAAAGTTAATCAGTGGAAGGACAGTGATGTTTTAGAGCTCAAAAGTATTACAGTGACAGCTTTATATACAAGCAAAACATCAGGGATTGCATCATAAATGTTAAAAGATAAGCTCTTATTTTGTAACAACTGTTTCTTACATTACGCTGTTATGTGAACATGAACTGGCATTTATTTCTCCAGAAATTGACAATGAAGGAGTGATTGAGCCTGACACAGATGATCCTCAGGAGATGGGCGATTATGAAAACCTGGAGGTAAATGCAGTATTTGTAGCAAATGCAATTTTATATATATATATGCGATCTTGCAGTTTAAACAATGAATGCAAATTCAAGAAATTGCTGAAATATTTGTGGCATCTTGCATTTTTCCCTTGTTTCTGAAAAACAATTATCTGAGGAAGGACAAAATAGTAAAATTAGATATACAGTTTTTATCCAAAGCGACTTACAAATTAGGAGAACGTACAAGCATCTGTGTTTCTAGCACAATTCTGCATTGCTTGACTGAGAATTTACTGTATCTGGTTGTGATTGAAGTTTGTTAAAGGGTTAAATCTTGCTCTTTGAATAAAGTGAAATTATACAAATGGCATGATGGATCCACTTCCTTTAATCTCAGATCACGGATGAGATGATGGACCAGGCCAATGAGAAGAAGATGGAAGCCATTGAAGCTTTGGGTGACGGTGAGCTGCCTCTTACTTAAAATTGTAACAATGTAATCATAGTTTACATTTCCTTAGTTATGGAAATAATTCATGATAAAATCATGGGGTTCAACAAAACATACCAATTTTTCAGGTGATCTACAGAAAGCTCTAGACATCTTCACACAGGCCATCAAACTCAACCCCAAATTGGCTATTTTGTACGCCAAAAGAGCCAGGTATTAACCAATCCCTGCTTTGTTTTTTACTGACCTGTTTCCTGATTGGCTGCGGTGTTGATCGCCTGAATCGGTTTGTGTCTTGCAGCGTTTATGTGAAGATGCAGAAACCCAACGCTGCCATCAGAGATTGTGACAGAGCCATCGACATCAACCCAGACTCAGCCCAGCCTTATAAATGGAGGGGGAAGGCGCACAGGTAACAGACTGCAGATTAAATGAAGAGATGTCACTTCTGGCTTGACACTTCACATGTGTTGTGCTCAGGGTTTTCTGGTTGATGAAGATCTCTCGTACTCACAGGTTGCTTGGCCATTGGGAGGAAGCCGCTCGAGACCTGGCGATGGCCTGTAAGCTGGATTATGATGACGAGGCCAGTGCCATGCTAAAAGAAGTCCAACCAAAGGTATCTCTCCTGAACTTTTGTTTATGACTCCTCCTCAACAACATCTGAGCTTCTGTGATTATTTTGGGGGGATAATTAACGGGACAATTACTTGACCATCCAGAGAACACTATCATTTCATTTTTAGGCCCCACCCATTGTCTACTAGGGGTGGGGAAAAAAATCGATTCTCGATGCATCGCGATGCAGACGTGGACGATCCTGAATCGATTCACAAATGTCAAAAAATCGATTTAAAAAAAAATAAATTTATATGTATTTATAATAACGTAATATTGACGGAACGCGAAAGACAGAACTCTGAAGCGTGGAAGTGCAGTAGCCGGACCGTCTGTGGCGTGCACATAACAGAGATGAGATGGCACGCAAGATCCAAACACCTTCCTTGTTAGGTTAAAAGCTGACGTGTGGAAATATTTCGGCTTCTGAAGTTGAAGGGGGAAAGGAACTGGACAAGAGCCACACTAGTTGTACGCTTTGTGGAATAAAACCAACGACGGAAACACGACAAGTATGATAAGCCATATGACACCTTTCCAGCCAAAGGAGGAAAAACACTCGGCTCCACCAGTTGTTATATTATTTATTTACTACAAGTATGCTCCTAGTTCAGGCACACATTTATTTTCCTGGTCGTTCTTTGTAATGTTAATAAAATATATTGTACATTAATTTTTATGGGTCATTACTTTGTACTTGAGTCACATGGATGTTTTATGATGTTTTTGTTTCTAACTTTCTTCGGCTTGAAAGTCATAGTTGCGTAAGCGGTCAATGGAGGAATGAAAAGATATCAGATTTCATCAAAAAAAATCTTCATTTGTGTTCCGAAGATGAGCGAAAGTATTACAGGTTTAACATGACATGACGGTGAATAATTAATGACAGAATTTATTTTTTGGGGGGGCTTCCTACATGTTGTATATATATTGTATTTTTCTGTAATTCATTTTTTTATATAAAATTAATAGATCTGGACACAAATAATAGTATTTATTTATTTAAAAGCATATTACTATTGCTCAAATCAGTGACCTGCTGTAAGTAATAGTAATTGTTTTCTTTAAAAAAAAATGGCCAAAAAATTGAGTTTGTTCAGTTTTTCATTTGATTTCTCACAGGCCAACAAACTCATTGAGCACCGGCGCAAATATGAACGCAAGCGAGAGGAACGGGAGATCAGGACGCGGCAAGAACGAGTGAAGAAAGCGAGGGCGGAGCATGAAAGAGCACAGAGGGTAAGAAATGAATTGATTTACATCAGGCCACTGAATCATCATTTCCTGCAGAGTTGGTCCTGTTAATGTGCATTTGTGTGCAGGAAGGGGAAGCCAGACAACAGGCCGGAGGCGCACATGGAGGATTCCCAGGATTCCCAGGTATCTTCCATTGAACTATTAGTGTTTTAGTGGCGCACTACTAAAACACTGGCCATATTATTTCAAATTGAAAGATTACTGTTGATGCATCAGATTAAGCTATTATGTAAAGCAGAATTCAACATATTGACATTTGTTCTGATCTTTCAGGAGGTGCCGGTTTCCCAGGCGGAGCTCCTCCGTTTGGAATGCCTGGACTTAATGAGCTATTTAATGACCCTGAGGTTCTCATGGCCATGCAGGTAAATAAACCACATATTGCCGATAAGCACTGTTTTGGATTAGCTTTACAAGAGTAGATTGAGTAATGTAATTTTACCACAGGACGTCTGTAACAATAATGGCCAATTCGCACATTAAGAAATCAGAAGAAGTGGGGTGGTTCCTCGATTTACGCACCGCCGTCACCCTCCTGTCGTCATGTGTATTATGTTGCTTTCTGATATCATGTGCGCAAACACAATTAACCTATATTTACTGCTCTCAAACTTAACAATATTGTACATTCGATTATTTTACTGTTTATTAAACGATTCATTTGTATTTCAGTCACTTTTAATACATTTACATTGATTTAAGTTCAGTGTAATTGATACATGGTTGTTTATCTGATTAACTTATTTGTATAAAATACACTTTTATACATTTGTTTTTTTAATTTGAATGTAGTTAATCACGATTACTTGCTTATACTTGGGGTTAATTGGGCTAGCAATCATATAGTATTGAATGGAATTCATAAATAACCTCTCCTGTATGACATTCCTGAGCATCTCAGCTGGCTGTAATATCAATATGACGGTAAATTGTTAATGCATTCTCATTTTCCAGGACCCAGAGGTGATGGCAGCGTTCCAGGATGTGGCCCAGAACCCCGCCAACATCGCCAAGTACCAGGGAAACCCAAAGATCATGGCCCTGATCAACAAACTGAGCTCTAAGTTTGGCGGCCAACAGCCCTAAAAAGGGCCGAAAGAGTTCATGTCCAGTTCCAATACTCTGCTGTAGCTTTTTCTCACTGGTTTCTTGGCATATATATTATTGACGGTACTTAACTTAAAAGCTGTCGAACTAAAGTTACTGGTTTTAGATGTGTCTTGGACTGTTCTGATGACAGCAGAAGAAACTATGAAAGAGTATCGGAACAAGATCAGAGAGATGGGGTGCTTTTTGGGGGGAGGGGGGGTTGCTTGAGTGAAGCATGAACTGTTAGAATTGGGTTTATTCTTGTAAAGATTTTTGGGGACAAACTAGGCTATTTTGTGTGCGCTTCACTGAGGCTAACACATTTAGCATGTATGATCCTGGTCTCCAGATCGTCCCGGATTCTGGATTTGAGAGACTATTCTAGCTGACGGTTGCTGCATGGACAAACTGGATTTAACAAACGTGTCCATTCAGCAGCCAATCATTCCAGGGATTTAGTTGTCTTATCACCTTTATTCATTGAGTTTGGTAGAGAGCTTGTTTGCGGTCTTTTGTGGCGGACTGGAGATCTGGTTTCATATCATTCTTGGGGTCTTGACTATATTCATACATATAAAGCAATCAGTCAATCACTTCTTGTTAAAATTTCATGGGTGTTCCTTTCAAAGTTTTTTGATTTGTTTTTGTTTTTTATTATTATTATTAATTCTCCTCACCATGTGTAACCTGGCATTGCTTTTTGTCTCTCATCAATCCAAAATAAAATTGAAATGTGATCAACCTCCTTATTGTGGCACATTGCATATTGTATGAAATTTCATGATTTAATTCAATAAACATTTTGGTTGTTGCAAGTGTAAGCTGTCTGTTTATTTACTGCTGTTAAATTATGGTTGGGTTAAGATTATTCTTCATTTGACGGAAGGCAATGTGCTAATTTAAGAAATAAAGTCAAAGGTTTGAAGTGACATGTTTAAATAATGACAGATTTTTCATTTTGAAGGAATTTACCATTTCTCAGTGAGACGGGTACAAAAATATTAAGTCTTAGATAGATTATTGTTACTCAACTACGGTAGCCAAATCAGGACCTAATATATTATATACTGCTCGATATTATTCTATTTAAGCTCCCGCTTCAGTTGCTTTTAATGGTGGATCTCTACAGAGCAGGATGAATTCTGATAGGATGTCATTGTTTTTATCGTTCATTAGATGCAGAGCCATAGATATTGGGAAACATCTTACAAACTACAGAAGCAGAGAGCTACATGGTTAGCATAGCTATTGGTGGCTAATTTAATTTATTTGATTAACTTGAGGTAAACATCAAATTATAAGGATAAAATACTCCGAGGCACTCAAATGATTATGTATAAAGGATTTAATCAACTGGGCAAAATCGTTAAAAACAGATCTACACGTTTTGGCTACACAGCCTTCAGGATACATGTCAGTTGGCTTTATGCACAGCTGCACTACTTCCTGAACGTAAGCCAGCTCCTTGTTTCCTGTCTGCCATTATTGGACAAATTGATTAATTCAGGTGTGTTTGACCTCAGTAGTCATGGCAATAATAATCAGACAAACCTGAATTAATCAAATTTGGCCAATAAATTAGCTGGCTTAAGTTCAGGAAGTAGTGCAGCTGTGCATAAAGCCAATTGTTCAAACAAGTCATCTAAAACTATTAAAACTCAAGTTTTATAAAGTTATATCAGCAATATCGCAGATCTGTGCCGTTATCATAGCTGTAGTAGTAGACAGTTGTTCTTTTAAATTTTGATCATTTTAAAACTACATCTTTATAGTATACGGGCTTTTAATATCCAGTATGCAATGTAATAGCTGGGTTTCATTCACGTGATTGTGAAGACGCAGTGCCAAAGTGACGTCACTTTGTAGGACAACTCGGAAGCTAGCGGCGCATGGGTTCCCTCGGTCGAAAAGCGAGTAGGGGGAGGCTGCAGACCTGGAGCCGGCAGTTTCACGCCCCTGACAGTTTTATGCCCCTGTTGTTCCTGATGCGTCCAGTAGGGGGAGACTACATTAGACTACATTAGTAAAGTTAAATGAGCTTAGTCCTATATCATTACCGATCATTACAGACCTTTTTAAAACGACACGAATTGAGGTATTTTAAATAATCTGCTAAAGTTATTGTTGTTGATTGTATTGTAATGATGCAATATTAATTATGTATATACGATTTGCTAAGATTCGATTTCAATTCAAAAGATGGGTCTATAATTTAATAAAAGTCTCTATTATTTCGAGAGAAAATAAAAGTTGGCCACTTTTGGCTCAAACTTAGCAAACTTAACCACATAGGCTATAGGTTTAAAAGCTACCCTAGTCTTCTCTTTACCTGCTCTGTCTCACTCACTTTTAAAATTCATTTAATTTGTATTTTTATCTTGTCTGTCTACCTTGCGTGACATGGCATCTTCTTCTAAGACCCTGTTTACTTCTTTGCATTTAAACATAGCCTACTCCACATGGTTTCTGGAGCAACATTAGAGTGGATATTGGAAATGTGTTAATTACAGTTTATGATGTGTACACAAACACATTTATAATAGGCATGTATGTATGTATGTATTTGACTGCAAATCTCTAAAGATTCAAACTGCAGCATGCTCACTCTAATATTTTGTCATACAATACATACAAACATAATGCATTATAAAGCCCACATTAAAACCTTTGGTCACATATTGTTTAAAGGTAGATTTTGGTTTAAGTTGTTTCTAGTAAATGAGATGATCTAATTTTCTAATGTATAACACAATTTTCTTAAAATAGCTTAGTGATTTGGACTAAAATGTATGTACACTTAATGGGTGTTTTATCATACTCTGTCTTTAGTTCTTTTTAACTATGTATCTCATTAAAAGGATAGTTCAATTTGAAATGAATTTTTTTATGTTTTAGCTTTCCTCAAGGGCATCCAAGATGTAGGCATCTTTGTTTCCGCAGTATTTTCAATTTTGATATTTTTAGGTCAAAGTGTTCTTGTCTGTCAGTCAGATAATGCAGGTCTATGGTCACCACCTCAAAGAGCATGCACAGAGAAGTCCAAATTAAACATGATTTAATGACTCGTAAATGTAAGTACACATTGATGGCCTAAGACACGAAACGAGCATTTTGTGTGAGAAAACGAACAGTATTTATATTGTTTTTACCTCTTGTAATCACAGTCACGTCCAAGTGATCTGAGGGCGAGGGCGATTTTATCTGCGCTGCATTGATACATATTGATAATCGCTCGTTTCATGTCTTAGGCCATCGATGAGTTCTTACATACGAGTCATTAAATCATGTTTATTTTTTGCACTTGTCTGTGCACGGTCCGAGGTGGACCCCATATACCTCCATTATATGACTGACAGACAAGAACGGTTTGACCTAAAAATGTCAAAATTGAAAATATTGTGGAAAAAAAGGTAAGCTACAACATATCAAAAATTATTTTCAAAGGGAACTACTGTATACCTTTAAAGTGAACTATACCTTTAAGGTGTGTGCTACTTAAGAAAATTAAAATCTCTTTCTCTAAACGTTTATAAACACCCATCTTTCTTTTAAATGGCCATTGGGATTTTAGAAAAGGGTTAAATTGTGTTTGTCTTCATTAAATGTTATGTAGGACACTGTTCTGTAGCTGTATGATGACCAATTGTGAATAGTAAAGCAGATCTTTCATTAAGGATCCATTTGATTACACAGTACTGAATGTCTAATGGGCTAAATATGGTTAATACCTAAATGTAACTTTATGTAAATTCACAACAACATATATCAGTCAGTTTCCTGTTTACAAAACAGTTTAAAAACGATTAATTATACAGTAGGTCAAGTATCATTACTTTGTCCATCTGATCCAACTATGTATTATTTTTAAATTTACAAAAACAAATCTTCTGTAGGCTGAGTGAAGAGAGAAACTGATCTGGATGTTTTAATCCTTAGTGCATATATCTCCACTGTCTATAACGTTTATTTAAATAAACAAATACATACAAATTAGTAAAAGTCGGGACAGTTATTAATGTGTTTGTTTCCAGAGTCTTTTTATGTTATTTCGCTGTATATACTTCTCACCCTACTGGACGCATCAGGAACAACAGGGGCGTAAAACTGTCGGGGCGTAAAACTGCCAGGGCCGTAAAACTGTCGGCTCCAGGTCTGCAGCCTCCACATATAGCGAAAAGCAATGCATTTTTCCCCATAGACTTTTGGAAAATCGCAAAAATAAGATGTGTTCAACAAAAAGTTGTGACCCTTACACGTTTTATCTATCAATATAATCTTTACAAGTTAATCCAAAATAAATACACTTTGAAGCCTATATAAAGATTTTAGAAAACACAATCAGACATAATAAAGTAAAAAAAAAACAACACACAAGCAGGTTATAACTGTGTGTTCTATGTAATAGATCAAAACGTGGAAATATTTAGAGGCTTTGTTAACCACAGACCTTATTTAAGACGATTTAGCAAAAAAACATTCAAAAATCCCATAGGCTTTAGAGCCAAAGCGAGGGAACCGGGAGTGCTAAATGCTAACTCACTTCGGCGTTTTGGCCTACAGATTGACGTCGTAAATTCGGCACTCTGAAGAGCGAGATGGAGGAAAGTCCGTACAATACTACTTTACACGCTAATATTATTACAAGAGAAAGATACAAACAAATAAATCTGAATCGAAAGATTTTCCTCCCATCAAGGCGGTAGATATCAGCAATACCTCGTTTTACAGACATACTTTGACTTAACAAAGTTCGGAAACGTTACACAGTCACTTAAGTTGTATTAACTCACCGTTGACGAAGTGCTCACTGCATACACGGGCATTTTCACATTCGGCTCCTCCCGACCACAGAGATAGGTTTGCAAGCCGTTTTTTTTCAAGAGTTTTTCGATCAATTTCTTGCATTCCCCCCTCATGAACAACAGCTTTTAGTACACGATAAAAAGTCCTTGTGGTTTAATCGATTCAAGTAGCCATAAACGACGCAAAACACAGCCACTTCCTGCCCGCCATTTGCATTTCGCGCCAATGAAACGCAGTGGCGTGACGTCATATTAAAGCAAGAATTATACCAGGGTGTCTTCACTTGTGCACTGACCTAGAATCTGCTTCCATCACTTATATTGTTTTTAATTCTTAATATTTAGAACGTGAGAATTCTAATCACGTTATTCTTTTATTTTAACAAGAGATGAAGCTTTTAAAGTCTCTTAGATTAAGCCATCATGCAAATAGCAGCATAGACATTTCTAAGTAATGTGTTCGAAAAATCAGACGCAATTTCAACTGACAGAGCTGTATTTAGAGGGACTTTATTGATATTTTACAGCTTTGAATGCTGTACCCAGCACAGAAATAAAAAAAACAAGCATAATTATCCCAATGTGGACCAAACAGTCTTTAACAGGGTGAGAATTATGGCATCTAAACAAAAATGCAGCTAAAGAAAACCAAATTCTGAATCTGAAGTATAAACATTGGGTCATCCAGACGCTGCTAATGGCCATACCTGGAAAACAGAGTAACATGTATAACCCAAAAAACATGTCAGGAACACCAATGCGACTTTCCAATGTGAAGTTCTAGAAAATACTAATAACGGAGGAAAACAAATGGTTTTTAATATCTATATGTGCTAAAAACTGATTCACACTGGCATGAGGCCAAGGCAACCTGTCACTCACATGACATGACATCACAGCAATAGCAAACCACAACCATCCAATCAATTCCTGATTCCTATAGTTTCTCTTGTTCGATAAGCCATTTCACTCGAATATATGTCAACAGGGAAGAAAAGACTATCACAACTTTCTTCAAATTTTACGCTTTTAAACGTAAAGTTGGATTCTCTATCAATACACTTCCTTAAGGCCTGTTCACACCGGGACGAATATCAGCACGCGTTATTCGTCAGCGTTTTTCAACGCGTTTTTTGTGTTCACACCCAAGCGTTTTTCGCTGACGATGAGCTGAGTGAACATGCAAATTCATTCCCTGACATTAGATGGCACTTAATGTAAAACAGATAATAGAATACTATACTAGGGTGATCATATTCATGTCTCAATGTTTTATTATGACAGATTAAAAAAAACGAATGAAATAATGATAGAAAAAATGTCTTCTGTATTAGAAAAATAAATATATAAATAATAAATAACTAAAAGAAATGCCTCCAAATGTAACAAAAAATAGCTCTCATAAACTTACAAAAACGAACTAACAAAATCTATTTATATCTTTAGTTTTCATCCTCTTTATCCTGTTTTTCTCCCTCATCCACCTTGTTTGCCCATCTATATTTTGCTGTAGAACTGATCTTTCCCAGCAGTTTTTTTGAAAACCAGGACATTTTCATCACTTAAAAACAGCCAGGACAGGACGTGAAAACAGGACATGTTTAACACAAAGTTGAGATGTTGCCCAGAGATAAAAACATAGCACTAGTTGTCGGATGAACAGATGCACGAGAGACGAGAGTTGTTGTATTTCCCCGCGTTTAATAAAACCACTCAAACGTTACACTCGTCCTCATACATGGGGATCGAGTGAGGAAAAACACAAACAAATATCTGGTCACAATAGAAAGATAAAAGAAAGAATACAAAGAGGCGACAGAGCGGTTATCTCCTTTCCTCACTTGTCAAAATCTAACTGACACGCACACTATGCGCAGTTCTCATCTCAACTCAGATTTCTATAAAGCACAAAGTGACCGTTTTACACATGTCCCGGGAAAACAGTACTGTTGGTCACCCTATACTATACTATTATTACAGAAATACTAATATAAATATTATCATATAGCTCTTTTTATGCTCCGAGACCAGCAGCTCAACTTGCCTTATAGGCTATCTCTTCTTCACCGTATGTGTGCTCGGCAAGACCGTTTTGTGTTTGAGCGCCCCCAAGTTATGTTTTACTGTAACTTCAGAAGCACCAGACACGTGAGCAAACCCGCCAATCTCGTTGGTCGGATAGGTTTTGACGCGGCGCGTCAAACCAAAAAAACGAACCCGAGGCGTTTTTTTAAAAATGACGCTTTTACGCGTGGCGTTTTTCGCGTCGGTGTGAACACTCACATTGGCGCCCATTGTTTAGTCACGAGGCGTTAAACGTCGACGAATATCGCGCGCGAAATTCGTCCCGGTGTGAACAGGCCTTTAGTCTGCCACTTTAAATAAAGAAACAAAACCACTTACTTCTGAAACTCCCACTCTCTGTTGTCCAGGGGACACACCTGTCTGGTCTTCAGCCAGCGAGAGATACAGTGGAAATGAAACGCGTGCTGCAGAAACAAAAGCAAACAGTCAGAACCAAAATGAACAGACCTAAAGATCAAGCGGTGTGTGTGTGGGTGTGTGTGTTACTCACATTGCAGACTCCCCAGGCCACTGTGCACTCCTCTGATGTAGCTGATGCCTGATTGGCCTGACACTCTATACCTGAAGGAAACACATGTGTTAAAAATGAACTGGACGTAAATGACCATGACAAAACAAAGAATGCCGTCAGATTAAAAGAGCGCAAGGACCGGATAAGAGTTGATACTTACAGAGGTCCATAATGTGATTTCTACAAATGGCACAGTTGTCTACCACAATGTCCCAAGCCCACAGAGCCACTGCATTCCACTGCAAGAGAAACAGTTCAACCAATCAGATCTCAACATAACTGCGTCAAATGTGTCAATATATTTTGTCGGCTTTTTTATCTCATTGGAGGTTTTCATATAGTCGATATATGCCCCAGTGAGTGACAGTTTAGTTTAGGGGTTTACAGGTGGACCTATTTATGTGCATTTCCAAAAGATTTTTTTCTTATTCTGTGATCATTTTTTATTTCATGATACTTTCATATATACCATGATACTAAATGGTTACCATGTTCATTGCACTAAAAAAACTTGATGTCCAAAATATGATGTCCAAAAGTATCAAAACGTATAAAGTCTACGATTTAACTTTCGGAACCCGCCCATAATTTCCACAAAATAAGATATTTAGGTAGGCAGCTCGCTAGTTTCTGCTTGATTCCCATCTGTGTTTAATTTCTAGTGGCCTGGTTTAATAATCTGTCGGATTACGTTGCAGAATTTACTAGAATTCCAATGAGGGACGACCAAGTTACGTTACATGTGTTTGCTTGACATCAGAGTATATGTATTCTCGTGACATATTAAATGCTGTTTGTCAATCATAAAAAAAGCTGTACTGGATGAAGATGATATAAAAAGGTAGCGGAGCAGCTAATGCTAACCGGGGATTATAAACACGCCGCTATGGGAGAAATTAAATGTTAAGAATACTAAAAAAAACTGTATGTATATTTAACATAAACCTTTAATATTTACTTCTCAATCCGTTACCTTTTTCACTTCAAAACGTTTCTTACTGGCTCCACTGTTGGCTCCACTCGGGGTGTCCACATCCATCGCAGCCGCCATGTTTGTTAATAATTTGGTCTCTCGCGAGAGTTAGTGAGATCTCCTGGTTCCTCCGTTTAATAATAATCAGCGATAGATTTTAAATATGAAGCAATATTGTTTTAAATCTCTGCTTATTTTTACAATATTGATATTATGTTCGAATGTGGCTATTCTCACCATATTTATTGTAAAGTAGAGTAGATTATATACTGTTGTGTGGATAATAGGAAAACATTAGGTTCCACCGAGATTTGAACTCGGATCGCTGGATTCAGAGTCCAGAGTGCTAACCATTACACCATGGAACCAGTTGGTGCAATCGATGAATATGTCGGTATTTGAAGCGTTTTTAAACATTTTTTTAAACTATTCATACACTAATATGATACAATTCCTATTTATGATGAGTAAGACTATGCATAAACAGCACTGGAATGGTTCGGATTATTAAATTTATTTAGTTCTGTCCTAAATCAAATTGCACAATTCATGGTAAGTGGATGTAAACACAGAATACTGTGGTGAATATATCTTTAGCTTTATTTTGAACCAAATCAACAGCAATACAACCAAACAGTAATTAACTGCTGCTAGTTTACAGTAAGTAAAAAACCCAATTGCTTATTTATTTGATAATTTTGGTTGCCTTCCTCTTTTTTTCTTGTTTGGCCTGGATGTTTTCAGGGCTTGCACTGGTTTGAGTTCATTAGACTCCTTTTTCTTAGGTGCCGCTGTAAGTTTGGTCTTTGTTGGTTGAGGATTAGGTTCAGATGATATGGGTCTGGCTTTTGATTTGATCTGCATGGGTTTGGGTTTGTTGGGTTTAGGAGCTGTGGTGGGGATGGAGGTCTCATTGAAGGAATGATTATTTTCTTTAGAGCAGTTCTTAAAGATGACCGCCTCTAGCACGGACTGGCCTCGCAGCTCAGGTGGGTAACCACACACAGCCTCAACCTTCAGACTCACATTTTCCAACCACCTGAATGGAAGAGAGACAGACAGAAATGGATGGATGGATAGATACATAGATAGATGTGAATTTTCATTGGTGTGCGTCTCACCTATAAAATGGTAGCAATTTGCAATCACACATTAGTGGATTTTTGTTGAGGGTGAGGTTTTCAAGGCCAGTGAGAGGTGAAAGGTCAGGCAACTCCTCTAACTGATTCCCTTCCAGAGACAAAGACAGCAGACCAGGACCAAACCCTGCCAGAGACCTCACGCTCATCTACAACCACAAATCAAGAGAGAGAACATTGTCCATTACAGAAATTAGTAAAAGAAAGGATGAACTGTTGATTCTTTATCATTCATTAATGCATGAAATAAAAAAAAATCTTGTGTAGTTTGAGATTTAAAACAGCACAACATCTCCTCTACCTTTTGAATACCCATGTTATCAATGTACAGGTGCTTTAGACTTTCAGCCACCGCCCGGAATGCTTTTGGCCCAATCCAGCGAATCGGATTCCCTGAGAGGCGGATCTCAGTTAAAAGAGGGGCGTGGCCTAGTGCATCACTCGGCACTTCCGTTAGAACATTCGCTCCTAGATGAAGGAGGTCTAGCTTGGGTGCTGGATCCAGAGCTTTTGGCACTATGGTTGCGATGGTGTTATTGTTGAGGTAGAGGCCTGTCAGCTGAGGAACTGTGGAAAGGAGCCCTGAAGGCTCTAGTTTAGCTATGAGGTTTCTCTCCAGATGCAGCTCCAGGAGTTTGGGAATGTGAGCTAGTGCAGCTAAAGAAGGAAACTGAGTGAGCTTATTGCCTTCTAGGTGAAGGTACATGATCTCATGGGCACCTTCAAAGGATTTTGCATCCAGGGAGGACAGCTGGTTGTCGGACAGGTAGAGGTACATTAACCCCTTCATGCCCCGGAAAGCTCCACCCTCAATGTCATGGATCTTACAGCCGTCAAGATGAAGGGACACCACATTGGGGATGCCGGGGAAACTCTTTCTTGGTAGATAATGAAAATGGTTGCCACGCATGTCAAGCAGAAGAGTGTTGCTAGCGAAACCAGTGGGCACTTTAGTGTGACTGCGGTGCTCACATGTAGCGTGCTGAGCTGCAGCCTTGATAGTGAGAGTAGGGAGGACAGAAAATGGGGTGAGATGGAGCTATGTAGATTAGATTAGGTTTATTTTTATGCTAACGGATCAGAATAAAAAAAAAAATCTAGTAAATTACTAATAAATAACTAAGATTCCCTCCACCCTTGTCCAAACCTTTCTCACCTCACACTGGCAGTTTATTGGGCATTTGCTCTTTTTCTTTGGCTTGGCTGTTGGCACGGTCTTCTCTCGCACTCCATCTTCTTCGTTTCCTTCTTTTTCAGTCACATTCAGCTTCAACTCATGCTGTGGTCTGCAGCGGAGATCTTGTTCTTGAACATTTTCTAGAGGTTCATCTGAGAGGTGTGGCGGCCAAGCACAGGCCCCGTAGAGCTTAATTCCTGAGCTCAGCGCCCATGTCTTCAGCCCTTGTAGTAAACATGTACATCTGATGGGGTTCCCTGAAGGACAGTGATAGAGAGATCACTTTGCAGTCTGATTTTGAAATCTATGAATTATGAGATTCACAAAAATTAATAAATTAATCAATCACATAAGCCAAAGCAGTGGTTTTTGAGACTTTTTTAAAAAAAAAAACACCAGTTGAGTACATTTGAATATGAATATTAAAAGGTTAGAGTTTATGTAGTAAGGCTTGCTATATATTAAAGGTAACCATATTAAGGATTCAAATACAGAACCGACAACTGTATTTTGTTGCTGTATGAACATTGCCAAATATAACTTGAATTTAAAAAAAAGCTTTTTAAAAAGTTCCAACGGTTTCCTAAAGTTTGAGAAGGAATGGTTTAGCAGTGGTTCTTCAGAAATGTCACTAAACTAAATAATTAATTATAATAATAATAATAATAATAATAATTATTATTATTATTATTATTATTATTATATTTAATTCAGTGGCATTTCTAAAGAGCCACTGCTCACCTTATTTTTTAGGAAATAATTTAGGAATAATATGAACAATGATTCAGTTATTGTATTATTACTTTTAATATGATTATTTCCATTAATATTCATATATGTATATACATATGTATATATATATATATATATATATATATATATATATATATATATATATATATATATATATATATATATATATATATATATATATATATATATATATATAAGTTTAAATATAAATTAATTTTGAATATTAAATGATAATAATTTGTTTTTATTATCATTATTGTCATTAAATTACATTTATAATATTATAAAAGTGCATATAATTCAATTAAATATTAATATTTTTTTAGGAGATTACATTTACAGATAGATTGATAGACATACAGACAAGATAATGAAAATGTTTGTTGAGTAAATAATTATATTGACTGAAGTGGTTTGTGTGGTAACAAAGTAAATACTGAGAGAACACTGACAAAGCTGCATTGATGGTTACCAGTGAGGTTAAGGCTGGTGAGTTGCGAGGTCCCTGTGAGGGCCTTTATGTAAGGGAAGTGGTTGTAGCTCAGGTCCACTTGAGAGATAAAGGGAGACAGAGACAGAGCTGACTCAGACAGGTCATGCAGGGCCATGTGGTTCAAAGACAGATGTGTGAGTTTTGGCATTGACACGCTCTCCTCCACCAGATATGTCATGGGGTTAAAGCTCAGATCTAGATGAGTCAACTCCACTAATCTGAGACAAAAAGAGAGAACAGTGAGTATACCAGAGTATATCTAACATAATCAACAGTATTTAATATTGTTAGCCAATTTCTGTGGCAAAACAAAACAAAATTCAGTGGTTTACCTGGTCATGGTTTTGGTAGGAAAGAACTGGAGTTCATTATGGTCCAGGTTTAAATGCGTAAGTGCAAGAAGACCAGCAAAGGCTTCTGTCGCAAGATTATTTAGGGAGTTATAACTCAAATGCAACAACTGGATATTCAACATTCCCTGGAAGACACAGATATTTGGGAATTATTCAAGAAGAAAATGATTGAAAATGGTCTAAAAAAGGAAATAACACTAACCTTTCAAACCAACCATCCAAACCAGTATAAATTCAGATTGGACTGGTAAGATTTTTCAATTCTAGTGTACCTGGAATGCCATGTTGGGGAGATAGACCAGCTGGTTTTGAGTGAGGGAGAGCAGGTTTAAAGAGTTTAACGCAGCAAACGCCCCAGGGTGGATCTCTTCAATGCGGTTCCGGTCTAAGTACAACTGCTTCAATGATGCTAAACCATCAAATGATTCCTACAGGAGGGGAGAGAGAACAGAGATATAAAAAACGCCATTCATCATTCTAAAATCTCAAAGAAGGAAACCTAGCACAAACCTGGTAGAGGATGTCAATGTTGTTGTTAGTGAGGTCAAGCTGCACCAAACGAGAAAGTCCCCTGAACGCCCCCTCTCGTACAGACTTGATACTGCATCCCTGCAGGTTCAGGTGGGTCAGGTAGGGGGTGTGTTTGAAAGCACTTTTAGCCAGTTCTCTAAAATGATTCCTCTTCAGGTCCAATTTCACTGTGATCTGAGATAAAGACAATTACAAATGTTGATGTTCATAAGCTATTGATGAATTCCATCGTTCCTTTATTTGAATGCTCAGTGTGCATGTCTTATATGTCATGCATCTCTATGCAAAATTCTGCAAAAGCAAACTTCTAAGGGATCATTTAATGAATATAATATAATGGTTTTAAGACACAAGCATGATGGTTTTCATGTGGTTTCTTTAATGAATGAGGAAAGTCACACTGACCTCGTTTATAGTAGGTGGAACGTGTGAGAGGTTCTTCCCTACGCACGTCACAGTGAGCTTTGTGTTGTCACAGACGCAGACGGCTGGACACTTCACAGTCTGACCCGCAGGCACAGAGCTCATTAGAAACAGAAGCAGACATGCGACTGTCAGCATCATGGCAGTGACCTTCTCCAACTGAAGGGCTGCAATGGAAAATGATTATTATTTGCATTTGAACATAATGGAAAGAGCAAATACATGTTAAATGTTGCTGTTATTTTTTACATTTTCTAAATAGGTGCAGTAGGTCTTTTCTTTCACATGTAAAAAAAAAAAAATGTTGCCTGTCCATTTATTTATATGTAGTTTGCATGACATTTCCTCAAAGTAATACATTATGAAAAAAAAATACACTACTATTCAAAAGTTTGGGGTTAGTAATCAATGCTTTTGAAAAAAGTATGCTTGCCAAGGCTGCATTTATTTGATAACAATACAGATATTGTAAAATTTTATAATTTTGAAGGGAGTGGTTTTACAACCCCTCTTCTTGTATTACAAAATAAATGTCTCCAGTCTTCAGTCACAGGATCCTTCAGAAATCATTCTAATATTTGCTCAAGAAACATTTCTTATTATTATGTTTAACAGTTGTGATGCTTAATATTTTTATGGAAACTGTAATCCTTTTTTCAGGACACTTTGATGAATAGAAAGTTCAAAGGAACAGCATTTATTTTGAATATATATTTTTAAACAATTTAAAAAGTATTCATATCTTTTAAGAAAAAAAAAATACTGACCCCAAACATTTAAATAGTAGCCTGAACAACGCAGTAAACATACAAACAGTGTTACAGTCCTTTCAATTATTTTCCAGGTTTTCTTCTTATTTCAACCAAATAAATGTTTTAAACAACATAAATTCTTGCATTTTGACCTCTGATCCCATTCTGCCCTGTTCAAATTAACACAGTGGTACCACATTTCACAGTGGCTCCAACCTTTAGTGAATATGAATGGAGATGGAGAAAGACAAAGAACTGTTTTACTCATTTCCATTTTTTTTAATCTTATACATATGGCAATTTATACCGAATGCAAACCTCCTCAGAAAAAGATTTTCATTTCATTTATTTTTGTATTCTCTTTTCATGGTAATGCAACATGAAATGCCACAACAGCAATTTAACAAATCCAACAAACACAACAAAAGTACATTCTATGACAAGAAGAACAGGAGAAGCATGAAGAAAAAAAATCATATAAACCCCTAAAAAATTACAAATGAGATGGCCTCACCGACATGACAAAAAAATAGAAAATATCCCAGACCAGATATAATCAATTCTAACATTTTTTTCTCTTTGTTTATTTTTATTTTATTTATTATTATTACTAATTCTGCTTACACAACACTAAACAAACAAAAACAAAAATGATGCAATAACGACAAATCTAACAACAAAAATAACAATGAGACCATCATTGTTGTTATAATTTTATCACATTTATTTTTCACATTCATCTTAAATTAAGTATCTTCTGTTTATACTTATTTTAAAATTGTAGAATGTTTGAACAACATTTTAGATCATTTTAATTGGACTGATTGATTTGTAAATTATAATTTCAAAGATGTAAAGATAAATGAGGAAGAAAAAAAAGCTCACCTCTGATAAAACACCTGCTTAGTGATTTTTCCTAAATCCTTTCGAGTTACAATCCCAGATGGTAAAAGTTATGGGATGAAGCTGTTCAACTTCAAACTCAAGCCGTTCTGAACTTGGCAGTGATGAGGAAATAATTTCTTGTGTTAAATAACATTACAGGCTTTTCAACTTACAACTAAACACGACGCAAAACCTGCATCTATGCATAATGGCCCACTGTGATAGATTGATACATAGAAATACCGCGCGTTGGGTTCAGTCAGTGGGATGAGCGCGAGAGAGGAGAGAAGAGGAGGCGCGTCGGAGGAACGCAGACGTCAGTGTCAAAACGTAGGTTAGTAATGAATGATCATCTATTGAACGATTGACTAAATAACAGCATAGCCTACTTATTATGTCTTCATAATTATTTTAGTTGACCGCAAATTCAAATATAAAGCTACTCTAAAATACTTTTTTTACAGTAAAATTGTTGACCAATTAGTCTAATTGTACGGCATTAATATATTCTGCACCCATCACTTTTAAAAAAAGGGAAGTAAAAGTTCCATCATAATGGATTAGCCCTGTTACATAGTGTTGTTGCCCGTAAAATGGTGTAGGCTAGTTCTGTCATCTACCAGCAGGGTCCTTAAAAGTCAAGAAAAAAGAAAGAAAAAAAGAGTTTGTTTGTAGTAGGCTAGCGTCAATGGAGATAATTTCTACAATTAATAGGGGAACAAAATCTCTCTGGGTTTAGGTTTTGTTGGTTAGGCTTCACTTCCTCCTGGTTATTGTTGCAGTAATTTCTGTTAAACGAAAGAGTGTCATTTTAGCCTACATTATCGTGTATTGGAAACAAAGATGAAATATTTGTCTAAAAGGAAAAAATTGAAAGTTGTCATGGTTGCTCATTTGGAAGCCTTTGCTTTCGGAATTCGAACTAAGCAAGTTTAAAATATAATGTAAACCAGTTACACCACATTTCAGCACTCAGCAGACAGATGAGGAAGTGGTCGCGGGTGTGTGAAATTGAACTTGATTGATTTGTTCTTGGCCCAATGGTTGAGTTACATGAATGCTGCTAGCCAATCAGGTTTAAGGAGAACGGAACTCCCCGAACTTGCACGAAACTCCCCGAAAGGTAGACAACTTGCGGATATAAGTTGCGCACTAGGGGCGGCGGTGGAAAGCGTACATCACTATTGAATTTGTTTCATATCAGAAGTAAAACTACTTGTTTATTTTAAAGATCAGAGAATGAATCACTTTCACCTTTTCGCGTTTATAATTTGGCTGTTAATTGAGGACAGCCAAGCAATAATCAGGTAATGCATAATTTACTTTTTTTTTTTAAATCGATGTAAGCGCGTCTTATGTCCTTTCTATATTTGGGCTACATAACTACATATGTAGGCTAACTATTCATGAAAGAGTTTGCTACAAAAAACGTAGTCACATTGTGACTATGCGCATTTAAGTTTATCTGTAGGCTATTGCAATAAAATTGAATCTTCAATCAACAGATCCGACGCATTATATTTCTTTAGTCTGGCTGCAATAAACAGTCAGGACATTTTGTGTAAAAGATATTTATAGCATCAACTGGTTTCGACCAGGAAGTTGAACTCACATCACCGAGTATGGCTAAAAAGTTACTAAACAGTAACATGTGTGAACTGGGTATTATAGCAGGTTATAGACCTAACGTTACCTGGGTTAGGTATGTATAAGGGATAACGTTATGTATAACGTTACCTGGGTTAGGTATGTAAGTAGGATAACCTCAACTCTCGGTTTCAAAAAGATAACTTTCAGGGCACGCAAGTATAGCCAGACACTTGTCTGAACCTGAACATAACCTGCTCATTCGGTTCGTACGGGAACTTGTGCTTATGAAAGTGCAGAACGCGTGATTTTAGGAATTATTAGCCTGATTTATGTTCCATTGTGTAATTTTTGTTAAATGATTAGATAATTTTACAGTTGTAATCCAGGTTTACTAAACTGTATCTGCAAAATATACTTGGTTTATGAAAAGGCACATTTCAGCATAAACAAAATCTAAAAATAACCAGCAGGGAATGTCCTGGCTCTGGTAAGGTTTTCATTAGGTTGCAAAAAAAAAAAAAAAATACCGAGAGCGTACGACACCAGAGCAAAAACATATATGGCATTGCCTTTGTAATGATGGCACAAGCACTAGAAACATTCTCTTTGGAAAATCATATTGTGACTGTTTTATAGATGCAATAAACCACTTGAAGCAGGTGCACACTCAGGTTTATCACTGTTGTGTCTGTAGAATTCCTCTGCACAAGACACGCACTGTGCGCCGCATGTTGGCAGACAATGGGAAGACCATTGAGGAGATCAAATCCATGGCCAGAGAGAAAACCTCCAAAGTCAAATTTACACTCCCCACTAGAACAACAGCAACACCGACAACAACACTACCACCACCTGTAGAGAAACTCACCAACTTCATGGATGTAAGAAAACTTTGTATTCCATCCCTAGTTTTATGATTTTGCTTCTTGTGTAGAATATAATTAGTCTGGTTGTCCTTTGTCCCTCTTCAGTCCCAGTATTTTGGAGTGATCAGCATCGGTACCCCTCCTCAGGACTTCTCTGTGCTGTTTGACACTGGATCATCCAACCTCTGGGTTCCATCTATCCATTGCTCCTTCCTGGACATAGCATGCTGTGAGTGATGTTTTGAATGATAGTATTTGATTGTTGTTTTCTTTAGTAACTTTGTGCTTTTACTCTTGCTGTCTATAAGGGTTGCACCATCGCTACAACTCTAAGAAGTCAAGCACGTACGTTCAGAATGGTACAGAGTTCGCGATCCGGTACGGCAGAGGGAGTCTTTCTGGATTCATCAGTCAGGATACTGTCACTGTGAGTAAAGACTACAGTAACCTGTCATGAAAGCTGTAAAAGCGTCATAACTGACCCACTATACCAATAATACCATACAATAGTACATGTCTTTACAGAAATATAATAGCTTTGTGTTAGAAACAAAGCAATAACATTTTAGTTGCTGATGCTATTCTTATTTTAGTATTGGTTATATATTTATTAACTTGGCTTTATTTTTATATTTTCAGTTTTCATTTGAATGCTTTTGTCATTTATATTTTGATTTTTATTTAATTTTTTGATTTAGCAATTTTAGCACTTAAACCTCTTTTATTTTTCATTTAAGTTGATTTTTTTTTTCATCTAAAATTTACACCGTTGGTCAAAAGTTTAAAAATAAATAGTTTTTTTTATTATTTTTTTTATTATTATATTATATAATACTATATTATTATTTTTATTTATTTATTTATTTATTTTTTATTTTATTTTTTTATTATTATTTATTATTTTTTTAAAGAAGTCTCTTTGCTCACCGAGTCTACACCGAATGTATTTGATCAAAAATACAGTAAAACATTGTATTTTAATGAATGTTAAATTGAAAATAATGAATGTTTCTTCATCATCATATTAGAATGATTACAGAAGGATAATGTGACACTGAAGACTGGAGTAATGATGCTGAAAAATTCAACTTTTACATAACAAGAATAAATTACATTTTACAAAGATTTTGACCACCAGTGTAGAATTTGTTTTTATTTCAGCTTGATTCCAAATAACGAAATCAATTTTTAATAGTTAACGATAACAACACTAACATGACGGCCTCTCATTCGCTTCTGTCTGTAGTTGGCAGGGCTGAAGGTGCCAGGCCAGCAGTTTGCCGAGGCGGTTAAACAGCCTGGGATTGTGTTCGTGGTGGCGCGTTTTGATGGCGTCCTGGGCATGGCATACCCCGCCATTTCTGTAGATGGGATTACGCCTGTATTTGACACGGCCATGGCTGCCAAAATCCTACCCCGGAATATCTTCTCTTTTTATATCAACCGGTAAGGCTTGATTCTGCTTTTGGCTCCTGTTACTCCATTTCAAGTTTCATTTTATTTATTTTTTTAAAATTCTTTTAGCCAATCGGTGGACATTTATTATTGACATGGGAGAGTTTTGGAAGGAACTGGGAAATGACCTTGTTTCGAGGTTCCTCCATTTTCTTCTCCATTTCAGTTTTATAACGTTGAAGAATGTGAATACAAATGTAGACTGATAGTTTGACCTTAAGCATGAAAGAATTGTATTTATTCTTGAGTTAAACGGTAACGCATGACTCATTACTGCTTGCATAGCAGTGCCACCCCCTCCTTGCTTTCCAAAACGCACGTGCATGTTATGGCCAATTTATCACACAATAGTTGATTGTTCTGTTTGTATAAAAAGCCTATTTTTTTCCAACTGAATGATTTGTGACAGACGTGTGTATGTGCGTCAGGTTTTGCCTACATTTTGGGGACTAAATGTCTTTTATAAGGTGTGAATAACACTAAAAGATTAAATTTTATTAATAAATGTTGTGTGCAGGGACCCTGCAGGTGAGGTTGGAGGTGAGCTGATGCTGGGGGGTTTTGACAACCAGTATTTCGACGGGGATCTCCATTACGTCAATGTTACGCGAAAAGCCTACTGGCAGATAAAGATGGATGAGTATGTGATCACCATTACTGTTTCAAAAGCCAAGACTGTGGCTTTTCAACGATTCTGCTCAAGGATTAGCCCTTGTTTTAGACAGAGACTTGATTTATTATCAATAATCTTTTGGGGTTCAGTTTCTATGATTGCTGGAAACTGAGACAAAATCTATTTGTAATAATAATTTGTTGCATATATTGGTCGTTTTCCTACAGGGTTCAGGTAGGTGGCACTCTTACCCTGTGCAAAAGTGGATGCCAGGCCATTGTTGACACGGGAACATCATTGATCACAGGGCCGGTTCAAGAGGTGCGGGCCCTGCAGAAAGCTATCGGAGCCATACCACTGCTTATGGGAGAGGTGAGGAGAACTGAAATAACAAAATATATAAGAAAGGGCTTGAATCAGAGTTGAAATCTTAATTGCATTAATTGTTGTATGCATTGCAAAAAATTGTCCTGTTTTCCAATATAAATATCTAAAAATCTTTGAACTGAGATGCATATACTTGATGTAAGTGTAAAAAGAACTCTTGAAAATGTTAACAAAATAAAAGGGGTAGTTCACCTAAAATTAATTTACTTACCCTCAAGTTGTTCCAAACCTGTATACATTTCTCTTGTTTGCTGAACACAAAGGACGTTATTTTAAAGGAAGGTAGTAACCAGGACACTTTGGGGCACCATTGACTTTCATAGGAAAACAAATACCCAAAACTGTTTCTCACATTCTTCAAAATATCTTCCTTTGTTTTCAACAGAACAAAGAAATTTACTCGCCCTCAAGTTGTTCCAAATCTGTATAAATTATGACACAATTTTTGTGTGAACTATCCCTTTCAGTGCTTTTTTGTGCAGTTGAAGACTGGAAAAATGTTGTCTGGTCTGATGAGTCTCGATTTCTGTCGAGACATTCAGATGGTATAGTCAGAATTTGGCGTAAACAGAATGAGAACATGGATCCATCATGCCTTGTTACCACTGTGCAGGCTGGTGGTGGTGTAATGGTGTGGGGGATGTTTTCTTGGCACATTTTAGGCGCCTTAGTGCCAATTGGGCATCGTTTAAATGCCATGGCCTACCTCAGTTTCTGACCATGTCCATTCCTTTATATTTACCTTTATCCTCTGATGGCTACTTTCAGCAGGATAATGTACCATGTCACAAAGCTTGAATCATTTCAAATTTGGTTTCTTGAAATTTACTCGCCCTCAAGTTGTTCCAAATCTGTATAAATGATGACACAATATTTCTGTGAACTATCCCTTCAAATGTTTTTTTTTTTTGCGTTGAACAAGAATGTATATCTGCCAATGAGTTAGCGGTTAGCCAAACTTGCCTTTTTAATTAAGTTGTTTTTTCACAGTCCATTGGCAGATATTTAGTCTTGTTTTAATCATAAATTTCATTTTGATCAATTTTACAGAAAACAAGACTATTTTGTATCTCTAGTAAGTGCATCTTGATTTAAGAATCTTAAGACTTTTGTTAAAGAAAAAATCGTTTAATCAAAATACACTAGCGGTTGGAAGCAGAACAATTCAATTGAACAATTGATCAGAACAATTGCTTTTTTTGTAAAATAAATTCAAACGTAATTGATATCTGTTGTATTTTTAAACTGTGCAACGTGTTGTCATTACAACCGTTTTTCTCCCCAGACATTTACATTTAGAGAACATATTGACGTATTAGTTCCCTTTAATTTACTCCTTAGATTTTCTCTACTTGCTCTTAAAAAGGTCTTAGTCTTAGATGTACCTTCATAAATCTTTTTTTAGACATTTACATTGTAATATTTTTAACTATTTATTTTAGCGTAACGTGAGGAAGTCGACGTCATAATGTAATTATTTCCACGTGTTTCCTTTGTAGTACTGGATTGACTGTAAGAAAATTCCATCACTTCCTGTTGTTTCCTTCAGCCTGGGAGGGAAGATGCTCAACTTAACTGGAGAGGACTATGTTCTGAAGGTACAGAAACTGCTGGGGTTTTCCTTTTAGTGTACAGAGGTTGGAAAGGCACATTGTAGGGTAACTCTGTACCATGTTCAAATCTAGAACCTCATAATCTCATAACACACACATTTAAGTATTTTGAGAGCATAGAGAGACTGACTCGATTACATCATTTGCAGTACTTCATTAAAGTGGGCAGAGATAAGAGATAAAAGAGATATTTTGCAGCGTGTTGCTTTTTTTGACTGTGTAATTATCTGTATAGCATCGTGTTGTGCAGTTTTTCACTACTGGAATTTTGCTGTTAAAAATAAAACATATTTATTTAAAAATAAACTGGAATAAAGTGGGTTGATATCTTCAGCAGAAGCTAATGCCATTGATTAACAACCTCGTAGCTCACAGGAAGACTATCTTTTCGTTCAAATGGTTATTCTTCAAAATCAATCTGAAAATGGATTTGTTTTTGTTTTGAGTGTTTACGTCCAGAACCCAACTGTTTTGAATTCAATTTACCTTATTTCTATTTCTTCTCAGGTGACTCATATGGGTGCGAGTGTTTGTCTGTCTGGCTTTATGGCTATGGATATCCCACCTCCTGCCGGGCCGCTGTGGATTCTGGGAGACGTGTTCATCGGCCGCTACTACACTGTGTTTGACAGGGAAGCGGACCGCGTTGGCTTTGCTCCTGCCAAGTGAACAGAGAGTGAATGACATTATGCTACTGTACTGGATCTAATGGACCATTAGCTATACAGAAACCACTTTTGTTCGAAGTTGGTAAGTTAAAATATGCAACATTGACATAAGCAAATCAACAAATGCCTGAAGTGACAGGACACATTTTCAAGATTAAAACTTGTTTAGCTAGGGTTTCTAGGTTGTACTTGCCCTCGAACGCTGTCTTGTGTTTTTATTTTGCACTAAGTTTCAATATATTGAGTTAAACTATGCATTTTTATTTTATACGTTAGCTGTTAATGGTACATTTAATGAAGACTGATTACATGGCTGGTTGATTTCTAGTTTTGTAACTTTTGTATTTGAGTTTTCTTTTGTCAGTTGACTTAAGTATGTGTGTGTATCATTTTGATAATGTTAACAACACTGGTGTATTTTACTCAGTTTACCAAGCTGAAGTAAACTTTCTGTTAAAGCTGACCAAGACTGCTTGGTTTCTTAATGACTGTCTAATCATTGAACTAGAAATTGTAGCAAAAGTTCTTCCAAACCTGGAGCTAAATAAAGTTTTGTTTGTAGTCACGTGTTTGGTTTGGGTTCAGCTCAAGTATTGTATTTCAATGCTTGTCAACAGTTGTATTGAAAACTTTTAGAAATTTAATGTCTCGTGAGTCGTGAATACACAGGGAAATGTCATAAAGAGGCCATTCCCAAAAAAGAGTTGTCTGAAAATGAACTAAACTGCTAGACTGATGGGGGTTTTAGTCTTTAGTGATTTGTTGAATCCAATGTGGGGAAAATCAGTACAAGCAAAGGTGTTTTCCAGATCTTCACTTCTAGAAGTTCCTCAAATAGCTTTATATACTGTGTAGTCCAATTTGTTAGCAGGAATTTCTGATTTCACTGACTACACCTCAAACCCTACAGAAAAAGACATGGATTCTGCGTACAGCGATTATTAAACCCTCAAACTGCTGTATGGTATCGGTCATTCTTAGTTTTTCCTCAGATGTTGCAAAATGTCCATCACATGATTTATATGACAACATTTGACAGTCAGATGTGCCACCATTTCAACATGAACAGAACTCCAACAAATGTTGATTCTAATATTTACCTTTGGCTGAACTTCTGTCATACCACTGAAGTTAATTTAATTTCCCTTCAAAAGATCTAATTTCGAAGTCATATAAACTGTATGTGAAGAATGCAAACAGTACTGTTAAAGGATTAGCTAACGTTAGTTCACTTTTGAAAAAAACTTTTGCTGATAATTTACTACTCACCCCCATGTCATCCAAGATGTCCATGATTGATTGATTGATTGATTTTATTTGACCACTTAAATATAAAAATATGAAAACCAGTAAGAAACTGTTTCATACATTAAAATTAAATACAAAAGTAGTCAGGGATAACACAATAAAGCCCGAAGACTTATTTCCATTGTGGTCCCTCCATGTCATTCTTTCTTCTTCAGTCGAAAAGAAATTAAGGTTTTTGATGAAAACAATCCAGCATTTTTCTTCATATATTGCACTTCAGTGGGAACCAAACGATTCAAGGTCCAAACGACACTTTCAATACAAGCTACAAACTGTTCAAATGGCTTTCAGCGATTCCAGCCGATGAATAATGGTCTTATCAAGCGAAACGATCGCTTTTTAATAAATTAATAACAAAGTTTAAGTTTTATAAGCTGAAATGGTCGTCGTGCTCTGTTCTGTGACGCACGTGTGTGACTCTCCTGTTCGAACTCGTTCATCAAAATGAACAAATCTTTTTCCGAGTCATTTGGTTCATTCAACCATAACCAGAGCTAAAATACGCTAATAACATTTTAACTAATGCTGCGTTCCATGCAGGTTTTTGAGCACGTGAATCACGACTTCAAACCACGACTTACGACTTTGTAGCATTCCAGGTCATTCACGCCAAACTACCTAGATGTAAACAAACCAGCATGGTGGAACTTACGGGGCTCACGCGCATTTGTAATAATTTCTAACACCAAAGCAAAGGTGCTTACTCCTTGTTTATTTGTGGGAAACTGAGGAGGAAAAGTAGCGCATGAGGCAAGATAAGCTGTTATACCTTTTATTTTACTTTATTTGTATATTTGGAAATGTGCCTGCAGAAACACTGCATCGTAGGGGCTGTCATTGTAGTTTTCTATAGGTTCGCAGGCTATGTGACGTCAGAACTCGTAACTAGGAGTACATCGATCTAGTACGAGTTCACGGGTGGTCAGTCACGGGTTTGACGGCCGTTCCAGTGCACTTTCACGGGAATAAGGTTGGAAAAACACGAGTTACAGGTTGCCTGGAACGCGGCATAAACTACTTCCTAACATGAGATCAGAACACTCTTGTCCCATACACCGCACGACCCAGAGTGTTATCAAAAGGTGGACTGGTTTAAGAAATCAACGGGACGTAATCGGAAGTTTGAAAAGTAGACAGGCAAGCCCCTATTGCTTTACACATTTCTCTCCATGGCGGTGAGAGACACATTTTTACAGCAGTAAATGAACTAAGAACATCTGATCTAACTTGAACACATATCTTTAACATCACAAAAACTTTAAGTTCTTACTGCAATAACACATAAATCAACGCTCAATAAAAAATTACACACAATGCACCTAGCTGCAAGCGCTGACTCATACACTAGACCTCACCTTGGCTACGGCAGTTCATTGGAAACGAATGCGTCAATAAGAGCCGCCATCTTGAAACAGGGGTAGACACAGGTCTAACGGAAATAAAATCACCATAAATCATCATGAATGCGATTTTTCTTGTTTTTTTTGGTTTGTTCCAATGGTCAGACATGTATTTATCATAATATCATTGATTCCAGAAAGAAAAAAAATGTTTTTTTTTTTAAAAAAACATTCTTCCTAGTTCAGATTTCATCCGTGAACATCATAGACTGCACAAAAGTCCGCCACCATCAATGAATTCGAAGTAAAGCCAGAGATAGCAGCGTTACTAGTTACTTCAATAGGTTACTTCCTATGACAAGACCCCTGTTCCAAGATGGCGGCGGTTTTGACGCATGCTTAGAACCCCAAGCTGAAGTCTAGCGTATATGTCTGTCATTCAACGAACAGATTGACTCGGAAAAAGATTTGTTCATTTTGATGAACGAGTTCAAACAGCAGTACACAGCATGGCGAGCATTTGAGTTTATAAAACTTAATAAACTTTGTTAAATACTTATTAAATGAGCGATCGTTTCACTTGATAAGACCCTTATTCATCGTCTGGTATCGTTTAAAGCCCTTTGAACAGTTTACACTGAAACTGTAACTGTCTTTTGAAACTTGAAACGTTTGGTTACCAGTAAAGTGCATTATATGGAGAAAAATGCTGGAATGTTTTCATCAAAAACATTCATTTCTTTTCGACTCAAGAAAGAATGACAGACTTCTTGGATGACATGGGAGTAATTAAATAATCAGCAAAAGTTTTTTGAAAAGTGAACTACTCCTTTGCATTGGGGTCAGTACCGTCAGTAGACTTTTAAATGTTTTTGAAATAACTCTTTTGCTCATTTTTAAATAAAACATGCAGTTAAAACAGTATTATTGTAAAATATAATTTTACATAACATTTTCAATATTACAATATTTTAAAATATAATTTATTCCTGTGATGTCAAAGCTGAATTTCAGCATCATTATTCCAGTCTTCAGTGTCACATGATCCTTCAGAAATCATTCTTATGACGATTTGCTGCTCAAGGTGTTCTGCTTAATATTTGTAGAAATTTTGATGCATTTTCCCCCAAAATAACTGCATTTATTTGAAGTAAAAATCTTTTGTAATATTATAAATGTCTTAACCGTTACTTTTGAACAATTTAATGCAAACTTACTAATATATTTCCAAAAAACATCATACTTTTGCACAGTGTTATATGTCAGCTATTAGAGTCATAACTGTAGCTACTGAGTCACAAATAATCCACAATAACACTGTAATACAGTTTCACTCCATTTTATTTAATTTTCTTGCCATCCTTTGCTCTCTATTGCAGTACAGAGACCAGAGGCACAACTCTTACAGAACAAATGATACAAAGTGCTGTTTGGTAAAAAATAATAATCACCAGGAAATGAAGAAACAAGTACAAACGCATCACATGCAAAGTACTAGGCCAAGCTGAACTCCACAAGCAGATCTACTTTGGGTTCGGTGCTGCTTTCATATCATTTGCTAGGTAAGTGTCTACATCACACAGGTTGACACAGGTGTTCCGGTGTTTATGCAAGCAAAATAAATGCTTCAATACACATGATCTTTTGAGTTTTGGCATTTCATAGCAGAGACATAGCCTATTTTATATTTTGTTCTATCAGACGACTCTCCAAGCACAAAGTATGATCATAAGATATTACATAAATAGTTTTGGTTACATCTGTACAATCAATACAAAAATACGAAAATGTCTCTATGAAGTCTGTTTTATTATGATCTTGTATATCTTTTGCACACAATGTCCTTCGGTTCATTCAAACATTCCTTTTAACCCATACATCCTCATACAATATAGACAAGAGGGGTAACATCCTTCAATTTCTGTTTTCCTAAACCTTTTAATTGATTCTACTGAGGTCTGTATGGGCAGCTTCAATACAATAAAAATCACATCTACTCTTTGTTTAGCCATTCTAAAGGATTTTAAATATATCTTTTGATTCACTTCTAGTTTCAGCAGTGTGTAATAACCCGTTTCAATCATTTCTATAGCATCAGATTTATATAAGCGACCCTTGAAAGAGTGTGAAGAAAAGCAATGTATGCTACATCACCAACAAATAAAACTCCGTACATAACATTTCTCCAGTAGCACTGCTTGTCGTACAGGTAATCTACATATTTTATTGGCACAAACTAACAAGAAAAATAATGTTTTGCAATTAATTTTGAATAATGGACAGAAATCATCTTTTGTTGTGTTTATGAACAAATCAAGGAAATACTGAACCATGTTCCACATAAAAACAAAACAAAACTGGGGAATCTAAAAAAATGTATGTATCAACTGTAACATGCCAAATTACGTCCATGAAATCTCAATGCATTTTGTGGATTAACGGATTAACACATATGAGATGACTGTGCCTGAATTTATAAGAATATCACATATAGACGATATAATCTCCACGCCAATTCACTGTGAATCAGGAAAGACAAAAACATCTAAATGATTTGTGATAGGCCATATATAAAATATGACTGACAGATGAGTTTGTTGCCCCTGAAAATAAATGATGGTATAATTAAAAAACAATTGAGGTTACCAACTACTCAGAACACAAATGAAAACATTGCCATTATTTTGGTTTGTGTATCAACTCCACAACCAAACAGTGGTAGTGTGTGCGCAGGAGTTGTTAAACAGTTCTCAAAAGGCTTTCTGGGTCGGACAACGCGCAGTAGAGCGTGTATCCCAGTTCGTCTATTTCCTGTGGCGTAAGCTCACAGAACAGATTGACTTTGAGATTTAGGACGCAGGGTAGCCTCCCAGCCTCTAGGTGTCCCACTAGTGCACGAAGCAGCTGCATGAAACGGTCGGCGAGCGCTTCTTGAGTCCAATCGCCCTCCTGTTCGCTCAGGAGAAGGATTGCGTTAGTGAGCTGGCTTGCGTTTAATCGTGCTAGCGGTGGATTCAGTTTACACACGGCTTTAACAACTTTAAGACATGCGCAACGGCACCCGCCATCTTCCTGATCAAGGGCACGTAACTTTGTTGTTTCCGCCACGCGAAAACTTTGCCTCCACAGGTTCTCGTGCCGTTCAGCGGCCAAACGATGTGGTTTGGCGATCAGTGAGACGCCGTCCTCCATAACAAGCAACGGGAGGAAGTCCACGTAAAGGCGACGGTCCGTTTCGTATTGCACTTCTAGCGTAAGCGTTTCCGATGGGACCACGGGTCGAATGACGTAATCTAAAACGCTACCGATGGCGGGCCAGTTGATGGATCCAGCGACGAGCTTCTCGAAAACTTCGAGGACGCTCTTTGGGGAAAGGTAACCACCCACAATACAACGGTCCCAGTAACTGCTTCCACGCGGGAAGTACTCAAGGTTTTCCCGACGAACCAGCCAGAAGCCAGGAACGTTCATGATGGTGTCCTCACCAGGAATGGATGACCATAGATTCTTTTCAAGGATCATGGGTACCATCAGCTGGGCGTGATCAGCAGTCACCACCTATTAAATATTAAACGAAAATATTTGTAATTTTTTTTTTTTTTTTTTACGAAAATAACATTTTCGTAAAAAAAAAAAAAAAATGATATTAATAAATGTTTCCTGAGCATCTTGAGCAATCATTATCTTCAAATAATTTCTGAAGGATCATGTGACACCGAAGACGTAATAGTAAGTAATAAGTAATAGTAAGTAATAAGTAATAGTAAGTAATAACACTAAAACTTCAGCTTTGCATCACAGGAATAAAATACATTTTTAAGTATATTCAAATTTTTAGTATATTCATTTTTGTTTTAATAAAAGCAGCCTTGAAGGGGCTATAAGAGTCTTCTTTCAAAACATTAAAAAAGCCTTACCAACCCCAAACTTTTGAATGGTAGAGTATACTGAAGGCCATGTTTTCCCTATATTCCTGCTTATCATTATGGGACAGAATTATAGGGTCCTTTGCACCAGGTAGTTATAGGAACTAGCCACTAGGGCGGTTCCTCGAGATCTAAATGTAGGACCATTTTCCTGGTTGCACCAGTAGGAACTCTGAAGTGACATAAGCCGCGCTTGTTGTAGTGATTTTTATTTTGACTCCGCTCAGAAAACCAGATTCCGAGCACACAAAGCTCGCATTCTCCGTCTTAATTAGTTTACAATCTGTTTAACAGTCATATTAGTGTTTGCCATGTGGTTGTGATGCTCAATGTCGCTAGCTGAGTAGAAATACATAATCATATTTCGCTTGGTCCCCCCAAAGTTGCGTTGGATTTTCTCCTTAGTGTAAAGGTTGAAAGGTCTATGTAGTTTTCGTAGAGTTAGTTTTTGGAGTAAATATGGGTTTTTCACGTACATTCGGCCAATCAGCATACACTTACGTCACTGGTAGTTTCTATTTTAACCCTATTCTGATGTAAGATCTAATTTAATTCCCCCAAAAGGCATTCCAAGAATAAACTAAAATTGTTCCCAGTTCCTGCAGTGTGAACTTGCCCAAAAGGGGGTACTTCTGCCATTAGTTTTAGGAACTATGAAAAGGTTCCTCTGGTGCGAAAGTCGCTTATAACACTCTCTGAATGGTTGCCCCTTGTTCTCACCTGGAGGTCGTCATACAGACTGCCGCTTAGGTACATTTCTCGTAGGGGCATATCAGGTAGTTTGGCGTGGAGGAAGAATCGAAGCTCCGCACAGATATCCAACGCGGCACGACGAGCTACGGCCTGCTCTTCTGAGGGGATCGCTACTCGCTCATTAAAGAAGGCCCAGAGGTGTTCCTGCAGTGAGAGACGGATCCGTGCCCTCTGGAGTTCAGCCTTACCAGAGCCGCCACCACCGCGGCCCATAACACGGTGTAAAGAATCTAAAAAAGCAGAAGAAAACGCGATGCCACTGATCATATTTAAACATTCAAAGGTCAACACGTGGTAGAGTAATTCTACTTTATCACAACACACAGCCTAAAACAACACAATCTTTAGTTTTCCAGACAACGATTCATACTGGGTTTGGACTACGAGGGAGGAGAGATGCCACAGGACGGTGAACTAGTCATTCAACAACGAGAGCTAGGAAGAGATTCTGAATATTCTGAAGATTGGAGGTAGATTCTGAATATTTCCAATGCTTACTTGACATTGATAATTCCTTCAGACAACTCAACTACACGAAATGATTAAATCACAACCCTAATGCCCAAAAACAAATAAAGGGGCTACAGAATCCTACAGTGTGTTGGTTAAGGAAGGGTTTAAATACCCACTGAGCAAGTAGAGAAGACACTCCGTTATGTACAAGCCTAGTAAACAATAAGCATACAGTTTAGGATAGGACAAACAAAGGATAAAACATGTCCATGGTGGCCCAGGCTTAGTAAATAAACAAATTAAATTAATTCAAATTGATAATGAAAATCAAAAAATAAATATGACCTTTCCTCAAATCTATGAAAATAGATATCAAAAATGGAATTGAAAAGCACATGTTGTCTCATGGCCTAAGCATTCAAAAGCACAGAATGGTGTGTCTGCAAGGCACCAGAGATACATTACCTGGCTTGAAGGAGCTGGAGGAGGTAGGGAGCGTCTGTAGAGAGCGGCTGACGTTCTGTTTCATGTCACGGTTCAGTGTCCGTTGCGACGACCCCATCCAGCTCGGCTCCTCCCAGCTTCTCCGTCCTGACGGGTCGGCTTTAGTGGGACTGGATGGGGCACTGAGAGCTCGATCATACATCTGACACAAACCAAATTCAATTATAAACCAAATGGCCCCTTATGGCCATTTTTGGCAACCTTTGAACTTTGCACAATTCATATGGTTAAACATTTGGTACACATTGAATTATGTTGTTTAAAACAGCATGCCACTCACATAACGGTTTGTTTAGTTTTGGCTCGCAGCTATTGGTTCCAATTACACAACATTATATACAATTTTATAAAGTTACCCCACAAGGGAATCAAACCCACAATCTCTGGGTCAGGTGTCTGTTGCTTATCTCATTGCGCCACTGGGAATATGTGTTTTCACACAGATGCCAAAGTTCTATAGTTCAAGTGATAATCGACTCGAGAATCGTGATTTATCAAAGTTTGGCCTAAATACAGCCTCTGAATCAGTTTTGGGTCGACCACGTTAAGTTTGTGACATTTCAACTTTTGAACAAAGACTAATTTTAAAAAAATCTGTTCAGTGATTTCTGTGCAGCTCAGGCCAAAGATCATCCATTAGTCCTGGAGACCCCAAAATTGGTCAAATTACTATTCATTAGCATCACTACAAGTAAGTATGCCATTTTTTAAAATCATTTTCAGGGTTCATAAGGCTGCCATTGACTCCCATTGAGGATCCCTGTATTAATTTCTTTAGAAAAAAAAAAAAAACACTCAAAAATCTTACTGCCCCAAAACTTTTGAATGGCAGTGTAGATTTTTGGCGATGATTTTTCTTTCTCTGAACTTAAGATCTAAACAGGACATTTTTACAGCTGTATTTCTAAGAAACCTTTAGCTTTAACTGTAAAATAATCTACAGAACTTGCACAGCTCACGCACAGGATATTAAACAAAGCTGACTGAATCCTTCAATAACAAACTCTTTGCAAAGCTGAATTACATTGTGAGAGATTCATAAAACAATAAGACACTGAAATGTGATGCTCAACGTGTTTAAGATCAAATGAAATGACCAAGGACAGGGTTAATAAACATTATCTGCTCTTCCCTGTTTTTGCTGCTTGCTTAGTTTTAAATAAAAGCTCTTTCAGAAAGACTGGAAGATAAAGTACAGTTTTATAAAGTACAATTACATGAGGGGAAGATTACAGGGAATGTGATTCCTTAGGACAGAAGTGCATCACATCATGTTCCTCTACTCACTCTTTTGACCGCCAGAGTGGCGATCCCGAGCATGGCTGCTCCCCCGACTCCCAGCACCAGCTTTGCATTAGAGAGCACAAAGTCGATCGCTGTGCCAAGCCCATTGTCGTCTTTCTTCCCCTTCCGATCCCCGTTCACTCCTGCCATCGATCTTTTCCCTCCCTGAGATGGAGCAAGAGAACAGGAAAAGAAGAGACAAGAAATTGATTTTTTCATCAACTAAAAGTTGCTGAGCTTATATGCAGTTTACCTAGTGATGACATGATATGAATCACAATGTCACATGGCGTCATGTCAACAAATAGCTAGTGTTGTTATTGGTAAAAGTTTAGACAGAGAAACAGGTATGGCAGGGCACAACAATAAGGAAAGCCTGATGGCCTGGGGTCAGTGTGAAAGACAATACGGGTGGATTCGTAAATGTGAAATGTAAAATATATTAAAAATGGTAACAGCTGCTATAAAACTGGATGTGCATCAATATACAGTTTATCAGTGCATGAGGTCTTAAAGAGACAGCTGGCAAATATTCCTGTGTCCTCAATGTTCATCAAAAAACAAAAAGACAAAGAAAATCACTTAACGCTCTTGACAATCATTTTTGTAGCTTTAATTAGGATTGATATTTAATTTATACACTGAAGACTATACAGTGTTATTTTACATTTAATTTCTGTAGTATTTCTTACATAATGTTGAAAATCTTGAAGCACTGTTAATGGTATTTGTTTAAACAAATGTTTAGATGTGTTAAAAACAATGAAAGCAATAACTATTTTTATTCACTGGCATTTTAGTCTTTTTATACTCTTATAGTTTGTTAAACTGTCCCTATTATGCTATTGTAAAGGCTTTGGCGTCTCCTATAACAGGTTTACATGTATCAAAAACAAAACAAAAAAAAACGTAAGTTACTTACACAACATAAAACGCAAAACTACGTATTTTGAACTCCTGGTAGAAAATATATACCTCAACAATTATTCATACGTACAGGTTGTGATTTTGTGCGTTTAAATATTTCTATTTATGTTCATTCATATTTAATTGAGCTCTTATTTATTTTCCAGTGAGAAATTTTAGTGCATCAGTTTAATTTGATTTAAGTGCCAGCTGCCAAGGCAATATTCATATTTTGTTTAAGCTTTATTTCAATCAACAAAAATGTTTTTTTAACGCTTTTAGTAAATGATAACAACCGTGGTTTAGACATCCCGGACTGTAAGCTGCCTGCAATGTTTCAAATGCAGAAATGCTCATCTTACCAGCTAGCAGTCAGACTGTCTGGTGCTGATGGGTCACTTCTACACCAAGCCGCCCAGCCTGCTGTTGAGGAAGAACTGTCCTCTCTTCAGCGCGTCCTCCCTCTCTGCTGGGGCGCTGAGGGTCTGACAGCGGCGGAACTCTCGGGTCACTGCGCGCCGGTAGTAGTCGCGGTCGGTGTACTGTAGGTGTTGACCTGCACGGAGCAGCGCTCGGTACAGCTGCAGGACAGCACTGCGGGACCAGCCGCCCATCAGGGAGGGTTCAGAGCGGGCAGAGACCGACGTCTCACACGCACCTGGAAGATGGACACTTTAAAGTCAGTGTTAAATGGAAGTTGCATTAGTCTTTACTTCCCTGCTGTGACGTTTATACAAGCTTCTCGAACAGGAAAACCTGTAGGGCGGGACTTGATTGGATGGTTGAACATTTGGTGCCTTCAAATAGTCTTGGGAAGCCCGTATTTACCACGGCAGGTTCGTTCAAGTCACTTTCATCTGAGCAAGATGGCGATGTACTTCCTCTTAATTTTCATTACACAAAAATACAGCAAGGTTTTTAAACTCTAGTTCTAGAAAATGTAGAAAACAAATTTGCATTCGGTGTGCTTTGATTTTTTGTGTTTTTGCTTAACTTTATCTTTACAAATTACATTGTTATGTTATAATGCCATCGTGTTCTGTTAAGTTAGTTAAGTAACTAGTTTACTTCGCTGTCAATAGGGGCTTTCAAGAAAACCCAAAGCTTCCCACTTGTATTTACGACATTGTGTTAATGTGCGTTCAACTCGTAAATACGCTCTTTACCATATTACTTGAACGCACCATTTGCTATTGATGTCATTACAGTTTTCCCCTTACACCAGTAAACACATCATCAGAGAATTAAAAGATGTTGCTGCAAGAAGAAGGAAAGTGATTTTGATTAAAAATTAAGGGCACATGAATTTAATAAAATAATGATATGCACAGATTTATAAGTAAGTTATAAATATAATATTCCATCAAAAAAAATCAATTAAATTTCATGGTGACTTTAAAACCACCCTTTGAATGGATGACAACAGGACATTGAACACATCAAAGTACTGTGGTAACTGCGGTCATAATGCAAATATATCTTCAATAAACAGCTGACACAACCAAACCGCATTCAAAATCACAACGATTCAGCGCTTTTCTTTCTTTCATTCATTCAAAACAAATAAAAGCAGAGTAACAGACCAATACTGTCACGTGCGTTTTCTGTTAGTTATATGACCCTGTATGTATTGAACTGTACAATGTCTGTGTGCACTAGTTGTCATAATTAATGTTGGGGATTTTTTAAAAT
The DNA here is from genome assembly GCA_038021265.1 of Cyprinella venusta. Lineage (NCBI taxonomy): Eukaryota > Metazoa > Chordata > Actinopteri > Cypriniformes > Leuciscidae > Cyprinella > Cyprinella venusta. The sequence goes on from CM075863.1 coordinate 42,510,277, forward strand.
ACAAGCTTGATTTTTAAATACTTTGATTAATAACGTTATCCGAGTTAGCTGACTAAACCATCGCCTTTATAACTACTACAATTTTGTCCAGTGCAATAAAGCCTGTTCCACACATATTTAGGTTTATTAGGAAAAATATATATAAATATAACCTTTTAAATAGTATTAACACGCTCTATGGCAAGCAGTTCTGGAGAATGTGTATGAAAATGAGACGTTTGCAAGCACAGCACCAGTTATTTTGCATGCTACCGTTAGCTAGCCTTATCTCCAGTGACCTTCTTTAACTGTGAAAATATGTCAATAAGCTCAACCTCCGAGTTCTCAAATGTTTAAGAAACTCATATTCGGAGCCAATGGAAATTTTTACTCACGTTTGAAATAGACAGAAATGAATGTTTAGCTTGGCAAGGGTGGGGGAGATCAGACAGCCTTCGATAAAGGGTCGACCAATGCCGCTCCGGAAGAAGAATATAATTGACTACTTCCGGGGTTATTGGAACAAGTTTGTAAATGGGCCGTGGCTCAAAAAAACAGCCACAAGTGTGCTGCTGACGGTTTAGTTAGTATTACCAGTATATTTCTGGCGTTTTTCCAATGCATCAGGGTTTATAAAATGATACTTCTTTGAAATACCTTTAAAATGTCTTTAATGGATTTTATTGGACCCCTTTCCAGACTTTATGAACCTCTACTATGAAATAGTAATTATACATATTATATAATGTGAAATGTATAATGTGTGAAACTACACACATACACCCACACACACAGAGGTGTAACAATAGCTATATCATGTCACGATATGCATCTCTTGGATAGTTCACCTTCACCCAAAATAAAAATTACTGTGTGAGAATAAATTCTAATTGTTTTGATATCAGTACTACATTATTGTACTATATTTAATGATGAATATAATATATAATAATGCAAGGGGGAATATGTGTGATTCCTGATAATGCCAAATGTCTTATGTTAACAAGTAAAAAGTGGCCAGACATTATTTTTTGATAGTGATTAGATTTTTAATAATCTAGTTAGTGCATGCATATTGTAAAAAATCTGTATTTTCAGCTTTAGAATCATGAATTTAAATTTAAATGTATTCTCAGGTTACCATTGTCCTGTGTATATATATAGTATATATATATATATATATATATATATATATATATATATATATATATATATATATATATATATATATATATATATATATATATATATATATATATATATATATATATACACACAGGACAATGGTAACCTGAGAATACATTTAAATTTAAATTCATGATTCTAAAGCTGAAAATACAGATTTTTTGATGATTCAAAAAATGATTCTAATACTATATATATATATATATATATATATATATATATATATATATATAAACAGGCTATAATTGTGTCAACACATGAAACTAGCCTTACTAAAACAAATTAATAAGAATATTTATAAATAATCTGATATGCCTGTATATTTACTGATGGACACTGTAAAAAAAAATAATAATAAAAAAAAAAATAGTGAAAGTGTTTTTTAAAGAGTCATAACAATTCACAGGGCCAAAAGTCAAACACCCAGGAACCCAATCAAGAAACTCTAACAAAGGAAGTAAGGATACATCATAGTCCACTTTTTCAAGGTCTGTCTGATCAGGATGTGATCAACCTGAATGTCACAGTTAAACATTGTTCATAATCTGAATATCTGATAATAAAGAGAATCTACAATTTCACTAAAAATAATTTGCCCTTTCTCACGTGAGACAAGATAACTCACTCAATACATTCTTTGTTCAGCTTACGGGAAACAAAAATCATCACCACACAGCACATCACATGATATTTTTTAGGTGTCCATGTCTAAGGAACTCCTCGTCCTTCTTCTACCATCTGATGTCTTTAAATGAGATAATGAAACTTCAATGTCCTTTACTGACAACCGTGATTACAGAGATCACAAGTTATCCAAATGTCTAGATTACTGTCATATCCTAAAACTTATGGATACGATTATAAAGCAATACTATGCTAATTCAACTTCAAGTCTAATCACATTTTGCAGGTTATTCTGAGGATGGATGTGAATGCAGAAAGAACATTAGACTTCAGATTAATAATCTCACAGAGTGAAAGACTATCATTGAACACAGTTCCATTTTATTTGTTTCATTTCCTCTATTTATAAAGCACTTTTAAACGACTTTGTAGCTCAAAGTGCTCAACAATCATAAAAAGCATAACAAACAACATAACACCACACAACAAATCAATACCCCTGTACAATAGCTTTATAAATATGTTTTTCAGAGCATACCAATAAGGATCAAATGCAGCTTCCACACAGAAAATCTAGAAAGGTTAATTTATGTAGACTTTTAATATTTAGACTAAAATAAGTGGCTTCTGCAAGAGTTTAGAATAAAAATGTAGTATCAAAAATGTTCATTTGTAGAAACAATAAGTAAGGTTGATACTCTAAAAGAAAAGGAATGTCAGTGTGACAGTCTTACTGTTATACTGCACGTCTATTGGGAGATAGGAAATTAAATTCCTTAATTGGAATCACTAGGTTCAGATTACAGTCCTCTTCTTGTTTGTTCACTGCAACAAAAGGTTGTTGCACTCTAGATCTCATCGCATTGACTAGACGACATATACTTTGGAAGTCTTTACTGCTCTGAGGTGAGTTGAATGCTTATATATTCCTTTATTTTGTTTTTAGCTTAATGATTCTTCTCTGACATTAAAATACACAAGTTTGTTTAAAAACTTTAAATAACTTTGCATTTAAAATCAGAAAAAGGCATTAAAATCAAGTAGTCAAGTTTTCACTGAATTAATGTTAAACCAAACTTTAAACCACTAGCCATGTGCATTAGTTTGTTAGTGTAGCACTACCAAAGTAATGTGCTATATATATATATATATATATATATATATATATATATATGCTTTAAATCAATACATAATGGCAGTTGGCAATGGAAGCTCAATCTGGAAGCTAATTTATTTGCCCTCACAATTGTGTAATTATGGCATTGTGAGATTGTGTTTTACTTTCCTGTTTTTTCCCCCCAGAAAATATAGACATCAATGTACTTGCAATATACAGCTAAGTTATGCAAATATAGCCTATCAAAAACATTTTGATACATTCTGGGAGGAAAAATCATACATGCACAGTATAAGAATGTCAAATCAGTATGTAAAAATTTCTTGCAAAAAATAAATAAATACATAATCCCAAACCAAAAGAGATGGTTTACGTTAGTCTCACAGCCTGGCCTGGTTTATGGTGGTTTAAACTGTTTTAAGAAGGACAATCCCATGTTTTACAGGCAATTCATTTTGTAAGAATATTGTATAATACTTTATCGAATAAGTGTGTATGTAAATCTAGATTTTCTTGCAAAAGATACAACAGTCTCAAAATCGTACTTACATGGGTGTTGTTCCAGAATAACGTGAATGAATTCAGTAGTAATCAATGAAATTACATGATCAGTGCCACCTTGAGTGAACTTCCAAGTCACCAGAGACCATAAATGGGAAAAAAGAAAGACAGCATTACACAAGGTACAAAAAGAGACAGAGTGTGATTAAATCAGCCAAAATCAAATTAGGAACATGCAGCATGAGACATATTCCCATGACGACTGCCTACACTGATAGCATGCTATACTCATTATGGCCACATGACCAAAAGATAACTTGACAGAAGTTAATTTTGAGTATCTGTACGTTTGCAATGTGTCACTGTCATTAAGTAATCAGGTACGTTATAGTAGTCATCCTTAAATGTGTTGTATTCCTTTGAAACATTCTTGTATAGTTAACGTTCATTACTAAATCACACTAAGTCTTTTGTGCTGGAAATAAGCCAATTTATTAAGCCACTAATGAAGTTATTGAAATGCACATGACAAAAAAAGTAATGTGCTTCATGTACCCTGAGAAAATGCTCCTGAGTGTAATCATACAAACATGGTATTATTTCATTTCAAATCACATGACACAACTTAAGCATGTATTATGAAGTTTTATGTTTTATGCTTTACTCTGCAGGATGGCGCTACCTGATTATCCCATTCCAGAACTGGATGTTACTCTCCAGGAAGCTAGCCGGGTGCTTCAGCTCACCTTAAATCCCGACCAGTACCAACACTATAAAACTGCCCTCTTTCAGCAGAGAGATGTACTCCAGGAAGTCCAAAAACATCTGAAAGATCATGCTTCTGGACGTGAGAACTGGGTGACTGAGGAATTCAAAAAGCGTCTGCTCTCCTGCTATGACCCTCTGCCGAATTCCACCGCTATTCCCTCCATCCTGCCCTCCTCCAAGCTAAAAGGGGAGTTTGCCCAGATAAAGCGGGCTACGGCTCTGCTGTGGGCAGCTGCTAAGCTGTACAGTGAACCATTGCTGGTGGAAGGGGATGTACCAACTGAGCGAACACAACAGTCTCAGGTTTTTGCGGCTAGTCGCCTACCAGGCAAGAACCATGATGAGCTAAAGGTATTTATTTCCAATTAACCTCCAGTTTTGACTATTTTAAGTTACTTTAACTAATTAAATTTCACTTATCTTAATGAAATCTTATTTGCCTCAATGTTCCAGACATACCCAGACAGCCTTCACGCCATATTGACCTGTCGAGGGGGTATATTTCCAATTCAAATAGTATGGAAACCAAGTTCAAAGGAATCTCTTTCTGCTGTACCTCTCAGTGACATCTACGCCCAACTGGTGCATGCAATGAGTCACCCAGAAGTGCCCCCTGAACAAGACCCGTCCGTTATTTGTGGTCTGACTTCTCTTCATCGCCAAGCCTGGCATTCTGTGAGAATGGATATCTTAAAGGCAGGGGGTGAAGCAGCAGTTTCACTTGAAATGATGGAGAGTGCCATTCTGGCTGTTTCCCTGGAAGACCAACCAGCACCGGCTGATCTTGCAGGAACACTTAATACAGTCCGACTAGGGGTGAAAGACAGCAGATGTTTGAGATACTATGATAAGGTGTGTAAAAGCAAATTAGGATGTTTATATAATTAGAACTGTACAGCAGTAAGCTTAATTTCCAACAGCAATTGGGGTTCGCCAAATTTCAGAAATGAACAATTTCATGTGTTGACATTTGAATTAAATTGGCACCCAAACTTCAAAGTTTCAATAATTATGTGCATTAAATGCTAATTTGGTATTTGAAAAATGTTTTATTAACCTAAAATTAAGTACTGTAAAATAAAGTACTCTTGAAATCCATGGATTATTTGACTTCCCATAACAATGGTTAAATCAGACTCAACTGGCTGTATTGTTTAGATATGAATGACAGAATGACATAACTATTTACCATCTTCATCAACAGGTGGTGAACTTGGTGGTTTTTAAAGATGGACAAGCAGGCATGTTGTTTGAGCATAGTGCCTTGGATGGAATGGTAGCTGGGCTTCTTGTTGAACGTCTGTGGCAGTTCTCGGAATCTGAAAACATAGTACTTAACACGCAAAACAATAAGTTAGGTCCATTCTCAAATGCTGGTTCTGTTCACCCTAAACCTCTGAAAATGCCTCTGAAAGGAATAACTATGCCGAATCAGTCTGTTTCTAGTCTTCTACAAGCCAGCCAGTCAGTCATGACTTTTGAAATATCATCCTACCCTGATGTGTTCACCACCTTAAGGGGTCACAGATGTCTATATGATGCGTGGATTAATTTCACTTTGCAGCTGTCCTTGAGGCAAACCCTTGGCGATGCAGCTACTAGCCTCATCATGGTGACACCTACTCACATGCGTCACTTTAAACACGGCCGCTGTGATCCCACATACTCCACAACGATTAGATCTCACCAGCTTGTTACGGCACTGGCATCCTGCATTGGTCCAGACAATGTTCCCCAGTACACAAATGAGCTTTTCCAGCTCTTTCACCTTGCCTTTTTAGAGCACAAAAACCTAATCAAAGCTACAAAACTTGGCCTTGGAGTGGGGCCTCATCTGGCAGCCTTGCGCAGATCTATGTCTCAAGATAATCCACTCAAGAAGTTTCTTGACCCTTTTGGATGCCCTTCGATTTACTTGACTGGGTCAGATCTAATGGAGGGAGTTGAGTGTGCTGTAGGTAACGTCTATGCTACAGACCAGCTGGCTGTCACATATCTAGGCAGGAAGGACAAAGTACGTCTAGTCCTGAATGGAAAGGGTACTTTCGCCAATGTCCTGGGAAATCTCAAAGAAAGACTTGAGTGCAATCTAAAACTAGTAATGCTTCTGGCACTAAGGTATGCCATTGCAGGGCAGATGGGAGCCATTGAATGTCTCCTGCAAGACAATAAAGAAAAACTAGTAAATAGATCTTCCGTGGACGACGCAGTCAGAGCTGAGGAGCAAAACGACATGCAGCCAGATTTCACTTTAGTGATCCATGGTGGGGCAGGAGAGGAAATGATGTTAAATGAGAAGGTGATTGGGACCATTGAATTTGCCCTTCAAACAGCTCTAACTCTTGGAGCACAAGTGCTTTTTCATGGAGGTAGTAGTCTGGATGCAGTACAAAGAAGTGTAGTTGCATTGGAGGACTGTTTTTTGTTTAATGCTGGCAAGGGATCAGTATATAACAAAGATGGGGAGCATGAAATGGAAGCCACCATTGTGGATGGACATGGGAAGAACTCTGGATCCGTGGCTTGCCTGCGACGAGTGAAAAACCCAATAAAAGCAGCCCGCTGTGTTATGGAAAAGAGTGTGCACTCTTTACTGATCGGAGAAGGTGCCGAAGAGTTTGTACACAGTCTTGGAGAAAAAGAAACAACACTAAAATCAGAGTACTTTGACACTGATATAAGATACAAGGAGTTGCTTATGAAGTCAGGTGATGGCAAGAATAACCATCCTCAAACTGTAGGTGCAGTTGCGCTGGATAAGTGGGGCAAGTTAGCAGCAGCCACATCCACTGGAGGTTTAGTTGGCAAGTGGAAAGGCAGAGTCGGTGACACCGCCATAGTTGGGGCAGGAATTTATGCCGATGAGAAACTAGCTGTGACATGCTCTGGTGATGGTGATGCCTTCTTACGCCAAACAGTTGCTCACAAAGTAGCCAGCTTGTACAACCTCAAAGGTTACAGTCTCAGACAGGCTTGTCGAGAAGTTATCAACAATGATCTGGAAGAAAAGTGTGCAGGAATTATTGCTGTTGACCATCACGGTGAAGCCGTTATTGAAACCAATGCTGGGGTCATGTTTGTTGGTTCAATGGTCAGTGGCATTCCTCGAACTGAGGTTTTAAGACCTAGGAAGGAGTTTATGAATGTGATTTGGGAGACTGATGGATTGGTAGCTCACCTACAGTCTAATCCTTGGACCCCAGGAGCCACTATCCTCACTCGAAAGACTATGAATGGACCTAGTAGCATCTTTCAGTTAGTGTTACCTGACTACATAGCAATGATGCAGGGGGCACAGTCAGTTGCCAATCTCCTTTGTGAGAAACTTTCTGTACATCGCTGCGCCCTTGTGTCCATGCCAGAACATGACAAGCCAGCTTACATCAAAATCTTGCCTCTCCATGACCTAGAACCAAACTGGAAACCTCAAACAGCTGAGGAAATGGAGTTCAATCCTTATGACCCTGGATACTGTAGCTCCAAAAATGGTCCACGATGTGAAGATACACTTCTTGACCAGGTGCAGGCAAAGATTCGCTCTCGACTCCCTACACCCAATGCCCCTTCTTGCTTTGACTTCCATGGAGATCCTTCTGACACCAGCCTTTTTCCCCGCATTATTCGTGGTGAAGAGCAACAGTGGCGTGTCTGGGAAGACAATGAACATGTAGCCTTCCTTACTCCTTTTCCAAACACACCAGGCTTTACAGTTCTGGTGCCAAGAAAACCTCTTACCAGTGACATCTTCCGTCTGAAGGAGACCGACTATACATCCCTACTTGTGGCAATACAAAAGGTTGCTCATCTTGTACAAGAAGGAATGAATGCCCATTGTGTAGCTCTCATATTTGAAGGGTTTGAGTTTGATTATGCCCATGCCAAACTGATTCCATTAGTTCATCAGCCTAATGCCCCCAAATCCCCAGTTGTGGCTTCTCAGTTCTGCCCAACTTACACAGGATATGTAACATCAGTAGATGGCCCTCCAGCTAACAAAGAGGACCTTACAGAGATCCACACCAAGATAACAAAGACTACTCCACCTCAGTCCTGGGAAGACCCCCAGACTCATGCAGCATTAGCCATCAAGAGCAAATGGTATCGCAATCTCTTTCAAATCCAAAACACCCTGTTTCATAGCACAGTAGAGTACTTCAACAACAAATGCAAGTATGCTTATGCACTGACACCTATCACAACTGACACAATTTCCTCTCCAATGGGTCTGGGGTCAGATTCTGAGCCAGTGTTTGTCAACATGTTGGGCCAAGATGTATATCTGGCAGACTCTATGCAATTTGTTTTAGAGTACTTTATGAGGTTTCATGATGGTCTTCCTGGGGCTTACTACGTGTCCCCCAGTTTCAGAGGGGAGGATCCTGACGCTACACATCTCAACCAGTTCTACCATGTGGAATGCGAGCTTCTGGGCGACATGGATGCTGCCATGACAATTGCTGAAGGCTTTGTTGCACATTTGACTCAGGCAATGGTAAAACAACATTCTGACATAATCTTAAACACAGCTGGTACACTATCTCATGCCCAAGAACTACTGAAGAACTTAGAAAACCCTCTTCCAAGAGTACCCTTGGACCAAGCCATTAACATTATGCCATCCTCTGATTGCCTTGAGTGGGTTCAGGAGGGACAACCACAGTTTGGCAGGAAGCTAACGCGAAAGGGAGAAAAGGTCCTAATTAAAAAGTATGGAGGTGCTGTTTGGCTGACAGAAATGGACCATCTTGGAGTACCCTTCTACCAAGCATATATTGAAGGTTCAGGCAGAAGCAAAGCCAAGGCTGCTGACCTTCTTTTGGGGTTAGGGGAGACAGTAGGGCTTGGGGAACGTCATTCTACACCTGAAATGGTACGAGAGGCCTTACAACACCATGCTGTACCAGAGGACTCATACAAATGGTACATCGACATGCGTCAAGCCATCCCTCTTCAAACAAGTGGATGGGGTATGGGCTCAGAGAGATACCTGTGCTGGCTTCTGCAGCACAATGATGTCAGGGACATGCAAATCATACCCAGACTGAAAGCTAAAAAGTTTATGCCATAAATGGTACATATGGTCCGCTAAGTCTACAACTTGTGCAAGGACTTTACACCATTAACTTTACACAGTTATAGATGGCATATAATGTATGGAATCAATACCAAATATACTCTTAAGAATTTTAGCAATAATAAGGATATGAAATCTTGAAATAAAAGTTATACTATAACTACACTACATTTCAGATTGTTACATTTTTGACAACAGAATATTTAATGCTGAGTTGGCCTTAATTCATTTCTTTTTTTTTTGCATACTGTTTGGTGTAAATCAGTTTCTACTATACTTATTATGTTTACCCACTTTGTTTTAGTTAAGATTAAAATATGTTTGTAAGAACTGATGTACGTTTTTGAGTATTGCAGAATTTTAAATACTGCACTTACATATCACAACACTGTATTTCTTTTTTATCTTTTTCTCTGTATCTTTTTTGCTTTCCTTTTCTGTTTTAATACTTTCCTAAAATATTATATGAATGCATTACAAACTGGCTTTCTGACTTACTGTATTTAAAACTGTATTATAAAACTCTTATAACATTCTTTCCAATTATAATAATAAAATGCAGATAAATCACCCTTAATGTCTTTTAATTGTTTTAACAATAAACAATGAGCTCATCAACCAAAAACAAGAACAAGTAGCTTACAAAATATGTGATAACTTAAATTTTTGCCATGAAGCTGGATAAATATTTTAACTGATGAGTGAGAGAGCACATTAAACACTATAGTAATCAAATGAGTAGTTCTGCTGACACCGTAAAGGCATGGGAATCACTAAACAGTTTATTTGAATCAATATCTAAAAGGATTAGAGCTTTTCTAAAACCTTCAACACCATGAAGTAATTATATTCTCATGACTCCCAAAGAAATGCATACCTTGTGACAAGCTAATAACGTCTTTCACAAACTGACAATAACACTCAGTGAAAGAAAACAGTTCCTCTTTCACACAAGTCACATTATAGTAACCATGTACGATTGTACGCATAACAAACATCACAAGTAAGGATAACCAAAAAACATGACACAGCTAAACCCAGCTAAACCAAATGTATGAAACAGTCTGTTAGAAAATTGTAACAGTTACCACTCTTCTAGTCAGAGCGCAAACTAATTTCATATTATATATTCATCATCACGTGCAGGCATGTGATTCAGTAAATTTATTTCAGAAACCTTGCACTATTAAACCTTTGCATCCATTAAAACATCACTTGCACTCAATTCTCTCCAACATTGTTGTATTTCTTAAGCATTTCTTTACTGCTTAGAAAACAAGAATATTTATCTTTGGAATGGAGTGAACATTTTGACACATCCAGTCATGCCTTACAAGCTTGAAAACTTTCAACCTAAAAAAAAAACAAAAACTCAAAACTATACTGTGCAAGCGTTTTTACAAAAGTACATTAGCCATTGTACTAATTATATATGGCTGAATGGCTGAAATGTATTTAATTACTGGTTGCCTTGAACACTGAAGATACTAAAAGACCAAACACACAAAAGAAGTAATAAATTTACCAGGGGGCACCCGGATTTGAACCGGGGACCTCTTGATCTGCAGTCAAATGCTCTACCACTGAGCTATACCCCCTCGCGGTACAAGTACTAATTTCTCTGCAATATATTAGCAATACTTAAAACAAAATCAAATTAGACTGTACATCCTAAGTAAAATAAGTTTAAAAAAGCTCATTGTTTCGATTCCCTCTTTTCCCGTCAGCAAAATATCACACCAATGTAATACTTTAACAGTAATTCATTACTCGGCATTTGCAGCACAGACTGCCGTCGAGAGGTTGTAGTGCAGTGGTGCAGCGCGCGAGTGACATGGCTGCTCAAACTCGAGCTCTCGTAGCGGCGCGATGGCTCGTAGACGCTGTCAAAAGCAACCGAGTGGGACCAAATCTGCGGATATTAGATGCATCTTGGTATTTACCTAAAATGAAACGCAACGCTTGGGCCGAGTTTGAACAAACTCACATTCCAGGAGCTTCGTTTTTCGACATCGACGAGTGTAGTGACAAAAGCTCCGAGTTTGATCACATGCTGCCTACCGTGGGCGAGTTCGCAGACTATGTGGGTAAACTGGGGATAGGGAACAACACTCATGTCGTCGTTTACGATGCCAGCGATTTTGGTTCGTTCTCTGCACCACGGGTGTGGTGGATGTTTAGGGTGTTTGGACACAATTCCGTGTCGGTTTTGAACGGTGGATTAAAGAACTGGTTAAGAGAGGGTCATCCCGTTACCGAGCAATATAGTAAACCAGAGCGAGCCGAGTTTAAAGGGTCATTTAACAAGTCCTGGGTCAAAACTTATGAAGACGTTTTGAAAAATATTAAAACTAATGAATTTCAAGTAGTCGACGCCAGAGCCAATGGAAGATTTCGTGGGGTTGAACCAGAGCCAAGGGCAAGTAAGTATGGATTGTGACCTGTCACACACTTTTTTTCCTAGAGTAAATATCTAAACAGTATTAAATATTTACTTGAGAAGAAAAAAAAAGACATGAAATAACCAAATTGTATGTCTTTTTTTTCTTCTCAAGTAATATCTTGATTTAAGAATGTTTAGATATTTGTAGCGACAAATTTTCAGTTTTAACTAAGCAAACTTTACTAACATTTGTAAAATTATTATAAATGCATTTTTTGTGACCACATGGAATATTTCTTTTAAAAATGGTAAGCATTTAAAAGCACTTTCCCTTATATATTCAAATGGATTTTTTGTGAACTACTCTTTTACATCATAATGTACAATATCCAATGCTGATTGATTTTGATTGTACAATGATTTTTGTGGTACAAGTTAAGAAAATTAAAAAAAGATGCTATCAGTCTATGAATGCACATTATCACTTTTCTATTATCAATTATTTCAACTATTGTTATAGTGTTTTAATTCTCCACAGTAATACAGTATAAGCAATGTCATACAGTGCCATACTTAATCTAAAACTATTTAAATCACTTTTCCTAGCTTTTGTATATTTTATTACATGCATTTTGTGACCACATTCATATATGTTTTAAGTACTCTAATAGAACATAACACAAGGTACAATAATCAAAGATTTATTCATAGACATTAGATTTATTTAGTTGTTTATCAAAAATATCAAAGTGCCATTATCTTATTTCTCTACATTTCTCTTTTTTATATCTTAGACACAGAGCCTGGTCATATTCCTGGATCGATCAACATGCCTTTTCCCAGCTTCATGGACTCGACATCAGGTCTAGAACATCCTGTGGAGGAACTCACCAAGCTCTTCCAGCAGGCAGGAGTTGACATGCAGAAGCCCTTCTGGGTCACCTGTGGCTCAGGTGTGACAGCCTGTCACATCGCCCTCGCCGCTCACCTGTGCGGCCACCCGGGGGTCTCTCTGTACGATGGAGCGTGGTCCGAGTGGTTCGCCAAGGCTGCACCTGAACATGTGATCTCTGAGGGAAAAGGAAAACAGCCATGATGGTTTCTTAAACCCATATGACACCTTTTCTTCGGAATAAAGAACTAATGACTAATGGAATCACAAGAAGCCTCATTTTGATCTGAGATGATTGCACAATAAGGCTATTAAGCTTTTTTCTGCTTAAAATAACAGTTATATAAATCTAGAAACTAGAGAGTTACAAGAATTCATTGCTTAATTCAGCTGCCAGAATACAGAAACATTCAGCATTTCAGAAAAATACCCCTCTAGAATGTAATTGGATAAAAAAAATTAGATATTGTTTATAGGATTTTTTTATATATATAAACATAACGTAATTATTGTGCATTTAAAATGATGCACACCTGATAGCCTGAAGGGAAATTACTGTTTAACTATGCCAAATAGAATTTTTATGCAATATAAATGTGATTTTACTATTTTACTCTGAATTTAAAAAAAATAAGCTAACTATAATTAGTGACCAAACCAAGTTGTGTATCTAATAAATGCAATACACAAATATCTCATGTCTTGTGTGCCAGTATTTAAAACAAATAATTTAAACAACACACGCATAAGTGGCATTTTATCATATTGCAATCACTGACGAATTATGTCAGCTGAATTATGTCAGCCTACACATAAAGATAAATGTAGATCTTCCGCGTGGAATTGTCAAATTTCAGTCTTTCTACCCCTCGTGCAACATTTTTAATGGACGCATCCATAGTCGCCTCTATTATTGCCTGATGGTCCTGCGAATAAAAACAAATAGACGCTGCTCTCCATTCCACTGTCTTCATGACTTAACGTTGTTTGTCTATTTTCCAGGCATTTTAGACAAAATCTAGATGTAATTTTAAATCTATTATACGATTAGTTTGGCAAATTCATGTGGATTTTTAAATTTCAAAATCAAACAGTTGATGATCAAGCGCTAGGTGGATTCGTGAGCATTAAGTGGTCTCGAGGTATCTTCCCTACTCCTTTGGATCGTTTTAACATTTCGAGATTTTGTTTTGGAGTTCGCTAAAACCATTGACTAAAATCGTTTGGTATTGGCTGGAAAAGTATTTTAAAACATTTGTTTAAGGTAAGCCAGCGAGCGACTCTAACGTCAATTGTTGACAGCTAGTGGCGTATGATGCTAATGATGATATGAGTGTTGCTAAGTAACGTTAGTAGCGCTCACAAAATTGAAAGTGGTTGAACCTAAAACTTCATGTGATGTATCTTTAGACATTATATTCATATAAGCTCCTCTTTAATGTGCATTTCTCTCTTTACGGATGCACCGACGACACGTTTGATGATGTGTTTTTCTGCCCGCAGGGTGGCGCTGTTGAGTCATGTCTGGAATAGCTTTGAGTAGACTGTCACAGGAGCGGAAAGCCTGGAGGAAAGATCATCCTTTTGTAAGGGTCTCACAATCACAAACACACAAGATCAAATGTGCAGAACCTAAAAAATATATAGAATTCATAACTATTTTAACTTGTGGTACCTTTTATTGTTTCTCTGTAGGGTTTTGTGGCTGTACCAACCAAGAACCCAGATGGCACCATGAATCTCATGAATTGGGAGTGTGCGATACCAGGAAAAAAGGGGGTTAGTTTCCAAATCGACCATCTTTCTTCTCAAACAAATCCCCGTCTGAAATAAGTTTTAGATCAGGGTTCCCCAAACTTGGTCCTGGAGGGCCACTGTCCCCGCAGAGTTTAGCTCTAACCCTGGTCAAACACACCTGAGCAAGTTTATCAAGGTGTTTGATCAGGGTTGGAGCTTTGGGGAACCCTGTTTTAGATCACTTTACTAACCTCCGGTTTCACAGACAAGCCTTAAGTCTAATCCCAGACTAAAATGCATGTTTGAGCTGTTTTTTTAACTGAAACTAACTTGATCAGACATATCTTAAATTAAACATGTCGTTTCTTAAATGAACTTAAATTCCCTAATTGAACTAAAGCCCAATCCTGGTTTAATCTAAACCCTGTGCGCGAAACCGGACCATAGAGTTCTAGATTAAGCCTCAATCGGAATATATGCCAGGGGTCATTTTTATACTTATATTTAACATTTGTACATCTGTATATTTGTTTAACATATCCTACTCCTTTTCTCACTCACATTCCCTTGCATTATTGTATCTGTAGTACATATTAGATTGGTGGGTATACATGCAGATCTGTCCTGTCTTTTGTGTACATACATAATTTGTCTAGGTTAAATAATAATAATGTAATAATGTCTTAAATAAAAATAAGTATATATAATTTTAAAATATGTATGTGAGTGTGTTTATAGTTGGCTATTATTACTTTATTTTATTATCTGTCTCTTTTCCTTGAATTATGCATATTACAGTTTTAAGGCGGCTATTAACACCTTGCCTATATGACATGCCTACATACAAATGGTGTCTTGGACTAATTCAGAGACAAATAACATGTTAGACCAATTTTAATTTACCGGAGTTTTAAAATCTGTCGATATGTGTCCTGTAGACTCTTTGGGAGGGAGGTTTGTACAAACTGAGAATGCTGTTTAAGGATGACTATCCATCTTCACCACCCAAATGTGAGTTTTCTCCTCTATAAGAGATGTTATACTCTAAAACTTTTGTTTTTATATTGCTTATTAATGTCATTGTCACCTCACCTTTTACAGGTGTTTTATTTGTTGAACCCTGATTATACCGTTTGCATATTTTTACAAATATTTTTTTTGTAAAGCTGTTCATTAGCACTTAAAGTCTGTTTTTAAGCTGCTTTAAAACGATATGTATTGTGGAAACAAACCTGACGTGTTGATTTTGTTCTTCTCAGGCAAGTTTGAACCTCCGATCTTCCACCCAAACGTCTATCCTTCAGGTACAGTGTGTCTGTCCATACTGGAGGAAGAGAAGGATTGGAGACCAGCCATCACCATCAAACAAGTATGTAAAAATACACTAGTTATACACTACCATTCAAAGGTTTAAGGCTCTGTAAAAAATGAAAGGCATTGTTTTCTATGTTCATTTATTTTAAAATTAAGTTTATTCCTGTAATGGCAAATCTGAATTTTCGGCAGCATTACTCCAGTCTTCAGTGTCACATGATCCTTCAGAAATCATTCTAATATGATGATTTGCTGCTCAAGAAACATTTATTGTTATTATCAATGTTGAAAACAGTTGTGCTGCTTTATATGTTTGTGGAAACCGTGATCCATTTTTTTCAGGATTCGTTGATGAATTGAAATTTTTTATCATTATAAATGTTTTTAGTATCACTTTATCAGTTTAATGAATTATTGGCGAATTAAAGTATTATCTTTTTTTTTTTTTTAGAAAAAAACTTGCAGACCCCAAACTTTTTAAATGGTTGTGTATACAAATCATTGTTGATCATAAATGATTTGAACAAACTTTTCGTGCCAATAAACAGTGAGCTTTTGTATGTCATTTGTTGTTGTGGCTGTGTAGATTTTGTTGGGCATCCAGGAACTTCTTAATGAGCCCAACATTCAGGACCCAGCACAGGCAGAGGCATATACAACATACTGGTAAAGTTCAGCCAAACATTACATGCACCTTTTAATATTAGATTGTACTGTCAACCGCTGCCAAACCCATAATTGATCTTATCTCTCTCTCATTCTCCTGCAGTCAAAACAGGATGGACTACGAAAAGCGTGTGAGGGCACAAGCTAAGAGATTCGCTCCCACATAGAGCAACAAATGCACAATCTGAAAGCCTGTGCCGAACAGATCCAGTTCCCACATAGCTGCCATTCTGATGCTCCAGAATCCTTCACCACTCAATGAAAATCCCAAAACTGCAGTTAAAAGTTGAAAAACGAGATTTGTTCAAGTTGGCTTCAGAACCGAATGAGGATGGGTGTAAGATGAAAGCAACCAAGATAGAAGTTAAAGTCGGCTGCTGATCTGTGACCAGTTACCAAGTGATGGTTTAAAAAATAATAATAAATTAAAGTGTTTTGGTGAGGAAACTGTTTGCAGATCAGTTGTTCAAAATCAACTTTTATACAGAGCAAAGATGGTAAAAGTGGAGGGTTTCTGTATATACAGTATAAATATTGAAAATGATTTACTTGACTTTATAATTGACTTTTATTTACTTTTTTTATCGTTTCATTACATTAATTAAAATGTGTGGCCATAATAAATGTATGAGTATGTATTATTTGAAATAAAAAGAAGTGGTTGCTACACGCATTGTTTATGTAATTTCTATTAATTGTTAGTTTTATTTTTAAGGTAACTTTGATTATATAAACAATCTGTCGTTATGGTGCTGTTTGTGTGACGTTCATGATGGCACTTACTATTGATACTCTAGAAGTCAATTGTTTATTAATGTCGCAGTTAGAGTTTCGCCCCCACAACAACCACAACATGACCAATCGCTGGTCCGAATGTACCTCCTCTTTCTAAAATGTTGATTCTGTTTTTATTAGTATATTATTTTTACTTTTTTATTCACTTTGGTTTCAGAACATTTTCCAGTCAACCTAATTGTTATAATGGAAATTTGATTGTATGAAGTACTTATGGACTCTTGTGTCCATAAGAGAGCGAGAATGCACAGCTGACATCGTGTATCATGTATCAATATGTCTTGAAAATATCAATATTTCTGACAACACTGTGTAGCAATTAGTTTATTATTTCAGATGCCTTTTTAAAAGACTACAACTGAAAAATGTATAAGTAAAATTCAACCCGCCAACATGTGACTGCACTACATGCCACAGCTGAAATCCACCCGCATTTGGCTCATTTTATATATATATATATATATATATATATTAGGGCTGTGCAAAAATTAATTGCGATTAATCGCATCCAAAATAAAAGTCTGTGTTTATATAATATATTTGTGTGTGCTGTATATATAAATACACACACATGCATGTATATATTTAAGAAAATGTGTTATTCATATATAAAATATTTATATAATATAGATTATGTATTTATATATGTATATTTATACAGAATTTAAGCGCAAATAATTCTTAAATATATACATCTTTAAGAAAATGTGTTATTCATATATAAAATATTTATATAATATAGATTATGTATTTATATATGTATATTTATACAGAATTTAAGCGCAAATAATTCTTAAATATATACATGCATGCGTAGGTATTTATATATACAAAATAATTATATACAGCACACAAATATATTATGTAAACACAGACTTTTATTTTGGATGCGATTAATCGCAATTAACTTTTGCCCAGCCCTAATATACATATATACATATATATGTATATATATATATATATATATATATACACATATATACATATATATATATATATACACATATATACATATATATATATATATACATACATTTTTTACTTTTACATGAAAAAGTACAGTCTCTGAATTCTAAGACATAATAAAAAAAAAATCATATGGGCCTGTACTCATAAAGATTCTAAGAATCCTCTCAGAAAACTCTTAATTTAGCTTAAAAACTTTTATGTAGGAGTCTTAGCTTAAGAGCGATTCGGGACCGATCTGAGAGCAACTCTGAGTAAGGAAAAGACAAAAACTTTCATCTTAGTGAGGAGGCGGGGTAGACCCTATTGCTATGTATGACACAATCTTTTGAAGACTGTGATTGGTTGGTTGTCCAAGAAGGGAAAAAAGATTGATTTTAACTATAGGGTCTATTCTAAGCCTTTACTTTGAAATTACATGCATAATTTTACCTAATGTATGGCTCTCTCTCTCACACACACACAAACACACATTATATATGTATATTTTAAATTTGATGTACTATGCTGTTAATTTCCTATAAGATATTTGATTGGCTTAGAATGATAAAAAATATTCCACTCTTTCCAAGTTCACTGATTGCTGGCATGTCTATTTAAGTGGTGGTTTGAATGTTGGTTTTATGTAACCAACACGGCATCAAAACCAAGAAGGACGAGAGAGCCCAACTGGACAGAGGAACAGTGTTTACTGTTAGCCCAGTTAGAGCATGAACTTTAAGGCCATCCTTAAAGGAAAATTCTGAATTACCTTTTTCTTTACTAGGATGTTTTTCTTTAATTTTAAGTGTAAACTTAAGAGCGTTTATTTTAAAAGAATTTTCTTAGAATTTTGTCCCTAGGAGCTACTCTTTGCACTAAGAATCTTTATGAATACGGGCCCTGGTGTTTAGCAGGTCTTAAAATAAGGTAAATATATATAGTTACAAAGGAAGTGTGACAAATGCCTCATCTAAACCACATTTGTATTCTTGTTCTTTCCTCCTGCAGTGAAGTGGACAGAGAAGAACTTTCTGCTTAAGCGACCGCATAAGCTGCTGAAGGAAATGGAGGCCAAGGGCGTGTCCAAATGAGCTTAACATTTTTCGAAAACCGCACCAAATTAACAAATCGCACCTTCAGAGAAGTGTTACCACGGCACCTACACACTTTAAGCTATTCTCATACACATACATACATATATATAACCACACATGAGCCTCAGTATTCACGCATGGACCCTCCTACTCACACTTCAGCTGCTAATTTTTGCACTCTCTGTGCCATGCTGTGTGTATAACACGAGTCAAATGCAGTGACTGAAAACAACTGACTTTACAGCAGGTCAGCTGACAGAAAATATAAATTGCTTTCTGTTCACGTATATATGTGTTTCTGTACACATATATATATATTGGTGCATCTCTTTTTTGCTCTAGTAGCCTACTTCAGTAGTCCCTTTAAAGGTAGGTAAGCCAGAGTAAAAAGTCCTGGGCCCATAATGCAAAGAGTCACTCCTAGTGACAAAATTCTTAGAAATGTGGGCGTTTACTCTTAAAATTAAAGAAAAAAAAAAATCCTAGTAAAGAAAAAAGTAATTAATTCAAGTAATTCTTTACTTGATGGGTAGCTGGCTGAGCAAGTTCAGCATCACTGAAGATTAAATATTAAAACTTAAGTTTACCTAGCATGATGGCTAAACACCACGTCATCATCTTACCCAAACATTGGAGGGTCCATGTTCAACTTAGAGATTGAGCCCAAAAATCAAGCCCGATCATACCCGAGCCTGGCCCGGCAGACACATTAACTGTAATTATGAACCCGAGCCCGATTTAAACCTGACCATTTTTTTAATACGTGGGTCAACCACTTTCTATGTTACTTTCTCCCGCCCGTAACATTTATGTTATATCCCGCTCCCGCCACAGACTTTTATTCTGTACATCCAAATACTTGCAAGTCGCCATCATACACATCAGCATAAATGCTCCTGATAAATTATTTGTTATTAAAGCATTAACACACAAACCACTGTTATAAAATAAAAAGAAGCAGCTACCGTGTGCATGGTTTGGCATGACTGAATGCGCTCAAAGTGCGCTCCCTTAATAATTCCTTAAAAGCTGACAGTTCATCGCGATCTAACACATCTCTGTTATTATCAATTCCATAATACCCACACTTTGTTTGTTATAATTCAAGGATTTGCCAGCA
Organism: Cyprinella venusta; assembly: GCA_038021265.1. Classification (NCBI taxonomy): domain Eukaryota; kingdom Metazoa; phylum Chordata; class Actinopteri; order Cypriniformes; family Leuciscidae; genus Cyprinella; species Cyprinella venusta. The sequence continues at coordinate 42,530,474 of CM075863.1, forward strand.
TACAGAATTCAGCACTGAACAAAAAGTCAGTTTGACCGTTGAGGGGAGTCTATCGTAAATGCTTCTGATTGGCCATTGCGTTCAAGAAATCAATAGGCTTATTGAAATGCTTTTTTTTTTGCTATCAGCAGTGTTGGGGAATGCGATCAGCAGTGTTTTAGCAAGTCTTGCTATATAATCATAATATGGGTGTGTCAACCCACTCCTGTACGTCAGTGAACCATTAGCCGCAAGATGCGTGGTTAAACAAAAGGTAGCGGTAATGGCAAAGTATGAGTTTGTAATCTAACAAGAAGAAGAATATCCTTGCATCACGCTGCAGGCTCGACAAATGCAATGTAGCTTTTGCTCGTGCTACACTGCTACTTGCTGCAAAAAGTAGTTATCAACTAGAAAGCTACACTGTTTAAAACAGGGTTCCTACAGGTTTCTTCAAGTTAAGTTCAAGTCTTTTTGAGACCTTTTTAAGACCATTTATATAAAAAATTAATACCAATTCCATGTCCCTACCAGCAAAGAAAAACAAAATCCTTCAACTTGTGTTCATTTATTTTTCAAATGTGGAATGGGTAAAAGTCAAGCAGGTAAAATAAAAACATTTCAGTAGGCCACAAGAAAAATTGCTGAACAGTGTTGTGTTTTAACATTAGCTACACACACGCAGGACATCGGTTCTGACTGGATCGCTTCCCAGATCGACACTATCTAACATTTTCATCTAGTTTTTTTTTTCGTTGATGAAAATGGCAATAGATTTTCGTCATAGTTTTTGTCATTCAAAACCAGCGTCTCGTTTTCGTCAGTGAAAAAATGTCGTTGAAGAAAAGTTTATCATTATTTTCATCAATGAAATTAACACTGGCATACAGCACAATTTTTAAGACCCAGATATCAAAATTCAAGACTTTTAAAAGACTTTTTAAGCTATTATTTCCAAATTCATAAATTCAATGCTTTTAAGGCTTTTTAAGACCCTGTAGGAACCCTGTAAAAAGCAACTGCTGCTAGCTACTGCCAAGCTACTGAAAAATGTAAAGTTAGTAGCGTCGCTACTTGGAGTTAACTACTCCCCAACACTGACTATCAGTGTGATAACTTTTTCTCTCAAACATTTTTTTTCTCTTTTTTTCTCTTTTTTCTCTCTCATTAATTTAATAGATTAATTAATTAATTTTTTCGCATGTAATAAAGACACAATCCTAGCTTTATACGGGCCAATGCTAATGTTTTGTCTTTATGTCACAACGAACCCAGATAGCAAACTGACATTGAATCAACATGGAAACATGACATTGAAACAACGTTGATCTGACATTGTTTTGCTCATCGAATTAACGTTGATCCAACGTCAGACGAGTCATTCTTTCAAAACAAAACGGAAAATCAACTTGAAATCAACGTCGTTTCAACGTTATGAAAGCAAACCAATTTTCGATTTTCATTTAGCTTTGAAGAATGCCACGTCTGACGTCGGTTCAACGTTAATTCGATGAGCAAAACAATGCCAGATCAACGTTGTTTCGATGTCATGAGAGACGTCGTTTCCACGTTGATTCAATGTCAGTTTGCTGTCTGGGAAGCGGCTAATGACTCGTTCATGTCGACTCTTACTTTTGAAAGACAACTTTCTATACAGTGCACTTTCAATTTTAAAATTTTGCAGAATGTTTTCATTCACTTACAGCGATGTTACATACTACATGAAAAGTCATTTTCAAAAATCCATAATAGGGCCCTTTAAGGGCCATTCAGACCAAGAATGATAACTATATTTTCATCCAGACCAAAGAAAGATAGCGGAAAGTCTGTTTATTCTAATAAATTTATTAGAATAAATTTTATTCTAAATTTCTAAATTTATATAAAAACAAAATTAAAATAAAAATGTTTAAAAAACAACTTTTTTTGTACAATTCACATTAAAAAGATCTGCATTTTCCATTTTCATTCATGCAGATAACATAGACAATGTGCTATGCTTTGTAGAGCATTGTGCTAGCAACTTAAGATCATGGGTTTGATTACCAGGAAATGCATGGACGTACCTTGAATGCAATGCACTTTGGATAAAAGAGTATGCCAAATGTATCATAGTATATATTGTAATGGATTGAATAGCAGGTTGAGCATTTTTGTATTAAAACAGATGACAGATATAGACAACATTAAAGACTTTTGTCAAGGTGTTGTGGGGAAAGTTTCTGTGACTGATGTCTCTTTTTTGCCGTATGATGTGGTATGAACGTAACGTAAAACTAACAGTTTCACTTGCTTGGTTTGATCTTAAAAACCACTGAAACTTGTTTTTTTCCCTCTCCGGTTATAATGGCTTGTTCTTTTCATGTAGAGCTTCCTGAAAATCCGGTGTCAAATCAGAGGCATCGCAAGTTATTAAAACAACACTTTCTTAAGGTTTTTAAACACCCATTCAGCACAAAACAGTAAAGTGCACTCCATTACAAGAAAAATGACTGTAGTAGTAGTAGTAGTAGTAGTGAGATTACATCAAGTGGTACAAAAACAACTACATGTAGCCTAGTATCATGATACTTTTTGGGGTGGAAAAATGCACTTTTGATAATAAATGAAAATCCATATTTGTGTTTATGTCTACACACATTTTTCCCTGTTTTATCTGCGTATCTTTCAGTAAACACCGCAACTCGTATCAGATTTCAGACAAAAAATATTCACTATCACCACAGACTGTTTTTTTTTTCTATCTTGACATTGTTGAACCACAGGTTGTTTATAAAGCTGTTTCTGTGGTTTGCACAACTCAGAATCCAGAACTGATTCACGTGTTTGCAGCACATGTCAACAAATTCTAAGGTGAAAAGTTTAGGTTGTTCATAAGATTGCTGAAATGTTTCACAAAACAGACAAATTGTAATGAGGCTGTTTGCACTGATTCTTGCCTGCAATTTAATTCAATGTAGTGAAATTTGGTGGGTAGATCTTATGTTGTAAGATTGTAGATCTTATGTTACCTAAGATCTGTACTCCATTGCATAACATGTTTCTCTATTTATGGTCTTCCTGTAAAGGAACACCTTCAACACCTTGATGTTGATCTAACAAATGGCACCTCAGCCTTTTAAATCACAAGATTTCTCTTAACCAAAAACGTATTACTAACTAAACTTCTTATTAAGTCTCCCTTGTATTAATTTAAAGCCTGGTTTCTCTGAAACTGTTTAGAATCTTAAGTTCACTATAGTAAAAAATACGTATCAAAAGTTATGAACAGAACTGTATATAATCCAAATCAATTGTTGGCAATCTTAAGCAAGCCAGTTGGCAAGTTGGCAAGTCTGTTCATTTTTCAGCAGTTTGAGCTGTTTTAATATTTTTAACATTTAATAAAGTTTTAATATTTAATAATAATAATAACAAGTCTTTAAACAGGCAATATCTAAATCAGCAACAATAATCAGAATCTTTAATCTCAACCAGCAAATCACAGTATATGTATATAAAATGTATTTTAAAATAAGCAGCTGCCATTTTTAAATAATTTATTTGGTGGGGAAAGAAATATGAGATCTGTTTTGTTCCACAAAATCAAATTCTTGAAAAACATTTTTATCTGTTTTATTAATTATGTATTTATTTTACAGGAATATTCCAGGTTACATACAAGTGAAGCTCTTGGTTGTGTCATGATTTCAAGGAAATAGTTCATAGAGTGGTTAACTCTATGAAGAAAAAATAACAACAAAAAAGTGAATACTTCTGCACTTGCAAGATTCTGTGCATTTTGTACATTTTTTTATTTTTTGCATAATTTAGATACAAACTTTTTTTTTCTGTGGTAATGGACAGGATGATATGGAAGCTGTTGAAGTGTGTGGTTTTCTATTGAATTGAACATGGCATAGTCCTTTCATTTTCATTCTTGATATTTTTTTCAATTCTGTTACGCCATTAAGCATGAACATTTATTTATTTAGCAGATGTCATTTCAAGTGACTTTAAAAGACAATTACAAGTTATTTGTCAAGAGCTAACGATATTTGATAGCTAATGCAGAACAGAAAGGAAAAAAGTTGTTGTTGCTGCTGTAATAACAACATTTTTATGTTAGCATGACCAGTATAAACTTTGTGACAGCTAATATGCTCTGATTCAGATAATGGTTAAAATTAGTTAATGCTTTAGTTTTCAAACTACCATTGAACAGTATTTTAATATCTTGACAGTTCATAATGCATTAAAAGAAAATCTATTTGTAAAACCAAGATTAATAAAAGCATTTTTCAGTTTTTGTTGTCGTTAAGTCTTAATTGTTAAAAAAAGTGGTACTAGGATGATAATCTCCTGCATATGTTGACTCTTTTCCGCTGCAAAACGTTGCAACGTCGATTTGGTTTATTTTGGGTATTGCTGGTCAAGTTACAGAAGCGCTTTGAATGTAGGTTGTAGTTTATATACCCACACATTTGCACATACACTTTTTAACACCTACTTAAGACCCCTAAAACATCCTCTCCTTGCGGTCTTGCAATCCGAGCCTGTTTTCTTGTTTTGCATGAGTGTCAATCCCTCCCCCTTCCCTTCACCGAGACAACTGACCTTTACCAGAGCAGCGTGTTACGCATCTTGTTTGCTCACCTCACACTTCCTGAGTTCCTGTTCTGATGCAACGCCAAATGTCAATTGTTCTTAGTTAGTTTTGAGTAGCCTACTTTCTTAAACTTTGCGTTCTCGCTTGAATCATCATAGTGCAAACTGTTGACTACTTACGATACCAAACTGTTAACAAAAACAAACCCTGAGGTTGTGCATTATAGCTGTGGGCTTGCAAGTGTGGCTGAGCTGTCAGAGAATCGTTGTTTTCTGCTTTTTTCATGACGCGAAAATAGAAACAATGACCTCATGTGTATTATGATGTCATCACACAATCGTGTCTTCAATATGAATGTTGAGTCCCCAACTAGCATACGATGAGGGCCTGCCAGGGAAATCTTGTGCCCTCCAATTTACGATTGCTTGAATTCTTATTGAAATAACAGCAAGACTTTTGCCAAGCAATAGTAAATGTGACAACACATTTGATTTCTCTAACGGGTCTCATGAGAAGTTGTAATAATTGTTCAATGGTGTAGCGATATATTTCAAAATCCTGTAAGTTTCAGAACTGAAAACGTCCAATAAAAGCTTTTATTGACACCAGCCTCAGCAAACGACTCGTTTTTCAAAGTGGGGATCTATGACGTCAAAGAGGATAAAACATCACTCCCGCAGAAGAAGATCAACGCCTACTTCAACATGGCGGGTTTAGCCCTAACCACTAATTCGCGCATTACACGCATAGCTAAATAACATAGGCCTACCTCGCAATGACAAACCGGATCGAGCTACCGAGCAATACAAAATATTGTGCAATGTCTGATTGTGGAAGAAGGCAGTCGCTGCATATGCTTCCTCTGGATTTCAATAGGACTGCATGGATAAACTTTATTTTTAATTTTAAGATTAACCGATTAAAGATTAAAAAAGGTGCCTTATATTGGATCTGCCTGGAATGATGCAACACACGGACTCTGGGTCGAACGTGTATGGGCGAATCATTCCGGCTCCCATTTTACAACATTGGAAGTTTTCAAAACGTCTTCTCCCGTGCATCAACGAGTGAGTTCAAACTCATTATAATATACAAAACTGTTATCCACTCACAGCAGTGGGTGTTTACTTCCAAGTCTTCAATGCGAGACAGACACCCATAAAAACAGAGTGTTTTTCAGCTAGGCTTCAAATAGGGTAGAAAATAGCCTATTATCTATTAATTTTGATGTTTTGATGATAATTTTGATGAAAGTAATAACCAAGCGAACGTCATAAGTCGACCTCAGACCACAATATAATAAAATTTAAAAAGCCAGTTCATGACCCGTTTAAACTGTAAACGCATACCTCGGGTCTTTAGTGACCCGGTGCGTCATTCACTACCATTCACTACTAAGTTAGACATTCACTCACCACAGGCAGAAAACAAAACAATAGGAAGTATCATGACCAAGTACCAAAACTTGAAATGGCTCAGTAATTTACTGGAGAGCATGTACTGAACACAATCAAAAAGTGTTCACTGTCACTGGATGGTGAATCTGGTGAAGAAGCTGTCAGTGATCAAAATATTGATTTTGAAGATGTTGAAAATGATAGTTTTGAGAATATGTTTGAGATGGCGAATACGAGTCAGATGCGGAAGGTACTAGGAAATCGAGCTCTGACGAGGACACTGATGGTATAAAACATCAGCTCAAACTGAACCCTTCCATGCTCACAAGGGTAATATGCTTTATTTTATACTTCTGTAATTGTTACTCTAATATAAAGAGAGTTTTATATCATCACAACAGGTAGAGATCCATCTGAGTTAGATATAGATCTGGGTCGCAAGGTGTCCGACATTTTTAGTGCACATTTTGGGGGGAATTTTTTATATTATGAAAGCACTTGAGAAATATTTATAGTACAAAATGGCATAGAAATTTGGACGCACCTAATCTTTGGTACGATACAGAAATTGCAGACTTTAGCTGTACCTGTGTGGTGTGTAGTTGCTTGACATGACATGCACATCATGTTTTAGTTTTAGAGCATCCTTTAGCATATGTACTCATGCACTGATGCTAAAATTAGTAAATGAGGTATTCTGAATTAGATGCATACTTCTCAAAGATAAAAGCACAGATTGTTTCAAAGATGCTTCTCCTCCATTAAATGTTTCTATATAATCTCATTTCTCCTCGTTCTCCCATTTGTCAGTGCATGTGGATTACATGCATGCATGCATGTGTTTGTTTATATGCATGTTTTTCTGAGTGAGTGGTGTGTGTGTGTGTGTGTAGTTTGTGGGTATAAAAAGTTTGTATGAAACAGGATGTGGTCCTCATCAAACTTTTGTGCTCTGAGAACCGCTCAGGCACCATGTCGAGCCCAGAGTGGGGCCCAGGTGACTAATATTTACCCTTAACAAAAGAAACTTCTCATTTTCCTGGCCTCTCCCATAACTTAATAATCTTCCTCAGTTCCAAGTTCAGACTCTCACATAATTGTGCATACTAAGACACAACAATAAAATATATAAATAATACATTATATATAAACAATAATAAAAGAATATCCTTGCATCAAAGAAATTTTGAGAAGACATAATTTTTGCTTCGGGCCCTCTGACCTCTTGATTTAGCTTTGTAAACATGTCAGCAAACATTGTGGTTAGTCAAAAATCGAGCAGGGAGGAAGAACATGCAATTGCAAAGTGAGACGGAGAGAGAGAGAGAGAGAGAGAGAGAGAGAGAGAGAGAGAGAGAGAGAGAGAGAGAGAGAGAGAGAGAGAGAGAGAGAGAGAGAGAGAGAGGTCGGATGAGTAACAGAAAGGAAAGAGAAGAGTGATAGAGAAAGAGAGATCGTCCAGACAGATGGAGGTAAAGGGGAGGGGCAGATAGAGCGAGAGCGGTAAAGAGAGGATGATGAAGAGTAGGTGATCAGGTAGACAGACAGACCTCAGCATTTAAGTCAGCTAAAGGCAAAAGGTAAGTATTACACTTGCAATATTAAATGACAGCTGGGTTGACCAATGATGTGTTTTAGATCAAACAACAATTGAACTGATTTGACTTAAAAATGATGTAATAAGATGAACAGTGATTGACCCTAAAATGTATTTGAACAGTTAAACTGCAATAGAAAAATGGATGTCATTGCAGTATATACCAAAAAAAAGCATTTACTTCAAGCAAAACGTTTACGAGAAGAAATTTGTTAGGTTGTACAATGTTGAAAACTAAGCATATTGCTCCTTGTAAAAACTGACTTCATTCACTAAAACTCGCAATTCCTCGCAAAAAGGCAGTACTGAGAAAAGATGTAGCATATTTTAGCAGATGCCACTTGTTTTAATACTTTGCGGTCTGATGCAATTGACATTTTTACGTGTGACTTTAGTGTCATTGTATGGGTTGATCATTAGTCAACACTCATTGGTAAATAAATTGGTAAATACTCGTTAAGCATTTGTTAATAAACTTTTTTAGTTAATTTACCAATGTTAGTTCCTATGTTCTCTTAAGAATAACCCCAGAAGCTTTGTGAAACCGAGAGTGTTGAACCAGATGTTCGCAGTGATCGCTCAGATCAGTACTTGAGGTTCAAACCCGCGTGCCAAATAAACTTCTACACGAATTACTCAGCGCTCACTTTTAAACGTGTTCAAGTGAAACCGCACCGTCAGGGATTGCTGTAGAGTGTCCCGTCACGGTTTTACTTTTCTTCTCTTCTGGGCTGTCGGTCTACAAGTGTGCCTTTTTACAAGAAGTCACCTTATTACAGCTGAGGGTTTTTGCTGCTGTCTGTGGGTGTCGTTTTGTAGTGTTAGTGGAAATTGCCTGTATACAGATTGACCACCCACTCACAAAGAAGGGTGTGCTGTTGACAATGGCCCACTCAGCAAAGAGCCAAAGTTGGCTTGCGTCATACATGCGCACCTAGAGAATTTTGCAATGGAATTCAATATGCGTGCTTTGCAGTTTACCGTTTTCTTTGGGCAACATCCTGTCAGGTAAAAAGCCACAACGATGCCATTTAAAAGTGAAAGTCTGAATTTTAAAAATTAAAGCTCCTCTGGCTAACTGGCTGTTTGCATTAAGAAATTTAAACTCACTCTTGATCAGCGTTATATCGTTCTGGACATTTTTGAAAAAAAGAAAGTAAGTTTGGAAAGATGTTAGGGTGAGTAAATGAAGATAGAATTGTCTTTAAGGAAACTATACTTTTAAGGTTTAAAAATTAAACTATAAATCAGCTTCTTGAAGGTTGCCAAGTAAGTTCTTTGTAAGTAATTGGACATGTGATTTTTATATTTAACTATTTAGTAGATGCAGTGCTGAACTGTACAATATTTTATTGGAAGCAACCAAATAGGGCAACATTATGCAAGTGCTGTGACAAGTCCCAGTTGTCAACTACAGTACACGTAGCATAAAAAAAATATAGAATAGAAATAGTTAGTGCTTGTTTAACTGGTCAAGTGTTTTTGCCTTGCAAATAAATTATTCTCTCATTGTATTGATTGGATAATTTCGGGTCCGACTTTGAACCCAGAACCTTTGTGTTACCATCCAAGTTCAGCGTGACTAAACTTAGTTCGCCTAACTAAGAGTAATATTGTGCTTTTGTCACACTTTCAGCCACAGGTAAAAAAACAGCTTCATTTGTGGTTGCGCTCTTAGTCATATCTCCATAGCGACAGTTTGTGACCTCATAACAGTTTTCTTTTTAGTTATTAATTGATCACCACCGATCACATCCCCAGATGTCTCCGTAGATATAAATATTTAGATAATAAAATAGGACAACCACAGTTGATTCCAAGTGTTAACCTCATATAGATGACTTTAGGAAGCCAGATTTTGAGTTAATATGCTTATGGAATTATGAAATGATGGATGAAATGGATGAAACATTGAGTGTTGATACTTTTGTGGTATGTTCATTTTGAAGTGTTTGATGAGTCAAAACTGAGAACTGTCTAAGCGTAACATGTAATGAATGGCAATGGAAAAATAATAATAATAATAATTGCTTCAGAAGATTTCAGATGGTGCCATTTTTGAGTTTGACAGTTCTGTCCCCCATACACTTTCATTGTTTCGAACAAGAGTAAAATATTATTTTATATCATTTTATATACTAAAGATGTTTTTTTTTTAAATGATGTTTTATATGTGCGTTTTAGATCCAAGTAGGGATGAAGGATTACTGGTATACTCCTCTCTTCTTCTTCATCATACTTTATGGAAATGCCCAATCCAATAACATTCAAGCAGGTACCCTACAAATGCAGCATTTCCCTAAAATTATATTTGGTTCCCTTTTCGTTTTTTTTTTTTTTTTTTAATTTAAATTTTTTTTTTACAATTATAAAATAATGTTCTCTGAACGTTGCAGGGAGTTTTTTTGGGGGGACAACCTTAATATAACTAACAGAACATTCCTAAATCTTTATTTTTAGGCTTTATCTTTACCATAAAATATCTTTCCTTTTGTTATTACTTTCAAGGGAAGTTTTTGCACACCTAGAACAAATAATCATTATATATCTGTAATGAAAGCTTTACCAACTAAACAAATAAAAAAAGGTGTGTTTCGGTAATGTTCAGAGAACATTCTGGCAGCCGAATAATGTTAGTTGGGTATATTTATGTTAATTTCTTAAAGGGATAGTTCAGCCAAAAATTTAAATTCTGACAATAATTAATCACCTTCATGTAGTTCCAAACCTGTAAGACTTTTGTTCATGTTCAGAACACAAATTATGATATTTTTGATGAAATCTGAGAGATTTGGATACCATTCTGGGGCTTTATACCTTTCTGGGGCTTGAAAGTGTTAGTTGCGTAATCTATCAATGGAAGAACATAAATCTCTCAGAATTCATCAAAAATATCTTCATTTGGGTTCTGAAGATAAGTCTTACAGGTATGTAATGACATGAGGGCGAGTAATTAATGACAGAGTTTGTATTTTTGAGTGAAATACCCCGTTAACTTTACATGTATTGAAAGACAAAATAAATATTTACTTGTTTTCTATTCTATTCTAGTTTTCTATTCTATTGTTTTCTATTCTATTCTACTTATAACATTTGTCATCTTTTACCAAAAACAGAAAATCTTTCATGTGTGAGCGACTACTTTAAATATATTTCTTGTGAGTGGCGAAGCTCTACAAATTACTCCGGCCAGCTATGTGAGCTTGTGGATGTGTACTATCATAACAGGTTGGTAAATTTTAGTTTCATGTCAGATTGGACCAATTTAAAGTGCCCCTATAATCCTATTTTAAAGTTTCCCAATGTTGTTTTGTGGTCTCCTACAAGTTTACATGGATCAAAGGTTAAAAAAAAACTGTGAGAAAAAAACAGAGCTACTCTGCTCTGATTGGCCAGACGGCTCAGTCTTTTGAGATTGGTTGACATTACGGCGTGCACATCGAAAACAAAAAGGCTCATTCCCATAAAAACGTCAGCTCTGCTTGTCCTGAGGCTTACACTGTAAACTAAACACAGTAACAAACAATGACGAAACAAATCTATTCGAGCGCAAGTCCAATGGTCAAACATTGTTAGAACTAAACTAACGTTAGTTCTTAACCCCGAACCTCCATAGCAAGAACGACTCAAGCAGGAAATTTCTCTGTGATACAGTAGGCTATTTCCATCAGCAATAGGAAGTGCATGTCCATCAACAAACCGATTATTGTACTTCTACTTATTCATTACAGAGTATTTTTTATAATATGTTAAGGTGAACACGTGGAAACCGTATCAATAACAGTGCATACATTAGCCGAGCTCTAGCGTGAATGACTGATGTAACGTAAAAATAACCATTGGTAAAACAAATCTCGCCCCATGCTTAATCTTTCCTCAAAGTAGTGAGAACGACAGACAATCTGTATATACACAGTTATAGGTAATAGCGGCCCACAACTGATCAGCAGAAGTATTTTAGTGAGACAGCAATAATGTGAATTAGCCAGTTAGCAGGAGACCTACATAATATAAAACTCAAAACTAAGTATTTTGAACACCATCTTTCAAGATCAAGTGGTTTGCGAATCCTGCACTGAACTCCGAGATTTGAGAAGCAGTCGTTAGAGTAAAATAAAGGGAACGCTGCAAAAGTTTAGGATTATTCTGCTGTAGTTTCATGGTAATGATTCATTTTAACCACTGATTCTTCACAAGCTCATCCTTGGGCAGTGAAAAAAAAAACTGGCTTTACCTTTATAGAGCACAGCTTCCTCTAGACATTATGCTATCCAGTATCCACAGAAATCAGCTGCAGGTCTGCGCGTGCAATACGTGGACGACGGGCAATATGCTAATATTTCTCTTGACATCACAACGAAACGGCTAATGACTCATTTGATTCATTTGACTCAGAGTCGACTCTTACTTTTGAAAGACAATAACTTTAGGCCTATATGGTATATATATATATATATATATGAACTTTCAGATTAAAAATTTTGCAGGATGTTTTCATTCACTTAAAGCTATGTTACACACTAGCTGAAAGGTCATTTTCAAATTATAGGGGCACTTTAACATTGATAAATAACATTTCTCAAATTCAAATTAAATTTCAACTTGTGTATAGATGTGAGCTGGTGCCACTGAGCAGTCAATCACATTCAACCAGAAATTGCTCTTTAACCTATGGACAAAATGTGAGTGGATCTCTCCATTAAGTTAAATTACAATTCCCGGGAGTTGATGAGCGTGTATTGTCTTCTTACGTTCCCCCTCTCTCTCAAACACAGCTTTTTTTTTTCCTTAATACAATGCCGTTGAGTGTAACCTGCAATGGATCTGTCAGATTTAAACTGCCTTTTCGCCCTGCCCGACACAGTAAGTGGATTAATTCTGCTATTATTGATATGCTGAAAAAAAAAAAAAATACAGAATGAATGAAATTAGAGAATAGCAGGGGTAATTGTAACAGTAAAAAAATGCCTGGAAGTTGATTTTGCTATTTAAATGAGCAAAACAGTCATCACAGTACAAAATAATTATTTTGATAAGGGGGTTTCAAAAAGTTATGACATGGTTAAAGGGATAGTTCATCCAATTATTAAAAAAGTCTGTAATCACTTCCTCACCCTCACTCATACGGGTTCAAAACCTTTATGATTTTCTTTCTTCTGCACAAACAATATTTTAAAGGGGACATATCATGCTAAATCCATTTTTTTAGCCCTTAAATTGTATATGTATATTTGGAGTGTTTATAAGTACAGAAAAGTTGAAATTATTCCCTTCAGGTGCTTTGTTTATATCTTTATATTCTGTTTTGGTCATATTTTTAGTAGGAGAAACAAAAGGGTAAGTAAATAATCACATCATTTTCATTTCTGGGTGAACTATCCCTTTAGGGGATTAAGGTTTTTGTTGTTTTAATAAAAACGTTTACAAATGTAACCCCCCTTACATTTGGAGGTGTTACGTTGGACTGACGTCATGGGGTCCCTTCTGGGAGCCCGAATCACCTCAAAGTGGTAACAAAACAAGCAAATGAACATTGCCCAGAGAGATTTGCATGCAAAGTCACACGGTCACAAATAGGCACGAATTACTGACCGAAAAGGGCTGCAGGTCTTGAAGGAACTGAGTGGGGTCAGGAACACTGTCTTCAAAGACAGGATTTTAAGCTCAAAATTGTTCGCTATGTGATGTCCATCCGGACCAGTATGGTGATTGAGGTGATTGGGCTCCCAAGAGAGACCCCATGACGTCAATCCTTATGCTATATGTAAAATGAAATCTGTCTATTATACATATTATATATTGTTTGTTTTTTTGCCATTTAAGCCATAATTAGAGGGTTCCACACCCTGATTGCTATGAGATGGGGCTGAGGATGTTGCTTTTTTGTTTACATTTATGCCTTTATGACTCATCATATTCAAAGTATACATTTGATCAGTTCCTGGATTCCTTGAGAACAATTGAACCTATGAAGACTTTGGTGTCACAAGCAACATCCTCTACATGATTATCAATGTAACTGTTCTCTGTTTGTTTTAATGTATTTGTTTGTTCGCATGACAGTTAAGACGCAACCACCAGATAAACCCACTGTGAGCAGGGATAACATAACTTGGAGTAAAGGCAGTAACTTTCCACAAAACATAAAGCAGTATGAATTCCAGTTGCAGTTTAAAGCCCTAAATAAAAGCTGGGAGGTAAGCAAACATTTGTGTTTGATTTAACATTTAATCTAATGTATTAATCAAATAAAATGGCATTCATTTTGGCACATCCAAATCAATTACAAAATTATTTTGAGTGTGTTTTTTATTTATTATTTTTGTGTATGTGTTTCCAATGTGCATATGTGATTTACAGAAGGCAGAACATTGGAATATCTCTCATGAAAGTTACGTGCTGCTGAATCATCATTTCCTGACTGTAGGAAAAGAGTACCAGGCCAGGGTGCGTGTGAAGCCTGTTGAACCCATAAATAGTGGTTACTTTAAGGGGGAATGGAGCCACTGGAGTCCTATTGTGACCTGGAGGTCTGAGATTGGAAAGCCATTAGAGAAACCAAGAGATGAAGTATCATCACAAGGTGGGGCCTTTTGCCAGCCTAATATTTTATATTAATATTTGTTTGTGAGATAAGATCAACATATATTTTATGACAGCAGTTCTCATCTTTTTTTCTCCATCAGTGCCTAATGATATGCGTGTAATTCTGATCATTGGCTTCCATGTCTTGCTTGTTATCTCTGGTCTTTCTTTGGTCATATATAAGACAAGGAAAAGCAATCGGTGAGTATTACACTGTAAAAAATATTGTTGGTTTAACTTGAAAAATTAAGTAACCTGGTTGCCTTAAAATTGTAAGTTGATTGAACTGGAAAAAGTGAGTTAATACAATGAAGGAGATTGATTTAAGCATCAGAAACTCAAAATAGTAAGTTATCTGAACTAAATAAATTATTTAAGTTGATTTGACAAAAGAAAAATGATAACAAATCTTGAAAATATTTTTTATGCGTTTTATTTAGTAACCCATTCTCATCGACTTTTTCTTGCCCCTTCTTTTATTGTATTTTTTTTTACATTTATTTAGTTATTTATTTTCAACAAATGATCCAAAGTTTGTAACATAAGTAGATTATATGTAGAAAATAAAGTATTAATATTTAGTTTGGCCTCATGGAGGGAATGAATATTTTATATGAAGGGTAAAGCCTTGTTATTGACCCTTTGTTAGAAAAGAGTAAATATTTGATTTGAAAAAGTAAATATAAGATGTTCAAGGCCTAGTTTTTTACCCTAGTTGTGGAAAGTGCTGTGTAGGCGTCTGTGTGTATGTTTCTACCTACAGTATTTCCGCGTAAGTGTGTAACCGTTGGTCTTTGAACCTGATATTTGTATTTGTTTGTGCATCTGTATCAAGAATTATTATTTATTTACAGGTTATTAAAACCAAACCATCAACATGTTCCAGACCCATCCAGATATTTCCAGCCTCTTCACACCGTTCACGGTGGAAACTTCCGGGTGAGTTCCGCTATATCTCCTGCATATGTACTATGTTATTCAAAACTAGTTTGCAAAGAGCTACACTACCGTTCAAACGTTACCGGGGTTGGTATATATATATATATATATATATATATATATATATATATATATATATATATATATATGTGTGTGTGTGTGTGTGTGTGTATTTTAATTTTAGTCTCATTCTCATCTTATATATTAATGTGTTAATTGATAATTCAGTGTTGAAAACCGTTGTGCTGCTTTTTATTTTATCAATATATATATTTTTTAATATAAATATATATTTTTTTTCAGGATTTTTTGATGAATAGAAAATTCAAGAGAGCAGCATTTATTTAGAATATAAATATTTTGTAACATTATACATGTCTGTACTGTCACTTTTGTTTAATTTAATGTAACCTTGCTGAATTAAAAAAAAAAAAGAATTACTCACCCCTTACTCAAGGTGATATTACTATTTTTCTCTTTTAACTTTCTTTGTAGTGAACTCACACCAACGCAGTTAAGCGTGCAGAAACGTATGAGAGTACCAATAACATTATCGGGTTCACACATTTTACTTCTAATGTAAAATTTTAGCAGTATAAACTCTCACACACACCCTAGTTTACAGATGTGGCCTAGACCTGTATTTCTTGCAAATGCTTACTCATATCTTCCTTCAGCAAGCCAGAAAAACACACACACTGACCACATGCATTTCCTCTTTCCTGTCTACAGAATTGGCTGGGCTGTCAAAATTCGGACGGGCCATTTCTTACCCCTCAGTCATGTGATGATATCTTACCTGTCGAAATCTCTGATGTTTGGGACCTGTCCTTATTGGATCCCGACGCTCAGATGTCTACTGCTGCGCTTGTTCACTCCAATCAGATGGACTCTGGACTTGAAAACAGCGGCACCAGCCATGCTTCGTCATCTGGTTTCTCTAACATGGGCTATTTCTATAGCAAATCTCTTTCGGGCTCTCTTTACCTCGAATCCTGCCCTGTGTACTTCACCTATCACCCTGAGGAAGGCACAAGCTCCACTGTCTCGTCGCCTGGGTCTTCATATGACTGTTTGCAAACCCCAAGTTACCAGATGGAACAGCCGATGAGCCCTGATTCAGGGCTCGACATGCCTGAAGAGCAGAATTGTGAGGAAGACCAAGATCAAGATCATGAAGAACAAGATGCCGAGGTGGAAGGACATGCGTTGGTTTCTTTCATTATGTCACTGCAAGGTTCCCTCGGTGCTGTTCGCCCAGCAGAGAGTTTCGCTCCGGTGCCCATCATCACACCGTGGTCTGAACCTGTGAGAGCACCAAGCTGTAGTTCCACCTTTGAGCGTGCAGAGGGCGCTGTGGTCAGACCCTCCTCCCTGATTGAGCCCTGTGGGAGTGGATATTTGACCCTGAAGGAGATGCAGAAATACAGCAACAAATCCATATAAGCGCAGGTCCAGTCCATCTCTGTCTGTATAGGGGAGACTGGGGCCTCTGGGTAGGTTCATCTTTGAAAGTCAGATGTCGGTTTTTATCATTCATTATTAACGTTTCACTGTGCCATTATTGTTACAGTTGAACTATTGTTACTCTGGTGTGAACTCTGCTGCTCTTTTATATTTCAAGGTTCAATTTATATTTCAATTGTCCTCAGGTGTGAACCGAGCAACAAATTATACAAGGTGGTAACATACCAAACGACTGTGACAATTGTAAACTTAAAACATGTGACCGTAAATTTATGAAAAATACCTGGGTGGAGGACAGAATTCACGAAAAATAAATTCCAGTTTAAATTCCCAGTGATCCAGAAGTTGCAACCGACTTTAATTCAGAGTTGTGACATATTTCCAAGAGAAACAGAATACTGCATAGAGGCCAGGGTTTTATGTTAGCACACCCCCTCTATATCCCCTGCGCATAGCAGACTGACGGTTGGAGGGGATTGGTTAAGGATATTCAACGCAAGCCGTCATCAGAGAAGGTATGTCATACCAGAGCGGAAGCAGATTTTAGATTTTGATTTAAGTTTACCATAAGAAACGCCCTAGCAACCACCCAAGAAACTGCCTAGCAATGCCCTAGCAACCACAGAGAATACCCTAGCAACCGCCTAGCAACGCCCTAGCAACCACTAAGATGCACCTAGCAACATGCTAGCATCATTCTGACAACATACCAATCATGCTAGCAACATGCTAAATTTGTTAGCATCTTGCTAAAAACTAGCTAACTCCTCCCGCACGATTTCTTGTAGACCCATGAATGAGGTGTCAAATCGACCGTTTTATTGAGGAGAGGTGTCCTATATCTTTTCTAAATGATCGGGTGTACGATGTTCATCCGGGGGGCGAAAAATCTGCTGAAAAAAGTCTTTTGACCAGAAGTCTTGGGGTTGGGCTCTTCTGACTCATCCTATCAATCAACTAATAAGTAATGACATAATAACTTCATAGCCATGCCCTGGCAACCACTTAGGGCACCCTAGCATCCATAAAACAACATTTGCAAGCCATATTTCAGCACCAGAAAATAGTAGAAATATTGAGTTCGATAATGGAGTTCGATATTTAAAGACTAATAGCCTCTATGCACGAACCCTGCTGACGTGTGTTCGAACGAATCTCAGTCAGCGTCTTTACTTCCGGAAGCGCGTTCTGCAGGCCAAGTGTACAGCGGCAAAACTGTAATAAAATCCGTTTTCTCAGAAACGGAGACAACGATTTTAGAAACGCTGATTCGCTAGTCGAATTTCGTACGATATGAGAGAATACTAACACTCAAAGTTGTTGATTTGGCTCGAAATATATAATTTAAATAACTTCTCTTTTTTACTCTTGTGTGACAGCTAACTGCCTCACAGTGTTGTTAACATCATTCACGTTAACCGGAGGACGTTTTTATAAACAGCAAGTGTAATTTGACACTATCTCCACCTATCGCAAAACCGGCTTCTGACCATAGACTGACGCAGCACCGGAAGTAGGTGGGCGTGCTGAGACAAATATGGAAGCGATCGTGCATAGAGCCTATTGACAGTCTAAGGACACCATAGCAACCATGTAAAGTACCCTAGTAACTGTAAAAAACATGAATAAGCTACTGTATATCTCAGTACAAGAACAGAACATGGTTGTTGGCTCGTATCATGTACAATACCTTAGCAACCAAGTGACGAGTTTTGCCACTGCAAGCACCCCTTCAGGAATGTACATTGTATGTATTAACTTGCATGGATTAATTGTTTACCACAACACTGGTAATGTGCGCAACACTGTAAATAGGGTCACTTTTGACTTCATGACAACTTTATGAGCCACTATTTGGTTACCCACATTCTTCAAAAGATCTAATTTTGTGTTAAGCATTAGAAAAAAAACTTTATGCAGGTTTAGAACAACTTGAGGGGGAGTAGATGACAGAATTCTTTTTTTTTTGGGTGAACTGTCCCTTTAAGTCTGCTTTTTTCATTTAGTCAAATTTTATTTAGCAGATGTTAATTTGAATATAACTTGTTTAACTTTAACTGTTAAAAGATTAGTGGTGACAATTACCTTTATGTTACTAACATTTCATATTTTCATGTACTGATTTGTCTCCAAATGTTTCAAAATTTGTAATATTCAAGTTCGAGTGCAAAGCATTATCTTGATTTTTAGCTGCTATTTACTGTTATTTCATATTTAATGCCACTGCCACGGATTTCTACGAACATGGGATAAATGCTGCTTTTCAGATGTGAATTTGTAGAAATTCAGGTCATCATTTTGAAGGAAGTAGATGTGTAAGGCTTTTCGAGGTACAAATCTCTCAAGATATTACAACACTCATTTGCAATACATCTTCTAACAACTTTTTTATCGACTTTTGTGGTATTATTTGAGCATTTCTGAATTGTACCTTTTAGAGAGCTCAAGAATAAGCCATTTTATATCATTTTTTTAATTAAATGTGCTTTTATATCTTAACACCGAATGCACTTGTTAGGGTACTTTATGTTTATTTTATTTTTTTTTTACTTTGTTTATTATAAGTCATATAGTTCTTATGTTAATGTTGACAGTGAAATAAAATCCCCCAAAATATAATGGTGTAAGTGTCATATTTCCAAAAAAAGCTTGTGTGTGTGTGAGAGCGAGAGAGAGAAGAGAGAGAGGGTATATTGCAGGTACTATGTGGTCTGACATTTATAAGTGCCAGCCCGTTTCCGTTCACAGCCTTGGTTTGTGTAACCAGTCAAAGTCAAGCTTAAATGTGTGGCCTGGAAAATGAACTCAGTGAACCATAGCAAAATGGTCTTCTGAGAGAAGGTGGATAAATAACACGCTTTTTAACTTGCATTTACCTTTTTGAGTGCGCTAGTTTGATGATCTGTACTACAGCTTGGCATCCGGTCTACTGGATTTGACCGTGTTGTTAAGAAATTGGGTCTTACGTTTGATATCTCCACTGGAAGGCAGTAGTGAGCTCATGACTGAGGTATCAGCGAGGAGATGCTTATAAGCATATGAACTATAATCAACATACAATATAGCAGTTGTCCCACCTTTCATACATAACCGTCATTTTAAATAACCATGCTTTTTTAAATAATGAAAGAATTTCATACCTTATATTAGCAAAGCATCATAGACCATTTGAGAGTTTGGAACCTGCGATGATGTTTGTTGTGGGTGGAGCCTACGGGATGACAGAAAATTAAAGTTTAGGGTAGGCAATTTGTTTTATAAACATTTTTTGTTATACTGATTGAAACTCTCTCCACATCCTGGCTGATAGCAATCAATAATAGGAGTGGTCTAAATATTAATACAATGTATTTTATGGAAGTCTCAGGACAAGAAAATATTCCTCCAGTAATGCAATGACACGATGCCTTTCAACATTTTACCGCTATGGGATTACCACACCTGATGACATCACACATCATCAGCACTTTGTAGACAGAGTCAACATGTGCTGTAAACAAACATCTGCAGTCATCTTTTATTGTTCCTCCTGAACCAAAACAATGAGTTTATGCTGCGTTCACACCATGTCTTAACCGTTAAGAGAAGGCAACCAGTGACGTTCTAACCAACGGGAGCTGTTCACGTCCTCAGACTTGATTTATGCGTTTCTATGAACGCCATCATGCCGAAATGAATCTGCAGCAGCCAGGTTGTAAGTAAGAGCTCTTTAGTTTACGATCATTATTATTGTAATGTTATGTGAGACATGTGGTAATTTAACGTCGTCTCTTGTATGTTGTGTGTTCATGTGTTTTGAAGTAGGCGTGGCTTTGGAGATGCTCTGAAGGGAGGGTGGGATCTTATGCTTTCAAAGGTAGCTTGCTATTGCTAGGCGTTCCAATTGCCCACCCTACATTTGACTGTAGCAGTTTATGAAAGCCACGGAATAATAATAAAAAAGGTGATTTCAAGTGTATCTCACAATTTTTTCCCTCGCAATTTAGAGTTTATTATATCAGATATTCTGACTTTTTTCCTCAGAATGAGCATTTTCCATAATATCTCTTTTTGTGCTCCACACAGAAGAAAGAAATGTGAGATTGAAATGAAATCGCAATTGCTGAGTAAATGGTGTATGATCATTTTAGAGTGAATTATTTCTTTAAAGGTGCCCTATAATGGTTTTTTAAATTATTTTATAATGTTTCCTGGGTTGCCCTTATAATGTAAGTATGTTTTTTAGATCAAAAATAGTCATAATTTAGAAATAAAAGGCATTTTTCCTAGCCTGATTTTAGCTTCTGCTTTGAACACCCGGTTTGTCTGCTGTGTGTAACCGGCCTCTGCTGTGATTGGCTGACATGCTTGCATATAAAATAGCTATGTATTACATGTGAAACTCTCTCGAATAACTTTACTACAGCTATTATAGGTTTTTACTATTACAGCTATCGAGATTAACGAATCATGAGATGTTTTTGAAGTATTTTGATCTATTCCAATCACATAAAGTGTTGCTGTGATTGAGCAAGCAAGGACAGTGAGTGTGTCGATCGCGAGAATGAAGATCTTATCATTGCAATGCAGTCTCTCTACTCTAATGCAGCAGACACGATGATGTAAATACAGTTTAACGATAGAGCTTCGTTGTGCAGTGTAACGTGCGTCATTGAATTCATAACGAGTTTGTCAAGTGTCCAGATAAACTCGCGCTGTGATTGTTCTTTGATCGCTTTCTTTCTGTATATAATTCACAATTTAAATAAGATTTTTTTTTTCATCCTACTAAAAGAAACGATGTGAAGCTGATTTTTAATCACTGGCCTGACTTACTGATGCAAAAACAGTATTGAACGATTTTAAAGTGAAAGATTACCTGTCTGAACTTGAACAACAACACATCAGCTCGATCCGAGGCCAGCTCTTGGCAAGTTGAGGAAACAAGTCGTCGGTGAAATGTTTGAAAATTTCCAGAGAAAATAAAATTAATCCATTGTTTCTTCAGAGGCTCGGACGAAGGAACTAAAATATACTTTTGTATTCATGTGTACATCCGAACACTGATCAACGGCCATGCTTCGGCTGCGCAGCTCCGTCTCGTCTATCACTGAACATGGGCTGGCATATGCAAATATTTGGAGTCATACATATTAATGATCCCGACTTTTACGTCAGAGTCGGTATTATGTGGAGATTCGCCTGTTTTTCAGGGTTGTTTTTCAAAAACGAGATTTAAGTAAGAAGAACTCTTGTTATTTAACTATGCCAAGTTAAATTCAATTTCACATTATAGGGCACCTTTAATTTATTTTATATCCAAACACTCCAGAAAGTAAAAACCCAAAAAGAAAAGCTTCATAATAATGATTTTCACAGATCCTGATGTTAGCAGAGTATAATTATGCGTGCAAAGCCACAGAGGACAATGTTGGACAACATATTAAAAGGAAAATGGGGAAGCATATGGAGAGGAATGCAGCACAGGTTGCGTAGAGGACAAAATCAGCCTGTTGTCAATCAGAGGTCAATGACAGACCTTAATTTTCTTTCCATATGGAGAGAACTAGATGATTACTATTGCATAAGTAACAGGAATTCAACCACTGACCCAGACATACTAATGCTAAACAGATGACTATGTGTATTTTAAGGGTGTGTGTTACATTTAATATTTACAGAACCTCAAAAGTCCTTCTTTTATTACATTAGATTTTTTATAGTCCGTTGCTGAAACGCAAAGCCTGCCATATTGGCCATCATTTGTGAACGCTATTTTTAATGTTGACGCTTACTACACCAACCACTTATTCTCTTATTATTTCTATACCTTGGAATACCCCATTATTCCAAATGAAAGAAAGTAACTCACATTCCTACTCCTGGAAGCAGCAAAGCATATATTGTATCTGTTATATTGTAAATGCTGCTTGCATCTCAGCAAAGTATTGTATCTTCGGATTAGTGCATGAGCTTTGTGGGATGCATCAGCATAATTAGGGAACAATTCACATTTGATTTTTTTATTATTAGAAAAATAAAGTTTCTTTTAGGAGTATGGCAATCTATAGTAGGCTAATTATTTTATATATAAGGTATAAAAATATGTATATTTTAGGTATAGAATAAAGTATATTCTCATTTAGATAAGTAAACGTGTGCGGGTCGGGTTTTGTCTAAATTGTGTGATGATTGAATGCAGAAAACAGCTTAATAAACTAAATAAGGTTTATTGAAAATGTAAGTATGGTTTCTGCAAATTGGTTTAAGAATACAATGTAGTAAATACCATTAGCTCAGTATAAAAAACACAATCAGAGGAAAGATCCCACCATGATAGAAAAACTAATGTGTTTCCACAGAAGTGCATGGTGTACTAGTATGTTGTGAAATTTTTCTGGGAGATAAACATAGGCCTCTAAAGAACAAAATCTTGGCTATTCATGTAACAAGCTGCATCCTGCAAATGTTGTGCAGGCCGCATTGAGATTCGCATTTCGCATTGAGTATGTGCTTATAAATGTTTATGTTTATAAATGTTGTGGGTCTTCACATGGTTTGCTTTGTTCTAATAAACAGGGAAGCTTCTGAAAGAAACAGACAAAAACTAATCTTTCTGAAAACCGTTTGTTTGGACAAGATTCACCTTTCATGGGGAAGTTTTGATTGACACTTTATATTAGAGAAAGGGAGAAAGCGAAGAAGAGTAAAATAAATAAGAAAGTCTGTCTCAGCCAGGAGGCTCTTTGAGTTTAGGTTCAGAAATGGGATGGAAGAAAGGCACTGGGGGTGAATTAGAAAGCAAGAAAGGGAGGGAGAGAGAAAGAGGGAGGGAGAAATTATCTGACTGAGGATTTTTCCCTTTTCTTTTTCTCTTCTCAGCGCACTGACCCAACGGCAGCAGCAAACACATCACAAAGTACTGTAAGTTTTGCTTACCCACACACACATGCACATGCAATCACAGCAGAAATAAACTGCTTAATTTAGTTCGTTTAGGATTTTTATAAAGGAAAATTTGTTTACTGGCAATTTTTGCAAGCAAACTGTGCAGCCTCATTAAGGTGATCTGTATAAGTTACAGTGCTCAGAAAGTTTTTGCAAGCTAGTTAACATCTTTCCAGCAGATGGACACAGCTGCCGAGACTGAGAGCATGTGGAAAGCGTTCATGCTCTGCCGGCTGAAACCCGCCTGTTGTTTTACAGTATGGCTACAGTAATACAGGAAGACAGACTTTATGCTAAGTTGCTGCAGGTTATTAAAAACATTTTAATTTTATTTGACAGTCTTATTGAATGGACGATGGAATATTTAGCTTTATTTAAAAGGCCTACACTATTTATATTTTTAATAATGAGCCAATACATCATGAATTTGTCCTCAGAAGAATGAATTCCTCATGTTTTGGTCTGACCGTGATTCACTGTGGTAAGTGTTTATTCAGACAAGGCGAGATATTTCGTGGGAAAATTGTGTAGCCTACGTCACTCGCCCGTACGTGTATCGTCATAATCCGTAAATAGATAAACGTTGCTCCAGCTATTGACGTGTGTATGGCTTCAGAGTGGAAAGGATTCGAACCTCAGGTGTTGTAAAAGCGGAGAAAAGCGGATATGGCGTTTTTATTACTCAACAGGTGAGTAAGGTATCTTGTTGAACAGGTAAATAGCTAAATATAGCTCTCTAACAGTTCATTGTAAAGCATTGTCTATTGTGAACGGTCATTTCAATATGGCTCTTGTGGTTTATTTTCAAAGTACTACCATGTCTATTTATGGGTAAAGCTACAGTAATGTCTTCTGCTTGTCAGCTTGAGATCCTTTCCATCTAAACTGGTTATATAATGAATGTTTAATCAACAGTAGCATAACCGCATTCATCATAGAGCCGAAGCACAACCAAAACAATGTTCTTCCGCAACGTGCATGAAGTTTTGTTTTTAACAGCTAGAAGGCCAAAAGTTAGTGTACATTTATTGTAATATTGTATTTTTGTTTAATGCATATTTAATGTGCATAAATTTTATTGTATTTATTTTTACAAAAATAATGGGGGGGTTAAAACCTTTTGGATTAGAATGTGATTTGTTTGTTTATCAATTAATCAATGACTGATTATTTTTGTATGAATTTGAGTCATGGTTGATCCCATAGTTATTGAATACAAGTCAATGTATTTCTGTCACCTGCACTTTTGTAATGGAAACTAGCATTAAAGACGTTTGACCTACATGCAGGCAAAAGCATCCAGCCAGGTTTTTTTTTTTTCTCTTTTCTTTTTGCTACTTTGGGCCAGTTAATCTGAAGTACATCATACCATAATCATTGACAGCATGGCAAAAGTTAATTTGAATAATTGCACAGCCGTCTCCATCTGATTGGCGCTATATGATTCGATGGAAATTCAACACAACCACAGTGTTTACACTCTTCAGGGCATTCAGCCTATGATTAGAATCAGTACAGAAAGTACTTTAACATCATGCATTCTTAGCAGACATGCATTTGGAAGCGTTTTAACATTTTATCTCATGAGAATTAGCAGATGAACTTTGGCATATTTTAACTGGATTCTGTCTGTGGGGAGAAAGACAGGCAGACAGACTGAACTCTGTTAGTTTAGCAGTAGTAATGGACTCAGGTTGGACTCAGAACAACAGAAACATTAATCTGTTTCCTGAAGGGGCCTACATTTGTCAGGCTGCATTCCACTCAGCACTACCCAGAAGCCCCTCTCTTTATCAGGATTACACTAATCCAGTCTACCTTAATGATCTCACTAATAAATACACAGTCTTACATTAGCAAAATAACAAGTGTGTGGAACGTTGTTATTATAGGGAGCGACTGTTTTAAGTGCGTATTTGTTCTCTTTTCTCAGGTCGCACCATGTTTGGGTTCCTCCTGCTTGCCTGTCTGTCTCCACATCTGGTAGTCTGCGTACCTCAACCTCCCTGTCGACGATGCTGCGACCACCTCCCACGACTAGATGACGCCGCGACCTTAAGAGAAAGCGTGCCTGAGGTCCGCACATACATCAACATGACCATTCTCAAAGGTAGGCGCTTTAGCTCAAGACAAAATGCGAAATGTTTCAGGCAAATAGCATAAAAGCAGAAGCAATAGCGAGGGAGAACTTTGAAAATCTCACTGTACATGGTTCAATGGGGTTCTATTCGGAACCCTAGATTCTTGACTAATAGAACTCTTTTATGGCTGAATGTTTCTATAGACCATTTTGCAAGATGTAAACAGCACTGGTCCAGAAACACTTCCTGTTTCAGTTTGTAACTGTTTTCTTTATTTCACATGTAAAGAAAACATCTTAAAGATGTTTGTTTAACTTTTTGATTCAGTTTTGTATGTTCTGTTGGTTGTATTTTATCCCAGCTTTTATGTAGTGTTAAAAAACTGAAACAGGAAGTGCTTCTGGGCCAGTGTTGTTTACATCTTGCGAAATGGTCTATAGGGTGAAATGTCTTAAATGATGCATAATATTTTAATCTTTAACAGCTTATTCATTTTTTTCTGTTAATAAAGTATATTTACAAACTGTTTCGTTCATAACATTTAATTTAAAACAAATTTAATTAAACTAAATCCATATAATCCAAATATCATTATTATGATTTCAGGAATTCCACTTGGCGCAGCCCGTTATCAGCTGTCAATCAAGCTGTCAATCAAAGTTAGTTAACCATGCCCATATTTGTCATACATTTTATATCTAAATGCGATATAAACTAAAGAATTCGAAAAAAAAAAAAAAAGAAAATCACCCCCCCTCACAGTTGTCAGGCACTCGAAACCTATCGAAAAATACAATAAAAGTCAATGGGACCAACTTGTAAAAGCACGAATTTATGCTGTGAAAACGGACATTTTAACATGGGGTCTATGGATATTTGCTCCCTTTTGTGACCTCCCTCTAGCGGATTTTCGATATATTGCAGTTTTTAGCACTTCCTGGTAGGCTTCATTGTTCAGATTAGAATGTTGCCGCTTGGTTTTAGCTGCTTTCTTCCCCTCAGTGAGCCTCAGTTAACCTCTCTTGGCTCAGAAATATCTGCTCTGCTGGAGGACCTCTTGGTGGACAGGAAGTGACAAATCTGGCAGGAAAGGTGGTGATGTGGCAACAACTGTTATGAGAGAGTTGTTTTATGTGTCTGTGCATGCACATATGTGTATGTGTTTGTTGCATGTACGGAAATGAAGCCTGCAGGAAATGTGGTTTGTGGAAATTTTGAGCTGCCGAAAAGGTAGGAATAATATATATAAAGGAATATATTTACAAGATTTCACTCACCCAGTATTTCTCCCAGTATTATATCTTAGAAAGATAATCATGCTTAAAGGAGTAGTTCACTTTAAAAAAAAACAAAAAGGTTTTTGATTAAAACATTCCAGGATTTTCTCCATATAATGGACTTCACTTGGAACCAAACGGTTCAAGGTCCAAAAGACAGTTTCAGTGCAAACTGCAAACTTTTCAAAGGGATTTAAACGATTCCAGACGATATATAAGGGTCTTATCTAGCAAAATGATCGCTCATTTAAAAAAAAAATAACACAGTTTAAGTTTTAGAAGCTCAAATGGTCGCCTTGCTCTGTTCCGTGATGCACGTTCACGACTCTCCTGTTCGAACTCGTTTATCAAAATGAACAAACCTTTTTTTTGTCATTTGGTTCATTCAACGAACAAAATGAACGAATTGACTCGGAAAAAGATTCGTTCATTTTGATGAACGAGTTGGAACAGGAGAGTCACACAGAACAGAGAAAGGCGACCATTTCAGCTTATAAAACTTAAACTTTATTATTTTTTTTTTAAATGAGCAATTGTTTCGCTTGATAAGACCCTTATTCATCGCCAGGAATCGTTTAAATTAAAGCCCTTTGTCTTTAAACGATTCCAGTCTTTTGGACCTTGAACCGTTTGGTTCCCACTTGTGTTATATGGAAAAAATCCTGGAATGTTTTCATCAAAAACCTTAATTTCTTTTCGACTGAAGAAAGAAAGACATGGACAAATGTATGACATGGGGGTGAGTAAATTATCAGCAAAAGTTTTTTAAAAAGTGAACTACTCCTTTCATTTTATGACAAAGCTCTGTAGTTTTTACTGTCGGGGCAAAACATGTAAAAAACAAAGAAGTTTTCTTGTTATAGCTATTTTGTTCCTGTGAAGTTTTATGTTTAAGTCTTAGTTTAGTGTAGTTAGTCTTTTGCTTTGCCTGTGCTGTTTTTCCCCACTCGTGGGGTTTTGTTTTCCCTTTTTGTTATCAATAAACCTAGTATCAGCAAACCGTCTGCGATTGGGTTCGTTCCTGAAAATCCATGACAGATCATTGAGAAATAGACAAATAAACGTTCCTCAAAAGCCTGATGAATCATATTTGAAACTCACATTTTAATGTTTTATTATTATTATGATGATGTATGTATAGTTAAGTAAACATGAGTTTCTGTCTAGTAAGTGTTTGTTTTGAAATGTGACTCAAATAACATTTAATTTGTAAAAGTTCACTGAAAAAAGACGATCTGAACGGGGATGTTTTTAAAATTATATTAAAATGCATTTTACTTGCTAAAAATATATATTGGCATGTAGTAGATTGTGTGTTGATAATTTAGAGGAAATTAGTGTCTCAAATATACAGGCTTCATAAGGTTAAAAACTGTGAAAATGTTTATAATGTTAACCTGAATTCTAGCCTAATACATGATTTAGTTTCCTTTAGGCTTCTTTCTGACTTTTCTGACATCTTTTCAAGGTGACAAGGGTGACCGTGGAGAAAGGGGCACGCCTGGGAAGCCTGGGATTGAGGGTTCCCAAGGACCACGAGGGTCTGAAGGCCTTAAAGGAGATAAGGGGCAAGCCGGAGCCCCAGGTGACGCCTGCAAGTCTCAGCACTCTGCTTTCTCAGTCGGCCGACGAAAGTCCCTACACAGCGTTGACAACTACCAGGCCCTGATCTTTGACACCATCTTCGTCAACACTCCCGAACACTTTGACATGTTTGCTGGGAAGTACCGTTGCCACATACCGGGAATCTACTTCTTCAACGTGAACATCCACACGTGGAACTTCAAGGAGACGTACCTGCACATCATGCAGAACGACAGCGAGAGGGCCATCGTTTACGCTCAGCCCAGCGACCGCTCCATCATGCAGAGCCAGAGCGTCATGCTGCGTCTACAGGAGGGCGACGAGGTCTGGGTCCGTCTTTACAAGCGGGAGCGTGAGAACGCCATCTACAGCGACGACGTGGACATTTACATCACCTTTAACGGCTACCTTATCAAACCTGAGACTGAGTGATACCAGAAACGACGGCCGGAAGGACAAGATGCCAAAATGCTTGAGCGGTGAAGCAACTTGAACCAAACTGAAAATTTCAACTAAAGTTTAAACGAAACCCCCCAAATGCAGTGCAGAGAAATGTTCTTTCATAGGTCTTTCTTGTATGAAGAAAACCAGTAACTGTGTCCAAAATGAAGTCTGAGTCCGACCATTCTCAACTGGTGGATCACGACCCAAAAAATGGGCCGTTGGTCTGTTCTGATGGAATAAATACAAATTAAAAATGCAACTGATGTCTAAAAAAGGAGAAAACACTACCCCTTTTGCTGTTGACGTCAAAATCTGTGCGTCCAAACTATACAGTATCTATACAAATTACAGTAAGTTGGTGTCATTTTATTTCATGGTAAAAGCTTATCAAATTAGACGGATGCCCACATGGGCAGGTTGTGTAATGTTATCTTCAAAAACAAATTTATGCAAAGCAAAGAACGTATGCTACGTTTGGTTCCAACCACATTGTCTATCAAGAGCATCAGACAAGAAATGCTAAGATTCATGGTAATATTAATACAGTTGTTAGAATTTAGGGACAGGTCAGTTAACTACTGAATAATCAACAGTTCAAATCTGAAGCAAAACCAGTTGAGGACACTGATGTAGCCCAGATATTTAGGTCTGTGTTTAGATGTATCTGCAGTGTCTGGGAAATGGAAACTGGTTTATGTTAGTTGTGAAAGGATGTTTACATGGTGTGACTGACTATTTGATCCTGCTGCTGGTCTTTTCTGACTTTTAATAGGCAATTGGAGTCGTAACAGGACAAGTTCATCACACTGTTTGAAGCATGAGGTTGCTGTAGGATGTTCTGGGTGGTGTTTAGTGGATTGCTGTGTGGTTGCTAGGGTTTTGTAGATGGTTGTCTAATATACACTACTGTTCAAAAGATTGAGGATGGTTTTTTTAGATCTTATTTTGAAACCTCAAAAATGGTCATTATGAAATATTATTCCAATTTAAAATTACTGATATATTTTAAACTGGAATTTATTCCTATGATCAAAGCTGAATTTTCAGCATCATTACTCGAGTCTTAAAGCTACACTGTGTAACTCTTTTAGTTTATACTTAACTAAAAACACTTAGTTCTTTCAAAAATATATGTGCTCATTAATGTATATTTACTTCGTTCAAGTAATAAAGTATTCTTGTGAGTGTATAATATGCCATTGAAAATACATACGGGTAAGGGGTTCTAATTTCGGTCGCCATATTGCCCCTCCTTCTTGAAAGTACATTAGCCAAAGAGGGACATACCCGTTAATTCAAGCTTCGCCTTTCGCGTTTACCTTTGAGTTGACACTCATGGACGAGGTCGAACTGGAAGCCATGTTAATCTTGGACTACTTTGGCCACCGTAGGAGTTAAAACGAAATCGGAATTGAGAGCAACAGAAACTAATTTTCAATGGATGGTCATATACCTTTTCACCTCTAGATGGGGGTAAAAATCACACAGTGTAGCTTTTTTTTTTTAAGTGTCACATGATCCTTCAGAAATCTAATATCCTAAACCTAAACGTAACCAATGTAGTTGCCTTATTACTTTCTTAGGCATGTACTGTAAAATAAAGTGCAACCAAACAAAAATCTTACTAACCCCAGACTTTTGAACGGTAGTGTATTTCAAGAAAACGCCATAAAAAGACAAGTAATTAGCCAGTAATGGGCAGAGAGCCCTGAGAAAGTCAGATTTGAGTGTGTGTTGGTGTCTGGCTCTGTTTATTGGAAGGAGGGGGGGGGGGGCTTTTAGTCGATGTTAAACAGGATGTATGTGGCTTTCCTAGTTCAGTAACAATAATCCACTTGAGAGAGACTCAGACGATAGAAATATAAAGAGGGAGAGCAAGATTAAATGTTCTGTAACCACAAGTTAAAGATCTCTAACCAACACATGACTTAAAAGAGTCTTCAGATGCTGGTGGTTAGTTTAGTATCTTAAAGGGATACTCCACACAAAAATGAAAATTCTGCAGTCATTTACTCACCCTCAAGTTGTTGCAAACCTGTATGAGTTTGGTTCTTCTGCTGAACACAAAGTAAGATGTTCAGAAGAACGACTGGAACTTTGCCACTATTGACTTCCATAGTATTTTTTTCTACTATGCAAGTCAATGATGGCGAACAACTGTTTGACTCCAATCATTCTTCAAAATATCTTCTTTTGTGTTCAGCAGAAGAAAGAAACTCATAGGTTTGCAACAACTTGAGGTTGAGTAAATGAAGAATTTTGGGTGGAGTATCCCTTTAATCCGGCTTCAGACTGGACTACAGAATCTGGATCTCAGGAATCTAGTTATTCTGAGATGATTAAAGAAATGGAGCTGAGGAAAAGTAAAACACAGTTGTTGCTTAAGCAATCAGGTGCTAAAATTTTTTGTGTTTTGAACACATCAGGTGCTATAAATGACATGCTTGACAGTGATTTTAAAACGGCTTTGGTTTGTATATTAACATCTCAGTGGTGCTTTATGATAATGTACTGTATGGATGTCAAGTATTTTTTTCATTGATGATCTTAAATGACACAATAAAGGGTTCATTTCAGCAATGACGACTTGATAAGTCATGAATGGAAGTGTTCTTATTGCTTTTTTCTTGCGACAGAGAGGCTCAAGACAAAAATTAGGGTTACTTTTTTTCTAATGATTTCAAATTATAGTGTTATTCATTTAACACTGGTTCAATGTCAGCCATTGAACGGAAGAAAAATGCTGCTGTTCTCACACCCTCTAGTGGTGAATGGGCATAGCGCATGTCAGTACGATCACAATAAAGGAGACTAGCTGTCATATTGGTCACTTATTAAGAAAACATGAGAAGAAAAAGTCTGATTTTATTTTTCTCAAATACATGTTCCATACAAACAAGTCACGTCATACACAAATGATAAATCATCAATAAACTAGAAACTTCTCCTCTGAATACGACACAAGAGCAATCAACATTATTGAGTAAAATTATCCCAATTATTTCCAACATTCCTGTGCAACAACACACATATGAAAAATACAGTCTCATTTCATTAAATACAATCTGAAATATCAGTAATTGCACAGCAATCATTAAACAATGACTGCAGTCGAGCTTAATCCAGCGCGTTAACATCAAATGACTCATCAAATTAGCCTACTTAATGTGTCGGAAAGAAAAACCCTTTGATCATTATTCAATAGTACAGATTATGGCTTCTCTACAGGAAGTACAATCGTTCAACATGTTGGCACTGCAGAAACATTTCTCATGTAAAAAAAACAATTACTAGATTTTCTCTGTAGGGTCACTGCCACACAAATCAGATTACATTACATACCATAAAAGAAACAATTCAGCCACAAATGTGAATTTTATCATCATATAAGAGGAAATGTTTAACAAAATATTCCAAGTAGCCTACGAGACATTAAAAAAAGCCCCCAAAAAACCCGATGTAGTTTTGAAGCATAACCAACTTCTCTTTCCACACCACTACATGCTTGGCTAATGCAACCAGGCCCTCTGTAAATAAACAATTTAATAAACAATTAAGAGATTTAACAATGTATTCAGAGCGTACAGATCGGAGAAACCGTTTTTGTCTTTGAAAATACTGACAAAAGTCTCAAATCTTAACCAGTATTTTAGCTGGTTACACAAGGTTGCATCTCTGCCATGTACGAAGGGGAAATCAACAGGGGAAACGGACAAACGCAGCTCAACAGCTCACTGGATGGACAAAGTACACAACTTCCTTCCTTGAGTGAAAGTACAGATATACTACTGGTCAAATATTACTCTGTTACAAGGAAAAGTTGTAAAGACTGATTTGTAAAGTACAGAAGTACTCACTTTTAAAAGTAGCCTACTTAAGTATCAAGAGTAAATGTCAATGCCTCTGAATCAATGTCTGCCAACATACCCTCATTTCAATATCAAATGTATTTCTAGAACACAGTTTCAGAAGTGAGGCTGGATAAGTGTACTCAATAACCTCCACAATGGTCTTGGACACCCAAATAGGTGTTCGCGACTCTCAAATAATGCACTTTTTAAAGTGTTTTGGCCCCACTGTAATGTGCTCAAAAACAGTGGCGACATTTGTATTTAGAAGACCAAACCCAACGTTGAAAGTGAAAATCAGATTAATGTTTGAATCAAAAGCCAGATGGGCGTCAACATCCAACGTCAGACAAACATTGTGTTGTGATTGTAAATGAAAATCGTGTTGATGTCAGAAACCAACATCAGGCGGGTTCGAACATCAACTTAGCATTGATTTCCAACCAAAATGCAACCCCTGCAACCAAAATCATCCCCTGACAGGTGTTAGCACTTTCTACTCAAGGTCCTTGATGGAAATGTAGAGTAAAAAGTACAATATTTGTCCAAATGTAGTGAAGTTGTAGTGAAAATTTTTCCAGAAAAAAAATAATACTCAAGTACAGATACTTAAAAAAAGTGTACTTAAGTACAGTAGCCTACTCATATACTTGTTAGTGTCCAGTGTCCACCTCTGCCCTCTTGGTAAACAGACGCACTGTTGCCCTCTGGTCCCATAAAAAAAACACCCACTGAGTGACTAGAGCCGGGACAGTTCCGCACATTTAAACCCCGTCAACTTAGCAAGATTCCTACTTGAGATAAAAAGCAAAAATGAAGCAGCATCACACGAGTAAGAGTGTTGATGCTGATATCAGCCGGGCCAATTTAGTTCAACAGCAGGGTTACGAGTTCAATAAACAAGGTTTACTGTGATCACCGGTTTCAGTTATAACCATCATCGCAAATCTAGTTAGGTTAAAAAATGAAGATACATTTAGTTAGCCTATTACCTTGGCAGTAAATTTTAAAAACAATGCCAAAATGTCACATCATCATTCACTAGTGTGATCCATCTGGCCAGTTATTTTTGTCTATTAATTCACAGGAGGATGTTAACAGCAGTCAAAATGGCATATATGAACTTTTTCCCTGCCAGCATTTTTGGTAATTTTCACAAATTGTCATGGCCCCGAATATTGTCGTATGAATATCTATCTATGCAATAGCCTATCAAGCCCTCTGCTTAAAAAACAACCTTAAAACGTCTTATTCTAGCTTCATCCATTCTTTTTTTATCAACACAAGTTTAATTTGAAAAAAACAACAACAACAACAACAACAACAACATTTTGCAAGTAAAGCACATTTGAAAAAAGTGGTTTCTCATTTTTGGATCATAGAATATTCACACGAGCCCATCAATGCGTGCACAGTCCTATAGAGCGTCTTGGGTCTACATTTTATTCAGTACAACGTTGACAAATTTGATTTAGCCTATATGCTGTTTAATTTTTGTGATCTCGTTATTTTACATATGCAAATTATTACATATGATGTTGCGCATCTTCCTCGTATGTGTTTTGATCAGGAGATACATTCTCTGAAGATGCGTAATAGCGCCCTCTACTGTAAAACAGTGAAAACACGGAAAATTCCGTCAATGGCGGGAAAAGAGTTAAAGCTATGGTTTACGATGTTAAAATTCGGTCGAGAAAACTCATCCCGCCCCTCCACACACACACAACCCTCCCCTCTGTGCTACCTGATCCCTGACCTATGACACTTCACGTCAACGCAAGATTAGCAACACATGTTCCAAACTCCCCACCACCACCATTTAGTATAATACTATTAGTATTGCTAGGGTTTTCAGTAATTGTTAAAGCAGCACACAGGGCATATTGTTCAAATTCCAATCGGCTCGAACAGAAACCGGCTAGGCATAGGGACTTCAAGAAATATTATTAACGTTACTTTGACCCGTGATAGGCGATGCTAAACGGCTAACATTCCAATGCCGACCCGGCAGCATGAGCATGTTGTCAAACTGATAAAAGGCTATTTATGTAACACGTCACACCATAAAAGTATAAATAAATGTTTACCTGTTCAAACAAAAAGTCAGCCGTGTCAGCGTCGGTTTTCAGTCCCAGATCTCCCCTGAAGCTTCCTCCAACGGTCAATAGTGGACCCTATATTTCTCCTACTCCGAGTCCGGCGTTACATTTTTTTTTTTTTAAATCTCTGCTCTTTCCTCTACAGACTTTCTCTTTCGTCCAAACTTTACAGTAGGGGCAAGCAGGCTGCTGTGGTTTATATTTTTATCCATTGTTTTGCTGATCTGACGCTACTTATGGCGCTTTTCCACTACACAGAACCAGCTCGCCTCGGCTCGGCTCGGCTCGACTCGACTCGCCTTTGTTTGGTTTTCCACTGTGTAAAAGTTGTACCTGTACCTGCTTTCGGGTACTTTTTTTCGTACCACCTCAGGCGAGGTTCTAAGCGAGCTGAGGCGATACTAAAATGTGACGTAAAACAATGCCGACTGCCGATTGGTCAGAGAGAATCGTCACTATTCACTCCGTCATCTTGCACGCGCCAACCGGATTCATCTCGTTTTTTCAGCAGTGTTTCGTTTTGCTGCCCTCAGCCTCTCATGAAACAACGTTTGTCTTCTTGCTGTGAGAAACAGCCACATCCCGAGGATCAAAAACAGCATACACTCGATTTCCTCCATTGTCCTGTGTGTGTGGGTAGCGCGGATATGTGTCGCGTATTAGATTACGTCACGGCAGTTTACTGCGGCGTCGCTATGACGACCGGGTACTATTTGTGGCAGTACTATCTGCAATGGAAAACGGAGCCAAAAGCGAGCCGAGGCGAGGCGAGCCGAGTCGAGCCGGTACTGTGTAGTGGAAAAGCGCCATTAGCTAGCTACCATAGACTGTCTGCAGCTGCTAGCTCACGCAAGGAGGGGGCGGGGTCGGGTGCTGTTGGACTCTGGGAAACGCGAGTGCCACGCGGAGTTTCAAGTGGAGCTGGTGATAGGATGAGAGCAGTTGACAAATGTTAGCTGTCCAGCCGGACAGCTTACATTGGTCGTCTTTATAAGCTTTTGTAAAAGTTGAAAGAAAACAAAACAAAACATGTAGGTCTAAAAAAGAGAAAATTACTCAAAGAAACGGGCTGATGTTCTTATTAAATGTTATTTGATGTTAAAACGTTAAAAAAAGCTTACATTGGTCAACTTATCTGCGGCTGTACAGCCAATAGAGTCAATGGATTTTTTTTCATTCTTTTTTCTATTCATATTGTTAGGATTGTACTATATAACCATAACCAGCATCCAAACGTGGACATTAATAATGAAAAATCTTTGAAATCGTATGTTTAAGGCACAGATGAAACATTATGGATGAGGCCAATATTAAAGTTAACACTTAAAGATAGCTGCATTTAAATTAAACAGAGAACTTTTTATGTTCGGTTGAATCCAACCATTTATACTGGCAAAGTGAAAGTTAGCTTTGTGGGAGAATTCCTGCCGCTCAAACAGTAGCCTAGCCCGCGAGCACAGTGCTAACTGCACAAAGGTCATGGGTTCAATTTCCAGGGAATGCATGGACTAATAATTGAATTCACCCACATGCACAATTGAATTCTCTTCATTTTCAACAAGGTTTTAAATGCCATGCTTTCTAAAACTTCCCATTTTTGTCTTGGCTGTTTGTTTTCTAATAATTTCTTTCCTATTGCTGCTAACTGTGCTGAAACAGCAAACTCAGTTCCTGTTTCAAAGCACAATCTACAAGATTCACATCAGTGATACTGACAGCTAATGCTTAACGTATCTGTAGCCAAGGCCCACAGAGCATGACAGACCCTGTGAAAGCCTTGAAACTCAAGCCATCAGCAAGATCTTACAGACTGTGATGGGGCCATTATAGTTCAGTGGACATGAAAGTGCCATTGCAGCTGATACATCATTGTTGTTTAAAGTGTAAAAATAATTAGAAATGTAAACATATTACATTTTATAAATTTATAAAATATATATTTTTTCACCATCTTGTACAAACAAGACCACTTTACAAACTTTGTAAGATAATGCATGCATCTTGAAGTAAAATTTAAAATCTTTAAAGCACAAATCCATCCAATTTTAAAAATTAGAAATTTGTCAAAGAAAATTAAAAATTAATTTTAAGATATATTCTCTGAAAACAAGTATATACATATTATTTTGTATAAATAAGAATGTATTTTATATTACTATTGTTTTTATATTATGTATCTTGTTTAAAGTTGGCATGAAAGGAAAGTTGTATATTGTGACAGGCTAAATCAGTGAAAGGCTTCTGAACAACAAAAAATATAGGGCGGGACTTGATTGGATGGTGGTTTGCTATTGGTGTGATGTTAAGTGAGTGACAGGTTCTTCCTCCCCCGTGCCAGTGAACACGTCATAAGAAAAGAGATGAGCTGCAAGAGGGAGGGAAAGTTATTTTGATTCAAGATTACGAGAGCATATTAATTAAAAAAATAATAATGATTTGCATGGATAAATCCAGCAATACTCCATAAAAAAAAATATATATATATATATATATATATATATATATATATATATATATATATATATATATTTGTCCATTTTTACCTCATGCTGATTTTAAAGGGTATTTTTAATGGAAAAAAAGAGAGAGAATAGTGATGACTTATCTTAAGAATCAAAGCATCAATGCAACTAATGCACTAAGGCAATTTTTACCACAGTCCCGCTGTAACATTCTCTAAGTCTCTATTATGAAAACATAAACATTAGGATACAGAAACTATCAGGTTAACTTAGTAAATGCCCATTTGAAACAGATCCATTTCTATTAATGTTTCTCTTTGGCAAATAGGTTCTCCAGCAAGTAGCGATATTTATTATAGTTATCCAGGAGGTATTTGGGAGCATACATATGCTCTTTGGGGTCTGTGGGTGGGTAGTTTGGTACAGACCCATCAAACCAACCCCCTGTACGTATTAACTCTTCAATATAACTTATATTCCGTTTCTCGCTGTAATCGCCCCAACGTGGGAAGTCTCCATTCTGAGCTGAAATGAGCTTGTAAGAAATCCCTTTTGGTTTGAAACACCAAGAGCAGTGCCATCCAGCATAGTGAACAGGGCTTCCGATGGCCCACGGGACTAGAATGCGTCTCGTGGAGTTCTCATATTCCCGGAATCCAGGAATTGAATAATAGGATCGTCGGCGAAGAAGAATCCCATCACCCTTGTAAACCTTAAATAGCATAGCTGCCGTGCAAGCAGATAAGATGTTTAGCGTTCCGAATTGCCTCCAATAAAATCCATATAGGGATTTGCGCATGTGTATCCCAACCGGTTCCGTCCAGTCGTCGTAGAGTTTGAGGAAAAGGATTCCATCTCGAGCAGGGATTTCATCTGCATCATTGATGACGAAAACATCGTCCCCTTTGAGGCCCTCAATCCTCGACATTCCATTTTTGGTCAAATATGTGCGCAGGTAATCATCCATGATCCAGCCGTCCTCACGGCCGCCCACTGGAAAGTGGTCCAGGAAAACGTACAGAATCTTGTGCTTAATGTAATCGAACGTTCCGTTCAGGAGAAGGTGCCGGAAATAAAGAGGTCTTTTGTCGCCGTACGCGGTATAGTTAGATTCGCAAACCAAAAACACGTCCACAACATCAGCAAGTTCGTGAAATCGAGCGTGTAGCAGGTCAAACTCGTGGTTGATGTTGATGCCATTGATGACTCGACGTGGAATTTTCCTGGGTTTTACTTTTGACTTAGACGGGAGATTGGAGTGGTACACAATTGTTGGTATGCCACAGTGAGGGCCGTGCCAACCCCGCCGACAGGGACACTGAACCACCTTCTTGCTTGCATTGATTGTGTCATCTTTGGAGTTATGTTGCAGTAACCTGTGGTGAGAAGAAGAGGCGGCCATATCCGTACCCTCATGGAAGCACAAAGCTCTGGATTTAGTGTGGATGAAAAAGGGTGTGGAATCATCATGGAGGACAAAGGTACGTTTGTGAAGTTTCTCACCTGGAGGATCTGGCAGAATTACATTTGAGTCATATTGAGTCTGTTTGGAGGAAAAGAATATTATTATTAGAAATACAGTTTGACATTTGTAGTCAAGTCAGGTATTGTACTTGGACGCCAAAATATGTCAATTACATATATATATATATATATACACACACACACACACACACACATTACCGGTCAAAAGTTTTAGATCAGTAAGATTTTTATGTTTTTAAATGAAGTTTCTTCTGCTTAGATTAAAACTTCTTTCACCCTCATCGCCTCTACCTTCAGGTGGCTGAGTCTGTAGAAGTCTTGTTGGGAGTGGAAGTCAGTAGCCGAAAAATTCCAGAAGATCCCTCTGAACATCTTCAGGGTCTTTAGATGGGTGGAGGAAGAGGAGAGCTCCTGCAGCAGTGAAATATTGTGCAGGGCTTTGTAGTAATGAAGTAAGGAAACGGCACAAATCCCCAGTAAGCACAATAGGAGGACCTTATGCTTCCTTATTCTTATCCTATAACACAGGTACAGTTCTATTAGTTGGACAAAAACAAACTCAGCCACTAACATGCATTTTCAAAGAGTAACTCATATCTTTGAATAATCTGGCTGTCAAAGTGTCTTCTCAGTTAATTCTGAAAGTAATTAATTAGCAGAAAGGAACAGTTTAGCAATCTCTTCTTGCAGTGAATCCCAGGTGTCATGAAAGATGAGCAGTTTTGTGCAACATTAGCAACCATGGGAAAGACTAGTGGAAACAATCTGACTGACTCATCTTCTGTGTGGACGGCCCATTACATTCTGTGAGCAAGCTGAGCAATATACATGTAGTAGAAACTTAGACTATTTCCCTTTATTTTACTCACTGACAAGTGTCAAATGTTGTAATTTCAAGCCTCTCTCCAAACATCTGAGGCAAAGGTCTGGCCTATATTAATGCTCACAATGAACACATGGTGAGAAATTTGTCGATCCAAAGGGTTCTTAGTGCAAAATTTGCATTTGTATGAAAAGTTAGTGTCAATAAACGTGGTTTTAGTAGTACAAGAGCGCTGTGGAAAATAAGCAGGTTTGGAGGAATCTAAAACCTTGAGATGAATGGACTTGCATGGAGATGAGAAGAATCAAGGAAGTGGTTTTACAGCTGTTACTTGTTACTTTCAAAAAATGAAATAAAAAAGGGGAAAACAACACAATGAAAACTTCCGCTGACACAAAAGTGAATTGCTTCTTTTTCTTTTGGTTGAGAGACGCTGAGTAAATAATTCACCTGATCTGTATGTTCAGTTTGCGCTTATCACCTGTTTCTAGTGTTAATATTGGACAGAATTATAGCTGAACTACAAATCATACAATCAAACATCAGCTCAAGCATGGTTTTATATGGCACAAAGGTTAATGTGTGTGACCATATGATGAATTATCTGCCGTTATCAATAATTAACTAAAAGAATGACTTTAAGCTAAAGGAAAGGGGCCAAGCAGCGTTATTTAGAGAAACTACCTGACATCAACAACATGGACCCGTACGACTTGCTACAGAATGGATGAAAGCCGAAGCACTACCACCTTTCACATACCCTGACATAGTCAATTACCTAATATCAGTGCCTAATGCCAACACAATGCAAGAGTTCAGAAGCTTCAAGTCATTAGAAGCTTATGAACAATTCTGCTGTGGCTGGGCGCAAGACTTAGAAACCCCCAAACTTGTAATGTTAAACTGCGAGAGTTCAGTCATACTTAATGTTTTAGGCCTCATTCATATGTGGAAATAAATCTGATATGAATCATAAATGTGCATTTGCACCTGCCGTGCAACGTCAAGCGGACAGATCGGACATTCCCAGTTAATGCAAGTCGTACGTCATTAAAAAAGGTGTCTTTTTAAGACATTTCGCAGTACAAATATATCTATAACAAATTCTCTAGTTGATTAACAGAGTATTAATTTAGTTCATTTGTGTTAAAAGGCAAACTGTGAATTGTTGCTTTTGAAATCATGCTTTGCTCGCTGTTGCTTCTGTCAGTTTGTGACAAGCAGTTTCTCTAAATAAAGCTGGCTAGCATTGTTATTTAGTCTCTCCGGATAGAACCCCTTTCAATTTCTCCATATCTTCCAAAGACACTGGAATGTCGCACCTCTGTGAAGTTTCTGAAGGCGTTGCCCCTGGCAACCGATAGCGTCTCCTACCATAATTTATAACACTTTACTTTGTATTAGCCTATATTACCTTTGCCTCAAATTACAAGAAACTAGTTAACAATGCTGTGGGGGTGTTTTTTAATACAGGAGCTATGGGAGCGACCGTTACTAATCTCTCTCAATTCATTTTGGCGTCACTTTCACAGCGAATAACTTCACATCTGAGGTTTCTAAAGACTCCATTTGTCCATTGTTTATTTCTAAAGAAACACGACAATGTATAAAAGGCTCTATGCCACGCTGATGCTGAATCGGGTGGACAGGTTGAACTCGACGGGATGGTCGCTGGTTAGCAGGTTGGCTATCCAAACTAGCCTCCAAGTACGGACGGAGTCGGAAGTGAAGCTACACTGGAACTTAGCGAGCTTGGGCGAATGGTTCAAATGTTATGGTTAAAATATGTTAACTAACTTAATGTTTTGTGTTTATTTCATTATTTTAATTATTTAATTATAAGGCAAGTAGCCCAGCCCAGCCTCATCCCAAGGCGTCATCTAACTGACGCTTTTTACAATGCGTAAACATCTGATGCACATGGCACCCGTTAGCGTCAAAATATATATGGGCCAGAAGGCACCTCCTAGTGGTCTAACCCTAACACCACCCCAGACCTAAACTTAACCATAACCGAAGTGTGTTATATATTGATGCTAAAGGGTGCCATGTGCGTCGGATTTGTCATAAGCGTAAGTTGACGCCTTAGGATGAGAATGCGTCGAGTAGCCGCATAAGCAGGATAATTTCGCAGTGGAGTCTTGTATCTCCCTGAAGAGATTTCTTTTGCATTGCAGTCTGCTGACTGTACACTATTCGTTAGCATTGCCGCACCCCTTAGTTTGGGAACCACTGGGTTAAACCATGTAATTTCTATTTGTCAAGAGCACGACTTAAAAAAAGGACAGCTTACCTCACTTACCCTACCCAATAAAGTATTAAAACCAGTCTGATCTTGTTTTCTGAGTCATGAAACCACAAGACAGTAATTTTACTGGGCGTTTTTTTTTTTTTTTTTCAACCAGATCTCACAGCAATTCATACAAATTTTACGAGGTGGCAAATACATACAAAATCACACGACCTCACTTATACGAATTCATACGATTTTAAGATTCGTAAGATTTTTGCTCAATCGTACAAATTTTACGATTTTCGTATGAATTTGTATGAATTCGACTCATCTTCTCCTAAACCCACACATCACTGGGGTTTAGACAAATCGTACGAATTCGCCACCTCGTAAAATTCGTAAGAATTGGTCCTAAGATAGTTTTTTTTTTTTTTTTTTTTTTTTTTGTTTGGTGGTTTTTTTACATTTTTTATGGCCTGAGAGCATTTGAGCTGGATCTAAAACATCACAAAGTTACAATCACAGTAAAACCCGCAAGTACGGGCATGTGCTTCCCTGAGCTTGTTTTGTATGACTGCTTAGCCTTGATATTGTGTAAAACTGAATGCCTTTTGTTGCCATCACGCATGAAATAAAGGCAATGGTGCTGGTTAAGGTATGACTCAGTCAGGACATATTATATTTGAGCTTTAAAATAATCCAAATCAAATTATTACAAAACATTTATTTTTAGCAGATGAAGTAATAAGGGCAGATTAAAAGCTTGTTCTTGCTTGTTTCACTGAACACAAAAGAGAATATTTGAATGATCTTCATGCGGCTCTTTTTCATTCAATGACAGTAACTGCAGTTTATGGTTATCCCAACTAAACCTACAGAATTCAAGTTTGCAGACAAAGACCATCTGGTAACCAACGCCTATTCTTATCAGACCAGTGCTTACAATTCAAGTTAATAAAATAGCTATAATTGTAGTTTGACCACACCCTTCAAACTAAAGTAAATAAAGGAAAATGCAATTGATTTTATAATCAAATGTAGGCCTATGTGAAGGCCTTCAGTCAAAGATTAAAATCTAATCTGAATGGTGATGCAAATAAGATTTTCCTTCTGCTTTACCTAAAAAAAACAGCATCATACAGCTTTGCAGGCGAGTGATTTTCATTTTTGCGTGGCATCCAGCAAGATTCTTCTGTGCTCACTTCCTATCTCAGAATGTGTAATAAGCGTGTGTATATGTGTGTGTTTCTTCAGAGGGCACCCATGCCAGG
This sequence comes from Cyprinella venusta, assembly GCA_038021265.1. Lineage (NCBI taxonomy): Eukaryota > Metazoa > Chordata > Actinopteri > Cypriniformes > Leuciscidae > Cyprinella > Cyprinella venusta. The sequence continues at coordinate 42,573,560 of CM075863.1, forward strand.
GGCACAATGACTCCTTTTTCTCTTTCCTTTTTCCTCTTCTAATTCTCAAATGTCAACGTTTTTTCTCAGCCTGTACAAAAGGTCTGTTCTCCTGGTTTGGGAACACACACACAGATGCAGAACACCCGTAACCTCCTTTGCCATAATGTAGCGCTTAACTGAGAAAACGGATTATAGTTTCTCTGTCTCTCAACCAATTAAATGCAAACAGATCTGTTTGGATTTGAACTACTTGCAGCGTTTAAAGCATATAATGTGCTTGGATTTTTGCAGACTTGCTCTTATCTCTTTTTATTTATACTTCCTGTTCCTAACAACCCATCACAGAATAGTAACCACATAGGAATGCTCTGCAACCACACAGAATACCATACCATTAAGGGTTTACACTCAATGTTTTCTGAAATGAATACATTTTTGACCCTTGCATTTCTGTTTAATTTGTAAATATATACTGAATATGCATAGTCAAATCACTTTTTTGTGTAGCACTTTATGTACAGATTGTTAGCTTCACAATAGTAACATATTCAAGTTCTCCTGTAAAGCAGCTCTAACAAGCCAATTTTGTCATTATTCAGCTAAAGTCAGTTCAGTGTTGATTCAGTTCAGTTCAATAACAGTAAAGTTGATCAAATGTGCATAATATACTGTTTATAGTACGTGTGACAAACTCCTGTCACACTGAACATGCAAAAGACACAAGCGAGTAGTGCTTCACATTTTTCACATCTGTGTGCAGTTTTGCGTATAAGTGGCTAATAATTTGATGGTTTGTACGCTAAAACAATCTTTTGAAGAGTTAAAATAGTTTTGAATGAAGTTAAGAGATGTGTGACGATGTGCATTATGTGTGCAACTTTCATAAATTGTGTGTAAGAAATGTAAAAAGTGTGTAATATAGAACTGTGATTAAACTGCCTGGGCATTAAACAGTTTTAATGCACACCTTACAGCCAATCAGAATTGAGAATTCAAAGTATATTTAATATATATATATATATATATATATATATATATATATATATATATATATATATATATATATATATATATATATATTCATTTTTATAATATAATGTATTAAAATAAATGTTATTATTACAAAAATTCACTCAAATTTAATAATAATAATACCAATTTATAGTAACTTTGACCATAGTGCATCTCCAAACAAGACCTCCTTTAATGCAAGTCAAATAATTTTTTATTAAGCCAAAAAGTTATTTACAAAAGTAATACCTCAAATCTCCTCAATAAGCCACACGATTTCAAACAAATCATGTCCATGCAGTATAAGAGAAGAGCTACACAGCGAAACTTCATACTTTAAACTAATCGTAATATAAGCAACAGTACTAAACTTATTCTATATCTTATTTAGTAATAGGCAATAAATCCTAAATTAATCTATATAAAAAACATGCACACAGAGGTCTGTATAAAACTAGCCTGGCTGCGCCCTCCTACGCACTTACTAGAGTCTGGTTGAACCAGGCTAGTATAAAACACCACTTTGGGTGATTATTGTGAATCACATGGTTTCAAAATAACTTTATTCAGACCGTCACGACACAAAGGAAATCCAAAAACACACCCTTTCCTGTACATTCATGCACGGCCAACGATGCAGATAACACAAGCGAGACACAAACTGACAAGCTTGACCAACAAAATATCTGAGCCACCTGGTATGAGTTCATATTATATCGGCGTCACTGGCATTCCAACAAAGGGAGACACAAACAAACGAGTTCGACCATTTATGAAAAATATAGCAGAAACTAAATAGGAAAAAAAAGAAGAAAAAAGCGAATATATATTATTTGCTCCGAGCAGGTGTTTCCTCATCACACAAAGTTTCACACACTAAATGGTATCTTCTAGAAACCACATTTTTTACATTTGTTGTTTTGAATCTGAGTTCAAACGCTTTCATTTAAGTAGTGTTTAAGCGACTCTTTAGGTTTCAAGATTTTGATTGTGATTTGAACACCTGGATGTCTTCTTGTACACGCTTAACCTGCTTCACTTGAAATTAATATGAAGGTTTCTTAATAGTTTAAAAGACACCATGTGTGGGAACACAATAGGGCTGCATCTAGTATAGCCTATATGCTGTTGGCTATTATAAGCAAAAAAGGGTTAAAATACAAAATCAGCCTACATTCTTAACCTAAAAAAACAACTAATTGCTTATTATTATAAAGCAGAAATTAAAATGACTAAATTAAAAATTATAATAAACAAAAACACAAAAATGTTAACTTATAAGTGGTATGAAGAACACATTAATTCACTCGTCTGAACTAGTAGCCAAATTAATGGGAAATTCCGACAATTTAATGATACTGCTCTCATAAATATGATTACTAGTGTTACATGTAGAATTTTAAACCAATACTTTAGCAAAATATGTATTTTAGAGAATTTGTCTCCTTCTGTTTGATGCCCATATGCCAACTGGCGCTCCTTCATTGAAGTCCGTCAACAAAACTCGCTTTGTTCTCAGAATATCTAAATGGAAATGAGTAAAGAAGAAGTAGGAAAAAAGAAGTAAGAAAAAAGAGCTGGTACTCTAAGGGGTTCCCCATCTGTTGAAATTGCGTTCCGGTTGGGGTGGCGATGTAGGCGGTCAGGTCACTATAGCAACGTGAGAAGCCCCGGTTGTGCCAAATTCTGACCCCCTCTAGATTATTAACCCTATAGGTAGGTTTAGGATTAGGTGTGGGGGTGGTGTTAAGATTAAGCAATCAAGTACAGATCAAAATTAAAGGCACTGCGTACCTGCCAACTTCAAGCACTGGATATACAGTATAACCGAAAAATGTAATTTATGCCCCAAGGAAATGTATTTAAATATAGGCATTAAAACAGCACATTCATCTGTCAAAGAGAGGGCAAGATGCAGGAAACCCCTATGCTTTTGTTTGAAGTGCATATTAAGAGTTTCTATGTTTCGGACAACTTGACCCTCCTGACATCTTCTATGGTTCCACCTGGTGAGCAGCCACCCAGATAACATATCAGGCAGGGTCCTGAAAGACTTTTAAGGAATTAATTTGATTAATTATTACTCAATTCTAATGTGTTGAATTGAATTAATAATATTGCTTGTAATCTGTTGCCACAATTTTTTTGATTAGATAAAGCGCATTCATTTTTTTACAGTGTACAAAGACAGCTCGATCATGCAGGTTTGCACTGCGCAACATCAGGAAGATCAGGCCTTTCCTAACTGAGCAGGCAACACAACTTCTTGTCCAGGCCCTAGTTATTATCTCTAGGCTTGATTACTGCAATGATCTTCATCATCATGTGCAATAAACATCAACAAATGATCCAGAATGCTGAAGCTTGTCTTGTCTTCAACTAACCCAAAGCCCACGTCACTCCTCTATTCATCTCTCTGCACTGACTACAACTCGCTCGCATCAAGTTCAAGGCGTTGACGCTTGCTTTCAGATCTATCACAGGCTCAGCTCCCTCCTACAAGTCTACATCCCTACCAGAAGCCTATGATTGGTCAATGAGCGACAGCTCATACCATAGAGAGCCACAAAATCACTCTCCAGAACATTCTCATTCACGGATCTGCCCATCATCATCTGAAATGCAGAGTCCCTGACAGCATTCGAAGACAACTGAAAACTCATCTCTTCCGTGAGAACTTAATCTCATAAAAAGAAAAATGTAAAAGAAAATTGTGCCTGAACTTTGTATTTTGAGCACTTCTTGCATCTGCTAAATGACTAAATATAAATGTATATATCGGCTGGCCAATATTATCGGCCGATATTAGGCATTTTCCAAAATATCGGTATCGGCAGTTATAATGGCCGATAAATGAATGTTTAAAAAATAAAATAAAAACGGACGAAACACGCTTCAATCATCTCTCCTTGGCCTGTTATATTGAAAATGTGTGTTTTACAATTCGCAGTATGATGTTATCTATTGCTAAATTATGGCTCATCATAGACTAGCTAACCACAAAGCTAGCATCAGTGGAAGACTGCTAATGGTAACATTAATGAGCTTGGAAACCACAATGAACTTTTTCTGCCTAAATAAAGTAATGATTGCTGTAATTATAACTAGCATATCTCTAGTTACAGTCCCTGCATTGTAAAATGTAAGTTATACTTGCGAGGAGTGAACATTTAGACATAGAGAAAAAGTATCAAACGTATCTTGTGCAGAAAAGTTAGCTTTTCTTTTACACGTGTGTGACATCCAACAATATCGAATAATAAAAAAAAATATCGGCCGATATATCGGATTTTAAAACCCCAAAAATATTTGTATCGGTATCGGCCTTCAAAATCCTTTATCGGTCGGGCTCTAATTCGATGTAAATGTGGTCAAATCTTGTTAACATTAGTTAAAAGACTGTGAACTAACAGGAACAAACAATGAACAGCTGTTTTTTTATTAACTATGTTAGCAAAAATTAACAAACAGTAACAAATGTATTGCTCATGGTTAGCTCATGTTAGTTAATACATTAACTAATGTTAAGAAATGGAACTATTGTAAAGTGTTACCAATATTTGAAATAGAGTTTTGTTTGGGGCAAAGTAAACTACACATCGGTATTCACAATTGTGGCTGTTCCCTTTGTGTTTATCATGTGGGTGTAATAATTTGCATATATGGAAAGAGCTTGCGATCAAAAGAAGGAATTCTTCAAACCTCTGCTCTAACAGTTAACCATGAAAGAAAAAACACGCAGAAAACGCAAAGTACTTGTGAACCACGTTCTGACACATGTTGTCACTTTGTGTATGAGTGTCTACGTGTGCTGCAACTATAAATTTGCTCAGAGTTTCACCATCTCTAAGACCTTGCAACACCTGCAAATGCAGAAGTGCAAACTCTAATTTCACAAATGATTAAAAAATAAAGCCAAATGATGTTTAGTTTTGTGTTGAATAATCACACATTCGTAGGAGGACCCTCATCACTGTTTTGGCCTTGAGCGAGACACTTGAAACCGCATTTAAGACAACTGCAGAGCTTTATGCAACTGTGTTGCAAAGAACTATGGATGAAAGGCAAAGTAAACTGAACAATACCACTGTCAGGTCAGGTGTATGTTTGTGATATTGGCTGTATGTTGTGTAGTATTAATGCAATCTTCTGGACATGTTACATTCGCCATATTGTCATTATCACGTTGACCTAACAGCGTCAGTTATGTCACTTCACTGCCATTCACAGATGTGGCCTCATGGGATGGTGGCCATCGTATGCACACTTCAAAATCTTGTCAGAAGTAGTTCTTGATTCCCCTCTAGACTGCTCCCTTTTAGCTCATTCAGTTGTTCGGTATTGGTTATGTTAATGTGATTGGTTTTTACTGTGGTTGCTCCTGTGTGTTTGTTTTGGTTATTAATAAAGTGTATTTGTTGGATTCTCCTTCATCATGGGCTTATTGCAGTCACGAAACGTAACAACAACCTTGAGTTGACATGTAACATACGCTATGTTCTTATGCAGTTATGCTAAAGAAAAACTTGTCTTCTGTTTATCTCCATTCCTCAACATTTCAGTCAGAGTTTTTATTTGCCCGCGTAATCTTTAATCAAAATAACTCAAATAACCCTCCCTCTTGTATCTTCACTTTGAGTTTACTTGCGTGAGGGTGGAACAACAGGTCACTCACATGACATCACAATAGCAAATGAAAACGACCCAACCAACCAATCAACTCCCCATGAACAAAATCAACTTCAATCCTACTTTTTTTTCTGTTTAAGAAACTTCACTAGCATATTCATCACAAAAAAGAGGAAATAAAAGCTCCTGTTTCATGCAGAAATTTGAGGAAAAAGAGGATAAGGACTATTTTGGCCGAAATTAAAATACGGTGTGCATGTCCAATCAATGTTGTAAATTTATAACTTATAACATAATATAGGGATTTACAAATATAGGCTTCAGTGTGAAATCTTGAAACTTGAAAGTGACAATCTTGAATCTATACGGATCTATGATACATCAGCCAAAACAGTCTACGTTTCTGTCAATTATTATTATTATTATTTAGAATAGGCTATTGGCATTTGGAATTAATTCTTTCTTGTGTGGAATATTCTAGAAAATATAATGTAAATTCTTCTTTTAAACTATTTTAGTGCTCCTGCATGGGCCATCATTAAATATGCCTATGTTAAATAAAGTGTATTTTTCACATAATCTGCCATCAACTTCCTCAAACGTTGTTATTGGCATTCATCATTGAAAAAAAATCAAATATCGAGGCAGGGTGGACGACATTTAAAAGCCCATTTGACTAGTAGACAGCTCACAAGTGTACTTAAGTAATTTGACATTACTGGTTACGAAATAAACAACATCATCAAACCAGCAAAAACTTGAGCAGTGAAGTATCTTACCTGACAGACAGTAATGATCTCCCCATGCTGCTCCTGCATGTGTCAGTCAATTCGTTTGTTTCTCACAGCATGTAGCGTTTCTCTGTGTGCCTTTCACTGTTGACTACAATCGCCAGGAAACTGAATTGAGCACGCTCTAGCTCGAGCGCGCACTAGTGAAGCGCGAGGACTCTGAACCAACTGTTGCGCGTGACTTCCTTACAGGTAAATTAAAGTTGAATTCACCCACACCCACTCTATCCTTATGTCTTATAGTACACTAATTCGTTATCTCTCTTTATGATAAGTTATTGGCATAAAAATTTGCCTAATTATTGGTTTGGGGGCGAATTCAGGATTTCTGATGACACTATAAACACGGGAGAGGATGCACACGAGTTCACACGACATGTAAATTCACTCTTAAAATAACTTTTTTTTGTCGCAGTGAAACATTTTTGTTTCCCAAAAGAACAGTTCAGTAAGCTCTTAAAAGAGCCTTTTTATGTTTTATGAGGACTGTCCATAGACATAATCATTACCATTCAAACTGTATATTATATCCTTTTTACTACACCTCTACCCATCACAGAAAACTTTCTGCACTTTTACATTTTCAAAAAAACATTACTTTGTATGATTTAATTATAAGTCTTTCCTTACGGGGATCAAAAAATGTCCCTACAAGGACAAGGATTTCAGATATTTGTCGGGACAATTTGGCCCCAATGTACCACACACAGCCATCAAATTTGGATTTTCACATAATCACAAATTATACCCCAAATTAAATCCCTTCATCTGGTATCACTTCCGCAACACATTTACATTAACATGCAAAATGTTTAAAATAATTGTGCGGCTTAATATTTTAGTGGAACCCTGTTTTTCCAGGTTAATGTAACTAAACCCCTGGTCAGAGCCTGACTCCATCCAATGGCAATAAAAATGCTGAAAAATTGTCATTTTCAGTTTTAGTTAACATTTGAGCATTAGTGCAGAGCCCAACGAAGCGAGGGCGGGGCGTGCACCTGGGAGGTAACATGGAGAGGACTGGAGTGGAGTGACGCAAGCAAGTTAGCCTAACCATAAATTGAGATTAAAATATACATGATCACTCACATCCAGAAGCCGGGGCAAACTGTGTGAAGACCATGTCCACCTCTATTCCGTTACCATCCTGACCACTGTACTAAATACAGATAAATCTACGCTAACTTGAAGCTATCCATGCTACTAACTAGGCTACACAAAATAAATCTAATTAACTAAAAATGCTAGATGCTAAAATACTCTATCTGTAAAAAGACAGCACTCAGGTGTTTTACACCATATATTGTAGAATTTAAACATTTTATACCCAAAAGTCAAAAAAGTTTCTTTAATCAATAATGAGCACTAATAAAACCCCATTCTTACAGATCATTAACAAAATAAGTTGGTTTAGTTACCCTTTAAGCATTAGTGCGAGGTCACAAACAAATCATTTGAATGAATGTTTATCCTTTTATCACATTGTTCATTGGTTTATTTATTGGTGTTATCAATTTTCAAAAAAACACTGGATTAACCAGAGGAACATTACTTATTGGGGTTATTTGTGAAATTTTATCAAATAAATTGTAGAATTATAGTTTTTCATCTTCATTCATAAGTCATTAACAGCAATAGTTAAAAAAGTACAAGTAAATGCAAGTTTAAGTAACAGTTACTTTTAAGTCATTTAACAAATTATATTTCTATTTTAAATTAAAAAAATGGTTGGATCTTAAATCAGTTCCTTTAACACTTAAATTCTTTTTGCTCTTTTAATAGGTAATACAGGAAAGCATGAATGGACACACAAATGTATTTTAATATTTTATTCGAGGACCATGCAATAGCCATTAATGGCCCTTGACATTTTTACAAGTGTAGATCCTTCATTACCTCTACATAGTACAAAATAACTTTAAGTTACTAAAAAAAAGAAACACAACTAACAAAAAGGGGAGGGCAGGGGGAAAAAAAAATCCTGCACAGCATGTACATTTTACAACCTGCTTTGAAGAAATAAGGTTACGTGAACAGAACAATGAAAGATTAAGAGTCGCTAAATGAAACAGCATTTACTGAGGGAATGCAGGAGGAGCCATGGGGAACGGCATGGACTGTTGCATCTGTTGAGGGTTAAAGGGGAACGGTGGAGGGTGGTTCATGCTGTTCTGAACGCTCCCTTGATTGGGACCAAACTGCTGGTTCTGATAGCCTTGGTTTCCAAAGCCACCAGACTGATTGCCAAAACTACCCTGTCCGTTATTGCTGTAACCCCCATTAAAGCTGCTACTGCTGCCGCCGCCACCGCTGTTGTAGCCACTAGATCCGTTTTGAGTCTTGTTTCCAAACACCTTCTTTTGCCCATATGAGTCACCACCATTACGGTTGTCCTGGCTGTAGCTGTTGAAGTCCCGCCTGCTGCTGGAGTGGCGATCCCGGCGGTCGTCCCTAAACCCCCCACCTCGCCCTCCCCTTGAACGACCTGGAAAAGAAATTAGAGTTACAGTAGGATTCGCAGACAGGTCAAACTAAATCTGAGCCGTACCCTTCTAGGGAGGTTATGAAGGACAAAACTGTGAAGGTAAACCACAGTTCTTGTATCTCACCAATTGGATTTACCTCCTCTGTCTTCGGCCATTTGGATGAGCTTGGGGTTTATGGCTTGGTTGGCCTCCCGGAGGACAGAGACGAGGTCGTGGGCCTGTTTCATGTTGTTGGGCGTAAAGAAAGTGTACGCCGTGCCAGTTTTCTGACTGCGAGCCGTACGGCCAATGCGGTGAATGTAGTCCTCGGAATTGTTGGGGTAGTCATAGTTAATGACAAATTTGACGTCCTCCACATCTGTTAAGAGAAAGTGGCCGTGCCATGGCAGGAATAGAGGAGTGCGGGTGCACACCGCCACAGCAGCGAAAATAATAGACGTTAGCAAGGGAAACAACTGTTTGATAGGTCATCGACTTACCATGCTGAGGAAAGGATGGTTAAAAATCAGGACTTAAAGGCTCCAAATGAAAATTAACATTGTCCTCTATTAAAAGTGACAAGACAAACTGCTGCATCTTGCCAAGACTCAACTTGCCCAAACAAGACCGATTAAGGGCTAAAATTTAAGGCTGACGCAAGCTTTCCAACCAACCGGTGCTCACTTGAAAGAAAATATGATTCTCTTTGGCAGGACTCGACATGACTGAAGCCAGCAAAAGGAGGGCACGCATCGACCAGCCGGGTAATCGCATTCAGTGCGGAGGCATGTAGATTAATGCAACTGCTCTCGATGGCAAAACGCTAATTTTTTTTTTACAAGACACGTCCTATTACGTAAACGCCCAGTCCTTATACTTAAAGTTCAACAGTTCAAGCTGTTGCGCGAGAGCAGATGCGAGCAGGACGCAAGTGCGACCACACAACGGCGCCGCACTCCTCCATGGTATGCCGCCCCTTGGATTACGCCCCAATCACAGAGCTCCGACCACCTCTGAATGCAATTTGATTGGCTGGCAGACAGGCAGAACTCCACAGAGGAGCTCCTTACCCCCTCCTGGTGAACCTGGACGCGTCATGCCAAGGTCCTGCCTCCAAGACTCCACCTTCAGGTGAGAGGGGCTCAGAAAGGCACAGCAGTTAAAAGGAAACGGCAGAACTTCATAGAAAACACAATATGAAGTGTTTAAAGGACATTTTGAAAAGTAACAAACCTAGTCCTCTGGAGGCGACATCTGTGGCAATGAGGATGGGTGCTTTTCCATATTTGAACTCTGTTGAAGTAGGAAAACGCGTCAAATCAAGCGAATCAACCAAGAAAGAATAAGTTGGAGATGATCCAAGACCTTTATGGCAAATGCATACCATTGAGCACCCAATCTCGTTCCTGCTGGCTTTTGTCTCCATGGATACCCATTGCTGGCCACCTGCAACAGAAAAAGCCAATGAAACTCCTCCACTCGACATTCGCAAAGTAATCGTGACACAGAAAAGCAGAGGTGGTCATCTTACCCATCCCTACGCATCCTCCTAGTAAGATCGTCACACCTCCTTTTGGTCTCCACAAAGATAATGGTCTTGTTCTCTTTTTCGCTCATGATTTCCTCCAGCAGACGTATCAGTCTGGAATGGAACAAATTCGTCGTCATGCATTCCCTCACACAGTCGTCAAAACCAAACTTTAGTTACCCCTAATGTTCGCAGCACTTACTTGTCCTCTTTCTCGCCATCATTGCAAACATCAACAATCTGTAGGATGTTGTGGTTAGCGCTGAGCTGCAGAGCACCAACGTTGATCTGTACATACTCCTTCAGGAAGTCCTCAGCCAGCTGCCTCACCTCTTTGGGCCACGTAGCACTCCACATAAGAGTCTGTCGGTCTGGCTACAGGAGGAAGCATATTTTTTTATAACCATTTTTCTTAAGAACTAAAAGCTAGGAGTACATTAAAATACACCATTACATACTCTAATTTGGTCCAAAATTTTCCGAATCTGAGGCTCAAAACCCATGTCAAGCATCCTGTCAGCTTCGTCCAGCACAAGATACGTGCATCTGCGCAGATTTGTTTTTCCGACTTCCAGGAAGTCAATAAGCCTTCCAGGTGTGGCAATACAGATCTCAACTCCTGAAAAAGCAGCAGAAAAGATTAAATTTAAAAAACTATTAAAACGCGTTACAAAGAAATTCAAGCTCGGTTCCACTCGTACCCCTTTCCAGGTCCCGGATTTGTGGTCCTTTGGGTGCACCTCCATAGATGCAGGTGGACTTCAGACGAGAAGCTTTGCCGTACTCTGCTGCCACCTGCTGGACCTGCTGTGCCAACTCACGGGTGGGAGCCAACACTAAGCACTAAATAGAAAAACACCCAATTAAAGTGCTGATTTTAAGACACTGATTCATGTGTACACTTGACAGATAGTTTAACTTACAATGGGCCCGTCTCCGTGCTCCAGGAATGGTTGGTGGTTTATGTGAACAATAGCAGGAAGCAAGTACTGTAGAATAAAACTCATTAAAACCTGCTGAAATGATTCAACTAGAAATTATATGCCAGGATAATTCATAATCATCATACCGAGAGGGTTTTTCCAGAGCCGGTCTGTGCAATGCCGACCAGATCTTTGCCACTAAGTGCAACTGGCCACCCCTGAGCTTGGATGGGGGTTGGATCAGTCCAGTTCTGTTTTGATATCACATCCATCACATAGTCTGCATAAAACAGAGCAAAGGTTAGCTTAAACTCACAAAACTCAATATTGAACAAAATTTAATAGTCAGCACTAACATACTTGGAAAGCTTGCTTCATGGAATTTCATGATGGGTTTAGGACAATCTCGACCCTTCACTGTGATCTCTTTGGACCTCCTGTAATGTTCAACATCTTGCTGCAATACAAAAGACAAAGCGCATCTTTAAAATCTCCAACTAATGAGGAAAAAAAAAAATTTAAAGTCACAATTTTGCGTTTACTTACAGGTAACCTCCGAGAAACCTCATGGTGCTCCTGGTAGAAGTTTTTCTCAAACTTAGGGAGCTCATCCAGGTTCCAGTGCTTTTTCCGCAGACGGTCACCTGGATTCCCAAACTTCTTGCCCTGTGGTGGTCCATTTCTGCTACCTCCAAAGCGTGGGGGGCCACTACTGTAGCTACTGGTAAATAAAGAGGGCATTATATTAAAACATTTGGACTCAACAAAAAAAAAAAAAGAATTGGTGGATACCAGAGCATGTACATTGGGTGTAATATATTTACACATACAATTGCCCCAATATTTTTAGAGTTATACACGCACATTTCCAAGTTCTGGGAGAGGTACCATCGTTTAATAACCCCCCAAAACACAGAAATTGTGTGTACTATACTTACAAAACACAAATATGGCAGTACCATGTTAAATTGCATTTCTGTAACATTTTTTATAAATACGTCATACAGCCAGATAGTGGAGGTTATCCCATGGTAACATAAAAATACATGGTGCGTGGACTTCTGTGCTTATTACTTGACAAAAACAACAAATGACCGATAAGCAAAACACAAAAAGTCTGAATAATAGATGACAACAGCTCTGGTTTCGATTGACATCGTGAATTCTTTTCTGCGCCACGTTTTAACGCTACTGCCATTTTATTTCCTACCGGCAGGAGACAAAGAGGAAAAACCGGCCGGCATTTTGTATCATCACAGCCACATGGCCCGACGAGGCCTTAAAACGATATAAAACGACGAGATTCATGATAAATGTAACATTAACATGTGTATTTTCGACGTCTACGACATATTTTACAAGTTTAAACAACAGACACGCATTTTTCACACGATTTCTATCGAAAAAAACGGCTCCGAAACGTTACCTACGCATCCCCAGACGTTATACAACAACACACATTCGGTCAGATTTAATCCTAAAACAAAGCGGATACCGAACTGATTCGATGTATCACGAAAATCATCGATTAATAGACAAAAAAAATCAAATAAAAAACAAAAACGGCTGATTAATATTTTAATTAATGACAAATTTTCCAACGAAAACCCCAAAAAACTCTTACCCTCTGTCGCGACCGCGGTCTCTGTCGGAATATCCAGGCATTTTTGTAATCTGAGATTATAAATTAAAAAATAAATACTCGGACGTTCTTCTCCTCAGTAATACGCAGTGACTGTGCTTGTGAACGCCGATAAGAACGTGCACTCGCCCAGTTTTATAGGAAGAGGAAGTGGCTTCCGGAAAACTGCTGACGTCTTTCTGACGTTCGCGCGTTCTCGTTGCCGAGCATGCGCGTTTGGAGATTAGACCAGCGAATGTCTAATTCGTGTTTTAAGATTATATTTGTTTAACCACCTCAAAATGTATTGTGAAGCTACTATTATAAAATTATGATATCAGATGGCAATGCATGATTTACATATCCATACTTCATGGTATTTACATTGATTAAACTCTAGGTTCTTCACCTTATCATGGGACATGACTAAAACATGGCAGTATGATGGCACTTTTTTAAATTAGTGAACAGTGGTTAATACTTAATAACAATTATGCAAAACGTTGAATTTAATTGGTTATAGAGAGTTTAGTGCTTTTATTAAAAATAGTTTAAACCTTGTGAAAGTGTCTTTAAGTTATCTATAGCGCTGGTAAACGATTAATCGCGATTAATCACATCCAAAATAAAAAGTTTGTTTACATAAAATATGTGTGTGTGGTGTGTATAATTATTTTGTAGCTATATATAAATACACACACATGCGTAAACATTTAAGAAATATTTGTATGTATATACTTTGTATATATTTATAAAAAATGAATATTATACATAAATATAAATATTTGATATATTAATTTTATTAACACATTTTTCTTAAATATATACATGCATATGTGTGTACTTATATATACAAAATAATTATACACACTATACACACCACACACACATATATTATGTAAACACAAACTTTTATTTTGGATGCGATTAATCGTTTCCCAGACCTATATATATATATATATATATATTTATATATATTTGAACTGAATATGTTTTTACATGTATTGTCACAAATATGTGCTATTTTAAAGCTATGATGATTTAACTAGTTTTATAAAATGTGAAAGAGTTAGGTGAGGTCAAACTTGTGATTGGTATCGTACAATTATTTAACAAACAAGCAGTTTATTGGAAATGCGCTCATTTTGGGTACATTATGTAAAAGGTGAAAGGTTAAGTCTGTCTTTAGATTTGGTTCAAATCAAGTCAAAATACTTGCTAAAAGGGGATATTAACACCTTCCCCCACATTTCAAGATGTATTTCTTATTCTAATAGTGGCATCAACCCCTTTGTTGGTGCTTAATAGCCCACTTTGGTGTCACAAAATGATTGTGAAGCACTATTTTGCCACAATACCAAACCCAATGCTGTAGTATGTGCAATCATTCTTATTGCAGTAAGGCAATACATCAAGGTTGTAACCCCTCTTAACTCAGAATCCTCTTTAACTCAATTACTGGAATGATTGGTTGATACCATGAAGGAATATTTTTTTTTTGCATCATTCAGACACAATCATACAGAACCAGACGGCCACAGTGATCCCATCAGGAAGGCAAGTTTAATCAGATCTAATTACACACAAAAATAAAACACTCTTACAAAAATGATAGTGTGTGTTACATTTAGCAAATTGCACCGGTGAGCTATGAAAGTTAAAAGTGTTGCTAGTAAATCATGCTATAAAGGAACAACCCTCTCAAAGTCAACAGGGCATCCAGTTCAAATGGAGGCCTATTTAACTATACAGTTAAAAAAAGAGAAAACAAAGAGATCTTTGTGTGTGCACCAGATTTAAATGAAATATATAATCATTCAGTCCATAAAGAGTTTGGTAAATATATATATATATTTGCCTATTATATACAGCCATTATATAGTGTGTGTGCAAAATGTATTTTTTTTCTTTCAAATCTAATTAAATTAAAGATAAATGACAGTCAGTGACTCACATATATGAACAATACTTTATAACTATACAAAGCACCATCTCAGAATATTTAACTGATCCATCCAGAGTCTTTTTTATTATTTTTTTTCACCTTCTTTCACACTCAAATTTATTAAAAAAAGTAACAAAAGATGTATAGCTCATTTTCAGCGTATGCAAACTCTTAACAACAGTCCATGGTCATAGAGGATTGCTATAGACAGGCAGCATCTCAGAAACATTCAATATATATATATATATATATATATATATATATATATATATATATATATATATATATATATATATATACACACACATATACATATATATATATACACACACATATATATATATATATATATAAAACTGCATTTGTTTTTTTTATGCAGTTTCTTTTAATAATCCTGAAGAAACAGGTTTTCAAGCTGTGCATTTCGGAGGCTTACAAAGAGCACATCAGACATGCTTTTGCAGTTTTCTGCTAGATTTACACCTAAAGCTGTATTTATATAAAAGATAGAATTGTTTCTTGTTCTTTAGTACAGAGATCCTCCTTGCAGTTCGTCTGTAATGCTCACTGAAGGCCGGTGACATTTTTGCATGGTAAAAAGTTCAGTAAATTGGTACTACAATGGGTTAATAATAAATCACAATAATAACAAGTGATACAGACACTCATCTCCCTTGATTTCCATGAGGGGCAAACAAATGCATTTACTTCTTTTATGAAAATAACAAAAAAAAAAAAAAAAACTAAGAATTTAATGAGAAGGTATGAAATGGAAGACATTTCACGTCTCATTAACATGCTCATACATATTCATCATATTTAAATCTTTTAAAGGGTTCAGTTGACATTCGAGACGAATTAGAATTCCATTACCAAAAAAGTCGACACCAATAATGCATATTTAAATGTTTTTCTTCACAACTTTTAGTTTTCTTTAAAAAAAAAAAAAAGAAAAAAAGATGGAACTTGTCAGACATTCAAAGCAAGCCAATGCCAACCTCGCTGAAGCCTTTTTCATTGGGCACATCCTTTTTTAAAACTTCATTTTTTTGCTCTGGAAACATCGGCAACGCTTCCTGCGACGATGCCAATATATTATATCTGTATAATTTTATTCTTTTAACCTCGTCCTGTCACACCGTATAAAAATAAAGCTAGACTACCTACCTACCTAAGATTTCATGTATTCGTTCGTTCACTTTCAACAAGCTTATGAGTCAGACTGCGGGAGACACCAGTCTCCAGGAATGGAGCACAGGTTGGTGTCTGGTGTAGGACAGCCCAGAAGAGGCCAGCGGAGCCCAGTTCCCTGATCGAGAGGAAGGTCATCTCGAGCCGAAGCGGGCCGAACACCAGCACCCTGTGCAACAACAAAAGTTTCAAGTCCCAAATGACAAACTTTGCAGTATTTTTGTTGCCGTTGGCATCTTCCTCTCGTCTCGTCTTCGGTAAGGACAGTAGTGCTTCTACGTAAGCTTATGCCGGGACGCTTTTGTTCTGCGTGCCCTGCTAAAGTTCGGCCTCTCCTAAAGTCTACTCTGTGAAAATGCTACATGAAATACTGTTAATATGTTGTCTTAATGCTAATAATCAAAGTATGGACTTTTAAAAAAAAGATGTAAAAAAAGAGGAAGAGGAGGTTCCAAAATAGTGAGTAAAAGAGTTACTAGCAGCTGAAAAGATCCACTGTTTTCTTCTCTTCTTTTCAAATAATGCAGAAAGATCTGTATAGCAGCATCAGGCGTTGAATGCTGCGGTATAATCCACCCTTCCGTCCTCGTGAGGTCCACACGCCTGTCGGCTGTCTGACAGGACTGTCCCGCCTGGAGAAAGGTTCCTCTGCGAGCGCCGGCCGCTGACCATCATTCCACAGCGAAGCCGCAGGTCTCCTCGATGGCCGTCAGCAGTTTGTCGTAGAGTTTGTCGTGGCTCTCGTATGGAGGAATGTCGATACGGTTAAAGCTGAGGTGAAGTCGAAAAGAAACAAATGGTGAATTAGTGAGTCTGAGTGCAGAAAATGTTAGTAGTGTGTACCAATGACAGGGTGATTTATTTACTGATTATATATCAGGTTAAAACATTCAGTACATGTGTTTGCTCTTCCTTGCATCAGCTTCAAAATCTACAGACAGCCTATGTCAATTTCTGTTTTAAAATATTTTTTATATTTATACACTAGCATTTCAAAATGTTGTGGTCAATAAGATTTTTTAGAAAGAAACCTCTTTAACTCACTACGGCTGTATTTATTTGATCAAAATACATAGTGTGAAATATTAAAATTGAAAAAACAATTATTTTTTAATATATTTTAAAATGCAATTTATTCCTGTGATCAAAGCTGAATTTTCAGCATTACTCCAGTCTTCAGTGTCACATGATCCTTCATAAATCATTCCCATTGATTTGGAATTGTGCTTTTGTGATTTGGATTTGCAGTTGTGTTCATTTTGTTAAAGATTCTTTGATGAATAGAAAGTTAAAAAAAACAAAAAAAAACATTTATTTGTAATAGAAATCTTTTGTAACATTACAAACTTCTTTATACTGTCACTCACTTTTAAACAATGCAATATCTTTGCTGAATAAAATTATAATTTTTTTCAAAAACATCGTACTGACTGCAAATGTTTCAATGGTAGTGTATAATACTTAAAATATTTCTACAATTTAATAAAAAGGAAATATAAATAAACAAAATGATAATACAATTTTGTAGGGGTGTAACAAATATCGTGCCACAATATATCGCAATACAAAAATGCAACAATACGTATCGTAGATAGTGGAAATATGTATTGTGGATGGTTCTCCCAAAATAAAAATTACTGTGAGAGGAAAAATTCAAGTCAAGAGTTTTAGTGTAAGTACTACTATAATGTTGATTAAAATGTATAATAATGCAATGTTAAATATTTTTGGGTCCGGATAATGCCAAATGTCTTATGTTACAAGTAAAAAGTGGCTGACATTATTATAGATATATCTAGTCGGTGAAAGCGAGCAAGCATATTTATCTACATTGTAAAAAAACAATGGACATGATTCTGAAGCTGAAATAACTGAGTTATTGTAGATTCTACAATAACTCAGTAATTTCAGCTTCAGAATCATGTCCATTGTTTTTGATTACAATCACCAAGTCCAAGCCTATTCATTTAAACCTATAATGTATTATCAAAGTTAGCATTTCAATCAACATTACATTTTACCACGTCTTGGAGTATCGCAATAATATTGTATTGTGAGTTCAGTATCGTGATATGTATCGAATCTTCGACATGAGGGTATTATTACACCCCTACAATTTTGTATATGTCTCACGGCTCGCTAAATATTGGAATTTGAAAAAGAAATGTGCTCACCAAGTGTGTGCTTTGGGCAGGTTGTTGGTGCTGGCATCAATCTGGTGAATGGTGAAGAGTCGTGGTCCAGCGGCACCTGATCATACAGCATTTTAGTACAAACACATGTGGGATTTCAATAACCTATCTGTCTGTCTGTCTGTCTGTCTGTCTGTCTGTCTGTCTGTCTGTCTGTCTGTCTGTCTGTCTGTCTGTCTGTCTGTCTGTCTGTCTGTCTGTCTGTCTGTCTGTCTGTCTGTCTGTCTGTCTATCTATCTATCTATCTATCTATCTATCTATCTATCTATCCATCCATCAATAGATTAGCCCATGTATCAAACTGATGTAACTGTACACACGTATGAGCTTCCTTTCCAGATTTCCTAAACGAGAAACCTCAGGTACCTTGCAGGGCTTTGAATCCTTGCAGCGGGACTCTGGAGGATCCGGTGACGAACTGCAGCAGTCTGGCTCTCCGCTCCTCGTCGTACGACTCCACGGCCCGCCAGAACCACTTCACGATGTTACTGTCAGGCGTGCAGTGCTTCAGACGGGTGTTAGACTTCCAGTCGTTGATATCGATCTTCCCCAGTCCACACACAATAAGCTGAAAGTCAGAGAAACACTTGAACCCTGCTCAGTGTTAAGGCTGGCGATGGCAAACTTTGAAGGACTGATGTTTTCATACCTCCAACTCTTTCTCATCAAACGCCTTGAGTAGATGTTGTGGGATGACCTCATTAAAGCCTTTCTGCAGGGCCAGGAACTGAGCCTCGATGCCCCTCAGGAACCGCCAGTTCACATACAGCCTGTGCAAAATCAGGCACAAGACAAAACAACTTCAAACCATCTGCAGGGACGAGGAAGGTGTTGAAAGACGGCTCTACCACACGCTCACCTCACATACTCCTTCTTGGTGTCCTGGGTGACGGCGATGCTCTTGCCGTTGGGTTTCAGCTCATGCTGAATGATCTCTCCGTATGCATTGTGTTCTACGCAGAACGTGTGGTCCAACACCCCAGTGATGTCATTATCTCTAAATACACAACCCAAAGAAAAAAATGATTATTATAGACAAAATAGCACAAAATGTGATCAAAAGTGGTGAATACAATTATATATTGTATTTTAAATAAAAAAATAGACACTTTTCAATGTACATTAATATGAATGAAATTGTATGAAACATTTATTTTGTCAACTCTCTATATATCTACAAGAAAATATTAATGGTTTTACTTATATTAAAAAAATACTTACATCGTAATTAATTTCTGTAAATACATCTCTAATTTTGACTGTTGACCAACCACATCCCACCTCAAAAGCTGAAAATGTGTTTTGCAATACAATGTGAACACAATAAGTACGATTTTGTTTGTATATTTGTTTATGTTGTCTCACTTGTCTCCTCTTGTATTATTATATTATGTTTGTATGTTTGTTTTTTTCTCTTACTGTTATGTTTGTTTTCTTGTACTTATTTGTAATTATATTGCTTCATTAATAAAAAAAAGTACATTGTTTTCAATACATTTTTGACATACACACATTGTAGTTAAGACACCTAATATACACTGGGACAAACTCTCCATTGGTCCCACTTTAAAAAATTGGATTTAATGGTATATATATATATATATATATATATATATATATATATACACACACTGTGCATATACATATATACTGTGTATATATATATATATATATATATATGAAGAGTTCAGATGCATAAGCCTCTAAATGCCATTTGAAATTTTCTTCTAAAATGACCATTTTTATCAAGCTTGTATATTTAAGTTCAGTAATTTCACTTAAATGACAATTAATAGGTAATCTTCATTGCCATTTAAGTGAAATTACTGAACTCAAATATACAAGTTTGATAAAAATGATCATTTTAGAAGAAAATTTCAAATGGCATTTAGAGGCGTTTGCATCTGAACTCTTCATATATATATATATATATATATATATATATATATACTATTATTTTACTATTATTATGAAGCATAGATATATATTTTTTTCTCATGAATCATTCCAGGCCATGTTCTGCTGAAAACACAGCCAGAGTAATAATTGTTTTGTATATGGTAATGGAGTATGGATGTATAAAGCACACTGACAGGATCCAAACGAGGCTGTTGTGGAGGTCTGGATCCACTGACTCCATGTCGTCCAGAGTGATGGGTTTCCCGAGCAACTGCTTGTAGAAAGGCAGAGTGAAGCCTCCGTCTATATAGTGGCCGTGGAAAACAGCCATTCCCATAATCCTCCCCACAAAGTGAAAATAGGACAGATGCTCCTAAGAAAAAAAGAAACAAAACATAATAAGTTGAGCGTTATTTGTAAAGTGCTTGATTTCAAGGAATATCTGCTTCAGGTCCACTCACAGGATTAACGGCAGAGTCCGGGTTGATCTGTAGCGTGTAGATGTCGTCTCGGGAATACTGGAACAGTCCGTAGTATGGATTTAACATCTCGTGCGACAGCAAGTATAACCACTCCCTATGACACAAACACACATTTGGCACACACTATTAACATTTTTGATATTTTTTGCTAATGGGTGTAGGACACTATAGTTCATTCATGTAAGTGAGAATAGCAAAATAAAGTAAACTGTGACATATTACATCCAAAAATTATTCAGACACTTTGACCTGACCATGTTTTGCTCAAGTGTTTTTCTTTAATTGCTAATGCGACCTTTTTACACCACAGACTGAACAAAATTTAGCATTGCTTGGTAAATGGTTGACCTAAGTTGGTTATATCTCATTGTGTACTTAAATTTAACAGCTGACAGCTATTCAACCTAATTCATTTGTGAGAGAGTCTAACAGAAGGATGGCCAAAACCAGTGAAATATCAACTGATTTGATAACTCATTTGAGTAACTTATTTGAGTTCTTGTCATATTGTATAACCATTTTCTAAACTAGAGCGAATAAACTGATAATGTGAGAAATCTTGAAGGAGTCTGAATAAATTTTGGTTTGACTACGTAAAGTATAACATGGTACACTGTAATATTGTTATACTCTAATCCTACCACTAGATGGACACACAAGCTATTAAACTTAAAGTAAGAAGGAAACTGCATTCAAACCCCATTTTACTGCCATACTGTGATACATCTATTAGTTGAACAGGAAACATTCAAAAATGTATGCTGGGTGTTTAAAGTGATAACCGGTTGTTCATCAATGAAAAGGAAAGTCATTTTGAATAATGTTCACAGATTAATAATTTACAATAAGAACAGCATCTAAAATGTTCAGATTCACACTCAGATTTAAAAGCACACCATGTAACATTCAAAATTACATCATCAATCCGTGGTTCACTGTAAGCCACGTGTTTAACACTTTAAGTGTTTATATTTAAGACTGGGCTGTATATATATATATATATATATATATATATACTGTATATATATATATATATATATATATACACACACACACACACACATCACTTGTCTGGTAATATCTACAAATAGAGAAAAATTACTTTGTGGGAGTGGTATAAGCTAATTGTCACAACAAGCTAGAAAGGTGAACATGGAGTAGCTAAATCCTGAAACTAAACACGTAAAAAAAAAAAAAAAGACCAACCGAGGAGAGTCTGCTGGCAAAAAGGGAACGCAACAGAGTTCATAATGAAACAAGTAATCAGTATTGACTGAGATGGGTGAGAACTGAGGGATTTGAAATGTTGTAAAAGCAACTCGGAGATGTCGGTGTTCTTATAAATCAAAAGGAGAGTTATGTATTTAATTGAACAGATAAATTGCTATATGTAGCTCTCTAACAGAGTTTAAAGCGCATATTCTATAGTGAAGAGTCATAATTATCACAGTCAGGCAGAGCCGAAGCACAACCAAAACAATCTGCTTTTTAACCACTAGAGGGCCAAAAGTTACATGGATGTTTTTTCTCTGACTCTCAAACTCATACCTAGCGACTCCACCATAGTCGAGACCTTCCTCTCCTCTGAACTTGACCATTAACCTCTTCCACAGGTCCTTCGGCCTCATCTTCATCACCTGCCGGTATGATTCCTAAGGAAATAGTAGAGACAAAGAGTTGAAATTTATGAAAGGTCACAAATTTACATCTGGATTACACAGATGTATATTAGGATGAACCAGTCGTGATTGATTAAACAGTAAATACTCTGGTGACAAACTTTTGCTTCACATAATTATCAAGGGTCATAAACAAAATTTGATATGCTGATGGTATTTTAGTCTCATTGAGATTGACTATTATAGATTTTATTAATAGCTTTCATTACTTTTTGTTTTTAAAATGTTTTCAGTTAACGCTTTTGTTGTGTTTTTGTCATTTTTATTAGCTATTGTTGTTTAAATAGTTTTTATTCATTTTTAATTCAGTTTTAGTTGAAAATGATAAATGATTCCTTGGCAACTAGCTTCAATAAGTCTACAAACAATTATTTTATTTCAGTAAATGCTTATTTTATTTCAAGAAAAAAATAGGGCTGTGAAACCAAAATAAAAGTTTGTGTTTACATAATATACGTGTGTGAACTGTGTATAATTATTTTGAATATATAAATACACACACATACATGTATATATTTAAAGGGACACTAGACGACAATGCTGTCAAACAGCGACCCCTAGAGTAACTGTGGAGTACTTGTTTTTAACATTACTGTTGTAAATACCACTCACGGAGGGCATGACGTGTTACATAGTATACTACATTGTGTTTATTTTGTTGTTTAATGAGATCTAATATATGTTGTTAGTGGTGAGAATTTTCACCTGATTAAATACATATCCCCATGAACTTTAGTGGTCCAGAGGATGCTTTTGCCATGTTTGTCACAGGTGGGTTCTAATTCTTACTAATAGTGTAGTTTATTTTCCTCATCAACACCGATTATATATTAGTGGCTGTATTTCAAGTAGGGACATGTTTTTTGTGCATTGGGTTTTGTGATTTCACCGTAATGAGTCTCTCAGTCCCCGCAATGGATTGAGCAATGAGCGCGCGTCCGTTTGAATATCACAACAGATAACTGAATCCACTGAAACTGATCGCAGCGGCAACGATCACTTGGATCACTTTGGTTACTTGAATTCAAAAACAACACATTTCAGATCGCCTCTTATTTAACAAACGAAATAAATGAATGTACTAGAGTTACCTGGAGATGTTTTATTTGTTTGTATTGGTACATCCGTGCTGCGAGATGTTTCAATGGGGACATATCACATGCGCATTACGGCTATTCTCGCGTCTGACTCCTCGCTCGGTCAGTCTGCTTTTTCCTCTTTCTCTGTTCCACCGACAATGCTTTCCTAGCTTTCTATATCTTATATGCCGGCTCTGCCATGACGATAGTGTGACAAACTCCATCCTTGTAGACCTTGTTCCTGGATATGTGCGGTGTTGTCGCAAGACTCGCAAAGGAATATGTTACATCGCGAGAGCTGATATCACGCGATACTTCAGTGCGGCGAGCCGCCGGCCAGAAACTGCAAGTGAGATTTTTCCGCTCACAGGCACCAGGGGGGTCGAGACACCCACCATTCAACCCGAAAGAAGTCATATAACCATTTCAATAACTCTGAAGCTGTTAAATTAAGCTAAAATAACTGCCTTGTGTCCCTTTAAGAAAAATGTGTTATTTATATATAAAATATTTATGTATAGTACAAATTATATATATTTACAGTGCATATATATATATATATATAAGCAAATATTTCTTAAATATATACACGCGTGTGTGTGTGTGTGTGTGTGTGTGTGTGTGTGTGTATTTATATATACAAAATAATTATTCACAGTTCACACACATGTATTATGTAAACACAAGCTTTTATTTTGGATGCGATTAATCGTGATTAACCGTGTCACAGCTCTAGTAAAAAACAACGTTTATTTGTACTTTTATTTAACTGTGATAACAATAAATAAAAACGAGCGCAGCATGTTGGAATGAAGCATCCAGAAATGCCTGTGCATATCCAGCTCGACACCCTTAAACACCCCAAAGCAGATGACCAAACATGACCAAACAGACGCACAGACCAAAAACCCCTTCAAGCTGAGCGAGGGGGATAAACTGTTTTTCCAACAGGCCTGAGATGAGGCTCACAAGTGTGTGCAGTACATGTAACACGCATTAGCTGAACTCAACATGGTGTTTGCTGCATGCTAATGAGGTTTAACATCATGTCTGATGCATGACGGCTTTTTTCCACACGTAAATTGGTTTGTGGGTGACATCCAGCTGAGTTCAAAGGCCTTAGAAACGCTGAAGGTTAACCAGGCCTTAAGGCTTTGAAATATCGCTATTACAATTTGACAGGTGTTACTGGTGCATTAAACACCCTCGAACAACAACAGAGAACCCATCTGCCTCCATGCTGACGACACATCTCAGGGCTGACGACTGAGTCACCATGAAGTGGATTCTGCTGCTTTGTGATTGGTTCAGTGGTTGCAGGGTGCACAAAAAAAAAACAAACAGACAAAAAATAAAATAAAAAATAGCCCAAAGAAATGGAAAATGGGAGTGTTTTATTTGTTATGGCTACTTGACTCTATTGGACAGACATGCAGTAGAGAGAATAAAACATTTGAATTTGTGCCACATGAATGATGACTAGAAATGAGTCTAAAACCATTTGATTTCTCAGTATTTTAGCCTTGTTTGACAAAAATGTCTAAGCTTTTTTACATTTACATGAGAAGCACAAGGAAATAAGATAACATTTAGGGAGGTTTATGCTTTTTCACATTTTTTATATGCCAATGGAATACAATTGATTGGTAATTTAGTTGGTAAAACGTTTATTTTTTAATGTTCTTTCTAATGTAAAAAGTGTTTATTTTTAATTAGATTTTACCTTTCTAATTCCAAAATTATTCTAACCAAAATTTTCGAACCCCAAATTTTTAAATGGTAGTGTAGACACATATTGAATATGATCAAAAGCCCGAAATATAACCACGTCCTAATCATGAGCCGTGTTTAATGTGTGCAAATATATTTCCGAACTGATTATTTGCCGCTGGAAAAGAATCCATTCATCAGTATGAGTTTATCAGGATTGTTTGGATGGATGTTGGTTCTCACCTCAAAGATCTCTTCACGCGAAACCTCGATGCGACAGTGTCCCGCCTGAGGCTGCTGCTGGGACAGCTCCTGCCTCAGGATCTTCAGTTTCTGCACCAGGTCTCGCTTGTACTTGGGCACCGTGAGACATTCGGGGTCCTCTGGGAGATTTCCGGGAGATATGGGAGATATGACCGACTGAGCCTCCTGCTTCAGCTGTCCGGGGCGA
The DNA here is from genome assembly GCA_038021265.1 of Cyprinella venusta. Lineage (NCBI taxonomy): Eukaryota > Metazoa > Chordata > Actinopteri > Cypriniformes > Leuciscidae > Cyprinella > Cyprinella venusta. The sequence continues at coordinate 42,599,138 of CM075863.1, forward strand.
CTGCAGAGAAAGAGCGAAAAATGAGCTCCTAAAGGAAATGAGGACACTAATTCTCTTCACAAGCTCCAGTATGGCCCTAAACTGATATAATTCTGAATACACAGTCGGCTCCGAAAGTATCTGGGACACTTTTGAACACTTAATTTTAAATGTCAGTGCATTAGATGTCAAATGTCAAACAATGAGACATCAGCAAACAAATAACTGACTTCACAAACTCCAGTGCTTGACAAATAAAGATGGAGTGAGCGGGAGAGCTGTGTTCATATAGCACCAAAAATACAGACGAAGTGAGGTGTGCATACATTTATCCATAAACAACACATTCTTGAATATGTAAACACACGCTCACTTCACATATCACTCCGTACGCACTTCACAGACACTCTCAGACTCATTTATCCATGTGACACCATGATCCTAACGCGCACGTGACCCACATTCTTCAAATATTCCCTTCCTCCCATTCTTTTTCCTTGACACGCAGAAACTAACTTCTCTGTGCCTGCAGTTTTACAGTTTCTAGACGCACTTATAGCACTATACTGATCTAAAATCTCTTTGATTCTGAATCAATGTTTAAACAGACAAGATTATATCTTATTGCTAGTTTGTAAAAACAGCGTGATGTTTATTATAATATACAAGCACCAAGGATTCAGGGCCATGGGTCAATGACAAATAAGGACGTCTGAGATGATATAAAGGAGAAAACTCAAGCTCAAAACAAGTTCTTTTAGGGTGTGTTCACACTTGGCATGTTTGGTTGGATTAAAACAAACTGGTGTGATTGCTCTGATAGTGCGGTTCATTTGAATAAGGAAGTGATGTCACAAGATGCAACCCTAAAAAGGAAAGAATGTTCAAGCATACCGGTTTTTCTCATCATGTTGTCCATCTTAGTTCGGTACAGGATCAGAACCGTGTTGTTTGTGTGTGTGACGGAGGGATTCGTGCGGTTGTTTTGACTCCTCTACAAACTCTTCACAAGTTCTCTGCTGGTCAAAATGCCATAATATGTAGACTACGTATAAACAACGAGCGCATTTAAACCAGCACTTAGCAATTTTTAGATATTTGGTAAGTACCGTTGAGAAATATTCATCAGAAAAGTCGACCAATCAGGTTGTGAACGTATCCCTATGCCTTTCGGTATCTTTAGATTCAGCGTAAAAAATGTGAACACTGAGCGGGCCAGGACTAAATGGCTTTTTTTAAATGGCTGGACCAAACGAACCAAGCAACAATTGTGAACACACACACAACCTTAATCTTATAATCTAAGGTTCTTAATCACGTTGTTGCCATTTTCATAAAAAATAAAATAAAAACAAATAAATAAATAAATAGTGGAGTGACTATATCCAGATTTAATTTTTTTTGTCCAATGTTAATCATTTTTTTTTTTAAATGTAATTATATATTTGAAGCCAAATTGTATTTTTTTTTCCTTCCCAAAATTTCTTTTCCCCCAAAATATATATATTTTTTAGCCATGAATATAATATAATTTTCCTTTGACCTGGTGAAAAAGTGATTATATATATATATATATATATATATATAAATAAGAAAGAACATTGATTCTTGATCAGAAGAATGATTTCCTGCAAGTGACACTGACTTTGATTTGGTGGATAAAAGTTTTTCAAATGTTAATATTTTTAAACTTTTTACATTTATATTTCAACAACTTTTATCCACCAAATCAAATTGGCTTCACAGCTTTCATTATTTAAAAAAAAAAAAATTAACAATAATAAAAGATTATACCAAATTACTCATGCCAAATCATATTTACAAGAATTACAGCCTGTTTTGTCATTAAATATCTAATAATCACTTTTTTGACATTAAGAGCAACAACAAAATTAAGACGTTTAAACCAGTTACAACATGAGATTTCATTAGTTTCTCTAAATAATATTATCGAATAATTGAACAGATTCAAGTAAAAAAAACAAACACTTTTTCCCCCCCGAATTCTGTAATCCATTAACAACCCTTGAAATGCTGGATGTGGATCATGAGGGTGTATCCATGAAAAAACAAACGCAGCTCATGCATGCACACACGCACGGCCATGACAATCACCCACACGCCCCGAAGCTCCCATCACGCACTTGATCGTGAGATCATGAAGCCGTCAAGGCTGAGAGGAAAGCACACAGCACAGAAGAGTTCTGCCAGATGACAGAGAGGTGAGAATTTCTGCTCTGATACAAGGCAGATGTTTCGACAGATATCCACATAATCTATCTGATGCCTTTTCCAAAAGTGAGACAACTGCAGCGCCAGGAACGTTTACACTGACTCGTTCTGGCAGTTAGTTCGCTTGAGGGATGATGTCTTAATGCAAATGGTCTGTTTGGACTGATATCTGTCTGGTATCTCTTTATGGCAAACATAGCGAGACAATATTAAATCAGAATCTAGGTAATGGCACGATAATGTGGTTTTGCATGTTTAGTGCATAATCATTCAAAGCTGTGTTATGTTGCACACTTTTACTATTTGTTGCTATATTATCTTCATTACACATTACATTCAGTGCTCATTCGGAGTTTAGATTCGGGTAAAATGGAAATAATTTCGTTTGTGCTGACCTAATGGTGAACAATCTCTTTTTTCACAAAAATATAATATAATCATGTGAAAAACGTCAACTAAAATTGAATGAATTTTATGTAGTTTTGTTAGGGTTACTAAATTTGATGTTGATGTTGAAAGAGGTCAATATCTAATATTAAAACAACAACAACAACTTACTAAACACGTTTTTCTGCATGCGACACTGACTTTGATGGATCATTTTTTCAATACAATATTATAATATATTATATTATATTATATAGTATATTTCCTAATATATTTACCCTAACTAAATTAAATTTTCTTGAATGCTTACATTTTTTTAATTAGTCAAGTCACCTTTATTTATATAGTGCTTTTTTACAATTAAATTAATCAAATTAATAAAAGATGATGCTAAATTATTATGAGCCATAATCATATCTCACAACTTTGACTTTATATTTCCCTATGTGACTTTATTCCTTGTTTTAAACTTTATCTTTTACAGTTTTACCTTGTTAATCTTTATTTCACACCAAATTTCTGTTTTCAAATATTTTAGGCAAGATTTTGAATAAATGCTGCAAAATGTTGGCAATGACCTTTGAAAAAACCCAAATTGATTAACGTCAATCCAATTTCCGTGAAGTTACTATCCAGGTGCAATGATTCATTTGCAAGATCCGACGTGAACTGATATTCCCTGACTTGTGTGATGCCATTCGTGCAAGCCGTACCCCACAGAATAAGCTTGTTACTGCAAGAACAACATGAAGTGGGAAGGCGGAATGTGGGACATGTCCTTTGATCTGTCAGGACAGGAAAAGGGAAACTCGATCTCTCCCCATTAATGCATTCCTCTGGCTCAAGCCACACACACAACTAAACATGCACGGTCACGAGCACATGGATCGATAAAACTGCCCCAACTGAAGAGAATCTGATTCATTTCTTACCTGCTCTGAGCCTCAACGACCCCACGGGAGCCATTCGGACTGGGACTGTTGGAGTAAACGTCAGACACAGCAGCATGAGACTTCAGCGATACGACTATGTCTGTCATGTCTCTAGAAGTAGTTTCTAGGTTGAATGGTGTCAGGTTCTTTCTGATGAAGTTAAGAGAGACTCACTTTAGGACGAGGTGCAGGTTAGCTGAGAGACGAGGGTCCGTGAATTGTGTGGTCCGGTTGTTGTGGTCCACGAAGTACACCCGTCCTGTGGCGGTGTTCCTTATCTCCCAGCCTGGAGGCAGCGGACCCAACTCCTCACAATTCACATTACTGAGATCCCTGCAGAGAGAAAGATGGAGCACCGTTAGACACCTCTAGCAGTGGTTTTGTCCCTGGTGAGATTAGAAATTGTTATAATATATGAAGAGAACCAGTTCACAAATGGACATGACTGTATAAACGCATAAGCGCAAGATAATATCTGGAGTTTATTTGAAGACTTCAGATGCAAAAGCAGCTAAACGATATTGTGCGAACGCTCTCCGCATATAGTATACATTCATCAAATACTTTCACTTCAAATACGCTAATTCCCAGCCTCAGCCCATTTAGAAATACGGGGTTTGTGGCCGAAAATATGTTGTAGTTATTGCATAAAGACTTCTATTTGTCTTCTGTTTTTTGTTGTTATCCAATAAAGTGTGCGGTCATTTTTGTCATTAACGTGGGTCACATTCGAGCCCTGTGAGCACATGGGCCTGAATATGATACAGATGTGACGGTAGTGATTAGCAGTGCAACTGTTTATGTCTTGAATTGATTAAAGTGATAATTTTGAAAATAAGGTATTTTAATAACTGACTAATAATGTTTTCATTGCCATTAAAGTGAAATTACTGACCTAAACATGATAAGAGCCTGATAAAAAAAAGCTAATTTAAAAGAAAAAATGTCAGAAGGACTTAATAACTCTTCATATCGACGACTTTAGCAAGAGGATTCCCCCAAATGAAAATTTTATGTTCCATGTGTTGATTTTATTACAAATATTTTCATCATTTCAACTAGTCTAGGAAACATTTGACCATTTATTTAATTTAATTTATTAATTAAATAAAAATAAAATTTAAAAATAAATGTAACTAAATTTAAAATAAATTTAAGTAAATAAATTTAAAAAAAAATTAATTCATTTATTTATTTATACTTTATTTATTTATTTATACTTTATTTATTTATTTATAATGTGTGTATATATATATATATATATATATATATATATATACACACACACACATTACACACACACATTCACTCACCTAAAGGATTTTTAGGAACACCATACTAATTTTGTGTTTGACCAATGCGATTGGTTGATTAGATAATTGAATTAATGAGATTTAGGTGAGTGTATATATGAAGAGTTCAGATGCAAAAGCCTCTAAATGCCATTTGAAATTTTCTTCTAAAATGACCATTTTTATCAAGCTTGTATATTTAAGTTCAGTAATTTCACTTAAATAACAATTAATAGGTAATCTTCATTGCTATTTAAGTGAAATTACTGAACTTAAATATACAAGCTTGATAAAAATGATCATTTTAAAAGAAAATTTCAAATGGCATTTAGAGGCTTTTGCATTTGAACTCTTCATATAATAGTCAAATAATAATAATTATATTTTTTAACAATATTTATTGAGTAAAAAAAACTTATATCATGATGATCATGATTTGATGGAAGTGAAATGTGTTCATGATTTAAAATTAATGCAAGAAAGTAAAAAAATGGCATCACTTGGCATCACTCCAGTGCTAAAGCACTTTAAATATATTGCAACATGCTCCTTAGACTGATGTTAAACTAAGAGAGATAGAAAGAAAAGAACAAAGCAAGAAGACAAACGAAACAAAAAGTTCGAAAAGAGAGAAAGAAAAAAAGAACGAGACGAAACAAACTTCAGAGATGTTGATTTCGGGCTCAAGCCAAACCTCATAAAACTAACAAAGCAACAAATGTGCAGCGCTGCAAAAATGCTCAATCTCAACCCAAAGCCACATTTAATTTTTTCAATCATGTTCCGCTCTCAGATAAATGACTAAACGGTCCCATCATAAAGCTCCAAGTTTCTCCAAGTTCATGTCTTCTCAGTTTCTGCCCTAACCAGTTTCAACGTCAAAATAATGTTCGCACACAGTAATATCTCATTGGTCAAAAATCACCCTCTACAACATATCTGTATTATTAAACAGTGATGTTTTGCATGTCACAATAGAATGACTGGTTGGAGACGCAGGTTTCCACCCAAATTCAGAATAAAATATTTGTTAAACAAGATAGAATAACTGTATAAGTAGAATAACTGTAATAATATTAAACATGTAAAAGACACAAAGGATAAGGAGGTACCTGGGCACTCTGGGGTCGTGCCATGTGCTGACGCCCGTCTGCGTGTGCAGGAAGTAGACCTGGCCCTGCTGCGTTGTTCGTTGTTCTGTGAACAAACACCAGAGGGCATCATTCGTCATTTACAATGTGAAGAAAATGACAAGAGGGTTGAATACTATCATTGTAGTTTTTGTGTTCATGTGTGTACAGCCGTGATACTTTCATTCTTTCACTTTCAGTTTGATTTACCGTATGCTTGTCTGGTCCATGACTGTAAACTATGTTCGTTTCGCACAAACTTATCAACTTTAAGGGAAAATAATGGCTAAATATAAACAAGCAGATTCATTTAAATTATTTTAACATGATATATTGCTCGCAAAACCACAAAGATCGCATTAACCTTCCAAAAAAAAGGCTTGTTTGTCCTAAATTAAACTCACATGCTGGCATTAAAGGAGGATTATCATGAATCTGTGCAATTTTAAACATTTATTTTATTATTTTTTTTTTTATGAGGAGATAAAGGTTTAATGCTCTATCAGAAAAATCACCTTAAAGTTGGGCTGAACGATATGGGCAAAAATATTGCCACTATATCGTTTCCCAAAATATTAAATATTGATATATATCATCATGATATTAATTTCCCACCATTAATGGAAAAGGAAATGCATTTCATGTGTTCGACTAGTGCATTAAATTCTAAACAAAACTTGCCAGAGAACTTGCATTTTTGTTTAAAGAATGTGTATACTGTATAAATTAAAACAGATGAAGAAACATATTGGTTGTATGATATTTCTTAATATAATAATAATAATAGTAATACAATAACTATTCTACTATAACAGTAATATAGCACTTTTAAATTAGCGGTTTATTGAGAAGATTTCTGAGTTGGCTAAATATAAGAAATGACTCAAAAGTGTATTAGTGATTTTGAGGATTTTTTTATTTTTTTTTATAAATATCAATATCAATTAATCTCAAAGTCTTTAAATAATGGTTTAAGTCCCAGTTCCACACATGTACTTGACCTGTATCCCATGTCTACAGACCCACATTTAGCTGCTAGAGCAGAGGAGAGCACACAGAGCTCTATTTAACCTGTGTCTATAACCTCTGCCCTCTGTATCTCTCCACGGACTTACACACACGCACACAGACATAGAGGGATTTCCAGGTCACCCGTCTGACCCTGCAGCTGGAGCTGACGTCACGTCTGACATATTTCAGACAAGTTCCCTTTCTACAGCTCAAGAGACGTTTTAATTACTCCTGCTGCAGCACAAATTTCCATTGCATGTGCATGCGTGTGTGTGTGTGTGAAATGTATGCTGGAGGGTGTATCTTTGACCTCTGCAAGCTGGCCAGTATTAACAGTAGAGCTGATGTGTGCGTACCGTATCCCTCAGGCAGGTCGGGCGGTGTGTGTAGGTGGGTTCTGCTCATGTAGTTTCTGTGTCTTTGAGAGCGAACCCTCCGCTCCTGCACCCGTGGGTCATCCACAGGTACGCCTGCTGCCCCGTTGGGGGTCATGATGGGCGTGTTCTCATCCACCAGGCAGCTGAGTGGCCGGCCGGGACTCGAGTACTCGGACGCAGGCCTGTGTGTGTGAAAGAATATATGAGAAAGTATGAGACAACAGACTACATTAAAATGGTTCAAATTCACATATACTTAGAATGCTACGAAGCGCCTAAAGGGACGTGGTGGTGGAAAAATGTTTAGGATGGGAAATTTTTTTCTCCAAATCTTTAAAAATTTTGCGTTTCCCCGAGAAACTTTGCATCCCCTCGCTCCTTTTGAGGAGAATTGGGTTGTAGCTCGTTGTCGAGGTTACTGTGATTGTAAATAGGTGTCATTTGTGTTTTAACAATGTTTAGCTCAAGAATATTGATCCGTGAATTATGTGAATTAGAGCGCGACCGATAAAGGATTTTGAAGGCCGATACCGATACAAATATTTTTTGGTTTTAAAATCCGATAATCTGATATATCGGCCGATATTTTTTTTTATTAAATATTGTTGGATTTCACACACGTGTAAAAGAAAAGCTAACTTTTCTGCACAAGGTACGTTTGATACTTTTTCTCTATGTCTAAATGTTCACTCCTCGCAAGTATAACTTACATTTTACAATGCAGGGACTGTAACTAGAGACATGCTAGTTATAAATACAGTAATCGTTACTTTATTTAGGCAGAAAAAGTTCATTGTGGTTTCCAAGCTCATTAATGTTAACGTTAGCGGTCTTCCGCTGATGATAGTGGCATTAGCTAGCTTTGTGGTTAGCTAGTCTATGATGAGCCATAATTTAGCAATAGATAACATCATACTGCAAATTGTAAAACATATATTTTCAATATAACAGGCCAAGGAGAGATGATTGAAGTGTGATTCGTCCATTTTTATTTTATTTTTTAAATATTAATTTATCGGCCATTATAACTGCCGATACCAATATTTTCGAAAATGTCTAATATCGGCCGATAATATCGGCCCGGCCGATATATCGGTCTGGCTTTAATGTGAATATGTTGTCAACTTCACTGTTCTCCTTGAGTTAAGCACTGACCACATTATATTTGAGTCCTAGTTCAAACACTATAAAATGCTCCATTAACGTACGGAGCTCTGAAACACTGCCAGCGGGACATTAAACAGAAAGTGTCTGTCCGAGCTCACAACAGGTTTTGCGTTCAAACGCAAAATATCTTTGCGAGAGGATGCAACAGTTTTGTGAGGGAACGCAAAAGATTTGTAAAAAAAAAAAAGATTCTCCCATACCCATTTTTTTCCCACCACCATGTCCCTTTGAGGGCTCGGTAGAGTCGCTTTAAATGAAAGTGTGTGCTAAATGTGTGAAAGAACAATGTAACTGTGAAAGAACAGAAGATTAAAGAGCAATTTTATGATTACGATCAAAACAAATATAAATATGACAAAACATCATTTTCTCAAACTGAGTTTCTTCAGAAAGTACAGGTGAAATAAAGTCTCAGCATCTTTCGTTTGAACCTTTCCATCTGGTTTGGACTATCCCACAACAACAAAAACGATCAAACCAGCCCAAGTTGGTTTGCTGGTCTTGACTGGTTAAAAATGACCTCCAAACCCAGCTGAGTTAGAGACTTATTTGGGTGGCCAGCTTGTCTACCAGCATGACCAGCTAAAAAAACATCCAAATTCCCTTTAAAACCATCCATTCCAACTTACTAGTCCAAAATAAGACTAGTGAGCCATTTTAGCCTGGTCTTAGACTGGACAATCCTGTCCTATCCAACAGAACCACCTCAAACCCATTGACCTGGACAGAAAAGACCTACAAGTCTTTATTTGAGTCTGCATTTGCATCTAACAAAACTAGAAAAAGGATCATGAAAGACTTGGTGGCTCTTCTGAGGTACAATCAGGCATTCGTTTTGGAAACCCAAGCACACAATAGTGTGCCCTTTGGTATGAAATTCAAATTTGTATGGTCCAAAATGTACAGTTGCTTTGAATGCTAAATGAATAATGAAGACGAACACTGTCAAGCAGAACGGCGTACTGCAATGTGCTGAGGGACTTGATTAAGTCGCAGACCTGCAACCTCTCCAAACAAGGGAGTGAAATTTCTGTCCCTCTCCAGCTGCCCGGGTCGACCGTAAGTGCTGTTATTGTAGAGTGGGAACATCTCAGTGCAACAGCAGCTCAACCGTGAAGCGGCTGGCAACACAAGCTCAACGAACGAAGACGAAGTGCTGAATCATGTAGCGCATAAACACAGCCTGTGCTCGGTTTCAATATTCCCTCTGTTCCACTCGGTTTCAACACTTCAGAGGTTCAGGACTGACTTTGGAAGCAACGCCAGCGTGAAAATGATGTTTCGAGAGCTCTCGTGGCTGTGAATTGTAATGCGTGCTGCACACTTGGATTAGTCGGCCAATGTTGACACATAACCTCACTAACGTGCTTGTGGCTGAATTGAACCAAATCCCTACAGGCTATGGTGACGTTTTGAGGAAAGACTAGAAAAACAAAGGCTGTGGAGTAGAAACAAAAGAGTACATGGGTGTTTTTCAACTATAGGTTCTTATGGGCCTGATTTTAGGTTTAAACCTTCTATTATTTTGGGTAATTTACACTGGCCTTGCTGACCTGGGCTACGTTTCCCAAAGGAATCGTAAGCCTAGGTAGATAATAGAGACCAAAACTTTTGGGAAACGCAGACCAGACCAGCGCTTCATCTAGATCTTCGTCTTGGAATGTTGCCTGGAATGTTTCTTTATGGTTGAGTGTTTCCTTAAACATTCATGAAGTGGGGATGCTCCCTGACATGGCTTTATATATCTTTCAACTATACTCTGGATACATTTGGGTCAGTGTCTTAGATGGCAAAGGAGACAGATGTGGCTGATGCACATTTTCCTTTTGTGTGGCACAAGCGCACACACACAAAATTACCATTCCCCTAACCAACAAAACCACCTCAAACCCAAAGACCTGGACATTCATTTGGGCAAGCCAAAATGCCTTGATCCTACAAGTCTTTAGCTCAGTCTGAAAACCATTGACATCTCTAAAAACAACAACATTAATATAAAAAAATGAACACAAAATAAAATATAAAAAACAGATAAATGCAAATTAAAGATAGAATAAAATATTAAGTCACTCAAATAAAATAAAATACATAAAATAATAATACTTAAAAATAAAAATATTACAATCCAAAATTAGAACAATAAAAACAAAAGTAAATCAAATATATTAAAATAAAATAAGTACAATTCAATTAAAATAAAATAAAAAAAAATAAATTTATATATATAAAATAAAAGTAAACTGGGATTACAACAAAGTAAACCTGACCCCACCTGGTAGGTCTCTCCCATTGGGTGCTGCGTGTGATATGATTTAGATACTGGATCCGGCCAGATGCAGTTCTCCTCTCCTCCCAGCTGCAGACAGGACACAAAGAGACATTCATACAGATGAACAAACAGACAGAGAGACAGACAGACACACACACATGGCGCAGGAACAAACACAGGGGTCGGATAAAAACAGTGGCTGTTCAGTATCCTCTAAAGATAAAAAATTGTTTTATATATAAGCGCTAATTTGGGAGTTTTCACGTACCCATCAGGCAGGTCATTGTCAAACAGACGACTGCAGTCGACGACGGGCCCTCCTGTGCCTATCCTATCCCTGGACTGAAGACTAACTGTTGACACAAACACAAAAACAGGCTGTTAGATGGGTCCCATCTGTGAAAGGTGTGTACGTCATGGATTGACTGAGACTATGTGAGCCATGTCGAGATGAGTGTAAGACATGCAATATTTTGCCATTTTGGGGTGTTGAGGCAGTTGTTACAAGTCTAAACTGGCAAACGAGAGGTCGTAGCTTTGATCCCCACAAAAGAAAATCACTAGCGACCTTGAGCACTTTTTTTTAAATTCAATTCACATTTATTTGAATAGAGCTTTCACAACAGACATAGTTTCAAAGCAGCTTTACAGAAAATGCATGAATGCATGCATGAGCTTTACAGAAACTTTGCGCAATTGTTCCTGCAATAAGTGTACAGGAAGTTCATTCACACAAAAACACCAGTTAAACTAGACAATAATGAGTTAAATAATCAGGGCTCTGATTATTGGTCTTGGCATAGAAAACAAGTGTATGGTTTTAGTTAAAAAGTGGTTTGCTTCCAATAATACCATGTAATTCATTGTCATTTAAACATATGTATATATTAAAAATGTATCCTTATAAAAAAAACAAACTATATTAACTTTATTATTGGAAAATAGGTTATAGATTCATGTTTTTGAAATCTATCATTCATTTTTAAAAATAAATTTAAAAAATGTTGGCAGACACCAAAAAGCAATATAGATCTGATCAAAAAAGACCAATTAAAGAAAACAAACCAATATTGTCGGAAATATTTTTTTTTTAATTATCCATTAAAAAAAAATGCAACATCGTCACAAATAAAGATAATGCATTTAAAAAAATAATCAATTGTTATAACTGTAATGCACCGATCCACATTTTTTTACTTCCGATCCGATCGCGATACCTGAATTTGGATATCGACGGATACGATTCTATTCCGAGACCACAGCTGTGTTTGCTTTAATATTATTATTGTAATTAATTACAGTTGATTTTATATGATGCTAAACAAATATGCAACTGTAAGAGTTTCAAATTGATTGTCATGTCAATATTTATTACATACCAAAAATGTCAAATACTTGAGTCTTGAGATATAAGAAAAGTGCAAGTGTAAACATCTTACACACACAATATCAATAAAACAATGTTCATCTGAACAGCACAAATCAAGTACACTGGCTCTTGTAGCATTAACAAATCAAGGTTTTAAAATGTCAAATATTAGAAATATAAGAAAAGTGCAATAGCTGTAAACATCTTAAGGCCCTTGCACACCGAGTCCGAAATTTTTGGATGCGTTTTATCGTATTCGTGATTCGGTGGCTCTGAACTGTCAAAACACCATTCAAACTGCTCGCTATGGATACAAAAAATGCAGAAAGCCGATCAGATTTTTTTATTTTTATGACGGACGAAAGTTTCAGTGGCAGTGTGCACTGTCTCTATCAATAAAACAGCTCCCTTTTGTCTTTCTTTCATTAAGAAATCCTCGTGCTCTTTGACGTGGTGCTTTTTTAAATGTTTGATTGCATTCGTTGTGTTGATCGATGCAAGGGAGCTTCAACCTCTCTGAAATACGGCTTTACAAAGATTGCATTTTGCTGTCTTGCTCTGCAGTGTTTCCACTGTGAAGTCACATTTGCCAACTCTCGCTAGACAAATAAGCAACTGGAGCTTCAAAATCGACCTTCAAAAACAAGCCCAAAACAAACCCAATATTATTAGATTATTTAGTTTCAGCATTACCATTTATTATTTATTACAAATAAATGAGCCTGCAACATATTAAACTGAAACCACTCCTTTATTAGAAAAGGATAAACAGACAACAAAGCCTTTGCAACAAATTCCGAGACTTCTTTGGCCGTAGCAAATTTTCTGCCCCATTCTGTTCCGCAATTTAGATTTTACATGGTTCATTTGTGAAAGAACCCTTTAAACATCAGCATTGCTCAAAGGCATCGCAAAAAGAGACAGCGCAAACAGGGCCAGATCTTTAAAACACTGATCCCCACTGCTGTTCAGAACTTCAGCCCAGAACTGTTCTGCTTGACAGTCATCCTTTATTTTCCGCTCATGGAAGCTGATTGCCTGATACTGTGCATCAAGGCCCCCGAGATCACCATGTTTGTAGAAATTGAAATGTGTATTTACATCTATCATAGTTTAGATTACATCGTTGCGTCTGCACGTTGAACGGGACTTTCCTCCAATGAGGAGATATGGGGGCAGATTCGGTGGAATTTTTCGACGAATTACGCCACAGCACTTTTATGATTGCACTGATTGGCAGTAGCTTTGAGCAGACAGTGTCAATCAATGTTTTGGAGATTGAAAAAAACGGCAACCGTGACCATAAATGTAAAGAAATCAAAGTTGCGTGTCAGATTTTCCTAATAAGCAACCATCATTTTTTTAATAAGCCCAAAAAAGCGCAACATGCAACCCGAGGTGTTTTAACGCAACTTCCTAAAAAAAGTTGCGTATTATAAGTGGACTTGGCAACTCTGTGTGAAGTATTAAGTATACTTTCCTGCTAGCTGGCTGCAAACTGCGGAATGGATGTCCTGAGCGGAGGCGTGTCTAATAACTCTGTGTCTCATTGAGCCACGCCTCCGTTCAGGAAATCCATTCCACAGTTTGCAGACTGGCTGGCGGGAATCACTTTTGGAGCTTTAAAGCGCAGATCGGATACTGGATCGGAAAACATACCGGATCGGATCAGCCCCATCCCTAGTAATAACAAATATAGCTGACATATTTTTATACAAATGGTGTGTGAGGAGATATATTTAGGCCGTGTGTCCATCAAAGTGTTTTTAGCCAGCTGAAAAAGCTAGACGCTCTGCTGAAGACGCCGTGCTTTGGGTGCTTGAAAGCGTTTTGGCAGTGTTTTTTCCGTTGAGACGTTTCGTTGCTATGATACAGAATATCCGCAGCACAGTTTGAATGTTGTGACAGTTGGTCAGTGTGGTTTAGTCCCGCCCCTCCTCCACTGTGATTGGACGGCTGGGTAAAAAGTGACAGTGATGAGCGCTGCGTTTTATCCAAAGTTGAACATTTTTCAACTCTCGGCGACCAGTAAAAAGCGCCGGGCGCTCGGCGCTTCAGCGTGAAAAAAACGCTCAGCGCCTTGTTACGCTCATGGCGTTTAAAAAACGCGGCACTCCCATTGAAAACAATTGAAAACATACGCCAGGTGCGTGGAATAAACGCTTTGGTGGACACACGGCCTTAGGGTCAGGGGATTCTTCAAAGTGTTTAGAATAAAGGTTGCCTCAGATTTAATAACTACTTGCTTTCATTAATGATCAACCAGAAACTGTGACTCATAACACACGTGGCACACACAAAAAAAAATGTGTACGTGAGATGAAGAAACAAATGGAATATAACAGTGTTGTTTGAAATTCTCAGGCATGGGATCTTCTGATGAATGGCTGCTTGTAAAACCTGTGGTGTAGCCATGGGACGTGCAACCCAGTGCAGAAATACATCATCACACCACAAAACTCTTTATTGATGAAGGAACAATGCGGCTCTTCGAGCGCATGAAAGAAAAGCGCAGTGGAATATCAAAGAGAAACCGATAAATCAGGCAGAATGAGGGCTGTTTTTTTCCTCCTATACTCCCAACAGAGGGACGTTTTTAGGGCGTCGAAGGTAAATGTGTGGGTTTAACCATCATTAATGAAAAACTCCAGCACTGGTGTGACTCATGGGATAAAAGGAGATGAAAATAGAGGAGCTCTCCATATTCCTGACAGGTCCTTCTCACGAACGAGCAAAGCTTGTGACTCACCTACTATCTGTCCCCTCACGGTATCGCTGTCATTGGGCCCCAATTTATTTAGGTCCAAACGCTGATCTGTAAATGAAGGAAAGAGAAAAAATTAGTGTCAGGATAAAGAAAACGTTCATGTGAGAAACCGAAGACCCATTCAGTGAGACATCTGAGACTTAAAAGACGCCTAAAATGCTCCATATTTCGTGTGTGAGGTCACATATACTGCAGCGTTCTGTATCAGTGTGTGTGTGTGTGCGTACACACACACAGAGGCTGCTTTATTCCTCTCAGACTGTAGATGTGCCGATAGGAGTGAGGCGCTTCCAGAAACACGCTGGGGCTTTCTGTCATTGCCGGAAAGAGGGAGACAGGAATAACAAGTAGCCTGCAGACATTAGAGAGGCCACTATCTGTTCTCACTCTCACATAGACACACACACAGTCAGATCAGGATGCACACTCACAGCTAGACTAAACAGGGTTGGATGAGTGTTCACTGATCCCAAAACACTCATCTCACATTTAAACCTCTTCAATATGGTCAAGCACCTGCGAACATTTCACTTTTACTAAAGACTAAGGATGCACTGATATAGATATAACAACAGTAACTAAAATAAAAGCGGAAAAAAACAAACAAAAAAACAACCTAAAAATAAATATTAATAAATAAATTATTATTAAAAATTATTATTATTAATAAATAATTTTTTTATATATATATATATATATGTGTGTGTGTGTGTGTATAAAATTATTTATATATAAATACTTATATATATATAATTATTTATATAAAAGTAATTATATATATATATATATATATATATATATATATATATATATATATATATGATTAGCTGACCAGACTAGTTAAAATAATTTTTTAAATATAAGTTAAATGTATTGTAATTTTTTGGTTTAAAAACATACATATATAATTATCATAATTTAAATTTATTTATGTAAAGATAATCAAATGCATATGGTTTAAAAAGAATATTACTTGAAACAGATATAGACATATCTCAATTTTGTACACACACACAGATAAAAATGAAGAGGAATGTTTTTTTTATGACTTTATCTGAATGTTTTTTTTAAAAGGTAATATTGTCAGAGACCTTTTTTTTTCTTATTAAAGCCCCTAATTATTAGTGATAGACTGAATGGGAGAGAGAGAGAGATAATGAGAAAAGACAGAGAAAGAATGATGGCAGAGAGACAGAGGGGTGCAACAGGAAATGGTGAACTGAATCACTCCCAGCTGTGGGAGCGGCTGTGGGTTTCCTGTGCTTATCCAGGACAGTGGTCATGCTGGAGGGTTTCTAGGGAAAGCCTGCTTTTAAACACAACTATGGGGCTGGAACACAGCCAGACAGACTGTGACAGGGGCCCTCGTACCCTAAACATCCTGACACCAGTTCTTGTGTAGCCGACAAGAAAGTGATACACAAATAACAAGACGTCATTTACCTGAGAAGCCAAAGTAAGATCTATTACTGCGTTCAAAGATGTTGCTGTTTTTTATTCAAAGGTTGCACACTTAACACACACAGCCATTGTAGCACATACTTACAACCTCTCTAAGCCAATTGTACACACACAAGTACAATTGAATTTGGCATGAGCCATATTTTCTGAGCTAATTATACACACACCTATGAGACTGTACATACAAAAAAAAACACACTTACAGCCTGTGTCCTTGAGTCGGTTAATGGAGTTGGAGAGGAGTCGTACACATCCCAGGAATCCTGCTCCCTGTTTCTTATGGATCTTCTTATGGTTCCACACGCTGATGGTGATGGAGTCCGACTTCCCGATATACCTTGAGAAAGAACAAGAGACGTCACTTTAAATCAGACTTCTCAGTCCATGTTTGCTTAGAACGTACATTGCAGAACGTGATTACATTATTTTAGTTTTATAAAGTTAACATAGATGGGATGGAAAGAAAATAAAAAAAGATTGAAGAAGACAATAAATAGACAGTAGATAAAAGCAATGAAGAAGAGTAGAAAAGGTGATGAAAGGAATGAAAAAAGAAGAGCAAGATGATGACAAACAGAAAGAGGTTGGAATTGACAATGAAGAAGTGTAAGATGACAATGAAGAAGATGACAAAGTATACGAATAAGAGGAAGAAGAAGAGGAAAAGGGGAGGAGGAGAATGACATGGGAAGATGATAAAAAATAGGAAGACGACGAAGATGTGAAAGAAGAAAAATAATATGACCAAGTAGATTGAAATGACAAAGGTAGAAGAGGAACAAGACAACAAAATGGAAGTAGCAGAAGCGGAGGAAGAAGAAAAAGAGGAGGAAGACGGTGGAGAAGTAGCAGAGGAAGATGACAGGAAGTACATGAAAAGAGAGGTATGTCAAGGAAAAATATACCATAAAGAATAGAAAGAAGATGATGAAGAAGAGCAAGAGATGAACAAAGTAGATGAAAATGAGGAGAAAGAAACAGAACAACAAAACAAGAAAAAAAACAAACAACTAGGTTTTTTGACATCTTGGTCCACCTGTGGCGTCTCTGTTCGGTCTCGCTTCTCCTAATTTCAGCAAGACGAACCAAGAAGTTCAAGAACTTCAAGCAAACCAATGCAGTTCTGTCTTTCATCAAGTCCCACATAAAAACTCAGCTGGTTTGTCTGAAGGTTTTGGCATGGCGTTAGACAAAACAAATGATTCCCTTAAAGTCGGGGGAACAGAAACACCTCAAGAACTGGACATGAAAAGAAGCTAGCCTGTCAAAAAACGTCCAAGCAAAGTTTGAATGTTCTGAAGGCCTGCCAATGGGACAGAATCCCCGGGCAAAAGATCTTGTTTGGACTGAAAACCAATCGAAGCGATAGAAGAGTAGAGAGAAAGGGCAGAAAAAGGGGTAGGGATGAAAGAAACAAGAAGACAGAACGCCAATGACTCAGTGGACGCTCTGACCAGATTGAGCCCAACCAAACCCAAACAATCGATGTACTTCTCTCAGATCTGGAGAAAGTTTATCAACCGTCTACCCAGCCAAACACCAGCTCTGAAGTCTTAGCTCATAGCAGCCCTTATTTATTCAAAATATGTAGGAGAGTCTTAATGCCAAGTTTGACTTATACCAGACAAGAGCTTGTGGTCACCCAACCAGTCCAAGAGGAGACAGAACGAAGAAAATGTCAAGACAATAAACCTGAAACCGAATGTTTTGTGCATGTTAAGTTTCTTCACTAAACCCGAGTGATTGTTTCTGAAGGAAATACCAACATTTGTAACTCTGTAAAATAGATATAGCAATATAATTCATTTATTCATTTATTTAACAGGGACCATACAGTCAAACATAGTCACAATACAAAGCCTGTAACTGATGCGCAGCATATAGAGTTTGTAGCTAATGCTAATTTACAACTCCAGTCCCTGGTTGGGCATTTCTAAGTACATTATAAATAGATACATACAAATATAAAACATTCACATTTCTTCAAACACATACACACAACCAGAAAAAGAACAATAGTTAAAAATGGTTACAGTTTTGGTTTGCCTTTAGCCACAACTTAATCCTGGAAGTGAACTTTTCAAGTCAGATAATTAAATAAAATATATATTGATTCTAAATTGGATTTAAACCATATGTGCCAAGTTTAGACAAATGTAATCTTCATATTAATTTCTGAAAAAACAAAAAAAACCCAAAAACCTTGATCTGACGTGTCTAAAATTGTAAGGTAGTTACAGATCAGAACATCTTTAAAAAGTGGTTCTGACCTAAATATCGAGCACATCTTCTCTTGCATTCATTTTTTAACAGTTTCCTCACATCTAGGTTTAATGTTTGTCTTATTGCTTATGTTGCTCTATTCTAAGTCGCATGTGATAAAAGCATCTGCTAAATGCATAAATGTAAATGTTAATCTGCTGGTATTGTTTTAGGTTATCATCAGCCAGTTTTTTTTTTCCTGCTTGACCGACTCTGTCCTATTGTTCAATATGAACATTAGCAGTTATCTTTCTGTGCAACATGCAGCCTTTGGAGGTTTCCAGTCCTGTCAATCTAAATGATTTTGACATCCTGCTGGTCTTGACATTCAACAAGAATAACAAAACTACTAAATAGCCCGATAACCTTTCAACAATGGCTATATTTCCCTGCCAACAACGAGACAACTGAACCCTTGTGATGTGCATTATGGGAGTACATAATTGCACATTACAGTATCACTAACAAATAAACTTGAGTTCAAAAGTACTTGCTAAAACCCTGATTGCGAACAGAAATCCCAGTGTACTTTAAGTATTTAGGATGGAGGATTTAAGCAACATCTCCATGGTTTTCTCTTCCCCACCCATTATTCCGGGCTGAAGGGAGGGCTGTGGAAACGGCGGCCTATTTTCCGCTGACAGACGTGACATGTTTGGCTAACTCGACAGCCGTCCTGGGGGGTGAGGGTTAAGCTACCATTGCCCTGGCAACCAAACAAACGAAGACGTGTGCTTTCTGTAGCTGCCGACTGTCAGCTCGACGTGCGAAGGGGACAAGTATTGGAAATCAGCTCGTTTTTTCTTGTACCTCGCCCTCTTATGCTTTCCATCCTCTCTTACATTCAGCTTTTTGGTCTGTGAGAAAAGTGGCAGGCCTGCTCGGAGGGAAAGTTTCTATTTTTGTTCCCGTTGATCTTTGTAGTTGTTAATAAAACCTCTGTAAAAATGTAAATAGAGCTAGAAGCATACGGTATAACTAATGGATGTGGGATTTTTCCACCCATGCCCAAACTCCCATGGAAATCCGCACTGTGATCTCCTCAGATAGAGCCGTCGACTCCAGAGGAGGTGACCTAAATCCTCAAAGCCTGAAGGATGCTGGGAGCTTTACTGATGGGCTACATTGATTAAGAGATTGGAAGAAATCGTACACCACTGGTTCGAGAAAAACCCCTGGGGTTACTTTCAAGCGCATGATAATGTGTTAGTTCAACGCAAAATTAAAATGTTGCCATTGACACACCCTAATATCATTTCGGACTTTAATGATTTTCTTTCTTTTGTTGAACACAAAATTTTGAACGGAGATGAAAGACAATGTTTGGAAAAATGTTTAAACCACTGTTGTTCATACAACAAATAGGTACATTTATTGTTGAGATTAAAGCTGCAGTCCGTAACTTTTTTTGGGTTAAAAATGATCCAAAATCAAGTACATAACCAGTCAGTGTTCAAAACTCTCTGCTTGCCTTAGCTCGATTCAGCTTGTAATAAATGTTTTTAATTCCAGTGGTACTGGTGGATTTCCGCAGGAGATTCGAACATGTCTTTGCGTCATTACGTCACATCTGTAAACATAAAGGAGGAGTCTCGGCTATTAGGCTATGTTGCGTGTGAGGATGCTGGAGGTGGAGATTTATAGCCTTTTATTACAGCACTTGATATAATTAAACTTATCAATTTGATGGCGGATCCAGAAAGGTTCAAACGACAATCACCAGTGACAACAGAGTCATCCACTGTAAAATGCTAAAGACTTCGGAGTGGCTACAGAAAAAAAGAGACTGCAACTCGACGGGACCCATATTCCAGTTTTAAATATGCATCTGATTACAGATACGTGTGTTTGTATTTCAAAGAGAACCAGTTCTAAGGAACATTCATTTGTTGGCATGACAATTAGAAATTAAACTAAAGGTAGCCCTAATACACATTAAAAGTAGTCACGAAATGCTGATGTTGCTAACATTAACAATTTGAAAACCAAGTATAATTTGCATGGTTTGACGTGATATGATAAGTAGAGATGTACCGATTGATCGACTGGTGCAAATGCATTCGGGAGCCGCATTATTAACATTACGCAATATAAGCATCACACGTGCACACGGAATGCACATGTAGGAAACCTTGTGAATTATGGCCGTTTCACACCGCAAGCATGAGCAGCGCGTCATTTTTTCACCGTGCATGTTAATCAATGAGTAGCCTACATTCATACCGGGAGCAGGAGCGTCGCATGACCAGCAGTGAAGTGGGAGTTTCGGCGCAGAGTCTATTTTTACTGCGCTGCTCACACTCAATTAAAGTGGAAGCACACTTCACATGGACAAAATAAGTATGATTTCACACAAACAGTGCCCAAAATGCACAGACTGTGCATGTCTACTGTGTTTTAAAGGGTACCTATTTTGGGTTTTTGAAAATTGCCCTTCATGTAGTGTTTAACATAGATCTAAGTGAACGAAAACATCCTGCAAAGTTTTAAACATGAAAGTTCATCGTATACAAAGTTATTGTCTCTCAAAAACAAGAGTCGACTCTGAGTCGCTGATATGAATCGTTCGAAAAACGATGCTTTTCCTTTGTCTGGTTGACGTCATCTTGACAAGTTATTTGAATAAGAAACGCCCACTTATTGCGCTCGGAGACGCTAGGGAAAACCGGAGCTCCAGGGGTGGCGGGCAAATCTGAAACTGGCCCAGGACGGGCCACCCTGCCTGGGCTGGCCAGGGAGATCTGAGAGCATGGAGGTTTGGACCCACCGCACCTTTTTGGACGTTTTTTCGAGATCTGGGCTTCGGAAAACAATCATGTCGACGAGACGCTGTGTTTTGAAGTGCGACGCAAAAGCGAACTTTTTTAACCTGCCAAGTGAGGAGTATTTGAAGACTAAGTGGCTGCAGTTCATATATACAAGTACTGCTATACCACACAAGTATAGCCCAAACCTTGTTCTGTGTTCGCGTCATTTTGAAGATGCTTGCTTCACAAACCTAAACGCTATAAAGTATGGATTCGCGAGCCGGCTCTATCCTAACGAGCTGAGGATCTGAGGTGTGTTAAATGAGGGAGACATACACAATATGCAGAGCAGTGGGTCGCGAGGACCGGAGTTGAGAACCCATTTAAGGTAATAGAGTTCCGTTTTTCTGCACAGAGAATACCAATCACAACTCACTAGGTCATCTGACCAACCACCGCAGACTAGCGTCACGCAAAGGCGGGTTATGGACAAAGGACTTGCTAAAACGATTCATATGGGAGTCGGTGGGCAATTCAGGTAAAAATAAATGCATATTATAAGACAACAAAAGTGTTTTTTTGTCATTGCATGCTTGTAAAATTGTTGTTGGGGACTCCCAGAACAATATTAGGAACATTTTAAATGCCATAATAGGTACTCTTTAACAATAACTGGGGTAGGCTATGTCAGAAATGAAAATGAAGACTGAAAAATATTTATAGAAAATTTGCCCAATTAAACATGTTTGTATTATAAAGTTTGGGTAAAAGGATATGGTGTTTTATAATATATATATATATATATAGTATATATATATATATATATATATAAGAAATAAATATTTGTGTTTGCTGTAAAGTGGTTAGTAAAAATGAAATCAGAATCGGCTAAAATCGGTATTGACAGGTCAAACTACGAAAAATCGGAATCTGTCAAGAAAAATGTAATCGGTGCATCTCTAATGATAAGTGATTGTTAGATTTAATCAGCGCGATATACTGCAATGCTTTTTTCCCCCTTAGTTGGTCAGAACAAAAGTGGATGTTACTTGTTCAGATGACATTTTGTGGTGAAAATTATTACGTTGGTCAAACTTCCAAAAAGTAGAATCTGTGATTCTGAATGCTAGTATCCACACCGGTGTGGTGACTGACAGCCTCACATTCTCCTCCAACATTGTATTCATCCGCGCTGCGCTATGCCGTGGCACAACCTTTTTTAATTTTTGCTTGATTTGTTTCACATGCCAGCAAAATAGACTTAAAATACTCCATTTTTGGTCATACAGACTTAAGAAATATGACAAAATAAACTGTTAAATGTCTACTTTTTTATGTGTCCACTTACAATGGAAATCAAACATTGTGGTTTTGGTAAATAAAGAAACTAAACAAGGTGTGCTTTCTGCGTCTTCGTCTCCATGAACTTTTTTTGTTCCACAGAAAAATCATACAAATCTGGAACACCATGATGGGAAGAAATATATTGCATAATGCATTTTTGTTTCCTTTTCAATTCAAATGTTTTCAACACAGTGAGCCATAATCCATAAGAACACTTAAATGAGATGTCAAAAACAGGCACAGTTTCTGTGGTGACTCACACAGAAAAATGACCGAAATGAAACCACTCGAGGCATCTAATGATAGTCTGACAGCACTAAAAGCCAAATCTGTAAGACTGAGACTACTGGATAGTGGCCATGTGCTTTGAAATCAGTCTACTTCAGAGTCGTCTTCCTCTGGATTCTGGTTTCTAAACATTATTGTATCAGGATTATTTCTTTTAAACTGAGCTGGTATAGGGTTTTAAGGAAATCAAGGTGTGATAGAGAGTGTGAGTGTGTCAACAGATGTCACCTTGTCAAAGACCCTTCCCAGAGTATTTGGATCTTGTTTCTTTGTAATGTCTTTCAGATCCAAATAAATGCATTCAAATGTGTATGTGTGTGATGCAATCAGAGCTCTTACAAGTCATAGTGTTGGTTCCATTTGGGGTCCAGAGTGTTCCTCACTGTATCTGTGGAGTGGCACTGTCCTGAACCATCCACCACCACCTTAGCGAAGGGGTCTGGCAGCCCTGCAAAACACAGAAACAACATCTTCTGAGCTGGAATTTAAGACGGCATTGAATACAAGTTCATAATGTAGATTAAAATGTATTTGTGAAACTTATAAAACTTGCAGCAGAATCCAAAACACTAAAGCTCCAAATACTACATACACACTAACACTGGAAACGGACACTGTCAAATAATGTGTTTGATTGTGCTATTCCCACACAAAATTATATAACCCTTACAGTGCATTCAGAAAGGTTACTTCATTTTTTCACATTTTATCATTTTACAGCTAAATACTTGAATATTATTAATTTTTAAATAATATTTCAGGTTTCCTTTTTGATAATTCCAATTTTCTTTTTAATAAAGGTCTGAAGCCGTACTCATTCTGCTGTATATAACATTACTTCTATAACTAATTATCCAGCAATACTGCTACAGATTATGGTTTTTATAGTTCGATTTTTTTTTTTACAATGAGAGCAATTAAATTAACATAATTTGTGTAGGTTACTTCCAAAAAGTACGTTTCCTGCATTACAGCCGACAGTGGTGGTCATTTAATTCTTGCATTCATAAAAAGAATTGGATTGGGATTGAAGAACGATTGGATTGAAGACACATATAGTACTGTGGATTGGCACTTTGGCATTGATGCTGTTTAAATTAGATTTAGCATTTAAATTAAATTTTTAAACATTGGCCATATTGGTTATTTCAAAATAAGCAGTTTGCTACATTTCATAATTCACATTATAATATTTGGACACTTGCACATCACAATACATTTTTGTTTTTATAGGTTTTCAGCCATTACAGGGAATTATACCATGGTCTGGGTGAATACTCGATTCTGATTGGCAGCAGGGTGTCGATTAAAAAGTGATAGAGGACGCCTAGAAAATGAGTTCTGGTGAAACTGACTGTTTACCGTTCGAAATAAATAAATAAATGCGCTGGCTACATCAGCTGTGAGTAACCATAGCAACAGGCAGTCAAAGTATCTGTTTACAATTTATTGTATCAAAACAAACATCTAGTTAGGCGTTATAGATGCGTATGTTTTAATTATAGGTTATACAAACAAAAGTGTAACGTCCATGGCTAGACAAGCCTAACTTACATGAAAGGAAAAAAAAAAAAAAAAGTTAACTTTCTGCTTCGAAGTTCGCTAAACTGAAGGGTTCTAAATAAAGATGCCAGTTGCTAAATAAAGCGTCAGGCGTAACCAGGGAAACCAAGTTATTGTTCGTAAAAACTTTAGATTTCGATTGTAAAACTAATTAAATATAAACTAATGTTTTAAAAATGCGTTATTTGGTAAGTGACCATGGTATAAGCGAGTTAATGCCCTTCGAGGTGTCCATTGTCTAGGTATCATCTACACTGAAGTCATCCATTAATACCTGACAATTAACACTTTGACACCATTAACCCTTACATAAATTAACAATTAGTAGATTATTAGCCAGAATTATATCAGTATATCCCTATTCCTAACACATACTTCCCCCTGAAAGTATAGTTTCTCTGTCAGAAATCAGATCTGTGTGGCTTTATGAATTCAGTTGCAGACTGAGAAGGAAGGGGAATATATGCATGAAGGTTTACAAAGAGAAAAGACTCTAGTCTTCATTTCACTACATACGGGCTGTGCAAAACATTTCTGCTCCTACATTTTTTACTTTCTCCTCTTTTTCCTCAGACTCGCCTGGTACCTGTCTCTCTTCTCACCCCCCCAACAACGCATCGCTCTCTCTTTGATCTGTGATGAGAGTTTCAGATGTGGGCTTGGTTGTTTGTGTTTGTCGAGGGAATCGAGGTGGAGAAACTGTGGTGAGTATACATGTGTCAACCAGCGGTTGTCTCCCCGAACTGACCCACATTTCTGCTGTCTCGTGGGGAAAGAGCACTTATCTCTCTCTGCAAACTTTTTTAAATCACAGAGCTTGAGACACAGTGACAGGCATAGAGAGCTCTCAACAGTTCACTCGTTCTCAGTATTTATGAAGGCTGGATACTTACGGAAGAAGTCTTTCTTCACCAGGTTCTTTGCGCACAAAACTGCAGAGAAAAGAGGGAAAAACATAGTTATTAAAACAGCTAATTATGTTTTACAGTAAAAAAAGAAATTCTTAAAGCAATATTTATTTAAATTAGTAAGTAAAACCGTGTAACATAGGATACAAAAGATTGTTTTCAAAATATACACTTCTTCATATTTTATACTTACAATGTGACAATTTGCCAATGGGGTAGGCACAATAAGCCTAACTCATTTACATTTATTCATTTAGCTGATGCTTTTATCCAAAGCGACTTACAATTGCTATATATGTCAGAGGTCGCACGCCTCTGGAGCAACTAGGGGTGTAAAGTGTCTTGCTCAGGGACACATTGGTGTCTCACAGTGGATTCGAACCTGGGTCTCTCACACCAAAGGCATATATCCACCGTTCCATATAATTCAAGATATAATCTCTGAAAACAAGCATTAACGTTATATTGAATGTGATTTTTGCTTATGAAATAAATGTATCCTTCCTAGAGAATGACAAATAAATTTTTTTTTGTGTTCAAAACTCAGGGGGATTTAGGTCTCGTAACAGGACAGTGATACATAGACATGTTTTTAATTTCCGAGTTCTGTATTTGTAGGATCTCAGCATGTTTAAACCGCCGAGAAAATGTTTAAATCCATAGCACGGCTCTTACGGTGCTCAGCATTCCCAGATCAAGCTCACAGTGTATTAAGAGATGCAAAAAAAAAAAAAGCCCTCTGATCCACATCCCACTGCTGGCCTACATTCAGCTTAACTCTGAAAAATTAAATAAAAAAGTTCGAATGACTTCAAACTGGCCTGGGCTACGTTTCCCAAATGCATTGCAAGCTAAGTTGTAGAGAACATTTGTGGCAATGGTCTTTACGATCAACTTGGAAAAGCATGAGCTGTTAGTGAACACACAAAAAAAATCATTTTAAAGCTTCCTATATGATACAACAGGCACTTTATTCTTGCTTTGACAACTATGAGAATGTCAAGAGGTTAAAAAACACACACACACACACACACACACACACACACACACACACACAATAACAAAGCTGAAGAGCATTGACGAACAAATTGGGTCTAAGGGTGAGAAATGTATGCGACAGAGAAACCTTTCAAAATACTGATTATTGGGTTGTAAAAGGCTCAGAAACAATCCAAGGAGGATTTGGAGACAATTACCATGGACTGAAGGAGCAAGAAATTAAAACGACTTGCCATATTTTGTCTAAATAATTTGAAAAATAAAATATTATGAACAGAAATCAATCAATTGAAAGGCTAAAAGTTAATTTAGGCATTTCAACGTAATAGTGTGCAGTAGGCTATAACATTTTTAGAGATATGCTAGTGTTTTTAAAGATTTACGCGTTAGATGGCAGGAAAATGTAAGCGTTAGATATCTAACGTTAGATAACAGCATTAGAATGCAGGAAAATGTAATTCTAAATGTAAAAATGGGGAAAATGAGCACTGGCAAAAATATCAGACAATAAATAGTCTACCACTTGTAAGAAATGAGAGACAGAGAGACTAAGTGTGTGTTATTCAAAGAAAGAAAGAAGTAAATGAGGGGAGACAGATATTTGATGGAGAGACGAAAAGCTAAAAAGGAGGACAGACTGAAACCGTGGACGACAGGAATGAAGGGCGACTGGAGGGCAGGAGGAACACATTTGAGGTATTCAAAGTAAAACTAAAGTAGTTCCCCCCACCAGATGTAAGAAAGCTGAGACGGTAAGAATAACTGGAATGTGTGGAGGAGGTTAAAGGGCAGAGAAAATGTTCAAGTGCAGGTGAGTCGCAGACTTTACTTAGCAAATCCAAACAGACTTGGAAACACCCATACTGAGACTGCTATTGATTCTGTCTGCGGCATGACCACGGCTATTCCTCGACCTACACGTGCACCACGACAATTATCCATGCATGCAGACACAAAAATACATGTAAGAAATGCATATACGAGAAAAAAATAGATGTATGAAAGGGTTGGAAAAAAAATATATATACATGGAAATATAAAATAATGCATGTGAATTTTGTTCCAACCACGGCATACAGGTTTTTTCCCCCCAAACATTTCACAATATTGTTATTTTTAATTTATTCGTGTAATGGCAAAGCTTAGTTTTCAGCAGTCGTGTTGTGTTTGGGTCATTTTGACGCGGAGAGGATTTTCTTTTTCACAAAAAATGCTTTTTAACGTTATCGCATTGGACTACAACTTACTGACTTTACACCTATAGGGCAACTACTTCCCCAAATTCTTTTCTGAATTGCTATTTTCTGTGATAAAATGTAAAAATATTCCATACAATTTATCACACTAGTGTGCTAAATTGTATTAAACTATATTATATAGTTTATATAAATATTAAACTAATTTAATATTTATTCAATATAGCCAAATTTACCCACAAATAATCTTTTTTTTGTATAACCTCAGATAAAGGAAGCCTATAATCAATCAGTAACCAAATGAAATTTTAAAAAACTGTCATAATTTAAAGAAAACCAGTTGACAAAAAGATTGAACCCAATATTTGGATTAATATAGCATAATGAGCGATTTACAAGCAATTTTTTTTGAACGAGAACACAAAAAGTGTTAAGGGTTTAGGTTTAGTAATGAAAATGTTATTTCTAAATGTGCTCTGAACGTTCAAAATGTTTGAGAAACACGGACATTTTTCTGTGTTATTGTAACGAGGCTCGAGACAGATTGGAATCCATGTGCAGCTTTATTGAGGGATAGTCAAAACAGGCAATGGTCAGGCAACGGCAGAACAGGGTTATCAGAGACAGAGCTGAAGAGTGGTCGGTAAACAGGCAGAGGATCAGGGCAGGCAGCAGACAACGATAATCAAAGGCAGACCGGGTCAGGACAGGCAGCAAACAGGCAAGGGTCAGAATACAATCCAGGTTCAGAATACAAATCAGACAGGCACGGGAGAAACGCTCAGAAATTACAGCCGGGGCAATGTAATACTTCGCAGTGAGTCAGTGTTTGAGTGTGGCTTAAGTAGGAAGTCTGATGAGGTTCAGCTGTGTGTGTAATCAGTCCCAGGGATGGTGCATTGTGGTTAATGGAGTTTAGATAACGGTTAGTACTCTGGAGAAGGCTCCCTCTGCTGGCGAAGAGGAGGCGGTGCGGGAGCCTGCTCCGTAACAGAGCCCCCCTCCTGCGAGCCGCTCCTGAGGCGAGAAGACTGTTGACGCCGGGGTCTTCCACGGGGTCTAGGGGCCGGTTTTTCCGGGTACTTGCGATGAAATTCCTGTGTGAGTAATGGGTCCAAGATATCACTGGCGTTGACCCAAGATCGTTCCTCCGGACCGTACCCCTCCCAGTCCACCAGGTATTGGAGAACATTACCCCGGCGTCTGGAATCCAGCAATTCATGCACTCGATACGCCTCCTCGCCGTCAATCAGGAGTGGTGCAAGATCTGGGGCTGTGGCTCCCGCTTCCGACACTCCTCTCGGCTCATCAGCAGGTTTCAACAGAGATATATGGAATGTGGGAGAGATACGGTAATTAGCAGGCAGGTCCAAACGGAAAGATACAGGAGACACTTGTTTTATAATCTGGAATGGTCCAACATACCTGGGACTGAGTTTACGGCAGGGAAGTCGAAGTCTGAGATCTCTTGTAGAAAGCCACACCCACTGACCGGCACTGTACTTTGGGCCCGGGCGCCGATGACGATTGGCCTGTTGTTCCTGTCTTCGGACCGCATGAAGGAGGTGAGTATGTGCCTGATCCCAGATTGCTTCGCTCTTGCGCAGCCATTCAGTTACGGACGGTAATTCTGTCGGTTCACCTGACCAGGGGAACAGAGGTGGTTGAAAGCCCAGAATGCACTTGAATGGTGTTACGCCAGTAGCTGGTTTGACCAATGAATTCTGTGCATACTCAGCCCAGAATAGGAATCGGCTCCACTCAGATTGTTCCTTCTGACAGTAGGATCGAAGAAAGCGTGTGACATCTTGATTCAGACGTTCTGTTTGACCATTGGATTGGGGATGATATCCTGAAGTTAGACTGATATTGACATTCAGACTCTTGAAAAAAGCAGTCCACACCCTTGAAGTAAATTGTGGGCCCCGATCTGAGACAATGTCTTCAGGTAACCCATACAGACGGAAGACTTGGTTACATAGGATCTCTGCGGTCTCTAGAGCAGTTGGAAGTTTGGGTAGAGGTATGAGACGGCAGGCCTTAGAGAAACGATCCACTATGGAGAGTATGGTGGTGTGTCCCTGAGAAATCGGTAGATCAGTGATGAAATCGATGGCTATGTGGGACCAGGGTCGGTGCGGTATGGGGAGTGGTGTTAACAGGCCTGCAGGTAACTGTCTTGGAGATTTGGACATGTTACAGTTGACACAGTTCTTGACATGTTGTGTGGTGTCAGTCTGTAACGTGGGCCACCAGAAGCGGTTTTGAAGGAGATGAATGGTTGCTGTGATACCGGGATGGCCTGAGCTGGGAGTAGAATGAACGTGATCGAGAAGCCTTGCTCGTAGTGGTTCTGGAACATACAACAGATTATCTGGACATTCAGATGGGGTTTGTGCTTGATTGTTAGCCTGTTGAATTTCTGTGATGATATCCCATTGGACAGGGGCCAACAAAAGATTTGACTGAATGATGTTGTCTGGATTGTGGTTCTGAATAGTATCCTCTGATTGACGAGAGAGTGCGTCTGCCTTGACATTCTTGGAGCCTGGTATGTATGTGACCGTGAACTGGAACCGAGTGAAAAACAATGCCCATCTAGCCTGTCTGGGGTTGAGACGTTTAGCTGACCGAAGATACTCCAGATTTTTATGGTCTGTGAGGATGATGAAAGGTTGATTAGCTCCCTCCAGCCAATGTCGCCATTCTTCTAAAGCCAGTTTCATAGCAAGCAATTCTCTGTTTCCAACATAGTAGTTTCGTTCAGCTGGTGAGAGTTTACGAGAGAAGAAGGCGCACGGATACATTTTCTCTGGATTACCTTGTCGTTGAGATAATACTGCTACTACCCCGGTACTAGAGGCATCAACCTCCACTATAAATTGTCGTTCCGGATCTGGATGATGAAGAATGGGTGCTGATGTGAATCGAGTTTTGAGTTCCTGGAATGCCTGTTCTGCCTCACTGGACCACTTTAATCTGGTTGCTTGGCGCTTGGTCATTGCGGTGAGAGGAGCTGCAATCAAGCTGAAGTTTCGGATAAATCTCCTATAGAAATTGGCAAACCCCAGAAAACGTTGTAATTCCTTTAAGGTCTGAGGTAATGGCCAATCCAGAACCCCCTTCACCTTCTTATCATCCATTGCGACCCCTTCGTGACTGATTATGTATCCCAAGAAGGATGTGCTTGTCTGGTGGAATTCACACTTCTCAGCTTTGGCATATAGTTGGTGTTGAATGAGTCGCTTGAGAACCTGCCGAACGTGTTGAATGTGTTCCTCTAGGGAGTCGGAGTAAATGAGAATATCGTCTATGTACACAATCAACCATTTGTCCAGCATGTCCCGAAAGATGTCGTTCATAAAGGATTGAAACACTGACGGACTGTTGGACAAACCGAATGGCATAACAAGGTACTCATAGTGCCCACTAGTGGTGGAAAACGCTGTCTTCCACTCATCGCCCTCTCGAATTCGGATCAAATTGTAGGCATTACGTAAGTCCAGTTTAGTGAAGAATCGAGCTCTGCGGAGTTGCTCGAGTGCTGCTGGTACCAGTGGTAGTGGGTAACGGAACTTAACGGTAATGTCGTTTAGGGCTCGATAATCAATACAGGGACGTAACCCTCCGTCTTTTTTCTTAACGAAGAAGAAACCAGCGGCAGCGGGGGAAGTTGAGGGTCTGATGAAGCCCTTGGCCAATTCCTCCTTGATGTAGTCTTTCATGGCTTCGGATTCTGGTTGTGACAGGGGAAATATTCTTCCACGTGGCGGGGAAGTTCCTGGGAGCAGATCAATTGCACAATCAGTGGTTCGATGTTCGGGGAGATGAGAGGCCTTTTCCTTGCTAAATGCTCCAAGGAGATCAGTGTATATAGCGGGAATGTTCGTCTCTTTAGGTGATGCAGATTCTGGTTCTGCCTCTCGTGGTGGATGATCGACTCTGCATGGTCGCTGATGGTTTGGGTCGCTAAAATTCGGGATTTCACCTGTTGCCTTGTGAAGCGGTATACGAGTCACTGGAGTCAGACAGCGGTTATGACAGGTTGAGCCCCATCGTGTGATTTGTCCCTCTTTCCAGGAGATGTGAGGATTATGATCCTGCAGCCAAGGGTGACCCAGTATAATGGAATGATGAGCTGATTGAATGACATAGAAACTGATGAGTTCTGTGTGTAAGGGTCCAATATGAAGCTTTATTTTCTCTGTGACGTTATGAATTTTTCCCTCTCCGAGGGGTCGTCCATCTAACGCCTCCACTGCTAAGGAAGAGAGACAAGGCAGTAATCTGAGTTTGCATTGCTCCGCAAATGTACTTGAAATGAAGTTTCCAGCGGCTCCAGAATCAACGAGAGCAGTGGTACAGAACTTATTTCCTCTTGTCATGATAACTACTGGTAATTTGAAACTTGCGGATTTCGAAGAATCACTGGTAATATGTGGACTCACCGAACGAGAGCTAGTGGCCGGTCGAATTGGGCATGTGACTTTCATGTGTCCTGGTTGACCACAATACATGCACAATCCATATTGGCGCCGCCGTGCTCGTTCTTCAGGAGTGATGTGAGAGTATCCGAGCTGCATGGGTTCGGGTTCAACAGGTGTCTCATGAAGAAAGCGTTGTACTGACCGATTTGATCTTCGAGAGCGAATGAGAATGTCCAGTTGAATGGTTAGATCAATGAATTCTGATAGAGTTTTCCCCTCGTCTCGGCATGCCAGTTCGGATTGCAATTCCATGGTGAGACCCTTGCGAAATAGAGTTTTCAGTGTGCTCTCCACCCAGTCAGTTTGAGCTGCTAAAGTGCGGAAGGTTAAAGCATAATCAGCTGCTGATTTATTCCCTTGTGTGAGTGTTAGCAATTGTTCCCCGGCGTCTCCTTTCTCACTTGAATGTTCGAAAACTTGACGAAATTGCTGTATAAACTCATTGAATGAAGCAAAGACTGACCCATTAGTACCCCACACAGCTGTAGCCCAATCCAGCGCTCGACCTGTGAGCAGCGAGCAAACAAATGCAATCCGGCTTGCGTCAGTGGTGTATAATAGTGGTTGTTGTTCCACAAAGAGAGTACACTGGAGTAAAAATCCCTTGCATTTTGTGGGCTTACCGTCGAACTTTTCGGGAAAAGCCAGTCGTGGGTTGACTGAAGAGACGGGAGCTGTCGATGGATTCTCCTCAGGAGGATTGGCAGGTGTAACAGGTGGGTTAGCGAAGGCAGACCTTAACTCGCTTAATCCATGAACCAGTTTCTCCGTAAGTGAAGTTAACTGACTGAGTTGTTGGTGGTGGAGATCCAGGCGGGATGCTTGCGAAGTCAGTTCGGAGGAAATCTGAAGTACAGCTGCTGGATTCATTGTCGGCGAAGTATTCTGTAACGAGGCTCGAGACAGATTGGAATCCATGTGCAGCTTTATTGAGGGATAGTCAAAACAGGCAATGGTCAGGCAACGGCAGAACAGGGTTATCAGAGACAGAGCTGAAGAGTGGTCGGTAAACAGGCAGAGGATCAGGGCAGGCAGCAGACAACGATAATCAAAGGCAGACCGGGTCAGGACAGGCAGCAAACAGGCAAGGGTCAGAATACAATCCAGGTTCAGAATACAAATCAGACAGGCACGGGAGAAACGCTCAGAAATTACAGCCGGGGCAATGTAATACTTCGCAGTGAGTCAGTGTTTGAGTGTGGCTTAAGTAGGAAGTCTGATGAGGTTCAGCTGTGTGTGTAATCAGTCCCAGGGATGGTGCATTGTGGTTAATGGAGTTTAGATAACGGTTAGTACTCTGGAGAAGGCTCCCTCTGCTGGCGAAGAGGAGGCGGTGCGGGAGCCTGCTCCGTAACAGTTATACAGATGGAACATTCCCTTTTATCGTTTTGCAAACATAATGGGAATGTTACTTCTTGAACATTCAGAAAAAAAAAAGTTAAATGACCATTAAACTAAAAAGTTTCAGGAAAAAAGTTCCAATAGCCATGTATAAATTAAATGTTTGTGCTTACGTTTTGAGAGCGTTGTTAAAGACAGGATAAGTTTGAATGAACATTATATTAATGTTTCCACAAGAACGCAATTGAGAGAACCTTTCCAGAATGTTAAACTTCTGAGAACGTTCTCTGTTAGCTAGAGAAAAATAAAAATGATCACGCCACTGTGTCGGCAAAAGTGAAGAGACTCGTGTGAAGGGTTCGAA
This sequence comes from Cyprinella venusta, assembly GCA_038021265.1. Lineage (NCBI taxonomy): Eukaryota > Metazoa > Chordata > Actinopteri > Cypriniformes > Leuciscidae > Cyprinella > Cyprinella venusta. The sequence goes on from CM075863.1 coordinate 42,633,010, forward strand.
CTGTTGCAGCAGGTGATGATAGCGGCGGTCTGAATCCAAGAAAAGTGAGGGAGATGGCGAGAGAAAGAGGAGAGGGAGGGATCGGATAAAAAGGAAACATGCTTGCTTCGCAGTCGATGAAGAATTTCTCTGTGCAAACATCCCTGGGAATGTTTACCGGTCCAGTGAAACCCACCTCATCATTCCACCATCTGGAATGCATCTCTCTCTCTCTCTGCGTATGGAAGTCTCACTCACACACACACACACACGCTCGGCCTTCAACACCTCGTCTGCACTCAACTCCATTAATTATTGACAAGAAGCAACAGTATCTGTATTAGAGACAAATTAGAAGAACTAGAGACAGGGCATTTAGGAACGAGTACAAATATTGAAAGAACACGATTTAAAAACCAAATACTGTGAGTGAAAACAACTTAATTATGAGTACAGTAATATTTGTAGCGGCTGCCCTTTTAATAGACTCGGAGTAGACACCATACTTAATTTTAAACGTTGAGACTGAGGAATGAAGGACATTTTAGCGCATCAAGTTCAGCCGATCAATGTTTATGCGTAAAAAGCCTAAAACAAGTCTCTTCAGAAAATGTGTACTTAACCACTCAATTCATTTGGTTCATTCAGGTTTACAATCTCTTTATGAACTTTTTAAAGCGTCAAAGTGGTAGTTGCATAAATAGAGGGACAGAAAGCTCCCAGATTTCAACAAAAGATCTTCATTTGTGTTCTGAAGTTTTTTCTGAACGGAAAAGTCTAACGTGTTTGGATTTGGAATGAAATGAAAGTAAATGAGATGAGAGTAAGATGATGACAGGAAACTCAATTTGTTAATGCATTAATGAAACATGATTTTTTTTGAGGGATAACATGGACCAAAAATTACTGTATTAGTATATAGTGTATTTAAGTAAATATGTCAAATTCAATTTAATTTTGACTTTAAATATGGCATACCCTCCTAGTCATTGAAGAAATTCCTAGATCAGGAACGGTGCCAAATTCCTTGATTGAAATGCACTCAAGCAGTTAACAAAACACACCATTAATCCAACGCACAGTCCTTGTTCATAAAGCACCATTCCTGCACTGACAGTCTGCACCGACAAATCAATATTTCTGTGAGACGTATAGTGAACTGGCAGCATGTAATGCAGCCAATCTTCATTCCTACAAATCAACTGCGGTGAATCACTTGCAAAGTGAAATTCTGACACATCTTCCCTCCGAGCAACAGCATCTGCCCCAACACAGATGTTAATTTATGAATGGAGTGTTTCACAGCCACCAAAACACGCTTATCAATTCATCAGATGTGAAACGACGCGAATCAATGCGCAAACTCATATAAATAGACAAGACGCTGCTGTACTGGCAGCGAACAACAGATAAAAACCCAGCTTAGATTCTGTCAATGTTTATCTCTGTCTTGTCTCAAAGCAAACTAAAAAAAGGTTTGACTGGTTTCTGTGACGCTTTCAAAATATGCAACACTAGTTTAGTAAACGTCAGATAACATCAGCTACTCGAAACCAAAATTTCCTGATAATTTACTCACCCCCATTTCATCTTTCTTCAGTCAAAAAGAAATGAAGTTCTTTGAGGAAAACATTCCAGGATTTTTCTACATATAGTGGACTTCAATGGTAGAGCCCGACCGATAAAGGATTTTGAAGGCTGATACCGATACAAATATTTATTGGTTTTAAAATCCGATATTCCGATATATCGGCCGATATTTTTGTATTTTTTTTTTCAGAAACGCGCAACAAAACATTAACAGATTTGCCTAACATTAGTTATTTGTAGTTATTTATGAGTTTTAACTAAAATAATATGATAATGCATTTATATATGATAATAGTTGCATTAGCTAGCTTTGTGGTTAGCTAGTCTATGATGAGCCATAATTTAGCAATGGATTACGTCATACTGCAAATTGTAAAAAAAGGCCAAGGAGAGATGATCCGTCTCATTGCTATACCCTTCATGCGCTATTAAAGAAATACTTCAGTCACATTGTCAAAAGTTAAAAGGACAGTCAGTCAACTACACTGTAACAACGTAACGTAACTATTACTAGCTAATTCGGCTTCACTCTCGGCTTATTTAACAGTAGCAAAACTGGACATGATAGTCAGGATAGTCAACGAGTGTTGCCAACAGGGACGGTGTAGAGTGCCCTCTAGTGAAAAACTATACAACGCCACACTCATGACATGGTTGAAGCATGTTTCGTACGTTTTTATTTTATTTCTGAAATATTCATTTATCGGCCATTATAACTGCCGATACAGATAGTTTGGAAAATAATATCGGCCTACCGATATATCGGTCTGGCTCTATTCAATGGGCTACAACAGTCCAAATTGCAGTTTGCAATGCAGCTTCAAAGGGCACTACACAATCCCAGACGATGAATAAGGGTCTTATCTAATGAAACGATTAAGAAACGATTAATCAACAGTTAATATATACATGGAAATAAACCACAATACACAGTGAACACAGTGATAAAAAAAAAGTTACAGTCGCTGGTTTCTCACAGTGATTAGGGCACTCAACGCGTAACTGACTCAATGAATTAGACAAAAAAGCCATTTTCAGGTCCAACTGTGTGTGTGGCTTTGTGTGTGTGAGTTCAGCCCTAGAAGGCAAGATAGTAGCTAATTTAGGCTGGAGAAGCCAAGACAGCGGCAGTCTGAGGGTGACAGAGAACAGTCTGATACCGGTAAAGGGAAGTGACACGGTCCGTACCAGCAGCCGTCGAGCTCTGCCCTTATCAAGAGGCCTGGAAGAGCCGGACAAAGTGCTTGCAATGTGCATCTGTGTCCATCACAAACACCTTCTTTGCGTCAAGAATGGGCGAAAGATAAAGATAGGACTGAGATGTGAGAGCTCCATGGAGAGACACAGAAAATGAGGGGATGAAACAAAGGCAGGGAAACAAACTTGCAGATAGACAAGTTTAGAAGCAGCGTGAAAATAGCTGAAGCGTTCAAGGACTGCTCTTCCGCAAAGTCTCGAAGGACTTCTGGAAAAGTAACGACTTTCTAAAAGCCTTCGTTCCCACAGACGACGAGCTTCCAGCTCTCCAGGATGCATACATTATCATTCCCATGACACGTGGCCCTTTTCTTCCATTCTGCTGTTTTTTTTTTCTGTGTCACGTCCTCACGTTCATGCATTCTTGTTCTCTGAATCACATGTGGACTCTGTTAGTGTAGAAAGGACTGCTTTTTTGACATTTCATCGTCTTTGAAGTAGTCTTAAAATGAGACGAAAGCAAACATGAGAGTGAAAGCCCAAAATGTGACAGCGAAACCAAAATTGAGGTCTAAACGATAACCTCCATGCTGCGAAATCTCTTGAAAGAGAAACTGTTACCATCTAGACACGTCCATGTCCAAGTTACTTACCATCTAAACTATTTAAACACAATTGAAAAACAGGACGTACTCAACTCGTTTTGACTTTAACCCAGATACCGTCGTGAGCTCCCCCTCTTGCAGAACGGGAGCTCAAAATAGCATTGAAGCTGAGATGTTATCACTCTTCGTGTCTGGTGCAGCGGACGTCTCATGATTGACTAGACAGTTTTCTGAGAAGTGGATCACGACTTTCTTTGGAAAAAGACATTTTAGTTGATCACACGTACAGGGCGACACATCAATATTTTAATGGTCTTGCTGGGAGTCCTGTGTCACTCTTTCTGTGAATACAGTACAATAACAAGAGGAAAGAAAAGTGGAGAGGTGAAGTGGATATGATTGGACCCGTCAGTTGAGCAAAAAGACAAATATTAGCTGTCAAAAACACTTTTGTACACTGTCAAAACACACCAATCATGCCAGCTATGGCACAATGGTCATTGTTCTCTGCTAATTCCAATTCTCTTCACAAATGTCTGGGAATTCGCCATACTATACAACACACCAAATCCCTTCTTTCCTTTGAGAAGGGTTCCCCTAAGGTTTACAAAGCTTTGAAAACTAACAAGCTCAACTGGTTTAATGTACAATGTAAGTTTGTCCAAATGTCTATTTGATGAAAAACAGCACAAATATGGACTGTCTCCAATGGTATCTACCTAAATCACCTAATACCCATCCTCACAACTCACAAACAATACTTAAAACATTGATGGTGACAATTACAAAGTTTTCAACCATCAAAAGAGCCTTTCCCCAAAAGAGTTTGATAAATAGGAAAGTCCATAAGGAATAGTGAGAAGATTTGGGGGGTTAGTGGTTAAATAATGTGAAAGCTGCGTAATGGAAAGCATCAGTGTAGAGGAAGTGGGGGTGTGAGAGAGAAGGCACATTAAAACCGAATGTTGTTCACATAATTAACACTTTGGGATACAATCTGAGATGGAACACCTATCTTTAAGTTTCTCAATACGTTAGAGCAGGGTTTTTCCAAACCTTAGGCCACAGACCTCCATGATTACCCCCTTTCTAACATATAAAGGCAGTTATATATTTGATTTCAATATTACATGAAACATAAAGTCTACCAACCAAAGTAGAACCATATAAACTATGGTTATCAATAGAATAAAATAATTGTGATGAATAACTTTTTCAGATTATATTGTAAATATTTTTTATATATTCATTTTAGAGTGTAATGTGTAAAGTAAATAAATGAACTAGCATACAGATAGCCTCAAAGCTAACAAACATCCACAAAACTCCTATTTGGTTTTCACGGGTGGAACAAAAATCGTTGACGACCTAAAAGCTTGCCTTACTGAAATATCTGCCTGTGAGTTCATCCACGACTTTCTGAATGTATAATCCAGTCACTCCAAACAGGCTGAGGCATCTCACTGGAATGCAGGCCTCCTTCCTCCCCGTCTCTCTCCCTCTCACCCCGCTTCCCCTCGCACTATCTGCGGACCGGCCCAGCCTTGCCCTGCCCGTCTGAGCCATGTTTTGTCTCCAGTTCTAGGGCCACATGCTCTTATTCACAGCATTGTTCGTCTGTAAACAAAAGGCTTCCTTTCTCTGCGCCACTCCTTCCTACTTAGCTTCTTAAAACAGTACGGGAAAGACGACGGAGGAAAGGAGAGAAGGGTGGAGAGGTCGGCTCGTTGTTAGTGGAGAGCTAGGTGTAATCTCGAATTCGCTTCCTGCTAACGCACTCTCCAGTTTCCCCCCTTTCGTGATTTTCGTGAGCAGGGAAGGATTTAGTTTTTGCTTTCTCACTCACTGGATTGGTATCTCATTCATTAGGCCACGACTTGGCATCCTGTTTGGCTGAGCTCACATCTGAGTCAAGACGTGCACTTATCAAGGGTGAACTTAAATGACCATTCGAGAACATTGCTACAGGAGATGCAAGGACATTATCGGATCGAAACGTATCTCTGGAATCAATTTTCCACCACCTTCTTTATAGTGTCTAGGTCAATCTCTTAGTCAGAGGTCTGAGAGAACTGTTAGTCACAAATTGTAAGCCACAAAAGACTGAAAGAAAACACAAGAGACTTAGAGAACCATCAGTGGCTATCCCAGAATTCTTCTGTGGTTGCATCTCAGACTGTGCATCATTTATTTTGGGTCACAAGTCAAGGGATTGGCCTACGATACTGAAAGCTTGCATGACGGAGACAATTTGCACCCTTTGTGAATAATTTACCTGTTTGAAAAGTGTCTGAATCATGTACATTTATCATTTAAAACTATATTGTTAGAGAACAAAATAGCAGAAGCACAACATTAAAAAAATCATATTAACAAACTACAGTTTCAAATAGGCTAACTGAGTCAACAAAGTATCGGTAATCTTTCATTACTGCTTTTATTGTTTGTACATGTAGCCTACGTTTGCAGTTGAATTGAATATATTGCAACTTAGTGCAAAATAATGGCAAGAAAACATGTTTATCTATTGTGTTGTCTGTATGCTGCATGCAAAAACAAACAAAAAATGCTGTCAGTGTAGTCCAATTCATAAATTTAAGTTCTTTTTCATAACTAAATCATAACCTAAAATAATGTCCAACCAGCACAGTACGATTTATGAACAAACAACTCAATTCAAAAAGGCTGACAAATCAAGACACATCTTTAACTGAATCAACTCATTTACTAAATTGCAAGTTATCATTACTTTCAATCTTACTTTCAAAAGTGTGGACAAAACAATCTGTAGGAATCACTACAATAAAGCCAAAACAAACTAGATTTGATCAACAATTTTAAAAACATAAACCATTTGCATGATCTGTGAGACAAGAAGGTCGGCATTCCTCCATCTTGATGAAGAAATCATAATTGAAAAGCATGTGGTTGTTTTCCACAAAAAATTGACCACACACATTTTCTTGAGGGGCTTTCCTGTTGGTAACATTTATATTTTATGTGAAGCAAAACCTCCATGAACAAGATTTCACTGAACTAAAACATTTTGGAAGGAGAACAAGCAATTTTGAGAAAACAAATATTTGCCTGATTGTTCACACTCAGGTTGAATTAAAGTTTAAGTGTAGTTACCTCATGATTAACTTGATGACCTAAATTAATGAAGGTGTGTTTCATCTAATCACACCAGGAAGGATTTCAACAAATCGAAAGCTAAATCCACCCAACCCACGGCAATGCCCTTTGGCTGCCACAACGGTGTTAACAAAAAAAACAAACAGCTTTGAAAAATTCTCTCTGGTGCAAAAGGTTACACGCTTTGTTCTCATATTCATGTCACGAAAATCAGAAATGAGACAACATCAACATCAACATCCTGAAGTATATGGCTCAAAAATGTGGCAGGGAAACCCAAAGATCCGGGTCATATAACCCAGACCTTTAACACTTCAACAAAAAGGAAAAAGACGTTGTGCACCGGTGGAGGAAGGTCTAGGGTAGTGAGCTCAGACTAAACAACGCAGACCTCAGGAAGCCTGGACGACTGCCTAGGTGCACTTGGAGCTGCGTCAGGTAAACATTAAGATCTGTTCCCAAACGAGACCACTGCTGTGTGTGGCTCTGCGGACGGACCCGGAGTTTACCTGCGAGAGGGAAGTTCACGTCTGATCTGAGAAGTTTGAGAGGGCAGAACATTTTTGATGAATATGAGGTTTGCATCACTTTTACACAAGCTGTATTATGTGAATGAATAATCATAAAAATATTCCAGAAGGGAAAGTTTCATAACATCTAGTTTTTGTTCTACTGTTTGTCAGAAGACGACATGTATTTTAGTCGATTGCCATTAATCAATTTAATTCCCACAAGAGACAAACCCTGGCATGCTTTTCCAACTGTAAACCATTAAGCGCCTCTATCTGATCAACACAGCAGTACTTTCCCATCTGAATCACCCATAAACAGCATGTAGTTTAGCCGAGTTAATTTTCCTAAAAATCCATCAGTGTCGTCTACTATAAACAGCACTTGCTCTTTAAGGGATCCTATGAATACAATGAAAGAGCAGAAGAGCAACATATTGACAACAAACAACCAATATTTGACCATTTTAAACTATTAACATTGGCTAATAACGGCACTGGGGTCTTACGATGTTTTCTACTAATCCAAAAACTGGCTAAACTGAAACATATTGAAATTGCTTTCAAAGAAGATATTTATATATTTTAGACTCCATTGGCAAATAATTTATTGTCTTGTTTTAAACACAAATCTGACTTGATTTACTGAGGTTTATGCTTAAAACATTTAGCTACTGACTACATGGATGAAACTCACGAAACCTGTCTAGATTATGTTTGTATGTCACCCCAAAATCAAATGAAAATGTAATCACATTGTGCTTACACAATTTGTTAATGGAGTAAGAAAAGAAACTTATACAATATAAACTTAGATAATATATTATCTGAAAAAGAGTCTTAATATCAGTAAGATATGTACTTGAAATCCCTAAAGTTGTGATATGAAATTAGGCCAATATTTCCAAACAGATCAAGAATGTGACCTCCAACACAGCTGTAGGTCAAAATATTAGATGAGAACCAGACATGTTAAAGGTGGGGTAGGCGATATTTGAAAAACGCTGTTTGAAAGTTGGTCAGACCGACACAACAGCAAACGTGTAGCCATTAGGGGGGCGAATGACGGTGGAGGAGAGAGAACGAGCAAGAGGGAGATTTAAAGAAAGACTGTAGAAAGAGAAATGGCTGAGAGACATTACAAAAGAGAAAAGCTCACTCTTGCATTGCGTGTGTAAGTCAGCGATAGCGGTTCAAGATCGACTCGGAGCAGGGCGGTTGTGGTTGGAGGGTGAGCTTTGGAGGCGAGCAATGAAGATTGGGGTGTATTTTTTTGGGTTGATATCAAATATCAACAATGTTAAATGACTTTGAGAATTAACATACTGCACTTTTAATAGATCAGGCAGAGGTCACAAACTTTGCTGTCAAACACAGACAATTAGATTAAGTGTGCATTAGATTAAGTGTTACATTAATTGGCATGATGTCTGTCATAGGTTAAAGCACAGTTGTCAAACTTGTACTAGACCGAGGGCGGGATTGCGCAAAATGTCACCTTAAAGGGATACTCCACCATTTTTTCATATTAAACTATGTTATTCTTAGCTAAGACGAGTTGATACATTCCCTCTCGTCTTGCGGCGAAACTTTGTTAGCACTTAGCTTAGCCCAGTTCATTCATTAGGATCCAAGCAGAGAAGCGACCAAACACCTTCACGTTTTCCCTATTTAAACAGTTACACGAGAAGTGTAACTCGACCAAGAATGGGGACACAAAATAAAACGTTGTGCTTTTCTAAGAGTGTAAAGTGGATAACAATAATGTATGGGGGAATACCATAACAAGTGCTTGGGAGCACGTTGACTCCTTGGCGCAGTAATATCATCACTCCTGAAAAAACCTCTGAGTTTCGCCGCAAGACAGAGCGATTTAGTGCACGCAGTGAGACAAGAGAGGTATGTTTCAAGGGGATAACATAGTTTAAGGCCACGTTTACACTAAGCCGTGTATTTAGCAAAACAAATATTTTCCCCCTCTCCGTTTTCAAAAATAACATTGTTTACACACCCACATAAATATGCCGTCGAGCGCCATCATAACTATGCCAAACCAATTGGCGGCAGTGTAGGGGTTAAGGATAAAGCCATTCAAGCCAATCAGAATATTCAGAAACGACAAGAGAGAACCTAAAACACCGTTTCTCCCAGTTCACACGACAACACATAACCGGCGTTTTCAGAAATCTCCACTTTGGCCGGACTTTTTAGAAATAATCGTGTTAAGTGATAAAAACGGCGTTTTCGTGTAAATGAGAGGGCAAAACGCAGAGAAATATCTGCGTTTTCCCATCGTGTAAACGGGGCCTAATATGTATCCCTTTAAAATAATGTGTTAAAACTGAGTTTACTAATGAAACCAGCTCGTCTGGACCTCCTAAAGTTCAGACTCAAATCAGGCTTGCAGCGATAAGTCTGTATTACCAGTGTTACATGATATTCTGCCCCCGCTTCTTTGTGTGAATGGCGTGGCATAGCCGGTTACAACAGCTCGGCAGATAGCTAACAGTTTCCCCAAGACGAAGAATGAAACTTGTTTATCCTTTCCAAACTTTACTCAGGAAGCACTGTAAAACTACAAAAAACAATACATTTCAATATTCAATTCAAATACATAAGTTGTTCAAGAACAATATTGAAATTTAATCTGTTAAACGTATACAAATAAATGCGCTAGCTTAATGCTAACTTCTATAGGGAATTACATTACGAGGCTAACGTTTAGCATATGCAATCAATATACATATTTAGAACGAACTCAACTTCAAACACAAAGGATCTTACAATTAGTATTCTTAGTGCTAGATGATGAAATAACTGTATGACTTCGTACTTACAGGCAAACGTGTTTTCTGGCCACGTTAAATCCAGAGAGGAAAAATATGAGATCGCTTAATTCACCGACAAGCATGAACTGACGCGAGACTACCAGTAAATGTAAACAGCACGCTATGTTAGGAGTAGCCACAAGAGGTCTCTCTTTCCCTCTAGATAAACAACAGAACATAACACTCCCCGCTTGTTATAATGTATTATAACACTACTCATTTCTTACAAGTAAAACAACTTCTGAGACCGGTCTAGAATACACCCGCTGAGTACCCTGTCTAATCACCCTCACATCCACTTTGCGAACTTTAGAGTCTTTGCTGGGAATGGCGTTTACCACCACTCCGACAGGCCATTCATTTCGCTTGACCTGAGCATCCTTGAGCAGCACAACATCTCCTTCAATCAGGTTTGGCTTGTCCACGTGCCACTTTCTCCTTGGTTGGAGTAACACCAGGTATTCTTGACGCCAGCGTTTCCAGAATGAGTCTGCCAATGCCTGTACTTGTTTCCACTGCTTACTGTATAGGTCTTTAAGGTCATACTCTCCCGCTGGTGGCAGCACTGGGTCGACTTTCTGAGTTAGCAGCATGGCAGGTGTGAGCACCGTGGGCATGTCTGGGTCAGATGACACAGGAACAAGGGGTCTAGCGTTCATAATGGCCATGACTTCGGCCATGAGTGTGACCAAAACCTCATGAGACAGGTGGGCAGTGTTTGTCTGTAACAGCAGTGCATCCAGTATTCTGCGGGCAATACCTATCATACGCTCCCACACTCCACCCATATGTGAGGAGTGGGGAGGATTAAAGGTCCAGGTGCAGCTTTGGTTGTGAAGGTACGTATTTAATTCGTGATCATCAGGTTTGATCTGAAGTTCCTTACATGCCCCAGTGAAGTTTGTTCCCTGGTCAGAACGAAACAGGCGAACAGGACCACGGACAGCTGTGAATCTCCTTAGTGCATTGACAAAGCTTGAGGAGGACAGAGACTCGAGCACTTCGATATGCACAGCTCTTGTTACCATGCAAGTAAAGATGACCGCCCAGCGTTTGTTCTCTGCAATGCCACCACGAGTTCGTCTTGAGCTTATGGTCCATGGGCCGAAAACATCAACACCTACATTTGTGAACGGAGGCCCTGGGTCGAGTCGTTCAGAAGGTAGGCTTGACATTTTTTGTTCTTCCATTCTTCCTCTCAGCTTACTACAAGTCACACACCTATGTATGATGCTTGACACCAGTCTCTTGCCTCCAATCAGCCACAGTCCAGCAGAGCGAACAGCACTAGTGCTGTGTTGAAAAAAATCGATTCACGATTCTGAATCGATTTTCATATTAATTTCTAAAGATCGATCCGTAGCTCAGAGAATCGATTTATTAATAGGCCATTTTCCCCGTGAACTTTAACTTGCCGCGAGTGATCCCTATGTGCGCATTGAAAGCTTTCACTCAGCGCGCACATTGTTACGACAATGGACTTTGATTCATTAAACCGTTCATTCAACGAACACGTTCAAAAAAGCAGATTCATTAAAATATATGTAATGAAACAACTTCAAGGTGTTAATTATTTTTACCTTTGAGTTCCACTTAAGGCTCAGCTGAGCAGCAATGCGTCGCATGGGCAAATGGCATTGATTCAATGCGTGAGTCTCTAATTTTATTTCCTTGCGGTTTCCTCATGCTGTGGGATGCTGATCAGCGCTGCTGCTGACGCGCATTTATGGTAAATACCCGTAACGTGAACGTTAAAATGATGACTTGACAACTATTTCGCGTTCCTTTGGCACGGCAAGCTTTTCGCTAATATATATGACTTCAAAGACAGACGCCGGTAATCGCACGCGCTCTGCCGATCACTTTCATTCACTGTCTGTGTGAAGCCTCTGTAGGCTACACATCACCACGATAAACAGTCTCGTTATCATTATGAACTAGTCTAACATTCAATACACTTGCATGAAGTTCAAAACAAGAAGGGTATAGCCTTATAAAAAACGTTAATATCACGGTTCCTTCGGTTACGCGGGGATTATTCTTTACAACAAATATAGGCTACTAATTTGCAGTTGAATGTCTATAATAAATTATTACAGTACTGTAGTTATGCAACATATTGATAGTATCAATATGTTGCATAACTACAGTCCTGTAATTCAGGTAACAGCTGGAAAAAAATGCTTTTTTTCAAAAACAAATATCTAAATCTCAAAGATCGGATCGAATCGGATCGAATCGAATCGGATCGAATCGAATAATGATAATCGATTCAAGATCTTGAGAATCGGAATCGAATCGATTCTTGAAATTTGAATCGAAACACAGCTCTAAACAGCACCCTCTGTCAGATGCCTTCCCAGATGAGCGACCTTTTCATGGTAATGCCTCACCAATAAGGTTGCTATGTGGTGTTTTCCGGGAACAATGATTGGATGTTTCTCCTCCCAAGGTATGACAGCCAAAGAAATGCGTCCTCCAACTCTCAGCAGACCATCTTTATCTACAATTGGATTCAGTTTCCTCAAACGGCTCGACTTTGGAATGACTGCACCTCTGGAAAGGCATTTCATCTCCTCAGCAAATGTATCGTGTTGAGCGTTCCTGATGACTATTAGGTTCGCTTGTGTCTTCTCATCCAGAAGATTGTTGGTTGAGCTCATTGCACAAGACCTGGCTTTGTGTATGAGCTTGGTAATGGCTCGAATAAGTGACTTCCAGCTAGAGAAACGTTCAAATCGGTTTGACCCCAGCTCTCCTTGGAAGGTCTTGGTCATGAAAGCTTGGACCTGTGGCCGTACGTCTGTGTCTGCTTCAGGGTCAATGAGCTCAAACTCTTCTGGCGGTGAGATGTCTTTGACTAAGAAGGCTGGCCCTTTGAACCAGTTGGTGTCTTTCAACAAGGCTGCTGGCACTGAGCGAGTCCCATGGTCTGCAGGGTTGTGTTCAGTGCTGACAAAGTGCCATTGTTCAGGGCTTGAAGACTTTCTGATACGTGTGACTCTGTTGGCGACATATACATAGAATCTTCTACTTGTGTTGTTTATGTAGCCCAATACAATCCGACTGTCTGTATAGAATGTGACTTTGTGGATGTCTACATCGAGTTCTTCTGTAATTAAGTCTGCCAATTCAACCGCCAAAACAGCAGCACAAAGCTCGAGCCGTGGGACAGTGTGCGGGGGATGAGGAGCCAGCTTTGCCTTACCCATGAGGAATCCAATGTGAGTGTATCCATTTTTGTCTTTTGTTTTCAGATAGGCCACTGCTGATATGGCCATAGTGGAGGCGTCGGAGAAAACGCAGAGTTCTCTGTAACTTGTGGAGCACAAGGAAACTGGCACATAGGGTCTGTCAATCTGAAGATGCTCAAGCGCACAGAGTGAGTCCGTCCACATTCTCCACTGTTCCTCTTTAGGCGCTGGCAGAGGATCGTCCCATTCAGATTGCTCGGCAGACAGCTCCCTAACTAAGGCCTTTCCTTGGATAGTGACAGGTGCTACAAACCCCATGGGGTCATAAAGTCCATTGATTGTAGACAGGATTCCCCTTCTAGTAAATGGCTTCTTCTCTTTAGATACACGAAACGTGAACGTGTCTGACTGCAAATTCCAGGAGAGTCCCAAACTCCGCTGCAGTGGCAAGGGGTCAACAGTTAGCTCTAGATCCACTAAGTCTTTGGCCCGCTCCTCAGGGGGGAAGGCATCCATCACAGTACGACTGTTAGAGGCTATTTTGTGTAGCTTGATGCTTGACTCTGCTAACATCTCCTTTGTGTTTTTTAGTACAGCGATGGCCTTTTCATCAGTGGGGAATGAGGAAAGACCATCATCCACATAGAAATGTCTCATGACGAAGTGTGTAGCTTCACTGTCCCGTTCCTTTCCTCCACACAAGGCTGCTCTTCTCAGGCAGTATATGGCTACTGCAGGGGAAGGAGAGTTGCCAAAAACGTGCACTTTCATGCGGTACTCAGTGATGTGTTTGTTTGGGTTGTTGTCTTTGAACCACAAAAATCTGAGGAAATCACGATGATCTTCCTGTACAGTAAAGCAGTAGAACATCTGCTGAACATCTGCAGTTACTGCTACAGGCTCTCTGCGGAAACGCATGAGGACCCCCAGTAGGGTGTTGTTCATATCAGGCCCACTGAGAAGAACGTCATTAAGTGAGGTGCCTTCGTGTTTCGCACTGGAATCGAACACTACACGTATTTGATCTTTTTTCTGTGGGTGATAAACACCGAATATTGGTAGGTACCAGCATTCTTGTTGTGGCTTCAGTGCTGGTGCGAGCTCTGCTTGATCGGCATCAAACATTGCTTGCATGAAGTTGAAGAAGTGTTCTTTCATGCCGTGTTTCTTCTCCAGCATACGACGGAGGGAGGCGAGGCGATTGACAGCATGTTGTCTGTTGTTGGGCAGACGTTGCCTGTTTGGCTTAAATGGTAGCGGTGCAACCCAGCAGTTTGCTTCGTCCAGGTAGACTTCCTTATCCATGAGGTCAAGAAACAACTCGTCTTCGATGGACAGGCCGAGCTGATCATCGCGCTGTGTTCTCTGAAACACTTCTCTGCCCAGGCTATCTGCTTCTTTGGCTGTATGAGACACACATGGAAAGGTGTGGGGTGGTATAGCATTGTCAATCTTCTCTCTGACCATTAAGTTGCTGACGCATGGGTTAAAGATGGAGTGGCGTCCGTTTAGCAACACACTGGTTCTGAAGACATTGGCAGTAGTAGTTTTATGCGTTCTTCCTAGACACACATCTCCAATTATCACCCATCCAAGATCGAGTCGCTGCGCAAACGGTGCATTGTGTGGCCCATTACATTGTTCACGCACTTTGTGCAGCCGAATTATGTCTCGCCCAAGTAGAAGGAGGATGGACGCGTCGGGATCCAGGGCTGGGATTTTGTCTGCTAAGTGTTTGAGGTGAGGATGGTGTCTGGCTACCTCTGGTGATGGTATTTCGGACCTGTCGTCTGGCAGCATGTCACACTCAATCAGAGTAGGCAAGGGAATGTGGATGTTGCCGTCTACTGACTCCACTATGAAGTGGTTGGCGCGTCGCCCTGCTGTTTCCACCACTCCTGAGCATGTCTTCAGAGTGTACCTCGACCCTGCACTTTGAATTCCAAAATGTTCAAAGAATTCTGTTCTTCCAAGGGACTTGTTGCTCTGCTCGTCAAGAACAATGTAGGTCTTCATGGCTTTTTCTCTTTGGCCAGCAGGATACACTAAAGCGAGACAGATTTTGGAACAGGATTTTGACATGTTTACACCCCCACAGATTTCTGTGCATTTGGATGTCACAGACGGAATGGCCTCCAGCGACTGCCGCTCCCCGCTGTGATCCTCGCTACTCACATGAACATTTGTTTTCCATGGGGCTGGCCCTGGATGTAGCGCTGACAGGTGTTTGTCACTGTTGCACTCCTGGCACAACAGAGGCCTGTTACAGTCCTTAGCGACATGAGTTGCTGAAGCACAGCACTTGAAACAGATGCGTTTTTCTTTCAGATACGCTTTCCTTTCTTCGAGAGTTTTGTTTCTGAAACCACGACATTTTCTCAATGGATGAGGCTTGTTATGTAGTGGGCACTGTTTGTCGGGATCCTCTTGTTTTCGGACTACTGTTGTGTTATCGCTGTCACTGCCACTTGTTGAGATTTCAGTTCTCCTTACAGCAACTGATGTTCTCACGTGCTGACTGGCTGGCTGATAAACACTCTTTTCTGTCTTTGCAGTACACCATACTCCTGTAATGCTGGCAAAGCTAGGGTCGTTGCGTGTTTTTGCCTGTTCACAAACAAAGTTGACGAAGACTCCAAAGGGGGGATATGGAACCCTGTGTTGGTTTTTATAACGTGATCCTACAGTAATCCACTTCTCTTGTAGGTTGAGAGGGAGTTTCTGAACTATTGGGGTTACTCCACGGGAGGTGTTGAGATGTGAGAGACCAGGTAAGTATCCATCTGCTCTGGCTGCTTCAAGTTCCATGAGAATGTCTCCCAGTTCTCTTAACTTGTGGTTTTCTTTGGCTGAGATCTTAGGAAATTCCTCAACTTTTCTCAGAAGAGCATTTTCAATGACCTCAGGTGAGCCATAAACATCCTCCAGTCTTTGCCATAACATCCTGAGGCCTGTGGGTGGATTGTGAATGTGTACCGCTCTGATCCTTTTAGCTTGCTCAGATGATGAGGGCCCGAGCCATTTACACAGCAAATCGAGTTCCTCTCTAGCAGAAAGTTTCAGGTCATCACTAGAGCTGCTAAAAGACGCCTTCCAGGCCCAGTAGTTCTCCGGCTTGTCATCGAACTTCAGTAGGCCCGAGCTCACCAGTTCTCGTCGCATCAGGTACTTCCCTAGGTCTGTTGCAGCCACTGCACTGGGTGGGCTTGTGTTGTACATAGGGAGTGACTGTGTGTAGTAAAACTGAGGAGGCTTGAAATCGTCACTGGTTTGTTTCACATTGTGGGAGAGTTCACTATAATCATATGATTTTCTCTGCGTAGTACTACATATCTGATTTGGGGTCCAGATTGGTTCTTTTTTGTACGAGTGGTGTTGAGTCTGTTCAAGAAAACTGTGTTCACTGATTTCACTTGGTGACGCGCTGACCTGATTGTCACATCTGTTTGCTTCACCGCTGTCCATGAAAAGCTGGCGCACTGGTGAGGTCGCATGTGGTCTTGCATCTGATTGTGAAACTGTAACTACATTTCCTGTATTGGCTTCTTTTGCACTCTGATAAGGCTGGTGACCTGGATGTATAATAGGAGTCTGCATTACAGCATTTCCACAATGCATTTCGCCTGGAGTTAGAGGTATTGTGTTTTTTTTTATTTGCTGAAGTGGATTTAACAGTTCGTGTTCCTCCTCAGCAGCTGCTTCAAGGCTTTCAGCTTCGGCGTTAGCAGCAGCCAGCGCCCTTGCTAATTTCAGTTCATGTAAACTGGCGTTTAGAATGGCTTGTTGTTTTATTAGCTCTGCCTCTTTTCTAGCAAATGCAAGCTCCGCACGTGCAGCTTCTGCTTTAGCTCGTGCCTTCAATGCCATAGAATTAGCTGTAGATTGTCTGCTGATTCTTGAGCAGTTAGATATTTGTGATCTGGTCTCTAATCCATCCAAATCCTCTTCTTCCATTCTGTGTGACATGATGGCTGCTTTATGTGATTGTCTACTCACAGATTGACGAACGTTGGCCGTTAGAAGAGTTGCCTTTTTACTATTCTGCCCCCGCTTCTTTGTGTGAATGGCGTGGCATAGCCGGTTACAACAGCTCGGCAGATAGCTAACAGTTTCCCCAAGACGAAGAATGAAACTTGTTTATCCTTTCCAAACTTTACTCAGGAAGCACTGTAAAACTACAAAAAACAATACATTTCAATATTCAATTCAAATACATAAGTTGTTCAAGAACAATATTGAAATTTAATCTGTTAAACGTATACAAATAAATGCGCTAGCTTAATGCTAACTTCTATAGGGAATTACATTACGAGGCTAACGTTTAGCATATGCAATCAATATACATATTTAGAACGAACTCAACTTCAAACACAAAGGATCTTACAATTAGTATTCTTAGTGCTAGATGATGAAATAACTGTATGACTTCGTACTTACAGGCAAACGTGTTTTCTGGCCACGTTAAATCCAGAGAGGAAAAATATGAGATCGCTTAATTCACCGACAAGCATGAACTGACGCGAGACTACCAGTAAATGTAAACAGCACGCTATGTTAGGAGTAGCCACAAGAGGTCTCTCTTTCCCTCTAGATAAACAACAGAACATAACACATGATGTTTGGCCGAACACCTATTACACTACTTTATGAACCAAAATAAAGAGCTAAAATATATAATATAGATACAATAAGGTGGTTCTTTCTCCACAAGCTGGACTGGTCTCCTCTAATATTGACACAAACAACCAGGGCGAGACAGCAAAGAGAGAAAAATGAAAAGAATATCCTATAGCCTATAACAAAGAACGACCAGAAAAAAAATGCTATCCCATGTGCATTTTATCAGAGTCCCTAAGCACAGATATACAAGTTAAACATCCAAATGTTTACCATTAAAAATCGTCCCGCCTGACCACAAAACCATGTGAAGTTTCTTGAAAGCTGTTCTTGATCTACAGAATTAAACAGTGCTAATGAGGAATGTCTAGCCAAATGTTTCCATTTTCAGCCAGACATGCGGTGGAAGTCATACGCAGACTTGTCTCAGCTGGTATCGGACCACAAGCCAGTTTCTGATCTTGGATCACATTTCCCCCAGTCCAATCTGGTCAATCAAGATTTAAAAAAAAAAAAAAGAAAACAAGAAAAACAGACAACATTATTGCTCAGGGACATGAAAACACACACACATCTAAAACGCTTCTAACATCTTCACACCTGGTCTGAAGTATTGCACAGTGCAGCAGTTAGTGCAGTTGGGTCTCTTATTTAAACAGCCTGCGTCTGCGTTTCTGTCGCAGCTGTCCTGCTTATCTGGCCGTTACAGTTCAGATGCAGTGGCTTGTAAGCACAACCCGCCGTCTCGGCCTTCGCCTTCCAGCGGAGCAGCTGAACCAACAGGAAATCCAGTCTCAGTCTATTAATTGGTGGAACAATTTCAATCATTCGAGGGCTCTCAGTCGAAGAAGAAAAACGCTTACAAATGGTGCGCAATTATTGCACTTTCTTTTAGCCTGCTTTCAATTTGTTGTTTTTTTCCCCTCCTGCCCTTTAAACTCTCTGCTAGAATGCAATTCGGAAATTTGGCAGCCGAGTCGACAGCCGTATGCAGCTAAACATGGTGTTTTTTTTACCAGCCGTTCCGTCTGGAGACCCACATGGCTGAAACAACATTCCCCATTAACCATTACATCACAATTACACAAGGACAACTGTCTGATGCCAACAAATAAAACACTTTACTCTGAATTCCCTGTAATTAAGTCAATGCCTGAATCCCAGCTACGGATGAGAAATTCTGTGCTGGACTAATACTGCATTGCATGCTTACAGTCAACATGACCCATTTTACTTTAGCAATATGACATTTCTGAAATAAACAGAATATTAAATGGGGGAAAAAAGTAGTGCTGGACTTGATTGGGGAGGGGATGAAAGATAAGAGTGCTTGATGATGTCAGCCAACAAGGAAAGATGTTTCAGGTGCAGCAGGTTATTACATTTTGATGAAAAAGAAGGAAAATAGAATTGACATTTTATTTGAAATGTGTAATCTTTCTGAGAATAAAAATACAAGGATCCTATTTACGCCAAAGCATAAATAGAGTAAAAGAGCGTGTAGATGCCAAACCACGCAGTGAGTCACACAGGATGAGATGAGACTGAGATGAAGGGCATTTCCCTGGCATAAATATTTGATGATAATAATAATATTATTATTATATTTTAAAAAACGATGGGAAAGTTAGTCACATCGAATGAATCAGAGACATGATGGATAACAAGGGAATTGCATATGGATTGCTCAGCTGTGTGGATAGACAAGAGTCTTTTCACAATTAAAAGAAAAAAAAAGTTATTTTATTACGCATAAAGAAATTTGAGCCATACATCGTACAATTATTTTAATGATGATTAAACATGATCCCCTCAAATTCTCATTACTACATCCAGAGTTGTTCTTTAATTCAGAATATGATCAATGGTGTATGACCATTTCAATAATATATCAATGTATATGGGTGAAAGTCACAAAACCTGTCTATACTAAGTCAATATTTCATCCCAAAATCAAATGAAAAAAAGAATTGTATTGGGCTTAAAGCCAATAAAGCCTATTTTTAGAGCTATTACAATTATTATAATTTCATTACTCTAATGTAAAATATTGATGGATTGATCCTGAAGTATTGGTCATTATGACCTATTTTTGGCCTATTAAATTTATAAAGAGTAGCTTTCAAGTTTAAAATAAATAAATGGCAATAATCAGGCTACCCATTGTATCCTCAAAAAAAGCTAAAAAAATCCATTTAATAGCTTTATCATCAGGGATTGTCCTTGATAGTACTTGGTATCAAATAGAAAGCATAATAAAATTGCAATAAAAGCCTAAATTCAATCTGTCCATTAAAGCAATCGAGTCTCTTCAGAAACAGATCAATCTCTTTATGAACTTTTTGAAGTTTCAGTTGCGTAGCTGTCAAATGTAGGTAAGCTCTCAGATTTGTTTCTCAAACCAGTATGACTTTTTTTCTTCTGTTGAGCACAAAATAAGATATTTATTGGAATTGGAAAATGTCTAATCTGCTCTTTTCCATTTAAAGTGAATTATGACTATGACTGTAAAATAAGACTTTCTGCAAATGAAGACTTAAATTTCTTTTAAAGCTATTGAATGGCTTCAGAAGTCACTTTTATAGTGTTTTATGGGGATTTTTTGTGTGTGTTTATGCTTTGCATTAAAAATACGCTTCGATATGCCTCAAATCATAGCACACATTTATCTAGATAGTTAGATGTTAAGTGGCTAACATTTGGCAAACACTTACATTTCAAATGATAAGCCACGTTTGAGGTCGATGAATGACATGCCCGTTTGCTCGACATAATTACCAGACGGACCAGCCGTTGTAATGGCTGAGAAAAACTACTTCACATTTTTTTTTTTCTGTGACTAACTGACTGATTAAAATTTGATTGACTAAACTGCCTCTTGTCGACCAACATTTACTCAACTATTAGGGGGGCAGCCCTAACTCTTAATAAAGCAAAATGACTAAATTGTTCAAAGTCATGAAGGAAGTAAGATCACTAGGAAGTGGTTATCCTTAAAAGTGGGCTCATGGATCACAATTTAAACAAATCGGGCAATAACAATCCATTAAAGCCATGAACCCCTTTTCACATTCCTGGGGTTCTCAGAAGCAGAGGTTGTCATTGTTGGGTAGACTTCTACATTGATGAATGGAAACTAGCAGACATATAATCGTTGCAATCCTAATTGCTCCAATAGCAAGAAAAATATTGAGATTGATTACGGTGGTAAGATGAGAGAAATATTTGCCATGACTCCCTCAGCTGTATTAAAACACTCGTTTTCTGTTAGAAATATATTATTTTTCATGAATAGAAAACACTTTGTTAGATTTACGACGTTAAGAACTATGCAAACAGTCTGTGAAAAGGGTCCAAGTTATGCTTTTCAGTGATTTTACCTTAGAGGTGTTAGCCAAAATGTGAAGCAAACCATGGTAAAATCACTGTAATGCACAGACTTTGATGCCATTACCACTGAAATGGGAAAAAAAAATCTGTATTATGTACAGCAGCCACACTGAAGTCGTTTTCAAACGCATCAGAGAGAGATTAATATGCGTTCAACCAAAGAGAACGTCTTGATTCCTGAAAAAATGAGTTGCACTTTGGTACAACTAGATAAATCTCCTATATACTGTAGCACTGGGAACTGGTAGGAAGCTGCGAGATGACAGCAGGTCAGTCATTGTCATTTTTTTATCCTAATTTCAACCCACAGTGCAGTGAAAATAGCTCATTTGAGGGTGCAACAGCAACCAGGGAGGAAAATGAGCTCTTTCTATATGCGACAGCCAGACATCTCCACAACCCCACAGACGAATCTTCCAGTCTCACAGACTGCTGCTTCCTCCCACAACCACACTGCTGGGTCATGATGAATACTACAACATCCTGCTGCATACTTGGAGGTTGATTTCACTGCACAGTATACTTCATTGTGGAAAGCATTCCCTGAGGTCATGAACAGAAACTTTTATTAAGGTCGACCAATATTTTTCACCGATATTCACATTTTTTGGTTCTTCAACATCGGGTTTCATCGCCATTTGGTGGGTCTTCAAAGAACGCCACTCAACAACACAACCAAGAGTTCAACAGGAAACAGCAGGGCTCACAGGAAACACAACTTACTTTTTGTTTGCATAAATTACTCATCTTTTATGCAACATCCATTCATTCTGACGTGAGAAATGAGTACGATTTTAAAACACGGTGACATAGGTCAAATAATGATTAAGCTGTTTATTATTGTCATAAATATAAATAAAACAATGATTAAAAATGATCTCAACTGAGATTTTTAAAAAAAAATCTTTTCTAAGAAAAAAATTCTATTTATAAGAAAAAACGTATTTTAATTTAGCTAAGTGAAATCTGTAGTTCAGGGGAACATTGCTGGTATTGTAACCAATTATAGCTTTTACAAATTATCGATAAACTGACAACTGACAGTTTATTCAAGATTTAGGTTTCAAATTTTTATATTAACACAATGATAAATTAGAGTACAATGATAAAAGCATAAGAATTATGGATATTTTAATAATAAAAAATGAAGAAAATATTTTTAATTAAAAAAAAGTCTACAATATCTCAGGTTACAAGTGGACAAAGCTTGAGACAAATATTTGGAACAAAATGTTGCCATTCATCAGTAGATCGGGCTATATTAAAGGTGCAGTAAGCGATTTATGAGAAAAATATCCCAATATGTTATTGAGATATCCCAATATATTGATAGTGAAACATAGCAAAACCAATGATACTCACATGTGTAGCAGAAACTACATAACCTTTACGTCTCTAAACGTAACGTTTTTAAAATCAATACAGCATAGTATCATGATTTAGCGTGGGGATACAGTATCAATACACGGACGCCAAGTATTGGTCTTTCCAGGGCTTGAATTTCAGCTCGAGATTACGAATACTGTGCATATCTTATTGTAAAAAACACACTTATAGTATGTGAAATGATAATAAATTGAAATCTTTCATGACTAATTTCACAATCAGTACAGTACAACATCAGTGCTAATTGTGAACTGTGAGTAAAGGAAGCACGTTCTTGCATATTTCTGAACATGGTCTCCTCGTAGTAGTCAATAAATGTGTTAATTCAACATGCCATCAAATCACATCTGCAAGCCAGCTGCCAGCTATTCTTTTTATATTCAACCTGTTTTGTGTTATTGTGTAGACTAGATTATATCACAACGGGGAAAAAACAGTGCACAAGCTAGCATCCTATGCTTTTAAGTATCTGTTAATGGCAAATGTATGTAAATTTCCCAAAACCACAATAAAAATATGATTCAGCACATAATCACTTTTCATAATGTAAATTGTGCTTAGACTGTCACATGTTCAGTAAGGTTGTTATTGTAAAACTGATTAAGACAATACGTTTTGTAAAAACAAATACACTGAATTGAGTTTGCATATTGAAATTGAAACATTGTTATTTAAAAGCTGTAATTTCTATTAAAACATAAAAGAGAAAAAGGAAAAATATTGGACAAGGAAGGGATGAAGGAGATGGATATGAAAATGTGAAATGAACAGACAGATATTAGCCAACATAAAAACAAACTTTTCCAATGTATTTGCTTTGGGGACATTTGCAATTGATTTTTTAATAAATTGCAATATATTTACTGCAACACTCAGCATCTCGCAAAATATTTATAATCACAATAAAATCGTATCGTGGCGTCTTACTATTGACAGTTTTTATGTAAAATCGATAGCACAGGTTCTGTTGCAGGATATTTTAAATCACTGCTAAATATGACTAGTTACAAGTAATTGGTCAAGTCTGTGCCACATGGTGCAAACATTTCAAATACAATATGAGATTAAACACTTGCAGAATAGGATTAATGTGACTAAAGCAGCATGATTTCTTAAAATCTTGAATTGAACTGGCTACATAAAAACACAAAATGTGCAAGTTTAGAAAATTATAACACGAAATTTGCCAAAAAGCCATATCGTTCGTGCCGTGGAACCAACCAATCGCCAAGTATTTATTAAAAGCCCTAGATCCGTGCGCATGTAGCTACGTGTATTCGCTTTAAAACGTAAATTAAGGAGAACCTACTCGCAACGCAACTTAGAGTAAACGTAAACAATGAACGCATAATTGTAATTGTTGCGTTCGCGCTCCATAGAAGGATTCATTATGACGCTAAAGAACGCAACGCTGCAGAAACGCCAGTTTCGGTCACATATTCACCATAAAGCAAAAACATCATTTATTAACTGACGATTAAACACACTATTTTCCATTTAAATAGAATTGCACATGTAAAATTTGAACACCACGATGACTTACAGCAATAGCTGTGCTAGCCAGCTAGCCAGTTTCAGATGAAACTGTGCGATGTCGCAAATTCCTTACCTGTTAAACGCAACTTGACGGGTCCATTTCGTCTAACTCCTTGATTAGACATGTCCTTGTCCCTTATCCAGGATGACTATTACTGAAAACGAGTCGAATGTGCTATTGAGTTGCTTTTTGGTTCCTCTCAAAGCCAGTTTCACAGTGAACAGAAAATAATGGAGTCACGGTCCTGTGGCCCGGATGTGCACAGCCCTGCCATGTCTACATACATTTACACTCGGCTTTAACGTGCTGCTCGTATTTCTACCCTCTGCGAAAGTAAATCCACGACGTTCCCTAAAAAGATCCGCTTACAGAGACCTCCTGAAGTTCTCCGCATTTTCCACGAACGAACCGCACTCGGGTTCTTCTGCTGCCCTTCCAAGGAGACCTTGAGGGAAAAGTTGTATCGCTAGTAGTATTCGCTACAGGCGACTGGATAGAGGAAATGTGGTTTGTTATGTGTCTGGCATCTGCCGAGCCACTAATACCCGCCCAAAAGGTGACATCAGACCCACTTGGTATTCATAGAGCTCTGTAATCCACACTTATAGATAACATGTGGCCTTTAGAAATCACTCATTTCCCACCATTACTTATATTTATTTTAAGTCTTGGCTAAAGATACACACAACCCCACTTTTGTTCTTTGACTTTTTTTATTTACAACAAATAAAATTGAAACAGATTAGTATGTACAACTCAGACCATGAGGTCATCACAAAAACCAACATGAACAAGACAAGTGGTGTGAAGAAATGATCAAGACAAATCATACACAAAACAAATACATAGATCAGATATTTAGAAGTTGAAAGTGCTTTGGTTGTCATTGATCTGGAATGCATAGCCGTCAGTTGTAGCTTCAGGGGCGACGCATTCATCCTCTTCCTCCTGCAAGATGGAAATATGCATTTAGGAAAAGCAGGTTCTTAAGTATAACATCACTTTCACAGCATTTTAAGAGGGTTGAGATGCTCATTTTTGTCAATTAATGTAACAAGCAAACTATTAATACACAAATTGAGCAAACCTACACCTAATGCATCATTAAAGATTTTGAAAGTTTATCCAACTGACCTCTCCAGAGAAGTACTTTTCAATAAGGTTGAGGGAGGCTTTATAGACCATTTCATTTTCATGGGACTGCAAAGCTTCGATTTTGTCAAGGCCGCCACATTCTTCCATCATCAGGGCCAGCTTATCAACCTCACCAATCTTCTCACCAGCCTTAAAAAAACAAAACAAAACCTATCAAATAAGAGACAGGTTTGACACTGATTGTATAAAATCCCATATTATGATGAACATTCAAGTGAAACATTCAAACATTGGAAGCAGTGAATGGGAACTTGAAGGGGCAGATTAATATGATTGAAGTCCTAAATACAAATCACTAAAGAAAAGTCATTTAGGCATTACAATGTAATGTAATATATATATATATATATTTATTCTCATTACATGCTGGCTTTAAAGAATCATACCAAAAAGATATTGGAGATCGCATCCAAGATGACAAGAATAGTTTTGCTGTCTTTAGTGGAGAGCAGGTTCAATAAGGGCTCTAGTATGTTGGCCTGAACAAGGTAAACCACTTGCTCTACTGTGCCTCCGCTGGTGTAGTTAGTCACTGCCCATACAGCCTCCTTCTGGGTCTTGTAGTCCCCCTGCATAAAGTATGAGAAAATTGTTACAAATAAATAAAAAGACAGCTTCATGGACAAGTCTTATATGGTGTACTTCTACTGTGGCAACATACCCGCCTGAGAACTTCCACCAGGTAAGGTACAATGCCAGCATTGATGACCTCCTGAATCTGATAGTCCCTGCCAGCCGTGATGTTGGACAAGGTCCAGGAAGCCTCCTTTTGAATGTTGTTTTTGTGGTGGCGCAACAGAGCAGGGAACATGGAAAGAGCACCAGAGTTGATCACTGCTTGGGTCTGTTCATCTGTGCCAGTGACAATGTTACCGATGGAACGAAGTGAAGGGGTCTGTGGGAAGAAAAAAAAAAAAAAAAAAATTATATATAGACACAGACTCTTATATCTTCCCTGTAAAAGCATTACTTTCCACCAACTTACCACAATGGAAAGTTCTCCTGATCCCAGTAGCTTCACGAGTTGAGGGACCACGCCAGTCTGCACCACCACCTCAATCCTTTCATTGGGCCCATCAGTAAGGTATGAGATGGCCCAGCAGGTGTCCGCCAGAACCTCTTTATCGTCATGATGCAGAAGGCGGATAAGTGTTGGCAGTATCTGTTTCACAGCCTCTAGAGGTGGTGCAGGGTTCTTATTGCGGCACAGGTTTGACAGGGTCCAGGTGACGTTCCTCAGGTAACCAGACTGCAGAAGTAGACAGACTGGTTAGTCAGGCCAAAATATTAAAGTGGCAATGCCACCTACTGGTAAAGTATGGTCACTACATTTTAAATAGCAGTTTAAACCCAAAACACAACAGGAGAAAAAGAAAATAAATTTAAATAATTTTTTTAATACACACGTTAAATTTAGTATATTCTGTAAAGAATCATCATGAGCTGAAAATCAAGCTTAGCCATGATGTTCAATCTGTTGTTCACAAATCATTTCACGTTATTCATATTTATATATATAAAATTTTAAATTCATGTCGCCCAACTTTTTAATTGTGAGTACCCACTTGAAAATCACTTTAAAAATATTTTAAATCTTTAAAATGACAGATTTTTATTTATTTATTTTTTTTTTTTTAAAGCAAACTTACAGGGAATACAGAGAAGTCAGGAACAGCCAGCAGAGCTAATAGGGGGGCAATCGCACCATGCTTAATGACTTTATCTCTATATGCCGAGCCATCACCTATAAACACAAAAAGGGCAAAAACAAATTCAACCTCACACAAACAAGTTGGCAAAATGAATGATTCTCATTTAAATTAAAAACTAATAGACACCCACCAGCTATGTTTCCAAGGGCCCACACTGCCTGCTCGCTAATATGAGCATGTGGTGAAGAAATAAGACTGATGAATGCTGGGACGGCCCCTCCCTGAACCACAGCGCTGGTCTGGTCAGATGTTCCAGATGCAATGTTAGTCAGAGCCCAGGCTGCCTCAAATTGTATGGGAGGAGAGGCTGCCAGGCCCAAGAAGCTCACAAACTTGGGAATTAGACCAGCGCTGATGATACGGTCAATAGGTGGATGTCTCTCTCTTGACAGCAACTTCCTAAATTTCAATAGAACATTTAATATTATGAAAAACATTTGATATAAACTTTTGCACTTGAAAATACTATATTTCAAACATTAAATACCTGGCAGCTTGGGTGGCCTGGACTTGAGTCTCCAAGTTATTACTGTTCACACCATTTACAATCTCCTCCACAGTCCAGTGTGGAGCCTGATTGAAAAGGACAAATATCTTGACGATCTCTACACGATGTGTAATAATACCTAAAGATGAATTATGCAATAAGATGGATCTACCTACCTGAGAGTTCTGGGTTTTCTCTTGAAGGGGAGAGGTCGCCTCATCCGGTAGAATGCTCACGTTTCTCCTTTTCAAAATCTGATCGTCCTTCTTTGCTTTCCGAAGTTCAACATTGACTTCGATCCTTCGACGTCTCAGCTCCTACATACAAGTATTTGACATTTATATGATATAACATAAATGAGGCACATTTGAAAGAAATTAATTGATATTATCAGCACTTTTTATTGTAGCAGCACATTTATTACTCACAGTTGCATCTTTTCCCTTGTTCTTGAACTGAGTAAGTCGTGGAGTGTTCTCGTTAGCAGCAGACATTTTAATGACGTTTGATTGATCACAGTATATCGCAACCTGAAATTAAAAACATGTTCGTGAAAAGACCACCATAAGGTGCATCACAATCAGTTCACAATTCTTAAATCAGATACTTGTACTTACTAAAACTAGGAAAAACTACATTATAAACCATTTTTTTTCTCTCAAAAGAAGGAACTTACCGCTTCTAACCAAAGGACTGTGAAGGTGGAAGTATGAAACAGACCTTTAAACACGCGCTTTGGAGAATCTGATTGGTCCGTTCGAGCAAAAGCACTTTCCCATTGGACCGTTTTGAAAAATCACACTGCCGGCGTGGGGACGGGGCTTACGTATTAACGCGAGATCTGGCGAGAATGCCAAATAGATTTCTGGGAACTAGGAATATTTTTTAAATTACATTATAAATACCAGATTATATATCTTCAGATTGTAAATGTATATTTATATATGTCTTTGACATCTGATTGCTTTATAGATTTGATGATCTGACTTAAGGTTCTCCATGACATTAATGTTAACTTTAATGAATAGGTTATTTTCCATTTAGTGCGCGTTCAAATTTTTTTAATTTTATACATGTCTTTAAAAAACACAATGTAATTGCAAAACTGTAAAATGATGTACTATTTAATATAAATTAAATATTTATTCTGTCATAAATAATTGGTAGACCGTGCTTACGCGTGACAAAGGGGCGGGGCAAAACGGCTCCAGGTTTAATTCTGATTGGTCAATGGCGACAAAGCAGGGCTTTCTGAAATTTAAAATCCACTGTGGAAGAAAAGCCATTACCCCACATGTTACACTGTTTATACATCCATTATGCTGAAAAAAATAAAACAAAATATCGTGCCTCAGTTCAAAAAAGTATTTAGTATTAAATTTTGGATTAAATAATCCTTTGGCATATGTGTACTCACCATATTTATAATAGTAAATTATTTTTTTGATAACGAAAAACAACTAGTTAATGGTGACAACTTTCAAATTGTTAATGAACACTTTAATTGATTACATAAATTCATCCATAAGATCAAATATTGGAACAAAACAGTTATTGCCATAAAAATATAAGTAGTTATAAACATCCTCTAATATAAACATGAGAAAATATGGTTCAATTTTGTGCCTTTTAACACAATTATCTAGACAAAATATCAATGATTGTGTTAGAGTTAGATCCTTTCAGTATCCATAAACACAATTAAAAGAAAAATATGAATTTCAAATCTAAATGACTAGATTGCTGCGGGGGTCAACTGAGGAGGAACACATTAATGTTACTCATTTTCAAATAAAGAGAATATAGAGACATCTTAATCAATGTAGAAGAGAGAATCCTGTCCCCTCCATTTATTTGTTTCATATACATCAATATTTCTTCAGTTGTAATACAAAAAAAAAAAAAGTTAAAGACAAGTTATACAAACAGGAAACCTTCTCAACTAGCACTTTCATCAGTCCTCAATGCATTCTTTTTCTTTCAAAGCAACACCTTCTTATTTTAGGTAACCCGTGCTACCCCATCGCTTTAAAACCAATTAGCCGATTGCATCCACATTCCACTTCTGAAGTAGTATGCTGAATCATATGAAGGGGAAAAACCAACAGGTGCACCCATGATAGACTCCTGCTGTCCCGGGTAATGTGAACATGGTTCCGAAGGGTTTTAAAAACTCACAAAAAACATTTTTGTAGGCATTTAATCCACAAAGAAATCCTTTAGGAGAGCATGATCCCAGTCAAAACTCATTGCTTTAACAATCAAAAATGTAAAACCGTCCATTCTTGATCCAAACCCACAGCTTTTTACGTCCAATATTCCACCAAACGCTGTGGCTATGTGCGATGCTGGCTGACTGGGAAAGAGTTCCATCTTGAATGAAATGTTCAAAGTTTATTTAGAACAGCGTGTGGTTGTATTCTATGAGGCTGATGACTGTAGCTTGTTGTTATGAGACCTAGAGAATACAGAGAGAATGAGGTTAAAAGCCCTTTGGTTTTATTGAATATTCACAAATAAAACGAGACGAGTGGAAAATGAAATCTGCCGCATGGAAACATAAAAAATAGCCTCAGGGGTTAAAAGGAATGGCAGCCATGTTGGTGTAATACACCGGGAATGACTTTCAGTCGTTTAAATTGGTGCCGGTGTCAGATTAAATTTAGAAGAGATGAAAAACAAAACAAAAACATACCATTTAAAACTTGTTTTGAAAGCATGGTCCTTTATTTCAATTTCCTAATAAAAGGATTTAAAACTCTTGATTTCACTATGTTCAAGCCATCTGAAACCGTGTAGATTCTGCTCAACATTATGCATACATCATCAAATTCATTAGTCCTCTCAATGAAAACCTGGACAGATCAGCGAACCAGCTGAAACAAACATGTTGATAAGCACATTACAATAAAACTGAACAGAAGTCTTAAAATGTCTTTAATCAGCCAATCCATGAGATAAATATGATCATGCATCCATAAACATCATAAATAACATCATGTGACCAGAAAACGTAATGGGGTAAAATAAAACAAATACAAAAAAAAAAAAAAAAAAACAGGTTCAAATATGCACAAGACAGCATTTCCCTTGATTTGTGTGTTCACAGTGCTTCAACATGGCTGCCGCTCTCTGATTGTCAAAGGCTTCACTGGAGTTTTGGCTTTTTTGACCAGTTTTTCATTCTCCAAACAGTTTTCACTTAAATGTACACCGGTTTCCGCTGTTAATAAAACAGCAAGTTCCATGATTCTCTAATAAAGAATGACTCCGCCCCTTCAGCCACTATGACTTATGACATCACAATCTGCAAGAAAGGACAATGGGTTGTATGAATGACATGCATGAAGAAGCACAAACACAAAAAGTTATGTTATCAGCATACTGTAGTTGAACTAAGGACAGAAATAAGAGGATGAAATGTGAGACAAAGAATTCAGAGGTTAGATGATGACTTCAGCCTCTGAATTAAACATATCTTCAAAGCAGAATCATTCATAGAGTGAAAAACAAAGTGAACAAAGACAAGACAGGCAGGCGCAAGACAAAACTGAATGTATGGAAGCCAATGCAATGGAAAAGATACAAGAAAATAGTAAAATTAACACTAGAGTAAACTACACTACAGTGACAAAGACACCTAAGAACTTTCTTTTACCTGTAGTAAAACCGCTGTAACACAGCCATTTGTGGCTTAAACCAATAATCGGTTTGACCAATTTGACCGATATTCATAAATTTGATTTGGTAAACAGTTTTTCACATCAATGGATTGGTCATTGTAACACATTTAAAGGGATACTCCACTTTTTTTTTTTTTTGGAAATAGGCTCATTTTACAACTCCCCCAGAGTTAAACAGTTGAGTTTTACCGTTTTCAAATCCATTCAGCTGATTTTCTGATATTTAGACGAATATCAGTAAGCAGACAGTTTCTGGTCTCATTGACTTCCATAGTATATTTTTTTCCTAATTTGGTAGTCAATGAGACCAGAAACTGTCTGGTTACTGATATTCTTCTAAATATCAGAAAATCGGCTGAATGGATTTGAAAACGGTAAAACTCAACTGTTTAACTCTGGGGGAGTTGTAAAATGAGCCTATTTCCAAAAAAAGAGGAGTATCCCTTTAATGGGATAATTACTCAAAATATGTAGCGTAATTAAAACAAAGATGACCAAAGGAAATATTATTTAGCATATTATAGATACCGATAGCATATTATTCAGAATGATATCTTCAGATGCCGACCGTTTGATCGTCTTAAAGAAAAAAAATCTTTTTAAAGTGTCGCATTAACTTTGATAGTCCTAAATTCAACACAATAGACATTTTCTGCCGTTTGACACATTTTTCCCACCCTCTTTTGATTGACAGGATATAATTGGCCCTGATCATCTGTTAAACAACCAGCCGATACATCGCTAAATGATAAATTCGTTTAAAAAAGTAGGGGAAAAAACTATTAAAATCTGTTCAGCATAACAGTTATGAGACAACCAAACATTTGAATAATGGGTATTGGTCATAAAGTGATGTCGGTTTGCAACAACATGAGGGTGAGAGAATAACAAAACTTTAAATTTGCGTGAACGAATATCCTAACAATATCCTATGCTGCTCTATTGTGTGTGTGTGTAGGAGCAGACGTTACCTGCTTGCTTTGAAAGCTTTGAGTTTCTGTACAAAGAAAGACTCCAGGAACTCAGCGCACTGGTAAAAAGGCGAGTCGCTGGGATTGTAGTAGCGGCAATTGTCGAAGATTTTGGTCATGTCCGCTACGAACTCTGTGAGTTTGCTGTAAAAGCGTTTCTGTATCCTCTCCTCCATCGTAGAGAGGTCTGAAGATAACAGGAAGACAAAGGGGAAAATAAAACCAGTTACTAAAAAATAAATATATAATTAAAATGGATCATTTATAATAAAAAAAAAAATCTAATTGGTGCAAATTGTTTACAATAGTGTTTACAAGTCATCTATAAAACAGCGTAATATAATACAGTATAATTAGGAGCTACCACTTTAAAATGTCTATTACAAGTCAAAATTATTCTGGTCATCCAAAAAAGCAGGAACAAAAACTCGTACCCATCGGTTCCTTGATGATCCCATAATAATCTGGAGCATCATTCGGATCCACTGGTTCCAGGAATGGCCACGCCATCTTATGAGACTAACATAGAGGAAACATTTACAATGATTATAAAATTTTTTGTTAACTTCCATTATACTTTTTGACCATACAATGGTAAACAGCAGCCACAATAGTGTTGCACGACTGATGTATAGCTTTTATTTCATTTTTCATTCAAAATATTCAAAAATTGATATTTTGATTCTCAAATCTATGTAAGTGAATGTATTTCTTTGTTTAAACTCCTTTTTAATGATCCAGGGTATATACAGTATTCCTTAAGTTAAATTTACTACTTTTTAATACCTTTTTTACTACCTTCAGAATTTTTTTTAAAACCATCACGACACTGAATTAAGTGTTAATCAGCAGCAACCTTTCTATTATTTACACAGATTTTGACAAAAGATCTGCTGCGTGACTGGATTTAATAGGGGAAACTGCGAACATGCGACTAAAATGAATAATTTTATCAATTTAAACTAAATGTTGGATTCAATATAGTGTTCCTTACAACTCACGAAAGATCCAGTGATCCGTGGATATTGACATGCAGCCAGGAATCGTGTTGCCTGACATTTGTGTTTGCCTGATTTTGACACCGGGGAAATAAAAGCAATATAGACCTAAACATAAAGCAAATTTGCCTGTGAACGCTTTATGTAAATACAATAGGTAGGTCTAAATCTGGATGATCACTTTTTCACAGATGATGTCGATCGACCATTGAATATGGCGTCAGCATCAAACATAGACAGCTGAAAGATCTTTGATTGTACCCAGATAAGCTAAAGCCCATATTTAAATGGACAAACGCAAACACAGAATAGGACACCTGATAGTCTGAAAAAAATAATACCTAATTTTTAAAAAATAATACCTCTCAGACTACATTTAACACTTTTAATGGCCTTAAATTTGACAATTTTGATTTATCACTTTTTAATACTTTTTAAAACCCCGCGGACACCCTGTGATAATAATAATAATAATAATAATTCATTACATTTATATAGCGCTTTTCTGGACACTCAAAGCGCTTTACATAGAGGGGGGCGTCTCCTCAACCACCACCAGCGTGCAGCATCCACCTGGATGATGCGACGGCAGCCATAGTGCGCCAGAACGCTCACCACACACCAGCTTACTGATGGAGAGGAGACAGTGATGAAGCCAATTGGTATAGATGGGGGTAATTAGGAGGCCATGATGGACAGAGGCCACTGGGCAAATTTGGCCAGGATGCCGGGGTTACACCCCTACTCTTTCGAAAGGCATCCTGGGATTTTTTATGACCACAGAGAGTCAGGACCTCGGTTTAACGTCTCATCCGAAGGACGGAGACTAATGATCACATTAGTCTGTCGCCATGTTAGTTGGATTTACAACTCGTAAATTCAATCTCACCTGAAATACACAAGTGACCGATGAACTACACCTCAAACAAACATTACATGTTTGAAAACACTGACTAGTTGTGATATATGACAAGCGCAGAGGGTGTCAGTCTCTGCCAAAGCACAAAAGCACGTTTGAATTTAGCATTTAATCACATGACGAACGTTCTAATCACATGTGTGATTTTTTGTAATATCGAACCTAACCACAATTAGGGTTAAAATTGTAGGGAACAATACATGCACCAATCATCCAAATTTGGATTGTGTTCCATTCCAAACCAAACACCAGATCTAAAATTCAAAGCAGTCATGAAACTGTATTTGTTTTCATACAAACCTGTAAGGAGCGCAGGATTCGCTTCAGCCCCTCATAGTCTTTATCTGTGAGTGGCGTCAGGACCGTCATGGCATCCTCCGTAGACTGGCACTGCGGGCACACATACTCGTCGATATGTGTGGCTTCGCTCTGTAGGATGCCCACACAGCGCCCGTGGTACCAGTTCTGACAGCGATCGCAACCGATGTAGAACCTGAAATAGAAGAGCAGGCACAATAATGTCAGAAAGCACGCTCCCACGTGTACCTTTCCAAATATAAGTGATGAAACTGCAGAAGCATGATTACTGTGACTCGTCGTATGGGGTTCTGCAGATGCAGTAGAGCTCCTCTGTGCTGCCCTCCTGAGCTCGTTTACATTCTGAACAGATGTAGTCATCCATCTTCTTGGCCTCTTTCTCGGTGATGCCCACACACTCGCCATGATACCAGTTTGAGCAGAGGTCACAACCAATGTAGAACCTGAGTCAAGAACGTACCAACATTAGATTGGTACCACATCCAAAACCAGTTATATTTGTGTGGCTTCAGTAGACAATTCATTATTTACAATTCTGAATTTTGTGTTCAATTGTCTACACAAACAAATTAAAATTGAATTATCTTGCATAGTAGTTGCAAAATATGTCAAATCTAAATGTGAGACCATTTAACCATTTTTTTCTCTGCTAAATGTTCAAACCAATTACATTGAAATAATGTTCTTAAAGATTTTTTTTGCAACTCAATGTAACCCAAGGACACTAAAAGTATAAAAGTCCCAAGTGTAATATTCTTTTACACCAGATGTATTCAAATCAAGTCTGACGCACAAAAATTAATTTGACATTATATTTAGAATTCTCCGCAAATTGTTTCTTTAATATCTTATAGTATGTTTACATTTTTCATGCCAAAAATCTCAATGTAATTAAAGAAAATAATGATTCCTAACATATAAAAAACACACACCTGATAAATAGGTATATTTCTGCTTTTTATTTTTGTAAGTTTATATTTTTATGTCAAAATACTCTTAGTAGTGTAACTAAAGAAAACAAAATTAATAATTACTAACGGATAAAAAAATATGATAAATGGGTGTATTGTGTGGAAGTGTATTGCATTCACTTGAGGAAACAAAATCTACTCCATTTTTCTGAATTAACAAATTAATTATCTCAGAATTACGAGATGATTTTTCATGGAAAAAAGTCTTTGCTGTTTTTCTATTAACGAGTTAATTATCTCAGAATTATGAGATATATTTTTCTTGAAAAACATTTTTTTTTTCACTCTGTTTTTATTAATTAATGAGTTTTTGAGATAATTAAGTCATTAATTCAGAAAAACAGAGCAAAAACTTGATAAAAAACTTGAAAAATGATCTTGTAATTCTGAGATAATTAACTAGTTAATTCAGATAAACAGAGTAGATTTATTTTTCTACAAGTGAATGCAATACACTTCCGTAGTATTGTTTATGAATGTAATATAAAAATAATAATAATAATATTAAAAAAAATCCTAACAGATAAAAATTGCATGATGAAAAGGTGTATTTTGTTTTAAAATATTATTGTATGTTTGGTAACACTTTATTTTACATTGTCCTTGTTACACTTTACATGTACTTACCATAGTAATAGCAGTAAATCATGCATAAATACATGCAACTAACCCTCAACCAAACCCTAATCCTACACAGTGCATGTTGTTAATCTTACCCAGTACTTAAATACATTGTAATAATGACACATTTAAATAAACTGTAACCTTATGTTAATATTTTCATGTCAAAATACACATAATAGTGCAATTACAATAAATACATAAATAAAAAACACACACAAAAAATGGAAAATAGATGGGTTTCTTTTTAAAACCTTATTGCATGTTTAAACGTGAACTTCTAGTCTAAATGTCTCAACACCCCAAAATCAGAGGACAATAAAAGTCTCATACTTAGACTCATCGTAGGGCGTCTTGCAGATGCAGTATAACTTGATGTCCCTCTTGTTGTCCTTTGAGGTAGTGGAGATCATCTTTTTGCGTTTGGACTTGGAGGCGGCGTCTCTCTCCTCGTCCCGCTTGCGTTTGTGTGCGGCGGAGGGTGAGGTGACCGTGGGCGCGTACGAGGAGAGACCGCTGTGCACGTGTGCGCTGACAGCCGCCGCAGCCTGAGCCGCCGCAGCCTGAGCTTTCTCCTTTTCTCTCCGGAGTTTAATGAGATCGCGCTTCAGCTCCTCCTGCAATCAAAATAAATATGTAAAGGCAGCTTCAGCTGTCTATTTGGCAACACTGATGCGGTGTGAACAGAGTGTGTGTACGAGTAAAGCTGACAGAAATGAAAGCAAGCGTCTTCATTGACAGATTCTCACTGCTAAGTGCGGTCATAAACGCCGCAAAACATACATTAATAAATGCATATGACCCTTCAGAAATTTGTAGCCGATAAGATTTTTTCAAAGAAGTCTCTTCTGCTCACTAAAGCTGCATTTATTTGATCAAAAATACAGGATAAACAGTAATGTTGTGGTACATTATTAAAATTGTAAAAAACATGTTTTATATATATATATACTTATGGATATTTCTGTGATGGAAAGCTCCATTTTCAGCATCATTACTCTAGTCTTAATATGATGATGATTTGGTGCTCAAGAAACATTTCTAATTTCTATTTTTCATTTCTATTTTTGGAAACAGTGAAATGTTCTTGATTGTGTTTAAAAGAACAGCATTTATTTGTTAGAAATCATGTGTAACATTAAAAATCTTTACAGTCAGTTTTGACCAATTTATCCCAGCCTTCTTTAGAAAAAAAACCCTCTGAAACCCCTACACACATCTCGAATCAACTCAAACTCTCATATCAGTGCAAAACAGTACAGTTTCCGCACTTCCTGATCCTCTCACCTGCACTTGCAGCTGCAGTTCTTTATCGAGCAGTGCTCTTTTCTTCAGGATATCAGCCTTGAGCTGCTCTTTGTGTTTGAAGAGCAGAGCCGACAGCTTGCTGGCGTTCTGCTTGCTGCGCTTTTGCTCCACGGACTCCTCCCGTTTCCTCTTTTTGGCCGCCTGCCGCTCGTCCTTATCGATTTTATCCAGGATGAACTTCATCACCTGGTTACAAACAATCATTCTGCCCAGACAGACAAAACAAACAAACAAACGATTTGGTTTCCATTAGTACGGTTTCAGTGGCTTATGGTTTATCTGCGGTGCATATGTAACAAATACAATGAGACTGAATAACGCTTCATGTTTGTTGGAATTTAAAATCCCTAATGTCATTAAAATTGTAATAACTTGGAAAGGAATAAATGTGGAAGAATGGAGATTGACAGTGTTTACCTCTGGTTCTCCTCTCTTTCAGCAGGAGTCATGGTTTTCTTCTGTTTTAACTGCTCAATGGCCACATTCTGCTTCTGAGCCACCTAAGCCAAAATAGAGAGCGTTTAAGATTTGAAGAAAGAGAGATCATCCGCGCTTCTTCCACAGTGTATGAGCATGGTTGCCAGATTGCAAATATTGCGTAAAACACTGGATTTTGAATTTTTTTTTTTTGACAAAAAAGTTATTTTGTTTTTTAACTACATTTTAGTCTCATTCTTTTTTCTTCAACGATATTGCATGTTGATGTAGTCACAAAAATCGTTTAATGACGTTGGTGTCGTCTCGTCTCAAGGTTGTCAATGAACATTGTCAACTGTACACAATTAGAACATTTTTATTTAGTCATATATATATATATATATATATATATATATATATATATAAGAGGGCTGTCAAACGATTAATCGCATCCAAAATAAAAGTTTATGTTTACATAATATATGTGGGCGCACTGTATAATTATTTTGGATATATATATAAATACAAACACGTGCTTGTATATATTTAAGAAATATTTTCATGTATATACTGTATATAGATTAATATATATTTTATATTATATATAAATATCAATATTTTATATAGAAATATTTTTTTTCTTAAATATAAATGCATGTGTGTTTATTTAGATATACAAAATAATTATAAACAGTGCACCCACATATATTATGTAAACACAAACTTTTATTTTGAAAGCGATTAATCGCGATTAATCGTCTGACAGCCCTAATATATATATATATATATATATATCCATAGTTTGTTTAAATATCTATTACAATTTGTCCATTATATGTATAAACAATATTATGCATTATTTATAGGTACATCTTCCCATATTTTTGTTATTGAATTTCGTGTTGTTTTTTGTTGCTCGTTTTATTCCCAAAACTAAATTGTCCCTTGGGATCAATAAAGTTGTCTGAAATATAACATAAGATGAGACATTTTAAAGAAATGAATTTAAACTTTCATTGCTACCAATAAGAATTAAAATTACAATAATAAAATTTCAATTCAAATTTCAATCAACTAAGGCTCATTTACACATGCATAACAACGTAGTCTGACTTCATTCATGGGTAATGCCTCTAACCATAGTGAGAAATTAAAGCAAATATCAAGCCAACTCACTCTCAAAATTTGGTTGAAAATTCTATAAATTTCTGATCAAGATCATAATTTGAACAGAACTATATTCAACACTCAAATCACTGCTGCAGTGCGAACCAAAGTAGCCTAAAGTTGGCATAATACCCCATCTTTCTTACTGTCATTAAAAGAACTTGAGTCATTAGTTTCCTGACCTGTTTCTGTATCAGGTCGCTCTGGCTGACGTGCTGTTGGGCCTGCTCTCTCTTCGCCTCCTGCTGTTTCTTCTTCTGCTGCTGCTGCTCGCAGAGCTGCTGGATCCGCTGGAGCTGCTCCTGTACGCTGGCCGTCTGGATGGTCACCAGATTCTGGATCTGGTGCGCTTGGACTTGCCCTCCGCCCTGCTGCTGGATCTGAATGGGCAGTTGCAGTTTGATCTGCTGGGGCATCCCGGCTGTGTTCCCGACCTGCTGGACCTGAGCTTGAATCTGGGCCGCTACCTGACTCTGGATGTGGGAGATGACCTGCTGCTGGAGCCCGGGGACGTTGAGGAGCTGCGGGGGGAGCTGGATCTGGGGCTGGACTTTGGTAACGGTGGTCTGGGTGACAGGGAGGGTGGTGATCTGCTGTGGAGGTGCGGTGGCCGTCACCTGTGCTATCTGAGGGACAGGCACAGGGACAGATACAGGTGTAGGGGGCGGGACTGATGTTTGAGGAAGGACCTGGGGTTGTGGTCGGAGCTGTACGGGCGGGTGGGGTTGTAGAGGTGGAGTCGGTTGGGGAACGATTGCGGCTGGGACCGGGGTGGGTATGTGCTGGACTGGCTGTGATGGAGGGAGAGATGGTGTGGGAGGAAGTGTGGTTGGAGGTTGGGGCTGTGGAGCAAGACGAGTAGCTAGAAAAAGAGAGAGAACATATATTAGAAATTAAAACACTCATTGTGAGCAAAGCAGATCATAGAGGTGCCATTGGTTGTACGATCTACTTAGGTTTACAAAGCTTTTAAGAAACAGCCCTGAACAGCTAACATACACAAAACAAGTAAAGAAAAAAAAGTAATGAAAGAGTTCCAAATAATCAGAATTTGACAAAACTAATAGGCATCTAGGTAATCTGCGCAGGAAGTTCAAGTGTCATCACTTTTTTGGCTTCTGCGTTTTGCTGGCTTAAGAAGACTTAACATTGCCAGACAAATTCCATACTGATGCTGTGTGAGTGTCTAATAAAGTCTCACCTGGTTGGATGAGTGCTGGAGTTGTGCTGGTGACGGCAGCTGGTGCAGCTGTGGCTGGGACGCCTGATGAGGTCGTTATGGCGGGGGCTGCGGGGGCAGACACTGGTGAAGGTGCCATGGGAGTGAACAAGAAACGCTGGACTTGGCCATTGGGCATGGCTGCCTGCATGAGCTGCTGACCGGGCCCTGGGATGACCGTCACACCCTGAGGAATGACCTGCAGCTGGCCGGTGGTCTGACCTTGCCCTTGGATCACTACGGTCAACCCTTGGTTCCCTCCCTGAAGAGCAAAAGCACAAGTTTATTTCAGTCGTAAGTAACAATCCATAACCTTGACTTAAGGTTAAGTGGCTAAATGCGGCTACAGAAGTTTTCGGGACATTAAACATCATAACGGGTAAACATCTACTATGTCTCCAAGCTATTCTTTTCTCAAACTTTCAAGGATTTTTTTTTTAAATAAAGACAGAAAGAGATGTTGGAAGTTTAGTTTTAGTGATGTTGAAGTCATTCACGGTGTAGTTCTTTAATAGCCTACGGTTCGATTTTTACTTCTGCGGATTAACGCTTCAAAATTCCTAAAAGCTGTGTTCACTTGTGAAAATTATCATAATGAACAAAACATGTAGAAATCATAAACTTTTTTCTGCAATACTCCCAAAGCCAATGTGAAAAACCTATTGTTTTTTTGTCGAGGGACCCAGGGTGATGCTGACTACTTCACTGCAGCGCTCTATAATGTGCACAGTAGGGGTGTCACGATTCCTCAAATCTTCGATTCGATTTAATTTTCGATTCTAAGGGTCGATTCGATTCTCGATTTTAACTTTTTTTTTTTAAAGCACAGGTTGCAATGCAATATTTTATGCAATATAATATCTGACCTTTATTCGCAATGGATCACACTACATTGTAAAATATGTATTAACAACATAAAGTGCTTATAATATTATAAAATAACCTGACATAGTTTCGCTTTTGTAACTGCAGTCTTCTTCACAGAAGATGACATTCAAGTTCACAAAACAAACAAACAGTTGTTGGTTTAACAGATAAATCTGTTTTTGTGGTGCCTGCAGAGATGCCCTGCCATGTTAGTCATGCTGCAAGTGGAAGAATATGGTACACACACACAGCAGAGCTTGCAAACTCTGGCTTTTTTGAAGCGCGACCGTTGTCAACATAACTGGAAATCCAGAATACTTTCACACCGGCGACTTCAATGAAAGAGGAAGGGGTTCAAGTTCTGTCAATGGGTCTCCTGCATCTGTAGTTGCCATGCTATCTTTTGAGTGGCTGTAGCTAAGTTAGAGGAGGTTGATTCGCAGCACTTCAACACGTTTTTTTCAGCTTGGCACGCCGACCGGACGTGACATGGGGGCGTGGCAGCATCGACGATTCCATTTTTTAAATCAAAGTTCGAGATTGTGACTTAATTTCAGTCGCGCACAGAATAACAGGACACACCAAGAACAAAGGAAGTAATTAAAGGTCCATTTGAATTGCATGCTGATTTAAAACTGGTACAAACCTGAGCCCCTTGGGTTAGCTGAGTGAGCTGGGCCAGAGTGAGTTTCACCTGACCCTGCTGAGGTCGGGGAGAAGAGGCCGTCTGTGGGGTCTGAGGTTGATTTGGTGTGGAGAGGCGAGGAGGAGTGCCCACCACCTGAGTGCCCACACTTGTTTGCACTGGCTGTTGCACTTGACCTGTGTGATATAACTCACAAATCACACTCAGAAAGGATTTAGAAAACTGTAGTGTGTTCTACACAGTTGGGCATAAGTTACTGTGGACATCACTTGGTCACAATGTAGCCTTCTGCTGTCAAATATTTTGGTTTAATGACCACTAATTAAAATAAACCCCATAATCTCTTCTCTACTTTCCTACAGAAACCCATTAAAAGTAATGTTTAAAACAAATTTCCAGGACAAATCCATGTTGAGTATACCTTGCTGAACCATCAGGGGTGTGCGAATGATAGTCTTTCCCAGGGTGGTGGCCTGTTGCAGGGGAGAGCGTATCACAGTCATCCCTGGTCGTAGAGTGGTTCCAGTCGTAAGGACCTGGGCATAAACGAGTAAATCAAACATTGCTGCAGGAACACAAATGTTGAGTTGACCAGAGCGCATAATTTTAGTGGGAGTTCATACCTGCTGCGTGGAGGTGGTTGTGTTGGGTCTGATGTTAATGGTGGCCGTACGAGGCTGGAATGGAGGGAAGGACTGTGCGGTGGCCGCTGTGCTTGATGGAATGATGCCCACCACCTTCTGCTGTACCTGTACCAAACCTGTTGAGACAATGAGTAGATTTAGTTTGCTCCAAGAGAACTGCATTACATAGATACAAAACTATTCAAAAGTTTGGGGTTGGTAATATTTTTAAATCTTTTTGGAAATAATCTCTTATGCTCACCAAGGCTACATTTATTTGATACTAAATACTTTTTTTTTTTTTCAAGTGTCATTTTTTCCTGTGATGCAAAGCTGAATTTTCAGTCTTCAGTGTCAAATGATCCTGATAATTTAATGCTCAATAAACATTTATTATCATCAATATCAAAATGGCTTAATATTTTAGTGGAAACCATAATATATTTTTAGGATTCGTTGATGAATTGATCATAATTTATTTGATATTTAAATCTTTAAATGACATTAAAAATGTTTTTCTGTCACTTCTTAATGCATTAATTTATTTTTTAATAAATTTTAATAAATTAATTTAATTAATTGAATGCTTCCTTGCTGAAAAAAAGTATTAATTCCTTTAAAATAAATAAATAAACAAGCAAAAACACACACACACACACACACACACAAAAGGAATTGACCCCAAACTTTTAAATGGTAGTGTATTGATATCAGAATAAAAATATTTGACTTTATTAAAGTTTAAGTGTTTTCCAAACAGAAAACCAAACAAATTAGCACAAAAGAAAGAAAGAAAGGAAGAAAGAAATCCTTTGTATTTAGCAATGGCAACCAACTGAATTCGCAAAAAGGACATAGAGCTTTGTACCAAACTTTATGGGATGTTCACAATGACAGCAATTAAACTGAATGTTTCCTTGAAGCTGAATGACTTTCAGCTGCTTTTTTGCAGCAAACTGCTGCCAGTCTGAACAACCTTTTAGATAACTAACAGGCAGCGTTAAGTGACCCATGCACACGGTATGCCGTTCATCATTAGAAACGAAGTAAAAAATAAACGTCATTTAAAAGTATGGTGCCGATATTATGCCTCTCTGCGAATCTGCGTGCAGGCAGGCCTAACTTGAAACAAAAACCACATGCCAATGATGTTGGAGGCCTGCCGTACCTCCTTGCGTGGTTGGCACGTTCACTGTGACTATCTTGCTGTTGGCTGGAACAGGTAGTTTAGCGGTGATGACACTGCCGGCCATCGACCCAGCAGCAGCGATGTGGAACGTTTGCCCAGACGTGGAGGCGCTACTCGCCGCCACAGTCACAACCGAACTGGTAGAGACTGTAAGACACAGGTCTGATCACCACCCTAGCACATACATCTCAATCAGGTAATACAGCGGCGGTTGCATCCAAGTAGAGCCCGACCGATAAAGGATTTTGAAGGCCGATACCGATACAGATATTTGTTTATTTTTCTAATTTCAGAAACACACAATAAAACATTAACAGATTTCCCTAACATTAGTTATTTGTAGTTATTAATGAGATTTAACTAAAATAATATGATAATGCATTTATATATGATAATAGTGGCATTAGCTAGCTTTGTGGTTAGCTAGTCTATGATGAGCCATAATTTAGCAATGGATTACGTCATACTGCAAATTGTAAAACATACATTTTCAATATAACAGACCAAGGAGAGATGATATGTCTCATTGCTATAACTGTCACACTATTAAAGAAATACTTCAGTCACAACATTGTCAAAAGTTAAAAGGACAGTCAACTACACTGTAACAACGTAACGTAACTATTACTAGCTAATTCCGCTTCACTCTCGGCTTATTTAACAACACCAAAACTAGACATGATAGTCACAAATTTTGTCGTGCTTATTTGAGTTGGGGATGATGGGGATGTTTTTTTAATTGTTATTCAAGCAATGTATGTCTCGTGACCAACTCAACGAGAATTCCCAACAGGGACGGTGTAGGGTGCCCACTGGTGGACAAACTATACAACTCAGACACACATGACATGGTTCAAGCATGTTTCGTTCGTTTTCATTTTATTTTTGAAATATTCATTTATCGGCCATTATAACTGCCGATACAGATAGTTTGGAAAATGCTTAATATCGGACGATAATATCGGCCTGCCGATATATCGGTCTGGCTCTAGATCCAAGTACGCCACGGACAACGAACGACGACTAAACACACCACTACAAAGAAGCTTACCAAAAAAAAATATATATTTCTGCTAATTTCCAATCAAATACACTGACGTGCAAAAACACAATACAACATCACCTAAAATAAAGTCATCAAGAACTGTAATTAACCATGCACCCTCATAACATTGTAAAGACTGACCTGAACTGCCTTGTTGGCCCTGCTTGACCCAGGAAGCAAAGGACTGCTGGAAGTTCTTGTTTTGCTGGAATGTCACCGGAGAGCCCAGCTTGGTGGTCATTACCACTTTTGGCGCTGAAGTTACCTGACCGCTAATAGAGCCCACCACCACCTTCTGAGTAGTGGTGCCAGGGGTTGTAGGGGTGTTGGTCAAGGTGGATGGGGTGCTGGTGCTGCTAGGTTTTTGCTGTTCCAACCGTTTCTGCAATATAACCATCGAAAAAATGTACCATGACAATAAAAAACAAAGATACGATGCAATAAGATAAACAAAGAAGACATAATCAGCCAACACAAAACTATTAAAATTAAGAACACACACAACCAATCTGAGAGTTAAATGATCATTACAGGCAACAATCAATCATAAGGCCCATTGGAAAGAACACTC
Organism: Cyprinella venusta; assembly: GCA_038021265.1. Classification (NCBI taxonomy): domain Eukaryota; kingdom Metazoa; phylum Chordata; class Actinopteri; order Cypriniformes; family Leuciscidae; genus Cyprinella; species Cyprinella venusta. The sequence continues at coordinate 42,677,864 of CM075863.1, forward strand.
ATTTCTTTCAGCATTGTGCCCCTGGTTAAGAGGGGCGCCCCAGGTGGGCACATGTCTACATTCCCACCTGCTGGGCTGCCAATCTCTGATGCTTTAGCTGAGCTTCCAATTGGGCCTTGACCTCCTCTGCTTTCTTCTGCACACTAACCTTAGTTGGGTCAGCCGCTTGTGCCTTTTCCCTCTCAACCCTGTCAAGTCAGAAGGTTTGAAAGTCTTTAAAAGGACAGAAAACTTGGGACACACTGAGTATTGGGAAACATACAAATTGGTAATTGCGTAAACATCCACAGGAAATAACATCCTACAGTTTTATTATCAATAAAATATAATGTTTGAAAATGCGTGCACCATCCTTGATCCAAAATATTTCACATTAGAGAAAGATCTGATGGAGTGGGAATACAACAGGAAAAAGAGGGAATTCCCACCTTTCAGTAAAGGCTCGAATCTCCCAGAGTTCCAGATCTTCCTCGGCCACCCAGGTTTCGATCACAACAGGCCCAGTCTGCTTAGCCGGTTCTGGCTTCTTTGGTCTCAGAGCACTTGATCGAAGGCCTTTCCTTTGAGGTGTGGGAGTCTCTGCTCAAAGGAATGATGGACAGACCAAATATCAGCAGTGTTTCGGGTCAGTCTAGCCTCGCATTATAAAAAATTATCCATGTCAGAAAACAATGGACTAAACGGTTGCCTGGCAAAAGGACTCGTTGAGTCACCATTACCTTTGGGAGTCTCAGGTACCCCAAGGGGACAAATAATCTTCCTGATGCAATACTCTGAACGAATGCCATAAGGACCAACATCTCTCCGCTTTATGATCTCCGTGGTGGTGATATCAGTGTCAGATGTCTCTGTTAAGTTACACAAAAATGGTTGAGCACTGGCTTTTTAAAGTTCCTCATGAATGCCAAAGTGATTTTAAACTGGTTAAACGCCAACCTGTTCGCGTTGTCCCTCCTGTGGGTGAGGGTTTCACAGACATGTCATCCCATCTGAGGCAGGCCCAAAGTAGCCTTAGCATTAGGCTCACTCCTGCCAAAGACCTCACCGTCTGGAGTCGGTATCTGTATGAAAGAACCTCCAGTTCATTAGCATCTCAGAATCGTATTCATACAGCCCTCATAAGCCTATTTGTTTTTTGGGGGACTAGTACTGCTCTTAAAAATGTTCATAAATGGACAGCTAGCATCAATATCCCAGTCTCTCCTCTGGACACAAAATTAACCTTGAGGAAATATTTGAAAACTAATTGGGACCAAGAACATAAGGTATTTTGTTGCCTATCCCTGCACTATTAAGGAAACTAGTAGATTGATTAGATGAACTACACTCACCGGCCACTTTATTAGGTACACCTGTCCAACTGCTCGTTAACACTTAATTTCTAAGCAGCCAATCACATGGCGGCAACTCAGTGCATTTAGGCATGTAGACATGGTCAAGACAATCTCCTGCAGTTCAAACCGAGCATCAGTATGGGGAAGAAAGGTGATTTGAGTGACTTTGAACGTGGCATGATTGTTGGTGCCAGAAGGGCTGGTCTGAGTATTTCAGAAACTGCTAATCTACTGGGATTTTCACACACAACCATCTCTAGGGTTTACAGAGAATAGTCCGAAAAAGAAAAAAACATCCAGTGAGCGGCAGTTCTGTGGGCGGAAATGCCTTGTTGATGCCAGAGGTCAGAGGAGAATGGCCAGACTGGTTCGAGCTGATAGAAGGGCAACAGTGACTCAAATAACCACCCGTTACAACCAAGGTGGGCAGAAGAGCATCTCTGAACGCACAGTACGTCGAACTTTGAGGCAGATGGGCTACAGCAGCAGAAGACCACACCGGGTGCCACTCCTTTCAGCTAAGAACAGGAAACTGAGGCTACAATTTGCACAAGCTCATCGAAATTGGACAATAGAAGATTGGAAAAACGTTGCCTGGTCTGATGAGTCTCGATTTCTGCTGCGACATTCGGATGGTAGGGTCAGAATTTGGCGTCTACAACATGAAAGCATGGATCCATCCTGCCTTGTATCAACGGTTCAGGCTGGTGGTGGTGGTGTCATGGTGTGGGGAATATTTTCTTGGCACTCTTTGGGCCCCTTGGTACCAATTGAGCATCGTTGCAACGCCACAGCCTACCTGAGTATTGTTGCTGACCATGTCCATCCCTTTATGACCACAATGTACCCAACTTCTGATGGCTACTTTCAGCAGGATAATGCGCCATGTCATAAAGCTGGAATCATCTCAGACTGGTTTCTTGAACATGACAATGAGTTCGCTGTACTCAAATGGCCTCCACAGTCACCAGATCTCAATCCAATAGAGCATCTTTGGGATGTGGTGGAACGGGAGATTCGCATCATGGATGTGCAGCCGACAAATCTGCGGCAACTGTGTGATGCCATCATGGCAATATGGACCAAACTCCCTGAGGAATGCTTCCAGCACCTTGTTGAATCTATGCCACGAAGAATTGAGGCAGTTCTGAAGGCAAAAGGGGCTCCAACCCGTTACTAGCATGGGGTACCTAATAAAGTGGCCGGTGAGTGTAGATTCCAGTTCACATTCTCTGAACAAAAGTGAGTGGTTCTTGAAGCTAAACCTGCCCCAAAACTACTAAGGGGTTGCCAGTGCATTAAAGTAAAGTTGCCAAGTTGTTCCAATAAGATTTTAATGCACAAAAACATGGTTGCCAAAATGTTCTCAGTGGTTGTAGGACATTGGTAGGTTATTACTGGCCCAAGACAAAATAGCCCACCCCAAGTCACAATGAAATTCTGGTCCCACACGGCTTGAGACAATGAGAGTCTTTGATTTTCATATATTTTCTCAAACACAAGGCAAGTCTGATTGCCAATAGAGTTGTTCCGATTCCGATACTAGTATCGGAAATGCCGCCGATACCAATAAAAATTCTGGAATCGGTATCGGCGAGTACTTCTATCCGCGCACCGATCCGATACCATTTTATTAAACAATGTCTAGTTATACACGCTGGCTTTGCTAACCGCTGCAAAACGGAGATGAACTCTTCTTCGCTGCTCCCACTTGTGCAACAACCACTGTTTACAGCAGCGAAGAAGAAAACGCGCGTGCGTGCGTCCTAGCATAATGTCCTCAGTTTGGCTGTATTGTGTATTTCAGACTGGACCAGCCAGCCAGTACAACGGCGACATGTCTCATGCAATACAGCAATTTTGAGGGGTAGAACAAGTATTAGAACCTTCAACATGAGTAACTTAAGCATTTGAAGACCCGTCAACCCGCAGAACACGATGGCAGGCGGAGGATGAGCCGCGTCAGAATCAACAATCTCTGAAAGCTTCATTAAGGCTATGTTTACACGGAAACGACTCTGAAGAGAAAACGCAAAAGTGGCGTTGCGTTATCACTTTTTATTCTGCGTTTAGACGAGCAGTTTGGGTGTGAAATCCGCGTGCAGATGGTGACGCAAAAGTCTGTGAAATTCAATTTAGTATGCACTTCAGGAGGCTAGTGCATACTACAACAACACCAAGCCCGCGCGCCTGCATACAACCTTCACTGTAAAGCAGACCTTTGCGTTTTTACCATTTAGGAGCGTTTTTAAGATTTCCACTCTGGAGGGTGGTTTCACTTTTTTGCGTTTTTAAGCCCCAAAAACGCCGTCGCCGTGTAAACGAAAGGCACAGCCAATAATTTTTTTTTACGTTTTCACGCGTTCTCGTGTAAACAGGGCCTCAAACGAAGAGAAATGTTTTAAAAAGACAGCGAACGAACAATAAATATAACCAACAACATGAAAGTTATTGAGTTTATTATTCTGGATGGATGACCAGCCGCAGTCCAAACTGAAATGTCGTTTATTTAACAAAATGGTTTATTGATCTTCAGTTATAAAGAGATTATTTTCTTATAATCTTTTTAAATTCCTAGATTTATTTGTTGCACTTTATATATATATATATATATATATTGTAAATCTAAAATACCTTTTTTAGTTTACAGTATTAGATGTGTAGCTGCATTTTAACTTCTTTTTCACTTAAGATAAATATTGCAATGAATTGTAATTCAGATAATAAAAATACTAGTTAACTCTATGTATTTGTTCATGTTTAATTTAGGGATAAGTTTGAAGCACACCATAATAATTCTATCAATTCATACAGTACTAGAATGAATTGCAGCTGAATAGATACTATACACACCCAGGTATCGGATCGGTACTCGGTATCGGCGGATACCCTGAGTCCAGGTATCGGAATCGGTATCGGGAAGAGAAAAAGGGTATCGGAACATCTCTAATTGCCAAGAGAAGTGATGGGGCATCTTTTCCTTTACAAGACACAAGATTTGAAGTATAATCGCTGTCCATAGAATAAAAAGTTAATACTTGAGTTTAGGGGCTTGATTAGGGATAGAACTAAACTAGGAAAGAGTCCCTTCAGAAGCAGGAATTGACACCCCTACCCAATGACTGCTTTATCAATTAACTCAGGTGTTTAGAAAGACAACATGAAACAGTGAAATAAAGTGAAAATACATACCTCCATGTGATCCCAAATGTTGGTCGTGGGGATGGGTAGGGCCAAATGTCCAGGGCTGGCTTGGCATTATAGTTAAAGATGGGAACTTCACGGATACCGCCACGCCTTGCTAGTTTCTTCAGCTCATCATTGGGAAGCACAAAGATACTCTTCTTGCTACTCTTGGTCACAAACTTGCGGTACGAGGGCAAGGCTGTGCCGGACCGCGTTTTCTTGGTGCGAGAAAACTTTAACAGTCGTACCCTGTCCCTGGTGGAATATTCGTGACTCACTGTCATAGATTTTACAGTGGAACCACTAGGACTCAACATGGTGTCGGTCAGTGTTTTTGTGACAGTGGTCAAACACTCTTTTGTTACAGTAGCTTCCTGGGGTGAGTCTGTAACCTGTGTAACAGTGGTAGTTGTAGTGGAGAGTGTCGAAACAGAGCTGGTAGACTCCACCTTGGAATCTGTTGGGACAGGTGTACTGATCCCGTTATTGGAAGCAAGACCATCACGTGAGGTCAACACCAGGCGGGACGCTGTGGATACTGTGGTTGTAGTTGTCGTGACTTGAGTAATAACGGTCGTAGTCTCGCTAACGCTGCTGCTGTTTTCGGTGAGGTCACTACTTAAGCTGGACTCTTCCGCTGAAGGGACGGGAGAAGGAACAGGAGGCTTTGCCTCCTCAACTTGCATTGGCTCTATCTTTGAGCTATGACTAGGCACCTCGGATCTAGCATTCGGCTCGGAAGCTACAGAAGAAGGTTCAGGTACAGCAGAAGAAACCGAAGAGTCTATAGATTCTTCAACGTTGTTTTCCAACTTGGCCACTTTCTGAGGTGGTGGATCGAGCTTGGTAACCCCTTTATCCTCATCCGAATTTAGCTGAGGACTCGTGCTATTAGTCCATTCTTTAAGACACTCTTGAGTGGCGTCACCGTTCAGTAGCGACTTCACAGGTTCCTTTGGTGATATTGCTTTAATCTCCTCCGCAACGGTATTGGTTAGCTCCTTTGTGTTAACATTATCCGTCAAAGTCTTACATTCTGGGTCAACAGGACCATCCTTCCCATTTACTTGCACAGGCAAAGCTCTCTTTACATCTAGGTCATTTTCATTGTTTTCAATGATGTCCTTTCTCTCAGAGTCTTCAGGTGGGCTCGCAACTTCTGTAACGGTTTTCTCAGGTTTAGCGTTCAAGCTGAGGCTTTGATCCAGACTTTGAGAGTTTCCATTAAGTTCAGACATTGCGACCCTACTGGCAGTCTTGGGTTCAGGTTCTGTCAACTTCTGCTCATGTTCTTTAGGGGCTAAGTCACCCGAGTCATTTAATCTGACATCCAGGATGTTCTTCTGTCCTGAAGTGTTTGTCTTAGCCTGTTCTTCCTCCTGGTTAAAATCAAGCTTTTTGACCACATTGTCTTTTTCTTGGATTACTAGACATGCTACTCCCTCAGTCTGTCTAGACTTTGGAGTTTCAGAGATAGATCCTTCAATCTTAATCTTTTGATCTTGAGCAGCAATGGTAGTCTCTTTAGTTTCCAATAATTTTTCTGTTGAGGGTTTAGACATGATTCCCTGCTTGAGTTTCTCAAGCCTCTGCTTCTCTTCTATGGTGAACTGTTTGACCCGCCTCTCCAAAAGGCCATCAAGTTTTGATGCCTTGATCTTCTTGTATGCCGTGCGTAGCAAGAAGCCTTCACTAACGTTCACAACATCATGCCAGAAGGACTGCAGGGGTTGATTAGAAGCACAATCCTTGGCCATCTCACTATCCGAAGACTCTCTTTTTAAAGGAGAGGCATCAGATGAGGCATTTGTAATGTTAGCTACAACCATGAAAAAAAAAGACTCATTAGCAACTGTTCCACATTACAAGGCAACTATTTCTACACATTCAAATTCTAGTCAATACATGATTTATCATTTCTGGGCTGTGAAAATGAACAGTAAAACTTTGCAAATACCTTTTTCATCATTTACAGAGTTTGAAGTGCTGGTGTCCATTTCTTCCACGGATTCATTTTTCTCATCACCCTTCTCTTTAACAGTTTCATTCTCTTTTTCTTCATCTTGTTCTTCATCTTTTAAAACATGATCTTTTTCCAAAGACAGCTTTTCTTCAGAACAATCCAGGGATGTGTCCTGGACTTTATCCTTTTCAGGCACATTTTCAGAGGAAATTTCATCTGTTTTAACCAAAGTTCTTGGTGTTTCTGGAAGAGATGCCTGATTGTCCATTCCAGTTTTAGCTGCTGAAAAAAAAAAAAAAAAAAAAAGATTTATCAGACAAATTTGGGAAAAAAATACTTTTTTATGTTTCCCAGATAGTTCAATTACATTTTCTAGTATTCTGTACTAGCAAACAACTTACCCTCAATTGCTTTCCGGTAATTGACGTTGGTGTTCCCAGGTAGCTTTGTGAAAAAGCGATGGACGTGCGTCTTACTCACCCAGCTCCAACCTCCATACCCAGTTACTCTGTACTCCTCACCTTTCTGCTTCCACACCTACAGAATATGTTTGAACTGTTACTTAATTCCCCTGCTGATGTAATTTCTTAAAATGTTCAAATAAAACGTTCAAACTAGCAAGTGTTCAGATGTACCTGGTGTTTGATGGGGAAAGTGTACTTCACCCATGTGGCCTGCTGCATAGTCTCTTCATCCTCTAGTTTTTTCTCTCTCTTTTTCACCTTCTCCTTCTCTTCCCGTTCAACAGAGGTCATGCGATGAAACCTGCGGAAAAATGAAGCACAAAAAAAGATCACCAAAACTGGGACATAAAGGTGACTCGTTGTACATTTTTGGGAAGCCTCCAGCACAGAATTTGCTAAAGTAAAAAATGGATGATTTTGTGTTTAGAAACAACAATGGTGCAGAAATACATTACTGGATGGAGGTTTTGTTATCCACACATGCAATGCATTAAATTTACCTGACAATAAACTACACAATGACAATTGTGCTAGCTTAAAGCCAACAAATTGATATTGAGAATTGTGTGTTTTTTATACAAAATTCCTAAGCCCTTTCTGACTGCAAATCCTTCCAAAGCTTTCAGGCTACATCCACCAAACACAACCCAGACATGAATTGGGTTATTATGACTTTACTTACTAATTTGAATTTTTTTTTGTCCTACGCATAATATCAAACAATCCCAAAATCCCACATACTTCCTATTCAGATTCATTAATCTTATTTTTTTTTTAATCTAAATGCATATCTCTGGAAATCCCAGATGTAAATTGACAATGTCGATGATGATTTCAAACTCAAATTTGATCACAAACACTTTAAACTGTTCATCTATGCACCTATCTGTCTGGCCTGTATGACTTTCAAACTACAACTTTTGAGTTTTTTGATGTTTATATACTTTTACATGTATACTTTAATTTATTATTTTATTTGATTTTTCATTTCATACTTTTAGAGGATTTGTCAGCATCAGATGCCATAACAAAAGCGGCGTTCAAAACAAATAGCAATGAAACTGGAGTTTCTAAACTGTTAGTTGCTTTATTTTCTAATATTTTCTATCATACCCAGCTCTAACGGGCAACAGGTCGTATGAACTTCACTGTCTGCACTCACATTGGAGGTCACCATATTGCATTCGTGGAACAATTCTATATAAATTAGCATCAAAAGATTGTAGGTTCATTTAAACTGACCTTGTGTGACCCAGAGAATCCTTCCACATAGGGAGCATGACCACAGGTTTGATTGCACACTCCAGAATGGCCAAAGCTAAAGCAAACTCTCTCGCCTTGCTGCACATTTGGACAGCCTTTATCCAGTTTGACCTACCGCAACAGAAAAGGTCACAAGATGACATGGTTAATTGCTTCTTCAAGGAAACTTTAGCATATTTAAAATAAAAACAAGTCCTATGGGTACTCCGAAGACTTTCACCTGTGTGACGCCCAGTTGGGATGCAAGAACGGAGCAGGGACATTATTCTCAAGCTGGATGATGGTTAATCTCAGAGTGGACACAGTTAGGGCTTTGGAGCCATACAGCGATCCATTCCACTTGAACTCACCAGCAGGGGTCATGCAAAACTTGTGGGAAAGATGTCTGCGTTTGTCATGGTCCTCACGATGTTGGTGCTTGTTCAGGGCAAGTGTGTTAGTGCTATACTGGTTGTGGTAGACGCGAAATTTTCCCTCATGGCCCAGTTTGAAAAAGCCACTGCTCTTGTTTGAATCTCTCTTAAAGGAGCCAAATGACGACAGTGGGGGAGTCTGAAATATCAATGACATGATTTCATGATTTAAAGAATTACAGATTTAGCAACTATGTAACTTATTCGTTGAAGCCCTATGGTACCTTTATACTCATACTAATTCATGCCTTAGCAAATATCACTAATGAATAAAAATCTATTTTGTCATCAAAACATTAACAACCTCTATACAAGATGTAACCTGTCACCATTAATAAAGACAACAGCCTTACCTCTTTAAGTGTTCTGCTACCATCCTGAGAGCTGCCATCTTTGTCCTGCATGACCTTACGTTGGCTTAGCTTGCTATCAGGGTTCCGGAGTCGTGTAATCATGCGTGAAGATGCTGTCTTTGTGCTATCTCCATTAGCTTTACCTTCACCTAAAAAAAAAGAAGCAGACATGTATAACCCCAAGCTTTTGAACAGTTGTGCAAGTTGGTTTATACCAAATTGTAAACATATATAACACATTTAAAAGTATATTCTGTGTATGTAGGTGCATAGAAACCTGTTTCATCTTGGCTATTGAGAGAAGATTGTGAAGATCGGTCCACCAGGTCAGGCTCTTCTGGACCTCGCAGGCATTCAGAGATGGAGAAATGACTGCTGCAGCTGTTCTCATCCACTGTCTGCGCAGGTTCAGTCTCTAATACAGATTCCCCATCACCATGAGCAGCAGACTCTGAAAATCAGTGACAGAAGATTGAGGTGAGATACATGAGATACATTGTTAATGAGTTAAGAATATAATACTCCCATAGTAGACACATTTTTAATAGTATTTCACTCTAGCCACAGCCAAAATAATATTGTAGTGTATGAACACTGCAGTATATATCAGTACACCATTGTAAACTTTGTTAAATCCAATTCAAACAGGCTCTATACTTTCAGTAACCATGATATACCAAAGACGATAGCAAAGATCCAGTGATGCCATATATAGAGGGCACTGTTGAGCAAAGGTTGCTGGGAAAAGTTGATGGTATTTGTTTCTAGCTTGGAAATTAACTGCAGCTAACTAGATAGGACTGTCTTAAATGTAATAATAGCATGTGACTTGAAAATTAAGAACAGAACTTGCTGTACCTGCCAGCTCTTTCATCCCATCAGTCCCTTCCCCTGCCTCCTCACCACTGGAAGACGATGTCACTGCATTCCCTATGGGATTCTGGGAGTCAGTCTTAGTCGATATGGTCGAGCCGGATGCCGGTAGCTCAGGAACGTTGGTTGTGCTGCCCACCTCGCCACCTGGGACAGCTGAGACTGAAGCTGAAATTTGACAAAAGAGAGCGTGTTTAGCAAGTATTAAATCACTACACAAGGATAATATCTTAATAATTAACAATAAAACTAAATTAAGAGTAGTGTAAAACTAGAAAAAAAGTAGGGCTGTGAAACGATTATTCGCGATTAAAAGTTTAATCCAAAATAAAAGTTTGTGTTTACATAACATATGTGTGTGCAACGTGTATAATTATTTTGTATATATAAATACACATAAGAAAAATGTGTTATTGATATATAAAATATTTATATTTATGTTTATGTTTAATTGCGTATAAATATAAATTAAGTACATACATGCAAATATTTCTTAAATGTATACATGCATGTGTGTGTATTTATATATTCAAAACAATTATACACACTACACACACATATATTATGGAAACACAAACTTTTGAGAAACTTTTTTTTGTGTAAACACAAATATTTTGGATGCGATTAATTGCGATTAATCGTTTCACAGCCCTAAAAAAGGAAATTCAGAATTCAGAATTTTTTTAAGGCCCAAAATCATTTTTAAATATCATGATATTTCCAGGTTTTTAACGACAGTGGGAATATTTTTTCAATATACTGAAAATTATGTATGTGTGATATGAAAATTAGCCTAACAAGATGTAATTACTACTAAACAGACCCCAAATCACAAGTGTGCCTGAATTACTTCTATTAAAACTGACAGCAAAACACACACAAAATCATGTAAACACAGCTAATAGAGGCATAGAAAGATCTCTAACCTCCTGCAGAAGTTTGCTCATTCATCGCATTCCCGTTACTGGAGTCTTGTGGACACGATCCATTCGAATTCATCTGATCGGTCACAGCTGGTTCGCCAGATCCTGATTTCGATTCCTGTCTGGCCCTCTCAGCCTCCTCTGCTGCCCGTCGCTTCACCTCCTCAAGCTCCGCTTCCTGCTTGGTCTTCAGGCGGTCCAAGATCACATCTGGAGGAAACGCATAGAAGAATATTCTCAACAGCACCGAAACACCACAACAGCTGTCTAATGTGTATCCCTAAACAAATCCGTTCCTAATTCCTACAAACATCAAATGAGATCATCATCATTTCATAAGCCTAAAGATATGTCGAGTCGAGTTAAGCTGGTTAATCACTGACATACAATGGCCTACAAGTTATCTCTCCTGACTAAGCATTTCAGTTACCACATGAAAACAAAGTTTGCAATGCATGCAGGAAGCAAAAGATATGCATGAAACATCTGCAGCAAGCAAGTGAAACACTTTCCCACAAAACCCTCACAAGATGAATCTCACTTCAGTGCAGGTGGAGCTGCTTTTGCACTGCTAAAAATAGCTGAGCGGAAAGACACCTTACACTCATAGAATTGCATCCGAATTCCTTCACGTTAACTATTATTAAGACAGTCACTGACCACTGACTGTAGTTAATTAAAATAATACAAATCTTTCCAAATTTTCTTTTTGACACTGCTAAAGTAACCACAGGCAACCACATACATTCGTGTAATACAATACAACAATACAAGTGCTTATTTGCAATGGGACAAGTGAAAAGCATTACCATGTTTTCTTTTTTTATTTCATCATCCATTCAAGTTATTTATTTAATTTAGTACTCTGCTTTAAATATGTCTGCTACTTGTTGTATACCAGGAAAATATTAGGGCTGGGCAACGATTAATCGCAATTAATCGCATCCAAAATAAAAGTTTGTGTTTACATTATATATACATGTGAACTGTGTATAATTATTTTGTATATAAAAAATTCATACACATGCAAGTATATATTTAAGAAAAACATGTTAATAATATATCAAATATTAATATTTAATATAAATGATGTATAATATATACATACAAATATTTCTTAAATATATACATGCATGTGTGTGTATTTATGTATACAATATAATTATACACACTACACACACATATCATGTAAACACAAACTTTTATTTTGGATGCGATTAATCTCGATTAATTGTTGCCCGTCCCTATTATAATGATAATAATAATAAAATAAAAATGTAAACATTTGCAAAGAAATGTGTAATGGTATTATAGAGTAATTCAATGAAAATAGAAATGTTAATACTACAACAAAATAAGTATTGAAAGTAATTCAAAAAAACAAAACAAAAAGAAGAAAATACTTTAAAAGTGCATAATATTCTTATAAAACCTAGTAAGTTTTAAATGGAAATGGAATTAAGTTTGTTCAACATAACTAAAACTTGGATAAATTGTATTTGTTGAAAAGGCTTAATTTAATTATGTGTAAAAGTCATGCATAAGTTAAATTCACTGAGCATTAATTAAAGTAGGGTATTAATATCGGAATCATAAGCTGTCATTATAAATAAATACTTACACATACTTAAGAAAAATAACTTCTGTCATTTCTATACAAGAAAGCTGAAGCCTTAACTTAAAGAAGTTAAGTCCCACTTCCACAGAGCAGACAAGAAACCATGTCATGAACTATTTAGGAAAGGGGAAAAATGAGTGTAGGTTGCTAAAATGACCAGTTTCCGAAAAAAAGAAAAAGAAAAAAGAAATCATGATGATTCAAACATGCATATCCATAAATACATCAGTCAGTTAGTCAGACATCCAGGAATGATCAGGCATCTGCTTAAAAACTTCGCTCATAATGTTCAATGGTTGTGTACGCTGTATTAAAGCAATAACTAATATTCATGATTCCCAAAGAAAATACAAATAATAAACAAACAATATCAGCATTTTTATTCATAAAAAAATGAAGAAACAAACTTGATTTCATCCTTGCAAATAATTGAAAATATCTCTTACAATTTACAAAGAAAAACTTTGATGTATTATATTGAGAGTAAATCTTACTAAACTAAAATTATTACTTTGGGAGAAAAAAATGCAATATGGCTGTCCAAAAAAAAATCTAATAAAAAACTTAGCAAGAGTTTGTGGTTTTCTCACTTTGCACATCCCAACAAATGTGAATTTCAAAGACGGTAATAAAAATGCTATGTATGAGCTTTGATTCATATATTTCTTACCATTGGCAATGGTGAGGTATGCCCTGTTATTCCCACGGGCCTTGTTAGTGAGCTCCTCGGTAATGTCCATGTGAGAGTGGATCTCCTCTCGCATCTCCTCCAGCACGGAGCAGAGGTCATTCTCCCAGAACCCTTTATCCAAAACCTCCATTAACTCCCCCAGCTGGACTTTAGTGCTGTAGTACCACGTCTGCTTATTTTCATCCTCGCCATCTTCCTCTCTGAAACAGATCAGGTTACACCCATTAAACACATGCACTTTATGAACTTAAACCAAAGTTTGTTTACACTTTATTTTAAGGTGTCCTTGTTACAGTGTAATTGCACTAAGTAATATCAAATAAAAACATGTACTGTACTTGGCTAGGATTAGGGTGAGTTTTTAAGCATAATTTACTGTAATAACTACATGTAGAAAATGTAACACGGACACTAAAAAATAAAGTGTCACTTTTTCAGAAAAGCTAAAATTGAATGTTAGTAAAACACCAAAACTTTCATTATCGACGCTGTCCTGTGATTTATCAATAAAGTAGCTTAGAAACTGAACAGTTACAGCATAGATTTTTCTACTTTTGAAGTAACTACAACCCACAGCTTCACAATTAACAGAGAGATGGTAGGAATAATTCACACAAACAATCGCTCTCTCATTAATGCATTGAAATAAATCTTATTTTACTTGCGCTAATTTATCTGTATCTAATTTAGAACACCCTACTGTTAATTTACTGTATAACAGCCCTACTTTCAAGGTTAAACTTAATGCCAATAATGTTCAAAAACAATAATGTTCACAAATACGTCAATGCATGAACGATAGAATCAAGTCTTTAGAAAATATCATGTTATGTGATAATATTATGGTAACCCTTTACAATAAAGTTTCCCTCAGTTTCAAAGTGAAAATTTTGCTATCATCATTTTGCTATTATCATTTACTCACCCTCAAGTTGTTTCAAACCTGTATGAATTTCTTTCTTCTGCTAAACACAAAAGAAGACATTTTGAAGAAAGTTGTTCTAAACAGTTGATGGACCCCATTGACTTCCATGGTATTTATTTTCCTACTATGGAAGTCAATGGGGTCCATCAACTGTCCGGTTAACAACATCCTTCAAAATAACTTCTTTTGTGTTTAGCAGACGAAAGAAATTCACAAAAGGTTAATAAATGCTGTAAAAATAAATTGCCCATTGTTTGTTTATAATAGTTAATGCATTAACGACGGTTAACAAATTGTATACTATAGCTTGTTTATTATTACACAGGTCAATAATTAAACTCCTTGAAAGAGAGCACTTAAAAGGATACTCCAAAAATTAAAATTCTGTCATCATTTACAGTCTCACCCTAAAGTTGTTGCAAACCTGCATGAGTTTCTTTCTTCTGATGAACACAAAGGAGGATATTTTGAAGAACGACTGGAACTTTGCCAGAGTATTGACTTCCATAGTATTTTGTTTTTCTACTATGGAAATCAATGGTGCCGAACAACTGTTTGGTTTCAATCGTTCTTCAAAATATCTTCCTTTGTGTTCAGCAGAAGAAAGAAACTCATACAAGTTTGCAACAACTTGAGGGTGAGAAAATGATGAGAGAATTTAAAATTTTGGGTGGATTATCCCTTTAAAAGAACAAATCTTTTTCCGTGTCGAACGAAATGAACGATTTGTCTCGGGAAAAGATTCATTCATTTTGATGAACAAGTTCGAACAGGAGAGTGATTTAAATGAGCGATCGTTTCGCTTGATAAGACCCTTATTCATCGTCTGGAATCGTTTAAAGCCCTTTGAACAGTTTGCACTGAAACTGTTTTTTAGACCTTGAACCATTTGGTTCCCAATAAAGTGCATTGTATGGAGATAAATCCTGGAATGTTAATTTCTTTTCGACTGAAGAAAGAAACACATGGACATCTTGGATGACATGGGGGTGAGTAAATTATCAGCAAAAGTTTTTTTTTTTTTTTTTAAGTGAACTACTCCTTTAAGAACCGCTTTATACATGGCTTTTTTTCCCCTACACCACATTCTTGGCAGTTTGTATCCATAACATTTTGCAAATACTCACACAACGATCCTCCTGTTGAGAAACCAGTATTTTCTTTGATGTCGGTCGTAACCAATGGGCTCTTGCCGAATGTACGGCCGGCTCTTCTGGAACTCTGTCAGACAGTCTGTTACGCCGGGCACTTTGTGCGCCACACAAATCTCGCACTGCCATTCGTCCTCGGGCACCTCTTCCAGGGGAGGCTTCACGCACTCAAGGTGATACACGGCCGAGCAGGTCTCGCAGCACAGGAGGTCGCCGAGCCTGTGGCAAACCCGGCAGTGGTCGTCGTACTGAACGACCCCCTCGGACATGAGCTCCTCGCGGGCGAGGTTGGTGGTGAGGAATTGGTCCACCAGGAACTGCAAGACCTTGACTTTGCTCTTCAAAGGGCTGAACGGGTAGTCTTCGCCCTCCAGGTCAGAGAGCACGTGGTGATACTCGGGGTCGCTTTCGCAGTATGAACGCACCACTTCTGGCCAGGTCATACCGTCAATGAAGTAGAGCGTGGAGTTGATGCTGTCTTTGAGGTCCGCGGGTCCGAAAGTGGTGTTGGAGGTGTCCTCCTCCCGTAAGATGGCCTTCAGCAGACAGATGTGCGTCTCCGCCATCAGCGTGCACTGCTCCTGTCCGACCAAAGCGGCGCAGAAGTCCTCGAAACGGAACGGAGAGAGACGCAAGACTGTGCTGAAACTGCGAAGGACCTCATAAACAGCTGATGCGTTGAGTAGCTGGTCGTTGGGAATGAGAAGGTCCTCGGAGGAACTGGGCAGCTCCAGAGAAGGAATCTCCTTCTGCTCCAGAATAGGAGACGGTGGTCGCCTTGGTCTTGGTCTTTTACGACCTACTGAAACAGAGAATCAGAATCAGTTTTGATTGCTGGATAAAGGAACAAATTAAAGACTAGATAAATTTTTCCAAGAGGAAAACAAAGTCCCAACACAATTTTATGTTCATGTAATATAGAAACTTAACTTTGTCTTATTTCTTTTGTTAAAAATAAGAGAGACGGTCATGTTAGAGTCCATTTGGAATAACGTGCATGAAATGATCAGTTTCCCAAACAAAATCACGTTGATTCAGTCGACTAGTAATAAGTACTACTAAGTCAAACAGTTAGTCAGACATCAGGAATGATCATCTGCTTAAAAACTTAACAACTCAAAAATAAGACAGTGAGGAATATAACGTTGTGCATGCTGTATTAAACCAACAGTTATTTTGTATGACACAACAAAATAAAATCAGGTGAATCTTGCATTTAATGCATGTACAGGATTTCAGGGTCTAAATGCATTTGAAATCAACAACACAAATCTGCATTAATGCATACTTAAATTATATAAAAATATATTTTAATCTTTGAAAAAAAAATTGTAACATGCACAGCACCTTTCAAAAGTTTGGGGTTGGAAATTAATAATTTTATTCGGCAAGGTCACATTAAATTGATCAAAAATTGATACAAAAAGATTTGTAAATTCATAAATGTCTTTCTTTTGAATGGTTTTATCCATTAAAGTATCCTTGGAAAAAAAAATGCATGACGTTTCCACAAAAATATTAACCAGCACAACTATTTTTAACATTGATAATAATCGGATATGTTTCTTAAGCATCAAATCATCACAAAAGAATGATTTCTGAGGGATCAAGTGACACTAAAGACTGCTGAAAATACAGCTTTACCATCACAGGAATAAATTACATTTTAAAACGACAACACGAGGTTTGATACCTCATCCATCACTCTAAAAATACTTTAACCCTAATTTCCTCTCAAAAGGCGGGTGAAACATCCTAACAGCAGCAAAACCTTCATAAGCTACAGCATAAATGGAATTATGACGTCATGTGCGAGAGTGACAGAGTAGCGGGTCGAAATTAAACGTCCTCCCCGCGTCAGGTGCAACGGCACTGGCGCTGGATTTCAAAACAATCGGCCGCATGCTGCCCTGTCATTAGCTGCACTTCAGCTTTGGCTACGTGCTCCAAAACACCAGTCAGACAACCATTGCCTCATGCAAATGAGGGTGGATAGTAAGTAAAACACGTAAATAGTACACTCGACCGTACTTTTATCAAAGTTTAAAGTATAAGCAAATGTTTTTTTTTCTATAAACAAATTATCTTATCAGCGCGAAATCAATTAGCAAGACGACGGGCTAACTAACTTTTTAGTGAGCTCATATGCAAGATTAGAAAGTGATCCCGTTTCAGTCTAAACCCACAGAAACATATCACATAACAAGAGAAAGTGATTTAAAAGTATTTAAAACACAATGCAGGGGGTGTCTGGATTTAATAAGCTAACAGGCTACCCGCGTTAGCAAATACATAATTGACGAGTGAAGCTAACTTTTTGTTGATATTAAAAACTGCTTTACTGTCGTGCAATGAGATTTTTAAGTTTTATATTTAATTCTAAAGCTTTTTGCAGCTTGATAACGCCCCGCTATTGCAATTTCATCGCAACAAATTACTACCGCGCTAATGCTACTTGCTAAACCCGCGGCCTTTGCCAGCATAGAAAAGCACCAGGATCCATTTTGAGTGTTTTGGTCAACAAAAGAGCACTGTTTTCGGTCTCATTACTGCACACGGATCAGTCGCCGGTGAGATCGATGAAGATCGCTCGTACCTGCGTTGCTGCCGTGGCTGCTCTCCGTGCAGTAACTCGCATCATCTTCTTCCAATTCGTCCAGTTCCTCCAGGTAGTCGGACTCGTCGTTGATGGCCTCCTCCTCTTCTTCTTCCTCCTCCTCTTCATCCGTCAGAGGCTCCTCAATGATTTCTTCCTCTTCTGATCTCAAACTAACCGCATCCTCATCATCTTCATCGCTCTCGTGGTCGTCGTAAACCACCCCGCTCGCGGTGTTCCGCCGCCCCCTGCCTCTGGCCGTTCCCCTGCCTCTTCCTCTGCCCCTCGATACCGCGGATCGCGCTTTTCTCCGGCCTCGTGTTGAATGATGATGAATACCTCGTTTGGGGGTAACATAATCGTCATCTGAGGTAACTTTCACCTTAGCTCGCAAGCCCCTGCGGGGTCTGAGACCGCGCACCGGTCCCGTTGAGGGTTCCTGTATCAGCTGCGCTTTGGGCGGCCTGCCTCGTCTCCCCCTCATTATGGATAAAAATCTATTCTCTTCAGTTTCGCGTTTTGCCTGCACTTTACACGCACCAAACCCGGAATTTCGGGCACCACCGCAAAGTTGATCCCGTGCAGCTGAGAATGCACTAGTCCCGCGGAGCCCCGGTCTCGGTTAACGCGAGAAAGCTCAAAACGAACGCCCGGCGCCCCGCTTCAGGTCGCTCGTAGCCGCCATGTTCTTTCCTCCCTCTCCGTCCGCTGACAACAGACAGCAGGCCTGTGCTGGAGTCACGTGACTCGCGCTCCGACTCAACGCTTTCAGCACGCCACGATGTTTGTTGCGTTTCGCGACTGTCAACACGCTTCCACAGCGCCTGTTACTATCATTAGGCTCTTAAGCACGTGAAAATGTGCCTCTGTGTGTAGTTTTGTTGATTTTAGACAGTGTTGTTCTGAGGCAGTGGCTCTTGTCATCCGTTCTCCATTTTCTTCTACGTGTTAACTTCGGTTCATAATGAGATGGAGGGTTGACAGAGAAACAGATTGGTCTAAAGAGCTACTGAATAAAACAAGTTGGTGTTGATGTAGCTTTTTTTCTCCATGTGTACACAATAGGAAAATAGCCTCATTTTGAACTTTTATTTGTTTCGACCAAGTAAAAAGTTATTTTGAAAAATGTTCCCCATATGTCATTACATTGTTTAGAGCATAAAAAAATATGTTATTCATATGTTATGCCATGTCCACTGTAGTTGACACCAGAACTCATTTTTTTTTAAAGAAGCCATGAATAGGCAAAAAACAATGGTATTAAATTTAATAGTGTGATTATGATTGGTAAAACTAAAGAGGACCTTAAGCAAAACTTTCTCTCTTTTTATTTAGGTGACCTTGTATTAAATGTGGTAAATAAAATACTTGCGTCACATTATTAGAAATGATCTAAATGATGATGATGTGCAGCACCAGTGCTGTACGTTTTATGGACTGGCAAATATGTTGGCACATAAGTTTTATATGTGATGTGAACATGTGCTGTACATCTGTACATCATTTTATATGGCACAACTATGGTGTGTAGATAGTAAAGCTAAAATGAAAAAGCTTCAGGTGGTGTTTAATAATGCTTTAATGAACGCTAGAATTTAGCTTAAGCTCCCAAGGTGGAAGTGCAAGCCAAATGTTCATATTGAATAATGTTCCTACATTGCACACTGTGTTAAGGAATTATATGCAGTATAATAATAATAAAAAAATATGTAAATGTTGATTAGGGGATTAAAGAAATACAATCAGGATGGTCTTAATGTTCCTACATTAAGTGATACAAGGTATTCCTCCTGATTCTGGAAGCACTGGAATTCAAGTTAGTATGTTTTTAAATAATGATTGTTGTAGGCCTATGTAAATCTTTGTTTTTATGTTATTCTTTTCTTTTTCTTCTACTTTGTGGTATGATAAGGGTCTGACATAAAGAATGGGATTTGTTTTTCATTCACCCATCAATTTCAGGATTTTTTGTATAAAGAATGATTATACTTTTTTATAACTATGTTATTAAAAATTAAATGGAATGCATTTATATACCATTTTACCTTATGTAATAACTGGGTAAAATGGCCATAAATGTGTAGTCCTATTCAATACAATGCTGTATACAATTTGAATATTAAAGGGGTTATGAACTGAGAAATAAAATTGTCCTTGAGCTTTTGACAGGTCATCATCATATTATAAAACTATCCTGTAAGTTTCAGAACTGAAAACGTCCTTGTAGTCCAATAAAAGCTTTTATTGACACCAGCCTCTGCAAACGACTCGTTTTTAAAAGTGGGGAACTATCATAGGGAACTATGACGACAAAGAGGATAAAACACCACCCCCGCAGAAGTAGATCAACTCAACACGGCCAGTTTAGCCCCGCCCACCGATTCTCTATGGGGCTAGAATTGTTCCATTATTCAAAATAAATAGATCATGATCCACAAATAAATGTAAAGAGATTCACAAAAATAAATCAAATTCACAAATAAATATATTAAGATCCACAAATAAATGTAAAGAGTTTCACAAAAAAATGCAAAACTCACAAATAAATAAAATGAGATTTGCAAATAAAACTATGTATTTACAAATGTTTTTTATGCCACAAACACAACTCTGCCTGGTATTTATTTGTGAACCGCTTTCTGTGCATTTGTAAATCCCCTCACGCATTTGTGAATCGGGTTCTGTGCATTTGTAAATCCCCTCACGCATTTGTGGATTTCGAAACACTTCTGGCGTCGACACGCTGGAAAATCCACAAATAAGTGGACTCCACCCACCGTTTCCTCAAGCCAATCAGATAACGGCCATGCTGAGCTGACCAATCGTAGCACGTTCTCGCTACAACCAATCACGTTAGTCTTTACACTCGGGGCGGGACATGAATGTGATTCATTCGATTCATTTTGAAGATATTAATTGAGCTGTTTGTGTGGTTGCAACAACCTGTTTCCAAAAGGTTGCTGGAGTTTAAGGCTTTTTTATATTTCCATCGGGATTACACACAAATTATGATCACCCTCCCGAGCATAACACCCTCTACACTGGAATCAAGCGGCGCGACAGCGCGTCAGAAGCCAATTAAATCTTCTTGGCTGCCGTGGCAGTTTCAATAATGTAATACTAACATGTTTGTAATGTTAACACATTTTGCCCATGACGTTTTCTTACCTGCAGATATATGACGTGTCAATAATCTCACTTCTTGACTAGTGCTGGCTGCATGCATTATTCATTATTCGTGATAATGTAGGCTTTTACACTGGACCGGTGGACGCGGCGCAGCGCGACACGATGATAGTGAACGGATGTCCGTTCTTCTTCTGAAGCATCGGCTACACGGACGGACGACACATCATTTGCACGGTTTGCTTTGTGTAATGTTAGACTGATTCGCACGGGGTAGACACAATGTAGGAAATGATAAAACGGAGGATTTTGTCTTTAAAGTATAATAGCTAGCGATAGGACATAAATATTATGTAGAATAAGCCTACCAAATTACAGCCAAATGACCATCCATCACTGAAGATGTGACAGCATGTAGGATACTGCTGGGGTTTTAGTATTAAATAATATATAATAATAGAGTATATAATACATAATATTATGTTCATATATTTTTATTTCGATAGACCAGACTGTGTATCAAGCCACATTTTTATGAGCCTTTGAAAATGCAAGAGAAACAGCGCGTAAATCTCTGTTATGGGAACAACGCGTTATGGAAGCGTCACGTTTTTCATGATAAAACTTATTTTTTACAGTCTATGGATACAACAGAAAAGTTGCTGACTGATAAATAACTGGATTCGATCTCATGACAAACAAGCGAGATTGTGAAATTACTGTCCCAAGAGCTTTTTCCACTTCCCAAGATTTAAATACGCATGCAGCAGGTCCGTGGATCTAACGATCCATATTGAAACGTTACATTAAACATGTATCATGCATTTAAAAGTGAAATGTCCAGAACACACGCCATTAGCATTTATTCATCCACTAAAACACTTGATCAACCAATTAATATCGTAAAAAAGTTACAGCATCCAAAATGAATGTTTTTTTCTCCATTAGGCTACTCAAAACCCCAGTGTACATGTTACATCTTCAATGATGGTCATTTGGGCTGATATTTGGTATTCTACATAATATTTATGTCCTATCGCTAGCTATTTTATTAGCTATTATTTAATTATTAGACAAAATCCTCCGTTTTGTCATTTCTTACATTGTGTCAACCCCGTGCGAGTCTCTCTAACAGGACAAAACAAACCGTGCAAATGATGTGTTATAGATTATAGAAGATTATAGACACGTCATATATCTGCAGGTAAGAAAACGTCATGGGAAAATGTGTTAACATTACAAACATGTTAGTATTACATTAGACTGCCACGGCAGCCAAGAAGATTTCATTTGCTTCTGACGCGCCGCTTGATTCCGGTGTAGAGGGTGTTATGCTCGGGAGGGTGATCATAATTTGTGTGTAATCCCGATGGAAATATAAAAAAAGCCTTAAACTCCAGCAACCTTTTGGAAACAGGTTGTTGCAACCACACAAACAGCTCAATTAATATCTTCAAAATGAATCGAATGAATCACATTCATGTCCCGCCCCGAGTGTAAAGACTAACGTGATTGGTTGTAGCGAGAACGTGCTACGATTGGTCAGCTCAGCATGGCCGTTATCTGATTGGCTTGAGGAAACGGTGGGTGGAGTCCACTTATTTGTGGATTTTCCAGCGTGTCGACGCCAGAAGTGTTTCGAAATCCACAAATGCGTGAGGGGATTTACAAATGCACAGAACCCGATTCACAAATGCGTGAGGGGATTTACAAATGCACAGAAAGCGGTTCACAAATAAATACCAGGCAGAGTTGTGTTTGTGGCATAAAAAACATTTGTAAATACATAGTTTTATTTGCAAATCTCATTTTATTTATTTGTGAGTTTTGCATTTTTTTGTGAAACTCTTTACATTTATTTGTGGATCTTAATATATTTATTTGTGAATTTGATTTATTTTTGTGAATCTCTTTACATTTATTTGTGGATCATGATCTATTTATTTTGAATAATGGAACAATTCTACCCCCATAATTCTCGCATTACACGCACATGCCTACCTCGTGATGACAATTGACAAACCGGATCGAGCTACCGCCGAGCAACACAGAATATTGTGCAGCGCCTGGTTATGAAAGACGACATTCATTGCATATGCTTCCTGTGGATTCCAATAGGATTGCATGAATAAACTTTATTTTTAATGACGTTCCAGCTGATGAGGTAAAACATCGTCGCCTGTTCACTTCATTTCACTGAGGATTGAGAGTAAAGAACGGTGCTGTGCCGTATATTGGATCTGACAGGAATTGTGCAACACACAGAATTTGGGCCGAATCCATAGTCGAATCATTCCGGTTGCCATTTTACAACATTGGACGTTTCAAAACAATACAAGTGCATCGACGAGGTAAGTTATTATAACATGCAAAACTGTTATCCACTCACAGCAGTGGGCGTTTAGCTACTTCCAAGTCTTCAGTGTGAGAGGCCCATAAAAATCCAGCGTTTTTCAGCTAGGCTCAAAACTAGGGTACAAAATAGCCTATTACTTGTTCATTTTGATGTTTTTGAATGCAAAAACCAAGCGAACGTCCAACCCCCTCAGACAACAATATAATAAAATATAAAAAGCCAGTTTATTACCTCTTTAATGTGTTTTTGGACAAGGTGTAATGAAAAAGGAAGTGTAATAATGGGAGTTAAAAATTGGCAAGATTTTCAAAATAATATATAATAGGAATTTTGATGTATATTTTTTCCATATTCACTTGTGTCTCACAAAATGCCTGATATAGCCTACTAATGCCCTGTTTTATAACAAGTCATATTTTGATTAGAAACCCCATAACTTTTTCCTGAGATGTTAATTTATGAAAAACAATTTGAAAATTAGTCAGATTTAAATAATGACTAAAATATTATCATATTTCCATAAGAGTGCTAAATTTGATAAGTTAATTTCAGTCATATTAAAAGACCAAACAGAAGTTGCATTATAGTTGTACTATACTGGAGGAGATATGTGTTATGCAAATAAAAATATATGATTAGTAATTACCATATTTGGATTTTTCATGCTGAACTTAAAGGACCTTTCACAATTGACAAAGTATTAAAAGGTAGAAGGTTACATTAAAAACATGCATTAATACTGATGTTATCCACTAATTGTTTTATATAGAACTGTTCTATAGTCGATACAGTATTTAAGGCTATCACATTAGAAGTTACCAATTAAATTACATGTAATAGCCTAGCTTATTTTACCTTTTCAAGGGAATCTTACCTAATTAAATTACAGTAGTGAATTACACCCAACACTGAAAAAAGTTTTTTTTAAAGTAGTGTATGCTACATATTTTTTGGTAAAAATATGTTATTTTAAGGAACTAAATCATGTCTTATATGGAAACAGAATGGCTTCCTTCTAGTTGGTTGCAACATTTTGGAAGAACTGCAACATTGTGAGAATCACGGGCACTTCAGTCTTGAATGATTTTTATGCTCTTGCCTCTTAGATATCTCATTTTGCACATCGTTTAAACTCATATGCACTTATTTACTTTAAATCATTTTGGTTGAAAAGTTATCTTTTTTGCCAATTATCATCTTCCAATCATACAAAGCAGATTGAGATGAGATTAAGATCAATAGTGGAGGGACAGTGACCTCTGGTGGTTAGGTTGGGATTATCAGGTGTGATAATATATCGGAGATCTGACAATAAAACATGACAATCGAGCGCTTTCCCTTCTAGTGTGTAACAATTTGTACACACTAACAGTCAATCAACCCAGTAACAGCTGTAAGTTTTGTGATATTATTGTGTAGTCACGAACATGGTGTATTATTCGCTGAAAACATTCTCATTCTCAGTTATAACCACACACACACTGCGCTCGAGCTTCTTTGTGTCGCTCGTCAGACGTTTTTCTGAACAATCGAAATTAAACTCGTTTTTACAATAAAACAATCCTTAATTCGTAAATAAATTCATAAATATAGCCTAAAACGTACTGTTTCATGTAGTCGTGGCCGAGTGGTTAAGGCGATGGACTAGAAATCCATTGGGGTCTCCCCGCGCAGGTTCGAATCCTGCCGACTACGAATAGCTTTTTCATTTGTTTTTCCACAAACATCGTTTTACTATTGTAAATGTAAACGTTTTTATTATTATTTTTAGTGTATTTAAATCCCTAATATTTCTCATTAATTAATGTATTTGTAGCTGGTATAGTAAATAAAGAGAAGTTGTCAGCAGGTGGCGCCTTTGTGTCAAATTAGTTACTGTATTAAAAGAAATGTTGTCATACTCACTCTCCAAACCTGTATTTCTTTTGACCGTAAAAAGATATTAGTGAGGATAACACTTTCATATGCACCATCTATTTTTCCATATAATGAAAAATAGCTTCTTGAAAAAAATAAAAACATGAGGGCAACTAAATGAAGGGTCTACTATCATATAGTCAAGTATCCTTTTAAGATGAAGCAGTTCTATGGAAGTTGAATTAAATAAATTGGCATTTAAACTGATTTAGTTAACCCCAAATATATAATCAGCTTACCATTTCCAAAGGGGAGAGTTAAATGTGGCAAAAAGGAAACAGCAAGTTGACGTAAGTAGGCCTATATGTGAATGATAGGGAAAGTCAATGTTCCAGAGATCAGTGTTTGCATTTTGGAACACATTTGCATAGGGTGCAGCTGAAGAGTTTAAAGCCAACAGGGGTTTCTTTGTCTCACCCCATGACATCACATGATTCGGAAACTGCACTTAAACACTTTGCCTTCCAAGATACTGTACAGATCACCTGCCGTGACCCGAACATATTTGTCCTCCATTCAAACAGAGCGATAAAATCAAGAGGGAAAAAAAAGCTGACTTCATCAAAGACTGGCTTCTGTCTCTTCCTTATGTAATATCTGCACAGGTTCAGGCTGAGTTGTGGGAATGTTGAGATCATGCAGCAAAGAAAAGGTTGGCAGAAACTTTATACTAAACCATTCATAAGTTAGCAGCTGGTCAGTACATTTTTTTATATCATTATTACTATAACTGATCAAAAGTGATAGACATTTACAATGATACAAAAGATCTCTATTTCAAATTAATGCTTTGTAAAAAAAAAAAAACAAAAACCTTTCTAATCTCAAAATGTATAATTTTTACACACACACACACACACCTGATAATAAAAATGTTTCTTAAGCACCGAATATTAGAATGATTTTTGAAGGATTGTGTGACTGAAGATGGGAGCACACTGTAAAAATGTATATGATCGACGATAAGTTATAACACGATATGTTTTTACATTGCTTTAACTCAAAATAAGTTAAGCAATTTTCAACTTTTTTAAATTACAAGAGTCAACTAATTTTTTTTAAAGTAAGTTTAATGTAATTTAAGTTGAAATGACGTAAGACTGTTTTTAACCGTGTAATGATGCTGAAAATTCAGCTTTTCTATCACAGGAATACATTACATTTTAATATTTTACATAGAAAATTTCTATTTTAAATAGTACAATTTCACAATATTACAGTTTTTAATGATTATGTTTTTAATGAGACATGGTGAACATACAATAATATTAAAATACCGGTATATACAAAAAATAAATATGAATGATAGTGCTTGTTTGCCACTGTAAAGATCGATTTAAATTCCTTTTAGAAAACTAAATGAGTGGAAATTAACATTTTTGTCTATTAATAACTTTCTCTTCAGTCCAAATATCTGGCTTATTTTATAAGGCAAATTGTGAGCTTTAAATTAGTTTGGACTTTCTGTGCTTTTATGGGTCATGTTGACCTGTTTTTTAGACTTTAACACCGATTTCTTGCAATTGAACGTCAACTTTTAACCTGAACCATGACATCCTCCACATATGTGATTGAAAATGGACTTTCAAGCTTTATTTTGTCGAGTATAGGGTCAGTTTGACCCTGTAATATCCATCATGGAGGGTCCTGAAGTGTAGCTTTATTTAATTTGGCCACTTTGTGACCAAACAAATAGCCAGCAAAGCAGGACATCCCAGAAGTTGAATCAATACATAAAACGGCAGTTCACTTTTGTGCCTTAATCACCATTCTCAGAAGAGTTCAGCTCGAGAACACCTCAAATCTTCCCCGATCTGTCGTGTATTCTAAGAAGCAACATACTGCAATGTTCCTATAGGGACAGGCTTAGCTTATACACAGCACTACAATCATATTAAAGCGTATTCTAACAGTCGTTTGAAGGACGCTGCAGCAAAGATCACTAACCCTTACAAATCTAATAGCAGTGCAGATAACTTCCTATAATCAACCAGCGGATAGCCAGAAGGGCTGTGACAACACCATATAGGTAGTGTGAAACACAGAGATGCCCTGTCTTTCACCCTCAGCAGGAAGCGAGGCTTTCGGCGAAGTGTGTAAGTATGCAATTATCCCACCACAGTGAAATGACCTTTCATTGTGGCCGAGAGCTGCAGTGAACATGTCTTCGTCAGTTCAGAGCTTCTGACGGTGACTCTATGATCGTTTCATTGTACACCGGAATATGTAAGTGTCTTAACATTCACACACTTCTTTCTGCTTTGATGCATCTGCTAATAATACATAACTCTCTTAACTCAGGGTTTTTTTTTTCAGTCGTGTCATTTTTGCAAAATAAAGTTTTTTGCGGTCACCATAGATCTCATTGTGAGTTAAGAAAACTTGACTCAAATGTGTTTCAACTGACTATAACGTTTGAAAAGCCTCAGCTACTCAAAGTAACTAGGACTTAAAAGAGTAGTTCACTTTTAAAAAAAAAACTTTTGCTGATGATTTACTCACCCCCATGTCATCCAAGATGTCCACATCTTTCTTTCTTCAGTCTAAAAGAAAAAAAAAACATTCAAGGATTTTCTCCATATAATGGACTTCAATGGGAACCAAACGCTTCAAGGTCCAAATGAGAGTTTCAATGCAGGTTCAAAGGGCTTTAAACGACACCAGACGATGAATAAGGGTCTTATCTAGCGAAATTTTTTTCTGATAGCCTCTATATATGGTTGTCACAGTACTAAAGTTTCATTAGGCCTCGTCCTCGTCGGTACTAATGCCAGTAAAAAAAATAAATAATCACAGTTCTATGTAGCAATTTCAGTACCAGTTAAATTAGTACTTAAAAAGAAAAAAAAAATCACTGTCAATCGTTGCAGATTCCCATTTCAGCTGCACATTTAAATACATTTACATATTCATTTAGTAGACTCTTTTATTCAAAGTGACTTACAAATATGGAAAAAAATAGAGGCAATCAAACCAACAATAGGGCAACAACATGAATCAGGTGACAAGTCCAAATTACCTTTTTAATGGATATATTAGCCTGGGAAAACCCAGACAACTTCCGGCAATTTTAGATTTGCTCTGAAAGTTGGTCAGGCAAAGAGCTCAATCAAGCCCATTTCCAATCCGTCAAAATAGCGGCACCAATCAGAAACGTTGGGGCGGGCTTTACACGATGACGACAGCGCTGGGATTTTGAAGAGTATTTTATAGCCTACATTACAAAGATGGATGCCGCCATCGAACATCACTCGTTCAAATCAGCTATCGCGTTTTTTTTTTTCGTCAAGTGATTGGAACGATTCTTTTTTGTTAAAAACCAAACCAAGAACAACACTCTGAGAAGTTTCTCCGCCGCTCTACTTACACCATCTCCTTCATCGCTCTGATTGGTTTTAGATCTATCGGTGACGTCAGTTGGTGACGCCCCTCTGGAAATGATTAGTCTGACGCTTTGCCAGACTATAACTCAGTTACAACTGAGAATGGGTTGGTTTTAACCAGGCTATGGATATATAGAATAGTTAGTATTAATGGGTCAAGTGTTGCCGAAAGATGTGATTTCAGCCGTTTTTGAAAACGGCTATGGACTCAACTGCTTGGGTTGAGTTTGGCAGGTCACTCCAACAATCATGGTAAAAGTCTGGGTAAAAGTGGGATTTTGGGCCTCTTTGGCATGGCA
Organism: Cyprinella venusta; assembly: GCA_038021265.1. Taxonomy (NCBI): domain Eukaryota; kingdom Metazoa; phylum Chordata; class Actinopteri; order Cypriniformes; family Leuciscidae; genus Cyprinella; species Cyprinella venusta. The sequence goes on from CM075863.1 coordinate 42,706,698, forward strand.
CTACAAGGCAACGTTCACAAGCTTCTGGAGGGCACGTAGGTGTGAAGTAGTGAGTTTAGTTATGGGGTACAGAGCCAGTGAGAGCCTTGAATTTGATGCGGGCAGCAATTGGCAACCAATGCAAGTTGATGAGGAGAAGGGTCATGCACTCTCTTCATCTCATTAAATGTCACTCTAGCTGCAGCATTCTGGATCAGTTGCAGAGGTTTGACAGTGCAAGCTGGAAGGCCTGCCAAGAGAGCATTACAATAGTCCAATTTGGATAGAATAAGAGCTTGGACAAGCTCCGATAGGGCCGGTCAGTTCTAGCAATGTGGTCTGTGAAGTTCAACCTGATCATCAATCACAACACCAAAGTTCCTGGCTGTCCTGGATGACAAACCTAACAGAATGGAGAAGTTATGATGAAGCGTTATGTTGGCTAAGACTATGAGCAGCTCTGTGTTTGCAAGGTTGAGTTGAAGGTGGTGGTCCTTCATCCAGTAAGAAACAGGCTGAGATTCGAGCAGCTACCATCAGATCCTCAGGTTGGAATGAGAGGTAGATTTGTGTGTCATCAGTGATAGGAAAAACCATGTTTCTGAATGAAAGATCCTAGTGATGACATGTAGACGGAAAAGAGAAATGCTCCAATCACTGAGCCCTGAGGCACCCCAGTTGCCAACGTAACACCTAAAAGTTCAAATATCACACAAATGTTAAGAGAAGAATGTCAAACTATGACAAGAAACTGGAAAAGCCTTTCATTCAATATAAAGTGTCTGACGCAACACTCTCTTTTTTATAATTTTCTTTTTATTTATTCAAAAGAAACAAGGAAAAAGGCCAAAAAAAAAGTTAAGAAAAAAAGGCAAGACATTTAAATAGGAGTGAATGTGTGCAGGTGTGTTCAAGAGGAGGAGGAGGAGGAGGGCGCACATGATTTCTCACTGCGGGTCTGACGAAACCCAATGCTCAGGCTAAAGCAGCAAGCCAGAGACACTGTCACACCAGAGAAAAAGGCACTAATCCAGAGAGAACAAAACACATCACGAAAAACGGGTCGATAATACACAAGGAGGGAAACAAAATACATATAAAGAGCTAAAACATACAACACTGAAAAGGAAAACCAAAAAACAAATGCGTCACATTAGTCGATGTGACAACTCATATATTTGAAAACTCTCTGGTTTCTTACTTCTTACTGGCTTAACCGGCATGTGCCAGTTTTTCGACACCGAATATTGTGATTTTAAATGTTTAGTTACAAACGCAGTACGCGAACAGCTTTTGACACCAAGGATAGATGCGTCTCTGAAATCATGCACCTGCAGTTCAGCTCTCCAATCTGAAGTCCCTCATGATGATGTCGGCTACATTCACAACCCAAGAAAAATAAAAACTGGCTGCAATAAATACATTGGCTTAAAATGGTGGCTAGCCGCAGGGGTATTTCACATTAGATCAACTCCTGCGAGACCGGAAGCTCCCTTGCGACAAAACGTCAAGGATCCACTCGTCTATTGGTTCTAAAAATAAGAATGATGTCAAATGGAATACATGATGCGTTAAATACTACGGCGTTACGTCTGGGATGCTCGTAAAATTAGCACGTCCCAGAGCTACTCCGTTTCAATCGCCCTCCCCAGAAAAATTAACATAATTTACAATTGGAAAAAAGAAAACAAAAATGTGTTGAAAGATAAAACTGACAGACACATACAAATATATAATATATATATATTCTTAAAAAAATGGATTCTCTCTATAGGTGTTTTTTTTTTCTCCACAGCCCAGATGTACAATGCATTTGCATTTTTTTTTTTACTCTTACATTTTTATATATTTTTTTTTCCTTTTTAAAAACAGCTTCAGGATTTACTATTATAAAGAGATTTAAACATGCAGCCAAAAAAATAAAAATAAAAGAACAAAAAACAAACAAACAAACAAAAAGTCTAATTGTAGACTACAAAAGAAGCCAGAAGCAGCAGAATGAATCTACAGATAGAATCATTGTTGTTTTTAATTTATGCGTCGTTTACTACGCTAAGATTCAGCCTTTCCTTCACCCTAACAGCTCAGTCTGGACTGGAAGCGTTCAAGAAGACATCACGATTCTCAGGAATAATAGTTTCGCCCGGGCACCACGAAAGAGGAGGAAACGTCCAGCCTCTCTGCTACGTTTTTTTTTTCTCTCCATGATTTCAGTCACAATTTCCATTCTTCCGTGCCACTTTAGATTTCACAGGACTTTAAGGGTGTTGACGGGGACATGTAGGGTAGTCTGATTGTATGTGAATGTGAGGGGCCGATAATTACAACTTATTCACTAATCACTTGGTTTTTTTCCTTTACATGTTCCGGTTCACAGGCGTGACGTAGTTGCGTGGAAACATGCCCGTCTGGCCGTGACAGGCGCCCTTCCACCAGTTGGGGTCAGAGTTGTCCAGGACCTGAATGAAGTCTCCGCGTCTGAAGCCGAGCTCTCCGTCCTCCTGAGGGTCGAAGTCGAACAGGGCCTGCACGTATGTTGGATGCTGCAGACGCACAATAGACACGTGTAAATAACATGACGGCACGGTTTGAATCTAACACATACTCTACTGTACAAAATCCTATGCCTGGTTCAGATTACACAATTCTTTTTGCCTGTTACGATAGTCACAGTGTCAGATTACGCGATTTTATTTGTCTGTTACGCGATTTTACGCGATTACGCGATTTTTATTTGTCACAATTTTTTTTGTCTGTTACAATAGTCACAGTGTCAGATTACGCGATTTTAACTCCTAAAATCTTGTCGTGGACAGACACGTCAGAGTACACATTGCTTCCTGACCAGTCATCGCTCGCACAATAGACACATGTAAATAACATGACGGCACGGTTTGAATCTAACACATACTCTACTGTACAAAATATTATGCCTGGTTCAGATTACACCATTTTTTTTGTCTGTTACGATAGTCACAGTGTCAGATTACGCGATTTTAACTCCTAAAATCTTGTCGTGGACATACACGTCAGACTACACGTTGCTTCCTGACCAGTCATCGCATGCCGTCTTTAACGGCGCGCATGATGTCATCGAGAAGGCGAAACTAGTAGCGAGTGACTTCCGGAAACGAACGTAAAAAAACAACGGATGAAGCGGTGAGTGTTGTATAGGCTTTATGTCGAGCGTCACGTGACCAAACCGGAAAACGGGTCTCATCGCATCCGCTTGTCAGAGAAAGTGTTAACGGCCGTAAGTACTGACTACGATATCTATGGATTTGTAAGGTAATCAGCTAACCTACCTATTTCACTTTGTTATTGGCGTTTTATTCCATTTAAATATCTAAACGTTACTGTGAAGAATAAAAAATATAAAACGTTTAAATATCAATCTGCACATGTGAGGGATATTGGTTATGCTAATCTTTGATCGCTCCTTTTAAGTTATCTTGATTAAAACCGCAAAAAATTTCGTGAAGCACATACAAAAGATCTGGACCGGAAGCGATGAGACCCGTTTTACAGAGAATGCGGAAGTAAGTTGTGCATAAAGCCTATTGGCTGTCCTGTGTTTAGAAAAAAAGAAAAAAAAAAAGAAAGAAAACCCGACAATGGACATGTTCCTGGATTGCTCGACGAGGACAGTATGGGCTGTCAATCCTCCAAACAGAACTTGAGGTAAAATATTGTTTTCTTATATATTTTTACTTTTAGTTTTAACGTTAGCAGCATCATCTCTTTCGTTTCGCCATTTTTGAAAGTTGTGTACGGAAAAGCTTCTGTGCTCCTATTGGTCAACCTCATACATGTGACGGAACCGTCGTGGACGACCGTTAAAAAAATTAAACATGCTACTCTTTTTGTCGTGAAGCATCGCAGACGCGACGTAGGTTGTCGCCCACTATGACACACTATACGAGACGATACGATGGAATCTTGCGTCCCGACGCCCGTTGTTGTTTACGAATCCCCACGACTCCCTACGTCAAACGGATCATGCCAAAAACGGGCTACAATCGTGTAATTTGAACCAGTCATTAGTGTAAGTAAGACTCACCAAGGCTGCATTATTGATAAAAAAAAATTCAGTAAAACAATACTGTGAAATATTATTACAATACCTATAAAATACCTGTTTACAGTTTGAGTGTATTTAGAAATATTATTTATTCCTGTGATGCATTTTCAGCATCATTACTCCAGTCTTCAGTGATGCAAAATCATTCTAATATGTTGATTTTCTGCTCAAGAAACATTTCTGATTATTATCAATGTTGAAAACAGATGTGCTGCTTCATATTTGTGGAATCGTTGATAAATGTTTTTCAGGACATTTTATGTTGTTGATGAATTTAAAGTTCAAAAACAGTATTTATTTTGAAATGGAAATCTTTTATGACATAAATCTATTTATTGTCTATTTTGATCAATGTAATGCAGCCTTGCTATATAAAAGTATTAATTAAAATCTTCAAGAAGGAATATAGTATAAGTTAACTTAGTTAAAATATCAAATATTCGATAAAGACCTTCAATACAGAGGATTTTGACCATCGTGTTTCCTAAAAACTTGAGTTAGGACATTTGATTCAGTTTGCACAAATCAGTTCTAAACTGTCTCAGTCAATTTGTTTAAAACAATGACTGAAGACTTTAGCCTCGTTCAGATCTGATTTTTGTGCATATCCGATTGGAATCTGATCATATTAGCAAATGTGAACAGGAACAAATCTAATTTGAGCAGCATTTATGTGGTTTCCTATTCAAATCGCATTTCTGGAAAACTGTTTCAGTCCGACTGCTCGAATATAAATGTAAATGTCAGTCGTAGTTATTGGTAGAGAACAACGGTGTTGTCTTTTTTATAATATTGTGATTATTTGCATGATGTGACTGATAACTGATATACAGATTTGACAGTTATAAGAGCATTGAACTGAACAAAAGTGCTGTAACACTTCTCTCAGAATTGAATTCTGTTTGCATCCCTATTTCCCTGTTATTACTGTAAAGCTGCTTTGCAACAATCTGTATTGTATAAAGTGCTATTGAAATAAAGGTAATTTGACTAACATCTCATTTGTGCATTAGTGGCTGTTACATGTTTTACTAAGGGAGGTAAGTTATTTCACCTTTAAACACCCATCTCCCCTCAAACGCAGTGCTTTAATGGCACACAATTTTTAAAACGCCCACAAGATGGTGCCATTTATCAGTGAGCTCGATATAATAAAACCGATATTTGATTATTGATAAATGCTTAAATGTAGGGAAAAATATTGAAAAAAACAGTTATCGGTCTATCACTAGTTTTGCTGCAGGAACAAGGTTGTGTTATAGCAAAGAGCGGCACGGGACACACATCACATCTGAACAGTTGCGATACACAGATTCTAAACAAATACACAAATAATCGGACTTGGACTGACAGTGTAAACAAAGCATTTATCTCATCTCTAAAAAACATTGCCAAAAATCCCTGGTGTGGTTTGTTTTCCCACCTTTCAGATTTTTTTATTATTAAATAATTGTCTTCATTTAGAGTGTATAGCATGCCTTTTTCCCCTAATGTTATTGTAAACGATTATTTACGGCAGGTTATTCCAAAGAAAAAAAAAATTCCCATGAAACAACTTCCCTGTTCCATAGATTTGACTTTAAAAAGTGTTGCATACAGACCTGAGGCACCTGCTCGATGTCTCGTAGAAAGATCTGTTGGTTTCTGGAAACGGAAGTGGTGCGGTGATAGTCCACCAGCTCGTTTAGAGAGTTAAACTTCACAACCCAAAGGAAGTACTTTCCAGCCCCGTCACGCAGCACTTTGAAATGCTGTACATCATTACCAAACCTTAAACAAGAAAGACACAATACCGAAGAGTTTAACATAACGCACTCTTTTGTGTGCCATCATGATCCAAAAATAAAGTTACATAAGTGAACGGAGGTCAGAATGCATATTAACACGTGTATGCAAACAGGCGAGACGGGCACGATAGCCGGGGATCAAATGGGTAATTGCCCTGATATCTATCAAAGAGCTCGGCCTGACTGAGGCGAGAACCGCCGTGACTCAGGCGAGACAGTCAATTCAAATGATGTCGTTACATCTACACTAGTTCAAACGTTTGAGGTCAGTTTAATGCTTTAGAAATTCAGTAAAAACAGTAATACTTAAATATTACAATTTAAAAATGGTTTTCTATTTTAATGTGTTGTAAAGGGGACCTATTATACCCCTTTTTACACAATGTAATTATGTAAATGTAACTGAAGATTCAGTTCAAAATACCCCACAGATCATTTATTATAGCATGCCCAAAAATCCTCCTTTTGGGTGGAAGCAAAAACAAGTCGTTTTCATGTGTGTATCTTTAAATGCAAATGAGCTGCTCCTCCTCAACCGCTTTCCAGAAGAGGGTTGCGCCATTCTGGCAACAACAAAACGGGAAAAACATAAACATTTCCACAGAACACATTTTTGCATTGTACTGCAATGCCTTTTCCATTGTTTTCTATGTAAACTCACTCTAGACAGACCCACTCACGCTTTTCTCCCATTTGGGGCCGTTCAAACTAGGGCTGTCAACTTTAGTCGTTTAGTCGACTAATCGGTCGATGCCGTCTTGGTCGACTAACATTCTTATTGTTCGACCAGTTGCTTTTTTTTACCAATAGAAAGAAATTTTAATAAAATTAAAAATTTTAATTTTAATCGCTTTTCTCCCATTTGGGTTCGTTCAAACTAAGGCTGTCAACTTAAGTCGTTTAGTCGACTAATCGGTCGATGCCGTCTTGGTCGACTAACATTCTTATTGTTCGACCAGTTGCTTTTTTTTACCAATAGAAAGAAATTTTAATAAAATTAAAAATTTTAATTTTAATCGCTTTTCTCCCATTTGGGGCTGTTCAAACTAAGGCTGTCAACTTAAGTCGTTTAGTCGACTAATCGGTCGATGCCGTCTTGGTCGACTGACATTTTTATTGTTTGACCAGTTGCTTTTCTTTTTACCAATAGAAAGAAATTTTAATAAAATTAAAATAAAAACTTTAATTTTAATCGCTTTTCTCCCATTTGAGGCCGTTCAAACTAGGGCTGTCAACTTTAGTCGTTTAGTCGACTAAGCGGTCGATGCCGTCTTGGTCGACTGACATTCTTATTGTTTGACCAGTTGCTTTTTTTTTTTACCAATAGACAATTTTTTTTAATAAAATTAAAATAAAAATTTTAATTTTAATCGCTTTTCTCCCATTTGGGGCCGTTCAAACTAGGGCTGTCAACTTTAGTCGTTTAGTCGACTAATCGGTCGATGCCGTCTTGGTCGACTGACACTCTTATTGATCGACCAGTTGCTTTTTTTTAACCAATAGAAAAGAATTTTTATAAAATTAAAATAAAAACCTTAATTTTAATCGCTTTTCTCACATTTGGGGCCGTTCAAACTAAGGCTGTCAACTTTAGTCGTTTAGTCGATTAATCGGTCGATGCCATCTTGGTCGACTGACATTCTTATTGTTTGACCAGTTGCTTTTTTTTACCAATAGAAAGAAATTTTAATAAAATTAAAATAATTTAATTTTAATCGCTTTACTCCCATTTGGATTCGTTCAAACTAGGGCTGTCAACTTTAGTCGTTTAGTCGACTAAGCGGTCGATGTCGTCTTGGTCGACTGACATTCTTATTGTTCGACCAGCTTTTTCTGCTTTTTTCTTTACCAATAGAAAGAAATTTAAATTGATTTACTACTTGATAGTTATAAGCAGTTATATATTACTGTATTCTAAATATAATTAGCCGATGTTTTATCCCCAACTTTAAATGCTTTAATTTAGGCGATTTTTGTAACAGTGCCACAGTTTAGCACACCATATACAACACTCGGGAACCGCACCCGTGGCTGGCTGCACTGCTGCTTCGCACTCAGTAAGGAGGAATATAGGTAGTTTTGCTGTATCCATTCAGTTAGAAACGCTACTTGTTTTGGCTTTAGTCTACAAAATGTCCAAGAAATCTAAATCTGTTGTCTGGCTGTCTTTTTATTTTTTTAGTCGACTGATCGTTGCTCAGGACAAGACATTGGTCGACTAAGGATTTCTTTGGTTGACTACAGCCTTAGTTCAAACGTAAGAAACGTTCAAACGTTTTTTTAAAGTTAAACTTCTTTTAACTGGAGTGCTGGATTTTTATAACAGCGTTTCCTGTGCGGGACATTGTAAAAGATAGGAGACACAAGCGCAACGGTCAAACATGCCTGTCTAGAGAGTTTACATAGAAAAGCAATGGAAAACATGTTCTGTGTTCACTGATAAAGCCAACAACATAACATTTAGGAAGCCTGAGACAAAAACTCGATCTCAGGCATCACTGCGCTCCCGGTCAGGACTCGGACTTCATTAAACCTGTAGTGCTGGGAATAAAGAGAGGTGGATTTCAGGCTGTGTTTGTGTGTCGACGTACTTGACAGACAGTGAGAAGTCTCCAGGCGCACTCTCGCTCTCTCTAATGAGGAAGGCTCCGTCGTGCCTCTGTTTGTTTAGGATCTCCTCCGCTCTGGCCCGTGGAATTCTCCCGAAGAACCACCTGAACCACCAAATATAAACGTTACGATTAAAGTGAGATGCTGAAGACACAGATCAGATGAATAGACAGGAGGATATAATTTAAAAAAAGACAGATATTACAGAGAAATATCAGCTCAGAAGAACAGCTACAGAGTTTAGAATGTCAACAAAACACAAGGATCAGCACAGACTGTGTGTGAGCAAAAACATGCAGATGTGGTCTGCCTGTGGGTTTCTTCTAGAATAAAGCTGGTCTTTCTTGTACAAGCCAGTTAATAAACCTATGTCCTTTACTGAATGAGCTCAAATTTCAATAAGACTTGCTGTGTTTGTGCATGTGTGCGGCAAAGTGAGGTGAACAGGGTTAAGCAAACCTGACAACCAAATGCCTTTGTTTACTGGAGAGACAAGGAACAGTTGACAAATCCAAAGTGCAATTACTGTGTGGTATTATAAATTATATCCAATATCATCACTGCGCTTACAGACCTTAGATGGAGTACATGCCATTAGGGCTGTAGTACTCAAGTCCGACCGTTTTTCTATGGTCTCGGACTTGCTGGTGTTTGGACTCGAACTTGTCTCGGTCTCGGCCGCTGGTCTAGCCAAATATGGCTTTTGGTCTCGACCGAGTGCAGGTGTCTTTCTATTATGTTAATAATATTGAAGGAAAAGTGAAACACTGGCCACCTAATAACCAATCACACTAGATTATCCTTTGCACGTCACGCTCTGCATCTGCATGCACATTAATTTTGCATTTGTAAACTTTGCATCAGCCTAACGTTCTAAAGTTATAATTTCAATTACGTATGGTGGTAGTAGGTAGCTGTGTGCGTGTTTGTCATGTGCGTTAAAGGTGGTTCATTTGGGTAACGTTAATGTTATCTGACATCGGTGATGATTTCTTCCGTTTCAAATTGACAATAAAAATGTGTTTAGGATAAACAGAAATGTTCTCCAGGATGCCTACAGAACGAAAGACATTTTTGTATGCGTGTTCATTTATTACTAGCCTATTAGGGTAACGTTAACTTAGAAAATGCCAAAATGAATCGACCAAGTGCTCACTACAACGGAGTGCGTCTTCTCATGCTGTTACTATAGTAACTATCTTACTAGCTACTACTTAAAAATCCTGGGTGTTGTGACACTTTTGCTTTTAGATCAACAAATAATAACATAAAATTATGATCTAGATAATGTCATGCATTAGAGACTTTTTTTTCCTGTCCTGGACTCGGTCTTGTCTTGGACTCAAACCTCTTTGGACTTGTCTTGGACTCGACAAAGGTGGTTTTGACAACAGCCCTACATGCCATATTTCAATGCCAGTAATACTAAAAATAAAAAATGGTTACATTTTAATTTCACAAGAATTACATGTAAGAATAGTTTTACAAATGATTGACAGTTATGCTAGTTTCATTAAGTTTCATCTAGTTTCATCAAGATTCAATGCTATAATACTGATCATTCAAAAGGTGTCAATCAAAAAGTACCCCTGCCAAAAAAATTGCATACATACATATATAAAATGAAAACGGTTATATTTTAATTAGACAGGATTTACATGTAAAAAAAGTTTTACAGTTTATTTACAGTGTAGCTTGTTTCATTAACTAGTAGGTCCAATGCAATGCCATAATTCCTAATCATTAAAAAATACAACATTTTCAGTGGATTAACAATAAAAACATGTATTCCGCAGCTATGGATTGTGAAAATAATATTAAGGGAAGACATTACGCTGCATCACACTGAAGAGTCTATTTAGAACAACAGTCGGGTACTTGAAGTAAAAACTCCATAGGGAAATTGATTTTGAATAATAACTTATCAACCTTTAAAGACAGACCTACTGTGAGCTACGAGGTTGTTGGTCGATCAAATCTATGGTATTTGCTTCTGATGAATTCGTCAGCCTGCATCATTTTAGCTTATTTAAAAAAAAAAATGTTTACATGATGCTGTTCAGAAAATTACAGCAGTCGAAAACTCTCTCTCTCTCTCTCTCTCTCTCTCTCTCTCTCTCTCTCTCGCACCTTTATTTTTATTCAAATCAAACATGTAGTAAATAAATATGATATGAATATTTGAAGAAATATTTGAAAAATACTCTATACTTGAAAAAACCCCCCACATAATTAGTTTTTTTTTTAAATGTAACAAATAAAAACATAACATTTACACTCCCAGGGGGGGGGTGTTACGTAAGGCTATTCATAAAAACACTGGCTGTCTCCACTGTACCTGCCGAATCTTTCCTGTCCGCTTTGATGTAGACACACAGACGCAGAGCATGTGACCAGGATGTGACATGAAAGCACTCTAGGGCAAATTCCACTCAACCACCGTCTGCACGCCGTGTCTCTCTCTGCTCAAACACGTACATTTACATTCCCTGTTCTGATAAGAAACACATCCACCTCCCCTTCCCATCCTATCTTGTGTAGCTGTCCTAGGATATTAAAACGAGTCGGTGGTGTGTTTTCTGGCATGTCAAACAAAGTGTTCGGAAAAATATTTAAATAAAAGCCCTTTCTGCAACTGATGACATCACTGATGCAAAATGATCAATATTCAATTATCTGTTAAATAGAGGAAGCCATTCATAACAAAGGCCCTCCCATAAGGGCCACAGCAGAAACTTATGCTATGAATTCTCCAGATACATATTACTGTAAAATATCAAACTAAAAATAAAACTCAATGTGGCCATCCAATATTTGCAAATGAGGTTAATATTTATGTTGTGATCTTTCAAATAAAAATACTAAAAAAGAAACAAATGTATAGCTGAAACAAACGAAGGTGAGCTCTTATGGTTTGAACCCGCAAGAAAACACTCAGGATACCTTAGCAACCAACTAGCAACAACCTAGCAATCATTCAACACACAACAATCGACTTGCATCACTAACAACACTCTAGCATCATGGCGGCCAACGCTAACTGTTGCTTCATTTTCATTTCAGAGAGAGAAAAGGAGGTCTTTGATTGGAGGATACTGTTCAGTGCCTCATTGTGTCATTACGAGGATTTCAATTCTCTTTCTCAGGCAAATATTAGTCAATCATTCATTCATTCATTAAAGCGAGAGAGAGAAACACTGAGACGAATGAGGAAGAGAGCGGTAGGAACAAACCTGTTCATGTACACGTACAAAAACTTTGAGTTCAATCAAGCTGATTGGTATCAAAAGGGCAACAAAGCGTTCCCACGAAAATCATCAGGAAGTTCACCGACAAAAAAACGCAAAATGCACAAGGAGGAATTTGGAAAAGTAAACCTGAGAATCTGTGAATTATTGATGTAATTCCTGAAATGTTTAGATTAGCTCACACATTATTAGTCTCACTCTCAAGGCCGATGGACTATGGAGTTTCTTTAAACGTACAAGTCTAATGCCTTTGTGTGCTGTTGAATGCAGAAACATTTAATTCAAAGAGAAGTTATTTTGTTGGACTGTTTAAAATATTAATTACCAGCTCTAGCAGGAATTCTGCAAAGCAAAAGTTCAAACAAATTAACAGTTAAGCCAAGGCCTTACACATATACACAATTAATATATATATACCGCTATACTGTATGTAAGGGATAATGTAGAACGAGGTGGTTGTCATGGTGAATAAAACCTGGTCCCTGACAGGCTGATTCAGGGTTGTGTTCGCTATAACAATTTGACACAAAATATTGATTTAATAAGGAGTTCATTGATTTAAAAAAGAAAAGAAAATAGTCTACTCTGTTCCTGTGAGAACTGAGTCCATGGCAACTAGGCCCCGATTGATAAAGGATTTTGAAGGCTGATACCGATACAAATATTTTTTGGATTTAAAATCCGATATATCGGCCGATATATATATATATATATTTTTTTTTTTCAGAAATGCGCAACAAAACATTAGCTAGCCTATGATGAGCATTAGCTAGTCTATGATGAGCCATAATTTAGCAATAGATAACGTCATACTGCAAATTGTAAAACATACATTTTCAATTTAACAGGCCAAGGAGAGATGATTGAAGCGTCTTTCGTCCGTTTTTATTTTATTTTTGAAATATTCATTCATCGGCCATTATAACTGCCGATACCGATATTTTGGAAAATGTCTAATACTGGCCGATAATATCGGCCTGGCTCTAATGGCAACACTCTGTTTTTCATGGCAAAGTTGTGTTATACTTAAGCAGTTAACTGCATTTTATATATATTTATTTATTTTAGGGATGTCAATTTTCACAAATTCTCATGATCAATCATCATTTAAATTAACGATCAATTAATCGATTAATTGTTAGCATTAATGGCAAACAGCATCAAACAGGGTCTGCAAATTCTGCTCAAAAAGCTGTTCCACACCAAATAATTAGAATGGTTTTTAATCTAAATAAAGGGTTAGTAGGATTGTAAAATATTTTGATGTGATTGATAAATTAAATGAATTATATAAATATAACAACAAAAACCATTACGACAGTCCCAAATTAACCATCGTTATATAACATATAATATAAGGTATATAACAACTGCTGACTTAAAATAAGATTGAGTAAATATTGTGTAAAAATAAATAATTTACAAACATTTTAAAATATAAGATGTGCAACATCCACTTGTCAAGTCAGTTGGTATATTCTGAAACTGACACTTTCAGGATTTAAAACCAATCGGTTTAGTTTGGTTCAAGGAATCGATTCTTTTGAACCATTTTAATGAATCGTTCAAAACAATGATGATTCACCAGATATTTTAAGCTGTTCTAATACATAAATATCAAGATGTACATTCTAAATGATGTAAAAAATGAACAACATCTTTCAGCATGCTTTCTGATGGCAGTTTAAACTCATGACGCAAACTGGAGACCCTCTGTGTAGAGCTGTTATAAAATAATTACAGTAAATCTCCTCAATAATGCAGGCATATTCATCAAACAGATGTCTGCAATGAACAGAAACACACCAGAGGAGTTTCTCTCAGATTCTCTGAAAAGTCCATTCTCTGAATGCTTGAAACTTGGGCCGAATACCAAGAAAATGACTCTTGGTAGATTCAGCACAGTTCCTTAAACCTTAAAAAAGATTTTGAATTAAGCTTTTCTTAAGATGGGAAAAGAGGAACTATTTGTGTCATTTCATTGGGTGAGACTATCTTTAAAGCAGTGAATGATCTCAGAGTGGTTTGAAAGGTGTAGGCGGCGGAAGTGTCTTGTACTCACGGATGCGCCTTCATCTCAATGTAGTTTTTAGGAATGAAACCGTCTTTGCCGTTTAGTTCTGCCTTGTACCAGTTCTGATCACACTCTTCATTTAATACCTGCGAATATAAGAGAAGACGATTAATACAGATCAAACGTGATTCACGATTATCCAGCGGTAATTGCACATTACTACATTACACCATAGTTTGCATAAAGCATTATATTGTCAGGCATATAACAGGGTTTAAAAAAAAATCTTGCTGAATTATCACAAGCATGCGAGTCATTGAGGTCAAGACCACTATCTAAGAAGCCAAACATCAAATCAGCATTAGATTAGTTAAACATCTGTGTGAAAGAGTAAAGCATGAGTAGTCATGCTAACTCCCACTGCAAACCACCTGCGTTTTGGTCATCTATCTTATTTTAGCATCAGTATATGTATTAAAACGAAAACAGAAATGTGTGTGTTTACTTTTTATCTGATTGGACGCTAAATGCATCCATCGACTGAGGCTTTATCAATTTAGGTTTCAGAGATCCACCACTCTGATCAAATCTATTACATGTTCAATTCCAAAAGTCGAAATTTGATTAATTATATCTGTTGAATGTCTATAAATGATGCTGTTGAAACTATTAATTCTGTCCAATGAAAGCAATACGGTAAAGGTTTAAACTTTTGCTGTTATCAAACACCATCCCTATAAGTTGGCAGCAAATAAAAACATATCTTAAAACCAAAAATCAAAAAAATATGACAAATTAAATCTTATACATCTAATTTGGATATTTGACATTTTTTTAATTATAGGCACCGGCAGGGTTTTCTGTGTAGCTGATAAGTGTCGGGAGCAGCTTTTATTTTGACAGTAATGGGACTTTTATTTTGACAGCACTAAGAACGCCAGCAGCTGAGCGCATATGCTAGCATAAAAACACAAAAAAATGTGTCATATAAATGATGTTGGAAATTATTAAACCTAAATAAAGTCCAGCAAGAGCAATAAGACGTCCAAAAGGATCAAACAAACACTCCAAAAAATAAAGGTTTAAATCTTTGCTGTAATTTTGTGTTTATTACAAAGGTCTTTAGATTCTCTGCATTGGCCAATGTCCTTTTCAATGACATTCAGATGTGAGAGGGAAGGTGGAGGACCAAATATCTGCCAGAGAACAGACTCAAAACTGTGGTTCGGAGGAAACAGAGCGTGCAACAACATCCTTCCGCTGCAAAGATTGATGGGTAGACAACCAAAGGAAGAGGAGAGAAAGAGAAATCCTGTCAACAAGGGATGGACCATTGACCAAAAATGGGCTGGATTGGGAACAATTAAAGACAGTGAGAACAACCACTTAAATGTCCATCTTGATGCCCATTTCCACTTGAAAAGGCTACAAACAGAAAACCATGACGGTGGATTTCATATGTGGTTTTAACACCTGGTTAGCACCTTCGTGGTTCACTTTTACCATGAATTTTGCTTGTGAAAAATGCACATGAGAACTACAGCCATCCACAATCCAACTACAACTAACTACGGTCACAATGCAGGCCAAATTATAGACGCACTCAAACCCGCGAGTGGTTTACGTTTAGAAATAAGCCAGTTTGCATGACGCATGGTAAGTTATACAATGTACATTTTTGACTGAACATTGACAGATTATAAAGATGGAAATCAAAAGTCAATGACAACATTTCCAGCTAATGCAATCTTTGACCACACCTCTTATGCAATAGTATTAACATTTAAAAAATAAAACAAAACAGACAACTTCTAAACATTCTCCTTCCCATTTTTTGGAAACAAATGATTGTCTTTTTTTGACTCTCACGTACAGTTTGCTTTGTTCATAACTGGAATTAAGTGGGTGCCAAGTCAGAAGCGTAAGAGGACATGATGGGCGGATTTCAGTGCAGCAACAGAGCGAAGAAACCCACAAAGAGAAATACAGAGAGAATTGATTGTGCAGTGCAGTCCTCTCCCTGATGCATACTTCAAACATAATAGGGTGCTAACAGCTCTCTGCTAAACCCAAAAGACAACAATGAGATTGACACCATCCACTCAGCGGCTCCAATCTGGAGTGAAAGCTACAGATGGCCATCATTTATTTAGAGAGGAAGAGATCTCACTAACAGCTTGCAACCCTGCATCAAGTTTGGGTCTGATCATTTACCCAACCACACACACCGCTTCTTCGACACGAAAGGTCATGTAGAGTGAATCTCACGAAGCCTGTTAAAAGAATGTCAAAGTCATACTGCAGCCTATGATCAATTTTTAAATCATATTAAACTTTAAATTACATTACATTTTCTGGAACGTATTAATGATAAATTAAAACCCCTCTGGCAATTCTCAACAGTCTACTCAAATAAGTAAATGCATGCACAATTTTTTAATTTTTAATAATTATTCTATATATTATATTTTTTAAATAAAAAAAATAAAAAAAACAAATAAAAAAATAAATAAAATATAAAATAAAAATAAAATAAATAAATTAATTAATGCATTAACAAATGCATTAATAAAGAAATAAATGGATATATTAATGCATGATTAAACAAATGCATGAATAAATGCATGAAAAAGTGAAAATTGTAGCCACCAAAAAAAGACACGGCAAAGAGGTTGAAAATCCAATCATGCCAAAATTGTGAACAGGAATTATTAATTTAACATCCAGTAGTAATGAAAAGATTAATCTTAAACTGGAAACTAGCATTTATAAACCTTATAAACCTTAATTAAACAATTTAATAATAAATTACAAATTAATTAATACATGTATGATATTACGCTGTAGCCACATTGGACCATCAATTTGGAAACTGGATAGATGATTCAGCTGCGGGGGCCATCTTCAGTTCATTCGTCTCACAACTATCACAGTGCATTATGGGTATTCTCTAGCCGTTGAGCGTACTTCAGTTGTACACTCGTTATTGCGATGCATTATGGGATTAAATGAGTGCACTCTATAATGTCCACTATGGTTTCGGACACCAAATGTCTGTGCCCTCAAACAGTGCCCTATTCAGACTTCAGAAACAGCCTGTGATGCAAAAAATATTATAATAATCCAGATTTAAAGGGCCACTAGACGACAATGCTGTCAAACAGCGACCCCTAGAGTAACTGTGGAGTACTTGTTTTTAACATTACTGTTGTAAATACCACTCACGGAGGGCATGACGTGTTACATAGTATACTACATTGTGTTTATTTTGTTGTTTAATGAGATATAATATATGTTGTTAGTGGTGAGAATTTTCACGTGATTAAATACATATCCCCATGAACTTTCTTTAATGGTCCAGACTCCAGAGGATGAACTTTTGCCATGTTTGTCACAGGTTCTGGGTTCTAATTCTTACTAATAGTATAGTTTATTTTCCTCATCAACACCGATTAGATATTAGTGGCTGTATTTCAAGCAGGGACATGTTTTTTGTGCATTGGGTTTTGTGATTTCACCGTAATGAGTCTCTCAGTCCCCGCAATGGATTGAGCAATGAGCGCGCGTCCGTTTGAATATCACAACAGAACACTGAATCCACTGAAACTGATCGCAACGGCAACGAGCACTTTAGTCACTTGAATTCAAAAACAACACATTTCAGATCGCCTCTTATTTAACAAACGAAATAAATGAATCTACTAGAGTTACCTGGAGATGTTTTATTTGTTTGTATTGGTACATCCGTGCTGCGGGATGCTTCAATGGGGACATATCACACGCACATTACGGCTATGCTTGCGTCTGACTCCTCGCTCGGTCAGTCTGCTTTTTCCTCTTTCTCTGTTCCTCCGACAATGCTTTCCTAGCTTTCTATATCTTATATGCCGGCTCCGCCATGACGATAGTGTGACAAACTCCATCCTTATCGACCTTGTTCCTGGATATGTGCAGTGTTGTTGCAAGACTCGCAAAGGAATATGTTACATCGCGAGAGCTGATATCACGCGATACTTCCTAATATTGCAGGGCGGCGAGCCGCCGGCCTGAAACTGCAAGTGCGATTTTTCCGCTCACAGGCACCAGGGGGGGGGGGGGGGTTGAGACACCCACCATTCAACCCTAAAGAAGTCATATAACCATTTCAATAACTCTGAAGCTGTTAAATTAAGCTAAAATAACTGCATAGTGTCCCTTTAAAGTTGGATCTAATACATTAACCAGACAGTGATATGAGACTCTCTTGAACAGCATGTCTGTAAAATCAGACTTTATTCTTAGACGAGTGGCAATCTAGAAACATGAAGACTTAGAGGAAGTGCACAAGATTAAGAAAGGCTGGTCGAATGGATGTTTAGCATTATTAACCAAAATAGAAGATAATCTTCACACAATCTAAAATACCTCGAGCTTAAGTTTCTGGACCAGTTGCGACTGAAACGAGGTGGGAGATTTTGAGTGAACAAGATCATCAAGCCAACAAGCTTCAGGGAAGAGGCCCCATTCTTTTGTGTGAGAGGGAATGATTGCAGAGAGGAAATGAAAGTAACCCAAAAAGTGCATCAGGGAAACTGTAGAAGAGATGTTCATGCATAACTGCCTTTAAGCTGCTTCAACATTTGTTTGACATTTTCTGATCAAAGGTTGACTAACCTCAGATTGTGCGTATATCCGTTACAAGACCTCAACAAAACCTGTTACCAGAACACTCTGGACAGAACAGCAACACAAATGGCAAAATTAAATAATAATAAAAAAAGCACGACCCTGAAAACGTAACTCCATGACATGTCAGAAAGCATATTCATATAGTATAAAATGATTCTGTCACAGTCATTGTTATGATTATTAAATACAATGGTTTACAACTGCAAAATTTTGCACACATTTTTACATAATAAAGTGCTATTTTTAATGAGAAATCTGGACTGATGTTTATCTTGCGCGCCGGTAGCAAAAACAACTTGGCCGTATAAATACATCATAGCAGTGGAAATGTAAAACATTTATCCCCAAAACAACTTTCCAATTACATTTCAAAACACAAGCGTTTAGAGAAATGCATGTGTTTTTTCAAATAGCGATATTTCAAATAGTCAATAATTATGTACACACACACGTCTATATTGCGTCAGAATTTGCATCAAAATGACATGGTGCTGATTATAATCAGTGGAGCTTGTTGTGCCACATCTTGGTGATTTCAGTTGATGAACATCCATTTATATTTCTGATGTGCTCCACAGCTACTCCAGCTAATTATTTTTTCTTTGATTGCAAGAAATTAATTTATTTACAAGTATATAAACTGATTGACATCTGAGAACGTGGATTTTAATCTTCATATTTAAATCTGATCATCATCAAAGTCGTCTCTGTTAGATTTTTTTGCTATAAATTCTTTTTTCATATAATATATTAACAGTATGTACAAAAACTACTCTATTCTAGAATATCCCATACAAAGAGAACAGATTTTAAAAATAAAAGGTTATATACTCAATTCACTTGTTACAAGCAGTAAATCTAAAACAAGTGGCTACGAGAGGTTGAAAGATATATCGACTGGATTATTTCGGCCGATATTTGGAAGTGTTGTAATTTTACAGCGATTTTATTATTTCAACAACTTTGGGACTTTTATTTTGACAGCACTAAGAAAGCCAGCAGCAGAATCTTTATCAAACACTTGATTTTAAACTTTGCTGCACTATATCTGTGTTATAGCTTTATCATATTCATGTCATATGTCAAAATTATGTTACATAGTCTTTGAAAAAATATGACTTCCAGTTCGCACACTTACCAGATTAACCGTTTACTTTTTTATTCCCGTTTAAACTTTCTTCATTTTTTAAAAAGTACTATAATCGGTTTACAGAATCAAGGAGTTGCTAAACCATACTTATTTTCCATATCGATTCATTTTACAATTAATTATTTCTAATTTATCTAATATGTCAAATAAATACATTTCATTGCAGCAACTGTTATGCATATTTAAACTAAATAGCTGTTAGAGTAATACTAACAGCTATTTCAAGGCATCCAAGTAGGCCTCCTACCAACAAAAATCTCAAAACACATATTCAAAACACATATTTCAGTTTGTAATAAAATAACTGACAACAATGGTATTACAAATCGTCCTTTCTTGGCGCACTATTTTCAGGCTAGCCCAGCTAATGCAAGCTTAAACAAATTCGATTGTCTCTTTTAAATCCTCCCCTTATGAGGTTGCTGATGTCAGATCTATATTTGAGATAAACTGGGCAAGCTCAATCCCCCACAACACTCATTTTTCAACAATAAACTTTTTTTTTTCATCCAATACACACAGTTGAACCTGAAACATCTAATCAGAGAGAAAGAAAACTATTTGCTTTGTTGGCAGATTCACCAGTGGACACAACTGCGTTCTTGTGCTAAGCTGAACGCTGTGGCCTACACTTTCCCTCTCATTTACAAACACAATCTCTATTGTCAACATCCACCAGCACTCACCCCCGCTTTTAATCAGACTATGGCGCAACAGTAATGGCGCTTTGGTTTTGTATGGCAGAGATAATCTCATCCACAGCTGTCATGGCCTTTTGCTACAACCAACAGCCGCTGCTTCCCAGTCTGAGATAAGACGGCACATTGGGATACCCACGATGCACTGCTACCACCTCTGCTTCAGTCAATATAGCAGAGATGACGCATCTGTGGGGACTCTGAAGTCATCAGATGAGGGTTAAGGCTATGATGGTTTCTTAGCGTGATAGAGAGAAGAGGGGGCGGAAATGCAATCCAGAGAGGATTGTGATGGATGAAGACAGTAGATTATCTGAACGTGTGGATTAATCTGGCGTGCGGCCCATCATCTGCTGTTGATGGTGACAAAAAATTTAGACAAACAAACAGGTCATCGGATGTATAATTCACTTGTTTGCAAATAAACGTGGCTTTGCAGTGTGTGGACATAACCATCATACAACAAAAAAAATCCATTCACTCTATTTCCCCCCTCAAAACCCTTAAACAGTCTCAATAATCAAGCCGTTTGGATTTTCATATAAATTAATGCTGGCAGCACTCAGTCATGCGTCTGTCTTTTGAAGCCTGACGCACTCCACGAGGACTCAACTTCTTTGATTGATCCTTGAAAGGCCTGTTGCGAGTGGAACCCGTCTTGGAAAACCTCTGTATGACCCTGGAGAGAAGTGTAATTCTCAAATCCTTAGAGAGTTCTGATGAATAGGACATGTGGCTTTACATGGTTAAAAGACGTACAGATATTATCACTTAGGGTGTACTCACTTTTGTTGGCAGCTATTTTGACAATAATGGCTGTGTGTTGAGTTGTTTTCAGAGGACAGTAAATATATACAGCTATAAACGCAGCACATTGACTACTCTAAAACATATCCATGGTTAATTTCTACAATATTATCCCTATACTGAAATGCTTGCTGAAATGTGAGGGGACTCACTTTGGTGAGATACTGTGTGTATAAATACCTATATATCAGTGGCGGGCTGTGCATTTCACACTTAGGCCTTCTGTCCTACCTGAATTAATAACTTTCAATAGTGTATCAGCGCAAAGACTCTCTATAATTGTTGTTTTTATTTTGCACCGGCATTTATTGGATTAATGCGGTGAGTTCGGGAAAGGCCGCGAGAAACGAGCGCGTGAGTTCGGTTGGTGCGTTTGTACAGTGGTTCTTGCGTTCCGAATCCGATTATAAGTTAAGAAACGGAGCCTCCCTTATCTTGTCGTTCAAGGGTTACAATAGTCCCCTTTCAGACGTTACAATAGTATGCATGTTTGAAAAAAAAAAAAAGTTTCGATCGTAAATTTATAAGAAAAATTAAGAAGAATATCATATTCACCTCGGGGGGAAAAGCATATTACTCACCAAGATTGTTTTTATACAAAATCCATCCTTATTTCTTTCCTCAAGAAGACTGCAGGTTCTAACTGCGTTTCAGTTCCAACAATGTCGTGTCTGTCTCGTCATATTTCTAGCAGTTTTAATTCACTTTATGGCTGAGAGTGCCTGCTCGACAGAAGCACAGTCACCGCAAAACATGACGATGTTTACAGCTGCCCCATGCTCTCGCACAGAGTTTTGAACAAAATCAACGCGATCAGCGGGACTTTTGCCTTCAGAACCATTCGTGGTATAACTTAACATTAGTCAGTTCTGTTTTTACCCGGAGAGATCGAATAGAGTTCCGTATCTGCGTTTAGCTCGGGCTGATAAGGTTTTTTTTTCTGCTGAGGGTCGAGGAGAGAAAGAAACATTAATTTGTGGGTTGAAAAACTATTACATCTGCAGGAATATTTAGATTAAGCAGTTCGCTACAGATGCAGATACTAGTAATAGTACGCAGATATGGCTCTGATAGTAACGTTACGCGCTCTGAGCATCCAATCAAAGAACGAGAAAATACACACGTTATTAAATGCCAGCTAGATGGCCCCGCTGCAGTCAAAGCGAAATCTGATTGGCTGATTAAATCTGACGGATTATCTGATTGGTTAAAGCAACGGCATTCATTTTAAGTTACAGACGCCCGCTCTGTCGATTCTGAAGGCCTCCAGGCAGATTTATTTACCCGGCAACGCATGATGGCTGAAATATGATTGGATACAAGCTCAAGCAAGATATTAAAATAACGAACTATTGGGAATAATTTAATACTCATTCATGGAAAAAATATATTAAAGTGCAAGTCAGTGATTCTGATAATGTTTAGGCCAGCAGAGAAGGCCTTGCTGGCCCTGACGGCCCACCACTGCTATATATATATAGGATGCACCGATATGAAAATTTTGGCCGATACAGATGACCGATAATTCTTTATATTTGAAAGCCGATAACCGATACATCGGTCGATAAATTTAAATACAAATTTTTGTATAATTTTGAGAGCCTGATTACAAAAACAAGTCTCACAATTAAACCCATGTCCGAAGCGCACAATTATAATGATGTTCTCATTAAAGTGTTATATAGCCGATATGACAGATTTGCGCTGCACATGTTGTACCGAACTGTATTTTCATTTTTTGAAGAGATTTCAATCATATTCCAAAACAATCAACTTCAAAAACATAAACAGTGCTCAACAAGTGTCTCAGCTGAAGGGAATAATACATTATTTATCGGCTTTAATATAACGGCCACACTTTCTTACCAGGCCGATAACAATAAAATGAACATATATCAAATGAACATATATCGGCAGATACCGATATGGTAGCCGATATAAGGGTTTCTTAGGGTTAACCCTAAGAAAGGGCAATTATAAATGACGTCTGCCTAAGTAAATTAAATCATCAATGCAGAAAAAAGAAAGATTGATGCAGGAAATCACACAGACTGTTAGCTTATATAATATAGGCCAGCCGTTCATATCATAACCCTTGTGCTGTTATAAACACAGGCATCCACAACTTCACAAAGGGTCAGGGCACGATACACCACCATAGACGTTGATGTGCACTACAACAAGTCTTCCTTTCATCCCAGCATCCACTTTCACAAAGATACCAGTGTGTGCGCTAGTGTCAGTCTCTGCTTATGACTGGACGACAGTTCTACAGGCAACAGACGCTGCCAGTCCATCTCACACACTCAGTCACACACAATGATATTTTAACGTCACAGCCAGTGAGGAATAGAATAGAAAAGAGAATATAAATAATGTAATTTCATAAATACAATAAAATATAAAAAAAAATGTGGGATGCACCGAAAATAACATTTTGGGCCGAAACCTTCTGGATGCATGAAACGACTTATATATATTACATATAACGTATTATATTATATTATATATAACGACTTATATATACTTATATTTATTTATATATATATATATATATATTTTTTTTTCAAATTTTAAATTAGTTTTTTTAATTACATTTGATTGAATCAGAATAAAAAAAGAATACACGCCAATAAATTGGACAGAAAATAGGTCTATATCAATTCAAAATAATATTAAATATCAATATTTTCATATCCCTATTTCAATATATTATTCCGAAATTATGGAGCATCTCTAAAAAAAAAAGTATATTTATCAAAGCCAATTTCACTTAATCCCAGAAAATTGATAGAGTGCCTTCTGTGTGAACCCAAACAAGTCCTGGGATTGATCCTGGGATGGGGAACTAGTAACATTGCCGGTATCAGTCCCAGAATGCGTCCTGTGTGAACAAAAGGCAGGACTGATGCCGTAAGGTGCGTGTCGTAGTGATGAAGCTTAAACTGAGATAGTTCGCCAGCTTAGCGCATCAGGTACGTGATGCGCTAGTTTATGATCGGTTCAGAAATTCAGAATTTTTTGAGAAATCGCAGATCATAAGCAAACTTAAGACGCTGCTGTCACGCATCTTTACGGGATGTGTGTGAACAAACGCACAGATTCCAGAAAATCACTGGCAGTGTGAATGAACCAAAATCAAACAATCCCTGGACATATTACCAGTGTATTCTGTGGGATCTCTGTGTGAAAGGGGCTCTAGAAACAATAAACACGCGCCATCTTGCTCCTACACTTGACCCTGGGACCAAATCTGAACACCATAACCCTCTCCAAACCAAAATAAGCCACGTCCACTAGAGAATCTGAGCAGGGATGCTGGTGTTTCAGTTCTGAATGTGCGTCTTGAAGAAAGAGGAATGGAAAGAAGCATCTCTATTAAGGCTCTCACTCACTATACCATTGCATTGGTAACAGAACAGAATCTGATGACGAATTAAACGCATCAGGTAGTTGTGAGAAGCCGAATCTTAATCTGTAAGGATCAAGGAGCAGTTCTACAAGGTCTGGCACTTTTGATGGAAGCATTTTATTGTTGAGATGTTTCAAAATGCCACATACAACTGCAGGTAGTAAGACAAATTAAAACCCATTTAAAGCCCGTTTAAGCTATGGTAATTAAGAAAGTTTGACCTCATTATGGGAGCAAAAAGTCCTTATCATGCTCATTACTCCCAAGAGTCCTTTTCATCCAGAGCGTTCACGTTCACAGACTCAGCACTCGATCAGACATGATGTCACTGCGCTTAATTACCTAGGTCTAAGTCTCACAACCACAAATTACAGTCATTTCCAGGGTTTGATTGCAGTTAAGTGGCATTGTTACATTTAGATTTGCATGTGATGCCATTTCTGCTGAGCCTGGGGAAAACATTCACGCAGAAATGCTCAAATGGAAACACTGAATGGAGATGAGGCGAACAGGTCTCGACTTTAAAACGGCATTTGACGTTTTCATTCACACAGGGCTCGGCAATCGGAGGAAAGGGAGCCGGAGAAGTCAATCAACAGAAATCATTTTCATCCTGATTCACAGCTCTCCCGCTGGGACTTCTGATTGCTCATTAAATACAGCTCGCTTGTGCTCAGAGAACCCATTTCATCATGTTTCAGGGATTAAAAAATCTGTTAGAATTGTGTTCCTGAAAATAGACCAAACGAAGAGTCCCACAAGTCTATATGGTAATGTCTCATGTCCTACCCTTAATGAAAGGGACTTTTCTAGAGATGCACAATATATCTGGATAATATTGGTTATTGGCTGATATTTGAGATTCATTTATTGCGAGATAGATTAGATAAGATTTTTTTTTTGCTGGCATCTCATGCTCATTTTGTATTAAATTAGTGTTTCTTTAAGATTTAGATTCTTGTAATCTCAAACAAATTCCTAAACGAATTGATCATACTATACATTATAATGTTGTGATGCCTAAATTGAAATGATTTATTTTAGTGTTTAGAGTCTCTTACATGACAATGATGTACTAAAAGCGGGGGGAAAAAAACTTCCTTTGTGTTTTTCACGTACTAACAACAAAATGATCCCTGTTCAAACGGATCAGTGAGAACGACTAAAAACGCTGTATACCAGGCCAGTAGTTAGCGATGTCACTTTGTAAAGAAACACTACGCACCTATAGACTTAGCTCGTAATTTTCTACGATTTCGCGCCATAGTTTACTACGTTTTTTAACTCGAAAAACGGTGACGAATAACGTGCGCTGATATTCGTCCCAGTGTGTATGGGCCTTGAGAATTCTTTCGGACATACATCAGCAGGGTCGTGTAAACGGCCCCTTTATTTGTTTATCTTTACACAAAATACATATATATAATTTCAGTATAGAGCATAACAACATTTTCAGTATCTACTTTTAAATATCAATGCATCTCTAGATTTCTTCCTTGTTTATTTGATCAGACAAGCATAAATCTTAACCAGAAAGGGTGTAATCATTTATGACGACAGTAAGTGAACAAGACACACGGCACATGTAAGGACCAGTGATCTATACTTTAATCTGTTCCACTCAAATCAAAAGATTAAATCAAACCTATTTAGCTCTATAGGTTGACTAAGTCTTTCTGCTAGCCCATCCGTGAATTATAAATCATGGATTGTGCTGTTATGTAACCGTGTCCTTGATGTCACATGAACAGAAGTCTGTGATCACAGTCAGTGACAGACAGTTTATGGACAGGACTCTAATGTCTCTAATCCAGAGGCAGAGAGAGTGAGACAGGCATTAGCAAGGACGCTCTTAACAAGCCGAAGTGGTCAAGAAGTGACGGGCCGTGTTAATCCCTGCTTTAGGAGGCTGTTTTAATGAGCTCAGCCCACACGGGATTGTGATCTTAGCCACCTTGTTCAATTACTTAATAATGTAATCATTCGAAATTGGATTCTTCAAATGTTTCTGGCCTTTCTTTGGTCCTGCCATTTAAATGGCATGTTCAATGAGTTTGTTTCCCTATTGGAACATCTCTTCCAATAATAACAGGAATTTATATTTGAAGAAACATAGTAACATTTAAGATAGAGTCCCACTTTATATATCACATAACAAATAAATTGACAAGTCACCTTTAAAACCATTTAAAAGTCGTTTTTTTGCAGTTGTTATTTTAAAAATATATATATATATATATATATATATATATATATGAAGAGTTCAAATGCAAAAGCCTCTAAATGCCATTTGAAATTTTCTTCTAAAATGACCATTTTTATCAAGCTTTTATATTTTAGTTCAGTAATTTCACTTAAATGACAATTAATAGGTAATCTTCATCGCCATTTAAGTGAAATTACTGAACTTAAATATACAAGCTTGATAAAAATGATCATTTTAGAAGAAAATATCAAATGGCATTTAGAAGCTTTTGCATCTGAACTCTTCATATATATATATATATATATATAAAATTTTTAAAATTGCAAACAAATGAGCATAGATTGATTGTTTCGCTTCAAAAGACTTCAATGAATTGTTAAGAGCCACAGGTAATAATTTTGTTTTGCCTGTTTATGTTTTACTCTCAAAGGTGACTGCAACAGTTTGCTTGCATTATAGCCCATTAATTACCAAGAACTATAGTTTCATCTAAAAAATGTTAACTATTGTACTGAAAAAAAAAGACATACATCTTGGATGGCCCGAGGGGGAGTAAATTAACTGCAAATTTTCAGTTTTGGGTGAACTATCCCTTCAAGACCAAGTCAACAATGGGTTTTTTGTCAACTGGACATAAAATGAAGAATGATGTGAAGAAAATGACCAAAAAGAAAAGAAAGGATGGAAAGGTAATCTCTTAATGTTCATTTTTGGACATATTTTCAACCTAACCTGGCTCAGACTGGCCGTAGTTTCTGATGAGTTGCCTATTGAGCCGTCTTTGAGTCACCTTAACCGCTTACAATGGACGTCTAGCCACAATGACTCAGTCTGTAAAGATCCTTCCTGCTGATAACACTGCTATGCTGCGTTCAACGGCCCTGACGAGGGCAGCCTCATCCGTCACCGACAACTCACTCTTTTCCATATGTCTGCTTATAGTTTCAACTGAAGCATGACGAGGTAACTGTGCACAACATACACTGCATCATATAAGCAAACGGCTGAATGCATGAGTGAGGCTTTTGCTAATGCAATGCTCACAGAGTCATACTGCACACAGGAGCTTGTTATGAGTCACAGAGAAAACATTAAAGAGAGACTAAACACACAATAACACTGAATGCAAAGAGTGCAATATAAACATACAGACTGGTGCGCAACCGATATGGCTGATGAAGAAAGTGTGATAGCTTAAATATGAATCATAACATTTAAAATGACAGCAAATACACAAACAGAAATCAAATGACAATTATTTGCCAATAATATGTTTTTATCAATGTAGCATATTGTACTGTAAATGACGGTACAACTGATACATTTATATGATTCTTTCTTTAATACTCATTTAAATTCTTTGATTCTATATTTATTTAAAATAGGATTTGAATGGATATGAAATTAATAATACTAATAAACTTAATCATTCAGCACCACAATTGTTTTTGTTCACTTCAAAATTAACTTACGGTCTTCAATTATTTTAAAAGTATGTCATCTTGTTTATACATTTTACTGAACACATTTCTTCATCAATTTTAATACATTTGATTACTTTATTTTTATTCATCCATATAAGTGCATTTAAAAAGAAATACAGTATAATTTGAAATACATAACTGAATATCAATTATGAATCCTTAATACAAACTTTGCTGTATCACTATTCTACCAGGTACAATCAAAATTAAATATATTATTCACTTAGTTTGAAATTCTACACAAATTTGACCTAATTTAAGAATTTAAGTGCTGCAAAAGGAATCTGATTATATGTGCCACACAATTAATAATCTAGAAAGATTGATTACCAACAACTGAAACACGAAAGCCCAAAAATATCTAAAGGACATCAGAGAAAAAAAATTCCTAGCAAGTGCGCGTAGAGTCTGAAGCAGGACAGGACAGGTTTTTAACAGTGATTATTAGACAGTGACGCTAGAGTAGAATCAGACTGCTCAATGTTTGCCGCACGCACTCCACTGCAGCTCTGCGGATACAGGAAACTGCTGGGGGTGGAAGCTGTACCCAACAGGAAGTGAGAACAAAGTAGCGTTAAAGCCGGGTGCAAGCTCACATGCTGATGTCACCAGGGTGCCGTTGCATGCGCTCGGTCCCCCTTCAGGCTGAAGCGATTTCCCAGAATGGCTGGGTCAGGAAGATGACGAGGAGTGCAAAGGATGCGTCACTGACCGTCCAATGGAGAACATCATACATTTTTTACAAATTCCACACAAAACTGCAAACATTTACAGTCATCTCACACATTTATAAGCAAAGCATTGGCTTTCTGTGCCTTACAAAAATATGGATTTTAATCTCTTGGTGGATATATAACAGCAGTCTGAAGAGAATTTCAATATTTCTACTCTTTCATTCAGTTTTGCCACACTTTTTGGGCCCAAAAACCCAATTGTTAACCCAATTAACCCCTCCAGTTGGAATCCAGAAGTCCTTTAGCTTCAGCCAAGCAGTGTGTTATGTCACTCCGTGATATACGCATTGTCTTAATATTTTGTTTGGCCTTGTTTGAGACCACCAGCTCAAACGGACCCACTTCGGATTTAAGAGGTTAAGTTAATGACCAATCGATTATTAGATGTCAATTTAAATGACGAACATGTGATAGGGACCTGAGCAGAACAACACACCAAGATGTAAACACGGGAGCGATGTTGCAGTCCAAAAAGGTGTTTATTAAAGCAAATATGGTTCAGAGAAACTCTCCTCTTCATCAATTCCCTCAAAAACCATCCTCCAACCCACCTTCCACTAGTGACGGCTGTCTAAAATACACATTTTCCCGCTTACTAATTGGAGTGTACCATTTTTAAAATCAACTCTTGCTTTGACATGATTAATAAATAAACACACAGCAGACCTTGCACATATGTTTTGGGCTTGTCCCAGACTGCTGGTTTTCTGGACAGCCATATTTAAAACTTTGTCTGAGGCATATGTTAAAGGGATACTCCACTTTTTTTGGAAATAGGCTCATTTTACAACTCCCCCACAGTTAAACAGTCGAGTTTTACCATTTTCGAATCCATTCAACCGATTTTCTGATATTTAGAAGAATATCAGTAACCAGACAGTTTCTGGTCTCATTGACTTGCATAGTATATTTTTTTTCCTTTTTTTTTTTGGAGACCAGAAACTCTCTGGTTACTGTTATTCTTCTAAATATCAGAAAATCGTCTGAATGGATTCAAAAATGGTAAAACTCAACTGTTTAACTCTGGGGGAGTTGAAAAATGAGCCTATTTCCAAAAAAAGTGGAGTATCCCTTTAAGGACATCAGGCCTAGTTTTGAGATGGCTATCTTTGGAGTACCTGTACAAGGTGTGGTCATATCCCAAAAAATTGTCAAGACGCATGCGCTTTTGCATGTCTTTTGGCTCGGAGAAGAATATTACTTGATTGGAAATCAAGTAAACCACCTTTAGCTTCACTCTGGCTTAGGCCGTGAGTCAAAGCGTTTTTAGCCACCTGAAAACGCTAGACACTCTGCTGAAGACGCCGTGCTTTGGGTGCTTGAGAGAGTTTTGGCAACGCTTTTTCATTGAGACGTTTCGTTGCTATGATACAGAATATCCGCAGCACAGTTTACCTGTAACTGATTTCGCAGATAATTTGTTTCATACTAAAAATATATTTTTCATCCATTCTGTTCGGTTAGCTCTGATGGTTGATGTCGTTGTACAGAAAGAATGTTGTGACAGTTGGTCAGTGTGGTTTAGTCCCGCCCCTCCTCCACTGTGATTGGACCGGGGGGGTAAAAAGTGACAGTGATGAGCGCTGCGTTTTATCTAAAGTTGAACATTTTTCAACTCTCGGCAATCAGTAAAAAACGCCGGGCGCTCTGCGCTTCAGCGTGAAAAAAAAAAACACTAAGCGCCTCGTTACACTCATGGCGTTTAAAAAACGCGGTGCTTCCATTGAAAACAATCGAAAACATACGCTAGGCGCGTGGAAAAACACTTCGGTGGACACACGGCATTAGTCATGTGATGCTGTTTTTGGAACTGGATAAAATTAAATATTCTCTCAGAGGATCCACCAAACGTTTTTACTCAGTATGGTCCCCAATGATTTCATATTTTGAAAAGTGTGTAACTCTTCCCAAAAAATAAAACTAATATTGTTATTAAAAGGCCCGTGCAGTGGAACGGATAACGCAAATCGACACAATGGGCTAACAATGATGTAAATTATTTCCTCACTGCATTTAATATTACAAATTTGAGATTCTTTTTTCCATTGTTTCTTTATATTTTATTTATTTTATTTATTTTTTGTTTTCAGTGGGTGGGTTGTGGGAAAGGGGGTAAATGTAAAAACAAGGAACAGTGTTAACTTTTTCTTTATATGATTCGTCATTCTGTTCTTCCTTTAATAAAAATATTATAAAAATTAAAATGAATAAACACACAAGAGTTAAAACAAGTCAATATACAATAAATAGGACGGATAAAACCAATACATATGTACAAACATTTCAAGTAAAATGAGCGCGCTTGCAGTTCGCGTTTTCTTTGAGGCCATGGTCAGTCGACCACGCCTCTAAAACAGGAAATCTAAAACCGCAAACCCCACTTAAATATTATAAAAAGCATAACAGCGAGAACACAGTAAAAACGGTGACAAACTTCAAGGTCTTTCCAACACAGATTGATAATGGTAAACTGACATCCTACTTACTACAAACATTTCTATCATGATTTCTTCAGACCTGGAAATTACAACTAGAGGGGAAAATATTGTGACCACAATACATTTCGAATTATAAAAATTAAATGAAAAAAACAACAACAACAACAACTTTAATTTGGCATGAAAAGCAAGTTGTAACAGAAAGCCCTTTGATGGATGTGCAAGGGAATCTTATTAAAGATTCAAAAGCGCTAGATTTAATTATGTGCATGTTTAGACAGCTCAGCTGATGTGCGTCTAAACTAGATGAGTTCCTCCTTTCTGGCTGTGTGATTCAAAACCACAAGACGTTGCTGAAAATTTCCAGTCGATTTTTGGAAAAATCGGCGAGCTTATAATATAACAGCCACTTAATGATACTTAATCCACCAACAGTCTATGCAAAAAATTGGAAATGTTCAAAGGGCTTAACAAATTCTGATTGTTCCAGTGAAACCAAACCAATAAGTGTTTTGCACTGATAACATACACAAACTACATTTCAAATCACCAATGTGGCGGTTTATGTAATTTAGCAAGTGCCACAACAACTGCTACCAAATGTGGGATTATTATATTACAGAAATGGACATTAACAAAGTGCCTCAGTGATCATCTCTCAACTTGAGCTGTCGCAAGACATTCACACATAATGCCATCATTTCATGTCTGCTTCAGAGAATAGTGTGGTCGTCATGCGTGTTAACCAGACCAGTTGAGAACTCTGTTGAACGGAAGTAACAAAACAAGGTTTTACCAAACACATTCCTGATTTAAAATGGCAAAAAGAGTTAATCTGATCAATTACCAAGTTTAACAACCACATAATGCTTATCGACTAGAACTGATGACGAGTTTTTCTTAAACCGACAGTCAGCTTTTGGGTTTATTTTCAGCTACGGGCTTATAAAATCGATTTGGAAAGATAAAAGTTATTCTTGGAAAAATCTAGTGGTTCCTGCAGAAAACAGGGCTTTACACATTACAGCTTTGATGCAATTAATGCCTGAAGGGGGAAAAAATATGTTTGAACTCCTCTACAAAGATGCCAACAGCAAAGTTAAATGAAGCAGCTGATAATACATACAAAGCAAGATGACGCAGAGAATCAAGAGATTGAACTTCGTCTAAATATGCTTGATCTTTTAAAGACCAATATGTAAATTAGTATACAGCATGTCTTTGATATAACAAGCATTTTCAAAATACAACGACATATACAAAATACTTCTTTAATTGCTAATATTATTTGCCAAAAGCAGCTCTACCAAACATGTTAAAATTATTTGCATCCATGTTTCTATTTTACAGCTGCAATATTAGCATAGCAACATTTGTTATGGCTTTGTCATCAAGAGTTTGTGAAAGCCTTCTGTATTCCATACACATAATATTCACAGATAGATTATAGATGCATCTATAATATTTCACACACAATAATTTAGGGAACTAATCTAAATGGCACATTTAAATTTAGAACTTTGAAGTGTTTGAAGTGTGGCATCTAAATACTATATCCAATTCACTCAAATATGAACTGAAAATATTTCTCAGTTAATTAAATCTAAATAAGTAAAAAAAGTTCCTTGCGTAAAAGCCACTTGTTGCATATTTTCATTCTAAAGCGTTAATTGTGCTTAACATTCAAGGTCCCAAACAAATCTTTTTTTTTCTGTCAGTTTGCTTTCAAGCTCTATTTATAATTCAGAAGTTTAGACCAAAACAACCTAAATTATCTAAAAGTCTGAATCTTTGTGATGGCTGCTAAAACAGACAAAAATAGCTAATTCTGTCTTTTGTCATTAAAAATTGAACATGTTCGTGCCTGTAGTGACCGGTCGGACAGCTCTTTTCAATTACAGGACAGATGGCCACATTATGCATGAACACATTAACATTTCACCAGCTCACCCCTTTCCTGTCCTTAATCTCAACATTATTTTAAACATTAAGGACTTTTTTTTTAGACATGGGTTTGAGTTTTTACGTAAGCCACATTTACTCAGTCCAATGCCACTCAACTACTTAATATCCTTATCTTTCGCTTCCGCTCTTCGCAATAGGCAATGAATAGTTTAAAAGCAAGTTTGGCTTTCAGGGAAAAAGATTCAGAACTTCCATTAAGCCGAAGAAGGAGGCGACTTTCCATTCCCCTTTATTACATTTTAAGACGCAGAGCCTTAGGGGAAGTGAGGACAATCCGACTGCGTACCAGACAAAAAGTAATCGTACATGACAGTTTCCACTAGTGACAGTTTCTTTCTAAGAGTTTGATCAGTAATAAGCAAACTTCAGTATTAGTGGTTGAAGTGGAGAACCTGTCAAGACACAAGTCACTTCAGGGGGATTTCTTAGAAGTGTGCACCTTTGGAGTGAAAATGGGCTTACGTTTGCAAAGCGTTTAGTTCCACGATGCATCCCAGCTCGCATATAGAACCCCCCCCCCCCCCCCCCCAAAAAAAAAATCCTTACAAGCAAAATTAGTCAAATTCGGAGGACTTAGAAAACTTACAGAGCCAAGTAAACAGTATTAAATGATTAATGATTTAATGACTATTAAGTGAAAATGTTGGTTTATTATATATCCCAAAAAATATTGTTGGTTTAACTTAAAAAATTAAGTAACCTGGTTGCCTTAAAATTTTACGTTCATTGAACTAGAAAAATTGAGTTAATACAATGAAGGAGATTGATTTAAGCATTAGAAACTCAAAATATTATGTTATCTAAACTACATAAATTATTTAAGCTGCTTCGACAAAATAAAAAATGTTGTGATTACAAATCATGAAAATATTTTTTTTTACAAATATTTAATGTAATGGCTCTTCCTTATAGCCCACAACCCTATATTTTATAAAAGCTACATCTGACTACACATGCCAACAGATGTGGATTTATTTTCCATTTTACTCGTAACATCACAAACAATACCATCAGACCACAGGCACAATGTCATCAAAGAGCTGGAAAAGTCGCACTGTTGTTTCCATTTTTGGCCGCATTTACAGCTGGATGGATGCAAGTGTATATCTACCAATGCACTGCAAGAATTTTTTCAAAGTTTTTGGTTGAATTAGATTTTTAACTGCATGTATTTGACAAAGCCAAAATGCATTATCTAATTTGCAAGAAAAGCTTAGTGGCATGAAACCCGTCCAACAAATTTAAGTGGCTTGCGAGCAGCACGTCCTGACTCAACTAAAATACATTCAACAAGAGCCCTCCAGCTCTGCTCACATACGATAGAGGAAGAGACGTTTAAATTAGAGCAGGTCACAAGGCCACAGCTTTGCCATCATTTTGAAGAGCCCCTCTATTGATTACAGATAAAATCAAGGTAAAACCACTGAGCTGTTGCTGTCGTTGAGCAAGCAATCAGCCTAAGAGTTTACACAAGTCTATCCCTATAAATGACCTGCCATTGGCTTAAGTTTAGACCCTGAGCATACATTAGAAATCAATGTCTTTTATCAACAACTACAATAAAATGTGTCTGGATAATTGGTAGTAAAGAAGTTGTAGTAAATGTGATTAAAAAATATGTGTAAAACGTTGTAAAAATATTCATCTATTTAATTATATTTTCTCTAGTCAGGTAGCAGCGATTTCATATTTTCGCCTACTGGTATCTACCTGGTACCCCATAAGCAGCCATGTTTTATTGAAAGCCCATTTTGTCCAAATCAGTCAAATTTTGTGTTTTATATAGTCTAGGCCTCCGGCTACCTCATGTTATTATGGTCTTACTGAAATAGGTCTGCTTAGCAGCTGTGAACAACCATTACCTAAAATAGTATCTAAAAATGCAAATTGAGTGTCGTTCTCGCTTTGAGTAATGATGAAGGATGGAACATGATTTGTTTTGCAAACTTTGATGTTACATCAGTCATTCACTTCAGTGCTCGGCTAACATATGCACCGTAATTGATACAGTTAGTTCCTGCATGTGCACCACAATAACTTAGAAATACACACGTGTTTGTTGATTGATGGACATTCACTTAAAGCTGATAGTGAGGAATTAACATCTGTACATCAAAGTAAGTAGCTTTGAGTGCTTATATATTACTCTTATAAAAATCAATAATCAAATGCAATATCACATAATCATTTCTATATTCTTTGTGCTAGAGAAATTATACTTTTGTAAATAACCAGCTTCTTTTAGGTGCATTCCAATCTTGCCCTTGGGACCTGGCACGTAGGCTAGGAGGCCGCCTGTCTCTTTCTCTGGGATCAATATGAAAGGTCATGGAGGAATCCTAAAAGTGGTGTGGCTATATATGGGCCTTCGCTGGACACGGACAGTTGGATGATCAAGCTCTACATAATTCTACCTGTTGTCATAAATGTATTTTCTCCAGCATATTTCACTATGGAGCAAGTTGCCCATTATCTGCCTTTCTTTCTGAGGAGTGAATGTTCTATCATGTTTTGGTTGAGTGTACTGATAATAATGAGCTCAGGCTCTCTTCAGCCTTGATGCGAGTTGTTATTTGGTGGTGTTCTGTGTGTGCATTTGACACTATGTAGATTCTGGACGTTGGGATGAACAACACAAATAGGCCCCCTTCACCAACCTACGAGGTCACCACAGACCTAAACAACTATCAACTATCTTTACTAAAAGCTTGTGCTCCTATTGGTCAACCTCATACATGTGACGGAACCGTCGTGGACGACGGTTAAAAAAATTAAACATGCTAGTCTTTTTGTCGTGATGTCGTGAACATCACGCGAAGTTTTGTCGTGTTGCCCACTATGACACACTATACGAGATGATACGATCGAATCTTGCGTAACGACGCCCGATGTCGTTTACGAATCCCCACGACACCCTACGTCAAACGGATCGTGCCAAAATCGTGTGATCTGAAACAGGCATTAGAGAGACAGATTCATCCATTGAGTGGTTTGAGAATCATGTGGTGATGTGCAATGTAGAGAATCCGCAATGTGCAGTGTACGAGAATTTTTATTTATTTTTTTACTTTTGATGTAAACCTGTTGTAGGGGACTCGAAAACAAAAACAGGAGCCTTTACAATAGCCAAATCGGGGCACTTTAAAATATGCTTGTCTAACAAAAAACAATTGAAGTCATTCCATAAGCTGTAACAAACACCTATGAGGTGCACAAATTATCATAATAAAGTGCTCAAATAAAATTCAAAATCAACGATCGACGTTTCACTTCATATTTGTGACACCCACCAAACCTGCCTGCAACACGGCCTGCTCTCTACAGGAATGATGTGTTCAGGATGCTGCTGGGTTGAGGAGGTAACTGCCCCCACCTCCAGATCTAGGGCACAGCAGAAAACTCCAGAACAGGTGGAAGAAACCACAAGCCTGCTGCCATTTCCCTCTGAGATGATGATGATGGAGCTTTAGCCCGCCAAGAGCAGCCTGAAGCAACTCAGTGACTAAAAATCACGTTGCTAATAGAAGTTCCTGTATTAACCAACTGCAACACCACCACATGAACTCTACTATCTGCTTGCTATCTGTTGCATGAAGTAAAGCACTAAACAATTTTCAGAATCTGATCTGTGTATTATAACATTTGGTTTCCTTGTTGTAAATAACACTTTAATGTATAATGCATATGTTATAAAGCATTATATGGGTTCATGAATAATTGTAACCAAAGTTAAAATTCATCTGCAGATTCCTTGTTACATCTGAAATTGGTTGTTTGATGTGTTTTAATGCATTATATTTTATAAAGGTGTGTTCACTGATTAGATTATTAGTATGTTTTATAATTTTGGCAATTATTCATGAGACCATACAATGGTTTGCAACGCATAATTAATGCAATATAATACATTATATATAAAGCCTTTAAGAAAAGTGTAACCAAATGATCTATAAAGTAAATCCAAAATTTTTGGATTAGGAACAAAAGTAAATTTCTACTCTTTGTTGGAATTTAATTATCCTTGATAAACAAGCATGAAATATTATATTTATGACATATAAATTAGTGTCAATAAGAAAGGTCATAGTGTTTTATTAACGCATTGCATACGTTCAGTTTAATTTATATATATGTTGTAGTTGAATTTCATCAATTGCGCAAGACATCTGTTGTTGCGTATTTGTTGCCTGAGGTGTTGATTTAGTAACACAGACTGGTATCGCACAGAAGCCACATTTTTTGTATCAATCTGACCTTAGTCTCGACTCCCATTGGTAGCGGCTGCGCATTATTCACGTAAAGTTGAATTCTACTCAATACTGTCACATCGCCAGTGGTCTCAGCTGCCAGAAATTGCCAACTCTCATCAAAAAACAACAGCTTCTGGTTTTGTCAGTGCAAACTGCCGTCAGTACGAACGGAGACTGACTTGGTAGCAAAGGAGACAAGAACAGATGAACTGAAAGGGTAGCCATGCAGTCTAATAGCCGACATGCTAAATTCAGATTGACTAGAGGCCGAGGGCAATGGAGCAGGGGCCTGTTAAATCATGTCTGTCTTTACAGACTCATCTCAAGGAAAAGATCAGAGTGTGTGTCACAGTCTGGGAGGAGAGAGAGAGAGAGATGGAGCAGGAGAAGAAAAAAATAACTCTTGGAAAAACAAATGTAGGCTATTTGATATCAATGGAAATTGCGTCAGTTTATTACAGCATTAGCAAACTGTATTTATTACCATTTTGCGGGATAATTTCACCTCACTTCCACAGCTAGAAGCAAATGTACCCTACTAATAAAACAAACCATGTAAAGAGCAAATAATAGACATTAGCGCACTGTTCATAAAGCATGCGGCAGCTTTATGAAGTCGTCAGAGGTGAGACGCAGGGGACGCTGAATGAAAGCTGCTGAAATGATTCGTAATTCACAAGGGAGAAACTGAAACTATGTGGAGGAATGAAATGAAACCTACAAAAACTTTGCAGCCAGGTCAATAGACAGCATCTGCGCCCACTCATTAGTAAACCCCACGACTCTGACTTTAGTTTAAAATCCTCTGATCTTGTGTTTTTACAGTTTTTTTATAAAGAGACACAGTTTTATCAATCATCACGGCAGATACAGATTATGACAAATACATCCAGAATACATTCTTAATCATAGCTTTATTTCTGCTTTTTGGCCCAATAGGAAAAAAATACAGTCATTCTGAATATAATTATGATAAAAATATTAATATAATTTAAGCAAATGATACATTAAATAAGTCCCTTCCCACTGAGTGGATGTCATAAATCTGATGTAAGTACAGTTAAACCAAAATTTATACCAAAACCTTCAAGATTTCTCACATTTTCACATTTATTCGCCAAGCTATAGTTTAGAAAATGGTACTAAAATATGTCAAGAGTCATCAAATCAGTTGATATTTCACTGGTTTTGGCCATCCTTCTGTTAGACTGTCTCACAAATGAATTAGGTTGAATAGCTGTCAGCTGTTAAATTTAAGTACACAATGAGATAATACCAACTTAGGTCAACCATTTACCAATCAATGCTTCATTTTGTTCAGTCTGTAGTGTAAAATGGTTGCATTAGCAATTAAAGTAAAAAAAAAAAGTGTCTGAATAATTTTTGGTCCCACATTTTTATACATTTTACTGTCAAGCAGTCCACTGTAGGAATAATTTTTGGGTATAATATGTCTAGTTTACTTTTATGTTACTATCCTAACTTAAAAATATTAACTACTGTCCTACACCCACTAAAAAATATAGTATGGTTTGACTAAGCAGAAAAGTGTGAATAAAATCAATCAAACCGATTATCAGTAAAGCTTACCTTTGATAGATTTACCTTCAAGTAAGCGAGTCTTTGATCGCTTTAGAGAAAGCGTTTCAACGGATGCATGACATGCAGGGTTGCCAGGGCATTGCTAGGGTATTCTTCAGATCAGTATTTTTTTAATGTGGTGGGTTGCTACAGTGCATGTAGGCTCAAAAATAGCTAGAGTGCCGAAGTGATGACGTCACTTTGTAGGACAACTCGGAAACTAGCGGCGCATGGGTTCCCTCGGTCGAAAAGCAAAGCATTTTTCCCATAGACTTTTGGAAAATCGCAAAAAATAAGATCTGTGTTTAAGAGTTGTGACCCTAACACGTTTTGTCTATCAAGATAATCTTTACAAGTTAATCCAAAATTTATACATTTTGAAGCCTATATAAAGTTTTTAAAAATACAAGCAGACACAAAGTTTAAAAAACCACAAGCAGGTTATAACTGTGTGTTCTATGTCATAGATCAAAACGTGAAAATATTTAGAGGCTTTGTTCACCACAGACCTTATTTCAGCCGATTTAGCAAAAATCCATTCAAAAATCCCATAGACTTTAGAGCGAGGGAACCGGTAGTGCTAAAATGCTAACTCACTTCCGCGTTTTGGCCTACAGAGAGACGTCTTAACTTCAGCACTCTATAGTAGAGCCAGACCGATATATCAACAGGCCGATATTAGGCATTTTCTAAAATATCGGTATGGGAAGTTATAATGGCCGATAAATGAATATTTCAAAAATAAAATAAAAATGGACGAATCAAGCTTCAACCATGTCATGAGTGTTGGAGTTGTATAGTTTGTTCACCAGACTGCACTCTACACCGTCCCTGTTGGCAACACTCGTGTAAAACGCACCACACATCCTGCAACCTGCTGATCCAGCCAGAGTCAGGCAGAGAGAACCAGTTATGCATTATCATATTATTTTAGTTAAAACTCATAATTAATTGCAAATAACTAATGTTAGGGAAATCTTTTAATATTTTGTTGCACGTTTCTGAAATAAAAAAATAATAATAATATCGGCCGATATATCGGAATATCGGATTTTAAAACCAACAAATATTTGTATCGGTATCGGCCTTCAAAATCCTTTATCGGTCGGGCTCTACTCTATAGCTAATCATATATAAGCTATTCTAGTCTCCAGATATGGCTCAGATATGGCTTTATTTTGTCAATCAAAAGAGTAAATCTAAATGTTTATAAACCTAATAACATTGCATTTACAATTAGCAGGCAATTTTATCCAAACTGACTTGCATTGGATGCAAGGTATACATTTTATCAGTTACACTCCCTGGGAATCAAAGCCAAGACATTGGGTAACACACTTCTTATTAACAAGCTGCACAATTCAAAGTATCATTCATGTCTGCAACATTATCTGCAAGACAAGTTACACGCAGAACGTTAATACTTAACTAAGTGGTACAACTTTTATCTCTACTGTGTTGTATTCTGAATCACCCGTGACAACTGAAATAAAACCTTTTCATTCTTTTTGGGAAAAAATGCTCATGGTTATTCCTAGAATAAAGAGTCTGGAGCATAATGACTCATTTCAGAGCTGGGCTGCCAAGCCTGCCATCCCAGGAAGACGCGCACATGGCATGTTTCAACAGCATTGCAAACGTGTTCATGTCAGCTGGGACAACAAACCCTCGAGCAAATCTTTTCACGAACTCCGTCTCCATCGCTTCAAAGATGAGACAGACCCATAAACGGAGCAGTCCTTCCCAATCAGCCTCAATGTGGAAAATTAAGAGTGAATGAAAGGTCAATTCAAAGACGCTTGGCCTTTCAGCGACTGCTATTAGCCAGTCAACGTTTATTCCGCAATACGTTACAAGAGAAACAGCCATCGTTGTCCATTTAGGAAAATCATTCTACATGTCGACCAGCTATCAAAAGCAAAACGAGAAGAGGGAAGTGAAAATAAGACACTACATTGTCTTTTTTATTTTTGAAGTAAATTAAAATAAGAAAAAACAGGTTGTTCTTCTTATTGTGGTAGCAAGCAAAAACCCTGCAAAATCCCTTTATTTACCAAAAAAAACCTTTCATGCTTTAAATACTTGTGTTAATGTGTGAGATCACTGTCACGTCTAAGCTTTCCTGTAAGTCAAAGAGGACCGTACGGATATATTTGGTATCTTAAAGCTCAAAAAACTGTTAAAAGCATGATAGCACTATCATAATGGGTCTGAATACACGCACTTACTCCTCTGGACTAATGGACCAAACTTCATACACAAGAGGAAAGTGTCTTTAAAGTGATATGATGTACTGCAGTGCATTATATCTATTCAGTGTTCCCTGCCTATG
This sequence comes from Cyprinella venusta, assembly GCA_038021265.1. Lineage (NCBI taxonomy): Eukaryota > Metazoa > Chordata > Actinopteri > Cypriniformes > Leuciscidae > Cyprinella > Cyprinella venusta. Next base: position 42,748,142 of record CM075863.1, read on the forward strand.
TGTCCAACACAAGCGCCTAAGACAACATAAATGTCCATTTTATTCCCTGTGCTGAAAAAAGAACAAAATAGTAAAACTCTGATATCGGACAAAATTAATCAATTTGGTTATTTTGAGATTACCAGCTAGTTTCAAGATCTACTGACATACTTGTTAATGACTAGCTCTGGTAATAACACAGAACACGCCTTTCTGTTTTTTCTGGTGGCTTAATATTGTATAAAAATAAATGTGTTTACATTTTGCTATTGAATTTCTCATTTATTGTCATTAAATTGTATTATTTATCACCCAATCATGATATCAGCATTGGCCTTAGGCAAACCCACATAGATAACTGACCACTAAAAACAAGCCATATAAGGTGAACTACACTTAAGATGAGGCTCACTGGGCTATTGCATCAGAAAAGAAACCAAGACAAAATGACTTGAGCATGTTCACCACTAAAACCTCAGTCTGTGACGATTCAGGGTACAGTAATAAGGGGCAGCCTAGATCGAGGGGCCAAGAGATAACCTGTGGGTTTCCTACATCACCACCGTTTTCAGATATGTCGATGTTATGCTCATGTCACATTAGAGGCTGACGAGCTCAAAGAGAAGGAAGTCAAGAAGTTCTTTGAGTGAACTACACATGGCCATCAACAGGTACTTAAAGGCTTAGTTCACCAAAAAATGAAAATTCTGTCAGTATTTACTCACCCTCATGTTGTTCCAACCCCGTAAGACCTTCGTTCGAAAAGGCATCGCTTTTCGCTGGCATCGAAAAGTCATTAAAGACATCGTTAAAATAGTCCAAGTGACTACAGTGGCTCAATTTTAACTTTGTCAAACGACGAAAATACTTTTTGTGCGCAAAAACAAACAAAAATAACGACTTTATTTCAACTATTCACTTCCTTCTCTATGGGCCTGTAGTCAGTTAACGTAGTGTGATTGCGTAGAGCTACGTCACACGTAGGCTCACTATTAGCCAACGCCGGTCATGTGTGTGATGCGTGTGACGTACAATAACACAAGCTTACGCAATTAAACTAGTAACCTGACTCGAGGCAGAGGGAGAAATAAACGAATAGTTTAAATAAAGTTGTTATTTTTGTTGTTTTTTGCGCACAAAAAGTGTTCTCGTCGTTTGATAAACTTAAGATTGAGCCCCTGTAGTCACTTGAACTATTTCAACGATGTCTGTAATGACTTTGAGGCCAGCAAGTGTCATTCCCTCAAGAAACCTATGGACTAGTATGCAGGAGTGATCTTAATATCTTAAAGGAGAACTCCGGCGAACAATGAACCTTTGGTCTAATAAAACATCGGTACCTAGTGAACCGTTCTCTGAGATTTGTTGTCATGATAATGGAATGTAAAGAGTTTTATCTCTAAAAACTGTTTAGCGTATAATGCTAGTACTGGGGGCACTGACTAACTAAAAAGAAATCGCTAGTTTATACCACTAACAAGGCTCAAAATAGCCCCACACTAACGCAGTAACATAACAAGGCTCCATACATGCAAAACGAAGCATTGAGAACTTTGTAAGTGTACAGACCATTTAATAAGAAGATACTTTATGAAGACACTTGACTTCGCGAATACAAACAGGAGCCATCTTAAAAAATACTAGTCTCGATAAGTCGATCCCCGAACGCCATTCATACAGTTCAGAAGTTCGTTGAACTTCATAGAGTTGAGATCACTCAGCACTAGGGCTGTCGCGATAACCGCAATATTGCAGTACCACGCTTCTGACAAGTCAACCGCAGAGGATTGCACGTAACCGCAGCAACCGTGATATTCGCGTTTTTTATATATATATAGAAGTCTATACCCTTCTTGTTTTGATCTTATACATGTGTATTGAATGTTAAACAAGTTCATAATGATAACAAGACTGTTTATCATGGTGATGTGTAGCCTACAGGCTTCACACAGTGAATGAGAAAGTTCAGCAGAGCGCGTGCAATTACCTGCGTCTGTCTTTGAAGTCGTGAAAAGCTGGTCGTGTCAAAGGGAAGCGAAATATTTGTCGCATCATTTTAACTGGTATTTTCCCATAAATGCGCGTCAGCAGCAGCGCTGGTCAGCATCCCACAGCTCAAGAAAGCCGCGGGGAAATAAAATCAGTGAGTCGCGCATTGAATCAATAGGCTACTATATTGGTCTCTAATAAGTGTAGAAGCTTCAGCGTTGCCCATGTGACGCATTGCTGCTTAGCTGAGCCTTGAAAAGTTGAACCTCAAAGTTAAAAATAATTAACATCTTGTTTCATTACATCTCTTTAAATGAATCAGCTTTTTTTAAACGTGTTCGTTGAATGAACGGGTCAATGACTCGCTCAAAGTCCGTTGTCAATATGCGCGCTGAGTTAAAGTCTTTCAATGCGCATATACTGAAGACGCTGTTTAGTTTCGGTTTTGGTTACTGAAAATATCCTAGTTTTTGTCCACATCGTAAACTTTAGTTATATAGCAACAAATACATATAAATTAAATAAATAAATAAATGGCGGTAATACCGCATATCGCGCTATTGAGCCACTCAATATTACCGCAAGGGAAATTCCATAACCGCGACAGCCCTACTCAGCACGACGTTCATGGTTCGACTTATCGAGACTATTTTTAAGATGGCTCCTGTTTGTATTCGCGAAGTCAAGTATCTCCATAAAGTATCTTCTTATTAAACGGTCTGTACACTTACAAAGTTCTCAATGCTTCGTTTTGCATGTATGGAGCCTCGTTATGTTACTGCGTTAGTGTGGGGCTATTTTGAGCCTTGTTAGTGGTATAAACTAGCGATTTCTTTTTACTTAGTCAATGCCCCCAGTACTAGCATTATACGCTAAACAGTTTTTAGAGATTAAATTCTTTACATTCGATTATCATGACAACAAATCTCAGAGAACGGTTGACTAGGTACCAATGTTTTATTACTAGACCAAAGGTTCATTGTTCGCCGGAGTTCTCCTTTAAATATCTTAATTTGTGTTCCGAAGATGAACGAAGGTCTTACGGGGTTGGAACAACATGAGGGTGAGTAAATACTGACAGAATTATCATTTTTGGGTGAACTAACCCTTTAAGTTGAAGGCAATTTGCTAAAACACAGAAATCATCACTAAGGCTTTACAGAGCAATTGCTCTAAAATCCACTCAGAACAGAAGACCTTAGTAGCTGCAAAGCATCACCTTGACAACCACCAAGAACCCTGTTGCATTGTGGTGGTGACTTTTGCATATGCAAACACCATTTTCAACTCAAAACGTAAATCAAGTATAAAATAAAATGCTGACAGACAGAAAATAAAGAGGACCTCACCCTCTCTGGAAATTTTAGCACCCTAAGCTGACTTATGGTGTATTTTTTGCAAACGCCGAAGAATCACTTCCTCATCAAATCACAGATGCAAAATGAAAAAGTAAAAAAAAACAAACAAGAACGCACTCAGAACTAAATATATAACACACAACCCTGAACGTCTACATTAGAACATGGGTGATTTCCCCTTTTTCCTTCCATCAGACTGCAAAAATGCTGGAGGAATTGTGGGAAGTGGGTAGATTTGGAGCCAGTCAGTGCTCTACTAAAGACTCATGACGTTTGCAATGGTAAAGAAACTTAGGCTAGTTGATGTTTGTGCACAATGTTACACCAAACTGCAATAGTTGTCAAGGTAGTGTGAACTAGCCCAGAAACAAATCAATAAAACTTGTCAGATTGATCCAGAACATTCTAACACACAGGTCCGAAAACACATCTTGCAGTTTGTTGATGAGATTGAGCAAACTGGGTTATTTTACAGACAGCGCGTCATTGTGACTGATGATCAGCAAAAAAGAAGATGTGCTCTGAAATAGTCTTCCTGATGCACATCAAAACACATGTGAAACTAAATGGACAGTTCAGCTAGTAATTTACTCAACCTCGAATCATTCCAAACCTGCCTGACTTTCTTTTTTTATGCTTTTTTTGTTCATAGAATGACTGCCAGTGGGGTCCAATGTTGTTTTGGACCCCATTGACTGGATAAAACCACTCTTCTAAATATTTTTTTTTCCATATAAGGAGTAAAGGGACTAAATAAAGTCGGGTCTCTGCATGTAATCAATATAAAACACTCGAACATACATGATTCCTCGTTGAATTATCTCATTAATACCCTATTGTTCTGCATGCTTTATCCAACAACATAATCTGAAGTCGAGAAAAAAAAGCCCACAGAAGAACAGACGTATGTCATAATCCTTCCCGATGTCATCCGCTTTCTTCCTTACCACACCAGGACATGGTTCATTTAGTGACTCTTTGCCGTCCCATCGCAAAGACAAAGACCTGATGATAGTCTCAGTCTCAGGTAATCAGATCAAAGGAATGACGCGGTCGACGTGCTTATGAGAGGCTTATGCGGGCATGAAGCACGAAAGATGCCCCCAAATTTAACCTGAAGGATTAGAATGATTGCATTTAAATCTTCGTGCACTTCAGTACAAGCCCTTTCCTCCACACATCTGATATGATGCAATCCAGCTCAAAGAGGGGTGGCTCGAACTCTCCTTAGGGAGTGAACAAAAGACCACGGCTTTACATAAGCTGGACAGCAACATACATCTGTGAGGTCTGGCCAGATTAACAGATGCTGCGCTTGAGATTAACGTTCAGACGCAAGAGGAAATGATGTGCTTGCGTACATAATCATTCAGTCATTCGGAGAAGCTGCCGTTTTGATGGATGAAACTACGCTGATATCACGAAACAGATATAAGAAGGGAGCAAATAATGTGACCATGAAATGCACAGGAACTACTCACTGAAATCAACTAATGTCTCTTTTTGCTCTTTGTTCATTAGTCCTACAAATACTGAAAAAGATCTACTTGCCTCCTCAGTTTCAACTCATTTGTTATAAATTCCTTAATGTTTTCCGTTCCAAGTTTTCCAAGATAAAGGCGTCTGCTAAATAAGTAACATATACACAAACATGTGCACATATTGACAGTGCTAATATGTTGAAATATACAATATCATAAGATAAGAGATGCACCGGTCAACCAACCATCCATTGGAACCAGCCGGGAGGGTTTTTGATTTGTTTTACTTTGGCCGATCCGTGTTCTGGAACTGCATTGGAATCATTTCCAAAAATTTCACCCATGTGGAAATATTACAAAGTTTGAGAACAGGACAGTAAGATCACAACTGTTATGTCAGCAAAGTAACAGTAAAAGTTAGTCATGAAGGAATCAACCCATTTGGTTGTAAAAAAAAAAAGAAAAAAAATCAGCAAGTAGTATCGCCCATGACAAAAAACTTACTCGATGCATCTCTACTTAAGATTTTTTTTAAAGCACTGCCTTTTTACCATACCATAAACATATTCTATTTCATTTAAATGGCAAATAATACTTCCTTGCATGTGAATAGAAGATCAAACAATACAACTAATCAATAACTAACAACCCAAATAATGCAGATCCAATATAACATGTGTAAAGTGTTGTTTCAGTAGTTCAATAATAATGAGGAAATCATATACTTGTACACATCCTGATAGCCATAAATACACGCTCGTGTGGATTTATATTAATAAACAACGATATACATGAAATAATCTGGCCTTACCTTCAATATTTCCCCACGTTTAAAACTCAGCTCATCATCTGCAGTTGCTTTGAAATCATACTTGGCAATGGCCTCCATGATTCAGCCTGACGGACACCTGTGTGGTTGGGTATGAAGCAGTGGAAAATGCCTCCTGATGCAGTTTATATCCCTGTTGTGGACCAGAGGACCAGACAATGAGATCTCAATAGCGACGATGAGCACAGATCCAAGAAGACACAAGGATGTCCACCTGCCTCTCTCTCTCTCAGCCTCAGCCCGGCGTCTCTCCTCCCGTCGCGATCCTCACATAAAGATCACGGCGAGAACCCTGTAAACAAAAGACACTCTTTCAGAAAATCAGATAGGAGAGTGTTGATCTAGTGTTCTAGATTGTTCAATGGGCCGCGCCCCACGATACAACTGGCATTAAAAAGCAAATGCTCCCCATAAAGAGGAAGGAAACCCGTCTGCTTGACGTCTCAAGCGGCCAATTACGCACCGCGAGCATAGCGGACCGTCCAATCAGATTAGCGCGTCGAAGAGGACTCGGCCAATCAAAGCCCTAGAAGGGACATCAACGCCCAATTGGCTTCGCTCCGTCTAGTGTTCGACCAATAAACGTTCGGAATTTCTCAGCGTTGGACAACGCAAGGCTCGATAACGTCATGGTGCTTTAGAACGTGCACAGAATAATATTCGTTTAAACCTGTGAGCAAATATCAAGGATTGCGCAGACATAAGTCGAAACGTAAACACAGCTATGCAAAGCAGCTGTTATGTATTAACGAGATCATATTTCTTGCGGAGAAAATTGCGTAAATGACACCGGAAATGGAACCGCTGTGGATTGTATCTATTATATGTTATTGTACATTTTATTCATATTGACATCTTGCAAAGAATTGGAAATCAACAGACAGCATTTGACACTGACGTATTGTTGTCTAACTGTATACATATTGAAACGTTTAGCATCATATCATAGAATAACACAGTGTTTACAACATTCAAATAAAACAGATATTAACTGTAAAACTGCTACGCTTAATACTGTTTACAATTATGCGTAGAGTAACACAATATAAAACTCACGTTCACTGTCTATTATGTTCAAGTTTCTAAAGTATTACTATTCAACTGTGTATCGTTTAAATGATTATAGAAGATACATTAATATTTCAGTAAGTTACAGTTCCGAAGGTTCTAGTTTATAAATCCCGTAAAGCAACTTTACAACAACACACGAGAATGAGTTTCATTTGTCGACGTTTTGTCAACATGTCAAGACGCATAAAAGCGATGGTTTCATAACCATAAATAATAGCGAATATTGATCATTTAACGTTATAGTAAAGCACACAGGCCTTATGGCCTTTGGCCATGTTAACATAAAAAAACTGACGCTGGCAGTCAGAGGAAAAACTGAAGTTTCATATACTCACTCTTGTAAGCAACTGTAAGGGCCAATACTCGCTCTCTCGTTTTAATTGAACCTAGAATCCACTCCACTTGGTCTTTAATCGTTGGAGAGGTTGAGCACTTGTACCTCGCCCGACTTGAAATGGTGAAAAATTGCTGTATTTTTCTGTTTATTTCCGTTTCCTCCTCGATTCAGCATGTGCAGCTTCCGCCTGCCCCTAGTGGACGAGTTGTGTCATTACACACTTTTACAGGGATGCTCCATTGGCTGCGGCATAGCGCCATCCTTTGGTAAAATATCAAGTGCGTTTTAATATGACAGGGAATAAACATTTCCTATAGTTGGTTGTGGATGCTCGGAAGTTTAGAAGATTGATTTTTACCATATGGGCTGAAACTGCATCATCTTGACTTATTCAGATTAACTTTAATGATCAAAATAGTGTATTATTATTAGTAATAATACTTGTAAGTATTATTGTATTAAAAAAATAAATAAATATGATTTAACTAAGCTGTTTTCCGCATGGGGGCCAATAAATGTCCCAACAAGGATTTTGGATCATCTTTATGGGGACATTTTGTTCCCATAATAGGGTTTACTAGGACACACACGTACGCACAAATAATATTTCAGTCTCCCAATCGTCTGGTGTCATCTGAAGCTGCACTGAAACTCTCATTTTGGACCTTGGACCGTTTGGTTCCAAATGAAGTCCATTATAGAGAAAATCTAGGATTTTTTCATTAAAAACCTTAATTTCTTTTCAACTGAAGAAAGAAAGAAGTGGACATCTTGGATGACATGAGGATGAGTAAATTTTCAGCAAAAGTTTTTTTTTTTTTTTTTTTTTTTAAGTGAACTAGGCTACTCCTTTAAGCGAAATAGGCTACTGTTGTGTTTCAATGATTAAACCGCATGTTCTTATTAAATATTACAATCTTGTGTTTAAAACAATGATTAGCCTATAATGAAAATATGTACAATTAGAATGAAAGATCAGGTTTTGAAGAGTTTTGAAAATGTACACCTGACTTGTGAAAATAGTAGGCTACCAACGCGAGTAATAACTGATACGGACTTTCTGATTGGAATATTCTTGTATGTAGCCTACCCAGATATAAAAAAAATATGCCTTTTTATTGAAAATACTATTTCTGAACGGTTAAAACTGATAAGAACGTCAAAGTTATGACAACGCTCCCTTAGCTGGGGAAACATTACGTTTTAGTAGCCAACTTTTTCAAGATATTCAAATATGCTATCAAACAATAATTGCAGTCTCTTTTTGCATAGATTATCTATCTGCTCAAAAATGTGCGCTTCACGCGTAGGCTGATCAATCCATCCACTCCAGGTTTTATTATAAAGGCTACATCTAATCATACATTCGCAGACATGGTTCCACTTTATAGACACTTCAAACCCAGCCTGATTAAACAGCTTTCTGAGCAAGACATGAACACATTATGCGTTGGAAATGCAAATGAGATTTTGATACCAGTTGTGTGCAGTTTCCCGTTTCTGTACAAAAAGTGCCCAAAAATGGATGATGTTCCTCACGTCAGCAGCTGCAGGGAGCAAATCAGATGCTACATCGAGCTCAACGCACAACCTCTTTTCAGCAAGGCTCATTTTCCCCCAAACGTCCTTCTGTATATCAGGAATGAATGGGAGCGTTAACATCACAGGAGGCAGGCACATGTTCATCGGACAATGAAGCAGTGAAGTGACTAAGACATATTGGCGATGTAGAAGCAGACATGGGTGGTGTAGAGCGCGTTTGAGGAGCTGTCAACTAGGGGCATGCGTTTCAGAGAAATGAAAGGCTAACCACTGGAGATACTCATATTAAGGTAGGTTTATGCAAATGAGATATAATTTAATGTGTAATTGTTCTACACTAAGAAAAAGTACCACAAAGTTTTTGTGGACAGGCAACATGCCAATAACACATTTATAATATTCATAATAGCACCATGTTGTTTTGGAAGTACCTTGTATAATGTACATGGTAGCCTTGTTTGGATTGCCTATAAATGATGCTAGTTAATAAGAAAGTCTATTATACATTTTCATGCTCTGTAAAAAAAAGTGAGGTTAGACTTTTTTTAGTGTGCACAAAGACCCAATTAAATCAGTGTGAGAAAAATAGTAAGCATGATAGCCTATTATAAAGATGTGTTGTATCTAAAATGACTGCATTTGCTTGTAATGTATGTTGCCAAAAGTAATTATATTGAATTAATTAAAATATTACCTTGAGATATTTCCGTTGGTTGACATTGTCTATTCAATGTAATACAACATACAAGTTCTTATTTCTTAAGGGTGAAAAACAAATCCAAAAGATACATTGCTCTGTTTGAAGTTCATGGTGCGCAGATTTGACTGTTTAAAAAAAAAAAAAAAACTCAACAGGTGTTGAATATAGCCTACACTGTAATGCTGGCTTGTTTTAACCCAATTTTTGTAAATAACCCAATTTACAATATAGAAAATGTAACCCTATGGCTGGGTTTCTCCATGTTTGTCCCAAAGCTGGGGTGAAACAACCCAGCATTTTTAAGAGTGCAAGACTATCTTGAATTACAGTCTCTTGTGCAGATATTCTCTGACAAAGACCACTAATAATTAATTTAACAGTAAGTTAAGCATTTATTCTCATGTCACTTAAAGTATGCTTTGAAACAATCATAACTATGACTGCCTGTTGATAACATCTGTGCATTTGTATTTTATGATCAAGTTTGTGATGGATTTCAACGTGACCCCCATTTCCAGTGATGAGTTTAATTCATCTCAACACTTAAATGCAGGTAAATACACTATTCAAAAGTTGTCCAGCAACCTAAATGTGATCATGTGGTAAATTAACTGGCTTTATTCAAGTCAAACCTATTATTTATTTGACTTCATTCGGTTAGACCACAAGAAATAAGTTGTTTTAAGTGTAATATTTTGTTAGAAAGATCTTTGGTTCTCTGCTTGTGAGTAGCTCATGACTCACCACAGATAACAAACAACCATTGAAGACCATGTTAAGTCAATGTTGACCGCTCAACATTAATGCATTGCATTGCACCCGCATTTAAAGATGGGAATAGAAATAGGACAAAAGCATTAAAACCTATAAAATGTCATAACTACAGGAGGTCCAATGGTTCAGTTCAGACTGCTGCTTCTTTTCTTTTTGGGTTCTCTAAAATCTGAAAAAGTAAGCATAATGTTACTTAAGAACAAGTCAATTCAATTATCACAGTCACATTCAAGGCTGTTAATATACCAAACACAATTTGATTCACTTCAAAATATTCCGGCTATGATTATAATATCATTAATTTTTTTCCAGCTGAGTATATCTCGGGTTTTACATTGCAGCATTTAAGCAACAAGTTTATCTTTAAAAATAAAAGAGCTTATGTTTTTTCAATTAAAATGTCTCGGTAGGGATAGTTCACCCTGAAATTAAAATTCTGTCATCATTTACTCCCCCTCAAGTCTTTTGGCCATTGGATGATACCCTGGTGGGTACCAGCTGATGACTTTTATATTGTATTGTATTCTGTTTTTCAATATTGAAAGGAAGAAGAAAACAAAACATTTTTTTTATTTATTTTTTTATTTTCTTATACTTTTTATACTGTGCTTTCCTAGTAAATTGTCATTTTATATTGTATTAAAGTAACCATCACTGTTACATCATTTTTTCTATACGTTAATTGTTTTCGATATGTAGTTTTACCTTGTCATGTGATCGTATTTGTGTAGGACTACAGATGGAAATTAGTGCTAAATCTGGTGCAGCCATCTTCTTAATGAAGCACATTGTCCTGTTATTAATAAATTAATCTAAAAAAAAGTTGTTCTAAACCTGTGTGTGTTTCTTTCTTCTGTTGAACACAAAAGAAGATATTTTAAAGAATGTTGGCAACCAGACAGTTGACGGCATCCATTGACTGCCGTAGCAGAAAAAAAAATACTATGGATGTCAATGCCGTCAACTGTTTGGTTGCCAATATTCTTCAAAATATCTTCTTTTCTGTTCTACAGAAGAAAGAAACTCATACAGGTTTGGGAAAAAATAAGGGAGAGTAAATAACAGAATTTTCATTTTGGGGTGAACTATTCCTTTAAAGCTGCAGATTCACCTTATATCTTAAAATATACATATACATTTAAAGATATATCTTTAAATGTCACAAAATAGCCACGTCATTCACTTTCTAATAAACACAAGATGTTTCACTTCAAGAAATCTGTTAAAGGTAACTAACACTTTACAATAAGGTTCATTAGTTAACATTAGTTAGTAAATGCATTAACTAACATGAACTAACAATGAGCAATGCATTAGTTACAGTGTTTATTAATCTTTGTTAATGTTAGTTAATACAGCTGTTCATTGTGCATTCATGTTAGTTCACAGTCCATTAACTAATGTTAACTAATACAACGTTTGAATTTAATAACGTATTAGTAAATGTTGGAATTAATATTAACTAAGATTAATAAATGCTGAAGAAGTATTGTTCACATATTGTACATGTTAACTAATGTAGTTAACTAATGTTAACAAATGAACCTTATTGTAAAGTGTTACCCTGTTAAATGATGTTGGAACTTTATTCAGGAAATTTCTGATAAACATTGCTAAAGCAAAATGATTTTTTTAAGAATATAGAAAACTGAATGTGCAGTATAGGAATTCAGAACAAAGAAAAAAACTAGCTGTTTGAAAATATATGTCTATAAAAGTCAGCAATTAAAACATTTGGTAAATTTCAAATGTTCAATATTCGTTTAAAATAAAGTTTGGGTTTGGTATATTTCTTTGTGCTTTTGAAAGAACTCCATACTAGTCATTTAATTAAAAAAAAGGTAGGACAGATTGCAAACAGAAGCAAACTCAACTGATTTTGTATCCTCATTATGTCCTGAGTAAAACAAAACAAAACAGAAGAATCTCATTAGGGAAAAGTTTAGGAAAATACCCTAATAGCCTAGTCATATGATATTCATTCTTTTTTTTTAAACCTTTAGATAGATTACTGAGTTGATTACTTACATCAAGACAAACATGCACAAACAGTGCATATTCCAATTGCGCATGTCCTGATTTCCATAAATACCACAACAGATCTAAACATTGGGAATAGCCAGGTGAAAATGTCTTGTTGAATTTTGTTGACATATAACAGTAAAATACTTAATGTTAATACTTAAGGTCTGAATTGAGCCCAGTTAGGCTACCCATGAGAATTAATACATAAAGGCAGGAATGAGTACTTTAAACCAGCCTTTATGAATTATTATTGGAGAGATGGGGGTTGGGGCTGGGTCCGTGGGACTGTTTCTGGGGGATGAGTCTGAAGGGAACAACAGGAGATAAGGGTAAGGAGAATGCAGAAGACAAAAGGTAGGTGAAATAAAAAGTGTCTGGATCAAACAATCAAATTACGTACACAGTGCACCACTCGAGAATCTCATCTTCATTTCATCACAGGCCATCTGCATTCAGTTTGTGCAGCACACTCCCCTGAAGTGTCCACAGGCAGTTGACTCATTCGATATTGTTTCATCTCAGGGTGCTGCAGTCAGACTGGCAGCTGCACCTTATGACCTTCATGAGCTTCTCAGGAGGAGGTAGGGTTGTTTTAATTGGCACAAATCCCTTGCCACACTTGTGCCATCCCCACTCCCTAGGAAAACATCCATCTGAAAGTGTATATAAAATAATAGAATACACTTTATTAACCTCATGCAGGAGATATTGTTATTGTCACCGCAGCAATGAAGTACACAAATTGCAAAATGACACAATAAACATAGAACCGAGTTTCAGTAAAGTTGAATTGTACCTGATGTTGATTCCTTCCATTCTTGTACTTGTAAGTACACTCGCATGCTGTGCTGCCCCATGATGTTAGTGGTAAGACCTGTGGCTGACTGTAAGTAGAACTGGATGCCACCTCTCACAGAACCGATGATATCGGAGGGAGTCTAGGGTTTCTGTAGATCTTCCATTGTAGAGAATCACCATAGAGATTCATGTTCATAGAACACCTCAGCTTGCTCTCGAAACATGTCACTTTCTTTGAATTTCTTGAGGGATGCTCCTTTCCCTATCCCAGGTTGGCGAGATGTAGTGTCACATCCCAGAACTGCGTGTATAGGAACAAGTTAAGCTTACATATTTCTGGGCCGAGCCATTTTTCTGTAGCCTTGTTGCTCCACATGTGAGGCTTCTTTGTGTTCTTCTTTGACTCAATACAGAGGAAAAGATCATGAGAACCCATGCTCACATGTTAGCAGTGAAGGATAGCAGTGATCTGAAATCTTCTCAGATTGATCTGAAAGATCCACATTCCCATAAAATTATTTTAACACTCAAAGCTAAAAAAAACTTTATTCAAATAAACAAATCTTTATTCAATACTCCTTATCGGAAAGTGTTGACAGAAAGTGTTCTAAATGACTTCTATCATTTAGTACACTTTCTTCAATTTTCTCCATCTTTTATTAACAATACATGAACATGAATGCATGGGTGACAGGCAGCGGTAATAAAAATACATAATTAGCAATGCCCAATGAGTCACGTCCATTGCTTGGATTTGAATTAGTAAGTTTTACATACAATAAAAGCAAGGATGTTAACAAACAAATAGTCAATATACTGGCAAATTAGAAATATTCTCACAGTGATGGTCTTTTCTGGTCTTGAAAAAAATCCCGAGTCCTTAACGTCCAAGACCGAGACAAGGACGAGACCAAAAGCGGTCGAGTCCGAGACGAGACCATCAAAAATTGGTCTCGAGTACTACAACACTACCTTATGGTGACATTTGTTTGCCTCTATATAGTCTTTTACTGTAAGATGTCAACAAGATTCTACAAGACATTTTCATCTGGCTATATCCAATGTTTAGATATGTTGCAAATTAACGCATATACATCACTATGCACCGTTTGCTCATCTTCCCAAAGAATTTCAAAAAACATGTAATACATTTTTGTTTGTCTAAATGTAAATTATCAACTCAGTAAGTTTCATGGTGATATCTTAAGGTTAACATTTTTTGCCTATTCACATGAGAAAAAGAATAAATAGGCTATTTTGGGTCTTTTCCTAAACTTCCCCTAATGGGATTCTTTGGGGCTTTTTTTCCCCTTACTCGGGACATAGTCACCTGGACCCATTCCAACTCCTTAAGTGCTGGCCACGACACGACAGCCATCAGCACTGATCCTCAACATCTCGTCTCAATACTGGCGTGATTTTGGGGGGATTCTCTGATGAATAAAAATGATCAAATTGAAATCTTTTTTAACATTATAAATGTCTTTACTGTCAAATGAATGCATTGCTGAATAAACTGTTATGTGTACCACTTTTGAAACTAAAAATGAAAACAGATATAAATAAAAGCATGTATTTTAAATGTACTTTGATACGGAAAACCAAAAGCACTAAAATTTCTCTTTTGTTTCTTGCAGACACTGACGAACAGTATCACAATGTTCTCATGCCTAGCATTTATGGTGTCATCTGCTTTGTCGGCATTATAGGCAACTGCATTGTCATATACACCATTGTGAAAAAGACAAAGTTCAGGGCGCAACAAACAGTGCCCGACATCTTCATCTTCAGTCTATCCATCGCAGATCTTCTGTTTCTCCTAGGCATGCCGTTCCTCATCCACCAGCTGGTGGGAAACGGTTCCTGGTGTTTCGGTGCCACCATGTGCACCGTCATCACAGCGCTGGACTCCAACAGCCAGATCGTGAGCACCTACATTTTAACAGTCATGACGTTGGACCGATACTTGGCGACAGTTCATCCCATCCGCTTCAACCACATTCGCACTCCATGCGTGGCCGTGGCGGTCGTTAGCCTGGTGTGGATCCTCTCACTGCTGTCCATCACACCGGTTTGGATGTACGCCGGCCTCATGCCTCTGCGAAGCGGTTCAGTGGGATGCGCTCTGCTCCTTCCTAATCCGGCTACAGACACCTACTGGTTTACTCTCTACCAGTTTGTGTTGGCGTTCGCTTTGCCATTGGTGATCATTTGCGGGGTTTTTTTCAAGATCCTCCAGAACATGGCGGCCACGGTTGCCCCACTTCCCCAGCACAGCCTTCGCTTGCGCACCAGAAAGGTCACTCGGATGGCCGTCGCCATATGCCTGGCATTCTTTATTTGCTGGGCGCCTCATTACATCTTACAACTGGCACATCTGAGCGTGCAACGGCCCAGTTACGCCTTCCTCTACGCCTATAACATCGCCATTAGCATGGGCTACGCCAACAGTTGCATTAACCCGCTTCTCTACATCATTCTCAGTGAGACCTTCAAAAGACAATTCATCGTAGCCATCCGGCCAGTGCACAAAGACTTCCGGGCTGATCCGGGAACGGCTGACGGAAGCGTCAGTCTTCGTTTGGCCCCTGACGCAGTGCAGCAGTCCCAGTCCTCTCGGGAGCTGTTGCCAGTCACCGTAGCTGTACCCTGAAACTATTATCTCACTAGAAATCCTGGGAAACTGCAGACACTTTTTGTGTCTATAATGAGCATCCAGCTGAAAAGGTTTCACTTTCAATGGATCTGTGATTGTACATTTTCCTTGTCATATTTCTGTGCAGTGAAAGAGATACGACACGCAACCCAATTATAGCAACACATTTACTTCACAGTGATTTACTACCTTTCAGTTGTATTTACGTTGTATTTACAACCTTTTGTTTTCTGTAAAATAGGGCTTTGGAAAGTTTGCGGTTGGTACGATATAAAGTGGAGATCAAAATTAGAGAACAACCTACAATTTCCTAAATTTCAAGGTCACTGCTTAGTCCTATTTGAAGTTATCCTAACAAGTAGAAGAGCAGTTTTAAAAAAATATTCATAAGTTAAAAATACATTCTGATCAACAGTATTAATAACTTAAATGAGACATTTAAAGGGGAAATGAAGCAGTCAATCAAGTTTACATGATTTACAAGATGGATTTCCACTATAATCAACAATTATATAAGAAATATGACAAATGTAAACATATAAAAGGAAAAAACATATCTTTCGACGCCAGGGCGCCGCCATTGTGCAGTATTCTAACATGTGACGTCACAGGGTTGGTTGGCTTTAGTTTAACAGGCTCTGGGCAGTGATCAGATATCCCGACATCAAACTGTTTACACCACAGTGTTTTGACTGCGAATGACTAATGTTTGGTACAGTCATTAGACAAAAAGACGATGTCTTATGTTATATGTTAACAAACTGCACATAGAAACATTGTTCGCGATGTCTGCCATCATATTCCCGTCTCGTCAACACCATGTAAGTTACGTTGCTATGTAGAACGGTGGTGGTTTGGGCCGAAGAGCAGGTTTGCAGTGCTACCAGGTGTCAGTGTGGCTGTTGTACTGCGATGACCACCGTGTCAGAGTCCATCTGCTTTCAAGAGGTTGATCTTGAGCATGTATTGCGTGGTCAATTCTGCATCACCGACACGCACGTTTACAATGAATGCTGTGCCAGGAGGTAGCGTAGACGTGTTGGAAGCGGCGATGCTTTCCCTGAAGGATGTCAGAGCGGAGACACTTTTTCCTTTTATACAGTATGTAGCTACTAGCACTACCAGTGCGAAAAAATGGACGTTTAATTTCCCCTTTTTACAAATACATGGTAACTTACATAAAGACGGGAATATGATGGCAGAGATCGTGAACAATGTTTCTATGTGCAGTTTGTCAACATGTAACATTAGACATTATCTTTTTGTCCAATGACTGTACCTAACATTAGTCGTTCGCGGTCAAAACACTGGTGTAAACAGTTTGATGTTGGGATATTCAATGCCTAGAGCCAGTTAAACTAAAGCCAACCAACCCCATGATGTCACATGTTAGAATACCCCACAATGGCCGCCCTGGCGGTGAAAGATATAACATTTTTTTTCTTTTATATGTATACATTTGTATATAATTGTTGACTATAGTGGAAATCCATCTTGTAAATCATGTAAACTTGATTGACTGCTTCATTTCCTCTTTAAAAAAATGATAAAAATTGGAGAACACTTTCAGATTCTAAGTTCCCACTTCATGGTGTTATCTGACAAACCCCATTTAACTAGCATTTAAATCCCATTTTCACTCACTTGCAAGATGAAGAGGCGCTCTAAGATGCTCTCAGATGAAGGCCTAAGCGGGATGACCCTTTTAGCCACTGCAAGAGAAGTTGGTCATTCCAAATCTGTGATTTCAAGAAAATTGCAGCTTCACAATTCATTCAAGTCCCCAAAAAGTCTGGTCGTCCACGCAAGACAAATGCATGAGAGGACAGGATTGTGCAGAGACTCTCAATGGAGAATCGGTTCAACACTGAAGCTGGAATTGCTTTCCAATACAGTGTTGAAAAAGGGTAAGGATTTGTCTCGGCATACAGTGTCTCGCCATTTAATAGAAAGCCAACTCTGCGGTGTCCAATATCCTAGGCTATCCTTTGCTGAGGAGTATGTTGTGTGGACAGAGGAGAATTGATCCAAAGTTTAATTCATTTGTGTAATTTGGGAAACATTACATACAGCATCAAACTTGGGAAATACTGAACCCAAAGTGTGCAAAGAAGTCATTGAAAGTTGGGCAGGGAGATGTTTTCTACAGCAGCTGTTGGGCCTTAATACACATTGCATGTAGTTCGTTCCCTGTGACCATCTCCCAATCAGCCTGCAATTTTTATGCAAAACAATGCTCCCTGTCACACTGCAAAACAGTTAAAGCAGTTAATTGGAGCTAAGAACATTGATTTAATGAAACAGCCAGCCCAAAATGGCCAAACCGGATAGAACATAGTTTTAAGGCTAAGAAAACCCATCACACTTACTGAATTTGGAAGAGACTAAGTAGAGTGGACCAAGATCACACCAGAGCAGTGTGAGAAACTAGCGAATCATATAAAGCAAGGGCTTCTACCTCCTACTAATTTGGGACATATATACAGAAAAAAATGTGTTAAATTAGAAATAACTGTTTCTATTTTAATATATTTAAAAAAGTACTTTATTCCTGTTATGACAACACTTTTTTGTTTTATTTATTTTAGTTCATTAAGTTAAACTATGAAAATGATAAATGTTTCACAGTGCTGATTTTTTATGGACTTTATTTGTGTTTGTTTTGCATTGCCGTTTTGCATTGTTAGTTGTCGTGGATAAAAATGTGATTCGTTATTCAGTTCAGGTGTGCGTTTAGTTATCCTCATTTACCTGTGTAAGTTCCCTTGTTTCAGTTTTCAGTATTGTCAGGTCTTGTCAATGTTACGGTTGTGTTTGCTTGTTTGGATTTACTAAAGTAGTTTTTTAAAGTATTTTACTACTAAAGCCTGTCTTGGATCTTTATCTTCTTGTGTGTGTTGCAACCAGTTGTGACTATTGTCTATCTCACGATGGCTTGCTTTACGTTATTTAAACAATTATTTTGGCTTGTAAAGTCATTGAAAATGGTTCTTATAAACTATTTTAATTTACTATTTTAATAACTATTTAAACTGTTTTAATTGGATCAATGCTTTTTGTTTGAAACAACTGTTTTTGATGTCAGTGTAAATGTGTATACTCGTTTTTGAAATTATGCTTTATGTTGACTTCTTTAATCATTTTGGTGATGTATGCAATTTTTAAATAGTCTGTATATAAAAATTAAAAAAATGATTAATTTTATTAACTGGTATGGAGAAATAGTATGGCAAATTGTGTGTGTGTCTGTATAGAACAATTGGACATATAGTCTTCACAATGCCAGCCATTGTTCCTCTGAAAAGAGACAGGATTTGGATGGAAAATAGGTTACCCCAACTTCTGTTACTGAAATCCATTATAATAATTTTATAATGAGGGCTAATTAAAAAGTCTATAGACACCTATAGACATCAACACTCTGTAAAGGCGACTCCACTGAGAGGAAATTGCCTGAACAAAATGTGAACTAATTAAAGCTTTCATGTCAAGATCACTATGAATGTGTAAACCGTGTACTGTTACCACAGGAAACGAGCCTGAGCTTAGTGATGTTCCTAGGAAACGCAGTGAACATCATTTTTGGTCCATACAGTGGAGAATGTTTGGTCTATAATACATGAAGTGGTTTTGTGTTTAATTCATTTGAGCGCACACGTGAATACAGATGCAATAAGGCTGAGTGCCTGAAACTGTTTTAGATCTTCGCAACGATTGTGCTCGATATCCTGGACCTTTCCCCTTCATCAAAGTAGTGTCCCCATATTTTAGTTCTCTTTTAAACTCTGTCTGTGATACTGTGTATCAGATATATATGGATATACAATTTATTTACCAGAAGACTAGTAGCTATAAAATGGGTTGGTCGTCCATAAATTTGTTTCAAACAATAAATGGATTGCAGGTACAGTACAAATATCACTCCATCCATTGCTATTTTTGATTTCAATGCAATATAGGTAAGGAGCAAGAGGTTTTCTGCACTTCCGTCCGAACATGAGATGCAGAGCAAACACAAATAGGTCCCTGCTTACCACCAATAAATGTAACCAGCCAAATAAACATTTTTGTAGAGTTCGCTTGAGGGAAGAAAATGCTCTTCGAGAAGCAATCACAAGAGCACTTTTGAGCACCTTGAGCACTTTTCAAGAGCTCATACTAGAAAAGGGAAGTGTACACACATTGTGTGCATAACTTGTATTATGTACAAGTGCATATAGTGATAAATGCTCACACCAAGAGAAAATAGCATATTTCCTTACCTGTAGATCCTATTTACACCAAGTGAAAACAGCAGCATTTTCTTAGCGATAGGCAGTGTTGGGAAAGTTTTCTTTCTACATTAAGTAGTTCAAAGTTCAGTTCACAAATTGTAAAATGAACTAGGTCAGTTCATAGTTCATTTTTCAAAAAAATAACTAGTTCATAGTCGTTGTTTTTCCCATAGCCTGTTGCCGCGAGCTGCTTCTTCTTCTATTTTATTATTGCCACAGCCCATATACAACCCATAGATGCAACCACAGACAGTAATTATTTTATCAATGGGCAAATTTTGCACAGAAATGTAAGATTTTTGCTCATCTTTACCGACCTTGTTATAAAACTCGTTTAAATGATCATACGACGCCTCCTCGCTCGATGATTTGTCGACCACATGCTGCTTCTTGTCTTGATGACGTATGCTGCGGGCGGCCGCGGTGCGACCTGGGTGCGACACTGGCTGGTGTTGCCAGATTGGATGATTCTTCGCGACATAAATCTGTTTGTGTGTGTGTTTTAGCCGGGTTTTCGTCTGGAAGGTTCTATACAAATCTGGCACCCGTCTGTACAAAGATAAACTGAGAGAGCGTCCGTTCTCGTTCGCCCAATGAACGAGCTCATGAACTATCGTTACATTGAACGCGTTCAGGCACAACACTAGTGATAGGCCTTGCTTACAAAGTGAAAATAGCGTTAGATTTTATTTACTGTATAAAAATAGCAGTTCTTTGCAATAAGTGCAAATAGTTTTTTTTGATGCTATTTAGCCCAGCCTACTTAGTGGCAGATACTTTTTGCACCTCAGTATGTGTATATTAAACGGTATGCAGCAATTACATGGAGTGTGCTGTGTTCTTGTTCATGAGAAGTTTCATAGCAATGCAGTGCATTTCCCCCTCTTTCCATAGTAGCCCATGTGATGACAGCTCATTCTTGACAGATTCATTGGCGGTGATTGCCATGGTCTGCATCAACAACAACTGATGAAAGTCTGGTTTTCTAAGAACCACATTGAGTGTGATTTCTGGGAGCATTCATTTGCCTTGGGCTGTATAGAGCTAGTGGGAACAACAACCAACAGTTAACATAATTGCGTTTGAAAAAAAAAACAGATTGTTATTGATTGTGTTACACTCTTTTGTTTAAAGGAGAAAAATCCTTACTGTGATGTATAAAGAAACAGGGACGAATGAATGAAACAGGCATTCATTCATGCCTGTTTCTTTATAAATCACAGCAAGGATTTTTCTCCTTTTCCGGATTAAACAAATGTAACAATCAATAACAATCTCTTTAAAAAAAACAAAAAACAAAAAAGGCAATTATGTTAAATGTTGGTTGTTGTTGTTCCCATCAGCTCTATACAGCCCAAGGCAAATGAACACTTGCTTATTTTGAGTAGGCTACAGGGAGTTTCAATCAATGAACTTTATTCATGCTTCACACAATGAACATTAAATGCAGAATAAAAACAATATTTACACTGATACAGAGAATGCAACATAAATGAGTTCACTATAAAAATGTTTTGTAACCTTAAAATTCACGTGGACCCCTAATTGGAAAGAATTTGAGATGTTTGACTCAATTTTAAATGAACCGAATTATGCAATGGACAACACATTTCCCCTCGGTATATGTGGCCGTGAGGCAAAACTGTGCAGCAATGAAAAGAAGTTAATAGACCTTATTCAGAGCAGCGCCATGACAGGTATGAAAGTGAGGCTGTGAGGGATAGACTTACCATGTTTCCAATGGCATCCGCTGTAAAAAGCTGAATAAAGCGGCTAGATTACTTACAATTTTCTACAGCTTCAATTTTCTACGAAACCAATGGATGAAGACGCAGCAGGGCCATCCCGGGAATGTGCCAGCCCATGGCCCCACCTTGCCAGACTATTTAAATTTTCTGAATTTTCTTAATCAGACTACAGTTACTTTTTTATTGATTACATGATTACATAATACTCGCACAATGGCAGTACATCTTTCATCTTTCACTACATTTTTCTTTCGATAAAGATATATCACTTATATGTGCAGAGGTGGACAGAGTACATTATTACTTGAGTAAAAGTACAGATACCCCTTGCTAAGTTTTACTCAAGTACAAGCAAAAGTACTACAGTCAGATGTATACTTGAGTAAAAGTACTAAAGTACTTGTTTTTAAAAGTACTTGAGTATCAAGAGTACAAGAGTACATTTTCTAAATATTGCATTACTACTGCCACAGTGCTTACATTTATGGACAGAAACGTCCTACATGAGTTATGAAAAATGTTAAAGTTATACTTTGGAGAATGTAAAAGGAATTGAAAGTAAAATCAAGTCGTATTCATCTTTTTACCATGTTGCTTTACTTAACATATGACCTACACAGGTCTCTGACTGCATGTGTCCGCACACATAATTACATGTTACGAATAACTTCTTGAAATGGAACGACAACTTCAAATGCATTAATAAGACCTGCATCCATAATTTACTTCCACATGAATAAATCATTTCGTCCACACTTTTTCTCTGCTGCAGATGATGACTACCAGTGGATGGTATTGACTTTATTATTCTGTCAAACTTCTCACTCTTATTAATGTGAACTGAATTGATCAAGCAAGAATCATGTCAGTATGACTCTCAACGCATCTTTATTGATTTTATTTCACAAATAGCCTGTCAAAATAACGAGAATGCGTTTAGGTAACACTGCTGTATCTGAGGAATGTGGATGAACATTTGCATGAATAATTCTTCTGCCGTTTGGATGGACATCAACACCAGGAGGCAAAGGGTGCCAGAGTCAAATCTCTCTCATTGTCAAGATCTTGCTGTTTTTTCGAGCGTACCAGTGCACCTGGACTTCTTTGATTCAGAAGACAGTTTCTTATGCACCAATTTCCTGTAAATTGATTTACAGATGCACATTATCACCAGAAAAACAACAAAATACTGAAGTGCAGCAGAGTCTCTATTCCAGGCCTTAAGTTGACAAATGACACCATCTTGAGACAGACAGCTACTATATTAGAATAGCAGCAGGCTATTAGAAAATAAGTGTTTTGAAGATGGAGGAGATTTATCTAAAAGACAGGAAAAAGAACGTGAAGAATGCTTTCAGAAATGAAATCAGATTTGAGAATATTAAAGCTCTGAGTAATGCGAAACCCACGTCATCCTTGTTGACGTTAACTAAAAGCTGAATTAGTATTTCATCAGCGAATCCAATGGCAGGGGGAATATTTGCAGGAACACTGCCAAAGCTGTTGACTGCACATTCAATTTCCTTCACGCACTCTTTTATGAGTTTCACCATTTGTGTGGGGGCAATAAAAACTTTTGAGTGGTATAGTGTATATATGTAAATAAAATAATCTTTGGCAACACTTTAGATGACTAAAAATTAACTATGACTTCTGCCTGCTTATTACTGCTTATTAATAGTTAGTAAGGTAGTAAAATCTAGGTATTGGGTAAGGGATGTAGAATATGGTCATGCAGAATAAGGAATTAATATGTGGTTTATAGGTACTAAAACAGCCATTTTCCTAGTAATATGCATGCCAATAATCAGTTAATAGTGAGAATCCTAAAATCTTACAGAATCTCTTTTCTGGATCCAAGCGATATAAATCTACAAAATTCAGAGGTAAAATAAGGTTTCCCATTACAGGAAAGAATGTGCGTTGTACAGTTCAGTCTTATATTTAATTTACCTCAGTGTTTGTGATTTGGTCACAGTTTTATAATCAGTCTTACTATCCTCATCAGACTAAATCCAGCAACTGGGTGCACAGAACCGAGAGTTCAATCTTCAAAATGTTCCTCAAGATTTGGACTCAATGACTGAGTTGGAAAATTAATTTCTTTCATTGTACTTTTTACCACGGGGAGCTTAAAATAATATGATTTTAAGCTATTTTAAGCAAAGGAATCATTTGAAATACTGTAGGGAACTTCAGAGATAAGCTACTATTGTCCTAGTTATGAAGGTATATACACACTCAAAAATGCTGGGTTGTTTTAACCAAAATTTGGGTCAAATATGGACAAACCCATACATTTTAAAAAATGTCATTTAAAATTTTAACCCAACTTCTAAACTTTTTAACCCAATATTTGGGTTTGTCCATATTTGACCCAAATTTGGGTTAACAACACAGCATTTTTTAGAGTGTAGCCTATATATATATATATATATATTTACAAATAATATATATGTACAAAACAACCTGTACATTTACAATTTAAACTAAATAAATAAATAAATATTTGTAAATTACAGTTGTAAAATGTTAAAATGTACAGGTTGTTTTGTATGTTTACATTTTTACTGTATTTTTTGTAAACATAATTATTCTGGCAACCACAGCTACCAGTTTATTCTGTATATTGACATGACTCTTGTCTCCGAATGCCGCTGTAGACTGTTTTCAGCTTGAATGCTTCCCTTCCTCTGAGGAATCGATTAGTGCTTTTTATGTCAAGTCACACTCGATCTTAAGACAATGTGATGTGAACTTTCAGGATCAATAACGTTTGGGCCCAACATGGCTACACAAGCTTGGAGGTCTTGGTCTTGAAATCGGTCAAATCCAACAATAATTTTGTGGTCTTATATTTATATATTTAAAGCATCATTATTGCGGCCTTAGGTCTGTTTTATGGAATAAGAACATTTGGGATTCAGCAAAGCCCAAGGTTTGATTGGAAAAAAAAAGGCCGAAAGTAAAAATTTTAACATCAAATCACAAGTGTTAAATGTTACTTCAGCTCAAATTAAAGAATAAAAACTATTTTTTCAGCCAGGATTATTCAGTTGACGCAAATGTACATCCATGGGTAAAAGACAACCTTTACCAATAAAGCAAACGGCTTATATAACAAGAAATGGGAACCGTAAGCAAATTTAGTATTCCAAGATATGGAAATTTGGGAAAAAACACTGGATCTCTGGATTTTTAGGTTCGATGAGACGCTGACCTAATTAGTCTCAAAGTAATACCAAACAATCTCTAAGGTCATAATCTAATTCTGTTCCCATTCTGCCCTTGAGCGAAGCATTGAGCTCCAGGAGGCTATAATAGATCACTGTGCATCAGATTCTTCTCTGTGCTAAACACTGTTTACACCACACCGTATGTCCTGACCTCTTTACAGCTCCTGTCAATCACCCACAATCTTTTTTCAATAATATTCAGTCCACAGCAGAATATCGGCAAAGATCCTGTAGTATGATAATTCATATATGAATGTTGTTTACTTGATATAATTATTCATCTCAAGTGTGGTGAAGCAGGATGAATCTAGCAGTGAAGCATTATAACGACGAGTAGTAAACGAGAGTATTCAGATTACGGATGGATGGATGGATGGATGGATGGATGGATGGAATATATAGCTATAGATAGACAGGTCTAGAGATATATAGGCAGACAGCATAATGTTAGCAGATATATTAGCTAACGTTAGCAGCTAAATAGAAATACGGTATATAGTAGACAAACTTTACCAGTACTACGACACTATGACAAACTTACAGGTACTTATCTGAACTAACGTCATGATCATGTTTTTTTCACTCGGTGCTATTTAATGACCGTAAAAAAATATATGTTGTTATGGTGCACTGCTGCTTGTAAGTTAAAACGGCTTGCCATAGCTCGTAGACTAGATCCAGCGCTCATTGCTGCCTGCGTTGCTAAATGATAGCAACTCTCCACTCATTCTCCCCAGAACATGGATTTAATTGGCTTTGACGGCCATCAGTTGTTGGCAATTCTTCATTTGCCCTCTCACGTCTAGCAGGTTCAGAATTATACGGCTGCGGGCCATCATCCATGTTGGCTCTTCTTGCCAACTCTTCCTCATCCCAGTCAGTCGCCATAGTTCTAATACTAGGCTGAGGCGCCCTTCTCCCCAACGTGACGTCATCACCGAATTGCGTAAAAAACCCTGTTAAGACCAGAAACGTGTAAAACCTCACCCCAAGACGTCATATAACTAACGTTTTGGGATGTGTTTTGACCATACGTCAATATTCGCCTTTTTAGGGCCCCCTTAAACGTCGTTAGATGAGGTTTTGGGATCCTAACTCTACCCCTGACCTAAACCTACCCCTAAACCTAACCCGTCACCTAACTGACGTTAAAGGTAAAGCGTCAGTTGTATGACGGCCCGGGATAGCCATCTACCGACGTTTAAGGGGGCCCTAAAAAGGCGGATATTGACGTATATGGTCAAAAGACGTCCAAAGACGTCAGTTATATGACTTTTTGGGATGAGACTGTGTTACAGCAAAACTGGTCTTTGAGACCATTTTTGAGACATATATACATATCTTGAGTGATTTATGTAACCATTAAGCAACAGTGGTGGTTAACCTGCAACATGGCCTTTATATTAAATCACCTTGCTTTTCCATTCTGACATTCAGTTTGGAGTTCAGGAGATTATCTTGACCAGGATCAAAGGTGTGCTCTCAGAAACGCATTTTATAGTCATTTGTCATTTGGCTTTTATAAGATATTGATTCAGACGTTTCCTCCTCCTCAGATGAGTCATTTAGCCCTGCCATAGGATTAACACTCAGCTATTGAGCAGTTTTATTCAAATATGTCCTATTTAATTCCCCCTCCCAACAGTTGAAGGCTGATTATGAGCTTGTTCGAAATGTTTCATATACCTTGGTATTGCCATCAGGTATACTACCCTCCACTGGAGGCATATTGCATTAGGTTTGAGGTCAATGACGTTTATTCACAAACGTTGTAATTGATGTCCTAGAGTCACGAATATATCATTGGAGATCTGCAGCAGAGGGTAACAGGCTAATGATAGAATAAAAAAATTCAATTTCGAGTGCGCTGCAGGGACTCTATATAAACCCTCAAATAAGTTAGCGTTTTAACTCTTCTGGTTCCATCATCCTGAAGTCTATGGGTTTTAGTTAAATGCATGATATAAGGTCTGTGGTGAACATAAGTTCATAAGTTTATTCCGCAATACATCAGTAAATCCCCCTTGTGATTTTTTAAAAGCTTTTACTTGCCTTCAGAAAGAAGGTTGCTAACAAGTTTCTAAATGGGACTGCTTTTGAGGACATTAAACGTCATCTAGCTACTCAAGCTACTCCCTACTCCTTATTGTGCTCTTGCAAACTTTTATAACTCAAGCTTTCAGGGAAAATGTTTTTGAAATAAAGACTTGCTGTTGTCGGAAACTTAATAATGGTGACGTTGAAGTCTTGCGACCGTGTTGTAGCTAGTTTGTTCATAGCCTTCTTTTTACGTCTGCCGATTGTATTTAGGCTTCGGAATTAAAATTGTGTTCCTTCGTGAAGATTATCATGATGAAAAATAATTCAAAAGCCAATGGGAAAATCTCTCGGGTTTTTTTTATAAAGGGAACCATTTTGATTTCACTGCATTGCTCTATTTCTTTATATAAGAGAAAATGTATTATGAAATCATGTCTATTTGGAATGGTTTTGTTTTAAATCAGTCTTTGTTTTCAACTCACAGCACAGTTACTACCTTTCCCAAAACACTGATTTCATGCTGTTATTTATGACTGCATTAATAATGCTTCACATTTATCATAAAACGACAGAAATCATAAAACCACTGGATCCGAGGGGAATCATATTCAAAGTATTCCCGCAGCTCATCAGCTTCTCCAGCCTCTCCCCACTGGAAGCAACTGAAAGTCGTTATCATTAAAAAACCTCTAGCGTGATGAAGAGATTATGCCTATGGTGACCCATCAGAACTGCTAGACTGCTGTGTTTTAAAACATAACATGTTTCAATTTTGAAGAAAATATTTATTGTTCTGGCCTGACCTGTTTTAAAATTGTAATCTTTTACTTTTTACTGAACAATGCAACACATCAAGGCATGGCACGCCACGACTCGGCATGTATTCTCAATAACCTGGCCTCATTATTAGTGACGAGTTCTAGCCGTAAGTAGGCTTAAATACCCCATTTAAAGATCAACCAAGAATCATTTAAAGAAGATCGACCATAACACATTTTAGCACTGAATGAGTCGCGGTAACCAGCTTGTTTTCAAAATCATTTAAAGAAGATCGACCATAACACATTTCAGATCTGAATGAGTCGCGGTAACCAGCTTGTTTTCAAAATGATCAAAAACGAGCGGCCATTGAAAGTGAATGTAAAAGGGACTGAAAATAAGAGAAAAATTTAGCTTTCAGGAGCATGTTCATATTACCCGTTTAATTTCTCATTAACGTAATTATCTAATCAACCAATCACATGTAAGGAATTGCTCAAGTACTTAGAACCATCAAGAAAAACGCAATCCTTAGAAGAGTACTTTGCTTTGTCATGCAATTTGATTGTCAGCAGGACAATAGTGGATAATCAAAGCCAATTAAGACTGTCTGTTCTTTATATTGAGATGCAGAGTTCTTGTCTTAAAGTCATACAAAACGTTTTGCAGTCTCTGGTCAAGATTTTCCTGCTATCAGGAAAAAAGAAAGCTGAAATATTCATGATTTGCACATTGTAATGTACGTGTAAAATAAACTTCAACGTGAACTTCTCATGGAGGATAATTCTCAAGACAACTTGGATGTTACAGAGGAGGAAACAGCAATAATACTGCTCATGCACAATAGCAACTACGTTGGCCACAATGTTTTATTTATAGAGTATCTCCAATGCCATTTCTCAGCATTCACAGCATACATTGGTATTGATTGCATTGCATCACCGCATAAACAGTTGAGAATGGCAATCTTAGAGGCATTGAAAGATTTATTGATCGAGGTGCAAATGCATCCGTTTTTAAAAACCTATTAAAAACAAGTTTTAGAAAATTTGTGAGTGTTTTAATTTACTACTGTGATATATTCAAAGGAAGAAGGACGAAAAACTCAGGGGTGGCGAGTAATCCAAGCTTTTTATTACTCAAAGAAAAAAATGAACAAAAATATACTGTCAGACTCTCTGCTTCCACAGTAACGTACACAGCAAAATAAGTCTCTGTGAGTAACCCCCCTGCCCCAGGTCCGAACAGAGAGTGAACCCCCAGTCCCATGAGGCAATAACGGAGGGTGGGGATGGCCCAACAAACGGCCAAACACCCTTTTTCAATGGTTCTGTACCTGGTCTCTCTGTTTGAGAGCTTACGACTCGGATACAGAACCGGCTAATCCACCTGGGACAGGACTGCACCAGGGATATCAAATCTAAGAGAGGGTAAGAGCAGCCCGCCGCACAGGGAAGCCTTAACCTTGGTTAGGGTCTTGGCATAGCTCCAATCTGGTGATTTGTTTTTAGTGAAATCAGTCTGAATAATTAGGACTAAACACTCTATAATAGCTGCAATTGCAGTGGTCTTACCAATTTGGGGACGGACCTGACCATATGCCAAGTGAAAGCCCAGATACCGTACCTCCACACGCCCAATTGCACACTTCCGCAGGTTTTTACCGTGAGTCCAGCCACCCTCAGCAAACTCAGGACAGTCCGTAGATGTTCCAGATGCCTCTGCCAATCTTTACTGTATATAATGATGTCGTCAAGATAGGCAGCGGCATATGCATTACGGACTGTGTCCATGAAACTCTGAAAGGTGGCGGGAGCCCCAAACAACCCAAACCGAAGAGTAATATATTGGTGTAATCCAAATGACGTTGTGTTTTTTCCTTGGATAATCGCAATAAGGGAATCTGACAATACCCTGCCGTTAAATCCAGTGTCGAATAAAATCGAACCAAACCTAACAGATCAAGCAGCTCGTCAACTCGGGGCTTGGATAAGTGTCGAATTTCGAAACACTGCATTCACCTTCCTGTAATCGACAAAGAAACGAAAACAGATGTCCGTTTTAGGAACTAAGACTATTGGGCTCACTTTTTCTTGTGTTCAGGTAACGTTAGGGACGGCTGTGCGCCACCTCCCAGGGGTTATCGTTTTGATATGGTGCTGTATAATGTCCCTACATCCAGGTAGGGGTGAAAACACGTCTGTAAAATCTGCTTGCAACTTGGCTAAATCGGTGAGCTACAGGATGAGAGTGAGCTGATTGGTTTTGACAGCTGCGTCTGGTCCGAGATTTTCCACTGCTAAAACAGCCACATGCAAACTCAACCAATGTCACCTCATTCCAGCGTTTTAAAAGATTGAGATGATAAATTTTACATGACTCACCCCACTCGTTCGTCTCATACCTCATGATTGAAATTCCCAACTCGCCGTGTAAGGTCCTTGCCACTTGGTGAGTAATTTAGAACTAGACATTGGAAGTAATACAAGCATTTTCTCTCCCGGTGTAAATTGCCATGTGCCCCTGTTGTGGAGCTGACTTTATTTGTATTGAGCCTGGACCAAAATCTCTATTGAGAGTCACTCTAATGTGTGGAGTTTTGCTCAGAGGTCCATAACATACTGAATTTCACTACCGCTGTTTGAAGGCCCCAACTCCTAAGCCTCTCTGATGACGTCAAGCACCCAACGAGGATGACAACCATAGAGAAGCTCAAATTGGGAAAAGCTGTGGAGGCTTGCGGCACCTCCTTTACTCGTTCCTCCACTGCAGACTTAGCTTCACCACGCCCCCTCGCCACAAGTTAACTAGCCTAAAGATAAACTAGGTGCAATGTGTTAGCACGAAGTGTGTAATGGCTTGCTTTATCTTGCTAACAAGCATCTCAGCATATATAATTACACATAATCCATCCAATTAACAAGTGTGGTACAAAAACTTAGCATAAAAACTCACCCAGGAGCAAATGCTCTTTCAGAATAAATGTCATCCACAGTAATAATTACACTCAACAACATTTATCATAATACATTGCTTTTTAAATAGCCTGTTACATAAGCACGGCTCTTTAGTGCACATTAACAATAACACAGGGAGTCTAATTTCAGGTGAACAGTTCACATACAGCATTTTCATATTCAGATTGGTTAGTGATATGAGGGCACAACATCTCTCCAAAGGTCTGGAAAGTGCATTGGGATTATCATTTAATTAATTATTTAAAGTGTAAGTAGTGTAACAGAGTTAAGTAATATTACATGTCTTGCTTACTAATTAGACCTTAAAGGGATACTCCACTTTTTTTTTTTGAAATAGGCTCATTTTACCACTCCCCCAGAGTTAAACTGTTGGGTTTTACCGTTTCCGAATGTTTTCAGCCGATTTTTTTGATATTTAGAAGAATATCAGTAACCAGACAGTTTCTGGTCTCATCGACTTCCATAGTATATTTTTTTCCTACAATGGAAGTCAATGAGACCAGAAACTGTCTGGTTGCTGATATTCTTCTAAATATCAGAAAATCGGCTGAATGGTTTTGAAAACGGTAAAACTCAACTGTTTAACTCTGGGGGAGTGGTAAAATGAGCCTATTTCCAAAAAAAGTGGAGTATCCCTTTAAGTTGCAGTCATAATTCTTCAGCACAGTTTGAGGCGAAATACAGCCATTTCTATACAAGCGAGCTCAGCCATATGTAACTTGAATGTACGAGTGTGGTCACTTGAATGCGTTTTGAGGTTTCTTGAAGTTTACGTCGTTGCTAGGTGACTGTAACTGTCCAGAAAAGTCAACAAGCCATGCAATTTGAGGTATCTTTCGTTTACATAACAAAAAAGACTATGCATGAGAAAAACAATCCAAAACCATTATGTTCTGATTCATATTTCCGAACATAAGAATATGACAAGCATCAATATTATAAAAACTTCTCAGACAACTGCTTCCTCTGATTATTTTATGTATTCCCTGTGTTAAATATTGTTCTAAGATACTGCCTTTTTATGCCTCAATTTATCTTCAGTTACAGATCTTCCTTCATACAATATGAATATTGCAAATATTGCAAATATCTTGCAATTAGTTCTCAATTTCCAGGTGATGCTTAAAACCATCAAACTCAGAGATGAGCACGACATACACATGTCTGATTGTGCTTGCATAGTCAGAAAACAAGAGCAAGGTACACAATGAAACATTTAGTGTCATCCGGGATACTGTGTGGGAGTAATATCAATACATGTTTAGGCTGTCTGTGGATTTATTTGATCTGCGGTGAGGTGTGTGCATGTATATTCATGAGTTAAAAAAAATAATAAAAAATTTAAAACACAGCCATTCTGTTCCAACGAACATCACGCTCCTGAGATCAGTAAAAAGGCACTTGCATAAATAAACATGACAGTTCCACTGAAAGCATAAAGCAGACTTCAATTCTGACATTTAAGCAGGTCCTAATGTATCCGTACTGCTAATTGGGTAATTATTCCAGCAATTAGCATGAGATGCTACATATTTTAAGGTATAAATGGAGATTTAAGAACAGGCTTTGAGATACGCAAGTTCAATATTGCTCATACCAACAATAGACTGATACAGAAAGACAGATTTGAGAGGGGACACAAGCTCTGGTTCAAAAGCTAGTGAGCTTAGCCAAGTGTACCTTAAACCGTACACTAGGGTTCCACGAAAGTCTGCAGGAGTTTAATGAACCCTGCCCTATACCCTAAATATCTATCTTCTAAGGCAGCATTTATTGTATTAGAAACAATTAGGATGATCAACATTGGCTGAAACTGTCATGCAAATGGGAAAATCAACTTGCAATTGATTGCAATACAGGTGACGTGAGAGTTCACAATTTCCAATCAAGCTGTAACTAAAGCCTGGTTCAGATTACACGATTTTAGCCCGATTTTGGCACGATCCATTTGACGTATGGTGTCGTGGGGATTCGTAAACGACAACGGATGTCGGGACGTAAGATTCGATCGTATCATCTTGTATAGTGTGTCATAGTGGGCGACAACCTACGTCGCGTCTACGATGCTTCACGACATCGCGACAAAAAGACTAGCATGTTTAATTTTTTTAACGGTCGTCCACGACGGTTGCGTCACATGTATGAGGTTGACCAATAGGAGCACAAGCTTTTCCGTACACAACTTTCAAAAAAGACAAAACGAAAGAGAGACGATGGTGCTAATGTTCAAACTAGAAGTAAAAATATAAAAGAAAACAATATTTCACCTCAAGTTCTCTTTGGAGGATTGACAGCTACTGTCCTCTTCGAGCAGGGTTCTCAAGCCTCACGCAATGCCCGCGAGACACACGCAATTCAACCAGTTCACACACTCACATGCCACACCGTGTGTTTCTCACTCTGAAAAGGCAATGCCAAGCAATTCAGGAATCCTCGCTACTAGTTTCGCCTTCTCGATGACATCATGCGCGACGTTAAACACGGCATGCGATGACTGGTCAGGAAGTAACGTGTAGTCTGACGTGTCTTGTCCACGACACGACAAGATTTTAGAAGTCAAAATCGCGACTATCGTAGCAGCCAAAAAAAAATTGTGTAATCTGAACCAGGCATCAGTAGCACAACTGGTTTCAACATTGGGTACCTGCTGCCTTGAATTTGGCAAAAACAAGGTGCACACAATCCTTACTAGGTTTAGGAAAAGAGCTAGTGTTTAGTTTAAGCATTGCCAGATGCATAAAACATATTTACAAACAGCATTTCCCACTGTTAAGGAGAAACCAGTCAGAAGCAGGACTCGGGCACAGGTCTCTGTCTGCCAAGTGAAGTGCTGCTGTATCTGATTCTCTGTAGTGTTGCATAGGAGGATTTATCAACTGCAAGTCCTTTATGGGGGGTCGGCATCAACGTACTATTTCTTTGGAGGGACGACGTCCTTTTCAAAGTCATATCTAGTCTGCTCTGAATACTGGATGAGCTGTGGGCTCGTTTTATATCAGCTGTGCTCGAACAAACCTGGTTTTCCCTGCTACTAACCATTTTATTGGCACTCTTGTGAGAAGTACCGGATCTCCTTGACTCGATTCCCTTCCCGTTCAGAGTGCCGTTGGATAGAGAGAGTTTGATCAAGCTCTTACTGGAAAGAGTTTTTCCGTTACCCACCTCCTTGCTGATGGCGGGAAGGACGCCTTCTTTACTCCTGCTTTCCCCAGTGCCCGTCACCATTTGGCTGGTGTGAATCCTGCTAGCTGCAGCTGGCTGGTTCCGGAGCCGTTTTAACGTAGAGTCTCTGGAATGAGATGCACTGTTGCTAGTGCCATTGGGGAGTGTAGAAGGGGAACCTTGAAGCGACTTGCTTCCTTGAGTCCTTTCGTGCTCCTGCCTGGTTACTGTTGAGCTGCTTTTGGCCCATGAACCATCGCAACTGGTACCATTAAGGTCTGATGCTGGTCTGCTCTGGCCTTCGGGTAGCCTGGGTGAATCCAGATCTCGATAGCTACTTCGCTCCACACCGTTGAGACTACTGCTACAGCTGGGGGAACTCAGGGAATCGTCCTCGCGAAGCTGGGCTTTGACCTGTGAAGGACTAGCCACGATGCTGACTATGGGCTCCTTGGTACATCGAGGCCGCCGGCCAGACTCAAGGTACTCCACCAGCTCGTCGTTTGCCAATTGTGGAGCTACGCTGGAGGGCTTTCTGCGTTCCTTAGAAGCAAATGACCAACGTAGTGGAAGAACTTTGCTTGAGCCTGTCTTGGATTTTGAGTGGTACCGCATACTCATGCTGTGACCCCGGAAGCTCCGTACAAATGGCGTCGGCTCAACTACACCTAAAAGCAAAAAATGGAGGGCTAGTAAGTCATACACTCTAAAAAATGCTGGGTTGTTTTAACCCAATTTTGAGTCAAATATGGAAAAACCCAGCCTTTGGGTTAATTTTATAAATTGCATTTTCAATCCAACATTTGGGTTTGTCCATATTTGACCCAAAATTGGGTTAAAACAACCCAGCATTTTTTAGAGTGTATGTGACATGCGTGGTGTGAAAACTGTTTCAGAAGAAAAGTCTCAGCTTACAAATTAATTTTACAGAACATTTCAAATTTTATTTGCGAAATTTGCTAATGTTGTTTTGATGTATCGTAAAATCATAAATTTGCATTTACATTTATTCATTTAGCAGACGCTTTAATATAAAGCAACTTACGAATGAGAACAGTCGAAGCAGTTAAACTAACAATAGGATAACAATATGCAAGTGCTATGACCCTTCCAAGTTTAATAAATACAGTTAAAGGGGTCCTATTATGCTCTTTTATGAAGTCCCGATTTTGTTTTTGGGGTGTACTAAAATATGTTTTCATTCTTGATTGTTCAAAATACTTTTTTATACATATTTTACATTATTACAGCACATCTCTCCCCAGTCTGGCTCGAACACCCCGATTTTGATGAAGCCCCTCCTTCCGAAATATGAAATGTGTTGTGATTGGTTTGCTGCCCCAGTGTGTTGTAATTGGCAGCGCTTATTTCCTGTTCTTTTCTACAGTAAATACTGAGGATGGTGTAAATTTCAAACCAATTTGAAGCCGATTCAGACCCTGACAATGTTTACGAACAAATGGATCGTGCAGAATAGATTTCAGAGTGGGATGTTTTTTGTTATATTCTTATACATTATAAATACGATGTTATCCACCATTTAATCATGATATTTGTCGGAAAACAAACAAGGAGTAATCAATCACAAAACCATGTTTAATTTTCCTAAGGAGCAGTGCACGGTCTTACAAAAGCAACCGAAAACAAGCTGTTCTCCATAAAATGTGCAGCGCACAGATAAATGGTGGGGATACTGTATGTTCAGGAACAGTGTTTAAAATAAGTTAGGTAAAACAAATGAGTTTTGGAAATGTGGAAAAAAACAGAAGCGACAACACAGAAGAACAGTCTTCTCTAATGCAGCTCAGCCAGTTAAAATGATCATTAACAGATTAAGTATTTTTCATTGTTAGTTCATGTTAATTAAGGTAGTTAACTAACAAGTGGAACCTTCCTTAGCCTGTTAGTAATTATTAAATGTATATTTGAATAAATCTCTGTCTGAAAATGGTCAAAACAAATTATGACAGCCACCATTTAATTGAAATGAAACAATCTGTAGTACTGTCTAAAGCGCTATATACATAAATGGGACTTGACTTGATTTGATTACATCTAAAATTATAATAATTATAATCAGAAAGCCAGAGACTTTCCTTTAAAAACGACTTAAAACAACGGAGCAAGTTACTGTACATATGACTTCATTAAATTGTAAAAGAAACACCACTTATTGTTTTTGACGTAAATCAAGAGTTTACTGACCATCATCTTCATTTAGAGGCTCATGGATGACAGGAACGTGCGGTGTTTGGGGCTCAGGAGCTGAAGATGAATTGGACAGCTTATTAGTTGAATTGGAAATTCGGTTGTCTGCATTCAATCGGATGAGCCAGTGATCTGATATAGAGACGCTGGAGGAACCTGTGGGTAAAAAGCAGCCTAGTTAACATTGCCCATTTCATGCAAGTCAGAACTCTGTTTGTTTTCTGATAATGAACTGATATGCATATGAAGCCGAATCCTAGCATTGTGGAACTGAGCAAACAGAATTATGGTCAAGCATTATGGTTTAAGGTTCCTGAAAATACCAGGAACCCTGTTATAATTTTTTCTAGTCTTTGTACGTGCGAGTCTCGTTTTCATTAAACACGCATGAAGATGGAATGGGTCCAAACAAGAATTATGCTATGCATATAAATGATTGTGAGAATTGTACAAAAAAAAAAAAAGTCTCAGATGGGTTGACAGTTTCAATGCATGTTATTATGTGGAAAGGATGGTATTTAATGTTTTTGAAATAAGTCACGCTTGCCAAGGCAGCGTCTATTTAATCAAATATTTTCAACCTCTTATGCTTATAGAGGCTGCATTTATTTAATCAATATAGTAAAAACTAATACTGTGACATTTTCAGCATCATTACTTCACTCTTCAGTGTCACATGATCTTTCAGAAATCATTCTAAAATGATGATTTGATGCACAAGAAACATTTTTTTTTTGCTGTTCAGAAAGTTCAAAGGAACAGCAATTATTTAAAACTTTTTGAAAAAAGTTTTCATAATCTTTGGTGTACTATCCTTTTACGACATCTATGGAAAGTAGGAACAAAATATTCTTTGGATCATAAGACATACAGACAAAAAGAGCTGTCATATTTATGCAGATTAAGCTGCAAAGTTTCATATTATAAAGATTTATACGAGACGAAGCATATATATGAGACGAAGCACATTGCAATCTTCAAATAGACATATATGAGAGTTTATAAAGTTTATGCATAAATGCTCTGGGGCATGTTAGTGTGGAGGTGAATCATGTAACTTTGATCAGACCACAACAGTCAACACTGAAGCTGATCGCATTAACTCCACAAACGTGAACCTGACAGATCATCTTATTTTGAACTGTAACTTGAAGCGGTTCACAACAGTTTAACTCAGTCGAGCGTCGACTCCACAGAACTTGTTTCTACTGTGAATCATGGGAGCTACTGATAACAGATCCATTTTGATTACTACCACAATGGAGTTACCTAAGCCCTCTGCATGACATTTCATGACTAATTACAACACATTTGACAATATCAATAGCATTGAAGAGCAGCTTACTGAAATCTTAACACTAAACTGCATCACTTTTTTACCATTACAATTACCATTTACAATAATATACCAAAATATGCACCTTGCTGCGCTATGGAAATATGTTAACATACCTTAAAGGTACACTATGAAACTTTTTTGTTTAAAATGTACAATATTTATAGAGTGAGCGAGCATAGCATGAATCCATCTTTTCGTTTTAACAAGTAACCAGGTGTTACT
The DNA here is from genome assembly GCA_038021265.1 of Cyprinella venusta. Classification (NCBI taxonomy): domain Eukaryota; kingdom Metazoa; phylum Chordata; class Actinopteri; order Cypriniformes; family Leuciscidae; genus Cyprinella; species Cyprinella venusta. The sequence goes on from CM075863.1 coordinate 42,785,647, forward strand.
TGTCATAAACAGAGACCTCTGGCTGGCTACAGTGTTCTTCTGTAAGACGCATGCCGTTTTGATTATTAAAGGAGCCGTATGTAAGATTGTGGCCAAAACATGATGATTATAACATTCCTTCGTCTATGGAAAGGTCATTTATAACACCATTTCTTCATTTAAATGACTATAGCATTATTATAAGGGTAAATAAAGTGCATGGTGGTGTCATCTGGCGCTAAATATAAATGTTTAACTGTTTGCGAAGTCATCTCGCCGGATTTGTGATGCATTCTGTGAACTTTCTCGTAGCCTCGGAAAAATCTCAGTTTCGAGTAGCCACTACCCCTCGATTTCATCAAGAATCGGGACACCCTACCCCTAGACGAATTTACTGTTTGCTGATGTGCGATTGATTCATGCAGCCAAAGCGGATGTTCTTAACTTACATTACTGTTCAAAGAATTGTGGTCAGTAAGATTTTTTGAAAAGAAATTCATACTTTTATTCAGCAAGAATTGCTTACATGTTTTTTACAGTAAAGATTTCAATTGCTGCAAAAGATTTCTATATTCTAGATATTCTTCAAATAAATGCTGATCTTTTGAACTTTCAATTTATCAAATAACCATGAAAAAATATATCATGTTTTTTTCCAAAAATACATTGCAAATAATAATAAATGTTTCTTGTGCAGCAAATCATCCTATTTCAATGATTTCTGAAGGATCATGTGACACTGAAGAATGGAGTAATGATGCTGAACATTTTTATAATAATATTTCACAATATAACGATTTTTAATGTCATTCTGATAAAATAAACGAGGCCTCTGTGAGCAGAAGAGACTTTCAAAAACATTTTTTTTTAAAAATCTCACTGATCCCAAACTTTTATGTGTCCACTGTTGTGAAAGAAACTCACTCAAAACTCCAACATTCAATTGCCTTGAGAGTGGGCAAAGGTTGTAATAAACATACGGTAGCTACAAAGAAAGGATGCAAAACGCATTTAAATCTGAATTAAATCTAATGATATGCAAGAATGACATTTAACCACAGAATCCACCAGCACTACAGGCAGATTTAAAAAAAAGCTTCCTGCATTCATCTCATATCGGTTTGCGTCACCCTGTGTTTTTCACCTCTCATTTGCATGAAGTTGCATGAACACTGCTCGACTTTTTGATGTGTGAGCCTTCTGTTCAACCCCCATAGAGAAATGAATTGAAAACGCCCGCTCAGCTGGCTTCAGTGGAGATATGCGGTTGTCATAATGCATTTTATATAACTTTGATACTTTTACATGTCAGTGTAGATTTGATTTGTTGAAGAATCATATAGCATAACTTCAGAGGACTGGAGAGAAAAGGAAAACAGCAGCAGAGACATTTGAGCAGAAAAAGAAAAGTGACTTCATTTTGTCAGTATGAGACAACCATCTCGAAACCATATCTGTTCCCAGTGAGGCTGATCAGCAGCTCATCCTTCCTGCAAGTGTTTTCCTATTCCTTCACCAAGGTTATTGTTGTAAGGTTACTCTAAGACTGGTTGTTGAATTCATTTGTCATTTCTGTGTTTATATTTGGATTCTGAAGATGTGGTTCCCAAGATGTCGAGAGAGAAAGATGATGAGAGCTGTGTAGAAAAGCCCTTGGAGTCGCAAAAAGTTTGGTTGTGCCTTTTTTCTCATCACTTCAATGCAAAACATTGTCGGATATACAATATTGTTAAAACATTTGGGGAAATATTTCTTTAACGGTTTTCAAGGAAGTCTCTTATGCTCACCACCTGCACTTACGTGATCAATATTATTGTGAACTATTACAGCTAAGCATTTCTGATACAGAAATACATCAAATATTTGAACTTCAGATGGTGGGATGGATACTTTGAGCCTAGAATACACTACTTTGCGAAAAATAAATAGGAAGTAAAGTTACTTGTAAAAAAAAAGTATTTTCAAGATTTGTTATCACAACATTTTTTCTTTTGTCAAATCAACTTAAACAATTTATTTAGTTGAGATAGCTTATTATGTTGAGTTTCTGATGATTAAATTAATCTCCATCATTGTATTAACTCACTTTTTCCAGTTCAATCAACTTAAAATTTTAAGGCAACCAGGCTACTAACTTTTTTAAGTTAAACCAACAATATTTTTTACAGTGTAGCAGTGATTTATGTGTTCTGTAGATTAGAGGTTTTGGTAAAAATAAAATTCAATTAGTTAGTATTGCATTTTTAAATGGCACCCTTTCTAACAATTCCTCAAAAGAACAGCGAAGCATATTTTTTCTTTGTATCGATCTTTCTAACAAAAATTGTGGCAAACAATTGTGGCAAGCAGGGCTGAGCAGAGAGCCGTGAGAGAACGGCGTGAGTGTTTTGTTTATTTTGATAAATCAAAGTGTTCCCCCCGATTCCCGCCTCCTTCTTTCCTTATTAACATACATTGCTACACAAACTCAATAATAATCATATATTTCTTAGAGTAAAGTTACATTTCATGAAGAGATAGCACATCGGACAGGCTAAAATGATATGCTTAACAAAACAACACCACTACTTTTCTTGATAATGCAAGCTTTAGTACGTTTTCTGTTTGTTTGCCCTTGTTATGAGGATATACAGTAAAGCAGATATGAGTGTTCACCTTGTATTGAGCAGTTCGCTGACCAGGATGGAATGGCATCACGTCTCTGATAGAACAGGATATAAGCACCACGAGTGCACACTTCTCCCTCAGGCACCGGCTCAACAGTGCTGTCATCGTAGGCGTACCACTGACCGTCCACTGAGTTCCTGCAGTATGCTGTTCGAAACAGAGATTCATTATATTCAGAATGCTCAATCCTTGCATGGGGCCAGAATTACTTGGACCATGGTATTGTTTTAATTTTAAACATTTAAATACACATAAAAACATAAATACAATTTACAAATTTGTACGTAAGCATTAATCTAAAAAAACGTAATGATGTACATCCACACTACTGTTTAAAAGTTTGGGTTCTCTTATGCTCACCAAGGCTTGATACAGTAAATACAGTAATATTGTGAAATATTATTACATTTTAAAACCATTCTATATGCTGATTTTCAGTTCAGATTTCCTTTAATATAAAGTTCAAAAGAACAGCATTCATTCAAAATATATATATTTTTTTGTCTTTACTGTTACTTTTGATCAATTGAATGCATCCTTGCTAAATAATTCTTTCAAAGAAAATCATGCTAACCCCAAACTTTTGAAAACTTGTGTGCATTTAATATAGATTTAAAATGATACAAAGTGACTTACAAATTAGGGATATCACAAGTAATTAATAACAAGCCAAATATCACAGTATCACAATGCAGGGTTACAAGAGTAAACAACTTATGCTTCTGAAATGCTTATATTTATGATGCTCTAAAGGAAGAAAAGAAACTGTTTACAAAAACAAAATTACAAACAGAATTACAAAAAATCAGAATTAATCTCGATCCATTCTTAAGAAAGGGGTTTGCAGTGTAAATTAATTAGCACAGAATTCTCAGATAAAATATTTAGTATTTTGGCTTGCACGTTGAGCCAAATGATTTCAGCTTCAGCAAAATACTATCCAGCAACTTGTGCAGAAATGAGGCTGGAATATTTTTCCCATTCCTCCCGTGTGAACATCGGGAGCCATCTTGTGTCACCTTTTTCCATGGTCTTTTAAATCTGTGTTTCAGTTGCAGTTAGATGGACGAAAGTGACCCGACCATCGCCTTGCATAATCTAAATCAAGCACCCTGCCCTAAATAGTTGGTGCTGAGATTTGTTTGCGGTCAATATCTCAATGAAATGTAAATATATATATATATATATATATATATATATATATATATACGTTCTGGATTTTCACGTGGTCACAGAAGGATCTGGTGTGCCAGCCTGTACAGAGGACGCGGATCCCCCTGATGATTTATATGTATATATGTATGTATGTATGTATGTGTGTATAAATATATATATATATATATATATATATATATATAGTGCACGCTTTTGTCTGTACACATCAGGGATTTATGAATGACCACAGCCCTCTCAAGAGCAGAATATGCGCTCTCAGTTCCCAAGCAACCACACACAGATTGTGTGCATCACCTCCCATAATGTAGCGTCGGGCACAGATTGAAGCTGCTTAATCATTCTTAATGGGACAGACAACACCAAATAAGACTGACAGTTTTCACACAGAGAGCTTGCTAAGGACATAAAGCTGATACAGAAAGCAGTGACGCAGCACCAATCAGGATTGGACTAGTTGCAAATGTGCCCTAGTTTTTCCCTAAAAGCTTATAATTCCTAAACGAAAACTCAGAACTTTGCGACATTAGGTGAGCAAATGGGACACTTGATTCTAAACAAGCATGCACAATTTTATGGAGATTGGGCCATACAGTAGGTGGGGCTATAACTGTTAGCTTTAGAGATTGTATATTTCCTTAATAAATTGCCTGTGTTGTCTATATATGGTCTTTTCCATCTATAATCCAAGTTCATTTACATACTATTGACATTGTAACAATGCAAAGTGAAGTTGAAAAATCCTAAATTTTGTCTCATCAGGTTTTACTAAGAAATGGTTCAGAAATGGTTCAATCCCCCGCTTCATACATGGAACTCCAAAATGGTTCTGTATAGAACCTTTTTTTTGGTAAAAAAAAAAAGGTTCTATTTTTTTTGGTTCTATTGGCCAAGTATGGAACCCCAGGGCTCTATATAGAACCCAGAGGAACCCTTTTTTAAGAGTGTATAGAACCTTTTAGGGGTTCCAAATACGTGGCGCTGATAGAACCTTTTAAGGTTCTATATAAAACCTTTTCTTCTAAGAGTGTAAAAGTCACATTTTAGATCACTGTTGACATTTCTCTTTTGCTCAGCTCACACACCTGTGTAGTGGCCTCCATGCATGCCTCCATGATGGTTACACACCGCGTACAGGTCGTATAGGAAGTCGAGTGAGTGTCGGCTGGCTTCAGGCCTGTGATGGGCCTGTTGTTGTTTCCAGCCATGCGGTGGACGGACACAGTTGCTCCTCTTGACCACATGGCGGCCCATAGCAAGGCCCATGAGGGGGAAGTGGACCAGTGTAGAGAGCTTGTTACGCCGCTCTCCCACCTGTCGGAAGCGTTTAAGGTGAAGGATGAGGAGGTCTGGGAGGGTCCACAAGCTCATCTGCACTGTGCCCTGCTGCAGCTGCTTACAGTGAGGGCACTTCCACGCATCGTCAGGGGCCAGCTAAGTAAACAGGGATGAAAAATGATATACAGTACATCTCAAGGAAAGATTATTTGAGTGCTTTTCGGGGCTAAATTAATGGTCCTGACAGATTGAAATGAGCGTAACTATTTCAGAACGTACTAAAACCTATTTTATGAAATTAATTTCATTTTGTTTGCTTTTTAATAAAATATATAAATGCTAATATAGTCCGATTTTCATTTGCATTTACCATTGTAAGTTTGTTGTCGGTAAGATATTTTATGATAAAAGACGTTTTCTGATATTTAAAAAAAAAAAAAATATTCTCTTCTGCTCACCAAGGCTGAATTTATTTGCTCAAAATACAGTAAAAACAGTAATACTGCAAAAAAGTATTACAATTTAAAATGCTTTATTTTCAATGCCTCTTTTTGTGTTTTACATAAGAAAGTTATGCTTATTTAGTCCTCTAGAAGCACATGCATGTAATTCTTACGTGTTGATTATATTCTGTTGTTCTATAAAAAGCACAGTATTGGCAATGTTGATCTTTTCCTGTTTTTGTCCTCTTTCAAAAAGAAAGAAACACCTGCTGCACAAGAGCAAATATTAGTTGCTCAGAATCAAAGAACAACATCCCAATCATGTGTTTCAGGTCTCAGCTGTTGTGCATGTTGCTGAAATAATGAAAGGTACTTGAAGAGAGCGAGAACGGCGCTTGTATTTCCAGAATAAAAAAATAAAAATCATCCAATCATTTCAAAAATTACAAATTACAAAAGGCTAAAAAAGATCTGCCTGACCAAGCGGCATTTTGACATTTTGTGTAACAGCAATTCGCTTCACTTTTTTTAATTGGTGGAAAAAACAATACAAATATACAGTACCAACTAACTGGGTAAATTTAGCCTTAAATTTAAACTTGGTTGTGATTTTCCACTGCTAATATTCAGTAATAATGTGAGTTTTTGTGTAGTTTACTTGTTCTTCTTTGGTGTACAGCTCAAAGCACTCATCCAGGGTACAGCTGTGCTGCTGAACGTGGTGTTGTTGTTGAGCACGGACGCTTTCCGAGTCCTTCACCACCTCCTCCTGGATATTACCAAACAGACTGCAAACAAACACACAGTGTCCCTATAGGTGATTTGACCTTAAGGCCTGTTTTGTTGGCTTCATGTACTAAGTGCATACAGATCTCTGTATCATCGCACGTACTCACAAGGAAATAAAAGGTTGCATTACCAGTCTTTCATTCTGTGCTCCCACTCAACAATGAGCTTCACATGTGGAGGTCCACCTGAGCCACACAGCTTCAAAGCTCTGAGGAGATAAAGAACAAGCCAAAGGGATTGAAAAGGAAATGATCAGACACACATTTTTGATGTACAGAGTCTAACTACAATTTTACACTATTTTTGCTTTCTTTTCGATTTCTGGTTTCCAAATAAAAGTTACAAAGCCACTGCTTAGGCATAACCATCTTTGAATAATATCTGACCTTATATACTAACCCCACAGCATCCGAGCATGATGAAAATGCGAGGTAGATAAATAGTGATCTGCGTTAATAATACAGTTTGAAGATAATCTAACAAAGAAAAGTAAATGTGACTTATTATTATTGCTATTATTGAGTTATTGCTATACGGTGTTGATATCTGAATCTTTCCCATTATTTTTTTTTCTCAGGAATTTTAAATGAGTCTTTGTTAATGAGTTGTAAGCCATGAACCAACAAGAACCCAAGTTCTGAAAACAGTGACTACGTTTACATGCAGCCAATTTTCGGGTTATGGTCGGGTTAAGGTCACTTTTCGGGTTTCTGAAACATTAGGGATAACCCGTTTACATGCGTGAGCCGAGAGAGTTTCTCCTGTATACATGGTATTACAATATCCCGATGTAAACGGCGACGCGCGGTTAAGCCGCCTTTCCACTGCACACGACAAACGACCGCCGTCGGACCGGAAGTCATTCATTTCCAATGGAGAGTCGTACGGGAGCTGCGGGGAGTTCCGATCATATGCGTATGCGGAAAATTCGGATCCGATTTGAGCTTTGGATCCGTTGAAATATCTGAACTTCTGCGGCTAGACCGTATGCGACCGGCCAATCGGAAGTGATGTATTCTAATAAAAACTATGAGCGCGAGGCTAGAATTACCAATATTTTAACTCTTTAATGTTTGTTTTGTACACGCTCGCTTTGAAAAATGTTGGTTATAATTAACTATAGCAGAAAAAAATATTTTATAATTATTAAATCAATATTTATACTACAATGTTTTTATATGAGATGAATTGAGGGTCATTTGTTTTGTGTAGATATATTCATGCATCCATAACATTTATTAAAATCATTAATTTTACCATTATAAATATCCGAGGGTAACGGTTGCTTCACGACCAATTTCAAAGTTCCGTGCGACTAGGGGCGAAATGCGACAATCGTATGCGAATGTCGTGTGCAGTGGAAAGGCGGCTTTAGCGTCTAGACGTACGGACAACCTTAAGACGCAAAATGCGTCATTTCCGATTCTTCTTCCTGTATCCAAAGACAACAACAACAAAAAAAAAAAAAAAAAAAAAAAAAAGACAACAACAACAGCAGTATGCGGATAATGAATAGTTCGGTGCAGATAGCGATCGCCTTTGTTTGCGCTTAGAGATGCTGGTAACATTACTGACCTCGCTCCAAAAGTATGCTGTGCTGCGTCTCGCCTGGTCTCGCCATGTTTACTTCCGGAATACTGCATGCACACGGATTTTTGTATGCGCCGAGAAGTTTCTCTACTCAAAAGACCAAGATTCCTTGCGAATATAACATGTGCAGAACACAAATCACTGGGGATATGCCGATACGCGTTTACATGACCAAAAATTCGAGTTAGAAAAGGGGTACCCCAGGTATAATAGAGAACCTAAGTCCCTCCCCTTTCGGTCGACCACCATGGGACCTTACTTCGGAAAAATATTGAATGGTAGTCAATGGCAAGAGACAACAAATATTTTGATCTGGTTTGAATTGTCCCCTGAATTACACATATGATGTTTGTCAATTTAAAAGATACATTTTAAAGTAAAGAAAGTCGCAGTTTGATGTAAAACCGTTGAGGTATAAGACTGTGAAAATACGTAATTACAAAGACTACAAACCCCAAAGGCGCACATTTTCTCTCAATGAATGAAGCTAACTTTACTGAGGCTGTCTGTTTTTGTTTCTACAGCCTTACGTTATAATCGTAACGTTACGCCGTCCTACCTGAGTGTTTTGAACCAGACTGCACACACACGAGCAGCGGATCTCGTTTCTCTTCCAGGGAGATGTAGTTCACAGAGCGATTTTCACATAAAACTAAATGTTACTCTTCTGCTGTATGACAAACTGCGACGTTTTTGACTTTGAGAATCATCTTTTAAATTGACAAACATCATATGTGTAATTGAGGGCACAGTTCAGACGGAATAAAAAGATAAGTTGTCTCTCGCCATTGACTACCATTCATATTTTTTCCGAAATAAGGTCCCATGAGCCGGAAGCGAAGGGGCGGGACTTAGGCTCTCTATATCCCAGTTTTTAAAATCCGGGATATGAGCATTTTTCGGGTTTTTGCCAGTGTTTACATGGACGTTCGCGACCGGGTTATCCCGGTTTTGAACGGGTTATTGGCTGCATGTAAACGCAGTGAGTGTTCACATCATCCATACGAACCGAACTCTGACATCGATCAAACTTGGGTGGGTGTGCACCAAAAGTACTAGTGAAATTCCCCTTAAAAGGTCTTCTTATCTCGTGTACAGTCAAAATGCTGCTTATTTATTAAACAATCCAGCAGAATTAAAAAACTAAGCAGAACCCGGCCTGACATGGCTAAATATAGACCAATTGCACATCTTCCATTTCTCTCAGAGCTGCTACAAGACTATGTCTAACTATGTCATCACACAACCTTTATGAATGCTTCCAATCAGGTTTTCTCCATAGAACTGAGACAGCACTCCTCAGGGTTAAATTATCTTCTTATGGCCATTGACTGAGGCTCCATCTAATTTTCCTTGACATCTCCTCTGCATATGACACCATTTCTCACTTCATTCTCACTTCATGACTCTCTGCTCTTGGCATTTCAGGAACTATCCTGTCATGGTTCATTTCCTACTTGTCTTACTTCAGTACAACATTTCTAACCATCAGGCTAAAGGGTGGGTCACACTAAAGGATTTTTTTTAAAACCTTATAAGATGAGAGACCACAATCATGTTGATCAGAAATCATTGGGTTAACCATTTTGCTCTGTGTGGAGTGCAGCAATGAGATTAGGAAAGCACACCACACACAGATTCCATTCACAAACAACCCCCACAAACTAAGGGTTTATTGACGGTTGGCAAACAATATTTGCGGGGGAAATGAAAAGAAAATTGGTAGTGGAGTGGAAACGGTGTGAACATGGACTTTACATGCTATAGAATGAGCTGGAGGTGAGTCTTCCATCAGCTCGCTGTCTGATCATTTCATTTCACGAGATAATCTCCAGAGTGTGCGCTTGTTTGTCCTCAGGGTCCCCACCACACAACAGCATTTCTAATCGAAACTGGGACGGATCTGATGTTCTACCAAGCAGATTCAGTCAATCTTTACACACCTCACAACACAGGAAAATATAGTCTTAATAAGATGATCTGTAGAACCATCAAGATAATTCAACGCATTATCATCCTTTAGCGTCATATGTGACGCTATATGACAAAACGGCCAAATACTATACACATGTCACCCGTTATCGTTAATATAACACGCGCTGTGATGGGTCGGTTTAGGTGTGGGGTGGGGTAGGGTAGTCTCATATTATGCTAAAGGATTTTTGACGCCTTGGGTTCGCGTGTGTTATATTATCGATAAAGGGTGCCATGTGCAGAGTATTTTGTCATATAGCATCACATTTGACGCTAAAGGATGAGAACGGGCTGGATAATTGGGACTTAACCAAGGATTGTCGGAAGGGGAGAATTTTGTCCAAATTGGCCCGAATACCTTTAGTGTGTGGTGACCTTAAAGGGTTAGTTCACCCAAAAATGAAAATTCTGTCAGTATTTACTCACCCTCATGTTGTTCAAAACCTCTATGTGTTTATTTGTTCTGCTGAACACAAAGGAAGATATTTGGAAGAATGTTTTAATCAAACAGATCTCGTTCCCCATTGACTACCATAGTGGGAAAAAATACATACTATGGTAGTCAATGGGGAATGAGATCTGTTTGATTAAAACATTCTTCCAAATATCTTCCTTTGTGTATACCACAACAAATAAACACATAGAGGTTTGGAACAACATGAGGGTGAGTAAATACTGACAGAGTTTTCATTTTTGGGTGAACTAACCCTTTAAATCCACTACTGCCCCTGTCTCACATGGTGTTCCACAGGGTTCTGTTCTTGGGCCTTTACTCTTCATCATCTACATGCGTCCTCAAGGCTTTAACTTTCATTGCTATGCAGATGACACCCAGCTCTACATTCGTTCCTAATGCACTGCTTCTTTCCCCACCAATTCCATTTCGGCCTGTATTGATGAAATAAATGCATGGATGACCAGTCATTTTCTCTAACTAAATGCTGATAAACAAATACTTGTCTCTGTTGACAATATTAATATTGCTAGTTTGACCTTCGACCACTGTTAAAAACCTTATTCTCAGCTCTTATCTTATCACTTACCAAATCTGCCTTTTCCACCTCCAGAATATTGCTTTACTAAGCCCTACTTAAATATTAATCCAAAACATAGACCTCTAAATAAACTGAGTCAATAATCAGCTGTAAGTGTGTCTACAGTGTCCCACGGTTTTTCAAAAGAAAATCTATGAAACTGCAGAGTGCTCTAATTGAGAGGCATTAGGGCATATTTCAGACTAATCCACTTTTTTTCCATGCTTACGTTACGCAAACATACAATAACATACCATAAAAAATGGAGGCAATAAGAACTACATTAAGGCAATTTTAAGATGGCATTCTATATGTTTGTCACATGTTCTAAAGTCTGACCATCAATATTAGAGCGCCACCCTCTGGCTGAATAATGCCTCTGTAAAATTTGTGCATGCACGTGTTCATCATTTAGAAGATAAATCTTACAAAATATGTATCAAAAACAAGAGCTAAGACCCAGAAACTGCCCTAACTAAATTTGCAGCCAGGAAGCGCTACTGATCATCAAGAGAATTTCCGCAGTGATATGTGTAAGACGACGATAAGATGATTATGAGATTAGTGTCACTTTTAAAAACACAGCTGACAGTATTTTATGGTTTCAAGGGCTGATGTCATAATTTAACCCACTGTGATTTAACAAACCCCTTAAGGTCTGTATATACATTTTATGAGTGTGATAAATATTGGCAGAAGCTCAGAGTTTTTCTTTGACGTTTAAGATTTTTTTTTTTTATTACAAACTCAGTATGACTATATCGGTAAATACTGTACAGTACTATGCATTATGAAATGGTGCTAACAATGAATAATAAATAAAGCTGAACTGAATGTTTGTTTCATTTGATATATTAATCGTGATAAAAATTAAATGCTTATGTCAGAAAACTGTTTCCAAATGTCCTCTGAACTGAATTGCTGTTATTGGCAACTGTGAGAAAGATGATATTCACTTACATTCTGTTCTTATCCATGTATGTGAGCACACACACACACACACACACACGTACACGCACAATATTACCTGTCCACTGCAGGGTGATTAAGCGGCCGTCCGTCTTGAGGATTCAAGTAGCTACAAGATGCTGATCCTCCAACAACACGAATCTTGAACAACACCCTAAAATTCTAATGAAAAAGATTTGGAGACAATATCGATTTCTGCCATTGTCATGAAGGTGCAACTACACTAACGCTTCAATATGGGCATTGTGATATTGTAAAATCTGAATTTATAAACATCAAGCCAGAGAAGTGACCAAAGATGGATATATACAGTGTACAGTACATGTATGTATATATATATATATACAGTCGTCACCAGAATTAATCATACCCCTGGTAAATATGATATAAAATGGCTGTAAAAAAATAAATCTACATCGTTTATCCTTTTGATCTTTCATTCAAATTGTAACCTTTCGTTTAAGTAAAAGAATTGAAAGTGGGGAGAAAAAAAATCACATTATAAAATAAATGTTTTTCTCCAAAACACGTAGGCCACAATTATTCATACCCCTAGAATTTTTTATGAATAAAATGTCTATGAAGTATATTCCCATTAATATTTACCTTTTTTTAGCACACTAGGGTGACTAGGAACATGAAATTGTCCAGTCATGACTTCTTGTTTCACAGGAGTTTAAATATGATCCTAATTTGAATATGATTCCTAGTATCTCCACTGACACCCTGGGTCTATTAAAAAGCCCTGGATGTGGACTGACACTGTTTTATTCTGGCTGGTGTTTGAAAGCACCCAACAGGGGGCACCAAACAACAGCTGAAGAGCAATAGATGAGGGGAAGAGAGACTTTTATTACTCCGTCACCAGCCTCCAACAAACTACTGATTCTCTGAAACCTAAAGATCTTCAATTGTGAATGTATTTTGGGGGGGTTGGCTGTTTAAAGTTTGCACATATTTTGTATTTTCTTGCATCCATAATTTATCTAGAGTTAACTCTTATACTTCATAAGTTAAATTAGTATACTGAATGATAACCTCCATGAAGTATGGCAGTCATAAAGTTCTTCTCACATGTGCGTGTGATCCGTTGATCATTAGATAGTAGAGTTTACTGAGGATGCTCTGCTGTAGCTGGTCCCACGACACTGATCTGTCCTCTCTCATCAGAAACGGAGGGCCAAATCTGCAGATAAACACACATGAGGTTAATTGTGTTTTACTAGTAGCGAGTTTAAACTCAAATAGATGCAATTATCTCCAAAAAGTAGGAATGTTTCTGTTTTAGCTAATACGCTGATTTTATTGTTGCTTGTTTAAGATACAGGTAAATGCATGTGTATGGTTCAGGGAGAATGGGGCTAGTTGTCACACTTTTTTACTTCAGAAAATCTTTACCTTTCACATTGGTTTATTTTTGACAGTCAGTTTCTATACACATATATCTTAATTTTTGCAACAAAAAGCTATTGAACATTTCCATTATTGACTAAAAATGAAAATTAATTTATGGTTTTAGTATAATAATCCTGAAAATGAGATAACTTCATCCAAAGCTAATATTAACAAGCTAAAGTTTCATTGACATCCCACATTAAAATGTTTAAACTACTGTAGGTAAAATTATGTGTTAGCTTCGCGAGGTACCCGGATCCATGTTATTGAACTTGTGTTATTATAGGCAAGGTCTAAAATACACCAATTCATTATATATAATATGTAACATGGGTCTTGTACAATCTCTCTATCCACTAAGGGTTCCATATTAAAGAATAAATATGTACTGCTGCAAAGGTCTAATACATAAATCTCACATGATTTCAGGTAGTGACTATGTAAACATTGTCACATATGTTTGTTAGATGAATTACAGTTTAATTTTGGACACTATGTTCCAGTGTCCTTGAAAACAATCCGACCCTTTTTAGCTTAGTTTTTTGCAGAGGGAGGTTAGTGATTAAATTTCCAGCCAGATTTCTGCCACAGGATCTGTACAGCATAAATAAAGGAGACAAAACAAACACAAGTGAGCTGAGGGAAAGCGAGTCTTTCAGAGTGTGATAAACACATAATTGTGTTGGGTTTCGCCTCAGCCAAAAACAACTGTGGAGTTTTCCCTGACAGGAGGGAGAGAGAGAGAGAGAGAGAACTGAGATCTGGACAAACATGCTTTGATGCTCGTAACGTCACAATTCGCCCCGGGCAACAACAACATGGTGAGATTTTCACCAAATTACAACTATCTGTCCATATGCTTGATTCTGCAGAGACTAAATAAATATCATAAAACAGCATTTTACTTCAATAATGTGGTGATGACAATTTTGCCGAGGTCAAATTCACCCTTGAGAGCATCTTGACATATTGCAATGGTCTTTTTTTAAATCTATTTGCTATTATCGCATCTCTATTATTAAATTACTGCATTACATACAAGCAAGATTTTAATAGCCTAAACCAATGACTCAGTTTCTATTTTGCTCTTGTTGAACATCGTTTATTTGGCCTATGTAAAGTCAGATGGAAAGGAAAGAGGGGAGAAAGTTATTACATATTAAACAAAGATAACAAAGAAATAATCATTCACAATAAGGAAATGTATTTGGGGTCAATTTAATGGGGTACAAAAAACAAATAAAAAACAATAAAAAACAAATCTCTTTCCTTTTACCGAGTCATTTGGTTCATTCAACGAACGAAATGAACGAATTGACTCGGAAAAGATTTGTTCATTTTGATGAATGAGTTCAAACAGGAGAGTCACACAAAACAGAGCAAGGCGAGCATTTGAGCTTATAAAACTTAAACTTTGTTATTTTTTTATTAAATGAGCGAGTGTTTAGCTTGATAAGACCCTTATTCATCGTCTGGAATCGTTTAAAGCCCTTTGAACAGTTTGTAGTTTGTACTGAAAGTGTCTTTTGGACCTTGAACCGTTTGGTTTCCACTGAAGTCCATTATATGGAGAAAAATGCTGGAATGTTTTCATCAAAAACCTTAATTTCTTTTTAGGGGTGAGTAAAATATCAGCAAACGTTTTTTGAAAAGTAAACTACTCCTTTAATGAAAACAATGCAGTAGTTTTAAGGTTAACAAAAAAATACTGTTCACAAACTGAAATAATAGGTTTTATGGGAATCCTCAGAAGATACTCCCTCATTATGGCATCTGCTTATTGTGGACGGTTCTAAATTTAAACATTCCCAGTTAATGAACCCATGACAACATCTGTAGGTGAAATATAGACCTTTCCAGACTAACTTTACACTGATAGGAATACTTTATCAGAATCTGGAGGGAGAAAAAAAATCAATCAAAATAACACTGCTTGACATCTAATCACTCTGGCACATCAGTAAGAGACAACTATCTGTTCTAAGCTATCTCTCTTTCACTTCCATTAAAGTGGGAGAATCTCACACCCCAAAAGGCCATGGAACCAAATTTGATTTCTGGACACATTCACGCCTAAGAGAGTATTGATCTCTGAGCGACTGTCACTGTCAAAAGTGTGTCTGAAGAGTCGCTCTGACGTGACATGTCAAAAAATCTTTGAGAAGCTTTTAGAGCAAAATTGAAAAGGTGCAGGTAAAAGAGCGTGGCATTTTATGTGGCATAAAGTGGCCCTATTTTACACTCGTAGCATGTTTTTGTCCTCTTAAGTCCACAAAATGTGCTAGTTCAGACATTTTCCACCCTGTGTGACCCTTCGTATTAAACATATCTTTAAGTTTAATTGTAAATGACCTTTGTTATGATTGGCTAACCTCTGCATAGCGGGATAGTGTTAATATAGTCAACAAAATTACTGGAGAAAATGTTTGTTAATGAATTTATCAACAATAAAAATGTGCATCAAATAACAATAATATGCATCATGAAAAATAACTTAATTATGTTAAGTTAATTAAGTAAGTTAATTATGTTGTTTTAATTATATTTAATTATAACATACATGACGTTGTTGTGCTTGGTTTCTTATTGTTGCTTGTAATTTGTTTAATCCTACTATCCGACCCTGTCTTGACTAGGTCTCACTTGTAAAAGAGGTTTTAACCTCAATGTGACTTTCCTAGTTAAAAAAAGGGGAAAAAAAAAAAAAAAAAAAAAAAATATATATATATATATATATATATATATATATATATATATATATATAAGTTAAATAATTAAATATAAATAATAATAATAATAATTAATACTAATATAAAAATATATATAATTTAAATATATATTTAATTATATTTAAATATAATATACATACTATTCAAAAGTTTGGGGGTGGGGGTGCAGAAATGAATACATTTATTTAGCAAGGACGCATTAAATTGATCAAAAGTAATATTAAAGAATTTCACATTGTTACAAAAGAAATCTATGTTGAATAAATGCTGTTATTTTAAACAGCCAATTCATCCAATAGTCCTGAGAAAAACTTATTACAGTTTGCACAGAAATATTTAGCAGTTTTCTGTTTTAATGAACTGTTTGAGCAGCAAATTAGCATAGCATACTCATGTTTAAATTAGTAGTTAAAATGTTTGAATATTTGGTTTCATTTTGCACATTCTTGACTAAAATTAGACAAATAAATGTAGGAAATATTTCAACATGACAAAGGATTTTTCTCTTTAAAAGACAAAAAATAAGCCACAATAAAATGTGTAAGCGTTGACAAGTTCAAAAAGGGTGGGCTGAACTGTTGAATATTAAATGTTACACCTGTAAAGACTTTTATATGTGGTTCAAATCCAGATCTAAATACAAATCCAGCATTTTGTGGGTTACCTCACTGCCTGCTGTCCTGCTCCGGCTGCATTACACACCAACAGCAAGATCTTCACCATCCCATCGGCCTGGTTCAGGAACTCAGAGGACAGAGCTCCAGACGCAGCCAGTCGGTGACCCGCCGGCCCAGACGAGGTGTACAGAGAGGACGGAAGACTGTGGTGGAACCCTGCGATGAGAGGGGGAGCCAAGGAGAGGTAGAGGTCACCTCCTAACACTGATCTGTGGGCAGATTTACTGTCTGCGGCTCCATATAGATGAATAATGTCAAACTTTATTGTGCTACAAAACAAGGTGACATACACACAGATAGAGAGGATAGGAGTGACAGAGAGGCAGATGGAGACATGCAAATAGAGCACAGCAGACAGCAGACTGAACACAGTGGGGTGTATGACCCACACAGATACACATACTAAATATAATGTCAAGCTTTCAGACGTTTTCTTCCTAATAAAGTACGACCGGGCAGCAGCCATTAAGAAACATGAGATTAAGTACCAAGAACAAACTAATAAAAAAGGCTGAGACTAGTATATTAGTTATTTTCCAGAAGTCACCCAGTTAAATTGATCAAGGACAAAACAGACACAAACGTGACATCATTAAAAGCGGAAGCGTGTTATTTTTGCGCCTTGAACATCAATGAACAGAACTGGAACTTTAAAATGTTTTTGTAAGACTCCCCTCATTGGACAAACAGATAGTTCCACCTCAAACTCATGCTATTGGTAAAGTCAATATGGTTGTGTCAGGCTGGTCTAGATGAGCAAAAACTTTTCAGGAGAAATAACTTCTCTCAGCACATTAAATCGAGACGGTCTAACTTAAATAATTTAGCACTTTAACACTTTAATTTAAATGAAATCTAGCAAACAGAACATCAGTATCAGTCCCGTGATACCATACACTGTAATGCAAAAGTTTGGAGTCTGATTTGTTACGAAATTAACAGATTTGTGCAGCAAGGATGCATTAACTTGATCAAAAGTGACAGTAAAGACATTTATAATTTTACTATTTCAAAATAAATTCTGTTCTTAATATAAATACCTTTATTTATCAAAAATTATATCACAATTTCCACAAAAATATGTGGGAAAAAAAGCTTTGTGTGTTTTCAGCTTTATTGTTTTTGTCAACTGTTTTCAATATTGATAATAATAATAATAATCTGAAATATCTGATTATATCTGAAGATAATAATCTTTTTTGACCATCAAATCATCATATTAGATTGATTTCTGAAGGATCATGGGAAGACTTGAATAATGATGCTGCTGAAAATCCATCACAGGAATAAAATTATATACAATATTACTGTTTTCACTGTATTTTAGATCAAATAAATGCAGCCATAGTGACTGCTTAAAAAAAACATACAGATTCCAAACTTTTGTGTGTTTATATCATCGTCTATCTAGCTTTCTGACCAAGACCCTTTGAACAATTCACTTTGATTTGCATTTATGCTGGCCTATGACTCAGCATTGCCATTTATGGGAAATCAACTTGGCAATGTCGATCAGCAAGACCATTACACTTTATGAACACATTACACTTACAACAGGAAGGTCACATGTGCCATCATGTACAGCTGGGCCTGGCTTTTTAATCAAGAAGGGATGTTTCTATGGCTAAACATCAGGATGGCTGTATTACCCAGCATTCTGTCTCAAGGTCTTTTCATATGAGGTTTTCAAAATGAAGAATGGGAAGGTATCGGAATGACCTGCGCTGACCTATAAACTTTACTGAGTGTGTTTGATGTTATCACTCAAGGGTAACACTGTGAGATTGTTAATTAAACACCTCCGCTCTCCACAGATCACACAGCAAACCACCTGAACCCAACAGATCAATTACCTAAGGAGAACCTAATGAGACAGAACCTGGTTTCACAAATGCATTTATTTTTGATATGCCCTGTTGAAATTTTGATTTGTATAAGGAGTGTGTTTTCAGAGATGTAGTGCTGACTGTATTAAAGAAGCAAGATGCAGATTTGTAACTCAGATTTTAAATTCAAATAAAATCGATAAATTCATAATACATGAATAAACTAAAAATACTTGTAAAAATAATTAAAAACAAATATTAAAATTTCCAGATCAAAAAAAAGAGCTTAATATGGGTTTGGTTCATACAGGGATAAAAAGTACCCCATGTGTAAAATGAAAAACTCTGCTATATCTTTAACGCGGTGGAAAAAAAGCTTTGTGTGTTTTTGTTGTGCTGCCCAATCCTAGTGAAAACAGATTTGGCCACCCTATACAAATCATGGCACCTATTCAGGCCCATTATCACGGCATACTGGACCAAAAACAAAATAATTCACAGCGGAACTTATACAGCAATTTATATATTAATATCAATATACACGTGTAATTTCAGTCAGAAAACAACTCTTATATTTAGATTGGGTTGATAAAAACCAATATCCCGACTTAACATCCTAATAATCCTAAAAAAACACCCTTAAACTTGGCAATATTTACCTGAGATTCGTGCAGATCCACCCCTGATGTAAAGGGGCGGGGCTTGGAAGGCATAGATGACGTCACTCTCTGCGATGCTGGTCAAGTCATCGTCATCAAAGAATGAGCGCTTGAATCCTGTTGTGTAGATCTCTGTCAATATTACCTAGTACAACAGAGAATTAAAAATTGAAAACCGAATAAAATTACTCAGTTGTTTCAGGATATTGTCATAAGATAAAGATACAACTAAATATTCAGATTTGAAGCACATCATTTATTAGTTTAATTTAAATAATTCACATTTATTAATACCCAGTAATTTGTTACATTTTAAACATTAAAAAAATAACTAATCTAATGAATTAAACAATACAATACTGATCTTATAAAGCAAACCGGTACCATTGTATTCGTAGTGGTATTGGAGGACCATGCAAATACTACAATACTGTATGTACTGTATATAATCATTCAGTATCCAGGTGTATATCAAAGTCCTACAGTATTACCATCTGACAATCACTGTAGCAGTGGGGAAGAGGGTCAGGTGATATATTGTTTGCAGGCATGAGGTCTGTCTGTGTGATGCTGTGTGTGCACCTGTCACCTGATCAGGAGAGATCTTGCCCTCATCCGCCACCATCCTGCGCAGGCATGCCAAAGAGCCGAAGAGAGGCACAGCGAGCCCCACTCTCAGATACCGCTGCCCTTTACTGCTGAACACCAAAGTCACACACACTGGTCTGTAGAGAGACAAGAGAACACATCCTCTATGATCAAAAAGCAGCTTTCAAATTTTACTGAAATCAATGGAAGGCATGTCAAATCTTAAACGACCTCTATCGAAGGCTACAAAAGCTAGAAAGTGGGTGTGGCTAAAGAATTCATCTGATTGGCCAGTTGGTTACGCAGTGCTGGTAAATGTTAACTAACACCGATATCCTGGCATTCAAAAGTAGTTGTGTATTTTGAATGCAATATACACTACCCTTTAAAGCTACACTGTGTAACTCTTTTAGTTTATTCTTAGCTAAAAACACTTAGTTCTTTCAAAAATATATGTGCTCATTAATGTATATTTACTTTGTTCAAGTAATAAAGTATTCTCGTGAGTGTATAATATGCCATTAAAAATACATACGGGTAAGGGTTTCTAATGTCGGTCGCCATGTTGCCCCTCCATCTTGAAAGTACATTAGCCAAAGAGGGACATACCCGTTAATTCAAGCTTCGCCTTTCGCATTTACGTTTGAGTTAACACTCATGGACGAGGTCGAACTGGAAGCCATGTTAATCTTGGACTACATTGGCCACCGTAGGAGTTAAAACGAAATCGGAATTGAGAGGAACAGACACTAATATTCATTGGATGGTCATATACCTTTTCACCGCTAGATGGGGGGTAAAAATCACACAGTGTAGCTTTAAAGATTTGGGGTCTGTGCGATTTTTGCATTAAAGGGATAGTCCAGTTTTTTTGGAAATAGGCTCATTTTACCACTCCACCAGAGTTAAACAGTTGAGTTTTACTGTTTTCAAATCAATTCAGCCGATTTTCTGATATTTAGAAGAAAATCAGTAACCAGACAGTTTCTGGTCTCATTGACTTCCATAGTAGGAAAAAAATATACTATGGAAGTCATCAATGAGACCAGAAACTGTCTGATTACTGATATTCTTCTAAATATCAAAAAATCGGCTCAATACATTCGAAAACGGAAACCAAAATAAAACCCATCTGTTTAACTCTGGGGGATTGGTAAAATGAGCCTATTTCCAAAAAAAGTAGAGTATCCCTTTAAGAAATAACTCTGTTTTCTGTGCTCTATTGTAATCTATTTTAAAATGTAAATGAGTGTCACATGATCCTTCAGAAATCCCTCTAATATGATGATTTGATGCTCAAGAAACATTTCTGATTATAATCGATGTTGAAAACGGTTAATATTTTTTATGGAAAGAAACCATGAAATATTTTTTTTTTCAGGATCCTTTGATTAAAGTTCAAACAAACAGAGTTTATTTGAAATAGAAAAATTTTGCAACAATATAAATATCTTTATTGTCACTTTTTAACGATTTAATGCATCCTTGCAGAATAAAAGTATTAATTTCTTAAAAAAATTAGCTGTATAGTATATTATATATAGTATATTATTAGCTGTATATTAGCTGAACTGTATAGCTCCAGCTGAAGTAACATCATCTACTACACCATTATTTATACTGTGATCTGTTTTTCATCTACTCTTCTTCAGAAACAGTGTGACACTTCAGTGTGAGAGCTACACAACCCTAACCCTGCTGAGATTTGACCTAAAGCCTGAAAACGCTTTACGTTAGATGCTGAATGAATTGCCGGAAGCAGTAAGGCCATGTACAAAGAGACACCTCAAACAGTTACCCATCTTTTTTAACTGCAATTTTTTTAATTGCAAGCCTGGTTTATATTAAGATGTACGTATATATAGATATATCTGATGTGATGTGACATTATAGTGTATGTGGGACAATAGTTTGCCTTTGTGACAAACGTACAGAAGCAGTCATTTCCTCAATCCCACCCCAAAAAATAAACCATGAGGATTTCCTTGACAATCCATCTGTTTCTACTGGTTAAAGTGTTTTATTGTTTTTGAGCATGATTTTCTAAATATGAGTTTCTGCATGATTTAGACACTTTTGTTGGGTAGAATTCGCTCACCTTGTCTGTCTTAGAGGAATGGGAAGAGAAATGCACAGAAAAGGATCAAACGTGTTGCTCTGCTTTAGACAATGTGGGCATGTCAGAGATGACCTAATAAAAAAAGGACAAGAAAAAGAGAAAACAAGATGGTTGGTAAAAAGCCAACAACTCAGATTAGTGGACACACAAACATATTCAAATATTATATAATAAACACACACAAAGCTATTAGCCATTGTATTGCTTGAACTATAAGCCTAAGGGAAATTTCATTGGAAAAGGAAGTGATGTCACAGGGAAGAGGAAGCACAAAACGTCTCTTGGGAAGAATTATTGTTGTAGCTACGGAAACTAGTGCCCACAGAATCACAATTACAGATTTTTGCATCATCCTTGCCAGACATTTACAGCATGATTTCAAACGCAGTACATGTTCAGATCCTGTATGACTTTGACAATGAAGTCTATCTATCTATCTATCTATCTATCTATCTATCTATCTATCTATCTATCTATCTATCTATCTATCTATCTATCTATCTATCTATCTATCTATCTATCTATCTATCTATCTATCTATCTTTCTATCTTTCTATCTATCTATCTATCTATCTATCTATCTATCTATCTATCTATCTATCTATCCATCTATCCATCTATCCATCCATCCATCCATCCATCCATCTATCTATCTATCTATCTATCTATCTATCTATCTATCTATCTATCTATCTATCTATCTATCTATCTATCTATCTATCTATCTATCTATCTATCTATCTATCTATCAACTTTAATGTCAATGATAATATTTATTAGAAGTATTAAATGGATGCTGCCTTATTGGGACAATAAAGCTCTCCCTACACCTATACCCCTAACTGATAAACACTTTATTATTAAACACACGTTAGAGACAATATTCACACTTTTCAAATATATATTTTTTTTCATTTTACAGTTTTTCTCCATTGGTTTGGCTTATTTCTTGAAACAGAAATTACATTCTCAAAACTCTAAGATCATTTGGCAAAACAGTCTTACGGTTCAGCACAACACTATAGCTCACTTGCAAAAGCTCATATCTCTCCCAAAACAGTTCACTCATGCTTCAAAACTAAATTCATTTCTCATATAAAGCGTCAGTGCCACCAAAATGGCAAAGATCCTTCTCAATTGCTTTGGCTCATTTCTTGAAACAGACCGGACGTTCTCAACTCTCTTGGTGCTTTTGCCAAAATAACGTGGATGGTTCGGCACAACACCATGGTTCACCTGCAAAAGCTCATACCTCTCCCAAAACAGTTCACTCATGTGCCAAAACTAAATTTCCTTCTCATTTAACCAGTCAATGACCCCAAAATGCTTAGTCCATTTGGCATTGTGTAAGCACTGCAAGCCAAAATGTTTAGATGTTTTGTCACTTTGGCAGAGGACCATTGAAATATCCCTCATTTCCACCTTTCAGTCTTAGCCCAGTCCTTTATTGACAATGGTTACTGTACTGTTTTTTGTCTAGCTAACAGAATACAATTGTGTATAAAACTGATTTTTTTTTTTTTTTGGATTTTAGGGTAAGAGTACATCACACATTGCACTCATTCTGCCAAGGAATTGTAACCATTACGTATCATTCACACACATAAAGTAACTTCCATACATCAGAGGTAAAAGAAAATACATTCTCAAAACAACATGGACACACCTCCAATTACATAGGAATGTTCTATGTTCTCCACAAGTTCAATATACTGCTGGCTACTACTCCAGTGGTTCCAAACCTGGGGTACATGTACCCCTATGCAGAGGTACTACAGGGGGTATCTGACAGAAGGGGGAGGGAGAAATCATCAATGACTAGACTTACTGAAATGTTACAGTAAAACCCACAGTATAGATTAGATAGATATTACAGTATCTAAAAATAGATATTACTGTAGATAGATTTACATGGGAGGCACTACTGTAATTGCAGCTCTTTGACCAAACATTTGACAAACGGTTTGATTGGTCATTTGAGATGTGTGAAACTCCTCCTTTGTTAGTCAAGATCTGTCAATTGCTGTAATACTGTAAATGTATCAAATGTTCCAAGGGATTCATATATGGTATTCATGGTATTATGTTCTTGACTAATTTTGACAATTGAACAGACTATTGTGCATGTGATGACTTATACAATGAAATGACGCTCACACGTTTTGGAGTGAACAACCATTAGACTGAGAATGAACAATCAGTTTAGATCAACAAGATCTATTCACATGAAAATTGTGCTAAATGTAGGCTACCTGTACTTAATCATTTGCAAAGATGTACTGAGACATTGAGACATGTACTTTGCCCCACCGCCTGTGATGAGAAGACCAACGCCTGTGAAGAGACGACTCAACGCCTGCGATATGTTATGGGGCTGTTTTAGACATAAACAATATTTATATTTAATAGTTATAAATAAACAATATGAATGTAAGCCAGAGGAGAACTGGCCCCCGACTGAGCCTGGGTTCTCCCAAGGTTTTTTTCTCCATCCAATCTGATGGAGTTTTGGTTCCTTGCCACTGTCGCCTTGCTTTTGGCTTGCTTGGCTTGCTTAGTCGGGATTATTTAGGATTATTTAATATTTAATATTTAACAATATTATCGATCTGTGTTGTACTACTTTCATGTTATCACTGTGAAGCTGCTTTGATACAATCTGTATTGTGAAAAGCGCTATATAAATAAATGTGACTTGACTTGACTTAGGCATTTGCAATTTGATGAATTGAATGAGAAATTCAATTCTGTTGTGAACAATTGCCAAGTAGTTTGGAGGTTTGTCCATGTTGTTTTGAGAATGTAATTTCTGTTTCAAGAAATGAGCCAAACCAATGGAGAAAAACTGTAATAGAAACAAATGCCTTCCGATCTGATATGTGATGGGAAAAGGGAGTAGAGCGAGTTTGGAAAAAGGCGGATTCAAACTCACATCGATTTGCACCTTACTCCTACACTATTGTTCAGTAATGTTGATGATTCAACGTCTTTCATAATTTTATCTAGTCCAATTAGACCTCAGTGGGCGGAGTTTGTGTAAATAGCCTCTGCCGACAAGACGGGCTATTTGCACTTAGTGTAGACACTGCGGTTTATTATTATTATACTAAATTTGAAATGAAATATTATGGACACAATGTTATTTTGAATAACATGCACCAATAAAGTTTCTTAGTTACTGTAACATTCACTAAGAAAGTAATGGATATTTCGATTTACAGTTTAACTTTAAATCTATTCTTCTTAGAATACAACACTATACTAATGCCTTTTTAATTTAAACAATTCTCCACATCTTCTCCCTACTGGCACTTGTCAGTTGGAAAGACAGAGAGAGAGAGGTGGAGAGAGATATTTTTAGAGAGTGAAGGAAAGCCCGTTCATCTCCAGCAGCTGTCAGGGTGTTATGTGGAGACTTCAGGTTTTAACGCTGAGGTTTACAGGTGCAGTTCACCCACGTCAATGTCCTTACAGTTGAATACAAACTAAGTGTGTTGTGCGTGTGTGTAACGACAGCTTGACGTCTTGGAAAAAAAATAATGTTTATTTTTTTTACATTTAATTTATTATATTATTTTACTTTATATTTTATTTGATAATTTTTTCAAACCAAAGTTCAACAAGGAGAGGAGCTTGCACACAAAATGGTAGAATTATGTGACAATAATGATGATATAAATAAAAAAAAACTTTTCTTTGTTTTGCCTGTAAATAAAGTTATTTTTATTTATTTATTTATTTTTTAAATTTAAGCTTATGCGGCAAAGTAATTCTTATTAGGATCTTCAGTATTTGATGGCTGACGTTTCGCATTTTTTTGTTATTTTTACTATTGGCTTATTTTTTTTTCAAACAGAAAACTTTTCTTTTTATTTTGTAGTTTTTAAAATATATATGTTATGAACGAGCCAAGAAAGAGATAATCAAAATATGGTTTCCTGCCATACTGATTATAAAAAGGGTTGAGTCAGTTGCATTGTGGGATGCAATACCTAGTGCCATGTGCTGTTGTATACTGGCAAATGTTTGTATTACTGTAATAATATAATACTGTAATAAATTTTGTATCGACAAATTTGGATCATATTATTAGTGCAAACAAACAAGCAAACACACCCCTTCTGGAATAATATTTCTCCCTCAATATTTACTGGTATCCAGACAACAGAAGGAGCTAGTTAAATATTTGGAAGACGTTGATGAGAATAACATTCGTGCCATGATCTGCATTAGTGTGAAGGCCACTTGAGTGGGAGTCATTTAAATTCCACACAGGGCTTGTCGTTGTATACAGTGCAATGAATCTGACTTTTAAACCTTCCCTCCTGCTGTGCTGCAACTGAAGCTCTTTCAACAATTTCAGGCCTCGGGATAAAAGTGACTATGAGATGATACTGTACTACCTACAGTAACTAACATCAGAAAGAAACGGTTTGGCCTGAATTTTCTTGTAATTACTGGAAATCTCTGGTGCTGTGTGATGTTGTGTTGGGTCCGAACTTCGTGGAAGTCTGCGTTCCTTCGAAGGAGGCTGTCTCTGAATTGGGACACATCTCTAAATTGTGCATTGCTAGAGGTACTTCCAGGACCAGAGTTCTAAACCAATGCTGTGGACCTACTGCAATTTTTTTTACACTGGCCTTGGTTTTGGAAGTATTTTTCACTTTTTTTGTTGAGATTTTTAAAAAATTCTTTGATTAAGGGTTATAAGCCAGCTACGAGGTGAATACGAATATTACAAACTACTGTATTACTATTCGAAGAAAAATAGCATTTGAAAATTGAACAAAACGACAAAAGGTACAAGATGTAGCTTTACGTAATGACAAAAAGAATGACAATCCCATGAAGCATTGAAAATAATCAAAATATTATATTGACGGAGAAATATACAGTACAACTATTAATCTAATGATGTTTGATATATGTATAATTTATAATTTGATTGTCATTTTCAATGCTTCATGGGATTAGTTCTTTCACTCATTAAAGCTTTTTTTCTTTCTTTTTTTGCATATTATGCATAAAAAATATTTAGATAATTTGAGTATGTTCATTCGCAGACAGTGCTGAGTTGTGTTCTTTTGGTGAGATTTGCTTGTCCTTATTCTCTTATTGCAGGATATTTCTGAGCAGAATCATGGGAAATGTATTTTTCATTTTTTCTAGGAATTATGCTGTTAAACATGATGTATGATTACTTGAATGAATATTTGAATATTTCTTGGGGTAGCAGTGATGGTTCCACCTGACCAAGTGTCGAGGTGTCAAATGAGCAAGACACCGAGGTTACGTTAGTAACCGAGTACGTTTCTACTTCCGAAACTCAGCTGTTGTGCAATATTGTTGGCTTTCAAGTGGTCTGCAAGTTGATTCGCTGATCAATGTTTGTTTTTCAATTTTTAAATGGGCATTGAACAACACTATGATGAAATGGCAGATATTTCACGATTTATTTTTAGAAGTACAGCAAAAAACAAGTGTTTCTTCCTTTAGGAGCAAATGTCTAGCTGTTATTTTCAAAACTAATCACAGTTCTCATGAACGAGAGGTTCAGACTACGTCACACATTTAATCAGTGTTTTTATGTCGGTCTGTGTAGACATTTGTGTATTGACGTGCTCAGGCTTGCTGATGTGTGGACTGCAGGCCAGGTGTTTGTGCGAAGCTTTTTTTGTCAGCAGTTGGGTGATGATAAACAGTAATTTTCTTCTCATGTCAGTGATTCATCATAAAATTTATGTAAAATGAACAAATTAATCAGCTTGCAGCAGATGGAGGATGGGAAAAAAAGAGATCTGGATGCCAAAGAGAAGGATAAAGTAATGTAATGATGTCTCAAAATGACAGTGAGAACACAGGTAACAGCTTAAGCGAGGCTAGATGAGTGACATAAACTGTTTAGACGAGTGTCAGTGAAGAACTGCAGGGAAGTGACAGAACTGAAAATCTGCTAACTGCATTTCACCACTGGAGCGAGAAGAAGATTGAGAGGGAATATAAGATCTGAACTCTCTATAACGCTCACAATATATTATATTATACATATATACAATCTTCAAGTATTACTCATTCAAATTTTTGTATTTACGTTTTTTAAAAATACTTTATCATATCTCAGTTTAACATGCGGAGGTAACATTAAACTAAAAATTAAACAGAAGTGTTAAAGTGAAGTGTTACTAGTGTTGATGCATTGGGAAGACATATTAGATTACCCCCTCCCTTAGAGGTGATTAAGAAAAGCTTAGAAAAAGCTTAAACAGAAGTCTTTATCAATATAATCAAATGTAAAACAACACTGCAAGTCTTCACTGTATAAATGAAATAGATGAATCCTACAAAATCTGCTAGCTGTAGTAGAGCAGTGAGTGGTTTTCTCTTTGTCTTATGTTGTTTGATTAACATTATTGACACAGATGGCAGCAGGAATATTAGGCTGCCGTCACTTCAAGATCGAATGCCCAGATTCAATAGACTGTTACACATGCAACTTAACTCCCAACTGTTTATGTATTTCACTTTTGAAAAAAAACTTTTGCTTATAATTTACTCACCCCCATGTCATGCAAGATGTCCATGTCTTTCTTTCTTCAGTCGAAAAGAAATTAAGGTTTTTGATGAAAACATTCCACATTTTTCTCCATATAATGCACTTCAATGTGAACCAAATGGTTCAAGGTCCAAAAGACAGTTTCAGTACAAACTGCAAACTGTTCAAAGGGCTTTAAATGATTCCAGACGATGAATAAGGGCCTTATCAAGCGAAACGATCGCTCATTTAATAAATAAATAACAAAGTTTAAGTTTTAGAAGCTCAAATGGTCGCCTTGCTCTGTTCAGTGATGCACGTTCGTGACTCTCTTTTTAAGAGTCAATCCATTCGTTGATGAACCAAATGACTCGGAAAAAGATTCGTTTGGATTCAATTGATTGATTAATTGATGCATACAGTTTTGTTTTTATATATATAAAGCTTGAGTTGTCTGTCAGTTTGAATGTGAAGTTGATTTTATTTGAAACCGACTGAAGGTATTTGTTCTAAAACTTTAAATGGACCACCAATCAAAGACTTTGCTTTTTTGATGGAGACTTCAAATGGAGATCCCTTGTGGACAACCAAACCATCTGGCCTGATTGGAGTTGCTTGATGGTGATGGTTTGTTTGGATCTTCTGTCTAAAAACAGCTTGCTGCAGTTGGACATATGCTGCATCCCAAAGCTGTTGGCTTTATCAATATTCGTTAACACATGATTAGCTGATCTGGGGGAAAAGAGGGGACCGTATCCCCGAAGTTAACATAAACTCATTCATCTCATGTCATAGCAGGTGGAGGGGGGCAGATTTGGGAAGTTGTTCCTGGGATTTTTTATTTATTTGTTCAGGTCATTGGTCATAATTCTCTCAAAACTCTCAGTAAGAAAATGTGCAAATTGTTTACCTTTAAGGGATACAACAGCTTGTCACTGAG
Organism: Cyprinella venusta; assembly: GCA_038021265.1. Classification (NCBI taxonomy): domain Eukaryota; kingdom Metazoa; phylum Chordata; class Actinopteri; order Cypriniformes; family Leuciscidae; genus Cyprinella; species Cyprinella venusta. Next base: position 42,815,008 of record CM075863.1, read on the forward strand.
ATTTATTAATATATAAAATGAACTTGGTATGCTTTAATACAGTGTCCAAAACACAATACCTGTTGGTTTTAATATGCTTTTTAAACAAAATAGTGTAGATACATAACTATCTACTGTATAGTTAAGATCCGTACTTTTTTGTCCTCGTTTCTCCACTTTCACAGATAGACAATTTATTCCAGTAGAAATTACTAGTAGTACACATTTTTACATGCATGCTATTTTCTACTACTATGCTTTCAAATGTCATAGTTGGATATAACTTTGATATAATTTATACATTTAACAATAACATATACAAGTTGGAAGTCAGTTAGGCTTCTTTTTTTTCAAAAAAAAAAAAAATTATTTATTAAAATTAATTAATTTATTTTATAAGTAATAAATAAATATAAAATAAATAAATAAATAATTGTATAAATTTAGGCTTCTTTTAAAAAAAAGGTTTATTAAAATTAATTAATTTATTCTAGAAATAAATAAATATAAAATAAATAAATAAATAAATAATTTTATAAATAATATTTTATTTAATAATTGATTTATTATTAATTTATTTATTTACACTTATCTATTGGCTATTGATGACACTCCAAACAATTAATTTATAATTTATTAATTTATTTTAAATAAATAAATATTATTTATTTATTAAATACTTACTTGTATTGTGCTTGGAAGTGCTCCTGTACAAAGCTGTGACGTACATCAGGCTGCGCCTGTGGCGTGATCAGGGTATCAGAGGTGGGCTTTTCATCGTCTCCTTCTGGACCCTGCAACAAAAGCATAAAGGTCATACAGACATTTATATACTGTCCCCAAGAACGCCCTATATGCCTCTTTCCAGGAGGTGCTGTTGAGAATATCGATCGACCTGACTTCTGCCTCACCCAGTGAGCCAATACTGTGCTCTCATTTTTACAGTTTGCATTGAAGTTTTATACTGGCAGCAGTGAACTTAAAAACAGCTAAAAGAAAGACGGGAGGATAAAAACCACAGGGAGCACTGATACACTTCTCAAGGTCACAAAACAAAATAGAAATCGTAGAGACTGTTTGCCTTACCAAAAAGATTTTTTTTGTCAGACAACTGCTTCAACTAGTAGAGAATGTTAAACTAGTTTAACCATGAGATGAAACCAGAGTGTTGGCGTCTGAGACCTAAACGAATGAACAATTATATTCCATCACCTGTTTTAGAGCATGATAATAACCGAGATGTGAGGATTTTTAACCAGTTTAGCTTTTTACATTACATTTGATTTATATAAACATGTAGGCCAAGGCTTTGTCAAAATTAAATCTGTAAATGTTCAGACTTTTACAAGCATCTTAAGTAAAAAAACGAACTTGGAAGCATATTGTCCTTATCAAAGCCTTGCAGTACGATTCAGTCGGTTGGTTCCTTTCAAAGGTGTCTGGCAAGGCAAAATGTTTGAGTTGAGTCATGTCTGCCCCCTCACTGGTGATCTGAAAGCGTTGGAATTTATGCTTGAAAAGAGGTTTTTCACGCAAGAAACTACACAGCAAAGTCCTGATGAGAATGTCTACTTTTGCTAGTGTATGATTGAAACTTTCCCTTTACCACCCAAGAGTTCAATAGGGAGAGTTCATTCACCTCCTTTCTTTGACCCTCCAGAAGAAAATGTGGTCTTTATCACCCCCTACCCCTTTTCTCCTTCTCGTCTCTTGTTTTATACCACCTGTTTTCCTCTCTTTCACTTCAGCACTAGTCTTCTTAATCCTCCTCAGCTATAATTAGGGCCTTGAGTTTCATGCAGAATGGCACTCTAGAGCACAAAGAGGAACACTAAGGTTTGAGGTTCATTGACGTAATTACTGTTCATTGGGTCTAGTACTTTATTTGTGCTGAAAAAAGAGCAGTGTTGATGAGTAACTTACTGAAAATGGTGCTGCTAATTTTTCAGTAACATAACTTTTCCAGTAACGAGCTCCTCGCAGCTGTAGCTTTATGAGCAAACTACAATTATAATCAAAGCATTATCCTAAACTGTCCATTCTCTCAATGAACTAATTAATTCTAGTGAATTGATACATTTTGAATGATCTGATTGATTCTATTTTGATTCTCCTGTCAAAGAATCCCCCCCCCCCCCATAGACGTGTTTAGTCTTGTGTTTTCTACTGAGAGTTCAGTACTAAGTCCCACAGGCACAACACTATGAAATGAATTGCTGTACGAATACACATTCCATTGTTATCTGTGTTGGGCAGAAAGGAGGAAAAGACTTCAGCCCGTTATTCAACAAGTGGGCTTATCACTACACTAAATTCTTCTGCCTGCCCCAGCCTGGTTAATGAGTGTTAAGATAAATGGTTAAGATAAATGGTCCCAGATCCTTGTAGGGAATGTATCTCTTGATAGTAACTCGAGTACCATTCCATACTGCTGGAAAGAGAGAACCTATTGTGAATGCATGAATGCATCGGTTTAACTGAATTATGACCATAACACAATCAAATGAATCGCAAATAATAACAGAAAAGCCCCCAGTTGAAGATAATTCAATGAAAATAATGTGACCAAAAGAATATATATATCATTATCATTAAACATAAAACTATCCATGGCCAGTGGTATACAATCCATTTTACAGTTGACTTTATAAATTGCCAGTGTTAATTTAATTGCATTTAACTTAGAAATTTGCCATTTTTATATATAACATTTTTTTATTCATACACTCTTAATATATATATATATATATATATATATATATATATTGGTATTGATGGTTCTTTGAAGAACCTTTAAAGTCGGCATGAAATCATATTCGACAAATCTTCTTTTTATATGTAATATTGTAGTGTTCATTGTAAATGATTTATCTGTGCACTTCATTATTTTTTTAAAATTCATGTACCATTATAATATTTAATCAAATACTGTAAAATCAAATAAGTAGCCACCCAAATTATTTTTCAGATAAACATGCATATAATAATATGGGTAATGTGTAAGGTTTATACCTATTTTTCCCATCGTCATGGACACATCAATGATTTCCCTAATATTTTTCCTTTTAATAATGTATCATTTGCAAAAAGGAAAATGCATGCTTAAAATAGCATCTGAATGTACGCACAATGTACTAGGTTTTTTTCTGGTCATTGGCGCAATTGTTTTCTGGAACTGCAAAATAGCACCAGGGACTGTTTGGGCCAAAACATGCCTCCTTTTTGCGCCGACCCGCCCAGGGAGCGCAAGTTCATTTTCTAGTTTACCAACGTGCGTCTGTGAAAGAAAAAAGCCCGCTTTGCGCGGCTGCAAAATAGGAATAATAAATGCGTCAGTGTATAAAGTCATTTGCGCCGGGTGCAAGATAGGGCCCATTATGTTTAAATTAAATGGTTGAGCTTCATCTCGCCAGTACTATATTGTTAAAACTTCAAGAAGAATGAGACAGACATCTAAGTGAACTGGTCCAATCGGAGTAGGACAGCACAAGCTGCTTGAAACACAGCCAAATATACCCGGTGCCAAAGGTGTTGTTTGAAATGGCAGGTTGGACAGCACTTTGAAGTGTTGCATCTGGAGCCTTTAAGTGAGTGTTTAAGACAGCTTCATCTTTAACCGTGTCCTGACCAGGAAAAGGATCACTTCTCCTAACATCTTAAAGCCACCATGAAATCAAAATGGACAATTCAGAAACTCCAACAATCCCAAAAATTCCTCATGGACAAATCAAGCCATGGGCTTACATGGTTTTTTCATTCAAGACGTTGTTTGACTCGGAAATAGGGAAGACTACACAACCGCAACTCCCATTTCATGCAGACAAAATTGACACGATTGATTTTAAGGATTTAGATCATTCAGCTGTGAAACAATCGATATACTGTACAAGTGGCTGAGAGTTCAAAAACAACATGCAATCCATTTCGGCAATGGTCACCTGTAGACTTGTATTTAATTGTTCCCTGACGAATTAAAATTATGTAAATGTACTTACCCTATTTTGTTTCAAACAAACTCGAAATTCTTCAAAAGCTTCAAAACAAAAACACATCATAAAGTACCATAATCCATCTCACCGGCATATAAAAAAGGGGTGCCACAGATTATGTCAGATATCTTTGATTCTGTAACAGAAGGTGCAGTAACATTTAGCATTGTTTGGTGAGTTTTCACAAGTGATTTTGCAGCAGCTTCAAGTTGCTCCATTTACCAATAGAAAGCTGAAAGGGATTTCACGAGGTGACCTCACCTTGTTTGGCAATGACTATCAAACTTAGTTTCATTTTCTCCCATTTTGGTTTCAGTTTCCCTTTGAATTAGAAGAATATAGCGTAAAAGTCATCCGGACTACATTTGTGATGCTTTCTGAGCTCAACAGCACCATGAAAAATAGCATGTTCATTTTTGGGTGAACTACTTCTTTGAAGTTTTTTTTTTCAAGGGAGATGCAGTTAACGGAACATGTGAGCTGGTCTGAGAAATTGAAATAAGGCCAGTATGTAGATTTGTTCTGCAATCATTAACATATACTGTACAGAACATGTGTTTCTGCAAGCTTGCACAGATCTTATTTTAATTAAAGCACTGCGACATTAAAAATGAATAGGAGAAATTATGTTTTAAATTAGCAAATAGGTGAAGCAGGCAGTTTTTACTCTCATCATTTGTTCTCATAATCATGACTTTCTATCCTCTCTGCCAGGGTTATTTTGGCTGAGCTTTCTAAGTCATCAGTGGTGTTTATGTCCAGTGTCATCAGTCACAACCATCAAATATATGTAGAAGAAACTGCACTTTATGTGAAGATATATGTTTGAAAACTACCTGAAAAGTATAGTCAGGCAATACATGCTGTAACCGTAATGGCATTGAGATGAATAATTCACAACCCTGATCAGACAGATGGATGCGTACCTTGTGGAGGGATAGATTCAGTGCATCTGAACACAGCATGGCCCACATAAGCAAAAAAGAGGCTTTAAAACCGCTAAAACATAGAAACACACACATGCCAACACATACACCGGACACATTAATATATAATGGACATCCCACTACCTGCTGGGCTCCAAACTAAAAATATCCCCCTTTTAAAAGATGAAGATGAAAGAAAGAGATGAAGAATGGGACATCTACTTATGCCCTGCAGGAGATCTCTCTCTCACTGACTCTCATTTTGCACTGATCTTACAATAGAAAGCTTGTAAAATAGTAATCTAAGCAATTCTACAAGGAATAACAAGTGAGTAATGGAGTAAATCTACAGCAGTGTCCCGAAAAAAGTATTTGTAAGCTTAAGTCACACTTGATGCATGAATGGAATTGGATTTATTAACAAAATATCAAACCAAGTGGTGTTTATTTTAAATACAGACAGAATAAGCACACTTGACGAACTAAATGATTAGGTTTTAAATTATTAAGACAATAAACATACCGTTTAAAATGAGCAGTGTTTCAGAAAAAAAAAAACTTTTACTGATCCATTGCAACTATTATTATTTCATTTAATACATTGGTATTGGTTTTTCAAATTCGTATCTCTTCTATTTTTACATTTGGTAATATTTCATTATTAGTTATCTTTAAAAACACTAATAACTTGATAACACTGTAACACCTGTAAATCTCAAAATACATATTAATATTTCAATACTGAACATTGTAATTAATGTTATGCTTAAATACGCTTTTTATTTTATAGTTAAAATGGTATGGAATTTTAATATATGCCAAATATTGCCAAAAATATATATATTTTTGACTTCATCAACCAGAATTTTAACGTTGTGGATATCTCGTTGGTTTTGTGTTTTATGAAATTAGTTTTATGGCATTAAGACATTTTTGTGTATATGTGTTTAAGTGTCCAAAAAAAAAAGGGACGCTGCATGTGCCCATATCACTATTGTTTGCATTTCTTTCAGATTTCTTCCAAAAGTTTTCTGCACAATTCCACGAGGAGGAGGAAGGAAAACAAATGAGTTAATCTAGGTGCATGTCATCTGCATAGTTCTGTTTGCATTCCCTCCTTTTAGGAAATTCTGCATTAACTATGTAAATACACTGTGGTAAAACAGGGCAGGCATTTCATTAAAAATAATTATGTCAAGTCAGACTGTGAGAGACAGTTGTTAAATGATGTGTCTGGAGCTGTGGATGTTTGCCTTGCTAATGTTAGCGTTGTTCAGTCAGAATGTAAGCAAGAGAACGATGGAAAGACTAGAGTCAGAGAAGAAATGCTGACAGAGGAGAGTCAGTGTTTATACTGATTCAAGAGTGTTTTCATGTGCGCCTTTCGAATGTAATTACAAGATCTAAACACGATTTAAATCATAGATGATATCCACCTCCTTCCTCCGGTAAAGAAATAGTCTTTTTGCTTGAAGGATGATGCTCTACACATAGTTCAAGACTCACAAGACAATGATCATAGAGAGATTTAGTAGAGAGAGAGAGCCTTTTATGATTGTGAAGGGTCTTTATATTGATTAAAATATGTTTGTGCTGTCCCTTACATTCTGTATGCATGTGCAGTACACTCTTAGAAGAAAAGGTTCTATATAGAACCTTAAAAGGTTCTATCAGTGCTATGAATTTGGAACCCATAAAAGGTTCTATACACTCTTAAAAAAGGGTTCCTCTGGGTTCTATATAGAACCCTGGGGTTCCATACTTGGCCAATAGAACCTTTTACCAAAAAAAATATGGTTCTATATAGAACCATTTTGGAGTTCCATATATGAAGCGGGGTATGAAACAATTTGGTTCTAAATAGAACCATTTATTCTTACTTGGGCAACCAGATAAGATTCAGGACAATATAAATCTTAGATATCTATTAGAATAGTTGAGATGTTTCCTGATGCTGTAGTGTAAATATTAAAGACTAACCATGAACTAAAATTTATTTCTCTTTAGAGGCCTAAAATGTAATATTTGTGAATAATAATGTATCAGCATTTTAGCATTTTTTTTAGCAAGGTTATAGTTTCAAAAGAGTGGAAACTGAATATATCCTGCTAGTTATTCTAAATTGAATAGTCACGTGACATATTGAGTAATCAATGATGAAATAACTACCAACCCCAATGATTCTGATGATCCTGAACTGCAAAATAGCACTAGTGAATATTTGCGCCGACACTGTTTTCAACTAAAAAAAACTGAACTTTTTTGCATTTAGGACGTTTGTGTAATCATCTTTGTGTAAACAACAAAAATGTGAATTTGTGAAAACGACTTTGAGAACGACTAATGAGTTCAGTCAGGGTTGCCAGGTCTGTGCAACAAAACTAGCCCAATGAATTTAGCAACCTATAACCGTGGGAAAGAAAAGAAAAATCAACTTGCAGCAACGATTTTAGAGAATCTACTTTTGATCCAAAAATCTTAGAAATCGGTGAAATTCCATGTTATGTAAAAAAAAAAGACTGTTTTTCACATTATCTGTCCATGTTTTCCTTTGCGGCTTACTGTGCGTTCACACCGCACAGTAAGTAATTTCATTAGCAAACATGTCACTATTGTTAAGTCAGACTGATCTCATGAAGTAGCGTTTGTATGACACGCCAATTCTTATTTCCATTTTTGGCGTGCTATCAACACGAATAATCGCTTTTCAGCGTGTTTATGAACGCCGTTGACTTAACGTTATATAAATATATGACTTACGTCAACCCCGTCCCTAAACTTAACCATCACTGGGGTTAATGGCATTTATGACTGTTCCCTTACCATCCTAGGGAAAAAAAGATATGACTTACCTCAACCCCGTCCCTAAACTTAACCGTCACTGGGGTTAATGGCATTTATGACTGGACATTTGACGGCATGTACAGACACGTGGAATCACTCGGACGTTAATGGCGTAGACATACTGTACACGCATACACGCGGATAGCTCAAAATCCGTAGAGATAACACGCCACTTGACTCGAAAGTGGCGTGTATGTTTACGCAAAAGTCATGATGTCATGTTGGTTAAGTTCATTCCATCGATCAAATTTCTGCAAAAATAATGATCGACATGCTTGTTTTCTTTGCAGCCAAAAAAAGACCACGCATTCGATCTACGTCAGAGCATCAAAGCGTCCACGAATCTTTCCACGTCGTCGCTGACAGGGCGGTGAGAGCGAATTTTGCCACTCTCACCAGCTATGGTGTGAACGTACGGTTATCAGGCCAAGAGCCAAGAAATTAGACAACTGGCTACTAGGGTTGGGTATCGAGAATCGAGTATCGATTGGAACCGGGACTAACTTTTCGTTTTTCCCGGAATCGTTCAAAAGTTAAAATTTCGATTCCTACTTTCGATATTCACACTCCGCCGACCAGAAGAAGAAACCGCTGAACAACACCAATGAAGAAGCGTCTACTGGAAGTTTTGGCATAACCGCGCGAGTCGAACATGAGTAGCTTACGTCGGCGGTCCAAAGTGTGACTTCAATTTTCTAAAAATATCAAAATCTTGGCAAAATGCAGAGTATTTCCCTTTAGAAAGGAGTATTTCCTTCAGAAAGACCATTGGTTAGCAAGGTTAGATAAACTTTTTTGACCCTGCCTCTTAAAAGAATCGGAATCGAGAATCGTTGGGAACCGGAATCAAAACAATGAATCGGAATCAGAATCGTTCAAATTCAAACGATACACAACCCTACTGGCTACCAACATGTAAAGAGAACGACCACAATTAGTTTTGTTTATATATGTCAATTAATGGTGGATTTATCTGGAAAAGTCGATAATGCAATAATGAGTGCAAATTGTGTGTACTAGCCATCAGAATTTCGGTTAAAAAACCAGACCCATATGTTAGAGCAATCCTGTGCTTGTTTTTTGGTTTGTGTTCAGATGAAATGATTCAGATGAATATTTTAGGTGTTAAGATGCGGGGGAGATCTCATTAGTGTGACTGATCAATAACATTGTGCAAACAGACAATCTCCCCATCTGTTTAGGAAGAGGAAGTGAAGCTCCGCTAAGCGAGAGCTAAGAATAGAAAGTCCAATAAGGACATGCACACACAAAAAAAGTGTCTTTCAATGTTCCCTCTCTCCCTCTGTGCCTTTCCCCAGAGGTGGGCAACAATTCATCCAGCAATGCTGTGAGACTCTGGCTTCCTACCTTGTGCTGGTTTCTAAGGAGATGCCAGTGGGCAAACACACAAAGAGAGACAGAGAGACCGAGTTGAAGAGAGAAGGGGAAAGAAAAGCTAGTCCTCCGCGGAGAAGAGCTCTTGGCAAGCGCTCAGAACTGGATGCAGAGCAGCGTTTATTTCCTTTCAGACATCGTCGGGGAGAACCGAGAGTATGTGAAATGAATAATAATGAGGGGCATTTCATGTAGTGTATTTACCTCTGTGAGGCACCTGTGACGGAATGAAAGGGAAACGAACTCCGATGAAAGGAAGGATGTGATGTCGCTTCTCAGTATCACTTGTCACAAGAGTATTCTGAGAGTATTACAAAGAATTATTAAATTAGACACATTTTTTCAATATTATTAGTTCTATATTTTACAACATGATGTATATACAATCAATTCAAGTTTATTTACTCTGTTATTTTTATAAATACAGAGCACTGATTCTTGATACAAGGGACAAAAGTGACTTTTGGGGATGGAATCTGGGAAATCTCCCTTATTTTCAATGTTCAATGTTGACAGCTATGCTAAGGGAGGCTCTGTTTCTGAACTTATAACCAGAACACAAGTACAACTTAGAGACAAAACACACCAGCCTTGTTTCTATCTACCATTTCCGAACTCACCGCATTAACCCTATAACTGTCAGCGCAAAATAAAACCGCAATTTCAAAACAATTCTAAAGAGTCTGTGTGCTAACCTTGATTATGGTTGCACTTGCACTTATTGCTTGACCTTCAGACTTCAATGAGTTCAGTTAGGAGGTCACACACAGCCTCAATAAGAAGTTCTGGAAGCTCTTAAATGTACAGTAGCCTAAGGACTGAAGAGACTCGTGTGAAATCAAACAAGAGAAAAGCCAGTCAATAAAAACCTTTCACAGTGCTTGTATATTGTTTTCTCTCAATGCATTTGATAATTCATACTCATAAAGTAGACCTGAAATGACATGCATTAGTGCATTACTAGTTAAAAGATTGCAAAATGCACCTGCATACTATTTTTCCAGTCATGAATTTTGTCATTGAGGATTTCTGAAAAATTGTGCAAAAATCTCGTCTCGTTCTCGTGAGATAAGCGTCTCGTCACACCCCTAACATATATATGTGATTAAAATAAGACTAAAATATCTAAAATAATTTATATACACGAATAATACTAATGAAATACTTTAATAAATACTTGTACATATATATATGTATATATATATATATATATATATATATATATATATATATTAAATGATTACAAATTAATATATTTAATTATTACACTCTTAGAAGAAAAGGTTCTAAAGCGCTACGTATTTGGAACCCCTAAAATTTTCTATATCAAAATTCAAGATATGGGGGTTAGAAAATATATATATTTATATCATTTTATGTAGTTAATCAATATACCACGAAGAGAGCAATTTCAGGTTTTCTCCTCCAAAAATCAGCATGATTAAAATATGATATTAAATTTAATAAACAATAATTTAATTACAACTACAAAATATTAACGTAATATATGAATGAATAATAGCCTATAAAGAACCTTTGTGCCAAATGGGTTCTTTCTTGTCATTATAGAACCTTTTTTAGCATAAAATGTCCTTTGGAGTTGAGTAAAGAACCCTATGCTACATACTGTATATAGAACCCTTTTTTCTAAGAGTGTACAATAATAATGAAATACTAAATAATAGTGAGAAAAATAGCAGAGTAGTTAAACTACGGACTGTGTCAAACTGGTCAAATTAAGGATACACAACAACGATGTGATGCTAAAAATGGAAAATTATTTTCTTTTCGTTCCTCGCGTACAGACGATAACACCGTCGAAAAGATCCCCGTTCACACGGATCCGTTAAAACCACTAGGCAGAAGAATGGTATTTTTATTTTTTTCATGACTTTCTGAATCTAGTTATCAGATCACATTAATGGAATTTCCTGAGCTTGTCTTGGTCTCCAAACTGACAGAAGAACACCTGTGTCACTAGCAGAACATCTCTGGTGCTGCCAAGTTAAAAAGCCCACCTCAAACAGTACAGCCCGCGGTAACCTTTCTCTGGTCAGCCCAGTTTACGGCTCAGGTTTGGATTGCTCCCCCTGGGCAGTTCCAGAAATTCCCTGATATCCCAGATGTCCAACCCCAGCCCCTTTGTCTTGCAGATGTTCAACAGTAGGTGGTTTCCTCCACACCAGAGGTCCTCCAGCAGCTTCCTGTACTCTGACTCATGGACATTACTGATGTTATGTATACTACAATGATAAGTCCACAGAAAACATCTGCAGGTGGCGTGACCCACTGTTTTATTGATAGAGTGAGACTAATAAAATAATAATAATAAATAAAAAAAAAACACAGTACCATGGCCTCACAAACTGCTGCAGAGATGATCATGGTCGGCCTTTCAAAAGCTAAACAAACTATAGGTTTGTAGATATGCAAGGAAAAACATTATTTTTTATTTTTATTTTATTCTGACCCTATACGACAAGCAGTTTGGAAAATGTATGGATGTGTTCTTTTATATTTATTTATTTAATTTTACTTTATATAACATCTGCTACTTCACTGTCCGTAAACAGGTGAGCCTAAAAGTGAGCCTAAATTTCAACCTGCTTTTACTACATCCATAGTACTGTATTGTGTGGTCCATCGATGACAGAACGCAGCCATCATCTATAGTATACCGACAGATTGCACTATCTCTAGAGTTACTGTAATAACCAGATTGATTAAAAAGAATGTGTAATGTTGTAAGAATTTTGGACACATAATGACATCACTGTAAATTAATTTAAACCCTCTATGAGGGCTGCAGGAGAGGGTTTGCACCTCTCTCTATCTCTCTCCTTCAGTCCATATGTCCTGAACAAGCGTCTCTTTCATCCACTCGTTCACAAAAGCTTCCTTTCATTCCGTTGAGAGATGGCTTCACACCAGTTCTGTTTCCAGAGTGATACCCAGTAAACATAGTGAAGGGAATGCCAAAAATCAGTGGCCTCGGGGTCAATGTGTGTGTGTGTGTGTGTGTGTGTGTGTGTGTGTGTGTGTGAGAGAGAGAGAGAGAGAGAGAGAAAGAGAGAAGGAAAGATGGATCTAGCTGTTTGTTTACAGGCATGCACTTGTCAACCTCCATTAGAACACACATGTATAATACATTTATAATGAATGTCTTCAAGAGTGAGTCTGAAAATGTCCGCTGGGCTCTGGCCAAGTCTTCATACTTGATATGAAGGAGGGTCATGCTCCTTTTAGGATGTGAATTGATTCAAAAATAAGGCATTTTGAGGCACCGTCCTTATCCTTACTGAGATGCACTGAATCCGAGGTCAACAATTATTTTTTAAATATAAAAAAATATATATAAAAAGGAATTTTGAATTAAAGATGAATTAAATAAACCATTTTAACGTTTGTTTGTTTTTTTTTTTTGCCATTTTGAAAAGAGACTAATTTACATTAGAACTTTTGAATTAATAAGATGATTTTTAATTATCTATTCATCACTGCATGAGCTAAAAGGCCTACCTTGACAATGGAAAGTCTGCCCCAGCTTTTAAAGGGATACTCCACTTTTTTGGGATATAGCGTCATTTTACAACTCCCCCAGAGTTAAACAGTTGGGTTTTACCGTTTTTGAATCCATTCAGCCGATTTTCTGATATGTAGAACGCAGTGTTGGGGAGTAGTTAACTACAAGTAGCGGCGCTACTAACTTAACTACATTTTTCAGTAGCTTGGCAGTAGCTCAATTGCTTTTTAAACAGTGTAGCTTTTCCAGTAGCTAACTACTTTTTGCAGCAAGTAGCGGTGTAGCGCGAGCAAAAGCTACATTGCGTTTGTCGAGCCTGCGCGAATCAGCGCGATGCAAGGATATTCTTCTTCTTGTTAGATTACAAACTCATTTTTTGCCATTACCGCCACCTGTTGTTTAATCACGCATCTTGCGGCTAACGGTTTACTGACGTAAAGAAGTGCGTTGACACACCCATATTATGATTATCCATGATGGAGCAAGACGTGACGGCAGATTTGGAGAAACAACTAACGTCAATTACCCGTGGCCTTATTTGTCCAAGCTAAATCGGTATTTTTGAGAAAATGTTCTAAAAGCAATTTATGTTGAATGTAGGCCTATATTTTGTTCTTGCAATGTTGTAGGCTAGCCTATTTGTTGCAATTTTGCACTTTTGACAAACAGAGATATTTGAGTGTTGTGTGTAAAAAAACAATACTCTATGAAATCATAATTGTATTGCATTGTTTTAAACACTAATTATTTTAATTAAAACATTCATCAGACACTAATTCAGTTATTTATAATATATAATTTATAACATGTTATAATAATAATAATAATATGTAATATAATAGCCTATTTATAATATGTTGTTCAAAAAGCAAAAGTAGTTTCAATGTAGCTAACTACTTTTTGATAGTAACTTGTAGTGTAGCTAACTACTTTTCCAAAAGGGTAGCTTGAGTGTAGTTAAACTACTTTAACGTACGAGTAGCTTGTAGCTTGTCAAACTACAGTTTCAGAGTAGCTTCCCCAACACTGGTAGAACAATATCAGTAACCAGACAGTTTCTGGTCTCATTGACTACCATAGTATATATTTTTTCCTACTATGGAAGTCAATGAGACCAGAAACTGTCTGGTTACTGATATTCTTCCAAATATCAGAAAATCGGCTGAATGGACTCGACAATGGTAAAACCCAACTGTTTAACTCTGGGGGAGTTGTAAAATGAGCCTATTTCCAAAAAAAGTGGAGTATCCCTTTAAGAACCAGTGCAGTCAATATATTCTGGTACCTGGTTTTTGTACCTGGATAGAAATGGGTTTTAGAAGTTGCCTCCCATTAAAAAAGGTACTTCACTACATTACATTTTGTGAAGGCTATATCGTTGTTGTTCAGATGTTTGACTGTGGGTGAAAAGCAGATCTCTAGCAGCTTGACGCAAATCATGCATCAACACCGACTATCAATCTGAATACTGATTTTTCTTTTACTGACCTTGCAATGGCTTTTAAGACTACTATATCCCAGCGTCATACCACAAGCCTTTATCTGTGCGCCTACATCTTAAAAGGAGAAAAAAGCGGGCTTTTAATAATGGATTAAGTTCAGTCAAAAAGGGTATCAACAGAGTAGATGAAAGTACTGCTCAGAGATAATAAGCCAGGCTGTAGCCACAGGCGTAGCCAGAGGAACTGAACCGGCTCGTGACACAAACGCACACATACACACCAAAGATCATCAATTAAAGACAGTACGCCACTGTGCTACCAGACTGTAGATTAAATGAGTTGTTTTACAGAAAATCAAAGACACAAATCTTGGTTCATCACTAAGCAGCGATTCAAATTTGTGTCTCTAAACAAATTATTAATTAGCGAACAAAACCAACTACATCAAACCACATCTGATAACCATTCAGGCGCTGTTGAGTTCAAAAAGAGACAATTAGCAGCATGGTGCAAACGGAAGAAAATCGTAGGCGTAATATGGTGTTTGTGCGCTAAAAGCCATTTAAAGCTAGTAAAAGTGGGCCGTCACACTTCTGAGCTATTGTTAAGCACAATGAGTATCACCAGCATTTCAATATGAGTTCTGTAATGTCATTTATAAAACATGTCAATACAACATGTCCTGGCAATAATTATGTTTGAAAACTGCGTTTGGCGTTTTTCTCTCACTGCGTTTGGTGTTTTTCTTTTTTCTTCTATCCATCCCCTTCCCCTAACGACTCTCATTAAATGATGCAATTTGAATGTATTAATGAATGTAGCATTCAGGCACGATTTTAAAGACCTTAAGGGTATTCTTATTTAACTTAGACAGTAACTTTTCATATCAGTTTAACTTATCAGTTTTAACTTATTCTATATTTTAGACAAAATATGGGCAGTTACATTTGCTCCATCAGCGTAAAGTTAAACAAGGAATGTTAATCTAGCCAAATTTTAGGATACACGACAACGATGTAGGCTACTAAAAATGGAAAATTCTTCTTTTTGCGTTCCTCGCGTTCAGACGACAACACGTTCAAAATGATCCCCGTTCACACGGATCCGGTAAAACCACTAAAACCGCTGCCAGGCCAGTAGTTGGCGATGCCACTTTTTAACGAAACACTACGTGCATATAGACTGAACATGTAATACTCTTGCATATGATGTCACCGTAACAAATTTGTGTTTTTATAGTTTACACAGATACAATAAAGGTATTGTTTTCAAAAACATGCACATTGAAACCAGTTTTAAAAATTTCGCTTTTTCAGGCCCCCCAAAAATCTAAATCAAATATACTTTATTTATATATTATTTTTAATATAAAATAAATATTTTACAAAATATTTTTTAGAATAAAATAAAAGCTATATAACTATCCACGTTGTGCTCCAAATTTAAAGTTGATATCACAAAAATTTAAGTTCCCATGAGATTTTGTTTAGGCGTTATACCAAAAAGAGCCACCGGGTGCCATTGAATTCCATTGAATTTAATTGTATGCATTCTGCCATAACAAATTAATACATTTCTATCCAAATATCACTTCTGTCACTAAATATGGAACCTTGAGACTCAGACCTTTCTGACAATATGTGTTTTGTCAAGATTAGAAAAGGTTTTTATGATAAATTATGAAAGATGATGCCCAAAAGGGGAGGGGCTTAATAAAAAATACAGTTTCTATGATAACGCAACGTCCAATTTCAAAACGGTTTTCACAGGATGAATTCTGAGTTCGTAAGCTTTGAAATGATTTATGATAAACTAGTGGTGGTGGTGTAATGGTGCGGGGGATGTTTTCTTGGCACATTTTAGGCCCCTTAGTGCCAATTAGGCATCGTTTAAATGCCACAGCCTACCTGAGCATTGTTTCTGACCATGTCCATCCCTTTATGGCAACCATGTACCCATCCTCTGATGGCTACTTCCACTAGCCTAATTTATGATAACTACTAAAATATGTCATATATATATATATATATATATATTTAGAGGACTTCTTACCTTACTTTTTAAAATATAATTTTATCTTTTTTTTATTGACATATACTAGATGTTTTATTATGAACTTTTAGTACTAAAAACCAAAGTTTCAATAATTAAAAGTGTGTGCGTCGACTTTTTGTGACAAAGGTCAGAAACTCCTGTAATGACGTCGATTTTTTTGAGCCGCACTCTTGTCATAAATTCATATATTACTGTTCATTCATAATTAGGATTAAATTACATCTATTTAGGAGTCTTAGACCTTTCCAACGATATATAGTTTGTCATGACTAGACTAGGATTTAATAGTAACATAGTGAAGTAAATTTAGGTTGCCTGTATACGGGCAAGTGACAGTTAAGGGGTTAAAATCGTACTTTTTTTGTCAAAATGATCTCTTGATTTTAATTCGTCAACTCAGTACTTCACAGTGGTAAGTAGTTTCTTTTCAAGCTCTGAATTTTTTTTTTTTTTGTTTGTTTGTTTGTTTGTTTTTTGCCAAAAGACCTCCTCTGACCAAAGAAGCAGTCTATAATCAAAGCTCCTGTAATGTTCAGTGAACTTTAGCTACTCATATTTGTGATTTTTAATTTTTTTTCACAAGAGCAGCTTTGATAGTTTGAAAGTAGATTTTTGGAAATGTTTTGCCAATGAATTTTTGGAAATGTTGGAAAAATTATACCTGCATTCTCGATTTGAAAATAGTTTCTAAATAAATTAGTGGCTTTATTTAAAAAAAAAGAAACAGTCTTCTCCATTATCAGTGCTATGCTTTCTTTAAACACTAATATTGGAGATATGGTGCTAATGGCTATAACAATGTTTGAAAACTAATTTTAGAGATATGTAGTAAATTTGCATTTTTTTTTTTTTAGATTTCTCTCTTGAATGCAGTGACTTGAGTGGCAATGATTGCGGAAGGTTCTGCAACTTGCTGCCATGGTGATGTGGCTTTCATATGAGGTCTAAGATGAGTGGAAACCATTGTGCACCTTCAAAATGCAATGGGTTTCGAATCAATTTCAGTCCCCATGAATATCGCCTTGTGAAAATCACAGCCACTGTGAAAAGCTATTCATCTGGGTAATGCCAAGGTTACGTACAAGACCACTCTATCTCAATGCACGCTGTGGCGCTTGGCACGCATATAAATATTTCATAAACAGATGTGCTGTTTACGGGTGGCAGGGGCATGTAGACAAGACTCTCTCACCTTGCCAAGTCATGATAATGGTGACGGTAACAGCTGGTTGGCCATATGGGGATTTAGAAGAGCCATTGGTAAATCCTACTAACTTGATCTGTAAAATAAATATGAGTTCTCATATCGTAGATTCTCACATTGTAGATCAGATGATGATTTGTGGTTTGAGGCATAATAATATAATCAGGGGAGCCAATTTTTGAGATTGAATGTTGCATCATTTCACTTCTTTCATGCCGTTTCATGCCCTAGGCAGGTTCTGAGAGACGCGCTTACCTTGCCAGTTGATTTGCTTCTGTTATTTCCATTGGGTTGGGTTGAAGACGAGTTGACGTCCTCATGGAGGCGGTCCAGAAGCCAGAGCAGGAATTCCAAAGCGTCATGCTGTGAATTCCCCCGGAATTGAGCACCATATTTAGATACGGTCATCTGGAGATAAGAAACAAGATAAAGGTCACACAAATACTAGTTTCAAATGCGTCTATTAATATAGACATAAAACAAAAAAGGTATTGAACATGATCCCTTTATTCAGTTGACACACTCCATATATAAAATGCTGCGTTGTCTATAGATTGTTTAGACCAACAAAAAACAAACTCATTCAATAACAACCGCAGTGGATCTGACTCTGAACAGGCAGTTTGTTAGATACTGAGATGCAGTGGAGACCAGATGGAGGATGTAAATTGCATTCTGCTATATAGTGAATAATGCTTCTCACTGCAGATCATGACAACAACTGTGTAAACAAATAACTGAAGAATCCTCATCACCTCTGTTGTCACAAAAAAAAAGTTCTGATGAAATGCATTGGCAGATAACATCAGCTGCAACATGTGTGCTTATTTTTTTTTGCTTTACATTAACGTAAAAGATTTCTATTTCAAATGAATGCTTTGAACTTTTTACTCATCAAAGAATTCTGGGAAAAAAAAATCAGTTTTAACAAAAAGGTTAAGTGTGTAGGCTAGGTATGTAACCCTCGTTCCCTTGAAGGAAGTAACAGAGACGTAACGTCGAAAGTGACCGACTGAAAGAGAACCCTAAATGGCACTATACTGTTTTCAACATTGATTATAATCAATGTGTGGAAGCTTGTTTCTGCCACAGAATAAAACATTTTAAAAGATAATTGCTACTTTTTATCTCACAATTGCGAGTTTACATCTCGCAATTCTGACATTTCTCAGAATTGCATGATAATAAAGTCGCAATTGCATGTTATCAAGTCAGAATTGCAAGATATAAACATACAATTGTGAGATACAAAGTCCAATTCTGATGGGAATTCAGAATTCACTTCTTTTCTCAGAATTTCGAGTTTATATCACATAATTCTGACTTTATAATTCACAATTATGATTTTATATCATGCAATTCGGAAATAAAAAGTCTGAATTTTGAGATAAAAAGTCTTTTTAATGTTTTTATTCTGTGGCAGAAACAAGCTTCCATAGAAATATTTCAAAAATGTGAATGTAGTAGTTTATAAATTTATATATATATATATATATACACACATACACACACACTGTATATACATATAGACTCACCTAAAGAAATATTAGGAATACCATACTAATACTGTGTTTGACCCCCTTTTGCCAGAACTGCCTTAATTCTACAGTATGTGGCATTGATTCAACAAGGTGCTGAAATCATTCTTTAGAAATGCTGGCCCATATTGATAGGATAGCATCTTGCAGTTGATGGAGATTTGTGGGATGCACATCCAGGGGACGAAGCTCCTGTTCCACCACATCCCAAAGATGCTCTATTGGGTTGAGATCTGGTGACGGTGGGGGCCATTTTAGTAAAGTGAATGGTACTAAATGGTGCATTATCCTGCTGGAAGTAGCCATCAGAGGATGGGTACATGGTGGCCATAAAGGGATGGACATGGTCAGAAACAATGCTCAGGTAGGCTGTGGCATTTAAACGATGCCCAATTGGCACTAAGGGGCCTAAAATGTGCCAAGAAAACATCCCCCGCACCATTACACCACCACCACTAGTCTGCACAGCGGTAACAAGGCATGATGGATCCATGTTCTCATTCTGTGTATGGTAAATTCATACTCTAAATTCTGACTCTACCATCTGAATGTCTCAACAGAAATCGAGACTCATCAGACCAGGCAACATTTTTCCAGTCTTCAACAGTCCAATTTCTGTGAGCTCTTGCAAATTTTAGCATCTTTTTCCTATTTGTAGTGGAGATGAGTGGTACCCAGTGGGGTATTCTGCTGTTGTAGCCCATTCGCCTCAAGGTTGTGCGTGTTGTGGCTTCACAAATGCTTTGCTGCATTCCTCGGTTGTAACGAGTGGTTATTTCAGTCAAAGTTGCTCTTCTATCAGCTTGAATCAGTCAGCCCATTCTCCTCTGACCTCTAGCATCAACAAGGCATTTTCGCCCACAGGACTGCCACATACTGGATGTTTTTTCCCTTTTCAACACCATTCTTTGTAAACCCTAAATGGTGCACGTGTGAAAATCCCAGTAACTGAGCAGATTGTGAAATACTCAGTCTGGCACAAACAACAATGCCACGCTCAAATAATCCTAATAATTCTTTAGGTGAGTGTACATATATAGAGAGGTACTATGTATCATAAACTGCTTTCTTTTAGCTTAGTCTTTTTTTTAAATGACAAATGTGCCCAAGTCTAGTAAAAATCATGATCCCAAAGTAACTTGAAGGCAACACAAGTTTTACTAGTCCACATCATATCATCATATCTCAATCCAGTTTAATGTAGTCTTGATTGTCAGGTGTATTTAAAATAATAATTTTAAGGCTGAGTGACATAAAGATTAATTACAGCAGCATTAACCATTCGAACTCAATCTAGCAGCTGGAGGCAAATTGCAGATAATAATATGAAGCCGTAGGCCTAAGGACTGAGATAACATAATAATCTTAACATTAGTCATATAGTGAGAAAGTGGGTCACGTGGTCACAGAGTTTAAACCCATCTTCAAAAGAATGAAAGTCTAGATGCCCAAATGCCTTGTCCTCTAAGGAGTTATTCAACAATTCATTCAAACCGCCTTCTACTTAAAAGAATGTGACAGAAAAACTGCTAGATATATTTATATATAAACAAAGGTCACAAGGCTTGTGTTGGGAGGATAAAAATGTAGCCTAATGTTTAATTTATAACATAAAGTCACAGTAGACTATTTCGATTCTGGTCCTGTGAAATTTCTTTGGCATATGTGAAAGCTTTGAGAAATGTAGGCCTCTACGTATAGTGGAATTAAAAGATAGGATTCCTGTCAGTTTTATACTGTAGGAAAAGAAAAGATTTCTTTTCGTCAATGAGTGCTCATTGGATTGACTTGAACGGGAGTTTTGTGCGCAAAACTAGTATTAGTATGGAAGCAGATCCTTAAATGACAATATGGCCATGCATTTTATTGGTGTCTTTTTTGGTTTTTGATCCTCTTGTGAATAAACACAACTAGTTTATAGACATTCACAGACTCTTGATTTTTCATTCATAGCCATATTCCAAAAAAAAAGTTCTGTACTGCATTATGGAGAAATATTTTAATGTTTTTATATATTTCAAGACAAGAGATAAGTAAGGAAAAGTACCCAGAACCATCCATTAAATAGTCAAAAAATGTAAAATAGCATCGGACAGTTGAAACATCAAAGCTTTGGTCTTCAAAGGCCCCTTTTGCTTAAAATCCAGAGAGTGAACCCAAATATAAGGATAAAATAATTGTGTAAGATCTCATTAAATTATTTGTCAATGCAATTTTCTTTCCAGTGTTGATGCATTTCAAATTGAAACATGGATTTCCATGAAAAAAACATATTTTTGAAGACATTGCGTGCACCATGAGAAATTTCTAACTGATGAGCATAACTATGAAATTGAATTTAATAGATTAGATATAGATAATACAGAAATATGACCTTTTAACATTTTTAACTCATTATCAAGACTGTTTTATTTTATTTCATGACAACTTTCTGTTGAAACTTTTCACTAGGCGTGATTTTTGTAATGAGGTAGCTGTCTGTATCTACGGCCGGAGTGGGAAGACCAAATATAATTCCTCACTGCCCACAATCCTCAACACCAAAAGAGGGTTTGTGCTAACGCAAACTGTTAGTAAATCTGGCCCATAGAGTACGACTTTGTTTCCAGTTGTTTTTATTCCCAATACTAACTTGAGCAGACTTGATGAATCAGTGTAGACTCACATCAACTATTAACTCTGCTACACTCCACTCTCAATGGGATAGTTGGACATGAGTCAGGAACAGTACAACATGACCTTGTGATCTGTGAAATACCATCCTGTCATCCATCAACCACATACCATCTTTATCAACAGCCTTTTCCCCTTAAACAACTCATTGGTTTGAGTTCCAACTAGGGCTGTCAAACATACTGGTAGTATTGGTTCCATTCGGTATATCAAAAAGTAGACCAGCGTTTCTGAAGCAAATATACAATATAAATCTGAAAGGTTGCATTATTCAACAGAACACCAGGTATGTTTGGTACACGCCGATACACACTGCTTTCAGATGCTCTTGTCCGTGATAGATTGAGCACTCTTTAGGCGTCAAAGGTTTCTAAGGTTTCTATTCTAAAGCATTGAGCATTGAAGCAAATCACAATTAAATTTGTTGATTGCGTGAACGCAATGGCCTATCTGAAGTGCTAGCTAGTAATTAAGCCGGGTGCGCACAGTGTACCATTTATAATAGTCTTTTTACCACTGTTTTTACAATGTCCATGTAAGCCATGTCACACTGTAGGATCTCACTCGTCATTCATGTCAGACTGTACAGCAGCCAAGACATGATAAGAAAAGGACGCATGCAAAAAAGACCTGTCCGGAGTTTTACATCAATCCGTGACATGTGCGGTGACAGTGAGCTATGTGGGACTGAATATTGATCATGGCTTGTCTTGAAAAGAAAACTGGAAAAAAGAAAAAAAAATGAACATGTCTATGCGGAGCAAGTGATAGTATGTTGTTCTCTCACTAACTGTGTCATCAGGTTCTACGCCCCAATTGGTTTTAGATTTGACAGTTGTTGTTGTTGGAGAAGTCAGGACTGAGCGTCAAACCTTTAGACACTACCAGAATTTCATCTGGGGTCGACATTTATCGCAACAATCATTGGTCAACTGTCAGTAAACCATAGGCGGAGTTTAGTCGGCCAATGATTATGTCTGATCTATGCATATTTAGTTTATTCTTTATTTTGGATTTCTTTTATAGACTTAACCATTGACTCATTTGTCTTATTTTAGCATTTTAGTGTAGAATGAGTGAAGCTGCTTGTTGTTTTTTTAAACGTACATTTTTACGTTTAAATAGCACTCATCAATGTGAAAATGATCGAGATGGCCAATCAAATCAAAGCGGGTCTTACTGACACAGCACAAAAAACTTTATAGAAAGATGTAAGTATTAGGCCTTGTCCGCACTACTGCGTTTTCGCTTAAAAACGGAGAATTAAAACGAATACGTTCTCTGTCCACATCAGCGTTTTATCTGCGTATTGGAATTGATCTCTGTCCCCATTAAAGCGTCTGAAAACGGGGATCACCTGACCATTCACCAACATTGAGCATGCGCGTGTACCGGTGACTGGTGACACCAAATCATAGAGCCTAGCGTGAGCCTCTGCGTCATCGTTTCTAAAGTCGCCCGTTTTGTCCCGTCTTCACTACAACGCCCTCCGGAGATTCAAAACGCAAAACGGAGCTGCAACGTTTCTAAACTTTTTAGTTCTTCGTTTTTTTCCTGCAACGTTTCTGAACGTTTTAGTTCTTCGTTTTTTCCATTTTAGTCTGGACGGGAGGTGCAAAACGTCTCCGTTTTTAAACGGAAACGCAGTAGTGTGTTCAACTGTTTTACAATGGAAATGTTCAGCGACTGACAGTAATAGACTTTCTAGTGATGCAAACAACTCAACTTTTTTTAAAACTGAACCTTTTTGAATCGTATGCAGTCGTGATTCATGTAATTCATAAATCAATGTGACGAGACAAGAAATGTTTGCGTTTTCGACATGAAATGTGTGCACATTTTAAAATAAAATATTATTTGCAAATAGTTTAAATTGATTATAACTACAATTAGACCTAGAACCAAAAATGCACCATTCTGATTCAATCATTCCCGTATAATCCTTTCATTATTTAATTCAGCCTATGCGGTGAACATCAAAAAAGTGAACAAAGTCTTCCAATTTTGTCCAATCGTGGCCAAAATCATAGTTTAAACCTAGCTTTAGTCAGAATCTTAACTTTTTGTTTTGTTCAACGTGAGCCGCACGCTTGCAAATCCTTTCATTATAACCAACAAAGTGTTAACAAGTGATTCATTGTACAGTTAAGACAGGTTTTTTATTATAACGAGTTTTCGTGAGTGCAGAATTCAGTGATCTTGTGCTTTAGAGGATTGACAGCCTTATAAAGGACGGGCTGTTCTCTTGCTTTCTGTTTATATTACACATTCACAAACTGAATACAAATTTCGTTTTTCAAGCTGCGAAGTTGGCCTACTCTGCAAAGTTTCTGGGTTGACAACCTATTCAAAAGCGATCGAATTAGAAGCCGCGATGATTGACAGTGCTAACCAACGGACAAGACAAAAACTCTACAAATCATTTTTTAAGTACATAATTCAACAGTTTTTGCTCTGGTAAAATTGGTACCAACTTTTTGCTTTTTGCTCCAAAATTGGTACCTACTACAGAGAACCACTGAATTTTTCTGGTATTGGTACCGACTACAGAAAGTTTGGTACCCTGACAACCTAGTCAAGTCAAGTCATCTTCACTTATATAGCACTTTAAACAATGTAGATGTCCTTCATTGTACACAAACAATGCCCTAGTTTTTGGATTTTCCTCTTCCAAAAATTGCACAAATTGAACCAGTCACCACTTGTAATGTTGTCACTGTATAATTCAGGTCGTTTTAAGTCTAATTAGAAATAGATTGCACTTTACTGACGCCAATATTAGGCAAATGAAGTTAGGCGCAGTGGGAGCCTTAAATTATAGTGTAGAGCTCTTGATTGTTTATATATGGCTCTCAGTTTCTTCAGTCAGGCACTCATTAACTCTCACAGACGTCTGAGAAGCAGAGCGAGATTTGCAACTCATTAGACTCTGAATCAGATGAGGCTGTTGATTTTGTCTTGTGGGCTAATAGCCTATTGTTTCAGATTTATACATAAATGTGTTCCCCCATTGAGTGGGCAAAAGCTGTACATTTTACCTTGAGTGATATTGTAATTTTCCATTTGTCTAACAGTCAGCCCAGACTGGGGTCCATCAAGGCAATACCAGTAATTTCAGACTTTTGATAGTAGGGTGTGTGAAGAAATGGGCCTCTTTTTCTCATACTTTATGGCTACACTCCCACCTCTTGTCGATGACGCTTTTCCACTGAAATCTTTTCTGGATTTCTCAAACCTGCTAGTTTCTTTAGCTACTCCTCCTACCTCAAGATAAATGGCTTGCTAAATGTGTTTTATTGTACATGTCATTCTAAAAGTCTTAAAGAGTTGGTTCATCCAAAAATGATATTCTGTCATCAATTACTCACACTCATGTCATTCCAAATCTGATATTCATGGAGATTAATTATTCATGAAGATATTTTACAAAATCTGAGCTGCTCTTCCAAAAAATACTGTTTAACTTGTGTGTGTGTGTGTACTATTTCTTTAAGGTTTTTTTTTCCTACAGGTCAAATCAGGGACACACACACAGCAACCAGAAATTTCAAGGTTGCTGAGTAATTTTGTCAGCAATATTACTAAAGATGACAAAGGCTGGACTAATTAGGTAACATGACTGTCATCGTGAAGACATTTGTGCTTCTAGTAAACCATTAGCTTTCTGCCATCTGTCTTTAAGACTGTAGTGGCAAGTTCTTTCGTCATTTTTCTCAAGCAAACGTATTACTCTAGTAGTCGATTTCTTAGAAAGCGGTGTTACATAAGACTTGCGTTCCAGATTGTACTTGTCTTTGTGGACCGTATTTCAGTGTGGTGGTGGTGGCTTTTCTGAGAGTACACTCTAGTTTTTACATTTACTCTCTGGTGGTGATAATGCTATCTGTGGGAAGTTTCTCTTCCTGATCTATTTTTTGCTTAGAAGTGATCATCCTGTGGGAAAGCATTTGCTCGCATACCGAACAAAACGGTCACATCAGAGAAAGCCTCATCAGCTTATTTGAAGTTGTATGTGGGAAGCTGAAACGCGTCCAAGAGATTTTAAGTTAAATAGATATAATTAAAGGTGTAGTTCACTTTTAAAAATACTTTTGCTGATAATTTACTCACCCCCATGTCATCCGAGATGTCGACGTCTTTCTGTCTTCAGTCGAAAAGAAATTAAGGTTTTTGATGAAAACATTCCAGGATTTTCTCCATATAATGCACTTCATTGGGAACCAAATGGTTCAAGGTCCAAATGAGAGTTTCAGTGCACCTTCAAAGGGCTTTAAAGGACACCAGACGATGAATAAGGGTCTTATCTAGGACCCCCCTAACCTGACTCCGCCAGATGGATTTGCTCCGCATATCCATCTGGAAACCTTCCGTTGAAGTAATTTTGGTGGGGCGAAAATACTGGTTAGCTGATTGGCCTATGTTGGTGATAGACGGGCCAAATCAACCAATCAGATCAACGAAGCATATGACGTACCGTAACTCTTGCCGAAACCAGTCGGGAGAAGAGCAAAAACATCTTTTCCTCTGAGAAAAGCCTCCAGAGCAGTGTTTTGCTCTTCTTTCAGTGAAGAAATACTCTGTAATTCCGATAAAACTTGCTCGATAGCCACGCTGATGCTAGTTTCATCCGCTGAAGCCGTCATGTTCTTTAGACTGAACTGTCGCGCTTCTCGTTGCGTCACACCTCAACCCGCCTCAAAGCCAACGCTGACTGGACGTTCGTTTGGTGAACTGCTCCCAAATTTTCTTTAACGGAGAGTGTCCAGACTGATCTGCGAGTGAAACCTTGAAAGCTCGCGAGATCAGGATGGTCTCGCGAGGCTAGGACCCCCCGAGTCATGACTCGAAAAAAGATTTGTTCATTTTGATTAACAAGTTTGAACAGGAGAGTCACGAATGCTCATCACAGAACAGAGCAAGGCGAGCGTTTGTGCTTAGGCTATAAAACTTAAACTTTTTAATTTATTTTTTAAATGAGCGATCGTTTCGCTTGATAAGAGCCTTATTCATCATCTGGCGTCATTTAAAGCCCTTTGAAGCTGCACTGAAACTCTCATTTGGACCTTGAACCGTTTGGTTCCCAATGAAGTCCATTAGATGTAGAAAATCCTGGAATGTATTCATTAAAAACCTTAATTTCTTTTCGACTGAAGAAAGAAAGACGTGGTAATCTTGGATGACATGGGGGAGAGTAAATTATCAGCAAAAGATTTTTAAAAGTGAACTACTCCTTTAATGTAATAGGGAATGTATTAAAATTGGGTGTTGGCCGTACATGGTCACCATTTCCAAAATCTTCATCATTTTAATAGGTCATCTGGTGTGACGTTAATTTTTAAAAGTACAAATATTCTCAATAAGTTCTGTGTTTGGTCAAAAACAAGCATGCATTCTAATTATAAAACCATAAAGACAGCATGCCTGCTAATTATATATGATTTGCATGATATTTGGAGACATTAAAAAGGTTCTTCTGAAGCTATCAGGCTGTAAAACCTTTTTAATATTTTTAATATGAACAAGTTCCTGCAAGAACTTTAAGGACACTTAGCCTATTGTTTGCTCCTGTTATGCGCATTTGAGCAGGCTATAGGTTATTTGAGGAACCTTCACCTGATGCCTGTAGGTGGATAAAAGCATAAGAGAGAAAAAAACAACAACAGTAAACTTGAAAGAGTTGACTTCACCTTAAACTCAGCCGAGAGTTGAGGTGTGTATTGTAAAGTCCAAAGCGCGCGGACCAAAGACGCGAACCGTTCCGTAACTTCTCCTCTCTCGTGCTGACCGGTCTCATCCATGATAAATCCGTTCATTCCCCTGTGACACAGATCCAGTTTATATCGCTCCAAACCCAAATATTCTGAGAGCATGTCCGTGTTGCTCAAGCACTGCACGACGGCGTTCATGAAGCAGGTGTTCCCGTGGTTCTTCAGACCCAACGCGCCTGGCGTTTTGTCCCCGTACAGCGAAAACAGTCGTTCTTTCGCGGAGGAACGGCAGGGAAGAGAGGAACTTTTCCTCACTTGGCTGCCGCTGTCCTCTATTTTCACATGTCCCGAGTTTCCAGCGCAAGGTGCGCTTTCTCCAAACCCACCATCATCATCCTCTGCATCGGACCGTTCGGTTGTTTCCCCACCGCTAGCCAAGCTTCCCAAACTTTTTAAGATCTTACTCACCAAACTTTCCACTGATTTAAACGATTTTCTCCTGAACAGTTTCCCTGTGCGTTTAGTAGACTTCCCCGAATCTTTTTTCGCGTTCTTGACGCGTTTATCCATGCTTCTTGTTGATTTCCCTCTGTGTTACTAACACGTTCAAGCACGTAGAGTTCTGTTATCCTCACCTGATGCTACTACGTCTCGATATACAGCATTATGGACAGCAGTCGCTTCACGCGCACATCAGCGCTAATTTTTTTTCTTACGCTCGCCCTGAAGGAATGATTGACGGGTAAAGCGGTCAGTACGGCGACGTCACACTGCCAGACGGTTAGGAGCGAATGAATGATTGACAGCTCTCAATAGTGGTCAGCATGAGCGCTCCTGGAACTTAATACTGTGGCGGGGAAGCTGCCTTCGAGAGTGAGCGAAGATTGACAGGTGGAGCTGTCAGTACGGCAAGCCTAGTGACCAGTGTGCGAAGTAGGGCTATATAATGAATTTCAAGGGGTCTACTGTTTGAAAATAATTTTAAGGTGCTTCTATTTTATTAAATGTCGACGGTTACTGTCAATAGAGGGAATTTGGTAATTCTAAATACCATCATTAGGCACATATCAAACCTTCAATAAATCATATTTTCCCTCCTCAGGCATTAAAGACCTTGGGGGACGGTTAAAAAAAAAGATGAATAAAAAACAGGTTGTTGTGCTTTGTTAAATTTTTTCTCGGTCACTTTTGTACATTTCTTGAATCATCTTTTTGCAGTATAGGTGCATTTCTCAATACGATTAGTTAAAGGCACAAAATGTAAGTTTTTTTCGCCTCAAGAGGGCGTGGTTTCCAATAAGGATATCTAATTCAACCTACTACCCGCAAGTGCTGGATTAATCCGTTACTTAATCCGTTTGTGTTGGATTACATGATTGATTTGTGTTGCATTAACTGAAACTGGGCGGTGCATAATTCCCAGCATGCTTTGCATATGTCTGAATTACGAGAGAATAAATGTTGAAATTAAGTGTTATTTTATATATTTTTGAGAAAATAAGAAAAAGTTAGTGTGTAATTGTGTTTAATGTTCAATTACATAAGAATTATTAGAACTATTTAAATAACAGTTGGTTACCATTGTGGAGAAGAGTGGATCATTTGGTTAGGCTGTGGAGCGATTCCACTGTATTTATAGCAACTGCTTTTTGTTGATTGGGTGTGTATACTTTAACATTCAGTATGCTAACTATACTATAGCAAACTTCAGGCTATAGACTAGAAATTAAGTTGTAAAACACAAAAATATATGAAATTTATCCTGGATTAATAAATATATGAATTTGAATACCTGAAACAGCCAATCGGAGAGCCTTTTAAAATCACTTTGAGACTACTTAATCGGATCACTTAAAATGACTTAATTCCATGATGTCGAAGATACATAAATAAATTATGTTTGTGTAACTTAATTGGTTCATGTGGGACCGATGTACACTATCAAATCATGTAAATCCAACACACTTTTTTTCAGTGTACAAATAACTAATGTTAGGGAAATCTGTTAATGTTTTGTTGCGCCTTTCTGAAATAAAAAATTTTAAAAAATATCGGCCGATATATCGGCATATCGGATTTCAAAACCAAAAAATATTTGTATCGGTATCGGCCTTCAAAATCCTTTATCGGTCGGGCTCTATTATGAACAACAACTTTTGGTACACGATTAAAACTCCTTGTTGTCTGATCGATTCAAGTAGCCATAAATGACTCAAAACACAAGCATTTTGAGTTTGTTACAGTGATTTCTAAATACAGCAAACTTCCTGCCCTCCATTTGTATTTCGCGCCAAAGCAACGCAGTGGCGTGACGTCTTATGAAAACAAGCTATTCAGGACATATTTACAAAATGTGTAGAAAACATGCCTGACAGCTACCATTCTCAACCATATAATATATTGATCTACATTACAATTGATAATGTAGGAAACCGCAGGCACTTTTACATAATCAATTGCATCAAAATACCAAAGCATTTGTTCAGAATTTCAGTCGTGATCTGAGAAATGCACCAACGCGACTGGAAAAACTGTAATAATGTGCTCTCCTCACACTGAATTGGTGTGAATGTTGTTATCGCCTCTGACTATTTAATTTCACTCCATCACTCCCATGATGTTTGCACTATGTCCCTGTTTCCATATGTCTTTTACTGGACTTTGCGTAACCCCACACCTTCACTGGTTTATCATCACCTCTTGTGGACAGAGAACAAACGCTCAAATCTAGCCCGGTTATCTCTTGACTGCCACGGTGATGGAATTTTGTCTCAAAACCAGACCATCTACAGTTTTCAATTTCTACCGCATTCAAACAGCCAAATCACTGAGGTGGTTTTAAACTCATTCTGTACTCTTTACATCTGAACAATCAGAGGAGATGAATGTCTAGGATAATGGCCAAATGGTCTTATTTTTAGATTTCCGGTTCTTTGTACTTTTTTTTTCTTCTGAGATCTTATATGCAAATGACTCCAAAGTACAGAACATGCAGAGCTTAAAGACTTACTGTGTGTATAAATGTCTCTAGGTTGGCAGCTATCGCTTTCAGTGTGGCAGCCCTGTGCAAAAGAGCAGATTATTTTTATATTCGGAGGTACATTTACATCCTTTCTTATTTTGTTGTTGTTGTTTCTGTGTGATAAAAGACACAGAACAATGCAGAAAAGCATGACATAAAGCTCTCGTTGTACTAACAGTTTGCATGTGGACTGGACTGGAAAATGAGAAGATAATCTGGTTTTAATTTATCTACCAGAGGTAATTCAGTCTAGTCTGGTTTGCCAAGCATGCACCGCATCATGGTTCTCTAAGGTTTTTCATTAAGTCTTCATTTTGAACCTTACCATACTAACATTCCTCTCAACTGTTGTGAGAAGATCAAGACAGATTTTTGGGGTCAATAATCAACATGATGATGGGGTCTGTTGTCTCTAAAAACAGTCATTATCTCTAATGATAGCATGCCGTTAACACAGCCTTGTAGTCCACATACTTTGCTAGCAAGCTGTGTACCAAATCGATTTACACCAAGGTATAAAATACTGATCTGAGCTTTACTTTGGACTTGAAAGAATAACTTTACACTATTACATTTACATTTTATGATTTAGCATTGCTTTTATCCAAAGCCTGCAGTTATAGAAGTGGTTAAAATAGTAAGCAAAAGGACAACAATATGTAAGTGCTGTGACCCTTCCCACCCAGTTTAGTCTAACGCAGTATTTAAAAAAAAATGATAAAAAAATAGATATAGTAGAAGAGGAGAGAAAATAATAAAGGTTCTTTAAAAGTTATTTATTGGCATGTGATTCCATGAAGAACCATTAACATATATTTTCAAATACACAAAATTTTTGTTGTGAAAATGGTTATTTTAAGAAATGTTGACTGAAGGGTTGTTTGGGGAAACAAAAATGGTGGCATCGCTTTTGGAAACCTAGTGTATGTGAGTAAAATTAGGCATATTCTTTCTTTTTAGAAACTGCTCATTTTTTTTTTTCATACAGAGAGAAATTCAATCTGAATCCTACTATGACGACGATGAACGGCAATAAGAAAAACAAATCATGGCGTGAGTGAAAGAGAGCTTAAAAAAGGTTGTTTTAGAATATATAGGCCTACTATTATATTTAAATCCACAATCAGTTTCATAAATGACATTTCTGATAAGCAGTATAGTTGTTTGACGTTGCTGCAGCAGACCAATGCTTTGGTCTCTGTTATGGTCTTGGATTCATTGGTTCAGGCAAAGATGCCTGCCGACCAAAAATGTGAATGTTTAATGTCAGTATCACTGGTGAAGACTTTAATCTAATCCTTTTTCCAGGCTGACAGATCTGAACGCTTCTAAATCCCACGACACAGATTGTCATGACATCCATATCACCAATTTTAGATGACAGATATCGCTGTCATTGAACTTTCTGTAGATTCAAAAATGATTATTGCTCTCATATGCTGCTGAATTCCATGTTAAATTATTCCTGACTGAGCCAGGCCTCTGATCAGACTCTGGCTAAAACTCCAGGTAAACTAAGTTAGTTGTTTGGCTAAACCTAGGCAGACAGGGTAAGTGCTTCAGAAACCAGTTTTAATACAATACACTCATTATTTTTGAAACTACCAATATCAAAATCGCTTACAGAAGCCTTGATTTACTCTAAATTGATCTAAAGACAGTGATAAGTGAGGCGCACTTGAGTATTGGTTAGCCTGGGGCGCCATCTAGTGGTAAACAAGAAAAATACATATTGTTAATGCTATTGAATGACTGCTCTGTTGTGGCTAACACTAAGTACACCTGAAGATCAAGTAAAATGGCATTCATCTCTCTTCATGGCCTTAAATCTGAAAGCATAATGCCTTTTCAGGTCGTCAGGGTTCCTTCCTCGCAGTGAAAATGGCTTGATGTTTGTTATGTAGTTGAAATAAGAACATTGCAGACTGAAAGGTTCAGTGTGGGATTTTTAGCGACATCTAGCGGTTCGGTTGCGAGTTTGCACCAGGTTTGCACTAAGGGCTTTGAGGACAGCCAGAGTAAGCCAAGAGTGTGTAACATTTTCACTGTTTCTGTTCCACAGTCCATTATAAACCACATCATGGATAAAGTTTACGAAGCCATAGTCAGGTGAGGATCAAGGGTTTTAATATATAATTTAATATAATAATAATAGTAATCAGCTGATTGTCTCACAAACGTAACCAGCAGCACATTTCTCCCCACGTAGCCATAATACAGCGAGGGAGAAGAACCACGTGAAACTATGCAGTTATATATTTTTTTTCTAACAGGGTAACGTTAGTAAAAGTTTAGCTGGCTAATATGAGCTGTACTGAACTGGTTAAAGCGTAGCCTTGTTTATCGACCATTTTGCAAGATGTAAACAACACTAGTCCAGAAGCACATATAAAACTGAATCAAAAAGTTAAACAAATATCTTTAAGATGTTTTCTTTACATGTGAAATAAAGAAAACAGTTACAAACTGAAACAGGAAGTGTTTCTGGACCGGTGTTGTTTACATCTTGCGCATGATTACTAATCAGCTGTCTCACGAACGTTACAGCACATTTATCCCCACATAACACAGCGAGGGAGAACTAAGTTACATATGGTTCTGATCTACGATCGCACCTCGCGATCATTCATTTAACTATTTAAAAAAGACAGGAATAAAGCACCAATGCAAACTTTTTATTAGTCAAATTCATTAAAAATGTAAACTCAAGTATAGAATATAAGTAGTCAAAGACAAAAATACTGTTGTTAATGAGAGGACACAAGACTGCTGCAGGTTATGACCTGGCTAGTCTCGCGTAGCCAGACCTTCAGACTGACGGCTGAAGGTCTGGAATTCATAGCAGCTTTCTTTGGCCAAGGCCCGCCCATAAGGCCGTTTGACCGACATGTCAAACAACCAATTACAGTTCGTTTCGTTCAGCGTCACGTTTCGGGGCGTGGAAATGTCTCCACAACAACAGGCCGGCGTGCACAAGTCAGCAGCAGTCACCGGAGCGCCTTATACTGTATATGGATCAATTGGTTAGCGTTATTAATTTCGCCCACGAACTCGCGCTCATGTCCATCTTATGCCCGCTTTGTCACACGGCCAGTTCAACCTCGTATAAATCAGGAAATGTGTGTAAATCACGTACCCGCTCACGAGTGCTCACTCTTAACAGACACACAGCGCTGCTCGCGCGTCACAGAATGTAGCGCTCCCCATTCATCGGGTCGTCTCATTCAAAACAGCCTGCTGTTGCTGTCATTGAGCCGCCGCACATTGAATACTCACATGAGTCAGGCTGCGAATGTAAGTTACGTCCCCGCCCCAGCGCGCTCACGCCTACTAAATAAACGCCTCACCTCCGGCGCCGTGCACTCGCTACATTCCCTGTAGCCTTTAGCACATCTAGTGGATGCATAACGCAAACCCAGTCAGTATGCCCTATATATGAATACTGAATCGGCCAGCTGCGATGTCAGCGTCTTGTTTCATGTTTGCCCACAAACGCGGTTGATATCCCCTTCTTAGTTAGGTACTTCACTTGATCTTCCATAATAGATAGGAGGGGACATACAACTACGTTTAGCTGATCTTGATAAATGCTCATTGTCACTCATATAAACACAACAGTTTTTCTTCCGCAATCACACGCCTGCGCTTTGTTTCCCGGCGGACCGAAAATAAACGCGACACTGACGCCCCCCGGAAATCCGAAAAATTCAACCAATCAGATAACGACTTCGACATTCCTGAAGTGTTTCCAGTTAAGTGCACCATATGCATCAGACGTTTAGCCAACGTTCCGTGGGCGTGACGTCTGAGGCTGAGACTATGACCTGGCAGTCAGCGCTAGCAGCTAGGTGCATTGTGGGTAATTTTTTATTGAGCGTTGATTTATGTGTTATTGCAGTGAGAACTTAAAGTTTTTGTGATGGTAAAGATATGTGTGTTAATGTTCACGTTAGATCAGATGTTCTTAGTTCATTTACTGCTGTAAAAATGTGTCTCTCACCGTCATGGAGAGAGATGTGTAAAGCAATAGGGGCTTGCCTGTCTACTTTTTTCACTTCCGATTACGTCCCGTTGATTTCATAAACCAGTCCACCTTTTGATAACACTCTGGGTCGTGCGGTGTATGGGACAAGAGTGTTCTGATCTCATTTTAGGAAGTAGTTTAGTTAGAATGTTATTAGCGTATTTTAGCTCTGGTTAGATACATTAGTCCTTACCTTGGGGTTCATGTGTCAAAACGGCCGCCATCTTGGAACAGGGGTCTTGTCAGCTATCTCTGGCTTTACTTCGAATTCTTCTTTAAGAGTTTTATGGCGGTTGGCAAACCAGCTAAAAAGGTGCATTTACCGCCACCAACTGGACAGGAGTGTGAAGCGTCAACAGAGTTAAGCAAAAAAAAAAAAAAAATGTACTTCGAATTCATTGATGGTGGCGGACTTTTGTGCAGCGTATGATGTTCACGGATGAAATCTGAACTTGGAAGAATGTTTTTAAAAAAAAATAATTATTTTTTTCTTTCTGGAATCAATGATAAATACATGTCTTACCGTTGGAACAAACAACAAAAAAAAAAACAAGAAAAATCGCATTCGTGTCGTGATGATTTATGGTGATTTTATCTCCGTTAGACCTGTCTACTACATTGATGCTGATGCATTTAAGTGGATGGGCTCCCCTGTTTCAAGATGGCGGCTCTATTGACGCATTCGTTCCAATGAACTGCCGTAGCCAAGGTGAGGTCTAGTGTATATGTCTATGAGTTACATGAAACAATCCCAACTACATATTTTACACCACTGACAAGGGAGAAGTCACTACTCATGGAGTTTATGGCTAGCTTTCTGCTGCGTCTCTTTCAAGGAAGTGATGAAACGCGGGCGTTCTGTAGTGCCGTTTGTTCGCGTTCGGTTACGGTAGAAATATGGCGTCACTTCACAATATGGCGACCTTCATAGAAGGGGATTCCGGCCCGCGCTTATGGAGATATAAATGTCTCATTCTAAGGTAATAAAAACATTACGCTTTATTAAGTAAGTTCTTTATACAACACTTAAAGCATAGTTATGGATGTCATATTGCATTTCTGTTTATAGATAGGGGAGAGCGGGGCACAACCTAACGCATTTTGGTTTTGGCTCAATTAATTAAAAAATAATTAGGTTAGATTAATATTTTTTTTTACACAAGCAACATACACATCTCTGCTACAAATGACCAGTTAAAGTTTTTTTCTAGGACCTACCATTTTTGTACAGTTGGACTGAAAGTGACAGAAGTGCAAATGTTACAACTTACCCCATATGCGGGGTTAATTGTAACAGGCAGAGGGGTTAGTTGTAACACTTGTGTGTAACACACATAATTCAGTACTATTTTATTTGTATAGTTTGATATTGTTTGTGCATCTGTATAGACAGATATCCATCCCTCATCCAATCATCCTTCTTTTATGGATCAATATCATGGATAGAGACGTAGAAAAGGGCTGCACAGTTTTGCAATAAATAATAATAAATAAAATAAAATATTTATAAATACTGTAATTGCAATTAAATTAGACTTGTGTGTGGCAGCTGCATGTACAATTATTATTATTAATAACAGTAATAATAATACAAATGAGCTTAGAATAAAAATGTAAAGGGTTTATTGCATTAAAAACAGGCCATATTTTTAATAAATAATCATTCAAAGTACACTAAATTTTAAACATTTTAAATTCCAACATTGTTTGTGAAAGTCCAACAAAGTTAAATGCATACTCAAACCTGAAAAGTTGTGTGGCTCCGTTTTCATTTGATTATAGTTGGAACACTGTGTTACAACCAACCCCGCTGTGTATTACATATTTTAAACCTAGCTAACAGTCGTTATAGGAATTGCTGACATGTTTCAAAACGGTGCTGTGTTTGAGCCAACAAGACAGTGATTAAGGCAATATAAAGTTAGATTTGGAAACGTATACATCCAACTCAGAAACCGAAAAAAAAACCTATGATGAAAAAATGTACTTTCATGGCGTCAAAACACTCTTTGTCCAGTATCTTCACAAAATATAATCAAAACTTTCCTCAAATTCGCGGGAGATCGTCTTCTGGCAGCAAGAGAAAAATAGCGGAAAAACGGCCGGTTTGATCCTGACGAACTATGTAAACGGTCTGTGTTACATTTAACCCCGCGTTAGGTTGTGCCCCGCGCTCCCCTACTCAACTTTTTTACACATTGCACCTTGAACTTGTATGGTTACATAAGGTTTACAAATAGAGTACACCCTAAAATGAAAATTCTATCATCATGCTCACCCTCATGTTCCAAACCTGTAAGACGTTTTTGATGAAATATAAGATTCCTATCCATTCATTGACAGTTTATTCAACTACCACTTTGATGCTTCAAGAAAAAGAAGAGTGTAAAAATAATCCATATGAATTGAGCAGTTTATTCAAAATTTTCTGAAGGGACACGATCGCTGTATATCATGAACTCATTGAATTTAGGCTTTTACTCACATAAGTTATAAACATTGACCATGTACATGGACAGAAAGCTCTCCATTTTGAACAAAAAGACCTTCATTTTGTGTTCCAAAGATAAACGAAAGTTTGACAGGTTTGGATGAGGGAGAGTCACTGATGGCAGAATTTTTATTTTAGAGTGAACTAATCCTTTAAAGTTAGTCTAATGCATTTTTGTGTTCTAGTGTTAAAGGGATAGTTCACTTTGATATTAATTTTTGGTTTGTTTTAGCTTTTGGTATGTTTAGTAATCATGAATTTTGGTAAATCACTTTTTGTGCCATTTAAGAAGTAAATGAAATAGCTTTATAGCTACTTCTAAGTGTTGAAAAAGTATATTTCAAGCTATTTTATCTACATGTTGGAGTAAAAAAGGTGATGATAGCAAGTCATTTTTAAATCATAGTTCAGTAGCTAAAACTTTGGATCAGATTAACTGTTGTAAGCCACTTTTGCCATGTACCTTAAAGTGTAGCTATACTTTCTCAAAATGACCAATTTAGTTCATATGTCTGTACAGTTAGTAGTTTAGGTATTTCTTTCACTGCTTCTAAAGAAGAAAATAACAAAAACAAATGAAAGAAATACAAATCTGATTTGAAAGGAGTATCTCTGTTGTAATGTTTTGAAATATGTTTAGAATAATTCAGAATACACAGTCTAAGAAGCGTGTTATAGAGGAGTCTGCTGTATACGAGAGTTATGCATAATGTGCATTGACCATTCGCCCTCTGACACCTCTGTCCAGTTTAAAGTTCATATTGCTCAGAAATGGGCCAATTAAAGGGTCAAACCGGGGTCATATCCGGCACGGACCACCCATCCGTATGCACAAAATCCATTCAAGCCAACATATGGTTGAACGAAGACCCCAATATGCATGTGTAATAACCATAAAAAGAGTCACAAAACAGGCTCAAACAAAGCAAGCGCTTTGCTGTCCTGTTGAAAGAAGGATTTTTTTGTTGCTGACCTTTTCCAGCGTAGGAATCAGTTTAACAGTAAATGGCTCTTGTACACAAAGAATCACTTTCAGTCGAGAGAGAACCTTATGTTTCAAGATTCCCCTGTGAGTAGGAAGGCAAAGGACGAGCCAGACTAGTAGACTTCATCAAACAGATCTCTGTCTCATAACTGGAATGCTCTGACCCCAATAAATCAAGTGGAAATATTTGTTCTTCTCTGTATATTATAAAAAGGCTTGATTTAAAGTTGTAGATCAACGTCGATTCGTATGTAAAAGGAGATTCTATTGATCAAATTAGAACGCCAACCAAAGATATGATTCTGCAGTGATCTAAATGAGTTGCACATTGCTTTTTTACCAAAAGAGGGCACTATTCTGAAAGAAATTGATCGTTTAGAGACTGTAGTGTAGTATTTATAAATATTATTTTTAATTTTGTCATTTTTATTATTATTTTTATATTTCTATAGCTTTATCTTCTGTTTTAGTCATTTTAATGATTAAACTTAAACATATTTATCAAGCCCAGGGCAACATTTCTAATCTATACTGTTTTTTAAACTTTTTAAGCTTCATGTAACATGTAGCCTAGGTTTTATTAAATTTCAGTTTTATTTCATTTAAATAATTTGCGATAGTTTTAGTTAACAAAAACAACCCTGGTCAGTCTTATCATATCAGATTTGACAGTTGTTTTAAAGGGATACTCCACTTTTTTTTTTTTGAAATAGGCTCATTTTACCATTCCCCCAGAGTTAAACAGTTGAGTTTTACCGTTTTCGAATCCATTCCGCCGATTTTCTGATATTTAGAAGAATATCAGTAACAGAAAAAAAATATACTATGGAAGTCAATGAGACCAGAAACTCTCTGGTTACTGATATTCTTCTAAATATCAGAAAATCGGCTGAATACGTTCGAAAACGGTAAAACCCAACTGTTTAACTCTGGGGGAGTGGTAAAATGAGCCTATTTCCAAAAAAAGTGGAGTATACCTTTAATAACTTTGTTGCAGCATTGGACCAATTTGTATTGTGAAAAGCACTATACAAATCAACAGAAGTGAAATTCAGTTATTCAAATTCAGAATTCAGGCTTCAAATTAAAGCATTCAAAGAAAACAAACAAATATGTATATTTCATCCTGTGCATTTCAATATTTCGTAATTTGAAAGTCAACCTTTTTCTATTATTTCTATAGAAGTCAATATGAAGAATCACTGAGTAGCCTAAGTCTGTTAATGTGACCAGACAATGACTGTGCGAGAGGTGCTTATATGACGGATCTGATTCCTGATTGTGAACAGGAGCAGAAGACGGATAGCATTCAGGTGAGTGAGATCGCTGTGTGTGTGTGTGTGTGTGACAGTTGTGTTGATTCCATGACCTGTTCAATAAAAATCTGTGTGTGACTGTGCAGACTCATATAATCAGTGTTTAAACTGAACCGTTTAAACAGAACTGTTTGCAAATGCATTAAGCCAAGAGATAAAAGAATTTTGAATTGGACTTCCCCATTGGCTTCTCTCCTGCAACTCTATTGTAAAAGACCAAAGTAAGCTGAATCTATTCAGATGGTGTTAAAGGAGGCTCAGATGCACTTGATTGGTTCAGTGAATATCCACAGGTACCACAATTTTAAATTAGCATTCGGTTTATATAACATGGGAACAGAGGGTCAATGTGAAGTCAAATAGACCTGTAAGTGAGGAATAGGTGGTTGTTAGTATATGGGTGTATTGTTCTATTGTATAAGGCAGGTCTTTGGGTTTAGACACTATTCAAGGAACCACAATCATTGGTAATTTTTTTAACACCCACATAAGCTCTTGCAGCTAAAGACGTCATTAAAAGATTTTTGTGTAATGTGTGTGATTTTAACCAGCCTTCAAAGACACGTGAGTGCAGTACATTTGAAAATGACCCATGCCGCAGAGACAAATGTTAATGTAGCAAATTTTAGCATTAGGTCATTGTAATATCATTCTTAAACGTTGCCCAGATGTTCAGAGTTGGCCTTAAGAATCCCACGAGGAAAGATAATGCATACCAACCCGATCTCACAACAAAATCATACGAATTCGACGAATGATTAAAAAGTGGCTAATTCGAAACAATTCATACG
Organism: Cyprinella venusta; assembly: GCA_038021265.1. Classification (NCBI taxonomy): domain Eukaryota; kingdom Metazoa; phylum Chordata; class Actinopteri; order Cypriniformes; family Leuciscidae; genus Cyprinella; species Cyprinella venusta. The sequence goes on from CM075863.1 coordinate 42,854,913, forward strand.
ACCTTACTCGTACGAATTAGTACGATTTTGCTAAATCGTACATATTTTACGAATTGGCCAATTCGTATGAATTCGTACGAATGACCTACCCATTACCCCGCCCCTAAACCTAACCATCACGTGGGTTTAGACAAATCGTACGAGTGAGGTCGTACGGATTAGACACTTTTTCGTCAAATTCGTACGAATTGGTCGTGAGATAGCGTAGTGCATACAGGTTTGCTGTTTGGCCTGCAGTGTAGAAGTACAGTTACACCTTCTTTTAATCTTTCATTTATTTTTATTAGTAATAATGAGTCTGCACAGACAACTCTATCAAACATGTTTGGAATGCGATTTGAAATGTATATAGATTATACGAAAAACAATTTGTGAACAATATACAGTGTTAGGATTATTTTTAAGGTCACCAGACAAGTAGCAATTGTACCTGGTTTAAAAAGACACACAACTTACAAACAGAAAAATGAAGGAAATGTAATCAGTCATAGAGCGTAATTAGACCAGTGCAGTGAGGTCAGGGTAATTTGGCTAAAACAGGCAGACAGTGATACGACCCAGACTACTGCAAGTATCATTTTCAACACATTTCTTCACCCTTTACCCTCCAGAACACTTTACAAAAGAGTAAAGTTAGCGCAAGAGTCTTTACATATGATGTGAGATTTGACTTTATAAAGCGGGTTATATATTAGGATTCACTCAGGGCATACAGACACATTATATAAATGAAATATGTTTTATTATTCCTCAGTATGCTCTTTCATTAATGTGTTTTGAATCACAGTTTCTGGTATAATTTGAATCTCATTTAGGTGAATAATGGAGGGCACCACTCACGACCATTATGTTCTCAAGAGGACTAATTCAAACACTGGCCAAAATATAAATGCTGATTTGCTTAGCTTAAATAAATGTGTGTTATTGTGAGTACAAATTTGACTAGCTAAATGACAACTAACCATTAAGGATGTTTTCCAATTTGTACTTGCATAAAACATTTTTTTTTATGGCATTGCAACTGACTGGAAATGAGATGTATGCAACAATATCTATTTGTGATTCTCCCCTTAAAAAAAAGGCTCCTCTCGTTTTGGGATTGGAAGGAGATGAACAATCCAGTTTTTAAGGCATAAGATTTATTGTCTTCCTTCAGAGTTTGTCTGTCAACAAGGTAGATTTGAAGAACACGTTTTTGCATTAGTCTGTTGGGGGTTTTCATTTCATTGTTCATGTTGTCAGTATGAATTTACCAATCATTTAAACACAATATCCCACCTAAATGTATTTTGTAATCCTATTTTCACATTATTAAAGGGATACTCCACTTTTTTTGGAAATAGGCCCATTACAACTCCCCCAGAGTTAAAGAGTTGAGTTTTTACCATTTTCGAATCCATTCAGCCGATTTTCTGATCTTTAGAAGAATATCAGTAACCAGACACTTTCTGGTCTCATTGACTTTCATAGTATATTTTTTTCCTACTATGGAATTCAATGAGACCAGAAACTGTCTGGTTACTGATATTCTTCTAAATATCAAAAAATCGGCTGAATGGATTCGAAAACGGTAAAACCCAAATGTTTAACCCTGAGGGAGTTGTAAAATGAGCCTATTTCCAAAAAAAGTGGAGTATACCTTTAAGCCTGAAGCAGTGCATTCGTGTTGGGTAGAAACTCTTTTTTTCTCTAAGTCACGGTGTGGCCTCTGCAATATACAGTACAGTATGCATGCTCAAAGCAAGGATGGAGCAGCTTTGCCTTACTCTTGACCTTAAAAAGCCACTTCAGCAATGTCAATGAGCTCTTATGTTCCTCTGAGACAGGTCTGAAAGCCATGATGTATCCCAGAATACATCTCTTCGGGTGCTCATGGACTCCAATTATGGAGTGATGTAACTAAGGATGTCCATTACAAGCCTGGTTATTCTCCGTCACACTCACTCCAGATTTGAAGCAGGTCTTCAAGTACTTCAAGGTCTTCAAGTAGTAGTCATCCTAGTGACGTGAGGACTTTTGTAAATAGTTTGCAAGGTGATTGTATCCTAATCATAGTTCACACTCCCTGTATTCTGTTGGTGTGCCACTAAATCCCAGGGAGAAGCTTCCTAAGAAGGAGATCGATTGTGGGCATTAATTATTCGGCATGCTGCATTGGTGGTTGTTGAATTTATCATTCACTAGTTCACATGCAAGTTTGAGATATTATTTGATCATGAGCGCGGTGAATTCAGTTGAACATAGTTTGCCGTGTTTTAGAGCATTGTGCAGAATTCCAGTTCAGAAGATGTCCGTAGATTCTGCTCATGAGAAACCGCAAAAAGGAATACAGCTATATTATTCAAATAACTTGTTGCTGAAGGAAATAATGGAAGAAACATATTTCTTCTCATATGTAGATAGCGTCACATGATCAGATTCTCTTACGCAAATGCAGGGAAAATGCCTTGTCAGGGACTAATATTCCAGTCAGCATGAGCCAAACTCCTCTATGAGAACACTTATTACTGTTAATAGCAATATAAAAATATATTTTACTTTTAACTTTTTTTAATGCATTCTCAGAGCTGAAACATTAAAAAGCTCTATTACTATTTATTTTAGAAGTTCTTTTAGCTGGAATCACAAGAAAAAAATCTAGAACAAAGCCTTGTCTGAAAGTTTAAAATTTTTTTAAATATTGATGGATTTACAAGACGTACATACACAGACAGACTATAAAGAAAGACCACAAGATAAGTATTGATTGCTACCATTGCTAGGGTGGATGGTTGCTAAGGCTTTGCTAGTGTCTTCTGGGTGGTTTCTAGGACATTACTTTGTGGTGCAAATGTTTTCTGGGTGATTGCCAGGTCATTGCTCAGGTGTTCTGGGTGGTTGCCAGTGTCAGGCCATATGCTTTTCCATCCATCCCGGCTTTTTGCTTTTAGTTTGGTGTCGGTTCTGTGTCAGGGTTTTGGCTGTTCATTTACACCAAGGGGGTAATCCATCGACCGGAAGTTGAAGCTTTGCGGGAGCTGCCATCTTGTAGCAGAACTTCACAGGGGTTAGTATTTCCATTGACTCCATTCATTTTGGTGTCACTTTGACAGCGAATAACTTTACATCTGAGGCGTTTGAAGAACCCATTTGTCCATTATTTATTTCTAAAGAAACAAGACAATGTATAAAATGCTCCATTATCTTGTAGCTTATGTTATGGCCCCGTAGAAGCGGTTTTTTGTAAAGTAGGCTAATGATTACATCATAACCAAGCGACTCTTTGTCGCACAGTAGAGTATTGCGTGTTCAGTCTATAGGCGCATAGTGTTTCTTTACAAAGTGACATCGCCTACTACTGGCCTGGCATAAATAATACAGCATTTTTTAGTCATTTTCACGGATCCTTGTGAACATTGTCGTCTGTACGAAAAAAAAAAACGTTTTTATGTTAAGTACATCATGTTAATGTAAACGTAAGCTTATTTTCCCTGTGTTCTCAGTCCTTTGGCAGATCATCATCATAAGTGTTCCTCCCTTGTCCTGTCAAGTCCATCTTTCTGTCCTGTTTCCTCCCACAGGGTAGTTTTTGTTTGTTTTATTTTGTTATTTGATTAAGTAAAGAGCACATACTCAATCCTCACCGATAGCCACGGCTTTTCTAGAGGGTGTCAGGGTTTTCTATGTATAGTTGTAATGCTTGCAGTTTCTACTCATTTGCTAAGGTGTTGCTACAGTGCTACAATGATATTTTTTGATTTTTTTTACAATCTAGAACAAAGCTTTCTCTGAATGTTTTCTGTAATTTTACAAGATTTAAGTTGGAAGGTTTTACAGGGTGTGAAGCCAGTCAAAAAGAAAAGTCAGTCAGAAAAACCATGAGATGTATGAATAGATTCTGCTAAAGCGTTACACAGTTGCCAGGGTGTTGCTAAGGTGTTTTAGGTGGTTGCTATGGTATTCTAAATGATTGCTATAGGATTTTCTGTGTACTTCTAATCTGTTTCTATGGTTGTTTAAGATATATACTATAGATAGACAAGCTAGACATAACTCTGATGTATTCACTATAATGGATGAATGCAGTTATGGTTGTGCAATGCCTCTTTCTAGTGCTTAGATGATGCTTAATATTGCTCACTACCCTGCATTTAAGTTATTCTGAGAATGCATGAGAAATAGGAACAAAGAGTTGAGTGAAAAAAGGGCAGAAAATAGGTGACGGGGGAAAGAAATGGCTATGTGTGAGAATGATTCAATAAGTCAGCTCCTGGCGGGAGTACAAACCCAAGTGGCGATTGGCTCCATGAGGAGTATGTACACCACACTCATGCATATTCCATTCTGGTTCACTATAAGTCATGGTCTGTCACCTCCACATGTCTCCTTTCGGGTGTTGAAGTAGTGCTGGATAGTTAAAAATGCCACATTCCTCCTGGGTGATCCACTGCTTTTCTTTTTTTTTTCTTTTTTCAAATCCGTGAGGTTGTGTAAATCAATGGGCACACCACAGCATTCAAACCTGAGTCCGCAGGATATTCACACTCCATCTGTCTGTCGGTTGATGCATTAGTGCTCATCAAGACAGTTAACACTGAATAAGTCAGTTATCATTTTACTAAGTCAAGTCAAGTCACCTTTATTTATATAGCGCTTTTTACAATACAGATTGTATCACAAGCAGCTTCACAGTGATAACATGAAAATAATACAACACAGATCAATAATTGTTGAATATTAAATGTCCACAACTAAGCAAGCCGAAAGCCAAGGCAACAGTGACAAGGAACCAAAACTCCATCAGGTGACAGAATGGAGAAAAAAACCTTGGGAGAACCCAGGCTCAGTCGAGGGCCAGTTCTCCTCTGGTTAACGAAGGAACAGTGTGTGATTCGGGCAGCATTACAAGTCAAATTGGATCGGAACATTAAGAGTATTTATCTATTTCCATCTGTTTGGAAGACAAAGTAATCACGCCGGTAAGGAGACGAGTAGTTGAGGATCAGTGTCGATGAGGCCGGCACTAGTTAGCTCATATTTTTTATCCATAGTGAATTACGCTACACTTATTAAAATAACAATGGTTGTTTCATCGCTCACATTAGATGGGGATCAAACCAGCCACCTTCTTTTTATACAAAAAGTTTTGTACTCTTTATTTTGACGTTTTGTACAGTATTCACCTTATTTTCTACGACAACTAGGGTGACGCCATTACATTCGTTTTGTCATCTTAAGTCCGGCTGAGAGGGACCTGCGTTACTTGACGAACGGTAAAATATGTCAAGTACTATATGCTCAGTTAGGGTCTGCCATAACAATTGGATTAAGAGGAGAGATCAATTGAACCAACGGTGTTAAATTCCAGCCAGTTGATAATACCTAGAATATCAAAATCGACTGCAGGCGGTAGATCCTTTTCCTGTTTCGCACCAAAACTCTGGAACAATCGTTCTAACATTGTCCAGGAAACAGACACACCCTGTCAGTTCAAATCAAGACTAAAAACACATCTCTTTGGCCTAGCATACTGAATCCTTAATTCAAAATTAGGCTGCATAGTTTAGATCAGCCGGAACCGGGAACACGTCCCATAAATCCTGATGTACAGTACATCATAAGAAGGATGGTGTCTACGCTAATATTCGTCTCTGTTTATCCCGAGGGACCCTCTATGTTGGACCTTCGTCTGGACCCATCCCAACTCATCCTTAAGTGCCGGCCTCATCGACACGACAGCCATTGGCACTGATCCTCAACATCTTGTCTCCATACCGGCGTGATTACTTCGACTTCCAAACAGATGGCAATGGACAAATACTCTAAATGTTCCGATCCAATTTGACTTGTAACGCTGCCCGAATCACACTGTTCCTTCGTTGGGCAGAGGAGAACTGGCCCCCGACTGAGCCTGGATTTTTCCCAAGTTTTTTTTTCTCCATTCAATCACCTGATGGAGCTTTGCCTTGGCTTTTGGCTTGCTTACTTGGGGACATGTAATATTCAACAATATTATTGATCTGTGTTGTATTATTTTCATGTCATCACCGTGAAGCTGCTTTGAGACAATCTGTATTGTAAAAAGCGCTATATAAAGGTGACTTGACTATACTTTATTTTTAAGTTTTCTTTATGTCAGGGTTAGTTTAAATATTTCTAAAATAACAATAACTTAAATAAAAAACTTGGGTGAACTAACCCTAAGTGATTCACACATGAATGTGTATTGCAAGGCAGAAGCAAAAGTGAATTGCACACTGGCAACGGTGGACAACACTAAACAGGCATTCCCTTGGTTGCAGACACATTTGGTTGAGGATTACCTTAGTTGTTCCTATGGTTTCATCATTCTATGTAATGTTCTTCCAGGGAGACGATGTTTGCTGTTTGATCACTCACTGTACCCATAAACCAGAAGCTGCCAAAACGTCATTGTGGTTTGTCATGTCATTCCGTGGTGTACAGTTCATCTCTGTTTGCTTCACGTCTAGTATGCAAGGTTTTGAATAAGTAAAAACAGTATCTGTCTCAGTATCAGTATCAAGCAGACAACAGTATGATGTAGCTGAAGAGGTTATACTTTATTTTTTAAGTTATCTTTATGTCAGGGTTAGTTTAAATATTTCTAAAATAACAATTACTTAAATTAAAAAAATGTTAAATCATTTGTAAAAAAAAAAAGTCAATGGAATGTCCTAATTTTGATAGTTAGGTAAATGTGTGTGCTTGTGAATGTTATGAAAGTGAATGACTTCAAATTGTTCTCAGAAAATCAGAAATGATCAATCAGTTGACCACAAGGAACAGTGCATGAGTGACCGAGATCATATTTCCTTAGTACTGCCATTTTATGTCCAATGCATACACTGTCCGTCACACACAATATTGGAAATATGGCTTTGGGAATCTGCCCTGTGAATTTAATGAACTATTAAATGACAGTGATGATTTTGAACATGGACATTTGCGAGAGCTGGCTTCCTGTAAACACACAGATGTAGTTCTGGGTGGCCGTGTGTGATAGAGGGTCAGCGGTTGTGCGCTTGCGTGTATGTTGGTGTGTCTTGCGGTAAGACCTTGGTTTCCTCTGTTGACTGAGGGCTTTATTGCAGAGCTATTGTACCCAAACATTTTCTTTGGCCTCTGATTCCAGATCCACCACAAACAGGCTCTCATTGCCAACCTTTGTGTTTCCTCAGCTGGGGGCTAACCTCTATTAAACTCCCTTCTATTATAAAGAATCTCTTGCTCTCCTTCTCTCAGTTCTCTTCCCTTGATCATTGGGTAAAATACACATTTCTGTCTCCATATTTCTCGCAAAATGGCTTTCTCTCTGCTGTAAAAATACAATGTCTACTCTTGCGTGTCTGAGACCGATTTGGTCGGAAACTTTATGCTCGTAATGCCTGAGTAATGTGGTTCAGGGATCCAGACTAAAAATAACCATAAAAATACTATGGGCCACTGGCTCCTAAAATTAATGCATTTAAGAGCAAAATTACTTTTTGAGATGCCAAATTACAGAATCACTCAGTATAGATGGTTATGAAGCAAATGTTCTTCATTTGGACATAACTGCAAAATGACTCACAATTCAGTGAGTCAGTTGTCAGCTCAGTACCTGCTTGAACTGTGAGCGAGTTGTTAGAGTGATTTAAAACTGACTGTCGAGTTGATTAGTATGCGAGTCTTTTTGACTGATTCATCTAAGAGTCATTTGTTAGTTACAGGTTGCAACAAGGAGAATTCAGCATGCAATAATGTGAGTCTGTGTAGAAAACAGATGAATTGTTTGAAAACCAAATATTGAGTTTCCCAATGGCAACTAGTTTTTAAATTCATGCACATTTATTTTTAAATGACCATTCACCATTCATTCACACCAAGGATTACTGTAACAATAACTATAAAATTGTATAATTGTTCTAATTTTATGTGAATAAGGTAAGTCCACAACTATAACAATAATTACAAGGAAGAGCGATATTATTGGAATCAATTTCAGAAGGATTTTTGAATGATCTTCTTTGTCTTCACCTTGTTTGTCTTCTCTGCCACTAATTGGCATTGTTATGGTAGATTTTACATATGAATCATATCTAGTCCATGAGTGTGACCAAATCTAGTTCAATCTAATGTTGTTATTGTTAATCATTTTCGTTAATAGAAATGAGGCTGAAATAAAATAAAATAAAATAGAGATATTTTGCCATGGCAACTAAATGAAATAAAATAAGTTGAAGTTGAATGCTAAAATTACTAAAACTAAAATGAAATTAATTTAATTAGAAATCATTTTTAAAAGATGTTTAAGTAATGTGAAAAATGTACATTACAAATTTATAATGTTTTAAATCCTAAAATTTATTTTCAATATTAATAGTCAGAGTCTGCCTAAAAAGAGCTGATTTGCCTGCAGTCTTAACATAGCCTAAATAGTCTGTGAACTCATCTAATTAAAAGTATTTGTTGTTGATATGTGCCCGTTTAAAAAAAAAATTCATTCATTTTAAATTATTTCCAGTTGTAATTTTCTTCTTTTTACCCATTTACTTGGTTATTGTTGTAATAAATAAGGTCTTATGAGGCTTTGCTTTTGAGTAAGGGTTGATTTGTATAAATCACATGAATGTTTCTAAGTCTGAAAGCTGAGCAAAGTCTGGATTTATATCAAAGTTTATAGAAAAGGTCAAGGTCACAAGCACTTAACCTCTCTCTTATAGTGGGGGAGTGCACATCTGTACTGCAGCTTTCCAGCTGCACTCGTCTCCTAACCTTTCCTCCTTCCCTTTCTCCACGTTTGGAAATTTACAGGTGTTAGGTCAGCTGCTTTATGTTGTTATGATATTGTTGAAAGGGAGTTTTGAATTTCCCATGACTTCTTCAAAGAGTATCATCATGAAAGCACTTTATGACACTTGACGGTATGTTCTCTTAATATTGTTTTAACAGACGTTATGAGAACAACATTTCTTAAAATTCCCTTCTGCTTTTTGGGAATTTGTGTAAAACTCAGATTTACAAAGCAACTGGATTTTTATATTTCACCAAGCTACTTGTAACATTTGGTGGTTTTAATATAAACGCTCTCATATATTCTTGAGCACGATCTTCAACTCTGAGCAAGGTTCAATGTGTCTAACTTTTGACCTGAAGGAGGAGGATAAATTTACTTTTGGCTATAGGGATATGAAGTGGGGCATCGGAAATAGATGTTGCCTGGGGGAAACTTTAAAGTTGTAGAAGTGGCAAAGATTTTAAAAGCTTCCGTTTTGAGTCATGTGGAGAAATATGAGGGTGTGAAGATAGATAAAAGATAGATAAGAAAGGCGTTCAGTCAAAAGCATAACATTTTGGATAAAATATGAGCTCAAGCTTGTCCAAATTAAGCTGCTTTGGATATAGATTTATAAGGATTTTACTTGAAAAGAAAGTAAAAACAGGATTTTTTTTTCCAGAAATAAAGATGGCATGATGACAATCATCAAAGTTATATTATATGATCATTTTCTTTTATATATATTTTGGCCTTTTTATATCAGGACTAAAATTTTACATTCAACATCAAGTGGTGATTGATAAAATATTATTTATAATTAAATAAATAAATTAATTAATTCAATTATTTAGTTTCATGCTTTTGGCAGTGAATAATTCACAGCATAAAAACATTGTGACACAATGTTTATTGTGTTGATATTAAGCAAATGTGTTTAAAATAGTAGGCCATATTTTCTTTTATGTATTTTTTTTTTCAGGATGAAGACTAATTTGTCTGCCTAATTGATATCTGCCAAATTTGAAAGCTTATCATTCCCTATTTTTTGTCATCCTAATTATGCACAATAATATGATTAGCTGCATTTTATAATTTTTCTGTAGCATAATTTTAATCGGAATGAATCTGCAACTCATTTTTGTGTTGCGATCCAGTATTTGAAATGGATGGCATGTCATTATATCACGTAAACAAAAAATACATTAGTTTTGATCTGTGTGGGCAACTCATTACAAGTAACATGCATAAAATAATCAGATTAGTTTTTTGATGTAACGATTAAAGTAACTTTATAAATTTACACATTAATATTTGAGTTACTTTATTAAAAAGTAATGCACAGCACATTTCAGTTTAATTAATTTAAAATTCCATTTGAATTCTCTCTTCTACATAACATAATCGCTTAGAGATGAACAATCATGTGTATGCAGGAACAGACAAAAAGCACAAAAGTAACAAAACATATTACTTTCAACTTTCAATAAGAGAGTTTTAGGTAATTTAAGAGGTATTTCATTTGGCACAGGCTACATAGCTCAAAGGGTTAGGAAATATGTGGGTTTTTTTTATAAAATGAAGGTGTATGTTATGTTTGCTGATGAATTACATTACTGTGTTACATTTGCAGAAAAAAAATTACAAAAAAAAACACCTGCAAGGCTTGAAAGAGAGCAAGCCTCAGCCAGGTGAGAAAAAGTGGGGCAAAAGAAATTCAACACATTACTTTCCATAAAAGTAACTAAGTAATGTAATTAGGAACTTTTTTTAAGGGAGTAACGCGATATTAACCCTTTTCACATATACATTCTTTACTGGTAAATTAGCGTTAACAGATCATGTGTGAACAGGACCATTTCAAATATACCAATAAATTGGTTCCAGGCCGTCAATTTACCAGTAAGGGAATTAACATTACCAGTAAATTATATGCTCTATGTAAACACAAAATGAAGATTGCCGGTATTTTGCATGTACAAGGTCAGAACGCACTGACATAAGAAGTGATTTGGGCCGATCAGAAGCCGTTGAAAAAGCAACAGCTCTCAGCCATTCATAAAATTGTGACGCAGATGATGCTTTTAACTCAGAACTGTTTACAAATGTCTTTAAATAGTAGTGATACCGAAACTAAAGCGCTTCTCCTCGTCTTGGCGGATGAAGAGATTTGTAAACGACTTTAGAGGTCACTTCCGGGTTAATGACATCATCACAGAGTTTACCGGTATTTTGAAACTGATGTGTGAAAGGTCAACCCGATCTCACGACCAAATCGTACGATTTCGACGAATGATTAATTCGTAACAATTCATACGACCTCACTCGTATGAATTAGTACGATTTTGCTAAATCGTACATATTTTACGAATTGGCCAATTCGTATGAATTCGTACAAATGACCTACCCCTTACCCCGCCCCTAAATCTACCCATCACGTTTAGACAAATTGTACGAGTTTGTACGAGTGAGGTCGTACGAATTAGTACGAATTAGACACTTTTTAATCATTCGTCGAATTCGTACGAATTGGTCGTGAGATAACGTTGGAATGGTATATTACCGCTAAAAATCTAGAACGCTGTTGCTTGTGTGAAGGGCACATTTTTGAATTTACTGGTAAAGTCATTCTCTCAATTTTACAGTAATTTACCGGGATTTCTGTGTGAAAGTGGCTATTGTAAGTTGTAACGCGTTACTTTTGAAAGTAACTTTCCCCAACACTTGAGATTTAAATAGTATAATTTTAGCAAGACAACTTCCAAGAAAATGTGTTATAAAGAGTAGTTCCCTTCTGAGAGTACTCTCTTTAGTTCAAAGAATACTGTGTAATTTGCTGGTGTAAAGTGAGCTATTTGTCCATGAAGTGACTGATGGATGAAGTGCTTATGGTAAAGCTCAGCAGATCCTGGCCCCGTTCCCGCGCGGTCACACCTTCACATCCAACTTTCCTCTAGCTAACATCCCTTTTCCTGTTCCAACACCTCACCAACTCCGTCTTCCCCTTTTTTTCTCCCACACATTCCCTCACTCTCACTTGTCTTTCCTTTTTTTCCCCTCTGACTATCTCTCTCGCTTCCCTCAAGGTCAGTCGAGAAGCCACAGTAATAACGCAGAGGGTGACACACAGAGCTTTGAAGTGGTTTTTCAGGGACAGATTCACCTGGAGTTGTGAAGTTGTACGTAAGGACTAAGGTATTTGTTCTGGTGCTGCTGTGGTTATGGGTCTCTTGGGTGGCCCCCACGGGCCCTTGAAGATTCCAGAGAGAGGGAGCAAACGGACAGGATTAGGGCCAGGTCCAGCCAGAAGTGGAACTAATGGGTCCATGTGTGCACAGACACTTCTGAAGACCAGATGCTGAGGGGAGAGGGGGGTCTCGTTCTCTCACACCATTGTTCCTCAATAGAGACAGGAAGTGAGAAGGAAAGTAAAAATAGTTTGAAGTAGTGTGTAGTTTAATAATAGTCTGATGTTTGATATCACCCAGCCATCACAAATACTACCAGTCAAAAGTTTGAAGTATTCTTATTTTTTTTAAAATGTTTTTGAAAGAACTCTCTTATGCTACGTATTATTACTATTTAAAATAGCACTTTTTTTATTTTAATATATTCATTCATTCATTCTCCAAACAGCTTTTATCCTTTGGAGACTCACAGGGATGCTGGAGCCTATTATTTTAATATATTTAAAATTTTATGAGCTGAATTTTGTCAGCATCATTACTCCAGTCTTCAGTGTCACATGATCCTTCAGAAATGATTCTGATATGATGATGCGAAAATTCTGATTTTACATCACAAGAATAAATTGCATCTTAAAACATGTTCAAATAGAAAACAGTTATTTTACATTGCAGTATTTCACAATATTACTGTTTTTACTGTATTTTTGTTTAAATGCATGCAGCTTTGGTGACCAGAAGAGACTTATATAGGCTATATATATATATATATATATATATATATATATATATATATATATATATATATTGCAAACTTTTGAGTGTATTTTATATTTTTATGGGCATATATTAATGGTTGTGTGAATGTATGAATTTTTATTAATTTTATAACTGCACTATCTAGCTTATTTTTAACGCAAAAGTGGATGTGTCTGGCTTCCAGTGTCAGTTCCAGTCATTTTAGCTGAACAAAACAGCTTGTTATGCCGCTTGATACTGCAAACTGGTATTTCTTACCATACTTGGCTAAAAATGCTAGTTTTTCACTTACAAATAGTTTTACTGTTTACTGCAATCTGTTATTCTTAGGTATTTCCCTATAGCAAATTCACAGAAAATAGTTTAAAAATAAGGTGGATAAAGCTGAAAAAAAAAACCTGAATGCGTGATAAAATCCACAGTAGGAGGAACAGTAAACATTCACAAGTCACAAGTGACCTTCCTCTGTGCCTTGATTATTGAAATGAATTTTTACATTTTTAAAATATGATACAGTATTGATTTAGAACAGATGATGTATCATATTTTCCTGTGGATGAGTCAGGTCTTGGCTGGGACGGGGTTTGGGAGGTGGTGTTTTTTGGCTGAAGGGTTCTTCTTTCACTTGGATTAATCTCTCTCACCTTTTTCCTCCCTCTAAAAAAAGGTCCTGATAAAGCTTTCTGACTTAATGGCCTATAGCATAAAAAAATAAAAAAGATTAACATTTATAATCCACCAGCTGTTGGAGCGTCTTGAACGTGCAGCTTCAGGCTAACAGAGGGCAGCGTCTTCCTGTGGTAAAAATACTAAGTGTTAGTCATTCTTTAATTATATAAAAACATTGATGAACTTTCTCAGTGAATATCATAATAATACAAAATGTTTGAGGACAGATTTTTTTTAATTGATGGTAAAAGGTCTTTTTCCAGGACTTAATCTACCTCGTGTACTTTGTTGGCAAGGAACTTGATCAGAATCCATCTGATTTTTATGCACTTCTATGCGGTCATCTTTTTCCCATAACACTTGTCTTAACACTTTGTTTTAGATCATAGTTCAGGCTTGACATCAAATCCTGAAAATCTGGGAGCTTTTAAGCAGAATTGGGATCAATCAAAAGGTTTCTACTTTTTGGCTTGCAATGATCAATGCCTGACTTGTAACACTTTACAAGTGCAGACTTTGGCAAAACAGACCTGAAATCTTCTCTTAAAGCATTGTAGTAGCTAGTAACAGTTTTATATTGACATTTAAGGCATTTTGCTGGTGATCCAATATTTTGCTTGCTCTTATCCAGAGAAAATTACAAACATCTTTTAGTGTTTTCATGTTAAATCTGGCATAGAAGGAGAGAGAAACTCTGACACATTTCAAACAGGTGTCATGATTACGTTTTCATGCATCTTGGCGCTTAATGTGATTTTGGCAAGTAGGACATGTTCCTGGATCAATGTCCTGGAACAAAGTTTTTCTCAACCAATCAGATTTTCGGGATAAGGAAGGAGTTAAACCTGGGATTAGGAACTTTAGGAACATTAACAATGTTATTATCAATTATGTCCCAATAGGTTTGGGTTAAACACAGCTAAATATGCAGTGTTTGCTTCAAAGTATGTCATGCATATTCACAGGATGGATGTGAATGGGATGGTGATATTTGTCAGGCACCAAATGGAGATGCGAGCGCTCTGTTCATCGTCAGCTAGCAGAGGACATCGCCTCCCGTATGTGTTTATCAGAGTCTATCCCCCGTTACGCTGACCGAGAAAAAACTGAGGCAAGGCCAGATGGGAACTATTACTATCCCTCTCAGTGTTTCAGTCTGCTCTATTGTCATTACAAGATATGCCACATGTGTATTGCTTAAGCAGTTGCGGGTTAGCTGGAGATAATAAAAAGCATAAATTGTAAACAAAGCAAGAAAAAAATATTAGTAGTAAATCGAGGTTACAATAAGAAGTCAGAAAAGTAGTCCACAGTACGTTCAGAAACATTAAATCATTTAGGCACTGTCAGAAAGTATTTATTAATCCTTGTGCATTGTTCAAATTCACTACCCTTTCGTTATGTTTGTGGCTGAAAACAGACAATTCTTTAAAGTGCTGTAAAAATGTATCAGATAAATATTTTTTTCAAATTTTTTTTTTTGCATAAATCTATTAATCAACCTCAGTCCTGATCAAAACTACTAAATGTTTAAAAAAAATCAGGTTTTTAACTCTTTAATTGCCAAATTTATAAATGATGTTACCGATTTGGGGAAAAAAACACACAAAATGACTTATTTTCAATATAAAATATGATTGTGGACTGGATTTTTTTTAACCTTTTATCACAGTCTTGGACATGTCAAAGATTAGAAACAACATTCGTTTTGATGCATTGTTAGTTTTTGTTCAGCATCAGATTTGAACTTTTTCTCCCTCATTTACTGTTTGTGGCTGTTTTTGCCCCATTGACTTCCGTTATAACCACATTTTTTGATTGCAAAGCCATGACACCATAAAATCATGCATTTTTGATTGTTGGTGGTTTTCGCTGTTGGGAAGAGGTATATTTTTTAATTTTTACTGTTGATGTGGAACCATTAACCCTTTAGACAGGCCTGTGCAAAAAAAAGCTTAGTTTCTGGCTTTACATGGAGTTAGAGTATAATAGCATATTAAAGTGTGTGTGTGTGAGAGTGTGTGAACTCACCTTGATGCGTCTGAGATCACTATTTTTATGATTCTTTTCCATTCTGGCAAGTTATTATTTTTCTTGTAGTGTTATGATGGCTAGTTCTAATATGATACAATGTTTATATGGGAGAATTTGTTCTTAAAGGGATACTCCACTTTTTTTTGGAAATAGGCTCGTTTTACAGCTCCCTCAGAGTTAAACAGTTGAGTTTTACCGTTTTCGAATCCATTCAGCCGATTTTCTGATATTTAGAAGAATATCAGTAACCAGACAGTTTCTGGTCTCATTGACTTCCATAGTAGGAAAAAAATATGGTAGTCAATGAGACCACAAACGGTCTGGTTACAGATATTCTTCTAAATATCAGAAAATCGGTTGAATTGATACGGTAAACGGTAAAACCTAACTGTTTAACTCTGAGGGAGTTGTAAAATGAGCCTATTTCCAAAAAAAGTGGAGTATCCCTTTAAAACGTCAGGAAATGGGTCAATTATATAATATCAAAAAATATATAAATGACTATTTTGAATATAATAAATTACTATTTCAAATGCTACTTTGAATTCAAACACTCAAAAAATAAAATAAAGGTTCTTTATTAGCATTGATGGTTCCATGAAGAACCTTCAACATCCATGGAATCTTTCCATTAAGGTTCTGGTAAAGGTTCTTTTAGATTTTTAAAATGTTTTTTCACACTATGGAAAATGGTTCTTTTAAGTAAGGTTCTTTGTGGAGCCAAAAATGGCTCTCATATGACATTGATGTTTTGGAACCTTTCTTTTTTTTAAGAGATGATTGAGAGCGACAGCTTTGTGTTGATGCTATCAAGTTTGCATGTGCTTCTTCCCAATGCTAGCTATAGGATTAAAGAGTATGATAAGGATGAAAGTTTAAGTAGGTGTTGAATTTCTAATCTAAATTCGTTCTGCAAGTCGTCCAGAGGTCTCTCGTGCCGATTTCGTATTCATCGTATGAGACGTCAGTCCCGCTGAGAGAATGTAGTGTGAGTTCTGATGTGATGGCCAACATCAGGTGAAAAGAAGCATGATGCAATATGACTCACCCTCAGAGTTGACCGAAATGAATTCAACAGCAACAAGCCAGCCTTCATCTAGTGTTACACTCCCTCCATCATCCAGAAGCGCTGGCAGAGAAGCAGAAAGAATGATGTAGGAATGTCGGAGTGAAATCCTTTGGCAGAACTGGGTCTTGTTTGCACAGTAAACCTCACAGTCTTGTGTAGCGCCATGAAGGGAAATGCCCACATTGTTGAGTTGGGAGACCCTGGTTACGGTGGAGCGAGGGGCCTCCATCAGGCAAGTTTGGAGAAACAACAGGATGAAGGTCAGCTAATATAGCAGTTAATTCCACTTCCCTGTCCCCATGGCTCCCAGCTGGGGTTTATTTGAAGATCCCAGACGTCAAAGTCACCGAGTACTTTGTTCGGCAAGTGAGTGCTGCAGACCAGTGCCAATACTCGGGAATATTAATGCTTTCTGATGAAATGGGGGTCAATAGGGATTGCCTGTGAAGGATGGAAAATTCCATGCTCTCACCGTACTGTTGTATTTCTGTCCGCACTTATTTTGTAGTTGTATTCCCATTGGGCTGTTAATCCAACAGTGCTTGACAGTGGACTTTCACAGGGAACACTCTGATCTGATTTTTTTAATGTCCAATGAATTATTGCGTTAGAGTTTTTATCTTCTCGGGCCTGCGCTGCACTTCAGTAATGTGTGGTTTGATTGGTTAGCTTTTTTCAGTGGTTATATTCCTTGAAGATCTTTCAGAGAAGATCTTTTACTTGTACTATTATGCTATAGTCATGTCACCTAAAGGCTTTTTGAGGAAATATGGATAAAACGACTGAGGAAATCCCATAGACTTACACTTAAGAATTCAGTATTTGAATCAACAAATAATATAATGAGATTTTGCTTCTGAAATATGTTATTTTAAGGATGTTTAGACATTTTTACTGAACTGTTGCATATTGGCAATTTTTTTCATGGGCAAGCAGCACTCTTTTATTTCAGTCTCAGAGTAAAAAAGGTAAAAAAAAAAAAAGGTAAATGTGACTTTTGCAAGTTGATTCTGTAGTTCATATTCTATGTAAGGAATATTTGACTATTTAAGGGCCATTGAATTATTGAAAAATAATGCACACCCTCTGGTATTTTTTTCAATAATTCAACGGCCCTTAGTCAATTATTCCGCTTATACCACACCTTAAAATATTCTTCAAATCATGTATTTCAAGACATTTGTTAGGTTTTTGTCCTTAAACTACTTTCTTACGCATCTAGCATCTGTTGCTAATTCCAAAATGTAGTTTTACAGCTAGTTATGAGACTTGTGCCACTGATATTCACCATATGTGAATTAATATGTGTCTCTCAACATTGTTTAGCAGTGCTGCTAATAATAGTGAAACTGTCAGTTTATCTTCTCCTAGAACAGTGCCGTTATTACCTCGCTGGTGAGAAATGTCATGTACCATTTAAGTTGTTGAACTATTTTACTGACAAAATCATCAGAGCAGCAAATTTTGAAGATACAGTACTGTATCTGTGTGTGCGTGTTTGAGTGGGAGAAAGAGAGTAGGCTATGTGCTTTCCGTACATAATAAAATCTTAATTTTGTGGTAAAAATATGGGAATAATTTGTCGTTTTTATCCTTTTGTTATATTTATTTGCTTGGACAGTGTCACTGTAGGTTTTGATTCTTTTGCTGATGTTATTTGTAAAGACCTTTTGAAATAAGTGATATGGAACTGTAATGCGGTCAAGACCTAGACCTACTTTAGTTTCAATATGCATTTCCCTGAAAATAATTGCACACCTTAGAACATTCGTCAGCCAATCAGATTTGAGCATTCGACAGCCCTGTAGTATAAATGTGCAGAAGTTACAGTTTTGTCAGTTATGTATAATCGCCCTTAAATGTTGTAAAATGTCATATTGTAAATTCCAATTCACCATTTTGTAGCAACAGTATTGGGTTATGAAATTATAAGGCAGCATAAAGATATTGATATGACTGATAACTACAGTACATCAAATGGTACATACAGTATATCAGTATTTACATGTTATTTCATGTTATAACTGTGACATGACATCTCATAATTGTGATTTTTTTACTGTAATATAACAGTTTAATATAGCCATGTCTACATGCAGGTCATTCTGGTAGAAAATGGCAGTTATATCAAATTATTTTCGGTAAGTAACTGAGAAATCGCACTATTTGATCTTTAAAGTCTTAAAAAAGGAATCAAATTAAAAGTGTATGTTGCATCCAACTCATGCTTTCAATCAGGTGGAAATGACATAAAATTATTAAATTTGTATTAGAGTCTTCTCTAAATTTGAATTTACAAAGTGTATAAGTTGTTGGGGTTTTTTTTTTAGCACTAACACTTAAGATTGTATATTACGGCCTGGAATGTGAAGAGCACATCTTAGTTGTTGTCCCACTGGCGAAACAAGAGCATCGAGCTCACACCTGCCTTTGCCCTTTCTTAAAAGCGTGTGAATGAAAATGAAGTGTGCTTGAGCATTAGCCAATTGTCTTTTTCGTTGTTTACTTGCAGCTGGCGAGAGCATAGCTATATCCCAGGGAATGGCGGACATATATAACATACAGGTCCCGAGGGCCAAGGGGCTTAATCCTGTATGGAAATGTTAATGAGATAAAAGCAACCCAACCTCACATTCCTGTGCGCGGTGAGGAATCCCAGCCACTCTTATGCACATAAGAGGCGGCTTTGTGCCCGTGTCTCGTAAGCCAGAAATTAGTACTGAAAGAGAGGGGGAAATGGAGAGAATGAGTGAAAGGAATAAGGGAAAAGGACAGAGAGAAATGCCAAGGGCGTAGGTGTCAAACACTTGGGCCCCTATTTTGTGTGCATGTGTATGTGTGGCTGGGTGAAGCGCTTGATATTGAGCACCTCTTTGAATCCTGCTCTGATTTGGACTCCATTAAGGCGCCTGGGCATTTGTTTCTCATGGAGCAATTCTCAAAGGCTTTGGGCCATTCTGTGAAAACGATGTGAGAGAAGAGAGAGCGAGAGATGGGGAGAATTAGAGGGGTGGGAGAAGGAGAACTGGGAAGTGCACATGCTCAATGTGTATTCGCTTTGTTTCCAAACTGGCGACAAGAAAGCGCTGAACCCTGATGCTCACGAGACAAGACACCAGAAAAGCATTGCGACTGTTTGGTTTGGTTTTTAAATGAACATTTGTATGGGTTTTAAAGAGGGTTGATGGCCTCCTTCTGCCTTACATGAGTATAATCTGGGGTGAATTAGGGGATAATCTGGAACATTATTGAATAAAAAGTAAATAATAGGTTGAAAGTGCAAAACATCCCAGCCAGGTGACCTTAATTCCTCTAGTATATTCTGCGTAGCTTTGCATATAGATTTCTGTCATATAAAAAGAAATCATTTGACTTTGGGAAATGTATACTTCTACATTCAAAACGTGATACATGACTTTTTGCTTAGCTACATTTCAGAAAAAAACATACCATCCTTATATTGAGGTGAATAAATTGCAACCGATGTGCAACCGAGAATATCAGTAACCAGACATCTTTCTGGTCCCATTGACTTCCATAGTAGGAAAAAAATGCATTTTGAAAGTCAATGAGACCAGAAACTGTCTGGTTTCTGATATTTTTCTAAATATCAGAATATCGGCTCAATGGATTCGAAAACGGTAAAACCCAACTGTTTAACTCTGGGGGAGTGCTAAAATGAGTATTTCCAAAAAAAGTGGAGTATCCCTTTAAGGTCACTGTTTTAACGTCTCTGTTTTATCTTGGGATGCCCATCCTGAGGTAACTGCTCCAGTTTGGATCCAGCCAATTATGAAGACCTCCGAAAATATAGCATCGGTGCATGTTGATTCAGAGTTTGCATCATCTGAAGTCTTTGCAGGGGTTGAAACCATCTCTTCACGGGAGTTAGGCTACGTCCACATTAATCCGGATACATTTGAAAACGGGGTTTTCATTTAAAAACGCTCTCCGTCCACATTAGCGTTTTCAGGCATTTTCCGACATTTCAGTGTTGATGAGAAACTTCTAATTTCACTTTACTGCGCATGCGTGAAACTTCACGAAAGCTCACTGAGACGTTACAGAGGGGAAAATAAATAATAAATTTATCGTGCAATTCTTCTAACAGGATAGTTTTATTTAGCAAAATATCTCACCATCACTGATGCATCCAGGTCGCATTCAGTCACCATATGTTTGGTCTAAAACGCAACTGCTCTCCTGTTTTGCCGCAGGACAGCAAATGTGAGTACATTCTGTCATCTTTGCAATAC
Organism: Cyprinella venusta; assembly: GCA_038021265.1. Taxonomy (NCBI): domain Eukaryota; kingdom Metazoa; phylum Chordata; class Actinopteri; order Cypriniformes; family Leuciscidae; genus Cyprinella; species Cyprinella venusta. The sequence continues at coordinate 42,875,640 of CM075863.1, forward strand.
TGTACGAATAGCACATATTAAGGAACATAGAAAGTAACATATTTTAGCAACAGTGCAAAAATGAATAACACATAACAAGCACAATACCGATAAACATGAATATCTATTGGTACTACTTGGATCACATGACTAAACTTATGTCATCGTTTTGAAATACCTCCGGTTTCACTGTCCACACTACAACGTGAAAACAGCGTTTTCAAATTTGTCCACTTTGGAGAGCATTTTCCAAATGATACGTTTTTGGTGACTTAAAACGGCATCTCGGTATGGACGGAAGGCCAAAACGGAGAGAAAAATATACGTTTTCAAACGAAAACGTATTAGTGTGGACATGACCTTAGGCACCTAGGCAGATCATGTATTTCATGTGTTCTAGCTCAAGCATACCTGGTGCAACTAATGAATCCCTTGATTAGTTGCATCAGGTGTGCTTGAGACATCACCTTTTTTTGCAGATTTGTGCAGTTGTAAGGGGATTCTATTCAGGGGGGTGAATAATTTTGAGATTGCGGAAGTTATTAAATGTTTACATTCAGTCGAATTTGGGGAAACCACTTGAAACATTTGTTTTGTTGAGCTATTTCAATTACTTTTGTTTGATTTGTTCATTGCTAACAGCTGAAATTTCTGTAGATTTTACCAATAAATCTGATTTGCAATTGGGGTAGGACTAATTTCGATTGCAACTGTAGATAACATCTGCATGTCTATACAAAAAAAATCTTTGCAAATTAATGGCAAAAAGAAAAGAAACTCCATAAACTGCACTAGAAGTTTGCTGAGGGTTAATACTTGCAAATGAAAGTCCAGGAGCCCCTCGGGACTGAAAGAGACCAAAATTGTAGATTGTTTACTGAGAGAGAAAGGGAATGATTCTTCATAATAGAGCAAATTAAACATCTCTCCTTGAAATGAAATCGGAATGAATGAAATCTACAGTAAATGGGCAATGTTGACTAACCTCAAGAAGTTTAATGAGGTTTCTTATGGAGTCATTTCCTTCAGGAGCTGAGGCTTAGAAACCCATCAAACAGAGTTGATCCGTCCTTCCCGTCACTCACAACAGCACACGGCCGAGGTTCAGCTACCCATCTGATGCTCTGAGAACAAGATGCGCTATTTGGTGCTTGCGCTGGTGTAGTCGTGTCTTGGGGTGATCTGAATTTGACCTTTCCAGCCCTGCACACACTTGCAGACATTCCGGAAGCCGTTGTTTTAGGAGGTGGCTGATGGCTGTTAACAGAGACACAATGGTGGGAGTGTGTCTAAGATAAATGTTTTGAGAGCAGGCCGGGGAGTTTGCATTTAACTGGTGCTTCCCTTAGAGTATCACCCTAAATTATTGGAAATGTACACTTTCCATTTAGACACATCTGTTTAAAATGTGTCACTGTCTCCTCTGTTGCTATTGGTTGTCCTGACACTGACTGACATCATTCTTTAGCAGTATTTTTAGTATATTCACATGCATCCACCATACTTCACCTTAAAGAAAAAAAAATGTTTTAAATGGTTTACTTTTTTTGTTAAGTAAAATGCCTTTGTACTTTTATACACCTGCTGTATTGCTGAAATGGATGTTTAGGACAAAATGCAATGTCCAGTGGGCAGAAGATTTCTGCAAATGGCTTAGTTTTCATTCGAATAAGTACCACCAAGTGCCCACCCGGTTACCAGTGGTCTGTACGTGTTTGATATATCACCGACTCAGTTAAAGCTGAAATACACGGGCCCTGACATTTACATGTTGAAGCCCTTCTGAAAGGCTCTGGTGTTTATTGAGGTCCAGAGAGCCAAAGTAAATGATGATGCAGCTTATCGCGTCTGCTGCTGGGTTTTGTTGCAAAAACAGAACTGTATATTACTTCCATTTGACATTTATTGTTCACACTAACTCTTTGCTTCGCATTTTAACAGGCCCTCCATCCGTGCGGCACTTGACGTACAGTATTTGGTTATGTTTAACTTGGCTTGCTATTCTGGCTTTCGGAATTGTTACAATTATAATATTTTATTGTTATTTAGTTGGTACCATTAAATTAGCCCAGAGTGCTCATCTGTGTAGTCTCTTTCTGGCCATGATGGAACAAAATAATATCAGTAGGACATTGAAATTTTATGATGTTCTATTACTACTATATATATATTGCTTATTATTTATTTGTTCTATAGTAGTAGTAATAGAACATCATAAAATTCATAAAATATATTACGTCATAAAATAGATATACAGTATATATAATGTGTGTGTGTATATACATTTTATTTATATAAATACACACACACACACATATATATATGTGTGTGTGTGTGTGTGTGTGTGTGTATTTATATAAATAAATATTTTATATATATATATATATATATATATATAAAACACACACACACATATATACTGTATATATATATATATATATATAAAATCATTATAAGTTATAATATAATAAATTATATAATAATTCCAATATAATCATAACTACTATAGCAATAATAATAATAATTATTATTATTATTATGAAATTAAAGTAATTATTATGTAATTTTTAACTACATTCATCCATATGAAACATGTTGTGGTTTATAAAGTCCAAACCCATTTATAGCCAATAAAAAACTGCATCTTATTTAAAAAAAATCTACTATTAATTGACATTTTTCATTATTGTGCCACAATATAATTAAATATTACAATTAATATATTAAAATTAATTACAAGTACACAGTTTGCAGTGTATATATATATATACAGTATATATATATATTAACTTTTTGTTTCCTTTTTTTCTTGGTCATTAGTGGTTCTACTCAAAAAAAAAAAAAAAACTAAGATAATATATAAAATATCATATTTGGGACCAAAAATAAACACACAGCCATGTGAGTTCATGTATCATTAAATATGTTCATTTATGAGAATCATAATATATTAGTATGCATTACAGGACAATACACAGCTTTTGCAAAGTACACAGTAAAACATCATATACAGGAGGACCATGAACATTGTAAATGTCTTCATCAAGAAAAAAAAAAAAAATTCTGTTCAGTCATTTTCCAAAATGTCTGGAAAACTGGTCAAAGTCTACTTGTGAGGTCAGGGTGTCTCCAAAGACCTAGACCATCTGTAAGTTTTAATAAACCAAAGTCACTGACTTTCATTTCGTAGTCGCTGTCAGAGATTCAGAGCTGGACAGTGACTGGATTTTAAAGTGTGTGTGTGTTTGTGTGTGTGCGTGCGCATATTTTCATGTCTCATAGACATAGTACATCCCTCTCTCTACACTATCAACTCGTGTAAACAAAGAAAATCTAAAATTCCTTTTCTTATTTTCAGAATATTCATAAAATAAAAAATGGTTAATCGCATGTGAATATAATCTACTAAATATATTGTACAAAAAAAGAAGAAAACTATACAACTATACAAAAACAGTAGAGCATATCACTGTAGTAAAGTACCAGAGCAAAGAAAGGTACCACACAAGTGATAACACCGAAAATAGTTTGTTTCCCTAAATAATAAGAGTCATTTTATCCGATTTATTTTGGTACGTTGTAACCTTACGTTTGCATACACTGGTTAACACAGCCATGAAGACCATTCTGGCTTGTGTTCATTGTTCTGTTATATCCTTGATCCCTGTATCACTAAACCTTACAATATGTCTCAAATTTAGTATCTAGAACATTACAATTTCATCAAACTCTAGTCATCTCAAAATGCTTGACAAGGACATTGAGCTTCTCTGATTCCTCAAAAAATCTAATTTTGGGGAATTTTGTGATTATTTCAATATCAGTATCTGGAAAATCTCAGATTTATTCTGTATAATATAATAGGAGTCTGCAGTAAAGAGGGAACATGTTGTTCATAATGAAAAATACACTTGTTTTCTCAAATCAAAAATCATAAAGTGGTTAAAACAATCATACTCTATTTGTCTAAACTCATACTACAACTAGTTATGGAACAGAAGGTAGACTTCACACTTTAAAGATCACCACAGTTATCAAAGTATCAAAGGCCAAAAGTACGGCACCAAATAATCCAAATGGTGTCATGCAGTTTTGAACCAATCAGAGTTCCTCCAAACAGCAACAGTGAGGTATTGTCAACAGATTCTCTATCTGAGTGGAAGGAATGGAAAGGATGTTATATCAAATTTTGGCATGTATTGGCTTAACAGATCTTTATAGTTCCCTCATAATCACGTATGCTGCATTCTCATTAAAAACTGTACAGTGAGGCCCAAAAGTCTGAGGGAGATCATAAAAGTGCTTTTATTTTGCACTTATTTTATGTTCTTCGAAAGAGAGGGAATGAGATTGCAACATCTGCAACTATGCAAAATACATTTCCAGATTCATGAAAATTTTGTCATTTAAATTCTTCTTTGTTTTACGTTTCTGCAACTATGTATAATTCCAGGTTTTAAATCTTTCTTCAGACTTTCGGAGCCCACTGCATGCGCTTTTAAACGTCGACCGCCAACACCCTTCTTCTGAAGTGAAGCGTTCATGTAGATACATTGACTCAGTAGCTTGTTTTCTTTTTATATTTGTGGAAAAAGGCAGAAATCATAAAGGATCACACATAAACGACTTTACATATATGTATACTTAATAGCAGGTGCAAATTCTGCAAAATTGAAGATATGAAAAAATAAAATCTTGATGGGAACAACAACAACAAAAAAAAGGCAAAACTGCACAAGTGGTTGTCCTTCACCACAGTTCTGATCAATCGTCAATCAATCTGCTCCGACTTGTAGGTGCTCGGGTCATTATTTTACTTTCCTTCTCTCCTGTTCTTCAATCCCTCTAGCACTTGCCCCTCTTGTCACGCTGCTGGAATTTCCGTAGCCGACGGGCCCACAGGTCCTTCCACGGGATGAGCAGGCTGCCCTTGTCCGCCACCACGCCGCTCTGACCGCGGGAGTCGTCGACGTCAGAGCCCATGAGCAGGTACTTCCTCCCGGGTTTAATTTTGTGGCACTTGCAGGCCACGTCTTTAGCGCGGACCCACAGGGGCTGGTCTCCTCTGCGAATGCGGTGTCCGCCCTGCTTATAGACGGATATGATGTTGATAGTGAATTTCCACCATTCGCCCGCCTTGTCTCCTTTTAGTACGTGAACCTGGACCACTGCGGAGAGAGACAATCACATTAAAACATCAGAAACAGCAAATGAGGAGACTTTTAATTCAGACCCCAAAATATGTCACAGGTCTGTTTTAATTGGTTTGTGATCAGCAGGGAAAAATTCAAAACAAATGCAATATATATATATATATATATATATATATATATATATATATATATTATATATATATATCGGACAGAAACCTATGGAAGCTTGTTTTCTGCCAAGCAATAAAACATTTTAAAAGATAATTGCGAGTTTTCCTTAGAGTCGGCCATACTAATGAGGGACAAAACTATTAATAATATAATGACACATGGAAATGTTTGACCATGGAAATGTAAAGCCACAATATAAACTTTGACAATAGTGTTTAATAATGTTTAAAGACATTTGACAAGAGTGTTTAAAGAGTGTTTAATAATGTCTGTCAGTCCATCCATAAATATATATATATATATATATATCCAAAATAAAAGTTTGCATTTACATAATATATGTATTTGAACTGTGTATAATTATTGTGTATATATAAATACACACACATACATGTATATATTTAAAAAAAAATGTGTTATTTATATATACAATATTTATGTATAGTACAAATTTATATATATATATATATATATATATATATATATATATTATATATATATATGTGTGTAAGCAAATATTTCTTAAATATATACATGCGTATGTATTTATATACAAAATAATTATACACAGTTCACACACATGTATTATGTAACACACACTTTTATTTTGGATGTGATTAATTGCGATTAATAATGCGTTTCACAGCCCTAATATATATATATATATATATATATATATATATATATATATATATATATATATAACAATTATGTCAGTATATTGCAACAGTAATATAAACAGTCAGATTTTTTTTATACACAGATAATAATAATATAAAAGAAGGAACAGATGCACACAAAAAATCATAATGCATTATATGTAGATATACAATATTTACATTATATATATTATTTTTGTTTTTATTATATTAATAACAAATGGTTAATATGATTAAACATATTTAATTGTATAAATATTTTTAATTTGAAAAAAAAAAAGGACTTTTAGGAGTAGGACAAGTCATTATTTGTTGTCCGATATAAAATCTGGGTCCTGAAGCAGACCCAGTTGAGCCACAGTTACCATAGTATCATTTGGTAAAACCACAGTATATTTAAAGTGATGTTTGACCACAATGGAAGTTGCCATAGAAAAGCTTTCCTTCCATCTCCTGATAGTGATAAAACGGAAAAGATGGAGACCCGCCCATTCCGTTCTCTTCATTATCTTTTGTGTGAAACTTTTAGCTTTTATGTGACTTTAAGAGAGGGGTGGGGAACTCATTGGCCAGAATATCACATCCGGCGGGCCGAGAACAATCACAATCTAATACTGTACATTTAAATAAAGTGTTAAACGTTCTCACCCAAAATGGATTTCTGAGATACAATATTCATTATAAGGAAAACAGTAAGACCAAAGCAGATGCACAATGGAAAAACAATGAGAATCTAAGATTATCAGACAAATGTTATTGAATGAGTGTACATTAGTCCCTATATCTGTAAAAAGTTTAATAATAAGAATTATGCAATCATAGAAAACCTATATGAAGCTTTACTCACTGTAAAAAAAAATATTTTCATGATTAGTAATCATAACATTTTTTCTTTTGTCAAATCAACTTAAATAATTTATTTAGTTCAGATAACACATCAATTTGAGTTTCTGATGATTAAATCATTTTCCTTCATTGTATTAACTCACTTTTTCCACTTCAATGAACTTAAATTTTTAAGGCAACCAGGTTACTTTTTTAAGTTAAACCAGTGTAGTAAATATGACGATATGTATTTTTGGCCACCATTGAAATGGATCATTCCATTGTCATTTACTGAGCACTTTTGAAATTTGAACTTTTCCTTATTTTCAATTATTCAAAATCTTAAAACATTCAAAACTTTTTTTATTGAAAATTATACCATCACAATAATTTTTGTTTAACTAAAAACACATAATTATACAATATTATTACCAGAAAAACCATTCAAAGTCCTAAAATATTAGCAGGTTTTAAATGAAGAAAGAAAAAGTGATTTGAATGTGTTCTCAGTATTTTGCAGCTTTGGAGCAAACATAAAAAGTTCTACATCAGATGTTAACATCCAGCCCATGTGGTAACCGCTAACAAACCCAGTCGGCAGAAATCCCCTCGGGTCATGCATTTTAACTATCATCAGACTCACAGATTGCGAGCTAATCTGTACTTGACATGAAGTGTTTTCACACGGGGAGGACGCCCAGAGGGGGGAAAAGACCTCGATTACGCATTTAGCATGGACCCGGTGTGTAACGTTGAGGCATCGCTGTGCCGCCCTGAAACACTCACACACACCCCGCAGCCAGTAACCCGTGAACCAGTGGCACATCATGTTTAAGAAATATGCCATTACAGCATTGTGTGAAAATGACACAGGAAGTGCTCTTTCTTTCCTAGCACTCTTTCTTTGCGCTCTTGAATGTGAACACTCTCTTTAGAGAGGGAGGCAAGGATTGCCCCGATCGCTGAATGGAATGTCCCAATTGAGCAGCAGGGGGGGAGGCTGCGAGCAAATTGCACCCAATTTGAGAGAACGCACTCCCACAGCCCCTCCATTCATCGCCTGTGTTTCTCTGGGCCGGAGCCCACTTCGCCATCCAAATAACAAGAGATAAAAAGAAAAGAAGGGTGTGCGGAGGGTAGCGCGGCTGAGAGAGGAGGGGGGCCACTGTTTATCATCCCAGCCACAGAGAAGTTGCCAGAAGAATTGCGGATGTGTTTCGACCTCATGAGCTATCTGAGCCCGGCCGGCGGTGCCCGGTCCAAGAGCAGCGTGAGAATCCTGCTCCGGGTCTCGCTCTTGACCCGCTCTCGTCTCTTCACAGCGGGAGACGGCAGCGAGCCGAAACCTGACTCAAAATGTGTTGTTGAGCTTATTTAAAAAGGTTGAAAACAATTGCTTTGACTCATTAGTGGTGTTTGCTAAATTGTGTTCAGCTTGGATTAAAATTGCGAATTCGAATTTTTTTTTTTTTATATAAAAAATGCCTAAAAAGTTCCATGTAGAAAGTGAGGACTCAATATACTATACATAATTGACTCTTTAAGCTTGTTCCCAAAAGTATCAGTTAGAAACCATCCAGAACACATGAGCAGCTGCATAGAAAAATTGTCACTGTCCTTGTGATCTTGTGTTGGGACAAAAAAGTTATTTTTAAAAGTAATGCATTACAATATTGCGTTACTCCCTAAAAATTTACTATTTGCGTTTACTTTTTGGAAAATAATGCAATATGTTACTATTGCATTACTTTTTCTCACCTGGGCTGGGCTTTTGCTTCTTTTATTTTGTTTAAGTTGTATTTTTGGCAAATGTTAAGGCACTTTCACACCAAAAGTGAAATGAATAAGCCTCAGGCTGAAGGAAATGCAAATTCACACCGTTACAGTAGAGGGCGCAGCTCAAACAAACCTTTCAGCTGTGCTTCCGTTCTGAAGAATATGACAGGAAAGAAAGTTCAACACTCTTCAGCACAACCCAAATGTGATGTTTAACTTAGTCATTTTTGCTTAGTATAGTTGAATTGGATCATCGAAGTATATAATAATCTGAGCTTGAATTGAACTGTTTTTATTCATTTGAGTGAATGCTCACGTTTAGTCTGAACCTACGCTAAAAGTAATCTGATTACACAACTCACGTTAACTTGTAATCCGTTATTTTACTTGTTACTTAAAAAATGTAAAATGATTATTACATAATTTGTGTTACTTGTAATCTGATACTTTACTTGAAAAAAAGTAATCTGATTACATAAATCACGTTACTTGTAATCAAGTTGCTTGTTACTTGAAAAAAAATCTGATTAAGTAACTCGCTTTACTTGTTATGTTACTTGAAAAAAGTTATTTGATTACATGCCTCGCGTTACTTGTAATCTGTTACTTAAAAAAAGTAATTCGATTACATAACTCAAGTTACTTGTAATGCGTCACCCCCACCACAGCCTAGAACACCTTAGCAACCACATAGCAACATCATGGCAACAACTTAATACACCTTGGCAACCACATAACAGCATCCTAGAAACCAGACAGAACACCTTAGCAACCACATACTGTAGCAAAATCATGGCAATTAAACAAATAGGTTAGCAACCACATAGCAGTGTGTGTATTCCATTGCATATATTGTATGACTTTCAAACAACCACGAGGAGAACCGAATCTAAATGCTTTGTGCTGAAAATATATTAAAAGTGATGTCATCACTGTTTATTTTACACATACTGCATAAAGTGAGCTTATATTGAGAGTGTGTTACTATAATATATCAAATCTTTCTCTCTCTCTGCACGACGCTTTAATGCTGTGATCACTGGCACTGGTTTCATCGTACCCTGCCAAACTGGCACATTTCCTGTCTGAATCCAGTACTGAGTCTCAGATACGCCATGCGGGTGGCAAACGCTTTCCAGATTTGTCCAGGTACTAAGAAAGACTATTTTCAGTGGCAAATGAAAGATTTTTAAAGTTTGTTGCTGACCATGATGCAGCTACAGAGAGAAAATGGGGAAGAGAAAGGAGATATTTTTAGCAGACAGATTCTCCTAGTCAGCAATGAAATTTAAAGGAGAAAAAGAAAGACCAGTAAACGAAAAAATGTTAAAAAAGTTATTTTGATTAAAGATTGAGGACACATTAATATAAAAAAATGAAGATGACAAATGATTTATACTATTCCATAAAAGAAAAAGAAGAATTGTAATTTTTATTTCATTGTGACTTGAAGAATAATGAAAATAAATTATAAAAAGAAAATCTGATACATATAATAAAAAATAAAAATTAATTTGAATCTAAATCTTAACGTTAGAGTAAAAAGGCTGACCTTTCTATGTTCTTTACAAATACTTACTACGTGGCATAAAATCCGGGTGATAACATAGAATAATTGGCTAAACATACCACAAGCCAAGATGCACAAGATAAGAATATGTTAAAGTGTCTATAGGGCCTGTTTAATCTGGCAAGTTAAACCCTCTTTTGCATGAGGCCACACGGCACAGGCCAGCAAGACAATCCATCTCCAAAGCTCCATGAGATCGGCTGAATGGGATGAGACCACTTTTATTTTCTTTCATGACAATGCAAAGAGAAAGAGAGAAAGAAAAGAGTTAGAAGGTAAGGGATTTCTCTCCTGATTGAGAGAGGGACAGAAATGAATTTAAAAAGAGGAAGAGGCCCCTAGATTTGCCAGGTGTCCCGCTGGTTTTCTGTGTGTGCAGTCAGTGTGCTGGAACACGACCCGCACGCGGTACACAAGCCGAGCTCTAATCTAATTAGTGCGCCTGATTACCACACTGAAGCTCCTGCGAGCTCCCCGCTGGGACGCCCTACGCCCAGCCGCTTACGCCGGGGTACTGACTGCTGCCTCCACAGTGTGTGTGTGGCAATGCTAAGCAGCTCCATACACATAGTGACACACACACACACAGTTCTTTGATTCATTGTCATCCTCCCCCCACCCAAGAGTGGGAGAATGCGACCCTTTCGGACCGCTGTCTCCGTAGCGACGCCGAACAAAAGCGGATCGACGGGGAGTATTTCTTCCTTTCTCGCTTCTCTGTCGGTCTCATCTGCCAGCGCTGGACAGATTTAAAACTTCACCAAGGCCAGGACTGAAATGTCGAGCTGGATGCAGCAGCACTAACCAGTAGTGTAAATGTCCTGTGAGTTCTGGATAATTTGTACCATTTTTACTGAGACTGTCGTTGCACAAGTCGGTCCGGTCTGGTCGCTGGTCTGTCGTATGCTACTGTATAAGAGCCCAGGTCGAAATTTTTCTTTCTTATTTGATGTTGTAGAGCTACCTCAATATTTTCGTAGGGTTTTTAGAATGTTTTTTTTATTATTTATGAGTAAAATAAGGTCTGTGGTAAACTTAAGTTGATGAAACGTAAGCCCGGAACACACCGAGCCGACGGTCGCTTTTGTTCGTGTTTTGTTCGTTTTTGTTTGTTTTTGTTCCGACTAAGTTTTCTCAGTGTTTTCCGCGCGGTTCCGTGCTGTCGGCTGAAAATAGTCCTCGTCGGCTTTGTTTCGCCCGATTCGACATGTTGAATTGGCGTCGGGCCGTCGGGGAAAGAGAGAACTCTGATTGGCTGTTCAGCTTAGTGAAAGAGTCCGTGCACGAGAATAAAAGCAAAACAGCGAGCAAAGAAGTCAAAAAGGTTTAGATAGAAGGCTGTTCTTATGTTGCGTCTTCTTACCTGAGTGTTCCTTGGCGAATATTTCAATATTAACATGAGCGGAGTGGAATAAAGAAAGTGTTTAGCAGGATTGATATTCAAAACGGTAAGCACGTGCTGCTTTGTTTACGGCATGTGCATCTGCAGCCGGCAGCGTCGGTTTTCCTTTTTGAATGGCGAATATAGACTAATATATCTGCAGAAATTGAAAGTTGGCTCATTAAACGCAGGCGCAGAATGCACATTATAGCTGACAGTCGGCTGTAGTTCTCTCTGTGTGTTCAAGTGCATCTTTTTACCTCGACGAGAGCGGACGAGAGGCGACAACACAGTCGGCTTTCATCAGCGTTAGTTCGTCGGCGTCGGCTTGGTGTGTTCCAGGCTTTAGACATTTTATTCTACAACATAAACTGCACACAATCATACCCCCAAACATTCTTATCTAGTAACTTATTAAAAACAGTTTTTATTATTAAACATAACAGCTTCAAATTTTGCGTTTATCAACTTAGATGTTTAAGTTATTTCAACTTAAATTACATTAAACTGAAACTTGAGTTGAATCTTGTATAACATAAACAGGTGAAAATTGATTGACTTATTTTGGTGAATTAAAGCACTGTAAAGCATATGTTGTAAAACAAATATAAATTTATAGTTACAGTGTAGGCCTACTGTAATGCTAGCCAATGAATCTCAGAAAAAAATAATCCTGTGTTGATAAAAAAAATCATGTTAAATTGAAAATATTATACACAGAACTTAACAAGTCTAGGCCAGACTTGCAAATATTGCTTATGTTGTGTAGTGTGAAAAAGAAAAATTGGTCACAGATTAGTGTCTCCAAATCTCACTCTTAACTAACTATTGCATAACTACGACTTTTGCCTCAATAAACTCCTACTCCTTATTAATAGTTAGGTATTGGGTTGAATAGAGGGATGTATGGTCATGCAAAATAAGGCAATAATGTGCTTTGAGTACTAATAAATAGCCAACATCCTAATAATATGCATGCTAATAAGCAGCTAGTTGATAGTAAGAATAGGACCCTAAACTAAAGTGTTACCAAAAAAATGCACATGGGGGCCGGTTGAACGGGGACACGCCATTAGCCCTTCCATACACCCCACCCAATGAGATTTATATTGCAGTCAGGACACTCGGCTTAGCCAATGTTACCTGTCCTATATAACATCAACATGATGAATGACTTCCCAAAGAGAGCAACCTCCGAGTATGAACACTTGTGGCTGAGAGTGAAAAACGAATGAAACTTAATATCACAGCCTGAACGATAGCAGCTACAGATGACCAGCAATGCCATTAACTGTTCGCTCTCTCTCTCTCTTTCTTTGCTTCATTTTATTGTTCAGTTAGTCTTCGTGGTTGCTGATTCAACCTGTGGATATTATCTTTATTAATATTATCTGCTTCGCCCCAGGAGATGCCTAAAAATGTTTTGAGAACCAATGTGATAGCGGAGAGGGATTGTAAATGAGTCATTTAAAAGTAATGAGATGTACAGAGATCTTAATATAGATAAGGTGCTATATTAATGAGGAAATTGCACTTTAGATGGCCTGTGTGATTGGGATAAATTGGACATGTGTGGTTCTCACTGTGTGTTTATAACCCTAATTCTGTGCGCAATAGTTTTAGCTGCAAATTCACATTTCAGTTTGTGCTTGATGCTGCAGACATGCTGAGGCCTTCAAAATATACACTGGGGTCCAAAACTCTGAAACCAAACAAAGTTTTGCACATGAAAGCAAAGTTGCTTCTGCACTATTTCTAGGTCACTAATCAAATAAGCTAATTTGTGACCATGTGACAATGAACTTCTTTGTGCAGATGGTTTTGCTTTCACTGAAGCTCAAGATGCTCTTTGGATAATTTTCAAATCATGCTGGATTCCTTAATTCAACTTTAAACTTTCAGTTTCAAATATAAAATGTAATGCTTACCAGTATTGTGGAAAGTTACTTTTTTAAAAGTAATCCATTACAATATTGCGTTACTCCATAAAAGGAATGGAAACACATTTACCGAATAAATCCCCCCATGCAAAACAAAAAAACTCACGTGACTTTGCCTCAACAATGGCTGTGATTGGATAACTTGACTAACCAGCGACCAGTTTTATTGCATCAAATGTTGGTTTGATCATTCTGAAATGCCTGAGCCAAAGTCTGTCATCAGAATAATTTGGTTTAATTCCCTCCTAGAAGTGTCTTGCATGATTGCGTTCACAAGCATCTATGCGCTCAGACGCAATCATTTATGATGTACAGTAGGATAAAAGAGCCATCGTTTCTCCCTCAATTGCAGTAACTTCCATTTGTATTCCATTTTTATTTATAACTTTCCATTTTGCTATCTTGAACACAAGGGATGGAAACGCTTTAGTTTAAAAGTTAAATTCTCAGCTTTGGATGGAAACTTAGCTTATGTTTGTTTATATATGTAAGGACTTATGGTTTTTTGTAAGGACAGAAAAATGACCGCATTGCACCATTTTAGGACGTGTGTCTGTCTGTCTCTCTTTATTTTAGTTTTTCTTTCTAGCTTGGCAGTGTTTTTTTGCAGAGGCAGTGCAGTCCTCACTCTTGGACTCCGCAAATCTCAGATGTGTTTCCAGACCTGAGGCCAGTAAGGAATGAGTTTACGATATCACACTGTGAAATCAAACATCTTTTCTTTTTCTCATCTCTGCGAACAGCCAGAGGACATGTGTGCAGTCAAAGACAGATTCTGCCTCTACCGAATATGCATGCAAGAGCCCTTATATTGGGCCCTGATAAAAAATGAAGTATAAGAAATATAGTTTGTCTGTGCATTTATGAATTTAACAGACAATTTTATCCAGAGAAACTACAAAAAATGGTAAAATAACATTCAAAGTATACATTTTGCCAGTATAACTATATCAAAAATTTGGAGTCAGTATATTTTTTCTTTAAGAATTTCATTTTTTTTTAAAATCGATCAATCGTTACAAAAGATTTCTATTTTAAATAAAAGCTGTTCTTTCTAACTATCTATATCAAATAAACCAGGAAAAAAGGTAAAATGATTTTTACAAAATATAACAATTCTTGATCATTAAAATCAGCATATTAGACTGATTTATGAAGGATCTTGGACACTGAATACTGGAGTAATGATGCTGAAAATTCAGCTTTGATCCTAAGAATAAATTTATCATTAATAATTTTTCACCATATTCCAGTGTTACTGTGTTTTTATCAAATAAATGCAACCATGGTGAGCAGAAGAGACTTTTTTGAAAACATTAACAAATCTTACCGGCCCCTTGTTCTACCAGTTGAGATACATTGTTTTAATATAGTTTGAAATTTAGTGTATGTGAAGTTTTCCATATTTTTTTCTTCTTCTTTGTAATCTGTTTCTCATGTGTGGTGAAACAACTTTCACAAGAAGACGAAAAAAACTAGCATTGACCAGATTTTTAAGAATCTGTAGTGCCACTTAAAACCTACAACTACATTCTTGAACTTCTATAAGTCCTCTTTATTATATTAACTATATTAGTATTTAAACTTGTGAAATCTCTGCTTTGAACAGGAACCAGCTGTCCCCTTTGTCCTCTAGATGCTGCGAGGCAGTTTGAGCGTGTCCATCTGGAGAAACCTGCTGAGTTCACACGCTTTGATGCTATAACATAAACCTTTAGCCTCTGAATAAGCTGTCCGTGCTATGAGAGAGGGGGAACACATTTGTAGAGAGAGATAGAATAGACCTAGAAGAGAAAGATGTCTAGTGACGTGAAGTGAAAAGACATCAGGCGTTTCTAAATAACAGCTACTTACCGAAATCTTTTTTGCAGTATTTTTTCATGGTGACCTTCATCTTGCCCTTGGGGCTCTTGCAATGGGAGTCACAGTCTGAGGAAGATAGGAGAGATAACTAGTGAAACACAGGTAAAGTCTGTGAGAAACAACAAAATTATGTTTTCAGCTGTTTGCAGGTGGAGAATCATCTGCAATTTTCAACATCTTTGGTACTTTCCCCTGTAAAGCCTGACATTTTAAATAATAATCAGAAAAATAATAAAAAAAATTGGGGTATCACATTTGATACATCAGGCTTTCGTGGCTCATTTAGAATGAGAATCTAAAGATCATACTTGAGGAGGTAAAAAAAATACCTACATTTTATTCAGAGGCCCAAACTGAGCAAAAGTGTGTAATCTAGTGCAGTTGCTGATATTTATACACCAAAAAGTAAGATGATATTCTGATGGCTTGTAATGTCTAATGCAACAGCATTCATGCACTTTTAAGTGCGACTCAAGCGTCCAGATGATTTTGGGGCTGCTGTATCATTCATACATTTAAAGAGAGTTACGTTAGACCTAATTAAGCCTTAATGGCTATTTAATCATTTAATCTTTTCTTCACTTAACCCAGTCATTTTCTCACCCTAATTATCAAGCGCCTCCCCATATCCCCCCACTTACTCAGCAATGTCAGGGCAGGGGGTTCACAGGTCATTTAAACGTCATTCAGACACAGAACACCCCCGTCGCAATGCCCACAATACCGAATCCTCATTTAAACGCAGCTTTCCACATATAAACCTCAGGGACGGCATCCAGCACGCAATGATTTATAGCTCGAGCGCTCAAGCGGATCTATTCGACACCACCATGGAGACCCAAACCCCACATTGAGCCCTCGGCGATGGAGTCGCTTCAACACCAGGCTACTCTTGGACTGGGACCAGAGTGTTAAAATGGCTCAGTTCTCCTGTTGCAAACCGCAAACCCGAGAGTCTCTCGTCGCAGCTACTTCACATAGCGCAATAACCTCGAGATTTCTGGTGGACTGGAAGAGATGGGAGCGAGAAGACCTTTCAGCTTTCGCCTGAATATGGACAAACTTCATTATTTTCTCCAGCCCTCTGTCCAATCCACCCTTTTCATGTCCCTTTATATTCCGTCTGAATGAGGTTACCTGGGCAACGGCGAAGCAGGAAAGAACCACCAACCCGAATATAAAAAAGTTTGAAGGGGAAAGTGAGGGGGAGGGGGGGGCGCTAGAAGAGCGAGATGTCTGGCAGCTTTGGGGGGTGGTGGTAACACAAAAAGGTGGTGCGCAGAATTAGGATGTGAAGGACCGTGGGGGGAGAACTGGAGGCAGGGAGTGAGAAAGTGCAGAGAAGGGGGTGGAGTCGCAGAAAGTAAATGATTCTGACGAGTCCATATCAGCCACGCCTGATTTCCATGTTAATGCATGAACGGCTTTTGTGCAGCGATGGCCCTTGTCCGCCTCATCCTGCTTCTCTTTAATAAGACTGGGCGTCCATTAGGCAAACAGCACAATGCCCAGCACCCACGTCCCCCAAATAATGGACGTCCCCTGTGGAGGGACAAATGTCTGCTTAATAGAGTCCCTGAAGCACAACTGTGCTTCTCCACACCAGAGCATTCTTCACAGTAGAGTACAGCAGGACAGGTAGAGAGAATCAGGACTTAAGAGGTTAAACTTACTATTACATTTAGGTTTTGCCCTTTTGCCCTATATTGATTTGATGAAAACACTTTTGAAAACATGAATATCTTATTAATATCCTTGTGGAAACCACACTTTAAAAAATGCTGGGTTGTTTAAACCCAAACTTAGGTCAAATATGGTCAAACCCAACTATTGGGTTAAAAATTTAAATATAAGACTGAACCCAATGGGTTTGTCCAACTCGATCTCACGACCAAATCGTACAAATTCGACGAATGATTAAAAAGTGGCTAATTCGTAACAATTCATACGAACTCACTCGTACGAATTAGTACGATTTTGCTGAATCGTACATATTTTACCAATTGGCCAATTCGTATGAATTCGCATGAATGACCTACCTCTTACCCCGCCCCTAAACCTAACCATCACGTGGGTTTAGACAGTTAGTACGAGTGAGGTCGTATGAATTAGTACCAATTAGACACTTTTTAATCATTCGTTGAATTTGTACGAATTGGTCGTGAGAAATCGTAGGTTTGTCCATACTTGACCCAAGTTTGTGTTTTAACAACCCAGCATTTTTTTGAGTGCATGATACATTTTTTATACATTTGATTTTTCAATGAATATAAAGTCGAAATGACAGCATTTATTTGAAATAGGAATCTTTTGTAACATTATACATGTCTTTACTGTCATCCTTGCTGAATAAAACTGGGAAAAATCTTACTGACCCCTTACTGTAAAAAATCTTACTGTAAAAAATGTTTAACAGTAGCGTATATCATTTATGATATAGTAATGTTTCATGTCTTATGTTCATTCTCTCATTACTTTTCTTTATAGATTTTTTCTTCTTTTTTCCCCCTCAGTTCTCTTTAGTGCTTCTCAAAAATAAGTATGACAGAAAACCTAAAATATTAGCTGATATAAAAAGAGAAAAAATAAGTGGTCTGAGTCCACTTACAAGCCCAGTGACAATATGAATGCAAAGTGAACTGTTCTTTTTCACTCAGGTCACTTATCGGTGTGATTATGAAGGACGTTCAAGATTTAAAGCTTTGTACAATTGTACAGTTTCATGGTGATAAACAGAGAATTTGATACACTTACCAGCCAATTTTATTGTTTCAATTAATGATATGGCCACACTGACCACCACTACTGTGCCTGTGTCATGTGCGCTAACTGGGGAAATTGAAATACTCTTACTGAAACATCTCAGAGCCAGAAAGTGTTCAGCAGCTGAGTTTGGCTCCATGGGACGACTGCACGTCACGGGCGTTACTCCCACAGCGCAGACAGTGATCGGGCAGCTAGGGTAATTGAGTATGAATGAAAGTACAAGGGTGTATTTTCCCTCATGGCACAGCGCTGCGAGAGTGTGACGGAAAAGCAAACGGGTTCAAATGAAGCATGTAATCAGATTAAGGTCCCAGCCAGTTTCGATGGTGACCGAGACAAAGCATGTAGAGAAGGAAAGCATGGGCTTATGTTGACATCACCAGATCATATGTGTGAAAGATCCACCAATACATTTTTATGGCTCTGTATTGGCAATCCAAGATTTGCTTTAGAGATACGAGAGGTTTTGTATGAACCATGAACCGCCATGAACAGGTTTATTATGTAATATTGACACAGGTAGTAATCTAAGTGGACATGAAATATTGATCTGTTTTGGAGTGAAATGAGAGACAAGCTACAGTAACACAGCTACAATATGTGGAGAATTTGTTGAGACATATCTTGTTTTATTACAAGCTCTGTCGTTTTCTCTTTTTGAGCAAAAAGCGCTTGAGTGTACCTTCAAATACATGAATCACATATTACTTCTATTCAATATGATATGACTATTATAGATTCAAGTATTTAAAGGTACACTCTAACATTTTTTTGTTTAAAAAGAGAAAACGCAGAGCTTGAGATAAAACAAGATCAACATTGACTTTGCTTTTCGGTGATGACGGGAACTGAGGGATTTGAAATGTTGTAAAAGTGACACAGAGATGGTGTTTTTATTACTCAACAGCTGAGTAAAGTATTTTATTGAACAGATAAATTGCCATTTGTAGCTCTCTAACAGCATTGTACAGAAATATCTATTGTGAAGGGTCAATTTATTGTGGTTGTTGTAGCGCAGTGTACCGTGTCTATTAATGGTTAAAGCCACAGTGACGTCTTCAGCGAGTCAGCTTGAGATCCTTTCCATCTAAACTGATTATATCTCTTAAGCCCAAAAGTGAATGTGTTATGAGCAGTAGGATAACCATATTCATACTCACACAGACACGCAGAGCCGAAGCACAACCAAAACAATGTTCTTCCGCAAAATACACACAGTTTTGTTTTTTAACCACTAGAGGGCCAAAAGTTACATAGTGTATCTTTAATTTCAACAATTTATTTATTATTAATTACATTATTATCAACATTGTATTGCATTTTTTTAATTGTTAACTATTACGCTTAACACATTTAAATTATGCTTATAATTTCACTTTTTATTCTTGTCATTTTTATCTGTAATTTTATACTTTTATCACTTTATTAAATTACTATTACTAATTTTATTAAATTGCTTTTTAAAATTACATTTTTAAAATAAAATTAAATTTTATGGATAATATATATATATATATATATATATATAGATAATGTTAATGTTTATAACATTATAATGTTTGAATCAATGCATAAAAAATCTAAACAAATTTGCATTTGGGATATTTTATCATATAGAGCTTGTAATTGCTCAGTAATGCCAGTAAATGGTTTAATTTATTTAAATTAAATTAAATTTATTTAATTTATTTTAATGAACTCACCTGTAGGCTCTTCTGAACTACTGTAGGTGGCTGTGGGTGCAGCAACAGGGATTTCTGTAACAAACAGTCAAGAACAAATAATCAAAACCTCATTCCGTACATTTTTTTCAAGGCATTGTTGCTTTCAATATACATTACACCTTTTTTTTCATTAGTTTTTAAGATAATTTTAGTAGACATATCAGGTTTTTTAGACATATAACTGGTGCCATGGTGTCTAGTTTTAATGAGTTTCCTCTCTGAAGCCCCTTCTTCCTCTTTTAAGCGTTCTGCTGTTAGATATACGCCGATGGGGGATCGAGGCTTGTTAAAATGTGCAGTTGGCAAAATGTGTGATGTTGCAAAATTTAATATCAGTCTATTAAAACAAAAGCACGTTATATCACAAGATATATGAGAAACCAAATATTTTCCACTCAATTGTCAGGGCTCCCTCTCTCTCTCTCTCTCTCTTTCTTTCCAGATTTAACAGCACATTTGTTACATACCCTGAGAAATTAGGGGAAATCTAGTTTCTAAGGGTTTCATTTGTCTACGTGAATCCTTGCCAAGCAAATCTGAATGGCTTCATGTCTATAGTTGCTTTTGTCAGAGGGCCAGATAAATTTTTATTTGGATGTCATCAATTAGTGCATAATAGAAGCGGTTCACATTAGCCACATATTGTTTAGCTCTCCCGGTGAGCATCTTATCGAGAAATGCCAGCTGCTGTGTGGGCCTGTCCTAAATCGCCACAGAGACCGTCTGCTGCCTTGTTGATACTGCCAATAAACACATCACCCATCATGCCCCTGGAGCAGGCGTGAGATTTATGAGTTGAAAGGCCGTCAGTAAGGTTCGGGGGGGAGACTAGGTCATGTCAGCCAGGGCTTTATGGTCTGTTTGACTTAGCGGAGGGCAATCAGCGAAATGTCCATCCAAGGAAATAATGGAACAGGGGACCGATACGGAAATTAACTGGGCTGGGGCCATGAAATCATGAATAATAATAGGTGTTTATGCAAAATTTCTTTGGGGTATTATTATTAATGTCTCTGTGGGTGGTAATGGGGAAAAAAACTCATGCTGCACCACCTCATTTAGTCCACGAATCATTTTTGAAGGAAGCTGCACTCTGCTTTTAAAACAACCGTTTTGTGTCATTCTGTTATTTATTTGTAGGTCACATCAATTTTTCAAGAGGTAGAGACAATGTTTTCCCGAACTTTAGTATGAGAAAAGTAGTAATAGTGAGAATATTTATTTGTTGTGGTTAACATTTTTTTTAAATATTTAACTGATCAAAAATATTGTTTGATTGGTAGGAGGCCTACAATTGATCTTCTGGTACTCTCATCAAAATGTATTAGAAATACACTTACTATTTTTTACGACTAGTAAATATGAAGCTGACATGACAGATAGTGATCATTTAGAAATCATTCTAATATTTATACATTTTTGTGGAGACCTTTTTTATGTCCAGGAAATTTCAAAAGAACAGCATTTAATTGGAATATATATCTTTATTATTATATATCTCATTATATATATATATATATATATATATATATATATATATATATATATATATATATACCGACGCCAAACTTTAGAATGGGCAGTGTAATTAATTTGTTGATTTTCGACACTGAGAATTAATAAACTTTTTTTTTTTTGAAGACATATTGGGAGAAATAGACAAAAAAGCCAGATAACTCTTACTGATGCATGGGGCGATTGGTGATCTGCTTTGCTGGTATCCTTTAGCGCAGCGGTTGCAGGTGATGCCAGTCACACCATCTTTGCATGGACACTGTCCAGTCGTCTGGTTACAGGTCTTACCAGCTGCACCGACCGGATGACAATCACAGGCTGAAGAGAAAACATAAAACCAGTGGTTACTGATGGAGCATTTTAAAGGGATACTCCACTTTTTTTTGGAAATAGGCTCATTTTACAACTCCCCCAGAGTTAAACAGTTGAGTTTTACCGTTTTCAAATCCATTCAGCCGATTTTCTGATATTTAGAAAAATATCAGTAACCAGACAGTTTCAGGTCTCATTGACTTCCATAGCAGGAAAAAAATATACTATGGAAGTCAAAGAGATCAGAAAGTGTCTGGTTACTGATATTCTTCTAAATATATATAGACCATTTTGCGAGATGTAAACAACACTGGTCCAGAAGCACTTCCTGTTTCAGTTTGTAAATGGGTTCTTAATTTCAAATGTAAAGAAAATATCTTAAAGATGTTTGTTTAACTTTTTGAATCAGTTGTATATGTTCAGTTGGTTGTACTTTATCCCAACGTTTATATAGTGTTAAAAAACTGAAACAGGAAGTGTTTCTGGACCAGTGTTGTTTACATTTCGCGAAATGGTCTATATAATAAAAATGGCTAAATACACTCGAAAACAGTAAAACCCAAGTTTTTAACTCTGGGGGAGTGATAAAATGAGCCTATTTCCCCAAAAAAAGTGGAGTATCCCTTTAATGATCTACTGACTCATATTTGCCCGATTTTACACTTTGTAATACTGCACTGTTGCTTACATGCATGTTTACACTGCAAATTCTCACTATTTTCACTCATTATCACTCAAAAATATAGAGACCTACAGAAAATAACTTTTTTATAGGCAACTTATTTGTGTATATGTGTATCTTTTTGTCTTTTTGTTTTGTCCATGTTTATCTGTATTGCTTTAATGCTTTGTAATGTTTTTGATTTGTGAACAAAGATGGCTTAAAGCTACACTGTGTGATTTTTACCCCCATCTAGTGGTGAAAAGGTATATGACCATCCAGTGAATATTAGTTTCTGTTCCTCTCAATTGCGATTTCGTTTTAACTCCTACGGTGGCCAATGTAGTCCAAGATTAACATGGCTTCCAGTTCGACCTCGTCCATGAGTGTTAACTCAAACGTAAATGCGAAAGGCGAAGCTTGAATTAACGGGTATGTCCCTCTTTGGCTAATGTACTTTCAAGATGGAGGGGCAACATGGCGACCGACATTAGAACCCCTTACCCGTATGTATTTTCAATGGCATATTATACACTCACGAGAATACTTTATTACTTGAACGAAGTAAATATACATTAATGAGCACATATATTTTTGATAGAACTAAGTGTTTTTAGCTAAGAATAAACTAAAAGAGTTACACAGTGTAGCTTTAAGAGACATTTGTTCGGGAATCAGACTACACTAGTCACGCTCTGTTTTTGATTCAGTAAAAAGAATTGGCTCATAATATTCGTTTGTTTGTGAATGAGATTTTTGATTCACTAAAATAACCTTCTCATGACTCATTTTGCCTTGAATCGTACTACATTGGTAATGTTATATTTTGTTTTCTCCCGGAAAGAAACTCTATATAAAGACATCTCTCGCATTGCATTCAATACAGACTTCAAACACATTCGTAACTTAGGTCAAATATTTTTTCTGTTGCCGTGCGGCATAGAAGATTTCACAGCGGGGAGCACGAGGTTATACAGTACCTGGGTCATGCCCCCTCAAATCTGGTTCTTTACTTTGCCGTATCACAAACCAGAAACTTCAGTTTGAAATAAATTAGTGGGGTTTTAAGAACAGTTATGGCCCACACCTGTGTCCATGCACTGATCCTGTCCAGAGTGTGTATGTGGATACTGCAGATTCCCGCCGTGTGGAGGAAACAGACCTGTTATGCGTCTGTGTATGCAGAGTTATACTTTTCCCGTTCGGACACAGCGCTGTCATTCGCATATGAGCACAGTCTGATCAAGTTTCCAACGTAAAGACTCTTGGCAACGAATAA
Source organism: Cyprinella venusta (assembly GCA_038021265.1). NCBI lineage: Eukaryota > Metazoa > Chordata > Actinopteri > Cypriniformes > Leuciscidae > Cyprinella > Cyprinella venusta. The sequence goes on from CM075863.1 coordinate 42,899,214, forward strand.
CCCTCACGAATAAAGGCTGAATAATGTTCCCATTAATAATGACGGAACGACGTCTACTTCAAAGGTGCTCTGGCCGTGCTGCTAGTCGAGATGATCACACGTTAAAATGTGAGAATTTCTTTGTGCGCTCACGCTGCCAAACGTTTACCATAAAGCTGCTTGTTTGAAGTCTCAACTTAACTCTTCCCATCAGGTCGTTTTTTTTATGTAGCCAGGGATTCATTTGGAAATTATATGAAGTGGTCCAGCCGTAGTGCGAGCTAAAGCTCTTGGGACTAAAAGAAATGTGATGAATATTAGAAGTCATTTCTTGAATTAGTAACAAAGGCAATTGTTCGTCTCAGATTTATGTCTGCCCTGGAGAAGCGGTACACAGTCGTAGCAGTGCCAGAACAGAAATGGTTGTTCTGAAGAGACGAGCCATTGCGCTGTTAATCATTTGGCTTTTTTTTTCTCTGTGAGTTTTATGCAACCTCACAAGTGACTAATCTGAACGCACTAAATATTGGAAACACTGTTGAAGCGTCTGTCTGTCTGTCTGTCTGTCTGTCTGTCTGTCTGTCTGTCTGATGGGTGGTCGTTCTATCCATTTATCTGTCTCTGTCTGTATATCATTCTGTCTGTCTGTCTATCTATCATTCTGTCTGTCTCTCTGTCTGTCTCAGTCTGTCTATCTATCTTTCTAACTATCTATCAGTCTGTCTGTCATTTTGTCTGTCTGTCTGTCTGTCTGTCTGTCTGTCTATTTACCTATCTACTTATCTGACTATCTATCTATCTATCTATCTATCTATCTATCTATCTATCTATCTATCTATCTATCTATCTATCTATCTATCTATCTATCTATCTATCTATCTATCTATCTATCTATCTATCTATCTATCTGTCTGTCTGTCTGTCTGTCTGTCTGTCTGTCTGTCTGTCTGTCTGTCTGTCTGTCTGTCTGTCTGTCTATCTATCTACCTATCTACTTGTCTGTCTGTCTGTCTGTCTGTCTGTCTGTCTGTCTGTCTGTCTGTCTGTCTGTCTGTCTATCTATCTATCTGTCTGTCTATCTGTCTGTCTGTATATCTGTCTGACTGTCTGTCTATCTACCTATCTATCTATCTGATCTGTCTGTCTGTCTGTCTATCTGATCTATCTATCTATCTATCTATCTATCTATCTATCTATCTATCTATCTATCTATCTATCTATCTATCTATCTATCTATCTATCTATCTATCTATCTATCTATCTATCTATCTATCTACCTATCTGTCTATCTGTCTGTCTGTCTGTCTGTCTGTCTGTCTGTCTGTCTGTCTGTCTATCTACCTATCTACTTATCTGTCTGTCTATCTATCTATCTGTCTGTCTATCTGTCTGTCTGTCTGTCTATCTATCTATCTGATCTGACTGTCTGTCTGTCTGTCTGTCTGTCTGTCTATCTATCTATCTGTCTGTCTATCTGTCTGTCTGTATATCTGTCTGACTGTCTGTCTATCTACCTATCTATCTATCTGATCTGTCTGTCTGTCTGTCTATCTGATCTGTCTGTCTGTCTATCTATCTATCTATCTATCTATCTATCTATCTATCTATCTATCTATCTATCTATCTATCTATCTATCTATCTATCTATCTATCTATCTATCTGTCTGTCTGTCTGTCTGTCTGTCTGTCTGTCTGTCTATCTACCTATCTACTTATCTGTCTGTCTATCTATCTATCTGTCTGTCTATCTGTCTGTCTGTCTATCTGTCTGTCTGTTTGTCTATCTATCTATCTGATCTGTCTGTCTGTCTGTCTGTCTGTCGGACAGTCGTTCTATCCATTCTATCTATTCTGTCTATCCATCGTTTGAGAAAACTGACTGTAGAAGAAATTTCAATTAACCTTTTAGAACGTAATCTGTGAAATTCAGGTTGTGTAGTATTTCAGTAAAGAATTTGCATTCACATTCATATATAGATACATCTTGGGCCTTAGCATTTGGCTAAAGAGATGAGAATGCACTCCGCATATTATTTTCTGAATAGAAGGCACACATGGAAGAACTGTAGAAATCCCTTAAAACACATTTAAGAAAAATGTTTTAGCAGTGCATTAGTTAAATTTGGATTTGACCTATCACTGCTGATTTAGCTGATGTTGATAAATGCTACACAAAGTGGTGGGATGCTTTGAATTTCAATACCCACTTAACATTAGGTTAAAAGCAGCTACAGTTCTGCACTTAAGCCACCCACCAACCAGCCCACCGCCAGCTGAATTACGACACCGCTCTTACGCCTTCACAGGCGACCCTACAACTCTACAGCACATAATCTAAACCAGAGCTACTAATAATTCAGCAGTAGTAAGAAGAAATGCTGGGGAAATGGCTGTGGGGCAATGCAGCATAGACTAAGTTCTCATGGCTGTTGAAAGCCCCTCTCTATGTTTAAAGGAACAGGTCACCTGAAAATGTAAAATTCTTTTAACTTTTTCTTTCAGCTCGCTCATGCAATTGCAATAAATGGAGACTTCAAAAACGATACAAAAGCACAATAAAAGTAGCCCAAATGACTTGTGCACTATATTTTACCTATTCCTACAGAGGGTAGTTAATCGGATTGAGTCAGTGAACTTTTCAGTCAGTGAAGAAATTGCTACTTTTTTCGATTTTTTTTAATACATTTTCAAGTTTGAATTTACTGTACGGCTGTAGAATACTTATATTTTTATGGTGATTTTTTTTCTCTTTCCATTGTAACTGCATGAAAAATCATTTAAATGTCAAATTCATCTGTTTCACAAAAGAAAGTCAAATGCATGGTTTAGGGGAAAATCTAATTGAACATTTTCTGATAAAAATAGTGACTTTTTTAAACAATTTGGACCAACATTTTTAGATTTTATGTCAATATGACTACAAAATAGTCTATAAAATGATATGACTACAAAATTATTATTTTTTCTATTTGCATTTTATGCTTAAGTTTGTGTGGAGCAGCAATTACTGCAAATCAAGCCACGTCGAGACTCTGGATCATGAGCTGCTCGCATATATATAAAAAAAATCAAAGAAGTGTCACGTTTCAGCCTAATTATATTATCTTCCGTTAAAACTTAACAATTTGATAGTTGCACAAAGGTATAGTTGCACAAAGTTGAGCAGTCCTAATCAAAGGGGTTAATAATGATATGAGGCTGCATGAGTAATAATAATAATATGTTAGCGCCTTTCCAGGGCACAAGGACGCTTACCAATGAGCAAGCAACAATAATGGCAATGGACAATAAATACGAGTGGACGAGTAAATAAATAGTGACAGATCTTTTATTTTTGGATGAACTTTTCCTTTAAGCACAAATATGGGACAGAGAAAAATGTCATAGTTCTAGAGTGTGGCATGGTGTTTATTCTGAACTCAATGAGAGATGAAGTTGTTAATCTGGGATATAAAGCATGTGGTGTTCCAAACTGCCACTGACAATGGATCTGGTTTTGGGTCTGATTTGTCTTGGTAGGTGCTCTGCCGTCTTGTTATTTACAAGCGATATTCCTTCTTTTTCCAAATGACCCGTACGCGCTGAACACTGCTGGCTCGATTTTGCGTTTCCCATCCAAAATAAGCACAATGAGATGGTTGCCTGACATGAACAATAAATACAGCAGTCCGCTACACAACGTCACGAAGTTGAGGAGTTTTTCACCTGAGACGAGTGAAGCAATCAGCTTGACAATGGTGACTGGAACTCCTCAGCATTTCCCGGACAAGCTTTGACTCTACCGGCCATATACTGTATGTTAAGGTCATTACAAGACCTTACAAGCCCGTATCCCTCGCATCTGGCCTCCGAGCATCCCATATATAGCCCGAGTAAATGTTTTGGCTGGCAGGGGAAAGCTGTTTAAAACCATTTGAAACCTCCCATGAATCAAATGTATTCCTCTTGTGATAACACACAGCAAAGTCAATGTAACATGGGCAGTGTTTGCCATCCATCACATCTGCACATTAGAACCCGACAGTCCGCAAAAAAAATTAAGCTACCCCAGTGATTGGGTTAGCAACCTCTCATATCAATTATGCTGTGGTTTGTTGAAGCTTTCAGTTCGTCAAACTCTGGGTCTGCTAGAGTCAGATGAGAATACAAGTTATCTTGGCTTGAAGGTGGGAAATATGCAATAGCAAAGAATGTTTTGTGAGTGAATGGACTATGGGAACACAGGGGACTGACATTGTGAAATTCATCTGTGGACCAACCGTGGATCAAATCCATGCATTTAAAACTACAGCCGCCTTGGAATGTCTGATTTCGCAAGGCTGTGAACGGATTAAATTTTTCATGTGTAAAATATGATATACTGTATATATATAAAGTAATATAATATAATATGAATATCTAAATATATCTTTAGGCATGCATTTGCACAACTGTATGGCCATCTTTTTTTTCTCATTTCTTGTCCACAATCAGGCCACGTTGCAAAACCTAGTGAGCAGGAAAGTTGCATAAGTGACTGTTTGGAACGTTCTACATGGGCAGCAGGTGTGTCATACGAATTATGGTCCTCATGTGAAGTGCATGGGAGATTACACTCATAAGTTATTCCAACAGAGTGTGTAACAATAGCATTAGCATAAGTTTGCCAAGATACTTTCAAAATACTCCAATAAACATAAAAATACACACTGGAATATTATTAATTATTTAATTTAGTTAACTGTTTTATCAATATTATTGGCATTAAGCCATCATTTTAACCAACATTTCTCTCATTTATCCATATTGAATGGTTACATATCACAATGCATTGCTTTGTTTGCAAAGGATATGCAGTGCTCCCTCAGAAATTGGCCAAAATAAAGCATAATAATGCTACCTACTGTACCTTTTTATATTTCAAAAGGCCAGAGATGCCCAATCAGAAGTACCGCTGCTCCTGACTTTAAGTCACTGTTGAATCAACGCAGGTGCCAGTGTTGGATAACCATTGAATTTTGAGGTTGTAGCCTACAAATAATGTTGATTTGACGCATAACTCAAAAATTGTTGATATTTCTATGTTGAATCCATAGTGACTTAACAACACCACTTCAACTATATGGTGTTCAACGTTGTTTTGACGTTGAATTCATGTTTTTTTTTCATAAACTGACATTATTTAAACAAAAGCTGTGATGAGCTCTTGCCAACAAATATGATACAATATGGCCAAAAAAAATATCACAATACAATTTTTCATGTCGACTAGCTTTCCACAAAGATTTTTATCTTCACCACTTTGGCCTAAATGTCTGCCATTTTTTTTTTTTTTTTATATTTTGTTACTTTGTAAGGTTTTGTTTTTTAAATAGGGACATTAGTTTGTCTGTACTGCTCAGTTTCTTGCAAAATAGTAAAACCAAAATGAAAAAGAATCGTGATAAAATCTTGAATTTCTTGAAAATATCGTGATATGATATTGTTCCCATATCGCCCACCCCTAATTATTGGTGTTTTAAAGGGATACTCCACTTTTTTTGGAAGTAGGCTCATTTTTCAACTCCCCCAGAGTTGTACCATTTTCAAATCCATTCAGCCGATTTTTTGATATTTAGAAGAATATCAGTAACCAGACAGTTTCTGGTCTCATTGACTTCCATAGTAGGAAAAAAAATATACTATGGAAGTCAATGACACCAGAAACTGTCTGGTTACTGACATTCTTCTAAATATCAGAAAATCGGCTGAATGGATTTGAAAATGGTAAAACTCAACTGTTTAAGTTGTAAAATGAGCGTATTTCCAAAAAAAGTGGAGTATATCCCTTAAGTCTTCCTACCTATTTGGCCAAAGGTAAGACAACAGCCTTTTTTTCTCAGTTTTTTTTTTCTAGTCAGGTATACTTTTTGTCCACAATGCACCTTTCTACTGGAATATTAGCATTTTATCTAGATTTAAAGTACATTATTTGCAGTGATTGCTTACCTTTGCAGGCTCGCCTGTGTGAGATGGCCTTGGTCATGTCTCTGTAGTAGCCCTCTTTACAGTAGTGGCAGTGCCGTCCGGCTGTGTTGTGTCTGCAGTTGAGACACACTCCTCCACTCCTGCGGCCTGATAGCTTATACAGCTCCATGTTGAAGCGGCAGCGGCGGGCATGAAGATTACAGTGACAGGCTTTGGAAGAGATGGACATTGGGAAGATAAAAAAAAGATATATTTAGTGACAATTGTTCAATTCTCACAAATACATTACCTGTCTGTTTCTGTTTAAAAATATATTTGTACACGTTCCTTTAGCTTTAACTGACAGGAAATTGCAAAGGGAAAATGACTGCGAGATCACATCCCAACAATTTTACAAGTGCTTATCTGTAAAATACCCATGAAGTACTTTTCTCAAACATTATATATTTTTGTGAACAATCATTGGTGGTGAAGGTTGTACCACTTCTGGTAATGTGGAGTCTGAATCTGATGTGATGTGAAATAATTTTCTGTCCTCTGGTGATCATAGAATACCATTAACACAGTGAGCGAGAGAGTATAGGCCAGATTCATTCTAGATATGACTAGTATCCTGAGAGAGCTTTATTATTTTAATGACATCACTGGATCTCCGGGCTTCCGTCCATTTACAATGTTTCAATAAGAGACAATGGCTTTATAAAACTACTCGCTCCAGATCCGGCACAAACACACACCTGCCCATGGCTTTGACCTCTAACCCTTACTGGCAAATGGTGTTCAAGCTTCATCTATTTCTACAGGGGTTGGACAATAAAACTAAAACACTGGCCAAAATAGTGTTGGAGGTTGCATGTCCGTCTGTATATGCGAGGCCCGATGGCCAATCTTCACTGATTGCACATTCCATCAGTAAAAGCAGAGTGAAGGTTGAATTAGCAGAGTAATAGCACATCTGTACATAAAATATTGCAATACACACACAACACAACATAACGGGAGACATATCAGAGTTCAAAAGAGGCAGATTGTGTTCGCGTCTCGCTGACTCATCTATCTATCTTTCTATCTGATCAGTGTGCCTCAACAAGTCCTGAAAAGTGAAGCCAAAGCTTCCCTATTGGCTGGATGTAGTATAGGTCATAAACCCCGCCCTCTTCATGTAATCGAATGGGACGTCAGACAAACTAAACAATCAAATTACACTTATTGTATGTTTGTTTCTGTATATTTTATCACGCTGATGTAAATTTAAGAGTTCATTCTTTAAATAAGTTTAGTTTTAGTTTGTTATTTGATATAAACAGGGGTGGGTGGTGACATCATGATTGACAGATGAGATTGACAGCTTCTCTGAGTGAAGAGGTCACTGAGACACCAACTGACTTTTTTTCTGGATTTTTGTGAGGAGATCGGAGCTTTAGGCCACGTTTACACAAAGCCGGGTATTTAGCGAAACAAATATTTTACCCCATTCCGTTTTCAAAAATAACATCGTTCACACACCCGCATAAATGCGCCATCGATCGCCATCATAACTATGCCAAACCTATGGGCGGCAGTGTAGGGAGAAGGATAAAGCCATGCAAGCTAAACAGAATCCTCAGAATCAACAAGAGAGAACCTAAAACGCCGTTTCTCCCAGGTGACACGACAACACATAACCGGCGTTTTCAGAAATCTCCACTTTGGCCGGCGTTTTTAGACAACGGTTTTCGTGTATACGAGAGGCCAACATCTGCGTTTTCCCTTCATGTAAACGGGGCCTTAACTTTAATTTCTACAATTGCATTATTGTTTATTTCACTTCAACATATTGAGTTGTTTACAGTAAACTATACTAGCCGATTTTGTGGGAGTGTGGGCGGGGCCTTAATAACGCGCCTTTACCTTTTTTAAAATGAAAGAGAGCACTCTAAGAAGTAAAGGTTCCATATAGAACCTTAAAAGGTTCTATCAGCGCTACATATTTGGAACCCCTAAAAGGTTCTATACACTCTTAAAAAGAGGGTTCCTCTGGGTTCTATATAGAACCCTGGGGTTCCATACTTGGCCAATAGAACCTTTTACCAAAAAAATGGTTCTATAGAAAAATTTTGGAGTTCCATATATGAAGCGGGGGATGGAACTATTTCTGGTTCTAAATAGAACCATTTCTTCTAAGAGTGAGTGAAGCTGCTCAGTCCTTTTTTTACAGTCTATAGATCGATATAGAAAAGAGATGGGTCATTCCTGATATAAAGTATATACGTTGAAATAACCACAAAAGAGAAGCCACATTCGTACTGCTACAGAGACTGCAGGCACTATCACACCTGCTGAGTGTGACTAAATAGGGACATGGACTGTCGCTCACACATACACAGAAAAAAAAAGTGCTAAGCAGCTGTCATGTTTTATCCTGCTGACACTAGAACACTTCAACCACTCATCATAGTGATAACATACCAGGCCTTGACTATCTCTCTCTCGTTTACACACCATAACAGTGTGCTCATAGTCAAGTCAGTTTTGAAATGAGGCCTCCATGTTGACATTATTTTTTGTGACTTTTCAGCTGGAAATACACAACACAAATTGATATTGTAATAGTAAATGAGAATTGAAATTAATTTGCTCTCCTTGTACCAGCTTCAGTGCACTTTCTTATTTTTCTCTGAAAAGAATGAACATGTTTTTTCAATTTCAAGCCCTAATTCATTATGATTTTGTTTGCGCCGAAATTTTCGGTTCGATCGGTGCTTGTGTGATGTTTGTCAAAACATTGCTTGCACATGAAATCTCTTGCTTGTTTTCACTCTGTTATCTTCTGATAGGATCACAATATTATTACAAATATGTCACAATGTCAGTTAATCAGACATTGAGGAGATGATTTATTATTGATTGCCTAAACTAGTTGGAAATGGAAAAGGTCTGTTACATTTGTCATTCATCCAGGCACGCCAAGCTTGCATGTGAAAAGACATTCAGCCAAGCATGGCTCCATTATTCACAACAGAGACCAGCTCCTCTCACTACGAAAGCCTTGCAGGTTTTGGGTGAGTAATCCTCAGAGAACTGAAAATGTGAAGCAAGAGGTGTAGAAATGGGGCAAATGATCAGGCTAAACTCAGATGGTATAAACATGGTTAAATTAACTGAATCGTGCCATTAATGTTACCATTGAGTGATTCCAAATGGTGCATGTGGACCAAAGAGGGCAGATACATTGGTTAAAAAAGACGACCCAGCAGTGTTTGCACATCGTTTGTGCCCAACATGAAGAGTTCAGATGCAAAAGCCTCTAAATGCCATTTGAAATTTTCTTCTAAAATGACCATTTTTATCAAACTTGTATATTTAAGTTCAGTAATTTCACTTAAATGACAATTAATAGGTAATCTTCATTCCCATTTAGGTGAAATTACTGAACTTAAATATACAAGTTTGATAAAAATGGTCATTTTAGAAGAAAATTTCAAATGGCATTTAGAGGCTTTTGCATCTGAACTCTTCATATATAGGCCTATATATATATATATATATATATATATATATATATATATATATATATATATATATATATATATATATATATATATGTACTAAATACCACTATTTTACTACACCAGCTACTTTAAGAGTTTAAACAACAGCTCATTTCCACAGGCTTTTTTTTATTATTATTTTTTGGGGAAAGAAGCAAAGGTTCCAGGAGAATGACTGTACAATAATGAATCATATTTATCTATCTGGAATGCTTTTGATAGCCTTAGATAAATGTCAGCTCAGGAAAAAGAGAGTTACTCATGAGTCACTAATATGAACATTGATATCATAAATTGCCATGTGTGAGTTGATAATAAGTATTTATGTGGAAAGAAGTGGATGTACAGACAATTTAGCAACTTTGTCTTGTCTAAATAAGTGACTTTTCGACTTTTCATACTGTAGTGAGCGACTTCCCCCATTAGGCCTAAATATGTAAATGGAAACAGCTTAGACATTTGCAGCTTCTATTAATATTAAAATACAGTAAGTGAGCACCGATTAGGGGAGAAAGACCGTTTACACGACATTATCTAGTGACATTTCGCGAATTTTTGAGCAGGCAAGCTATTTCCATTGTAAATAGACTCTTGCTTTTTTCTCATTCCGTCAGGAATAGAGTTTATATTTCTGTTTGATGTAGGTATAAAAACACAAGATTTTAGTTAAGCTTCCTATAAGCTATTTGAGCTTTGGAGCTTTTCTGATACAATTAACCCTAGGTTTGCCAAGTTCGAAACACACTATTAACGATTCTCTCTCTCTCTCATACTTTGCGCTGCATGATTCATTCTAGTGAATCGATTATTCCTAAACCAATCTATTTCTCATACTTTGGACTGTCTGATTCATTCTAGTGAATCGATTAATCCTAAACAATACTCTCTCTCATACGCAGCAGTGAAAAGATAGCATAAGTTAATTCAGTTTATTGGTTCAGGTAATGTAAATAAAAAAATTAAAACTGCTCATGATTCAAGTCCCTGTAGCCCACTATGTATAATATATTTCCGGTGAAATTAGGGTGTATTTGTTGTTAGGGTGTGAGTTAGCAAAATATCAGCTCTGATGAAATTATGAAATATATAATTGGATTCTTATGTTTTTTATTTAGGCCTATAAAACATATAGAGAAATTAGAAATTGGCAACGTTTTCAGAGGTCACTATAATTACACTATTAAAGAACTGTTTTAAAAAAGATGCAAATGCTCTCATAAACAAGACGCTCTTCTTCAAATGGGTTTGCTGCTTCTCATTTTTAAAAATCTTTCCTCTCCCGCGTGGCCATCTGGAAGAGCCTCTGTTCACCCGAGTGTGCTGTGATGTAAGGACGGGTGAGAATTAAGGGGGAGTTTCCGTTATGGGCCTCTGTAATCGTTTGCCAGCACCAATTAGCGGGGCAATCGGACCTCCCTGCTTTTTGTTTGTGTAACTGCTTGCCACAGTTGCCTAGTGAAAGTGATATACAATGTCTCAACAAATACGATCTGACCAAATAAAGCCACGCCGTGCGCTTAACTGGCAAAAGACAACAAAGAGCTTATTCTGCCACTAACTGGCTGTGAAATTGCTACAACATTCATCACAAATCGGTATGATTTTGCACGTTTAATGCAAAAATGTACGTGACCTGAATGGCATTCATCATTTAACCTGCTTAAGTGTTATTGGATTACAACATAGATTGATACTCAGCCTACTTCATGTGATGTTTAATGATTTAGAAAGACTATCTTAGATCAGCACAGGGACACATGCCAGTAGCAAAGTTGTAAAACAACATTATATAGTGTATACTGTTCCAGACTTAGTCACAATAATGCCTAAAGTTGCTTCTGGAGGTCATGAACCTTTTAAGGTGTGGAATCTTGGGACAACTCAATGCAAAATAAAGATTAATGTCCAGCAGGGCTGTATAGACATTTTAGGGGGAGGTGTTTAAGTGAGAAAAAAGGGCACCCCTCTCATTATTACTATACAAAATGCGTAATATGAAGTTAGTTACATACTAAATATGTGTTTTGTTGGCATTATGCTGGAATTGGTAATGAGCTAAATCAATGTTGTACATTACTGGCAGAAATTACTATGTATTATTACTATTAATATTATTATTTAGATACATTTACACTGCAGTTTGTTGCAAGCATAATGTTATGAAATGAGTCTTTTAAATTTAAATCTTTTAATATAGAAATATGAAATGGAAAACAATGAAATTATACTCTTCTGTATATGATACCTTTATATACTAAATCAGTTAATCGCAGTTTTAAAGATTTGTCATTTGGGGGCAGTCAGTCTAAATGTGAGTCAAAGAATCATTCGTTCACTGATTCGTTCAAACTAGCTGATTCATTCATGAACAAAACCATTACAAAAAAATAGCCCTTTTGCTCGAGTGATATTGTTTAACTACATCACATGATATAAACATAAAAGACAAAAATCATACATTTAATACACTTCATAAAATTTTGTTGGCATTTCTATTCATTTTGGTGGCATTTTTGACCCTGTTCAACACTATTTTACACCAATGCCAGACTCGCCTTTTTGCTGTAAAGCTAATGTACGGCTGCTGCCTAGTTAGGCGGCCCTTTGTAGATATTGTGATAGAGGTTTAATTTGACACTATCGTTACCTGACTATCACCAGAGAATGCTGCTCACCTTGATTTGCAAGTTGGCTAAGATGAGGGATGAAGAATTAGATCTTAATGCAGTTTTCAGGCACACATTTAATTTAGAATTCATGCCATGGGCCAAACTTAAAAAAAAAAATCAAAAATTAAAAAAATTATGACTAGGTTTGAAGTTTTCTGCATACAGATGAAACCATTGTCAAAACAATCCCCATTCACACAGATTTGTGAAAACGACCAAAAACCCTGTATTCTGCTGCCAGGCCACTAGATGGCGCTGAAACACTGTAGACTAAAGACGTACAGTACTACACATGTGCGTGCCATCATCGTTTTCAGAGATTCACGTTTTTGCTTTTTACACAGAGACCGTTTTCAACTAAAAACGTAAAACTTTGCATGCGTTTTGGCCGTTCATTTACACGACAACGGCGTTTTAGGTGCCTGAAAATGCAAACTTTTGAAAATAGATTTCAAAGTGTACGTTTTGGAAAACGCTCTCTGTGTAAACAACAAAAATGCGAATCTCTGAAGACCATGGGCCTTTCTCAATCTGTATTCTTGTTTGTACTTGTGTCCTTGTAAAACGTCATCTTTTGTGGCCCAAGGACAGTCCCAATATACAAGTTTGCATTTTGGCAAGAACGGTTAAAAATCCCGGATGTGTTCTTGACACGCCCATTTTACCGAGGATGCATCGGTTGGTAACTTGTGTGAACTTGACGGCAGAAATATCCCAGCATTCAATTTGGCATTCGAGGAAGGAGAGGCAGGTCAATACAGTAATTTGTTTTTTCTACAATTACGTACGCTATTTCATCACTAAATTCACTTCTGAGAACATTTAATGCGAGAAATCAAATCGAAAATGTGCTCAAAGTTTTCGGAAATGAGAATCTCCATTAGCGCCTGCGAGCCAACCGGCCAGTTTGCTCACATTTTTGTATTCTTGGTTTTGAGAAACACCCTATGACGTCATGCACGTGCGTATTAAATGTTCAGTCTATAGTGTTTTATTGCCATCTAATGGCCTGGCAGCAGGATTTCCCATTTTTGCGATGAACAGGGGTTTTGACCATTGTCTGTTCGTGGAAAACTTAAAGCTACACTGTGTGATTTTTACCCCCATCTAGCGGTGAAAAGGTATATGACCATCCAGTGAATATTAGTTTCTGTTCCTCTCAATTCCGATTTCGTTTTAACTCCTACGGTGGCCAATGTAGTCCAAGATTAACATGGCTTCCAGTTCGACCTCGTCCATGAGTGTTAACTCAAATGTGTTAACTCAAACGAAAGGCGAAGCTTGAATTAATGAGTATTCCCCTCTTTGGCTAATGTACTTTCAAGATGGAGGGGCAACATGGCGACCGACATTAGAACCCCTTACCCATATGTATTTTCAATGGCATATTATACACTCACGAGAATACTTTATTACTTGAACGAAGTAAATGCACATTAATGAGCACATATATTTTTGAAAGAACTAAGGGTTTTTAGCTAAGAATAAACTAAAAGAGTTTCACAGTGTAGCTTTAAAGGAAAAACTTCTCAGTTTTAAGCATATATCGTTTACATATAAACGTACCCTTAGAAAAGGGCACTTATCTAGTCTGAGACCAAAAAGGAAGGTGCCTGAGCACCACTTGGGGTCTATCTGTGCACATGGCTGATGTCCAGGTCTCCATTTCTTTCATGAATAAATCTCGCTAGTGCATTGTGCCAATGATAACAACATGAAATGGATAATAATACATAATAGCCAGAATATCTCTGGCCTTTTCTCCTGTTTAGAGTGCTGGAATTGGCCCAGGTTATCCCGTAAGGAATCTGGCTGGTACCATTACTACGCTCAACTCTCAGAAGGGAACCGGTCCAACCGTTCTCAGAATCGTAACTTGTTTCTCATGGCCTGTGTATCTTCATGTCACACTCTATTGACTCCTCGTAGAACCCCTGTGCTGTGTTATTAAACCTCCCTGAGGCTTATTGAAGCAAAATGGCATTGAGTATACGAGACCTTACAGTAAGAGTGACTTGACTGCTTGGGCGGGCGGCACTGGAAAACATTGGCCCATAAAAATTTCCAATTAAATCACTGGCTGACACATTAGTCGTGCTAATATTTCAGGGCTTCTGAGCAGTTCGAGAAAATAAACAAAATAGGTGGATGTGTCGGCATGTTCTGTTGAGGAGAGTATGTTTCTTTTTGGAATATAATCACAGGAGAAATGTGCCAGGGTGAAACTCATCGCACCATGCTAACTTATTGCATCAGCGAATCATTGCGCGGCTTGTTAGTCATTTGATTTATCTCCGAGTTTTGCCTGTTTGTTTTCATAAACCCAACACACCCATTGAGTAATTGGTGATTAATTTGCAGCACTTTCATTTTTCTTTACATGTACAGTGTTGAGAGTGTGGGAGCAGCTGCAAATCTCAGGGAGCAGCCAACCTGCCAACGGAGCTGTTGCGCTGTAACTTTTGCAGCATGAGTGGACTTAGGAAACTTCAGATGCTTTTCCAATTCAAATGAAAACATCCTGTCCAATTAAGACATCTAACATCAAGGAATAGAAATATTGCAGGATCCATACCCAAGATTTAGCATGTCTAATTGGACGTTTACTGATGTTCCTGTAGCATAGCTAATATAGCATGACGCTAGCAATGCCGAGGTTATGGGGTTTCTTTCCTAGGGAGTGCTTGAACAGGGTTGTGTCCCATTCAGAATTTAACTGAGCATGGTTTGAGGTATTGTAGCAAAAGGGATGGGGAATTGTATTTAGAATCTGACAAATAATTCAAAGAAATTCTGAAATTAAAAAAACTGCCATTTTGTAATTAAAAGGCTAACTTTGAATGTTGGCTTGACAAAGCGTTCTAAAAAATTCTAAAAAGAAGCTTAAAGTCAAATTTAAATTCCAGCGCAGTCTCATCCCAAGACGTCATTTAACTGACGTCTTGGGACGTCTTTTGACCATACGTCAACATCCGCCTTTTTAGGGTACCCTTAAATGTCGGTTAGATGACGTTATCGGATCCTAACCCTACCCCAGACCTAAACCTACCCCGTCACCTAACTGACGTTAAAGGTAAAGCGTCAGTTGTATGACGGCCCCGGATCATCATCTAACCGACGTTTAAGGGTACTCTAAATAGGCAGATGGTGACGTATGGTCAAAAGACATCCCAAGACGTCAGTTATATGACGTCTCGGGATGAGACTGTGTTATAAATGCAGATGTGTTGCTTTGAAGTACAATTCAAACAAATTCCTCTTCATTTCATTTCTGAATGGAGTAATCTGGAGTAATAAATGGAGTAATCTATTTTGAAGATTACTCTATTAATCTTTAAACTAGAAATTGTTTACATCAAATTGTTAAAGTGTGTTCCAGAATTATTGGACACCCCCTGAGAGCTCTGCTCTTCTAATGTGAACAGCAAACCTTGAGCTTTTATTTCAAGACACATTTTATCTTGATACATGTACTTCCAGGGAAACCCTTGGTGTTGTTGGTACCATATTATATTGAGTTAAGTTAAATTAAGTTGAGCAACAGGAACACCTTATGATCCAGCATAAATATTATCCTATTTTTTTTTTTTACAGTTAACATAAGTTTTGCTTGGATTTCTCACGTTTTTAAAGTCTGTTCTTCTTTGTATTTACTGTATTGCCTTGAGTAAATGTTCCTTCAGTCATTCAGTAAACTTCAATAAAAATCTCATGTTGTCTCAGAGACAAGTGAAACTGGTGGAATGGAAAAAATTCTAGATTGGAGCCGAGCGCAAAAGATAAAGACATTTGTAGCAGCACTGGACACCAGACGCTGAAGAATTTGGCAGGACTGGATAGGCTTCCCCATGGAACATAAATCAGTTTGAAAGAGGGGGACCGCAATGTGAGCGCTTCCCATCTTTTTGGCATGCCTTCTGTTTTTCGAGCCTATGTAAATCATCCTCACGACAGGCCCGGGCTGCAGATGTGTGGCCAATCGGTTCCACCACAGCTGGAGTCTGGGGTCCAAATCCCAAATGATCCGTAAATAGGAATCTCCCTCGGATCACGCTGTGATGTGGCACGGGACGGAGGGATTGTGCTTTTCCACTGCAGGTGTCGTCACTCTCATTGTCTCTCACCAGCTGAGATTTACAGCCCTCGAACGGCACTACGAAGCTTCATTGACGCTGCGTTACTGGAATGCAGCTCCATGCTGAGGAAAGGCCTCCGTGATGAGCTTTACAAGGTGTGCAGTTGATGTGGATGATTGAAACACAATGAATGACTACGGTGTGTTTAACTTGGTGGCATTAGTGGCAAGTTTCAGTTGCAGGCCTATCAAGACTTGTATTTGTCAATGTTGGATATTTATCCATTTAGAATGGATATTTAATTGTGGATGCTTATTTCGCAAACTATTTTAATTTCAACTATTCAACCATTTTATCAACAAAATCAGGTCTAACAGTCCTTTTATATTTCATACTGTACATGATAATGTAGTGATGCATAAATTGACTTAGAATAGTTCATTAAAAAATGAAAATCATTTACTCACCCAAGTTTTTTCAAACCTTTACGAGTTTCTTTCTTCTGCTGAACACAAAGGAAGATATTTTGAAGAATGTTGCTAGCCAGACAGTTGATGGACCCCACTGACTTGCATAGTAGGGGAAAAAAAACAATGGAAGTCAATGGGTTCAACTGTTTGATTACCGACATTCTTCAATATATATATATAGTATATATATATATATATATATATATATATATATATATATAGTATATATAGTATATATATATATTTTAATTCTGCAGAAGAAAGAAATTCATTGAGGTTTGAAACAACTTGAGGGTGAGTGAACGCTGACAGAATTTTCATTTTTATGTGAACTATTCCTTTAATTATTCACCTGATAACATTGACAAAAAAATGTGTTTTTTTTTTTAACAGTCTTAAGGAGATGGGTCTGTTGAATTGCAATTCAGTAAAATACTCTGAATTTTTATTCTGGTAATGAGAAAACATAGAGTTTGGATGCATTTTAATTCTATTTTGATAAAAGTGTCTGCAAAATGTATAAATGATTTTGCAGGTATTAATTACAGTAATCTGTAATCTACATAGATGCATTAAAAATAATCATAAATGAGCATATTACAGTAGCTAACACTTACCAAGTCACACATTTTGGGGCATAAAATGTATTATTTTACAACATGCAGGTTATTGAAACATCTGCATTTTTATGGATACTTGCGTAAAATTGCATTAGTTTTTTTTTTTTACAATCATTTTTATACAAGCCATTTTATTGGTTAACATCCATAACATTGAATATGTTTTCACTTATGCTTTAAATTTTATGTTTAAATCCATTGCACCAGTTTTTCTCCAAAATTTGAAAAGGAAAAACTCCTTTAATGTCTCAGTGCACAAGAATGTATTAAAGGGGTCATGGAATCAAATTTTCCTTGTTAAAATCTGTTAAGATTTAAAAAAAAAAAAAAGAGAGAGAGAGAGAGAGAGAGTTTAATGGACTTTGAGAACATAATGTAATTTCAGAACTCAAAACATCAGTGGAAATTCGTAATGAAAATGACCCCTTAAAGGTCTTAGCCAAAAAAAAAAAAAAGGTCTTAGCCATTTGTATGCATGCAAGTGATCTGTTTTATCATTTAAGTCTATTACAACAAGGAGCTAGAGAAAAATGGACAATAGATGTAGCTACATATCCATAAGCCAAACCCAACTAAAGACTGCAGACAAAGAATATGAAGGTGTGTCTGCTATTAATTATAAGTTTGCCTGAGGAACAGAGAGCAGTAGCCTGCTGTCAGTCAGACTCAATTATAGAAGCACTAAGAAAATGAGATGAATCTCTGAAGGCTGGAGGTGTATTTTCAGTAGACGCCACAGCGGGCTGAACCTCAACCAATCTGCCACACGCTCTAGCTGAAGTTACCCCACCGCGGACAAGAAGCCGAGTAGCAGAGCTGTAAATTACAAACTCCAGGAGCCCATTCATCCTAACTGTGCTTTGGCTGTTTTGATGCAGGCCTGTCATACATAACACAAACTCCTCCTGACATATGTTGAATTGTGTGAGTTTTATAGCCTCTACATGCAATACCGACTCCATGCACGAAAACCATGGTCGATACGGATAACCGATAAATCTTTATATTTGAAAGCCGATAACTGATATATTGGCCGATAAATCTAAACACAAATTTTTATATCATTTTTAAAGGAGAACTTTCCACTTCGTGTATACACGCCATCTTTGGAAAACAGTCTTGACAAATCGAACCACGAACGACGTGCCAAGTAAGCTGAACTGTATGAAGTTCAGTGAACTTCTGAACTGTATGAACGGCGTTCGTGGTTTGACTTGTCGAGACCCGTTTTTCAAAGATGGCGCCGCCTCTATACACAAAGTGGACTGTTTTTATAAAGTATCTTCTTATTAAATGGTCTGTACACTTACAAAGTTCTCAATGCTTCGTTTTGTATTTAGGGACCCTCATTATGTTACTGTATAAAAAAAGCCAAGCCACACTGTGCCACATAGAGTACACTTTATAATGAGACACACTTGTAGCGAGGTGGCTTTCAGCAACAGGGTGGGAAAGGAAGA
Organism: Cyprinella venusta; assembly: GCA_038021265.1. Lineage (NCBI taxonomy): Eukaryota > Metazoa > Chordata > Actinopteri > Cypriniformes > Leuciscidae > Cyprinella > Cyprinella venusta. The sequence goes on from CM075863.1 coordinate 42,917,964, forward strand.
GGGAAAGAGCTTCCTGCTGTGAGCCAAAAGTGTGTTGTCCCAGGAAACACACTATAGCCAATTACATCCTGAGCAAGAGAGCACACACAATGATCTGACATGCGCAACTGTTTGTCTGGTAACCCTTGGAAACACCAACATGCAATATCTCATCATCGTTCTCGGACCGGCTTTCCGTATCTGTCAACACAATGTGGCGCATCAGCTCCACGGAATATTTGAAGAGTTAGGAACACCAAATGAGTTGTAGATTCGAAAATTTGCACTGCATGTGTCAGTGGCACATCATTAACAAGGTGCAGTATTTACACTGGAAGTTGTATGTTTGTGGCTGTACATGCATTCAAGTGTTGGGTATTTATAGTATATGAGAGTGAGCTAAGGTAATGGCGAGTGTTTAGCTGGAGCAACTGTTGAGTGATCTTGACGTTTGTGTTTTGTTGTGACGAACACAGGACACAGAATTCACTCCGTTTCCCATTAGAGAGTTTAGAGGGCAAATAGCATATCTCAACAGAGATATCCTGCGGAAATAGAGCTTGCTATCTGGACAAATATACCAGTGATAGGGCTTGAGAGTTTGGTGTGATTTGAAATGCCTCCAGCTAAACGCTTGGCTAAGACAGGAAGGATTCACCGGTTTCCAAAAAGTATGTTTTTCTGTATTGATTTACTGAAGAGAAAAATTATGTTCCACACTGAAAGTGAAATGCTGACGTGAAGTGATGAAAGTTATGATCCAGTCGGATGTAGTGAGGTTTTTATCAGTATGAGTGGAATACCAGTACAATAAAGGTACACTTTTATTCAATAGTCCACTTTAGACATTCTACTAAGTTTATTTGCAACTACATGTGACATGTCAACTAACTCTCATTAGATTATTAATTGACTGTCTGCTTAATATCTTAATATCTGTTTATAACACTTTATTTTGATGCTCACCAATTGATATTTTGGATATTTAATTGAACTTTGCAACTACATCAACTTATTCTACTGATCTTAACCCATAACATAACAGTCTACTATCAGTCTACTACTCTAATGAGAGTTAGCTGACATAGTTGCAAAATAGAGAATGTCTAAAGTGAGCCATCAAAATAAAGTGTAACCAAATATAAAAACCTAAATTTTTCAAGATATGATTCCCCATTGGAATGAATATATCTGCAGATGTAACCCAAGGCCAAATACACAGCAATGATCCCAAACTTGTTTTACAGACAGAAATCTGATCTTCTAAAAGTAATTGTGGCTTGAAATGGCCTTTACTTTCTGACAGCATAAAAGTATGCCTGAATCATCTCTCAACAGCCAATGACAGAAGACCTTCATCCATCATTTCCTCCTCATTGGCAGCCATTGTGCAGATGTAGTCATGTTTGGGATGCATTCATTTCTGTGTTTACTGCAAATGCAGCCTTTGATGTTGCTTGTAATGACTGTAACAGCAGTGTGTGTTGGGAATGGCTGGTTTGAAACTGTTAGCCAGGCACAAGCTACTCATATACAGTTAAGCTAAAGTCAACTACAGTTAAGCTAAATGTTAGCTTTCCTAGCAAACTGATCTGAAAGGAATTTGGGGTAAATTGGCTAGATAAAAATTGTGTATTAGTAAAGGAATCTGATCATCTGTGTGTTTCCAACCCTGGCTTGGTCATGTGGTGGCCCAAAACCTTTTTGGCGGCGTGTCCATTGTGTTGCATTGTGTGAAGCATGAATTCTGTTGGTGTGTGCCAGTGAGTGTAATCCAAAAAGTGTGTGTGTGTGTGTGTGTGTGTGAGAGAGAGAGAGAGAGAGAGAGAGAGAGAGAGAGAGAGAGAGCACAAAATGTGTCTATTTACTCCAGCATTCATTATTCCACCTTTTCTCTCTAGCTCAGGGTGGTCTTGCCTTTAGCCAGGGCGCTATCACAAATGCAGGCCATAAAGATTCAAACCTGCACAGTAAAACCAATAGAAACACATATCTCACCACCATACACAAGCAGATTTGGACTTTTTCACACAAACACAACTACCCTTTAACCTCAAATGACATGTTTACTTCTGAGGTGCTGTTGTGGTTGCTCACCGAAGCAATATGAGCTTGGTAAACATACTGCCTCATGGTCACTGGTGGAGTTTGGGGTGGCTGGGGTGAGGACAGCAAGAGCCCCCCCAGACCAGAGCCAATGATTTTATTTTCATTTTTTTTAAATGATGTAGAGCCAATTTTATTTTATTATATGTTTTTTATTTGTCTTGTCCTATCATTTTAGTGAAAAATGAGTTTGTTTGTTTTCAGGATGAAAAAAAGTTGTGAAAGTTACATTTTTAGGCTGCTCTACCTCTATCAAATCAAACAAGTCGGGTCTAACTATCTTGCTGTCAGTGTCACATCGAAACAAGAGTTTTTTACGATGGAAATGTTCAGCGGCCGAGAGTGATAGTCAGTCTACTGATGCAAATTTCCCCTTTTTGAATTGAAAATATGTGATCATGATTCATGAATGAATGTGACGAAACAAGAATTCAAGAAGCATTTGTGGTTTTTTTGATACACATACAAATAAGAGTGGATGTGTGCACATTTTAAAATAAAATATTATTCGCAAATAGTTTAAATTGATTACTTCATAAATACGTAAATAAGTAAAAAGTAGTAAAAAGTATTTTAGTACTTTAGTACTAAAAAGTATTTTACAATACTTATTTTACCATTCTTATGTATTCCCTTAAATCTCATTTAATCCTTCAATTGTCTAATTCCTATATTATTGTTATTAATAATAACAACCCCCCCCCCCCCAGCACAAAAATGAAACTCTGCCAATGTTCCCAGTTTTGCAAACAATACTTAAGCATAATGGTGTGTTTAATTGCTTAAATTATGCTTTTAAGTTCATTTTTATATTTTTTTGGACATGTGCATCGTGGTTTATAATGAGTTAATGGGTAATTATGAGGAAGGCTGAAGACAGACATATTATTCTAAATAAATACTCCAATTTACTAAATGAGACTTAAATGTATTAAACAACTAAAGACATGTTTAAGATAAGTCTTTTTTGTTCATTAGGCTATGATTATTGGCCCACTTATTTTTAAAAGGGCAATATTTATTGGCCTCTCAAAATAGAAAAATGCTCAAATATGGGCAAGCCTGGCCTATACAGTATATCCATGTCATTCAATCATAGTAAATATCAAAGCGACATGGTATTACCATTAGATATCCATACTGTACTAGGGTACAATGCTGACACAGAACCATTTTATTCAATTCCAGCATTTCACAGATGATGGTTCATTTTCCCATAACAAGTGTATTTCAAAAGTGACATCATCACAGGACCTGAAAACTGCCGGAAAGCTTTGGCAAGAGTTTCACAACCCCTGGGAAGAAACACCGGCACAGACATCCAAAAAGAGATTCAAATAATACCCAAAAGGCCAATCGCAAATATACACTGACTGACAGGGGATTCAAAACATAAATATTAGTGGGGAAACAAGCAGAAAGCCAAAGCAAGCAGACCCTTCCACCAGAAAATGGACCACCTCTCCTAACCAGCCTCTAAACCCAGGATATATCGTGTTTTCTCTGAACTCCCATAAAGCCAAACAAAGCCTTTTGGCTCATAAGTCAAGTGTGTTTTGAATTATGAGCTCAACAAATCAAAATCCCTAAAACATGGAGCTCTTTGCCCAGAGGACTGCAGATACACTCGGGTTTGGATTTTGAAATCCCAAAATGCATCCCTTTTGTGTTTTCTTTGTCTTGTTCCGTTTTTTTTTTTTCCTTCACCGCAAGACCACAAGCCTGCAATCCAACAGTTTTGGTTGGTCAAACAATGCTTGTGGTTTAGAGGATGTTTTTAAAATGGCTATAAATAAATGAAATGTTACATTAAAGGCTTATTTTGTAGAAGATAAAAATAGCATAAGCTCTATAGCAAGTAAGAGCAAAAAATATTATAAAGCCATTGTATTTTTACTTGTGAGCAAACCCATATCTCTAAGTGTTAAACTACAGTGCATTACTTGTGTTGAGGAGAGATGTGGTACAACTAACTTGGAGGATAAAGCAGGCAAAAATCTCCTAGACTTGCACTGAAGGAGGGACCTACTTTGGAGTGGTAAGCCTGAAAACCTTAGCAACCACATAACGAGCTAAGAAACATTTAGAACACTTTGCAACCACATAGCAACACCTTGGCAACCATTAACAACAACCTAGCATTATGGCGGCTCATATTTTCTTCTGAAATCGAGTTGTCTTTTCAAGAAGTAGCCATGGCAAATCGTAACACACTACAGATTATCTCTGTTTTCTGTTCTGATGCAAATGTCCAACACTCATCTTGATAATTGATTTAACCTAAGTGAGTCACTGAGTCACCTGACTACAGGGTCCCGCAGGGGAATATCAGGAGATGTGTGAGTTTACATGTATTCAGGGTCAGAAGCAGCTGACCAACAGCACACCTGCTTCTGATTAGCAGCTCAAAGTCACTCCTGCTCTTTCTCTCTTTCTCCTTTTTTTCTATCTCTGTATGTTTTCATTTTTGTGCTTCATTTTCTTTTCATTTAGGAAAAAAGATCACACATGGGTAGTTTTATGAGATTTGAACAATTTCATTTCCTGTTTTTAGCCAATGACTTTTGATTTTCTTGAGGCACATTGATAACACAAGGTCACAACCAATTTTTCCATCCACAAATTACTGCGTGGCAAGAAAAAAATCAGTGCCTGTCAGAGGATATGAATGTAGTTATGAGTAGAAGGAATTTGGACCATTCAGGCTTATACAGCATTTAAAGGCATACTTCACCTCTGGAAAGATGAATGTGTATTTAAAATGGGTCATTCGTGTAGAAGAAATGTGAAATTATTTTTGAATTTGGAGCTTTCTAGACTGAAAAAAGTAAGAAAATGTATTTTTGGCTTATAAGGATGAAAGACAACAACTCCCAGAATGCACTTGCTTCGCTGCCCTAGAAGGCCACGCCTAATGGTTACAGAGCGCTAAACAACACGTTTTGGCTACTAGTGAGTCTCCGTGATGAGTCTGCAAGAAAATGTGTTTTGAGATCGCCCAAAAAGTCGGGGATTTGGCTTTTGCGTTCTACAGTCGCCATTCATTATGTTTACTGTGGCGAGAGGGACGAGTAAGGGCCGTGTGGAGAACGGCGCGAGGCCGGTGGCGTGATTACCGATGAGCGCAAAAAGAGGATGAATGGTAACCCCTTCTACTCAGCTTTCTCCTACTAAGTTACTCAGCTTTCTCCGCAGAACAAGAGCCTGCCAGCTTAGCTTCCAAAAAAGATGGCTGACATTGTGTACATTCTGTGAGTGAGATCCCACCCTCTATGGGTGGGTTGAGAACATGCAGGACAGCCCCTACAACTGACTGTAGTCTTTAGCCTCTGGCCAAAAAATCCTCCGATGACGCAAAATGACGTCATCAGAGGATTTTTTCCACACAAAAAATACATAAATCTCTCGTCTCAGGGGGATATCACGTGACCTACCAGCGTCAGTTCACTGTCATTCACAAATCCTCTCCTGTGGCCCCATGGGATAATAAAGTGTTCATTGTATGCACTTCAGAATCTCTCCGGAAGTAGTAGGTCATCCGGGTACTTTTTTACACTTACTGTGTTTCAAATGCTATTTATGTATGACATACTCTGTTGGCGTACTGCTATTCGCATACTATATAGTAGGGAAATATTTGATTTCTGACGCAGTATTAGTGCTTTCCCTGGGAATCGAACCCATGACCGTGGCGTTGCTAGCGCCATGCTCTATTGTCTGTCCTTTTTACTTAGTGTGACGCTGCAGCGATGGAAAACTGATAAAAAAAACCCAACCCGATCTCACGACCAAATCGTACGAATTCGACGAATGATTAAAAAGTGGCTAATTCGTAACAATTCATACGACCTCACTCGTACGAATTATTACGATTTTGCTTAATCGTGCATATTTTACGAATTGGCCAATTTGTATGAATTCATACGAATGACCTACCCCTTACCCCGCCCCTAAACCTACCCAAATCGTAGGTTACGAATTCCTACGAGTGAGGTTGTACGAATTGTTACGAATTAGCCACTTTTTAATTATTCGTCGAATTCGTACGATTTGGTCGTGAGATAGCGTAGAAAAAAGCTGGGAAAATTTTAAAAAAGCTTTAAGCTGCTAAAAGGAAAATTGTTCCTGATGCCTCATTTAAACACAAATGAGGAACTGAAAGTCATTGTTTTCTGCAGGGGGACCCGAGAGGTTGTATGACATCACCCTTTTGCACAATTCTTTCATCAGACTTATGGTCCAGTAACACAACTGAGAAACCCACAGATGGTCCACAGACCTCGAGCAGCTCTTCATGGTAGCCCAGAAATCTGCTCACGGTTCCTGTTAGTCTGCTCACATCACAGCAGGCCAAAAACACTACGAGTGGAACAATGCAGAGAGATCCAACGGCCAGGACAATTCCAGCCGTCTGCTCTGCGTCAAGGGCTGCGATGCACGTCTGGCTAAATCAGCTTCCACCCGCGGGTCAACTTGCTTATGTGAACATTTAGTCAATGACAACATTTTGTTTCAACTACATTTACATTCAAACGCGGCACATTGAAAACCTCCTGCCTGCTGAAGACATACCTTATGCACAAGAAAAATTGACTTCTTGTAAGTTTTCAGATTTCTCATCTTTCTTTCTGAAATTTTGTGTTTCAGTGTGTGGGTCGTCAATGAAAGTTACAGTTTTTATCACTTTTGCCCTTTTAAATCTAAAGTTTAGTAGCTCAGTTTGAGCTACACTGTGGGATATATTAAATGCAATGGCACTTTTCGTTTTTTAAACCACACAAAAATTGTCCCTCAGAAACATGTTCATGTACACAAGTGATGATCTTTGAGGGATCTTAAGTCATGTGCAGATTATTTCAAAATATTTTCTTGATATCACCACTCATATCTTACAAAGATCCAAAGTTCAATACCAAGCTCTGAACCTACTCTGAAAACTACTGTACAGTATACTGTGATCTCTTAAAATTTAAAATGCATCAAAACACTTTTAATGCACTTTAGTGTCAGAAATTTTTTTTTTTTCAAAAGTATTTCGCGTAACACAATTTTCCATCTGAAACAAAGCATCTTGATTAGACTGACCAAATGTACACATGCATGTCAGAGCTTTTTTAATAATTGCATTTATCAAAAATGCATGCAATGCGTGTTTAAAATCTGCATTTAAAATGAATGCAACGCACTCGTTTGAATGATGGATCTGATTGTGAAATCCAAAAACGAATTTTAAACACTTTTCGTGTGACAATGACAAGTATTTCCTATCAAATCATTTATAGAATTTATTGACAATATTAATGACATTACTTTTAACCACAGCATTTGAGGATATCTGTTCTCTCATTAGGAAGAACCATTGCCATCATGTGTGGCCATGAAACTAAATCCTATTCTGTATTCTTATAATATTCTGGTGATATTTCATGTATTTTCAAACAGCAAGACTGGTTTTAGTGTTTCATAATGAACTAAGGTGAGATCTTTAAAGTTGTATCTCGTATCTTTAATGTAGTATATACTGTAATTATAAAATAAATCTGTTCAACATGACATATTTTGTCTGATATGTGGCGATAATGCCTTTTTTTGCTCTGCATGTTTTTGCAAGTTTGGCAAGAATTGTACAGGACATACATCAATGCCGGAAGTATCTCTCTAGATAACATTCCTATCAACCTGTGAACGCTACACCTAATTTCCCTCAAATACCTGCCTTGCCCACCCCTTTCCACCAAGAAGAATGGAAAGAATCCGCACAGAGAGACTTAATCTTAATTATGAATCATTTAAACAAAGCAAGTAAATTCGTACCAGATGGAACAATCTCTTTGAAACAGTTTGAGACAAAACTTTTTGTCTTTTTTTGGGATTCTGTCACAGATCTCATTTACAGCTTCATCATCAAGCCTTCCTGTTTAGCTCTACATTGTCGCGTGCAAAAGCACACTGTGAGAAAACAGCTTCCGTCAGTCATGTCTCATATCATGATGGTGCCCTCATTCTCCATTCATGGGAACAAACTTTTATTTATAACCACAAGCCTACTGACACATTAATTTGCTGCACAACAATGTTCGCATATGCGTGACGGCCATCTGTCAGGAGTGTTTCATATCTATTCACACGTTTTTAATTTACTTTTTGACTTTGCCAAGTGACAACAACCTCATCAAATAGAGCCTTTGCTGACAGCTTGATGCTTTTGTTATGGAGTCGTGCTTGCGATGGAGAAAATCTTTTTTTTTTTTTTTACGGCATTAATGTTACAGACCAAAAGAACTTATCGTGAAATTTAAAACACCTGCAGGAGCCCCTTTTAAAATTGAGAAAATGATTAGAATCATTCAGTCTGCCTGAGTTTCACAATTTTTTTTTCTTTGACTGCATGGGGAAACTAACTTTTCATCTGGAAACAAGCAGTTTACTTTCAACTTACAAAAACAAACAACAAAACTGATGTAATCTTGCCTTCAATCTGATAATGACACCTGTCTTGCAATAACACGACAAGCCTTTTCTCTCCCTCCAGAATGTTTCCTTCCAAAGAATGGATGTTGAAATGCGCTTCCAAACTCAGTTACACCCACACACCCATTGAAGTAAAAAAATGATTTTCATGATTTGTTGCCATTAGATTTTTTCTTTTGTTAGGTCAACGTAGATTTGTGGTTTAGATGACATAACATAATATTTTGAGTTTATGTTGATTAAACCAATTTCTTTCATTGTCTTTACTCAATTTTTTTTTTATTTCAATGAACTTAAAATTTTAATGCAACCAGTTTTGCTTACTTTTTTCAAGTGAATCCAACAAAATGGTTGGACATGTCAAAGAGTTCAAGCTAAAGATTTCAATCAGATGACTTTCATTTTACTAAATGTAAGGAAATCCAATCAAATGTCATAAATAAAATCAACTTATTGCTGTTGTAAGAGCAAATATTAGATAGGCGCTGATGTGGATATGACACTAGTCAGGTGAAATGTGGTTGCTAGTTCAATTTAGTTACTTTTTCTGAAGTATTAACATAAAATGTGAAGAAAAGGCACTGTAAAAATTATTGTTGGTTTAATTAAAAAAAAGTAAGTGATGGTTGCCTTCAGATTTTGAGTTAATACAATGGAGATTGGTGTAATCAACACAAACTCAAAATATTATGTTATCTTAGCCACATGAATTACAAGTTGATTTGACAGATTTTTTGTTTTGTAATAAGTCATGGAAATATATTGTTTTACAGTGTATCCTGCTCACAAACTGATGTAGATATTTTAAATTAGAATGAATGCTGTTTATTTAGGGCATTGAACAAACTGAATTATATAAATATTAAATATAAAATAAAAGTGTTTCAGGTCTGATATGAAAGTTCATAAGATTCTTAATCATAAGTTAAGAATTTGTTTGCTTATAGAACAAATAAATATTAATAGATTGCATGAAATTAATAAAGAATATGATAGCCTACTGCATGTTCCATTTGAATTAATTGGTATTACTTTTGGAACTAAATTTGATCAATTCATCAAGAAAATGAATGAATGAAATCAAAGTCTGGCAATTCATTCAAACAAACCATGTCATGTGCATGACATACATAATACGTTTTAGTGGTCCAGATTTTTTTTTATTACGACTTCCTCCAATAAACTCCTGATTACTGCTTATTCATAGTTAGTATAAGGTAGTTGTTCAATTAGAATGCATATTACAATAGTATTATACTCTATCCCTTCCCAATACCGAAACTTAACAACTAACAATAATGAATAGGCAGTAATTAGGAGTTTATTGAGGCAGAAAGGTTAATAGTTAGTTAATAGTGAGAACTGAACCCTAAACTAAAGTGTGACCTTTTTATTTTTTTATTTTTTTACTTTTCGTCCAACCTTTTAAACATTTTGGAAAACTTCTACCTTCTGGTGAGGTCCAAAAATCTGGGGCTACTAATGTCATTTATTTGCTTTTTTTTTCTAATTAAATACGCAATGTTGGCCATCAAAAACACCATCATTACAATTTAAGAGACAGTTACTTTCTAAATCCAAGAAACCCGTTTATTTTAAGGTTTGAATTAGGCTATTTTATGTGTGGTCTCTCAGAATTTTGGACTGCTTAACAAAGTTGATTAAAATTAAAAAAGCACATTAAATTAAGAAATCTGATGCATATATTTTCATATACCACCATTATAATAACATATTACGAAGTGTTTTTTTTGTTTGTTTGTTTTTTTTTTTCAAAGAACCATCAGCACTCACCGACACATTCGTTCGCCTCCCTGGCCGTCGCGCGCTGCCACGGCCGGTCGTAGTGGAACGGCTTACACCTGTCACACTCCGGCCCCGCCGTGTTGTGCTTGCACTCACACACTAGGTTCCCTTCCCGGTCCTTGACGCACTTTGACGCGTGCCCGTTGCACTTGCAGCGACCGCCGACCTGCAGGTCAGACACCGCGTAAAAATACGACTCCCTGGCGAGCTCCGAGTCATCCTCATTCTCATCCCCGAACGTGTGCAGCCGGTTGAAGATCACTTTGATATCGGTGGCCGTGACCCAGTCCTGCAGGACGGGAGAGTTGTCGAAGTCATGCGCGGAAGGTCTGCCATCCAGCGTGCTGAACGCGATGAGCCCACCTGTTAACGGCTGCATGTCCGTGTGAGAGTCCGTGCAGATCGCCTCCTGCTCGTTCTGCTTGGTGATCGCAGCTTTGCTCGGCTTGTTGTACATTTTCTTGCACTGGGTTGAGTAGAACTGAAAGGGCACCCAGGTCTTCCCATAATCCATGGACTTGAGGATGGCCATGGATTCAGGACGAGGAGAGCAGAACTGGAGGCTCACGTAGGTCACCTCGAACTTCTTCCCCAGGGACAGCGTCAGAGTCACGTTTTGGGGGTACTGCACGTAGTTCTCCGATTGCCAACAGGTGAGGTTGTGAGGGTTGTTGAGGTCTGTGAGATACGCAGGTGGATGGGTCTTCTTGGGGTCCGTGGCGTCACAGATGTTGCAGTCCCTCGATCTTTCCTCGCCCTTCTCGGTCACCACGCAGTACCGCGACGCCGGGGTGCCGCAGGTGCTGGAGACGCGCACGTCCTTCCCGAACGCGGAGTTCACAAAGTCGGGGATGCAGCGTCTGGGGTTGCCGTTCTCGTCGTAACAAGGGTCCGGAGGAGAGGACTGAGCCGCGAACATACTCATTCCGTATCCACCACGAGCACCAGCCACCATCGCGGTGATGGACACCATGGAGACGCAAGTTACCAAAATCCTTATCATTGCAACCCCTGGTCCTCAGTGTCCCTGAAACTGCACTGAACAGAAAAGAATCGTTTTTGCATGTAAAAAAGGACTCGTTTTGCAATGCAATCTTGGAGTTTCCTACATGCTATGTTGGAGAAAAAAAAGTGTGTGAAAGATTTATGCGTAATTGTAGGCGACTTTTCTCAAAGACAAATCCACAAAGTGCACTATACCTCAGAGAGACTGCTTTATTCGGGTGGAGAAGTATGACAAACCCCTCTAAAAAAAAGAAATTATAGGGTTCTCTCCCTTTCTTTTCTCTCTCCCGGATATGTTGTAATCTCTTTCCCACTTTCAACCAAAATGAAACAGAAAACCTGCTATTACTTTCCAAGTCTCCCTTTCTTCCTCTGCCTAACTCACTCACACCTCTGCCTCTCTGTGACTGAGTGTCGCAGCTCAGCCCTTCTCTCTTTCTGCTGCTCTGCCTGTATTCAATAGGAAGGGGGTTCAGTCATTCACCATTCTCTCTGTGCGCCTGCATGAGTAAAGCGCTTTATTGCCCTGTGTGCAAGCACAATGGAATTCTGATGTACGTTTATCTAGTTGCATTTTGAGTTATTCGTAATTATAGGGTAATGTTCGACTACTCTCAGTCTTGAAAATCTCACATTTAAACCGTTTTATTTATGCGCCATGACTTCAGTTTTGTGGAGAGCTTTTTAGGAATGCAATTTGAAAACACACAGAGCAAAATATAGAACAAAAATGTATATTTTTGAAGTCTTGAGAAAAAGTTTAATTTTGCAAAGCAGAATTTCCCCTGACTAACATTTTTTTTTTGTCAATTTGTAGATGGGGATTAAAAAGTGGCGAAATAGAGAAATTCTGGCAAATATCAACCTGAAATTGTGAAAAAAATAATTTAAGTGACACAATAAAACGTCTTAATCTGTGTTCGTTTCGTTACAACTAAATAAAAAAAGATTAAAGTTATTTTAATATAATTTAAATATCGTATAGAACAACATTTCCCATAAATACGAACCACATACTAAAACAGCAGACAATATACACTGCAATACATCTAAAGCACCAAAAATAAAAAGATGAATAGATGGATGGAAATACAGATTGACAGATCTTGACAAACTTTGACATTGCATGCACAATAGAACTTTCCAGCTACACAATTGCCAAGTTATAGCCTACATTGCATGTTGAGTTATAAACCCTAACCCTTTTTACGGAACGCTCCGTTAAATCTTTAAAAACGGAAATAAATAGCATATGCACATCATAGCCTACATGTACATTCAATTCCAGACGCAGTTCTGATTACGCAACTCTTGGCCACCCACCGTGCCCAGTTGTTGATTCACGGTTCCTCACTCACAATAAAGAAACAACGACACCGTGTGGTAGACTGGAGAATTGTTCGATCAACAGCGAATCACTAGAGGTCTCTCTTCACTTACCTTACATAATACATTAAAAAAAGTGAAGAAACTCTTTATCTTAACATTTTTAAGTAATAAACATGCATAATTGAAATAATTAAGTTGAGTAAACTTGACAATACAACGTTACTTAATTTTTTCATTTATGTATGACGTTTATTTACTTAAGAATTTTAAGGCAATGGGTTTCCTCAAGGTTTCCTTAAGTAGACTATTACTTTGCTAACTATATTTTCTCCTTACCTTACTTTTGCTAATTTTCTAGCTAGCTTGTAAAATGAATTTACTCTGGATAACATTTAATATTCGGCAGCTCCCAACTTGTTACCCGTTTTATAGGATTTTATCACACAAGAAATGCCCATTTTTTTTAAATATATATATACACAAATATATGTGCCATTGTTTCTCCATAGTTTTAGGTTTCAAGCTATAAGAACTTTGCCACCGTCAATGCAGTTAAAAATTTTATGTTAGGCCTCACATGTATCTGTAGTAGATGCTTCCAAAATTATTGGAAAATCTCGAAAAAAAATCCCTAAAATTATTAAAATCTCGATATTTTTAGCAGGCTATAGAGTTTACAGAGTGTATGATACTCCTAAAGAAGCTGAGGAGTCGTGACAGAAAGATTTAAACAGGGAACAATCATTAGCATTATGTATTGTGTTCAAGTACAAGTCCACTGAAAGACCACAGGCAGCTTTAAAGTCAACATGAAATCAAAGTTGACACTATTGTCCTCATAATCTTTAATCCTCGCTCTTGTAACAACATTTCTTCTCTGATGATGTTTACTGAGGCGAGGGCGGGACAACCTGTCACTCATACATCACAGCAATAGCAAACCACAACCATCCAATCAATTCCTCATGGACAAAATCAAGACCCGCCCTACATTTGTTCTTGTCCGAGCCGCAATTTCACTCAGGCCTTCGTCACAACAGGGAAGTAAAGGCTATCATAACTTCTGTTTTTATGCCGACTTTAAAAAAGCAACAAATTCATAAGCAGAGCATCTTCTAAAGTCACTAAATTGGATCACATGTATTCTTTTTGTTCCCTGACAGCAGATGAATGCATTTTGTTTTTTTATCCTGCATGTCATTTTTTCTTGCCACTGTCCTTGGTGCTGAAGTCACGGACAAACTGGAATAATGTCATCATCACAGGTCTCAGACAAATAGCAGGTTTTCCATCATTACCAAAGATTTGTCTTATAGGCTACTAAGTCTGAGGTTCACTGAAACGGCGTCCGTCTAGCACATCATTATACAGACTCTATTTTAGCACTTATGCGTGGTGGGTCGTGGGTTGCTTCCCACTTGCGTGGTATAAGACGACTTCAGATTTTTCCATCAGTATTGGGTTTCGTTCGATTCACGTAGGCACAATGGATTTTTATGACCACTAGCCTATGATGACTCACGCATGTGAACATAGGTCAGTTTAAAACCACTGAAAAAAAGGAAATGCATGTGCATGTAAGGCAGTGTCAGGTTTCTCATGTCCTCTTTTACATTAATATCGCAAATTAACTTCTTATTTTACCTCTTTGGTGGTAATGTTATAACACTGTCTACTTCAGGTGGAAGTTATGTTACTTAGTGGAAACCAGTGTTTTAGTTCCCATGCATGCGCTATGGATGGATTTTTAAGCGCAGGGGCTGGTATTGTGGTTGTCATTGGAACTGCTACATTTGTCCATGTAAAAAGCATGATAGATCCGTCAAGCAGCTTATCATCTCGTTTTGGAGTACGAGAGCTACATGTGAGGTGTTCTCTAAGTGCAAAGCAGGGTTGTGGTTAATATGAATAGGAAGGACGCTGACTCACATAAAAAAAGAGAGCTGTGTGTGCAAATATAACTGTGTACAATGTTTGAGTTTCCAGAGTCTGTAATCTTAGAAAGTAGATGCATACTGTACTGGTTTGCCAAAAATTATATTTTTATTATGTTTTTTTTATATATTTATTTATTGATACATTAGCCTATATGTGACATTTTTTCATTGAAATATATATATATATATATATATATATATATATATATATATATAAATTGAGAAACTTATGTAGTTTAGCCTAATTATTTATTTATTTTTATATATTTATTTATTTATTTGGGTAGAGTTCCGCATTTAGTATATTTAATTATTTATTTGAAAAGAGTTCCTTATGTACGTCATTTCTCAAAATGTTATCAGTCGATCAAACGATTTCAGAGACGTCATTAATTTTCTTTGTTGATTGTGGGAAGTGACGTGTTCGATGTGGGCGGGGCTACACAGACGCTCATCTGTCATCTGTAAAGTGTGAATGAACTTAAGTCAGGCATGAGAGGTAGGTCGATTGAAAATGTTATGTGACTTTTCATAACTATTTTTTTGTGAATCTCATGGCTCAAAAATCTACTTCCTTTGAAATTATATGTTGTCACGGTTATTATAACTTTAATTCTTATGCGTTGTGTACTTAGCCTAGGATTCAAAGTATGAGAAGAGTAGGCTAATAGCGATGCAAATCTATTTTGTTGTTGTTGTTGTTTGCCTCAGTCAAGATGCTTTACATAGTGTCAACGTAATAGATCTAAGAAATCTGATTATTGTTGACATTCTAATATAGTGATTCAACAAATATGCTGTTAAGCATATTCATGGCATATAACACTTTTTACAGTATTTCATATAGCCTACGTATGTGAAATAATATGTGTTGTGAAACGTATGTGTCGCTCAAAATAATTTTTTAATCACTCGTGAAGGGAAAATTAGGAAAGTATAGAACGTTAAACATGATTTTTAAAAATACGTCTAATTAATATATAGAAATGACTGAATAAGCACAATGTGGTAACACAGTATTTTTGTATTATTGTTACAGTACATGTTACTTGTAGTTACTAGTAATAAATAATTTATGCATAATTACATGCAACTAACCCTAATCCAAATGCTGATCCTAACCCCTATAGTAAATACGTCCCTCAATATTACGCAGTATTTAAAAATATAATTACAGACAAAAGTAACAAAGACAACTTAAACAAAGTGTAACCCAAAAAGTTCAATATAAACAGCTCCTAATGAAAACTGGACCAAGTTTACAAACCTTAAACACAGACATCATGTTGGGTCATTTAGGCTGGTCTAGTCGTAGAAGAGACATCATTAAAAGTAAGGAAAGATGACAATTTAAATATTATATGACTTTCTGACTTAAAGCTTTTTGTGGGTAATTCTTTAAACCACTGCTGTCCTCATTCTGTTTCTCTAAAGATTTAATTGGTCAGTAATATAAAACCAGAATAACCACATCCTGTTTTGATGTAAGTCAGATGAATGTCTGAATGCGCTGCAAGTTATTTATTATTGTTTGTTTTTTCCTGAAACTCATTGTCAGGGGTCATCTGCATAAGTTGGGCCAGTAAATAATCATGGTTATGAATGCCATCATATAGTCACATCAATATCTAATGTTACTAACAGTTCCCTTTTCTTCGCAAGATCAAAAAGGGGTGGAGCTCAGGTTTTGGTCTCTTTAAAAAAGTGTGATGTCCGGTTTTATTTGCACAATAAAGGAGATAAAAACACAGTCACAGTTTGTGTGATGAGCATGAGGCTTTGAGTGATGTGGGCCTGTCTGGCCGAAAGTTGAAAAAAAACGTCAGTGCTAAAAATATATCCGCTTAGCTTCATTTAGCCACACATGGGTATGGCAGGAAACCAACTGAGTCTTCAGTCTAGTCTGTCTGTGTTCGAGAGAGAAAGACAAGACAGCATTTGAATACCTTGGCAGTAAAGAGCCTGTTTATTCCTTTTATCACAAGCAGGCGTTCACACAGATGATCAGACTGGGGAAAAGAGACTTCCATATGAACAAGATTGTTGTCAAGATTAATCAAATACCTTCTGCTCTCGCTCGAGGACTGGGATTATCACATCATCACTGTTCCTTATAGGAACAGCTGTTTTATGCATGGAAGGTAGGCTTGTGTTATATACATTTTCTGTGTATTTCTGTTTTGCTCATAATTGTTTGTGTGGATAAGATAATACAATAATAATGATAATAAAATAATAATAAAAGATAATTTATTAAAATGTTCTATTTTTACAGTAAGTATAGGATGAAAGCAGCAGCATTTGTTTTAGTCTTAATATTTAAAAAAAAAAGTGTGTTTCCAAACCAATCCTGTAGACTTATAGAGGTCTGAGATGTAGTGAGGTGCCAACCCATTCAGTGACTTAAACACAAACAATAAGATCTTAAAATGTATTCTAAAATAGACCAGAAGCCAGTGGAGCGAGGCCAGCACTGGTCTAATGTGTTCATGCTTGCGTGAGATAGAGGTTTGGCTAACGCCAATATAAAGTGCATTACAGTAGTCAAGACGAGTTGAGATAATAGCATGAATCACATATTCAAAGTGCTTACGAGATAAAATGGGTTTGATTTTAGATAAAAGCCCCTGGAATTAAAGGGATAGTTCACTTTGAAATTAATTTTTATGTTTTAGCTTACCTCAAGGGCATCCAAGATGTAGGTGTCTTTGTTTCCACAGTATTTTGATATTTTTAGGTCAAACTGTCCTTGTCTGTCAGTCATATAATGGAGGTCTATGGTCACCACCTCAAAGAGCATGCACAGAGAAGTCCAAATTAAACATGATTTAATGACTCGTAAATTTAAGTGCACATTGATGGCCTAAGACACAAAACTAGCGGTTTGTGTGAGAAAATGAACAGTATTTATATCGTTTTTACCTCTTTTAACCACAGCCACAAAGATCACTTGGACGTAGCTGTGGCTACAAGAGGTAAAAACAATATTAATGTTCGTTTTTTCACAAACAAATGCTCGTTGCGTGTCTTAGGCCATTAATGTGTACTTACATTTACGAGTCATAAAATCATGTTTAATTTGGATTTCTCTGTGCATGCTCTTTGAGGTGGTGACCATAGACCTCCATTATATGACTGACAGACAAGAATTGTTTGACCTAAAAATATTTAAAAATTTAAAATACTGCGGAAACAAAGACACCTACATCTTGGATGCCTTTGAGGTAAGCTAAAACATATCAAAAATTAATTTCAAAGTGAACTATCTCTTTGAGAACATTATTTATCTGTTTAATAATGGCAAAACTGGGTCCAAACACAATGACGTCAGTTTTATCTTCATTAAAATTTAAAAAGTTAGAAGCCATCCAGGCCTTAATATCTTTTAAACACTCTAGTAGTGGTACAAGGGAGATTTCACCTCTTTTGAGGGGCAGATATATTTCAAAGTCGTCCGCATAGAAGTGGAAGGAGATGCCATGCTTTCTAATTATGCTTCCTAGGGTGAAAGATGAAAAAGAGAAGTGGTCTAAGAATTGAGCCCTGTGGAACACCACAAAAAAGGGGGGCAGTAGATGAACCAAAGTCCCCTAGCTTTACTGAAAAACATCTTCCAGACAAATAGGACTTAAAGGTCCTATTGTCTTTTCATTGTCTTTTCTCTTCTGTCCATGACACTTTAAGAACAAATCTACGGCCTGTTTCTGAGTTGCGACTCACTAATCGAGAACCACTGGTTTAGTGCATGTTACGCTCATTCATTTGTAAAATACAAATATGCAATTATATCTAACACGTGATTTATGAGAAGTAACAACATTTCTCTTGCAACATGAAAACCTGTGAGGTTTTCACCCCTTTGAAATCTGCTTCCTGTGCCGAGAACCGTGGGGTCTTTTCTGCATCCGTGTTGTGCTCTCTAAATTTACAAATTGTAACCTCAATGCAGGAAATGGGCATACATGCAATGTAATTATATTGCTGATGTGTGTATGCGCTCACACAAAGACGCGTTCTCTTTATTTTGTGTTTACAGACATGCAGAACCCTCAATGGAAGAAACATGTACTAAAACACTCTTTCCTTACACTTACTTTTCTGTTACAGACTCACTTCCATTTTATGCATTGGCGAAAATGATGTATCACTCACTATAGGTGTAGGCTATTGTGGTTGTCAAAACATTTGGTAGCCTAACTACACATACTTTTATTTTATTTTTTATTTTTATTTTTAAGTTTAGTGACAGCATGGTGCAATAATTGGTATAGGCTACTGCTTTTATTATAGCTTGTTACAAATCAATTCAATTTAATTTTTGTGGTTTTATTATGATCTTGATTCAATATGAATACATGTTATAGCCTACATATAGGCTACAGTAGATGTTCATTTTTCTCAAGAAAGAAAAGCATATCTAATGCTGTAAACATAGCTAGAGCCCTGTCAGCTGGTATTATTAAAGGTTAAAAATAAAAACTCAAATTAAATATAGGCCTAATGCGTTTTTTATTAGAACAACTTCATAATATTTAAATGATATAAGTAAAAAATATAATAAATATGTAATATAGTGCACATATTTAGCAAAATACTCATTTATACTAATACTAAATATATTATTAAACGTGATTTTTTTGGGGGGCCAACTTTTGTGCTATGGTCATTAAATGGCTTTCCTGAAGTAAATGTACTCCAGGTATTTTATAAAATTTTGTAATAATACTGACAGAAGCTGAGAGCTTGGAATTTGTTCCATATCAAAAGTAACGTTCTCTGTCTTATGTGTCGGTGTCAATGTCCTCTTTGCTTCGCATTTTTTCTCTGCGTGATATTTATTAGCATCACACACGGATGTGAGAGAGTGTGTAAAGGGTCAGTTGTGTGAGTCATGGTCAAAACGTGATAGTTGGCACTTGGCAGCTCTGCATCTGAACCCAGCAGGCACAGGATATAGACTACAACGTAGGTCAGAAAATGAAAGTCGGGTTGATGTCTAAATCCAATGTTTGTTTGACGTCAAGCTCCAACGTTGGACAGTCGTTGAATTTTGCTTGGAAATATAATATAAAATGTTCTCCGACTGCTTTAATTGTGTGTTTATAAAGTTGTTTATTTGTTGTTGTATTTTAATAAAAATTGTTGTAGTTAAAAAAAGCCATGAGAAAGTGAGATCAGGTGATGGCTGTTTATTGATGATGATGATATCATCATGTAATTGCTTGAATCCCTGATTTTATTCAGTGTCTGATGCTTTTAGTATATTGGACTTGTGGTTTTAATATTGTTTTATTCATCATAGAAGCAATTTGATTCTACAGCATATCTAGCAGTGTGGTTTATCAAATAATATACTTGGTTTTTAAAAACTATTTAGTGCTCAAAAACCTTTCATCTATGGCATTACTTACACACTGACATCAAGAAACAGCATATGAATCTCAACAATGGTGACAATCAAACAAAATATCCTGATAATCAGATCAACTTTGGGCATAAAACAAGCTACAAAAAATTCAGCAGCATAATGTATGAGTTTTGATTGGTTGTATGCACTGCAACATGATGCATTTTATTGATTGTCACCATTGTTGAGAGTCATACATTGATTCTTGAAGTAATAATGTAGAAGAAAAAGTTTAATGCACTAAATATTTTACTTCTACATTCAGCATCTGTCTGATGTTGGAGGTTAACGCCAAACAAACGTTGGGTTTAAGCCCGGAACACACCAAGCCGACGGTCGGCCGTCGGGCAGTTTTTGTGCGTTGGCCGACTAAGTCTTCTCGGTGCAGCTTGTAGCATCGGTTTCCCTTTTTGAATGACGAATATAGACGAATATATCTGCAGAAATAGACAGTTGTCTCATTTGTCAGCTTGGTGTGTTCCAGGCATTGTACTTTGAGACATTGTACTGTGTCATATACTGTGCC
This sequence comes from Cyprinella venusta, assembly GCA_038021265.1. Taxonomy (NCBI): domain Eukaryota; kingdom Metazoa; phylum Chordata; class Actinopteri; order Cypriniformes; family Leuciscidae; genus Cyprinella; species Cyprinella venusta. Next base: position 42,938,530 of record CM075863.1, read on the forward strand.
TGCTGGGAAGGCTTGATTTTAGGTTAGGGTTAGACCACTAGGAGGCACCTTCTGGCCCATATATATCTGCATCTCATATAGACGCTAAAGGGTGCCATGTGTGTTGGATGTAGATAAAATGTCAAAAGCGCCAGTATATGACGCCTGGATGAGACCGGGCTGAATATTTATTTAGTGGCGTGTATGCAATGGGAGTATATAGTACTACCATACATTACAGTAGTACTTTACAATGGATTATTCAAGTTTGCTTTTATTTCAAATAAATGCTATTCTTTAGAACTTTCTATTCATCAAAAGAATCCTCATAAAATGTATCATGGTTTCCAAATATTAAGCAGCAAGTTTTCAAATTTTGGTGTTTTGTTGCTGTTTCAAGAGGTTGTGTGAACTATTTTGCAGTCGATGGCGTCTCCTCAGTCATGGAGTCTAGTCTCTACCACATTGTCCATTCCATCCTCAGAGAACTGGACTGTGAACCTCAAGCCGGATCAGCTTGCAATAAAGGTACCGACGCTGTTCCAACCATCTAAACTAAAATGTAATACAAATCTATGCATGTTAAATCTCCAAAATGTGCCTTGAGATATCATGCGTTTTACCCTGAATGATCCATAATATGGTATTTCCTTGTCCAAGATGTAAAGATTAACCCTCTGATGCATATTAGAAAGAATATGCAGAGAATGTTGTCATATATACAATTCACAATAAAATATAAACAGGACAGACACATAGAATTATGGGAAAGGGTCAAAGGTAATTGCCTATGATGACTTTTTGCAGTGGAAATCATCATGCTTAAGGTTTAATGGAACAGTTCATCCAAAAATGCTCAACTGTTCCAAACCTAAGCATTTTGAAGACTTTTCTTGCAGCTCAATATTATAATTTATGCTAATCACATCTGAAAAGACAAAAAAGTACACGGTTTAAGTTTATATGTTATGTCGTTTTGTTTAGGCATGTTGAGATGGACTCTGCACAACAGGGTGGACAGAAACCCATCTATCAGTGTCCCTCTGGTGAGGGTTCTGATAAAAGAGCTTGAAAAGGTCTGTTTCTTTAAAGTTAAATGTGTCAAATGTCTGTGCGGAACAAGATTTTACCATCAAAGCTGAGTTGCAGTCGTGCGATTTTCACTTGATCTGATTATTTCTCTCCTTTTTATCTGATTCATTCCAGGCGGAGAGAATCGATTCCAAGATTCGCATCATACCTTTGCTTCACACACTTGCCTACACAGTCCTACAGGTCAGATTTCTTGTAAATGATTCTGTGTGTTGTGTTATTGTTTCCAGTCAGTGATGTGGAATACATCTGCAAGCAGGTTCCTGGCAGATTTGTTATTGTAGGAACAGTTCCTTGTTGCTTAACTGGAAATCAACATGATTGGATTGTTTTTTAGCCATGTGTGATGCATGTTGCTCATCAGGTTCTCTACTGTATTTCAGTCTCTATTTATTCCAGAAGACCTCTATCAAAGGATGTACATTTGCCTGAGAAGTTTAGTCACATTACCTGTACCTTACTGTGCAATTGCACTCAACTATGCAAGGCAGATGAAAATTGAACAAATTGCACCAGGTAATACCATAGGGGTAATACGGGTACATTAAAGCATGAAATGCTGTCTATGGATCAAACTCATTGTTAAACTGGAGTGTTTTTCAGTTTCATTTCTGGTAACAGTGTTACTAGCACACGCTCATTCAAGCCATTTGCTTTGCATGGGTATTTCTTACTAACCACCATTGGTGCACCTGTAACTCATGCGAGGAGATGGCAAGTTTGGATGCAGTTAATCTAAATCATATTTACAGTATTCAAAAGATGCACCAATGAAAACGTGGATAGCTACTTCTTATGTGCATTTCATTTTGGGGAAATCCCATCGTGCAGCAGTTTTCAAGGTGCTGTTTTCAATCTGTTCCAGGAATACTGTTTCAGAGGAGAGTCATTGCTGAACACAGCCTACGTAATGATCTTTACCCACTTCATGAGAAGTAAGATGTTGCCAGTCTATTAATATTCCTGTACTTTTTTATACACTTCCATTCAGAAGTTTGGGGTCGGTACTCTTTTCTTTTGTTTTATTTAAATTAATTAATACCTTTTTTTTTAGAAAGGATGCATTTAATGGGTCAAAAGTGACGTTAAAGTCTTTGAGACTTTAACTCTGATTAATAGGTTCATATTTAAATCCAACCCATGTGATCTGCCCACATTGGTTAATAAGTCAAACCTCGATGACTCATTTTAGATTTTAAAACACTATTCTTTTAATAACATTCTATGAAATTTCACCTGATTTGTAGTATGAATTCCTCTTTATATTTCAGGCATATGAAATGAAAGTGTTTCCGTTCCTTTATACAAGAGGGAAGTTTTAGTGATTAAGTGTTTTTATTTGTGAATGCACTTTATGGTCTTTGTATTCACTGTGTGCAACTCTGTGTTTCTTTGATCAGGGTGTTTGTGTTCATAGATCCCGCTGTGTTTCCTCCGTCTCTGCTGAATGCGCTCAAGGCGGACGTGGAGTCTACGGACGCTGGTGGTGGAGACCCGTTGATGTGCAAACGCAGGGTTTTACTGCACACGGTGATAGCTGGATTAGGAAAACAGTGCCATGTTGACCAGCTCGCACATGCGCTAGAGGTTTGTGTGTCATTAAAAATATCTAGATCATCTCTATTCACAACACATCCCATGGGATTTCAAATGATAACATTTATATATACTATACCGTTCAGAACTTCCGTCTGTGAGATCGTTTGAAAGAAGTCTCTTATGCTCAGTAAGGCTGCATTTATTTGATCAGTAATACTGTAAAAACTATTTTCTGCATCATGTGTCACATTTTCCTTTAGAAATCATTCTAATATGATGATTTGATGCTCAAGAAACATTTCTAATAATTATCAATGTTGAAAAAAGTTGTAGAAGCCATAATACAGTTTTTAAGGATTCTTTGTTGAATTTAAATTTACAAAATAACAGCATTTATTTTAATAGATTTTATAGTAACAATGTAAAAGTCTTTACTGTCACTTTTGATCAATTAAATGCTCGCAAATTAAAAGTTTCTTGAATTTTTTTGTTTGTTTGTTTATTTAAAAAAAAAACTGCTCAAACTTTTGCCATTGCGTTAGAATTGGTTACACTGTTGACGCTAGCGTAAACCAAATGGCGGCACCGTGGGCGTAAACGTGCAGATTAAGGGGCTTTAATATTAAAAAATGATCCCCTTCTTACATCAGATGGGGAGCGAAATCAGATTGATTTATTTTTGACATGCTTACATTGAAAGGCTTACAGAAGCAAAGTTACTGAGAAGTTACTATGTTAAGTTACTATGACACGATTATAGCACTAAAACACGGAAAAAGTCCGATTTTCATGATATGTCCCCTTTAAATGAATCACACAAGTTGATTTATTAAGGTTTGCGACTTTGCGCTCATCAATTTACTGGTATTTGCCGATTATTTGCCTCCCAAAAAAAAGCACGTCTTAAACCAATAACACAGTCTCATCCCAAGACGTCATTTAACTGACGCTTTTGACCATACGTCAACATTCGGCTTTTTAGGGTACCCTTAAACATCGGTTAGATGACGATCCTGGGACGTCATCCAACTGATGCTTTACCTTTAACGTCAGTTAGGTGACGGGGTAGGTTTAGGTCTGGGGTAGGATTAGGATTCGATAACCTCATCTAACCAACGTTTAAAGGCGAATTTTGACGTATGGTCAAAAGCATCAGTTGTATGACGTCTTGGGATGAGACTGCGCTGAAACCAAATGCTAATTTGCTTGGCTCTTGGTAGACGCTTTAATGGGATTGCACTCTAACACTAATTTGCCTTTTTAGTAAATCTGGCCCTAAGTTTTTTGTTTCTTTCAGCATTTAGGTGAAGACCTAGAGCTGCACTTCCAGAATATTGTCACCATCCTAGAGCAGAGAACAGAAGATGGAGCTTCTGAAGATAACCAGTACAAAACAAGATTACAAAAGATCTACCAAGACTTCCTGACTGCTGCCAAAGGTAGAAATGTCCTCACCACAATCCAATAAGACACTTTTTATAGACACAAATAGACAGACTCAAACATATAGGCCCGGTTCCACAGACAGGGCTTGAATTAAGCCAGGATTAAGCCTTAGTACAATTAGGACATTAGCTTTTAAAAATGTACCTTAGAAAAAAACAATTACTGGTTTGCATCTTAAGACAAAACGATGGCACCGACATATTTTAAGATATGTTGCTTTCAATTAAAAGTTCAAACATGCATTCTAGTCTGGTTTTGGAACGGGGGCTAGTCTTTTAATATTCACACTTTTGGTCTGTTCAGAGTTATCATGTCCTACCTCGAAAGTGGAAACTCAGCTGCCATGTCCTGAGGTCAGCTTCCATGTCTGGACCAAAGAGGACGAGATATGTGAGCTCAACTGCTGTTATTTCAACTAATCCCTGTACAGTCTGACATTGGACGTAGTTTGATTGTTTTATGTTTTCTTTTAAACAGGGAATGAGCTGGTTAACTTTGCACTGAAGGTTCCTGCAGACAGAAACTCTGCTTATATGGACGAGGATGACCTGAAACGTAACTCTGTCATGTCCACCGTGTCCACAGACAGTGGCATCGAGGGAGACATGCCCATCAGTGAGTTCTCCTCTATAATGATAGAGTCTCAGGGAGGCCCAGAGGAACAGAGCAGCTCCCAGTCCTTCTACAGGAGGCCGTGCATGCGATTGCCTAAAGCTGGGAACAAAATGACGCTCATGATGGAGGCCATTAAGGGAAATGGAGGATACGTACTCAATAAAGAGGAAAGGAACCTCACGGCTCGCATTGTCGTAATGGGTGACGACAGAACGCTAGGACGGCTAGCCAAGACTCTCCACACTATACGGTAAAGATGTCTGCTTGGAATCTTTTACACGTTTCATTTGCATTTGAAGAAGTAAAAGTCTAGTTTAATGATTTCGTCTTGCTCTCAGGAAAAGGGAGGCACGACATCTGCTGCTGACAAAGAGAGTGAATCTGGAGATGTATTACATTCCAGTCACTGAGCAGTCGCCGCCTTCCATTGAGGTAATATAGTTTGTATTTTTAGATGCTTCGCAATGACATCTCAGCAGTGTTTCATTGTAATGTATGTCTTTATCAGGGGGATCTTCCTGAAGACATGCTGACACTGGCAGGGTACTTGGGAAGCGTGGATCTGTGGTATGACTGTAACATCACTGGTTTGGGGGCCATGATTCTTAAACTGGCCCAAATGGTAATTAATATTGTATTCCGGTTCCAATTCCACTTATCTATACTGGTTTCTTAGTGGTTCCATTAACAATCTTTTAAATGCTTTTATGGGATACATATATGGAAAAATAAAATGTAATTCCACTGGTAAATGACGATATATCATTTCAATAACAAATACATTTAAAATTGCAAAAGGTATGTTTACCTTTATGTATTGAATGTTAAAAACCCTAGACAGGTTTTTAGGTACAACAAAAGTGTCTAGTATCTAATTATATACTAATTAGTATATAATTATTGGACTAAATTCCAATAATTTCAATATTCAACTACAGTACTAAGATTAAAAAAAAAAAAAATTCTATCATTTATACCGGCAAAGTGCATAATACTTATCTTTTTGTTATACGAACGAGAACGACAGATCAGAATGTCTCATGGTTAGTTGTACATGTGATTCACTTAAAAGAATCGACTCTTAATTCATTCGTTCAGGAGTTGGACTACACTGGGAGCACCGTATGAGTTTGATTCACTGAAAATCTCATAAGAGTCATTCACTTGGAAGGTAAAGGAATAGTTCTCTTCAAAATGAATTTTGTCACTGTTTACTCACCCTCAAGTTGTTTCAAACCTGTATGGATTTCTTTCTTCTGGTGAACACAAAAGAAGATATTTTGAAGAAAGTTTTTAACCAAAATATATGTTTTTATTATTACTATTGAAGTCAATGGGGTCCAACAACTGTCTGGTTACGACATTCTTCAAATTCTTTTGTGTTTAGCAGGAGAAAGTAATTCATACAGGTTTGAAACAATTTGATGGTGAGTAAACAATGACAGAATTTTCATTTTGAAGTGAACTATTCCTTTAAACTTCACTAGTTTTGCTGTATTTTTGATTCACTAAAAAGAATCGGCTCAAACGAGTCATTTTTTCTGTAATCAAATCATTTTCTCGATTCCAACTTCCAACCCACAGTCATAAATAATCCTCAGTCTTTTCTGTACTGTTACTTTTAGAACGGTATATTTACATAATATAACTTAAAATTAGAGCATAACTGTGTTTTTAAGTGCAAAAAAAATATATAGAGAAAGGAGGTTTACTGTACTGTCTTGGTGCTTGAAGAATGGAGTTAAAATGTATGTTATTCTATTTTCAACTCTAGCGTTTTGAGTTTCAATATGTTGACATTCATTATCTGTGAATTGCATTTACATTGACAACATTTGAAAGGAAAATACGTATGTAATTGTGCTGGCCCTGAGAGTTGATTACTATATTAATGTATTGAGTTGAAAGTACACACTTTTTCACCCGCTTGCCTGAAATTGTATGAATGTAACATATTGATGTAACATATAGTTTGAATATGGGTGTTTTTTTAAATCTTCCTCTTAATTGGTTTCATTGTAGCAGAGCATCAGTCAGAGCGAATCTTCAGACCCCAACACCTTCCTGCTAGATATCATCTCGTACTACACGCGTGTCAGCCAGCATCCGGTGCATCTTCCCGTCTACTCTGTCAAGGTTACATTCAATCATGCATACAGTACCAATGAATGAATATTTGTGCGAAAAGGACATTGCCTTTGTTCTTACCAAAAGTTTGTCAATATTGTATAAATTGTGAGTTGTTATCCAATGACAAAAGCTGATTATCTGTATGCTGTCACATCTAGATCTGCTTCTCTGGCCTCAGAACCCACACGGTTGAGGAAGTGTTTGTGGCTCAGCTCGCGATGGACTTCCCCGAGGTCAAACGCTACAGAGCTACGTTTAAAGACACAATTAAAGGTGCTCATGCCATTGAACTGTTATAAAGTCCCCCTGTAGTCAATCATTTTATCCCTTAAAACTCATCTTTGATCAGCAAAATGACATTTGAACGTTTTTTTTTTTCCTTTTTGAGACTGTCACTGTTCACTGCAGTTTAAAGGGATACTCCACTTTTTTTGGGTATAGGCTCATTTTACAACTCCCCCAGAGTTAAACAGTCGAGTTTTACCGTTTTCGAATGTATTCAGACGATTTTCTGATATTTAGAAGAATGTCAGTAACCAGACAGTTTCTGGTCTCATTGACTTGCATAGTATATTTTTTTCCTTCAATGGAAGTCAATGAGACCAGAAACTGTCTGGTTACTGATATTCTTCTAAATATCAGAAAATCGGCTGAATGAGTTTGAAAACGGTAAAACTCAACTGTTTAACTTTGAGGGAGTGGTAAAATGAGCCTATTTCCAAAAAAAGTGGAGTATCCCTTTAAGGAGAAAATACTATGCAATGATGTATGAAATATATGAATTTGCATGTGATTTGTCTTAAAACACCACATAGACATATGAAACCATTAAAAATTACACAATATATTTACTATATGTGCTGTTTCATCTGCCTGTACTAAATGTTTGTTGTTAAATTTTGCCTTGAAGGTTCAGTGCGTTACAAAAAATACAACCTACAAGAGTTTCATGGTGCAGTTGTGTCAATAAATTATAGAATGGTGAGTTTCCTCTCAAACTATTGACTCTTAATAAGGGAAGCTAACTAGCTAACATTATTTTGGTAAACATATAAAAGAATTTTAAGATTTAATCCAATGTTTTAGTATTATAAACACTACTGACCCAATATTTGTGGTCAATATGATTTTTGTAAAGCAGCGTTTAGTAAGGATGCATTAAATTGATCCAAAGTGAGAGCAAAGACTTTTATTATATTCTGTTCTTTTAAATTTTCTGTTCCTGTAAGAGTCCTGAAAAAAAATTGAAAAGTTTCTTAGAAAATATGAAGTAGCAAAACAGTTTTCAACATTGATAATAATAAGAAATATTTCTTGTGCATCAAATGATTTCTGAAGGATCATGTGACACTGAAGACTGGAGTAAAGATGCTGAAAATTCAGCTTTACCATCACAAGAATAAATGACATTTTGGAATATATTTTAATAGCAAAGAGTGTAATTATATTTGATGATATTACCAATTTTACAGCATGTTTGATTCAATTAATGTTGCACTGGTGAGCATAAGAAACTTCTTTTAAAAAAACATTAAATCTTCTTACTGACTGTAAACTTTTGAATAGAAATCTATGTAATAAAAGATTTGTTGTTTACGTTTCTCTTAGGCCTCAATAAGTGACCGAGAAGTGGAGAAGGGAATGTCTTTGTCAACAAGTGGCATGTTGATGAGGGTCACACCTTCCTGCAGAGTCAGAAGTACGTCATATTTACAATACTACATTCTTTTTGGTTTATTTATGGGCAAACTCTTAGAATTAATATGATGTCAATTAATATGATGTCAGTTCTTCTTTAGTTATTTCTACATTTAAATTAAATGTATTAGAATTTGTATATTATATACATGGCCGAGTCAAAGTGCTCCCAATCACTTGCTGTGGTTGAATGTACGCACGCACTGAGATGAGAGAGGAATGTATCAACTAATCTTAGTTAAGGGAATCATATAGTTTAATGTAAAAATAAAATGGTGGAGTATCCCTTTAAGATGAGGAAAATAATTAATGATGTTAGTTTCCTTGTTTGTAATGTGGCGCTTTGGTTCTACAGGTCTACATAGTGTCACCATGAGTTTCAAAGATACGAATCCCACAAAGCCTAGCATGGTGAGTGAACGTTTGGATAGTGCTTATAAAATATTGATTTCTCTGTTACATTCTAGATGTTGTATTTTATTAATCTTCAATGAAATCATAAAGTAAAAAGTGTATTTTCTTTCTAGCCTTCACTCAGAGCTGTCAGTGCCAATGTCAGGGTTCTGGAGGAAAGAACATTCACAGTGTGTTTAGATAAAGACCCACAGAAAACTTTCAAAAATGTCCTGAGGTGAACAGTCAGATTACGCCTTTCTATACATTTTTTATCCTTAATGCCAAGCTTTACCTTTTAGGTAAACCATATATTCCATACAAAGCCATTATGTGTGATCTTTTGCCCACAGTATTGAAGTTTCTCCATGCTTGGACCCGGCATACTGCCATCAGCAGAGTACCAAATCCAAGTACAGTCTCGGAGAGCGAGGCGAATCACTGAGCAAATATCTGACTAAAACCCTCACGCTACCAATCAACACCTTCTGTAGCAATGAGCAATGACATAAGGACTCCAATTCATGATATGAGCCCATATCACGAGCGGAATGAAATCTTACACCTCTCTGAGGCTTATAGTGTTTGTACGTGAGCATTTCCTCTTTTTGCCTCTTCTCTTTTGTCTAAAAGCCATGTAACCTCAAGAGGCCATGACTTCCTGCTGAATTGTGAACACATGCTGTTTATAGACTGTGTGAATGTATACTGAGTTATGTTAAAATGGTGTCTGAAGATTAATCTCAATCTTAAATGCATGATTTTTGTAAAAACGTCCTTCAGTCTGCACATTTTGTCATGTTTACACTACTTTTATAATTTAATGCATGGCAATAATGTGTTTGTATATTACTTTGGACACGTTATTTAACACTCCGGAAGCACTTCGACTTTCATGTGACAGTGACACTTAATAATCCTATCCTTGCCAATAATAAACGTGATAGAAAAACGCTTGGATTATTTTGTTGTGGGAATTTTGGATCACAATAGCATAGTATCATACACCCCAGTTTTTCTGCAGTAGCCTATAAGCCTAAACATTTGTGGGTTGGAAACCTGTTTGCCAAAATGTGCAGTAGGCTATGAGGTGTTGAATTTCACAACAATGTTCTCGATTTTTATTTACTATTAGACAAATGAACCTGAGCTAATAGAATTTTGTTTAACATTTTCTTCTTTTTTAAGAACTAAAGAAAACATTCGGTTATATAAAATAAACACCATACAAATTTATATTTTACAATAGTCTGACGTGACTTCATTAACAGAGCAAGTTCTTTACAGAAATCCTCACACAAAGACGGGGGATTTTGACATTCGGCATTTGATGAATAAAGAACTTCATTCAGAATCTCATACTCGAAATACAGCTTTTTCTTTTTTTCAACGGCAATTTTATATTTAAATGAGATATAAAAAGCGCTCGTGTGATGTGACCCTATGGTGTGACCATACTTCCTTAGCCTGGATGCCAGGCCTTCATTTTAAACCTGAGTTCATCCTCTAACCAACAGATGGCGCTGGAATCTCAAATATTTGAATTTGCTCAGTTTGCTGCAAATCGTTGCTGGAGGTCGGCCATTGGTTGTTTGTCAAAGAGAAGGAAAACTTTGTTGCACCACAATTGGATACGTATGGACATGAAAAGTTAAAGAAAACTTTAATCGACGATATTTTGTCAAGCAAACCATGGTTTTACGGATACGACAGATCTCAGGTAAATAGTTGCTAAACGCACGGCAACATCATGACGTGTAACAGGTGCAGGATTAACCTGTTACTGAGAGTGTGTCGTGTACTTAGACTGAAAAGTGAAGGGTTTTTTCTTTAAACCAACACACGCGATTTAAAATGAAGTTTTACAGACGTATTAGAAAACATCTGCTTAAACTCTGTTATAATTCTTATGTTGGAGAAGTCATTTTATGAAATTGCTATATACTGCACGTTCTCTTCCGTATTGTTTTGAAAGATAGCCTACCTACTTTTTATTTGTTTTGCTCTCATTTTGTTTTCTAAATCTCCAGTTTAAAGAAGTCATGGTGACACGATGTGTACAAATATGACTAAAAGGCAGTTTACTGGACTGAAGAAATCACTCTTGTTCCATATGGAATTTATAAACGTGACGATATCATATTATGGATTTCTATGAAGCGCCATTTTTTTCTATGAAGTACCATTTAAATGCTATAGAAGCCTACATTGTTGTCTTTTGTGGCAATTCATGTCACCCAATATAAGATTAAGTATAATCATTTCAACTTAGAAAAATTACCAGTATGATATTACTATAAAACTTTTGCATCACCACGTTTTTGGAACATAGTAGATAATATCATAAAATTAAAAATATGCAGTGACATATGTAGCAAACATTCTAAACATTCCACAAGATGTAGGCTACCAATCTATTACCATAATAACATACTGTGTTATTGTTTAAATTACCTGGAAGTACTCAGTGAATGTGTCAAAGCCTGTAAAGTTCCCAATATTTTTTTATTTCAGCTTTTTTCTTTTCTTCAAACCACACAGAACACTAACTCAAGTCGACAAACATGAAGAAGGGAGCGATGCAGAAGAGCAGGCAGTGGAACGTGAAGGGAGCCTTGCGGATGGCTGGCATCTTTCACTTCCTTCATTCTTGTGGCTCCGCTTGCCTCCTTCCCTTCCTGACGCTCTACTTCCGGCACCTGGGTCTCAACGCCGCCATGATCGGAATCATCATGGCGTCCAAGCACCTTCTCGCCCTGGTGTGGCGTCCGTTCTCCAGTGTCCTCTCCAGGAAGTATGACAAACGGCGGACGGTCATAGTGGGCTCGTTGCTCAGCTCGGCACTGGTGGTTTTGACTCTCCTGCTCTTCCCGTCCGCAGTAATCCAAGCTGAAAGCGGACGGTGTAACTCTAGTCAATCCGATGCTGATCCTACCGCGCTTCTAGCCACGCTAGAGCAGATGACGACATCGCAATCAAACGCTACTGTTTATTCCCTAAATCAAACTTCTTTACGTACCAGGGTTCTAGCCACGCTAGATGAGACAATGACATCGCAATCAAACGCTACTGTTTATTCCCTAAATCAAACTTCTTTAAGTAACGCGCTTCCAGCCACGCTAGAGGAGACGATGACATCGCAATCAAACACTACTGTTTATTCAGTGAATCAAACTTCTTCAAGTACTGAACAACCTTTCGAAGTTAACACATCTGTAAGTCAGAACTGGTCAACAAGAGGATTGAGATCTTTGAAAAAGGAAGAAGGTCTTTATACTGAGTTCCTGGGGAGCCTGAAAGCTATGGATGCCCAACACCAGATGTTCTTTCTGGTTCTCATAGTGATGTTATTATGGGAGTGCATGACCGCCCCGTTAGAATGGACGGCAGATGATGGACTGTATGAATACTTGGATTTCGTAGATGCCACCGACCGCTATAGTGGTGTGAAAGTCTGGAAGCAACTTGGGGCCGCTTTTGGCAACTGTGCAGTTGGTGTTCTAGTAACCAGCCTGTTTTGTCTAACAGGAACTTCAGTGGAGTTTTATTCCTATACCGCACTCATGATCCTAACCATACCGATTGCCGCCTTGCTACCTCTCTACCTCCGAAAGCGTGACCGCCTCACTAGTGGCGCCTTTAAGGCACTGCAATTGGTGCATGGGAACTCACAGGCAATACTATGTGCCATCACTGTCGTTTTGATGGGCATGGTGACCTCAGCTGTGTCGGATTTCCTCCTCTGGCAGATGCAGGACTGTGGCGCAACAGAAATCCACATGGGAATCTCTTTATCCCTGATGCACCTAAGCCAGGCTGCCTTTGCTCCACTTTCTGGGCATCTCTCCCGGTTTCTTAAGTACCACGGTTGGTTACTAGTACTCGCCGTCGTCATTTTAGCCCTGCAATGCCTTTATTATTCCTTCTTGTGGAGCCCGTGGGCCGTAATACCCGCTCAACTGATGGCAGGATTCAGCACCGGCGCCCTCTGGTGGTCCGTAACATCGCAAAGCGAAGACATCTCCACTCCAGGCACCGAAAAGACCATTTTTAGGCTGTTTGAGGCACTTTCTCTGGAGCTGGGAGCTGCATTTGGCAGTCTGACGGCCGGGTTCGTTGTGCAAAAGTTTGGGCTCATGTTGCTTTTCCAAGGTGCGGGGGTCGTTTTGGCTTTGTGGAGTAGCGCTCTTGCTGTACTCAAGTGGAAGATTCCTCGGCAGCGGCGGATAAACTACTCGCGGTTGCTGGCCACCGACACCGAGGTCAGTGAGTCGGAGTCGGACCAGGAGAAAGATTGGCTGGAGACAGCAATGGAAGATGACAGAGGGAAAATAACTGGACAATGGAAAGTAAAGTAAAGAATGACTTGATGACATCTACAGAGAGCAATTTAAAAGAACTGAGAGTAAAATGACATTAAAATTGTTCATTAAACTTAAAAAAAAAATCTTATTCAGTATTTTCGTCTTGTTTTCCTGTATCAAAATATTCTTAAATCAAGATTTGTTTACTAAGTTGAGAAGGAAAATTACTTAAGATATTAAGACTGATCACATTTGAGTCTGTTTTTGCTTAAAACAAGACAAAAATATGTAAATGCGGTACGAAATAGAAAGGGAAAACATGATTATTTTTCTTACTGCATTGACACCCCATTTCATTTTCAGAAAACAAGACTGAGTAATATCAAAAGTAATTTTTCTTAGGAAATGTATCTTGATTTAAGAATGTCTTTATCTGTAATGGAAATTGAGACAAAAATACCAAATCAGAAAATATTTTTTTTGAGACTTTGAGAGTGCTGTGAAGCCGAAAACATCAGTTATGAAGTTGCATCAGTACTCTTTCAAGCCAGTTAAATTTCTTTTCTGGGATCGTTTAAGGCTTTGAGAGAAGCAGAACTGGGGTGGTGATGGCGCAGTGGATAAGACACATGCCTTTGGTGTGAGAAATCCAGGTTCGAATCCACTGGCAGACACCAATGTGTCCCTGAGCAAGACACTTAACCCCTAGTTGCTCCAGAGGCATGCGACCTCTGACATATATAGCAATTGTAAGTCGCTTTGGATAAAAGCGTCAGCTAAATGAATAAATTTAAATACATTACAGCTCCAATACTTGAACATCCTAAAACTAAACATCATAATTCTTTTGTGAAGATTTATACGCCAGCTCTGATGGACTATGACTGGAGATGAGCTGATCTGGTTTGTTTGCTTACAGTAAGCGTGTGAGCAAAACGGCAATAATCACGTGAGCAAATAGTGCCGATTGTTTAACATCTTCACACCCTTTCTTTCCCACTCATTCTTATGTTTTGAAAAGACTTGTGATCTGAAGGCTAGCCTCATTTACCTATGCACAGACTTTATTGTATTTGTTGTGTATGAGGCACTCATGTTTTGCACTATTAGGTGTACTAAAAGGGGAGAGGTTTATTGAAGATAATCATAATTAAAGTGTCATATTTACAGATTAAGCCTAAGGGACTGAGAAAGAGATGCTTGGCTTAGATGTGAGATTTGCCAAACTTGTATTGGGGTGGGGGGAAACTTCCCAAACTTGTTCTTGAGTACATTAGTTGTAACTGGTAATTCTTTTTTTTTAAATGTGAGGAAGGATTGGAATAAATATTTTTTACATTTCATTGAAGTCAAGAACATCTATTAAATGATTATTTCCACTTTCAACAAGTGCATGAAGTCAAGGTTTTTTTTTCTCTAAAATGTCTTGATAAAGCCTGTACTGTAAAAAGAGGTGTACTTTGATCCTGTTTGTCCAGCATCAACCATTTTATGACATTATTATGTAATAGAATCAATAACCTTGAATTTGCCGTGTTGATATTTCATGGCTTGGCATTGTGTGTCAGTGTTGATTTCCGTTGGATTGGAACTGACGCTGCTTTAATATAACAACGTGCATTGACGCTAGGGTCAGACCACATAGCTAAAAGTGTTTTCTGCTCAATTGCTGCTTCAAAAGCATAATCTATCAATGCAACCAGGCTGTTAATGGCTCAGCAATAGATGCCTTTATACCTTAACACATTCTTTAGCTGAATCCCAAGATTTTCTGTTGGCTTCATTCCCCAGTGCAAAAGTATGTATGTTTAACGTTTATGTCCTGACTGTTAAACCTCTTGATTTGCAATTCAAACTGATTTATGCACATTTTCATATTATCACACATACAGTAGAGGAAAGCCTGTATCATTTATGTTAGTATGCTCTTATAAACTTTCTAAGAATTTGTGGATCATTCTTTTAAATTGTATATCTAGTCTTACAGCTTTTGTAACAATACTTGTCTGGTTTTTAATTTCATGAATATGAACATGACAAAAGGCATCAAGTCCAATGACCCAAAGGCTGAGAGCGTTTCACATTTTAAAAGTATCTACTATAGTCGTGTTGCTTTTAGATGTGTGAATTTTGACTTTCCATAATGTCAATTTGAACTAACAGACAATAATATGGTGAATTTATACTTCTGGCATTGCATGATGTAAATAAGTAGCTAATATTAGGCTTTTTATTCAAGTGGTATTTTCCATTTTGCTTCTCAAGTGATATTGTTGGGTATCTATTGCTAATTGGTCATTACAGGGATGTAAAACGATATTTTAACTGCCATTTTAAGCCATGGCATCATAATACATATGCCAAGTTGATTGTATGTGGCAGAATACCGACAATGCACTGTGAATTCCCACGTCTGGCCAGGAGATGGCGCCCGCAGCTCAATCATCCATCCGTCCATTTTCCAAACCTCTGGTCCAATGTGGATACAGTGTAATATATCATAATCATGCAGGTACATTTCTTTTTTTATTGATTTTTAAATAGTTTAAATGAGGTTCAATTTCCACTACAGAGTTCAGGATACATAATTTTATTACTACTGGAGCTGCTAGTTTGATTAGATTTAAATAATTATTAGAAACTTGTTTTTCATTTACTCTTGCAAGTGGACTTTATTAGTGGAGTCAGTGAAGGGAATAGTAAATGAGGGTTGGCTATAGCCAGGGGGCAATTTTGGACACATCCAGAGTAGTTGTAGTTGTTTACATTTATAAATTGCATTATTATGTGCTTTAAGACATTCTTAAGTAATTTAACGCTGTCTCGTGACACTTTGCAGACTGGCTGCTGTGCTCGTTCACGTGTATTGGAGGAGGCGTGGCTATGAAGACTGAAGGGAGGTTGGGTCGGTTGGTCAAATGCAGTGTTACCCATAGGTGTTACCATGGACAGGGGTGTTACCAGGGCTTGGGCGCCGCGTTGCATTCTGGGACGTGGCGGCCATGTTGGAGGCTTAGCAAATGTAAGCAAATCCAATGAGGAGAAGCAGCTGAATTGGGAGAAAGAAAATAAAAAAGATGTTAAAATCCCTAAAAGGATGCGGAATTTACCGAGATACGTTTAATAGGGAAACCAGGGACCGGTATGTGGATAAAACGGCACTTTTAACGGGTTGGATCCATTTGAAATTTCCAAAAAACAGTGGGAGCACAGTACGTTACGCTAACCGGACAAAGGTAAACTGTGCTCCAGCTAGCTGCTAGTTTAGTGAGTTATAGTGCTAACACATGTAACATACTTTTAACTATGCGTTTCAAAAGTGTAGTTAGTAGTGTTAGCTGTTTTAAGCACTTAATCTTAAGTTAGTAAGCAAAACGATGCTTAAAGCAAGAGGGTAACAGTTTAGCAACAGGACAACAGAGACTGACATGTCCGATTAAAGGGCTAATGTTAATGTTATGAGAATATTAAAATACGGGATATATTACAGGAATATACTAAAACGGGAAGACAGCGGGAAAAGAGCTCAAGTACGTGAGAAACCCAGAAAAAAAACCTGAGGGTTGACAGCTAACGTTACTAACTATCTGTCCGGATTACCCTGTTCCCACTGTTTGCCGACTCTTTGTTGGAAATTTCATATGAATCCAAACCGTTAAAAGTGCCGGTTTAGTCCACATACCGGTCACTGGCTTCCCTGTTAATGTGAACGTGGTGAGCTGGTTTAGCTATAAAATAATTTGCAGGTCATGTCAAAAAGTTGTTGGTCTAGAACTCTACATAAATAGCTATATTCTGTACGTTTGGCTCGTGCACGATAATTTCTTCCAAATACAATAACTTCGAGATTCTGGTATACGGTAAGACATTTCGAAACTGCAACACTGTTTCAAAGCTAACGTTAGCTTGCTATATTGTTAGCCGCTCCGAAATCGCAGACAAAGTTGTGGAAATTTTTTTTTTATAATTAGGCCTATGTATTTTTTTATAATATGCAAATGTACATGTTCAATGAGATGCTGTCTAGTTAGCATATTTTTAAAACGTAAACGGGTGAAGTATACAATTATGTTTTGTGATATGTTTAATTTTAAAAGAAATGTATTTATATATATATGATCTCAATTAATGAACATTTAACTTAACGTCACTTTTCTTGTTATTCACAGGGTGGCGCTTTTCAGGTAATGGGAGTGTAATCGTGTTGAGCATCTACAATGTGTCACACTGACTGACTCACAGCAGCATTGGTCGGCAGCAGGTGCGAGCGCGCGCATCACTCAGCATCACCGATAACATGGAGTTAAAAACCTCCATCAGTCAAACTGCGCTTTAATACACCGGCCGAGGAGCAAAGCAGCGACATTCTGCCCCTGCTCAAACTTCAAGTGTGTTGTGGAGCTTCACAGAATGGAGAAAGGGCGAAGCACTCCGAAACAGTACGGATCTCTGGATCAAACAGAGCTCTGCGAAGAAACAGGAAAACAAGGTGGGAAGAATATTATGATTAAATTCATCCGTCTCTTCGTTTATGAAGGTGTTTGAGTGCGTTCACATACTTCATTTTGACGAAAGAACTTACTTAAATTGATGCAGTTATCTTTAACATTGTCAACTTGCTTAGAAATGAAGTTATTGTGTCACTATAACTGTATATAGTATGTAATTTATAGTGCCACTAACAGTTACAGAAAGCTACTACATGCATGCAACGAACATTATTTTAATTAAATATTTTTGAGAGTGCAATTGACTCATTGATACAAATAGACAACAGGATACAATTTTTAACTGTTTTTATTATGAATTATGAAAAATTCACTAGCTGCTTTTCATAATTTCCCTTCCATACAATATCTTTAGTGAATCTGAATATTAATTGGATCTTAATGATAGAAAGACTGCTCAATAACTTTTTGTTTCAATCTAAGTGTACTAACACTTCTTAGGGCTTGTAATTGGCATGATTTGTCCCTCATTTAACAATAGATTTAAGTTTTTTTTAATGATCCAACAAAGGAAATGCAATAATGTTTTCATCATTATACAGAAATAGTGACAGCAGGGTGGAAATAGGGAGATTGCTTTCTGCTGTCGTGACTGATACTAACTAAAGAAATACCAACAAACAGACCTTGTGGGAACTGAATGCTCCAATGGAGATTGATTATCAATAAATACTTGGTTGTGATGCCCGTCCAGCAGTTATTCCTTAAAAATATATTCCTTGTCACTTTAGTCGTAATGGAGACAACAGACTCGTTATGTGATCTTTTAGTTCTTTAAAGGATTACTGGTCAATTATACTTTAGCATGTGTTTTTTACTCAGGGTGTGTTCTGTTTATTTAACTAAAGGCCATTAGATTTGAAGGGATCATTAGTGATGGAAGATTAAATCAATTGTATATTCCACATCACAGATTCATTACAAATCCATATGACTTTCTTACCGTCTGAAACACAATAGGGAATATTTAGACAAATTGTAGTCTCTCTTGTTCAGATTGGGGAAACTTTAACGAAAAGACTCAAACATACTATAAATGTGTTGCAACCACTTGTAGCTTTGTGTGAAGAACAAAGCAAAATTGAAGCCAGTATTTTCTGATAATCTTCTCCTGTGGGATGTCAGGGAGTTGAACTTTTGAACAGTCTGATTTGTAAACTAGACCAACTACATCATTTGTTGGAAGGATTTGAGATGATTATATCATATAATGAGAAAGTTGTAGAAGAGATGGTGTCCTTGAAGTATAAATGTGATGATGATGCCAACACCATTCTGTTAAAATCCCATCATTATATTTTTAATCATGAGGCACAATATGGCAAGACGTTAAATCTGGAATATGCAATTAAAACTGTTAGAGAAACATTCAACTTCATTGACTGGAAGAATTCAGTTCTCCGCATGACAATATGCCTCAGCAAACAGCCGTGGGAATGTTTCAATCAGAGTATAGAGATTTTTATGCAAAGCGACCAAGCAAATTGCAAACTGTCTTTGTGATTCAGCTTTTCTGCATGACATCACTGAATATCTGAGTAAATTGAATAAGAGATGTCAGAGGAGGCTCATCGCAGATGTACGAGTCTGAAAAGCTTTCCGTTTAATCTAACGTGGTCTGTGGAGTCTCAGCTGTCAGCCAAACCGTCATGCACAGCTTAGGGAAAGCGCATTGTGATTCTCACAAAAACAAGCACAAAACGCATGGTTTAACACATCTGTAGTTTAAGTCCACTTCATTGTTTTTGTTTTTTTTTTGTTTTTTTGCGTTATGTCTTTTTAAATTTGAAGCGGTGATAAAGAGGTCTTGGTTGTGGCAACCAAGTTATAAATAAAGTTGTATTTATTTATAAATTATTTACTATATTTATTTAATTTATTTATTAGTACAGTCATAACTGTAAAACACTGTACAAAATAAACTGTAAAAAAATATATTATCATTAAGTTATGACACCATATGGTTTTACATTGCTCATCAAAATAAGTTAAAGTTGGCGTGAAACGGAAGTTGAGATGGTAATTTTTTCCTTGTTGTGACGCATATCCAAGTGAAACGTCTTCTGAGATTAGAAAAAAAAAAGTAGGGCTGGGCTTGATTTCGTCCTTCGGGAATTGATTGGATCGTTGGAGGTTGGGCGTTGCAAACAAAATGGAGACAGATTTGAATGCGATTCTCTGAGAGCCGGTGCACCGATAACCGCACCCTCATCGGATTTGGCCGCAGTGCACCCTTTCGCCATGGCACGTGACCGAAATAGAAGACAAGTGGTTTCGAGGGGGGAGGGAAGGGTAACATATTTGATTAAAGATTATAGTGCACAGATAAATCATTTATAATAAACACTACATATTACATATAAAAAGAAGATTTGTTAAATTTGATTTCATGCCGACTTTAAGCAAGATTGAACTAATTTTAAGTTAGTTTAATGTAATTTAAGTTGGAATTACTTAAACATCCAAGTTGATTTTGCTTAAAAATTTAAGGCAGCAAACTTTTTTTTACAGTGGTTGTAATTTTTAGACTTTCGTGTAAACGTGTTACGAGGGAATCGTTTGTCGCGCTTATGTTCTTTCAATTATCATTATAAAAATGTATGTAAAGGTACTTTCAGTTAAGTGAGTACAAATCAAACGATCTGTAACAGACAAGGCAATAGTGAAAACATTGTAACCTTTTATGAAATGGAAAGATTCCATGGACAGAATCCATGGAACCATCGACGGAATCCATGGAACCATCGACGCCAAGAAAGAACCTTTATTTTTAAGAGTGTCATTCTCGTGAAGGAGCTGTATCGTTGCAGTCTTCGAGTGAGATAAAACACCTGCGCTGACTCCGCTACAAACAAATGCTCTTCGCTCCAGGCAGAATCATGCAAATCCACTTCCACTCCAATACTTTGGTATGTGTCAGCTACAAAAGAGCTCTGATTTTCAGAAAAAAAAATACATCTGAAAAGATAAAAATTTTAAATGTGTTTTTTAGACAAGCCTCTGAGGGTTTCAGAGTACAGTGTATAACTTTAACCCATATCAAAAATCTGTGGTAAAATCCGAAGACCGCCGGCGTTCACAAGAAATCTGACAGATCTTCACAGAATCTGCAAAGAAAAGTGTAAGAAGCGCCAATCCTTGGGCACAATAATACTTTAAATCTGACTCATTATTTAGATGCAATGACATTAACAGTTATAGGGTTCACCAGACATACGAAATACAAATAATGAGATAAAATGTGCTGTTTTCCTCACATCTCTTGGGCTGGATAACAAGGCCAGAGTGTATGGTACGTAGTACTACTTTGATGATGTTTGCACAGCGGGTGTGCGGGTGTAAATCTCAAAAAAAGAAAAACATCCTTGCATCTCACCAACTGCACAAATAATTAAACTAACATGTTTCCTGTTTACTCCCCTCTTTTCACCATTGGTTGAACAAACAGATTTATAGCGTTTTAGAGAAACTTTTGATGCCTTAGTTCTTGTGATAAAATGCATTTGTGTGTGTGTGTGTGTGTTGTAAGACAGCATGAGCTGGTGTAGGAGTGTCTCCAGGCATTGTGACTGAAACTGTGAAGACTGATTGACACTGTGAGTTAGTGTGAGATCCCAAAGCCTCCACTGTTCCAACGGGGATTGACGTAGATACACAATCTCCAGGTTCTCAAGCGTAGGAGATGTGCCAACCTCATCTACTGTTGTGGTTGCATTGTTTTAAAGGCTAACCTACCATCATCATTTACCATGTATTAATGTGTATCCAAGAACAGTTATTTTAATTTGTTATAGTCAGAGACTGTTGATAAGAGCTTAGACCAGTATCAGTTTCCTTGTTGGTTCACTGGTGAATCTTGTTTTGAAATTTTTAGAAAATAATTTAGGACAAAATAGTATATCCAGGACTCTTAAAGCCCCACTGAAGTGCCTTGTAACGCGCAGCTTTGTTTGAGTTGGCGTAATTTCTAATGAAACAGGAAGCTAAGGCGGGACATATTGAATGGCTCTTCCCCCGAATGGTGTTTAGTTTAGCTCACAGACTGCAATCGTACTTGACAGCCCCATGGAAGCGAATCCGAGCGCTGATGATATGTTGGATTCAATAGTATAGGTGTGAATAAATTCTAGCCGTTCTTAACCAACGTACTGTTGGAAAATGGGATAAAACTAGAGTGTTTGAGCAACCGAACACACATCTCTACATTCTCAGATAAAAAGGTGCAAAAGCTGTCACTGGGGCTGTACCTTTTCAAAAGATACACTTTCGTACCTAAAGGCTGCATATTGGTACCTTAACCTGAAATGTACATATTAGCACCTAAAATGTACATATGAACACCTGAAATGTACATATTAACATCTGACATGTACATATTAGCACCTAAAATGTACATATTAACACCTAAAATGTACATATTAGCACCTAAAATGTACATATGAACACCTGAAATATATATATGAAGAGTTCAGATGCAAAAGCCTCTAAATGCCATTTGAAATTTTCTTCTAAAATGACCATTTTTATCAAGCTTGTATATTTAAGTTCAGTAATTTCACTTAAATGACAATTAATAGGTAATCTTCATTGCAATTTAAGTGAAATTACTGAACTTAAATATACAAGCTTGATAAAAATGATCATTTTAGAAGAAAATTTCAAATGGCATTTAGAGGCTTTTGCATCTGAACTCTTCATATATTAGCACCCAAAATATGCATATTAACACCTGAAATGTACATATTAGCACCTAAAATGGACATATTAACACCTGAAATGTATATATTAGCACGTAAAATGGACATATTAGCACCCAAAATGTGCATATGAACGCCTGAAATGTACATATTAACATCTGACATGTACATATTAGCACCTAAAATGTACATATTAACACCTGAAATGTACATATTAGCACCTAAAATGTACATATGAACACCTGAAATGTATATATTAGCACCCAAAATGTACATATTAGCACCTAAAATGTACATATTAACACCTGAAATGTATATATTAGCACCCAAAATGTACATATTAGCACCTAAAAAGGACATAGCACCTGGAATTTACATATTAGCAAGTAAAATGGACATATTAGCACCTAAAATGTACATATTAGCACCTATTATGGACATATTAGCATCTAAAATGGACAAAAGTTTACTTTTTGAAAAGGTACAGCCCCAGTGACGGCTTTTGTTCCTTTTTTTTATGAGAGTGTAGGATTCATCCAATCATATTGCTCCGTGACGTGTCAACGGACGCTTTGGCCAGGTGGTATAGTATAAGTGGCGGGACGCTTTAGATTGTCGAGAGCATTTGATTGGACAGAACAGAAGATGTGATGAGAAGCTGAAGTGATGTCATAAAAATCCATGATCCATTTTAGCGGAAGTGAAGGTCTACGTTTTGAATGCTTATATCTCCTGAACGCGAATTTTGTCATTGTTTCGGAACCTACTATCTTATTCATAACCTTAAGGCTAACATATTTATACTACAAAAATTGATTTCAGGGGGCCTTTAAGCACAATTGTTCCTGGAAAAAAAACATGAATTGAATGGAAAGAGGAGATTTAAAAGTGCTAGTTGTCATGAAAAAAGTAAGTGCAAAAAAAGTGCAAAAAAATAAAAAAGAATAGTCCTTGTCAAGTTGAAGTTCACAGTCTTGCACGATAGCCTCGTGGGGAATGCAGCATTTCTTCCATCTCCATCTGAATCCTCTCGGACACCTTACCTGTTCCCTGTCAGGGTTTCACTGTTGTTTTTATTCATGAAGCTGTGAATTCATGTCTGCGCCCTGAGTGAGACAGAGCAGATCTGTGGTGAACTGACACATGAGAATAAAACTGTCAGGATTGATCTGAAACATTTGAGTGCAGGGCGGCGATGACTGTCAGCACACTGACCAATTCACATTAGGATATGCCATAATCCTTCTCTTGATTTAGTAGCCCTGTTTTCCGACCCTGTTGTTTTCCCTTGGTGGAAGAGAATGTGGTTTGTTTATTTTTTTTCTCCTTGACTGTCAGGCAATTAAAAGCCAATATCTACTCTAGCGCTGAGGTGAGTCATAGCTTGTAGTGTTTCCGCGGGCAGAGAGAGAGAGTGTAGCCTAAGCACTGGAGGGATAAAAGATGTAGCCTACCTTATATCGGAACAATCTCTTTCGCTCTTTACAGCCTTAGAAAGGCGTCAGTGTCAGCTGCGGGTAAACACAGATAAAACCTTCTGGAAGCCATGAGGAACGTCGGCTTACCGCTGGGTATAAAGTTTACCCCTTAAAGATCACTGCTGATTTTTTTTTTTTTCATATTTTTTTTATTGGTGCTTTTATTCAGCATGGACACATTCAATTGATCAAAACTGACTTAAAATAGTTTAGAAAGACATTTGTAATGCTACAAAAGATTGCTATTTCAAATAAATGCTGCTCTTTTTTTAACTTTATGTACTTCAAAGAATTCTGAAAAATATATGAAGTGTTTTCAACATTGATAAAAACTAGTACAGTGCCCGTGCAAAATCAGTTTTTGTGTGTGTTTTAGTAATTGTTGGTTTCATGTGTTTGAATGCTCATTGTTACAATTACACAGCAACATTTCTGTCATTTTTATTTGTGCATGACTTAAAGCTGACAGTGTTTATGTCAGAATGTTTAATTTTAATCCACAACCTTCTAAACATCTTCAATGTGTGCTTCTTTTGCCCATATATATATATATATATATATATATATATATATATATATTAGGGCTGTCAAAACAATTAATCACGATTAATCGCATCCAAAATAAAAGTTTGTGTTTACATAATATATGTGGGGGCACTGTGTATAATTATTTTGTATATATATAAAAAACACGCATGTATGTATATTTAAGAAAAAAAAATGTATATATAAAATATTTATATTTATAAATAATATAAATTATATATAAATCTATATACAGAATATACATGAAAATATTTCTTAAATATATACAAGCATGTGTGTGTATTTATACATAATTATTATGTACAAAATAATTATACACAGTGCACCCACATATATTATGTAAACACAAACTTTTATTTTGGATGTGATTAATCGCGATTAATCATTTTGACAGCCCTAATATATATATATATATATATATATATATATATATTTACTGATATCTTTTGCGTTTCTAATCCAAACACTAACGCTTGGAGAGGTATTCGAATAAAAGACAGACAGATGTTCCTGTAATTTATAGATGGATAAATGTTTCTTGAGCATCAAATCAGCTTATCAGAATGATCGCTGAAGGATCATGTGACACTGAAAGACTGGAGTAATGAAATATGTTACAATAGGAAACAGTTATTTTAAATTTTAATACTATTTCACAATATTAGTTTAAAATTTTTGATCAATAAATGCAGCTTTGGTGAGCATACGATATTTATTTCAAAAATGTTAAAACCCAAACTTTGGAAAGGTAGTGTATACAAACTATGATACAAACCCATTTATTCTATGTGAAAAATATGATAAAAACAACATGCTGGCTTTTATGTTATTAAAAACAAAACCCATTAAAATATAATCTGGAAATTATTTGCTATAAAGTTCATATATTTATAATATTTAAAAATAAATGAATAAGCATCCCCTTGTTGTCCGAGGGCCCTAGTTTGAAAATCCCTGATCTAAATCACCTTTATTTTGGCTCTCGTTGAGTCCGTAAGGTCGACTACACATACCTTTTCCTAAGTAAATCTGTTCAAGATCAAACATAAATCAATTTGTCCATTATATCAGAGAGAGATTGTTCACAGGGGACTCTTAAATCATGATAACCTCATAAGCATTGAGTATTATAACAGGAGACTCTCTTAATAAAGATGCAATATGTTTCCCGAAGGAAATGAACCGGATGCTTACACATGCCTTCTTTAAGCTTGCTTGTGCTAAAAAATCATAATACAGTAATGTTACTCTAACTCTAACTCATTTTATGCTTTTTGTATTTTTTAAAAGGACAGTACTGAAAGATATTGAACAAAACCAACAACCCATATTTTCATAGTTCTGGTAAATATAGTAACATAGTTTCATAGTAACATAATTCTGAAAACTAGCTTACTGTGTTGTTCATATTCATTTTAGTTTTGCAAAGGTGTAAAATAAGAGAAATGGTTGTGTTGCGTTGTTTGTCATGGTGTGTGTTTTCTTTGTCGATCTGCACCAGGGATCACAGTGGCTTGAAGACAGGACACCTCTGGGTTTGGGGGTCAATCCCATAGTTTTAAAATCCAATAACTGTGTAAAACTGAAGGTCTGGGTTGTTTCCATAGAGACAGAACTTTATTTTATGAGGCATTGCAGTTGTTGAACGCATCATAGGACAAGCCAAATGAGTCATCAGAGGATACGGACTGCCTTGCTTTTTAGGGGGCAAAAAATACTTGGCCTTTTCTGCTGTTCTTCTCAAGGCTAAAACACCTCGAAATGTTAAAAACGAATGAGCAACGCCTGTGCACATAGAATTCAAATTAAATTATTCACCCAAAAATAATGTTTTTTCAACAACTGAAACAATCTAATTCAAACCATTTCTAAAAAATGACAGGTTTTAATGTGTCTAATGTGGAATTCAAGGTCAGAATTTACTCTTTGCCCAATTTGTTACATTTTTTCAGATGTTTTTTGTTTTATTAGCGTCTGATTCATCAGATTCATCCTGTGGCGTTTTGTATAAGTCACAAATCATGCAGACTTACTATAAATAGAGAGAGGACTGATCCTCTGAATAAATGCTGCATGCGATGAAACGAAGATGTTGATCTGTCACAGACTGAGTGACCAGAACATTCTCACCCACCCTCGGATTCATGCAGAGATCAGTGAGGATAACACGAGCCCAATTAACACATACACAGCACATGCTGCACGACTAACCAACTCATTGCTTTCAGCCTGGTTTGAAATGTGGCTGGGATGCTTGTTAGCTGATTCCAGATCAGAGAAGCCCTGCCTCTGAACAAATGTGTGATGATGCTTTTCATTTTTCTCTTCAGGGGCACAAAACTGGAAAAACAGTATAACAATATTACAGTAGCTATTGCAAAGTGTTTGCTGTCAGTTTATCTGGAATATCACCATGCATGTCCTGAAATGCAATTATATTATATTATATTATATTATATTATATTACATTACATTACATTACATTACATTACATTACATTACATTACATTACATTACATTATATTATATTATATTATATGAATGATTTTATTATTTCATTTATTTGTTTACATGCATTTTCTTTTTATTTCACAAAATAACAAACTTCCTCGTTAAACTTCTTGTTGTTACAAATATGGAATTCACATACATTTTTTATTTTATTTTAATACTTCAAGATTTCATTTTAATTATGCTTAAATTCAAACCGGGAATTCCAGGAAATTTATTAAGTTAGAAACTTTACATGCATTAACGGGAATAAATGGGAATAAACTGGAAATTTGCAATATTGCAAGTTAGCCATAACCGAGAACTTAAATGTTGTTGAAAATAATTATACAGTTTATGTAAATTACCTAAATTTCCAATAAATTCACATTAATTTGCCAACTTACTTACAACTTACCAGCTTATTTCCCATAGAAGGTATTTGCATATTCATATTAATTCAACAAAAAATGGAATTTAGAGAGTTGCATCTAGTAGAGAACGGCAATTGGTAGCATCTTTCCGAAATTGCTTCTTCAGATGGGCTTAATGTAATTAAGTGCATGATGTGAGCCATACATCACTCATAGTTCATGTGTTGTTCCTCACAGCTGAAGAGGATGTGGTGTCCATGGCTGATTCCACCATCACTGTGGAGGACATCGAGGGGGAGTTGTTCAAAATCGAGCGGATCAAGGATGCGCTGGTCCGGAAAGAGTCTGAGCTCAGATATATGTGAGTGAGTTTTTTTACTATGGTAGAACCTGAGGTGGCTTCTTTATATAGGAGGTCAAAAGTACAGTGGTATGTCAACTTGCACTGCACCTTGTATTTTGCACTGCATCATTGCATTCATCCCTTCTGTTCAATACATTAGACATCAATAGGAAAGAGAAGTAAATATTCCATAATTAAATGCAACTCAGTGAAGGCTACATATTATCTCATAATGCAGTGTAAGCTGACATAACCCCCATACCATATGCAATATTTTCATGATTATCCATTTTATTATTTTGTCAAATCAACTTCAGAAAACATGAAGACGGAGGTACATGAGCGTTGAGCACCCGGTGATCATCTGAAAACGTCAGATCGAATTTTTAAATAGGCGCTATATTTATAAATAAACCACAGATTTGAGCTTTAAACAACTACATTCTCGACAGAAAAACTCTTAAAACTACATTTCGTGACTCAATGACACTAATATTTTTAAATTTTGTGGCCTTGAAAACCACGTCACCACACTGGCTTCCTTTATCTTCTGAGTTTCCGCTCCCGAACAGCACCATAGCAACCGCTCTCCCCCATTGGTTAGCTGTTTGAAACGTATTCTGGGTAATATCCCATAGCAAATTGAGGTCTGATGCGCACTTGTGAAAGGGGTGCATTAAGTACTCTTATGATCACCTCTGGAGAACACTATTAGAAGATTGTGACACCCTATGGTCTTGTACCCCACATTGAGGGTCCAAGGGCGCAAGTGTGATATTGGGACTGGACCATAAAGGGACCAGAGCACATGAGGATCAGGTGAGCTCAATTAGTGAAACAAGGTCAAGACGTGGACTAAACAAGGGGGTGTGGTAACAGGAAACAAGGAGGTGGGACATTAGAGCACATGGCAAACACAAACCAAGACAAACATAATAGAAACATGAAACCACAAAAACACAGAGTTCTGCCAGAGCAGATCCCTGACACTGAGACCAAGAACCAAGAAGTACATTATGGCACATTTTACCCACAATGCACATTCATTCACAGGGAAACCGCTCTGGTCACCATTCACATTCATTATATGGAGAGAAAAAAAGCATCTTTGACATCCTGCAAAATGCTTGCTTTTGGCTGAGATATGCCTTTAAGCAAAATCAGAGAAAGTGTCACAATGACTGTTATACCACAATGTTTGTTTTTTTGTTCAATAACAGTTGGAACAAAAATAAATGTAGCAAAAATCCGTGCAGAGCAGGAGTGTGAGATACAGAGACAGATGAGATAAAAGCAGAAGAACTTGTTGAGGACATTTATTGAGAAAGGGATTCACGGCACTTATCTACAACAACAGCTATAACAGCTTCTATCGCAAGCCCTGCAAGTGAGATTTGTGTGTTATGGCAGTAATATATTTCTGCTGGAGTTAGACAACAACTGCAAATGTATGTGTCTGGGTTGTTATTTGTGTGCGTATGTATGATAGCAATGTGAATACTACCTAGCAAAACATATTATCTGTTATTTCGTTGCTGAACAGAGACTACTTTGGCATCAACCAGTGAAATTTGTTTTGATAAATTATGGTATTCACACTTGAAAATGTTTTGCGACATGCAATACTGTGGATCTAAGAGCACGAAAGTCATTTTGTCATTTATTTTCCATCGAAAGAAATTTTGACTGGTGGTTTAAAGAAAAATCTTTGTTGTGTTCCTCATTCTTTAGGATGGATGACATCCAGTTGTGTAAGGAGATCACAAGGCTCAAAAAAGAACTCCAGAAATTGGTTTCCATTCCAGGTATGTTCTCAAAAAGATACTGGACCAAAATATTAAGCATTTATATATTGTTGGAAGATCTCATTCCCAGTGTTTTAAAAGCAATTCCTAAAGGCCCTTTGTGGCCCATGAGCATCAAATCATCATATTAGAATGATTTCTGAAGGATCATGTGACACTGAAGACTTGAGTAATGATGCTGAAAATTCAGCTTTGCATCACAGGAATAAATTACGTTTGAAAATATATTCAATTAAAACAATATCTCACAATATTTCAGTTTTTACTGTATTTTTTAATCAAATAAATGCATTGGTGATAGGATAACATAAGAGACTTCTTTCTTATCAATCTCAAACTTTTGAACAGTTAGTGTAAAATGAATTGATTAAGCTAATCTGAGAAACCAAAAAAAATAATAGTAATAATTGCCTCCCCTAGTATTATATGGCTACTTCTGGTTCTTTTTAATGGCCTCGTTTATAGTTCCTTCTTTCATGTCATCCTCTTTTCTCAGCACATGCTTGTGACATACTTCACTATAGGTCTCCTGTTTCCAAGGAGATGCACGAATGAAGCATACACCATGTTTTGTTTACTGCCGAAACCTCATTTCGCAAGTGCATACAAAGCTTGCACTCACAGAAGAGGTTATTTATCCAAACCGGCAGATAATATTCTCTTATGCTGTTATATCAAAGCGGGAATCAAATCGCATTCCAGTACTAGTGATGTCCATTTATTCGGAGACCTTCGGGTTCTTTCTGGTTCACTGTGGAGTCAGGATTTTGATATACTTTGGCATTAACTCATGTCTGTCATCTTTTATTCATGTTAATCCAAACCAGAATGATTTACTTTATTCAGTGTAACAAAAAAAAAAAACACTGATGTTTTGAGGAATGTTCTTGTTTTGCATATAGCAAAATAGCAGACATTGATAGTGAAAATATTCACAAAAGACAAAAAAGCACAAAAAATTTGAATCGATAATCTCTGAAATTTGTCTCTTTTTTTAAGAAGTCTCACAGAGGCTGCATATATTTGATTAAAATACAGTAAAAACAGCAATATTTTGAAATATTATTACAATTTGTTTTCTATTTGAATATATTTTAAAAAGTAATGTATTCCAGTGATCAAAGCTGAGCTTACTCATTAGGTCACTAGATGTTAGATATTTTCTTTTGCAGAAATTGCTTTTTAATGTTCACTTTTGAAATTTTTTTTTTAAATGATTCCAGACGATGAACAAGGGTATTATCAAGTGAAACAATCGCTCATTTAAAAAATAAATAACAAAGTTTAAGTTTTATAAGCTCAAATGGTCATCTTGCTCTGTTCTGTGATGCGTGTTCGTGACTCTCCTATTCGAACCCATTCATCAAAATGAACGAATCTTTTTCTGAGTCACTTCGTTCATTTTGTTCGTTGAATGAAACAAATGACACGAATAAAGATTCGTGCATTTTGATAAAAGAGTTCGAACAGGAGAGTCACAAACGCGCATCATAGAACAGAGCAAGGCGAGCATTTGAGCTTATAAAACTTAAACTTTGTTATTATTTTTTTAAATGAGCGATCGTTTCGCTTGATAAGACCCTTATTCATCGTCTGGAATCGTTTAAAGCCCTTTGAACAGTTTGCAGTTTGCACCGAAACTCTCATTTGGACCTTGAACCGTTTGGTTACCAGTGAAGTCCATTATATGGAGAAAAATCCTGGAATGTTTTCATTAAAAACCTTAATTTCTTTTCGACTGAAGAAAGAAAGACATGGATATCTTGCATGACAAGGGGGTGAGTAAATTATCAGCAAAAGTTTTTTTTAAAAGCGAGCTACTCCTTTAAGGACACAACAAACGGCTGGTAGTGACTACAAGCATCTTCATGAGTTAGTGACATCACCAACCCAGTTCTCAAACTTTTTTCCTTTAAACCTTTAAAAAAAGTCAGTATACAAAAGCGTTATGACACCTCCACACAGCCGCGGAGTTGCTTGTGCGTTCACAATAGCAGCTTGATTCAGTCCGCTGAAGAGATGCTTTTCTATGGCGAGCAACGTCTATGTCGGGCTTGTTCCAACAGTGACAATCAACGGTCTGAAGAAGAATGATTTAGTGTAATTCCCGTCCAATGTTGCTTTATTATGGCAGAGCACTATAAACGCTATTCAAGCACTTGAACGCTGTTGAAACGGCAGGTTGTTGTTGTTGGAGAATCACTGCATTACTGCATAGTGACTTTTTCTTGAGTCTCTCCATCTTTGTCCGACTCCAGTTTGAACATAAAGGGCTAAAAGTTTTTTAAATTTTCAGTGCGTGTCTTTGTGCGAGCTAAAACATCACATACACTCTGGGGACATTGGAGACTTATTTTACATATTGTGAAAAGAGCATTATAGGGCACCTTTCAAATTCCAATCTTTATATATACAAATATGTTTATTCTAAGTATATCAGGCCAGGTTTGAAGTCAGGACATTCTGGAGGATGATACAGGTTTGTAATGACATCAAAATTTGTGAATGATCATTTTGATTTTCCACACGCGTCTCCTTTCTGCAGACAAAGAAAAGTCTAATGAGGACAGACACCGTGAGGAGGAACTATTTCAACAGATCCAGAAGCTGGTGGAGACACGGGACTTTCTAGTGGATGACATGGAGTTCGAGAGGCTCAGGTCAGTTTTAAAGAGCCGCCAGCCTTCAGGGACAGGAACGTGGGCCACAACCCTTTAGATTGCCGGCGGCTAGCAGGCGTGACTATCTGTCCCAAGAATGTGTTTTGTCCCTCTTGTGGCTGTTCCCTCATCTGTGAAGACACTGCAATCCAATTACCCTCCTCTTGAAGCCAATAATCCAACCTTACCTCACCACGCCTGTCACACACACACACCTCACATCACACTCACAGATGGTCCCAGCGGCTCTGATTCTGAGAAACGAGAGATTGATTTGCTGGCAAGAAAGAAATGGAAAAAAGAACAGATGTGTTTTTTTTTTCGATGGGTTGGGCTGATTGTCATCTTCCAAGATCTCACGAGTGTGTGGGTGTGTGTGTGTTTGTGTCTGTGTGTGAGAGATCGTGAGTGACGCACGCGTCAGAACCCAACACGAATGAAGTCCTCACAGTTTATTCATGGGATAAATAAGCCACCGTCACCCACATGACAAGCAGCTATTACACGGGTGGATGGTGGAGCGAGCGAGAGAGACCGTGAAAAACTGTCAAACACTTTTAGTTTGCACACTAAACCCTTGTGCTAAGAGAATAATTGATTGTTTGGAGTTTGGGTGTGAATGTTCAGTGTCTCACTTCACAGTTGTTTGTGTGTGTGAGTCTAGTTTGACATGGCAGGGACTGGAAAAATAGTAAATATTGCTGTATTTTGGGGAACAAGCAATAACTGAACAAGAAAAATTACTTCATAAACATACTATATAATATCTTAAAGCTACACTGTGTGATTTTTACCCCCATCTAGTGGTGAAAAGGTATATGACCATCCAGTGTATATTAGTTTCTGTTCCTCTCAATTCCGATTTCTTTTTAACTCCTACGGTGGCCAATGTAGTCCAAGACTAACATGGCTTCCAGTTCGACCTCGTCCATGAGTGTTAACTCAAACGTAAACGCGAAAGGCGAAGCTTGAATTAACGGTATGTCCCTCTTTGGCTAATGTACTTTCAAGATGGAGGGGCAACATGGCGACCGACATTAGAACCCCTTACCCGTATGTATTTTCAATGGCATATTATACACTCAAGAGAATACTTTATTACTTGAACGAAGTAAATATACATTAATGAGCACATATATTTTTGAAAGAACTAAGTGTTTTTAGCTAAGAATAAACTAAAAGAGTTACACAGTGTAGCTTTCAAGGACAAGTTCGGTATTTTACACTTAAAGCCCTGTTTTAAGATTGCACTTCCTCAATGGTTGCATAGGTGCACTGGAACAATCTTTCATAAAACGCATTAATGTTTAGTTTACAAAGACGTGAAACTCACCGAGTGGTCTGGGGTGTTCACTGATATACTCACACAAAAATCGCTGCAAAAGATGCTTTCCTAACAGGTTTTGTCGTAGTTTCTGTCCAAGTCAAGTCAATGGAGTCAGTGTTGTTCTTTTAGTCTTAAGTTCTATGCATCAATGAAACAAAAATGTATTGTGGTTTCCACAAAAATAACAATTTTCAAAAACTAGCCCTAATTTAACCCTAATAATAAATGAGCAGCAAATCGTCATATCAGAATCATTTCTGACGAATCATGTGAAACTGAAGACTGAAGGAAAGATGCTGAAAATTCAGCTTTGACATCACAGGAATAAATTATATTTAAAATATATTAAAACAGAAAATAGTTCTTGTAATAATATTTTTAAATCAAATAAATATAGTGAGCTTTTTGAAACTTTTTTCCAAAAACATTAAAAAATCTTAAGTGGCTTTTGTGTGTGTTTGTGCTTTTGACTCCCATACGTGCTTTTCTTCACACAGAGAGCGAGAGGAAGACAACGAAATGGCTGACTTCCTACAGACAAAATTCCCCAACAGGTTCTGCATGAAAGGTATGTATTTGTGTGTGCGTGTGTGTGTGTGTGTGTGTGTGTGTGTGAGAGAGAGAGAGAGAGCTCAAGGCCAGTCTCTTAAACCTACACGAATTAACATAATAATACATTCTTTGAGCATCTCCATAATTGTTTTACTCTGTGCCTGTTCAAGTTGAATAAAAATGGAAACTAAAGACCTTAATAAAGAACCTGTGTGAATGTTAATTCTGTTCTCGGGGTGTTAATAAGATGTTTCTTTTTGTTTTCTTCAGAACTGGAATAAATAGTGCTAAACTATGTGAATGTCAATAGAATTGGGAATGTTTGACTAAATAGTCAAATTACTAATTATGGTGAGAATTTGAAACTTATCACAAAAACCTTTCATAATCTTTAGTGCTGCTTTATAACCTGGGGCTGTTTATTATTTAACCAAATAAACATAGTATAGATTTACGTATGCAGGTAAAGTAGGACTTTTCATATATTGTTGGGCGATAATATTTTTTACATTTTTCAATAAAATATCAAGTTGTTGAGATATTCTATCACTCTTAAAAATAAAGGTTCTTCATTGCTCCATAAATTAAGTATCTACGTAGTTATGTTACTTAGTTATTTATTTATTGAAAGTAATGCGTGATCTTTCAGCAAAAAAAAAAAGCGCAAATGTGCTTTTTATCTTAAGTCATCTTTGCTCATTGGTATGGTTTAATTGGATCATCAAAGGTCAACAGCAAAGACATTGGTTTATATAATACATAAAGTATATCTGTGTAATTTAACTCTCACGATTTCTCTCAACATTGAGACGTGTCAGTCAATAAATGGAGAAAAATAGGAAATTGTGTTACTAATTTGAAAAAGAAACTCATATTTTTGTTTCTCAACTGCTTGATTAAACTTCACTGATTCGGTTCAGTTCAAATCAGACCGAGCTGAACTGTTCCTCTTAACTGTGTTCCTAAAATCAGTTCAAAACTCAAATCATCTTAAAGGTGCAGTGAGTGATTTCTGAAAAAAATGAACACAAGCACCTCCCCCCAATGAGTGTATACACACCTTACAGCTGATTGGCTATAAGTGTGTTGTGCTGCTCAGTCCAAACCACTTTCAACAGCGCTTCTCAGAAATCGCTTAATGCACCTTTAACTGTGAAGGTCACTGCATTTCTCTCACTCCCTCTTTGTGTTTTTCAGGTCAAACCAAGGACAAGAGGATGACGTCCAGAGCCCAGCAGACCTCGTCTCCTTATGTGACAAAGACAGGCGTCACCCTGCTGAAGGAGTGCTGCGGCTTCACCTGCTCCGTCATGTAGATACGCCGGTGTAAAACAGGAGAGAGTGACAAGTAAACAAGCCCTCAGACCCATGATTCAGCACAACATTTGGTTACACTTTACACTTCGGTTTTGAAATTGCCTGTCATGAAACCATTATAACTTTTTAATGAAAAATTCACTTAGTACCACTGTAGGTGAGGTCACAAAAAATATTCATGACACAGTTATAATGGCCTCATGACAGTCAATGTCAAAGCCAACCACATGACAGTTTAGCTTAATTTTATGTCAAGTTGTCATGACAGAGACACTGACAGGTTATGATGTTCTGGTTTATGTCAAGATGTCATAACAAATACATCTCAAACATTGTCATATTTGCATTCAAAATGTCATAATTGAGCGAAAGACACTTTCACATTCATTTCATAACAGACTGCAGTACATGGGTGCCCAACTGATGTGCAGAATTATTGCATTAACCTAATGGAGAAGATGAGGAGTGTGATTAGATGGTACGGTTCCTTATTTCCACACTTAACACAGAGCTAAAAGCATAAGAATAATGCCATCAGGTGCTGGATTCCCAAGAGCAGTTGTTAAATTGCAACTCTTTCTCTCTTGCTAGTACATTATTTTCTCCATTCTGTCGTGCAAAAGAGCAAATTATCTGTTGTGTGGTTGCTCCACCTGCCAACCACAATGTGTGTCACCAAAAACACTGACAATGTCCTTGGGTTTTTAAGGAATAGTTCACCCAAAAATTTTGTCAGCAAATCACCAGTTTTAGGTAAGTAATAGTTAAATTAAATAAACTATAAAAAAAACCTAAACGCAGTTAATATTATTTATTTAAATCAAGGAGACATTTCTCATTTTCATTAAACACTTTTCACACAACTTAATTACTAAAACTTTAATTAAGATTAAATGAAAATGGAAAATATAAAAAGAAATACCAATTCAAAATATGAAGTTTGTCCGCGCCATTTACCAGATTTTCGTCAATTTTAATTCAAATCGCATACTCTCTTGAGTAGGTCCTTATATTGAATAAGTTATTCACGACTGCTAGATAGAAATATACTTTTCGATTATATATAGAAAAATACGTTCTATATAGTAGGCTCTGCGTGTGTGTAATGTAATCGGATGTACTACATTTGCCATGCTGTCATGATTTACCAGCGTCAGTTGCGTCGCGTCATTGTCATTCACAAATCGTCTCCTGTGGCCCCATGGGATATGTCCATTGTCCAATCCAACATGTGCACACTTTAGATTCTCGCTGGAAGTAGTAGGTCATCCAGATACTATTTGCCTATTATTTTATCAGTAGGCTTCTGTGAATTCAGACATACTTCCTCTGTCACATACTGTTTTTCGCCTAAATATATTGGGGAAGTATGCGATTTCGGAAGAAGCCAATGAGTTTTTCCGGCAATCCCAGCCAGGTTTCACTGGTAAACGGTACAGCAAGTGACTGGAGATACAGTAATAAACCTTCCCAAATGTTTCATTAATTTAGATCTACTGAAGACTGAGTATTAGTAAAATTATGCCATACAATTAAACAACAGAGACAGCCAGAAGATCTGCGTATTGGTGAATATGCACCATTGCTTCTGATGTATACTTTCACATTTTACATCTACATTTTTACAATGTTGATGACAGCTGTATATTTTTGTGGTGCCCAGCTTGGCACAATATACTGTAAATGCAGTTTGAAAGTTAGTAAAGTATAGATATATTTATATTTCACTCAGTTTTAGTTTGTTTATCTTTCCCCTCTGTAAAGTGCTTACGCATATTATTTATGTATAAATCTCTGTTTAAAAGTTTGGGGTCAGTAAGATGTTTTCAGGAATTCATACTTTTATGCTGTACAACAAGATGCACTGAATTGGTCTAAAGTGACAGTATAAACTTTTATAATATTACAAATAAATGCTGCATGGTCTTTTGAACGTTCCATTTGTTAAAGATTCCTGAAAAAAAATATATTAGTTTCCCCAAAAATATGAAGCAGAACATCTGTTTTCAAAAAAATCAAAAATGATTCTTGAGCATCAAATCAATCATATCAGAATGATTTCTTAAGGATCATGTGACACTGAAGATTAATCTTTGATCACAGGAATAAATTACATATTAAAATAAGCAGTTATTTCAAATTGTTATATTATTTCACAATTTTTCTGCTTTCACTGTATTTTTGATCAGCTTAATGCTTGTTGAAGAGACTATTTCATAAAACATTTTAAAAATGACCGACCCTAAACTTTTAGATGGTGTATTTGTGATGCATCGTTTTAACTAAATAGTGTTTAGGCAAAAAATATTTCTTTACAAAAGAAATCAAATTGTGAAACTGAGAAATGTGTAATAATACAATGCTCACAGACACTTGACGTGTTATGCTGCTTAGTTGTGCAGGATTTTATGTGTGCTTACCGTTAGTGGCATGAAAATAAAAATAGAAGCATATTTTTCCACAAATCAATAAAAAGGAATTCTGATGAATCGTCCATGCCTTGAATGATTAATTGCCTTTTAGATTATACAGACTTGTAGAATAGTCTTTTATTGCTATACAAAGAACAAAATTATGAAACCCAAGGTTGCAAAATGAATAAAACAATAAAACATCGTGTAGAATAGTCTGCACTTTTAAGTTTGAATATGAAATTTAATTGAGCATTTGTTGAAAAAAATGTTCAGATTTTATGTTGATTTCACATTAGTGAAGTCTCCATAGCCCAGGAAAAGTACCAACAAATCTTCTCTTGTGCACCAGCTTTAATAAGCCAAGGTCACTGAGTGTGTGGCTTCATTGACAGGTTCCAGTAGGCAGGAAGGAACCAAGGAATTAAGTGGCTGATGAAATAAAATCTGCTGGTATTTTGAATGTCCAGACTCTCGCTCTGGACGGTATAATCAGGATTTAGTTTAGATGGTCATTTTTCTTCTTTATCAAGCTCTGGCAGAGGATGCGGCGTCCGTGACATTTGTGTTGATTGGCTGAAGACTGTCCACAGCTGTAGGGAAATCCAGCTCATTTCCTCTGTGTGAGTGTGTGATATCTCTTAATTTTCTTACAAGAGTACTTTATTTTGCTTTGAGTTGGACTGGGAAGCTTGTGGGCTGCTGAAAAGACAGTATTTCAGTGTGTTTTATGTCCATTGTCTGCACATTATTGACTGTGGATTCATGGAGGATTTTCTTTTCTTTTTAGTTCCTAAAACTGTCTGTCTGGAGATATACACTACTATTTAAAAGTTTGGGGTCGGAACAATTTTTTAAATGATTTTAAAAATAAAATACTCACCAAGGCTGCATTAAATCAAAATAACAGTAAAAACAGAATAAATATTTTGAAATATTAAAACAATTAATAAAAAACAAACGTTTTCTTTCTTTCTTTTTGAATACATTTTAAAATGTAATTTATTCCTGAACTGTAAAAAAAATAATATGTTCATGATTTGTAATCACAACATTTTTTCTTTTTGTCAAATCAACACAAATAATTAATGTACTTTTGATAACATAATATTTAAATCAATCACCTTTGTTAACTCAATTTTTCCATTTCAATTAACTTAAAATTTTAAGACAACCAGATTACTTCATTTTTTTAAGTTAAATCAACAATATTTTTTTTTTACAGTGTGTGATCAAAGCTGTATTATTAGTATCATTACTCCAGTCTTCAGTGTCACATGATCCTTCAAACATCATTCCGATTTGATGCTCAAGAAAACATTTTGGATTATTATCAATGTTGAAAACAGTTGTGCCTCTTCATATTTTTGTGGAAAGTGGTACATTTTTCAGGACAGAATAGAAAGTTTAAATGAAATAGAAATCTTTCTAAAAATGTCTTTAATGCACACTTAATGAATAAAAGTATTCATTTCTTTCCTCCAAAAGTATTCATTTTCGTTTGTTGATCTGCTTCTCGCACAGAGGGATGAGCTATGATGAGTCATGAGTGACTCATTCATGACCAATTTAATTACAAGAGTTCTGACTCTAATAAAGAACTGCGAAAAGCTTTGAGGTTTTACCAGGTTTACATGCCAAAAAATACCTTTCGCACTTCAGTCATTTTCGTGCACACTAATTATCTGAAATTACATGCAGCACAATGTATTCATGGAAAACTAAGACCATGAAATGAACAAATGAAAATGTAATGAAGAGTCGTGAATCGTTCATTTTGATATAGTGTCTCAGTGATGTGTTACGTGAATTTCTGACCGCAGTATTTTAAATGCCAGTACCAGGTGTTGGTTTGCATGCTTTGCCTAAAATGTTCAGTAGACAATTACACAGAGACATACGCCACCATGTGGTTGACCATGGAAGTTAACCAGTTCACAGAAGGAGGTTTCACCACAGCCAGTATAAGAGATGTTGTTTATTACTGGTCGTAACTAAGTTTGAATAATTAGCGTCTTCTGCCCAACAAGGCTGCATTTAATATAAATAAATAAATAAATAAAAACTGTTATATTGTGAATTATTACAATTTAAAATCGTTTTGTGTCATAAATGTATTTACTGTTAGCCTACTTTTGTTAGCATCTTGCTGAATATTTTACTTTTATTTTAGTTGACCCCAAATGGTGGTTAATCATAGTCTCCACAAAATATTAAGCAGCACAACTTTAACACTGATAATAAAAATTTTAAAAAGGTTAAGAAATGTTTCTTGAGCATCAAATCATCATACTAGACTGATTTCTGAAGGATCGGGGGGCACTGAAGATTGGAGTAATGAATCAGAAAATTAAACTTTGCATCTCAGAAATAAATTACATTTTAATATATACTCAAATGGAATATTTAAAATTGTATGACATTTTAAATTAAAAAGGTTTTCAATTCAGTCTTGGTGAGCATAAGAGACTTCGTAACACACTCTTCTAAATATTGATGATTTCTAACCCTTACAAACATTTATAGGCCCATTTCCCAAAACTAATATAGAAAATCTCTTACATCTGTCCTTGTTTAAACTGGAAGGCCTGGCGTGGATTGGTATCAGTTTTGTGGCTTGTTTAATAGGCTGTTTACAACAGAAAGCGCTTGACCTTTAGAGACAAAAAGACTAATATTACTGGAGGCAGTATTTCAGATATGATAAAGTCTGACATGTATAAAAATTAGCTTGACCTCCGGCAAACATTTTTACAATAGATCCTCATTTGATTAGACCAAAAACTGCATCGTATACACCAATGTTTTCTGGTGTATACAGCACACCCACACCCACAAACACACACACCCAGACAGGTCACCAGACTACTTGTTATGCACTGTCAAATCAAATCATGTGGGCAATACTTACAGGGCAGGGCAGGGCCTGTATTTTAGTTGGTTTGTAGAGCACCACACCTTATCATTTATACATTTATGCAGTTTCAAATGATAAGAATCCTGGCTGTGTTTGTCCAGAATAGCATCCAACCATGCTAATCACACTACAGAATGCAATATACAGTATTTATAAGTGCATAATGTTTTTTTTAAAAAATGTATGCATTGAATATCTGCATGACAATATATTTAAAGAACTTAAATCATGGAATACTGCATCCCATAATGCAATACCTGACATGCTCATCTTTCCATTTCCAGCAGTGTGATCGGTGAGTAATATCAGTGGAATTTTCATTGTTAATTATTTCATTCGATTAAAACAAAACTAAGTTCAAATCCAATTTAAAAGGATAGTTCACCCCAAAATGATAACCCTGTCAGTACTCATGCACTCAAGTATCCAAACATTTTTTTCCCTGTTCAACATAGGCTAAAGAATATATTTGGTAACCAAACAGTATATCTTCTTTTATGTTTAGCATAAGAAAGAAATGCATATACATTTGCCATTTTTGGGTGAACTGTCCCTTTAAGAAAAACAAGAACGTGCCTACTTGAACTAAACATGCAAAATTATGCTTGTTGTAAATTGTTTAAGACGGTTTAAAACGTTTGTTGTTGCATAACGCCTTCTGCTTTGCATACAAATGAAAACAGTACGCAGAATACCATGAATACCTGGGAAAGCCCCGAATTTTCATAGTGCTACTGTCACTTTAAGGAATGATGTAATCGGTTAAGTTTGTTTAGCTCTCCAGCTGGTCAGCCCGAAGCCGAAACACTGAGCGGCAGAGGCACTCTCGGAGGATGGAGTTTTTATTAGGAAACCCCTTTTCCTCACCCGTGGGTCAACTTATAGGTGAGTAACACGCTGGAAGAGGTCGCAAATGAAATAACTCACAGTACGTT
Source organism: Cyprinella venusta (assembly GCA_038021265.1). Lineage (NCBI taxonomy): Eukaryota > Metazoa > Chordata > Actinopteri > Cypriniformes > Leuciscidae > Cyprinella > Cyprinella venusta. Next base: position 42,980,086 of record CM075863.1, read on the forward strand.
TAAGCTAGCGTCAGTTTAGCACAGATTAGCAAGTGTACTTTAAATTGATGTATGGAATGCGACTGCTTGATGTTTACATCAAATATATCTTTAATATTCGCTCCTGGTTTTCTTGCAAGACATGAACAGAATACGTATACATCGTTTAATTACGGATGACAGCAAATGATACGATTAAAACGAGATTGACACATCATTTGTGCAAACCAGAATCTGAGGCGCCGCATCAACGCGTTCGTGATTGGCGGAGCGGCGTGTCAATCAAACGCCATCTGCAAATAGGGACAAGGAGGTTTGTTCGAAGTCGTAGTCTTGCACGTCTCTGTGCATCCTAATAACGTTTTGACCCATTTCTTTGCCGCAAGAGCAAAATAACCATTTACATCCGAGAATTAAAACGGTTATATAACCACTCAATCCAGATTTTAATGCTGTTTTTGCAAGAATTACAATAATAAGTCTACCTTTCATTCATTTTAAGGGGTGGCCTGTGTGCTTGATAGTGTCGTTGCAGCTAGACTAGTCTCCTCTCAGCATAGAGCAATTAGCCAAACGCCATAATTATGCATTAGCAGCAAAATTATCTTTGCAATGTTCTGCTGCTCGTCATCGCAGATTTATCCTTAGAATTGTCAGGTTGCAAATATTAACTCAATTAAAGGTGTTATTTTTTTATGTGGAACATCTTTAAGAATTGTAATCAACGTCATTGTCTCCTTAAGCGTTTAGTAAGTCAGCATGCCATGTAATGGAATTTGCGAAAATCTTTTCTTCTTTCTAATTGTGACGTATATCCAAGTGAAAGCTTTTCAAACAAGAAAAAATGTAGGCTGGAACTTGATTGGATGGTTGTGGTTTGCTCTGTGATGTCATTGTCATGTGAATGACAGGTTGCCCCGCCTTCACGCCAGTGAACATCAGAGAAGAGATGGCATTACAAGAAGAAGGCAAAGTTATTTTGATTAATGATGAGGGCTCATGAATTTAACTATGCTAAACCATATGCATGAATAAATCGTTTATAATAAATACAGCAATATTGCCTAAAAAAACAAGAATTGTCAATTTTGATTTCATGGATGGATAGTCACCTTATGGAATGACACAAGCAGTGAAAAGAGGGAGCTTTTGATGGAACTTGCCCTTTCAAACTGTTGAAAAGCCTGTTTTCCCTGCCCAGGTGCGCAACCTTAAGCATTGTAAACAATACGACAAGTCGTGTTAAACTAGATTGTTAGTTACTAAACGAACTAGTTAGCTACCAAAATTTCCAGTTCAGCATATGGGTGGGTTTTCACTAATCCAGTATGATAGGAGTTTCAATACAAGACCTCTTTGTAAAGTTAGTCTGAGCTCTTCATGACAATAAGGAGCTATAATGTCAACACAAGTTCAGTGCTTGTAACTTTGATAGTGTTGCTGTGAATCATAAAGCTCTCGGCTGATGAGTAAGATAACAATAATGTCCTCCTGGTGTAATAGCTGATAGACGGTTCATTGATTTGTTCCTAAAGTTTATTTTGTGCTGTGGATTCTGTGCATAAGGAACATTACAAGTTGCTTGCAAATATCTACATAATTGCTTTGAGTTTATCTGCATTTTGTTCAAAGTATGCATGTAATAGCCATTATTTTAAACTACAGCAGCGTGTTGTATCCAGTTATTTTATGAGTGTTTGACTGTTTCTTGGTGTCTTTCTCAGAACATGCCACCAGTGCTTCTCTCCCGTCAGAAGACTGGGGCCTCAACATGGAGATCTGTGACATTGTCAATGAAACAGATGAAGGGTGTGTATGTTGTTAGAGACGATAGATTCCTGTTTATTCAGTCATGACAATGGATTTTATTTTTAAGTCTTGCCCAAATGTATTTGGACACATAAACTACACTTAAAACATCTGAATGTTGTATTAGACAAAGGATCCACAAAATTGTCTTTCAGACAAATCTCTTCGACCTTAAAATATTTAGAGATTTTCAGGTTGACATTTCAATGATCTAACAACACATGCACATATTCACGGTTCTGTGATGTCGGTTAATGCTCACATGACATGCAGGTAAACAAATAAATTATTTCATTTTGATTGAACTAGCTGCATACTGTACTCTGATCTATTATAAATCAGTGGATATATAATAAGTAACAATAGAAAGCTAATGTTTCACAACCACAACTATTTTGTCTTTATGTTGAGCTGTATAGCTATTGATTTAACATTTAAACCTCTCATTTAGCTTAAGCTGTCATTATTTGCATAAAATAAGTTCATTCAATATGGTGCTTTCAGGTTCTATATTGTATAAAATTCATTATTTAACATATCTTTTATTATGCTGCTCTGTTTGCAGACCTAAAGATGCAGTCAGGGCAATAAAGAAGAGAATTCTGGGAAATAGGAATTTCAAAGAGGTCATGCTGGCTTTGAGTGTAAGTGTCAAACATATTGTGAATACAATCAAATCCTCTTTCTCACGTTTACACTTTAATAATTCACATTACGTTTTGAATTGCGCGTTGTTCAGTATCCGCTTTGGTTTTGCTGCAGGTGTTGGAGGCCTGTGTGAAGAACTGCGGGCACAAGTTCCACATCTACGTGTCCACCAGAGACTTTGTGGAGAACGTTTTGGTCCAAGCAATCCTGCCTAAAAACAACGCACCAGTGGCTCTTCAGGACAGAGTCTTGAGCATGATACAGGTGCGAATAAACCCTTTGTCAACTCAGCTAGTGCTCAGAGTAAATAGTGTCACATGATCCTTCAGAAACCAGTTTAATATGCTAATTTGCTGCTAAAGAAACCATTTTTTCTTATGGTTAAAAACAGCATATATGTTTTTTGTTTGTTTGTTTGTTTTTCAGGATTCTTTTATCAATAGAAAGTTAAAAAAATACAAAGTTCTGACATGAAACTGACATAAAAATGGCGCAGACTGGCTTTAACTCATGGTGCGTTCACATGCTATGGAAAATATGATATTTTTCACTTGTGAACTGGTATTTTGTTGTTGTAATGTGGTAAAAAGATGCCGATCCAGTCCTTTTATTTAGCCAAAACTATTTTAGATCGCTTAATTCATTATTATTTATCAAAATTATTTATCAAAACTCAAATGGTAAATAATATGCTGTATATTTTCTAGATCATGAATAGTACATATTTTGTGTATATCAATGTATAGACCATTTCGCAAGATGTAAACAACACTGGTCCAGAAGCACTTCCTGTTTCAGTTTTTTTAACACTACATAAAAGCTGGGATAAAATACAACCAACAGATCATATTAAACTGAGTAAAAAAATTTAAACAAACATCTTTAAGATGTTTTCTTAACATGTGAAATAAAGAAAACAGTTACAAGCTGAAACAGGAAGTGTTTCTGTACCAATGTTGTTTACATCTTGCAAAATGGTCTATATCATATCAAAGCTGTGTGTGTGTGTGTGTGTGTCTTTCTCTTTCACTAGGCGTGGTCCGATGCCTTCCGCAGCTCTCCAGATTTGACGGGTGTTGTAACCGTGTATGAGGATCTCAGAAGAAAAGGCGTGGAGTTTCCCATGACTGAACTGAATGGGTATTCCCCTATTCACACTCCCAACAGGGTACAACTGCTGCATTGTCAAATACGTGTTGATGCAGCTTTTTATCAACAATTATAAATGCATAAATTCATTTTGTAATGCACAACTGTTAAAAAAAAGCTGCACACAGTATATTATCTCTAGCAAGCACAGTGTTAGCATGCACTGCCTTTCCCTAACTTTTTGATTTATTAATTACTGCTTGATGCCAACAGACAGTTGAGACTGTGCCTTCGGTAAGGGCGCATACAGAAAGTCACACCATCAAATCCTCACAGCCACAGAATACAGAGACACCCGTCACACTGTCACCTCAACAGGTAACACGCGCACACACCCGCTTAGCAAAGCTAACTAGCATGTCACGTCACATTCAAAGAAATAGTTCACTTCAAAATGAAAATATTCATCATTTACTCACTCTCAAGTTGTTTCAAATCTGTGTGTGTTTCTTTTGGTGAACACAAAGGAAGATATTTTGAAGAATGTCGGTAGCCAGACAGTTGATGGACCCCATTGACTTCCACAGTAGGAAAAAAATAGTATGGAAGTCAATGGGGTCCATCAACTGTTTGGTTTACGACATTCTTCAAAATATATTTTGTGTGTGAGTGTGTGTGTTATGCACTCTTATGATTATGAATTAATTCTGTGACTGACCAATGAAGAATTATGGTGGTTACATATTAAATTAAGATTAATTTGTTGGCATTAATTAATGCATTACATATCATGAAGTAACTTTTTAGAATTTATCAAACTGGGGTCATGTTAATTTATAAATGAATATACTATTGCTCATTGTAATTCTTGTTTGTTATAACTAATGTTCATTTATACAACTTGAAATGTAAAACATCTGTTAGTATATGAAGAGTTCAGATGCAAAAGCCTCTAAATGCCATTTGAAATTTTCTTCTAAAATGACCATTTTTATCAAGCTTGTATATTTAATTTCAGTAATTTCACTTAAATGACAATTAATAGGTAATCATCATTGCCATTTAAGTGAAATTACTGAACTTAAATATGCAAGCTTGACAAAAATGATCATTTTAGAAGAAAATTTCAAATGGCACTTAGAGGCTTTTGCATCTGAACTCTTTATATGTAGAAATGAACCAAGATAAGTATGTGAGTGCTGTAAAATAGTTATTTTTATTACTATAATATTGAATAGTGCTGGTTTCAAGTGTGTTTGTGTTTCAGATGAAGACATTGAGGGCTGAACTGGAGGTGGTGCGTAATAATATATCTGTGATGTCAGACATGATGAGTCAGATGGAGCCTGGAAGTCTCGAGCCGACGGACACAGAGCTGCTACAGGTTGGAATCGGACTCAAACACACACTCATACTCTCTCCTGCATACACACTCATCCTCCAGTGTATAAATGTGATGGGCTGTTGCTGTTTCTCTACTCTCTCTGGCGGTCAGTAGCAGCTGTACTCCATGAGCAAGGACATGCAGAGCCGGATGGTGGAGCTCATACCCCGACTGACAGAGGAGCCCCTCATAGAACAGTTACTCACTGCCAATGATGACGTTAACACCACGTTTGCACAATATCACAGGTTAGAGATATGATTTTTGAGAACGTGCCATGAATATTTCATCTGTAAACTTTCATGCCATGCACATGGAGACCTGCAAGGTTTAAGAAATGTGGTGAATAAGTATCTGACTGATGATAGATGCTCCAAACATTGCTTTTAAAAGGTCTTCTTTTATTATATTAAAAATAAAGTACACATCAGTTGTTTAGGTTAACAGTTCCACCTTGAAGTTGTTTTTTCATGCCTGAGAGAATCTCACACACTATAAACACAAATTTCAAATAGCATTCTACTTCATCTTAGTTAGAAATAGTAAGAATAGTATGCTATATCCAACCAAAAACTGTGCGTGCACATCCCCTATTACCCAGACACTTGACCTCCTGACCTTAGGCACGATATTTATCCTTCAGTGTACTGCCCCCCAGTGGACAACAAAATCATTGCATGATAAACAAAAAATGCATTGCCCTGGCATGTTATGCTGGTCTCATTTGCTAGCTAATGGGTTGACTAGCAGTGAACAGTATATTTTTACAGCATAAATTAGCCTTTGTTAATGTTAGATAATAAAAATGTACACGTTTGACTTTTGATCTTAAATTGTATTAGTAATTAGAGTAATATCAATAAATGCTGTAGAAATATTGTTCATTCTTAGTTTATTTTCACTAATGTAGTTAACTAATGAAACCTTATTGTAAAGTGTAAACCATTAAAACTATTAAAACCTTTTTTGTTCATTGAAATAAATCTGATAAAATAAAATATAAATTTTAGATGGGAGAAAATTTGACTCTGCAACTAACTGAAATAAGTTTAATAATTTGAAGCTGCTGAAGGACTAAAAATACTAACTGGAAAGTAATAAAAACTGTTAAAAATAATTTAAATTATAATTCAAATGACAAAAGCACATAAAAAAATGTTGTGAACTGAAAACATACAAAGGGAAGTTCAAATTAATGTTCCTAAAATGTTCCAATTGACCTAGATGATCCTAATTAATATTGGCAACTATAGGAATTATGAAATTTCATTTATATATTTAGCATGGCAGGGTTCCCACAATCTAGGCATAAAAGTTAGCATATAAATAAATAGCATATAAGTTATAAAGTATAAAAAGTGAGTATATGAGCATATAAAATCCTTTTTAAAAGAAAAAAATCCTTGTAAACTAAGCATGACCGACTGTGTCATAAAAATGTATTTGCTAAAAAAGTGTAACCCACATCAAATTAGTATAATTACATAACTTGTCTCATCTGTGTTACTCAACTACTTCTTTTTTTTTTTTCAGATTTGAAAGGCATCTCAACCGACAGAGCAGCGCACTGTCTGTAAGAATTTATACATTTAATATTATATATTGCTGGTTTCGTCGATAGATTCCTGACTTGATTTTTTGTTATATTCCAGAATCCAGCAAATCCAAAGGCAGCAAATGGTGCTCACAATGCAGTCAGCCAATCAACAGTGACCACACTATCCAATCAGATGGCAGGATTGAGTAAGTGCCAATTTTGCTTGTTTTTATGTTTTGTCCACATTTTATTCTCAATCTTCAGATAATAATGCAAAATGTTGTTGCATGATTTGCTACAGGCACAAAAGCAGATGCGCTAAAACTAAATAAAAGCAGCTCATTACATAAAAGGTAAGAATATAATTTGAGTCTCATTTTATAAATTGACATTAAAAACTAGAGCTGTGAGCAAATGCTTGTGATATTTTTAGGAAGTGAAGTTATTGGCTTTAATGTGAACTTGGTTGTTTAAATTGATTGCCCATATTATGCTATTTAAAGGTTCCTAACTTTTCTCACAATGTCTGAAAAGATTGGACAAAGGATTCGATCTCTCTCTAAACCCCTCCTCTCCTAGAGCTACTCTGCTGTGATTGGTCAGATCTGTTGCCCAGTTTGTTATGACTGGCCTTCTCTGCTCTCATTGGTCAGATCTGATGCCTAGTCTGTTGTGACTGGCCTTCTCTGCTCTGATTGGTCATATGGCCCAGTCTGTTGTGATTTGGTCTAGCGCAGCGCATGACGGAAAGCAAACGGCCATAACCATATTTGAATTGCATCTCCAGAGTCTTCCTCAGCAATGGATACACAGTGATTATAGTATATTTTTATTAGAAATAAAGTATGTGTTTGTATAATAGCCTGGAAATAATATGAGCATGTAAAGGGCCGTACACACCAGGACGAATATCGGCGAACGTTATTCGCCACCATTTTTTGTGTTCACACCCAAGCAATTTTCGGTGACGATGAGCCGAGTAAACATGCAATTTCATTTGCTGACATTAGATGGCACCCATTTGCTCTGAAATACCACTCCATATCAGTTCTCTTTTATCAAGATTTTTGTAGTCGCTGTCACGTTTTTCATATAGTTCTTATGTTCTAACACCAACGAGACCAGCAGCTCTACATTAATCTTGCCTCGTATCTTCCGCGTCTTATTTCTTCCCTACTGTGTAGACGGCGACTCTACTTGGCGTAGATCTTCTTCGCCATTGCATATGTGTGCTCGGCAAGACCGTTTTGTGTTTGAGCGCCCCCAAGTTGTGTTTTACTGTAACTTCAGAAGCTCCAAACTCGTGAGCAAAAGTGCCAATCTCATTGGTCGATTAGTTTTTGTTGTGACGCTTCAAAAGTGACAGTACTGCATTGAATTTGAATTGGTAGCACTTCAAAGTCAATACCAAATCAAAACTATTTAGCACGTTAGTTGTAATTGAAAAGGTTTAATGACAAAATATGGTTATGGTTACACTTAAAATAGTTACAAAATAGATGTATGAGATGATGATTACTTAAACCAATAATCTTACCCAGCATGTAAAATATTACCAGAGAGAGAGAGAGGGGGAGAGAGAAAAGAGGAAGCAAAGAGAGAGAGCCCACAAGAAAGGGAGAGAGTCAAAGCATTAATTTAATAGAGACAGAGAAACAGTTACAGTCTTCTTTTATCCTTTCCCTGACCATGTGACTAAAACCCAAATGTTAGACATTCAAGCTGACCAATCAGATAAATACACTTCCCCCGTTGTTCTAAAGGTGTGACAATTCATTGACCCCCAAAGTACACAAATCTTGGCCTACAGCCCAGACCATCTCTGTCTTTGGGAACTCCCAATGGTCCTTGTGGTTGAAAGACAGTAACACAGTTCATTTCAAATGTCTTGGATTATTTTTAAAACCAGGAACCATTGCACAATTTGTATATCCTTGTTTGACACAGAAATAGGCTAGTGGGTAATGTGTCACCATTGAAACGAAAGTGACTGTGAAAAGATAAATAATTGTTGCAAGAGTTTGAATATGAGCCAAAAAATAAAAAAGGAGGAGAGAACACCTGGGAATGAGATCATTGGGAATGAGTGGTTTAAAAGTGGAAGCTGTGTCCGGGATTGTTAGAGATTCTCGGCTTTATTGTCTTGACCAATACGTTTTGACTCCCCGACTTGAGGTATTTTGGGACAAAACAAATTGATGCAACTGAATGGAGATTAAAGCAGTTATAAGACGGCATCTTCTGTCAAGATGATTTATGGCCGTATGATTGACAGGTAGGCGGAGCTAACCTTTGCCCTTCCAGGAGTCCCCCTCTGATCTAGGATTAACCTTTGCCCTAGTTAGCGATCGCTCATCCGGTTGAAAGTCATTTTTGACAGGTAGTTTTTGATAGATGATTTGACCTTTTGACTTGGCTTATAAATATGTCAAAGGTTTGTGTGATGTTTTGGATAGATGTTTTTTGACCAGGCGTTTTGACGGATAGTTTGAGATATAATTGGCTTTGATGGTAACGTTAGCTTTGAAAAGCCAGGTGTAATACATCATGTACCGGTGACAGATAGTTTGAGATATATTGGCTTTGATGGTAACGTTAGCTTTGAAAACTGGATGTAATACCTCATGTAGCGGTGACCGATAGTTTGAGATATATTGGCTTTGATGGTAACGATAGCTTTTAAAACCGGATATAACACCTCATGTAGTGGTGACAGATAGTTTGAGATATATTGGCTTTGATGGTAACGATAGCTTTTAAAACCGGATATAACACCTCATGTAGTGGTGACAGATAGTTTGAGATATATTGGCTTTGATGGTAACGTTAGCTTTGAAAAGCCAGATGTAAGAGGTCATGTAGCGGTGACAGATAGTTTGAGATGTTTTGGCTTTGATGGTAACGTTAGCTTTGAAAAGCCAGATGTAAGAGGTCATGTAGCGGTGACAGATAGTTTGAGATATATTGGCTTTGCTGGTAACGTTAGCTTTTAAAAGCCGGGTATAATAAGTCATGGTTTTTTTTACGGTTAGTTTTGGACGGAAGATTTAACCCTACTGACCCGGGGGTAATAACTCCAGAAGATTTGGACGTGGAATTCCCCTCCCTGCCCAGCTCCCATTGTGAGAGAAAGAGTTTTTCTAATGTCACATTATCACACACACAAAAGATATAAAATATTCACAAATATTTAAATACTTTAAAAGCGTGTGAATAAAATGGGTATAAAATATATTTTCGAACATCAAGATCCCAGAGAAAAAAAACATACAGGTTATTTTTCCTCAGGAGCAATTATTTAAAAAAATTGAGTGTTGAAGAAACTTTACAGCTCAATAAAATCATCTTACCGTTTCAGAGTACTGAATAATTGGATTTGAAGTTGAAAAGCCCCTCGAGCGATTCTCTCACTGCCCTTTTGCCTTTGACAGTCTCTGTGATAAATGTGTGTGGGGGTGTGTGTGTGTGTGTGTGTGAAACGCCATTGCATTCCTGCACCCCTTGCTGGGACAGTGAGACAAAATTGTATATATTGTAATATTGTAGTATATCTCACACTGGCTAGAGTTGAAAAAGTATATGAATTAAATGATTATAAAATAACAAATATTTCACACCAAACCAATTATTTTAGATACACAAATAAATAAAAATCATCTTAGATTTTCACCGAGTTGAGGAAGTAGTTGTCCATCGATGTCCATAGTACAATGGGGTGCAAAATGGATGTGAGTTTATAGATCCCAGATTGTTTTCTCTCACAACAATAACTTTATTTGACATGCATTGGATCTTTGTATCTTTGCAGGCCTTTTACATTCACTAACAGCAATTTTACACACTACATGAAAGGTCAAATCCAGAAAAGCATAATGGGGGCTAGGGTTGGGTATCGAGAATCGAGTATCGATTCAAACCGGGACTAACTTTTCGTTTTTCCCGGAATCGTTCAAAAGTTAAAATTTCCATTCCTAGTTTCGATATTCACACTCCGCCGACCAGAAGAAGAAACCGCTGAACAACACCAATGAAGAAGCGTCTACCGGAAGTTTTGGCATAACCGCGCGAGTCGAACATGAATAGCTTTTGCGGCCGTCCAAAGTGTGGCTTCAATTTTCTAAAAATATCAAAATCTCGGCAAAATGCTGAGTATTTCCTTTTAGAAAGGAGTATTTCCTTCAGAAGACCGTTGGTTAGCAAGATTAGCTAAACTTTTTTGACCCTGCCTCTTAAAAGAATCGGAATCGAGAATCGTTGGGAACCGGAATCAAAACAAGGAATTGGAATCGGAATCAGAATCGTTCAAATTCAAACGATACACAACCCTAATGGGGGCACATTAAAGGGATACTCCACTTTTTTGGAAATAGGCTCATTTTACCACTCCCCCAGAGTTAAATAGTTGGGTTTTACCGTTTTCAAATCCATTCAGCCGATTTTCTGATATTTGGAAGAATATCAGTAACCAGACAGTTTCTGGTCTCATTGACTTCCATAGTAGGAAAAAAATAGTATGGAAGTCAATGAGACCAGAAACTGTCTGGTTACTGATATTCTTCTAAATATCAGAAAATTGGCTGAATTGATTCGAAAACAGTAAAACTCAACTGTTTAACTCTGGGGGAGTGGTAAAATGAGCCTATTTCAAAAAAAAAAAAAAAAAAAAAAAGTGGAGTATGCCTTTAAATAAAGAGTGTGTTGTATAGAAAGTTTCTGTTGCTCATTTTGCTTGATTTAATGTATAGCAATTTACAATTGTGATTTCTCGATAGTCCAGAAAGCTGTGCAGCTCTCGAGGGACCGGCAGCCACACAAAGACAGCGACAGGACACTGGAGCGGTAAGTGTCTTTAAATTATTTACCCCTACAGAAAGGATATCATGTTCGAAATGGTGTTCAAATAGCAGCTCTTTGTATTATGAGAGAGCAGTCAGGACGTTCCTGTGGTTGTTTTCTCCTGCCATTGGACGCCACGATACGTGTTCATCACTTAAAACGGTTGTCTGTCTATGTTAAGGATGACAGCCTAGACTCCACCTCCCTCGGCAGCTCACCTCAGTTACATTGGATGCTTGAGAAGGGAATGGTGGGTCTGACTGGCCGATGAGACGGACAGTGTGTCTATTGGTTGAGCTTGTGTACCTGTTGCTCTGGGCTCGTGTTTTATTTCAGCATGTCAAAGTTTTTTTTCTCCTTTGGTGAACGGCGAGTGTCTGCTGTCTTGCTTTTGTGTCACCTGCATGTTTTGAGCTTCATCGTCTTTATTTGCTGAAGGTTTTGTGGATCTTTTTGGTGTTTAGTTCATTCTGTCCTTCAGGCCTGCTCAGTGACGTATTTGTGGTGTTCCCATTTCAACCCAACTTGTTTCCCATTTTCAGGACTGAAACATACCGATTTTTATTTTATACTTTAAAGTAGTGTAATGCTTGTTTGAGATGGGTGTGGTTTGGAACTGATAGTTGTACTTTATTATGCTGAAGTGAACTGATTCATATTTTTTGTTTGCCGTCAGATCCCTGTCAGTCAGACTGAAGTGATGGATGACATTGAGCAATGGCTTGACATGGAGGATGTGAGTGAAACGTTCTTAAACCTCTTAGAATGGGAATTGAAAGAGAAATAACAGTTTTAATTCTGATTCCACTTAACAATTGCGTATGTATGTATATATAAATAGGGCTGGGCAACGATTAATCGCAATTAATCACATCCCAAATAAAAGTTTGTGTTTACATAATATATGTGTGTGTACTGTGTATGATTATTTGGAAAAATAAAAATTCACACACATGCATGTATATATTTAAGAAAAATGTGTTATTAGTGTAAAATATTAATATTTATATTTAATGTAAATTATTTTAAAATATATAGCAAGTATATACATGCATGTGTGTGTATTTATATACAAAATAACACTACACACACATATATTATGTAAACACAAACTTTTATTTTGGATATGATTAATCGCGATTAATCATGTATGTACACACACACATATATATTACTACACACACACTCATATATAATATATATGTGTGTGTGTGTAGTAATGTTTAAAAACAACATTTGAAATATTAAAATTCTCATTTTTTTTTATTTGGAAAGAAATTAATATTTTATTTGGCAATATGCATTAAATTGACTAAAAATGACTGTAAAGACATTTATAATGTTACAAAATATTTCTACTTCAAATAAATTCTGTTCTTTTGAATATGCTATTAATCAAAGACTTGAATCCTGTTTAAATTATTATTTTGTTATAATTAAAAGATTTGTGAATGTCTGTAAATTTTGCACTGAAACCTGCAATAAAACCAGAGATATTTATGGAGAAAGTTAAATCTTAAAACACTGATATTGTTTCCTGTATTTCATAAGCATATTTTTGTGTTGCAGGAAGATGACTCAGAGGGGGTGACTAGTGAAGGTATGACTAATATGGCTAATATGATAATGCTTTCAGCTACAAATAAGACTAGTACTGTTATGGGATCAATATCCCGTTTACTATAAGCTGCAAGTAATGCATTTTGCCACATTTTATATCAATGCAGATTTTAAATGAACAGAGAAAATATGTAAAAAAAAAAAAAACAAAAACAAACAAACAAAAAATCTATATGTCAAAATTATGTTTGGCATGTAATCTTTTCTTCTGCATGTTAAATTAGAGGCCAACTTTGAATGTTTTTTCCCCCAACCCCATTCTGTCTTGAATGATCCAGTCTTCCTCTTATTAGAATCTCAGTCGAACCTGCCGAATTTCCTTTAGTCACCTACACCCACATGCTACTCGTGATCTTTACTTAGTATTTAACGGAAGTAGTTTGTGGCATTGTTGTGTTCCTGCTTGTGGTTTTTATGCTGTATACATTTGCCCAATTTCTCAACTTCTTGAAAACGCTTAGCTCGGTGATTCATTTTACACTCTTTCTGGTACTTTCCAAACACAGCAAATATGCTAATAGGCTTCATAAATGCATTTCTTCATATGGCAATTGCTGTATGTCCATATATGGCATTTCCTATTGTCTCAATTTGTGTTTGACTCTAGGCAAGCAGCATTTCTTAGAGTTGTGTGAAAGACTTAATTTAGAGTTGTGTGAAAGACTTAATTTCTCTTTCTCACCCTCAGAGTTCGATAAGTTTCTAGCGGAGAGAGCGAAAGCAGCCGAACGTCTTCCTTCAGTAAAAGCGTCACCCCACGACCCCGGCCGTTCACAGCTGTAGCTCTGGATTGGATTTACATCTCGACGTAAAACATTTGTTTCAGTTAATAACCATGTTCTTACTTTTGGGTTGTGTATAGTAATTCTGGTTTATTTCTAACCATTTTAGGAACCTAACTTTAGATGCGGGTTATGTGGATGTTTCATATTACACTAATTTTGATTTTGCAGATGCCATCTTATGAAATATTATTTATAACTAGACACTAATTTCTTCAGTAATGTTGTTTCAGTTGTAGAGGTCATTTTCTTTGATTGTTTCATGGAGAAAGCCTCAATGGTGACACACTTTATTTAAAGGGATACTCCACTTTTTTTGGAAATAGGCTCATTTTACAACTCCCCCAGAGTTAAACAGTTGACCGTTTTACCATTTTCGAATCCATTCAGCCGATTTTCTGATATTTAGAAGAATATCAGTAACCAGACAGTTTCTGGTCTCATTAACTTCCATAGTAGGAAAAAAATATACTATGCAAGTCAATGAGACCAGAAACTGTCTGGTTACTGACATTCTTCTAAATATCAGAAAATCGGCTGAATGGATTTGAAAATGGTGAAACTCGACTGTTTAACTCTGGAGGAGTGGTAAAATGAGCCTATTTCCAAAAAAACAAGTGGAGTATCCCTTTAAGATCTTGATCGTTGATGTTAAAGCTGTTGTCTGTATAGACTAAATGTTTTATATTAGACTGGTTTGAAGTGGCTCTTACAGAGAGAAAAATGGAAGTTTGTCGGTAAGTTTCTTTCTTACAATAATTGTGGTTTCCGTCTGCAGGTTACTGTGTCTCTAGAGAAGGGGTGGCGAACATCCTGAAGAGTTTTGCTGTAACCCTGATAAAACTCGCATGCCTTTAGCTTTCGAGTAACCTCAGAGCTTGATGAGCTTATTCAGGTGTGTTTTATTAGGGTTGAACAAAACTCTGCAGGACTGTGGCTCTCCAAGACCTACATTCGCCACCCTTGCTCTAGTATATGAGCTATTAGTGTTTGTAATCTATGTACAACCTTAAACAACTCATTTTAGGGGTTATGTTAAAATATATTTAATAAAATTAAGGTTATTTTAAAATGTGTTTATAACTATAAATACACACACACACAGCATGTTTTCTGTATATAGAGAGAGTACTGGTACACATCTTTTTGTGTGTATAGTTAGTTTGTCAAAACATACTTGAATAGTCATCAAGAATGTTCTGTTAATGACTACTAATCTATTAGTGAAACAATGCAGCAATGATATTCTGTCTCTTCAGAAATGGTCTGAAGAGTTTGCACAGTACCTAACACCGGTATATCTGTAGAAGTACACTAACTCCAACTGAACACGTTTCGCAAAACATAACCGGAGGCAAACCTGTTAGAAGAGATTTGCATGTGCTGCTTGACCTCTAGCGCAATAAATGAAAAGCCGTAAAATTGATTCGAATCATTTTACTTTATTGCTCAAAACATGTAACATATGCAGGCAGCAAAATCCACGTTGTAGACATATATATTTAAAACGTACCACACAATGCAAGACTTTCAAGCCAACTTCTTAAAGGATATCTCAGTATTTCATTTATGCATTTCTTTTAGGAATATAAATAGTCATTTTTACCCAAATAATTAGCAACTTCATAATAAGATTCTTCCGTCTTGTAAAAAAAGTCCTTTAACTAGGTCATGTTCGTTTTCCGTCTAAATAAATATTAGCAAAAGAAGGCACAATGAAGCTTAAGTTAGAGTGCATGTAAAGGATAAGTGCTATCAAAACCAATGGGAGAGAGAGGACAGTCTTCATTCAGCCACTATTCACACTGTAAAGTTGAGTTCAACACAAAATCAATCTGCTTGTAACATTTTAGAGCTGAACCCAACAAATCAAACTGTTTAGTTAAGAAACCCCCATATAATAAAATGATAAAAACTCATTACCTGTCTTCACTGTAAGCGACTGGGCATGCAGTGTCGCTCATTTGCTGTGTAGACAGCTTTGATACAGAAGTCCAGTGTAGGCAGTAGGCACTTCGTGAGAAATCAAAACACTCATGTCAGGACAGGCACTAACCCTAGTTCCTTTAAATACTCAGGTTTGTTGCAACACCCCTTGAGGAAAATCACATGCTCTCTAGGAAATTCAGGTGTTTAGGGATTGCCCCAAAAAATCCTACTGGAGGCATTAAATTAGATCTCATCTACATTTCCAATTCTGAGACGGAAAATAAACCGTTCAGCCTCATACTCACCTACATGTCATTACAAACCTGCATGACTTTGTTCTGTATTAACATAAAAGATATTTTGAGAAATTAAGATTAGATTTGAGAAACAGATTACATCTTCTTCTATTTTTGCCATTTGCTCTCTAAGGCTCTTTTTACACCTGGTATTAAGATGCGTTTGTCAATCGGATAACAAGTGGACGACACTAAATAAGCGTAAACTCCAAAATAACGGCTACTCTCCGCCTACTGACCTAACTAACGCATAAACATAATGGGATGCGCCCTAGCCTTTGTCGGCCGGAGACACAAATTTGGTTTGAAGATAGATAAATATGCTGCATAGAGCTAGAACAGGTTCAGTAAATAGTACATTTAATTTATAAAGCACATTTACACAGCATAAAATTTATTAAAGTGCTGTAGAATGAATAACTAAAAATAATAATATAAAAACCACATGGGATAAATTGTCATAATTATGCCAAACAAGAATAAAAAGGAAACCTTCAATAAAGCACAGAACACAAATATATGTAAAAAAAAAAGAAATGAGCAGGAGTCCAGGGTTAGGGTAGCCTGGTTCAACCAGACTCTGTAGTACATTTCATTTGCACATAGTAGTACTGAAGGAAAATGAAATTGAGCAGAAGTGCGTAGGAGGGTGCAGCCAGGCTAGGGTTAGGGCACGAGTCAAGTGGCGTGTTATCTCTACGCATTTCGAGCTATCCGCGTGTATGTCTACGCCATTAATGTCCGAGTGATTCCGCGCGTCTGTACACGCCGTCAAATGTCCGAGCGAAATGAAGCAAAATGTAGATCTACATCTGTGGAGCTATCTTTTTCTTTCCTAGGATGGTAGGGGAACAGTCATAAATGCCATTAACCCCAGTGACGGGTAGGTTTAGGGACGGGGTTGACGTAAGTCGTATATTTATGTATACAGTAATAACATTAAGTCAACGGCATTCATAAATACGCTGAAAAGAAATTATGCGTGTTGATAGCACGCCAAAAATGGAAATACGAATTGATCGCTACTTCATGCGATCAGTCTGAAATATAAATGGGTTTGGATTTGAGGACAGAAAGGGAGGGGACAGGTCTAATATCCAGGGGGAGCTGGTTTCACAGACGTGGAGCAGAAACTGCAAAAGCTCTATCACCCCTCTGAGCCGTGAGCGTGGCACATAATAATAATTCATTACATATATATAGCGCTTTTCTGGACACTCAAAGCGCTTTACATAGAGGGGGGAATCTCCTCAACCACCACCAGTGTGCAGCATCCACCTGGATGATGCGACGGCTGCCATAGTGTGCCAGAACGCTCACCACACACCAGCTTACTGGTGGAGAAGCCAATTGGTATATATGGGGATGATTAGGAGGGCATGATGGACAGAGGCCACTGGGCAAATTTGGCCAGGATGCCGGGGTTACACCCCTACTCTTTCGAAAGACATCCTTTTAATGACCACAGAGAGTCAGGACCTCGGTTTAACGTCTCATCTGAAGGACGGTGCTCTTTGACAGTATAGTGTCCCCATCACTACACTGGGGCATTAGGACCCAAACAGAGCACAGGGTAAGCGCCCCCTGCTGGCCTCACTAACACCTCTTCCAGCAGCAACCTGGCCTTCTCAGAAGGTCTCCCATCCAGGTACTAACCAGGCTCAGCCCTGCTTAGCTTCAGTGGGCAACCAGTCTTGGGCTACAGGGTGAAATGGCTGCTGACATGCAGGAGTCCTTTGTTTGAGGATCTTAGTGACCTTTGAACTTAGTATGGCTGTACAAGGTCAGTGATATAGGTTAGGGCCAGCCCATTTAGTGCCTTAAAACAAACAATACAACTTTGAACTGAATCCTAAAAAGAACTGGGAGCCAGTGCAAGGAGACCAGTATGGCCAGTTAAAAGATGCGCAGTTGCGTTTGGACTAACTGCAAACATCTAAGTGAGGATTGGGGGAGGCCAAGGTAGAGGGATTTACAATAATCCAGCCGTGCTGTAATAAACGCATGGATAGCTTTCTCAAGGTCATTGTGGGATAGGAATGATTTTAAGTGAGAGATCATGCTGAGCTGGTAAAAAATGTTTTTGACCACAGAGATAATCTGTTTATCAAGGCAAAGTTCTGGGTCGTGGTTGACACGGGTTTCTTGCATAGGGTTTGACACAAGGGGTGAGGTGACCTAGATTTTGCACTACAGTGCATCTTGCCTTGGGAGGACAAAAAATTATTACGTATGATAATCAACCAGTGGGAGCATATAGGCTGAAGAACATAGGACCCAAGATGGACCCCAATATGAAAGGGGAGCAAATGAAAAGGAGAACTGGCCAATAGACACTGAGAAAGTCCAATGTTTGAGATAGGAGCACAACCAAAGTAGGGGCGGTCTACCTAACGCCCAGCTGCTGATCAAGGCGGGTGAGGAGAATATTGTGATCAATGGTGTCGAAAGTGGCACTAAGATCCAATAATATCAGGAAGGCATTATAAAAGCATGACCTTATGGATGAATCATGATTTCTTTGAAAGATTCATCCAATTTTTTTGCAGCAATATGTGCATAAGCTCATCAAAACGGTTATAAACAATAATCGATATTTGAAACAATAGTACCCGTATATATCTTAAGGACACTTCACTGGCACAGTGCTTTTTTCTCTTCAAGTTGAGCGGCTGTTGACAGCTTGCATGACCTTAACCAACTTAGGTCTGTTTTGTGCACTAGATGAAACTCCTTTTTTGCTCATGTAAGTGTTCTGGACATTCAAGGTGATCCACAAGTGTATATGGCCTTTGTCAGTTTGGCAAAAGTCCAGATCGCGCTGTCCAGAGGGTCAAAGCAAAAGGTCAGACATCCAAAATCTTGTGCACGGTGTGTTCTCCTGAGTGCACAGTAGTAATGAGGTTCCTTGACCAGTACACATCACATTCGGTCAGTGGGACAGACATGTCGAGCAGATTTGAGGGGAAGTAAATCCATCTTCTGAGTCTTTAAACTTGGCTTCAAATGTTCGTCCAAGAATTCTGCAGTTTTACTGGTCATCAATTCATCAAAATTGATCATCTATACGGAAAAAGAGGTGAAGAGATCATGAGCAATAAGAACATGGGTATTAAGACCCATTCAATCCAAGACCGATACCAGACCAGTAACATTTTACAATAAGGTCTCCTTTGTTAACATGACCAAAATATGTTACCGCATTTATTAATAGTGCTTTAATTACTGTAAATGGATACACATTAATCTTAAAAATGTATTTGAAAATATTGAGATTAACGAAGATTAACAAACGATGTGGAGTATTGTTCATTGTTTGTTCACGTTAACACGTTAAGTGTTACTAAGATAACTATAAAGATAAATATATTAGCGTTCATGGCAATAAACAATAACATTGTTATAAGCGTGCTCTCATGAGCCAGCTGTACACACTTGTATATGTGTGTTATTCAGAGAAACCTTGCAGCTGAAGGTCTAATACAGCTTTTCTTACTCTTTAACTGTATATAATAGAATGCATTTAAGATGAAATTAAATTGTATTTTAGTTATTTTATTATATAATTTTATATATGGACTAATATAGCCTAATATAATCACTGCAACATTCTTCAATATAATCATAGTCGTGTATGTTAGCCATATGTACAAAGTGCTTTTTGTGTACATCTGGTTTTAGTTGCTACTATATTTTCCCCTAAATTTAAAATACATTTTATTAAGACGTTTTTGGTGAATCGTGATTTGTTCTTAAAATCATTCATATGCATATTTCATGCATGCTTAGTGAATGAGACCCTATATGGCGCAAGTGATTTTATTCGGTGCTTTTTTGTGCATTCACGCGTCTGCCGAGTTGAAAAATCTGAGCTTGGGCATCAGTACGTGCCACGTTAACCAGTTAGGAGCCTGCCTGGTGCTGTCACGTGGTGAAGTGACATGATAAACAGGGGCAGGCTTTTCGGTTTATAATGTTATTTTATATGTTAACTTATTTTGTAATATGACAAAATGCCTGGTGTAATAAAATACATGATACATGACAAGGAAAGCTAATAGTTCAAATCTTCTGTCAAAACTCTGAAATATAATAGTAGGGATAGTCAATACGTCAAACTAACTGTCAAAAACACATGATCAACGGATAACAAGGTCAAAGGTTAATCCCTAATCCCTACACCGGAAGGTCAACCTGTCAATCAAATAGGCCATCAATCATTTTGACACAAACCGGGTGGTAATAACTACTTAGGGGGTTCCCAGGACAGGTTTGAGAATCACTGTGACTGTTCTATAGGGCTGGACTCAAATATTCGTTCGGCCGGTAGGGTTTTTTATTGTTTAATTTTTTTTTTGCACACCTGGCAATGGCATCCCCCTCGAAACAGTATATTTGCTTCTTCATGGACTACTAAAAGTCAAGTCAAGTCACATTTATTTATATAGCGCTTTTCACAATACAGATTGTATCAAAGCAGCTTCACAGTGATAACATGAAAGTAGTACAACACAGATCGATAATATTGTTAAATATTAAATATTAAATAATCCTAAATAATCCCGACTAAGCAAGCCAAGCAAGCCAAAAGCAAGGCGACAGTGGCAAGGAACCAAAACTCCATCAGATTTCCTACTAAAAGTGTTCCTGCAACGGCTAGAGCACAGAACAGCAGAGTCTGAATAGATAGAAGTGCATGCGTCTTATTCTGTGTTGACATTTTGGAAAATAGAATAATAGAAATAAAATGTATTATCCTTTTTACCCGTTATTATCAATCGAAATTAATTTTCTTCGAAATATAGGAGACTTTGAGATGTTACTGGGGTGTCATCACAATTTCGTTTCAAATTTCATTTTTCACTATTTAAATTTCATTTTTATTTATTTAAATCGACCTGACTTTGTCGGTGTGAAAAATATTTTAAGACTATGCCTTATTAAAAATATTGCTTAAGTTAACAGATCTGTGTGTGTTTTATATTCCTAGTGCAGTGTCCGTTCTTTGAGCATATAAGCTCTGCTCGCGTGAGCCGTGCAGCTTCCCGAAGCTCAAAAAATGGTATTCAGACCAGCCCTACTGTTCCAACAGATATACTAAACAGATAACACAATACTGCATGCAAATGAAAGCCAGTGTAGGTCACAATTAATTTGTCTCACCTCTATGAAGAAAATGGACGAACGGAGCTTTGGCCATTGGACAGTGGTGACGTTTCTTCCACTGAAAGTCTTATATCTGGTAAAACATTACATATCAATTACTTTTTACCACAGTTTTTCATAGTGTTTAGAATGAATAAGGGTCACACTGTATTTTAAGTGTCTTTAACTAATATGTCCTAGCATAAAATTTTTAGGAACAATGTGTTTATTTTGTTCATGTTGTTTTGCAAAATGCTGCCAGGCTAGTGAGTGACCGGGTAAGGTTATGGACAGGTTTGATGGTCTGGTTAGGTTTAAGGGGGAAGGGAGGGTCGACAGTGTAATTATAGATGTGATTCGAGAAATAAACTACATGCAGGTATTTTTTTAAATACAAGTAAACTATATAAAACAAATAAAATAAAAGAAGTCTATTTGGATCCCCATTTACTCTTCCTGAGAGTCTGACAACTAATAATACAAAACTACGTAAATCAACAAAAATAAAAGCCAGTAAAACAGAAAGTTTTAAAACCCCAAATTCGTTCCAAATATCAAAATCAACAATTCACTATATATTGTGCTAATAAATTTTCCGTTACAGATTCTTTAAATCTCATTTTACTTAAAAAAAAAAGTCATATCTGTGTCACAGTTTTACTCTTTGTTTCCCCTTTCCTCAGTGGTTTTTGGTTTAGTCCTATTTAGTTTTCCCACTCCCCGTTTGTCCTCAGTTTATTCACCTGTTTGGTTCATTATCTTCATCTGTGTCACCTGTTGGCTCCTGGTTATGTTTGATTCTTGCCTGTATTTAGTTTGCTCTGTTCAGTTTGTCCTTGTCGATCATTGTTAGTGTTACCGGTGCTTAAGTGTGCTATACCTTCTGCCTGTTTACATGTACCTACATTTTGGAATTCCATAAATGTTTCGAGTTGGAGCCTTCTTCTGCCAGCGCCACACCTGTGACAATCTGATGGCAAGTCATTCCATATTTTCATTTCTCGATCTATACATTATTTACAGTCCATTGCTTTGCATTG
The DNA here is from genome assembly GCA_038021265.1 of Cyprinella venusta. Taxonomy (NCBI): domain Eukaryota; kingdom Metazoa; phylum Chordata; class Actinopteri; order Cypriniformes; family Leuciscidae; genus Cyprinella; species Cyprinella venusta. The sequence continues at coordinate 43,002,180 of CM075863.1, forward strand.
GTTTTTAAACAGGAAGTAAAAAAAAACATCCCTTTGATGCATGCAGCATATTAAAATGATGACTAATTCTACTATACAAAATTTGACAGTACAAGACATTAGGAACTCTAGACACTTAAATATGTCTTGTAAAAAAAAAAAAAAAAACAGGGAGATAATCATCCTATACTTCCCAAGTGGCCGATACAAGGTTTACACAAAAAGTGATGATTAATTGAAATGTTACTACATAGTAGTTAAAGACACTTATAAAGTGGAATATTGAGATATAACACTGTATACAATACCACACATTAAATATAAACATAATATTCAACTTATTACCTATGTTCTTATAAATTATTTTGTTGTTCTCATTCATGAACTACTTATTTATTCGGCATAATATTAGATAATGACTTAAAGTTATGATGAAGTGTTTCCCAATGACAGACAGTAGAAAATCATAAGATACACACCCTCCTCCACAGGTCCACTGCAACAAAGGAGCTTCCACACTCTTCGAAGAGCCCTCCACACACTCTCAAACACGCCACCTGCGATACGACAATATAATAAAATGTCTCAGCACTGACCTCTGATTGTAACCAAACATCTCTAAAATAGATTAAACCATATACTCGACTTAAAGTAGTTTATAATAACTTCTAGTTAACGGAATCCATCACGAAAGCGTCGTCGTGTTTTGACACACACCTCCAAGACGTGTTCGCTAATGTCCGACCACAACCACAAGTCACTTTTATTTCGATGTTCATCTTGCTTTTAACAGTGTGAAATCCCAACATCAACTGTGCAATCGCAATATCAGCTGCAAAATAGTTATAGTGGACGATAATATGAATCGTTCAGTGTGAAACTGCATGTTGGAAAACTCGGCGCGCGCGCGCCGGTAACAGTGTTTCATCAGAAAGGCTCCAACTTACAGTAAAACAACGCATTTCTCACCTCTGGTGTTGGTTTCCATGCTAGTAGTATAAGTAGGTGAAGCAATCGTTGTGTTACAAAGGCGACAGGTCCAAGCAAACTTCTCCAGGCAGTGTGTGTCTGTCTGTCTGTCTGAGATCAAGCTCGCGCGTCAGGATTCGAATGGGGAGGGATAAATAGGGTTTTGCCGAGCGTCACGTTACCAAACCGGAAAGCCTCACTTTCGGCTCATGGGAAAACATATGTGTGGCAGTCAATGGCGAGAGACAACTTTTTTTTATTATTCCTTCTGAACTGTGCCTTTAAACTGTACATATTAAAGTCAAGAAAGTCGCAGTTTGATGTAAAACTGTTGAGATATAGGACTGAAAATAATTACAAAGACTACAACTTTTGTTACAAATTGCAGTTTAAGGTTAGCCTGCATTTTTATTTATATTTCGGAAAAATGCTTAACGTTACATTGCACTTGTTTCTTCAAGTTGCCTGTTTCTCTTCCTACCTAGATATAACGAATATGCGCTTCCGCAACATTTATTCAACATTTCTGTAACAATCAGCGTCCAAAAAGTGCAAGTCCCATTGAGAAACATTATGACTTGTTAAGATATTTAACGTTACATTATTAAAGAGGACAATAAAATAATAAAAATAATACATTAACATACAATAACATTTCTGCTAAACTTCAAGTTCAACAAGTGCTCACAGTGCCTGTATGACTTTTTAATTGTATAAATGCAATGATGGAAAGATGCAATTATGTTAAAGAAATACTTCAGTTACCTTTTTAATTCCCCCTTCTCATGTAAATTCTGCCAGCTGTTGCAATAAGGAAATGAATGAACTCCTCATTCCATCTCCTCTTTTTGTGAAATTATCGGCAGTATCAACAGGATTAAATGGCCTTACTCGGCATCTTTTTTTCTTCGGTGTTTTTACAAAGAGAGACATTATAATGGTTCAATCTCGTTGTTTTAAAAAGTCCTGAAAAGGGAGAGGACCACGTTGCCTGTTGCCGAGAAACGGGTTTTCCCGCGCGTGTTTGGGCGTCGCTCTTCTTTGGTTGCTTTTTGGTTGAGATGGAATATCGAGCATCGCGCCCCCTCTGTTGATCACTTACACCCGTTTATGCTGTTTATTTTCCTCAGCAAATCATAAAGATCATAAAATAGTCGATGTAACGTGGCAGAAAGACATCAGTTTCTAAAATCACTATTGTGACTGCACTGACAATAACAACAAAACCACAAAGACTCAATGAACTATACAATTCTTGAGTAAATGTTATTATGTAAATGGTAATTTACATTTAAATAACTGTTTGGCTTACTCCGAATATCAATGCGGAGGAAAAAAGAATAATGTGTCATGTGTGACAGTAGGTTTTAAAATTCAAAATAATGATAATAAAAAAAAACATGCAGGATATTTCGGAATTTCCCTTGAATTATCAAGCAAAAACAGAAAAGGATCCTGCACTCCATTTTCAGCGATGGGCTCGTTTGACTTTTCTGTCTTTTGACTTCCGGTCTGTATTTTCGCAGCGATCTTGCATAGGAATGAATGAACAGCTCGTAAAAAAATCGACATTTGTTAAGACATCTGCTTTACAATGCTTTTGATAAACATTACAATGCTCATGATAACTTTTGTTAACTCTACAATAAGTAAATCCAAGTTTTTTAACATCACATAAAAGCTGGGATAAAATACAACCAACAGAACATTTAAAACTGAATCAAAAAGTTAAACAAACATTGAAATATTCTTTACATGTGAAATAAAGAAAACAGTTACAAACTGAAACAGGAAGTGTTTCTGGACCAGTGTTGTTTGCATCTTGTGAAATGGTCTACAGAGCAACCGTAAAAACAAAAGTTCAAAGACAATATTCTAAAGATGACGGCTCCCACGTTTCTCTGGTGCATAAGGTCTATTAATACTTGTTAAAAGTATCAAACGTTTTGCTATCAAGACCTTCATCAGGCCTTGAATTATCAATGAGGTTCCCATTTATTGAATTCCACAATATTTTAAATGTAGCCTACTAGGTGTTTTGATGAGTTAAATTACTGTATGAGCTATTCATCCCTCGCTGTCCTAGCCGAAGAGGAGCCATTACCTGTACACTCACTGTTGCTCGGCCAAAAGAAACGTCTTTCATTTGCTTATTTTTTTCAAACGGACGGAAGTTCTTTGTGGTTTCAACCCGCCATTCAAAAAGTAGAAATGGCTGTGTCATTTACCACATTTTGTGCAGCAGTGCAAATCAACAAGCATTCAACCAGATCTATTTGCAAATCTCATTACATAAGATTTTAATATCTTATATCTTAGATAGATATTAACCATAAAACAAAAGAAACTGTAGGCCCATAAAAATGTCTTATAAGGCAAGTTTTCAACATTAAATCTAAAGAGTCATCAGCCATGCAAACTTATTTCCTCACTTGTCCACTTTTACAGCCTCGGTGTCTTTAATCATTATGTTGCAATTAGTCCAACTCAAACTTTCAGGGAAAATGTTTTTGAAATAAAGACTTAAAGAGTTGTCAGAAGTCAACAACTCTAAAGCCTATATAACCGACATGGAAATGTCTGTTATATAGGCTTCTTCTTCTTCGAGTGCGTTGCAATCTCAGATGTTGTTCTGGCAGTAGCCTATCTGGCACAGATCACAGCTGATGTGGTTGGTTCAGCCAGGTCCCGGGCGCTGCACTGAGGGGCGTATTCAGAATCATACATCTTTGTTCTGGTTAATCTGCCAACCAAAGGTGATACCCAGATTTTTAAAATGCACATCGCTGGGGACTTTCACAAATAAAGTAGCGCTAAAAATGACAATCTGTGTTCTCATGCAATTGTAAAAAAATTAAGACTTTAATTTCTGGGCAATCAAAACAAAAATACTCATCATGTTTGAATACTCATGAAATTACAGATAAGTAATATCAGAATAACAGTGCCTTGCTTTTTTTTTTTTTTTTTGTAAGTGCCCATGAGCGATGACCCAAAGAACCTTAATATTGTATGTATAATTGTGTATTTACCCGAAACTCCATCATCTTCTTCTCAATTCAAAACCAAGGATGGGCAGAGCTAGGAACATCACTGATGATGGGCATTAGTTGTGTTTCTTCCACTGATGCTTTTATTTCTAGTAAGACATCACCTACAGAATTCATTTTTATGGTGTTTATTAAAGCTTTAGAGTAATACGAACAAACTTTGTAAGTTAACTGATCTGTAAAGTGAAAGTATATTTTGCATACATACCAGAATCACCAGTCTCATGGCAGCACAGAAGTCTCCAGACTCTTATTAGAGGCCTCCAGAGACATTCAAGTATACCTGTGGGAAGAATTTTACAGTAAATTCCTCCAAAAGTTCGATTTCTTAACACTGTATAAAACTATGTAAAAAAAGAGTATGTAATAGGCTACTCGATTAAAAGAGTTAACCCACTGCAAGCCAAGTATAATTTGAATGTTTAATTAAACTTTTTAGTATGTCTCGATCAAAATATTGAGAATAAGCAGGCCAAATATACTTGAAGAGTTCAGATGCAAAAGCCTCTAAATGCCATTTGAAATTTTCTTCTAAAATTATCATTTTTATCAAGCTTGTATATTTAAGTTCAGTAATTTCACTTAAATGGCAATGAAGATTACCTATTAATTCTTATTTAAGTGAAATTTCTGAACTTAAATATACAAGTTTGATAAAAATGGTCATTTTAGAAGAAAATTTCAAATGGCATTTAGAGGCTTTTGCATCTGAACTCTTCACTTGGACTTTTTTCTCAGTGTCAAGTGTAATTTGAAGTATATTTCTGAGAATTACATAAAATGTAGACTGAAAGTATATGTTCTTATAGTTTAAAAGATGTAATGGCACACTTGAATCAACTTCTTTTCGTAAGGGAAGTCGCTGAGGTTTTGGGTTTTATTTCCTATTTTATTTATTTTTATCCGCAAAACAGTGATCAACGTATCGAAAGCCATTCAAATTTTAAGGCAAATCTAAGTGTAAGTGATGTTGATCTTTATTTTTTTTTTATTTGGTGATATTTTTTATTTCGGCTAGTAGGCTAAGTTCTCAATGGACATAAAGAGAGAGAGAGGGAGAGAGGGAGGTTTTTTGACGTTTGAATCTATTTTATTTCTTCAAAAAGAGAACTTTTTTTATTTGGACACAAACATCTCACATGATCACATCAATCAAGACACTCAAAAAAGAAAAAATAATAAATAAATATAAAAAAATACAAACATATATATAACTTCACAACATATTAAAATTACCTATCACCCATCTGTTTTTAAAAATTTAGAATTAGGTTTTCCTCATGCACTACTTCTCTTAACCCCCATAATTCCCTAAAACTGACCAGGGGCCGTATTCACAAAGAATTTTAAGGCTAAAAGTAGCTCTTAACTGGCTAATTTAGCAACTCCTAAAAATAAGACCTATTCACAAAGCAAAGGATTGTAGAGACACCAGCGCCTCTCGCAGTCGTCCGGGGTCCGCGACACAAGCGCGAATGCTGCATTCATCTGCAAACAAATCCTCTCCTATCTCTCACGCTTAGTTTTGCTTGATATCCCAGTGCCGAATTTCACTTTTATTATGTTTTTTTTCTTTTCTTTTCTTCTTTTTTTCTAGCACCAACTGGGCCAGCAACAGATCCTGCTGGGCAGTTAGGCTTTCTTTCCATTTTGGCGAGTTCATAATCCACCGTCAATCAACTAGGCCTATTACATTAGCCTATATACTTCTATAGGAGCAACATTTCCTTGCTTTGAATAGTCTAGTTAGGCTAGAATGTCAATTAACCAAACAAGAGTTAATGCAAGCGTCGTTTTTCATTATTAGGCAAGTGAAGATTTTCATTATGGTAGGCTATTAGGCACCGCTAACTCAAGGTGCGCCGCGTTGTCGCGGTGGTTGCGCTCCGGCTGGTTCTTGTCACGTAGGCTACGGTGCGCTCCATACGGACGCGCTTGGAAAAAAACGGGCGCGCATACGATTAAAATAACGAACTTGAGCGCGCAAAAGACGCGATATGTGAACACTGCATGCCCTTAGGCTACCTTGAATAATTTCATTCATGACTTTTTTCTCTCTCTGCCTTTTTAGAATCATCCTTTCATGTGTCCTTTTTTACATTTATTATTATGTTTTGTAGGACATAGACATATTTAGATATCGTAATTCCATGATTTTTTGCTGTAATGTTCCGCATGATGGCCCTGTCATCCAACAACCAGTTTTGAGGAAGCTCGTGCATGAGAATTGACGTCATCCATAGCAACGATGACTCACTATTAGTTTAGAAGTTGTCATTTTTTCTTATTAAGAGTAGGGGAGACCGGGGACGGCTGTAACACTTTTTTTCTCATTACCTAAAACTACCTCTTTTTTAGCTACACGTCTAAAACTTTTAGGCAAAGTACCCATTTTTGTCTACTACAAATTGCAACAATTTAAATTTCTTCAAAAATATCACAGACTTTGTGAGATGATCATGAATAGCTACAAGGTGTTTTTTTACAACCTTCCCCACCATTGTAACACAACTGGGGTCAGTTGTAACAGGTAGACAAAATGCACAATAACTAAGGGTACTACAAGTCATATGCCACAACAACATTTTTATTTTAAATTAATGGCTGCAACAATAAAATATGTGTGAATTTGGAGAGTTTATATGCATATTTTGTGTTTGTGACAGTTTATGGTTTGTGCATGCACAAAAGTGCGTTTGTGTGTGCATGTATGTATGTGCGTGTGTGTGTGGTCAAGTTTTTCTATCCCAGTGGGGACTTAAACCTGAATACAAACAGACTCTTTGGGACTTGTGTCACTGTGGGGACCTAAAGTGAGTCCCAATGGGTAAACAGACTTATAAATCATACAGAATTATTATTATTTTAAATGTAAAAATGCATTGTAGCATTTATGCATTAAATTTAAAAATGCAAAAATTCGTTCTCACCTGAGTACTAGCCATTCTGTATAATTATCTAAATCACAAAAAAAATGTTCATTGTTGTGTGTATGGGGATGGTTGTAACACGTTAAAAACACGTGTTACAACCTACCCTGCCACTGCCACCATTGTTTAAATAGCTGTATCAGCGGAGTGATTTAAAATTAGCAGGAGGTTGACACACCGTTTTTTACTGTAGAACCTATAGTTTGACCTAATAATACTCATACAGCATTAAAACTCATACAGCATTATTTACAACGGTAGCAGGAAAAAAAATGTTCTTGTTAAGTTTTTTTTTTAATTTTCTTACATCAGAATTTGATTTTGTGCTGTAGCTGCATGAGAGATAGCAACACAGGCTTGAAAACCTCCATGTGAGATCGTGAACGAAGCCTGAGGAAACTGAAACTGTCACATGACTCCTATCTTCTCCCTGATTGGCGGAATTGGTAGAATTACAACTAACCCCGTGTTACAACTGTTCCCGGTCTCCCCTAGGTCTGAAAGGCGTTGTGAATAACTTTAAGAGAAAACTCCAAGCAAAAATATTTTAGTGCGATTTAGGAGTACAAATAAAATTCTTTGTGAATACGGCCCCAGATTTTTTGTCAATTTAAAATACTCAAAATCTGCTCTGATCCTTGAAGACACAAACCCTCTTAACATTATCTCTGCATCTATTAAAGCTTCTTCTTTTATCATTTTCTTTATTGTTATCCATATTGCCATTTTGGTTTCTGCTATTACAAAATTAGTTAGGCCAGTTCTATACTTGATGCCTTATAGGCTACTTTGGTCCATAAATAAAAAGTCATTAAACTCTTCATAGTTTTCTGGAAAACACCTCTCAGTCCAGAACAATGTAAGATCAGGTGATGCATTGATTCTTCTAAATCACAAAAAGGACATTTCTTTTCTACAGTGGGGTCAATATGAGCCACGTGTCTGTAGCAATACCGCCCAATGTATAATTCTCCATTGTAGATCTGCAGTTCTTTTTTCAATGGGAGACTTATACAAGGACCTCCAGCATCTTCTAGGGGAAGAGTTTGGCCCCAGCACATCTGTCCACTTTCATTCTCTACAATCCTTCAGAACTGCTTGGTGAGCCACTTTTACACAGGTCAAATATACTTTTCTTTGAAGCCTCTTTGAAACCATGTATCTCTGGAGTCTTAAACGTGAGAATTGATTCCTCTTGAGGTTCTTCTTCCACCAAAGCTGAAACAATAAGATCTGGAAAAAGTTCATTGTTCTCTTTCCTCTTCATTCAAATTCTCTTTTCTTGGTCTCTGAAGATTAGCAGAAGGTAAAGCTGATATAATCACGTCCATTACATGTTTCATTAACCTGACGGACCTGATTCCTGTCAGATTACTCATTTCCACCGGGCTTTTCCACTCTTCGTGATCTTTTAAATCCTTTATCTTTGTGCATCCAGCTCTTGCCATTGTCCTTTGATGGCTTTTTGAAGTAAGCACTCTTGGTTGAAGTAAAGGATTATTGAAAAGAGGTTCCTCGTTTTTCCAGAAATCAGATCCAGACCAGTTCCTTTTCACCCGTAATTTTGAAGTCCATGTTTTTAGCATTGTTTTATAAAAAGCAGAAGTGTCTTTAAGTCCATTTCTGTTACAGAAACAGATGTGAAACATATTTAAAATCAACTTTGTGTAACAGGGCTTTAGCGGTATCAGTCCAGCACTTGTTAGTACAGCAACTTTTGTGCTTGCAGCCTGAAAGTGAATTCTGCTTTTAATGTCTATTAACCCTTGTCCACCTTCATTCACTGAAGAATAGCTGCTTTCGTCCAATGTTGTCCGGTCCAAAAAAATCCACTAATCTTCTTTGCAGTTCACAAATGATGTCATGGCGGGTCCAAGACGTTCATTTTATGCCACAGTGCCGAAGCTGCTTGATTATTGGTGACCAACACTCTTCCCCTATGATAGCTGTGGTAGCACCCAGGACCACTTGGACAACCGGCTACACATCTTCTCCACCATTCCTTCCCAATTTTTCATCTTAAATGTTTCAGTTCCAAGATAAACCCCTCAACATTTAAACCCTAACCTAGAAGCACTGGTGGATTTCTATTTTGTCCACAATAAAAGCCTTCACACTTTTCCCAGTTCACTCTAGATGTTGACGAGAGAGAGAGAGAGAGAGAGAGAGAGAGAGAGAGAGAGAGAGAGAGAGAGAGAGAGAGAGAGAGAGAGAGAGAGAGAGAGAGAGAGATAGATAGATAGATAGATAGATTATAAAAAATAGTTAGATTAGAGCGGATGCGCTTTTTGCGCTTTTTACACGCACACACACTATATTAACATTTAAATAGTAGGCTACTAACACTTTTTAAAAACCCACTTAATGTGTTTCTTACAAATAGGCTAAATGTATTTATGCTTAAAATTAATATTTTAGGCTACTGCCCGAGCCCCCAACGCTGAAGTTTTATGCGTGAATGTCTGTGCGTAGCCTATGTGCAGAGACAGAGATAAAAGATAGCGCGTGCTATTATTTAGGCTATTAGGGGTAGTTGGCTTGCCTATATCCTAACCAGCCCGACCCCGTCACACAAAAACCTGTGCAAGTAACTATAGAATCACGATTTTGGAAATTTATCGGCTATTAGAGAGGACACATAAAAAGTGCACACCTGTAATGATATTTCTATATGAGTGAGGAGGACATTTAACCCTCACAAGTAGGCTATAGGCTATGGTAACTAAATAAGTAGCCTAAATAAGTTAGCCTACACTTAAACATTTTTTTTTACTCAAGCAGCTTAAGATCTAAAAACCATCTCGAAAACACTGCAACGGAACGCAAATCGGTAGTCTACCTTTGTTTGTTTTTGTTTGTTTACTTTATTTATACCCGTAGGTAAATTTGTTTTACAGTGCAATGAGAGATGTTATCCAGTACAAAAAACACACAACACATGACAAATAAATAAATATAAAAAACTTTGTGAAGTACTCTCCTAAAATAAGTGCTCTCAAGAGCATTTCATATCATCTCTTTAAATATCATAAAATAAAAATAGAATCATAAGACACCTAGTAGCCTATCTGAAAAAACATCTCCACAATTTGTTAAGCATATTAGTCGTACTAGGTACGAAGCTGCTTTTATATATTTTCGTTCTGCACCGACCTTATACCTCCTCGCAGACGTAACTTAAACTCATTTCGCAGAGGGTGAGATTCATCTTTTAAAATTGAAAGGGCCATCCTCTGCAACTGTTTAGCATATAGTGATGCTATTCTGGTATTGACTCACCTATCAAACGGCCAGACCCGTTTAATATAAATCAGTTAGGGACTGTATAGCCTACTAAAGCAGAAAAAAGGGTCAAGTGCCATCATGCCAATTATGACAAGAGTTTATAAAGATGCTGCCATTAAAAGTAACTAGGCTACACAATTCTTACCTCCGTTATTGCTTTCCATGTCAGTCATTGTCTTTGCGTTCCATGCCAGTCATTGTCACTCCGCGAACCACCAACTACTAACCCAGCTTCTCTGAAAATTCTTTTAAACACGCATTTTCACACTCAATCGTAACTTCCAACCAATGGCAGAACTTTTCACACGCCAGCTCCTCCCCTGAACAGTGACTCAGGGAGCTCCGGTGTGACTCAGAGCGTGAACTTCGCAGTCAGTGTAGGCAAAACAACCAAAATCAGCAGGGGGGTAGTCCAGAAAGCAGGTTATGTGACTTACCTGGGTAAGTTAAGGAGTAAGTAAGGGATAAGATCTGCTTTCGGTTCCAAAAAGTAACCATAGCAACTGACTATCTTAGGATAAATAGATCATGATCCACAAATAAATGTAAAGAGATTCACAAAAAATAAATCAAATTCACAAATAAATAGATTAAGATCCACAAATAAATAAGAGTTTCACAAAAATATAAAACTCACAAATAAATAAAATGAGATTTGCAAATAAAACTATGTATTTACAAATGTTTTTTATGCCATAAACACAACTCTGCCTGGCATTTATTTGTGAACTGCTTTCTGTGGATTTGTAAATCCCCTTAAACATTTGTGGATTTTGAAACACTTCTAGCATAAAGGGTGCTGAGTCTGAAAAATCCACAAATAAGTGGACTCCACCCACTGTTTCCTCAAGCCAATCAGATAACGGCCAAGTTGAGCTGACCAATCGTAGCACGTTCTCGCCCGCCATTAAATAGACCTAGAGAGCCATATATGGTTCTGCATGTTCTGCATAGACCGCCCAGAACAGTTTGTTAGAGTTCAGACACTCTCCCAGAGGAACCGAGAGGAACTTTGGAATGCGGAAGTAGCGCGTGTCGTGGAGCCGCTGTGGTGAAGAGATGAGTCCCACCCGATCCCACCTTGGACCCCGTAGTATGCCAGATCTAATTGTGTCATGAAATGTAATTTTTAAGTCGAGAATGTAGTTGTTTAAAGCTCAAATCTGTTGTTTATTTATAAAGATAGCGCCTTTTTAAAACATTGTTCTGACGTTTTCGGAGCTGTCAAATCCAGGGATCAGCAGCACATCTAGCTAACGTTAGCCCGCCTGGAACAGCCTTAACTCGGCTAGTCATTCTGACGGTTGCCGCGGATAAATGCTATGCTACTATGTAAGTTAACTAAAAAACACTAAGAACGAGAAATGTTTAAATTTACAATCTACAGCTTCGGTTATATACTAGTATAGACCATTTCAAAAGATGTAAACAACACTGGTCCAGAAGCACTTCCTGTTTCAGTTTTTTAACACTACATAAAAGCTGGGATATAATACAACCAAGAGAACATTTAAAACTGAATCAAAAAGTCAAACAAATATCTTTAAGATGTTTTCTTTACATGTGAAATAAAGAAAACAGTTACAAACTGAAACAGGATGCCCCCCCCCCCCCCCCCCTTAACTCCTTAACTAGCTTGCTTTCTGCCATCTTCCTCTCCCTGTGGGAAGTTGAACAAGTTTCTTCGAAGATCAAAGAGAACATTCAAGGAAACTTACCTAGCCTCACCCTAGATATAATATATAATTAAATGTTTTGTTGAATGCAATTGGTTGCCTTGTATATTTTTTACTGTTGACCGAACTTCGTTCTTGACTTAAACTGAGCAGCTTTAATTGATTTGCTTGTTGTGCAGGTTTATGGGAATGTATTTTAACATAACATAAGGATTTTATTAATTATGACCATAGAAGCATGAGAAAAATAGTAAATACTGGAAATACACCAGCCCCCCTTCCCTCCAAAATTCAAAACACACAATTTTTTAAATTTTATTCAAATGGCGTTGACATAAAAGTTTCAAGAACAATGTGTATATACATTACCAGTCAAAAGTTTTGGCTCTGTAATATTTTTTATGTTTTTAAAAGAAGTCTCTTCTGCTCACCAAAGTTGCATTTGTTTGATTAAAATTACAAGAAAAAAAACATTAATATTGTCATATATATATATATATATATATATATATATATATATACAGTCCCTGACAAAAGTCTTGTCGCTTATCTATTTTGTAGAGACACCTGCTATTAACCTGACATTTAATTAATCAATTGGTGTTAGAAATAGCTCATATGAAAAGCTAAAACCTTCCCAAATGATGTTTAATGCGCTGAAATAAATTAGTTTCACTGAAAGAAGATTTATCATTTAAACAAGACAGAAAGGTCAAATTTTGGCAAGACAAAAGTTTTTTCGCCTGTACAGAAACTGAACAAATGAACTGCCAATACGAAAATATGTCAGCAAATTTAATAGTGGTGCTGTGAGATCCAAATTTAATATCTTGTATGACTTCCATGAGCTCGAAGGACTACATCCATGCGGTTTGGCAAGGATTCATGCAATTTATTGATGAAGTCATCAGGAATAGCAAAGAAAGTACTCTTGCATGCCTCCCAGAGTTCATCAATATTCTTTGGTTTCGTCTTCCACGCTTCCTCTTTCACTCCACATTTGCTCAATGATGTTCATGTCTGGTGATGGGCTGGCCAGTCAATTGCGTAAATTGTGCGCAACTGTTTTTAGCATTGATAATAATAATGAACGTTTTTTTTTTCTAATGTTTATAAGAATGATTTCTGAAGGGATTATGTGACACTGAAGACACAGCTTTGATCACAAGAATAAATGAGATTTTAAATTGTATTAAAATGGAAAATAGTTATTTTAAAGTGTCATTATATATATATATATATATATATATATATATATATATATATATATATATATATATATGTAGATTTAATCTAATTAATGCAGCTTTGGTGGGCAGAAGAGATGACTTCTTTTAAAAACATTAAAAATATTGGCCTGTCCTACTGATCCAATACATTGACTGGTAGAGTATGCACACACACACACACACACACACACACACAATATATATGTGTGTATATATATGTTTGTGTGTGTGTGTATATACATGTGTGTAACTGGAGAGATGGTTACTAAGTGAAATAAGTATAAATTCGATCTAGCATTAACGTTATAGGATTAATTTTAATATGGCTAACAACCTTTTTTAAGGTTCAGCCTTTTCTCTTCCATTTGAAGCTTTATAAGATCATAAGGAATAAGAAGATAAGGAAGGATGCTTGGTCTAGCTAGCAAACAGAAAATACAATAATCACTTACAACTGTGACAGAGTGTGGTGTTGCAGGAGGATCCAATATTACAAAGTGGTCATCAGCAACTGCAAGATAATTAAACCAATAAGATAATCATGCATATTCAATACTTGGCCTTCTTTCTATACAAAACTAAATTACATTAGATACTAAATTACATGGCATCAGTAACAAGTTTAGTAAGTCTAGAAAAGATTACCTTGCTGGAGAATGTTTTTGTTTCATTTTGACTTGGTTCACACTTCTTCTGGCTCGAGAAGTATTACACCTTATAAGAACCTAACTAGCCAATTATGTGCATTACTACTGCAATATTAAGAAATGTATGGAGGCCAACAAGTAAATAGGGTACTTGTCTATTTTTACATGCCCCAAATATTTTTTGCCTAATAATGACAGGGGAAAATTGCCCATTTATAATTTTCTTTTAACCCTCTGGGGTTCTTCGGTCATTTATGACCGGAATTTTTTAACTAAATTTTTTTTAAAAAATCGTAGCTTCATCTGAATGGTACTAGACTTGGTGACTTTTATGGTACTTGGTATATGAACACATAAAAAAAAACTGGGACATGATTTGAAAAGTCTAAGTGGTCGTAAAAAAATAGTCACAATCGGGACCTTCGGGTCAAAAATGACCGCCATAGGAAATGAATGGGAAATTGGCAAAAATATGAAAATACAGAGTTTTTGTGTGTGTACAATCTACAAATCAGCCATGATTCAGAAAAAAGGCACACAGCAGTGAAGGGGTGAATCTCTAAAACATCAAGAATGCAAAACAGACAAATACACTCACACACACACTACACACAAAAACACACGCACACACAAATGAACGTGTGTCATTGCAAAAGCTAATTTTGCGAAATGTGTGAAATAAAAGCAATTATTGCATCAATGTAAGAAATAAATACAGAACTGAAAGCATGAGACTGTAAGCCTGCAAAATAAACATGCTTACACACACACACACACACACAAAATGTGGACAGTTCATAAGCCCACAGTTCATTCTCCACAATGGCAAAAAAAATAAAAAAAATAAAAATAAATACTGCTCAAGTATATATTTTTAAAATAATTATTCAGCATTTTGAATAAGAGTTTCTGTTCACTGAATTTGTAAATAATATGCACATAATATGTAAATATAGTTAGGATGATATTTAAAACACTTTTTTATTTTTCTATTTTTCATTTAATATTTGATAAATAATTTTGCTGTTATTTTGGTTTACTTTAGTTGCTGTTGCCTTTTGAATAAGTTACTGTTCATTCATTAAAATATATACTTTTTTTTACAAATATATAAATTCACTGAAAATGTTTATTATAAAGGGTTAATAAAAATGTATGATTGAAATAATCACATTTTTATTAAATAAGAAGTAAAACAATGGGTAGCAAAATGCTTTCTATTTGCTTTCTTTCTAATGCAATGTTCAGGTTTGACTGTATTATAAAGTAACAATTTAAAACAACAAATTACCATTTAATTACCTTTTAAATCAACCAACCAAACAAAAATCTTGACAAAAAGAGAATTTTTGAGAATCTCTTAACCACAACCTGAAAAAAAAGTAAACTAATATCCAAAAACAACTACAATCTACAATCCTTACTATAGAAAACAGTATATCAATCTAGTGGTTAAAATATGACATTGCATGATAAATATGCTCACTACTTCCAACAGGTGGCGCTAATCTGCTTGAAAAAAAAAAATTCTCTGAGAGCCTAGACTCTACTTTTACCTAAAATACAGCATTATATATATTTATATATATATATATATATATATATATATATATATATATATATATATATATATATATATATATATATATATATATATATATATATAAAATCATCAATGGGAAAAAATGGATCATAATTATTGCATAAATATTAATTATATTCATAGAATTTTCTCAAAACACCACTGAAAAAAAGAAAAAATATTATAGAACAAAAATTCATTTCATTGGTTTTACTAAAAAAAAAAATTGTATTTTATTGTAGGGGTCCGGTCACTTATGACTGTGAAGGTCCCATGTGTGACTGTACGGCGAAGAACCCCAGAGGGTTAATAATGTACTAACACCTCACAGGTGTTTTGGTACCGACATACCCATAGGCTAGTAAACAATTTTGGGGTTAATCAACCAAGAGTTCAAGGTTTATCTGACGGTAAGTTAACCTTGCTTTCTGGAACACACCCCAGAAGTGTCCCCACGTATACGAGATACCAGCGTATATGACAATGTTGCACATTCATGTAGTCGTCAAACGGGAAGTCAGTTCGCCTCTTTCCCGCGTAGAATTATTATTATCTATTTAATTCTGTTATTACTTTTAGCGCATTGCCACATTCTCATTTTTCAAGGGATTCATATCAGATGCATAATCGTGCTTGCAACATCTGTTCCCCATCATTTATATATTTTTACATTACAGTTTGGAACTGTAGAATTACAGTTACACAATAAATGTGAGTGTAGCCTGTTTCTTTAAAAATGCAGAATCAGCTGCTCTTCCATTGGTCAAGAGCTTGTCGCCCCTCCTACGCAAATACGTCTGATTGGTTGATGTTTCAACGCCCATGTGAATTACATATGTTTGCCGTAAACGTCACTTTTATTGAGTCCAAGTACTTTTACTGTACTACTTGCTGTGATAGTGTGTGAGAAATGTCACTTCGCACAGCTGTTCGTGGCCTCAGGGCTCCGTTGAGGAGTGTTTTGCAGCCCTGGCCCGCAGCGAACGTGAGCAGACCGTACGCGGCTGCGGCTCAAGCGCTGTGTGTCCTGGAGAGCGAGCTGGACTCTATCCGCGCTGCGGGCACATGGAAGGGGGAGCGAGTCATCACCTCCAAACAGGGCCCTCATATCTCTGTGGACGGCAGCACAGGCGGTGAGCTACGCAGCAGAGTCAAATACTTGTAACGTTACTTCAGGGAAGAGTGTTACGTTGGACTGTACGTTCCTGGTGGCACCTGGCAGTGGCAAGGGGAATTAAATATTTATTTATTTTTTTTAAATATCATCCTCTGAATAAAATAACTCTATGCTTAGGACGCCACTCACTTGTTTTATCTGTCAGTTTTATTGTAAACTTTATTTATTTAGGTTTATAGTCACATCACGTAGGCTGTCTATCTGTCTATCTGTCTATCTGTCTATCTGTCTGTCTGTCTGTCTGTCTGTCTGTCTGTCTGTCTATAACTCACTTGATCCAAAGGTTTGTGCTTATATTACCTGTAGCTTAAATAGTATGGACTCTGTTATATTTAGTTGCCTCATATAGTTATTTAATACCAAAACTATAAAAACATTTGGAGCCTATTTTATTTCAGTTAGTTGGCAAAGATATATTTGGCATTTTCATTTAATTTATCTCGATGTACTAAATAACTAAACCTGAAATAAAATAGAATAAAAAAAAACAAATATGGACATATTTTCAAAAAGATAAAAAAAATGACAAAAAAGTTGTCAAAAATAAACTATACAATTGGAAAATGCCTATAAAACTAACAGTAACACTTTACCATAATGCCTCTTTTGTTATAATTAGTTAAAATATTAACTGATTAATACATTTGTTGCAGTATTTATTATTCTATGTCAACATTAGATAATATAAATCCAGCGGTTCTTTGTTTCTTGTTCAAGTAAGTTCACAGTGCATTAACTGATGTTAACAAATACAACTTAAGATTTTAATAATGTTTATTATGTAACTATGTTAGTACCTTAATACTTATATAATTCAAGGGTGGACAAACATTTTTTTAATTAATTGTTATTTGTGTAAATGTTTCGGACTGGATAGTAAAGGAAAGCATCCAACAAGTGTCCAGGATATCCACATGTAAATAAAGAGGATTTGATATTTTGCTCCTCTTCTGATGGCCCACACCTCCCTATTTCTTTTGTAGACATATTGAATTTCTGTGCAAATAACTACCTGGGTTTATCCAGTCATCCGGAGGTGGTGAAGGCTGGAATAGATGCCCTGCAGAAGTATGGCGCTGGCCTTAGTTCAGTTCGCTTCATCTGCGGCACCCAGGTGAGGGGAAATAATGTATTTGAACACATTGATAGCAATGCGTATCGATGCCTTAATGTTTGATTTCAATCTCCATTCTCTAGAGCCTCCACAAGACCTTGGAAGAGAAGCTAGCCCAGTTTCATGAAAGAGAGGATTGCATTCTGTATGCGAGCTGCTTTGATGCCAATGCGGGTCTTTTTGAGGTGACTTAACCAATCGACATATTATATACTTAAGTAAACATGTTACAGTTACACTGCCAGTGCACTCTAACAATTCAATACATGGGTGCTCTTTACTTCAGGTCCTGTTGGGTCCTGATGATGCCGTGTTGTCTGATGAACTAAACCATGCCTCTATTATCGACGGCATTCGTTTGTGCCGTGCCAAGAGGTTTCGCTACAAGCACATGGACCTGAATGACCTGGAAGAAAACCTGAAAGAATCACAGGTATCACTGGAGTTTTCTCATGACTTAAAGGGATAGTTCACCCAAAAATGAAAATTCTGTCCTCTTTTATTCCCCCTCTAGTTATTCCAAACCTGGGTGTGTTTCTTTCTTCTGTTGAACACAAAAGAAGATATTTTGAAGAATGTTGGTAACCAGACAGTTGTTGGACCCCATTTACTTCCATAGTAGGAAAAAATATTCTATGGAAGTCAATGGGGTCCATCAACTGTCTGATTAAATATCAACATATCTTCTTTTGTGTTCAGCAGAAGAAAGAAACTAACACAGGTTTGGAACAACTTGAGGCTGTGTAAATGAGGACAACATTTTTGGGTGAACTATCTCTTAAATCTCTTTTATGCAAATCAGAGGTCGCACCGCAAGTGGTTTATGTGCATGGTGATATGAAAATTAAATCACTGTGTGGCAGCTTGTTATGTTTAGTGAACTTTTGTAATCAAAAAATGCATAACTTTTAGTTTTGCATTTCATTTATGTTCCTATACACCTTAGAGGAGCTAGATCATTTTTGGAGAATTTAGTGTTGATTCGCTCCCTTAACCCCACAGTCCTCTCGCCTGAGGTTGGTGGTCACAGACGGCGTGTTCTCCATGGATGGCGATGTGGCTCCTCTGAACGGTATCTGTAATCTGGCTGAGCAGTACGGAGCTTTGGTTTTCATTGATGAGTGTCATGCCACAGGATTCATGGGTCCTCGCGGCCGGTGAGTACACTTGGTTGCACTTGCAAAAATAGAGAGCAACAGTCTGATTCCTGAAGGAAACATCCTATTCACTTCTCCATAATGGAATTGATTTTTAACGATAACTTATAAACCTTTAAAAACAGGCCGAATGCGCTTGAAGCCAACATTTTTGACTTCAAGACCTAACTCACAATTTTTCTACCGAACATAATATTATAAAAATAACCAAATACTAAGAAAATCGAGATTTTGTGGGTGTGTTTTTGTCTTATTTTAAACAATTGCATCATCTTGAGCCCCCCTAAGTTTAGAAGGACCTTCCTCCTTAACTATTGAGGCAGTTATATGTTTTTATTTTTAAAGACTCACTGTGTGAGAAAGGATCATGTCATAATATCTTACAAGTGGACATCTGTGCATTTATTTCCCACAGAGGAACTGATGAGCTAATGGGTGTGATGGACAAAGTGCACATTGTCAATTCCACTCTGGGAAAAGCACTGGGAGGTGCTGCTGGTGCGTATATCTTCCATTTCTAGATATTAAACATCAGCTAAATAGTTTACATTGGTCAAGCTACCATAGCTATGTTTTCATCCAAAGTTGGGAATTTAACTTGTGCACAAAATTGGACTATCGCATGAAACATTTGCGAATAAATCACAAAATCATCCCTTCCTGGGAATTTGTATCTTTAATGAAAATGGCTGTAGCAACTTCCATTGCCCACAGACGAAATGCAATAAACACTGTCATTTTATCTTGTGTTCAGATGCTGTTGCTTTTTAACGTTTCTGGGAGGGAATTAAACCAAATAATTTTCATGACCGACTTTGGCTCAGGCATTTCAGGACTATCAAACCAACATTTGAGATGCTGTACAATGAAACTAGTCCAGTTATCCAGTCACAGCCACTGTTGAGGCAAAGTCAATAGTCAGGTTTTTTTTGTTACGCATCGAGGGATTTATAGGTGCATCTTGCTGTTTCCATACAGCATTTTTTTAAATGCGATATTGCAAAATTCACTTAAAAATAGGTGGATGGAAACATAGCTTATGTCGGGCAAAATCACAAATTAAATAGCAAAGTTCCTTTGCTTAGAAGGCTGAAGCAGTTTCAGTCCATTCAAACATATATTTTTCTGATTCTCTGTCAGGTGGTTACACCGTCGGACCCAAGGCTTTAATCGATCTTCTGAGACAGCGTTCCCGTCCATATCTCTTCTCCAACTCCCTCCCCCCTCCTGTGGTGGGCTGTGCCATCGGTGCTGTGGACCTGCTGCTGGCATCCAATGAAATCGCTCAGTCCATGGCAGCTAAAACCATGAGGTAGGACTGGAGGTGGGAGTTGGCATTCTGCGACGTTTGCACTGTAGATTCGATTACACCCTTTAGCTTGTGTCGCTGCATCTGTCGTTTGTGGAAAGGAGATAAGCAGGGTTAAAACTAACAGAATATGCTTTTCAAAGTAGCAGTCAAACAAAATGAGCTGACTTTTGCTGGTTCAGTATGAATGCTTTTAAGAAGAAAGCAGTTCACTGAGTTTAATGATGGGAGTTCTCAACACAATGGTCCATTGTGGACCTTTTCTTCTGTCCCAAAGGTTTAGAAACAACATGACCCAGGCAGGGTTCACCATTTCTGGCACAGCTCATCCCATCTGTCCTGTAATGCTAGGTGATGCTCGGCTGGCTTCGCTCATGGCTGACGACATGCTAAAACTGGGTGAGAATTTGGGCGTTTATGAATAGATCTAATAATCCAGCAGCCCAGTTTAAAACAGTGTTTTTCTCTCCTTGTCATCAGGAGTGTATGTGATCGGTTTCTCCTACCCAGTCGTTCCCAAAGGAAAAGCCCGCATTCGAGTCCAGATCTCTGCGGCTCACACCGATGAAGACATTGATCGTACCGTAGATGCCTTCATACAGACAGGCAGGAAGCACGGGATCATTTCCTAATGCCAGAAACAGAACGGACAAGAGTGAGGCTAAAGTTACATATCATAGAAATTCTGAGATCTGTGAAGGTCAAGAGAGTGCTTTTATATTTTTCAGTTTTGGCAGAATAATTTTTTTCTCTATGATTAATAGTTGCTACTTTTACAGTAGTCTTGTACAGCAGCTTTATACCAAAAGTGTCTTGACTTTTTTCAGTTGAGACATTATTTGCAAAATCATGCACAGATCATGCTTATAATTGTCTGTAGATGATTCAAAAAATAAAAAGATGCCATTTAATGTCTCCTCTGCTCTTTATTAAACTTTGGCACACAACATTTAGTTATTTCTTACAGAATTATGACCTTATAATGACCTTTTTACAAAATATTCTCTGTCCCTTATACAGTTTTATAAAATGAAACCTAATTCTTTTTGTTTAATAAACAAAAACCCATTTTATTACCATTTACAACATTTACAACCTGAACCTTCAAGCAACAGCCCAATGTTGGGGTATGTTGTCACAGTGGGAGTGTGTCATTATGTCACAACAGCCTAATATAGGCTTTTTAATTATATAAATAGTAAAGCAAGAAACAGTCATGTAATTGAAACAGTCAAGACAATGTTTTGGCTAAAAAATACTGTAGCTAATAAATGTTTATAACATCCTCTATGCTGTTGCCTAATACTGTTACTCTGAGATTACAGTTAAAGCTAGTTTCAGCCAAAATCTTCATTATATTAGATAGACTCTTGTCTGAATGTATGCCATTGTGTTTTTTTAGCCCGGTCTCCACTATCTATACACAACAATTATTTCGGCATTGTTACTTTTTTATTTAATATGACATTTATTTTCATATAAATATGTTTTGTTATAAGTAAACTGAGAAGTCTTCAACCATGCTGATATTCCGCGCCAAGTAGAACAACTACTTCCGGTTCCTGCATTTTGCTTTGTGATTTTCCCGCCAGTGCTCCACTTTGCTACCGCCTTTTTCGTGACGTAACTCGTCATATATGCTTGTGGACCAATAAGCGGGACGGAAAAGTCACTGAGGGCGGAGTCTGGCTTCAGCGCAAGGCAGGGCTAGAGGTTTTGCCGCGAAAGTCAGCTCGCGTGTGTCAGGCGAACACATTGTTGATTCTGACCGACACAGAATATTAGCAAACCTTAAGACTTCACGGCACTTTTTAAGTGATATCTTATTAATCATTTATTACAAGGAGTCCACTCCAGAACATTTTGCAAAATGTCGGGATTTGATGATCCAGGAGTTTATTACAGTGACAGTTTCGGTGGAGGAGAAGGCATTGGCGATGAGGGTGTCCTGAAACGCAGCCAGATCAAAAAGAAGTTTCGTGAGTTTCTGAGACAATTTAGGGTCGGCACCGACCGCACTGGATTCACCTACAAATACAGGTATTGTGATATCCAATGTTTTTGCTTGCGTCCTGGTGATGATTCTTTTACAATACGTTTTGCACAATGTGTAAATTTCCCTATGTAGTCCCGTTGCACATTATACATTTATGTCGTTATTTTATCCACTTTTTCCGTAATCCATATTCATTTTTGTAGATTTATTTATCTAGTTTGAGTGATGTGCGATTTGCTTCATTCTGAGTGACTCAGTAGAACCGATTTGGAACATGTTTTGTGTGACGGAATCGTTTATGAGTCGGTTCAGTGATCAGAACTGTTCGAAAGAATCAAATTGATTAAAAAATGAATGATTCCTTAACGCCACTTTGCATTTGAACCAATATACTGAACTGTGTACATAAAACGTACTTTTTTTTTTTTTTTTACCTAGGATTAAGTTATTATCTTCATCTGCTCTTTCTATCATTCTAATGCTTCACCCCATTGTTAAATGCATTTTTTCCTCAGAGATGAGCTCAAGAGGCACTATACTTTGGGAGAGTACTGGATTGAGGTGGAGATGGAGGATCTGGCCAGTTTTGACGAAGATCTGTCGGACTGTCTTTACAAACTTCCCACTGACAATTTGCCTTTGGTAAGGACAGAATTTCAGAAATCATTTTTGAAATAAATATGTTGCAAGACTTTATTTAGATTTTTATTTTATTTATTTTTTTATTTCTATTCATTAAATATTTAATAGTAAGTTTAAATCAAAGTAATACATTAATAATCAACTATTTACAAATTTAATGTAATTTCAGATGATTATTTTTATTAATAATTAGCTTAATTTATTATTGTGATTGACTTTCAGGATGCTCTGCTATATTTATGAAATACAAAAAGTCCAATTTGAACATTATTGTTTATAAGGTTTTCCCTTTAATGATGTTGCTCTGTGATTGACAGTTGGAGGAGGCTGCGCAGGAAGTGGCTGATGAGGTCACGCGTCCACGGCCATTAGGAGAAGAGACCGTACAGGACATACAGGTCATGCTGAAGAGCGACGCCCACCCGTCCTCCATCCGCAACCTGAAAGTGAGAGAATAACCATTACAATTTAAAAATGAATACCAATGGATATGGAGTATTTGTTTACTCTTAATTTGTGCCTTAGTGCTCCACATCCATACGTTTGAAAACTACTGACATTTTAGGTAAAGTGTTTATTTTCAACTTGTCTCCATCATCTTTTACAGTCGGAGCAGGTGTCACGTCTCGTGAAGATTCCCGGTATAATCATATCCTCTACGGCTGTGAGGGCCAAAGCCACTAAAGTGTGTCTTCAGTGCCGCGGATGCAGAGCGGTCATCAGTAACATCCCTCTGCCACCGGGACTGCAGGGTTACGCTCTGCCCCGCAAGTGCAACGCGTAAGTATCTTGCCAAATATTCAGTTTAGTTTAAAAGGAGTAGTTCACTATAAAAAAAAAACATTTGCTGATAATTTACTCACCCCCATGTCATCCAAGATTTCCACGTCTTTCTTTCTTCAGTCGAAAAGAAATTAAGGTTTTTGATGAAAACATTCCAGGGTTTTTCTCCATATGATGTGCTTTACTGGGAACCAAACGGTTCCAGATCCAAAAGACACTTTCTGTGCAAACTGTTCAAAGGGCTTTAAACGACACCAGATGATGAAAAAGGGTCTTATCAAGCGAAACGATTACTCACTTAAAAAAAAAAAGTTTAAATTTTATAAGCTCAAATGCTCGTCTTGCTCTATTCTGTGATGTGTGTTCGTGACTCTCCTATTAATGAACAAATCTTTTCCAGAGTCAACTTGTTCATTTCAGTCATTGAATGGACCAAATGACACGAAAAAAGATTTGTTCATTTTGATTAACAACTTCGAACAGGAGAGTCACGAACGCGTAGGGCTGTAGTCAAGACCACCTTTGTCGAGTCCAAGACAAGTCCAAGACCAGGACTAGTCGAGTCCAAGTCAAGACCGAGTCCAAAGAGGTTCGAGTCCAAGTCAAGACCGAGTCCAAAAAGGTTCGAGTCCGAGTCAAGACCGAGTCCAGGACCGGGGGAAAAAAAAGTCTTCAGGGCCTGAATTTCGTTTTTGCCAAACAAAATTATTAAATTTATCTTGCCTAAATGTTTGTGCTCATTGCAATGGGTTAATGTTTAAGAATTTACACAACACAAGGCTTGATTTTAAATTGTTCTATTAAATTGAAAAAAGTTACACAAATAAATAGAATAAAGATACAAATAAAGACAAATAAAGAGAAACATTTTTGAATAGGTCTAACACTAGTTTTCATAGACAGAAACTGAATAAAGTAATCAAATGGAAAATAACACTGGATAGTAATTTAGTCCTGAATAAATTAAACACATAGGCTATTAATCCTGATTCCTTTAACTTAAAAGCTCTCTTTTGTTGTTTTGACGACAAAATTAATGACCTACACATGTGGTTACTGTCACTTTAAGAGCTAGTGCATGGATTCTCTGTTCAATAAACTGGCATGAGTTTTATGCTTAGACAAAACCGACTATGTTTAGGCCATTATACTCACGAAGACCGAAATTGACACAGTTTTGAGTGTTAAAGCAATACAGGCCTAGCTAATCAGTGAAAAAATAACTTTTTTTACAGGCCAGCTGTTCTTGAGGCGGATTTTCTATGAATGCGCGCATAGTCACCCCAGAGAGCGCTGGCACTGATAGTTTAAAATTGCTTGACTGTTAAACTGGTAAGACTTAAAAAGACGTGCAAATGGTAAGCTTTATTCACGATGCACTACTGGCCCGAATACAAGTGCATATTTCGCCATGTCCCGACTCCTGAACGCGAGTGTGTATTATCGCAGCAGCGCTTGATGCGCCTTCCACAAAACATGAGAGAAGAGAAGACGGCGCGGCACCGTTGAACGCTCATGCTGTTTGTGAAATTGCGTCTGGCAGATAGTTATTAAAAGAATGATTTGATTTTATAATCTGTGTGGATTACGATTGCGGGAATGTCCCACATTATAAATGGGAGACCTGCGGGAATCATTAGAATTGTGCGCAACACCCAGTAACTATAGTAACAGCATGAGAAGACGCGCTCCGTTATAGTAAACACTGGTCGGTCAATTCGGGCATTTTCTAAGTGAACGTTACCCTGATAGGTTAGAAATAAATGAACACACATACACAAATGTTGGACTCGGTCGAGACCAAAAGCCATATTTGGCAAGACCAGTGGCCGAGACCGAGACAAGTCCGAGTCCGAATACCAGCGAGTCCGAGACAAGTCCGAGACCATAGAAAAACGGTCTCGAGTCCGGACTCGAGTCCAAGACCGGACTCGAGTACTACAGCCCTACGAACGCGCATCACAGAACAGAGCAAGGCGAACAATTGTGATTATAAAATTCAACTTTGTTAATTTTACAAATGATCTTATACTAGAAGTACTTTTAAAGACTCTCTTATAGATGTGTTATTAGAGCTGCAGGTTTAATCATTAAAAAATCGCGATCTTGACACCCACGTGATTTTACCTCTAAACGACAATGATTTGCCTGTGTCTTTAAAGCCTTTGACAAGTACAATCAGGGTGAACATTAAAATTTCCATTAGTGCTGCCTCTGATCCGGAGAGAGCAGCTCGCATGTATAGGTATGAAAACCACATCCTGTTTGGATATAAACACTGATGAAGCGATCAAAATAGTGACTTGATTGTTCAAATAAAGAGTCTATAAAATCACTACACCAGTAGGTGGCAACAACGGACTGTTAACATCAATTAAAATCAATGAATTGATGTTCTCAACCTAACCCTACTAGATGCAGAGAATGGCCATGTTGTTATACCAAATTTCTGTCTTTATTTTGTCCCTCAGTGACCAGGCGGGCCGTGTCAAGTGCCCCGTGGATCCGTATTTCATCATTCCGGACCGGTGCGTGTGTGTGGATTTCCAGACTCAGCGTCTGCAGGAAGCACCTGATGCCGTTCCCCACGGGGAGATGCCACGACACATGCAGCTCTACTGCGACAGGTGGATGTCTTTCAGCTTTGTTGATTCAGATTTTTCTGCATTGTGTCTAATCCATGACTTTTACCTCCCAGGTACTTGTGTGACCGTGTAGTGCCAGGCAACAGAGTAACCGTCATGGGCATCTACTCCATCAAAAAGGTGGCTCAAACCAAAGCCAAAGGTCGTGAAAAGGGCGCAGGTGTGGGCATACGAGCAGCGTACCTGCGTGTGGTCGGCATTGAAGTGGACACTGAAGGAGCGGGTGAGCCTGTGCAAAACATTTGTCTTGGGTTAAAACAGGATCTGTCTTTAGACATTCTCATGACCTTCTTCACCGTCTTTCAGGCCGTGGAGCCAGTGGTTTAGTCACACCTCAGGAGGAAGAGGAGTTGAGGGCTCTGGCTTCCTCTCCCTCCGTCTACGAGTCCATCGCTCGCTCTCTCGCTCCGTCCATCTACGGGAGCGATGACCTGAAGAAGGCCATAGCGTGTCTTCTGTTTGGGGGCTCCAGGAAAAGGTGAGACAACACAGAAACGGCCTCATCTTCATATTGAGTTTGTTTTCGCCACCTTTCTAATTTGCTGAAAATGGCTTTTGTCAGGTTGCCTGATGGTCTGACACGCAGAGGTGATATTAACTTGCTAATGTTGGGAGATCCAGGCACAGCCAAGTCTCAGTTGCTGAAGTTTGTGGAGAGATGTTCTCCCATTGGGGTAAGATTATGATAAATATTAACATCATTTATTTCATAATTTATTTTCATTAATTTATCTCTTTCAGGTGAATTTCTTTATACGTAAAAAACATAAAAGGAGGGTTTTTTTTGTTTGTTTGTTTTTTTTTTGAAGGATGTTCATGCAGCTCTTTGCCATGATAATAAAAGATGTGGCCAAGGAATTATTTACATTTAATGTATTCCTATTTAAAGATATCTGGTATGTGCAGGATGTTTCATAATATATTAATATTAGGGCTGTCAAATGATTAATCACAATTAATCGCATCCTAAATAAAGGTTTGTGTTTACATAATATATGTGGGTGCACTGTGTATAATTATTTTTTATATATAAATACACACACATGCATGTATATATTTAAGAAAAAAATATTATTTATATATAATATAAATCTATTTAAATTTAACATACATTATTTCATACATACATATATGTATGTATGATATAATGTATGTTAAATTTAAATAGAATTTATATAAAAACAGATTTTAAAATATATTTGTTTAATGACTATTTTTTATTATTTTGTAGTAGTGCTTTTTATAATTTATTTTTATTATTTATTGCTATATTTTTATGACATTTTAATAGGTCATATATTTAATAATAGTTGACATTCTGTGTTATAAAATATGAATTTTTAAATGTTATGTTCATTTTTCTTGTCTACATGACATTAGTATGTTATTATTATAAATATAATATTACAACATTATTAAAGTATATTTAAAATATTATTACATGCACAACATGTATTATATACCGTATTACAATTTTAAATGTATCAATACAATTTTTATTTAATTATAAATAAGATATGGATGTGCAGGTTATCAATCATTAGTTTCCTTTAATGGATAATTGACAGTATATTATATAATCTTTTGTAAATTATATATATTTAATATGTTATATAGAAGCATTTTATATGGAATGCATTATTATTTTACAATTTTAATTGAAATTAATCAATTAGTCTTCATTTTCAGTTCAGATACATAAATCTTTTTGTATGCTTTGTTCCTATCTTATAAGTCTCTGAATAAAAGCGTCTGCTAAATGCATAATTGGAAATGTTTCCTGTAAATGAGAATGGTCTGTGTCTGGGTTAGATCTACACCTCCGGTAAAGGCAGCAGCGCCGCTGGTTTGACAGCCTCGGTTCTTCGAGACCCCAACACTCGTGGTTTCATCATGGAGGGAGGTGCCATGGTGCTGGCGGATGGTGGAGTGGTCTGCATCGATGAGTTCGACAAGGTTAGACTTACTCTAAGCAGTTTGGATTTCCTGAAATTAAATGTTCATTCAGTCTTATGAAATGCTTGTGAATGTTTCTCTTTTCAAAAGATGAGAGAGGATGACCGAGTCGCCATCCATGAGGCCATGGAGCAGCAGACCATCTCCATTGCAAAGGTACCAGACATTTATCACTCCATTGTACTTGCCAATAGACATCCTCTATTTCTTCAGCTTCCAGTTTCTTCAAACACACTCATCACTTCTTTGTTTTCACCCCAAGGCTGGCATCACCACCACTCTGAACTCCCGTTGCTCGGTATTGGCCGCCGCCAACTCTGTGTTCGGCCGCTGGGACGATACGAAGGGAGAGGACAACATTGACTTCATGCCCACCATTCTGTCTCGATTCGACATGATCTTCATCATCAAAGACCAGCACGACCAACACCGAGACATGGTGCTGCTTGTAGACTACTTGAGTTCATTGAAGAGTTTTAGATGTTTAAGTGATTTCATGTGAGCTAATGCACATGCCCTTGTGTTTTTATGTAGACTTTGGCCCGGCATGTGATGAACGTTCACCTGAGCGCTCAGACGCAGACGGAGGGAGTCGAGGGAGAGATTCCTCTGGCCATGCTGAAGAAATACGTCGCCTATGCGAGAGTGTGAGTCTGGGTCCAAGTCCATAAACAGAATGTGAAACCTAATTCATCAGTAGCAGTTTCAATCCACTGTTTTTTTGGGAATTTTGGGATATTGCATAAATAAAAAAGCGCTGGATGGAAACGCAAAGATGCACATAAATTCTGAAAATGTGCGCTCAATTGAGGCAGATCATTTCTTTTAAGATGACATGCATATAAACTGCGATGGAAAGAAATGTACAGAATAAAACCCTCAATGTGCAACAAAAAACGATTTTATTTCACAGCATCTGAGCCAAAGTCTGTCATCACAATTATTTGGTTTAAAGGGATAGTTCACTTTGAAATTAACTTCTGGTATGTTTTAGCTTACCTCAAGGGCATCCAAGATGTTGGTGTCTTTGTTTCCACACTATTTTGATATTTTTAGGTCAAACTGTCCTTTTCTGTCAGTCATACAATGGAGGTCTATGGTCACCACCTCAAAGAGCATGCACAGAGAAGTCCAAATTAAACATGATTTAATGACTCGTAAATGTAAGTACACATTGATGGCCTAAGACATGAAACGAGCAGTTTGTGTGAGAAAACGAACAGTATTTACATCGTATTTACCTAGCCACAGCCACGTTCAATTGAGGTAACAGCCGTTACAAGAGGTAAAAACAATATAAATACTGTTCTTTTCCTCAAAAATCGCTCGTTTCATGTCTTAGGCCATCAATGTGTACTTACATTTACAAGTCATTAAATCATATTGAATTTGGACTTCTCTGTGCATGCTCTTTGAGGTGGTGACCATAGACCTCCATTATATAAGTGATAGACAAGAACGGTTTGACCTAAAAATATTCAAATTGAAACTACTGCGGAAACAAAGACACCTACATCTTGGATGCCCTTGAGGTAAGCTAAAACACACTAAAAATTTCCTCAATTTTCAAACCTTCAATACTCTCCCAGAAGCATCTCTCATAATTGCTTTCAAAAGCACTATCCTCTGAATGCAAGATAACATGACAGCGTTTATTGCATTTCGTCTGCGTGTTCTCATTAATTTTTGATGGAAGAAATAGAGCCACATTAGATCAGCAAGTTCTGTTTTTATTACAGATGTTCTTGAGCCAATTTCCATTTTTTATGCTATATTACAAGTTAAAATTGCAGCTTTGGATGGAAACATAGCAAGTGTTGTCATCAGAATTAAATGCGTTGTAAATTCTTAAACAGGAAATGTGGACCCCGCCTGTCTGCGGCCGCCGCAGAGAAACTGAAGAACAGATATGTGGTGATGAGAAGCGGAGCGAAGGAACACGAGAGAGAGACTGACAGACGTGCGTCCATCCCCATCACTGTCAGGTAACGACTGAATTAAGGAATTTGGAACCTGTTTTAACTCTGATTGAAACAGGTGAGCCCAGTGGCATATTCACCAGTCTGTATGCAGTACCATTGCTTATTTCAAACATAGCACGTGTATGGTTATGTTAATATAAAGCGGTTGATCATTTGTCGTCCTGCAGGCAGCTTGAGGCCGTGGTGCGCATTGCAGAGTCTCTGGCTAAGATGAAGCTGCAGCCCATCGCTGGAGAGGAAGAGGTGGACGAGGCTCTGAGACTCTTCCAGGTGTCCACGCTAGACGCGGCTCTGTCCGGCAGTCTCTCCGGTGAGTGTGCTGGTCTCTAAAGCAGAGAATGGGCTCATTTTTCTAGTGAAACATTTACTAAATCACATTTTTTTAAATGTAATTAATCGCAATTAAAAACATTTTAATTTTGCAATAATTTCAGTCACTCTTCAAAAGAAACAACATAAAGACAGGATAGTTAAAAGATTTATTGTAATGGCATCTTTTTTTTTAAATAAAGGCCAGTATCATTGATACTAATATTGATACTGATGTCTGTATGAAATAGATTGATTTTAATTAAATAAAAAAAATAATAATAAAAAAAAAAAAAATACATTTAATTTTAATTAATTACAGCCAGTCATCATTATAGAATAATTGAATGCTTTTATTAGGCTTTAAAAAAAACTTAATTTAAGTGAATTTAAACAATCTTCACATAAACCCTTCCTATCTGTCTAACAAGTAGGACATATACAGTCTTAATTGCATAAATTATAAATGAAATATAAACTAACATTTATTAAAGCTACTATTTTCTATTACCTTTGTTCTTAAATTAACTTTAATGACAGCATTAGTGGCTGCTACCACTTTAAGACCTGCTGCTGCCGCACATGATACGAATCTGACGGGCATCTCATTTTCTCACAACTCTTCACAGAATCACTAGTCGTGCTTGAAGGGTTTAAATGCATTTGCATGATCATATAATGTAACACTAGCCATGTTTACACAGTAACCAACCAGCCGGATTACTGTTATTTAGCCCCTGCCCTTTCTACCCTCTATAAATGTAGCTGGAGGGTCTGATGTATGTTTGTAATGTTAGGTGTGGAAGGATTCAGCACTCAGGAGGATCAGGAGATGATCTCTCGCATAGAAAAACAGCTGAAGAGACGCTTCGCCATCGGCTCCCAGGTGTCTGAACACAGCATTATACAGGATTTCACCAAACAGGTGAGTTGAAGCTCAACTTTTCACATCTTCCACACTTTTCTTCACCGTCAATGTGCAATTAGAGCGTCAGTTAAATACTCCTCCTCCTCTCTGAACAGAAATACCCAGAACACGCCATTCACAAGGTCCTTCATCTGATGATGAGGAGGGGGGAGCTGCAGCACCGCATGCAGAGGAAGGTTCTTTACAGGGTCAAGTAGAGAGATGATGATGTTGTGTATTTGCTTTAGCAGAGCCGGGCATCTGATCTGATGCCTCCACAGTAATGATACACAATTCAGATTTATTGTACATAGTGGTGTTGGACACTGTTGCTGGAGAAATGTCCTGTTTATCAATCTTACTGTTACTAAAGTAATTATTCTCATGTTGCTCTGTCAAAGCTTGCTATGATTTCAAATAGCAACACTGCTTTACTGTCTTAATGTGGTTCACCACAAATCTAATGTCAGTCGTCGAACTAAAGATATGAGTTTTGTATGGAAAAAATAAAGCAAATTAAGAAATTAATATTCTGGTCTCTTTTAACAGGAAACACATCCGTATTGATTTTTTATTTTAAGTTCAATTTTATTGCATTTTTCACAAATACATAAAAAAAAATCACATTGATGGACTCTGAAAATCATAAAAGCATCGGCCAAATGTTTAAATGTAAATGCACATTTTTAAAATGTTAAATATTTTAAAGCAGGGTGTCCGCGGGGTTTTAAAAAGTATTAAAAAGTGATAAATCAAAATTGTCAAATTTAAGGCCATTAAAAGTGTTAAATGTAGTCTGAGAGGTATTATTTTTTTAAAAATTAGGTATTATTTTTTCAGACTATCAGGTGTCCTATTCTTTGTTTGCGTTAGTCCATTTAAATATGGGCTTTAGCTTATCTGGGCACAATCAAAGATCTATCGTCTATGTTTGATGCTGACGCCATATTCAATGGTCGATTGACATCATCTGTGAACAAGTGATTTAGACCTACCTATATTGTATTTACATAAAGCGTTCACAGGCAAATTTGCTTTATGTTTAGGTCTATATTGCTTTTATTTCCCCGGTGTCGAAATCAGGCAAACATAAATGTCAGGCAACACGATTCCTGGCTGCATGTCAATATCCAAAGATCACTGGATCTTTAGTAAGTTGTAAGGAACACTATAATGAATCCAACATTTAGTTTAAATTGATAAAATTATTCATTTTAGTCACATTTTCGCAGTTTCCCCTATTAAATCCTGTCACGCAGCAGCTCTTTTGCCATTTTTATATGTTATAAATGTCAAAATCTGTGTAAATAATAGAAAGGTTGCTGCTGATTAACACTTAATTCAGTGTCGTGATGGTTTTAAAAAAAATTCTGAAGATGGTAAAAAAGGTATTAAAAAGTAGTAAATTTAACTTAAGGAAAACTGTATATACCCTGTAAAGGAAAATTGTGCTGACATGATACCTTCAGTTATGTCTAAAACTATTAGGGGGAAAAATTGGAAGTGCATGTTTTATAATCCATGATTGGTGTTGGTTGAAGATCTTGGTTAGATTTGACTTCGTCGTGATATTAAGATGTTACACACGGACAAGTATAAAATGTTCTGAATCAAAAAGCATAAACTCCCATTCCTACAGTTGCTAGAGTGATTCCCACACCTAATGCAAACTGGAGCATCGGCGAGTTGAAGAAGGATTTTGGGGTTTTGGAGGCTGCGTCATTTCCTTTTTCACCTAAACAAACAAAAAGCAAGATTGTAACAAAAACATAAGCTTATACATGTACTATTTCTACCTGATTTTTGACTTATTTTTTGATACTCACTTGAAGCTTCCTCTGTGATGCTCAGCATTTTCTGGAGATCATCAAAAACCTGTTTAAAGTGACAAATACAAACACTGCATCAACTTTTAAAGTCACACTTCTATTTTTCAACCTTATTTTCTCGTAAGAATATCTAGACTTTGAATTACTTTTGGATCTATCTAATGTTCTATGTCTATCGTTCTATCTGTTGCTCTCTCCATCTATCCCTCGTTCTATCTCCATTTATCTGTAATCCATCCATCTATTATCATTCTAGATTTATCCATCTATCGATAATCATTCTATATCCATCTATCCATCCATCGATTATCATTATATTTATCCATCTATCGATAATCATTCTATATCCATCTATCCATCCATCGATTATCATTATATTTATCCATCTATCGATAATCATTCTATATCCATCTATCCATCCATCGATTATCATTATATTTATCCATCTATCGATAATCATTCTATATCCATCTATCCATCCATCGATTATCGTTCTAGATTCATCTATCATTCTAGATTTATCCATCTATCTATCGATAATCATTCTATATCCATCTATCCATCCATCGATTATTGTTCTATATCCATCCATCTATTATCATTCTAGATTTATCCATCTATCTATTGATAATCATTCTATATCTATCTATCCATCCATCGATTATCGTTCTAGATTTATCCATCTATCGATTATCATTCTATATCCATTTATCCATCCATCGATTATCGTTCTAGATTTATCCATCTATCTATTGATAATCATTCTATTTTCATTTATCCATCCATCTATTATAGTTCTACATTTATCCATCTATCTATCAATAATCAATTAAATATCCATCTATCCATCCATCGATTATCGTTCTATATCCATACATCAATTATCGTTCTATATCTGTCTATCGATTATAATTCTTTATTTATCGATTATCATTCTATAAAAATCCATCGATTATCGACCTATATTTATCCATCTATCGATTATCGTTCTATATCCATAAATCCATCCATTGATAATTGTTCAATATCCATCCATCAATTATTGTCCTATATCAATTCATCTATCCATCGATTATCGTTCTACATCCATCGATTATCGTTCTATATCTATCGATTATCGTTATCATCCATCCATCGATTATTGTCCTATATTAATCCATCCATCCATCGATTATAGTTCTATATCCATCCATCGATTATCGTTCTATCTATCGATAATCGTTCTATATCCATCCATCCATCAATTATTGTCCTATATCAATCCACCCATGCATCGATTATCGTTCTATATCCATCGATTATCGTTCTATATCTATCGATTATCGGTCTAAATCCAACCATCGCTTATCGTTCTATATTTATCCATCTATCTATCTATCGATTATTGTTCTATATCCATCCATCCATCTATTGATCATCGTTCTATCTGCATCCATCTATCCATAGTAATAATTTCTAATGTTTTTCAAAGAAGTTATATACTCTCACCAAGGCCACATTCATTTAAACAAAAATACAATAAAAACTAATATTGTGAAATATTATTACATTTTTAAATAACTGTTTTCTAATTTAATATTTTTTTTAAATGACATTTATGCTGAATAAAAGTATTAATTGATTTTAAAATAAATTAACTAACCATAATGACCAGGACAGCCTCATACGAACGTCTGCTTTGCAAATTACGTAATAAGAACAAAACGGGGGGTCCCGGTGGATACTCCAGTTTGGGAAAATTTTTGGTCATTTGTGAGATTGTTTTTATATGTAAAATAATAATTTACTTATTTATTTTACTTTATCTTTTTTTTAATTACATTTAACGACTGTAATATTTTGGCCTTGCAAACAGTATTGATACATTGAATTGTCATGTACTGGATGAAAAGAATAAAAACTTGAATTACAAAAAAAAAAAAAAATTAACTAACCCCAAACTATTGGCTAACTATATATATATATAAATAAGATATCAATGCTGACCTCAATGTTGAACTCAAAAGCTCTGGTAGCCTCATCCAGCACGTCCTGCCTCTGCTGTTCTGTTAACTCAATGCTGTTCATTCTGCTCCTGTACAGCTGCTTGAATCTGTTGGGGCTCGTCACTCCGGGAAACAAGAAGAATGCAATACCCTTGTTGCCGCTCAGTCCCAAGGATTTCTGGGTAATTTTGCCCAGCACTTGGCCTCCTGACAGGTCGCCGAGATAGCGTGTATAGGCATGTGCAACCAGAAGATCCGGACAGTTCTTGCCAATCTAAAGGGAACAGAGAGCAAGAGTTAGAATGAGAATCACCGGAACGCAAGAACTTGTTGAATGCTAAAATTTCACATCCTCATGCCTTTCACTTAAAGAGATGATTGACACACTCGCCTCTCTCAGTCTCTGTGTGTATCTGTGTGTGGCGGCAGGCACTGTTATTCTCTTCCTCCAGTGAGGGCCAAAGAAGTGCTCCAGGTCCAGCTCCAGAGACTCCAGTCTGGCCAGCTCCTGAGGGAAGTAGATGGGCTGAACGGAAGGATGGTCAGCGTTCCTGTCCAGCTCTTCCTCTAATGCTTGGTAAATATCATACAGAGAACACAGCAGAAGCTGGAAAAACACATGGAGAGTAACTTGAAATTATTACACGACACAGATGAAGTTATAGTTGTTAGTACACTCTTGAAAGAACCCTTAAAGGGGATTCGTTTTTGTAATAAAAATGTAATAAATTAAACAGCTTGTAGACACTATATAACTAGGAAAAAAAATAATAACCTGTAAAAATGAAAGTATTAAGACATTTCTCCTTATATAGAACAATTTTGGCATAAAGCGTTCTTTAAAATTAAGTCAAGAACCCCTAGTGTTCAATATAACCCCACTTAACCTTTGAAAAAAGTACTTGTTAAAGTTTCTCAGACTTCTTAACACTATTTTTTATGACCATGTGAAATCTAATGATATTGTTTGTTTTTTTTTTTGTTGTTTTTTTTTTTACTTTTTTTTATTGGAACAAAGAACACAAAAGTTATCATGGATGTTACAATATCAGACAGTATCACAAAATAATTCCAACATCTTGATATACAATATCACACTCAATGGTTTACATACATAATCCATTTTTCCCATAGCGTGTTGCATTTGTCAAATTTGAGCCTTAATATAAATGTAAGCCTCTCCATACTGTATATTTCGTTTACAATCCCTAACCATTGATCCTTAGTTGGAGGGTCCACCTGCAACCATTTACGAGTTATTGCTTTCCTACAGCTTGCTAACAATATTTTTAGTAAATATTTATCCTTGTCTAAAACATTACCCGATATTTTACCTAGATATACAGTAGTGAATGAAAAGTCCATCTCTACTCCCATAATTTTCTCAATCTCTGCCACTACTTCTTGCCAAAACAATTGTATTTTTGGGCATGGGTTAGAAAATGTGATAATAATTAGCCATCGAGGTTTCACATTGCCTCCAGCAAATAATGATATTGTTTTAAGAGATATTTAATCTATTTTAAACTTTTTGCAAACAATATGTAGCATAATTCATAAATTTAAACGTATAGCCTTCAAATTGCATATTATCCGTAAATTAAACTGTAAACTGCTGAGGCGTATCTTTTTCGGCAGCAATTGATCCAGTAATACTAACACTGTCTCTTCTAATCTATTTTTATTTAAGAAAAAAAGAATAATGTTGTTTGTTTTTTTACACGGACTGCATTAGATTGGGGTCGTAGCATTTGGATATTGTTGTCCTACTGTTAGTTTAACTGCTTCTATTCTCATTTTTAAGTCGTAAGTATGTTTTTTTTCTTCACTAAAGTAGCCTATAGGAAATAAAAATGGCATTAAATCGATTAATCTGTGATCACGGCCATTTGACTGCTTTAATTAGGAAAACGGGCCCCAATACATCAATCAAACAAATAACAATCATCTCAACTATTAAATGAGCTGGAGAGGGAAGAACACAAAACAAAACAAAAAAACTGCCAAAAATTTATGGTTTATGAAACTTGCCAAGGCAGACTGTAAGCCAGCCACTGACAGGACATGTGACATGCCAAAAACATTTATTTTAAACCCCTTTATTGTTTCAATTTATAATAGGCTAATTCATCTATTTGTTTACATATAGTCCTCATTGTTTGTTTGCATCCTAATATATGATCTTTGTGCAGCTATATTTACCTTGTACTGTGTTTGCGTGATCTGTCCTGTCTGGTAGTTGAGCATCAGTTGTGTGTTCTCAGCTCGGACGTGACTGTCTTTGGTGGCAGCTTTAATCTGCTCAGACAGATCACTGCAAAGAACACAATTAAGGCACACTCACTCACTGATTTATACTTAAGCTTTTAAGAATCACTGACTCTGCCATTATTGGACAAACTGATTAATCCAGGTGTGCCTGACCTCAGTAGTCACAACAACAATAATCAGACACACCTGGATTAATCAGTTTGTCCAATAATGGCAGACAGGGAACAAAGGAGCTGGCTGAAGCTCAGGAAGTAGTGCAGCTGTGCATAAATCTAATTGCTGTAACTTCTACTTTTGGTATGATTTAGAGGCTTTATTGCTGTTCTCATAATCACTATGAAATTAATGTAGACATTTATACCTGTCAGAGCCATCTCTTGGTTTGCTTTTCATGGATTCCATTCCTAAAACAACAAATATTTGTCATTAAATGTCACAATGTCCACTTTAATATATATGTACATAAAGTTGTGCCATCTTACTTGCGATGTCGATGTCCTTGAGTGTTTGTTGCGGTCTCTCGTTCTTCACAGTGTCCACAGAGGCTATGATCTCCCTAACTGCGCCACTTGGTTTTTATACGTTTTCCTTCCCATCTTGGTCACTGGATTTAGTGAAAAGGGAAGTGAAAATGTTGAGGTAGTTCCACATGCTTACACTAACCATGACTTGAGGTTTTTTTTTTTTTCAGACACATGAAGTCACATGAGGTCAACATAAGTTGTTTCAGTCAAATATGTTTATATGGGTTATAAAGTTATAAAGTGTGTTGCAAAGTTTGTTATTAAGAGTAAAAACGTTATTTTCTATGTATATTATGGGGCATTTTATATTTGACGATGATTTCATGACTGTACTGTTTCTTTGCTGGTGTGTTTCTAAACATGACACAGCAAAATCTCAGAACCATGACAGTGTAGTTTAATGCAGTACTTTGCTTTATTTTTTTGTAAACGATTTCAATGTAAATCTTGATTTCAGTTTATTAAATATACATGTTTTAGTTAAAACATTATTTAAAACATTTTAATATTTTTTTTAAAATATATATATATATATATATATATATATATATATATATATATATATATATATATATATATATATATATATATATATATATATATATATATATATAAATTTTCTCTATACTCTCTAGTTCGTTTAATTTATCTGCCAACAATGTCCAACACATGCGTCCAATCTTTGTTAAGCAAATACACGCAATTTAATAATAAAGAAAGTCTGGGTCTAAGACAATTAAGGGTAAAACAATAAAAGCGAACATCTGGAAAACATTTGAAAATAGAAAGAATAAATGATGAGTGCATAATAACAGTTTTAATGTAACTTTTTTTAAAAAAAGATGTCTACTTTTTTTTAAAACAAAACACGTTAATGCCATAAGAATCAACAAAACCAGAACGTGAACTTTTTAGTCACGCCCCTCTGGTCCCTCATTGGTTAGACGTCGTCCATCCATTTCATGACGTCAAAAGCAGGCTCTGTCCGTGCCGTGGAAGATGTTATGAAATCCGTGCAGTCGCAAAGATGTAGTTTGCGAAATGCCTGCCTTATATTTCCATACTTTCTGTTACTAAAGGATCACAGGGGCAGCTGTATTTGACGGTACGTTGATTTAATGCCAATGTATTTACACTATACTGTGTTTTTCGCTCTTACATGTGTTATGTTGCCGCCGCATCCCCAGTATTGGAACGGGGAGCCATCAGTAAACATGTACATAAAAAAGTATTATATAATGTCAATAATTTTTTGTTTGTATTTCTATTTTCAATTACTGTGTTTACCTTAGTTATGTATTTATTCTGTATGCTTTGTATGATGTAGTTATAGTTTAAAAGCTTATTATTCTCGGCATGCATCCATCTGCAGTTCATTTTAGTTTATTAAAACAGAACCAAATACGTGATTAATTATCAGTAATGATTTAAAGGTAAACATTGAATTACAAGTAGAGCACTTGACTCTAATAAACTGCTGTTTTTATTTCCATCACAAGGCCTCATGAGTGTGATTCAGCTTCTCTCCGGGCTCCTGTGTGTCCTGTCCCTGGCCACTCCTGGTTCTGCTCTTCATGGCCGCAACAACACGGTGAGCCATGAGTACTGTGTGCTGGGAGCTGGTCCTGCAGGGCTCCAGATGGGCTACTTTCTGTCCCGGAGCCAGAGAGATTACATCATTCTAGAGAGAAACACAGGACCTGGAAGCTTCTTCAACATGTACGTGAAAATCTGAATGACAAAGGATCTTTTCTTAAACTGAACTACAGCAATTTCAATTAGGAATGTATTGTAAACTAAATTACTGCAAAATACTGCAGTAAAAAGGGAACATAATTGAGTAAAACATATACATTTATGGAAAGTTTTAATGTAACATGCAACATAATTCAAACAACTCATTTGCTTTCAGTATCTTAACATTTAGGTTGCAAAACTTTGTTGAAGCTGACCCATTGTCTGTTTTACTGTATTCCTTTCAGATATCCTCGGCACAGAAAGCTCATCAGCATTAATAAAATATACACTGGGAGGCGGAACAAGGAATTCAACTTGCGCCATGATTGGAATTCCCTGTTGAGTGACAGGCCCGACCTCTTGTTTCAACGAATAAGCCGGGAGCTTTACCCCAATGCTGACGACTTCCCACGTTACCTTTCAATGTTTGAGAAGGAGCTGGGGCTGAACGTTAAATATGGTACTGATATAGGGAAAATTAAAGCATCGGAATTTAATGGAAACCGAGGCTACATCCTGTCCGATCAGAATGGTGTAAATTATCAGTGCAGGTATAGTATCTACATTCATTTATTTTTTATTTAGTAACATTTTCAAGCACTCTCTGATATGCCTTCTTAACATGTCTTATGTCATTTCATTTTTGTTGGTCTCTATAGTGTCCTGTTGGTGTCTACAGGCCTTTGGGTTCCTCAGCAGGTGGATTTTCTTGGCTCTGACCTGGTGGAGGGTTATGAGTCTATTCCCACTGATCCCGAGGAGTTTAAAGAACAAGCTGTGTTAATCCTCGGCAAAGGAAACTCCGCCTTTGAGACAGCCCAAAGCATCTTGGGAAGAGCGAGCCGGATTCACTTGTACAGTCCCAGCCCAGTGCGTCTCGCATGGCAGACACATTACGTTGGGGATCTCAGGTATTTAATCGGCTCTGTCCAACTTTTTGAAATTGCATTAAATGAAGTGATTAAGTGATTTATCCAGGCAGGATTAATGTTTCCATCCTTTTCTTCTCAACTAATCACAGCACTAAACCTATCCATGACCCTTCCATTAAAATCAGAGGGCACTGATTGGATGATTGCAATCAGTGTTGCCAAATCCTGTATCAATTGTTCTACTTATGAGTTGCTGCCGTGGGTTGATTATTATTACTTTTTTTTCTCTTTGTATCCTACTATGGTAGTCAATGGGGATTGAGATCTGTTTGATTAAAACATTCTTCCAAATATCTTCCTTTGTGTTCATCAGAACAAATAAACACATAGAGGTTTGGAACAACTTGAGAGTGAGTAAACGATGATAGAATTTTCATTTTTGGGTGAACTATCCCTTTAATTATCCGTTTTTAAACGAAAACTCAGTAGTGTGGATAGGGCCTTAGTCTCGCCCTCCATTGAGACACGCATCATGAAGAGAACAGATGTTGTTTGCAGGACATGCATGGATAAATCATTTATAACAAACACTGCAACGTTCTGAATTCAAGTATTGTCCATTTAGATTTCATGGTGACTGTAACATTTCTGTTTTTTTAGGGCAGTAAATAATGAGCTATTGGACACGTACCAATTGAAATCTCTAGATGGTCTAGTAGAGGGAAGACTGGAGGATATCGCCATTGTCCGTAGAGGA
The DNA here is from genome assembly GCA_038021265.1 of Cyprinella venusta. Classification (NCBI taxonomy): domain Eukaryota; kingdom Metazoa; phylum Chordata; class Actinopteri; order Cypriniformes; family Leuciscidae; genus Cyprinella; species Cyprinella venusta. The sequence continues at coordinate 43,043,479 of CM075863.1, forward strand.
AAAGACGGTGGGAAAAGAAGAACAGCAAAGAAAAGAAGTCGAACATCGGTTGTGGGAAAGGAGCCGCTGTATTTAACTCTTGCCGAACTTCTTGATGACCAGAATGGCAAGAACATTTCAGAGGTCACCGGTCAAAATCTACCTGGTTACCACACTGATAACTTCTCCCTCAGACAGCCGTACGACCGAGTGATCCGCTGCCTGGGCTTCCGTTTTAACTTCTCCATTTTTGATGGGTAAGATTTGAACAATTACGTTTCTGAATGTGAATTATTTTCAGATTGACAAAGTATTTTCATCACTCATCCAGATCTGCACGGCCGCCCCAAAGCAGTGGTGCCCGAGGCCGCTTGCCTGGAGTAACAGCCTGGTATGAAGGCAGAGGGACGCCCAACATGTTTGTCCTGGGTACGGCAGCCCATTCCAGAGATTATCGATCGTCTGCTGGGGGATTTGTTCATGGGTTCCGCTACACTGGTAACCATTACACCTCACTTAAGCATGACGTTTCACGTTAGGGCTGTGAAACGATTAATCACGATTAATCACATCCAAAATAAAAGTTTGTATTTACATAATTTATGTGTGTGTAGTGTGTATAATTATTTTGTATATATAAATACACACACATGCATGTATATATTTAATAAATATTTGCATGCATATACTTTATATATAATTAAACAAAATCAATATTATACATGAATATAAATATTTGATGCATTAATAACATATTTTTCTTAAATATATACGTGCATATGTGTGTATTTATATATACAAAATAATTATACACACTACACACACATAAATTATGTAAACACAAACTTTTATTTTGGATGCGATTAATCGTTTCACAGCCCTATTTTACGTCATAACAATGTAGGTCATATTAAAGTTTCCCTGTTTTGCTACTACAGTGCGTGCTGTTCATAAAATCCTGGAGCAACGTTACCATAACATTGCCTGGCCTGCTACAACATTACCCATCAGTCAGCTGCAGTCTTGGATTCTTAAGAGGGTGAACGAAGCCTCTGGACCGTACCAAATGTTTGCGGTTCTTGGGGACGTTATTTTACTGCGAGGGTAAGAGATGTTTCAAGGTGTTGATCATTCAGCTGATGAAATGCTCAATGAAGCCTACTGTTCAAAATGTTGGAATTGGCTTGGATTTTAAATTTTGCTCAACAAGGCTGCATTTATTTGATTTAAAAAACAGTTAAATCAGTAATACTGTGAAATATTATTACTAATTAAAATAATTGTAATATGTTTTAAAATGTAATTTATTCCTGTGATGTCAAAGCTGATGTTTTCAGCATCATTACTCCAGTCTTCAGTGTCACATGATCTGTCAGAAATCATTCTCTGATCAGGAAACATTTACTATTATTATCCTTGTTGAAAAACAGTTGTGCTGCTTCATATATATTTTTTTTTTTAAACCATAATAATTTCTAAACTAACCAAACTATTTCATGAATAGAACATTCAAAATAACTGCATTTATTTAAATTATAAATCTTTTGTAATATCATAAATTTACTGTCACTTTAATGCATCTTTACAAATCAATAGCATTTTAAGTCTTTCCAAACGTGCAGTGGACACAAAACTCATTTTTAACGACATATTGAAGAGGATTTAATTATGTATCAAATGAAATACTGTGATTAATGTCTGAATCCTCCTTCCTCAGGTCTTACTGTGAATATCTGGAGGAGTTTCCCCTGCAGGCTCTGCCTCAGCTGTCCACTCTATCTGGTCGGCCTCTCTCAGATCATGGTCTTCTGGTCTTGGTCATGCAGTATGGCCTGAACCGGACTGATACGCTAGGGCCCGGTCGGGCTGAGTCAGAATGGACCAAAGCCTGGAGGTCCAACTTCCTCCATCCTGTCCTGTATTACTACAACACTCTACCTACAGGTGAAGAGCTTCTCTAACATGTTTTGTTGATCTCTCACATATGTGGAATTGTGTTTTTGAGAAGATATTTTGGACTTCTGTTGATGTCCCACAGCCATGGACTGGAATATTAAAATAAGTGTGCTTTATGTTTCTATAGAGAAAGATATGAGACAGCGTCCAGTTGGTTGGCCACTACCGCGACCCGATGCCGTCCATCACATGATCGAGGACTTCCTGACTGAATGGGATCAGCCCATATCACACAGCCAACCTCTCAGACGCTTCCTTGAGCACTGCCTCCAAACCGACCTCAGGGCTTTTTATGCTGGTCAGTACGTACTGTATGCAAATGCCAGATATTTGAGTGCCAATACATTTCACTGAATGTACACATTCTGGATGTTTTACAATACAAAAGTTTGTATTTGCTTATTCAAAGAATGTTATATTGTTAGTAAAAATAAGGTTAAGAGAATGCTGTACTGACATTACCATAACCTTAAATGATGTTATAATCACAACAAGAAAACTGGACATTTTAACGTTTTAGGAACATTGCAACTCATTGTTCAAATGTTTTGGGTCAGTAAATTATTATTATTTTTAAAGAAATTAATGTTTTTATTCAGCATGTGATTGAAGTCTAGAATAATGGCTGGAGTAATCCAGCTTTACATCACAGGAATAAATTAAATATATTCAGATAGAAAACAGTGATTTTAAATTGTAATAATATTTCACAATTTTACAGTTTTTACTGTATTGTTGATCAAATAAATGCAGCTTGCATGCTGAGTATACCGTAAGACACTTTCAGAACATAAAAAACGTACCGACCCCAAATTTTTTAATAGAAGTGTATATGCCAGAAAAAAACAAAAACATTTGCAACAGTTCTTGCAAGACTTAATAATTTATTATGTGCTTCTATGTGTCCTTTTCCATCAGAATCCTGTTTCCTTCTGTCCCTCACCAGTCGTGCCCTACCCCTCTTTTGCCGCCAAGGTTACTTAAGAAAGCAGGGCATTGTGGGAAACAGCCACCTATGGAAACATGCCCGTGAGGCAGGACTCATGGCAGATCATCAGGGACATGTTCCTGAATCAGTTCCTGAAAATCTGAAACATGCTGCTGCTACAGTTGTTTCAACTATGAACTTTGACCTTTGAGGGACATTAAAGGTACCAAAGACTGAATCTGTTCCGCTTTTAAAATCATCTGTTCATCTACCTCCCACTTCTCATGGAATCTACTTACATTTTTATAGAAAACATCCCACATCCAGCTCGCTCAGACTATGATCAAACATACGGTTAAATGACAATGAAATGAGTATTACCTTGCCATAGTTATTATGAGCTAAAGTTTAGCTTTGTATACTGTTTTATGGTGTTGGGTTTGGTGTTGCAGTACAATGTATAACTTATCTTTTTATACTATTGTTAAAGTTATATCAAGAATTTTCATGTGTTGACATGCATGTAAGTATATATTTATAACTACAATAAAGATATCCCGTCTCTAAATAATTTCAAAAAGCTGTGTTTGTGCTTACCTTAGTATTAGAACTAAGTTATATAATATTTAATAAAAAATAAACATTGTATCATACAAATAAAACAAGTTTAGAAAAGCGTTATTGTAGTTATTTTGTTATTGAAAAGACTGGAATATTAGAAAAGTAGTTTTCAAAATCTAAAACATAACCGAATGATAATAAAATAATAATAATAAAACCTGATGTTAGAAAATATGTAATGAAAAAAAATCCCAAATTTTCTTACTATTGTCTCGTGAATGTAGGAATGTAGGCATGAAAGATTCCTGATTTTGCTCTAGTTTAGATATTTTACGTTAAACATTTAATTATTTTAATATGTATTACTTATTATTTTAAGCCATTTTGGGCCACTGAATTCAAAACCATATTATTTGTTTTAATAACATAATAATTAGGGAAATCACCTTTTATGGAAATCAAGTCCATTACGCTACCATGTCCGCTACCACCATACGTTCTCTGAACGGACCAGTTTCTTAACAACATCGATGCTGATTGGCTATTTAGGTGACGTAGACTCCAGACTAAGCAATACGGGCGTGTTTTACTCAAAACAAACGCAAAACATTGAAACTGCGCCATTTTGGCTCACTTGGGCTCAGATCACTGCTTTTTAGAACACGGAACGATTCATATTCGAATCGACATCACAATATTAAATCGCAATGAACGCAAAATGTTACTTTATTTAAAAACATCGCTTGAAATGCAGTCTTGAAGAATAGCGCCGGTGCGACTATGTTGCGTTAAATTTGAGTAACAGATACAGTTACATTCTGTTGGTAAGTTACATGCTGACATAAGTCGAGTAAACGCCTTATTGATATGGACGTGTCGAGCCCACTTGTTGCGGCTGCCTCGGACGGCGAGCGGTCCAGTTCGGAAGGCGAGTACACACTAGCGAACGGGCCTGCGGTGAGAGACCCCGACAGAAGCGAGGGTGAGACGCCGATGGAGGCTGCTGCAGGTGCGGTCGGGTTCAGTATCTCTCGTCTGGACACTCTGAGCGCACTGAGACTCAACCGAACCCGACCGTCCGCCGACACGGAGCTCCGGTATCTGCACCTGTTATGGAAGCCCGGTGAACTGCTACAGGCGGGACGGAGTTCACCGGGCAAGATCACATCGAGCAGAGTGAAGCGGCTTGGAAGAGCCCGGAGGAACATGGGGCCCATTGGAAAAGACCTGTATGGTGTGTATACGCATGCAAAATGTCATTTTACAATTGTTATATCTTATCTAATAATAAAGATATAGCACCAAGAAAAAAATATATCTATTTATAGCCTATATGTAAATGTTGGTTAATTATTAGACAATTTTGTACCACACAAATAGGTAACAGGAAGGAACAGGAATGCTCATCAAGGCTTTATTTAATAATAGAGGGGAAAAAGCCGCAGAATATTGTGAAATATTTGTTGCTATTTAAAATAATGGTTTTCTATTTTAATATACTTTAAAATATTATTTAATTCTGTGATGCAAAGCTTAATTTTCAGAATCCTTACTCCAGTGTCACATCACATTATCCTTCAGAGATCATCTTTTTATCTTTTAGTTTGCCGATTTGTTTCTTAATGTTGGAAACAGTTTTAGCTACTTAATATATATATATTTATTTATAACATGTGATTACTTTTTTCAGGATTTTTTGAATAAAAACTTAAAAAAAAGAACAGAATTTATTTAAAATAGAAAAGAGACCTCTTTCAAAAACATAGCAATAACAAAATAGTAATGTTTCCAAATGGTACTCTATGTGTTTTGTGTGTGTGTGTGTTTAAATATATATATATATATATATATATATATATATATATATATATATATATAAATAAGCTGTTTTATTTTCTGTGATGTTTTTTTTTTTCAATTCCATAGCTAATTATATATCAACTCTATTATAATTAAGTGGTTAAAATGCTCATTTGTGGGATTTTTTTGTGAATGTGTTAATTGTCAAAACAGATTGTTTTTATTATTATATTCAGTTGTCTTAACCATGATCTGTTTTGTTAACCAATTCTGTATCGTTTTCTCCTTCAAGCTGTGAAGAGGCTCAGAGAAGCTGCCAACTCCAATGATATTGACACGGGTGAGAATCATCAGCGTGACAGTAGTGGACACACTTGATGCTAAGATTTGATCTACAGTGAGATTAAAGTCTGTTCTCTTTCTTTCTTTCTAGTTCGTAGATTGCTGGAAGACGATACAGATCCTTGTGCTGCTGATGACAAGGGCAGGACGGCCTTACACTTCTCTTCCTGCAATGGCAACGAGAGTATTGGTGAGATCAGACAAAACTGATTGATATTAAAGGGATAATTCACCCAAAAATTTAAATGATGCCATCATTTACTCACCCTCATGTCTTTGGAAACTTTTGATAATCTTAAAACATTCGTTAATATTTGAAACACAAATAAAAAATCTTTTTGATGAAATCTGAAAGCTTTCGGTCTCTCCATAGAAAGCTAGCCTCCCTTGGTACATCAACCAATTCTCGCAGAGACGTAAATTAAACTTAACTGTAAATGAAATGCCTAGATTGAACAAAAAAGCCATTTTAAAGCAACAACAACAAAAAAGTGCTGCATAGCACAAGGTCCGTTCCAAAGGGAGTCATTCTTTATATTAGTAACTGTTTCTGAACTCCCTGAAATGCCTAGATTGCAGTCTTGATTTTTCTTCTGGGAACGAACAGGTAACAATATTTCTCACTTAAATTATTCCTGCTCAAAGCATACACAAGATAAAGGGGTGAGACCTGGTTGAGTTTTAGCTTCGGGTGTTAAAACTCACTGTAATTGTAAGGGGCGGGGCATTTGTGAAAGACACTGGAAGCAGTTGACCAATCACAACACTCTGGTCCAGCTGACCAATCAGAGCACATTGGAAAGAGAGATGATGTATAGAATGTGGATGGAAGCATGAAAATCTATTCTAATTAGGGCCGTGCAAAAATTAATTGCGATTGATCGCATCCAAAATAAAAGTCTGTGTTTACATATATAATATATTTGTGTGTGCTGTATATAATTATTTTGTATATATAAATACACACACATGCATGTATATATTTAAGAAAATGTGTTATTCATATATAAAATATTTATATTTATATAATATAGATTATGTATTTATTATGTATACATAATTTATGTGCAAATAATTCTTAAATATATATACATGCATGCATAGGTAGGTATTTGTATATACAAAATAATTATATACAGCACACACAAATATATTATGTAAACACAGACTTTTATTTTGGATGCGATTAATCGCAATTAATTTTTGCACAGCCCTAATTCTAATGAACCCCTAACACAAAATTAAGACTTTATAAAAGATCATATTAGGTCCTCTTTAAACATTTTCCATTTTCTCTTTCCATCTCCACTTGTTAACAATGTAGTTCAGTTGTTGCTGAGTTATGGTGCTGACCCAAACCAGAGAGACAGCCTCGGAAACACACCACTGCATCTGGGTAAGACTGTGCATTAGCAAATTTGTTTGGTATATATTTATTTGCACCATTATGTGTAATTAAATCTATATTCAAAGCTGTAAGAAAGAAGCTTACTGTTTCTTAAATTGCCTTTTCCAGCTGCCTGCACCAACCATGTGCCTGTCATCACTACCTTACTGCGAGGAGGTAAGATTGATTATCTATGACGGAAAAACAAATGGATCTAAATCTTATTCATCCGAAATCTTTCTGATATTTCTTAACAAATTCTTAATAAATGTTCATTATGAATGTTCCCTCAGGTGCCCGTGTTGATGCGCTGGACCGTGCTGGACGGACTCCTCTTCATCTTGCCCGTTCAAAGCTCAACATTTTACAAGAGGGAGACTCCCGTAGTCTAGAAACCCTCAGAGGAGAGGTCACACAGGTCATTAACACATGTCTGATATACTTAAAGGAGTAGTTCAATTTTTTCAAAAAAATTGCTGATAATTTACTCACTCCAATGTCATACAAGATGTCCATCTCTTTCTTTCTTCAGTCGAAAAGAAATTAAGGTTTTTGATGAAAACATTCCAGGATTTTTCTCCATATAATGGACTGACACTGGCACTGCGCAGCACATATACTTATTTAACAAAATCACATTTGATTATGGTGCTAAGCCATATTGCGATTTTGGTTTAATTTTGATTCTTCTTGAAGTCTTGTGCGTAATTGTAATGACTACATGGCCAAAAAAATAATGTTAATTAATATTAATAAGCCAGACTAAGGTTTCTAATATGTACATAATATAATAATATATTATACTAGGCTCCTGTTGTACTGCACATGCTTGTATATAATGTGCTTTATTGGAAGTTGAACCAATGATCTCTGAATATGTCTGTAGATCATTCAAATGCTGCGGGAATATCTGAATATAATGGGACAGAGTGAGGAGAGAGAGAAACTAGAGCACATCTCAAACCAGCTGCAGAACACCCGAACCAGACAGCAGGTACTGCTCACACACATCTAAGATAGAGTGCATGTACTCAGAATAAGGTGCTGATATATTGTGCATCTGCTGAATCATTTTAAGTACCATTCTCTGTCTTTGAAAGCATTGTGTCTTTGGGACGTTGTAATTCTTTCATGTGATCCACAGGTGGACGAGGTGACGGACCTACTGGCCAGCTTTACGTCTCTCAGTATTCAGATGCAGAATATAGGAGACAGGTAGAGATGGATGGAAGAAAAGACGTGAGAGGATGGGACAACTGTGGCTTTTGTTTAGAAAATAGGAGAAACTATTTATATATGATGACATGCCTACATGTATTACACAACTGTAATTCCGGTTATTTAAATTCAATTTTGACTGCCTACATGTATAACACAACTGTGTATTTCCGGTTATTTAAATTTAATTTTAACTGAGAACACAATGAATTGCCTTTTTATTTTTGTTCCTAGAACAATTCCTTTCTGTTATGCCTTTATGGTAGCCTATTATGTCACTGTTTACTGTATATCTATTTGAAAGACTGCCAAATAAATTGCATAATGTTAGGAGTGTATGTGGACTCCGTCTTTGATGCAGTGATCTTACAATATTAAAACTAAAGCATAAGCTGTGAATTTGCATATCGCTTTTATCGCTATTTCATACTTTTATTATCAGTTTTTTTGGTTTGTAAAAAAAAGAGGGCTTTCATTGTTGTGATACACTCTCTGGTCTCAAAGTCCCTCCTCCTCATCTTTGGCTGCTTTGTTGTTGACTCCCATCAAAGATGGCGTCGCGCGCCAACTAAACCCACATCCAACCCGAGGTAATATTTCACTCATTTTTGCACAAAACTGATGATTTCTGCATATAACTTACATGCATTCCGTGCCGTTTTTGCAGTACTGAAAAAACCCCATAAAATTGCATGGTGAGAACCTTCCGTTAATCGAGTTGTAATCCGAGACCGGCCTATGTGCACCGCAGCCGCGGGTCTGCGCGCGCTAGGCGATCCGTCAGAGACGCGCGACACGTCCGCAGCTGCCCGAATTCACTTGAGCTGAAACAGGGAAGCGCTGGATCCTGATGAAGCGAGGGGAAGGGGGTGTGTGAGTACATTTCTTCAAAAGTAGGCGGGAAATGTGCAATAATGAGTGTTGAAGGAGGCAGATCTTCTCGTTCGTGTTGTTGGGACTCCGGCGAATGTCACTGGAAGCTTGACTACTAAAGTTGGTGGCTGGAGGAAAGCTGATGTGTGTGTTGCTGAGCCTGATCTGTCACTAATGAGTGTGTGTGCTTTCAGTTGCTCATCTTCAGAGTTTTTTAACACTTCTGCATGCAACATTATTGTATTTGAAGAAACCCTTTATCGTAATCAGAAGAATGAGTTTTGTTTTGTTTTCATAGTTTTTCCAGTGATTACTTCCTTTCATTTATGGTTTTACATCTTTAATATGTTAAGTATCATATAAGTGAATTATGTTTTATTTGTGTAATAATTGCAAACTTTTGTGGCTTTTAGTCCATAATCAAATGATCTTCTTTACACTTTATTTTCAGGTGTCCCTGTTACAGTGTAATTGTACATGATTTAATGACTGAGCAATATGTTCTTACTAAAGGGTTAGGATAGGATTTGGGTTTGGTTTTGGGTTTTTTACATTATGAAATTCTAGCTTTTATTATAGTAACTAACTACATGTAACTTGTGTAACAAGGACATAACAAAATAAAGTGTTAACAATCAGGGCTGACAACTTTTGAGTTCAGCTTGGAGTGAGAATTAGGGATTGGGCTTGTATTGCTATTGATTGAATTACAGTTCATGGATACTGAATGGCTTTTCTGAGGTAAATGTAACGTTACGTGACATTGTTTTATCCGCGTTGTAAACTCTGATCGGGCGATTACATGAAACATGATACATTCAGTAAACTGTAGGCCTACTGGATTTTTCAACATACCCTCTGATGTTCATTCATGTTTATTTTGTGCTGTAAATAGTAGTAAAATACACACTTTTATTGCTAAAAGACTTAAAAGTGGTAGATTAGAATACAAGTATTAGACTAAACCTGAAGGCCAACTGAAAAATACAATATTTATAATCAAATTTCATGCAAAACAATTCTACAGTTTGACATTTAGGCTGCAAAAAATTAGATTAGTGCAGATATAATAACTAGTGCAAGTTTAATGGAAAGGTCTTTGAAGATACTTTTTATATACTTTGTTCTGGTCAAGAGTGTTTTTTTGGACTGAGCTTGATGATTTTAATCTGTTTTTGTGCATTAGAGCCACACGACTGACCAGTCCCACCTGAAGAACCAAGAATGACTATGGCATTTGAGGAGATAAAGAAGAAAGGAATGATAGGTAATGATTGTCAGACAAAAGCATGTTAATACACTCAAATTTCCATTGGAAACCTGCTGTGAAACTGCCTTTCTTGTAGATATTTCGGGGATGGAAGGAGAGGTCGGTCTTGTTGCTGGTCGCAGCCAAAGAGAGAAGAGGCGCTCGTATAAAGATCTGTTGAGAGAGGAAGAAGAAATCGCAGCGCAGGTGCTCAAAACCTCCAAGAAACACCACAAGGTAACAGCAGGGAGTTAATGTAACATCCAACATCAAGTTGCATCACATTAACAAGAGGTTGACGAGTCCATTGATTTTACCAGTAAACATGTTCCGTAACTGTGTATCTGTACTGATGATTTTAATAAAACACGCAACTTGATGTGATGTTACCTAGGTAGATATGACATCTGGTCTGAGAAGGATTTGGACGTGTGTTTTTCCCTCTCAGGGCACTTGTCATCGACTCTTGCTTAGGGATGCTGTGATCACTCGGCTGATAATCACATCCTATGACTTGCAACTTGTCTGATCGAATAAACTTGACAAAAGCCTTCGATTTTCTATTTCTGCCCTCAGCGTCACTTCCTGTCATCACCTGCGTGATGGTATTAAAAGTGTCGAGAAAAGATGGAAAATGTATGTGCTGCCTCGGTCTTCCTCAAGTGTATGTAAAATAATAATAATGTTGGTTACAAAGTGGGATAGAATTCGCAGATCTTTATTAAAACACTCCTATAAGGGTAGCATCTGATTTCCTTGTTAAAGAGTTAGTTTACTACCTTTCTGGGGCTTGAAAGTGTTTGTTGGGTAATGTATTTTAATATAGATAATATTTTTTGTAAGCCTACTTGGTTTTTATTAAGCCTCTTAAAAATGTCTTTTTTAGGTATATTTTTTAATTCATTAAAGTTACACTATGTAACTTTTTTGTTCAAAATTAACAACATTTAAAAAATGAGTCAATACATCATCAATCCTTATCCCAAAATGTGTTTTGTCTTACCCTGATTCACTTTCATAAGTCTATTATAAGTTTATATTTTAGGCCAGGCTAGATGGTTTTCGCTGGAAGTTTCTCCGGTTACTCTGACGCGTGTATGGTGTTTGAGTGGAAAGGTTAGTTGTCACAACGAGCTAGAATGGTGAGCATGGAGCAGCTAAATCACCAACTTTTTTTTTTTTTAAATCACCCGTTTAATCACTGAATCACCCGTTTAAAATTAAAACTTTGAAGAGAGGAAAGTCAGCTAGCAAAAAGAGAACTCTACAGAGCTCGTAATAAAACAAGAATCAGCATTGACTTTGCTTTTCAGAGATGGAGAAAACTGAGGGATTTGAAATGTTGTAAATGTTGAGATGGTGTTTTTATTACTCAACATGTGAGTAAGGTATTTTATTGAACAGATAAATTGCTATATATAGTTTTCTAACAGAGTTCATAGTAAAGCATCATCTATTGTGAAGGATAATATTCATCCTCACAATCACGCAGAGCCGAACCACAACAATGTTCTTCAGCAAAACGTATGCAGTTTTGTCTTTCAACCACTATTGGCACAAAAGTTACATAGTGTACCTTTCAGTAATTGGGAATCCGCATGCCGATTTAGATAACAGTTATCAGTAATTATATTATCTGTAAAACCCTGATCAGAGCATCCCTACTCAGAGCATTCCCATTGTAGCTGTAGTATTAGATCAGTAACCATATGTGGATTGTTTCCTCACTAATATTATTCTTTGTGGTACATATCATGCCTGTTTCAACATGCACTGTTGTCTTTTAGGATTCTGACCTTTTCCTATTAGGAGGAGATTCTCACAAGAAAAAAAAGAAGCACTTGAGTGATGACTACTATCACAGAGGTGAGGAGTTTTGTCTTGTTTTATAGGCAGCATTTGCTCTGTTCCAACATATCCAAAATTAAATAGCTTCTTGCTAGGGTTTTACTTTCTAAGGGAGCGTTGTAAATGAAACCAAGTCTCTAAATCTACTGAAACGTTATTAAAACATTCTTCATGGGCTGCTACTCAGTTAATGGCTTCTCATGTGTACTATGCAAATAGTGCACTGCGTTGAATGTTGTTCATTGATTCCAGTAGTCTTATGTTAGCATATTTGTTTTCTAAGCACAAAAAATAAACAGCCACCACAAAATTGGGTGAAATAGTTAATTTTATTCCTTTTTTGTTTTTATATTACATTAAAATTTTACATTTTTGTTTCTAGATTTATTTTGTTTTTATATTTTGCTGCTTTTTATGAGTTAAAATATATGAATAATCTAATATTACGTAAATGTTTGTAGTTAAACCATTTTTAAATTACCTCAAAAATATTAATAATTATTATTATATTTATTAACTATGTATAAAATTGTAATCATTTTATTAAATGAACACATTTACTATTATCACTGCCATAGGTGCAGATTTCTGTTTCTGTATGAATACTTGATAAATACTTTTACCTACTTGATGAATACTTGCGTACCGAGGTGTCTCCCGTGAGTAGAAACACATGGACTGCAAATGCATTACCAACCAAGCAAAAACACATATTCTTTCCAATAATTTTGTTGCGAGTCGCTCTTGCGCTGTTATTCTGGATGATTTTGGTGCTAATTATTTCAATTTATCATTGTGCAAAAACAGAATATAATGCATAAGAATATAATGCAGCTTTAAAATACGTTTCTAAACTCTCCCCACAGACCATCACAGCTCTGGTCAGCCGCCCCACAAGAAGAAGCGCAAGTCTTCAGATCACTCGCTCTCCCTCTCCTCCTCTCACCCGTCCCACTCCACAGACACAGCCATGGGCCTCCTGGAGGCCATTACCTCCCCGCTGGCCACGGGCACCGAACCCACCCCGCACTTCTACAAAAAACCCTCCTACCCTCCCCACGCCTCCTCGCACTCCTCCAAAGACCGCAAACAGGACAGCGGCTCTAAAAGCAGCCACTCCTTCTCGCACTCGCGTCCGCCCGGCTCGTCCTCGTCTAAAAAGCATTCCTCCTCCTCGAAGTCGCTGCTGTTCCACGGAGGAGCTGGAAAAGGAGAGCCGCTGACGCTCTGTGATGCTGAAGGACTGAAGATGAAGCTCATCCTTTCTTCAAAAGAGAAGAACGAAGGTGTCGGGACGAACGAGGGATTCTCTTTCCCGGTCCATTCTTCTTCCTCTTCGGGTGTGGTAGGCCATCATTCGTCCTCCAGCTCAAAGAAAGGAGGGATGAAGAAGGAGAAAGACAAAGACAAAATGATGCCGAAGCCACCCAAGAAAAAGCAGCACAGCCGAGAGCCGCTGCCTGTAGTGGGGAAAGAGGTGGAGGTCGTGGGTGAGTGGGGAATTACACTTTTCGGCTCTTCTGATATCATTGGGGGATCTTTAAAGAAAAGCATCAATGTGTTGTTTCATTAAATAAAATTGTATTTATTAATATAATAATAATAATTGAATAATAACCATTTGTTTTAAGTGAGAAATGTGTAGACAAAACAAAGATATACACTAGCGATTAAAAGTTTGGGTTCAGTAAGGTTTGTTTTTGAAACAAACAGCAAGATTGCATTAAATTGATCAAGTGACAGTAAAACATATTTTGAACTTTTTATTAATCAAAGAGTCCTGAAAAAAAATGATCACTGTTTTTAACATTGATAATAATAATAATTGATGTTTATTGAGCACCAAATCATCATATCAGACTGATTTATGAAAGATCATGTGACACTGAAGACTGGTGTAATGATGTTGAAAACTCAGCTTTGATCATACGAGTAAATTATATTTTAAAATATATTCAAATAGTCAACCGGATATTTTAAATTGTAATAATATTTCACAATATTAGTGTTTTTACTGTATGATTGATCAAATAAATGCAAAAGTAGTTATTTTTATTTAAATACAATAAAAAAGTAATAGATTTTATTATTGTATGTTAAAAAAATGTTTTCTGGTAATATATTTAAAAAAAAACTAAATCCTAAACAAATATTGACACATAATCTGTGTCGGTATCAGTCATAAAAATTCAATACTGGTCAATCTTTACTTATGGTGTCTATATAATGACCAACATCCAGTTGTTCAAAATTTCTAAAAAGCAAAGAAATGAAACCCTCACCGACACTAAGCAATCATTTTTCTGTTTGTATTCATCAGGTCATTACGGAGGCATGGGAGGAGACAGCTCATCTTCAGGAGGAGAACTAGAGGCCGGCGAGCTGGTGATCGATGACTCGTACACGCATCTTTCAAAAAAGAAGAAAAAGAGCAAGAAGAGCAAAAAGAAAAAGGATAGAGAGCGAGACAGAGAGAAAGGATCCAGGGAGAAGAAACACAGCAAAGGGAGTGGAGGGAAGAAAAGCTGTCCAGGTGAGACACATGATGTGTCCTTTGTTGGCAAAAAGTCCCCGGATGACCTACTACTTCTATAATACTCATATTCATACTATACAGAACAGACTTTTTTAACGGTTGCGAAGTAAATTCAAATGTAGTATCTACTCAGTTGTGATTTCGGATGCATTGAATGTTTTTGTCTTGCCTTAAAGCTAAAACCAATTGATTGTTGTTTTCCATTTTACTGTGGTTACACTGAATCTGATTTTACTGAATTTAAACTTGTCTCTCTCTGCTTATCAGTTGATCAGTCTAGAAGCCACTCCCATACGCACAGCTCATCCAATCACAGCTCTGCCGGTGGCATGTACGCTATGGCTCCACCCACCTCATCCCATCACCATCAAAGCATTGAAGTAATGGGTGAGAAGAAGAAGAAGAAGGATGAAAAGGAGAAAGAGAAGCATGACAAGGACAAGGTAAATTAAAACTCTTTCTTTAAACACCTTGAGGTTTGATTTTTGCAGTAATTTTAATATTCTGTCATTCGTCGTGTCAGCCGAAGAAGAAGAACATGACGGCCTATCAGGTGTTCTGTAAAGAGTACAGGGTCAATATCAACGCAGAGCAGCCTGGGTTAGGTGAGTGCTGTTGTTCTCTGCACCTGATCTGTCAATCATCTGTGCTGTTTCGAGATTGGTTGAATATTTGTTCTTTTTCCGCCTCAGTCTTCGGGGAGCTGAGTAAGAAACTCGCAGAGGTGTGGAAACAGCTGCCTGAAAAAGACAAACTGGTCAGCACCTTTTACCTTTACTTTTATAGATTTCAAATTAAAAGTCTTGTTATTTTCATGCATTGTGTGTATTATTGTGTCTTTAGAATATTTTAGAATCAAAAGGTAACTCCATTTCTCAAATGACTTTCCTTTTCCACTGGTTAATGTTAACTAATGGTCATTTAGTCATCGGTTTAGGCTATTGTAATGGAAAAATTATAATGTTTTTTATATATATGTAATGCTGGTTAATGCTCATACAGAGGCCAGAGTAATTTTAGTTTTATGTATATGCTATTCATATTTTGAATGATTTTGCTTATTTTTTAGATTTTTGGTTGAAATTTCTTTTATTTTAAGTTTTAGTAATTTTATGTGCTTTTGTCATTTTTTTAATTATTAACGTTTAGCTTTAAATTATTTTATCAAACTTATTTTATTTTATTTTAATAGATTTTAGTACATTAGCTTAAACTTACTTATTTCAGTTAGTTTTCCAAGCAGCATTTCAAAACATTTAGCAAAACAGGCAATATTTTTCATCTAATATTTATATTTTACATTTTTATATATTAATATCAATATGTATATAACAATATACTATATTATATTAATATAATATGAAATTATTATATTAATAATTATTATATTAAATATTAATATAATATTTATTTTTATACTATATATTAATATTAATATATTAATATTTATATTTTATATTACTCAATATAAAATTTATTTCAATTACCGAAAACCATTTTTAATAGTTTTAGTTAACAACAACAAAATTGAAAGTAGCGACATGATCTGAAGAAAATAACAAGTGAAATGGGTTGTTTTATGTTGGCTTTAAACACTTAACGGCAGCGTTTTGTAATTTCAGTCAAATGTGGGACAGTGTTGCATATCCTCTCTTTCTGCCCTCTTTCTGACACTGAAGGTGTGGAGACAGAAAGCTCAATATCTCCAGCACAAGCAGAACAAAGCTGAAGCTATGACGGTCAAGCGGAAAACCTTAACAACCTCAGACAGTAAAAGTAAAGGTGAGACCAAAGCTTTTTCTCAGTTAACCGTCTTACACATTTCATTTTTCCTCATGTATAGTATCAACATATTTCTTGAGCCCTTTCTTTAGTATCCCTGTGTATCTGCTTGTCTCAGGCTCCAGTAAAGGTGTCAGTTTAGGAGCAGGATTGGCCCCTCAGGGCCGCTCGTCTCTGGGTATGTCGTTGTCTCCGGTGCGGGTGCCTGATGTGGACCCCATAGATGCAGCAGCTCACCTTCAGCTTTTGGGGGAGTCGCTGTCTCTGATTGGACACCGACTTCAGGAAACGGAGGTTTGTGTCACAAAAATATCTATTTTATTCCTTCCTTTTAACCTAATTCGCACAGATCAGAGCCAGTGCGTTTGATTTCACTGGCAGAAACTTTTTGAAAATATGGACGAAGGTACTGAACACGCAGACGGATGCATTATGGATAGGGTTTGGTACCGAAACACGGTGCCAATAGGGAACCATTCCGACATAAACAGTAAAAACCAGACCGAATAAGAACGAAAATTTTAGTGCCTGGATCTCTGTGTCATGAGGCACACACACATACACACACAGGGGTCTTGTACAGTCCATGCCTTTGTGGGCCGGTGCTGTTTTGGCAACACTAGGAGGACTAACATTAATATTAGGCAGGTGTTCATAATGTTTTGTCTCATCATCTTCATAAACGTCTCTGTTTGTCCTGCAGGGGATGGTGGCGGTGTCTGGCAGTCTTTCGGTTCTGTTAGACTCTATTTTATGTGCTCTTGGTCCATTAACCTGCCTGACAGCACAAGTTCCTCAGCTCAACGGCTGTCCACGCAACGTCCTGGTGAGGCACACTTTTACACATTCCAGTTATTTTATCACGGGCTCCCCAACAATTCAATTGTTTTCTACAAAAGTTTACAAAAGCTTCAAGGTTCAAGGTAGGCTCTTCTCTTTTTTTTGCAGTCAAACACTTTGGACAACATTGCTTACATAATGCCTGGACTATGAATCTCTTAAAAAAGCACTTAAAGAGACTGGGTTACATTTGGACATTTTCCTAGTAGGAGCAACAAACGGAGGACCAGAGTTGTTTTTTTTTTTTTTTTACTTTTTCTGATCAATGGACATTCTTAATCTCAAACATTTTAAATACAATTTTTAGAAAAATGTCAGTCATTTTTTTATCGTTGTTAGAAAAAAACATCCTTTTTTAGAGGGCGCTTTTGAAGTTTCCCTTTTGTGTTTGTGTTGGCGTCTCAAAATGTCAAGGTCTGTTTAAAAATGCGTTTGTGAGTATATGTGATCAAATTCACATGCTTTTTATGTTTTATACAAATACGTGCAGTTTAGTTTTATGGCCCAATCTTG
Organism: Cyprinella venusta; assembly: GCA_038021265.1. NCBI lineage: Eukaryota > Metazoa > Chordata > Actinopteri > Cypriniformes > Leuciscidae > Cyprinella > Cyprinella venusta. Next base: position 43,061,291 of record CM075863.1, read on the forward strand.
TTGTTTTTCTAATTTAACATTGACTTAATTTATATCAACTGCAGTTTAACTGCGCTATCATCATTTCATGTCTTACATATTGTATTTTTGTATTGTGAATGTTGTAATAATATACTGGGGTTGGACAATGAAAGTGAAATAGGTTTTAGACCACAATAATTTTTATTATTGTCTTTTGCAGCTAATACAGCATCAGTTAAGCTTAGGAATGACAGACACAAGTCCTCCACAGTGGCCAGCGGGATTTTGAGGCATTCCTCTTTCAGAACAGTGGCCAGGTCACAATGTGATGTTGCTGGATGAAAACGTTTTCTGACTTTCTCCTCCAAAATTCCCCAAAGTGGCTCTAAATATTTAGATCTGGTGACTGTGCTGGCCATTGGAGATGTTCAGCTTCACTTTCATGTTCATCAAACCATTCTGTCGCCAGTCTTTCTGTATTTGTAGGTGCATTATTATGCTGATACACAGCACCCCCTTCGTCCTCCAAAATGTTTCACCAGTCCTTGTCAGTGATGCGTCCATCAGGCACAGTAGGTTGCAATATTTTATGTACAGCTGTGCTATTGCTCTGCTAATTCGACCTTCACTCTGCTTTTACTGATGGAATGTGGAATCAGTGAAGATTGGCCATCAGGTCTCGCATATACAGACAGACATGCAAACACCAACACTATATTGGTCAGTGTTTTAGTTTCATTGTCCAACCCCTGTAGTTTTCAAGGTTTGGCACGTTTACAGGACAAGCATGTATAAAATCATTTTAAAGGTGGACTAAGTATTTGTTTTTCTTCTAGAAATGTTTTATACTTTAAGAAACCATAGCTCATTTCACAAATATTTTTTTTTATAATAATGTACTCTTACATGACATGAAGACCCCAGTCATATCAGTGGGCCCCAGCATGGTAGCCTTCATTTTGAAATCACATGATCAGATGAATACTTATTGCATTTTGCTAACCTTCCAATTATAGCTCACTTTCGGTTTCTGAATAACTTAAATAAGCCTGTGAATATTTTACAGTAGCATCAACTGAAGTGTTGCTTGATGGGTATCGGTTGCCATAAAATAATTAGTTGATGCATCAACAATTTAGTTCACCTTTAAAGAGGCTACATGCGATTTCCTGAAATTTAAACTCGCGACTGACACCTGTGGGCAGTAGCTGGTAATGAGTCTGCTGATGAATTAGCAAAAAATGCTTTAAAAAGGGAAGAAATAGATTTTAATATTCTATTAAGTAAAAGTGAAGTTAAATCTATTATTAAGGAAAATATTATTAAAGAGTGGCAGGAAAAATGGAATACAGATAATAAAGGGCGGTATTTATACAATATTAAAAAAATGGTAGATACTAAGAAAAGTATAAATGGTAGAAATAGAAAAGAAGAAGTCATATTGACTAGGATGAGACTTGGTCACACAAGATTGAATGCAACACTCTTTATAACTGGAGCTCACGAGACTGGTTTATGTGAAAATTGTGGGGAGAAAGAAACAGTGGAGCATGTGTTATATGATTGTAAAAGGTATGATGAAGAAAGAAAGGACTTGATATACTATTTAAATGAAAGAGGGAAGGTTAAGGATTTGGCATATTGTTAGGTTATGAGTTTAATAAAGATAGAGTAGGATATAGAATACTAATAGAATATATATATATATATATATATATATATATATATATATATATATATATATATATATATAGTACTGGTTTAAGTGAAAGGATTTAAATATAGCCTAGATTAAGGATGCTCTGGTCTATTACAGATTTTATAGTCCTGTCTGTAGGAGCTGAACACGCAGCGACAGGTGGGCTATGGGAAATGGAATGAGTTGAAGCATCAATTAATTAAATAAGGATGGATACTTGAGGAAGTAAAGAAATAATAAAATAAGGAGAATCTGATCATGACTGCATAACAGCAAAGGTAGCTGGCGATATGCACTTAGATTGCAATGCGCAGACACCTGACACCTGAAAGCCATTCAGTTCCACACTCCATACCAGTTGGTGGCAGTAATGCACCATTTCATTGTGAGCCAACCGCCAAAAAATATCTAATAGAAGAAGAAGAAGACACCTGTGGGCAAAAAACAGAACTGCTCTTCCTTTCTGCTCGCTCTCGCAGCGCGCACTCGTACGTGCACACTTAACAAGTCATCTGGAGCAAGGAGGTCAACATTGTGTTTACAGAGGTAAGACCAGTTAAATACATATATTGTTTGAGATAAGAGTTCTGTTTGTGAGTGTAGGCTACTTGCTGACTAGCAGTTGTGGGCTGGCAGAGTGATCTGACTGAGGGTTTTCACCGACGTCACGTTCTGGGCTGTAACCCGGATGAGCGGCCATTATGGAGGCACTGTTAATGTACAACTGAACTCATTGTTACAAAAAAAAATCCGTGGTAGATACGAACTCATATAGAGAAGGGCCTTATTCATTTGCATAAAGATGGGCATCGGCCAGCTTTTTGACGCGATGCTTTTTTTCAAATGTAGCGCCGCCTGGATGCTTAGTTTGCGGAATATACGTAACATGAACGCGCTTGAAGTCCCATCCACTGACAGCGCGGGGAAATTCGGACCCGACGGAAAATAAGAAAAATATGATACAGGCTTATAGGTGCACCCACTGTGAGCCGACAAGGTGTCAGTATGCTCATCCGGAGATGTAAAAAGGCTATTGTTATGTTTATTTTTTTGGGGAAAAGCTGCATATAGACCATTTCACAAGATGTAAACAACACTGGACCAGAAACACTTCCTGTTTCAGTTTGTAACTGGTTTCTTTATTTCACATGTAAAGAAAACATCTTAAAGATGCTTGTTTAACTTTTTGATTCATATTTATATGTTCTGTTGGTTGTATTTTAGCCCAGCTTTAATGTAGTGTTAAAAAACTGAAACAGGAAGTGCTTCTGGACCAGTGTTGTTTACATCTTGTGAAATGGTCTATAGCCTCTTTAAGTAAGTGAACTGAGGAAGAGTTCTCAACTTCCTGTTTATGGCTTCAGACCATAAAAATGCTACAAAACTAGCCATTTATGTTCATGAAAACAGTATTCATGGACACACCTTTTAGAAGTCTCTGCATGTGATGATGAACCAGGTCAAGGACATCATCACTAGTGTGCCAACCTGGTGCTATTGTAATTAATGGACAATTTCAACATTGAGTGTTTAGCTATTTTGATGAATGGACAATTTCAACATTGAGTGTAATGTGTAAATATTTCAAATGATAACTGAGTCAACCATTTCTTTATTGATAGACATTTGCATACTATAGTACATGAGAGCAACCTGTCTGGGCCAGTGTTTTGGAGTTGGGTTCTGGTAGTGCGCATAGCCAGAACATACCATGTTCCAAGATGGAGGGAGACATGAGGGCTGGGTGAGGTGTTAAATGTTTGAATTTTTCATTTGTATGTTATGCATGTTTATATTATGATTTATCGATTTATGTTTGTAGTATGATCAATGAGTTTGTGAATGTTAGTTGTATTTGTATGAAAATGAGTTGCTGTGAAATTCAGTGAGGGTCATGGGGAAAGGTTCAACCCCGTGACAATGGTACGGCCCACTAGTGTTTGGCGGGAATCTTGAGTATTTAAACCATTGTTTGATCTTTGTTTGAGGAGGTTGCCTCCTGTGAGTACTGTTCAAAAAGTTTGATCATGTTTGAAGTGAGACATGCTGATGATTCGGTGGATGTGCCACTGGGCATTGTTTAGTGCCAGTTTTTCCTGCACACAGCATTTTTCTTTTTGTTTTAGCACCAGTTTATGTTACATTAAGTTTTTTTTGTTTCTTTGTTTTTCTTTTACTTCATGTGGACTGCACTGTGTGAGCTCCTGCTGCTGAAAATAAATCTCCACTGGCATTTTGAAGAATTTATTCCACTGTACCGAGTCTTTCTAATTCTCCCGGGCCTCTCGACAACACGTCTACATGACACTGCAAAAGAGGTGTGTTTCATAGACAGAGAGGAGGAGGAGGAGGAGGCGGCATCACATGTTTGGGGAGAGCCACACTACCAGCAGTGCTTTGGCTGAACAACAGCCGGAGGAGAAACAGGAAGTGCAGAGGAACACAGAGCAGGCTCATAAACTCACACTACACACAATCAATTTCTCAGTCGAAGGTAAGCTTTTCAAGCATGTTTTATTTATCAGCTTTGACATAATCAAACAGCAGACGCAAAACTTTCAGTGGAAGCTGAACACTTAAGTTACGGCCTGTTTTTAAGCTGTCAGTTGAAATGAGGCAGTTTGATAGTGCTTAACTGCAGCTGAGGTAAGTGAAGTGTGCGTTTTTTCTGCCAGTCCCTCTCTGCTGAGTCATGCGAATGGAATGATGTCCTCCATTTTCCCATTAGATGACAATTCATAGTCTATACTGCACAATACATTATGTTCTGTTGTGTCCTTTCAAGGTGCAGACTATGGAGGGAACTACAACACAAGATGAAATTCACCAGGAAGAGAAAGAAACACCAGAAAGCAGTGAGGGAGGGTGGAAAGATCCAAAGGAACGAGGTTTGGTATAATGTTTTTATCTGATTTACTAAACCAAATGGTTACACTTTATTTCGATAGTCACTTTAGACATTCTGCTAAATATAAGTAACATAGACTTACTGTATTCCGGACACTTTGCACAGTAAAACGTCCTTTAAGATATCAACCTGCTGAAAGATAAACCTGATTGCTTGTCTGTCTCTGGGGACACGCCTTCCACACGTTTCAAAGTTTGTTTGACACATTTTGAGCAAATAAATTTAGAGAAATCCTGAAAAAACTGCCGAGAGACGCAGTGTCCGGATTACCATGAGGAGTCACGGTGTTCCGGACACCTGAAAATTTCTACTCACTGTGTTTCGGACAGTCATTTCTAATGTAAATCGCTTACATTTTAACGACTATAAGTTGGTAAAGTAATCATATTAATCTCCATAATTTTGTTGTATAAGCGTCTATACACTCATTTAATCGACAACTGCTCATTTGAGCATTATATTGTAAAGTTATATTTAAGAATTTTAAATATTATAATTTTTTTTAATCCCTTAAAGTACAAATATTTGCAAATTGTAACTCATAATTATTTTATAAGACCATAAGAATGTTTTTTTTGTCATTTTCTGGTGGGTAATCGTGTTTTAAGAGCCGTTTTCTATTGAGGTATATTATCCCCTCGTCCATTTGTCCTGCCGGAAAACCTTCCCCTCGTCATTTTCTGAACAGTCAATGGTGTAAGTTAGAAACTCGCTTTGATTTCTTTGAAACGACTGGCTCTGGAAGCATAAAGTTGGTCGGAATCGAAAGAGGAGGAGGCAAAGATGACACGGATATATATATATATATATATATGCCGTGACCTGAAAGTGTTTATTTATAAAATTTGCGAAAAAAGGTCAAGTGTCCGGTATACCGTGACGTCCGGAATACAGTGAGTCTACGTTAACTTTTCAACTACGTGTCAACTAACTCTCCTTGGAGTATTAGTATGACTGCCAGTAGACTGTTAGGTTATGGTTAGGTGTTAGGAGAATAAGTTTACTTGTAGTCACCAAGTTACTTATAGTCAGTTGAATGTATGTTGGGGGACCAACAAAATAAAGTGTTAGCAGATATTAAGCTGACAGAGTCTACTAATGACAGTTGGTTGACATGTAGTTGAAAAGATACTTATAGTTAGTAGAATGTCTAAAGTGGACTATCGAAATAAAGTGTTACCAAACAAATCACCTAAGTTTTTGTGGACATGATACCGGCCTAATACCTTGTTTTGGGCATGTGATTTTGAAGTACTTTGAAGTATCGCTGCAAAGAAGTGACTAATGTGGCCCTTTTAGTTTGCCACTTATATTTTTGCCTTGAAACAAAATAAGGTTTCAAAATTTAGGTTGGATTTTTTTTTTAAGTGTGAGCAAATACCATAATAAATGAATGCATCAAGTAAACTGATACTGAAAGTCTTTTTAAGTGTCCCACACTTAATTTCCCATGACGTCATTTTGTCCTTTTAATTGTTTCTCATTTTTTTCGCTTGCTAATAGCATCTTCACCATCCCCCAAAGTAAAAAGGAATCATTTTTTTTAGAAGATACTTGTCAGAAAACAGCCTTACTAAAAATAAAAGGCACATCTTTTATATTCTGACTCAGATGAGAATAAAAACAGACTTTCATGTGTCATTTGAAATGGGTGTAACCATAACACAGCCACAACATTTAATTTTCACAACCTTTAGTAAATCCAATTTTGCAGTTTAAAGGGAGAGTTCACCCAACAAAGAAAATTCTGTCATTTCCATTATGTTGCTCAAACCTGTATGAAAGTTGGTGATAGCCACTGACTTCTATAGTATTTTTTCCTATATGGAAGTCAATGGCTACCATCCATCAACTGTCTGGTTACTAACATTTTTCAAAATATCTCAAATACAGGTTTGGAACAACATGAGGGTGAGCGAATGATGACAGAATGTTCACTTTTGGTTGAACTATCCCTTTAAGCTGCATTACGGCTGTTTTGAATCATGAAAGGTGTTATGTATCAGTTCAGCCTTTAGGTGGCGGTATTGCATCAAAATTGATGCTATGCTAACAATATTGTCTTTTACTTTATTTAATATAAACAATTCGTGCTTGTTGCTTTGCTAAAACCTGATTTGTAATATTTTTTTCAGACCACTAACTGACCTTGATAAAACATTTAAAAAAATAACAGTACAAGGCTTTAAATTAACTTTTAAATTTTAAAACTTATAAAAAAAACTATGTTTTTCCTATTTTCTTATACGTTACAAAAATCCAGATGGTATTATTAGCTAGTGTGAAGATAAATTGTTATATGTGTATTCAGGCATAATTTTCAAATATTGAATAAGAAGATTTGAAAATCAAACTCAAAATGCTGTAAAAAATAGTCGCAAATGTGGACTAAAAAAAGTGCAAAAATTAATTTGGCATGTAATGATGACTTACAAATTATTTAATATGCCAGAATTGTGGTAGAATTTGCAGTAATTAAATGTATTAATTTTATGAGATATTGCATTAACAATCACAAAGCCACTAACACGACATAGGATCATGGTCACATTTCCCTTGCCTTGCATTATTTATTCAAGAGTACTACTAAATCTAAATAAGTCAACTGAAACATTTCCTAGTATTATCGTAAGGTATTATTTAGAGGACAGTGGTTTCTTTGTAACTCATGGCTGTTTATAAAAACTCAGTTTGTCTGTGGTTCTAGAGTTGAGACTGGTGCTGCTGGGCTCAGCGGGTAAAGGGAAAAGCACTGTGGTCGATGCCATCCTGGGCGGCCCGACATCTGAGTCCGACTGTCCTGGCCCCGAGATTCCAGTCACTGCCTGTCAGAAGAGGCGCGGCACGCTGGCAGGACGACAGGTGGGTTCACGTATATCCTAAAACTTTACGAGAGGCCACCTGGTTATTTAGTCCTGCTCATGAATAGTTTTTAAAAAATGTTTAAGTTGCATCAAGGCAAGTATGTGATTATTTGACTAGGCATTTCAAAAACATTTCATACGATGTCTGTGTAATATTTTTGTTTGTTCACATGTATATACAGTATGCACATCATAAACCATAACAGTTATCATGCACATTTTACAAATGGCAAATTTTAACTGTTTGTTTTTAGAGAAGTGCAATTATAAAACCAATAGTTTTAAAAATTGAGATGCTACCTGAGAAATTTAATTACATTTAGTTAATTTTTGTTCAGTAAATAAATTCATATGTTAGCACAATCTTTATTTGTCAACAAATATGAACCTTTGTACCATTAAACCTTTGATTCAAAAAAGATCATAAGAAACAAATAAAACATGAAAAATATACATATTCATTATTAGTTAACATGAACTAACAGTTTATTAATCGTAGTTCGTTAATTTCACCATTTACTAATGCATTAAAAGTTGTCAAAAATGTGGTGGTTTTTTATTTGATGGACCTGAACTAACATAAACTAACAATGAACAGTTATTTATATAAAACAGAGTTTAATGTTTAACATTAGTTAACTAATGTTAACAGATATAAATAAATACTGCAACAAATATATTGCTCATTTTTAGTAATGCATTTAATGTTAACTAATGGCAACTTATTGCCAAGTGTTATCAAATATATTATAAATAAAATGTATATCAAAAAATGAAATATTTAAAGGGATACTCCACTTTTTTTGGAAATAGGCTCAATTTACAACTCCCCCAGGGTTAAACAGTTGAGTTTTACCGTTTTCGAATCCATTCAGCCGATTTTCTGATATTTAAAAGAATGTCAGTAACCAGACAGTTTCTGGTCTCATTGACTTCCATAATATGTATTTTTTTTCTCCTTCAATGGAAGTCAATGAGACCAGAAACTGTCTGGTTACTGATATTTTTCTAAATATCAGAAAATCGGCTGGATGGATTCAAAAACGGTAAAACTCAACTGTTTAACCCTGGAGGAGTTGTAAATTGAGCCAATTTCCAAAAAAAGTGGAGTATCCCTTTAAAGTATATAAAATATTTAATGCGAGCGAAAGTGGCTTAACGTTACCTTTATAAACTATATTACACATTGTACTTAAGAACATCCCTTTACCGTGGTAAAATCACTGTAAAGGCCCGTTCACACCAATAAAGATATCTATAAAGTCCAGACCAGCAGACGATATTGTTCTGTTTACTTCAAGCGCACGCTGCTCTTTTATTGTCTGCAGCTTTAAATGCTTAAACTTCTTCAAGCAGGATGGATTTTGATTGGCTGTCAATGTTTTTAAAATTTATCAGCTGGAAAAAAATGGTTCTGAAGGTGATTCCAACAATATTGTTTCTTCATGTTGTTAACGTTATAGATTTTTTTTACTTTTTGTGCGTGTATTATTAATGAAATTATTAAACATACATTATTTATGTATGTTTATTGAAAGGGCCTGTTTCTAAGATTCATTTTTCTTCCTTGCAGGTGTCTGTCGTGGACACACCTGACTGCCTGTGCATCGAGCGTCCTGCTGAGGACGTCCGCCGCCAGTTTTCACTCTGCGCGGCTTTATCGGCCCCGGGGCCCCACGCTTTCCTGCTCTGTGTCCCTGTTCACCGGCCCAGCAACCTGGAGCTCCAGATTTTGGAGACCATCGAGAAGGTGTTTGGTCCTGAAGCAGTTAGTAAACATGCAATGGTGCTCTTCACTCACATGGACCGCCTGCCTGAGGAAGTTTCACTGGATGAGTATCTCAGCACAGAACGGGTCGACTTACTGGAGCTCGTACAGAAGTGCGGGGATCGGCGTCACCCGCTGCGGGCAGGAGCGAACGCAGATGAGAAGGAGCTGCTGATAAAGGTGGAGCAGATGGTCAAAGCAAGCGGGACACAATTCTACACCTGCCCTCTCTTGAAGGAGGCAGAGAGGAGAGTGAAAGAGAAGGAGGAGGAGATCTTGAGAAGCAGAAGAGAAAGAGGGGAAGACAATTCGGAGGGAGTAAGGGCCGAAGCAGAGAGAAGTGTGGATGATCTGGTGGTTGAGGGAATCGCAGACCTTTGCGTCTCCACGCCTGAGTCCTCGTTTTTACGCTGGTTGTGGGACAGCGTGGTCGGGTGGCTTCTGTGGCTCCCGAATATGGTGAGGGGCAGTACTTTACTGGGGTCGTTCGTGGGGTTGTTCGTCGGGGGGCCCTTAGGAGGCGCCATGGGAGCAACGGTGGGCTCTGTGGCAACGGAGGTGGGTCGACGGAAACGAAAAACCAATTGAGCACTTGAGTTTGGTAACAGTTTATTGTATTTTTTATTGTCACATCAAAAAAAAACAGATCAGATTATACATTCCCATGTGAGTTTAGAATTGAGTAATTAACGCTATGAAATGCTTTTGCATGTTTCGAGTTGAATACATTTTTTTTCTATTACAACTAAACAATGAGTGAAAAGAACTAATTAAAATTGAATTAAAAAATGAACGTGAAGTTCGAAGTCTTAGGGTCATGTGGTTGCTATTCACTTCTACAGAAATAGTGCAGAATATTACTTTTTAAAATTTATTTAGCCTTTTAGAATCCTTAAATGTTAACTTAAGATTGATTTACAGATTTTCAGTCTATATAAAATAAATGGTTTTGTGTATCCGTAGGATTTTTTTTTTTAATAAAAAATCCAATGAGTATATAAATTCACAAAATTTAATATATAAATTTAAATATAAGCATAAATGAAAAAAAAATCTAATAAAAATACAGAAAGATGTGAGAGATTCCCGCTATGAAAGTACATTAACTTGCATGGCCTATATAATAATGTTTATTAACGTTATTCATGAAAAATACTATAAAGTGTTACCAAAGAGTGCTTAGAGAGTCCAAAAGCAAGACTATTTTAATGGTGAATGAGATATGTCTTTGAGATTCTCTTCTCTTATTGTGTGCCGCCTTCGTTTTGCACTAAAGCTTTTTTGTCTTAAAAGCTGGATGAGTTTAAAAAGCATCTGTTTCGGAGCTCTGTGGAGTAATGGAGTGAAGATTACGGACTTAACACTGTCACCAAAAAGCTTTATTCCACACTTTATAAACTCACTGTCTCACTACTACTAATCCTGAAGTGCTTTCTTTGAAGTGAGGACTGAACTCGAAATGCACTATAAAGTCAGAATTTGTTTACAGACTGCAAACATCTCTGGCTCTAGATGCATAAGTGGTTTTATTAGGTCACTTATCAGCTGCTATGGAACACAATGCATGTTGGACACTTTGAGACAGATCATAAATTAATAACGCTCCTCATATAAGCGGTTTTAATGTGCAGTTTTGTCACTTAATTGGTTTGCAGTTCAAATATTTCTGCAGCTGTTCTGGAGTATGAAAATAAATCGGCATAATGGAAACAATCAGTGATGGTGTGACTAATATTTCTACGCACGTTTAGCGTCTCCGATTACAGGTTTCAGTCATTCGTTTGGAGTTAAAGGAGTAGTTCACTTTGAAAAATACTTTTGCTGATGATTTACTTACTCGCATGTCATCCAAGATGTCCATGTATTTATTTCTTCAGTTGAAAAGAAATTAAGGCTTTTGATGAAAACATTCCAGGATTTTCTCCATATAATGGACTTCACTTGGGAACCAAACGGTTCAAGGTCCAAATGAGAGTTTCAGTGCAAACTGTTGGGCTTTAAACAATTCCAAACGATGAATAAGGGTCTTATTATCAAGGGAATTGATCACTCATTTAAAAAAATAGCAAAGTTTAAGTTTTATAAGCTCAAATGCTCGCCTTGCTTTGTCCTGTTCGAACTCGTACATCAAAATGAACAAATCTTTTTTCGTGTTTTTTGGTTCATTCAACGAACGAAATGAACGAATTGACTCGGGAAAAGATTCTCACATATCCAATGTAGTGCATGTATTATACATTGATTGTCTGTCACGTCTTCCACATGTATGGGATTTCTCCGTTTAAACAGAAAGGTTGTCTCTTTACCCAAAAAAAAAAGACCTGAGAAACCTAATCAGTCCATAGACTTAGTCTTTTAACAATTCAGAAGCCATGCGCAGACAAGAATATTGTGAAAAGGCTTTTATGCCACTGCAGAAAGACGTCTCTCTCTCGCCCTCTTTTGTGAGAGCAGCTTTATGTTTTTGACATTGACATAAATGATAGTCTGCTAAAGCCATCCATCAAAAAAGCCATCCCTGTATTTCTGCCTTCAGTACAGCAAGGCGTTTCCTTATGTGGGTGGTCCGCCCAGGGAGAGAGAGAGAGAGAGAGACACAAGCCTGCTCTCATGTTTCTAAGCAGAGAGAGAGAGAGAAAGCTTGCTGTGGGACGCACATCTGTTTTCCAGATGTGGCGTTTTGCAGTTGTTTGAAACACAGGAAAAAAGAACGTTTAAAAAATAAAGGAAAATTGGTGCTAAACAGATTTTTATTGTCAGGGATTACGGATGTAGTGCTCTATAGATTACAGTATAGCAGGCTGTGTATGACTCCGCCAGTACTGTATATTTAACCTCAGATCCATCTTCTTAAAGAAACGGCGCAGGAATTAGGCAATGTAGTGCGGTCCCCTGCGTACTTGGACTTGTGGATAACGCGTTTAAATAGGAACACCTGTCCAAATATTATTCTGTCCTATTGGACATGCGTCTGAAAGAGGACAGGAAGAGAGAAAGATGAGAAAATGAGGAAGAAATGTGTAAAAGAAAGCAATGGAAAGAATGAAAAGGAGGGGACTATGGATTAATATGGACTTGAAGGAGGGAATAAAAACATACCAAAACTAGTTTGTTCCCTCGCATAATAAATAATAATTTAAAAAACACCACAAACCTTGTGAACGCTCTTTTCATGAATGCTGTGGTGATACGGTTAGCTCTCAAAGGACCCGATGTCCTTGAGAGCTGACACTGTGATGATTTGTGCCGGTATGCGTAACACTGGCCAAAGTCTCGCGTAGTCACAACTGGCCCATCATTAATACAGTAAGGATGAGTGATGCAGCCGCCTCGCCCCGCAGCGGAGATATTGTTGATAAAGGTCCTTGTGGTGCACTCCATGAGGAGCAGAAGCAAACTGCAGACATTGCTCTCTGATGACCGCAGCCTGTGGGCTGAGAAAAGCCGAAGCGAATGAAAGCAAATGACAAATCGTCCCCTTGGAATTCTAAAGTTCTATCTGCGTTCTGAGCAGTTTTGAGATATTGAGCTTCAAAGTTTTTGCATTACATATAGGAAAATTTATATGGGGAACAAGTTTCATTCAAACATGAAAATAACAGGGACGCTAAATGTATTGTAAACATACAATATCAAAATCCTCTCAAATTTGTAAATGGGGATTTTTGGAATGGGTCAAATCCAGATAGATCCTTCTAATTCTAAAAACAAACAAAAAAAAACACTTTTCTCTTAGAATTATAAGGTTCTATCTGACAAAATATTATTTGAACATTTAAAAAAATAAATAATTTAACAATGTCTCAACATGTGTTAGCAAGTAAAATTTTATCCTTTCTATGACATTTATTTAATATTTTTAGCACTTCCATGTATTTAGGACATTTCAAATTAAGCTAGGTAGGTCTAAATATTTCCCCAGTGTATAATCTTCATTTTTGATACCAATTTGGTGGGTAATAAAACACATTATTGCAGAAATTATACTTTAATAATTCTTTTGCTTAGGCAGAAAGGAGCCACTGTAATACATCCGAGCAGGACTTCATTCCAGCTAAAGTGGGCCAGGTAAAATGGCTTTCTCTCTAGACCTCAATATGGCTGAAATAACATGCAAACGTTTATTGTTGTAATTAAGACCCCATTAATTAAATTGTTAAATATTTGACCTATAAGCCTTAATATGGTAAAAAATTAAGACATTTTAAGACTTTAAAAACTGCAAGAAAATCGACATGCTTGAGCAAATTAATTCATAAAGTTTAATACTCATTGAAAAATTATTCACTGACTATATAATTGTCACAGTCTTTGTCTGCACCGTTCTGTCTTCGTCATCCTCACTACACTTCCCAGCATCCTCTGTGATAGTCTCCACACCTGAACTCACTCCCTCAATCATCCACCTGTTCATCGTCCTGATCATCTGTGTCACCTGGCGTCACCTTGTTAGTGTTCATTTGTATCTGTATTTAGTTCTCTCTGTTTCAGTCTGAGCTTGTCGGTTCTTGATTATGTTTCATGGATAGTGTGAGTAATCTTCTGCCAGTCTTCCTTGTACCTATTTGGAGTTTTTGAGTAAATATTTTGTATTGGAGCCTAAGCCTATCTTCATTCCACACTACACCATGACAGAAGACCCGACCAAACATGGATTTCCCTGCAGTAAGACTAATGTGCCTTGAGCAGGGAAACAGCTCTCTTGAGGAACACCTGGAGGTTTTCCTGGATTTGGTATCTCAAACCAGTTTCCCAGATGACTGCCTCTGCACGTTTCTACGTGTGGGACTGAACAACACCATTCTAACGCAGTTGTCTGGGGAACCACCTCAAGGAAGCTTTGCCCAATTTGTGGAGTGGCTGCTGGGGTCCTGCGGATCATCCTTCATTGTCGATGACGTCACCAGCCCCACTCCAACACCCGAGACCGTCCGCATGAAGGGTCTTCACCGCCTGAAAGGTCTTCACCGCCTGACAGCTCTTCACCGCCTGACAGCTCTTCACCGCCTGACGGGTCTTCACCGCCTGAAGGGTCTTCGCCGCCTGAAGGGTCTTCGCCGCCTGAAGGGTCTTCGCCGCCTGACGGGTCTTCACCGCCTGACGGGTCTTCACCGCCTGAAGGGTCTTCGCCGCCTGAAGGGTCTTCGCCGCCTGAAGGGTCTTCGCCGCCTGACGGGTCTTCACCGCCTGAAGGGTCTTCGCCGCCTGAAGGGTCTTCACCGCCTGAAAGGTCTTCACCGCCTGAAGGGTCTTCGCCGCCTGACGGGTCTTCACCGCCTGAAGGGTCTTCGCCGCCTGACGGGTCTTCACCGCCTGACGGGTCTTCACCGCCTGAAGGGTCTTCGCCGCCTGATGGGTCTTCGCCGCCTGAAGGGTCTTCGCCGCCTGATGGGTCTTCACCGCCTGACGGGTCTTCACCGCCTGAAGGGTCTTCACCGCCTGAAGGGTCTTCACCGCCTGAAGGGTCTTCGCCGCCTGATGGGTCTTAACCGCCATGGCTGCCTGATGGGTCTTCACCGCCATGGCCACCTGAAGGGTCTTCACCGCCTGACGGGTCTTCACCTCCTGAAGGGTCTTCACCACTGTGGCCACCTGAAGGGTCTTCACCGCTGGAAGGGTCTTCACCGCTGTGGCCACCTGAAGGGTCTTCACCGCCTGAAGGGTCTTCACAGCTGGAAGGGTCTTCACCGCTGTGGCCACCTGAAGGGTCTTCACCGCCTGAAGGGTCTTCACCGCCGTGACCGCCTAAAGGGTCTTCACCGCCTGAAGGGTCTTCACCGCCGTGGCCGCCTGAAGGGTCTTCACCATCCTGGTAACGCCCTCAACCTGCTCCGCCACGCCCTGGTCCTGCTCCGCTCTGGTCACAACCTCAGCCTGCTGCGCCACGTCCACATCCTGCTCCGCCCTGGTCACACCCTCAGCCTGCTCCGCCCTGGAGGCTTCCTGCTCTAATTCAACCATGCCCTCGTCAGCCTCCAGAGCGCCCACCCCCCACCCCATTGATGTTTTACGGCACGAGGTCACGCCTTTGTAAAGAGGGGCGTTCTGTCACAGTCTTCGTCTGCACCATTCTGTCTTCGTCATCTTCACTACACTTCCCAGCATCCTCTTGTCTCCACACCTGAACTCACTCCCTCAATCATCCACCTGTTCATTGTCCTGATCATCTGTGTCACCTTGTTTGTGTTCATTTTGTATCTGAATTTAGTTCTCTCTGTTTCAGTGTGAGCTGGTCGGTTCTTGATTTATGTTTTATTGATAGTTGTCCCCTTGGAATTATGAGGTTCTGGCTGACATTTTTGTAAAAATTGAGTAATTCGCATATTCTTATTCTGTGACAACTTATTTACGATATATATGATGTGTTTTAAGTTGTGTACATTGTGGGACTTTTTATTGAAAAAAACAAAAAGGTTCTATCTACAAAGTCGAACTCTAACTTGGCTTTATAAGGTTCTATCTGCATGAGCCAATCAGGACTTTGAATGCACAGAAGAGGACCAATCAGAATCAACTTTTATATGTCAGATCGCCAGCTTTTTCCTTGAAGACAAGAAGAAACCCCATAAAGGCATTATGCTATACATTTATAGTTAGTTAAATATTCACTAAATTGTGTAGTCTTATGAAGTGGCTTAACTTTGTATTTGTGTGTGTGTGTGTGTGTCTGTTTATGTGTGAGAAAGTGTGTTTGTGTGTATGAGAGAGAAAGTGAGTCTGTGTGAGTGAGAGAGAGTGTGTGTGATTAAAAAGGGAGTCTGACATTTTATGTGATTGTCATGGTGTAGTGTGGAATGAAGATAGGCTGAGGCTCCAATACAAAACATTTACTCAAAAACTCCAAACAGGTACAAAGAAGACTGGCAGAAGATTACACACACTATTCATGAAACATAATCAAGAACCGACCAGCACACACTGAAACAGAGAGAACTAAATACAGATACAAAATAAACACTAACAAGGTGACGACAGGTGACAGATAATCAGGACGATGAACAGGTGGATGATTGAGGGAGTGAGTTCACGTGTGGAGACTAGAGGATGCTGGGAAGTGTAGTGAAGATGACGAAGACAGAATGGTGCAGATGAAGACTGACCGAACATCCCCCTTTTACAATGGCGTGACCTTGCGCCGTAGAACATCAATGGGGTGGGGGGTGGGGGGGGGGTGCTCTGGAGGCTGACGAGGGCATGGCTGAATTACAGCAGGAAGCCTCCAGGGCGCAGCAGACTGAGGGCGTGATCAGAGCGGAGCAGGACAAGGGCGTGGCATAGCAAGCTGAGGGTGTGACCAGGGTGGAGCAGGCTGAGAGCGTTGCCAGGATGGTGAAGACCCTTCAGGCGGTGAAGACCCTTCAGGCAGCCACGGCGGTGAAGACCCTTCAGGCGGCCTGCCATGGCAGTGAAGACCCTTCAGGCGGTGAAGATAGATAGATAGAACCTTTTTGTTTTTACAATAAAAAGTCCCACAATGAACACAGCTTAAAAAAACACATCACATAACGTAAATAAGTTGTCACAGAATAAGAATATGTAAAAAACTAAATTTTGACAAAAACGTTAGCTAGAACCTTATAATTCCAAGGAGACGAAATGTTTATCTCAGAGCGTTAGCTCGCGCAGCCGTTTTTCTAATGACAGACTGGGAATGATGACGCGTTTTAAAGGTCATCAGTAAATCCTGCAACGTTTTTATATTTTCATTCTGTGAAGGTGTCTAGGCTAATACAGCAGCTGTGGGAGTGATGGTGAAGTTGACATCTTTCTCACTACGTTTTCATAACTTTCTAAAAGAGGGAAAAAATCATGGGCGTCGGAAGCAAAAAAAATGTGGGTGGGTCATCCTTCAGATTTTTTTTTACTGGAGTAGTTCCTAAAGCCAAATACCTTATCTAATCTCTATGCAAAAATTAGTGATGTGAATGAGTTGAGAGTCCTCCGAATCCTCCGATCTTTTTGAAACTCTGGATTCTGACAGAGGGCCACGAGACTTCGACCAGCGCGCAAAAATGGAGGCTCTAGACCCTTCCAGAGCCGAGATATCGAATGTCAAAATTTCGACCCGAAAAAAAACAACGTAAGGGGTTACACTGTGGAAGGGTCTAGAGGCTCCATTTTTGCGCGATGGTCGAAGTCTCATGGCCCTCTGTCAGAATCAAGAGTTTCAAGAAGATCGGAGGGGGTCAAAATTTCGGCCAAAAAAAAAATGACAGTGTTACCCCTTATGTTTTTTTTCAGGTCCAAATTTTGACCTTCGATATCTCGGCTCTGGAAGGGTCTAGAGCCTCCATTTCTGCGTGCTGGTCGAAGTCTCGTGGCCCTTTGTCAGAATCCAGAGTTTCAAGAAGATCGGAGGGGGTCAAAATTTCGGCCCAAAAAAAAATGACAGTGTTACCCCTTATGTTTTTTTTTTCAGGTCCAAATTTTGACCTTCGATATCTCGGCTCTGGAAGGGTCTAGAGCCTCCGTTTTTGCGCGCTGGTCGAAGTATCGTTGCCCTCTGTCAGAATCCAGAGTTTCAAGAATATCGGAGGGGGTCAAAATTTCGGCCAAAAAAAAAAAAATGACAGTGTTACCCCTTATGTTTTTTTTTTCAGGTCCAAATTTTGACCTTCGATATCTCGGCTCTGGAAGGTTCTAGAGCCTCCGTTTTTGCGCGCTGGTCGAAGTCTTGTTGCCCTCTGTCAGAATCCAGAGTTTCAAGAAGATCGGAGGGGGTCAAAATTTCGGCCCCAAAAAAAATGACAGTGTTACCCCTTATGTTTTTTTTTTCGGGTCCAAATTTTGACCTTCGATATCTCGGCTCTGGAAGGGTCTAGAGCCTCCATTTTTGCGCGCTGGTCGAAGTCTCGTGGCCCTCTGTCAGAATCCAGAGTTTCAAGAATATCGGAGGGGGTCAAAATTTCGGCCAAAAAACAAAATGACAGTGTTACCCCTTATGTTTTTTTTTCAGGTCCAAATTTTGACCTTCGATATCTCGGCTCTGGAAGGGTCTAGAGCCTCCATTTTTGCGCGCTGGTCGAAGTCTCGTGGCCCTCTGTCAGAATCCAGAGTTTCAAGAAGATCGGAGGGGGTCAAAATTTCGGCCCAAAAAAAAATGACAGTGTTACCCCTTATGTTTTTTTTTTCGGGTCCAAATTTTGACCTTCGATATCTCGGCTCTGGAAGGGTCTAGAGCATCCGTTTTTGCGCGCTGGTCGAAGTCTCGTTGCCCTCTGTCAGAATCCAGAGTTTCAAGAAGATCGGAGGGGGTCAAAATTTCGGCCCAAAAAAAAAATGACAGTGTTACCCCTTATGTTTTTTTTTTCAGGTCCAAATTTTCGCCTTTGATATCTCGGCTCTGGAAGGGTCTAGAGCCTCCGTTTTTGCGCGCTGGTCAAAGTCTCGTTGCCCTCTGTCAGAATCCAGAGTTCCAAGAATATCGGAGGGGGTCAAAATTTCGGCCAAAAAAAAAAAATGACAGTGTTACCCCTTATGTTTTTTTTTTCAGGTCCAAATTTTGACCTTCGATATCTCGGCTCTGGAAGGGTCTAGAGCCTCCATTTTTGCGCGCTGGTCGAAGTCTCATGGCCCTCTGTCAGAATCCAGAGTTTCAAGAAGATCGGAGGGGGTCAAAATTTCGGCCAAAAAAAAAAAATGACAGTGTTACCCCTTATGTTTTTTTTTCGGGTCCAAATTTTGACCTTCGATATCTCGGCTCTGGAAGGGTCTAGAGCCTCCGTTTTTGCGCGCTGGTCGAAGTCTCGTTGCCCTCTGTCAGAATCCAGAGTTTCAAGAATATCGGAGGGGGTCAAAATTTCGGCCCAAAAAAAAAATGACAGTGTTACCCCTTATGTTTTTTTTTTCAGGTCCAAATTTTGACCTTCGATATCTCGGCTCTGGAAGGGTCTAGAGCCTCCGTTTTTGCGCGCTGGTCGAAGTCTCGTTGCCCTCTGTCAGAATCCAGAGTTTCAAGAATATCGGAGGGGGTCAAAATTTTGGCCAAAAAAAAAAAATGACAGTGTTACCCCTTATGTTTTTTTTTCAGGTCCAAATTTTGACCTTCGATATCTCGGCTCTGGAAGGGTCTAGAGCCTCCATTTTTGCGCGCTGGTCGAAGTCTCGTTGCCCTCTGTCAGAATCCAGAGTTTCAAGAAGACCGGAGGGGGTCAAAATTTCGGCCAAAAAAAAAAAATGACAGTGTTACCCCTTATGTTTTTTTTTCGGGTCCAAATTTTGACCTTCGATATCTCGGCTCTGGAAGGGTCTAGAGCCTCCATTTTTGCGCGCTGGTCGAAGTCTCATGGCCCTCTGTCAGAATCCAGAGTTTCAAGAAGATCGGAGGGGGTAAAAATTTCGGCCAAAAAAAAAAAAAAATGACAGTGTTACCCCTTATGTTTTTTTTTTTCGGGTCCAAATTTTGACCTTCGATATCTCGGCTCTGGAAGGGTCTAGAGCCTCCGTTTTTGCGCGCTGGTCGAAGTCTCGTTGCCCTCTGTCAGAATCCAGAGTTTCAAGAAGATCGGAGGGGGTCAAAATTTCGGCCAAAAAAAAAAAATGACAGTGTTACCCCTTATGTTTTTTTTTCGGGTCCAAATTTTGACCTTCGATATCTCGGCTCTGGAAGGGTCTACAGCCTCCATTTTTGCGCGCTGGTCGAAGTCTCATGGCCCTCTGTCAGAATCCAGAGTTTCAAGAAGATCGGAGGGGGTCAAAATTTCGGCCAAAAACGACAGTGTTACCCATTATGTGTTTTTTTTCGCGTCAAAACTTTGACGTCCGATATCTCGGCTCTGGAAGGGTCTAGAGCCTCGATTTTTGCGCGCTGGTCGAATTCTCGTGGCCCTCTGTCAGAATCCAGAGTTTCAAGAAGATCGGAGGGGGTCAAAATTTCGGCCAAAAACGACAGTGTTACCCCTTATGTTTTTTTTAAGGTCAAAACTTTGAAGTCTGATATCTCGGTTCTGGAAGGGTCTAGAGCCTCCATTTTTGCGCGCTGGTCGAAGTCTTGTGGCCCTCTGTCAGAATCCAGAGTTTCAAGAAGATCGGAGGGGGTCAAAATTTCGGCCAAAAACGACAGTGTTACCCCTTATGTTTTTTTTTCAGGTCAAAACTTTGACGTCCGATATCTCGGCTCTGGAAGGGTCTAGAGCCTCCATTTTTGCGCGTTGGTCGAAGTCTCGTGGCCCTCTGTCAGAATCCAGAGTTTCAAGAAGATCGGAGGGGGTCAAAATTTCGGCCAAAAACGACAGTGTTACCCCTTATGTTTTTTTTTTCAGGTCAAAACTTTGACGTCCGATATCTCGGCTCTGGAAGGGTCTAGAGCCTACATTTTTGCGCGCTGGTCGAAGTCTCGTGGCCCTCTGTCAGAATCCAGAGTTTCAAGAAGATCGGAGGGGGTCAAAATTTTGGCCAAAAACGACAGTGTTACCCCTTATGTTTTTTTTTCAGGTCAAAACTTTGAAGTCCGATATCTCGGTTCTGGAAGGGTCTAGAGCCTCCATTTTTGCGCGCTGGTCGAAGTCTCGTGGCCCTCTGTCAGAATCCAGAGTTTCAAGAAGATCGGAGGGGGTCAAAATTTCGGCCAAAAACGACAGTGTTACCCATTATGTGTTTTTTTTTTCGGGTCAAAACTTTGACGTCCGATATCTCGGCTCTGGAAGGGTCTAGAGCCTCCATTTTTGCGCGATGGTCGAATTCTCGTGGCCCTCTGTCAGAATCCAGAGTTTCAAGAAGATCGGAGGGGGTCAAAATTTCGGCCAAAAACGACAGTGTTACCCCTTATGTTTTTTTTTCAGGTCAAAACTTTGAAGTCCGATATCTCGGTTCTGGAAGGGTCTAGAGCCTCCATTTTTGCGCGCTGGTCGAAGTCTCGTGGCCCTCTGACAGAATCCAGAGTTTCAAGAAGATCGGAGGGGGTCAACATTTCGGCCAAAAACGACAGTGTTACCCCTTATGTTTTTTTTTTCAGGTCAAAACTTTGAAGTCCGATATCTCGGTTCTGGAAGGGTCTAGAGCCTCCATTTTTGCGCGCTGGTCGAAGTCTCGTGGCCCTCTGTCAGAATCCAGAGTTTCAAGAAGATCGGAGGGGGTCAAAATTTCGGCCAAAAACGACAGTGTTACCCCTTATGTTTTTTTTTCTGGTCAAAACTTTGAAGTCCGATATCTCGGTTCTGGAAGGGTCTAGAGCCTCCATTTTTGCGCGCTGGTCGAAGTCTCGTGGCCCTCTGTCAGAATCCAGAGTTTCAAGAAGATCGGAGGGGGTCAAAATTTCGGCCAAAAACGACAGTGTTACCCCTTATGTTTTTTTTTCTGGTCAAAACTTTGAAGTCCGATATCTCGGTTCTGGAAGGGTCTAGAGCCTCCATTTTTGCGCGCTGGTCGAAGTCTCGTGGCCCTCTGTCAGAATCCAGAGTTTCAAGAAGATCGGAGGGGGTCAAAATTTCGGCCAAAAACGACAGTGTTACCTCTTATGTTTTTTTTTTCAGGTCAAAACTTTGAAGTCCGATATCTCGGTTCTGGAAGGGTCTAGAGCCTCCATTTTTGCGCGCTGGTCGAAGTCTCGTGGCCCTCTGTCAGAATCCAGAGTTTCAAGAAGATCAGAGGGGGTCAACATTTCGGCCAAAAACGACAGTGTTACCCCTTATGTTTTTTTTTCAGGTCAAAACTTTGACGTCCGATATCTCGGCTCTGGAAGGGTCTAGAGCCTCCATTTTTGCGCGCTGGTCGAAGTCTCGTGGCCCTCTGTCAGAATCCAGAGTTTCAAGAAGATCGGAGGGGGTCAAAATTTTGGCCAAAAACGACAGTGTTACCCCTTATGTTTTTTTTTCAGGTCAAAACTTTGAAGTCCGATATCTCGGTTCTGGAAGGGTCTAGAGCCTCCATTTTTGCGCGCTGGTCGAAGTCTCGTGGCCCTCTGTCAGAATCCAGAGTTTCAAGAAGATCGGAGGGGGTCAAAATTTCGGCCAAAAACGACATTGTGTTTTTTTTCGCGTCAAAACTTTGACGTCCGATATCTCGGCTCTGGAAGGGTCTAGAGCCTCCATTTTTGCGCGCTGGTCGAATTCTCGTGGCCCTCTGTCAGAATCCAGAGTTTCAAGAAGATCGGAGGGGGTCAAAATTTCGGCCAAAAACGACAGTGTTACCCCTTATGTTTTTTTTTTCAGGTCAAAACTTTGAAGTCCGATATCTCGGTTCTGGAAGGGTCTAGAGCCTCCATTTTTGCGCGCTGGTCGAAGTCTCGTGGCCCTCTCTCAGAATACAGAGTTTCAAGAAGATCGGAGGGGGTCAAAATTTCGGCCAAAAACGACAGTGTTACCCATTATGTGTTTTTTTTCGCGTCAAAACTTTGACGTCCGATATCTCGGCTCTGGAAGGGTCTAGAGCCTCCATTTTTGCGCGCTGGTCGAACTCTCGTGGCCCTCTGTCAGAATCCAGAGTTTCAAGAAGATCGGAGGGGGTCAAAATTTCGGCCAAAAACGACAGTGTTACCCCTTATGTTTTTTTTTTCAGGTCAAAACTTTGAAGTCCGATATCTCGGTTCTGGAAGGGTCTAGAGCCTCCATTTTTGCGCGCTGGTCGAAGTCTCGTGGCCCTCTGTCAGAATCCAGAGTTTCAAGAAGATCGGAGGGGGTCAACATTTCGGCCAAAAACGACAGTGTTACCCCTTATGTTTTTTTTTCAGGTCTAAACTTTGAAGTCCGATATCTCGGTTCTGGAAGGGTCTAGAGCCTCCATTTTTGCGCGCTGGTCGAAGTCTCGTGGCCCTCTGTCAGAATCCAGAGTTTCAAGAAGATCGGAGGGGGTCAAAATTTCGGCCAAAAACGACAGTGTTACCCCTTATGTTTTTTTTTTCAGGTCAAAACTTTGAAGTCCGATATCTCGGTTCTGGAAGGGTCTAGAGCCTCCATTTTTGCGCGCTGGTCGAAGTCTCGTGGCCCTCTGTCAGAATCCAGAGTTTCAAGAAGATCGGAGGGGGTCAAAATTTCGGCCAAAAACGACAGTGTTACCCCTTATGTTTTTTTTTCTGGTCAAAACTTTGAAGTCCGATATCTCGGTTCTGGAAGGGTCTAGAGCCTCCATTTTTGCGCGCTGGTCGAAGTCTCGTGGCCCTCTGTCAGAATCCAGAGTTTCAAGAAGATCGGAGGGGGTCAAAATTTCGGCCAAAAACGACAGTGTTACCCCTTATGTTTTTTTTTTCAGGTCAAAACTTTGAAGTCCGATATCTCGGTTCTGGAAGGGTCTAGAGCCTCCATTTTTGCGCGCTGGTCGAATTCTCGTGGCCCTCTGTCAGAATCCAGAGTTTCAAGAAGATCAGAGGGGGTCAAAATTTCGGCCAAAAACGACAGTGTTACCCCTTATGTTTTTTTTTCAGGTCAAAACTTTGACGTCCGATATCTCGGCTATGGAAGGGTCTAGAGCCTCCATTTTGCGCGCTGGTCGAAGTCTCGTGGCCCTCTGTCAGAATCCAGAGTTTCAAGAAGATCGGAGGGGGTCAAAATTTCGGCCAAAAACGACAGTGTTACCCCTTATGTTTTTTTTTTTCAGGTCAAAACTTTGACGTCCGATATCTCGGCTCTGGAAGGGTCTAGAGCCTCCATTTTTGCGCGCTGGTCGAAGTCTCGTGGCCCTCTGTCAGAATCCAGAGTTTCAAGAAGATCGGAGGGGGTCAAAATTTTGGCCAAAAACGACAGTGTTACCCCTTATGTTTTTTTTTCTGGTCAAAACTTTGAAGTCCGATATCTCGGTTCTGGAAGGGTCTAGAGCCTCCATTTTTGCGCGCTGGTCGAAGTCTCGTGGCCCTCTGTCAGAATCCAGAGTTTCAAGAAGATCGGAGGGGGTCAAAATTTCGGCCAAAAACGACAGTGTTACCCCTTATGTGTTTTTTTTTTCGGGTCAAAACTTTGACGTCCGATATCTCGGCTCTGGAAGGGTCTAGAGCCTCCATTTTTGCGCGCTGGTCGAATTCTCGTGGCCCTCTGTCAGAATCCAGAGTTTCAAGAAGATCGGAGGGGGTCAAAATTTCGGCCAAAAACGACAGTGTTACCCCTTATGTTTTTTTTTCAGGTCAAAACTTTGAAGTCCGATATCTCGGTTCTGGAAGGGTCTAGAGCCTCCATTTTTGCGCGCTGGTCGAAGTCTCGTGGCCCTCTGTCAGAATCCAGAGTTTCAAGAAGATCGGAGGGGGTCAAAATTTCGGCCAAAAACGACAGTGTTACCCCTTATGTTTTTTTTTCAGGTCAAAACTTTGAAGTCCGATATCTCGGTTCTGGAAGGGTCTAGAGCCTCCATTTTTGCGCGCTGGTCGAAGTCTCGTGGCCCTCTGTCAGAATCCAGAGTTTCAAGAAGATCGGAGGGGGTCAAAATTTCGGCCAAAAACGACAGTGTTACCCATTATGTGTTTTTTTTTTTCGGGTCAAAACTTTGACGTCCGATATCTCGGCTCTGGAAGGGTCTAGAGCCTCCATTTTTGCGCGATGGTCGAATTCTCGTGGCCCTCTGTCAGAATCCAGAGTTTCAAGAAGATCGGAGGGGGTCAAAATTTCGGCCAAAAACGACAGTGTTACCCCTTATGTTTTTTTTTCAGGTCAAAACTTTGAAGTCCGATATCTCGGTTCTGGAAGGGTCTAGAGCCTCCATTTTTGCGCGCTGGTCGAAGTCTCGTGGCCCTCTGACAGAATCCAGAGTTTCAAGAAGATCGGAGGGGGTCAACATTTCGGCCAAAAACGACAGTGTTACCCCTTATGTTTTTTTTTTCAGGTCAAAACTTTGAAGTCCGATATCTCGGTTCTGGAAGGGTCTAGAGCCTCCATTTTTGCGCGCTGGTCGAAGTCTCGTGGCCCTCTGTCAGAATCCAGAGTTTCAAGAAGATCGGAGGGGGTCAAAATTTCGGCCAAAAACGACAGTGTTACCCCTTATGTTTTTTTTTCTGGTCAAAACTTTGAAGTCCGATATCTCGGTTCTGGAAGGGTCTAGAGCCTCCATTTTTGCGCGCTGGTCGAAGTCTCGTGGCCCTCTGTCAGAATCCAGAGTTTCAAGAAGATCGGAGGGGGTCAAAATTTCGGCCAAAAACGACAGTGTTACCCCTTATGTTTTTTTTTCTGGTCAAAACTTTGAAGTCCGATATCTCGGTTCTGGAAGGGTCTAGAGCCTCCATTTTTGCGCGCTGGTCGAAGTCTCGTGGCCCTCTGTCAGAATCCAGAGTTTCAAGAAGATCGGAGGGGGTCAAAATTTCGGCCAAAAACGACAGTGTTACCTCTTATGTTTTTTTTTTCAGGTCAAAACTTTGAAGTCCGATATCTCGGTTCTGGAAGGGTCTAGAGCCTCCATTTTTGCGCGCTGGTCGAAGTCTCGTGGCCCTCTGTCAGAATCCAGAGTTTCAAGAAGATCAGAGGGGGTCAACATTTCGGCCAAAAACGACAGTGTTACCCCTTATGTTTTTTTTTCAGGTCAAAACTTTGACGTCCGATATCTCGGCTCTGGAAGGGTCTAGAGCCTCCATTTTTGCGCGCTGGTCGAAGTCTCGTGGCCCTCTGTCAGAATCCAGAGTTTCAAGAAGATCGGAGGGGGTCAAAATTTTGGCCAAAAACGACAGTGTTACCCCTTATGTTTTTTTTTCAGGTCAAAACTTTGAAGTCCGATATCTCGGTTCTGGAAGGGTCTAGAGCCTCCATTTTTGCGCGCTGGTCGAAGTCTCGTGGCCCTCTGTCAGAATCCAGAGTTTCAAGAAGATCGGAGGGGGTCAAAATTTCGGCCAAAAACGACATTGTGTTTTTTTTCGCGTCAAAACTTTGACGTCCGATATCTCGGCTCTGGAAGGGTCTAGAGCCTCCATTTTTGCGCGCTGGTCGAATTCTCGTGGCCCTCTGTCAGAATCCAGAGTTTCAAGAAGATCGGAGGGGGTCAAAATTTCGGCCAAAAACGACAGTGTTACCCCTTATGTTTTTTTTTTCAGGTCAAAACTTTGAAGTCCGATATCTCGGTTCTGGAAGGGTCTAGAGCCTCCATTTTTGCGCGCTGGTCGAAGTCTCGTGGCCCTCTCTCAGAATACAGAGTTTCAAGAAGATCGGAGGGGGTCAAAATTTCGGCCAAAAACGACAGTGTTACCCATTATGTGTTTTTTTTCGCGTCAAAACTTTGACGTCCGATATCTCGGCTCTGGAAGGGTCTAGAGCCTCCATTTTTGCGCGCTGGTCGAATTCTCGTGGCCCTCTGTCAGAATCCAGAGTTTCAAGAAGATCGGAGGGGGTCAAAATTTCGGCCAAAAACGACAGTGTTACCCCTTATGTTTTTTTTTCAGGTCAAAACTTTGAAGTCCGATATCTCGGTTCTGGAAGGGTCTAGAGCCTCCATTTTTGCGCGCTGGTCGAAGTCTCGTGGCCCTCTGTCAGAATCCAGAGTTTCAAGAAGATCGGAGGGGGTCAACATTTCGGCCAAAAACGACAGTGTTACCCCTTATGTTTTTTTTTCAGGTCTAAACTTTGAAGTCCGATATCTCGGTTCTGGAAGGGTCTAGAGCCTCCATTTTTGCGCGCTGGTCGAAGTCTCGTGGCCCTCTGTCAGAATCCAGAGTTTCAAGAAGATCGGAGGGGGTCAAAATTTCGGCCAAAAACGACAGTGTTACCCCTTATGTTTTTTTTTTCAGGTCAAAACTTTGAAGTCCGAT
Source organism: Cyprinella venusta (assembly GCA_038021265.1). NCBI lineage: Eukaryota > Metazoa > Chordata > Actinopteri > Cypriniformes > Leuciscidae > Cyprinella > Cyprinella venusta. Next base: position 43,088,138 of record CM075863.1, read on the forward strand.
ATCTCGGTTCTGGAAGGGTCTAGAGCCTCCATTTTTGCGCGCTGGTCGAATTCTCGTGGCCCTCTGTCAGAATCCAGAGTTTCAAGAAGATCAGAGGGGGTCAAAATTTCGGCCAAAAACGACAGTGTTACCCCTTATGTTTTTTTTTCAGGTCAAAACTTTGACGTCCGATATCTCGGCTATGGAAGGGTCTAGAGCCTCCATTTTGCGCGCTGGTCGAAGTCTCGTGGCCCTCTGTCAGAATCCAGAGTTTCAAGAAGATCGGAGGGGGTCAAAATTTCGGCCAAAAACGACAGTGTTACCCCTTATGTTTTTTTTTTTCAGGTCAAAACTTTGACGTCCGATATCTCGGCTCTGGAAGGGTCTAGAGCCTCCATTTTTGCGCGCTGGTCGAAGTCTCGTGGCCCTCTGTCAGAATCCAGAGTTTCAAGAAGATCGGAGGGGGTCAAAATTTCGGCCAAAAACGACAGTGTTACCCCTTATGTTTTTTTTTCTGGTCAAAACTTTGAAGTCCGATATCTCGGTTCTGGAAGGGTCTAGAGCCTCCATTTTTGCGCGCTGGTCGAAGTCTCGTGGCCCTCTGTCAGAATCCAGAGTTTCAAGAAGATCGGAGGGGGTCAAAATTTCGGCCAAAAACGACAGTGTTACCCCTTATGTGTTTTTTTTTTCGGGTCAAAACTTTGACGTCCGATATCTCGGCTCTGGAAGGGTCTAGAGCCTCCATTTTTGCGCGCTGGTCGAATTCTCGTGGCCCTCTGTCAGAATCCAGAGTTTCAAGAAGATCGGAGGGGGTCAAAATTTCGGCCAAAAACGACAGTGTTACCCCTTATGTTTTTTTTTCAGGTCAAAACTTTGAAGTCCGATATCTCGGTTCTGGAAGGGTCTAGAGCCTCCATTTTTGCGCGCTGGTCGAAGTCTCGTGGCCCTCTGTCAGAATCCAGAGTTTCAAGAAGATCGGAGGGGGTCAACATTTCGGCCAAAAACGACAGTGTTACCCCTTATGTTTTTTTTTCAGGTCAAAACTTTGAAGTCCGATATCTCGGTTCTGGAAGGGTCTAGAGCCTCCATTTTTGCGCGCTGGTCGAAGTCTCGTGGCCCTCTGTCAGAATCCAGAGTTTCAAGAAGATCGGAGGGGGTCAAAATTTCGGCCAAAAACGACAGTGTTACCCCTTATGTTTTTTTTTCTGGTCAAAACTTTGAAGTCCGATATCTCGGTTCTGGAAGGGTCTAGAGCCTCCATTTTTGCGCGCTGGTCGAAGTCTCGTGGCCCTCTGTCAGAATCCAGAGTTTCAAGAAGATCGGAGGGGGTCAAAATTTCGGCCAAAAACGACAGTGTTACCCCTTATGTTTTTTTTTTCAGGTCAAAACTTTGACGTCCGATATCTCGGCTATGGAAGGGTCTAGAGCCTACATTTTTGCGCGCTGGTCGAAGTCTCGTGGCCCTCTGTCAGAATCCAGAGTTTCAAGAAGATCGGAGGGGGTCAAAATTTCGGCCAAAAACGACAGTGTTACCCCTTATGTTTTTTTTTCAGGTCAAAACTTTGACGTCCGATATCTCGGCTCTGGAAGGGTCTAGAGCCTCCATTTTTGCGCGCTGGTCGAAGTCTCGTGGCCCTCTGTCAGAATCCAGAGTTTCAAGAAGATCGGAGGGGGTCAAAATTTCGGCCAAAAACGACAGTGTTACCCCTTATGTTTTTTTTCAGGTCAAAACTTTGAAGTCCGATATCTCGGTTCTGGAAGGGTCTAGAGCCTCCATTTTTGCGCGCTGGTCGAAGTCTCGTGGCCCTCTGTCAGAATCCAGAGTTTCAAGAAGATCGGAGGGGGTCAACATTTCGGCCAAAAACGACAGTGTTACCCCTTATGTTTTTTTTTCAGGTCAAAACTTTGAAGTCCGATATCTCGGTTCTGGAAGGGTCTAGAGCCTCCATTTTTGCGCGCTGGTCGAAGTCTCGTGGCCCTCTGTCAGAATCCAGAGTTTCAAGAAGATCGGAGGGGGTCAAAATTTCGGCCAAAAACGACAGTGTTACCCCTTATGTTTTTTTTTCTGGTCAAAACTTTGAAGTCCGATATCTCGGTTCTGGAAGGGTCTAGAGCCTCCATTTTTGCGCGCTGGTCGAAGTCTCGTGGCCCTCTGTCAGAATCCAGAGTTTCAAGAAGATCGGAGGGGGTCAAAATTTCGGCCAAAAACGACAGTGTTACCCCTTATGTTTTTTTTTTCAGGTCAAAACTTTGAAGTCCGATATCTCGGTTCTGGAAGGGTCTAGAGCCTCCATTTTTGCGCGCTGGTCGAAGTCTCGTGGCCCTCTGTCAGAATCCAGAGTTTCAAGAAGATCGGAGGGGGTCAAAATTTCGGCCAAAAACGACAGTGTTACCCCTTATGTTTTTTTTTTCAGGTCAAAACTTTGAAGTCCGATATCTCGGTTTTGGAAGGGTCTAGAGCCTTCATTTTTGCACGCTGGTCGAAGTCTCGTGGCCCTCTGTCAGAATCCAGAGTTTCAAGAAGATCGGAGGGGGTCAACATTTCGGCCAAAAACGACAGTGTTACCCCTTATGTTTTTTTTTTTTCAGGTCAAAACTTTGAAGTCCGATATCTCGGTTCTGGAAGGGTCTAGAGCCTCCATTTTTGCGCGCTGGTCGAAGTCTCGTGGCCCTCTGTCAGAATCCAGAGTTTCAAGAAGATCGGAGGGGGTCAAAATTTCGGCCAAAAACGACAGTGTTACCCCTTATGTTTTTTTTTCAGGTCAAAACTTTGACGTCCGATATCTCGGCTCTGGAAGGGTCTAGAGCCTCCATTTTTGCGCGCTGGTCGAAGTCTCGTGGCCCTCTGTCAGAATCCAGAGTTTCAAGAAGATCGGAGGGGGTCAAAATTTCGGCCAAAAACGACAGTGTTACCCCTTATGTTTTTTTTCAGGTCAAAACTTTGAAGTCCGATATCTCGGTTCTGGAAGGGTCTAGAGCCTCCATTTTTGCGCGCTGGTCGAAGTCTCGTGGCCCTCTGTCAGAATCCAGAGTTTCAAGAAGATCGGAGGGGGTCAAAATTTCGGCCAAAAACGACAGTGTTACCCCTTATGTTTTTTTTTTTCAGGTCAAAACTTTGACGTCCGATATCTCGGCTCTGGAAGGGTCTAGAGCCTCCATTTTTGCGCGCTGGTCGAAGTCTCGTGGCCCTCTGTCAGAATCCAGAGTTTCAAGAAGATCGGAGGGGGTCAAAATTTCGGCCAAAAAGGACAGTGTTACCCATTATGTTTTTTTTTCAGGTCAAAACTTTGACGTCCGTTATATCGGCTCTGGAAGGGTCTAGAGCCTCCATTTTTGCGCGCTGGTCAAAGTCTCGTGGCCCTCTGTCAGAATCCAGAGTTTCAAGAAGATCGGAGGGGGTCAAAATTTCGGCCAAAAACGACAGTGTTACCCCTTATGTTTTTTTTTCAGGTCAAAACTTTGACGTCCGATATCTCGGCTCTGGAAGGGTCTAGAGCCTCCATTTTTGCGCGCTGGTCGAAGTCTCGTGGCCCTCTGTCAGAATCCAGAGTTTCAAGAAGATCGGAGGGGGTCAAAATTTCGGCCAAAAACGACAGTGTTACCCCTTATGTTTTTTTTTTTTCGGGTCAAAACTTTGACGTCCAATATCTCGGCTCTGGAAGGGTCTAGAGCCTCCATTTTTTCACGCTGGTCGAATTCTCGTGGCCCTCTGTCAGAATCCAGAGTTTCAAGAAGATCGGAGGGGGGTCAAAATTTCGGCCAAAAACGACAGTGTTACCCCTTATGTTTTTTTTTCAGGTCAAAACTTTGAAGTCCGATATCTCGGTTCTGGAAGGGTCTAGAGCCTCCATTTTTGCGCGTGGTCGAAGTCTCGTGGCCCTCTGTCAGAATCCAGAGTTTCAAGAAGATCGGAGGGGGTCAACATTTCGGCCAAAAACGACAGTGTTACCCTTATGTTTTTTTTTCAGGTCAAAACTTTGAAGTCCGATATCTCGGTTCTGGAAGGGTCTAGAGCCTCCATTTTTGCGCGCTGGTCGAAGTCTCGTGGCCCTCTGTCAGAATCCAGAGTTTCAAGAAGATCGGAGGGGTCAAAATTTCGGCCAAAAACGACAGTGTTACCCCTTATGTTTTTTTTTCTGGTCAAAACTTTGAAGTCCGATATCTCGGTTCTGGAAGGGTCTAGAGCCTCCATTTTTGCGCGCTGGTCGAAGTCTCGTGGCCCTCTGTCAGAATCCAGAGTTTCAAGAAGATCGGAGGGGGTCAACATTTCGGCCAAAAAACGACAGTGTTACCCCTTATGTTTTTTTTTCAGGTCAAAACTTTGAAGTCCGATATCTCGGTTCTGGAAGGGTCTAGAGCCTCCATTTTTGCGTGCTGGTCGAAGTCTCGTGGCCCTCTGTCAGAATCCAGAGTTTCAAGAAGATCGGAGGGGGTCAAAATTTCGGCCAAAAACGACAGTGTTACCCCTTATGTTTTTTTTTCTGGTCAAAACTTTGAAGTCCGATATCTCGGTTCTGGAAGGGTCTAGAGCCTCCATTTTGCGCGCTGGTCGAAGTCTCGTGGCCCTCTGTCAGAATCCAGAGTTTCAAGAAGATCGGAGGGGGTCAAAATTTCGGCCAAAAACGACAGTGTTACCCCTTATGTTTTTTTTTTCAGGTCAAAACTTTGAAGTCCGATATCTCGGTTCTGGAAGGGTCTAGAGCCTCCATTTTTGCGCGCTGGTCGAAGTCTCGTGGCCCTCTGTCAGAATCCAGAGTTTCAAGAAGATCGGAGGGGGTCAAAATTTCGGCCAAAAACGACAGTGTTACCCCTTATGTTTTTTTTTCAGGTCAAAACTTTGAAGTCCGATATCTCGGTTTTGGAAGGGTCTAGAGCCTTCATTTTTGCACGCTGGTCGAAGTCTCGTGGCCCTCTGTCAGAATCCAGAGTTTCAAGAAGATCGGAGGGGGTCAACATTTCGGCCAAAAACGACAGTGTTACCCCTTATGTTTTTTTTTTTTCAGGTCAAAACTTTGAAGTCCGATATCTCGGTTCTGGAAGGGTCTAGAGCCTCCATTTTTGCGCGCTGGTCGAAGTCTCGTGGCCCTCTGTCAGAATCCAGAGTTTCAAGAAGATCGGAGGGGGTCAACATTTCGGCCAAAAACGACAGTGTTACCCCTTATGTTTTTTTTTCAGGTCAAAACTTTGAAGTCCGATATCTCGGTTCTGGAAGGGTCTAGAGCCTCCATTTTTGCGCGCTGGTCGAAGTCTCGTGGCCCTCTGTCAGAATCCAGAGTTTCAAGAAGATCGGAGGGGGTCAAAATTTCGGCCAAAAACGACAGTGTTACCCCTTATGTTTTTTTTTCTGGTCAAAACTTTGAAGTCCGATATCTCGGTTCTGGAAGGGTCTAGAGCCTCCATTTTTGCGCGCTGGTCGAAGTCTCGTGGCCCTCTGTCAGAATCCAGAGTTTCAAGAAGATCGGAGGGGGTCAAAATTTCGGCCAAAAACGACAGTGTTACCCCTTATGTTTTTTTTTTCAGGTCAAAACTTTGACGTCCGATATCTCGGCTATGGAAGGGTCTAGAGCCTACATTTTTGCGCGCTGGTCGAAGTCTCGTGGCCCTCTGTCAGAATCCAGAGTTTCAAGAAGATCGGAGGGGGTCAAAATTTCGGCCAAAAACGACAGTGTTACCCCTTATGTTTTTTTTTCAGGTCAAAACTTTGACGTCCGATATCTCGGCTCTGGAAGGGTCTAGAGCCTCCATTTTTGCGCGCTGGTCGAAGTCTCGTGGCCCTCTGTCAGAATCCAGAGTTTCAAGAAGATCGGAGGGGGTCAAAATTTCGGCCAAAAACGACAGTGTTACCCCTTATGTTTTTTTTCAGGTCAAAACTTTGAAGTCCGATATCTCGGTTCTGGAAGGGTCTAGAGCCTCCATTTTTGCGCGCTGGTCGAAGTCTCGTGGCCCTCTGTCAGAATCCAGAGTTTCAAGAAGATCGGAGGGGGTCAAAATTTCGGCCAAAAACGACAGTGTTACCCCTTATGTTTTTTTTTTTCAGGTCAAAACTTTGACGTCCGATATCTCGGCTCTGGAAGGGTCTAGAGCCTCCATTTTTGCGCGCTGGTCGAAGTCTCGTGGCCCTCTGTCAGAATCCAGAGTTTCAAGAAGATCGGAGGGGGTCAAAATTTCGGCCAAAAAGGACAGTGTTACCCATTATGTTTTTTTTTTCAGGTCAAAACTTTGACGTCCGTTATATCGGCTCTGGAAGGGTCTAGAGCCTCCATTTTTGCGCGCTGGTCAAAGTCTCGTGGCCCTCTGTCAGAATCCAGAGTTTCAAGAAGATCGGAGGGGGTCAAAATTTCGGCCAAAAACGACAGTGTTACCCCTTATGTTTTTTTTTCAGGTCAAAACTTTGACGTCCGATATCTCGGCTCTGGAAGGGTCTAGAGCCTCCATTTTTGCGCGCTGGTCGAAGTCTCGTGGCCCTCTGTCAGAATCCAGAGTTTCAAGAAGATCGGAGGGGGTCAAAATTTCGGCCAAAAACGACAGTGTTACCCCTTATGTTTTTTTTTTTCTGGTCAAAACTTTGACGTCCAATATCTCGGCTCTGGAAGGGTCTAGAGCCTCCATTTTTTCACGCTGGTCGAATTCTCGTGGCCCTCTGTCAGAATCCAGAGTTTCAAGAGATCTGGAGGGGGTCAAAATTTCGGCCAAAACGACAGTGGTTACCCCTTATGTTTTTTTTTTCAGGTCAAAACTTTGACGTCCGATATCTCGGCTATGGAAGGGTCTAGAGCCTACATTTTTGCGCGCTGGTCGAAGTCTCGTGGCCCTCTGTCAGAATCCAGAGTTTCAAGAAGATCGGAGGGGTCAAATTTCGGCCAAAAACGACAGTGTTACCCCTTATGTTTTTTTTTCAGGTCAAAACTTTGAAGTCCGATATCTCGGTTCTGGAAGAGGGTCTAGAGCTCCTTTTTGCGCGCTGGTCGAAGTCTCGTGCCCTCTGTCAGAATCCAGAGTTTCAAGAAGATCGGAGGGGGTCAAATTTCGGCCAAAAACGACAGTGTTACCCCTTATGTTTTTTTTTTCAGGTCAAAACTTTGAAGTCCGATATCTCGGTTCTGGAAGGGTCTAGAGCCTCCATTTTTGCGCGCTGGTCGAAGTCTCGTGGCCCTCTGTCAGAATCCAGAGTTCAAGAAGATCGGAGGGGGTCAAAATTTCGGCCAAAAACGACAGTGTACCCCTTATGTTTTTTTTTCAGGTCAAAACTTTGAAGTCCGATATCTCGTTTTGAAGGGTCTAGAGCCTTCATTTTTGCACGCTGGTCGAAGTCTCGTGGCCCTCTGTCAGAATCCAGAGTTTCAAGAAGATCGGAGGGGGTCAACATTTCGGCCAAAAACGACAGTGTTACCCCTTATGTTTTTTTTTTTCAGGTCAAAACTTTGAAGTCCGATATCTCGGTTCTGGAAGGGTCTAGAGCCTCCATTTTTGCGCGCTGGTCGAAAGTCTCGTGGCCCTCTGTCAGAATCCAGAGTTTCAAGAAGATCGGAGGGGGTCAACTATTTCTGCCAAAAACGACAGTGTTACCCTTATGTTTTTTTTTCAGGTCAAAACTTTGAAGTCCGATATCTCGGTTCTGGAAGGGTCTAGAGCCTCCATTTTTGCGCGCTGGTCGAAAGTCTCGTGGCCCTCTGTCAGAATCCAGAGTTTCAAGAAGATCGGAGGGGGTCAAATTTCGGCCAAAAACGACAGTGTTACCCCTTATGTTTTTTTTTCTGGTCAAAACTTTGAAGTCCGATATCTCGGTTCTGGAAGGGTCTAGAGCCTCCATTTTTGCGCGCTGGTCGAAGTCTCGTGGCCCTCTGTCAGAATCCAGAGTTTCAAGAAGATCGGAGGGGGTCAAAATTTCGGCCAAAAACGACAGTGTTACCCCTTATGTTTTTTTTTTCAGGTCAAAACTTTGACGTCCGATATCTCGGCTATGGAAGGGTCTAGAGCCTACATTTTTGCGCGCTGGTCGAAGTCTCCGTGGCCCTCTGTCAGAATCCAGAGTTTCAAGAAGATCGGAGGGGGTCAAAATTTCGGCCAAAAACGACAGTGTTACCCCTTATGTTTTTTTTTCAGGTCAAAACTTTGACGTCCGATATCTCGGCTCTGGAAGGGTCTAGAGCCTCCATTTTGCGCGCTGGTCGAAGTCTCGTGGCCCTCTGTCAGAATCCAGAGTTTCAAGAAGATCGGAGGGGGTCAAAATTTCGGCCAAAACGACAGTGTTACCCCTTATGTTTTTTTTCAGGTCAAAACTTTGAAGTCCGATATCTCGGTTCTGGAAGGGTCTAGAGCCTCCATTTTTGCGCGCTGGTCGAAGTCTCGTGGCCTCTGTCAGAATCCAGAGTTCAAGAGATCGGAGGGGTCAAAATTTCGGCCAAAAACGACAGTGTTACCCCTTATGTTTTTTTTTTTCAGGTCAAAACTTTGACGTCCGATATCTCGGCTCTGGAAGGGTCTAGAGCCTCCATTTTTGCGCGCTGGTCGAAGTCTCGTGGCCCTCTGTCAGAATCCAGAGTTTCAGAAGATCGGAGGGGGTCAAAATTTCGGCCAAAAAGGACAGTGTTACCCATTATGTTTTTTTTTTCAGGTCAAAACTTTGACGTCCGTTATATCGGCTCTGGAAGGGTCTAGAGCCTCCATTTTTGCGCGCTGGTCAAAGTCTCGTGGCCCTCTGTCAGAATCCAGAGTTTCAAGAAGATCGGAGGGGGTCAAAATTTCGGCCAAAAACGACAGTGTTACCCCTTATGTTTTTTTTCAGGTCAAAACTTTGACGTCCGATATCTCGGCTCTGGAAGGGTCTAGAGCCTCCATTTTGCGCGCTGTCGAAGTCTCGTGGCCCTCTGTCAGAATCCAGAGTTTCAAGAAGATCGGAGGGGGTCAAAATTTCGGCCAAAAACGACAGTGTTACCCCTTATGTTTTTTTTTTTCTGGTCAAAACTTTGACGTCCAATATCTCGGCTCTGGAAGGGTCTAGAGCCTCCATTTTTTCACGCTAGCCTCCATTTTTTCACGCTGGTCGAATTCTCGTGGCCCTCTGTCAGAATCCAGAGTTTCAAGAAGATCGGAGGGGGTCAAAATTTCGGCCAAAAACGACAGTGTTACCCCTTATGTTTTTTTTTTCAGGTCAAAACTTTGACGTCCGATATCTCGGCTATGGAAGGGTCTAGAGCCTACATTTTTGCGCGCTGGTCGAAGTCTCGTGGCCCTCTGTCAGAATCCAGAGTTTCAAGAAGATCGGAGGGGGTCAAAATTTCGGCCAAAAACGACAGTGTTACCCCTTATGTTTTTTTTTCAGGTCAAAACTTTGACGTCCAATATCTCGGCTCTGGAAGGGTCTAGAGCCTCCATTTTTTCACGCTGGTCGAATTCTCGTGGCCCTCTGTCAGAATCCAGAGTTTCAAGAAGATCGGAGGGGGTCAAAATTTCGGCCAAAAACGACAGTGTTACCCCTTATGTTTTTTTTTCAGGTCAAAACTTTGAAGTCCGATATCTCGGTTCTGGAAGGGTCTAGAGCCTCCATTTTTGCGCGCTGGTCGAAGTCTCGTGGCCCTCTGTCAGAATCCAGAGTTTCAAGAAGATCGGAGGGGGTCAACATTTCGGCCAAAAACGACAGTGTTACCCCTTATGTTTTTTTTTTCAGGTCAAAACTTTGAAGTCCGATATCTCGGTTCTGGAAGGGTCTAGAGCCTCCATTTTTGCGCGCTGGTCGAAGTCTCGTGGCCCTCTGTCAGAATCCAGAGTTTCAAGAAGATCGGAGGGGGTCAAAATTTCGGCCAAAAACGACAGTGTTACCCCTTATGTTTTTTTTCTGGTCAAAACTTTGAAGTCCGATATCTCGGTTCTGGAAGGGTCTAGAGCCTCCATTTTTGCGCGCTGGTCGAAGTCTCGTGGCCCTCTGTCAGAATCCAGAGTTTCAAGAAGATCGGAGGGGGTCAACATTTCGGCCAAAAACGACAGTGTTACCCCTTATGTTTTTTTTTCAGGTCAAAACTTTGAAGTCCGATATCTCGGTTCTGGAAGGGTCTAGAGCCTCCATTTTTGCGTGCTGGTCGAAGTCTCGTGGCCCTCTGTCAGAATCCAGAGTTTCAAGAAGATCGGAGGGGGTCAAAATTTCGGCCAAAAACGACAGTGTTACCCCTTATGTTTTTTTTTCTGGTCAAAACTTTGAAGTCCGATATCTCGGTTCTGGAAGGGTCTAGAGCCTCCATTTTTGCGCGCTGGTCGAAGTCTCGTGGCCCTCTGTCAGAATCCAGAGTTTCAAGAAGATCGGAGGGGGTCAAAATTTCGGCCAAAAACGACAGTGTTACCCCTTATGTTTTTTTTTTCAGGTCAAAACTTTGAAGTCCGATATCTCGGTTCTGGAAGGGTCTAGAGCCTCCATTTTTGCGCGCTGGTCGAAGTCTCGTGGCCCTCTGTCAGAATCCAGAGTTTCAAGAAGATCGGAGGGGGTCAAAATTTCGGCCAAAAACGACAGTGTTACCCCTTATGTTTTTTTTTTCAGGTCAAAACTTTGAAGTCCGATATCTCGGTTTTGGAAGGGTCTAGAGCCTTCATTTTTGCACGCTGGTCGAAGTCTCGTGGCCCTCTGTCAGAATCCAGAGTTTCAAGAAGATCGGAGGGGGTCAACATTTCGGCCAAAAACGACAGTGTTACCCCTTATGTTTTTTTTTTTTCAGGTCAAAACTTTGAAGTCCGATATCTCGGTTCTGGAAGGGTCTAGAGCCTCCATTTTTGCGCGCTGGTCGAAGTCTCGTGGCCCTCTGTCAGAATCCAGAGTTTCAAGAAGATCGGAGGGGGTCAACATTTCGGCCAAAAACGACAGTGTTACCCCTTATGTTTTTTTTTCAGGTCAAAACTTTGAAGTCCGATATCTCGGTTCTGGAAGGGTCTAGAGCCTCCATTTTTGCGCGCTGGTCGAAGTCTCGTGGCCCTCTGTCAGAATCCAGAGTTTCAAGAAGATCGGAGGGGGTCAAAATTTCGGCCAAAAACGACAGTGTTACCCCTTATGTTTTTTTTTCTGGTCAAAACTTTGAAGTCCGATATCTCGGTTCTGGAAGGGTCTAGAGCCTCCATTTTTGCGCGCTGGTCGAAGTCTCGTGGCCCTCTGTCAGAATCCAGAGTTTCAAGAAGATCGGAGGGGGTCAAAATTTCGGCCAAAAACGACAGTGTTACCCCTTATGTTTTTTTTTTCAGGTCAAAACTTTGACGTCCGATATCTCGGCTATGGAAGGGTCTAGAGCCTACATTTTTGCGCGCTGGTCGAAGTCTCGTGGCCCTCTGTCAGAATCCAGAGTTTCAAGAAGATCGGAGGGGGTCAAAATTTCGGCCAAAAACGACAGTGTTACCCCTTATGTTTTTTTTTCAGGTCAAAACTTTGACGTCCGATATCTCGGCTCTGGAAGGGTCTAGAGCCTCCATTTTTGCGCGCTGGTCGAAGTCTCGTGGCCCTCTGTCAGAATCCAGAGTTTCAAGAAGATCGGAGGGGGTCAAAATTTCGGCCAAAAACGACAGTGTTACCCCTTATGTTTTTTTTCAGGTCAAAACTTTGAAGTCCGATATCTCGGTTCTGGAAGGGTCTAGAGCCTCCATTTTTGCGCGCTGGTCGAAGTCTCGTGGCCCTCTGTCAGAATCCAGAGTTTCAAGAAGATCGGAGGGGGTCAAAATTTCGGCCAAAAACGACAGTGTTACCCCTTATGTTTTTTTTTTTCAGGTCAAAACTTTGACGTCCGATATCTCGGCTCTGGAAGGGTCTAGAGCCTCCATTTTTGCGCGCTGGTCGAAGTCTCGTGGCCCTCTGTCAGAATCCAGAGTTTCAAGAAGATCGGAGGGGGTCAAAATTTCGGCCAAAAAGGACAGTGTTACCCATTATGTTTTTTTTTTCAGGTCAAAACTTTGACGTCCGTTATATCGGCTCTGGAAGGGTCTAGAGCCTCCATTTTTGCGCGCTGGTCAAAGTCTCGTGGCCCTCTGTCAGAATCCAGAGTTTCAAGAAGATCGGAGGGGGTCAAAATTTCGGCCAAAAACGACAGTGTTACCCCTTATGTTTTTTTTTCAGGTCAAAACTTTGACGTCCGATATCTCGGCTCTGGAAGGGTCTAGAGCCTCCATTTTTGCGCGCTGGTCGAAGTCTCGTGGCCCTCTGTCAGAATCCAGAGTTTCAAGAAGATCGGAGGGGGTCAAAATTTCGGCCAAAAACGACAGTGTTACCCCTTATGTTTTTTTTTTTCTGGTCAAAACTTTGACGTCCAATATCTCGGCTCTGGAAGGGTCTAGAGCCTCCATTTTTTCACGCTGGTCGAATTCTCGTGGCCCTCTGTCAGAATCCAGAGTTTCAAGAAGATCGGAGGGGGTCAAAATTTCGGCCAAAAACGACAGTGTTACCCCTTATGTTTTTTTTTTCAGGTCAAAACTTTGACGTCCGATATCTCGGCTATGGAAGGGTCTAGAGCCTACATTTTTGCGCGCTGGTCGAAGTCTCGTGGCCCTCTGTCAGAATCCAGAGTTTCAAGAAGATCGGAGGGGGTCAAAATTTCGGCCAAAAACGACAGTGTTACCCCTTATGTTTTTTTTTTTCAGGTCAAAACTTTGAAGTCCGATATCTCGGTTCTGGAAGGGTCTAGAGCCTCCATTTTTGCGCGCTGGTCGAAGTCTCGTGGCCCTCTGTCAGAATCCAGAGTTTCAAGAAGATCGGAGGGGGTCAAAATTTCGGCCAAAAACGACAGTGTTACCCCTTATGTTTTTTTTTTCAGGTCAAAACTTTGAAGTCCGATATCTCGGTTCTGGAAGGGTCTAGAGCCTCCATTTTTGCGCGCTGGTCGAAGTCTCGTGGCCCTCTGTCAGAATCCAGAGTTTCAAGAAGATCGGAGGGGGTCAAAATTTCGGCCAAAAACGACAGTGTTACCCCTTATGTTTTTTTTTTCAGGTCAAAACTTTGAAGTCCGATATCTCGGTTTTGGAAGGGTCTAGAGCCTTCATTTTTGCACGCTGGTCGAAGTCTCGTGGCCCTCTGTCAGAATCCAGAGTTTCAAGAAGATCGGAGGGGGTCAACATTTCGGCCAAAAACGACAGTGTTACCCCTTATGTTTTTTTTTTTTCAGGTCAAAACTTTGAAGTCCGATATCTCGGTTCTGGAAGGGTCTAGAGCCTCCATTTTTGCGCGCTGGTCGAAGTCTCGTGGCCCTCTGTCAGAATCCAGAGTTTCAAGAAGATCGGAGGGGGTCAACATTTCGGCCAAAAACGACAGTGTTACCCCTTATGTTTTTTTTTCAGGTCAAAACTTTGAAGTCCGATATCTCGGTTCTGGAAGGGTCTAGAGCCTCCATTTTTGCGCGCTGGTCGAAGTCTCGTGGCCCTCTGTCAGAATCCAGAGTTTCAAGAAGATCGGAGGGGGTCAAAATTTCGGCCAAAAACGACAGTGTTACCCCTTATGTTTTTTTTTCTGGTCAAAACTTTGAAGTCCGATATCTCGGTTCTGGAAGGGTCTAGAGCCTCCATTTTTGCGCGCTGGTCGAAGTCTCGTGGCCCTCTGTCAGAATCCAGAGTTTCAAGAAGATCGGAGGGGGTCAAAATTTCGGCCAAAAACGACAGTGTTACCCCTTATGTTTTTTTTTTCAGGTCAAAACTTTGAAGTCCGATATCTCGGTTCTGGAAGGGTCTAGAGCCTCCATTTTTGCGCGCTGGTCGAAGTCTCGTGGCCCTCTGTCAGAATCCAGAGTTTCAAGAAGATCGGAGGGGGTCAAAATTTCGGCCAAAAACGACAGTGTTACCCCTTATGTTTTTTTTTTCAGGTCAAAACTTTGAAGTCCGATATCTCGGTTTTGGAAGGGTCTAGAGCCTTCATTTTTGCACGCTGGTCGAAGTCTCGTGGCCCTCTGTCAGAATCCAGAGTTTCAAGAAGATCGGAGGGGGTCAACATTTCGGCCAAAAACGACAGTGTTACCCCTTATGTTTTTTTTTTTTCAGGTCAAAACTTTGAAGTCCGATATCTCGGTTCTGGAAGGGTCTAGAGCCTCCATTTTTGCGCGCTGGTCGAAGTCTCGTGGCCCTCTGTCAGAATCCAGAGTTTCAAGAAGATCGGAGGGGGTCAACATTTCGGCCAAAAACGACAGTGTTACCCCTTATGTTTTTTTTTCAGGTCAAAACTTTGAAGTCCGATATCTCGGTTCTGGAAGGGTCTAGAGCCTCCATTTTTGCGCGCTGGTCGAAGTCTCGTGGCCCTCTGTCAGAATCCAGAGTTTCAAGAAGATCGGAGGGGGTCAAAATTTCGGCCAAAAACGACAGTGTTACCCCTTATGTTTTTTTTTCTGGTCAAAACTTTGAAGTCCGATATCTCGGTTCTGGAAGGGTCTAGAGCCTCCATTTTTGCGCGCTGGTCGAAGTCTCGTGGCCCTCTGTCAGAATCCAGAGTTTCAAGAAGATCGGAGGGGGTCAAAATTTCGGCCAAAAACGACAGTGTTACCCCTTATGTTTTTTTTTTCAGGTCAAAACTTTGAAGTCCGATATCTCGGTTCTGGAAGGGTCTAGAGCCTCCATTTTTGCGCGCTGGTCGAAGTCTCGTGGCCCTCTGTCAGAATCCAGAGTTTCAAGAAGATCGGAGGGGGTCAAAATTTCGGCCAAAAACGACAGTGTTACCCCTTATGTTTTTTTTTTCAGGTCAAAACTTTGAAGTCCGATATCTCGGTTTTGGAAGGGTCTAGAGCCTTCATTTTTGCACGCTGGTCGAAGTCTCGTGGCCCTCTGTCAGAATCCAGAGTTTCAAGAAGATCGGAGGGGGTCAACATTTCGGCCAAAAACGACAGTGTTACCCCTTATGTTTTTTTTTTTTCAGGTCAAAACTTTGAAGTCCGATATCTCGGTTCTGGAAGGGTCTAGAGCCTCCATTTTTGCGCGCTGGTCGAAGTCTCGTGGCCCTCTGTCAGAATCCAGAGTTTCAAGAAGATCGGAGGGGGTCAACATTTCGGCCAAAAACGACAGTGTTACCCCTTATGTTTTTTTTTCAGGTCAAAACTTTGAAGTCCGATATCTCGGTTCTGGAAGGGTCTAGAGCCTCCATTTTTGCGCGCTGGTCGAAGTCTCGTGGCCCTCTGTCAGAATCCAGAGTTTCAAGAAGATCGGAGGGGGTCAAAATTTCGGCCAAAAACGACAGTGTTACCCCTTATGTTTTTTTTTCTGGTCAAAACTTTGAAGTCCGATATCTCGGTTCTGGAAGGGTCTAGAGCCTCCATTTTTGCGCGCTGGTCGAAGTCTCGTGGCCCTCTGTCAGAATCCAGAGTTTCAAGAAGATCGGAGGGGGTCAAAATTTCGGCCAAAAACGACAGTGTTACCCCTTATGTTTTTTTTTTCAGGTCAAAACTTTGAAGTCCGATATCTCGGTTCTGGAAGGGTCTAGAGCCTCCATTTTTGCGCGCTGGTCGAAGTCTCGTGGCCCTCTGTCAGAATCCAGAGTTTCAAGAAGATCGGAGGGGGTCAAAATTTCGGCCAAAAACGACAGTGTTACCCCTTATGTTTTTTTTTTCAGGTCAAAACTTTGAAGTCCGATATCTCGGTTTTGGAAGGGTCTAGAGCCTTCATTTTTGCACGCTGGTCGAAGTCTCGTGGCCCTCTGTCAGAATCCAGAGTTTCAAGAAGATCGGAGGGGGTCAACATTTCGGCCAAAAACGACAGTGTTACCCCTTATGTTTTTTTTTTTTCAGGTCAAAACTTTGAAGTCCGATATCTCGGTTCTGGAAGGGTCTAGAGCCTCCATTTTTGCGCGCTGGTCGAAGTCTCGTGGCCCTCTGTCAGAATCCAGAGTTTCAAGAAGATCGGAGGGGGTCAACATTTCGGCCAAAAACGACAGTGTTACCCCTTATGTTTTTTTTTCTGGTCAAAACTTTGAAGTCCGATATCTCGGTTCTGGAAGGGTCTAGAGCCTCCATTTTTGCGCGCTGGTCGAAGTCTCGTGGCCCTCTGTCAGAATCCAGAGTTTCAAGAAGATCGGAGGGGGTCAAAATTTCGGCCAAAAACGACAGTGTTACCCCTTATGTTTTTTTTTCTGGTCAAAACTTTGAAGTCCGATATCTCGGTTCTGGAAGGGTCTAGAGCCTCCATTTTTGCGCGCTGGTCGAAGTCTCGTGGCCCTCTGTCAGAATCCAGAGTTTCAAGAAGATCGGAGGGGGTCAAAATTTCGGCCAAAAACGACAGTGTTACCCCTTATGTTTTTTTTTCTGGTCAAAACTTTGAAGTCCGATATCTCGGTTCTGGAAGGGTCTAGAGCCTCCATTTTTGCGCGCTGGTCGAAGTCTCGTGGCCCTCTGTCAGAATCCAGAGTTTCAAGAAGATCGGAGGGGGTCAAAATTTCGGCCAAAAACGACAGTGTTACCCCTTATGTTTTTTTTTCTGGTCAAAACTTTGAAGTCCGATATCTCGGTTCTGGAAGGGTCTAGAGCCTCCATTTTTGCGCGCTGGTCGAAGTCTCGTGGCCCTCTGTCAGAATCCAGAGTTTCAAGAAGATCGGAGGGGGTCAACATTTCGGCCAAAAACGACAGTGTTACCCCTTATGTTTTTTTTTCAGGTCAAAACTTTGAAGTCCGATATCTCGGTTCTGGAAGGGTCTAGAGCCTCCATTTTTGCGTGCTGGTCGAAGTCTCGTGGCCCTCTGTCAGAATCCAGAGTTTCAAGAAGATCGGAGGGGGTCAAAATTTCGGCCAAAAACGACAGTGTTACCCCTTATGTTTTTTTTTCTGGTCAAAACTTTGAAGTCCGATATCTCGGTTCTGGAAGGGTCTAGAGCCTCCATTTTTGCGCGCTGGTCGAAGTCTCGTGGCCCTCTGTCAGAATCCAGAGTTTCAAGAAGATCGGAGGGGGTCAAAATTTCGGCCAAAAACGACAGTGTTACCCCTTATGTTTTTTTTTTCAGGTCAAAACTTTGAAGTCCGATATCTCGGTTCTGGAAGGGTCTAGAGCCTCCATTTTTGCGCGCTGGTCGAAGTCTCGTGGCCCTCTGTCAGAATCCAGAGTTTCAAGAAGATCGGAGGGGGTCAAAATTTCGGCCAAAAACGACAGTGTTACCCCTTATGTTTTTTTTTTCAGGTCAAAACTTTGAAGTCCGATATCTCGGTTTTGGAAGGGTCTAGAGCCTTCATTTTTGCACGCTGGTCGAAGTCTCGTGGCCCTCTGTCAGAATCCAGAGTTTCAAGAAGATCGGAGGGGGTCAACATTTCGGCCAAAAACGACAGTGTTACCCCTTATGTTTTTTTTTTTCAGGTCAAAACTTTGAAGTCCGATATCTCGGTTCTGGAAGGGTCTAGAGCCTCCATTTTTGCGCGCTGGTCGAAGTCTCGTGGCCCTCTGTCAGAATCCAGAGTTTCAAGAAGATCGGAGGGGGTCAACATTTCGGCCAAAAACGACAGTGTTACCCCTTATGTTTTTTTTTCAGGTCAAAACTTTGAAGTCCGATATCTCGGTTCTGGAAGGGTCTAGAGCCTCCATTTTTGCGCGCTGGTCGAAGTCTCGTGGCCCTCTGTCAGAATCCAGAGTTTCAAGAAGATCGGAGGGGGTCAAAATTTCGGCCAAAAACGACAGTGTTACCCCTTATGTTTTTTTTTCTGGTCAAAACTTTGAAGTCCGATATCTCGGTTCTGGAAGGGTCTAGAGCCTCCATTTTTGCGCGCTGGTCGAAGTCTCGTGGCCCTCTGTCAGAATCCAGAGTTTCAAGAAGATCGGAGGGGGTCAAAATTTCGGCCAAAAACGACAGTGTTACCCCTTATGTTTTTTTTTTCAGGTCAAAACTTTGACGTCCGATATCTCGGCTATGGAAGGGTCTAGAGCCTACATTTTTGCGCGCTGGTCGAAGTCTCGTGGCCCTCTGTCAGAATCCAGAGTTTCAAGAAGATCGGAGGGGGTCAAAATTTCGGCCAAAAACGACAGTGTTACCCCTTATGTTTTTTTTTCAGGTCAAAACTTTGACGTCCGATATCTCGGCTCTGGAAGGGTCTAGAGCCTCCATTTTTGCGCGCTGGTCGAAGTCTCGTGGCCCTCTGTCAGAATCCAGAGTTTCAAGAAGATCGGAGGGGGTCAAAATTTCGGCCAAAAACGACAGTGTTACCCCTTATGTTTTTTTTCAGGTCAAAACTTTGAAGTCCGATATCTCGGTTCTGGAAGGGTCTAGAGCCTCCATTTTTGCGCGCTGGTCGAAGTCTCGTGGCCCTCTGTCAGAATCCAGAGTTTCAAGAAGATCGGAGGGGGTCAAAATTTCGGCCAAAAACGACAGTGTTACCCCTTATGTTTTTTTTTTTTCAGGTCAAAACTTTGACGTCCGATATCTCGGCTCTGGAAGGGTCTAGAGCCTCCATTTTTGCGCGCTGGTCGAAGTCTCGTGGCCCTCTGTCAGAATCCAGAGTTTCAAGAAGATCGGAGGGGGTCAAAATTTCGGCCAAAAAGGACAGTGTTACCCATTATGTTTTTTTTTTCAGGTCAAAACTTTGACGTCCGTTATATCGGCTCTGGAAGGGTCTAGAGCCTCCATTTTTGCGCGCTGGTCAAAGTCTCGTGGCCCTCTGTCAGAATCCAGAGTTTCAAGAAGATCGGAGGGGGTCAAAATTTCGGCCAAAAACGACAGTGTTACCCCTTATGTTTTTTTTTCAGGTCAAAACTTTGACGTCCGATATCTCGGCTCTGGAAGGGTCTAGAGCCTCCATTTTTGCGCGCTGGTCGAAGTCTCGTGGCCCTCTGTCAGAATCCAGAGTTTCAAGAAGATCGGAGGGGGTCAAAATTTCGGCCAAAAACGACAGTGTTACCCCTTATGTTTTTTTTTTTCTGGTCAAAACTTTGACGTCCAATATCTCGGCTCTGGAAGGGTCTAGAGCCTCCATTTTTTCACGCTGGTCGAATTCTCGTGGCCCTCTGTCAGAATCCAGAGTTTCAAGAAGATCGGAGGGGGTCAAAATTTCGGCCAAAAACGACAGTGTTACCCCTTATGTTTTTTTTTTCAGGTCAAAACTTTGACGTCCGATATCTCGGCTATGGAAGGGTCTAGAGCCTACATTTTTGCGCGCTGGTCGAAGTCTCGTGGCCCTCTGTCAGAATCCAGAGTTTCAAGAAGATCGGAGGGGGTCAAAATTTCGGCCAAAAACGACAGTGTTACCTCTTATGTTTTTTTTTTCAGGTCAAAACTTTGAAGTCCGATATCTCGGTTCTGGAAGGGTCTAGAGCCTCCATTTTTGCGCGCTGGTCGAAGTCTCGTGGCCCTCTGTCAGAATCCAGAGTTTCAAGAAGATCAGAGGGGGTCAACATTTCGGCCAAAAACGACAGTGTTACCCCTTATGTTTTTTTTTCAGGTCAAAACTTTGACGTCCGATATCTCGGCTCTGGAAGGGTCTAGAGCCTCCATTTTTGCGCGCTGGTCGAAGTCTCGTGGCCCTCTGTCAGAATCCAGAGTTTCAAGAAGATCGGAGGGGGTCAAAATTTTGGCCAAAAACGACAGTGTTACCCCTTATGTTTTTTTTTCAGGTCAAAACTTTGAAGTCCGATATCTCGGTTCTGGAAGGGTCTAGAGCCTCCATTTTTGCGCGCTGGTCGAAGTCTCGTGGCCCTCTGTCAGAATCCAGAGTTTCAAGAAGATCGGAGGGGGTCAAAATTTCGGCCAAAAACGACATTGTGTTTTTTTTCGCGTCAAAACTTTGACGTCCGATATCTCGGCTCTGGAAGGGTCTAGAGCCTCCATTTTTGCGCGCTGGTCGAATTCTCGTGGCCCTCTGTCAGAATCCAGAGTTTCAAGAAGATCGGAGGGGGTCAAAATTTCGGCCAAAAACGACAGTGTTACCCCTTATGTTTTTTTTTTCAGGTCAAAACTTTGAAGTCCGATATCTCGGTTCTGGAAGGGTCTAGAGCCTCCATTTTTGCGCGCTGGTCGAAGTCTCGTGGCCCTCTCTCAGAATACAGAGTTTCAAGAAGATCGGAGGGGGTCAAAATTTCGGCCAAAAACGACAGTGTTACCCATTATGTGTTTTTTTTCGCGTCAAAACTTTGACGTCCGATATCTCGGCTCTGGAAGGGTCTAGAGCCTCCATTTTTGCGCGCTGGTCGAAGTCTCGTGGCCCTCTGTCAGAATCCAGAGTTTCAAGAAGATCGGAGGGGGTCAAAATTTCGGCCAAAAACGACAGTGTTACCCCTTATGTTTTTTTTTTTCAGGTCAAAACTTTGAAGTCCGATATCTCGGTTCTGGAAGGGTCTAGAGCCTCCATTTTTGCGCGCTGGTCGAAGTCTCGTGGCCCTCTGTCAGAATCCAGAGTTTCAAGAAGATCAGAGGGGCTCAAAATTTCGGCCAAAAACGACAGTGTTACCCCTTATGTTTTTTTTTCAGGTCAAAACTTTGACGTCCGATATCTCGGCTATGGAAGGGTCTAGAGCCTCCATTTTTGCGCGCTGGTCGAAGTCTCGTGGCCCTCTGTCAGAATCCAGAGTTTCAAGAAGATCGGAGGGGGTCAAAATTTCGGCCAAAAACGACAGTGTTACCCCTTATGTTTTTTTTTTTCAGGTCAAAACTTTGACGTCCGATATCTCGGCTCTGGAAGGGTCTAGAGCCTCCATTTTTGCTCGCTGGTCGAAGTCTCGTGGCCCTCTGTCAGAATCCAGAGTTTCAAGAAGATCGGAGGGGGTCAAAATTTCGGCCAAAAACGACAGTGTTACCCCTTATGTGTTTTTTTTTTCGGGTCAAAACTTTGACGTCCGATATCTCGGCTCTGGAAGGGTCTAGAGCCTCCATTTTTGCGCGCTGGTCGAATTCTCGTGGCCCTCTGTCAGAATCCAGAGTTTCAAGAAGATCGGAGGGGGTCAAAATTTCGGCCAAAAACGACAGTGTTACCCCTTATGTTTTTTTTTCAGGTCAAAACTTTGAAGTCCGATATCTCGGTTCTGGAAGGGTCTAGAGCCTCCATTTTTGCGCGCTGGTCGAAGTCTCGTGGCCCTCTGTCAGAATCCAGAGTTTCAAGAAGATCGGAGGGGGTCAACATTTCGGCCAAAAACGACAGTGTTACCCCTTATGTTTTTTTTTTCAGGTCAAAACTTTGAAGTCCGATATCTCGGTTCTGGAAGGGTCTAGAGCCTCCATTTTTGCGCGCTGGTCGAAGTCTCGTGGCCCTCTGTCAGAATCCAGAGTTTCAAGAAGATCGGAGGGGGTCAAAATTTCGGCCAAAAACGACAGTGTTACCCCTTATGTTTTTTTTTCTGGTCAAAACTTTGAAGTCCGATATCTCGGTTCTGGAAGGGTCTAGAGCCTCCATTTTTGCGCGCTGGTCGAAGTCTCGTGGCCCTCTGTCAGAATCCAGAGTTTCAAGAAGATCGGAGGGGGTCAAAATTTCGGCCAAAAACGACAGTGTTACCCCTTATGTTTTTTTTTTCAGGTCAAAACTTTGACGTCCGATATCTCGGCTATGGAAGGGTCTAGAGCCTCCATTTTTGCGCGCTGGTCGAAGTCTCGTGGCCCTCTGTCAGAATCCAGAGTTTCAAGAAGATCGGAGGGGGTCAAAATTTCGGCCAAAAACGACAGTGTTACCCCTTATGTTTTTTTTTTTCAGGTCAAAACTTTGACGTCCGATATCTCGGCTCTGGAAGGGTCTAGAGCCTCCATTTTTGCGCGCTGGTCGAAGTCTCGTGGCCCTCTGTCAGAATCCAGAGTTTCAAGAAGATCGGAGGGGGTCAAAATTTCGGCCAAAAACGACAGTGTTACCCCTTATTTTTTTTTTGTCAGGTCAAAACTTTGAAGTCCGATATCTCGGTTCTGGAAGGGTCTAGAGCCTCCATTTTTGCGCGCTGGTCGAAGTCTCATGGCCCTCTGTCAGAATCCAGAGTTTCAAGAAGATCGGAGGGGGTCAAAATTTCGGCCAAAAACGACAGTGTTACCCCTTATGTTTTTTTTTTCAGGTCAAAACTTTGACGTCCGATATCTCAGCTCTGGAAGGGTCTAGAGCCTCCATTTTTGCGCGCTGGTCGAAGTCTCGTGGCCCTCTGTCAGAATCCAGAGTTTCAAGAAGATCGGAGGGGGTCAAAATTTCGGCCAAAAACGACAGTGTTACCCCTTATGTTTTTTTTTTCAGGTCAAAACTTTGAAGTCCGATATCTCGGTTCTGGAAGGGTCTAGAGCCTCCATTTTTGCGCGCTGGTCGAAGTCTCGTGGCCCTCTGTCAGAATCCAGAGTTTCAAGAAGATCGGAGGGGGTCAAAATTTCGGCCAAAAACGACAGTGTTACCCATTATGTGTTTTTTTTCGCGTCAAAACTTTGACGTCCGATATCTCGGCTCTGGAAGGGTCTAGAGCCTCCATTTTTGCGCGCTGGTCGAATTCTCGTGGCCCTCTGTCAGAATCCAGAGTTTCAAGAAGATCGGAGGGGGTCAAAATTTCGGCCAAAAACGACAGTGTTACCCCTTATGTTTTTTTTTCAGGTCAAAACTTTGAAGTCCGATATCTCGGTTCTGGAAGGGTCTAGAGCCTCCATTTTTGCGCGCTGGTCGAAGTCTCGTGGCCCTCTGTCAGAATCCAGAGTTTCAAGAAGATCGGAGGGGGTCAACATTTCGGCCAAAAACGACAGTGTTACCCCTTATGTTTTTTTTTCAGGTCAAAACTTTGAAGTCCGATATCTCGGTTCTGGAAGGGTCTAGAGCCTCCATTTTTGCGCGCTGGTCGAAGTCTCGTGGCCCTCTGTCAGAATCCAGAGTTTCAAGAAGATCGGAGGGGGTCAAAATTTCGGCCAAAAACGACAGTGTTACCCCTTATGTTTTTTTTTCTGGTCAAAACTTTGAAGTCCGATATCTCGGTTCTGGAAGGGTCTAGAGCCTCCATTTTTGCGCGCTGGTCGAAGTCTCGTGGCCCTCTGTCAGAATCCAGAGTTTCAAGAAGATCGGAGGGGGTCAAAATTTCGGCCAAAAACGACAGTGTTACCCCTTATGTTTTTTTTTTCAGGTCAAAACTTTGACGTCCGATATCTCGGCTATGGAAGGGTCTAGAGCCTCCATTTTTGCGCGCTGGTCGAAGTCTCGTGGCCCTCTGTCAGAATCCAGAGTTTCAAGAAGATCGGAGGGGGTCAAAATTTCGGCCAAAAACGACAGTGTTACCCCTTATGTTTTTTTTTTCAGGTCAAAACTTTGACGTCCGATATCTCGGCTCTGGAAGGGTCTAGAGCCTCCATTTTTGCGCGCTGGTCGAAGTCTCGTGGCCCTCTGTCAGAATCCAGAGTTTCAAGAAGATCGGAGGGGGTCAAAATTTCGGCCAAAAACGACAGTGTTACCCCTTATATTTTTTTTGTCAGGTCAAAACTTTGAAGTCCGATATCTCGGTTCTGGAAGGGTCTAGAGCCTCAATTTTTGCGCGCTGGTCGAAGTCTCATGGCCCTCTGTCAGAATCCAGAGTTTCAAGAAGATCGGAGGGGGTCAAAATTTCGGCCAAAAACGACAGTGTTACCCCTTATGTTTTTTTTTTCAGGTCAAAACTTTGACGTCCGATATCTCGGCTCTGGAAGGGTCTAGAGCCTCCATTTTTGCGCGCTGGTCGAAGTCTCGTGGCCCTCTGTCAGAATCCAGAGTTTCAAGAAGATCGGAGGGGGACAAAATTTCCGCCAAAAACGACAGTGTTACCCCTTATGTTTTTTTTTTCAGGTCAAAACTTTGAAGTCCGATATCTCGGTTCTGGAAGGGTCTAGAGCCTCCATTTTTGCGCGCTGGTCGAAGTCTCGTGGCCCTCTGTCAGAATCCAGAGTTTCAAGAAGATCGGAGGGGGTCAAAATTTCGGCCAAAAACGACAGTGTTACCCATTATGTGTTTTTTTTCGCGTCAAAACTTTGACGTCCGATATCTCGGCTCTGGAAGGGTCTAGAGCCTCCATTTTTGCGCGCTGGTCGAATTCTCGTGGCCCTCTGTCAGAATCCAGAGTTTCAAGAAGATCGGAGGGGGTCAAAATTTCGGCCAAAAACGACAGTGTTACCCCTTATGTTTTTTTTTCAGGTCAAAACTTTGAAGTCCGATATCTCGGTTCTGGAAGGGTCTAGAGCCTCCATTTTTGCGCGCTGGTCGAAGTCTCGTGGCCCTCTGTCAGAATCCAGAGTTTCAAGAAGATCGGAGGGGGTCAACATTTCGGCCAAAAACGACAGTGTTACCCCTTATGTTTTTTTTTCAGGTCAAAACTTTGAAGTCCGATATCTCGGTTCTGGAAGGGTCTAGAGCCTCCATTTTTGCGCGCTGGTCGAAGTCTCGTGGCCCTCTGTCAGAATCCAGAGTTTCAAGAAGATCGGAGGGGGTCAAAATTTCGGCCAAAAACGACAGTGTTACCCCTTATGTTTTTTTTTTCAGGTCAAAACTTTGAAGTCCGATATCTCGGTTCTGGAAGGGTCTAGAGCCTCCATTTTTGCGCGCTGGTCGAAGTCTCGTGGCCCTCTGTCAGAATCCAGAGTTTCAAGAAGATCGGAGGGGGTCAAAATTTCGGCCAAAAACGACAGTGTTACCCCTTATGTTTTTTTTTCTGGTCAAAACTTTGAAGTCCGATATCTCGGTTCTGGAAGGGTCTAGAGCCTCCATTTTTGCGCGCTGGTCGAAGTCTCGTGGCCCTCTGTCAGAATCCAGAGTTTCAAGAAGATCGGAGGGGGTCAAAATTTCGGCCAAAAACGACAGTGTTACCCCTTATGTTTTTTTTTTCAGGTCAAAACTTTGAAGTCCGATATCTCGGTTCTGGAAGGGTCTAGAGCCTCCATTTTTGCGCGCTGGTCGAAGTCTCGTGGCCCTCTGTCAGAATCCAGAGTTTCAAGAAGATCAGAGGGGGTCAAAATTTCGGCCAAAAACGACAGTGTTACCCCTTATGTTTTTTTTTCAGGTCAAAACTTTGAAGTCCGATATCTCGGCTCTGGAAGGGTCTAGAGCCTCCATTTTTGCGCGCTGGTCGAATTCTCGTGGCCCTCTGTCAGTATCCAGAGTTTCAAGAAGATCGGAGGGGGTCAAAATTTCGGCCAAAAACGACAGTGTTACCCCTTATGTTTTTTTTTCAGGTCAAAACTTTGAAGTCCGATATCTCGGTTCTGGAAGGGTCTAGAGCCTCCATTTTTGCGCGCTGGTCGAAGTCTCGTGGCCCTCTGTCAGAATCCAGAGTTTCAAGAAGATCGGAGGGGGTCAACATTTCGGCCAAAAACGACAGTGTTACCCCTTATGTTTTTTTTTCTGGTCAAAACTTTGAAGTCCGATATCTCGGTTCTGGAAGGGTCTAGAGCCTCCATTTTTGCGCGCTGGTCGAAGTCTCGTGGCCCTCTGTCAGAATCCAGAGTTTCAAGAAGATCGGAGGGGGTCAAAATTTCGGCCAAAAACGACAGTGTTACCCCTTATGTGTTTTTTTTTTCGGGTCAAAACTTTGACGTCCGATATCTCGGCTCTGGAAGGGTCTAGAGCCTCCATTTTTGCGCGCTGGTCGAATTCTCGTGGCCCTCTGTCAGAATCCAGAGTTTCAAGAAGATCGGAGGGGGTCAAAATTTCGGCCAAAAACGACAGTGTTACCCCTTATGTTTTTTTTTCAGGTCAAAACTTTGAAGTCCGATATCTCGGTTCTGGAAGGGTCTAGAGCCTCCATTTTTGCGCGCTGGTCGAAGTCTCGTGGCCCTCTGTCAGAATCCAGAGTTTCAAGAAGATCGGAGGGGGTCAACATTTCGGCCAAAAACGACAGTGTTACCCCTTATGTTTTTTTTTCAGGTCAAAACTTTGAAGTCCGATATCTCGGTTCTGGAAGGGTCTAGAGCCTCCATTTTTGCGCGCTGGTCGAAGTCTCGTGGCCCTCTGTCAGAATCCAGAGTTTCAAGAAGATCGGAGGGGGTCAAAATTTCGGCCAAAAACGACAGTGTTACCCCTTATGTTTTTTTTTTCAGGTCAAAACTTTGAAGTCCGATATCTCGGTTCTGGAAGGGTCTAGAGCCTCCATTTTTGCGGGCTGGTCGAAGTCTCGTGGCCCTCTGTCAGAATCCAGAGTTTCAAGAAGATCGGAGGGGGTCAAAATTTCGGCCAAAAACGACAGTGTTACCCCTTATGTTTTTTTTTTCAGGTCAAAATTTTGACGTCCGATATCTCGGCTATGGAAGGGTCTAGAGCCTCCATTTTTGAGCGCTGGTCGAAGTCTCGTGGCCCTCTGTCAGAATCCAGAGTTTCAAGAAGATCGGAGGGGGTCAAAATTTCGGCCAAAAACGACAGTGTTACCCCTTATGTTTTTTTTTTCAGGTCAAAACTTTGACGTCCGATATCTCGGCTCTGGAAGGGTCTAGAGCCTCCATTTTTGCGCGCTGGTCGAAGTCTCGTGGCCCTCTGTCAGAATCCAGAGTTTCAAGAAGATCGGAGGGGGTCAAAATTTGGACCTGAAAAAAAACATAAGGGGTAACACTGTCGTTTTTGGCCGAAATTTTGACCCCCTCTGATCTTCTTGAAACTCTGGATTCTGACAGAGGGCCACGAGACTTCGACCAGCGCGCAAAAATGGAGGCTCTAGACCCTTCCAGAACCGAGATATCGGACTTCAAAGTTTTGACCTGAAAAAAAAACATAAGGGGTAACACTGTCGTTTTTGGCCGAAATGTTGACCACCTCCGATCTTCTTGAAACTCTGGATACTGACAGAGGGCCACGAGACTTCGACCAGCGCGCAAAAATGGAGGCTCTAGACCCTTCCAGAACCGAGATATCGGACTTCAAAGTTTTGACCTGAAAAAAAAAAACATAAGGGGTAACACTGTCGTTTTTGGCCGAAATTTTGACCCCCTCCGATCTTCTTGAAACTCTGGATTTTGACAGAGGGCCACGAGACTTCGACCAGCGCGCAAAAATGGAGGCTCTAGACCCTTCCAGAACCGAGATATCGGACTTCAAAGTTTTGACCTGAAAAAAAAACATAAGGGGTAACACTGTCGTTTTTGGCCGAAATTTTGACCCCCTCCGATCTTCTTGAAACTCTGGATTCTGACAGAGGGCCACGAGACTTCGACCAGCGCGCAAAAATGGAGGCTCTAGACCCTTCCAGAGCCGAGATATCGGACGTCAAAGTTTTGACCTGAAAAAAAAAACATAAGGGGTAACACTGTCGTTTTTGGCCGAAATTTTGACCCCCTCCGATCTTCTTGAAACTCTGGATTCTGACAGAGGGCCACGAGACTTCGACCAGCGCGCAAAAATGGAGGCTCTAGACCCTTCCAGAACCGAGATATCGGACTTCAAAGTTTTGACCTGAAAAAAAAAACATAAGGGGTAACACTGTCGTTTTTGGCCGAAATTTTGACCCCCTCCGATCTTCTTGAAACTCTGGATTCTGACAGAGGGCCACGAGACTTCGACCAGCGCGCAAAAATGGAGGCTCTAGACCCTTCCAGAACCGAGATATCGGACTTCAAAGTTTTGACCTGAAAAAAAAACATAAGGGGTAACACTGTCGTTTTTGGCCGAAATGTTGACCCCCTCCGATCTTCTTGAAACTCTGGATTCTGACAGAGGGCCACGAGACTTCGACCAGCGCGCAAAAATGGAGGCTCTAGACCCTTCCAGAACCGAGATATCGGACTTCAAAGTTTTGACCTGAAAAAAAAACATAAGGGGTAACACTGTCGTTTTTGGCCGAAATTTTGACCCCCTCCGATCTTCTTGAAACTCTGGATTCTGACAGAGGGCCACGAGAATTCGACCAGCGCGCAAAAATGGAGGCTCTAGACCCTTCCAGAGCCGAGATATCGGACGTCAAAGTTTTGACCCGAAAAAAAAAACACATAAGGGGTAACACTGTCGTTTTTGGCCGAAATTTTGACCCCCTCTGATCTTCTTGAAACTCTGGATTCTGACAGAGGGCCACGAGACTTCGACCAGCGCGCAAAAATGGAGGCTCTAGACCCTTCCAGAACCGAGATATCGGACTTCAAAGTTTTGACCAGAAAAAAAAACATAAGGGGTAACACTGTCGTTTTTGGCCGAAATGTTGACCCCCTCCGATCTTCTTGAAACTCTGGATTCTGACAGAGGGCCACGAGACTTCGACCAGCGCGCAAAAATGGAGGCTCTAGACCCTTCCAGAACCGAGATATTGGACTTCAAAGTTTTGACCTGAAAAAAAAACATAAGGGGTAACACTGTCGTTTTTGGCCGAAATTTTGACCCCCTCCGATCTTCTTGAAACTCTGGATACTGACAGAGGGCCACGAGAATTCGACCAGCGCGCAAAAATGGAGGCTCTAGACCCTTCCAGAGCCGAGATATCGGACTTCAAAGTTTTGACCTGAAAAAAAAACATAAGGGGTAACACTGTCGTTTTTGGCCGAAATTTTGACCCCCTCTGATCTTCTTGAAACTCTGGATTCTGACAGAGGGCCACGAGACTTCGACCAGCGCGCAAAAATGGAGGCTCTAGACCCTTCCAGAACCGAGATATCGGACTTCAAAGTTTTGACCTGAAAAAAAAAACATAAGGGGTAACACTGTCGTTTTTTGCCGAAATTTTGACCCCCTCCGATCTTCTTGAAACTCTGGATTCTGACAGAGGGCCACGAGACTTCGACCAGCGCGCAAAAATGGAGGCTCTAGACCCTTCCAGAACCGAGATATCGGACTTCAAAGTTTTGACCAGAAAAAAAAACATAAGGGGTAACACTGTCGTTTTTGGCCGAAATTTTGACCCCCTCCGATCTTCTTGAAACTCTGGATTCTGACAGAGGGCCACGAGACTTCGACCAGCGCGCAAAAATGGAGGCTCTAGACCCTTCCAGAACCGAGATATCGGACTTCAAAGTTTTGACCTGAAAAAAAAAACATAAGGGGTAACACTGTCGTTTTTGGCCGAAATTTTGACCCCCTCCGATCTTCTTGAAACTCTGGATTCTGACAGAGGGCCACGAGACTTCGACCAGCGCGCAAAAATGGAGGCTCTAGACCCTTCCAGAACCGAGATATCGGACTTCAAAGTTTTGACCTGAAAAAAAAACATAAGGGGTAACACTGTCGTTTTTGGCCGAAATGTTGACCCCCTCCGATCTTCTTGAAACTCTGGATTCTGACAGAGGGCCACGAGACTTCGACCAGCGCGCAAAAATGGAGGCTCTAGACCCTTCCAGAACCGAGATATCGGACTTCAAAGTTTTGACCTGAAAAAAAAACATAAGGGGTAACACTGTCGTTTTTGGCCGAAATTTTGACCCCCTCCGATCTTCTTGAAACTCTGGATTCTGACAGAGGGCCACGAGAATTCGACCAGCGCGCAAAAATGGAGGCTCTAGACCCTTCCAGAACCGAGATATCGGACTTCAAAGTTTTGACCTGAAAAAAAAACATAAGGGGTAACACTGTCGTTTTTGGCCGAAATGTTGACCACCTCCGATCTTCTTGAAACTCTGGATACTGACAGAGGGCCACGAGACTTCGACCAGCGCGCAAAAATGGAGGCTCTAGACCCTTCCAGAACCGAGATATCGGACTTCAAAGTTTTGACCTGAAAAAAAAAAACATAAGGGGTAACACTGTCGTTTTTGGCCGAAATTTTGACCCCCTCCGATCTTCTTGAAACTCTGGATTTTGACAGAGGGCCACGAGACTTCGACCAGCGCGCAAAAATGGAGGCTCTAGACCCTTCCAGAACCGAGATATCGGACTTCAAAGTTTTGACCTGAAAAAAAAACATAAGGGGTAACACTGTCGTTTTTGGCCGAAATTTTGACCCCCTCCGATCTTCTTGAAACTCTGGATTCTGACAGAGGGCCACGAGACTTCGACCAGCGCGCAAAAATGGAGGCTCTAGACCCTTCCAGAGCCGAGATATCGGACGTCAAAGTTTTGACCTGAAAAAAAAAACATAAGGGGTAACACTGTCGTTTTTGGCCGAAATTTTGACCCCCTCCGATCTTCTTGAAACTCTGGATTCTGACAGAGGGCCACGAGACTTCGACCAGCGCGCAAAAATGGAGGCTCTAGACCCTTCCAGAACCGAGATATCGGACTTCAAAGTTTTGACCTGAAAAAAAAAACATAAGGGGTAACACTGTCGTTTTTGGCCGAAATTTTGACCCCCTCCGATCTTCTTGAAACTCTGGATTCTGACAGAGGGCCACGAGACTTCGACCAGCGCGCAAAAATGGAGGCTCTAGACCCTTCCAGAACCGAGATATCGGACTTCAAAGTTTTGACCTGAAAAAAAAACATAAGGGGTAACACTGTCGTTTTTGGCCGAAATGTTGACCCCCTCCGATCTTCTTGAAACTCTGGATTCTGACAGAGGGCCACGAGACTTCGACCAGCGCGCAAAAATGGAGGCTCTAGACCCTTCCAGAACCGAGATATCGGACTTCAAAGTTTTGACCTGAAAAAAAAACATAAGGGGTAACACTGTCGTTTTTGGCCGAAATTTTGACCCCCTCCGATCTTCTTGAAACTCTGGATTCTGACAGAGGGCCACGAGAATTCGACCAGCGCGCAAAAATGGAGGCTCTAGACCCTTCCAGAGCCGAGATATCGGACGTCAAAGTTTTGACCCGAAAAAAAAAACACATAAGGGGTAACACTGTCGTTTTTGGCCGAAATTTTGACCCCCTCTGATCTTCTTGAAACTCTGGATTCTGACAGAGGGCCACGAGACTTCGACCAGCGCGCAAAAATGGAGGCTCTAGACCCTTCCAGAACCGAGATATCGGACTTCAAAGTTTTGACCAGAAAAAAAAACATAAGGGGTAACACTGTCGTTTTTGGCCGAAATGTTGACCCCCTCCGATCTTCTTGAAACTCTGGATTCTGACAGAGGGCCACGAGACTTCGACCAGCGCGCAAAAATGGAGGCTCTAGACCCTTCCAGAACCGAGATATTGGACTTCAAAGTTTTGACCTGAAAAAAAAACATAAGGGGTAACACTGTCGTTTTTGGCCGAAATTTTGACCCCCTCCGATCTTCTTGAAACTCTGGATACTGACAGAGGGCCACGAGAATTCGACCAGCGCGCAAAAATGGAGGCTCTAGACCCTTCCAGAGCCGAGATATCGGACTTCAAAGTTTTGACCTGAAAAAAAAACATAAGGGGTAACACTGTCGTTTTTGGCCGAAATTTTGACCCCCTCTGATCTTCTTGAAACTCTGGATTCTGACAGAGGGCCACGAGACTTCGACCAGCGCGCAAAAATGGAGGCTCTAGACCCTTCCAGAACCGAGATATCGGACTTCAAAGTTTTGACCTGAAAAAAAAAACATAAGGGGTAACACTGTCGTTTTTTGCCGAAATTTTGACCCCCTCCGATCTTCTTGAAACTCTGGATTCTGACAGAGGGCCACGAGACTTCGACCAGCGCGCAAAAATGGAGGCTCTAGACCCTTCCAGAACCGAGATATCGGACTTCAAAGTTTTGACCAGAAAAAAAAACATAAGGGGTAACACTGTCGTTTTTGGCCGAAATTTTGACCCCCTCCGATCTTCTTGAAACTCTGGATTCTGACAGAGGGCCACGAGACTTCGACCAGCGCGCAAAAATGGAGGCTCTAGACCCTTCCAGAACCGAGATATCGGACTTCAAAGTTTTGACCTGAAAAAAAAAACATAAGGGGTAACACTGTCGTTTTTGGCCGAAATTTTGACCCCCTCCGATCTTCTTGAAACTCTGGATTCTGACAGAGGGCCACGAGACTTCGACCAGCGCGCAAAAATGGAGGCTCTAGACCCTTCCAGAACCGAGATATCGGACTTCAAAGTTTTGACCTGAAAAAAAAACATAAGGGGTAACACTGTCGTTTTTGGCCGAAATGTTGACCCCCTCCGATCTTCTTGAAACTCTGGATTCTGACAGAGGGCCACGAGACTTCGACCAGCGCGCAAAAATGGAGGCTCTAGACCCTTCCAGAACCGAGATATCGGACTTCAAAGTTTTGACCTGAAAAAAAAACATAAGGGGTAACACTGTCGTTTTTGGCCGAAATTTTGACCCCCTCCGATCTTCTTGAAACTCTGGATTCTGACAGAGGGCCACGAGAATTCGACCAGCGCGCAAAAATGGAGGCTCTAGACCCTTCCAGAGCCGAGATATCGGACGTCAAAGTTTTGACGCGAAAAAAAACACATAATGGGTAACACTGTCGTTTTTGGCCGAAATTTTGACCCCCTCCGATCTTCTTGAAACTCTGGATTCTGACAGAGGGCCACGAGACTTCGACCAGCGCGCAAAAATGGAGGCTCTAGACCCTTCCAGAACCGAGATATCGGACTTCAAAGTTTTGACCTGAAAAAAAAAAACATAAGGGGTAACACTGTCGTTTTTGGCCGAAATTTTGACCCCCTCCGATCTTCTTGAAACTCTGGATTCTGACAGAGGGTCACGAGACTTCGACCAGCGCGCAAAAATGGAGGCTCTAGACCCTTCCAGAGCCGAGATATCGGACGTCAAAGTTTTGACCTGAAAAAAAAAAACATAAGGGGTAACACTGTTGTTTTTGGCCGAAATTTTGACCCCCTCCGATCTTCTTGAAACTCTGGATTTTGACAGAGGGCCACGAGACTTCGACCAGCGCGCAAAAATGGAGGCTCTAGACCCTTCCAGAACCGAGATATCGGACTTCAAAGTTTTGACCTGAAAAAAAAACATAAGGGGTAACACTGTCGTTTTTGGCCGAAATTTTGACCCCCTCCGATCTTCTTGAAACTCTGGATTCTGACAGAGGGCCACGAGACTTCGACCAGCGCGCAAAAATGGAGGCTCTAGACCCTTCCAGAGCCGAGATATCGGACGTCAAAGTTTTGACCTGAAAAAAAAAAACATAAGGGGTAACACTGTCGTTTTTGGCCGAAATTTTGACCCCCTCCGATCTTCTTGAAACTCTGGATTCTGACAGAGGGCCACGAGACTTCGACCAGCGCGCAAAAATGGAGGCTCTAGACCCTTCCAGAACCGAGATATCGGACTCCAAAGTTTTGACCTGAAAAAAAAAACATAAGGGGTAACACTGTCGTTTTTGGCCGAAATTTTGACCCCTTCCGATCTTCTTGAAACTCTGGATTCTGACAGAGGGCCACGAGACTTCGACCAGCGCGCAAAAATGGAGGCTCTAGACCCTTCCAGAACCGAGATATCGGACTTCAAAGTTTTGACCTGAAAAAAAAACATAGGGGGTAACACTGTCGTTTTTGGCCAAAATATTGACCCCCTCCGATCTTCTTGAAACTCTGGATTCTGACAGAGGGCCACGAGACTTCGACCAGCGCGCAAAAATGGAGGCTCTAGACCCTTCCAGAGCCGAGATATCGGACGTCAAAGTTTTGACCTGAAAAAAAAAACATAAGGGGTAACACTGTCGTTTTTGGCCGAAATTTTGACCCCCTCCGATCTTCTTGAAACTCTGGATTCTGACAGAGGGTCACGAGACTTCGACCAGCGCGCAAAAATGGAGGCTCTAGACCCTTCCAGAGCCGAGATATCGGACGTCAAAGTTTTGACCTGAAAAAAAAAACATAAGGGGTAACACTGTCGTTTTTGGCCGAAATTTTGACCCCCTCCGATCTTCTTGAAACTCTGGATTCTGACAGAGGGCCACGAGACTTCGACCAGCGCGCAAAAATGGAGGCTCTAGACCCTTCCATAGCCGAGATATCGGACGTCAAAATTTTGACCTGAAAAAAAAAACATAAGGGGTAACACTGTCGTTTTTGGCCGAAATTTTGACCCCTCCGATCTTCTTGAAACTCTGGATTCTGACAGAGGGCCACGAGACTTCGACCAGCGCGCAAAAATGGAGGCTCTAGACCCTTCCAGAACCGAGATATCGGACTTCAAAGTTTTGACCTGAAAAAAAAACATAAGGGGTAACACTGTCGTTTTTGGCCGAAATTTTGACCCCCTCCGATCTTCTTGAAACTCTGGATTCTGACAGAGGGCCACGAGACTTCGACCAGCGCGCAAAAATGGAGGCTCTAGACCCTTCCAGAACCGAGATATCGGACTTCAAAGTTTTGACCTGAAAAAAAAACATAAGGGGTAACACTGTCGTTTTTGGCCAAAATATTGACCCCCTCCGATCTTCTTGAAACTCTGGATTCTGACAGAGGGCCACGAGACTTCGACCAGCGCGCAAAAATGGAGGCTCTAGACCCTTCCAGAGCCGAGATATCGGACGTCAAAGTTTTGACCTGAAAAAAAAAAACATAAGGGGTAACACTGTCGTTTTTGGCCGAAATGTTGACCCCCTCCGATCTTCTTGAAACTCTGGATTCTGACAGAGGGCCACGAGACTTCGACCAGCGCGCAAAAATGGAGGCTCTAGACCCTTCCAGAACCGAGATATCGGACTTCAAAGTTTTGACCTGAAAAAAAAACATAAGGGGTAACACTGTCGTTTTTGGCCAAAATATTGACCCCCTCCGATCTTCTTGAAACTCTGGATTCTGACAGAGGGCCACGAGACTTCGACCAGCGCGAAAAATGGAGGCTCTAGACCCTTCCAGAGCCGAGATATTGGACGTCAAAGTTTTGACCCGAAAAAAAAAAAAACATAAGGGGTAACACTGTCGTTTTTGGCCCGAAATTTTGACCCCCTCCGATCTTCTTGAAACTCTGGATTCTGACAGAGGGCCACGAGACTTCGACCAGCGCGCAAAAATGGAGGCTCTAGACCCTTCCAGAGCCGAGATATCGGACGTCAAAGTTTTGACCTGAAAAAAAAACATAAGGGGTAACACTGTCGTTTTTGGCCGAAATTTTGACCCCCTCCGATCTTCTTGAAACTCTGGATTCTGACAGAGGGCCACGAGACTTCGACCAGCGCGCAAAAATGGAGGCTCTAGACCCTTCCAGAACCGAGATATCGGACTTCAAAGTTTTGACCTGAAAAAAAAACATAAGGGGTAACACTGTCGTTTTTGGCCGAAATTTTGACCCCCTCCGATCTTCTTGAAACTCTGGATTCTGACAGAGGGCCACGAGACTTCGACCAGCGCGCAAAAATGGAGGCTCTAGACCCTTCCAGAGCCGAGATATCGGACGTCAAAGTTTTGACCTGAAAAAAAAAACATAAGGGGTAACACTGTCGTTTTTGGCCGAAATGTTGACCCCCTCCGATCTTCTTGAAACTCTGGATTCTGACAGAGGGCCACGAGACTTCGACCAGCGCGCAAAAATGGAGGCTCTAGACCCTTCCAGAACCGAGATATCGGACTTCAAAGTTTTGACCAGAAAAAAAAACATAAGGGGTAACACTGTCGTTTTTGGCCGAAATTTTGACCCCCTCCGATCTTCTTGAAACTCTGGATTCTGACAGAGGGCCACGAGAATTCGACCAGCGCGCAAAAATGGAGGCTCTAGACCCTTCCAGAGCCGAGATATCGGACGTCAAAGTTTTGACCCGAAAAAAAAAACACATAAGGGGGTAACACTGTCGTTTTTGGCCGAAATTTTGACCCCCTCCGATCTTCTTGAAACTCTGGATTCTGACAGAGGGCCACGAGACTTCGACCAGCGCGCAAAAATGGAGGCTCTAGACCCTTCCAGAGCCGAGATATCGGACGTCAAAGTTTTGACCTGAAAAAAAAACATAAGGGGTAACACTGTCGTTTTTGGCCGAAATTTTGACCCCCTCCGATCTTCTTGAAACTCTGGATTCTGACAGAGGGTCACGAGACTTCGACCAGCGCGCAAATATGGAGGCTCTAGACCCTTCCAGAGCCGAGATATCGGACGTCAAAGTTTTGACCTGAAAAAAAAACATAAGGGGTAACACTGTCGTTTTTGGCCGAAATTTTGACCCCCTCCGATCTTCTTGAAACTCTGGATTTTGACAGAGGGCCACGAGACTTCGACCAGCGCGCAAAAATGGAGGCTCTAGACCCTTCCAGAACCGAGATATCGGACTTCAAAGTTTTGACCTGAAAAAAAAACATAAGGGGTAACACTGTCGTTTTTGGCCGAAATTTTGACCCCCTCCGATCTTCTTGAAACTCTGGATTCTGACAGAGGGCCACGAGACTTCGACCAGCGCGCAAAAATGGAGGCTCTAGACCCTTCCAGAGACGAGATATCGGACGTCAAAGTTTTGACCTGAAAAAAAAAACCATAAGGGGTAACACTGTCGTTTTTGGCCGAAATTTTGACCCCCTCCGATCTTCTTGAAACTCTGGATTCTGACAGAGGGCCACGAGACTTCGACCAGCGCGCAAAAATGGAGGCTCTAGACCCTTCCAGAACCGAGATATCGGACTTCAAAGTTTTGACCTGAAAAAAAAACATAAGAGGTAACACTGTCGTTTTTGGCCAAAATATTGACCCCCTCCGATCTTCTTGAAACTCTGGATTCTGACAGAGGGCCACGAGACTTCGACCAGCGCGCAAAAATGGAGGCTCTAGACCCTTCCAGAGCCGAGATATCGGACGTCAAAGTTTTGACCTGAAAAAAAAACATAAGGGGTAACACTGTCGTTTTTGGCCGAAATTTTGACCCCCTCCGATCTTCTTGAAACTCTGGATTCTGACAGAGGGTCACGAGACTTCGACCAGCGCGCAAAAATGGAGGCTCTAGACCCTTCCAGAGCCGAGATATCGGACGTCAAAGTTTTGACCTGAAAAAAAAAACATAAGGGGTAACACTGTCGTTTTTGGCCGAAATTTTGACCCCCTCCGATCTTCTTGAAACTCTGGATTCTGACAGAGGGCCACGAGACTTCGACCAGCGCGCAAAAATGGAGGCTCTAGACCCTTCCAGAACCGAGATATCGGACTTCAAAGTTTTGACCTGAAAAAAAAAACATAAGGGGTAACACTGTCGTTTTTGGCCGAAATTTTGACCCCCTCCGATCTTCTTGAAACTCTGGATTCTGACAGAGGGCCACGAGACTTCGACCAGCGCGCAAAAATGGAGGCTCTAGACCCTTCCAGAACCGAGATATCGGACTTCAAAGTTTTGACCTGAAAAAAAAACATAAGGGGTAACACTGTCGTTTTTGGCCAAAATATTGACCCCCTCCGATCTTCTTGAAACTCTGGATTCTGACAGAGGGCCACGAGACTTCGACCAGCGCGCAAAAATGGAGGCTCTAGACCCTTCCAGAGCCGAGATATTGGACGTCAAAGTTTTGACCCAAAAAAAAAAAACATAAGGGGTAACACTGTCGTTTTTGGCCGAAATTTTGACCCCCTCCGATCTTCTTGAAACTCTGGATTCTGACAGAGGGCCACGAGACTTCGACCAGCGCGCAAAAATGGAGGCTCTAGACCCTTCCAGAGCCGAGATATCGGACGTCAAAGTTTTGACCTGAAAAAAAAAAACATAAGGGGTAACACTGTCGTTTTTGGCCGAAATTTTGACCCCCTCCGATCTTCTTGAAACTCTGGATTCTGACAGAGGGCCACGAGACTTCGACCAGCGCGCAAAAATGGAGGCTCTAGACCCTTCCAGAGCCGAGATATCGGACGTCAAAGTTTTGACCTGAAAAAAAAAAACATAAGGGGTAACACTGTCGTTTTTGGCCGAAATTTTGACCCCCTCCGATCTTCTTGAAACTCTGGATTCTGACAGAGGGCCACGAGACTTCGACCAGCGCGCAAAAATGGAGGCTCTAGACCCTTCCAGAACCGAGATATCGGACTTCAAAGTTTTGACCTGAAAAAAAAACATAAGGGGTAACACTGTCATTTTTGGCCGAAATTTTGACCCCCTCCGATCTTCTTGAAACTCTGGATTCTGACAGAGGGCCACGAGACTTCGACCAGCGCGCAAAAATGGAGGCTCTAGACCCTTCCAGAACCGAGATATCGGACTTCAAAGTTTTGACCTGAAAAAAAAACATAAGGGGTAACACTGTCGTTTTTGGCCAAAATATTGACCCCCTCCGATCTTCTTGAAACTCTGGATTCTGACAGAGGGCCACGAGACTTCGACCAGCGCGCAAAAATGGAGGCTCTAGACCCTTCCAGAGCCGAGATATCGGATGTCAAAGTTTTGACCTGAAAAAAAAAACATAAGGGGTAACACTGTCGTTTTTGGCCGAAATGTTGACCCCCTCCGATCTTCTTGAAACTCTGGATTCTGACAGAGGGCCACGAGACTTCGACCAGCGCGCAAAAATGGAGGCTCTAGACCCTTCCAGAACCGAGATATCGGACTTCAAAGTTTTGACCTGAAAAAAAAACATAAGGGGTAACACTGTCGTTTTTGGCCAAAATATTGACCCCCTCCGATCTTCTTGAAACTCTGGATTCTGACAGAGGGCCACGAGACTTCGACCAGCGCGCAAAAATGGAGGCTCTAGACCCTTCCAGAACCGAGATATCGGATGTCAAAGTTTTGACCTGAAAAAAAAAACATAAGGGGTAACACTGTCGTTTTTGGCCGAAATGTTGACCCCCTCCGATCTTCTTGAAACTCTGGATTCTGACAGAGGGCCACGAGACTTCGACCAGCGCGAAAAATGGAGGCTCTAGACCCTTCCAGAGCCGAGATATTGGACGTCAAAGTTTTGACCCGAAAAATAAAACAACATAAGGGGTAACACTGTCGTTTTTGGCCGAAATTTTGACCCCCTCCGATCTTCTTGAAACTCTGGATTCTGACAGAGGGCCACGAGACTTCGACCAGCGCGCAAAAATGGAGGCTCTAGACCCTTCCAGAGCCGAGATATCGGACGTCAAAGTTTTGACCTGAAAAAAAAACATAAGGGGTAACACTGTAGTTTTTGGCCGAAATTTTGACCCCCTCCGATCTTCTTGAAACTCTGGATTCTGACAGAGGGCCACGAGACTTCGACCAGCGCGCAAAAATGGAGGCTCTAGACCCTTCCAGAACCGAGATATCGGACTTCAAAGTTTTGACCTGAAAAAAAAAACATAAGGGGTAACACTGTCGTTTTTGGCCGAAATTTTGACCCCCTCCGATCTTCTTGAAACTCTGGATTCTGACAGAGGGCCACGAGACTTCGACCAGCGCGCAAAAATGGAGGCTCTAGACCCTTCCAGAGCCGAGATATCGGACGTCAAAGTTTTGACCTGAAAAAAAAAACATAAGGGGTAACACTGTCGTTTTTGGCCGAAATGTTGACCCCCTCCGATCTTCTTGAAACTCTGGATTCTGACAGAGGGCCACGAGACTTCGACCAGCGCGCAAAAATTGAGGCTCTAGACCCTTCCAGAACCGAGATATCGGACTTCAAAGTTTTGACCAGAAAAAAAAACATAAGGGGTAACACTGTCGTTTTTGGCCGAAATTTTGACCCCCTCCGATCTTCTTGAAACTCTGGATTCTGACAGAGGGCCACGAGAATTCGACCAGCGCGCAAAAATGGAGGCTCTAGACCCTTCCAGAGCCGAGATATCGGACGTCAAAGTTTTGACCCGAAAAAAAAACACATAAGGGGTAACACTGTCGTTTTTGGCCGAAATTTTGACCCCCTCCGATCTTCTTGAAACTCTGGATTCTGACAGAGGGCCACGAGACTTCGACCAGCGCGCAAAAATGGAGGCTCTAGACCCTTCCAGAGCCGAGATATCGGACGTCAAAGTTTTGACCTGAAAAAAAAACATAAGGGGTAACACTGTCGTTTTTGGCCGAAATTTTGACCCCCTCCGATCTTCTTGAAACTCTGGATTCTGACAGAGGGTCACGAGACTTCGACCAGCGCGCAAATATGGAGGCTCTAGACCCTTCCAGAGCCGAGATATCGGACGTCAAAGTTTTGACCTGAAAAAAAAAACATAAGGGGTAACACTGTCGTTTCTGGCCGAAATTTTGACCCCCTCCGATCTTCTTGAAACTCTGGATTTTGACAGAGGGCCACGAGACTTCGACCAGCGCGCAAAAATGGAGGCTCTAGACCCTTCCAGAACCGAGATATCGGACTTCAAAGTTTTGACCTGAAAAAAAAACATAAGGGGTAACACTGTCGTTTTTGGCCAAAATATTGACCCCCTCCGATCTTCTTGAAACTCTGGATTCTGACAGAGGGCCACGAGACTTCGACCAGCGCGCAAAAATGGAGGCTCTAGACCCTTCCAGAGCCGAGATATCGGATGTCAAAGTTTTGACCTGAAAAAAAAAACATAAGGGGTAACACTGTCGTTTTTGGCCGAAATGTTGACCCCCTCCGATCTTCTTGAAACTCTGGATTCTGACAGAGGGCCACGAGACTTCGACCAGCGCGCAAAAATGGAGGCTCTAGACCCTTCCAGAACCGAGATATCGGACTTCAAAGTTTTGACCTGAAAAAAAAAACATAAGGGGTAACACTGTCGTTTTTGGCCGAAATTTTGACCCCCTCCGATCTTCTTGAAACTCTGGATTCTGACAGAGGGCCACGAGACTTCGACCAGCGCGCAAAAATGGAGGCTCTAGACCCTTCCAGAACCGAGATATCGGACTTCAAAGTTTTGACCTGAAAAAAAAACATAAGGGGTAACACTGTCGTTTTTGGCCAAAATATTGACCCCCTCCGATCTTCTTGAAACTCTGGATTCTGACAGAGGGCCACGAGACTTCGACCAGCGCGAAAAATGGAGGCTCTAGACCCTTCCAGAGCCGAGATATTGGACGTCAAAGTTTTGACCCGAAAAAAAAAACAACATAAGGGGTAACACTGTCGTTTTTGGCCGAAATTTTGACCCCCTCCGATCTTCTTGAAACTCTGGATTCTGACAGAGGGCCACGAGACTTCGACCAGCGCGCAAAAATGGAGGCTCTAGACCCTTCCAGAGCCGAGATATCGGACGTCAAAGTTTTGACCTGAAAAAAAAACATAAGGGGTAACACTGTAGTTTTTGGCCGAAATTTTGACCCCCTCCGATCTTCTTGAAACTCTGGATTCTGACAGAGGGCCACGAGACTTCGACCAGCGCGCAAAAATGGAGGCTCTAGACCCTTCCAGAACCGAGATATCGGACTTCAAAGTTTTGACCTGAAAAAAAAAACATAAGGGGTAACACTGTCGTTTTTGGCCGAAATTTTGACCCCCTCCGATCTTCTTGAAACTCTGGATTCTGACAGAGGGCCACGAGACTTCGACCAGCGCGCAAAAATGGAGGCTCTAGACCCTTCCAGAGCCGAGATATCGGACGTCAAAGTTTTGACCTGAAAAAAAAAACATAAGGGGTAACACTGTCGTTTTTGGCCGAAATGTTGACCCCCTCCGATCTTCTTGAAACTCTGGATTCTGACAGAGGGCCACGAGACTTCGACCAGCGCGCAAAAATTGAGGCTCTAGACCCTTCCAGAACCGAGATATCGGACTTCAAAGTTTTGACCAGAAAAAAAAACATAAGGGGTAACACTGTCGTTTTTGGCCGAAATTTTGACCCCCTCCGATCTTCTTGAAACTCTGGATTCTGACAGAGGGCCACGAGAATTCGACCAGCGCGCAAAAATGGAGGCTCTAGACCCTTCCAGAGCCGAGATATCGGACGTCAAAGTTTTGACCCGAAAAAAAAACACATAAGGGGTAACACTGTCGTTTTTGGCCGAAATTTTGACCCCCTCCGATCTTCTTGAAACTCTGGATTCTGACAGAGGGCCACGAGACTTCGACCAGCGCGCAAAAATGGAGGCTCTAGACCCTTCCAGAGCCGAGATATCGGACGTCAAAGTTTTGACCTGAAAAAAAAACATAAGGGGTAACACTGTCGTTTTTGGCCGAAATTTTGACCCCCTCCGATCTTCTTGAAACTCTGGATTCTGACAGAGGGTCACGAGACTTCGACCAGCGCGCAAATATGGAGGCTCTAGACCCTTCCAGAGCCGAGATATCGGACGTCAAAGTTTTGACCTGAAAAAAAAAACATAAGGGGTA
Organism: Cyprinella venusta; assembly: GCA_038021265.1. Taxonomy (NCBI): domain Eukaryota; kingdom Metazoa; phylum Chordata; class Actinopteri; order Cypriniformes; family Leuciscidae; genus Cyprinella; species Cyprinella venusta. The sequence continues at coordinate 43,129,893 of CM075863.1, forward strand.
ACACTGTCGTTTCTGGCCGAAATTTTGACCCCCTCCGATCTTCTTGAAACTCTGGATTTTGACAGAGGGCCACGAGACTTCGACCAGCGCGCAAAAATGGAGGCTCTAGACCCTTCCAGAACCGAGATATCGGACTTCAAAGTTTTGACCTGAAAAAAAAACATAAGGGGTAACACTGTCGTTTTTGGCCGAAATTTTGACCCCCTCCGATCTTCTTGAAACTCTGGATTCTGACAGAGGGCCACGAGACTTCGACCAGCGCGCAAAAATGGAGGCTCTAGACCCTTCCAGAGCCGAGATATCGGACGTCAAAGTTTTGACCTGAAAAAAAAACCATAAGGGGTAACACTGTCGTTTTTGGCCGAAATTTTGACCCCCTCCGATCTTCTTGAAACTCTGGATTCTGACAGAGGGCCACGAGACTTCGACCAGCGCGCAAAAATGGAGGCTCTAGACCCTTCCAGAACCGAGATATCGGACTTCAAAGTTTTGACCTGAAAAAAAAACATAAGAGGTAACACTGTCGTTTTTGGCCAAAATATTGACCCCCTCCGATCTTCTTGAAACTCTGGATTCTGACAGAGGGCCACGAGACTTCGACCAGCGCGCAAAAATGGAGGCTCTAGACCCTTCCAGAGCCGAGATATCGGACGTCAAAGTTTTGACCTGAAAAAAAAACATAAGGGGTAACACTGTCGTTTTTGGCCGAAATTTTGACCCCCTTCGATCTTCTTGAAACTCTGGATTCTGATAGAGGGTCACGAGACTTCGACCAGCGCGCAAAAATGGAGGCTCTAGACCCTTCCAGAGCCGAGATATCGGACGTCAAAGTTTTGACCTGAAAAAAAAAACATAAGGGGTAACACTGTCGTTTTTGGCCGAAATTTTGACCCCCTCCGATCTTCTTGAAACTCTGGATTCTGACAGAGGGCCACGAGACTTCGACCAGCGCGCAAAAATGGAGGCTCTAGACCCTTCCAGAACCGAGATATCGGACTTCAAAGTTTTGACCTGAAAAAAAAAACATAAGGGGTAACACTGTCGTTTTTGGCCGAAATTTTGACCCCCTCCGATCTTCTTGAAACTCTGGATTCTGACAGAGGGCCACGAGACTTCGACCAGCGCGCAAAAATGGAGGCTCTAGACCCTTCCAGAACCGAGATATCGGACTTCAAAGTTTTGACCTGAAAAAAAAAACATAAGGGGTAACACTGTCGTTTTTGGCCGAAATTTTGACCCCCTCCGATCTTCTTGAAACTCTGGATTTTGACAGAGGGCCACGAGACTTCGACCAGCGCGCAAAAATGGAGGCTCTAGACCCTTCCAGAACCGAGATATCGGACTTCAAAGTTTTGACCTGAAAAAAAAACATAAGGGGTAACACTGTCGTTTTTGGCCGAAATTTTGACCCCCTCCGATCTTCTTGAAACTCTGGATTCTGACAGAGGGCCACGAGACTTCGACCAGCGCGCACAAATGGAGGCTCTAGACCCTTCCAGAGCCGAGATATTGGACGTCAAAGTTTTGACCCGAAAAAAAAAACATAAGGGGTAACACTGTCGTTTTTGGCCGAAATTTTGACCCCCTCCGATCTTCTTGAAACTCTGGATTCTGACAGAGGGCCACGAGACTTCGACCAGCGCGCAAAAATGGAGGCTCTAGACCCTTCCAGAACCGAGATATCGGACTTCAAAGTTTTGACCTGAAAAAAAAACATAAGGGGTAACACTGTCGTTTTTGGCCGAAATTTTGACCCCCTCCGATCTTCTTGAAACTCTGGATTCTGACAGAGGTTCACGAGACTTCGACCAGCGCGCAAAAATGGAGGCTCTAGACCCTTCCAGAGCCGAGATATCGGACGTCAAAGTTTTGACCTGAAAAAAAAAACATAAGGGGTAACACTGTCGTTTTTGGCCGAAATGTTGACCCCCTCCGATCTTCTTGAAACTCTGGATTCTGACAGAGGGCCACGAGACTTCGACCAGCGCGCAAAAATGGAGGCTCTAGACCCTTCCAGAACCGAGATATCGGACTTCAAAGTTTTGACCAGAAAAAAAAACATAAGGGGTAACACTGTCGTTTTTGGCCGAAATTTTGACCCCCTCCGATCTTCTTGAAACTCTGGATTCTGACAGAGGGCCACGAGACTTCGACCAGCGCGCAAAAATGGAGGCTCTAGACCCTTCCAGAGCCGAGATATCGGACGTCAAAATTTGGACCTGAAAAAAAACATAAGGGGTAACACTGTCGTTTTTGGCCGAAATTTTGACCCCCTCTGATCTTCTTGAAACTCTGGATTCTGACAGAGGGCCACGAGACTTCGACCAGCGCGCAAAAATGGAGGCTCTAGACCCTTCCAGAACCGAGATATCGGACTTCAAAGTTTTGACCTGAAAAAAAAAACATAAGGGGTAACACTGTCGTTTTTGGCCGAAATTTTGACCCCCTCCGATCTTCTTGAAACTCTGGATTCTGACAGAGGGCCACGAGACTTCGACCAGCGCGCAAAAATGGAGGCTCTAGACCCTTCCAGAACCGAGATATCGGACTTCAAAGTTTTGACCAGAAAAAAAAACATAAGGGGTAACACTGTCGTTTTTGGCCGAAATTTTGACCCCCTCCGATCTTCTTGAAACTCTGGATTCTGACAGAGGGCCACGAGACTTCGACCAGCGCGCAAAAATGGAGGCTCTAGACCCTTCCAGAACCGAGATATCGGACTTCAAAGTTTTGACCTGAAAAAAAAACATAAGGGGTAACACTGTCGTTTTTGGCCGAAATGTTGACCCCCTACGATCCTCTTGAAACTCTGGTTTCTGACAGAGGGCCAAGAGACTTCGACCAGCGCGCAAAAATGGAGGCTCTAGACCCTTCCAGAACCGAGATATCGGACTTCAAAGTTTTGACCTGAAAAAAAACATAAGGGGTAACACTGTCGTTTTTGGCCGAAATTTTGACCCCCTCCGATCTTCTTGAAACTCTGGATTCTGACAGAGGGTCACGAGACTTCGACCAGCGCGCAAAAATGGAGGCTCTAGACCCTTCCAGAGCCGAGATATCGGACGTCAAAGTTTTGACCTGAAAAAAAAAACATAAGGGGTAACACTGTCATTTTTGGCCGAAATTTTGACCCCCTCCGATCTTCTTGAAACTCTGGATTCTGACAGAGGGCCACGAGACTTCGACCAGCGCGCAAAAATGGAGGCTCTAGACCCTTCCAGAACCGAGATATCGGACTTCAAAGTTTTGACCTGAAAAAAAAAAACATAAGGGGTAACACTGTCGTTTTTGGCCGAAATTTTGACCCCCTCCGATCTTCTTGAAACTCTGGATTCTGACAGAGGGCCACGAGACTTCGACCAGCGCGCAAAAATGGAGGCTCTAGACCCTTCCAGAACCGAGATATCGGACTTCAAAGTTTTGACCTGAAAAAAAAACCATAAGGGGTAACACTGTCGTCTTTGGCCGAAATTTTGACCCCCTCCGATCTTCTTGAAACTCTGGATTCTGACAGAGGGCCACGAGACTTCGACCAGCGCGCAAAAATGGAGGCTCTAGACCCTTCCAGAGCCGAGATATCGGACGTCAAAGTTTTGACCTGAAAAAAAAAACATAAGGGGTAACACTGTCGTTTTTGGCCGAAATTTTGACCCCCTCCGATCTTCTTGAAACTCTGGATTCTGACAGAGGGCCACGAGACTTCGACCAGCGCGCAAAAATGGAGGCTCTAGACCCTTCCAGAGCCGAGATATCGGACGTCAAAGTTTTGACCTGAAAAAAAAACATAAGGGGTAACACTGTCGTTTTTGGCCGAAATTTTGACCCCCTCCGATCTTCTTGAAACTCTGGATTCTGACAGAGGGTCACGAGACTTCGACCAGCGCGCAAATATGGAGGCTCTAGACCCTTCCAGAGCCGAGATATCGGACGTCAAAGTTTTGACCTGAAAAAAAAAACATAAGGGGTAACACTGTCGTTTTTGGCCGAAATTTTGACCCCCTCCGATCTTCTTGAAACTCTGGATTTTGACAGAGGGCCACGAGACTTCGACCAGCGCGCAAAAATGGAGGCTCTAGACCCTTCCAGAACCGAGATATCGGACTTCAAAGTTTTGACCTGAAAAAAAAACATAAGGGGTAACACTGTCGTTTTTGGCCGAAATTTTGACCCCCTCCGATCTTCTTGAAACTCTGGATTCTGACAGAGGGCCACGAGACTTCGACCAGCGCGCAAAAATGGAGGCTCTAGACCCTTCCAGAGCCGAGATATCGGACGTCAAAGTTTTGACCTGAAAAAAAAACCATAAGGGGTAACACTGTCGTTTTTGGCCGAAATTTTGACCCCCTCCGATCTTCTTGAAACTCTGGATTCTGACAGAGGGCCACGAGATTTCGACCAGCGCGCAAAAATGGAGGCTCTAGACCCTTCCAGAACCGAGATATCGGACTTCAAAGTTTTGACCTGAAAAAAAAACATAAGAGGTAACACTGTCGTTTTTGGCCAAAATATTGACCCCCTCCGATCTTCTTGAAACTCTGGATTCTGACAGAGGGCCACGAGACTTCGACCAGCGCGCAAAAATGGAGGCTCTAGACCCTTCCAGAGCCGAGATATCGGACGTCAAAGTTTTGACCTGAAAAAAAAACATAAGGGGTAACACTGTCGTTTTTGGCCGAAATTTTGACCCCCTCCGATCTTCTTGAAACTCTGGATTCTGACAGAGGGTCACGAGACTTCGACCAGCGCGCAAAAATGGAGGCTCTAGACCCTTCCAGAGCCGAGATATCGGACGTCAAAGTTTTGACCTGAAAAAAAAAACATAAGGGGTAACACTGTCGTTTTTGGCCGAAATTTTGACCCCCTCCGATCTTCTTGAAACTCTGGATTCTGACAGAGGGCCACGAGACTTCGACCAGCGCGCAAAAATGGAGGCTCTAGACCCTTCCAGAACCGAGATATCGGACTTCAAAGTTTTGACCTGAAAAAAAAACATAAGGGGTAACACTGTCGTTTTTGGCCGAAATTTTGACCCCCTCCGATCTTCTTGAAACTCTGGATTCTGACAGTGGGCCACGAGACTTCGACCAGCGCGCAAAAATGGAGGCTCTAGACCCTTCCAGAACCGAGATATCGGACTTCAAAGTTTTGACCTGAAAAAAAAAACATAAGGGGTAACACTGTCGTTTTTGGCCAAAATATTGACCCCCTCCGATCTTCTTGAAACTCTGGATTCTGACAGAGGGCCACGAGACTTCGACCAGCGCGCAAAAATGGAGGCTCTAGACCCTTCCAGAGCCGAGATATTGGACGTCAAAGTTTTGACCCGAAAAAAAAAAACATAAGGGGTAACACTGTCGTTTTTGGCCGAAATTTTGACCCCCTCCGATCTTCTTGAAACTCTGGATTCTGACAGAGGGCCACGAGACTTCGACCAGCGCGCAAAAATGGAGGCTCTAGACCCTTCCAGAGCCGAGATATCGGACGTCAAAGTTTTGACCTGAAAAAAAAACATAAGGGGTAACACTGTCGTTTTTGGCCGAAATTTTGACCCCCTCCGATCTTCTTGAAACTCTGGATTCTGACAGAGGGCCACGAGACTTCGACCAGCGCGCAAAAATGGAGGCTCTAGACCCTTCCAGAACCGAGATATCGGACTTCAAAGTTTTGACCTGAAAAAAAAACATAAGGGGTAACACTGTCGTTTTTGGCCGAAATTTTGACCCCCTCCGATCTTCTTGAAACTCTGGATTCTGACAGAGGTTCACGAGACTTCGACCAGCGCGCAAAAATGGAGGCTCTAGACCCTTCCAGAGCCGAGATATCGGACGTCAAAGTTTTGACCTGAAAAAAAAAACATAAGGGGTAACACTGTCGTTTTTGGCCGAAATGTTGACCCCCTCCGATCTTCTTGAAACTCTGGATTCTGACAGAGGGCCACGAGACTTCGACCAGCGCGCAAAAATGGAGGCTCTAGACCCTTCCAGAGCCGAGATATCGGACGTCAAAGTTTTGACCTGAAAAAAAAAACATAAGGGGTAACACTGTCGTTTTTGGCCGAAATTTTGACCCCCTCCGATCTTCTTGAAACTCTGGATTCTGACAGAGGGCCACGAGACTTCGACCAGCGCGCAAAAATGGAGGCTCTAGACCCTTCCAGAGCCGAGATATCGGACGTCAAAGTTTTGACCTGAAAAAAAAACATAAGGGGTAACACTGTCGTTTTTGGCCGAAATTTTGACCCCCTCCGATCTTCTTGAAACTCTGGATTCTGACAGAGGGTCACGAGACTTCGACCAGCGCGCAAATATGGAGGCTCTAGACCCTTCCAGAGCCGAGATATCGGACGTCAAAGTTTTGACCTGAAAAAAAAAACATAAGGGGTAACACTGTCGTTTTTGGCCGAAATTTTGACCCCCTCCGATCTTCTTGAAACTCTGGATTTTGACAGAGGGCCACGAGACTTCGACCAGCGCGCAAAAATGGAGGCTCTAGACCCTTCCAGAACCGAGATATCGGACTTCAAAGTTTTGACCTGAAAAAAAAACATAAGGGGTAACACTGTCGTTTTTGGCCGAAATTTTGACCCCCTCCGATCTTCTTGAAACTCTGGATTCTGACAGAGGGCCACGAGACTTCGACCAGCGCGCAAAAATGGAGGCTCTAGACCCTTCCAGAGCCGAGATATCGGACGTCAAAGTTTTGACCTGAAAAAAAAACCATAAGGGGTAACACTGTCGTTTTTGGCCGAAATTTTGACCCCCTCCGATCTTCTTGAAACTCTGGATTCTGACAGAGGGCCACGAGATTTCGACCAGCGCGCAAAAATGGAGGCTCTAGACCCTTCCAGAACCGAGATATCGGACTTCAAAGTTTTGACCTGAAAAAAAAACATAAGAGGTAACACTGTCGTTTTTGGCCAAAATATTGACCCCCTCCGATCTTCTTGAAACTCTGGATTCTGACAGAGGGCCACGAGACTTCGACCAGCGCGCAAAAATGGAGGCTCTAGACCCTTCCAGAGCCGAGATATCGGACGTCAAAGTTTTGACCTGAAAAAAAAACATAAGGGGTAACACTGTCGTTTTTGGCCGAAATTTTGACCCCCTCCGATCTTCTTGAAACTCTGGATTCTGACAGAGGGTCACGAGACTTCGACCAGCGCGCAAAAATGGAGGCTCTAGACCCTTCCAGAGCCGAGATATCGGACGTCAAAGTTTTGACCTGAAAAAAAAAACATAAGGGGTAACACTGTCGTTTTTGGCCGAAATTTTGACCCCCTCCGATCTTCTTGAAACTCTGGATTCTGACAGAGGGCCACGAGACTTCGACCAGCGCGCAAAAATGGAGGCTCTAGACCCTTCCAGAACCGAGATATCGGACTTCAAAGTTTTGACCTGAAAAAAAAACATAAGGGGTAACACTGTCGTTTTTGGCCGAAATTTTGACCCCCTCCGATCTTCTTGAAACTCTGGATTCTGACAGTGGGCCACGAGACTTCGACCAGCGCGCAAAAATGGAGGCTCTAGACCCTTCCAGAACCGAGATATCGGACTTCAAAGTTTTGACCTGAAAAAAAAAACATAAGGGGTAACACTGTCGTTTTTGGCCAAAATATTGACCCCCTCCGATCTTCTTGAAACTCTGGATTCTGACAGAGGGCCACGAGACTTCGACCAGCGCGCAAAAATGGAGGCTCTAGACCCTTCCAGAGCCGAGATATTGGACGTCAAAGTTTTGACCCGAAAAAAAAAAACATAAGGGGTAACACTGTCGTTTTTGGCCGAAATTTTGACCCCCTCCGATCTTCTTGAAACTCTGGATTCTGACAGAGGGCCACGAGACTTCGACCAGCGCGCAAAAATGGAGGCTCTAGACCCTTCCAGAGCCGAGATATCGGACGTCAAAGTTTTGACCTGAAAAAAAAACATAAGGGGTAACACTGTCGTTTTTGGCCGAAATTTTGACCCCCTCCGATCTTCTTGAAACTCTGGATTCTGACAGAGGGCCACGAGACTTCGACCAGCGCGCAAAAATGGAGGCTCTAGACCCTTCCAGAACCGAGATATCGGACTTCAAAGTTTTGACCTGAAAAAAAAACATAAGGGGTAACACTGTCGTTTTTGGCCGAAATTTTGACCCCCTCCGATCTTCTTGAAACTCTGGATTCTGACAGAGGTTCACGAGACTTCGACCAGCGCGCAAAAATGGAGGCTCTAGACCCTTCCAGAGCCGAGATATCGGACGTCAAAGTTTTGACCTGAAAAAAAAAACATAAGGGGTAACACTGTCGTTTTTGGCCGAAATGTTGACCCCCTCCGATCTTCTTGAAACTCTGGATTCTGACAGAGGGCCACGAGACTTCGACCAGCGCGCAAAAATGGAGGCTCTAGACCCTTCCAGAACCGAGATATCGGACTTCAAAGTTTTGACCAGAAAAAAAAACATAAGGGGTAACACTGTCGTTTTTGGCCGAAATTTTGACCCCCTCCGATCTTCTTGAAACTCTGGATTCTGACAGAGGGCCACGAGACTTCGACCAGCGCGCAAAAATGGAGGCTCTAGACCCTTCCAGAGCCGAGATATCGGACGTCAAAATTTGGACCTGAAAAAAAACATAAGGGGTAACACTGTCGTTTTTGGCCGAAATTTTGACCCCCTCCGATCTTCTTGAAACTCTGGATTCTGACAGAGGGCCACGAGACTTCGACCAGCGCGCAAAAATGGAGGCTCTAGACCCTTCCAGAACCGAGATATCGGACTTCAAAGTTTTGACCTGAAAAAAAAAACATAAGGGGTAACACTGTCGTTTTTGGCCGAAATTTTGACCCCCTCCGATCTTCTTGAAACTCTGGATTCTGACAGAGGGCCACGAGACTTCGACCAGCGCGCAAAAATGGAGGCTCTAGACCCTTCCAGAACCGAGATATCGGACTTCAAAGTTTTGACCAGAAAAAAAAACATAAGGGGTAACACTGTCGTTTTTGGCCGAAATTTTGACCCCCTCCGATGTTCTTGAAACTCTGGATTCTGACAGAGGGCCACGAGACTTCGACCAGCGCGCAAAAATGGAGGCTCTAGACCCTTCCAGAACCGAGATATCGGACTTCAAAGTTTTGACCTGAAAAAAAAACATAAGGGGTAACACTGTCGTTTTTGGCCGAAATGTTGACCCCCTCCGATCCTCTTGAAACTCTGGTTTCTGACAGAGGGCCAAGAGACTTCGACCAGCGCGCAAAAATGGAGGCTCTAGACCCTTCCAGAACCGAGATATCGGACTTCAAAGTTTTGACCTGAAAAAAAAAACATAAGGGGTAACACTGTCGTTTTTGGCCGAAATTTTGACCCCCTCCGATCTTCTTGAAACTCTGGATTCTGGCAGAGGGCCACGAGAATTCGACCAGCGCGCAAAAATGGAGGCTCTAGACCCTTCCAGAGCCGAGATATCGGACGTCAAAGTTTTGACCCGAAAAAAAAAACACATAAGGGGTAACACTGTCGTTTTTGGCCGAAATTTTGACCCCCTCCGATCTTCTTGAAACTCTGGATTCTGACAGAGGGCCACGAGACTTCGACCAGCGCGCAAAAATGGAGGCTCTAGACCCTTCCAGAACCGAGATATCGGACTTCAAAGTTTTGACCTGAAAAAAAAACATAAGGGGTAACACTGTCGTTTTTGGCCGAAATTTTGACCCCCTCCGATCTTCTTGAAACTCTGGATTCTGACAGAGGTTCACGAGACTTCGACCAGCGCGCAAAAATGGAGGCTCTAGACCCTTCCAGAGCCGAGATATCGGACGTCAAAGTTTTGACCTGAAAAAAAAAACATAAGGGGTAACACTGTCGTTTTTGGCCGAAATGTTGACCCCCTCCGATCTTCTTGAAACTCTGGATTCTGACAGAGGGCCACGAGACTTCGACCAGCGCGCAAAAATGGAGGCTCTAGACCCTTCCAGAACCGAGATATCGGACTTCAAAGTTTTGACCAGAAAAAAAAACATAAGGGGTAACACTGTCGTTTTTGGCCGAAATTTTGACCCCCTCCGATCTTCTTGAAACTCTGGATTCTGACAGAGGGCCACGAGACTTCGACCAGCGCGCAAAAATGGAGGCTCTAGACCCTTCCAGAGCCGAGATATCGGACGTCAAAATTTGGACCTGAAAAAAAACATAAGGGGTAACACTGTCGTTTTTGGCCGAAATTTTGACCCCCTCCGATCTTCTTGAAACTCTGGATTCTGACAGAGGGCCACGAGACTTCGACCAGCGCGCAAAAATGGAGGCTCTAGACCCTTCCAGAACCGAGATATCGGACTTCAAAGTTTTGACCTGAAAAAAAAAACATAAGGGGTAACACTGTCGTTTTTGGCCGAAATTTTGACCCCCTCCGATCTTCTTGAAACTCTGGATTCTGACAGAGGGCCACGAGACTTCGACCAGCGCGCAAAAATGGAGGCTCTAGACCCTTCCAGAACCGAGATATCGGACTTCAAAGTTTTGACCAGAAAAAAAAACATAAGGGGTAACACTGTCGTTTTTGGCCGAAATTTTGACCCCCTCCGATGTTCTTGAAACTCTGGATTCTGACAGAGGGCCACGAGACTTCGACCAGCGCGCAAAAATGGAGGCTCTAGACCCTTCCAGAACCGAGATATCGGACTTCAAAGTTTTGACCTGAAAAAAAAACATAAGGGGTAACACTGTCGTTTTTGGCCGAAATGTTGACCCCCTCCGATCCTCTTGAAACTCTGGTTTCTGACAGAGGGCCAAGAGACTTCGACCAGCGCGCAAAAATGGAGGCTCTAGACCCTTCCAGAACCGAGATATCGGACTTCAAAGTTTTGACCTGAAAAAAAAAACATAAGGGGTAACACTGTCGTTTTTGGCCGAAATTTTGACCCCCTCCGATCTTCTTGAAACTCTGGATTCTGGCAGAGGGCCACGAGAATTCGACCAGCGCGCAAAAATGGAGGCTCTAGACCCTTCCAGAGCCGAGATATCGGACGTCAAAGTTTTGACCCGAAAAAAAAAACACATAAGGGGTAACACTGTCGTTTTTGGCCGAAATTTTGACCCCCTCCGATCTTCTTGAAACTCTGGATTCTGACAGAGGGCCACGAGACTTCGACCAGCGCGCAAAAATGGAGGCTCTAGACCCTTCCAGAGCCGAGATATCGGACGTCAAAGTTTTGACCTGAAAAAAAAACATAAGGGGTAACACTGTCGTTTTTGGCCGAAATTTTGACCCCCTCCGATCTTCTTGAAACTCTGGATTCTGACAGAGGGCCACGAGACTTCGACCAGCGCGCAAAAATGGAGGCTCTAGACCCTTCCAGAACCGAGATATCGGACTTCAAAGTTTTGACCAGAAAAAAAAACATAAGGGGTAACACTGTCGTTTTTGGCCGAAATTTTGACCCCCTCCGATGTTCTTGAAACTCTGGATTCTGACAGAGGGCCACGAGACTTCGACCAGCGCGCAAAAATGGAGGCTCTAGACCCTTCCAGAACCGAGATATCGGACTTCAAAGTTTTGACCTGAAAAAAAAACATAAGGGGTAACACTGTCGTTTTTGGCCGAAATGTTGACCCCCTCCGATCCTCTTGAAACTCTGGTTTCTGACAGAGGGCCAAGAGACTTCGACCAGCGCGCAAAAATGGAGGCTCTAGACCCTTCCAGAACCGAGATATCGGACTTCAAAGTTTTGACCTGAAAAAAAAACATAAGGGGTAACACTGTCGTTTTTGGCCGAAATTTTGACCCCCTCCGATCTTCTTGAAACTCTGGATTCTGGCAGAGGGCCACGAGAATTCGACCAGCGCGCAAAAATGGAGGCTCTAGACCCTTCCAGAGCCGAGATATCGGACGTCAAAGTTTTGACCCGAAAAAAAAAACACATAAGGGGTAACACTGTCGTTTTTGGCCGAAATTTTGACCCCCTCCGATCTTCTTGAAACTCTGGATTCTGACAGAGGGCCACGAGACTTCGACCAGCGCGCAAAAATGGAGGCTCTAGACCCTTCCAGAACCGAGATATCGGACTTCAAAGTTTTGACCTGAAAAAAAAACATAAGGGGTAACACTGTCGTTTTTGGCCGAAATTTTGACCCCCTCCGATCTTCTTGAAACTCTGGATTCTGACAGAGGGCCACGAGACTTCGACCAGCGCGCAAAAATGGAGGCTCTAGACCCTTCCAGAGCCGAGATATCGGACGTCAAAGTTTTGACCTGAAAAAAAAAACATAAGGGGTAACACTGTCGTTTTTGGCCGAAATTTTGACCCCCTCCGATCTTCTTGAAACTCTGGATTCTGACAGAGGGCCACGAGACTTCGACCAGCGCGCAAAAATGGAGGCTCTAGACCCTTCCAGAACCGAGATATCGGACTTCAAAGTTTTGACCTGAAAAAAAAAAACATAAGGGGTAACACTGTCGTTTTTGGCCAAAATTTTGACCCCCTCCGATCTTCTTGAAACTCTGGATTCTGACAGAGGGCCACGAGACTTCGACCAGCGCGCAAAAATGGAGGCTCTAGACCCTTCCAGAACCGAGATATCGGACTTCAAAGTTTTGACCTGAAAAAAAAACATAAGGGGTAACACTGTCGTTTTTGGCCAAAATATTGACCCCCTCCGATCTTCTTGAAACTCTGGATTCTGACAGAGGGCCACGAGACTTCGACCAGCGCGCAAAAATGGAGGCTCTAGACCCTTCCAGAGCCGAGATATCGGACGTCAAAGTTTTGACCTGAAAAAAAAACATAAGGGGTAACACTGTCGTTTTTGGCCGAAATTTTGACCCCCTCCGATCTTCTTGAAACTCTGGATTCTGACAGAGGGTCACGAGACTTCGACCAGCGCGCAAAAATGGAGGCTCTAGACCCTTCCAGAGCCGAGATATCGGACGTCAAAGTTTTGACCTGAAAAAAAAAACATAAGGGGTAACACTGTCGTTTTTGGCCGAAATTTTGACCCCCTCCGATCTTCTTGAAACTCTGGATTTTGACAGAGGGCCACGAGACTTCGACCAGCGCGCAAAAATGGAGGCTCTAGACCCTTCCAGAACCGAGATATCGGACTTCAAAGTTTTGACCTGAAAAAAAAACATAAGGGGTAACACTGTCGTTTTTGGCCGAAATTTTGACCCCCTCCGATCTTCTTGAAACTTTGGATTCTGACAGAGGGCCACGAGACTTCGACCAGCGCGCAAAAATGGAGGCTCTAGACCCTTCCAGAACCGAGATATCGGACTTCAAAGTTTTGACCTGAAAAAAAAAAACATAAGGGGTAACACTGTCGTTTTTGGCCAAAATACTGACCCCCTCCGATCTTCTTGAAACTCTGGATTCTGACAGAGGGCCACAAGACTTCGACCAGCGCGCAAAAATGGAGGCTCTAGACCCTTCCAGAGCCGAGATATCGGACGTCAAAGTTTTGACCTGAAAAAAAAACATAAGGGGTAACATTGTCGTTTTTGGCCGAAATTTTGACCCCCTCCGATCTTCTTGAAACTCTGGATTCTGACAGAGGGTCACGAGACTTCGACCAGCGCGCAAAAATGGAGGCTCTAGACCCTTCCAGAGCCGAGATATCGGACGTCAAAGTTTTGACCTGAAAAAAAAAACATAAGGGGTAACACTGTCGTTTTTGGCCGAAATTTTGACCCCCTCCGATCTTCTTGAAACTCTGGATTCTGACAGAGGGCCACGAGACTTCGACCAGCGCGCAAAAATGGAGGCTCTAGACCCTTCCAGAACCGAGATATCGGACTTCAAAGTTTTGACCTGAAAAAAAAAAACATAAGGGGTAACACTGTCGTTTTTGGCCGAAATTTTGACCCCCTCCGATCTTCTTGAAACTCTGGATTCTGACAGAGGGCCACGAGACTTCGACCAGCGCGCAAAAATGGAGGCTCTAGACCCTTCCAGAACCGAGATATCGGACTTCAAAGTTTTGACCTGAAAAAAAAAACCATAAGGGGTAACACTGTCGTTTTTGGCCGAAATTTTGACCCCCTCCGATCTTCTTGAAACTCTGGATTCTGACAGAGGGCCACGAGACTTCGACCAGCGCGCAAAAATGGAGGCTCTAGACCCTTCCAGAGCCGAGATATCGGACGTCAAAGTTTTGACCTGAAAAAAAAAACATAAGGGGTAACACTGTCGTTTTTGGCCGAAATTTTGACCCCCTCCGATCTTCTTGAAACTCTGGATTCTGACAGAGGGCCACGAGACTTCGACCAGCGCGCAAAAATGGAGGCTCTAGACCCTTCCAGAACCGAGATATCGGACTTCAAAGTTTTGACCTGAAAAAAAAAACATAAGGGGTAACACTGTCGTTTTTGGCCAAAATTTTGACCCCCTCCGATCTTCTTGAAACTCTGGATTCTGACAGAGGGCCACGAGACTTCGACCAGCGCGCAAAAATGGAGGCTCTAGACCCTTCCAGAACCGAGATATCGGACTTCAAAGTTTTGACCTGAAAAAAAACCATAAGGGGTAACACTGTCGTTTTTGGCCAAAATATTGACCCCCTCCGATCTTCTTGAAACTCTGGATTCTGACAGAGGGCCACGAGACTTCGACCAGCGCGCAAAAATGGAGGCTCTAGACCCTTCCAGAGCCGAGATATCGGACGTCAAAGTTTTGACCTGAAAAAAAAACATAAGGGGTAACACTGTCGTTTTTGGCCGAAATTTTGACCCCCTCCGATCTTCTTGAAACTCTGGATTCTGACAGAGGGTCACGAGACTTCGACCAGCGCGCAAAAATGGAGGCTCTAGACCCTTCCAGAGCCGAGATATCGGACGTCAAAGTTTTGACCTGAAAAAAAAAACATAAGGGGTAACACTGTCGTTTTTGGCCGAAATTTTGACCCCCTCCGATCTTCTTGAAACTCTGGATTTTGACAGAGGGCCACGAGACTTCGACCAGCGCGCAAAAATGGAGGCTCTAGACCCTTCCAGAACCGAGATATCGGACTTCAAAGTTTTGACCTGAAAAAAAAACATAAGGGGTAACACTGTCGTTTTTGGCCGAAATTTTGACCCCCTCCGATCTTCTTGAAACTTTGGATTCTGACAGAGGGCCACGAGACTTCGACCAGCGCGCAAAAATGGAGGCTCTAGACCCTTCCAGAACCGAGATATCGGACTTCAAAGTTTTGACCTGAAAAAAAAAACATAAGGGGTAACACTGTCGTTTTTGGCCGAAATTTTGACCCCCTTCGATCTTCTTGAAACTCTGGATTCTGATAGAGGGTCACGAGACTTCGACCAGCGCGCAAAAATGGAGGCTCTAGACCCTTCCAGAGCCGAGATATCGGACGTCAAAGTTTTGACCTGAAAAAAAAAACATAAGGGGTAACACTGTCGTTTTTGGCCGAAATTTTGACCCCCTCCGATCTTCTTGAAACTCTGGATTCTGACAGAGGGCCACGAGACTTCGACCAGCGCGCAAAAATGGAGGCTCTAGACCCTTCCAGAACCGAGATATCGGACTTCAAAGTTTTGACCTGAAAAAAAAAACATAAGGGGTAACACTGTCGTTTTTGGCCGAAATTTTGACCCCCTCCGATCTTCTTGAAACTCTGGATTCTGACAGAGGGCCACGAGACTTCGACCAGCGCGCAAAAATGGAGGCTCTAGACCCTTCCAGAACCGAGATATCGGACTTCAAAGTTTTGACCTGAAAAAAAAAACATAAGGGGTAACACTGTCGTTTTTGGCCGAAATTTTGACCCCCTCCGATCTTCTTGAAACTCTGGATTTTGACAGAGGGCCACGAGACTTCGACCAGCGCGCAAAAATGGAGGCTCTAGACCCTTCCAGAACCGAGATATCGGACTTCAAAGTTTTGACCTGAAAAAAAAACATAAGGGGTAACACTGTCGTTTTTGGCCGAAATTTTGACCCCCTCCGATCTTCTTGAAACTCTGGATTCTGACAGAGGGCCACGAGACTTCGACCAGCGCGCACAAATGGAGGCTCTAGACCCTTCCAGAGCCGAGATATTGGACGTCAAAGTTTTGACCCGAAAAAAAAAACATAAGGGGTAACACTGTCGTTTTTGGCCGAAATTTTGACCCCCTCCGATCTTCTTGAAACTCTGGATTCTGACAGAGGGCCACGAGACTTCGACCAGCGCGCAAAAATGGAGGCTCTAGACCCTTCCAGAACCGAGATATCGGACTTCAAAGTTTTGACCTGAAAAAAAAACATAAGGGGTAACACTGTCGTTTTTGGCCGAAATTTTGACCCCCTCCGATCTTCTTGAAACTCTGGATTCTGACAGAGGTTCACGAGACTTCGACCAGCGCGCAAAAATGGAGGCTCTAGACCCTTCCAGAGCCGAGATATCGGACGTCAAAGTTTTGACCTGAAAAAAAAAACATAAGGGGTAACACTGTCGTTTTTGGCCGAAATGTTGACCCCCTCCGATCTTCTTGAAACTCTGGATTCTGACAGAGGGCCACGAGACTTCGACCAGCGCGCAAAAATGGAGGCTCTAGACCCTTCCAGAACCGAGATATCGGACTTCAAAGTTTTGACCAGAAAAAAAAACATAAGGGGTAACACTGTCGTTTTTGGCCGAAATTTTGACCCCCTCCGATCTTCTTGAAACTCTGGATTCTGACAGAGGGCCACGAGACTTCGACCAGCGCGCAAAAATGGAGGCTCTAGACCCTTCCAGAGCCGAGATATCGGACGTCAAAATTTGGACCTGAAAAAAAACATAAGGGGTAACACTGTCGTTTTTGGCCGAAATTTTGACCCCCTCTGATCTTCTTGAAACTCTGGATTCTGACAGAGGGCCACGAGACTTCGACCAGCGCGCAAAAATGGAGGCTCTAGACCCTTCCAGAACCGAGATATCGGACTTCAAAGTTTTGACCTGAAAAAAAAAACATAAGGGGTAACACTGTCGTTTTTGGCCGAAATTTTGACCCCCTCCGATCTTCTTGAAACTCTGGATTCTGACAGAGGGCCACGAGACTTCGACCAGCGCGCAAAAATGGAGGCTCTAGACCCTTCCAGAACCGAGATATCGGACTTCAAAGTTTTGACCAGAAAAAAAAACATAAGGGGTAACACTGTCGTTTTTGGCCGAAATTTTGACCCCCTCCGATCTTCTTGAAACTCTGGATTCTGACAGAGGGCCACGAGACTTCGACCAGCGCGCAAAAATGGAGGCTCTAGACCCTTCCAGAACCGAGATATCGGACTTCAAAGTTTTGACCTGAAAAAAAAACATAAGGGGTAACACTGTCGTTTTTGGCCGAAATGTTGACCCCCTACGATCCTCTTGAAACTCTGGTTTCTGACAGAGGGCCAAGAGACTTCGACCAGCGCGCAAAAATGGAGGCTCTAGACCCTTCCAGAACCGAGATATCGGACTTCAAAGTTTTGACCTGAAAAAAAACATAAGGGGTAACACTGTCGTTTTTGGCCGAAATTTTGACCCCCTCCGATCTTCTTGAAACTCTGGATTCTGGCAGAGGGCCACGAGAATTCGACCAGCGCGCAAAAATGGAGGCTCTAGACCCTTCCAGAGCCGAGATATCGGACGTCAAAGTTTTGACCCGAAAAAAAAAACACATAAGGGGTAACACTGTCGTTTTTGGCCGAAATTTTGACCCCCTCCGATCTTCTTGAAACTCTGGATTCTGACAGAGGGCCACGAGACTTCGACCAGCGCGCAAAAATGGAGGCTCTAGACCCTTCCAGAGCCGAGATATCGGACGTCAAAGTTTTGACCTGAAAAAAAAACATAAGGGGTAACACTGTCGTTTTTGGCCGAAATTTTGACCCCCTCCGATCTTCTTGAAACTCTGGATTCTGACAGAGGGCCACGAGACTTCGACCAGCGCGCAAAAATGGAGGCTCTAGACCCTTCCAGAACCGAGATATCGGACTTCAAAGTTTTGACCTGAAAAAAAAACATAAGGGGTAACACTGTCGTTTTTGGCCGAAATTTTGACCCCCTCCGATCTTCTTGAAACTCTGGATTCTGACAGAGGGCCACGAGACTTCGACCAGCGCGCAAAAATGGAGGCTCTAGACCCTTCCAGAGCCGAGATATCGGACGTCAAAGTTTTGACCTGAAAAAAAAACATAAGGGGTAACACTGTCGTTTTTGGCCGAAATTTTGACCCCCTCCGATCTTCTTGAAACTCTGGATTCTGACAGAGGGCCACGAGACTTCGACCAGCGCGCAAAAATGGAGGCTCTAGACCCTTCCAGAACCGAGATATCGGACTTCAAAGTTTTGACCTGAAAAAAAAAAACATAAGGGGTAACACTGTCGTTTTTGGCCAAAATTTTGACCCCCTCCGATCTTCTTGAAACTCTGGATTCTGACAGAGGGCCACGAGACTTCGACCAGCGCGCAAAAATGGAGGCTCTAGACCCTTCCAGAACCGAGATATCGGACTTCAAAGTTTTGACCTGAAAAAAAAACATAAGGGGTAACACTGTCGTTTTTGGCCAAAATATTGACCCCCTCCGATCTTCTTGAAACTCTGGATTCTGACAGAGGGCCACGAGACTTCGACCAGCGCGCAAAAATGGAGGCTCTAGACCCTTCCAGAGCCGAGATATCGGACGTCAAAGTTTTGACCTGAAAAAAAAACATAAGGGGTAACACTGTCGTTTTTGGCCGAAATTTTGACCCCCTCCGATCTTCTTGAAACTCTGGATTCTGACAGAGGGTCACGAGACTTCGACCAGCGCGCAAAAATGGAGGCTCTAGACCCTTCCAGAGCCGAGATATCGGACGTCAAAGTTTTGACCTGAAAAAAAAAACATAAGGGGTAACACTGTCGTTTTTGGCCGAAATTTTGACCCCCTCCGATCTTCTTGAAACTTTGGATTCTGACAGAGGGCCACGAGACTTCGACCAGCGCGCAAAAATGGAGGCTCTAGACCCTTCCAGAACCGAGATATCGGACTTCAAAGTTTTGACCTGAAAAAAAAAACATAAGGGGTAACACTGTCGTTTTTGGCCAAAATACTGACCCCCTCCGATCTTCTTGAAACTCTGGATTCTGACAGAGGGCCACAAGACTTCGACCAGCGCGCAAAAATGGAGGCTCTAGACCCTTCCAGAGCCGAGATATCGGACGTCAAAGTTTTGACCTGAAAAAAAAACATAAGGGGTAACACTGTCGTTTTTGGCCGAAATTTTGACCCCCTCCGATCTTCTTGAAACTCTGGATTCTGACAGAGGGTCACGAGACTTCGACCAGCGCGCAAAAATGGAGGCTCTAGACCCTTCCAGAGCCGAGATATCGGACGTCAAAGTTTTGACCTGAAAAAAAAAACATAAGGGGTAACACTGTCGTTTTTGGCCGAAATTTTGACCCCCTCCGATCTTCTTGAAACTCTGGATTTTGACAGAGGGCCACGAGACTTCGACCAGCGCGCAAAAATGGAGGCTCTAGACCCTTCCAGAACCGAGATATCGGACTTCAAAGTTTTGACCTGAAAAAAAAACATAAGGGGTAACACTGTCGTTTTTGGCCGAAATTTTGACCCCCTCCGATCTTCTTGAAACTCTGGATTCTGACAGAGGGCCACGAGACTTCGACCAGCGCGCAAAAATGGAGGCTCTAGACCCTTCCAGAGCCGAGATATCGGACGTCAAAGTTTTGACCTGAAAAAAAAACCATAAGGGGTAACACTGTCGTTTTTGGCCGAAATTTTGACCCCCTCCGATCTTCTTGAAACTCTGGATTCTGACAGAGGGCCACGAGATTTCGACCAGCGCGCAAAAATGGAGGCTCTAGACCCTTCCAGAACCGAGATATCGGACTTCAAAGTTTTGACCTGAAAAAAAAACATAAGAGGTAACACTGTCGTTTTTGGCCAAAATATTGACCCCCTCCGATCTTCTTGAAACTCTGGATTCTGACAGAGGGCCACGAGACTTCGACCAGCGCGCAAAAATGGAGGCTCTAGACCCTTCCAGAGCCGAGATATCGGACGTCAAAGTTTTGACCTGAAAAAAAAACATAAGGGGTAACACTGTCGTTTTTGGCCGAAATTTTGACCCCCTCCGATCTTCTTGAAACTCTGGATTCTGACAGAGGGTCACGAGACTTCGACCAGCGCGCAAAAATGGAGGCTCTAGACCCTTCCAGAGCCGAGATATCGGACGTCAAAGTTTTGACCTGAAAAAAAAAACATAAGGGGTAACACTGTCGTTTTTGGCCGAAATTTTGACCCCCTCCGATCTTCTTGAAACTCTGGATTCTGACAGAGGGCCACGAGACTTCGACCAGCGCGCAAAAATGGAGGCTCTAGACCCTTCCAGAACCGAGATATCGGACTTCAAAGTTTTGACCTGAAAAAAAAACATAAGGGGTAACACTGTCGTTTTTGGCCGAAATTTTGACCCCCTCCGATCTTCTTGAAACTCTGGATTCTGACAGTGGGCCACGAGACTTCGACCAGCGCGCAAAAATGGAGGCTCTAGACCCTTCCAGAACCGAGATATCGGACTTCAAAGTTTTGACCTGAAAAAAAAAACATAAGGGGTAACACTGTCGTTTTTGGCCAAAATATTGACCCCCTCCGATCTTCTTGAAACTCTGGATTCTGACAGAGGGCCACGAGACTTCGACCAGCGCGCAAAAATGGAGGCTCTAGACCCTTCCAGAGCCGAGATATTGGACGTCAAAGTTTTGACCCGAAAAAAAAAAACATAAGGGGTAACACTGTCGTTTTTGGCCGAAATTTTGACCCCCTCCGATCTTCTTGAAACTCTGGATTCTGACAGAGGGCCACGAGACTTCGACCAGCGCGCAAAAATGGAGGCTCTAGACCCTTCCAGAACCGAGATATCGGACTTCAAAGTTTTGACCTGAAAAAAAAACATAAGGGGTAACACTGTCGTTTTTGGCCGAAATTTTGACCCCCTCCGATCTTCTTGAAACTCTGGATTCTGACAGTGGGCCACGAGACTTCGACCAGCGCGCAAAAATGGAGGCTCTAGACCCTTCCAGAACCGAGATATCGGACTTCAAAGTTTTGACCTGAAAAAAAAAACATAAGGGGTAACACTGTCGTTTTTGGCCAAAATATTGACCCCCTCCGATCTTCTTGAAACTCTGGATTCTGACAGAGGGCCACGAGACTTCGACCAGCGCGCAAAAATGGAGGCTCTAGACCCTTCCAGAGCCGAGATATTGGACGTCAAAGTTTTGACCCGAAAAAAAAAAACATAAGGGGTAACACTGTCGTTTTTGGCCGAAATTTTGACCCCCTCCGATCTTCTTGAAACTCTGGATTCTGACAGAGGGCCACGAGACTTCGACCAGCGCGCAAAAATGGAGGCTCTAGACCCTTCCAGAGCCGAGATATCGGACGTCAAAGTTTTGACCTGAAAAAAAAACATAAGGGGTAACACTGTCGTTTTTGGCCGAAATTTTGACCCCCTCCGATCTTCTTGAAACTCTGGATTCTGACAGAGGGCCACGAGACTTCGACCAGCGCGCAAAAATGGAGGCTCTAGACCCTTCCAGAACCGAGATATCGGACTTCAAAGTTTTGACCTGAAAAAAAAACATAAGGGGTAACACTGTCGTTTTTGGCCGAAATTTTGACCCCCTCCGATCTTCTTGAAACTCTGGATTCTGACAGAGGTTCACGAGACTTCGACCAGCGCGCAAAAATGGAGGCTCTAGACCCTTCCAGAGCCGAGATATCGGACGTCAAAGTTTTGACCTGAAAAAAAAAACATAAGGGGTAACACTGTCGTTTTTGGCCGAAATGTTGACCCCCTCCGATCTTCTTGAAACTCTGGATTCTGACAGAGGGCCACGAGACTTCGACCAGCGCGCAAAAATGGAGGCTCTAGACCCTTCCAGAACCGAGATATCGGACTTCAAAGTTTTGACCAGAAAAAAAAACATAAGGGGTAACACTGTCGTTTTTGGCCGAAATTTTGACCCCCTCCGATCTTCTTGAAACTCTGGATTCTGACAGAGGGCCACGAGACTTCGACCAGCGCGCAAAAATGGAGGCTCTAGACCCTTCCAGAGCCGAGATATCGGACGTCAAAATTTGGACCTGAAAAAAAACATAAGGGGTAACACTGTCGTTTTTGGCCGAAATTTTGACCCCCTCCGATCTTCTTGAAACTCTGGATTCTGACAGAGGGCCACGAGACTTCGACCAGCGCGCAAAAATGGAGGCTCTAGACCCTTCCAGAACCGAGATATCGGACTTCAAAGTTTTGACCTGAAAAAAAAAACATAAGGGGTAACACTGTCGTTTTTGGCCGAAATTTTGACCCCCTCCGATCTTCTTGAAACTCTGGATTCTGACAGAGGGCCACGAGACTTCGACCAGCGCGCAAAAATGGAGGCTCTAGACCCTTCCAGAACCGAGATATCGGACTTCAAAGTTTTGACCAGAAAAAAAAACATAAGGGGTAACACTGTCGTTTTTGGCCGAAATTTTGACCCCCTCCGATGTTCTTGAAACTCTGGATTCTGACAGAGGGCCACGAGACTTCGACCAGCGCGCAAAAATGGAGGCTCTAGACCCTTCCAGAACCGAGATATCGGACTTCAAAGTTTTGACCTGAAAAAAAAAACATAAGGGGTAACACTGTCGTTTTTGGCCGAAATGTTGACCCCCTCCGATCCTCTTGAAACTCTGGTTTCTGACAGAGGGCCAAGAGACTTCGACCAGCGCGCAAAAATGGAGGCTCTAGACCCTTCCAGAACCGAGATATCGGACTTCAAAGTTTTGACCTGAAAAAAAAACATAAGGGGTAACACTGTCGTTTTTGGCCGAAATTTTGACCCCCTCCGATCTTCTTGAAACTCTGGATTCTGGCAGAGGGCCACGAGAATTCGACCAGCGCGCAAAAATGGAGGCTCTAGACCCTTCCAGAGCCGAGATATCGGACGTCAAAGTTTTGACCCGAAAAAAAAAACACATAAGGGGTAACACTGTCGTTTTTGGCCGAAATTTTGACCCCCTCCGATCTTCTTGAAACTCTGGATTCTGACAGAGGGCCACGAGACTTCGACCAGCGCGCAAAAATGGAGGCTCTAGACCCTTCCAGAGCCGAGATATCGGACGTCAAAGTTTTGACCTGAAAAAAAAACATAAGGGGTAACACTGTCGTTTTTGGCCGAAATTTTGACCCCCTCCGATCTTCTTGAAACTCTGGATTCTGACAGAGGGCCACGAGACTTCGACCAGCGCGCAAAAATGGAGGCTCTAGACCCTTCCAGAACCGAGATATCGGACTTCAAAGTTTTGACCAGAAAAAAAAACATAAGGGGTAACACTGTCGTTTTTGGCCGAAATTTTGACCCCCTCCGATGTTCTTGAAACTCTGGATTCTGACAGAGGGCCACGAGACTTCGACCAGCGCGCAAAAATGGAGGCTCTAGACCCTTCCAGAACCGAGATATCGGACTTCAAAGTTTTGACCTGAAAAAAAAACATAAGGGGTAACACTGTCGTTTTTGGCCGAAATGTTGACCCCCTCCGATCCTCTTGAAACTCTGGTTTCTGACAGAGGGCCAAGAGACTTCGACCAGCGCGCAAAAATGGAGGCTCTAGACCCTTCCAGAACCGAGATATCGGACTTCAAAGTTTTGACCTGAAAAAAAAACATAAGGGGTAACACTGTCGTTTTTGGCCGAAATTTTGACCCCCTCCGATCTTCTTGAAACTCTGGATTCTGGCAGAGGGCCACGAGAATTCGACCAGCGCGCAAAAATGGAGGCTCTAGACCCTTCCAGAGCCGAGATATCGGACGTCAAAGTTTTGACCCGAAAAAAAAAACACATAAGGGGTAACACTGTCGTTTTTGGCCGAAATTTTGACCCCCTCCGATCTTCTTGAAACTCTGGATTCTGACAGAGGGCCACGAGACTTCGACCAGCGCGCAAAAATGGAGGCTCTAGACCCTTCCAGAGCCGAGATATCGGACGTCAAAGTTTTGACCTGAAAAAAAAACATAAGGGGTAACACTGTCGTTTTTGGCCGAAATTTTGACCCCCTCCGATCTTCTTGAAACTCTGGATTCTGACAGAGGGCCACGAGACTTCGACCAGCGCGCAAAAATGGAGGCTCTAGACCCTTCCAGAACCGAGATATCGGACTTCAAAGTTTTGACCTGAAAAAAAAACATAAGGGGTAACACTGTCGTTTTTGGCCGAAATTTTGACCCCCTCCGATCTTCTTGAAACTTTTGATTCTGACAGAGGGCCACGAGACTTCGACCAGCGCGCAAAAATGGAGGCTCTAGACCCTTCCAGAGCCGAGATATCGGACGTCAAAGTTTTGACCTGAAAAAAAAAACATAAGGGGTAACACTGTCGTTTTTGGCCGAAATTTTGACCCCCTCCGATCTTCTTGAAACTCTGGATTCTGACAGAGGGCCACGAGACTTCGACCAGCGCGCAAAAATGGAGGCTCTAGACCCTTCCAGAACCGAGATATCGGACTTCAAAGTTTTGACCTGAAAAAAAAAAACATAAGGGGTAACACTGTCGTTTTTGGCCAAAATTTTGACCCCCTCCGATCTTCTTGAAACTCTGGATTCTGACAGAGGGCCACGAGACTTCGACCAGCGAGCAAAAATGGAGGCTCTAGACCCTTCCAGAACCGAGATATCGGACTTCAAAGTTTTGACCTGAAAAAAAAAACATAAGGGGTAACACTGTCGTTTTTGGCCAAAATATTGACCCCCTCCGATCTTCTTGAAACTCTGGATTCTGACAGAGGGCCACGAGACTTCGACCAGCGCGCAAAAATGGAGGCTCTAGACCCTTCCAGAGCCGAGATATCGGACGTCAAAGTTTTGACCTGAAAAAAAAACATAAGGGGTAACACTGTCGTTTTTGGCCGAAATTTTGACCCCCTCCGATCTTCTTGAAACTCTGGATTCTGACAGAGGGTCACGAGACTTCGACCAGCGCGCAAAAATGGAGGCTCTAGACCCTTCCAGAGCCGAGATATCGGACGTCAAAGTTTTGACCTGAAAAAAAAAACATAAGGGGTAACACTGTCGTTTTTGGCCGAAATTTTGACCCCCTCCGATCTTCTTGAAACTCTGGATTTTGACAGAGGGCCACGAGACTTCGACCAGCGCGCAAAAATGGAGGCTCTAGACCCTTCCAGAACCGAGATATCGGACTTCAAAGTTTTGACCTGAAAAAAAAACATAAGGGGTAACACTGTCGTTTTTGGCCGAAATTTTGACCCCCTCCGATCTTCTTGAAACTTTGGATTCTGACAGAGGGCCACGAGACTTCGACCAGCGCGCAAAAATGGAGGCTCTAGACCCTTCCAGAACCGAGATATCGGACTTCAAAGTTTTGACCTGAAAAAAAAAAACATAAGGGGTAACACTGTCGTTTTTGGCCAAAATACTGACCCCCTCCGATCTTCTTGAAACTCTGGATTCTGACAGAGGGCCACAAGACTTCGACCAGCGCGCAAAAATGGAGGCTCTAGACCCTTCCAGAGCCGAGATATCGGACGTCAAAGTTTTGACCTGAAAAAAAAACATAAGGGGTAACATTGTCGTTTTTGGCCGAAATTTTGACCCCCTCCGATCTTCTTGAAACTCTGGATTCTGACAGAGGGTCACGAGACTTCGACCAGCGCGCAAAAATGGAGGCTCTAGACCCTTCCAGAGCCGAGATATCGGACGTCAAAGTTTTGACCTGAAAAAAAAAACATAAGGGGTAACACTGTCGTTTTTGGCCGAAATTTTGACCCCCTCCGATCTTCTTGAAACTCTGGATTCTGACAGAGGGCCACGAGACTTCGACCAGCGCGCAAAAATGGAGGCTCTAGACCCTTCCAGAACCGAGATATCGGACTTCAAAGTTTTGACCTGAAAAAAAAAAACATAAGGGGTAACACTGTCGTTTTTGGCCGAAATTTTGACCCCCTCCGATCTTCTTGAAACTCTGGATTCTGACAGAGGGCCACGAGACTTCGACCAGCGCGCAAAAATGGAGGCTCTAGACCCTTCCAGAACCGAGATATCGGACTTCAAAGTTTTGACCTGAAAAAAAAAACCATAAGGGGTAACACTGTCGTTTTTGGCCGAAATTTTGACCCCCTCCGATCTTCTTGAAACTCTGGATTCTGACAGAGGGCCACGAGACTTCGACCAGCGCGCAAAAATGGAGGCTCTAGACCCTTCCAGAGCCGAGATATCGGACGTCAAAGTTTTGACCTAAAAAAAAAAACATAAGGGGTAACACTGTCGTTTTTGGCCGAAATTTTGACCCCCTCCGATCTTCTTGAAACTCTGGATTCTGACAGAGGGCCACGAGACTTCGACCAGCGCGCAAAAATGGAGGCTCTAGACCCTTCCAGAACCGAGATATCGGACTTCAAAGTTTTGACCTGAAAAAAAAAACATAAGGGGTAACACTGTCGTTTTTGGCCAAAATTTTGACCCCCTCCGATCTTCTTGAAACTCTGGATTCTGACAGAGGGCCACGAGACTTCGACCAGCGCGCAAAAATGGAGGCTCTAGACCCTTCCAGAACCGAGATATCGGACTTCAAAGTTTTGACCTGAAAAAAAACCATAAGGGGTAACACTGTCGTTTTTGGCCAAAATATTGACCCCCTCCGATCTTCTTGAAACTCTGGATTCTGACAGAGGGCCACGAGACTTCGACCAGCGCGCAAAAATGGAGGCTCTAGACCCTTCCAGAGCCGAGATATCGGACGTCAAAGTTTTGACCTGAAAAAAAAACATAAGGGGTAACACTGTCGTTTTTGGCCGAAATTTTGACCCCCTCCGATCTTCTTGAAACTCTGGATTCTGACAGAGGGTCACGAGACTTCGACCAGCGCGCAAAAATGGAGGCTCTAGACCCTTCCAGAGCCGAGATATCGGACGTCAAAGTTTTGACCTGAAAAAAAAAACATAAGGGGTAACACTGTCGTTTTTGGCCGAAATTTTGACCCCCTCCGATCTTCTTGAAACTCTGGATTTTGACAGAGGGCCACGAGACTTCGACCAGCGCGCAAAAATGGAGGCTCTAGACCCTTCCAGAACCGAGATATCGGACTTCAAAGTTTTGACCTGAAAAAAAAACATAAGGGGTAACACTGTCGTTTTTGGCCGAAATTTTGACCCCCTCCGATCTTCTTGAAACTTTGGATTCTGACAGAGGGCCACGAGACTTCGACCAGCGCGCAAAAATGGAGGCTCTAGACCCTTCCAGAACCGAGATATCGGACTTCAAAGTTTTGACCTGAAAAAAAAAACATAAGGGGTAACACTGTCGTTTTTGGCCAAAATACTGACCCCCTCCGATCTTCTTGAAACTCTGGATTCTGACAGAGGGCCACAAGACTTCGACCAGCGTGCAAAAATGGAGGCTCTAGACCCTTCCAGAGCCGAGATATCGGACGTCAAAGTTTTGACCTGAAAAAAAAACATAAGGGGTAACACTGTCGTTTTTGGCCGAAATTTTGACCCCCTCCGATCTTCTTGAAACTCTGGATTCTGACAGAGGGTCACGAGACTTCGACCAGCGCGCAAAAATGGAGGCTCTAGACCCTTCCAGAGCCGAGATATCGGACGTCAAAGTTTTGACCTGAAAAAAAAAACATAAGGGGTAACACTGTCGTTTTTGGCCGAAATTTTGACCCCCTCCGATCTTCTTGAAACTCTGGATTCTGACAGAGGGCCACGAGACTTCGACCAGCGCGCAAAAATGGAGGCTCTAGACCCTTCCAGAACCGAGATATCGGACTTCAAAGTTTTGACCTGAAAAAAAAAAACATAAGGGGTAACACTGTCGTTTTTGGCCGAAATTTTGACCCCCTCCGATCTTCTTGAAACTCTGGATTCTGACAGAGGGCCACGAGACTTCGACCAGCGCGCAAAAATGGAGGCTCTAGACCCTTCCAGAACCGAGATATCGGACTTCAAAGTTTTGACCTGAAAAAAAAACCATAAGGGGTAACACTGTCGTTTTTGGCCGAAATTTTGACCCCCTCCGATCTTCTTGAAACTCTGGATTCTGACAGAGGGCCACGAGACTTCGACCAGCGCGCAAAAATGGAGGCTCTAGACCCTTCCAGAACCGAGATATCGGACTTCAAAGTTTTGACCTGAAAAAAAAACATAAGGGGTAACACTGTCGTTTTTGGCCAAAATATTGACCCCCTCCGATCTTCTTGAAACTCTGGATTCTGACAGAGGGCCACGAGACTTCGACCAGCGCGCAAAAATGGAGGCTCTAGACCCTTCCAGAACCGAGATATCGGACTTCAAAGTTTTGACCAGAAAAAAAAACATAAGGGGTAACACTGTCGCTTTTGGCCGAAATTTTGACCCCCTCCGATCTTCTTGAAACTCTGGATTCTGACAGAGGGCCACGAGACTTCGACCAGCGCGCAAAAATGGAGGCTCTAGACCCTTCCAGAACCGAGATATCGGACTTCAAAGTTTTGACCTGAAAAAAAACATAAGGGGTAACACTGTGGTTTTTGGCCGAAATGTTGACCCCCTCCGATCTTCTTGAAACTCTGGATTCTGACAGAGGGCCACGAGACTTCGACCAGCGCGCAAAAATGGAGGCTCTAGACCCTTCCAGAACCGAGATATCGGACTTCAAAGTTTTGACCTGAAAAAAAAACATAAGGGGTAACACTGTCGTTTTTGGCCGAAATTTTGACCCCCTCCGATCTTCTTGAAACTCTGGATTCTGACAGAGGGCCACGAGAATTCGACCAGCGCGCAAAAATGGAGGCTCTAGACCCTTCCAGAGCCGAGATATCGGACGTCAAAGTTTTGACCCGAAAAAAAAACACATAATGGGTAACACTGTCGTTTTTGGCCGAAATTTTGACCCCCTCCGATCTTCTTGAAACTCTGGATTCTGACAGAGGGCCACGAGACTTCGACCAGCGCGCAAAAATGGAGGCTCTAGACCCTTCCAGAACCGAGATATCGGACTTCAAAGTTTTGACCTGAAAAAAAAACATAAGGTGTAACACTGTCGTTTTTGGCCGAAATTTTGACCCCCTCCGATCTTCTTGAAACTCTGGATTCTGACAGAGGGCCACGAGACTTCGACCAGCGCGCAAAAATGGAGGCTCTAGACCCTTCCAGAACCGAGATATCGGACTTCAAAGTTTTGACCTGAAAAAAAAACATAAGGGGTAACACTGTCGTTTTTGGCCAAAATACTGACCCCCTCCGATCTTCTTGAAACTCTGGATTCTGACAGAGGGCCACAAGACTTCGACCAGCGCGCAAAAATGGAGGCTCTAGACCCTTCCAGAGCCGAGATATCGGACGTCAAAGTTTTGACCTGAAAAAAAAACATAAGGGGTAACACTGTCGTTTTTGGCCGAAATTTTGACCCCCTCCGATCTTCTTGAAACTCTGGATTCTGACAGAGGGTCACGAGACTTCGACCAGCGCGCAAAAATGGAGGCTCTAGACCCTTCCAGAGCCGAGATATCGGACGTCAAAGTTTTGACCTGAAAAAAAAAACATAAGGGGTAACACTGTCGTTTTTGGCCGAAATTTTGACCCCCTCCGATCTTCTTGAAACTCTGGATTCTGACAGAGGGCCACGAGACTTCGACCAGCGCGCAAAAATGGAGGCTCTAGACCCTTCCAGAACCGAGATATCGGACTTCAAAGTTTTGACCTGAAAAAAAAAAACATAAGGGGTAACACTGTCGTTTTTGGCCGAAATTTTGACCCCCTCCGATCTTCTTGAAACTCTGGATTCTGACAGAGGGCCACGAGACTTCGACCAGCGCGCAAAAATGGAGGCTCTAGACCCTTCCAGAACCGAGATATCGGACTTCAAAGTTTTGACCTGAAAAAAAAAACATAAGGGGTAACACTGTCGTTTTTGGCCGAAATTTTGACCCCCTCCGATCTTCTTGAAACTCTGGATTCTGACAGAGGGCCACGAGACTTCGACCAGCGCGCAAAAATGGAGGCTCTAGACCCTTCCAGAACCGAGATATCGGACTTCAAAGTTTTGACCTGAAAAAAAAACATAAGGGGTAACACTGTCGTTTTTGGCCAAAATATTGACCCCCTCCGATCTTCTTGAAACTCTGGATTCTGACAGAGGGCCACGAGACTTCGACCAGCGCGCAAAAATGGAGGCTCTAGACCCTTCCAGAACCGAGATATCGGACTTCAAAGTTTTGACCAGAAAAAAAAACATAAGGGGTAACACTGTCGTTTTTGGCCGAAATTTTGACCCCCTCCGATCTTCTTGAAACTCTGGATTCTGACAGAGGGCCACGAGACTTCGACCAGCGCGCAAAAATGGAGGCTCTAGACCCTTCCAGAACCGAGATATCGGACTTCAAAGTTTTGACCTGAAAAAAAACATAAGGGGTAACACTGTGGTTTTTGGCCGAAATGTTGACCCCCTCCGATCTTCTTGAAACTCTGGATTCTGACAGAGGGCCACGAGACTTCGACCAGCGCGCAAAAATGGAGGCTCTAGACCCTTCCAGAACCGAGATATCGGACTTCAAAGTTTTGACCTGAAAAAAAAACATAAGGGGTAACACTGTCGTTTTTGGCCGAAATTTTGACCCCCTCCGATCTTCTTGAAACTCTGGATTCTGACAGAGGGCCACGAGAATTCGACCAGCGCGCAAAAATGGAGGCTCTAGACCCTTCCAGAGCCGAGATATCGGACGTCAAAGTTTTGACCCGAAAAAAAAACACATAATGGGTAACACTGTCGTTTTTGGCCGAAATTTTGACCCCCTCCGATCTTCTTGAAACTCTGGATTCTGACAGAGGGCCACGAGACTTCGACCAGCGCGCAAAAATGGAGGCTCTAGACCCTTCCAGAGCCAAGATATCGAAGGTCAAAATTTGGACCTGAAAAAAGAACATAAGGGGTAACACTGTCATTTTTTTTTTTGGCCGAAATTTTGACCCCCTCCGATATTCTTGAAACTCAGGATTCTGACAGAGTGCAACGAGACTTCGACCAGCGCGCAAAAACGGAGGCTCTAGACCCTTTCAGAGCCGAGATATTGAAGGTCAAAATTTGGACCTGAAAAAAAAACATAAGGGGTAACACTGTCATTTTTTTTTGGGGCCGAAATTTTGACCCCCTCAGATCTTCTTGAAACTCTGGATTCTGACAGAGGGCCACGAGACTTCGACCAGCGCGCAAAAATGGAGGCTCTAGACCCTTCCAGAGCCGAGATATCGAAGGTCAAAATTTGGACCCGAAAAAAAAAACATAAGGGGTAACACTGTCATTTTTTTTTTTGGCCGAAATTTTGACCCCCTCCGATCTTCTTGAAACTCTGGATTCTGACAGAGGGCAACGAGACTTCGACCAGCGCGCAAAAACGGAGGCTCTAGACCCTTCCAGAGCCGAGATATCGAAGGTCAAAATTTGGACCTGAAAAAAAAAAACATAAGGGGTAACACTGTCATTTTTTTTTGGGCCGAAATTTTGACCCCCTCCGATATTCTTGAAACTCTGGATTCTGACAGAGGGCCACGAGACTTCGACCAGCGCGCAAAAAATGGAGGCTCTAGACCCTTCCAGAGCCGAGATATCGGACGTCAAAGTTTTGACCTGAAAAAAAAAACATAAGGGGTAACACTGTCGTTTTTGGCCGAAATTTTGACCCCCTCCGATCTTCTTGAAACTCTGGATTCTGACAGAGGGCCACGAGACTTCGACCAGCGCGCAAAAATGGAGGCTCTAGACCCTTCCAGAACCGAGATATCGGACTTCAAAGTTTTGACCTGAAAAAAAAACATAAGGGGTAACACTGTCGTTTTTGGCCGAAATTTTGACCCCCTCCGATCTTCTTGAAACTCTGGATTCTGACAGAGGGCCACGAGACTTCGACCAGCGCGCAAAAATGGAGGCTCTAGACCCTTCCAGAACCGAGATATCGGACTTCAAAGTTTTGACCTGAAAAAAAAACATAAGGGGTAACACTGTCGTTTTTGGCCAAAATATTGACCCCCTCCGATCTTCTTGAAACTCTGGATTCTGACAGAGGGCCACGAGACTTCGACCAGCGCGCAAAAATGGAGGCTCTAGACCCTTCCAGAGCCGAGATATCGGACGTCAAAGTTTTGACCTGAAAAAAAAACATAAGGGGTAACACTGTCGTTTTTGGCCGAAATTTTGACCCCCTCCGATCTTCTTGAAACTCTGGATTCTGACAGAGGGTCACGAGACTTCGACCAGCGCGCAAAAATTGAGGCTCTAGACCCTTCCAGAGCCGAGATATCGGACGTCAAAGTTTTGACCTGAAAAAAAAAAACATAAGGGGTAACACTGTCGTTTTTGGCCGAAATTTTGACCCCCTCCGATCTTCTTGAAACTCTGGATTCTGACAGAGGGCCACGAGACTTCGACCAGCGCGCAAAAATGGAGGCTCTAGACCCTTCCAGAACCGAGATATCGGACTTCAAAGTTTTGACCTGAAAAAAAAAAACATAAGGGGTAACACTGTCGTTTTTGGCCGAAATTTTGACCCCCTCCGATCTTCTTGAAACTCTGGATTCTGACAGAGGGCCACGAGACTTCGACCAGCGCGCAAAAATGGAGGCTCTAGACCCTTCCAGAACCGAGATATCGGACTTCAAAGTTTTGACCTGAAAAAAAAACATAAGGGGTAACACTGTCGTTTTTGGCCAAAATATTGACCCCCTCCGATCTTCTTGAAACTCTGGATTCTGACAGAGGGCCACGAGACTTCGACCAGCGCGCAAAAATGGAGGCTCTAGACCCTTCCAGAGCCGAGATATTGGACGTCAAAGTTTTGACCCGAAAAAAAAAAAAACATAAGGGGTAACACTGTCGTTTTTGGCCGAAATTTTGACCCCCTCCGATCTTCTTGAAACTCTGGATTCTGACAGAGGGCCACGAGACTTCGAACAGCGCGCAAAAATGGAGGCTCTAGACCCTTCCAGAGCCGAGATATCGGACGTCAAAGTTTTGACCTGAAAAAAAAACATAAGGGGTAACACTGTCGTTTTTGGCCAAAATTTTGACCCCCTCTGATCTTCTTGAAACTCTGGATTCTGACAGAGGGCCACGAGACTTCGACCAGCGCGCAAAAATGGAGGCTCTAGACCCTTCCAGAACCGAGATATCGGACTTCAAAGTTTTGACCTGAAAAAAAAAACATAAGGGGTAACACTGTCGTTTTTGGCCGAAATTTTGACCCCCTCCGATCTTCTTGAAACTCTGGATTCTGACAGAGGGCCACGAGACTTCGACCAGCGCGCAAAAATGGAGGCTCTAGACCCTTCCAGAACCGAGATATCGGACTTCAAAGTTTTGACCAGAAAAAAAAACATAAGGGGTAACACTGTCGTTTTTGGCCGAAATTTTGACCCCCTCCGATCTTCTTGAAACTCTGGATTCTGACAGAGGGCCACGAGACTTCGACCAGCGCGCAAAAATGGAGGCTCTAGACCCTTCCAGAACCGAGATATCGGACTTCAAAGTTTTGACCTGAAAAAAAAAACATAAGGGGTAACACTGTCGTTTTTGGCCGAAATGTTGACCCCCTCCGATCCTCTTGAAACTCTGGATTCTGACAGAGGGCCACGAGACTTCGACCAGCGCGCAAAAATGGAGGCTCTAGACCCTTCCAGAACCGAGATATCGGACTTCAAAGTTTTGACCTGAAAAAAAAACATAAGGGGTAACACTGTCGTTTTTGGCCGAAATTTTGACCCCCTCCGATCTTCTTGAAACTCTGGATTCTGACAGAGGGCCACGAGAATTCGACCAGCGCGCAAAAATGGAGGCTCTAGACCCTTCCAGAGCCGAGATATCGGACTTCAAAGTTTTGACCTGAAAAAAAAACATAAGGGGTAACACTGTCGTTTTTGGCCGAAATTTTGACCCCCTCCGATCTTCTTGAAACTCTGGATTCTGACAGAGGGCCACGAGAATTCGACCAGCGCGCAAAAATGGAGGCTCTAGACCCTTCCAGAACCGAGATATCGGACTTCAAAGTTTTGACCTGAAAAAAAAACATAAGGGGTAACACTGTCGTTTTTGGCCGAAATTTTGACCCCCTCCGATCTTCTTGAAACTCTGGATTCTGACAGAGGGTCACGAGACTTCGACCAGCGCGCAAAAATGGAGGCTCTAGACCCTTCCAGAACCGAGATATCGGACTTCAAAGTTTTGACCTGAAAAAAAAACATAAGGGGTAACACTGTCGTTTTTGGCCGAAATGTTGACCCCCTCCGATCCTCTTGAAACTCTGGTTTCTGACAGAGGGCCAAGAGACTTCGACCAGCGCGCAAAAATGGAGGCTCTAGACCCTTCCAGAACCGAGATATCGGACTTCAAAGTTTTGACCTGAAAAAAAAACATAAGGGGTAACACTGTCGTTTTTGGCCGAAATTTTGACCCCCTCCGATCTTCTTGAAACTCTGGATTCTGGCAGAGGGCCACGAGAATTCGACCAGCGCGCAAAAATGGAGGCTCTAGACCCTTCCAGAGCCGAGATATCGGACGTCAAAGTTTTGACCCGAAAAAAAAAACACATAAGGGGTAACACTGTCGTTTTTGGCCGAAATTTTGACCCCCTCCGATCTTCTTGAAACTCTGGATTCTGACAGAGGGCCACGAGACTTCGACCAGCGCGCAAAAATGGAGGCTCTAGACCCTTCCAGAGCCGAGATATCGGACGTCAAAGTTTTGACCTGAAAAAAAAACATAAGGGGTAACACTGTCGTTTTTGGCCGAAATTTTGACCCCCTCCGATCTTCTTGAAACTCTGGATTCTGACAGAGGGCCACGAGACTTCGACCAGCGCGCAAAAATGGAGGCTCTAGACCCTTCCAGAACCGAGATATCGGACTTCAAAGTTTTGACCTGAAAAAAAAACATAAGGGGTAACACTGTCGTTTTTGGCCGAAATTTTGACCCCCTCCGATCTTCTTGAAACTCTGGATTCTGACAGAGGGCCACGAGACTTCGACCAGCGCGCAAAAATGGAGGCTCTAGACCCTTCCAGAGCCGAGATATCGGACGTCAAAGTTTTGACCTGAAAAAAAAAACATAAGGGGTAACACTGTCGTTTTTGGCCGAAATTTTGACCCCCTCCGATCTTCTTGAAACTCTGGATTCTGACAGAGGGCCACGAGACTTCGACCAGCGCGCAAAAATGGAGGCTCTAGACCCTTCCAGAACCGAGATATCGGACTTCAAAGTTTTGACCTGAAAAAAAAAAACATAAGGGGTAACACTGTCGTTTTTGGCCAAAATTTTGACCCCCTCCGATCTTCTTGAAACTCTGGATTCTGACAGAGGGCCACGAGACTTCGACCAGCGCGCAAAAATGGAGGCTCTAGACCCTTCCAGAACCGAGATATCGGACTTCAAAGTTTTGACCTGAAAAAAAAACATAAGGGGTAACACTGTCATTTTTTTTTTGGCCGAAATTTTGACCCCCTCCGATCTTCTTGAAACTCTGGATTCTGACAGAGGGCAACGAGACTTCGACCAGCGCGCAAAAACGGAGGCTCTAGACCCTTCCAGAGCCGAGATATCGAAGGTCAAAATTTGGACCTGAAAAAAAAACATAAGGAGTAACACTGTCATTTTTTTTTTTGGCCGAAATTTTGACCCCCTCCGATATTCTTGAAACTCTGGATTCTGACAGAGGGCAACGAGACTTCGACCAGCGCGCAAAAACGGAGGCTCTAAACCCTTCCAGAGCCGAGATATCGAAGGTCAAAATTTGGACCTGAAAAAAAAACATAAGGGGTAACACTGTCATTTTTTTTTGGGCCGAAATTTTGACCCCCTCCGATCTTCTTGAAACTCTGGATTCTGACAGAGGGCCACGAGACTTCGACCAGCGCGCAAAAATTGAGGCTCTAGACCCTTCCAGAGCCGAGATATCGAAGGTCAAAATTTGGACCCGAAAAAAAAACATAAGGGGTAACACTGTCATTTTTTTTTTGGCCGAAATGTTGACCCCCTCCGATATTCTTGAAACTCTGGATTCTGACAGAGGGCAACGAGACTTCGACCAGCGCGCAAAAACGGAGGCTCTAGACCCTTCCAGAGCCGAGATATCGAAGGTCAAAATTTGGACCTGAAAAAAAACATAAGGGGTAACACTGTCATTTTTTTTTGGGCCGAAATTTTGACCCCCTCCGATATTCTTGAAACTCTGGATTCTGACAGAGGGCCACGAGACTTCGAACAGCGCGCAAAAATGGAGGCTCTAGACCCTTCCAGAGCCGAGATATCGAAGGTCAAAATTTGGACCTGAAAAAAAAACATAAGGGGTAACACTGTCATTTTTTTTTTTGGCCGAAATTTTGACCCCCTCCGATATTCTTGAAACTCTGGATTCTGACAGAGGGCAACGAGACTTCGACCAGCGCGCAAAAACGGAGGCTCTAGACCCTTCCAGAGCCGAGATATCGAAGGTCAAAATTTGGACCTGAAAAAAAAACATAAGGGGTAACACTGTCATTTTTTTGGGGCCGAAATTTTGACCCCCTCCGATCTTCTTGAAACTCTGGATTCTGAAAGAGGGCCACGAGACTTCGACCAGCGCGCAAAATTGGAGGCTCTAGACCCTTCCAGAGCCGAGATATCGAAGGTCAAAATTTGGACCCGAAAAAAAAAACATAAGGGGTAACACTGTCATTTTATTTTTTGGCCGAAATTTTGACCCGCTCCGATCTTCTTGAAACTCTGGATTCTGACAGAGGGCCACGAGACTTCGACCAGCGCGCAAAAATTGAGGCTCTAGACCCTTCCAGAGCCGAGATATCGAAGGTCAAAATTTGGACCCGAAAAAAAAACATAAGGGGTAACACTGTCATTTTTTTTTGGGCCGAAATTTTGACCCCCTCCGATATTCTTGAAACTCTGGATTCTGACAGAGGGCAACGAGACTTCGACCAGCGCGCAAAAACGGAGACTCTAGACCCTTCCAGAGCCGAGATATCGAAGGTCAAAATTTGGACCTGAAAAAAAAAACATAAGGGGTAACACTGTAATTTTTTTTTTTTTGGCCGAAATTTTGACCCCCTCCGATATTCTTGAAACTCTGGATTCTGACAGAGGGCAACGAGACTTCGACCAGCGCGCAAAAACGGAGGCACTAGACCCTTCCAGAGCCGAGATATCGAAGGTCAAAATTTGGACCCGAAAAAAAAACATAAGGGGTAACACTGTCATTTTTTTTTTTTGGCCGAAATTTTGACCCCCTCCGATCTTCTTGAAACTCTGGATTCTGACAGAGGGCCATGAGACTTCGACTAGCGCGCAAAAATGGAGGCTCTAGACCCTTCCAGAGCCGAGATATCGAAGGTCAAAATTTGGACCTGAAAAAAAACATAAGGGGTAACACTGTCATTTTTTTTTGGGCCGAAATTTTGACCCCCTCCGATCTTCTTGAAACTCTG
Organism: Cyprinella venusta; assembly: GCA_038021265.1. Classification (NCBI taxonomy): domain Eukaryota; kingdom Metazoa; phylum Chordata; class Actinopteri; order Cypriniformes; family Leuciscidae; genus Cyprinella; species Cyprinella venusta. Next base: position 43,167,316 of record CM075863.1, read on the forward strand.
GATTCTGACAGAGGGCCACGAGACTTCGACCAGCGCGCAAAAATGGAGGCTCTAGACCCTTCCAGAGCCGAGATATCGAAGGTCAAAATTTGGACCTGAAAAAAAAAACATAAGGGGTAACACTGTAATTTTTTTTTTTTTGGCCGAAATTTTGACCCCCTCCGATATTCTTGAAACTCTGGATTCTGACAGAGGGCAACGAGACTTCGACCAGCGCGCAAAAATGGAGGCTCTAGACCCTTCCAGAGCCGAGATATCGAAGGTCAAAATTTGGACCCGAAAAAAAAAACATAAGGGGTAACACTGTCATTTTTTTTTTTTGGCCGAAATTTTGACCCCCTCCGATCTTCTTGAAACTCTGGATTCTGACAGAGGGCCATGAGACTTCGACTAGCGCGCAAAAATGGAGGCTCTAGACCCTTCCAGAGCCGAGATATCGAAGGTCAAAATTTGGACCTGAAAAAAAAACATAAGGGGTAACACTGTCATTTTTTTTTTGGCCGAAATTTTGACCCCCTCCGATATTCTTGAAACTCTGGATTCTGACAGAGGGCAACGAGACTTCGACCAGCGCGCAAAAACGGAGGCTCTAGACCCTTCCAGAGCCGAGATATCGTAGGTCAAAATTTGGACCTGAAAAAAAAACATAAGGGGTAACACTGTCATTTTTTTTTTGGGCCGAAATTTTGACCCCCTCCGATCTTCTTGAAACTCTGGATTCTGACAGAGGGCCACGAGACTTCGACCAGCGCGCAAAAATTGAGGCTCTAGACCCTTCCAGAGCCGAGATATCGAAGGTCAAAATTTGGACCCGAAAAAAAAACATAAGGGGTAACACTGTCATTTTTTTTTTGGCCGAAATTTTGACCCCCTCCGATATTCTTGAAACTCTGGATTCTGACAGAGGGCAACGAGACTTCGACCAGCGCGCAAAAACGGAGGCTCTAGACCCTTCCAGAGCCGAGATATCGAAGGTCAAAATTTGGACCTGAAAAAAAAACATAAGGGGTAACACTGTCATTTTTTTTTGGGCCGAAATTTTGACCCCCTCCGATCTTCTTGAAACTCTGGATTCTGACAGAGGGCCATGAGACTTCGACCAGCGCGCAAAAATGGAGGCTCTAAACCCTTCCAGAGCCGAGATATCGAAGGTCAAAATTTGGACCTGAAAAAAAAACATAAGGGGTAACACTGTCATTTTTTTTTTTTTGGCCGAAATTTTGACCCCCTCCGATATTCTTGAAACTCTGGATTCTGAGAGAGGGCAACGAGACTTCGACCAGCGCGCAAAAACGGAGGCTCTAGACCCTTCCAGAGCCGAGATATCGAAGGTCAAAATTTGGACCTGAAAAAAAAACATAAGGGGTAACACTGTCATTTTTTTTGGGCCGAAATTTTGACCCCCTCCGATCTTCTTGAAACTCAGGATTCTGACAGAGGGCCACGAGACTTCGACCAGCGCGCAAAAATGGAGGCTCTAGACCCTTCCAGAGCCGAGATATCGAAGGTCAAAATTTGGACCCGAAAAAAAAAAACATAAGGGGTAACACTGTCATTTTATTTTTTGGCCGAAATTTTGACCCCCTCCGATCTTCTTGAAACTCTGGATTCTGACAGAGGGCAACGAGACTTCGACCAGCGCGCAAAAACAGAGGCTGTAGACCCTTCCAGAGCCGAGATATCGAAGGTCAAAATTTGGACCTGAAAAAAAAACATAAGGGGTAACACTGTCATTTTTTTTTGGGCCGAAATTTTGACCCCCTCCGATCTTCTTGAAACTCTGGATTCTGACAGAGGGCCACGAGACTTCGACCAACGCGCAAAAATTGAGGCTCTAGACCCTTCCAGAGCCGAGATATCGAAGGTCAAAATTTGGACCCGAAAAAAAAACATAAGGGGTAACACTGTCATTTTTTTTTTTGGCCGAAATTTTGACCCCCTCCGATATTCTTGAAACTCTGGATTCTGACAGAGGGCAACGAGACTTCGACCAGCGCGCAAAAACGGAGGCTCTAGACCCTTCCAGAGCCGAGATATCGAAAAAAAACATAAGGGGTAACACTGTCATTTTTTTTTGGGCCGAAATTTTGACCCCCTCCGATCTTCGTGAAACTCTGGATTCTGACAGAGGGCCACGAGACTTCGACCAGCGCGCAAAAATGGAGGCTCTAGACCCTTCCAGAGCCGAGATATCGAAGGTCAAAATTTGGACCTGAAAAAAAAAACATAAGGGGTAACACTGTCATTTTTTTTTTTTTGGCCGAAATTTTGACCCCATCCGATATTCTTGAAACTCTGGATTCTGACAGAGGGCAACGAGACTTCGACCAGCGCGCAAAAACGGAGGCTCTAGACCCTTCCAGAGCCGAGATATCGAAGGTCAAAATTTGGACCTGAAAAAAAAAACATAAGGGGTAACACTGTCATTTTTTTTTTTTGGCCGAAATTTTGACCCCCTCCGATCTTCTTGAAACTCTGGATTCTGACAGAGGGCAACGAGACTTCGACCAGCGCGCAAAAACGGAGGCTCTAGACCCTTCCAGAGCCGAGATATCGAAGGTCAAAATTTGGACCTGAAAAAAAAACATAAGGGGTAACACTGTCATTTTTTTTTTTTGGCCGATATTTTGACCCCCTCCGATATTCTTGAAACTCTGGATTCTGACAGAGGGCAACGAGACTTCGACCAGCGCGCAAAAACGGAGGCTCTAGACCCTTCCAGAGCCGAGATATCGAAGGTCAAAATTTGGACCTGAAAAAAAAAACATAAGGGGTAACACTGTCATTTTTTTTGGGCCGAAATTTTGACCCCCTCCGATCTTCTTGAAACTCTGGATTCTGACAGAGGGCCACGAGACTTCGACCAGCGCGCAAAAATGGAGGCTCTAGACCCTTCCAGAGCCGAGATATCGAAGGTCAAAATTTGGACCCGAAAAAAAAAAACATAAGGGGTAACACTGTCATTTTTTTTTGGCCGAAATTTTGACCCCCTCCGATCTTCTTGAAACTCTGGATTCTGACAGAGGGCCACGAGACTTCGACCAGCGCGCAAAAATGGAGGCTCTAGACCCTTCTAGACCCTGAAAAAAAAACATAAGGGGTAACACTGTCATTAGGGGTGTGCGATATGACGATTTTTAATCGTGGACGATTAAAATGTCTCCACGATCTGCTTTTGAAGAAATATCGTAGTATCATGTTACAGTGCATTCTATCAGTTCAGTTCTGGCGCCCCGTCTCAACTGTACAACGCGACGTAGCCTACACATCACACGTTAATGAATAGGCATGGGACACTGCAATTCACAAAAGTTCATTATTTGCATAAGCCTTGCCGGTTAAACATTTAATTCACGCGCTGATGTGCTGTTCTAACGTGCGCTTTCCTGACCGCATACCTCCGACGCTCACAGGCACTAGAAGCCTGTCAAACAGCGCCAGAATACTGGACTTGGCTATCTTTCGAGTATTATTATGCTAATACTGTTAAATACAAACAATGTTTACATAAACAGGCTATGTCTAAAGTGAAAGCAAACATTTGAGAGAACATCTGGTGTAACATGCGTCTATATTCTTGAAACTCAGGATTCTGACAGAGGGCACGAGACTTCGACCAATGCGTAAAAATGGAGGCTCTAGACCCTTCCAGAGCCGAGATATCGAAGGTCAAAATTTGGACCCGAAAAAAAACATAAGGGGTAACACTGTCATTTTTTTTTTTGGCCGAAATTTTGACCCCCTCCGATCTTCTTGAAACTCTGGATTCTGACAGAGGGCCAAGAGACTTCGACCAGCGTGCAAAAATGGAGGCTCTAGACCCTTCCAGAGCCGAGATATCGAAGGTCAAAATTTGGACCCGAAAAAAAACATAAGGGGTAACACTGTCATTTTTTTTTTTTTTTGGCCGAAATTTTGACCCCCTCCGATCTTCTTGAAACTCTGGATTCTGACAGAGGGCCACGAGACTTCGACCAGCGCGCAAAAATGGAGCCTCTGGACCCTTCCAGAGCCGAGATATCGAAGGTCAAAATTTGGACCTGAAAAAAAAAAACATAAGGGGTAACACTGTCATTTTTTTTTTTTTTGGCCGAAATTTTGACCCCCTCCAATCTTCTTGAAACTCTGGATTCTGACAGAGGGCCACGAGACTTCGACCAGCGCGCAAAAATGGAGGCTCTAGACCCTTCCAGAGCCGAGATATCGAAGGTCAAAATTTGGACCCGAAAAAAAAACATAAGAGGTAACACTGTCGTTTTTTTTTTGGCCAAAATTTTGACCCCCTCCGATCTTCTTGAAACTCTGGATTCTGACAGAGGGCCACGAGACTTCGACCAGCGCGCAAAAATGGAGGCTCTAGACCCTTCCAGAACCGAGATATCGGACTTCAAAGTTTTGACCTGAAAAAAAAAAACATAAGGGGTAACACTGTCGTTTTTGGCCGAAATTTTGACCCCCTCCGATCTTCTTGAAACTCTGGATTCTGACAGAGGGCCACGAGACTTCGACCAGCGCGCAAAAATGGAGGCTCTAGACCCTTCCAGAACCGAGATATCGGACTTCAAAGTTTTGACCTGAAAAAAAAACATAAGGGGTAACACTGTCGTTTTTGGCCAAAATATTGACCCCCTCCGATCTTCTTGAAACTCTGGATTCTGACAGAGGGCCACGAGACTTCGACCAGCGCGCAAAAATGGAGGCTCTAGACCCTTCCAGAGCCGAGATATTGGACGTCAAAGTTTTGACCCGAAAAAAAAAAAAACATAAGGGGTAACACTGTCGTTTTTGGCCGAAATTTTGACCCCCTCCGATCTTCTTGAAACTCTGGATTCTGACAGAGGGCCACGAGACTTCGACCAGCGCGCAAAAATGGAGGCTCTAGACCCTTCCAGAGCCGAGATATCGGACGTCAAAGTTTTGACCTGAAAAAAAAACATAAGGGGTAACACTGTCGTTTTTGGCCAAAATTTTGACCCCCTCTGATCTTCTTGAAACTCTGGATTCTGACAGAGGGCCACGAGACTTCGACCAGCGCGCAAAAATGGAGGCTCTAGACCCTTCCAGAACCGAGATATCGGACTTCAAAGTTTTGACCTGAAAAAAAAAACATAAGGGGTAACACTGTCGTTTTTGGCCGAAATTTTGACCCCCTCCGATCTTCTTGAAACTCTGGATTCTGACAGAGGGCCACGAGACTTCGACCAGCGCGCAAAAATGGAGGCTCTAGACCCTTCCAGAACCGAGATATCGGACTTCAAAGTTTTGACCAGAAAAAAAAACATAAGGGGTAACACTGTCGTTTTTGGCCGAAATTTTGACCCCCTCCGATCTTCTTGAAACTCTGGATTCTGACAGAGGGCCACGAGACTTCGACCAGCGCGCAAAAATGGAGGCTCTAGACCCTTCCAGAACCGAGATATCGGACTTCAAAGTTTTGACCTGAAAAAAAAAACATAAGGGGTAACACTGTCGTTTTTGGCCGAAATGTTGACCCCCTCCGATCCTCTTGAAACTCTGGATTCTGACAGAGGGCCACGAGACTTCGACCAGCGCGCAAAAATGGAGGCTCTAGACCCTTCCAGAACCGAGATATCGGACTTCAAAGTTTTGACCTGAAAAAAAAACATAAGGGGTAACACTGTCGTTTTTGGCCGAAATTTTGACCCCCTCCGATCTTCTTGAAACTCTGGATTCTGACAGAGGGCCACGAGAATTCGACCAGCGCGCAAAAATGGAGGCTCTAGACCCTTCCAGAGCCGAGATATCGGACTTCAAAGTTTTGACCTGAAAAAAAAACATAAGGGGTAACACTGTCGTTTTTGGCCGAAATTTTGACCCCCTCCGATCTTCTTGAAACTCTGGATTCTGACAGAGGGCCACGAGAATTCGACCAGCGCGCAAAAATGGAGGCTCTAGACCCTTCCAGAACCGAGATATCGGACTTCAAAGTTTTGACCTGAAAAAAAAACATAAGGGGTAACACTGTCGTTTTTGGCCGAAATTTTGACCCCCTCCGATCTTCTTGAAACTCTGGATTCTGACAGAGGGTCACGAGACTTCGACCAGCGCGCAAAAATGGAGGCTCTAGACCCTTCCAGAACCGAGATATCGGACTTCAAAGTTTTGACCTGAAAAAAAAACATAAGGGGTAACACTGTCGTTTTTGGCCGAAATGTTGACCCCCTCCGATCCTCTTGAAACTCTGGTTTCTGACAGAGGGCCAAGAGACTTCGACCAGCGCGCAAAAATGGAGGCTCTAGACCCTTCCAGAACCGAGATATCGGACTTCAAAGTTTTGACCTGAAAAAAAAACATAAGGGGTAACACTGTCGTTTTTGGCCGAAATTTTGACCCCCTCCGATCTTCTTGAAACTCTGGATTCTGGCAGAGGGCCACGAGAATTCGACCAGCGCGCAAAAATGGAGGCTCTAGACCCTTCCAGAGCCGAGATATCGGACGTCAAAGTTTTGACCCGAAAAAAAAAACACATAAGGGGTAACACTGTCGTTTTTGGCCGAAATTTTGACCCCCTCCGATCTTCTTGAAACTCTGGATTCTGACAGAGGGCCACGAGACTTCGACCAGCGCGCAAAAATGGAGGCTCTAGACCCTTCCAGAGCCGAGATATCGGACTTCAAAGTTTTGACCTGAAAAAAAAACATAAGGGGTAACACTGTCGTTTTTGGCCGAAATTTTGACCCCCTCCGATCTTCTTGAAACTCTGGATTCTGACAGAGGGCCACGAGACTTCGACCAGCGCGCAAAAATGGAGGCTCTAGACCCTTCCAGAACCGAGATATCGGACTTCAAAGTTTTGACCTGAAAAAAAAACATAAGGGGTAACACTGTCGTTTTTGGCCGAAATTTTGACCCCCTCCGATCTTCTTGAAACTCTGGATTCTGACAGAGGGCCACGAGACTTCGACCAGCGCGCAAAAATGGAGGCTCTAGACCCTTCCAGAGCCGAGATATCGGACGTCAAAGTTTTGACCTGAAAAAAAAAACATAAGGGGTAACACTGTCGTTTTTGGCCGAAATTTTGACCCCCTCCGATCTTCTTGAAACTCTGGATTCTGACAGAGGGCCACGAGACTTCGACCAGCGCGCAAAAATGGAGGCTCTAGACCCTTCCAGAACCGAGATATCGGACTTCAAAGTTTTGACCTGAAAAAAAAAAACATAAGGGGTAACACTGTCGTTTTTGGCCAAAATTTTGACCCCCTCCGATCTTCTTGAAACTCTGGATTCTGACAGAGGGCCACGAGACTTCGACCAGCGCGCAAAAATGGAGGCTCTAGACCCTTCCAGAACCGAGATATCGGACTTCAAAGTTTTGACCTGAAAAAAAAACATAAGGGGTAACACTGTCATTTTTTTTTTGGCCGAAATTTTGACCCCCTCCGATCTTCTTGAAACTCTGGATTCTGACAGAGGGCAACGAGACTTCGACCAGCGCGCAAAAACGGAGGCTCTAGACCCTTCCAGAGCCGAGATATCGAAGGTCAAAATTTGGACCTGAAAAAAAAACATAAGGAGTAACACTGTCATTTTTTTTTTTGGCCGAAATTTTGACCCCCTCCGATATTCTTGAAACTCTGGATTCTGACAGAGGGCAACGAGACTTCGACCAGCGCGCAAAAACGGAGGCTCTAAACCCTTCCAGAGCCGAGATATCGAAGGTCAAAATTTGGACCTGAAAAAAAAACATAAGGGGTAACACTGTCATTTTTTTTTGGGCCGAAATTTTGACCCCCTCCGATCTTCTTGAAACTCTGGATTCTGACAGAGGGCCACGAGACTTCGACCAGCGCGCAAAAATTGAGGCTCTAGACCCTTCCAGAGCCGAGATATCGAAGGTCAAAATTTGGACCCGAAAAAAAAACATAAGGGGTAACACTGTCATTTTTTTTTTGGCCGAAATGTTGACCCCCTCCGATATTCTTGAAACTCTGGATTCTGACAGAGGGCAACGAGACTTCGACCAGCGCGCAAAAACGGAGGCTCTAGACCCTTCCAGAGCCGAGATATCGAAGGTCAAAATTTGGACCTGAAAAAAAACATAAGGGGTAACACTGTCATTTTTTTTTGGGCCGAAATTTTGACCCCCTCCGATATTCTTGAAACTCTGGATTCTGACAGAGGGCCACGAGACTTCGAACAGCGCGCAAAAATGGAGGCTCTAGACCCTTCCAGAGCCGAGATATCGAAGGTCAAAATTTGGACCTGAAAAAAAAACATAAGGGGTAACACTGTCATTTTTTTTTTTGGCCGAAATTTTGACCCCCTCCGATATTCTTGAAACTCTGGATTCTGACAGAGGGCAACGAGACTTCGACCAGCGCGCAAAAACGGAGGCTCTAGACCCTTCCAGAGCCGAGATATCGAAGGTCAAAATTTGGACCTGAAAAAAAAACATAAGGGGTAACACTGTCATTTTTTTGGGGCCGAAATTTTGACCCCCTCCGATCTTCTTGAAACTCTGGATTCTGACAGAGGGCCACGAGACTTCGACCAGCGCGCAAAATTGGAGGCTCTAGACCCTTCCAGAGCCGAGATATCGAAGGTCAAAATTTGGACCCGAAAAAAAAAACATAAGGGGTAACACTGTCATTTTATTTTTTGGCCGAAATTTTGACCCGCTCCGATCTTCTTGAAACTCTGGATTCTGACAGAGGGCCACGAGACTTCGACCAGCGCGCAAAAATTGAGGCTCTAGACCCTTCCAGAGCCGAGATATCGAAGGTCAAAATTTGGACCCGAAAAAAAAACATAAGGGGTAACACTGTCATTTTTTTTGGGGCCGAAATTTTGACCCCCTCCGATATTCTTGAAACTCTGGATTCTGACAGAGGGCAACGAGACTTCGACCAGCGCGCAAAAACGGAGACTCTAGACCCTTCCAGAGCCGAGATATCGAAGGTCAAAATTTGGACCTGAAAAAAAAAACATAAGGGGTAACACTGTAATTTTTTTTTTTTTGGCCGAAATTTTGACCCCCTCCGATATTCTTGAAACTCTGGATTCTGACAGAGGGCAACGAGACTTCGACCAGCGCGCAAAAACGGAGGCACTAGACCCTTCCAGAGCCGAGATATCGAAGGTCAAAATTTGGACCCGAAAAAAAAACATAAGGGGTAACACTGTCATTTTTTTTTTTTGGCCGAAATTTTGACCCCCTCCGATCTTCTTGAAACTCTGGATTCTGACAGAGGGCCATGAGACTTCGACTAGCGCGCAAAAATGGAGGCTCTAGACCCTTCCAGAGCCGAGATATCGAAGGTCAAAATTTGGACCCGAAAAAAAAACATAAGGGGTAACACTGTCATTTTTTTTTTGGCCGAAATTTTGACCCCCTCCGATCTTCTTGAAACTCTGGATTCTGACAGAGGGCAACGAGACTTCGACCAGCGCGCAAAAACGGAGGCTCTAGACCCTTCCAGAGCCGAGATATCGAAGGTCAAAATTTGGACCTGAAAAAAAAACATAAGGGGTAACACTGTCATTTTTTTTTGGCCGAAATTTTGACCCCCTCCGATATTCTTGAAACTCTGGATTCTGACAGAGGGCAACGAGACTTCGACCAGCGCGCAAAAATTGAGGCTCTAGACCCTTCCAGAGCCGAGATATCGAAGGTCAAAATTTGGACCCGAAAAAAAAACATAAGGGGTAACACTGTCATTTTTTTTTGGGCCGAAATTTTGACCCCCTCCGATATTCTTGAAACTCTGGATTCTGACAGAGGGCAACGAGACTTTGACCAGCGCGCAAAAACGGAGACTCTAGACCCTTCCAGAGCCGAGATATCGAAGGTCAAAATTTGGACCTGAAAAAAAACATAAGGGGTAACACTGTCATTTTTTTTTGGGCCGAAATTTTGACCCCCTCCGATCTTCTTGAAACTCTGGATTCTGACAGAGGGCCACGAGACTTCGACCAGCGCGCAAAAATGGAGGCTCTAGACCCTTCCAGAGCCGAGATATCGAAGGTCAAAATTTGGACCTGAAAAAAAAAACATAAGGGGTAACACTGTAATTTTTTTTTTTTTGGCCGAAATTTTGACCCCCTCCGATATTCTTGAAACTCTGGATTCTGACAGAGGGCAACGAGACTTCGACCAGCGCGCAAAAATGGAGGCTCTAGACCCTTCCAGAGCCGAGATATCGAAGGTCAAAATTTGGACCCGAAAAAAAAAACATAAGGGGTAACACTGTCATTTTTTTTTTTTGGCCGAAATTTTGACCCCCTCCGATCTTCTTGAAACTCTGGATTCTGACAGAGGGCCATGAGACTTCGACTAGCGCGCAAAAATGGAGGCTCTAGACCCTTCCAGAGCCGAGATATCGAAGGTCAAAATTTGGACCTGAAAAAAAAACATAAGGGGTAACACTGTCATTTTTTTTTTGGCCGAAATTTTGACCCCCTCCGATATTCTTGAAACTCTGGATTCTGACAGAGGGCAACGAGACTTCGACCAGCGCGCAAAAACGGAGGCTCTAGACCCTTCCAGAGCCGAGATATCGTAGGTCAAAATTTGGACCTGAAAAAAAAACATAAGGGGTAACACTGTCATTTTTTTTTGGGGCCGAAATTTTGACCCCCTCCGATCTTCTTGAAACTCTGGATTCTGACAGAGGGCCACGAGACTTCGACCAGCGCGCAAAAATTGAGGCTCTAGACCCTTCCAGAGCCGAGATATCGAAGGTCAAAATTTGGACCCGAAAAAAAAACATAAGGGGTAACACTGTCATTTTTTTTTTGGCCGAAATTTTGACCCCCTCCGATATTCTTGAAACTCTGGATTCTGACAGAGGGCAACGAGACTTCGACCAGCGCGCAAAAACGGAGGCTCTAGACCCTTCCAGAGCCGAGATATCGAAGGTCAAAATTTGGACCTGAAAAAAAAACATAAGGGGTAACACTGTCATTTTTTTTTGGGCCGAAATTTTGACCCCCTCCGATCTTCTTGAAACTCTGGATTCTGACAGAGGGCCATGAGACTTCGACCAGCGCGCAAAAATGGAGGCTCTAAACCCTTCCAGAGCCGAGATATCGAAGGTCAAAATTTGGACCTGAAAAAAAAACATAAGGGGTAACACTGTCATTTTTTTTTTTTTGGCCGAAATTTTGACCCCCTCCGATATTCTTGAAACTCTGGATTCTGAGAGAGGGCAACGAGACTTCGACCAGCGCGCAAAAACGGAGGCTCTAGACCCTTCCAGAGCCGAGATATCGAAGGTCAAAATTTGGACCTGAAAGAAAAACATAAGGGGTAACACTGTCATTTTTTTTGGGCCGAAATTTTGACCCCCTCCGATCTTCTTGAAACTCAGGATTCTGACAGAGGGCCACGAGACTTCGACCAGCGCGCAAAAATGGAGGCTCTAGACCCTTCCAGAGCCGAGATATCGAAGGTCAAAATTTGGACCCGAAAAAAAAAAACATAAGGGGTAACACTGTCATTTTATTTTTTGGCCGAAATTTTGACCCCCTCCGATCTTCTTGAAACTCTGGATTCTGACAGAGGGCAACGAGACTTCGACCAGCGCGCAAAAACAGAGGCTGTAGACCCTTCCAGAGCCGAGATATCGAAGGTCAAAATTTGGACCTGAAAAAAAAACATAAGGGGTAACACTGTCATTTTTTTTTGGGCCGAAATTTTGACCCCCTCCGATCTTCTTGAAACTCTGGATTCTGACAGAGGGCCACGAGACTTCGACCAACGCGCAAAAATTGAGGCTCTAGACCCTTCCAGAGCCGAGATATCGAAGGTCAAAATTTGGACCCGAAAAAAAAACATAAGGGGTAACACTGTCATTTTTTTTTTTGGCCGAAATTTTGACCCCCTCCGATATTCTTGAAACTCTGGATTCTGACAGAGGGCAACGAGACTTCGACCAGCGCGCAAAAACGGAGGCTCTAGACCCTTCCAGAGCCGAGATATCGAAAAAAAACATAAGGGGTAACACTGTCATTTTTTTTTGGGCCGAAATTTTGACCCCCTCCGATCTTCGTGAAACTCTGGATTCTGACAGAGGGCCACGAGACTTCGACCAGCGCGCAAAAATGGAGGCTCTAGACCCTTCCAGAGCCGAGATATCGAAGGTCAAAATTTGGACCTGAAAAAAAAACATAAGGGGTAACACTGTCATTTTTTTTTTGGGCCGAAATTTTGACCCCCTCCGATCTTCTTGAAACTCTGGATTCTGACAGAGGGCCACGAGACTTCGACCAGCGCGCAAAAATTGAGGCTCTAGACCCTTCCAGAGCCGAGATATCGAAGGTCAAAATTTGGACCCGAAAAAAAAACATAAGGGGTAACACTGTCATTTTTTTTTTGGCCGAAATTTTGACCCCCTCCGATATTCTTGAAACTCTGGATTCTGACAGAGGGCAACGAGACTTCGACCAGCGCGCAAAAACGGAGGCTCTAGACCCTTCCAGAGCCGAGATATCGAAGGTCAAAATTTGGACCTGAAAAAAAAACATAAGGGGTAACACTGTCATTTTTTTTTGGGCCGAAATTTTGACCCCCTCCGATCTTCTTGAAACTCTGGATTCTGACAGAGGGCCATGAGACTTCGACCAGCGCGCAAAAATGGAGGCTCTAAACCCTTCCAGAGCCGAGATATCGAAGGTCAAAATTTGGACCTGAAAAAAAAACATAAGGGGTAACACTGTCATTTTTTTTTTTTTGGCCGAAATTTTGACCCCCTCCGATATTCTTGAAACTCTGGATTCTGAGAGAGGGCAACGAGACTTCGACCAGCGCGCAAAAACGGAGGCTCTAGACCCTTCCAGAGCCGAGATATCGAAGGTCAAAATTTGGACCTGAAAAAAAAACATAAGGGGTAACACTGTCATTTTTTTTGGGCCGAAATTTTGACCCCCTCCGATCTTCTTGAAACTCAGGATTCTGACAGAGGGCCACGAGACTTCGACCAGCGCGCAAAAATGGAGGCTCTAGACCCTTCCAGAGCCGAGATATCGAAGGTCAAAATTTGGACCCGAAAAAAAAAAACATAAGGGGTAACACTGTCATTTTATTTTTTGGCCGAAATTTTGACCCCCTCCGATCTTCTTGAAACTCTGGATTCTGACAGAGGGCAACGAGACTTCGACCAGCGCGCAAAAACAGAGGCTGTAGACCCTTCCAGAGCCGAGATATCGAAGGTCAAAATTTGGACCTGAAAAAAAAACATAAGGGGTAACACTGTCATTTTTTTTTGGGCCGAAATTTTGACCCCCTCCGATCTTCTTGAAACTCTGGATTCTGACAGAGGGCCACGAGACTTCGACCAACGCGCAAAAATTGAGGCTCTAGACCCTTCCAGAGCCGAGATATCGAAGGTCAAAATTTGGACCCGAAAAAAAAACATAAGGGGTAACACTGTCATTTTTTTTTTTGGCCGAAATTTTGACCCCCTCCGATATTCTTGAAACTCTGGATTCTGACAGAGGGCAACGAGACTTCGACCAGCGCGCAAAAACGGAGGCTCTAGACCCTTCCAGAGCCGAGATATCGAAAAAAAACATAAGGGGTAACACTGTCATTTTTTTTTGGGCCGAAATTTTGACCCCCTCCGATCTTCGTGAAACTCTGGATTCTGACAGAGGGCCACGAGACTTCGACCAGCGCGCAAAAATGGAGGCTCTAGACCCTTCCAGAGCCGAGATATCGAAGGTCAAAATTTGGACCTGAAAAAAAAAACATAAGGGGTAACACTGTCATTTTTTTTTTTTTGGCCGAAATTTTGACCCCATCCGATATTCTTGAAACTCTGGATTCTGACAGAGGGCAACGAGACTTCGACCAGCGCGCAAAAACGGAGGCTCTAGACCCTTCCAGAGCCGAGATATCGAAGGTCAAAATTTGGACCTGAAAAAAAAAACATAAGGGGTAACACTGTCATTTTTTTTTTTTGGCCGAAATTTTGACCCCCTCCGATCTTCTTGAAACTCTGGATTCTGACAGAGGGCAACGAGACTTCGACCAGCGCGCAAAAACGGAGGCTCTAGACCCTTCCAGAGCCGAGATATCGAAGGTCAAAATTTGGACCTGAAAAAAAAACATAAGGGGTAACACTGTCATTTTTTTTTTTTGGCCGATATTTTGACCCCCTCCGATATTCTTGAAACTCTGGATTCTGACAGAGGGCAACGAGACTTCGACCAGCGCGCAAAAACGGAGGCTCTAGACCCTTCCAGAGCCGAGATATCGAAGGTCAAAATTTGGACCTGAAAAAAAAAACATAAGGGGTAACACTGTCATTTTTTTTGGGCCGAAATTTTGACCCCCTCCGATCTTCTTGAAACTCTGGATTCTGACAGAGGGCCACGAGACTTCGACCAGCGCGCAAAAATGGAGGCTCTAGACCCTTCCAGAGCCGAGATATCGAAGGTCAAAATTTGGACCCGAAAAAAAAAAACATAAGGGGTAACACTGTCATTTTTTTTTGGCCGAAATTTTGACCCCCTCCGATCTTCTTGAAACTCTGGATTCTGACAGAGGGCCACGAGACTTCGACCAGCGCGCAAAAATGGAGGCTCTAGACCCTTCTAGACCCTGAAAAAAAAACATAAGGGGTAACACTGTCATTAGGGGTGTGCGATATGACGATTTTTAATCGTGGACGATTAAAATGTCTCCACGATCTGCTTTTGAAGAAATATCGTAGTATCATGTTACAGTGCATTCTATCAGTTCAGTTCTGGCGCCCCGTCTCAACTGTACAACGCGACGTAGCCTACACATCACACGTTAATGAATAGGCATGGGACACTGCAATTCACAAAAGTTCATTATTTGCATAAGCCTTGCCGGTTAAACATTTAATTCACGCGCTGATGTGCTGTTCTAACGTGCGCTTTCCTGACCGCATACCTCCGACGCTCACAGGCACTAGAAGCCTGTCAAACAGCGCCAGAATACTGGACTTGGCTATCTTTCGAGTATTATTATGCTAATACTGTTAAATACAAACAATGTTTACATAAACAGGCTATGTCTAAAGTGAAAGCAAACATTTGAGAGAACATCTGGTGTAACATGCGTCTATATTCTTGAAACTCAGGATTCTGACAGAGGGCACGAGACTTCGACCAATGCGTAAAAATGGAGGCTCTAGACCCTTCCAGAGCCGAGATATCGAAGGTCAAAATTTGGACCCGAAAAAAAACATAAGGGGTAACACTGTCATTTTTTTTTTTGGCCGAAATTTTGACCCCCTCCGATCTTCTTGAAACTCTGGATTCTGACAGAGGGCCAAGAGACTTCGACCAGCGTGCAAAAATGGAGGCTCTAGACCCTTCCAGAGCCGAGATATCGAAGGTCAAAATTTGGACCCGAAAAAAAACATAAGGGGTAACACTGTCATTTTTTTTTTTTTTTGGCCGAAATTTTGACCCCCTCCGATCTTCTTGAAACTCTGGATTCTGACAGAGGGCCACGAGACTTCGACCAGCGCGCAAAAATGGAGCCTCTGGACCCTTCCAGAGCCGAGATATCGAAGGTCAAAATTTGGACCTGAAAAAAAAAAACATAAGGGGTAACACTGTCATTTTTTTTTTTTTTGGCCGAAATTTTGACCCCCTCCAATCTTCTTGAAACTCTGGATTCTGACAGAGGGCCACGAGACTTCGACCAGCGCGCAAAAATGGAGGCTCTAGACCCTTCAAGAGCCGAGATATCGAAGGTCAAAATTTGGACCCGAAAAAAAAACATAAGAGGTAACACTGTCGTTTTTTTTTTGGCCAAAATTTTGACCCCCTCCGATATTCTTGAAACTCTGGATTCTGACAGAGGGCCACAAGACTTCAACCAGCGCGCAAAAATGGAGGCTCTAGACCCTTCCAGAGCCGATATATCGAAGGTCAAAATTTGGACCTGAAAAAAAAACATAAGGGGTAACACTGTCATTTTTTTTTTTGGCCGAAATTTTGACCCCCTCCAATCTTCTTGAAACTCTGGATTCTGACAGAGGGCCACGAGACTTCGACCAGCGCGCAAAAATGGAGGCTCTAGACCCTTCCAGAGCCGAGATATCGAAGGTCAAAATTTGGACCCGAAAAAAAACATAAGGGGTAACACTGTCATTTTTTTTTTTGGACGAGATTTTGACCCCCTCCGATCTTCTTGAAACTCTGGATTCTGACAGAGGGCCACGAGACTTCGACCAGTGCTTAAAAATGGAGGCTCTAGACCCTTCCAGAGCCGAGATATCGAAGGTCAAAATTTGGACCCGAAAAAAAAAAACATAAGGGGTAACACTGTCATTTTTTTTTTGGCCAAAATTTTGACCCCCTCCGATCTTCTTGAAACTCTGGATTCTGACAGAGAGCCACGAGACCTCGACCAGCGCGCAAAAATGGAGGCTCTAGACCCTTCCAGAGCCGAGATATTGAAACTCAACATTTCGACCAGAAAAAAAAAACGACAGTGTTACCCCTTACGTTTTTGTTTTTTTTTTTGGGCGAAAAATTAAGTTTCCCTATCTTCTCAAAACTCTGGGTTCTGATAGAGGGCCATAAGACTTAGACCTGAGTGCAAAAATTGAGGCTCTAGACCCTTCCAGAGCTGAGATATCGAAACTCAAAATTTCGACCAGAAAAAAAAATGACAGTGTAACCCCTTACGTGTTTTTTTTGGGGGGGGGGCGAAAAATGAAGTTTCCCAAATCTTCTCAAAACTCTGGATTCTGATAGAGGGCCATAAGACTTAGACCTGAGTGCAAAAATGGAGGCTCTAGACCCTTTCAGAGCTGAGATATCGAAACTCAAAATTTCGACCCAAAAAAAAACAACAGTGTAACCCCTTACGGTTTTTTTTTTTTTGGGCGATAAATTAAGCTTCCCCAATCTTCTCAAAACTCTGGATTCTGATATAGGGCCATGAGACTTAGACCTGAGTGCAAAAATGGAGGCCCTAGACCCTTCCGGAGCTGAGATATCGAAACTCAAAATTTTGACCAGAAAAAGAAATGACAGTGTTACCCCTTACGTTTTTTTTTTTTTTGGGCGAAAAATTAAGTTTTCCCCAATCTTCTCAAAACTCTGGATTCTGATAGAGGGCTATGAGACTTAGACCTGAGTGCAAAAATGGAGGCTCTAGACCCTTCCAGAGCCGAGATATTGAAACTCAACATTTCGACCAGAAAAAAAAATGACAGTGTTACCCCTTACGTTTTTGTTTTTTTTTGGGCGAAAAATTAAGTTTCCCAATCTTCTCAAAACTCTGGGTTCTGATAGAGGGCCATAAGACTTAGACCTGAGTGCAAAAATTGAGGCTCTAGACCCTTCCAGAGCTGAGATATCGAAACTCAAAATTTCGACGCCAAAAAAAAACGACAGTGTAACCCCTTACGTGTTTTTTTTTGGGGGGGGGGGGGGGGGGGGGGCAAAAAATGAAGTTTCCCAAATCTTCTCAAAACTCTGGATTCTGATAGAGGGCCATGAGACTTAGACCTGAGTGCAAAAATGGAGGCTCTAGACCCTTCCAGAGCTGAGATATCGAAACTCAAAATTTCGACCAGAAAAAAAAAACGACAGTGTTACCCCTTACGGGGTTTTTTTTTTGGGCGAAAAATTTAGTTTCCCCAATCTTCTCAAAACTCTGGATTCTGATAGAGGGCCATGAGACTTACACCTGAGTGCAAAAATGGAGGCTCTAGACCCTTCCAGAGCTGAGATATCGAAACTCAAAATTTCGACCAGAAAAAAAAAACGACAGTGTTACCTCTTACATTTTTTGTTTTAAGAGCAAAAAATTAAGTTTCCCCAATCTTTTCAAAACTCTGGATTCTGATAGAGGGCCATGAAACTTAGACCTGAGTGCAAAAATGGAGGCTCTACACCCTTCCAGAGCTGAGATATCGAAACTCAAAAAATTTCGACCCAAAAAAAAAACAAAAAACAACAGTGTTACCCCATAGGTTTTTTTTTGGGGGGGGGGCAAAAAAATTAAGTTTCCCCAATCTTCTCAAAACTCTGGATTCTGATAGAGGGCCATAAGACTTAGACCTGAGTGCAAAAATGGAGGCTCTAGACCCTTTCAGAGCTGAGATATCGAAACTCCAAATTTCGACCCGAAAAAAAAAACAGTGTAACCCCTTACGGTTTTTTTTTGGGGGGCAAAAAATTAAGTTCCCCAATCTTCTCAAAACTCTGGATTCTGATATAGGGCCATGAGACTTAGACCTGAGTTAAAAAATTGAGGCTCTAGTAGAGGTCTTCACGGGTCCAAAAATTCATGCCCGACCCGGAAGGGACCCGTAATATGCTACACCGAACCGACCCGGACCCGTCGTTCATTTTAAAAGTTGGACCCGGACCCGTGCAGACCCGAGAAATGTCATAAATGTACTGCCTGGACCCGACCTGGACCCGTCTATTATTTGAAAACTGGACCCGAACCCGGCAGGAAGACAAAAACCCGACTGAACCCGATTGTCATATATTATTTCACACGATTTGCGAAAAATAAAACTTTTTGTCTTACCTAATTTTAGTAGCCTTCGTCTCACTTCCATGTAACGTTACTGACTGATGCATTAATCCACCGACAAGAAAGTTCTATCCATGTTATTTCTCTCGTTATTCCAAGCTTAATCCACTCATTATTTCGGCTTTAAAAGTCCACTTGATGTCAGGGTGATGGATGACAAATGCAGCCTTGCACATGTAGCTACATTCTGACTCGAGTTAACTCGCATAATAACTCTAACTGTTTTCCCTTTTGAATAACGATTGCTTGTTGCTTGTTCAGCTTGATCATATCTGATCATATCTGCGCTCTCTGCTCTTCATTGAGTCTGAATCTGACCACCAAAACTTTAAGATTAAACAAGACGGTTAATTTATATTATTATAAACATTGGAGAAAATGTAAAGCGCGGTTTGGCGGAAACTCTGCTCTGGTTGCCATAGAAACATGACACGCGCTTGAGATTCCGATTGCACGGGTTCCATCCCGTTCTCAGCGCGTGTTATATTAACGATAACGGGTGCCATATGAGTAGTATTTCGCCGTTTTGTCATAATTATAGTGTCCTATATGACGTTAAAGGATGAGAATGCGTTGGTATTACACACAATGTTAAAGAGACCCGGGACCCGAAGTAATAGATTCGGACCCGACCCGGATCCGGCTGATCATTTAAAATACAGACCCGAACCCGTACGGGTCCCGGGTCGGGTCCGGGGCCAACGGGTCTCGGGTGCACTGTGAAGACCTCTAGGCTCTAGACCTTTCCAGAGCTGAGATATCAAAACTCAAAATTTCGACCAGAAAAAAAAAAACGACAGTGTTACCCCTTACGTTTTTTTGGGGGGGCGAAAAATTGAGTTTCCCCAATCTTCTCAAAACTCTGGATTCTGATAGAGGGCCATGAGACTTAGACCTGAGTGCAAAAATGGAGGCTCTAGACCCTTCCAGAGCTGAGATATCGAAACTCAAAATTTCAACCAAAACAAAAACGACAGTGTTGCCCCTTACGTTTTGTTTTTTTTTTTGGCGAAAAATTAAGTTTCCCCATTCTTCTCAAAACTCTGGATTCGGATAGAGGGTCATGAGACTTAGACCTGAGTGCAAAAATGGAGGCTCTAGACCCTTCCAGAGCTGAGATATCGAAACTCAAAATTTCAACCAAAACAAAAACGACAGTGTTACCCCTTACGTTTTTTTTTTTTTGGCGAAAAATTAAGTTTCCCCAATCTTCTCAAAACTCTGGATTCTGATAGAGGGTCATGAGACTTAGACCTGAGTGCAAAAATGGAGGCTAGACCCTTCCAGAGCTGAGATATCGAAACTCAAAATTTCGACCCGATAAAAAAAACGACAGTGTAACCCCTTACGTTTTGTTTTTTTTGGGGGGGGGGCGAAAAATGAAGTTTCCCAAATCTTCTCAAAACTCTGGATTCTGATAGAGGGCTGAGACTTAGACCTGAGTGCAAAAATGGAGGCTCTAGACCGTTCCAGAGCTGAGATATCGAAACTCAAAATTTCGACCAGAAAAAAACAAACAAAACAACAGTGTTACCCCTTATGTTTTTTTGGGGGGGCGAAAAATTAAGTTTCCCCAATCTTCTCAAAACTCTGGATTCTGGTGGAGGGCCACGAGACATAGACCTGAGTACAAAATGGAGGCTCTAGACCCTTCCAGAGCTGAGATATTGAAACTCAAAATTTCGACCAGAAAAAAAACGACAGTGTTACCCCTTACGGTTTTTTTTTTTTTTTAGGGTGATTAAGTTTCCCCAATCTTCTCAAAACTCTGGATTCTGATAGAGGGCCATGACAGAGAAAGCATTTTGCTAGGCATAACATTCACATTCAATAAAGCATTTAACAAAATAAACAGCAAATCTTTTATCACAGCTTTAATCCATCTGAATCTCATCTCCTTTCTGTCTCTTATTTCAGTCTTCTGACTGAAATATGCTGTGGTAATTTATGTATGGGCTATACTGATTACCACATTACTACACAGCATATTTGAGTCAAAAACTGATAGGTAGAAATGAGATCAGATTCAGATGGATTAAAGCTGTGATAAAAGATTTGCTGTTTAACACACACACACACACACACACACACACACACACACACACACATATATAAATATGAAAACCTCCTGCATCTGTTTTTTTTAAAGATTAGCCTTTGCAAAAAGTAAAAAAAAACAACAACAAAAAACATTATGCTACATTTATTAATTTGGAGTGTTTTTTATGAACTGTGAGAATGTTGTTCATAGGGCAAAAAAAATTAACAATAAAAACAATATTGGTCAAATTAAGACTATTGAATGTCTTTATATAGGCTAGCCTAGAGTATTTCTGCTCTTTGAAAGTAAAACACATACACAGGATTCAGGAGAAATGTTTTACTGATGTTCTAAGGGTACAATATTTATATTTAGTGCCTTTCATGTCCATTTAATCTTTACACATCAGCTTAGATACTTGCTTGGCTACAAAACTGCTAATTTCAAGACGCTGACGTCACGTCAGGTCGTCACGTGGATCAACCCGCTCAGTCAGAAGCTCAAAAGTACAACGCGTTCGGACAGACGTTCGGATTATCGTTCGGTCGGTCGGTCGAATGTTTGATTTTGGCACGGTTCAAGCGCCATACGGATGTTTGATTTTGGGACGAAGTAAGCGCCATACGGATGTTTGATTTTGGCACAGAGTAAGCGCCATACTGCGCGACGTGGCGCTAAGCTTCTAGGGGGTTAACCGTGACATCTACACAATTTTCCAAAGTGGACCATTTAATTAGGCTGTTTCATTAAAAAACGTGACATTTAGAAGTTTTGTTTCGGCGTGGATCGAGGCAAATGATTGAATCCTTTTCACCTTGAAAATAATAAATGTTTTTTTGCATTTTAAATAATAGAACCTCAGTGATCGTAAATAAAACAAAATTCCATTTTTCTCGGTTTAAAGGGTCATGAAACCCCCCTCTTTCAGCTCAAGTCTTGCTCAAAATCTTTTTGAAAAATGCAACTGAAATGGGCGTGGCTAGCTGTGAGAAGAAGGGGGGAGTGGGTGTTGTATGACCATCACTGTCAATGTCCCATGCATTTTGACTGTCACTAAAAAAGCAATGGTAAAACGCGAGGAAATGCTAGATTTTTATATAGCTGGCAAAGTTAAAGTCTTATGAAGTACACTGACACTTTATTATTGTCCTTTCAAAAGTAACTGAATGTCCTGCTACAAATATTAGCCTACAGCAATCGTAATTCTAAATAAAACATATTAATGTAGGCTACATGTATAATTATATGTCATTATAAAATATACAGTGGTTTATAGAGACACTATAAATACATTTCAGAAAAAAAATATTAATTTTCCGCTTAAAAAAATCGTTCCGTTTAGTCCACGCGCCCTCTGAACCCTCATAATAAAAAGACTTCTCATTTTAGACACACACAAACACACACACAGTCACTCACACACCTCTGAAGGGGTAGAAAGTTCTCGGGATGCCGCATCACTCGCAAGACGCAACTTGGATTAGTTGTCAACAACAAGGCAAAGTCCATCATTCTCCTCTTGTCGCAGCTCTCTTGCGTAAATGTTCGCGGCACACACTATAGATCAGGTTTAGACGTGTCCGTGGTTGATGGCAAACCAACCGTCTAGCCCTGGCAGCATCGCGGGAAACATATTCAACGCACTTGGACTTTGCACCATGAAAACAAATAGTTTGCGTCCCATGATTGCCACTCTCATCATCTATCTAACGTTACTACGTGATATCACAGTTTGTCATGTCTGTCGTTGGAAAGATCCACGTGGAGTCATGAATAATTAAGAGGCCGTGTCTTCTCATAGAGAGCCTAAGTCCCGCCCCTTCGCTTCCGGCTCATGGGACCTTATTTCGGAAAAAATGTGAATGGTAGTCAATGGCGAGAGACAACTTATCTTTTTATTTAGTCTGAACTGTGCCCTCAATTACACATATGATGTTTGTCAATTTAAAAGATGATTCTCAAAGTCAAAAACGTCGCAGTTTGTCATACAATAGAAGAGTAACTTTTAGTTTTATGTGAAAATCGCTCTGTGAACTACATCTCCCGGGAAGAGAAACGAGATCCGCTGCTCGTGTGTGTGCAGTCTGGTTCAAAACAGTCAGGTAGGACGGCGTAACGTTACGATTATAACGTAAGGCTGTAGAAACAATGACAGAGACAGCCTCAGTAAAGTTAGCTTCCTTTCATTGAGAGAAAATGTGCGCCTTTGGGGTTTGTAGTCTTTGTAATTACGTATTTTCACAGTCTTATACCTCAACGGTTTTACATCAAACTGTGACTTTCTTTACTTTAAAATGGTAATGTATCTTTTAAATTTACAAACATCATATGTGTAATTCAGGGCACAATTCAAACGAGATCAAAATATTTGTTGTCTCTCGCCATTGACTACCATTCAATATTTTTCCGAAGTAAGGTCCCATGGTGGCCGACCGGAAGGGGAGGGACTTAGGCTCTCTATAGGATAACACCGATGAGTCATCAACGCACAATGCAGGGCACTGGCACGTCACCCGCTACAACGAAAGTTCTATACATCCTTTCTTACATACATACAGAACCTTGCAGAAGCTTACAATCTATAGATTTCATACTTGATGTCTTATTCTTAATACAAATAATAATTTATTAATTTGCAAAAAGTAAGCTATACTTTCAGACTCATGCGTGTTTAGACCTTTATTTTGAAATAGCTTTGAACATGCATGAAAAATCATTAAATAATGGCGAAAACCTCAGTTTGTTTTCACGCCAAGAGTTCATAAAAAAAAGAAAATGTTTTAAATGAATACCAAATTATAGGCTACACATTGGCGTTTTTTTTTCCATAGGCTATGTATTATGTGTTTGTTAGAGGTATAATTCAAATCATGTAGCTTACTACCATACTGCCCATATTACCTATTTATGAATAGGATGTGTACTTCATAAATATAGCATAAAAATTATGTATATATATGGTTCATATCACTCAAACCATATTGAAATGGAAGAGTCCTAACATGGTCAGCAAAGGAGTCTAGTTATGGGAAAGATTAGTACACATAGGCCCTACACCCAAACAAAATTTCACTGAAAGCTAATTTTTTGAGATATAAACTTTAAATATGGAACACAACTTCAGATTTATGGCTTGGATTTTTCTAATGATTTATTATATATATATATATATATATATATATGTGTGTGTGTGTGTGTGTGTGTGTGTGTGTGTGTGTGTGGGTCTATGTAGCCTGTATTACATATTTCTACAATAATCTGCCAAGTGTGTCCTTTAAAAAGAGACCAAACGTATTCAAGATTTATATTTTTTATGAGATTTATGGGACTGACAGTTAAGGGCTTAAGGAGATTAGGAGAATGGCTATTGTTCTTCTTCTGAATAGACACCCCTGCTAACAACCAGGGTGAGTAAATGATGGCTTCATGTTCTTTTTAGGGTGAACTACTTTTAATGATCTTTTAACATAAATCACACAGATGGTTAAGATGCCATCATATGTGCCAAACATTTTGTTTAACAAAATGCTGTTTGTAAATTGGAAATATGTGACTACCATGAAAATACAGATAGAAGTAACAGGCATGTCAAAAAAAAAATCGAGACTCGAGAAAGAACTATGATAAAACTTGATGCTAGTATATAGAATTACTAAAAGTTTGTTTAACCAAAAACAGGTTTTAGATTGGATTTTTTTATGTATCAAAATAGTTAAAATTCTTACTTATAAACAGCCTTAAAAAAACATAAAACGTGTGTAATACTATAAATCAAAGAGAAGCTGGAGATGAACTACACGCTGCTTAGCCACAGCACACGTCTGCTGATTGACTGCAAACAGCGTGACTCTACTGAACACTGATGTCCAGCGCCCAGCCCTGGAGGAGAGAAAGAGCGCTCCGACTGCAGTCCCCTCATCTTTTTCTTATTAGAGCTGTTTTCATGTGTGTGTGCACAGCAGTGATTGTTTAGAGTCAGTATGTAACAGTGTGTGTGGCTTTCAGGCAACCTATAAAGCATTGATAACAGCCCTGGCCAAATTACAAAATAAAAATGGACCAACAAAAGTTTGCTTTCATAATAGCACGTTGAGTGCTTATTTTTTTTATGCGCACACAATCAAACTTTTAATGTTTATGGGGCACTGGCAACATTTCAGTGTGTAAAACGGTGGTGTTTATTTATTACGTTTGTGAACAAATGAAGTCTATAGCTATGAGGTATTGCTCTCAAAAGCACTTTACTCGTAAAGGTTTACTTTGCAGTGTCTACATTCAGCTGGACTGTCTTTTGAATGCTTAAAATCTGTTTTTGACTGTACTACAAATATAAATAAAATCAAAAACAAAAAACAATATGTAGATATTCTCAAAATATTGCACTGATACCTTATAAATTTGTTTGTTTTTTCATTTCTATGTGTGTGCATTCATATTATTTCAGTCAAAGTGAAGAACCAATGAGGTTTGTTCATACACGTCACCAGGTTTGGTTTAGATTCTTTTCGCTGATCAGTGTTCATATGTGTATAAAAGCCTCAATTAAATCTGTTCATCACATGAATCCATCGAGGCTCTTCAGAAAATTTAGACTAAACCACTCAATTAATATGGATTAGTTTTACAAAAGTAGTTACGCAGCTGTCAATGAAGGGACAGAAAGCTATCAGACTGAATCAAAAAGATCTTCATTTGTGTTCTGAAGATGAACAAAAGTTTAGAATTTTTGAACGACTTGAGGGAGAATACTGATGACAGAATTTTCATTTTTGGGTGAATTAGAATCAGGTCATAATGTTGCATCGATCCAAAAAAACAAAAAACTAAATACATTCAAAATATTTATTGCAATGTGCATCATATTGTGAAGTGGTGATATGAATTGATTTGAATGACTTGTATCTGATTGTGGTTCTATTTAATGGTAGTTTGAAGAAAATTGTTTCATATACTGTTGAAGGAGTAGTTTACAGCACTTTAAAAAAAAAAAAACATTTGCTGATAATTTACTCACCCCATGTCATCCGAGATGTCCACGTCATTCTTTCTTCAGTCAAAAAGAAATGAAGGTTTTTGATGAAAACATTCCAGGATTTTTCGCCATATAATGGACTTTGCTGGTAACCGAACGGTTCAAGATCCAAAAGACAGTTTCACTGCAAACTGTTCAAAGGGCTTTAAACGATTCCAGACGATGAATAAGGGTCTATCAAGCGAAACGATCACTAATCTGAAAAAAACAACAACAACAAAGTTTAAGTTTTATAAGCTCAAATGGTCGCCTAACTCTGTTCTGTGATGCGCGTTCGTGACTCTCCTGTTCGAACTCGTTCATCAAAATGAACAAATCTTTTTCCGAGTCAATTCGTTCATTTCGTTCGTTGAATGAACCAAATGACACGAAACAAGATTAGAAAGAATGACATGGATATCTTGAATGACATGGAGGTGAGTAAATTATCAGCAAATGTTTTTTTTTAACCGTGAACTACTCCATTAAAGTTAACTTCGATACCATTCAAAAGTTTGGGGTCAGAAAGATTTGTGAATGTTTTTGAAAGAAGTCTTATATGCTCACCAAGGCTGCATTTATTTGATTAAAAAAAAACACTGTAAAATTGTGAAATATAATTACCAACTTTTCTTTACAAGAAACATGATCATAGTTTTTGTGACTTTTCTGTCCAGTGCACATATTCAAGGTATCCACTTTATAATTTTACTAAATCAATTCACTGAATCATAGTTCGCTGAATGAGTCATCAAAAAGATTCAGTCAGTAAGTGACATATTAGACTGATTCAAACGGATCACTTGGATCAAGGCTGTTTTAAGAGCCTTTCTGGACAATTCAATACAAAAAGTGAAGAAATGAACATGTGAATGAATTCAGAAATGCTTAGATCATTAAGAATCTCTAACAGCCTAATGCCATGAAAACTGCTTTACCGCACATACCTCATCTGAATGCAGACTTGAGTGATCTTAAAGTGACTCTAGAGTGAGTACTAATGATCCTTCCCTCAAATCACAACAGGACGGGGGCCTCGCAACGCTCCGCACAGGCCCTTAATTGATTAATTGTGCGGGCCTCACTAACTGACATGCTGCTGCTGGTGAGTGGGTACAGCCCACGTTTGAAGTGCAAGCCTGCGAGATGTGTTTGAACATTGCATAGAGAGCTCACTGCTCTTTGTAATGGACACCACTCTGCGGTCTGATCGCGGCTCTGGGTCAAGCCAAAGCAAGCATACTGTTCCTCCCATTACCAGACACGGAGAGAGATCTGGATTCCGCTTCAAGGATGAATTAATACAATGCAGATCTGACCAGGATCGCTCCTGTCCAACACAGCGGATCATGGACTTAACCCTGGCCCGACCGCACACTTGCGTAATGGAAGAGTCGGGTCTGTTTGGATACAGTCATGTAATCCGTAACACAATGTCAATCTGACAACCAGAGAGACTGAAATGCTAATGAGGCAATTACATCATACAGGGCTGTCTTTGTTTTTTAATGGATATGTTTGATCGAGTGGCTGACCCGTACCATAAGGAATAAACTTAAAAAAAAAACAACGGTTTGAAGTGACAAGAAACATAAGCCTGTAAAACACATTTTCTTTGATGCTCTAGCTATTAGATGTGTTCAGAAGGACTATCCAGTTGTGTTATTTCAAATGCAAAACATGCACACGCGAGACCTTGAGCGCGATCTAAAGAGCGATCATCTGGTGTCAAGGCAGAGAGAAACACTGCAATTGGGTTTGAAACCAGTTTTGGTTTCATTTAAATTCATTTAAAAATGTGTGCGCGCGTGTTTGACAGACCTTCTTGAACACAAAATAGATGTCTAGATATTCTTTAACCATCTCCTTTTGTGCTCCAGAAAAAAAATAACAGCAAAGGGGTTTGGAACGACATGAGGGTGAGTAAATAATGACTGAATTTTCCTTTTTTGCATGAACTAATCATATAAGAACCCCCAACCCCAAGTTTTTCATCACCCAATAAAAGGAAGAGAGAAAATGATGAGAGGGAAGGAGAGAGAAAGAGAGAAAATTGCGTCCTTCATCTGAAATCTCAAATGAAAGGCAGTGAGCTGGGCCTAAAGGCCAGACCTCTGATTTTTTACTGTGGTCCTTTTGAAACCATGCATCCAGCAGAAAACTGGGAGGAGGGAAAAATAGAAAACATGAATGGTTACAATTTGCCTGGCGGGGATAATTCACGGGATAATTTCATCAGTACTGTGTCATCAGTAAGCTTGAACAGCTAAAAAAAAAAAGGACTTTTTTTAATGTCGGCATTAAATGAAAATTCACTCTTCTTTTTTTCTAAATGCATTGGTCTTATTGTGATTAATAATGATGGCGATTATTATTATTATTTATTTATTTTTTCCCAAAATGTCATTACTCGATCTTCTGTGAAAAGACTAACTCTGGCGAAGTGATTGACTCCTCCAAATCCAATCATAATCTGCTTAAACCCCGCCCCCTTTTAAATGTATTTTTTTTTTGTATTAATATTTTCACTCTGATATCAAAATATGGATGATTTGTCTCTTTGGTTCATCACAACTTTAATGCACATTATTCAGTGAACAATTTTAGTCATAAAACAAATGTTAACGTTTAATTGAAATTTTTGTTTCTAATATAGATTATGAACACAATTTCATATTAACTTTAAAGGGGTAGTTCACTTTAAAATTATTTTTTGATGTTTTAGCTTACCTCAAGGGCATCCATGTAGGTGTCTTTGTTTCCACAGGAGTTTCAATTTTGATAATTTTAGGTCAAACCGTTCTTGTCTGTCAGTCATATAATGCAGGTCTATGGTCACCACCTCAAAGAGCATGCACAGAGAAGTCCAAATTAAACATGATTTAATGACTCGTAAATGTAACACATTGATGGCCTAAGGCACGAAACGAGCGGTTTGTGTGAGAAAACGAACAGTATTTATATCGTGTATGTATTTATTTGCTTGATTTGACAACATTATTTATTTTATTTTAAAAAAATTATTTTATTTTACACATTTTTTATTTATTTAATTTAATTTAAAAAGTTTATAAATATTTGACATTGTTTAGTTAATGATATTATGCTAATGCTTCCTTTACAGTCCTGTTACCCACATACCATGTACTTATTATAGTAATTACAATTACTGGGTATTACCTAAACCTAACCCTAACCCATGTACTGACCTTACATTAGGCAGTACTTTGTAGGTAAGTACACTGTAAAAGGAAGCGTTACCAATATTATTATTTTTTTTCTTCAATTTTTCATACATTTTTCAAATTTGCAGCCTTCCGGCCTCATGTATCTGGACTCCACAGTCTTTTTTTATCACACCTGTTATCAAAGCGTCCTGTGATTGTGCAGAAATGGGGCAAAATGGGCATGTTTGTGCGTGCATGCGTCATGAAAGGCAAAAAAAAAAGCAGACGAGCTGCAGCCTCTTTGAAGCACTTCAAGTCGGGAATAGACTGGGAAGACACACGAAGAGAGTTTGTATCTGTGCAGCAACCACTAATAAACCGAGCACAAGGCTCCTTCACTCTCCAGTGATTTGAAGTCATTAATGTGTGCAAATATCGAGCCGTCTGTCATGGACAATGAAACTGGAAAAGATAGCTTCAAAAGAGCAAGAAAAAAAAGCCTGTCCTGAACTTCCTGAGTGATGCAGCCCTTCTCAAAGGGAAACAAAACACTCTCCGCCACATCTGAATCTCTGTTTCAATTCTTCCCTTTCCAAAGAGAGGTGAAAAAAGCAGAAAAAAGGAGGGGATACAGCATTGTGACCAATATGCTCCCCATATGTCTGACTGCAGCCGCATGTCTTTCAACCCGGCTCATGTTTTTATTTTTAATGGAATTTAGGTTTTTTTCCACATCTATTTATCTAGCTTTTATTCTCCTGGGATTTATATGTGTGTACTCAGTGAGCGTGTAGCCTACACGCTGCCGGGCCATCCGTTCACAGTTCAGGATATTGATAGGTTGCATAGCTGCGTGTGTGAGACGAGACTGAATAATGCACAACTCAAAGCCTCCTTGACAGATGTCTAATGCCAGCCAAGATATGAGGCACATCATCACCACTGTATAGATCATCTGTACAACAGTTAAAATTGCTATCAGACGCTTCTATTCAGCATCGAGATGGCAGACAAACCAAAGTTGGCTCTTGGTTTCATACCAGCTGGACTAATACAGTGATAGCCTATTCTTAACATCTGGCAATCTGCTTTATGACTTAAGCATCCATGTTGGAGTGAGAATTTTAGCATGATGATGTCCATCTGCCACTATAAAGGCCTGGTCGTTAGATCATACTAATAGTGACTGTGCGTTCCAGATTTTCCAAACTGATTGGAGAAACTTTATGAGCGTGCATGTGTGTGTGCGAAAGCAGGGTGGTCTGACTGTGAGTAGCTTTGTGCGACCGTCACGACGATTCTCGACACACTCCGACCGCTGTGAGATGCTAGATAACAAAGACACCATTGACGCTGACCTTTTGCTCCATGTTAAAAAGAACCTGACCTCTGACTTAACGAAAACACTCAGAGATACACACACCGTCCTGCGCTTTCAAACACACACGTACTCCCTTGCCCCCCGTCCCTCTCCCATGTTGCAGTTGTGTGGAATGCATCTCAGGTGCAGGGCCTGCCCTGGTTCCAATTAGCCGAGTATAAATTAGCGTGACTTTCCCCTCTTCTATCCAAACATTCTCTTTCTCCCAACATGTGCTATCCCCCCCTCTCCACCCCTCCTTCCACATCTCTCTTTCTAACCACCTCCTCGTTCACTCATTCCCTGACCACCCTCCCATTCACCAGCACATAAATTTCCTCTCTTTACATCTAATGTCTACACTCCCTACTGACAGTCACTACGTGTCTGCGGTCCAGCAGGCCATATCTCTATTGCTCTTTCTATGGGATCTGTATATTTAAATAATAAATATAAGTTAAATATAATAACTATATATATATATATATATATATATATAAAATGGAGCGTTAATAAAATAAATATTTTCTTTAATTACTGTTTTATTCAGTATCCTTTTATAGGCTGAAAGAACAACGATTATAGGCTAATTAAAAAAATATCCTCTCGTTCCCATCCTCATTATTACCAATATTGCATGAAATTGATCATTAACGAATTGAGTCAATTTGAAAAATCTGTAATCGTGATTGAGTTCGTAGGCTACATTGAAATGCTACCACGGTGATTTTTTGTTTTTTGTTCCTCACGACAGCTTTCCTTTTTGTAAATTAGGTATTTTAAAGGTAATAGCCTATCGAGCAGCATCATTGCATAATGACGTGAAATAAACAGGAGCTACTTTCAAAGGGTAAATTGAATTTTAAATGTTGCCTGCTAAAGTAATCCAAGCCCTAATTTTAAAACCATTTAAAATGGCCATTAAATGACGTGTTTCTTGCAGAGCCACCATTAGGCTATGACTCAAGACCACCAGCGATCTATGGACTCACTAGACCATTATTTTATTTGGAATGATTTTGCAGGAATTTACTCATGAACCGAGGTCCATTTTACAGAAGAAAAAAAAAAGTTGCCTATAGGAGTATATATTTACACATTCTCTTTAGTTCCTTTGTGAACCACTGTAGAAAAGGGTCCGAAAGGATTTTTTTCCCCCAGATTTAGCTAAATCTGTTAACAATTTTATTTTTGTTGTCAGAAGTCGAAGCTAGAACAGAATATAGCCTACTTCATCTTACGTTTGCAATCCATTTCCGCGCGCTCGACACCTGTCATGCCCGTATTTACGTGTGTGCGCGCGCACGTTCTTTACCAGTGTGAACCACAGCTTTAACAGGGAAAATAGCGAAAATAAGGAAATTTACGAAGCATGTCCTCCTGGAACTTCACATGTTCACAGGAGTCAAATACTCCGAAGGCCGCACAAGTATTTATATTTTCTTTCCACTGCCACTGTTTCATTTTAACTGTGCGCGAGACCTCCGCGTGCCCACAGCGCGAGCCTTTCACGCGCCGCAACTCATCCAGAGGCGCGCAGAGAAAACACTAGCCTGGCCGCTTTATAGCTCTCAGGAGAGCGATAAGCTCGACCTGACCCCCTTAAATAAGAGAGAAGCGTGGTTCAGGTCTGGGTTTTTACCTCCCCAAGGGGGGTTAAAAGAGAGGAAAGGACTGAAAGAAAGAGAAGAGGTGAGCCATGAAGGAATTGGGGTTTTCTGTGATTTGTAAATGCGAGACATTTGTAAGGATATATTTACTGCCGCAAGAGAAATAAATTCAGTGACGCTAACTTTGAAAAAAAAAATTGTAAAATGTAATACAAGTATGTGAATGTAATTTTTTTCAACGAACGAGATAGATAGATAGATAGATAGATAGATAGATAGATAGATAGATAGATAGATAGATAGATAGATAGATAGATAGATAGATAGATAGATAGATAGATAGATAGATAGATAGATAGATAGATAGATAAAACCCAAAGTATATTATAATAATAACAGTTACAGGTGTAACTTTTTTGCTGCTTGTGCCTACTAAAAGATTTTAAAAAGCTATCTGTCCAGTTAAGATATTTCTAACAACTCATCACTAGTAAAAGACACAGCAAAGTTATAATGGCACCCCATAAACATGGAACGCATAATGCATATTTCACCTTTCCTTAGTCTTCACTCCTCCACTCAACCTCTCCGGTAAACCTAATAGTCAGATAAGGAGGTCAAACGTTCACCTTTATGACATAGAGGCCCCCCCTCTCTCGTTTTCTTTCACGACTTTTGGAATGCTGTTTTCCATCCATCTCAATCCAAGAGGAACAACTTTGGTTTGATTTGGCATGTGATAGATGTATCCCACACAACACCTGTGGTGTCCTCCAGGGCTTCCATCTATCAAAAGAGCTTCATTGTGAGACTAGAACTGCCCCCAATGTGGAACAAAACTGCTTTATGTGTAAAGATGATATATAAAATGTACTGGTTCTTCCAACTTTCTTGTGTGGCCAATGAGTTTCTGAATGTGATATAACTTTCCCATGGAATTTCCCACCAGAAACAGATGTTTGGAGGGTGTGAATGCAACAAACAGTTGCTATTATTTTGGCAGTACAGTTACTTAGTTAAAGAAACTGTGATCTATATTTCAGAGAATGACTGAACATGACGTATCAGTCGAATTTTGATTAGATTAGATTGAGACTTTTCCTGAATGTTCTCCACAGCTGTAAGACCTCCAATGACTGTATAGGAACAGGGAGTGTCATATTCTATGATGGTGTTCCCATTCCGAATGGCAACTGCGTTGTGTCATTCAACAAAATGAGTTATTAAGACTCAAACACTTTTGGCTTGGCAGGCAATACACCCAACATCATTAGTTACTGGCACACAACAACTGGTCTAAAGGTCTCACAGTCAACAGCAGACACCCTCCTAGTTTAGTGCTTCTAATTTCAACATGCCCCCCCATCCCACCCCCTCGCATCCACTCTTCTGTTCCAGACCTTTGACAGGCGCAGGGTTTTATTTATTCACATTTTGCTCTGGGTGCAGGTTTTATAGTGCCTTTGGGTAATGTAGAGTTAATGTACAACTTTCTGTTTTTTTCCCCTCTTTTCTCTTTAAACCTTCCTTAAGTGACTAAACACCCAGGGTAATGACGTAGTATTGTGAAAGTGAAAAACCATGCTGGACTTGGAGACACTGAAATGCTTCAGCATTCCCCGAAGAGTGAAAGTGAATATGTAGGGGAGAGAGTCGGACAAGGAGGAGACAAAAGGGAAAACAAGGTATTTAAATAGAGGGAAATTGAGTTAGAATAAACCAAAAATAACTATAAAGAAGTATTTAGGGCCTTTGGAAACTAGAGCACTGACACAAAGAAAGTTCTCATTTTGATTCAAAGCTCTTGATTCAATTCTGATTTCAGTTTGATTCCAGTTCATTATTTAATTTACAATGAAAGAAATTCTCCTTTAGCAAACATTCTAACTTTTTTTCATAACAAAATTAAAATGATTAAAATAATACAATATTTTTACAGTTTTTACAGTTTAATATAAATTATTAAAATTATCCAAACAACTTGTCACTTTAAAAAGTAATTCAGTGGTCCTGTTACCACAACTTAAATAAATGAATGGATGCAAGTTAAAAATTCTAATTTATTGTTTTAATTAAACCTTTTAAGTTGCAAACATAATTTTGTAGAATTAAGTTGACATAATAATGTTGATCATTACATCAACTGAATATCGTCTGTAATTTAAACTCAAATTTCTGCGTTAATTTGTTGAAGCAACTTAATGAAATTGACTTGATAACTTTGGAAATTGTGGCTTTCTATTTCCCTATAGGACTGGATAAGGAGAATAAATGTTGAAAATAATTGTTAATTTATTTTTTTTAGTGAAGGGAAAGACCTACGCTATCTCACGACCAATTCATACGAATTCGTATGAGTGATTAAAAAGTGTCTAATTCGTACTTATCCACTCGTGCAAATTTGTACGATTTGTCCAAACCCACGTGATGGGTAGGTTTAGGGGCGGGGTAAGGGGTAGGTCATTCGTACGAATTCATACGAATTGGACAATTTGTAAAATATGTACGATTTAGCAAAAATCATACTAATTCGTACGAGTGAGGTCGTACGAATTGTTACAAATTAGCCACCTCGTAAAATTCGTACGAGACCTGTTCGTGTTTAATGTTTGACATTTAAAAGAGTTTCTGTAATGGTAAAGTTTTTGGGGTTGTGCTGAAGGTAAACTACACTGACTTACTTGTTCATTGAATTTATGGTTAAATAAGTTATGTTATATGCTATGATATCTGTTGATTTGAACTGAAATAGATAAGATTAATTGGCTCCAGGGCTACAACTCTGGTAGTTGGAGCGACTTACATTTTTTGTGTAATCAACTTAAAAATGTGTGTTTATGCTAAAAATGATTAAGTAGACTTAAACTCATAAACAGTTTAGTTAGTAATTCACGTTAATAAGTATATCAATACTCCATCCATCCATCATGTAGGCTAATATATTAAAATGGAAATTTCACTGGAAATTACAAAGACTTGATGTTCATTTAATAATCACTAATTCAGTTCATTGAGTAAAGGATTCATCACTGATTCACACTGTAACTCCTGTGTTCGTGAGTCTTTTTGAGTGATTAATGAAAATGACCGGTACAAAAAAAAAATCTTTTGTTCCACTGTACTGTATCAATATTCACTAAAAAGAACCGGTTCATAAGAGTCACTTGTTCGTGAACCAGACTACATGCTACAAGATAAATCTTGGGATTAAGAATCGTGATCATCTAAATTTTTATTTTTTTTAATCAGCCCTACCGGAAACATTGCCGTTATTAACACTAAGAGTTTTCACGTTAAAATGAACAACTATCGAACAGGTTGAAGCTCATTTTATGAATTCGAAGGAATATGATCAAACAAGTTTCCTGCACTTTTCCCACCGTCTTCAACAGGAACCAGAAATTGTAATTAATTTGGAGCTACCGCACACTTCATGTTCAACAGTTTAAATGAAATTCATTCATTTACACTTTATGTCGTAGGCTGTATAACTCCCATATGTTCTTGATCTCCTCAGAGACACGGAAATATCTCAAGATCAAATGCGCCAGCTGCGAGAGCCTCCTCAGTACGCATAAAACAGGAGATAACTATGTTAGACAAGGGTTACTTCCTTCCCCAGAGATCAATACAGTCTTGTTGCCCTCTGTTTAGTCCCAGCGCTTCCTTTCCTTAATTCTGTTTTTTCCTTGATATATAAAAGTGATTGGCTCTCTCGTTGCCAAAACTTGTCCTGCACGGCTGTAAAAAACAGCTTCCCCACAGCAGCTTTTTCAAATTTTAGGCCTGTGACACTCTGCCAAAAGCCACAAATTACCCCCCTCTAGCAACAGCGAATTAGGAACAATTTTCTGTTTGCTATAAAAAATGGGGAAAAGAAAGGCGAGGGTAAAATATAGCTTACACCAGAGACCACCAAGGCAGGCAGCGCAGAAATGAAGTGCATGCTCGCCCTGCTGACGGTTTGGGTGGCAAGGCAGCATTTGGCATTTCATGCACTTGCTGATACTCATAGTAATCAATTCGTTAAAACATGGTGTAATGTTTCAACTCAATGAGGTCACGCTTAGAGAGAGAAAAGCGAGCGTATTAATATCATGCCTCGATGGAGAACAGGCGTTTTTAAAAATGAGAAATTAAGGCCAATTGTATCAGTTGAAAAATGTTTTACACCAAATCCTCTGCCGCTTCCTTTGAGCTTGGTCTATTGGATTAAGGATCAGAAGGGAATAAGCATCATTTTTTTCTTCCGATACAAAGCGTGAGGTTTGGCTAAGTGTCCACTATGAATGCCAGCTCATGATTTTTCCCTTCCATAACTCATTCCAATGCCTTTTAAAAGTCCAGGTCCAAGTTCTTCTACGCCACTGCAGACGTTAACGGCAGAAGAGCGGAAAACCAAACCAAAGGTTGAGGGGTTGGTGAGGTTAAGAGCCAGTCTCCTGCTGTAGCTCGCTGCTGGTGGTCCTCAAACCTCATGTAGTTCCCATAGCAACACCCAGCGGCTGAGGGTGAAGGAGATCTCGAATAAACCACCTGACCGTAGGCAGCCTGACCATCACCACGTCAGCATAATCAAGCTTTGGGCCCATTGAAAAAACACGGCAACAGTAACCAGAGACTGCAACGCACATTAACCCAGTTCTGTAGCCTCTGACCCATTTGTTAATTATACTTCCTGTTCTCTTCCTGATTACATGACAGCAGATTTTCAGCTCATTCACAAAGAAATCAGCTAATCGTGCAACTCTGGGTGGAGGGGGTGGGGGGATGCAGCATATGACGTTATTATGCTTTTGATACATTTTTTAAGTTGAGAAACATTTTTCATTCAAGAGACTTTGCACGTGCAGTGAGACTTTGACTTTTCAAATTTTTTTAAAAGTTTTTAATGTTGTTTATGTGTTGTTTTTAATATGTTTTAAAACCAATTATGTTCACATTCAATCAAAACTATTGCTGAGGGTTTTCTTCTTAGAACTGAAGTGAAAAAAGACAAAATTGAAAAAAAAAATGTCACAAACTACCTTAACCAATCACGTCATGAGGGGGGCGGGTTTTAGCATATCGTCAGGTTATCCTGGTACATTTTTTTGGTGATATGAAAAATTGGGTATATTTTGCAATATAGCGGGTGAATTATGTAGAATGATGATGTATATTACGATGTTATGATGAACTATATGTCTTTCTCCACTGACGTTGAATTGTTCAAAGCGTTTCTAAGGATGCTGGTTTTTAGATTTTTTTTCCACAGGTATTTTTTATATGTCATTTTGGTGATCAAAGATGAGTTTTAAGGGTAAAATTATTGACTTCGGTGGGACTTTAAGAATTTCAACACCTACTTAATACTCACTCTATATTATACTCTACTCATAGATCTATATTAGATTTAGCGTTTATAATAATAGTCAGCAAAACTACAAATCACAAATAGAAGTCAGCAGAACTACAAATAGAAGTCAGCAGAACTACAAATCAACTTTCTCATAAAATAAAAGTATGAATTTTAGTGACAAAAAAAACTACAAGCGCAACATGACATCATGACTTTTGTGTAAACATACACGCCACTTTCGAGTCAAGTGGCGTGTTATCTCTACGCATTTTGAGCTATCTGCGTGTATCCGCGTGTATGCGTGTATGTCTACGCCATTGACGTCCGAGTGATTCCGCGTGTTTGTACACGCCGTCAAATGTCTATGGAAAGCCTTTAGGGCCAAATACACGCGAATTTTAACGTGTATTTCACGCGTATTTCACGCGTAAAATACACGTGAAATACACGTGAAATACGCGTTGATTATGTCACGCGTATTTCACGCGTATTTTACATGTATTTTACGCGTATTTTACGTGTATTTTACGCGTGAAATACGCGTTGATTATGTCACGCGTATTTCACGCGTAAAATACACGTAAAATACGCGTGAAATACACGTAAAATACGCGTGAAATACGCGTGACATAATTAGTATGAACGGGTCGGTGTCATTGGCTGCTGAAGACTTAGGTCTAACCATTTCTGTGAGCTTAGAGGGGTGACTAGGCTACCACCAGATTACATTCTATAGATCAGTTTATTCCGGTTTTGTGTGTGTGTGTGTGTGTGTGTGTGTGTGTGTGTGTGTGTGTGTGTGTGTGTGTGAGAATAACCTATATGAATAATAGGCTATATTTAAATAGCGGTTTTATGACAATTTAGATAAAAATAAAATTAACTTGTTTTTCTCCTCTCATGCCTTTTTGTAAATAAGCACATTATTGGAGATTTTAGCTTTAACATCAAAGCATTAACGTGTGTGGGGAATTCAGTTACAGTGGAGGTAACCAGGTTTATGATCACTGCAGGTTTAAGATACAGACCACTGTTATCAATATCTGTCTTTGGAAAACAACGTGAGCTTTTGTTGTGCTTACATTTACAGCTAAAGCAAGCAGGGGGCGCTTATTCAAACCTTTTTGTTCTGAAACAAGGCACTCAGACAAACTGTAATTAGGTATACACGTGCTATTATCAATTTAAAGAAATTTAATGGCTTAACATATATTTAAGGCTTTGAGGATTAGAATGGGAGCTTGTGCTCAGGTCAGGACAGGTGTAAGAACCTTGGTATGTCACCTTGGTATTGGTATTAAAGCAATTTATCTGTAAAAATTATTAGACACTTTGGTAAAACACCATATAACATTTAAGTAAACATATAAACATAAAAATCAGTGATGTAACTTTGTTTTAAAAAGTGGGTGGGACAGGTGGGGTGGGGGTTGCTAATAAAATGCTAAATCAGATTTATGTAGGCCACAATAACATTACGACGTCCAGCAATCAATTTAAATAGTAGGCTACATGGGGTTTAATTTGTCGTTTAATGAGATAAAGTCCCCTATTGATAACAGTGGTCTGTATCTTAAACCTGCAGTGACCTGCATTGGTTACCTCCACTGTAACTGAATTCCCCACACACGTTAATGCTTTGATGTTAAAGCTAAAATCTCCAATAATGTGCTTATTTACAAAAAGGCATGAGAGGAGAAAAACAAGTTAATTTTATTTTTATCTAAATTGTCATAAAACTGCTATTTAAATACAGCCTATTATTCATATAGGTTACACAAAAAAAAAACTGAATATAGAATGTAAACTGGTGGTAGACTAGTCTATGAAAGGTACACCCCTCTAAGCTCACAGAAATGGTTAGACCTAAGTCTTCAGCAGCCAATGACACCGACCCGTTCATACTAATTTTTAACGCGTATTTCACGCGTATTTCACGTGTATTTTACGTGTATTTTACGCGTGAAATACGCATGACATAATCAACGCGTATTTCACGCGTAAAATACGCGTAAAATACACGTAAAATACACGTAAAATACATGTAAAATACACGTGAAATACGCGTTAAAATTCGCGTGTATTTGGCCCTAAAGGCTTTCCATAAATGTCCAGTCATAAATGCCATTAACCCCAGTGAAGGTTAAGTTTAGGGATGGGGTTGAGGTAAGTCATATCTTTTTTTCCCCTAGGATGGTAAGGGAACAGTCATAAATGCCATTAACCCCAGTGACGGTTAGGTTTAGGGACGGGGTTGAGGTAAGTCCTATATTTATATAACGTTAAGTCAACAGCGTTCATAAACACGCTGAAAAGCGATTATGCATCTTGATAGCACGCCAAAAATGGAAATACGAATTGGCGTGTCATACACACGCTACTTCATGATGTGCAGTAGATTATATTGTATACTGCTTTCATCTTTACATTCAATTTTTCACCTCTTATTTTGTTATTTAGTAACAATTACTTAACACTTGAAATTTAGCTTTGGCCAGTCCATACTACTATTACCATTTAGAAATAGTGTGAATATGCTTTGCCATTATGGATTCTGCAGCATAAATAAAGTATAAAGTTAGTACAATTGACTTAAAATTGAACTTTTTTTAATCTGTGTGTATACTACAATTTGAGATGGTCAGTCAGTCTGTCTGATTTTATACGCATGCATGTATGAATGTGTATGGAACTTTTTTATAGTATGTTGTATAACTTACATTTTCAAAAGTAAAACAGTACAGCTATATTTATTTATGCATCATAACTGCATCATTGCGTACAACTATGTAGCCTATTGCATAAAGAAGTCTACAGTGCTTAGTATGCTCTTTTGAAGGAGCAGGTTTCTTGACCCAGTATGCACTAAGTGTGAGCATCAGGTCTCCATGTGCATGAAAGCAGCAGGGTGCCTCAGAGGTTAGCAGACAACCATACACCACTTCTTAACATGAACACGTTAAGCAGTCCTAATTAAATTTCTCATTTTCTTTCCCTATGGACCATTTGCACTTCCTTTTTTCTCTCTCCATCTCTCCCATTGCCGTTCATTCATCTGCTCTGCCCATTGGTGGAGGAGCATGGCTGAGGTGTTAGCTCATTCCCCTTCTGGGTGGCTTTCCTGCAGTATTTCACTGTCATCTACTGGCAAATTGATTTTGGCAAAGAAACCAGCTGGGGTGGAAATGGGGAGGGGGTATACGTATGCACACATTTCCCACATACATACGCATTGGAACACACTGGCATACGTGTGCACGCAAATGCATTGGTCGCCCCTCGAAAACGTTTGGCTCAACAGTGAGGCCCTTTGGTTCTGGAAAAAGGATACAAGCCCACTGACGAAAGGCGAAGGGTGGAGGTGTGGGGTGATTTATAACGCAATTCAGAGCAAATGGAGAGGCAGAGCG
The DNA here is from genome assembly GCA_038021265.1 of Cyprinella venusta. Taxonomy (NCBI): domain Eukaryota; kingdom Metazoa; phylum Chordata; class Actinopteri; order Cypriniformes; family Leuciscidae; genus Cyprinella; species Cyprinella venusta. The sequence continues at coordinate 43,207,755 of CM075863.1, forward strand.
GCACAAGTTTTGCCAGGAAAAGCACATGCGTGTGTGTGGTGCTCATGAAAATGTGTGTGAGCAGAACTGGTCATTTATGTGACATCAATGGCTACATAGTGCTGACATCACACAACATCTTCTTAGTCTTCCCTGTCATTAAGGATGTGCTCGGATCACTCTGTCCTAGTCTCTTGTAGTAGATCATTTTTGTGCTTATAAAGGGCAATATTGCCCCGTCGGATTATAAAAACACCTGGTATTAACATCCATCTCTGGTGAGCCGATCACAAGTGGACAGCTGAGACAGATTGCTGTTTACACTGAATGTTTTCATGCATCTCAAACGTGTCTCCTGTGAGCACTTGTGATCAGATTTCATTGAGGGGAGGGTCTTGGACATTTTAATTTGTCAGTATGTTGCTTCTAGTTGATAAAGCACCAAAAGCCGACACTTTGTTGCTTTTTATTTTATTGTTTCGAATTTTATTGTTTTTATTGTTTTCGAAGTCAAACACCTGAATTTTTGTATTGTGATGTTAATGGATCAAAAGAGAGTGTTCTGTGCTTGAACAAGGATATTTGAGAAAATTTGAGATCTAGTTTCAACAACAACAAAAAATCCTTCATTGTAATCTTCAGTCTCAAATCTGATTATCTGAACACTGTTCCTCACTGGTGGCATGACCTGCCTAATTTTTCAAGAAACAGCTAAAGATCACGTCTCTTTTGTGAACACTTGACCCATTAACACACAACCTTTACCTTTCTGAAAAGAAATCCCTGCTGTGTGCACTGCGCTAAACTAACTCAGCACTTATTTTTTGTTGCCCTTTTGTTGAATAAATTGCTTTGATTGTTCTTCCTATTTTGTAAGTCGATTTGGATAGAGTCTGCCACATGAACAAATGTAAATGGTTTGAAATACAACTTTTCTAAATTGAGCTGTCTTATTTTCAGGAAATATTGTTTTTATATTTTTAAAATATTTTTTTATTCCCCAATAAAGGAGAAAATAACCAAACCAACCAGCACCAAGAATCATATTGGATTATAAACTTTAATTTTAAACTAAAAAATACATGGTCTTATTAAGTAGGCTAATGAACTACATCCCATGAAGCAATGCAGTATTTTATAAGATATGCTTCATGAGAGAGGGTGGTATGGAGCATATATGTACAAAGATGCCACATTCGACACTCCAGACACCCGCCATGTTGGAACGGTCAGTGTGTCGCCGCTCATAGTAAGTGACGACACAAGTGGGAACACAGGTCTATAGAGCGGTGAAATGTGGCATCTAGACCCCATTAAGTCATTTGCAGTGCTTCATGGGAGTGGGGGGAGCTAAAGAGATCTTTTGACACGTTTTGCTTGTTTCTACTCTGATTGGTGGCATTTTCTGTACAGCATCATTGGTAATGTAGCTAGTTTTTCACCACAAATTCAAACTCTTTCTCCCCCATAGAAAAAATTTCCATAATTTATGAGACGCCTCACGCCATTAATGGAATTTTCCAGCTTTCCATGTTTTCACTGTTATACGGTAGGGGGCGCTATTATGCATCTTCTGAAAAAGTACCGATACACCTGATGAAAACACAGGCAAAGAAGATGCAGAAACTGATAGCATATCATAACGAAAGCAGATTCATAAATAAAATAATAATGAGATCATCAACATTAAACAGCATATAAATCAAAACTGCCAAATGTTACTGAATGAAATGTCGACCCAGGATGACTAATAGCACTGTGCAAGCTTTGGGGGGGTTGATGGTTGATGGTAACGGCTTAAAGGGGTACTCCACTTTTTTTGGAAATACGTTCATTTTACAACTCACTCAGAGATAAACTTTTGAGTGTTACATTTTTTGAATCCATTCAGCCGATCTCCGGTTCTGGCGGTACCACTTTTAGCATAGATAGCTTAGCATAGCCTACATCATTGAATTGTGTTTTCAAAATTGTCAAAATTGCCAAAGTGTTTCGATATTTTTCCTTTTTAAAACTTGACTCTTCTATAACTACATTGTGCACTAAGACAGACGGAAAACGAAAAGTTGCGATTTTCTAGACTCATATGCAGGGAACTATACTCTCATTCCTGCGTAATAATTAAGAAACTTTACTGCTGTACCATGAGTGCAGCAGGCGCGATGACTACACAAACTTAGTCCCGGTCACGTTGGAAGCGTATTGGCTGCCTCACACGCCATCTTCATCTTCTTGTTTCGTATACAGCGCGCAAGGTTATGCGCATGCTCAAAGTCTTCTTCTCTGTGTATAGTGTATCTATGTGGCAGAATTACAGCGCCCCATACTGGTCTGTCACATATACTACGCCGTTTTCAGTTAACTTAGCCTGAGTGGAGGCGGGGATAATTTGCATATCCATAGAACTAAATGAGGTAAAGGTGTAGTTACATTGACGCTATTTTAAGTCATGACGAATTTATTTTTCAAAATATGAGTTTTAAGAGATACAATTATTGAGGGGGACTTTAACATTTAAATGTGATCTAAAGAAGTGACTAGTTTCATCTCATTGAATCATTTTATTACATTTGCAGCTCAAACATAACAAAATAGGCCTACACCTCGGGAAAACGATGAGGGAACAGAATTTCCCTCTTCAGGAAGCTGCTTGGTTGGAAGGAGGCTATAGCCTATTAGCCTATCCCACAGAGAACCGCTAGCCTACAACTCTGCGTCTTTGTTTTGCGTGATTGGAGAAGAGAGGAGAACTGCACGAGCTGGTACAGGCTTTGAGGAATGATTTTAACCATCCTGTTTAACTTGGCGTGAGGAAACAGAGGAATGCGTCTCTCGGGTCAGGTACAAGCAGACCTTTAAAACGAACCTGCTCGTTCTTTCCCTTGTAAAAGCAAACCGTATCGGGGGGTAAAATATGAATTATAATACATCATCGCTAATAAGCTCGGGACTCATGCGAGCGATCGCGCTGGCAGCACTGCTGGAGGGTGTCACATAAATAGCTATTCATCACAATCACAATATTATTAACATGCTTAATGTGACACTGATGGAGCGTGAAGTGGAGTTTTCACAGATGACGTATTCAATTTCAGACCACAAATGTAGGGTTTATTATGATTTCTGTCTTCGTACATGAAATGCCTTTATTTTGTTTTAAGTTATGGGTCTTATAGACGACTGTTTGACTGGGGAAAGTATAATCTTGCAGATTGTTTTTGAGAAAAACAAACTGACAGATGGGAAAGACGCCCTTAAGCAAGATGTGGGAGCTGGGTCACACATGCTGTGATGGTCATTGTAGAAATAAATATTTGTCTCTATATCTCTGCTGGGACCCGGCTAAATAAAGGCAGTTATTCAAAACCAACAACAGTGGAATCGTTCTGTGGGCGATCTAAAGACAGCTGTACACATTGACACTGGTGAATTTTCTTGTAGCTACTCACACACTCACTAAAGACACACTCTTTTGTTTCCTTTATTTTGTCAGGTGCAGGGAATTCAATCTCAGGTTGGCCTTATAACTTTTGGTTTTGCTCTAAACGCTTGTTTGTTTCTCTCTCTCTCTCTAATATTAATCCAGTGCATTTAGTTACCAAACTCTTTGTGCAATCATTTAAATTGAAAGAGAAAGGAAGATTTCAAACACCAAACCACCACAGTTCAATGCCCTAAGTGTATTATCATGTCAGAAAATGAACGGGAAGATATTTTTATTGACTCAACTTTCCAAAAGGAACGCTGAGTAATAGTGCAATATAAAACAGACACAAATTAATAATTTCTGTCCAGCTGATATTACAGACATCTGGCGTTTTATTCATATAAAAAGAAAATATTACTTTAAATCTGACGGGACCACCATTTGTGACCAGTCAATTGTTTTATGAAGCATTAGCTCCCCAGTGGCATTGGGACGACACGACGGGCATCGGACAGACAACAGGATTAAAGCACGTGATTCCATGAGTTGAGATGAATTCCCCCCATCATGGCTGGACGGCACACCAAATCACGAGCTTGCATTACATTTAGGCTATTTAGTTAAACCGCGCACACACACACTCAATTTATAAACACTGAAGGACGCTAAATAGCCGTGCGTGACATTTCTCCCTCTCTCTCTTTGTGTTTTGCTGAAACTTAGCCAACTTAATGTTTTTTTTTTTATGTACAATGTATTCAAAAAAATCGCGAGACATAAACGTTTGTCAACTTGATAAAATACTGGCGATTAAAGTTCGACTTTTTAACTAAAAAAAAAATCATTTTAATGTGTCTTTGAATTCACCATGCTGCAACATAAAATGCATATAGCTACATTATAAATAGACCATTTTAATTTAACTAAAAGTCGAACTTTTTTAAAAAACTCATAGGTGCCATTTCATTAACGTTATAATAGTAGCCTAATAATATATAATAATCATGCAAGGAGTTAATATCCGTCAAATTCATTAATGCATACACTCAGCGAGATGTGAAGCACCTATAAATAAATATTAATATATTTAGCTAGATAAACACATAGGCCTACAATTTTAACTCCTTTCCCCCAAAGACGAGCCATGCATTTCATCAACGTCTTAATAGTAGCCTAATAATATATAATAATCATAGAAGTGCTAGGAGTTAATATCAGTCAAATTCATTAATGCATACACTCAGCGAGATGTGAAGCACCTATAAATAAATATTTATAAACACATATGCCTACAGTTTTAACTCCTTTCCCCCAAAGACACTCTGACCACATTATCTTTATTGGCTTCAGCTGGAAGTACCATGTGCTTCTTTTCTTTCCATCGCCACAAAACACAGTTTTGTACCTATAAGCAATTTGACATTATAGTCAGTCTATAGATTAAAAAGCGCATTACACTCTTAATAATAAAAGTTCCAAATTGTTTTAGCATCCAAAGCATTCATGGACCGTCAATGCCAATAAACAACCTTTTTTCCTCTTTTTTTTTTTTTTTTTTTTTTTTTTTGAAGAAGAAGAAGAAGAAGAAGAAGAAGAAGAAGAAGTGCGCATAAAATCTGTGCACAAAAAGTTAAAAAAGTTATTCTGGTCTATTGTTTCCCGGAAACTTCTTAATCATTTTACGAATGGTGACAAAACGATTGGATCATTATGAAATCATACAACAAAATAATATGTTCAATAAATGCAAGAAATATGCCTCATGCCTCCTTTTGACTAATTCAGGACTAATAATGGACTTCCGAAAGTGAAGACATGCGGTCATGTGATTATATTGGCTTCTTCGAAATCGACAATTGAAAAGGGTCAAATGATTTTCCAGACTAATATACACCTGAGCATGCGCACATGCAGCTGTCAAGACTCTACTGAGCGTTTCGAGATGATTATTTACAGTGTGTGTTCAGATGGAAATCTGCTCATGCTCAGGAAAGATACTGTGTATTTTTAAAGTGCATTTGAGACTGATCTGGTTGATTATTTCCTTTTAACAAGCTTAAACAAATAAACCGACACGAGAGGACACTTATTTAGATAATTTATGATGGAGAGAGGCTATAAATGAAAATTCATTTAGTATAATCAGTATGGTCAGAAATGACAAAATTTTCCCCAGATGATTTTCAGAGAAATTTTACGTCTATGAGGTCATCATTTTAACCATAGAAATCAGGATGCCATCCATTTATTTCGAACCCTAAATTAAATTAGTTCAGTGAAAGAAATTCTAAATATAAATAATTATAGCTTACAAAATTAAATACAAAAGGTGTTGTAATGCAAAATATTCCATAACAAAAACCGTCCAATAAATAATACAAACCCATATTCCTTTTAACATCTTCACACACTTTCCCCTATTAAATCATTCCTATTATTCACTTTTAATAATTGTGTTATTAAATATTTAAGGCCTGATTATAATTTTTATGAATCGAAATTGAAAGGAAAGCACTTTGTTACTTTCTGCCCTGGTTTTAATTCTGATACACAATGTGTTTAAAGTTATATACGTCTCAGAATTGCCTATTTTATGAATGAGAATCCATATTACTGAGAATGAGATTATTCATAATAAAAATCGATTTCTTACCTGATCTTACCTTTTTTGGGGGGTGATTGCTTATTTAATTGTTTGATCCTGCGTGAGGCACGTCTGCAAAATAGTAAAAAATTGTGCAAATTTAGCCAGTAGCCTAAATCAAAATTTATTTAATCAAGAGAAAAATCACACGTCTTGCTTCTGTTTGTAGCTTAAAGAAACATTGTCCTTGCCACATTTAATAAATAACGAATCATGACGTTTATTGTGCATTTAAAAATGTCAGTTTTATTTCCGTCAAAACTCGAAAAGGAAATTCGTCATTTAAATAGGCTAGCTGAATCATTCGATATTTAATCATTCCAACAAAATAACATGCATCAATAATCATTTTCAGCATGTAACAGAAATACATTCACTGAATGGTTTCCTGACAGAAAATAAACTCGTTAAAAGTTCGTTAAAATGTTCGCAAACATTCGACGCGATGCTCTGGATATATGAAGTAATTCCTGAGAAAAAAAAATAGGCCTATAGTTTTGTGTCCAAATATGCGCTGAATTAGTCATTGACGCTAGCCAGGTGTCTGTGTTTAGTGGACAAATCCACGTGGCTGTGCACATTTTGTAGTTTCTGGTACTCGTACTGAAAATTGAGGACCCGAGGGAAGCCCACTGGATTAAACAGTGCTGAAGACGCGTATGGAGAGGTCGGGGCCAATGCGCAGGCGAGGCCAGGAGAGACAGGCTCGATGGCCACTGATTGGGACTGCGGGAAAGACTTGGTTGTCACAGAGGTCCTCGAGAAAAGCGTGGATAGAGCCGGTAAAATGCCGCCAACAGGTGGAACCCCGATGGGTTGATGGAAGCCAAACGGGTATATATCCAGGCCCGGTACTAAATGCGCGCAGGACGAGCTGAACCCGTACGCGCCGTAGCCGAGGTTCGGGAAAGCGCTCGGCTGCAGCGCTTGTTCTCTGAACACCCCAAATTTGAAGTGCTGCCGTTTAAATCGCTTCCTCCTCCTCAGGAAACTTCCGTTCTCAAACATATCCGATGAATTGGGATCCAGAGTCCAGTAATTCCCTTTCCCGGGATTACCCGGCTCGCGTGGCATTTTTACGAAGCAGTCGTTTAGGGAGAGATTGTGTCGGATGGAGTTCTGCCAGGCTGGGAACTTCTCTCGGTAGTACACGAACCGGTGGCTGATGAAGTCGCATATCTCGCTGAGGGTGAGACGCTTCTTTGGGCTTTGGAGGATCGCCATGGTGATCAAAGCGATGTAAGAATAGGGCGGTTTCACCGAAGGGCTTTTGCTCGAACTTGAGGGACATATGGAAGAGGGGACGTGGTCCTTATCCCCCTTGTTATGCACCTGGTCGGATGCAGAAAGAGACGAGGTCGAAAGATGTTCGTCTCCAGACTCCTTGCCACCTTCTCCAACCACGTCGACAAAAAGGTCATCCATTAAATCTGTGTCCAGGGTCATAATCCTCAAGCTGGAGACTCGATACTGGTTCTAAACAAACAGATGCCACGCGCGAGTCTTAAACTCTCTCTCTCTCACTCACTCGGAAAGGTCTGTTCCTGGTTCCTCAGATAACTCTGGAAGATTGATTATAAAGAGGCGAGCACGCTGACAACTCGAGATTGAATCCGGCCACACAGGAATCTTCAATATTCGAGCGCAGAAGGTCTGGAGAGCTGCGCGCACATGCAATGTCCATCGTCCACTCCAACGCAACTGGATTCCTGCAGCTGTTCGGGAATCAGATGACGATGATGTCATGACGAAGTTCTCAGGAAGAAGCTCCACTCCAATGAAAACAGGGCAACTCTACCAGGTTCTGCCCGCAAGAACCATGACTGATATCATGTCACTGAAGTGTATTATGATGCTTAACCTCTGTTTAAAAATGACAGACTCCTCTGCTCTTTTGAGCTTTGACTACTCGACATCAGATAGGCTATCATGTTAGATATCTCTTTTTTTTTCATTACACTCTAAAAAATGCTGGGTTGTTTTAACCCAACGTTGGGTCAAATATGGACAAACCCGAAATGTTGGGTTAAAAATGTAATGTAAAAATTTAACCCAACTGCTAGGTTAGTTCATATTTGACCCAACGTTGGGTTAAAACAACCCAGCATTTTTTAGAGTAGTTGAATCTTTTATAACTTAAAAAAATTAATTTGCTCAACTTATTTTGATGACTAAAAGCAATGTAAACAGGCTAGAAATAAATTACAACTCACCAACACAAAAGATGATATAGTCTGTATGATTATTTATCTCTTTACATAGATTTTAGTAAATCGAATAAGTTTAATGAAAAATGCCGAACTCGGACACTAGAAATAGTACATAACGTTAATAGTTATACATGGTCATTTTGTATGCCTGACATAATTCTAGGCTATACTAACGTGTCTTTTTTAGCCAAGCAGTTGACTTTACAAAATTCATACTGCCCAATGTGGGATAAAGTATTACATTTTTAAGTAGGCTACAATCAACTTGGATGTTTAAGTCATTTCAACTTAAATTGCATTAAACTGACTTTAGTTGAAACTAAAACTTACACTCTAAAAAATGCTGGGTTGTTTTAACCCAACGTTGGGTCAAATATGGACAAACCCGAAATGTTGGGTTAAAAATGTAATGTAAAAATTTAACCCAACTGCTAGGTTAGTCCATATTTGACCCAACGTTGGGTTAAAACAACCCAGCATTTTTTTAGAGTGTAGTTGAATCTTTTATAACTTAAAAAAATTAATTTGCTCAACTTATTTTGATGACTAAAAGCAATGTAAACATATATTTTTTATAATTTATTGATCAAAATCATTAATTTTTTTTTACATTGTAACTGGTAGTTTAATTGTCGTAATGTATTAGCCAATGTATTTAATGTCTGGATTTAACAACATTAACAATTTTAGGCTAATAGATAATAATTGAAACTAAAGTGACGATAATGGAGAGCATAAAAAAGATAAACAGATAAATGTTGTCCAGTTTTGAAGCAAGAGTCTTAAATAAGAAACAGATTTATAATAGGCTATAGCTATCATATTATCGCACATATGTTTGCTCTTTACAAATAGTATCTCGCATTTCCCATTTAATGACATGGTGAAAATTAGGTAGGCCTATATCACATAAAGCTGTCTGGTCGTTCAGATGAAAGAGAAACATTTTTTTCGCTCGCATTTGGCTGCTGAAGGCCGTTTGTTTAATGGTGAAGCTCTTTGTTGAGGATTTCTACATTTCCTGCCCATATAATCTTATTGATACCGGAGCCCACCGAGCACAGAGATGAAGTGGGTGGGCATGATTTCACAAATCTATCACGCATGTCCTCGGATTGGAAACAGGCCCAGCGAGAGAGATGAATGAAGGATGGGTTGGACGTGAAAACGGGATAATACAAACCCGACGCCGCAGTTCCACAGATGATGTGTTTTAATGTGGTATTCGTGATGATGATGATGATATAGAGACGACAATAGCCCAGGTTAAAAATGCTACGACTTATAGGCTATGCTATGTTGGGATTGTAAAAGATAGGCCTATGTTCTAGGGTACAGTAGGCCTAAGATTAATATTTTGGTTTTATATTCATATAGGCTAATATAATTTTTTTTTTACCCCCAAAAAAGTTTCTAGATGCTTTCTAAAATCAGAGACAAAAGTCATGAAGATGTGTTTATCATACACTAATTAACACCTACCTAATTATAATAAATTTGTCCTCAAAACCTATACAATATCTTTGGAAATATCTAACAATAAAACACAATTCTCAGAACTCGTACGCTACCTATGCTATAGCCTATAAGATGTCAACACGTTATAAATTTATATGGCTATAGCTAAAGCCTAAAATAAAACATGATTTAATAAGCCTACCTGAAAGAAAATTACTTTTAAAAACACACCATAAAGAAATATTAATTGGAGTAAAGTGTGACAGCTAGCATAGATCCATAGACAGTAAAAGAAGATCCCACTTTAAAAATACAATAAGTTAAATTCACACAACCTCGTTCATGCGGGAACCATATTATTTTATTTTTTATAATGAAAACGAGGCTTGAACGAAGTTAATTAAATCTAAGGTGTCGACATAAACATCAGCTGACGTAAACATTAATTAAAATTAATTGAAACAAAAATTAAAACCTGCTGAAAAAGCTTGCATTCGCGATAAAACGTCACACAACACAAAAACATGGCGTCTTCCCCGAACAAGGTCAATAGGCTGTTTGTTTTATAGGCAATAGCCTTAATTTAGTTTAGTTAGCAGATTAGTTAAAGTTTTTCTTATTAGGCCTACAATGACTAGCCTCATTTTACAAGCCTATGTTTGATAAACCAGAAATTGACGGCCCGTAATCTTTTTAGGATATGTGTTAAAAACAATTTAGGCCTACTAACCGTTGCCCATTCTTGCCCTCAAAGACATGTCTGTTTGTAGATGGTGTGAATTATGACTGGACAAGTGCTGACCTCACCTCAAAGCTCGATCACTGCTCCTCTGTGAAGGAACTGGAAGCCTTGAAGGAAAAACTCCACACAGACTAAACCCACATCGCCACCTTGTGGGAAATTCAGATGTTCTCCTGCTGTGGAAGATGATTTTTATTTTATTTGAGTTATTTCATAAACAAATGAAGGTTATTCTTCTAAAATCTGCGTCAATAAACAGCTCTCTGTTCCCTCTGTGACAACCTACCTCAAATTTGTTCAAATAAATGTATCTGAATAGAGACAAAAAAAATTCTCTTTTTTAAAAGTCTTTAAAAGTCTTATTTCTTAAAGGGCTTCACAAAAAAATCTGTCATCATTTACTCACCCTTAAGTTGTTACAAACCTTTATGTGTTTCTTTCTTCTGCTGAACACAAAAGAGAATAGCCTATTTTGAAGAATGTCTGTAACCAAACAGTTGACTTCCATAGTATTTATTTATTTATTTCCTCCTATGGAAGTCAATGGGGTCCATCAACTGTTTGTTTACCCACATTCTGCAAAATATCATCTTTTGTGTTCAGCAGAAGAATGATATTCATACAGGTTTGGAACAACTTGAGGGCGAGTAAATTATGACAGAATTGTCATTTTTGGAATGAACTATCCCTTTAATATAAAAACCAAGAAATGTTCACATATGCCACACTACAGGCAGCCGCTGCTTACTTGTTTGTCATTCATGTCACATCATGTCTCATTCTGGGCTACTGAAGACAGCAGACAAACCTGTCCAGCTTATTCATACTGCTTCTACACCTTTTTAAAGACAAGGAAATGGGTGTAACATCACATAATGTGACCAACGCAAGCCATTGACATATTGAATAAACTATTATGTCTTGTTTTTTTTTTTTTTTTTTGTTTTTTCTATGGAGTAGTTTAAAATGTTTGGGACAAAACTGAAGATTATGAATGTGAATGATGGATATCCATTAATGCAGCTTCAGCTAAAATATCTATACTGAAATAAAGACATAATGCATGCTATTTAGATGTTTGTTTTCATAAACTCCCATGTTACGAAACACCCTATATTGTTACATTTACCCACAATTTTAAGATTGCATTAATCTAACGATGTGGATATCAGATGTCTGCTAATGTCACTTGTATGGCCTCCTTCTCTCCATGTTCACCTAATTTTCTGGATCATTGTCATAAAAAGATTTTCACTCTTTTATTTATTTAGGCTGGTATTCCCTTGAGATTTCTAACTAGTTATGATGATGTATTGCCTTTAATATTGTTCAATAAAATCACCAGTAGGTGTCACTAAAACACCACCGTTGAAACTAATGGCCGATGTCATTGGAGGGCCCTTCTAAGTCTTTACTTTTTATTTTATTTTATTTGGGGTACTTTAAAATGTTTAGGACATAACTGAAGATTTATATAGGTATAATGAATATAAAAATATAGCCTACCATCAATATTCAATAATGCCGCTATAGCTAAAATACCTGGTTGCTACCAAAGACGTTAAAAAAACCCTCTGGTTTTATTTTAATACACATTTGTTTGTTTGTTCATTTACTTATTTCAACAATGACAATGTGCAAAAAATATTAATTATAGATGCTTTGCACCAGATTTAGCTTAGTTTCCAACAGATGAATTAGAATACAAAAAAATACATGTAATAATAATATAAAAATAATAATAATTAGTCAGTTGTTCTCACTGTCGTTTAGCAATCGAAAGAAAAAACTGTAAATAGTGTTAGAGCAACAGTTTCCTTGTAATCTATCCAAAAACTAATTTGCATTTGTAAATTCTGCTCCGGATCTTGCACTAATCATTCTCACTCACATGACTTATTAATCTGACCCACCCAATTCAAGGAGTGTGTTAGAGGAGGAAGACATCAATAAAGTGCAATGCAGCAGTTTTCATATTTGAAAAGATGACACACAACTCCCACAGCTGTGCTTTTCACACTCACATTCAAGTGTGACAGGTGACAGTTTCAGACGAATTTTTAACCCCACCTCTTGTTAAACTATGTGCTCACGTCTTGATTTGCTGCTTCAGGCTTTCCTCATTTACCTGACAACTGTTAACAGCCCACACACATTCACACTCATCTTCTGCTCTCGGCTGCTCTCTTAACTCTCCCATTGTTGCTCAAAGTCCTCCTGGGTTGAAGAGAGAGTTTAATCAGACATCAGTCACTATAAGTGTGGTCTTGCATTATTCTATACACAGAGACACACATACACACGCTCACACTCACTAACTGCAGAGACACACCTTAGACATAATTGTATTTAACATAAATACTAAGCACTTAATGGTATAGGCTAATGGTAGAAAATAGGGCCTGAAAAATAACCGTTAAGTCATTACTGTAATTTTTTTTTTTTTTTTTTTTTGTAAACAAAGCAGGGGTAGTCTACTTGTGATAATCACTTTTGGGTGACAAGTTTGGCTATTATTTATCATTTTGTTTTTATTTTTCGTGCAATAAAACATCAATATACATTTATATAGCCATGTATAAATATATTGGGTAACACTTTAGATCAGGTACACTTTTTCACTATTAAATTAGCATGCTTATTACTAACATATACTAGTATGTAAATAATTGTATTTATAAAGCAGATATTAATGCCATATTCTTCATGACCATATTCTTCCCTTAACCCTATACCCAATATCTAAACGTAACCACTACAATAACTTACTATAAGTAGCTAATAAGGAGTTTATTTGAGGGAAAACGCCTAGTTAATAGTGAACTAATCCAAATTGACCATCAATTTTAAATGAAATTAATTCAAGAAAATGCATGAATGCAGCTGAGCCAACACTACAATAATCATGTAAACATACTTCATTTTTGTAATGGGGTAAAAAGGAGTAAAATGTGGTATGATATCACTGTGATAAGACAAGGGACTGTTGAGTAGTAATGAGATACAATGGTGAATTTCGGTGACAATGTGTAATTGTGATCCTGGAAGGTCCAGGGCAATGATTATAGGATAGTGTTACCTCTGTCGATGGACAGAGCGATGCATGCATGAAATAGATGGATAGATGGATGAATGGATAGTAGTTTTAGATAGTTCTAGAGGAAGGCTCTAGGGGTTGACCTTTCAATGCATCAATAAAAATGCCCAAAATATTTTAATATTGCATAAGATTGAATAATATTGTAATATATAATATTGTAAACTCTTTGTGAATTACTTGCCTTCAGAGAAGACATTTTCCTATAGAAATGCATGCGTATGCTCTATCTTTTATCTAGATTGAGTCCTATTCATCATTCCAGTAAACAAACACTGGCAGGGCCTGAGCCGCCGTCTCTTTCATGTGGAGTTCATGGAAGTACAACCACGATCCATGTAAACCTTCAGAACATCGTTGTTGGAGCAGAATTTAAGCATCAGGGCTGCGAGTGAATGTGATAACAGCAGTTCAGACACGCACTCAGATGTTGATGAACCAGATACGACAATCAACCCTGTCATGCTGGTCCACCTAAATAGACAATGGCACTATCAAAAATATAATTTGGTCTAAAAAGTGAGCTTTGTTATTATAAAAATATATATATATATATATATATATATATATTCATAACATTATATATATGATCAAAAATTATTTAGACAAAAAATATTATATATATATATACATATATATCAGCGATTGACCAATCAGAATCCAGTATTCCAGAGAGCCACAATAATGTATTTATGTAAGCAAAAAAAAATTAAACTTTTTAAACTCCAATATGCATTCATTTTTTTATGTAACAATCATTGTCATTGTGAGTGTGGCCTGTGCAACCCTTGACAAGGACAAGTGTCAGCTGCTATCAGTGTGTGCCAAAGGTCACGACCCTAGGGCAGGGTGGTTGAGCAGAGGTCAGTATCTGATACTGGAGTCTGGTTGATTCTCTCCTTAGCTCAGCATAGTGTCTTTCCACATGGCCAAAACAACTGCTCCTGACCCCCATTCACCTGTGCTTCCATAATGTTCCCACAACTGTTAAATCAGTCCATCGCTTTAAATCACTCGTTGTGCACTGAAAACGCTGCACATGTGTGCTCTGTTTATGAGTGCATCACTGATCTGTGCAGTCAGGTCAGGGGAATCACACATTATTAAAGTAATCAGTCTGATTCAGGGAAGGCAGATAGGCGTCAAACTCTTGAAATGACCCTCACTGAGGAAAGTGTCTTGACTTGAGGCCTTCGGGCACTTCTGCAGTGTGAGAATAATAGTCTGTTCGGCTTCTGTGTGATTAATTGAAGTCTACTTTGCAGCTTTTCTTATGAGTCAGAAGGGTTGTTCTCATGCTGCCTGAGAACAAAGCAGAGAAAGCTTGAAACAAACAAAACTTAATTAACCTTTACATTTACTTTTGCTTAGGCAAGTATTACTATTACTATTGCTCATAGTTCAGGTTGGTGATTTGAGGAAAAACTCCTAACCGTAAGTATTAAACTCACGCAACATTTTTTGATTTATGATGAACAGATGAAAACATCAGATGTACTGAGTGAGGAACTTGAGCCTTGCCTGAGAATTTGTGATTTAATGAGGAAAGATTGAAATCTCAAAAGCAGATTCTTTTCTAGATTAAGGGTTCATTTCAGATATTAAATTTTATACAATGGTTTAATAAATATTGCTTTTTTTGCTCAATGTATATATGTCACATTGGCCCAGCTAATGTATTAGAGAGAGAGAAAAACAGACCAAAAAAGTAAATTTGCTCTTGCAACTAAAATGTGAACTCCCTTATTATGGAAATGTAAGTATAACATAACATAATAATATTAAAATATTATATAATATAAGTTCACTTTTTTGTTTTTTATAACATAATATAATAATATAATATAAGTTTACTTTTTTATTTTTTATAACATAACATAATATAATATAATAGAATATAAGTTAACTTTTTGTTTTTTATAATATAATATAATATAATAATATAATATAATTTTACTTTTTAGTTTTTTATAATATAATATAATAAGTTTAATTTTTTTAATATAATATAAGTAATTTTTTTAGATTTTTATAATATAATATAAGTATTTTTTTTGTTTTTTAAAATATAATATAATAATATGATATAAGTTAACTTTTTTGTTTTTTTAATAATATAATATAATATAATATAATATAATATAATATAATATAATATAATATAATATAATATAATATAATATAATATAATATAATAAATATAATATAATATAATATAATATAATATAATATAATATAATATAATATAATATAATATAATATAATATAATATAATATAATATAATATAATATAATAATACTGATTAACTGCACAGTAAGAAAGGGAACATTTATTATGCAAGTAAATGGTGTCAATGATTGTCTTCAATGCCAACACACAATACACAACCACTTTACTTTCATAATGTAATGTATTTCCAGCTGAAACAGGATATTAAAAAATTTAAATGAGGTCAGGACCTTTAGGTGAGGTTTTATGATTATTCGGCTGTTGGTTAACATTGTCCAATAGCTTGCGTGGCCTATATGATGTCAGCCACAATAGAAAGGTGTAATGAATTGTTGCATTTTGCTAAGATTAGAAAGGCAAGCAGGTTTTTCTTTAGAATAATGTGCACTGGTGAATCAGTCACATTTATACAGTTATTACGAGTCAATGGATTCAATCATGCAATGTTGAAAAGCACACTGGCCACATTTCTTAAATGTCCTTGAAATGTCAAGTTTCTCCTCAAAGCAGACCTTACTTTTAATCCATTTGTCATTTAAACCACAAAAGATAACAACAAAAGGTAATGATAAATTTAACTTCTTTACCCAGAACCCTGGGACAGGTCAGAACAAGCAAAGCACCATCTCAACCAAGGCTTTGTTTAATCAACTTGCCCAGTGACTCTATTCATGGGAATTCACACAAAACCTTCTGGCAGCAGCTCATGGTTATGCTAAAACAGGTTTGAAATGACACAGCTGATAGCATGTGGGAAAGTGGTTAAGTGGTAAGTGAATTGAAATGAATCAGTCATAGCTGTCCTCCTACAGCCACTACTATTCAGTTTTAGTGCATCAGGCAGGCCTCTCAAAAACATCTCAAAACAGACGCAATGGACCGGCACGTCTCATCGTAGTGTTTCGATTAACCCATGCCTTCTAGCGAAGGAGAACTCGATGTGTTTTACAGCTGCATGTTCACCAGCCCATAATTTCATGACAGCTCTGACAAGTTAACAACATGGTGAGCTCCAGAAAGCAAACAAATCATGTCATTTAAATCAAGGTGTATTGTACACTGGAAAAATGTTTTGTTAGATATAACGTTTTAATTGGTACTTCAAAGCCCAATTATTTTAATTATTTCTAAATTCGGGAAATAAAGGGATTACTTTTTTCCCATTTTCATTTTCCTTATGTCAGTAATTAAAGCAGCATTCTGTTGTTTTTGAAATTTTGGGGTCCCCCTACAGTTGGGAAACAGTATTGTCTTCTACTACTGTCGTAAAATCTGTCAAGGTTACACCAGGGAATACACGCATGCATTAAATCCAAATTCCGTCTTTTCCATTTTCATTTAGATTCCATTTTAAGAGATTAATTGAAATAATAATAATAATCAGAAAGCATGTAAAAAAAAAATCCGTAGTTTTTACAAAATAAAACTTCAAGCAGTGATTGCCAGAATATTTCTGTATACATATAAATGTAAAAATATATTTACAGAACAACCGGTAAATTTGACCATTTAAAACTTAATTTAAAATTGTAAAATATATATACACATTTTAATCCACGATAATTCAACATTCTTATCTGCTGAATTAGCAAGGCCACAATGCCACTAAAATCTATTATGTACTTTTTACATAAACTGAAATCCACCAGAAACCCACATGATGAATCAAAGTCACATCACAATAGCTTTTCCACAAGATGATGTAAATATATAGAGGCTGCACAAAACATGGTAAGATACATGACACTAAAACATTCATTAAAAAACTGGAGATGGACCATAAAACCCTGACGTATATAACTGATAAGAAACAATTATATACAACGGCATTTACGGCTTTTCATGATGATTTGTTCTTTTTTACTTCCAAAAATGGTACGCTTAATAGTATTTTACAGTAAAATTACAAGTTTAATGTAAACATGTGTAATGTTACAAAAGGAAAGTTTCCTAGTATACTTGCTGTTAACCAATTAGCATTTTTTTCTTTTACAAATAAAAATCATTCACAATAATATTTTTACAGAGAACAAACATTTATTTATTTTTTAGACATCTGCATGCGTCTGCTTTGTCTGGTAGGTTAACTTTTTTTGTCGAATATGTCTTAACTGACTGAATAAACCCTCACAGTATCAAGAAGAGTTTTTTAAGGGTCAAATCAGGCAAAATTTGTCTCCTTGAGGTGCAAACTGCACACATTCACTTTACAGCATGTAAACATTTCCCTGGAAGAGCCTGAGGATAGTGGGAAAGGCTGTCAGATATGAGTGAGTGAGTGGGCCAATTCTTTGAAAGTAAATAATGAAGAGTGAACTTGCCAAAGCACATTACAACCAAACATTCCCAATAATTTCAAAATTATTCCTGACAATTGCATCTGAAGCTTATCCACATGGATCGATCTGGCAGCGAAGTAAGAAAGAAAGTTTACTTAGAAGTTTTGAGATGGGCTTAAACTGTCTACAGCCGCTTTGCAATGTGCCAAATGGCAGATTTATGAGGGCAGGATATACCGCACAGTGTATTCATTGTGTTTTGAGCATGTGTTGAGGTAGCTTAGGTTAGAGGAGAATTTCATCATGTTCACCCTAGAGGAAAAAATGAAACCCATAACTTTCACACTCTTGCTGAAAAGCATGCAAATGCAAACAACTCTTGCTAAAGCTATTGATCATATGGTTGGTTAGTGATTGGAACGAACCCCTTATTTAGCTATTAAAGGGGTCCCATTGTGCCCTTTCACAAAGTCTTTATTTTGTTTTTTGGGGTGTACTAGAATACGTTTTCATGCTTGATTGTTATAAAAAGGATTATTTTTCACATATTTTACACACACTGTAAAAAATATTGTTTTAACTTAAAAAAGAAGTATCCTGGTTGCCTTAAAATTTTAAGTTGATTGAAATGGAAAAATTGAGTTAATACAACAAAGGAGATTAATTTAACCACCGGAAACTCAAAATATTATTATCTGCGCTACATAAATTATCTAAGTTGATTTGACAAAAGAAAAAATGTTGTGATTGCAAATCATGAAAATATTTTTTTTACAGTGTATTACTCCTCTCTTCCCAGTCTGGTTGAACGCATCGTTTTCAATGAAGCCCCTCCTTACGTAATATGAAATGTGCTGTGATTGGTTAGCTGGCCCAGTGTGTTGTGATTGGCAGTGCATAACGCGTGTTCAGAAAATGTCACACCCCTTCATAACCGAGAGCTCTACTAAGATGTGAATATTAACGATGTTAATATTCACACCTTAGGGGGAGGGTTTATGTAAATTTTAGGGGGTTTGATTTCACCAACTTTGGAAGAAGCTTTTTCTACTCCTTACCAGCTGTTTGTTGTATCACTTCCGGCGCTTTCCGACGCTTGCGCAGACCGAAGCGCCGTGCCTTCAGATCACTTGGAGGTGGCTGTAATTACAAGAAGGAAAAACAATATAAATACTGTTTGTTTTCTACACAAACTGCTCGTTTCGTGTCTTATAGGCCATCAATGTGTACTTACATTCGCAAAGAATGCTTTCAGCACCTTGTTGAATCAATGCCACGTAGAATTAAGGCAGTTCTGAAGAGCCTGGGGGGGGGGGGGGGGGGTCAGATACAGTATTAGTATGGTATATATATATATATAACTCATTTTAAAACTGTGAAACCAATCTAAGATCCACCCTTATTATTAGTGATGTTAGTTTAACTTGTG
This sequence comes from Cyprinella venusta, assembly GCA_038021265.1. NCBI lineage: Eukaryota > Metazoa > Chordata > Actinopteri > Cypriniformes > Leuciscidae > Cyprinella > Cyprinella venusta. The sequence continues at coordinate 43,227,250 of CM075863.1, forward strand.
TTAGGCAGCCAGTAGCTCTTTTCATCACTCTTGCTGTTGCTGCTGGTTCTTATGATTCTTTCTTTGAAAACAATAATTGGGATTGGTATGACAAATGATTTGAGGATTATTTTACACAGCCAAGCCTGATTCATGTGGACACGGGCGCCTGTCCTAAAGTCTGAAAACGGGGAGAAATTACATCAAAGTCTTGAGAATAATGACTGATGTTGACTAGTGAGTTTGGAAGCTTTCCTTGGCAGCTCCTCTCTCTTCTTTTCTCAGTCTTTTTCTTTATTACTCTTTCCTTTTTCTTTCTCCATCCGCCCACACATCCTTTCACGGGCTTACCAGGCCTTGGCAAAAAGCAACCACTTCAAAACTAACAGCCTGGGCCTGTTTGTCTGCCCAGTGAGGTAGGAATCATATTTCCAGAAAAAAATGACAGATGAAAAACTGCCTCGGATACACAAACACTCAATTCTATTGTGTTGAAAGTCTGAGGTTCAGGGCCATATCGCTCAAGGAGCTGCAAAAATATTTTAAATACCGGTGAGCCTTTGCTCCAGGGTTGGCCGGTGGTAAAGTCTGCTGAAGTGCACGATGATGGTGGTCTAGTTACTGAAATTATAGAAGATACACAGTATTTGAGCTCTGTGTTTGTCTTCGGACGAGTTGGTTTTCAGAAATCTGAGAAAATTCCTGAACCTGCATAACAAGATTTTAATAGTTCACACAAAAGTTTCATTAAAATTTTTAACATTTACTCACTCTCATATCACTCCAAACCTTTATGACTTTCTCACATTCATAAAACACAAATGGAGCTGTGAACCTAGATACACTTTCTCAGTAATGGGGACAAAAAAGAAACAAAAGCATGTTTATTAAAGCAACAATATGCAGTTTTTTTTTACCTTAACTGAATAGCTTCTGAGTTATTGCAATGGTTATATGACTATTTTCGGTTGAATGTTGGGCATCTCGAAGAAGATGTTACATAATGAAAATGGTATAGGTTGTCAATAGGTTGATAAGAAATGATTAGTGAAGAGGTTCAAAGATGTTGGAGCCATAGCCATCACACGCACACACACTCATACACACAAAATATAATCTATTTCCAGTGATCAAAGCTGTATTTTCAGTATCATTACTCCATTCATCAGTGTCACGTGATCCTTCAGAAATCATTTTGATTTGCTGCTCAAGAAACATTTCTCATTACTGTATTATCAATAATGAAAATGGTTATAATATATTTTTTGTGTGTAAGGAGTGATAGATTTATTCAAGAGTTGTTTTTTTTTGATGAATAGTGAAATTGAAGCCTTTTGCAACATTACAATCGTGTTGACTGTCACTTTTAGCATAAAGAGGCGTAAGAATAAGATGTTAAACACCGTTCTTTTCCCCAACAGTTATTCTATAAGTGTCCTTCTTAGTGGTCAGCATTCCTGAACGGGGCCCCAGGCACTACACTCACATTCCTCCTGACCACACTTGGTTAAATCCTGCTGCTTCCCTTCAGCTCTGCGCAGAGCAATCCCAGAAGCCAACAGCTGACCGCAACAGTGCCGTTAAAATGTGTCCGGGTTATAATCAAACTGGTGCTTGGGGGGGTCAAAGGGTCAATCCAAGGCTTTAAAAAAGGACACTAGTTGGCGAAAACTTTCAAATTCACACTAAAGAGAAAGCAGAAGACTAAAGTTCATTTGTCGCAGTTGTTCAATGAGTATAGGCTACTCTAAATTTCTTGTAAAGAGTTTAAATCATTTAAAAAGTTCGAGTTAAAAATTGATCACAACCCCAAGGCCTCAAAAACTTTTGACTCAACACTTAGAGACCACCCAGAATGCCCTAGCAACCACATAGCAACCACTCAGAAGCAATGGCATAGCAACCAAACACAATTCTAATAATACCATGGATGAAACTGACAAGTGCGTTTTAATTAATCTCCACACTGTTTTCACTCTCAGCATCACTGGCCAGGAAATTCTGTTTATAGTCCTTACTGTAACTGCACATCATAAAAAATATAGTTTACAACTTAGATATTAATGTCTATCATATTTTCTTTATCATAAAAGTATGTTTATTAACTGTCTCTTTAGTAAGATCAGAGTTATTAATACTGAAATAGCATTTACAATATTTACTCAACTCTGAACTGCTTCACAAGCACATTGACTACTTGTGTTAATCAGCCAAGTGGACAAACAAACCAGCTGATACAGATAACTTGATCATTTGGCATAGTCAGCATCACTTGGTATCACAGAAGGATTTGACCAGTGGTCTGAGGGTGGCAGTACCTTCTTTACTCAAGACTGAAATCTCAAGTGTGTGATTCACACACACAAATCTTTCTCATCGACTTGTGCGTGTTTCTGTTGTGCAATTATAATGCCCTTTAGTTGTGTGTGCTGCTTCTTAACCTCCATAAATTAGATAATGTAATACGGTCACCATCTGAAACCCAGCACTTAAATCTCCCTTGTTCTGGTAAGAATTGATCACTAAAAGTTTCTTTACGGAACCCAAAATGGTTCATCTATGGAATTTCCCTTTTAGAAAAATTTATTTTTAGTCAGTTACAGTGTTTTTAAAAAATATAAACAGTGGTAAAAGATACACAAGGTCTGTGATGTCAAAATGGCAGGACGTGGCGGGGAAACTCAAGTGTGCTCTGGTCATTTCCAGCAAAGCAGCTGTGTCAGATCCTGACGCTCCACACGCACTTGAGCGTCCGTTCCTGCGCGCACCCCTTAACACCACCACCTATGACCTTATGACCTCACCACCACTCGACCAACAACCACAGCTGTTTCCCACAGATTGGATGAGATTGTATATTTGTGTAAAATGCAGAATAGTATGTTTCTTTTTTTACCCCAGCCCTTCATGATTTGAATTACTCAGGATGCAGGGTGCACAAAACTAGAGAGAAAACAATGAAAAATAAATTCTTTCCTTATACCCAGAAGTGATGTCTACTATTTACTGTAACACCACTCACACACATATATAAAATTAAATATAATTTCATAGAAATTTAAAATGCTATTAAACTATATATATTAGAATTTTAGCATCACATAAAATTATGATTATATATTATTTTATGTGTGTATGTATATATATATACTGTATATATATATATATATATATATATACAATCACAAAAAAAGTATGGGTTTGGGTAAAATTAACATTTTTGTTTAATTCTATAAACTACTGAAAATTCCTCCCTAATTGCAAATAAAAATATTGTCATTTAGAGCTTGTATTTGCAGAAAATGACAACTGGTCAAAATAACAAAAAAGATGCAATGTTACTTGCCAGACCTCAAATAATGGAAAGAAAAATAAGTTCATATTCATGTTTAAAAAACACAATACCAATGTTTTAACTTAGGAAAAGTTCAGAAATCAATATTTGGTGGAATAACCCTGATTTTTCAATCACTGCTTTCATGCGTTTTGGCATGCTCTCCACCAGTCTTTCACATTGATGTTGGGTGGGGAAATCACATTATAAAATAAATGTTTTTCTCCAAAACACTTTGGCCACAATTATTGGCACCCTTTTCTTAAATACTTTTTGCAATCTCCTTTTGCTATGATAACAGCTCTGAGGGTTTGGAGAACACCTGACAGGAGATCAGAGATAATTCCTCCACACAGACTCTCTCCAGATCTTTCAGATTCCCAGATCCATGTTGGCGCTTCTCTCCAGTTCACTCCACCCATCAGCAGAAGCTATTACAGTCATTTTGTGGTCCGTAACACATTTTTTGTGTTGATTTTGATGTTTGTTTTGGATCACCATCCTGTTGGAAGATCCAACTACGGCCCATTGTAAGATTTAGCAGAAGGCGTCAGGTTTTGATTTTTCATCGGTTGATATTCGATAGAATACACAGTGCCATGTATCTGAACACGAAGTCCAGGACCCCCAGCATAAAAATATGCCCACAACATTAAAGATCCAACGGTTTATTAAATAGTACACATGGGGTACTTTTTATCCTTGTGTGCACCAAACTCATCTGTAATTGCTGCCAAAATAATTTTGTTTAGTTTCATCTGACCACAGAACCCGGTTGAAGTCCCAGTCGTGTCTGACACCTGAATTTGGATAAGTGAGGAGATTTTTCTTGAAACCCTCCCAAACAACATGTGGTGATATATGAGTTGTTTGATTTTTTTAGGCTTTCTGGCCTCAAGACTCAACTAATCTCTGCAATTCTCCATCTGTGATATTTGAAGTCTTTGGCCATTCAATCTTTCATCCTCACCGTCCATTAAGACAATAGACACAAACGTCCTCTTCCTGGCGGATTCATAACATCTTTAGTTGAATGGAACTTCTTAATTATTGCCCTGATGGTCAAAATATTTTTTTTTAACTCTTTAGCTATTTCCTTACATCCACTTTCTATTTTGTGATACTCAACATTCTTTTGATGCACATCATAACTATATTCTTCGCTTTTACTTATTGTGATGGATTAAGAGAATTTGGCTTGGTGTTTCCTCATTTTTAAACTCCTGTGAAACAAGAAATCATGGCAGGACAGTTTCATGTTCCTAGTCCTCCTGGTGTCCTAAAAAGGGTAAACAGTAATGGGAATATACTTCAGAGATATTTTACTCTAAAAATCTCTGGGGGTGCCAAGAGGTGCCAAAACTAAAAATTCTAGGGGTGCCAATAATTGTGGCCAATGTGTTTTGGAGAAAACCATTTATTTCATAATGTGATTTCCCCCCACTTTCAATTATTTTACTTCAATGAAAGGTTCGATTTTTGGCAAGTTTTTGAATGAAAGATTGAAAGGATAAACAATGCAGATTTGTTTTTTACAGCCAGTTTGATCATATTTACCAGGGGTACCATTAATTCTGAGCATGACTCTATATATACAATAAGTCATGTTTTATTTTTGATGACTTGATTGGATATCAAGTCACACCTTCTAGTTCACTTTAAGCTGAAAATTCTTTAATTATTTGCAAACAGATTCAGTCATGTTTTATTTTGCCTTGGGGTGGAGCCAGGAACTGATATATATAAAAACAACAACTTGGTGCATGAAACCCTGCTTATACCATCAGAAAACATCTATCTTATTCTCATCTGTAAGTGTGGGGACCATTTGAGGATATGAGTTTTTGATTACAAGACATGATAAGATCCAGTGGAAGGGTTTGGTTGAGCGTTCAGATATTGAAAACCCAGCTATGGATATCTCTATGTTGTGACATGCCTGAGATTATTAATGATAGCCGTGTCCACGATTGCTGACAGGAGAGCTGTCCAAACAAGATTTTAGAGCATAAAGCAAAATAATTATATGACCTAGTATTATCTCTGCAGACAATACCTGGATTAACAACATTATGATGGTTCCTTCCGATTGTAGGATTTTTCACTACATTTTCAAAATCTGGCACGTATTATTTACACTATACATCAATATTCCTCTAAATTAGGTAACATGTAAGGATTGTTGGCTGTTTTTGTTTTTGCTCAAAATAAACTCAATGCATTCACAGAAAGCCAGGTTGAATTCAAACAGCTGCAATACCTGATCACAAATACAACAGCTGCCTTTCACCTTGGATCAAAGGAAGTAAACCCAAGTTAAGAACAATCCATGTGAGCCCCCCATCCCCAAGATCCTGTGGCAGGACAATCACACAGCTCATATCCAAAACAAGAACTTTATCAGTCTGCAAACTCATCTTTTCAACAGCACAATGCATTCTGGATTCTTACTATGTCAATTGGGGATAAGGAGCAATTTAGATAAGAGTTTCTTAGGAACTGTGGAAACAAGCAAAGGCCTTTGAAAGTTCAGGCTGATTCGATATTTACAACGTTACTTCTACTAAACAAAAGGATGAGGAAGTTGGCAGTGAAATTCACAAAGCTTTGAAGTGAGACGTTAAATCTTTTCCAAACAATGAAAGTCAATAGGGATATTTGCTGTCAAGGTAAAAAAAAATATTGGATGTCTTTACATATAACAGCAAATGAACAGACCAAAATTTTATGTAATTTATGAACGTTTTATGATAAATAATTCCCTAACAGATTAAAATATTGCCTGATTTGACATTTAACTACAATTAACATTAGTTGCGCAAATGTTGAAATGTGAATAAGAATTGGCTTTTTGCACAGCACCACTACTTCCTGAACTATAGACAGGTCCTTGTTTCCTGTCTGCCATTATTTGACAAACTTGATTAATTCAGGTGTGCCTGATTATTGTTGTTGTGACTACTGAGGTCAGACACACCTGGATTAATCAGTTTATCCAAAAATGGCAGACAGGAAACAAGGAGCTGGCTTAAGTTCAGGAAGTAGTGCAGCTAAAGCCCATTGTTAGCTTGTGTATTAAAAAAGTTAAAATATTTTAAAATGACATTTACCTCCTTAACATGCAGATACAACTGTAAATAAACAAACTGTCGTCTGATTGCTACAAAAAATGTAAAAAATTGCTGACTGAAAAATCTAAATATCTAAATGGCAGACGATGGGAGTGTTTGGGGAAACCTGTTTGAAAACAGACATTTTTTCACTTCCATTTGATGGTGCTATTAATTAAAAGGTTAGTTCACCCAAAAATGAAAATTATGTCATTAATGACTCACCCTCATGTCATTCCAAGCCCGTAAGACCCGATTAGGATGATTAGGACATCCGCGACATGCACACTTACGAACCATTTTTAAAAAATATTGCAATACCAAAATCCAAACAATGTAGAAAAGCTTGAATACAGCGCACGTCTCCATCAGACTGTAAACCAAGCTCGGGCGCACAAGATAACACTTACGCAGCGTCATTGGAATCGTGAACGAGCAATGACAACAGAACCGGAAGAGAATACAATGCTGAATAAAGTCGTTGTTTTTGCTATGTTTGGACCAAAAAGTATTTTCGATGCTTCAAAAAATTCAAACTAACCCGCTCATGTCACATGGACTACTTTGATGATGTCTGTATTGCCTTTATGGACAAGGACAGTATAAGGTACATACATTTTCAATGGAGGGACAGAAAGTTCTCGGATTAAATCTAAAATATCTTAAACTGTGCTCCGAAGATGAACGGAGGTCTTACGGGCTTGGAACGACATGAGGATGAGTCATTAATGACATAATTTTCATTTCTGGGTGAACTAACCCTTTAAGTATGGCATTCAGCATCAAAGTTTATTCTTACTTTACAAAAAAAAATTAACAAACTGTCTTGGGACTTTAGAAGACTTGGAATATAGTGCATGGACCACTTTTATGGCGCCATTTATTGGTCACTAAAATCTTTCATTGTATGGAGAAGAGCTTCTTAAAGGGAAATAACACTGCCATGCTGATGATAATTTCCCAAAAACATGTTAAGACTAAAATCTGTAGTAAACACAAGGATATATACAGAAAAGCAGAAAAGAAATGTCTCTCTTCTTGAGCCAGTCAAGATCTCCTTCAGATTGTGGTTCTGGAAACAAACAAAGCAAGTACTGGAATGTATGTGATGTGGAGCGTCTGTTTTTTTTCTCTGTGAAATGGAATAAATCTCATTGGTAAGTAAATGTTTCCTGCGATACAAAAGCGGCACATACATCAAAGCAATATTTCTATAGTTATTTTCAAAAGAGCTTCCTTTCACTCAACCAGGCTTCCATATGGTTCAGAGTCGTCTCAAATTTAAAGGACACAGCAGGGATTGGTTTCTTAGAGACCGTTAGACATCATGTAATGACAGGCCTCATTCTCCAACCCCCAAAACCAACAGAACAGACGCAAGGCCAAGAAAAAGGAGGAGAGAGCAAGAGGCCGAGAAAAGGGAGGAGAACAAAAGAGGGGTGAGAAGGATGGAAGGGGTGGAGAGATTTGGGAAATTGCCCCATTAAAGACAGAGATGAATCTCTGGTGGATCCTGAGGTCTACTAACTAAATTACTGGCTACGTAGAGGTTAATGCCAGAATAAGGCTGAGAGAAAATGAACCGATGTGTGGTTCTTCTCACTAGTCTAATTTCACCATTTATAGTTTGCAAAGTGAAAGCATTGACGCCTTTCTCCAACACATCCGCAGTTCACAATGCATTTTGTTTTTATAAATAACTCCATGTGTGGACACATTAAAGAGCACGCGCATTTACAAGCACTTCAAGGGATGTGACAAACGGGGCTGTGAAACATTATACACAGAATGCAAATCTATTGTATTATACTCAGAGATTGTCTACACTGAATATGATTATGCATGACTGTTTCCAAAGCTGATTCAACCATACGCAAATGTTTTTCATTTGAGATTTTATCTCAGTACTGTGAGAAAAGGTTGGTTTGTGGTTACGCTCATCTTAACATCTATAGTGGCGTGCTTCAGATTTTTGAAAAACACCACGAATGATGCCAAAATGTGAGGAACATTGTACATGAACTGGAGAAAATTTGCCAACATCATGATGCTGGAGAGTTATAAATTATTTCTAGTGTTTCGTTCCAATTAAAGATGTAGTTCACTTTTATAAAAACTTTTGCTGATAATTTACTCACCCCATGTCATCCAGGATGTCCATGTCATTCTTTCTTCAGTCGAAAAGAAATTAAGTTTTTTGATGAAAACATTCCAGGATTTTCTCCATGTAATGGACGTCATTGGGAACCAAACGGTTCAAGGTCCAAATGACAGTTTCTTTGTAGCCTCAAGGGGATTTGAACAACACCAGACGTTGAATAAGGGTGTTATCTAGGACCCTTCAAGTCATGATTCGGAAAAAGATTTGTTCATTTTGATGAACAAGTTCGAACAGGAGAGTCACGAACGCGCATAACAGAACAGAGCATGGTGAGCAATTGTGATTATAAAACTTAAGCTTTTTAATTTTTTTTTTTAAATGAGCGATCGTTTCGCTAGATAAGACCCTTACTCATCGTCTGGAATCGTTTAAAGCCCTTTGAAGCTGCACTGAAACTCTCATTTGGACCTTGAACCGTTTGGTTCCCATTGAAGTCCATTATATGGAGAAAATCCTGGAATGTTTTCATCAAAAACCTTCATTTCTTTTTGAAAAAAGAAAGAATGACATGGACATCTTGGATGACATGGAGAGGAGTAAATTATCAGCAAAAGTTTTTTTTAAAAGTGAACTACTCCTTTAATAGGTTTTTAGGTGGTTATTATGAGGTTCTCAGTGATTTGTAGCATGTTGTGGTGCAGTTGATATAGTGTTTTGGGTTGTTGTTAGGGTGTTGCTATGCAGCTGCTCAGGTGTTCTAAGTGTTTCGTAGCATGTTGTTATGCAGTTGATATAGTGTTCAGGGTGGTTGTCAGGGGGTTGCTATGCAGCTGCTATGGTGCTCTAAGTGATTTCTAGCAGGTTACTGTGCATTTGAAATAGTGTTTTGGCTGGTTGTTAGGGTGTTGCTATCCAGCTGCAAAGATGTTCGGAGTTTTTTTAGCCTGCTGTTATATGATATACTATTTTGGGTGCTTGTTAAGATGTTGCTATGCAGCTGCTAAGGTATTCTAAGTGATTTCTAGCATGTTGCTGTGCAGTTATTATAGTGTTTTGGGTGATTGTTAGGGTGTTGCTATGCAGCTGCTAAAATGTGTCAAAAAACAGCTGCTAAGTTACTTTTAGCCTGTTGCTGTACAGTTGATATAGTGTTTTGGGTTGTTGTTAGGGTGTTGCTCTAGTGTACTATGTGATTTCCAGCATGTTTGCTGTATGCCTAAAATTGTTTGGTCTTCACAAACACCACAATTATACAATATTGTGTTCATGATGGTTGTCAGGGGGTTGCTATGCAGCTGCTATGGTGCTCTAAGTGATTTCTAGCATGTTGCTGTGCATTTGAAATAGTGTTTTGGCTGGTTGTTAGGGTGTTGCTATGCAGCTGCAAAGGTGTTCAGAGTTTTTCTTAACCTGTTGTTGTATGATATAGTGTTTTGGGTGCTTGTTAAGATGTTGCTATGCAGCTGCTAAGGTATTCTAGCATTTTGCTGTGCATTTGAAATAGAGTTTTGGCTGGTTGTTAGGGTGTTGCTATGCAGCTGTAAAGGTGTTCTAAGTGATTTCTAGCGTGTTGCTGTTATTATAGTGTTTTGGGTGGTTGTTAGGGTGTTGCTATGCAGCTGCTAAGATGTGTCAAAAACAGCTGCTAAGTTACTTTTAGCCTGTTGCTGTAGAGTTGATATAGTGTTTTGGGTTGTTGTTAGGGTGTTGCTCTAGTCTACTATGTGATTTCCAGCATGTTTGCTAAATGCTTAAAATCGTTTGGTCTTAGCAAACACCACAATTACACAATATCGATGCAAAACTGACCGCTTGAAATCCCATGGAACCATTAGACAGCCTCTAATAAGTCTTGAGGAAATAGCCTTGCATGCGCAGGAGCCTAAACAAGAGGTCAAAACACAATCAGCCACAGATAAAAAAAAAAAGGAAATACAAAAAATAGGAGAAATAACAGGATGTTCTTGATAACAGACTCGATAACAGTGGTGTATGGAGATCCTCACTGTTAGCGCTATCAGCTCAGAAACTGATAGCATCTGACCCCCTGTTTCCCAAATGCTGATTAGCATTTTTTTTAATACTGTCCAGTATTAAGGAGTAGTTTTCTACATCATAGTGGTAATATTTTATGTTATATTAAAACACAAAACAATTCTTTTACTTTTCATATCATGTCAGTGTTGCTACAGATAATATTGTCAAAGTCCCCGAGAATCGTAACTTTCCTAGCACCTAAAATAGCCACAGAAAGGGTGTTGAAAGTCACAGCTACTCCACCCAGCAAACCACAGTTTTAAAATGCAAAAAGTTCAAGTACTCACAGCATAGCGTCGCAAACACAAATGTGAGAACTGTGCTCAATAGCAGGTTGCATTTAGAGGAACACAAGCGCATTTAGCATCTAAAGCTAAGGCGCTGTGACACCTATAGCACTTGTGTTGCTTTTGCTGAACAACAGCACATTTATTTCTCAGAAAATGTATATGGGGGCGACTGTTTTCCCCAAGCTTTGTACTCTCGGAGATAACCGCTATATAGCTCATGATGCTGTCTATTTAAATCATTTACATCTGTTCATACTAAAATCTGACTGGTCAATCACTAGTCGATATTTTAACGTTTAATATTTTCATTGATTACATATATTGCTATGCTTGTTTTTGAAAATGCGGTCTTGTTCTTCTAACAAAATATAATAATGTAAAAGCAAATCATTTATTAATTTATCTGGAAAGTATAATGTACACTCTTAGAAAAAAGGGTTATATATGTAGCATAGGGTTCTTTACTCAACTCCAAATGACATTTTATGCTAAAAAAGTTTCTATAATGACAAGAAAGAACCCGTTTGGCACAAAGGTTCTTTATAGGCTATTATTCATTCATATATTACATTATTCTGCAATATTTTCTAGTTGTAATTAAATTATTGTTTATTAAACTTAATATCACATTTTAATCATGCTGATTTTTGGAGGAGAATATCTGAAATGGCACTCTTCGTGGTATATTGATTAATTACATAAAATTATATGAATATATACATTTTCTAACCCCATATCTTGAATTTTGATATAGAAAATTTTAGGGGTTCCAAATACGTAGACCTTTAGAACCTTTTAAAGTTCTATATAGAACCTTTTCTTCTAAGAGTGTACGGTTAGTAGGTCATTATCAAAAAACATGGTCTAAAAAAACATGAGAGTAATAAATGTCCATAATCACTTAGCAGCCTATAAGCATATGGTTTACCAAAATGTGAAGAGGAACACTGTGCAAATCTAGGCAAACATTGGTGTAGCTTTTGCAAAATGAATGTTTAGATCACACCATGTTGACATGAACAATATGGTTTGTCAGTACCTCAGCGTGAACTAAAGGTGAGAATAACTCTCTCATAGCACCTAACTTTCACATATGTGATAGATTTCACATCTAAGTTCACCTGTTACACCTGAGAATCGTGTTTTCTACTTGGAGCTCATGGGTCACTGCAACAAGTATTTATATACAAACTATTAATTGGTACATCCATTGGCAAATAACCTAAAGGCAGTTCCCTGAGCACAATTTCACTTTTTAACAAGGCGCCATCTAAAAAATGGCCAAAATTCACAGCCAAACTTATATCTTATAAAAAGTATAGACAAATTGAGAAACGAGCTGGAAAAGACATCATTAGGTGAAAGTTGAGTTTCAGGTAAAGAGTGCCTTTTTTGGAAATTGACAGATTCTGTCTACAAATGCCAGTCCACAAAAACGAAAAACAACCAACTCAGTGACCCCAGTTCTCTCTGTTTCCTCAGGAAATCCTACAGGGCCACTTCTGTCTGCTCACTTTAAACATGTCTGACTGCCATTTAAATCCCCAAGGACAAAAACATGTTTGGAAGGAAAAATTACATTTGCTTACATGCTATGGCGAGGCATATACTGTATTGCACAGAATGGACTAACTAGTATGTTTAGTGTCAATGTGTCCGTTACTATTATTGCTTATTGAAGGTTTATCTTTGTCACTGTGGTTAGCTGTGAAGAACAATTTGAGAGTAAGGCTGATCTAGATCTAACTGGTTTTGTTCCAGGACTCAGATGTTACAATAGACATCAAGTGGGAAACCAAAACAAATAATGTCATTGGTCAAACATTACGATGAAGGTCGACGTCAGGTGAACTGCTTGTGTCTGACAGATCAATTTACATAAACATACTAGAGTTTGACTGGATGCTTGACATTCGACATCAACAACAAAATATCTGGATTATTAATATTATTTTCTCCTCTGTTTTAAAGACTGATTATATTTATGTACAATCTATGCATTATAGTTGAATTGTTTAAAAAGAAATAGTTTTTACCCTGCTGTCTGAAAACCAATGAGAACAGACATGTGACCCACCAGTTGAGAACCACTGATATGAAGATATAGTGGGTTTGAGTGATATGGTTCATAAGAAAAAATAGGTCATCTATTTAGAGACCCAGAAGTTTGGAGCAAGAAAAGAAAGAAAGACCAAAGTCTTGGGTTCACATTTTTGTTTAAGGACCCCGTCATCATGCACATGTGCATCTAAGCAAAGGCCAACTGGTCAATTAACTTAACACAGTCCAGATCAGCTTCGAAACCACTGGGAAAGAAAAGTTAAAAGAAATGATAAACATGGCATGTGGCCAGAGGAAGCCTAACATCAAGACGACATTCAGAGACATTTTGATGGTGAACTGTACTGTGTTTCAAATAAATTTCACTAGGCATAACTCAAAATCTTGGCTACAAAACTACCGTCCAGGAAATTTAGTATAATTGTATTGGCTTTTTTATTTATTAGATTTTTTTGTCCGCTCAATTTTCAGCACAAAACAATGAATAAAATAGCATTAAATAAAAAAAGTTAACAAACTATCCAAACTATAATTTAGGAATGTGTGACAACTCACCCCAAGCAGACATTTTCAAAAATACATATTTGTGTAATTGGACTTTTGACTCAAAACCTTAAAATTAAAGAGATATAGCCCAATTGGCCCGTCTGACAACTAGCCCCGGTCTGGTGTTCTACTAATGGAATTTATTCAAAGGAAATGTTAGCCTCTCAGCCAATTGGAATTTGTGTATATTCAATCTTAAAGCATGTTTGACATAAAGACATTATGTGGATGACTTCAGCATTCCAGTCCTGTCTGCCAGCTGAGTATATTTCCTATTTCGCCTCTGTACGAATGTAAACACTCCCACAGCAGTCACAGAAAAGCACATCTGCTCCCAATGAACTATGAAATAATATCTTTGTCTACTTTATTTGTTAAAATGAAACTCTAAGTAACGTATATGTTATGAATCAAGCATGTAAATTTAGCATGTAATTAAATTTGGTCAGTATTTGTCAAGTTAGGCTATAGCTATATTATTTTTTATATGGCTAAGTATGCTAAGCTAGCTTGTGTTAGCCCACACAGGCTATAGCTCAGCTAGCTAACAGGGAACGTTCTCATTAGTTTAGCTTACATTCTGACAAGGTTCTCTTAAAGTTATAAACAAATGTTCTTCCAGTAAAGTTAATGGAGTAAACTTTAGCCCAAAAACGTTATTTAGACATTGTTTTGTATGCGTTTTTTTCCTGAAATGTTTTAGCTCTAACATTTTTAAATGTTAGCCTACTGCTTGTTTCGGAGCGTTCGGAGAACATTCAAAAGTAACAATCCCATAATGTCTGCAAAATGATAAAATAGAAGGCTTCTTTAACGTTCATGCAACCAAGAAAAAATCGTTTTTTAAAACATTTAAAAACTGGAAATTTTGATGGTCATAACATAATGGGAATGTTAGCAATGTTTTTGTTTGCTGGGAGACCACATTTAAAGTTTCTTTGCTAATTATCAAAGGATAAACACTAATTTTTAAGTTAAGCAATGTCACCAAAATAAATCCCTGCAATCAGACCCTGATAAGACCCTTGTCTTAAAAAGTGTGCATTGTGAGTGACCTGTATATCCCTATTTAACATATGAAACAAACTTTTTTGAGATTTAGACAGCCAAGCCGGTCAGCTGGATCTCACTAGTGTGTAGGGAAATATTCCAGTTTTAAAGCCAAAGAAGTCCCGAAAAGGAGTTAGTAGGAGAAGAAAAAGGAGAGAGTAGGCCTACACCTTTTGTGTATTTTACAAAACGCCCAACATTATACTCGCCGCGGAGATTTGCCAAATAGTAAACCAGCCAAGATATTTTTTTCTTTGTTAATGAACAGTTCACCCAGACTACAATCTTTAATGATTTCCAGAGGCACACTTGAGTCAGCCAATAACAACAACAATGCCACCAAAGTAAGAGTAATTCACTTCTTGTTGCTGCAGTGCCGTTGTGACCGGATAGAGTCCTGGTCCATAGTCCGCATGGGCGATCATGTGGTTTCTCACACAGAGTTCATATGTTCATATATGACAGGGTAAAGGCTTGAAGTATAGATCAGCGGCACACAAGCCATGTATAAATCCTCTTTTACACCCAAAATTAAATGTAGAGCAGGGTAATGGAGGGTGAGGTAAGCAGCTCTATAATACTTGAACATGGACCTCCCAAACTTTTGTTTTCGTTATTGAAGAAAAGTCTGTGCTTTTGCTTTACTGGGGGATTTGACTGCTTAGATTTGAAAATATTTTTAAGGCTTAGTTAAAAAATGTTATGGCCTGTTTTAAGATCCATCAGAATGCATTGGAAAGAAGTGTTTTAATCTGCGTTTATGTTTAGGAATATCAAGCCACCGTCTGCAACCTTTCTTTCATGAAGGGGTTCAGAGAGCAAATAATTAGACTTCTTGTGTAATTGCTTAAAGCTCATCTTGACTGCAGTAAAATGCCTCTTTAATAACCATCTACACTTCAAAACTAGAGAAAGGAGCGATTGAGGATCTGCACCTGTCCATTCTTTAACCTCTTAGGATTCCTCGCCTGTGGATATTGTTAGTTTCTAGTGACGTGATTATGTTAGATAATGTAATGTTTATAGTTGTTAACATTGACTGATTCATGCAGTCAGTTACCACAGAGTGCTCTGAACCAACCACAGCTTACCAACCACCCCATTTCTGCTCCATTCAAGAATCTTTATAACCACTTTGAAGAGGTTTTCATCTTTGAGCTGCCATCTTTTTTAAAACAAAACAGGATATTTGTATGAGAACAGTCTAAACATTGTATTTCAACTCAATCTGTGGCCCCTAATGTTGTCTGAATTTATATTCACAGTGCTAGCTGTGAACGTTTTCTACGTCATTTTGGATCTTTGTTGTGATTCATTTCTTGTTTCTCTGAGCAAATAAACTCTAGATCACAATGTGTATATACCAGTCCTCCCAAGAATGTTTATATCTGATCTCTCTGCTACATCAGACCCCCCTGGTTGTCTTCTCGAATGAACTATTTCTATTTTTTAAGAGATATTTTTGGTCATTGGAGCTGAAACAGCCTCAAGTGCCAAATCATTGGGCGTCTGGATCTGATTATGAGGAAATGACACAAAAAACGAGAAGGATCATGTGTGAACGTGAACTTTCAAGCACTTCTGTGGGGGTGGATAGCATTTATATACATTAAAAAACATTGCGGAATGGATTTTTCCCATAGTTTGTGTCTTCTTTTATTTCAAAAGCAACCCCGTAAAGAGAAATTCAGAGATTAGAAGGACTATAGACCACGACAAGTGTCACAAACGTGACAAAAAAAAAATACAAATATCGGACACAAATTTAAAATCTAGTGGACAATCCTGTGTCCTAAAGCATCATTTTTTTTTCATACGCATTCAAACGCACAGCCTTTCAAAGTATACTCCACACATGCGCTCTAGAAAGTTTCATCTTTGTCCAGTGTCTGCGCTGTTTTTCACCAGAAGTTATGACTGAAAAAATGTCTTCGTATTCTTTAAAACTAAAGTTACTGTTATCTCATAACCCCCTCACACAAGTGCTTGTCAATGTGTGCATCTCACTACACCAATATTTTGTTGTTTTTGTTCTCTCTTTAGCTTCATTTTCTACTGTGAAACAACGGCCCGCGCCAGTGTTGCCCTCTTGTGGAACTACTGATTAGTGCAAAGGTACAAAAATTGGGCGGCGCATGTACAATACATGCGTACTACGCTGGTGAACCCTTGAGTATGGATAAAAACTGAATTATACATTGGGCTAAAGTCGCGGTCACACTAGAATTTGAGCATGCAAAATTTCTTCCGACACTACAACAGTAGTGAATGATATAACGTCATGCTTTTCAGCGTTATTTTATAAACATGAATTCAACATAAAACAAATAGTAATCCATTTAAAATGTAAAAATATCCAATTTACTCGACTTGACTGCAAAATATGCATTCTTTTAATTTAGCCATGAATCTTCTAGCCAATGTTCTACAGGTCGCAGTGCAAATTCGCAAGTCAGATTTCACCAAACTACTTTGGAATGCACTGAAATGCAAAACTTTTCGCATGAGCTTTAGTTTCTGGTCTTACGCATTTGCATGCTTACTAAATTTAACGTTTTGAATCAGACTCACTAAGTGAATCTTTCAAAGCTATTAATGTTCAAAACTGACTCCCTGACTGAAACGCGAGTAATTTTTCAGTTTTGACCGATTCAAAATTAACCTTATGCCTGGTTCAGATTACACGATTTTTTTGTCTGTTATGATAGTCACTGTGTCAGATTACGCAATTTTGACTTCTAAAATCTTGTTGTGTCGTTTTTAATGGCGGGCGTTATGTCATCGAGAAGGCGAAACTAGCGAGTGACTTTCGGAAACGAACGTAAACAAACAATGGATGAAGCGGTGAGTGTTGTATTGGCTGTCCTGTGTTCAGAAAAAAAACTAAAAAAAGAAAGAAAACCCGACAATGGACACGTTCCTGGATTGCTCGAAGAGGACAGTATGGTCAATCCTCCAAAGAGATCTTGAGGTAAAATATTTTTTTCTTATAAATTTTTACTTTTAGTTTTAGCACCATCGTCTCTCTTTCGTTTCGCCATTTTTGAAAGTTGAGTACGGAAAAGCTTCTGTGCTCCTATTGGTCAACCTCATACATGTGACGGAACCGTCGTGGACGACTTTTAAAAAATCAAACATGCTAGTCTTTTTGTCGTGATGTCGTGAAGCATCCCAGATGCGACGTAGTTATCGCCCACAATGACACACTATACGAGACGATACGATCGAATCTTGCGTCCCGACGCCTGTTGTCGTTTACGAATCCCCACAGCACCCTACGTCAAACGGATTATGCCAAAAGCAGGCTAAAATCGTGTAATCTGAACCAAGCATTAAACCAGTGTTGCCAAGTTGGGCTAATATAGTTGTGCTAACTTTAATTTGTTGCCACAGCCACGGGTTGATATTTTTCCTCGGGTTAAAGTTTAAAGAACGCCTCTTGCTGGTTTTTCATATGACAACATATAAGTAAAGATGCATATTCAATCACAACAACATTTTTATTATTTTAACATACAATGTCTAAATGACTGTAAGAAAAAGTTTGTGTGGGCAACAAAGGCCTACTCAAACCATAACCCAGACATAAAATAAATACTGAAATATTATTATAAAACAGTATGCTATTTATATGGCACAAATAAAGTACAGTGACAGCATCAAACTGGAACAAATGTAAGCTTAATACAGCTAGAGAAACACCATAATTTCATAAACTGCAACTTCAAGGGCAGGCATAATTTTTCAGAAGGGTTTATAGGCTTCTCAAAGAGCTTTCTCATGAGTCACAACCATCCCACTTCTGTAATCCCCCGCTTTGAATGTGGGAAAGCGAAATTTCCCTCCATCTTTCGTTCATAGGACTGAATCCCAGACTAATGACTAAATACAAAAAACAGCCTTTCATATCAGCCCCCAGATGTGTGGAGCTGTGGGGTTGCTGGACTCCAGAGCGTCATAGACCACTGCATTACTGTCGTAGTTCAAGTCAACAAGCATGTAAATCCAAAATGACAATGTGGTGGAGAAATACTGGAGAATGGGAAATCATTTAGTCAATGGAGAGGGCGGTTTGTATATTGTATATTTATGGGAAAGGAATGACGCATTATCTCTTGTGAATGACTTCCAGGGCTTATCGGAGAATGTGTTAGATAGAGAACAAGGCAGAGATGAGGAGAAAGAGAAAGAACGGGGGAAGGTGTTGAAGGAATAGTTCACCCAAAAATACAATCATGTAATCATTTACTGTACTTAAACTATTTTCCATATAATTAAAGGGGAAAGTCCAAAATTACGTTTGGTCTTGAGAAATGCGAGAACCAATGGTGTGTGCCATTGGAATCTGTGCTGTTTTTGTACACTCTAAAAAATGCTGGGTTGTTTAACCCAAATGTGGGTCAAATATGGACCCAACATTAATTGGGATACATTTTTAAATTTTAACCCAATGAGTTCGTCCATATTTGACCCAGAATTGGGTTAAAACAACCCAGCATTTTTTAGAGTGTAATGCATACATAGACCATTTCAGAGAGTAACAGTGAATCCCAACAAGGGAATGAGCAAATGATGACAGGATTTTTTTCCTACTGTTGAGTCCAAGACTGCACGCTAATAATTGCTGGGTTGTTTTAACCCAACTTTGGGTCAAATATGGACAAAACCAAACACTGGGTTAAAAATATTACAATAAAAATTTAACCCAATGGCTGGGTTAGTCCACATTTGACCCAAAGTTGGGTTAAAACAACCCAGCCATTTTTAGAGTGTGTATCTGACTGTATGTTTCAAATTTTAATGAAAAGCAATGAAAGTCAGTAACCAACAACACGAGGTTGAGGTTGTTGTTTCACTTCAAATCTCAAGTGGGAAGAATTGGTCGATAAGTTCATGCAGGAAATGATGAGATTTGTTGTACTATAAAGTCTATAGTATACATGTTGGCTTTGAGTATAATCAAAATGTTCCCAAATGACCGTTTCTTCCTGTGTTTATTTGTACCAGAAATCCCTAGTGACCACAACAGCATCCACTGCCACAAAACACTCTCTTTAGTCTCCCTTTGTTTTGCATAAATAGAAATTCCGATTTGGCAACGAAAACTGCACATTCAGATGCATTCAACTGTAATCTAAATTTTACAGCTCGAGACCTGTCAATACAAGCCGTCGTTCTCTCGATTGCAAACTTCTCAAGAGCGTTTCTTTATTAAAGTAAGGCAATACTCTAGAAAGCAGCAAACACTATAATGACAGACTAAACAAATATATATTTACATACAGGGTTTGTTTTTGTTCATTACTGTCTGTCAAACAAAATCCCCCCATCACCAGACGACCGTTGAGTGTCACGATAGTGGGCAAATTCGAATAACAAAGGACCCATCATTCAAAGTCGATAGGCCCACTGTGTTTAACCAGTATTCTGGCCAAGAGCTGTTTACTGAATACAACATGGTTGAGTCGCTTTGGAGACAGACAACATGGCCTCAAAATGAGTCCCAAAAGAGCGAGAGTCAACAAGCAACAGAAAAGAAAGTAATCAAGATTTTCTTTAAAATAATAACATGCCAATGTCAATCGCTGTTCTTCAGCAACACCACTGAAACTAATTTTTAAATAAAGAAAGATAACGCAAACTTATCTTGACCTCTTAAGTTCTACTTTTCAAATTCAATCTAGACAAATGTTTCATCCACATATTTGTTGCTTTAAAAGAACAAGTTATGCTTACTTGCGAGAACATAATAGATCAGGTCTGTTGTTATTTCTGGTATCTTAGGCTTTAGACAGTTGGGCAGGGTCAAACCCACCCCCTCATAGGACACAGGAAGTCTCATGACCTCATAGGTCCAGCCTTTCCACCAAGCCGAGGACAATAATATACGCATATAACATGTAAACTGAACTCTCTCAAGCAGGAAACCTAAGGAAACACTTTACCTATGATAAGTATTGATTATTCATGAGATCACAGTCATGTTCTTCTGAATTGGTAGGGCGTATCAAATGCATCATACGTGGGAAAAACATCCACGTCAAATAAGGCCTGCACAGCTGGAATAATGCATTTACTTAATGGTCATCTAAAAGTCTGTTGGTTTGACACAAGTTTAATATTTTTTTTAGTGGGCATCCAATGAGCCTCTCTGTGCGACAACACAGCGAGTATAATTACTGAAATTGAATGCCTTCCCACACCACCAAAGCAGCATTTAATTAAGGCGGGAGTTTCTTTCCATCACTCTCAACCACAAATAACAACAATAAAATGAATTGAAAGAGAAGGCTGAGCTGTTTAAAGTTTGTGTATTCAGCTAATGTGATTTTGCCAGAGAGAATGAAGTTTTCATTCAAATTGATTGATTTGGCAACATCTCTGTAAGTGCCTGACAGTTCATTTGGATCTTGTGGGTTAAAACTTGTGATTTTAACACTTAACTGATGATTTAAACACTTAACTGATTAAATTTCAGTCAATTGAATAAGAGTCATCCCAGCAGTAAAGAACTGAATGGCCCATTGAAGGCCATGACAATGCATGAGTGATGAATAAAGACAAAAGAAAACATAACAAACAAACAAGATTATACATGTAGTTTAACTATAGCATTGCAGTTTCACCAGCGGAATCTAACAAAGCATTCATGCGGGAATTTTTTTTATTAGTATTTAATTTAAATTTAATTCAAACTAAATTTTAATTAGTTTTAAAGGAGTAGTTCACTTAAAAAAAAAACTTTTGCTGATAATTTACTCACCCCCATGTCCTCCAAGATATCCATGTCATTCGTTTTTCAGTCGAAAAGAAATTAAGGTTTTTGATGAAAACATTCCAGGATTTTTCTCCATATAATGGACTTCAATGGGAACCAAATGGTTCAAGGTGCAAAAGACAGTTTCAGTGCAAACTGTTCAAAGGGCTTTAACAGATTCCAGATGATGTATAAGGGTCTTATCAAGCGCTCATTTAAAAAAAAAAAAAGTTTCAAAACGAGTCTGAACAGGAAAGTCATGAACGCGCATCACAGAACAGAGCAAGGCGACCATTTGAGCTTATAAAACTTAAACTTTGCTTTTTTTTTAAATGAGCGATCGTTTCGCTTGATACGACCCTTATTCATCGTCTGGTGTTGTTTAAAGCCCATTAAAGCTGCAATGAAACTCTCATTTGGACCTTGAACCGTTTGGTTCCCATTGAAGTCCATTATATGAAGAAAATCCTGGAATGTTTTTCATCAAAAACCTTAATTTCTTTTCGACTGAAGAAAGAATGACATGGACATCTTGGATGGCATGGGGGAGAGTAAATTATCAGCAAAAGTTTGAACTTGAAGAGTGAACTTCTCCTTTAAAGAGGGTGCTTTTATGGTTTTAAGTTTTTACTTGAAGCAAATGCTCTCTGAGTTATGCATGTTTGGTAGCCTAAACAGGGGAAATGCAATTGCTGAAATCACCACAGAATGAATGGAAAAAAACAAAAAATGCATATAAACTTCCATCTGGAATTGCACCTACTTCTTCTCGGGAAACCTTCACAATCACATCTGTATCGCAGGAGCAGCAGACATTCAAGTGTCTGAAACAGGAGCCAAGAATCAGGGTGAGCCAACGGTCTCAGTGGGGAGTATCAGAGTAGAGTGCTCGATTATCAGGCCTTTGTGTGTAAATGTAGGTAACATGCTGAGCCCAAGATATCCAGACACAGCAGGAGCGATGAGTCTGTCGGCTGGCCGGAGCTTCTCACAAGGAGCCCTTCTGATAATGCCATTAGCGGACCCTGAGGGAAAGAAGCAAAAAAAAAAGGACTGATAAAGCAAGTCTCCGTTCAGGCCTGGCACTGTGGCCACCCACTGGAAAGCACCAGAATGTGCAGAGCACTGAAAATATGTGCCCTTGTTGCCCTTTGAACAGGTGAACAAGACAGACTTCTCCCACATGCTTAACTTCTGCCAGGAAAAATGAAAGAATGCAATGCTTGGAACTTTTTCCTATTTCATGTCATAAAACGAAGAATCTACTGTATCTTCCATGTGTTTTCATCATTTTTGTAAAGGCACAGTTGCATACTTCAAGTTATTCTGATTGGAAAACGAGTGGCTGTCCTATTCCATAGTTTGCAGAGGGGACACAGTGTTCCTCTCGAGTGCTTTGTTCGGCACGGCCCAGTATGACCTCATAGGTGGTTCTCAAGGAAATCCCTCTCCCTTCGAGGTACAATGACAGAGTTTCCTGTTTAAGAAAGCAGGATCCGGCTTCTGACTTACTCACACTCTCTGCTGCCTTATGTAATTCCTATGCAATTTCAAGACCGCCCATGTTTTACATGTGTGTGCCTCACAATTATAATGACTAAGGTTATTTATTTAGTCATGCAACTTGTTTGTGTGCCTGTTCGCACGTCAGAGTGAAGGAAGGGAATACTGTAGAGGACAGTCACCATCCTGCATTACAAACTCTGAGAGTTTAGTAGTTCTTAAATTAAACCAAACAAGAATTATTCATTTTAACTTTCTATTAGCCGCAACCTTCAGTAACAAGGATGCTGACCCCAGATCACACACACAAAAGCTAGAAAACAAATAGAAAAATAGAAAACAAATTTTAGGACTGCAGTCTTAAAAACCATCTCTCTCTCTCTCTCTCTCTCTCTCTCTCTCTCTCTCTCTCTCTCTATATATATATATATATATATATACACACTCTAAACAATGTTGGGTTGTATTAACCCAAATTTGGGTCGAATATAGACAACCACAAAATGGGTTAAAAATGTAATTTAAAATTGTAACCCAACTTCAACTTTCACTTTCAACTGTAATTTTTTTAATTACATTTTTAACCCAATCTTTGGGTTTGTCCATATTTGACCCAAATTTGGGTTGAAACAACCCAGCATTTTTTAGTGTATATAGTTAACAATTATATTCATGACTTACCCCGACTTTTGTCAAATCACATTAATGTGGTTCAGATAACATATTTTGTGTTTCTATTTATTAAATAAAATAATGATTTTATTTATTTATTCTCCTCCATTGTATTACAACACATTTGTAATTTAAATGAACTAAAAATTTTAGATGTTTCTGTGTATGTATGTATGCAAATATATATATATATATATATATATATATATATATATAAAATCACCAACTAAAAAGTACTAAAAGTAATGCACTTAATTCTGGAATAACATTTATAACAAATAACAAATATTTCTTTCTGTATAACATTTATTAAGCCAAACCAATGTATAAGTGAATGCTTTATAATTCACAAAAAGTGAATTGTGTATTATATAAAAATCTAGACAAAAGCGTCACGTCATTGACTCATTTATAATGTCAAAGTACCTCCAGGTTAGCAGAGCAGTTCATTACCTATGATAAGTGCTGCATCAGCAGCCCAGCGGCCAGAAGAAGAGAGGAGTTGAATGCCAAGACCAGCCCACTGCAAGACAAGTCTTGCTCCAAGCTTCAGCTCCCACATCAGCCTTGTCAGAGGTGCGCAGGACATGGGGGAGAGATAGAGGAGCACAGGAGGATTATTCACTTACAGACTCAGCAACGAACATAAAAGGTACGTTTATTCACACGATTACGCGAGGTTACTTGTGAACATAGATTGGCGAGACTATTAAAGTCAGTTCAGGAGAACGGAGTTTAGCGTGAACTCGCGTGCATAAATTTGCATGGATGCGGACTTTGCGTGCGGTCACAGAACTGTGGCTTGAAGTTTAGCCAGTTTATAAAACTGCAGTTATGGGCTATTTTTAATAATTTGGAGTGAAGCTACTATCTACCATTGCATAAACGAGGTCAATACGCGGAATAGTATTGCGATTATTCCGCAGAACATGTTTGCGGTCGTTTGTTTGTTAATTCACTGCGCTGTGTAAAAATGTTAATAATTTTAACGGTGGAAAAATGCTTAATTCTTTGATAGGTTTGCAACTTTGCATGCCATATTATTAACGATTAACTTGTAAATGCACAGAAAATATGTTATAGGAATGTGTTTTTAACTCAAAATTCTCCTGTAAAATATTAAAATGATGTTTTTGTATCTGTAAAAAAATCATATCAGTAGGGCAAGATTTTACAATATTAAAACTGATTTTAATAGCACAAAAAGGTTGGTATGCTATAGTAACATTAAAACATTTACTGGCAAAGTCTGTACTTGCAACAATACAATATACGTATGCAGACAATGCTTTGCCACTGTATTAGTTTTATGGAAAGTTTGACAGCTAAAGTGATAGTTGTACTGTAAAAAACAGGATTTTATCCGTCCATACATTACCGTAATACATTCAATTTACCTTATTATTAAAAATATGATAATTCTAGAGTCCTCCTAATACATTCATTTAGATAAAAAAAAAGTATCGACTGTCTACACTGAAATAAAGTATTGGCCATGAAAGGATCATAAAAATTTGAAATACAATAAATTTATCTGCGACTTACTATTAAACTATGTTTACCATATTTACTTTTATTTTCTAATAGTCATAATGATTTAACATTATTTTCTAATGCTTTGTTTTAGTTCCCTCTGGTGGCCTTGGACGATATAGCAAAGCTGTGATTTGACCATCACGGAGTAAAAAAAGTGACTATTTCAACACAAATGAGCCTGCCACACTTTCAGGAAATATTACTGCTATGTTAAACCCTCCTGAGAGTTGTGCTTCAATGGAATATGGCAATAAGAGGGACTACATGCTTAACCGAGATCCTTAAGGAACATTTTTAAGGACAGCAAAAGAAGTAGGAAGAATGGAAGCTTCATACGCTGCCAGCGCTGCCGTTGCTCCGACTCCGCCGCCGATGACCCCGTCTCCAGGTTACCTGTACCGAAGGTTTCGGGAGTATCAGAGCAACGACGTCATCATGGCCCATTACAACTTCACGGGAAAGCTGAAAGAGAACAAATACCAGGATGGACTGAAACCCGAGGCCATTGCGTTTCTCATCATTTGTCTTCTCATCGTGGTGGAAAATGCCGTCGTTCTGGTGGCAATATGGAAGAACAAAAAATTCCACATGCCCATGTACTACTTGCTGGGCAACTTGACGCTGTCTGACTTGCTAGCAGGCTTCACTTACATGGTGAACATCATAACTTCAGGGGCAAACACTCTCAAAATGACTCCAGTACTGTGGTTTCTAAGAGAAGGCGGTGTGTTTATCACTCTTTCTGCGTCCGTCATCAGTCTCCTGGCTATAGCTATCGAGCGGCATGTCACGATGGTCCGGATGAAGCCGTATCAAGGGGCCAAGCGTGGCCGAATGTTCGGTTTGATTGGTGCGAGTTGGGTCCTGTCAGTGCTCCTCGGCATTCTCCCAATCACGGGCTGGAATTGCATCGGAAACCTGGACGAATGCTCCACCATCCTGCCTCTTTACGCCAAGAGCTTCATCCTCTTCTGCATCACCGTGTTTACCCTGGTGCTGCTGGCCATCGTGGTGCTCTACGTGCGCATCTTCCGCATAGTGAAGTCCAACACCCAGCGCTTGGGCTGCGCTCCCCAGCGCAAAGGCATGGCGAGGAAGTCCCAGAAGTATCTGGCTCTGCTGAAGACGGTCACCATCGTCCTCGGCGTCTTCATCGCCTGTTGGCTGCCGCTCTTTGTGCTCCTTCTGCTGGACTTCTGCTGCCCCGCTCAACAATGCGAGGTGCTGCTCAAGGCGGACTACTTTCTGGGCATTGCCATGATCAACTCGCTATTAAACCCCATCATTTACACCCTAACAAGTAAAGACATGCGGAGAGCCATTCTGAGACTTGTCTGCAGCTACTGTCTGCTAACAAAAGACGGACAAGTGAAGAAGTTCGGCTTGCCTTTCCTGGACTGTAGCACCAGTAAGGCAGAGGTGCCGTCACACAGACTCGAGGGCCTGGAGACGACGGTCTCCTCTGGGAACATCACACCATCCACTATTAAAGCCATCTACCCCAGGATATTAAAGAGCTGAGAATGCAATCAGTCCAACTTCTCCTTGTTCTGTTTGAATACTTATAAAACTGCCTAGTAATCAAGTCCGAGGTGCTTGGAAATGAAACCAGGAGAAGTTGGAGAGATGGAACTCAAGAATGTAATTTTGGGACTTGGTTTCCTTCACATGCATTAAAGCAAAACAAGTGGAATTTTCTAACTGTGACAAATACCAATGTTTAAAATGGACGTTCTGCAAGACAAAAGCTACAGTCGGTCTGTTGTTAAAAATAGGATTTTAAACAGCAAATTACAAAGGGTTATACAGCGAACTGAACAAAAAAACGCAAAAATCCTTTGAAAAGAACTCTTGTGATGTTATACAAGTCTCGTATGTGCCATTGCAGAAATAACGAGCTTGGGTAACGAGTCATGTTCAAATGTTCTGAGACTGTGGTGAAAAGTCGCAAAGAAAATGACGGGTTGATGCCTCCACACACAAGGACGTTAGTCCTCGGGAACTTTACGAATACATATGCACACAAATAAAAACGGCAAGGCATGTGACTATTTTTAATCTGTAAGGTCATGTTTCCTCTTGCAATCCTATTTTTTTTGGGAAATACACTCTTAGAAGAAAAGGTTCTTTATAGAACCTAAAAAGGTTCTGTCGGGCGCTTCATATATAGAACCTTTTAGGAGTTCTTATCATGGGATCGTTTGAATTACTTTTGTACTTAAATTCATCTTAACTTCAATTAAATTTTATGAATTTAACAGCTCAAACATAATTAGTAGAAATAGTGAAACTTTCCTTTAAACAATCGTTTTCTCTTTATTTAGAACCTTTTTGTAATGAATGTTTCTTTAAAATTGAGTCAAGATTCCTATTGTTCAATACTGAAGCCCACTGAACCTTTTTTTCGAAGAGTACTGTTTTCATGTCAAAGCTCTCTTTAACCAGTGTGCTACTTGTCTATATTTTCCTATACAGTAATTGGAACAATACATTATGTGGAACAAGCTATATAAATATTGAATATTTTATAATATTGTATCAAAGTTTTGTATGTTATTGTTAAGAAATGCCAACATTAATGTGTAGCAGTCTGACTCTGCAGTGATACAAACAGCACTGACATTCAAGCAATATTTCATTTCTGTAAAAACTTGTTTACAGAAAACGACGCATTATGTATAAATGAATTTTTTTCTTGATCCTAAATTATGAGCCTTAAAAAATCTTTTATAAGTGCATTAATTAAAAGCTTAGTGTTTTCTTGAATGTTTGTGATTTCTTTTGTTTAGTGACGAAACATATTTACACAAATGTGACTTGCACTACGTAATTTGACTTTGAATTTACTTCTAAATATTTTATTGGGTAACACTTTATTTCGATAGTCCACTTTAGACATTTTACTAACTATAAGTAAATTTTCAACTACTGTACATCTTAACCAACTGGCATTAGAGTATTAGTAGACTGTCAGCTTAATATCTGCTAACACTTTATTTTGTTGGTCCCCCAACAGACATTCAACTGACTATAAGTAAATTGGCGACTACAAGTAAACTTATTCTCCTAACCCAAAGCCTAACACCTAACCATAACCTAACAGTCTACTGGCAGTCTACTATAATATACTAATACTCTAATGAGAGTTAGTTGACACGTAGTTGAAAAGTTACTTACAATTAGTAGAACGTCTAAAGTGACTATCGAAATAAAGTGTAACCTTTTATTGTTTTCCATGAAGAATAAAACTAAAGTGTGACAAAATATAGATACGTAGGTGTATGTATACAAAAATGCTGCTCAAATGCAATGATAAAAGCTTCTCAAAGTGAGTCGAGCTGATTTCCAGTTGGCTCAATCACACCCACACCACATGTTAACCAAGCATAAACTAAACTATATTGTGGTTTAGTCTTTTCTCAAGGCATGAGCCACACACCAAATGTTCTCTTTGCAGAAAACCCCTACAGAAAAAAGGCCATAAGCTCGTGCCAGTCCGGATGTTTACTGAAGCTGAAAAGGCTCGTCTCTGCAACTCAAGGGTTGAATGTGACTCATTTTTGAAGTTAGACAAGTAAAGGTTCAATTACTCACACAGAGTAGGGCGGCTAGGCTTTTGAAAGAATACCCATCCATAGGCACTGACAGAAATTAAATATCCCAAAATAGTGATATTTCAATAGAGTGAAAAGCTCTGCAATACTATATAAAATCATTCTGGATGAAAATGAAACCTTCTCTGAATAGATGTTATATATCCAACATTCTCACACATTATATATTAAAAAATATCTATTAAAATATTTAAATTATATTTAGGCAGGAGCTTTATAAAAATGACTAATCTTTTTTTAAAAATTATTATCTACAACAATGTACAATAAAAAAACATTTTTAAGGATTGAGCACACCAAGACTGAATTGAAATGGCAGCTCGAATTACAAACAAAATGCCTATTCACACCGAGAGAAACTAAAAATACCTCCCTCTCATGTTAATGCCAGATACAACCCATCTACACCTGTGTTTTTAAACATGCTGCATGTCCTTAACAATAATTTTGTGTCAATTTTGTTAAACAAATACTTCTTTGTAATACTTTTCAGTGTAATGTTTAATGTAAACATCTACAAAAAAAAAAAAAAAAAGATTTCATTTTTCATAGGATCACATACTCTGCTATGGAATTAGCAGGATATCCATATAACAAGGGACGAATAAAATTAAAAAAAATCATAAACTGACACTCTGGGCATGCGAAAAGAGTTTTTTCAGTCTGTGGGGGGGTAATTTGTGAATGCATAGTGACATCTTGTGGTGAGTGACGCAAAAGGTAGCGATTGAGGCCAATTTATTATTAGACTTAAAAGACAAATCTATAGAAAACACATATATACAGTTACACACACATAAAAACAAAAACTAAATTAGGAAACATGTGCACCTGGTCTACCATTCAGTATTGACCAGGCTCCACAGGTCATCGCTGACCTCACAGGGGGAACGGGTGGACGTGTCTATGTTGATCGGGGTTGCCACGTCCGCACCGTAGTGAACTGCCAAGAGACACAAGGGATTTCATACAGTCTAGAATATAAGGCTACTATGTTCATCAGCCGCATATATAGTAAATGTGTCAGGATTACCTCCCCTGAGTATGTGCGGGTCTGGGTCCACCTCCAGCTTTATCTTGGTTACTTTATTGTAGAGCTGAGCAATATATCTAAATCAAATGGGAAGGGGAAAAAAAATACAAAACAGAATGTTTTTAGTGGACATGATTTCAAAGCAGTCTGGCAATACAGAGTTCACCATATCACTGTAGGGCTACCAACCACACAATCAGACCACTGACATCTGCATTTGTTTGTGACTTGATAAAATAATATAAAGATTGCTGAAGATTGCAAAATGTCTGACTTTTCTGAGCCTGGAAATTCCCATGACCATGTGAACCTGGTCACTATCATAATAATATACACTACCATTTAAAAGTTTGAAGTCTGTAAGATTTTATTTTGTGCAAAAAATGTGTATCTTTTTAGCAAGGTGGAAGCATTGCATTGATCAAAAGTGACAGTGAAGACATTTATAATTTTGCAAAAAAAAAAAAAAAAAAAAATTCAAATAAATGCTGTTTTATTGATCAAAGAAAGTTTCCAAAAGAATATTAATATCATCATGAAATTGAAGTAGTGAGTTATTGAGTAATTTTTAAATCATCATACTAGACTGCTTTCTGAAGGATCATGTGACACAGAAGACTGGAGTAATGATGCTGAAAACTCAGATTTGATCAAAGGAATAAATTATAATTCACAATCTTTTAAAACAGAAAATAGTTATTTTAAATAGTAATAATAATTATTATTTTTACCATATTTTTGGTCAAATCAAAGCAGCCTCTATGAACCTTAGAAATCTTACCGACCTCAAACTTTTGAAGGGTAGAGAAATGGAAAATTTCAGCAGGTTGAGGAAGAACTATCTAGTCCTTTATAAACGCTCATCTTTAAGATGATTACCCTTTTTGTCCCAACTATACCAAGATCTTGAGAGATACACTCTCACAAGGTGAACTAAAGCCAGTCCAGTTCTTACATAGCTGAGGGAATGACCTCAGTTGTGTCCTCGTCCACTTCCTGTTGCAGGGTTTGAATTTCTTGCTCAGCATCTCTAAGTTTTTCCAACTCTTTCTGTAAGAATCTGATCCACCAGTTAAGGGGAAAAACCACAGCGAACAAACAAACAAAGAACAATGTGCATGATCGAAAAGTAACTGAAACAACACTCATGCTTTATTAAAGGGATAGATAGCCCCAAAATGCATCTGTCATCATTCACTCACCCTCAAGTTGTTCCAAACCTGTATTAAGATATATTTTCTGTTGAACAAAAAAGAAGATATTTTTAAAAAATATGGGTCACCAAATAACCCAGGGCCCCTTTGACTTCTAAAGTATGGAAAATAATAATAATATGGAAGCCAATGGGGTCCATTCAAACATCTTCTTTTGTGTTCAGCAGAATAAAGAAACTCATACAATTTTGAAACAACTTGAGCAAATGAAATAGAATTTATCTAAAAACTCATAGTTAAAGCATGAGATTGGTGATGCGCTACACATTACTGAAAGTCCAGAAAGTCCGTGCATCAAATGTGTAATGTTTCTTGGTCACCTGACATCTACAGTAATGTAAATAAATATGGCCAGAGGTTATACTAAGAGCAGGTTCTGGTTCAGGTCTTGGGAAGGATACTCCTGCTCCGAGTCCAGGATTTGGCTTTTGGACAGACTCCGCTGCACTTCCTGCTCTATCCTCTCGATCTCCTGTACCATCTGGCTCTTCTGCCGCTCTAAATCCAGAAGCTTGTTACTGACCACTTCCTCTGCATGCACAAGATCTTAAAGACAGAGAGAAAAGTTTCAAGTTTAACATTTTTTAATCTCCAAATGTTTAGTGCACATTAAAAACTATGATGAATGCCTACATTTGCCAAAATGTTCAGCACTGGACTGGGAATGCACAATACAGTACCCCACAATGCAACAGGTGCAATATTAGAAGCATGACTTTTATCATCTTTTCCTTGATTTATTATTAATTTGATCAAAACTAGAATAAAGTCAGCATGCAATGAAAATTGCAGCACACTTTTCCACCTTATTGTTACATAAATACGAGTGAAACGGCTCCTGGAACAAAACAAAAAAGTCAGATGGGACTTGATTTTGTCTATGGGGAATTGATTGGATGGTTATAGTTTGCTATTGGTCGATCTCACGTGCAGTCCTCTGATATCATGGTGACTTTAAAAACACAAAATAATTTATTTCTGATAACTGGATGTCACTTGTGGAATGAAATATGCAACATGATTGGGAAAACATGGTTGAGTGACTATAATATAGTCAATAATTGCTTTTTAATGTTAGTTGCATCAGTTAATAGTTAATATGATTAGCAGGTTAAAAGTTAATATTACTACTGAAGTTATACCATTTAAGATCTCGGTTGTAGTCTTCTTGGTCTTGATGTGGTGGTCAAAGAACTCCTGCAGTTTTTCTCTTGCTCCTCGAAGTACGTTCTCTGCCTTGCTGCTCTTAATGAACTCAATCAATGTTTCCCCAGATATCTCAAGGGCGTCGTCTTGCATCTCTTCGTTCTGTGCCATGTCTGCATTAATTATATTTCTGCAGAAAAATGAAGCGGTGAAACTATAGGATGCCATGATGACAGAACATTTATTCATTTAACAGACACTTTCATCCAAAGCAACTTACAAATGAGGAACAAAACAAGGAACTATACTCATAGTATGCAATTAATGTCATTTAAAAAAAGATAAAACACTAGAGCAGAGATGACATGACATACAAAAAAG
Source organism: Cyprinella venusta (assembly GCA_038021265.1). Classification (NCBI taxonomy): domain Eukaryota; kingdom Metazoa; phylum Chordata; class Actinopteri; order Cypriniformes; family Leuciscidae; genus Cyprinella; species Cyprinella venusta. Next base: position 43,259,614 of record CM075863.1, read on the forward strand.
ATACCGGTTATAGTTTTAATAAAAAAATAACCAAGTTTGAGTTATAGTGAATTTATAAATAAATAATAAACAGTTTTGCTCGTAAACAGTATGGATCAACAATATTTATTATGTTTTTTTTGTTTGTTTTTGTTATTACAGTTCATGGCATTACCACAATATTAATGTTATACTTTTTAACAATGTAAGTTTTCTAGAATAGCCTGTCGAGGTTTCATATTGGCAACATGTTAGAAATTCTACAAAACGGCATAGTGCTAACTTACAGGGCTTTCAAAATCCTCTTATTGATGCTTTCAGTGTCATATTGTTTTACAAATATATCAAAACCATGCTCATAAATAAGAAGAATTTACAAATCAATGTAAGTTAACGTTAGTGTATAGCCTGCTCTACACCACACAAAACCAAACATTTAAGTTAGCAAGGCATTAAAAATGGATGTACAACATCGGTGATCGGTTATAACACGGTAAATCAGTAGTTTGTAGCTCTGTTAAATGTTAAAATATATAGTCTAATACGAATGGCGTATAATTTATATTAAATTCACTCACTGTTATTTAGCAAACACAAACAACAACTCAAAAACACTAGACCTGCCAAAAACAACGCGTTCAACAATACGTTTTTTTTTTTATTCAGCCAGTCTAGCGTTTTAAACACCGATCAACATAACAAATATCAATGAAAATGTACAAAATAGTGATGTTCTGCAAAGTTTTTCAAGGTAAATAGACTCACCCAATGCACACGCTAGCAATCCCGTTTATCCGGATTTCAAACTGGCGTCTGTTAGGCGCGCTTTTCCAAGCCGCGCCTGATTAAAAACCAGCCTTAACCTTAACATCTCAAGCATTTGTTTCCCTTCATAACGATCATTATTTTAATATAGCACATCCTATGTAAAATTCGTGTGCCTATCTAAACAGCTTAAATTGATTTTACAGAGCAAGTTTAGAAATTCAGTCAGGCAACTGTGTGCGACAACTAAATCTGGCTTGTCAAGTCAAAACCATAGACAGGTCAAAACCACCAAAGCCTTGTGTATCGTTTTCTCCCCTAACCAAACTTGTTTTATTTCTCATTTTGACCATCAAAAAAAGCTTCATTAAATTAAATACATTAAATTAAAATTGATCTTTTAAATTTTGTTTATTTTAAATGGGGTCTGGAATAACTCATTTACTTATAAACTAAGAATGAAGAATAAAGTGCAATATTTATTTTTTTTTTTTTGCAATAGTAAAGTGGTAAAAGCAAAACATGAAGAAACAAATGTGAAAAGAACTGTCTTTATTTCCACAACTCCCTTTTATACATTTTTAATAATATAGATAAAACATTCAGGTAACAATGACACTGAAAACTTTCCAGATTAAAGCAGTGTTGAAATTAGAAAGACAGTTTCTGGTCCCACTCATTAACACGTTTTTTTTTTATGAACAACTCAAACTTAAAATACCATTTCTTGCCAGCCTCATGGTTTGCTCTTTTTCTGCTGTTTTTCCTTTTTTTCTCGTTCTTTCCGTTTCTGTCTGTACAGCTCTCTAAAGTAGAGTCTCTTTGGATTCAGCCCGTAGGCTTGGAGTCTCTGTCTGCTGAACTCTCGGCCAGCCATCTTCACCGTCATGGGTCTGGAAAGCAGACGTCCACCTGGCCGCCTTGTTTTCTTATTAGGCCATTTAGATTTCTCAGTCCTTTTCCTGGCCACCTCCTCTTTCGGGGTTACTGCAGTCTCTTCCTGCTTCATCTTTTTCTTAGGGACCAGGAACTCCTCATCCTCCTCCTCTTCATCCTTTACAGTGACTTCTTTGAGGTCCTTGATGTCTGCTTGCTCTGGAAGGCTTTCAGATGTCTCATCTGTCAGATCTCTCTTCTCCATCTTGACCTCAGCCTGCTTTGGACGATCCCTCGTCTTCTTACCCACCTTCCCCTTAGACTCCATCAGCTCCTCCTCACCAGCGTTCCTGAGTAACAAAAACACAAATACACTAAAACACAAGGGATGGGAGGAGAACATGGTTCTCAGAAAAGCATTTTCAAATGTAAATTGGTCCAATGCTCAGTGTAATTTGGATTTTTTTCTACTGGCCCAGTGGTTCACATTTTTACTTGTCCAGAAATAAAAATTTCACTAGTCTCAACAGAACAAAATTAGAACAAAAATACAAATAAAATAAACAAAGTCTTACAGTAATTTCAGGTAGAGAAAATGAATAATCTAATGTAAAATATTACTGCATACAGTCTTCACTGTATAAATTAAATATAGATTAATTCTTATCAAAGTTACAAAAGTTATTTTTATTTAGATTTTTTTATCTTTGTCTTTTGATTAATATTAAAACAAAGACAACAGCAGGTTTATTAGGCTACTGTCACTTTAAGAGCTGCAGGGATCCATTATAATGTTCCACATGCATTATATATTCCTTAACTGTTTGTTCATTTATATGACAGACTATTTTTACTAGGATACTCGCCAAGTCCGGTGTTTTTTAAGCAATTTTGTGTGAATGTCAATCGCAAGACGGCAGCATTCGCACGATGTTTGAGAAGCGTGAGCTTCGAATATGTGCACAAGCAAAATATCTCATACTATTCAATTGAGCTCTCTTGAATTAGTTCTCAGTTTTGCGTCTTCTTGCGCTTGAATATTTAAATTGCAAAGGCTTAAAAACACGTGCAAATAATAAACTATCGTGATGCAGCACCGGCCCAATCAGGCAAGCCACAGTAGCGTCAACTGTCCCGAGTGACGTATATATGCTTGGTCTGGGCTATCGAGCTGTCCTTATTGTCGAGCCTGAAGGTACTGGATGTTTTACTATGATGTTTAAAGGGACACTCACTCATTATACAGAGACACAAACACTTGCTGTTTCTTCTTGATATTCCGTCCTTTGATCTGGAAGTTCTTCACGTCACAAAGTTCATCCCTCTCTGACCTAAACAAGGAAAAATAAAGCAAAACGCATCAATTTATTCCAGGGGGCATTTCCCTCACATAGTTATTATCACTATATATTCCAAAACATCACAACAGTTATATTAATGATAGAAAGTACTGTACGCTACCTGTACATGCAGGTCTTTCTCAGTGAGCACCAGCGGTTCAACTCCTTTTCATCTGCTTTCAGGACCTATAGAAAGAGGTTCAGGTGAGAATAACATGGAAATATTAGCCAGACGATTTCATTAGGATCAATAAGATACTAGTAATTAAGTCAAAAAAAAAATAATTTATGATAAGTGATCTATATTAAATCAGACACAATTCTGTGCCTCACAATAATTATTTTCATGTTTATTACAATAAATGAGAGATTTAAAAAAAAAAAAAATCCATTAATACTTCCGTTCAATGTTTTGAAAGAAGTCTCTTTTGCTCTGAGGCTGCATTTATTTGATCATAAATCAAGTAAAAAAACAGTAAAATTGTGAGATATGATTTCAATTTAACTTAACAGGTTTAATGTCATTAAAATATATTTTATTTCTGATGGTAAAGCTGAATTTCCAGCATCATTACTCCAGTATTCAGTGCCAAATGATCCTTCAGAAATCATTCTAATATGCTGACTTGATCAAGAGACATTTCTTATTATCATAAATTTAAACATTTTTTTTTTAAATTGCTGCTTAATATTGTTGTGGAAAACGTGATACATTTTTAGGAGTGTTTGTTTAATAGGAAGGTCAGAAGAAAAGCATTTATAAACCTTTTGTAAAATTGCAACATATTTACTGTCACTTTGATGAATAAAAGTATCAATTTCTTCATCAAAAAAAAAAAATCTTACTGACCCCACTTTTTTGGTAGTATGTGTGTGACTGTGTGTGTATATACATTAGTCATAAGTAATACAACACCATAATTATTAATTATTTTTAAATCAATAGTTTTGTCAATGTCAATTGACCATATGGTCCATATAAATTGTGCATTCTTCATCAAAACCCATATAAAGCTCTAGCACCAGCAATGATAGATTTCCTTGAAGCTCAAACATACACCTCTCAAATCCTCTATGGTCTTAATGTGAGACAAACACTAATCTACAGTGGTGGTCTTTAATGGAGATCTGCTCAGAGAGAAGATTACAGTCCTCAGACCCAGGTCAGAGTTATTCCCGAAGGAACAGCAATACCAGGTCAGACACAATCGCGGCTCATCAGCACAGAACTCAGAGTCAATCATCATCCAGGCATTACTGTTTGCTCATAGCTCCTCACCTCATCAGTGGACAGGCCGAAGTCATTCGGCACAACTTCTCTGTAGCGAAATCTGCATGGCAAGTCATCAATGATGTCCTCATAGTCCAGTTTATAGTACTCGTCCAAATACTGCTCAAAGGTCTTCTCCTCTGGGAACATGACCAGGAAAAACATGATTTTAGGATTACACCTTGGATTATGAATGAACACAAGTTTGTACATTTTTTTTGTTCAATCAATGACAGTGTCCTGTTTGAAAACTAGACATTACATCAGTTTTAAACATCTCACTTGGATCAAAGACGGGCTTGTTTTTGTTGATGATCTCAGAAAAGTGGGACTTCTTCCTCTTCTTTCCCATGAGAGGGGCGTCCTCTTTGGTCTTCTTTTTCTTCTCCTCTCTCACTTTCTTTCTCTTCTTTTTAGAAACCGGCTGTTGACTTGGGTCATAGTCAGCATCCATCTATTAAAAAATAAATAAAAATTCAAGTATGATTAGAAGCGGACGCCATACTAGAGTTTGCTGTTGAATTTCCTCAATGAGAAACAATCTTACTATAAAGTCAGGATCTTCACAGTTGGGCTGATAATCTTCCTCCATAGTGTTCTCTTCCTCTTCCTCATTCTCCTCTTTTCCCGCCCATGTATCCCAGTTCCAATTTTCTAACAAAACAAAACATTCACACACAACAAAAATGTCATCAAAAACAGTTTCAAAAGTTTGGGGTAAGTAAGATTTTTTTTAATATATTTTGAAACAACAATTTTATGCTCACCAATGCTGCATTTATTTGATCAAAATACTGTAATAACAGTAATATATGAAATATGTATTCAAAATGACTGTTTTCTATTTTAATATTATGTAAAATTTAACTTATTCCTCTGTTGGTAAAGCTGAATTTTCAGCATCATTACTCCAGTCTTCAGTGTCACATATTCTAATATGATGATTTGATGCTCAAGAAAAAAAATATTATTATCAATGTTGAAAACAGTTTTGCTGCTTCATATTTTTGTGGAAACCGTGACACATTTTTTCAGTATTCTTAAATAGATAGAAAGTAAAAAAAAGTCAACATCCATCCAAAAGAGACACAAACCTTCTAAATCATCATCGGCATCAAACTGTGGCTTCTCTTCCTCTTCCTGTCCATAGTATTCATCCCCAAAGAACTTCTACAGATGAAAATGAAGAATGAGACCATGAAAGTTCATGCAACTCAATGTAAATATCAAATAGCTAAATGCAAATTATCTTCATCATAAGCGGTGACTTTGGATGACTCTTGATATGCAGTCATGTTCCAGACCTACAGTCCTTTTAGTGGGTCATTTCTGCCCTACCTGCATAAGTTGGTCATGTTTCTGGGGGTCAAAGTCTCCCTGCAGGTCAACGTCATTGAAGGCCAGCTGCTCATTTCCCGTCAGTTCCTGCAGATGCTTCAGTTTGTCCATGATCTCTGCTCGCTTCAGGTTCTTCAGTTCCTTCAGCTGTTGATGCTTCTGTTCCTTCTCCTACAGGATGTTAGGAATGGGAATTGTATGGAATTAAACAAATCTGATTCTGAATCTACTTAAAAGATTGGAGTAATGATGCAGAAAATTCATCTTTGACATCACAGGAATAAATTACATTTGAAAAGATAATCAAATAGGAAACAGTTCTTTTAAATTACAAAAATATTACTGTTTTTAATGTGTTTTTAGTCAAATAGATGATGGCTTGGTGAGCGTGAGGCTTTTTTTTAATTATTAAAATGAACTAAAAATAAACCCTAAAGTTCTCCCCCATTTACTTAGTCACATTCTCAAAATGATAGTTCACCTTTTTCTTCCTCTCTTTAACCTCCTCCCTCTTCCTCTTTCTCCTGTCATCTTTGCTTCGGACAGATGTGGCAATGTTGCGTGGATATGTTTTGACCTGTGGAGGAATAGAGGGTTGATGGGTAATGACCATAAGAAAAAGCTTTGCTCTTCACAAAGACACGCACATAGGCATTTAACAGAACATAAGGACAAATCAGGCTGACGTTGACAGCTTTTTACCTTTCCAGCATCAGGCTCCTCAAAGCGGAAGTTGTATTGTCTCTCAAAATCTTCCTGTTTATGCAGGAATGATTCTCCTTCATCCTCTGAGTCATCCATATCATCCTGCATCAGCTCATTGTAGGTGGGGATCCTAAAAACATTCACAGATAGAGATACTTACACTACCGTTCAAACCTTCGGGAACAGCACGATAAAAAAGAAATTCATATTTTATACAAAAATTATATATTAAATTAATTAAAATTATTAAGTTGGGGTGGGGGAGGGGAGGGGGAGAAAAAACAAAAAATGTGAGCACTGTTTCATATTTATCAGCCACTGTTTAACACTGTGTATATTTTGTATGTTTGGTGTTCAATAAAATATACTTAAAATTTTTTTTAAAAATTGTCAGTGAAGACCTTTATATATATATATACATACATACATATATATTTTAAATGCTGTTCTTTTGAACTCAATTTATTAACGAATATGAATTGAGTATTTAACATTGATAATAATAAGAAGAAGAAATGTAGTTTGAGAAAATCATAATATTCAAATGATTTCGGAGCATGTGAGAAGGAGCATGTGACACTGACGTAATGATGCTGATAATCACAGAAATAAATTACATTTTAAAACACTAATTAGTTAGTTTTAGTTAATTTTTTCAAAATAGTACTGTTTTTACTGTATTTATTATCAACTAAATGCAGCCTAGGTGAGCAGAAGATTTATTTAGTCAAACATTTAAAAAAATTGTACCGACCCCAAACATTTGAACAGAAGTGGACTGTACATTTACATAGAATTACACAGTCACAGAGCTCACATCTGATTGGCTATTTGTTCATGTATTTGCATTACTTACTGACTCAATTCTGTAATACTACAAACAAAACCCACCTCTCGTCATCTTCATCCTCCTCCAGGTATCTCTTATTGAGCATGTAGTCTCGCAGGAAAGACTCTTTCTCATCCAGCTGGGGGTTGTTCCAGTAATCTCGCAGGTATTCCTTGATTTATATAAAAATTAGCCCGGGCAACATCCAATCAAAAAAAGAGCAAGAGTGAGTAAAGCCTATAGTTATCAACTATTACATCCTAAAACCATCTTCAATACAGAACAAGACACTGACCATGTCCTTAACTTCCTCCGGCCCCTCCAGCTCTGCTTGACCCTTCAGCCATTCCACATAGTCGGCGTCCTCTTTGTCCTTAAGAAAGCAGGAAGAGACGAGCACAAATAAGTGTATGATTGGATACGGTTTTATTTTACACAATTATCCAACATCCGACTTTACCATCCAGAAAATCAGCTACAACGTGTGAGTGAATTTCAGTTTCAGCACCTTCTCATCTTGTGTTTTGGTTCTCCGCGTCAGCAGCTGTTCGTCACCATCACTGTCCTCTTCATCGCTGTCATGCACAAACTTTCGCAAACTGCCAAATGAAAGTAAAGACTCAAGTAAAACATAAGTAATGTTACAATGTTGCATTACTTCCTAAAAAGTAATTTATATATATATATATATATATATATATATATATATATATATATATATATTTGTGTCTGTGTGTGAGATTTGAAATACTTAATTTATGCAGGTTTGCGCAATATTCTGGGTTTGCATTTCACCGTGTATATTCATTTTGATGAATACTGAATCTTTTTTTGTACAAGTGAGATGCGTGAATGCTCTTAGAGTTGCTCTTAAAGGGGCACTTGGCAACTTTTTCAACTTGATAAAACCTTTTAGAAATAATTTCAATGGTTTAATAACCTGGATAGGGTTGCACCAGCCGTTCGTAAATTCTTTTTAAATTTGTAACGTAAAGTCCACTCTAGAGGATTCGTAACTACTAGCTAGTTTTTAACCAACTCTGTACTTTATTCAGTTGCGCCATTTGTTTGTAAGGTAGAACGTAGCTAATAGGTCTATGGCTAGAGTTGCCAAGTGCCCCTTTAAATGCTCTTAAATGCTCATTTAGTCTAGAATCTAAATCTACAATAGCCACCATGTTCACACAGCGCACACAATTTCTCTGTCAGTCGATACATGGGAAAGCAAAGTAACTTGCATTACTTATTTTAAAAATGAAGAGATATCTTGTTGTAATCTGATTATGTAACCCACGTTACCCTAAAACACTGATGGTGACAGGATTTTCACTTTGACTGAACAAACCCTCTTTCTGAAAATTGATAAATAACACATAGACAGCCAAGTAATTGCATATGTATACATTAAGGAACTTTAACCAAACAGACAATGGTTCAAAGACAATCTCCAATCTACCTTTCCTGCAGATCCTTCTGTTCTTGGATATAGGTGGGAGATGCAGCTCTCTGTCACACAAACGCAAACACATTCGCTTATGAATTATGTGTTAGACATGAAGGAGGTTTAGATACTGAACAAGCCACTTGAATGAGTGGGGAAAAAAATCTTAAAGGAATAGTTCACTTAAAATAATAATTCTGTCATCATTTACTCACCTTCAAGTCATTTCAAACCTGAATGAATTTCTTTCTTCTGCTGAACACAAAAGAAGTTAAAAAAATTTCGTTAACCAGACAGGACCCCATTTACTTCCATAGTGTCCAAGTCAATGGGGTCCATCAACTGTTTGGTTATCGATATTCTTCATAATATCTTCCTTTGTATTCAGCAGAAGAAAGAAACTCAAACAGGTTTAAAGCAACTTGAGGGTGAGTAAATGAACAAATTTTATTTTTTAAGTGAACTATTCCTTTAAAAACCAAGTCCAAATTTTCATTTGAATTAAAATTTACAAAATGTATATAAACAAGTACATCATGATTCATTCATTGACATAGGCATGACATCCTCCATTTTCAAAACTGTGCTTTGTCTTATCCTGAATCACTACGGTACACCTATAATAAGTGTTTATATTCAGACTGGTACAGCTCGTAGCCTCGTACTGCAGCGGAGTAACCCAGTGCCTACGTGACTCGTCATAGACATAAACAGAGAGAAGTGTTCTTCTGCAAGATGCATGTCAGCTGTTTATTATCCCAAAAAATAAAAATCTGTTTATTATATTAGAGCAAAATTAGAGCTCAATAAGACTAGTAACATTTTCATATTAAAAAAGTTAACAGGGTCAATTTTCATTCTGCATTGGCTTTTAAGATAGCATATCTTAAGTATAATTACCTCCTGCATCTGTTTGGAGACTTCTTCATCAGCACTGTCATCCTCATCATCATCATATTTTCTAAAAATGAATTATTTTCAATCAAATTTATTATATACACCCAACCAGAACATGAAAAACACTATCAGTTATCTACATTACTAAACTTGATTGTCAAAATGATTTCAATATTTGCACTTAAATTGAATTATTGAAAGATAAATTATAGCCACGGCTTTCATCATTTATAAACACATGATTTCCTACCCTCCTCTCTCCAGGATGATCTTTCTCTCATAGTCCTTCAAGAACATGGGTTTCTCTGACTTTTTCGAAGTGGACGGTTGCTCATCGCTGCCTAATCCAGATGCTGTTTAAAATCACAGTGTGCTGAAATCAGTACAGTCTCCTTTAACCAGAGTAGAAAATCAAAAAAGTGTAGATACTTTACATACTATCTTCGGTGTAGAACTTTGCATCTTTCTGATAGATTTTTGGATCTTTCTTCTTCAGAAGTGAGAGTGTTCTGTAAAAATCCCTGTCCAACTTTGGGTCAAGCTCCTATATAATCATTTATCAGAGTATTAGACATGGAAACCTGGCTATGATGTTGGAAAAGGAGTTTCAAACTAGAAAGTACTGAATATTTTACCACTTCGCTCTCATCAGAGTCCGAGTCGGACGAGTCAGATGAATTCTCCTCATCTTGGTCTCCGTAACGGTCCTTCACTGGAACATTCAAAATAAACACACAGATTTAAACTTTTATTTGAATTCATTAACAGATGCACAGTTAACTTCAAAATTGAAATGTATGACTGCTTGTATGACACAAAAAGAGATATATAGCTTAAGTCCAAGTTGAGTCTCTAAGTTTGTGTGAAAATAATACCAACATTGTTCGTTGTTACTGTAAAATTATGATATATAAATAAATATTTAATATTTAAAGCTAGCTTTCAACATAAATAGTATCTATTTTATTACCATTCGTGGGTAACTTACCATAGTATGACTGTAGCTTTATGGTTACCACGGTGGAGTTCAGTATTTAAAAAGTCAAAAGAATTGTCTACTTAGATTATTTATTAAGATAAAAACGTTAATATTAATAGTTATAAATATAGCTACTCAACAACAATACGGAGACAAAAATAGACAATGGTTTAAGCTTCATATAGGGAGTGTTCATTATATTCAACATAATATAAAATGCAGATTATGAATACCTAAAAGTCCAGTAACCAGCCCTTTACTAGATTTACTGGACTTTCCGAAGGAGTTTTACGTTAGATGACTTACGTCTCTGCAGTTCTTCTTTCTGACGATATTTCTGATATTTTTCTGCGAACTTCTTATTAATCTTGAGGTCCGACATGATCGTTCACACCTGTATCAATATCTTCTTTTTTGAGATCAGATTAATATCTCAATAAATCGAGTAACTTAATTCTTACGTTAAACATGTTGCTCTGTTGAACAGCATGGGCACACGACCTATAACCCTCCAACGTCATTGAGTTCAGGGTTCAAATATCTTCTCCGATCGTGGATTTTTTTGTTTATTTTTTTTACTAACAATTAATATTAAGTAGAAATGAAACCATCTATTTTGTCCCAGATTTAGGACGTATATTTTGGATTGTGGCTAAAAACGTGCGTCTTTGTTCTTCCGGTGGCTTCGCTGGCTGCATCCGGCTGCATCCTGCGGTGGTCATCCAACCCCGCCCACATCCAACTGTGATGTCAAAAGCCACACCCATGCCCAATGGAAAGGGTTTTCGGCATGGTTTTCAGTGGGTTTTAGTGTATATTCAACATTAAAAGGGTCCAGTGGTTTAGGGATCAGTGTTTGGTTCAGACCTATAGAGGGCAGTATATAATGTGAAATAATAACCAGTCTGACATAAATCTTGGTCTATGACAGAACTTGTTTTTCTTAATCTGATTTTGTATAACCATCATAGCCTATAGGGTGGAATAGCATATGCTTCGGTCACAAGCCACAGTGTCCTGACTCCTGATAGCACACGTACATCACAGAGACATCTATTTGATGTGTGTGTTTGCTCATCTGCAATACGTCTATAGCATGTTACCTGTCAGATGTCAAATAGACATTTAGAAGATGTCTTTAATATAATGATTTAGAATGTATGTAAAACCAACATCTTAAAGATGTCTATCAGATGTTAATAAACAGCAGATTCATTTCAGATAACGTGATAGACATCTTGCAGACGTACTACAATAAGTTGCTTTGAGAAAGTTTCTTATTATTAATAATGAACATTTATAATAAATGGTGAATTCAGGGTGGTTATGACACTTTGCCAGTGAGATGACTTGGAAAAAGTGTCCCAATCAACTTGAATTCACCTACCAATATACATTATATTGATATAATAATGAATGTAATTATATTAGTAGCCTAATATTACACAAACATGTAGGCTATTATATTCCCTCAGCTGCCCCTATTCTGGCCTCTGTATCCGACTCAATGTCGCACATACTGTGATTACGGAGAAAGGTAAACAATTCCCTTTACATATAGGTATGGCAGGAGGCCAAGGTACATAAAAAAATAAGGATAAGTTCAGAGTTCAGCTGTTACCTGTTATTCACTGCTTTGATGTTCTCTGTCCACGTTCAGTGTTAATCAGGCCATGACTCTGACCTACTTTCTTTAAAAAACTTGAAATCAGCTATAAAAAGAAGAAAGTTGTAAATGTAAAATAAATTGTTAAGTAAAGAGTACAGTAGAACCTTCTTTTCCTATAACTGACCAAAGTCTGAGGTAGACTCACACGTACCTGACTGGTTGACAATTAATATGTTTACAATATTTACTACTGAAGTGGACATCTGAAAATCTGTATGGAAAAAAATAAAATAAAATATTGTTTTTCATGCCCTAAGAGCCATAAAAACATATTGGAAAAGAAATCCTGACTGAGTTTATCATAATTCATGCACATACGAGCAATATGACAAATATGACTCCCCACCCCTTTTTTCTGTTGTTGCCAAAGCAGAGACAGATACGCCACACAAACATTGTGAGTAACAGAGTGTCCAGATGATCTACGGCTAATCATTAGTGATGATGTCAGAACATGCGATTTTTCTGGGAGATCGATAGGATTGACAGAAAACAATTACAGGCCATTCTGTGATATACAACTGGTGTTTTTAGCAGCAATTATAGCAAAATAAGAAATAAAACTCTGGGGAACACTTAATGAGCATAGACTAAATATGGCAAAATCAGCATAAAAACAAAGTTAATTTTTTTTTTAATTATTATTATTATTCCGCAAGTACAGAGAAATGTATAACATTACAAAAGATTTCTGTTTCAAATAAAATCAATTCTTTTTAATTTTTACCAAAGTTAAAAAAATAGTATCACGGTTTTCAGAAAAATATGAAGCTAATAATAATAAATGTTTCTTGAGCATCAAATCATCATATCAGAAGGATTTCTGAAGGATCATGTGACACTGAAGAGTAATAAGCTTTGATCAGGAATAAATTACATTTCAAAACATATTGCAACAGAAACCAGTTAATTGAAATTGTAATAATATTTCCCAGCATTACTGTTTTTACTATATTTGATCAAATAAACACAGCCTTAGACAGACTAAGAGACTTCTTTAAAAAAAAATCCCACTACCCCCCCACTACTATCTTTAGAACAGGTGTAAATACATAGATTAGATAGATACATTTGAATAAAAACAAATGATTGTGTTTTTATCTTCTGTAACCCCCCACGATGCACATTGAACTTTGCTTGTAAAATAAAGCTGTAGTAGCCTACATTCACATGAAATCCCGCCCACCTCATTCCATGCCTTATTTTTGGGTCCCCCCATACTCAAAGGAGCCCAGAAACAAGAACGATAACAAAATATTTTGGAGGTAGAGCTGTTTGCCCAGTTGCCTCAGTCAAAAACATGTATAGGTCACGGAGGCCCCCCCCCTATACCCACCGGCCCCAGTTTTCCCAGGATGTCTGTAAATCATGGGGTTTTCTCCTGCGGGGCAAGAGTGTTTTGAAAACTGAGATGTGGGCTGTGTGGGGCCTTTCTTAGAAATGCCTTTCCTGGAAATAAATGTCCCAATTTCCTAGAATACCAGAAGTGATGGATTTATTATTGTTCCTTTGTGGTTTTACAGGTCGCTCTCTACCTGAATTACATACGCTTCCAGAAGAAAATTGGTCTCGTTTATAAGCACAGTCACTTGTAAAAAAAAAAAAAAAAAAAAAGAAGAAGGCCTTTTTAGGTTCACATTTACGTTTTTTTTTTTTTCATAAGTCTTTTCAGTTTGGGCCTCATGTGCTCCATATGAAGGTTTATGTAGCAGATCTCATGGATTTGACCATTTGATCATCTCATCTGCTAAAACTGATCCTCATAGGTCTTTTCAGTTTTGATTCTAACTTCTCTTTACTCAAGCCATGAAGTGTACTGGATATAAATATTGGATTTTGTAATCACTGTAAAAAATAATTTTACAGTAAATTACTGGCAGCTGGGGTTGCCAGTATCATACCGTAAAAATACGGTGTATTACTGTTTTTGAAATTAACAGCTAAATACTGTATTGTCAGCTACAGTATAAAGCTTTTATTTTAACAGCTATATGCTCTAACACAAAAACAGTAACACACCGTACAGTAGTTTACCGTTTTTTTACAGGATTATTTTTTTACAGTGGGAAAATGAATGTCATGACAAAATGACAACATTAAAAACACAAAACCGGTGTAGTAAAATCTTCAAAATATTTATTTCAAGTAAGGATTACACACAGGTTAAGAACAGTAGTGATTGGCTTTTTATAAAAATGCACCAGATTAATTAATGAATCAGAATGTAAGTTTTTTATTCAAATAAACAACTGACATAGTACACAGCAAAGAAACCAATTATCATCCAAAGATTTAGATTTAAAATAAATAAATACAACATTTCTTTATATACAATACTGTATACTTAAAATACAAATGCAATATATATATATATAACATATGACAAAATAAACATATTTACATAGACAAATAAATTATTTACACATTCACATAGAGAATGTAAAACAAACGTGTCACATCGCCATGATTACAATATGTTTGAAATAAAAATTAAAAGTATTTAGCAAGAATCTTCCACATTTTCAGAATAACTTTGGTATGGCATCAGATAAAGAGAAACTTTATCAATACTGCAAATGAGAAAGTATTTTTATCGTGAACAAGCAGTTTCATATGTAACGTCGAACATTTTGGCAAAAAAACAATCAAACAACAACAAAAAAAAAAAACAGGATGACAGCAATTGGTGTAAACATTGGCATAAAACATTAGGAACACAAACTTGACACAGCTTATGACAGTAAATGGTCTATTTTTGCATAAAATATACAAATGTACTGTATCTTTAATTAATTAAAATAAATGAACCAAATAACTGGAAAATGTTAATGGTATGCAATGTAATTTTTGAGTTAAATGTATTTAAACTCTTTAAAATAAACTTAAACATATTCTATTTACAATAACTTATCATGGACATCTCGTGAAAATAAAACCTTGATTTGTAAGTAAGTGCTGTTAAAATTGATCACTATATATAATTTTTATATTATTTATATATAGTGAAGTGTTAAGCAGCCTTGATAAGCTGAGGTTGTTGTTGTTTTGAGGTTTCTTTGTTCTTTTGAGTCTGTCCTGAATTGTTTCTGCACTCATTGTCTTGTGTGGAGAGGCGGTTTGTATCTCCATTGTTTCACAAATCTTGTTTTGCTGAAGAACTGACTTCCAAGTTGGTAAGACATCAAATATGGCTCTAGTCTTGAATCGTTGTCAGTTTCAGCATGGACCACTATGTCATCATCAAATTTCATCATCAAGATTCACAGTCTGTCTCTGTATAAGCCAAATAAGACCATCAGTATTATATACCAGACAGTCAACCAAATAGGATATTAGTAAACTTAGATGTTCTAAGACATTATCTAAAGCTACTATCATTAATATTGTGTTCAGTAGTCAGTAGATATTTTTTAAAAATGTACCTGCGGGTAAATATAGCCATCAGAACTACGGTTTCTGCATAAGTGCACCTGGTCCTCAGTGGTCTTTTGATAAACCGGGTTGTCAAAGTGGATGCTGTTGGTATTTTTCTGACGCCACTTTCTCCAAAAAAGCACAGCGCCACCCACAACCAAACACAGGATTGCTTTGAGAAGATAATAAGACATTCAGTTTAGAATAGGAGTTGTAAAAGTGATGGAATAGATAACAGAATTGAATGTTTTGAAGAGTTTCGCACCGTTACAAAACCAAGTGAGTTGCTTTGCTGTCCATGTAGCATCATAACCATCATGGAAGCTCATCAGTGACTTATTTTGAATCTTCTACATTGGCAGCAAAACTGCGTACTTGCAAAACTATGCATTAAAAAATGAATGAAATATATTTATAATAAATATTTCGCTCGCTGTGTCCACCATCTTGAATTATTTTTTTTGACAGAGCTCATTGCGATGCTTTATGGAATGGTCTTTGTTGCGAAGGATTTATATGACACAGCTTTAGAATTTGTCTGGAATGATGTATCTTAGGAGGTGGAGTCAACATAAAATGGCAATTCTTCTTATCAATTTTCTAAATGCATGTTATTGATTTTTTTTGTCAATTATTTATATGTGTATAAGTTCCTTACATTGTAATTATTAAGTCATTATTATCACAACTTGATCTTTCGGTGAAGACAACAGACTTCTCTCTGGTGAGATATACTGGACTCCTCCAATCATTCCATTCCCATCAACCCCACCCCTCTCGACTGCAAGCTTGTATTGAGATCTGCCTTCATCCAACCAACAACCGATGAATAGACCAATTTTCCTTCCTATTTTTTTTTCTTTTAGATAATTCCGGTTCACCTGCATGTATACCACGATAAAGAAAAAAATATTTATTGATACCTCCATTACATTGTGACTTTCAGTCGCCTACCAATTGAAACAGCCTCTGGGCCAGATGTACAAACGCTTTTGCGCCCGCTTCAGGCATATTTGTTTCAAAAAGAGCGCATAAAACCATGGTGACGCACTGAGATGAAAGCGCAGGTTGCCTGTCGCGGGAACTGAAAATGGCAAAATACGCTTTTCGAGTTATTTTTTTTCCGCGTTATGTACAGAAAAAGACGGTGAAATGGCAGTAGTAATTCGAGCAAGACGAATACTTAGGCTAAGGAGACGAGCTGAAAAGATTTTTGCCTCAAGAATCACACTTTTTCAGTTGAGTTAAAACGAAATCTTTAAACGCTACATATTTAGCAGCTACGCAATATTACAGTTACCAGAAGAAATCAAAGATGACATTGAATCTCTGACTCAGCGTTCACATTCCCTTCCAGCAGTTGTTAAACTCCTCGCTACATTACAATTATTGGCATCAGCATCATTTCAAACAGTCATAGCATCAACAATGAGAGGCGGAGCACCATTCAATTGCGCGTTTAAATACAGTACACGTAATTGACGGTATAGTGGGTGGGGACAGGCGCTGATTACCTGATGTACATAACACTGCAGTTTCACATCAAGCGCTTTCTGCATCTTGGCCATGGCGCTGTTAACGTTACTTAATTATTGCGATCTTAAATGTATGTACATCTGGCCCTCAGTGTCCAAAACACATCTTCATAAACCCTTAAAAATGTGTAGGTAACTCACTAGGTTTTTATAACATAGCCTATGTTTTCTTTGCCTTAACATTCGGACTAAAGCACTCACCAAGAGGAACCACAATGTATAAGGCCCACGGTGTGGAAGATGATGGTTCGGAGACAGCTTTAACATTAGCGTAGTTGTCATCTAAGGAGAAATCACAAAACATTTTTAAAACAGTTTTCACAAATTTCAACGAAACTCTAATATCACCTTGAGGAATCCTTGGGGTCTTGAGATTAAGGTTTGTCTCCCTTTCCTTTGCTAGGAAAGGGAAAAGACTGGGACAGAGGGTAATGTCTGGGTGGATAAAGCAAGACATACCTGTCTGGGTGGATAAAGGAAGTTCAGTTGTGGTTTGGGAAGGCTTGAATGGGGCAGCTTGAGTGGGTCGGTTAGGGGTCACAGGAGCAGGAGTGGTTGAAGGCTGCGCATTGGTAGTGGAAGGGCCAGCAGATTTTGGTGTCACCTTTGAAGGAACTTGAGTATGACTAGTAGTGACTATTTCAGGCCTGACAGGAGATGCTGGTGTGACAACAGCTGTTCAAAATAAAAACACAATTGTTGGATTTAGGAATCAACAGGATTTACATCCCAGTCCTGACAACAAGCACCAAATCTGACTTGCCTGGAATGCATTTTCTCATGTCTTCGGCCAACATCATGTTGTCTGGGCAGGCACATGTGTACTTGGGTGAGAATCTATTGATTTGAGGGGCAGCAAGGCACAGGAACTCACACTGACCGTTGTTGACCTTGCACCAGTTGATTCCTATAGAGTTCAGAAGAATTTAGTTTTGGATGGAACTCACTAAATCATACCTTTGATGGGTACATAAAGGCCAACATACCAGTGGGCTGCTTGAGGTTATGGTACAGAACAATGTCCTCTGGGGATGAGAGGTGTTCGGCCACTTTTGTGATGTCCCCTCCAGTCACACGATTTGCACTTAGAATTGCGTTATTGCTCACATCCGTCCAAAACACTTTCTCCTGAAGATGAAGAATTCTTGATTGAGCATTGAGATAACCTCCTAAAAAAGGTCTTTCAACAAGTTCAAATGGAGTATTACCTCAAAAACTGTGAGACCCAGTGGGTGAGCAAGTCTGCCTTGGTCAAAGATTAGTGTACGCCGACCGCCTCCCTGTACACTGATGCTGGAGAGAGTATGAAGCTTGGAATCAACCCAATACAGACGCTGGTTCAAAAGGTCTATGTATGAGAAAGGACCAAAGTTACGAAATGTACACTCATACACGGTTGAACAGTTATGCAAGAGGACAAGTTCATACCAAGAGTTATTCCGTTGGGCCAGACAATGTTATCCGTAACTAGGGCACTGCGGTCCCCTCCATTAAGACCGCCTCTCTCGATCTTGGCTGATGTGCCCCAATCAGTCCAGAACATGAAGCTACAACATATCGGAGAAGATTTAACAAAGTAAATCACTTGCCCGCATAGTCTGCCCCTACATTTGAGAGTTTCTGGAACTTGACGTACTTCTGGATAGGGTCGACCACTATAGCACGCGGCTTAGCCAGGTTGTTTTTGAAGAGAGTCTTGCGTCTGCTTCCATCCGCTGTTGCCACAGATATGGTACCTTTGATACTGTCCGTCCAGTAGATGTTTCCATGGATCCAGTCGACAGCAATACCTTCAGGTGCATATAAGCCACTGTCAATCACAACGCTGTGTTGGGAGGAGTTATCCGCAGTATCCATTGGTGATCTAGGAAAGAAATCGAAAATATGACACTAGGCACCGGTCTGTTTGGCAACAAGCAAACGATCCTCAGAGACCCAAAACTGACCAGTCCAAAAGATCCTCTCTTTACCTGTATATCTTTTTGAGGGATAAATCCGACCAGTAGATATCCCTGGAAGCGATATTCATATCAAGCGCCACAACATTCTTCAGCCGTGGAATAACACGTGCATACTCGCTACGATCCAGGGTCATCTTCCTTATCTCATGGCGATTAGTGAAAAATAGGTAGGCGATGGTTCCTGTAAAACCATGTTTGTGAGTATGAGTTTGTCAGTATGTGACCATGGAAAAGGGCCATTTAAAGGGTTAGTTCACCCAAAAATGAAAATTCTCTCAGTATTTACTCACCCTCGTGTTGTTCCAAACCTCTATGTGTTTATTTGTTCTGCTGAACACAAAGGAAGATATTTGGAAGAATGTTTTAATCAAACAGATTTTCCTACTATGGTCAAGATCTGTCTGATTAAAACATTCTTCCAAATATCTTCCTTGGTGTTCAGCAGAACAAATAAACACATAGAGGTTTGGGACAACATGAGGGTGAGTTAATACTGACAGAATTTTCATTTTTGGGTGAACTAACCCTTTAAAAGTTTAAAAAATCTGTACCAATAGCTTTGCAGGCCTTGCTGGCTGGGTCCACCTGGTAGCCATCTTCACACTCACACTTGTAACTACCAATCTGGTTGACGCAGATTTGGCTGCAGGTGTCTGGGTTGGCACACTCATCGATGTCTGAAGAAATCGAACAAAAACGAGGGCTTGAAGGCATCGGTGTCCGTAAAAGCACTGAATCGTGACAGCATGGACTTACTGGACAAACTCTAACCTTATTTCCAGCTAACCTTATTTCCAAATAAGTATGAAGTCCATATTAAATCATTCTTTGAACTGGATCTACACCAAGGTCTGTTATCAGAGGACAAACAGCCTTTGGCCAGATTTTCAGTATGGGAACCAATTTCAGAATCTTACCTTCGCACCGCCTCTTGTTCATCAATTGGAAGCCAGTGGGACACAGACACTCATAGCCAATCTTCAGGTCATTACAGATATGAGAGCAACCACCGTTGTTGTAAAGACACTCGTTAGAATCTGTGAATTTAAAAATCACAAATTGTAGCACTGTGGCTTTTGCTCTGAAACCTTGTCAAAAAGATCCAGGTCTACAAACGCAATGGGTTTGAATGCCGCGATACTTACCGCATTCTCGCAATGGCTCATCGGACCAATCTCTACAGTCTCGTTTTTTGTTGCAAACTTTTTCCATGCCGATGCATTCACCGCTGCGGCACTTAAACCTGTGCGGAGGATCACAATGGGTCGCTGCAATTCAGAGAGGAGAAAAACAAGTGTTGCATATCAGATTAACACCTAAACCATATGTTTGGCATATCAATTATGTAAAGGACATTATTCGTATGGTTTACCATTAACACAGCCCAGCTCATCACTCAAATCTTTGCAGTCAATTATGTGGTTGCACTGCCGACTACCATGGATGCAAGATCCGTCGCCACATTGGAACTCATCCGGTCGGCACGTGGGCAAGGCTGTTCATATGGAAAAAGTCAAATATTTCATGATGTCTTGAGGAACATTTCTTTAAAGGCTTGGTTTCAATCTCTGCTGTTCACAATCCTGCTCCCACAAACTGTACACTAAACATCAAAAATCTTCTGAATGACTTTGATTTTGCATTCAATGTGGACAGACAAAGATTATCACTGGAAACAAAAATTGCATTTACAGTGGAATTCTATGGGGAAGACATTTTTGAGGACAGAAATGTGTTGTTTTTTTTGGTTAATCATAGTTATCCTTCTATACTAAATGAAGTTGTCATTATCATCCTTTTAGAAGTGGTAAAACCAATCTAGGATTAATGAGACACTGGTTATGCATTACTATTCAAGGTAATTCTTGTGAGTCTTTTCTCTATGCAAACAGATCCTTCATGCTATGTGCCATGCAAAGATTATCTGGATGTCAGTTCGACATCGCTCAACTTGTATTGACCCGGGAAAATTCCATTGAGAATAGCAGGATGAATTGCCAAATGTAATATCAACAAGTCTTATTCCTTACAGCAGTTTTTCTCATCTGAGTGATCCAAGCAGTCATCTCCCCCATCGCATTTCCAGCTACTGTGTATGCATTCCCCACTGCCGCAATGAAATTCCATAGACGAGCATGGATTTTTGGTAGGTTTCGGCGTCCCTGGGCTGCATTTCTGAGGCAGTTCGTCCGAGCCATCAGCACAGTCGGCATCTCCGTCACAGACCCACAATCGAGGCACGCACTGTGCATTGTTGCACCTGAAGGAGTTGACGCTACACGTGGTGGGCTGACAGGAGACTTCATCACTGCCGTCGTCACAGTCTATCTCACCATCACACACAAACGCAGTCGTCACACACTGGCCATTGCCACACCTGAATTCGCCGTCCAGACACCGCCGAGGAGCTGCAGTGATGGAGATTTTCAACACACATGCACAATGGCAGCATCATAAAGATATACATTTCAAGAGGTCACTCACCACAGCCTTCCTCATCCGCACTATTCTCACAGTCTGCTTTGCCGTCACACTTCCAACTCTTTGGCACGCACTGGTTTAGTCGCCCACCACAACTGAATTCACTGGGTCTGCAGGTCCTCATTGCTGAAAGAGAGTAAAATATGAGTGTTTATACTAGCTAGGGATGTACAATATATCCATATCAGTTAGCAATATATTTTTTAGATGCAAGTCCACATTGTATATTCAATTCATACACTTTCCAGCTTATTTTTTAATTTATATTACCTTTTTACACCTCAACAACCTAGCTCTCACTTATTTTCACTTATTTAATCAGAACTTACCCCAAATTGTGAAAATATTTTTTATTTCATGGAAATCCTAAGGAAAATGTCACTTTCTCAAAGTTTTGTGGAGCTGATAAAACATGGCTGCCGCATGTGAGTGCAGGTGAGGAAAAGCCATTGAAAAGGGGGTTGGACAAGTAATTTGTTTAAAAACAAGCATTTTATTGGCTTTTCATACTTCCTCCAGATTAAATAAGCTTTTTGGGGGTGTATGATTTTGTAAGCCCGAGAATATGAAGGAAAATGGGTATGTTACCTTGAAGCAACACTATGCAATAGAGGGTTAACAACACTAAAAATATAATAACACTATTAAATGTAAAATAGATAATCTCAAAATGAATCAAAATGCACTTTTTGCATTTAAAAATATTCATTTTACTTTAAGCTTGTTTTAACAAAATAATAGAGAATTTTAAGTGTCAAACATAACATCAAAAACATTATCAGCTTATAGACCATTTCAAAAGATGTAAACAACACTGGCCCAGAAGCGCTTCCTGTTTCAGTTTTTTAACACTACATAAAAGCTGGGATAAAATACAACCAACAGAACATTTAAAACTGAATCAAAAGTTAAACAAACATCTTTAAAAAGTTTTCTTTACATGTGAAATAAAGAAAACAGTTACAAACTGAAACAGGAAGTGCTTCTGGACCAGTGTTGTTTACATCTTTTGAAATGGTCTATATGTATGAGCTAGAAACATAGATAGTCCTATCAAATTCATTTTCTGTGCGTGTGCCCACAACATTTTTGAAGTAATACATTTCTTTCAGCTACCAATTAGAGTGTATAATTTTCACCTATAGATTGACATAGTAAAACACATTGAAATACTTTTTTTTTTTGCAATTTCCACAATAAGTGCAAGAAGAATTTACTGAAAGCTCGCAGATTCCACTTGCGCCTACTGTCATTAATGTTACACCAACATACTTCTTCATCAGGATATTTGACTAATCTTAGGTGGAGGAAGACTTACAGCAGGCAGCAGGAAGTTCATCAGTGCCGTCTCCACAGTCATCGGCTTCATCACAAACCCATCTGGATGTGATGCACTTTCCATTGCCACACTTGTACTGCCGTGGATCACAAGTCAAGACACCTGACAGGTGGAGACATAAGTGATGCTTCACATTAATGACATGAATTATCTAACATCTTAAGCCAGCTATTTTAGTAATTTGTGGTGACATTTAAGAGCTAAATTACCAGTGGACTGGGACTGAATTAATCACTTTTACACCTTATTATTGTCTAAGACATCTTCCTTGATCCTGCTATCTAAGTTTATCACAATACACAGTCTAGTGCTAAGACTGGGAACTGATTTCAACAAGCATTGAAACGAGTTTTTCCTGCTTTGTTCCCAAAAATGGGTGTCTAGTCTTAATTCTCTGAAAACTACTAAAACATTATGTTAAAGACAATTGTGCATCCACAAACAAAAGGAAGCATGCACTTAACACTAGCTGCATGTAAAATGGCTGGCTTTAGTGAAAGTAGTAACCCTTTTAAATGATGATACAATCAATCAAAAATATCTAAAGAAGATATTCTGCATATGATGAAGAGTTATGTGACATTTATTAGAGTCTATTCAAAGCCGTTGGGATATTGTTTAACAGGATTTTATTTTTTGCTTCAAAAATAATCTTATCATCACCCTTATCACACATAAAAAATGTCGATAGACAAGGCATATATTAACAGAATTGATATTATTA
Organism: Cyprinella venusta; assembly: GCA_038021265.1. Taxonomy (NCBI): domain Eukaryota; kingdom Metazoa; phylum Chordata; class Actinopteri; order Cypriniformes; family Leuciscidae; genus Cyprinella; species Cyprinella venusta. Next base: position 43,283,156 of record CM075863.1, read on the forward strand.
GATAAACATGTAGTTTTAAAATAAATAAATCCGAAAAAACAGCTCTTACATCAAGTGGTATAGTTCATTAGCCTTACTGTAGGTTGTAAGTGATTGCTAAGCAATGCAGGGACTTCACACTATATTCACAATACCGTAGAAAAATATTAACATTATCGACCGTTTTACAACACCTTCAAACTGGGATCATCCATCCATCCATTTATTTAATCATTCAAATGTGGACATAAACTTTATTAATGATTACAGAAATGTAACATGTAGACAGGTCTTTTCTGTATTGAAAGACAAACCAATGATATAAAACTCTGTTTATGACCTTGGTTTGACATCACACATCATCTCTCCATTGTTTACAGACACAGTTGAAGTCGGTGGCCACAAAATGCAACGTGGCTGTTTGCTTTTTCATGGACATCATTCTTGACACTCTCAATGCATCTAATTATCTAAACAGTGAGTCTATACTTAAGATTTCTTCAAGGTGGATCAAAACACATGAAAGCCAATCCAACGGAGTTATATATTTGCTTTATCGCATCGGAAACTATAATGCATAACTGATATCTTCAAGAAACCTTCTTGCCAATGAGAAGGCTATATTTTCATTTAATGGAGTATTTGTGCTCGATTGTTCTTGCTTTATGTCTTAAGCTAATACATCTTTCAACTTTCTCCCATGTGAATGAGGTCAACAGTGTTCAATAAAACCATCATTCTACCTATAAAATGATCTGTCAGACCATAACAGTTAGGTCAACATAAATGTAGTGTACATGGGTGAATCTCACGAGACCTGTCAATAATATGAAGTCTGAAACCTGTCTATGATTTTGAGATGTTTTTCTAGAAAAAGAAAGTCAAAAATGACATCTCCAACAAAAAAACATCTAAACAATAGCAGCTTTTCAAGTATCCCTCCTCAGCTTATTCGGTTCATCTACACCGATCCAGAAAGACCTGCCAAACCAACACTGAGAGACCATTCGACATAAGTATAGCCATATGTTTCCTTTAAACCTTTATTGTTCTAATCTGACAAAATGAGTAATGCACCTTTTCAGTCAAATGTAAGTTTGAAGCCTGTTGGAAAAGTTTGAAAACTGCAGTTCCTACTGGTTTCTGGTTCATTTCATGGATCTAGCCTACTACTGTCCTTATGACATAGCTACACTGTAAATGATTAAGAACTTCTGGGAAAGCATGAGTGTGAAATCACTATGGAATGAGGCCCCTAAAGCAGAAACATGCACAGTATATAGTATACACACACGTGGTTACTGTAAGGCGATACTATGTTTTGCCCTGCTTTGTGAGGCTGGAGAATTCATTCATGTTCAGCAAAACAGTAGTGAGTTATGCAAAGGTTAGTTTGCATTCAATAGAAAGCAATAACACCTCTGAAAAGTACTCAGTACATCATTTAGCATCATTAAACATCAGATTCTAACACATAATAATATAATCAGAATACATTTCTATATTTCTTTAAATATGTAATGAGCTAATATGAGTAGGAAATAATTATGTAAACATCATCAAAGCAGAAAGGGAAATGTTATGGTATTTATTAATGCATAATTGTAATTAGTGACAAAAAAGTAAAACTTTTTAGTTAATCCAACCTTACAAACCAGTTTGGCCACTGAATATTGTGTAGAATACTGAAAAAAAATTCGAGGTTAAAATACATTTAGCCTATAGGCTACTGATAAGATTAGGCTACAGCTTATAATAGCTATAAGTAAGAATAAATAATAAAATGTTATTAATGATCATTAAGACCCCCTAAAAAAAGAAAACCTGTTTACTCACCTGTATGAACAGGACAGAAGAATGTAACTGTCAGTAAAAACATTAATGAGATCCCCATTGTCTCTCAATGAGCTGTAGCCCCTCGTTTCTCTGTTTATTGATGTGGTTTGTCTAATGGATGTTTGTAATAAATAAATGGCGCTGTTAAAGCAGAAGAAGTCCTGTTTGTCTGACGTTGCAGGTGAAATGGTAACTTATGGCAATTTGTGTTGTGGTGGTTGAACTTGAACCATTCGAATTTGAAAGGGGTGCATAAAGTAGGCGGGGCTTAGTGACGGGAGTGGTGTGATTTAATAGAGGGCGTGGTCAAAGTCCACGTCCATTAAAAACAACTTTCCTAGTAGAAGCCTAGAGTGATTAGAAATATCAATTACCTTCCGTTTATGGTGGAAAACGTGACGATGATAAACTAATATCTCTGCACGAGACTTCTGCTGTAAACCATTGTAAACTTGTATCTGTTCTATCCTGTGAAACCTCTCAAGGCTGACACGTCGTAAAACTAAACAATCATAAATCTAAATCACATCCGTATTTTTGTTACCTTGACATATTTAATATAGCCTAGCCCTACTATCCTACATTAATGGTCATATCATATGCGTAGAAAGTAAAAGGAAACCGCAGTCATAAACACATTATAATAATGGCTGTTTGCTTTTCGGTACATTCTCAGATATCTTTGTTAGAGAGTTAAAAACCTATAAGGCGTTTATGATACGGATAAGATTAGGTCTATGTAGGATAGAGAGCAACAAATAACACTTAGACACATTTTAATCTATTTCAAACGTATGGGATGTACATGATGAAAGTGATCAACATTTTTTAATAAAAAAATTAATTAAAGGATGTAAGATTTTTTCCTTATGGTTTGTATATAGCCAATTGTGGGGGCACATTATCTGTTTAACTATAAGAAATTAGCAGGGTAAAAACACTGTGTAAAGTACTCTATAGCCTTGAACATGTGGCCCGGACGTCATCGGAACACAGAGTCTTCTACTACCACTGGACATTTACCAAAACAATATGTTTTCCGGTCACTTTTCCTGTCTGGTCTTGAGTAGATTTTTTAAAATTTCGTGATGTTTTTTAGATGGAAATTGAGGTCAAGAAGATTTTCTACACACAGCATGCATGCTTGGTCCTGGCATGCCAGAAGTAATGTTAAGTTACTGAAAGCACACCATAAAGTATAAACAGACTTACTTCTCCTAACTTTGCCAGGAGGAAAAATATTTGCAAGTTGGAGCTGGAGGCCCCCAGAACCAGTTCTGCTAAATTCTATGTTTATCATCCATGGGAATTAGATCAATGGAATACAAACAAAGTAGTAACTTCACAGTGGCATCCGGGTCTACAAATGAAACCGTTGTGGCCATAAAAATGTAGTTGTATAAGTCATGAGTGTATGATAGTCATAAAAAGTAACAGCTGATTGTAATTTTCTACATTTATAAGCTACATTAAGCTACATTTATATAATCTAAAATACTATAAAACAGTAATAGAAATAGAAATTTACTGTTTTCTAATGTAATTTAATGTAATGTAATTGTCAAAGCTGAATTTTCAGCATCATTATTCCAATCTTCAGTGTCACATTATCCTTCAGAAATCACTTTAATATGATGATTTACTGTTCAAGAAACATTTATTGTTATCAATGTTGGGAAATTATTTTTTCAGGATTCTTTGATGATTCAAAAGTTCATTTTGTTACATTATAAACGTCTTTACTGTCACTTTTGACCAATCTAATGGATCTTGTATGAATTGAATAATGTTAGTGTAGTCTTAGTTTATATGTGGGTAAGCATAACAGCTTAGAAAAATAAATAGTCTAGAAGAAATAAACTACAAGACTATGAAAAGAAATTGCAAAAAAGACTTTTTTCTGCCAGAACGGTTTGCAAAACACCTACTAGGAAACAACAAGTGTGTGTGCAAATAAAAAGTCCAATGTTTGTGTGTAGAGCAAATGAGGTGAACACGCTTATCTGTTCCTTTTTTCACCTGAAAAACTGCATCTCGCTCCAATCGGAAACTGGATCCGTCACTCTGCCACCCACCCATCACTCACATCAATATAGCTACCGGGAAGCTTCCCAGCTTGTCAAAACAGAGAGAGAGAGAGAGAGAGAGAGAGAGAGAGAGAGAGAGAGAGAGAGAGAGAGAGAATGACAATCCAGTTCTATAAGTTTTTAATCAAAACAAGCCATTTTATGCTTGGGTGTAATACTTTTATATTGCTTTATGTTGTCACTATAGGTTCCAAATGCTAAAAAATAACAATGTGAAGGCAAGCGAAATGAGGGGAAAACAACTCAGCATCAGAAGCAATATCTTATATCAACAATTAAACTCTGCAAATAGAAAGTAATAGCATATAAGTTGTGTTTTCAAGCTTGTTTGGGAGTGTAATGTGTCATTCATGCTTTTTCACTACACATCCTGAACAGTTTACATTAGTTTGTTTGTAGTAACAGCATTGTCTAGATGTTGAGAGCGTTATTCTCTGTTTAACATGCAAACACAATGAATATGAAGTGATTAAAAGAACTGAATGGCCTATGTAACTTAATATCCCATCAAAAAAGTCATTTTTAAAACAAAAAAAGCATGCGGAGCTCCTGTCTAACCCTCAAAAATGTATTTGGCTGGTATAACTTGTGTAGTCAGATTGCGTTAGTCATGTAATAAAAAGAGTTAGACTTGATCTTACCATATGATAAAATCTTTTAAAATTACTCATCAAAGCTTTTGTACACCTAGAACCCAGATAGACTTTCTTGTAACAAACTGAACAGGTCTGACAAGTCTTTGATAACTGAACAAACATATTTTAGAAGCAAACTCCCACCCGGTCAAAATCTCTAGCCCTGATTGCTGATTGTGTTCACAATAAGGTCTCGGTGTTCTCGGGGTCCCAGTGGCCTAGTAAAAGACCTCCCCTAGCACCTGATAGGATACAGGACATCTGAACCATGCTGTCGTGATGAATACTGTTTTCAGCACAGACTGTCAAAGCAAAACCCCAAAGGATTTAGTATGATCTCTTAGCAGAGACAGAAAAATTTTAAAGGTAAATCTCTCAAAACCTGTCATGAACACACCTCATATGCAATCGCAAAATCAATAGAAAGAAACATTTCTACTTTTGCATAAAGATAATTAGTCTTTTATGAACTATTGACAAATATGCACCCCCCCCCCCCCTAAATTCTCAAAACATGTTTTATAAATTCAAAATTGTTTTATTTTATAATTTCTGAATGAAAATGTGACTTGGACATGTTTTTGTGTCACCGGTGTTGATAACTGATAAGCTCATTTGCCACACCTTAATTTATCACCAGACCCTGCTCTGCGAGTAACAGAAGGTCTCTGAGCAAATCAGGCTATTTAGTTAGCAAGTGCAAACATACACTTAGACCTTGATCGGTTGCGTACAAATACAATTTATTCACCTCCTCTGGCTTTAGCACGTTACAGTATGTTACAACATTAAAAATCACGAGATCCATGCATGGACATTCCTGAACATTAAGGCATAATGATTGATTGATTGATTGATTGATTGATAGATAGATAGATAGATAGATAGATAGATAGATAGATAGATAGATAGATAGATAGATAGATAGATAGATAGATAGATAGATAGATAGATAGATAGATAGATAGATAGATAGATAGATAGATAGATAGATAGATAGATAGATAGATAGATAGATAGATAGATAGATAGATAAATTGACAGTAGAAGACAGAGAGATAGGTAGAAGACAGACAGACAGACAGACAGACTAGATAGATAGATAGATTTTTCCATATTTTCTCATTCTGTGAAAGTTGGTCTTTACTTCACTCCAAGAAATATTTCACCCCATTGTATATTTTGCTTTGCTCTAGTCCTAACTGGTATTTTTCAAGTCTTATATCACATGGGTGGAATGTTTCTCTGTCTTTAAAGTGCTACACTATGTTTCATTGAAGATGTTCTTCACAATGTAGCCAACATCATTATAAAACATATAGGAACCAGTCCATCAAGTATTATTTGACTTAAAGAGAGTTCGTTATTTCAGGTGAGATTAAGGTGCGTCAAAGCATTGAGACATTATTAACCTGATAAAAGACTTTGATAAAATGATGACGTTTGAGCCACGGGACACATCTGTAGTAATAGACAGGGCTGCAAACTCACAGAGCAGGTTACTTTGATAAGAAACAAAGTCTCAGCTTTCAGTTCTTTCAATTTCATCAAGTAATTCAAACCATAAATAACGTCTTGGTATACTTTAATGTGGCACGCCCCCTGAACCAATCATCTCTTCCTCTTTACTGCTAGTTAAAATAGTAAATAAACATGTTGAAAGAGTAAAACGTGCTGAAATGAAGGATGTCTCATCTAATGGCTCCAAACAGCTGTAAACAATGTCATGTTACATTTACATAGTTAGCAAGAAATCGCAGTATATATAGGCCTATGTGCAGTATATTACATGTATTTTTACTCTTATATCACTAAAAATGTTTTATTATAGGCTAAAATCTGCGTTATATTTGAGTTGTTAATTTTAGTCTTTAATAATACACCTGACAGGGCTCTTTGTATGTTTACAGCATTAGTTTAGAGGTTTTTTCCTTTGAGAAAAAAATCATATGTAGCTACTGTACCTTATCCAAAGGAATCAATACTGAACCAAGATCGGAATCGAGTTACAACTTTATGAATTGAAATCTTGAATTTGAGTCAAGCACTGAAAACAATAGACTACCGGTTTGTACCAAACACTGTAACGCGTTGTCACTAATCTGAAATTCTGTTTAGTTAGCAAATGTTTTGAAAATCACAATACCCATCATGATTATTATTTTATTCATTTATTTTTGCTTTTATCTTAACATTTTAACAAAAACTCTCACTCCAAGCTTAACTCAAAAGTTGGCAGCCGTATACATTCAATCAGGGAATGAAACGCTGTAAAGATGAGCCTAAAGACTAAACATTTAGCAGTTCAGTGTATTCCCGATGAGGTCAGACTTGTTTAGTTTGGACTAACAGCACCACCTTGTGTTAAAAAAGAAAGTAGGCTATGCACAATACATACAAAAAACAAACAAACAAACAAACAAAAAAACACGTGTTTGGGATCCCTTCCTAAACTCACAGAACATTAGCAATGCTTTGGCAACCACTTTAACAACAGCTCAGCATTGTGACTTACATTTTGATAAGACTGCAACCAAGTGTGACCTCCTGAGATTAGAAGGAGATTGTTATGATCAATGTTATGGTCTGTTATGATCAATGTAGAGGGCAGGTCTGCTCGAAATGTGCTTTAAACCACAAACTTGTCTGGAACTATGATGGCCTAAATCTATCTTAAAGTCCCACTGTAAAACTCATTTTTTGATCACCAAAATTACATATTTAATTTTTATATCATTTTTTTTTTTTGTCCAGTGGGGAAAAAAATCATGCCTTAAAAGAATGAATGTTTTTGAGGCTGTTTTTGGTTAACCAGCAGTGGTGTTGACTAATGGATTTGCTAAGTTAAATCATTACAAATGCCATCTTTCCACCATCTTTCCCTAAAAATTATCAGTAAACGAGTGTTCTTAGGTGTATCGGAGGATGCTCAAATAAAAACAGAGTCTGGAACTGTTCTCATGTGCTGTTATTTATTCATTTTTAACACAATATAATATTTTGTCACACACTTGGGCTACATCTGCTTGTCTCCCAGAAAAGTAGCTGCTCACTGCAGAGTAAATGGGTGGAGCTTACGTCTAATATACTTATCTTTATACTTATAGTTATCATTCTTAGTCTTAATGAATTCTTAGTTATCATTCTAAGTCTATAGGAATATCTCAGAAATTGTCAAATACAATTAATTGGTGAATTCATTCTTGGTCAACGAGATCTACACTTCATTTCCAAGGTTTTGTAGCTCCAACTTTACTATAATTTCAGTATTTTGTATTACTACAATTAGTTTAGTCTTGTATACAGTTTATGGTAATCCTGGTTGGAGGGTCTTTGTGTGTCTCGGTGTCTGAGCCACTTGCCGCTCGTGTCACCTGGGTACTTTCTGAATCATCTTAATTAAAACAGAAAACCATTAGCAACATTAGAGTGTGACAGAAACACTGTTTGTTGTAAAATATACTCTAGCAGAATGCTGTTTACCTACATTTTGCATTTCTGTTTGGTTCTTGCTTGTGACTGGCGCATCTTCATGTTGAGTGACTAATGTTATCAAGAGAGAGAGGAGATTGTTACCTAGCAACTCTGTTATTGTGGACCAAACCTTTTATGTTTTATTATTTGTATTGCAATTACTATATTTAATAATTAAAACTGATTTGGCAGCACTGGATTGCTCGACAAATGCTTTCAGAGAGAACTACAGAGAATTACACAGAACACTTTAGATATGTCTGGGTTTGCATACTTAGATAAAGTTTGTGCCTGTCACAACTGAAAGATGAGATTTAAAGAGACTCACCACAGCCTTCCTCATCTGCACCATTCGGACAGTCCTTCTCACCATCACACCTCCATCTCATGGGCAGACTTGTATTGTGTTTATCACCACAGCTGAACACAGTGGGATTGGAGGTCTTGACCACTGATCAAAGCAAAAACAAACTGAGATGTATGTTTTCTTAATACCATGCAAATTTATGTATAATCCAACGTCTATTTATTAAGTTTCACTTAATGTTGGCCATTTTTTTTGTACAAATTCTCAACAACCCTCACAAGGTATATGTATTTGGAAGACACTTTTATTAAAATGAAAATTATGCTGTATTGAAGGCATACATTTTTATCAGTTCATATGCATGTGAATTTTGCATATGGACTGACAACAGCATTTTAATGTCCAAAGGTGTGTTGACACCTGTTGTATCTGTTAGTTTTCTTCTTCTGCAGCTCTTGAGTCTACACTCACCTAAAGGATTATTATTATTATACTATGGAAGTCAATGAGACCAGAAACAGTCAGGTTACTGATATTCTTCTAAATATCATAAAATCACCTGAATGGATTCAAAAACGGTAAAACTCAACTGTTTAACTCTGGGGGAGTTGTAAAATGAGGCTATTTCCAAAAAAAAAAAAAAAAAGAGGAGTATCCGTTTAACAGACACGCACTAGTCATTGTAAGTCCAAAAGACTGAAAGTGCTTATGAAGTGTGCCATGTGGGACAGGGCCACAATTTAACTATGTTCATCTGGTTATGTGTAGAAAAGATGAGATTTAAAGAGATGTCACTCACCACAGCCTTCCTCATCCGCACCATTCTTACAGTCCTTCTCACCATCACACCTCCATATCACAGGCAGACATGTTTTGCGTTTATCACCACAGCTGAACTCAGTGGATCTGCAGGTCTTGACCACTGATCAAAGCAAAAACAAACTGAGATTCATGACATCTGATGGCAGAAGTTATACTTCAGTGCCAGAGTTCTGAAAAAATGGTAAAGTCTTCAATGTCTGTGACTGAAATAACCACTCGTTACAACCGAGGTATCCAGCAAAGCATTTGTGAAGCCACAACACGCAGCAGCAGAGGACCCCACCGGGTACCACTCATCTCTAAGACAAATAGGAAAATGAGGCTACAATTTGCAAGGGCTCACTAAAATTGGACAGTTGAAGACTGGACAAATGTTGCCTGGTCTGATGAGCCTCGATTTCTGTTGATGCATTCAGATGGTAGAGTCTGAATTTGGTGTAATCAGAATGAGAACATGGATCCATCATGCCTTGTTACCGCTGTGCAGACTAGTGGTGGTGGTGTAATGGTGTAGGGGATGTTTTCTTGGCACACTTTAGGCCCCTTAGTGCCAATTAGGCATCGTTTAAATGCCACGGCCTACCTGAGCATTGTTTCTGACCATGTCCATCCCTTTATGGCCACCATGTACCCATCCTCTGATGGCAACATGTCACAAAACTCGAATCATGTCAAATTGGTTTCTTGAACATGATGATGAGTTGACTGTAGTAAAATGGCCCCCACAGTCACCAGATCTCAACCCAATAGAGCATCTTTGGGATGTGGTGGAACGGGAGCTTTGTTCCCTGGATGAGCATCCAACAAATATCCATCAACTGCAAGATGCAATTCTATCAATATGGGCCAACATTTCTAAATTTCTTGTTGAATCAATGCCACATAGAATTAAGGCGATAGGGGGTCAAACACAGTATTAGTATGGTGTTCTTAATAATCCTTTAGGTGAGTATATGTCAGCCAAACACATGCACACTTCAGGCCTTTTCCAAATACCCAAACTTGCAGTCTTGGCAACTTAAGTGAGCGTGCAAGGGAAAGAAAGTAAGTTTCCAAGACTGTCCCATGTCTAAAAACTCACGGGAACCCTTCAGAAACCTAAAATGCCTAAATGCACAGGAAACTTAACAAAAATCTATCTGGGTTTGAATACTTAGAAAAAGTTTGTATCTGTGGTATCAGAAAAAAGAGATTTAAAGAGACTTACCACAGTCTTCCTCATCTGCACCATTTGGACAGTCCTTCTCACCATCACACCTCCATCTCATGGGCAGACATGTGTTGGGTTTCTCACCACAGCTGAACTCAGTGGGACTGCAGGTCTTGACCACTGATCAAAGCACAAACAAACCGAGATTCATGACATCAGATGGCAGAAGTTATACTTCAGTGCCAGGTTCTGAAAAAATGGTAAAGTCTGTCTGTTTTCAAGACCGCAAGTGTGGTTACTTGGAAAGGCCATCAGTGCGGGCTCGGCAAAGACAAAAGTGCGCATCAGGGGTGCATATCGGCAGCAAAAGGAGCGTTCACGAGGACCCTTCAGAAACTTAAAATGACTAAATGGACAGGACATCCTATGTTCTCTTGGACTTAACGCACATGCGGCAGCCATTGTAAGTCCAAAAGACTGAAAGTGCTTATGAAGTGCCATTTGGGACAGGACCACAATTTTCAACTATGTTCATCTAGGTATGTGTAGAAAAGATGAGAATTAAAGAGATGTCACTCACCACAGCCTTCCTCATCCGCATTATTCGGACAGTCCGTCTCACCATCACACCTCCACATTAAAGGCACACATGATTTGCGTTTATCACCACAGTTGAAATGATTAGATCTGCAGGTCTTGAACTCTGAACAAAGAAAAAACAACCTGAGAATCATGACATCTGTTGGTAGAAGTTATACTTCAGTGAGACAATGTCCTCACTGTCTGTTTTCTTAAACAGTGGGGCCGTTACTCATTCAGGACCATGAACATTTTAATGGCCTTTTTCGTTATTGTGTTAGTCGCAAGGGTTAAAGGTGTTTTAATTTGATAATTTATTAGTTTTGTCATATGAAAAACATTGCTCTGGCTCTTAAATCTCGATCAAAAAGATATTGAATCACAAATTTCAGTAGTTGTAAGATTGTAAGCATGAGCTTTACCTTCATTTTGCACTGTTTGGTTCTTGCTTGTGACTGGCACATCTTCATCTTGAGAAACTAATGTTATCAAGAGAGCAAGGAGAATGTGACATATTAATCTATCTGAACACACATTGTTTTCTGTTAAAAAATGTTACAAGTGCATTGAATGAAATGTTTTTACCTTTATTCACATTCTCAGTAACATTAAAAGGACGAGCAGTTGAAGTAGGATCTTGTGATGTGCTTGCTGCTTCACTCCCTGCAAGTGTTTCTGGAACAGTGTTTAATGCATTTTTTTTAGTTTATTATCATAACATCTTCAAGTTATTACCAAGTTTGCCCTTATCAACATTTGGATGCAAGATCCACACAATCTGTTTCTGCATTGTAGGCCTACATACATACATCATTTAGCTATTCCATATTTTAATTTTATCTCTAGTTTTGTTTCTAAAGATTTGTTTCACATTTTTCGGGTTACCTCAGCTTGGAAATTGTTTATCACATGTGGGGTTATGCCATAGACAGTATGCAGACTGTATTATAATATGCAGTATTATATATGCAGTATTATGCTCTATTAACGTTCAACAATATTGGCATACTAGGTCGTCTATCTCGAACAATTTTGTTCTCTCCGGCTCTCTTTGTAAAGAAATTGTGTTAAGTTTTTTTTTTCCTCAAGTTGTTTACATTTCCTATCCTCTCTGCCGAAAAGTAGGAGGCGTGACGAAACGTTTTTGCAATTGGTCGTAAAATCTGCCTGTTAGAGTTGAGGGGTTCGGTTCTGTTGTAACAGCTTGTCATTGTGTTTAATAAACCGCTTTTTTGAGGAAACCGCAATCTTTTAATGAATCGACTGTATGTACGCAAATCTTCAACATGTTTTACACTAAACACTTTTTGTTGGGAATGCTAAGTAGATTTTTACCTTAAGAGAGTTCATTCTTTCCTATGGTAAGGAATGTCGCGACAGGTAGGACTAATTTACGGCAATACCATATTAGACTATTTAATAGTAATATTATATTGTCTAAAGGCAGTAAAAAAATACAGATGTTTGGTTCACAGTTTAAAACTTGAATGAGAATTAAAACTGCATGCTATGCATTTCAATGAATAAAGAGAAAAAAAAAACAATTTTATTATAAATAGTGTTATATTGTATGTTTTGTTTGATGAAAATAAAAAAATGTGTTTCTCAAATAGCAAAAGAAAACTTTCAAGAGAGAAAGACCTAAATTTTACGTAACTCTTGTAATATAATTCAAAATATGCTTGCCCATGTTATAAATGTACATAAATAATAATAATATATGTTTACTCACTTGTTTGAACAGGACAGAGCAAAGTAACTGCCAGTAAGAACATAAATGACATCCCCATATTCTGATTGAGCAGGTGGACTTCTACTCATGAGTCTGATCCTGGTAAGTATGTGAACGCTATCAACCTGTCTAATTTAAGGGTCCAACCAGCCACCTAAAAATAAAATAAAAAAAAATTCCAGTATTGTGAAATAGGAGAGAGAGTCTAACATGACACACTTCCATTCTAGGCTGACACAACAGACCTTTATTATAAACTGTGGGGGGGGGAAAGCTAATAAAAAAATGTAATTTAGTTAATTCAGAATAATTTATTTTAGATGTGTCAACACAATTCAGTTGGTTTAGGTAAAATTAGTGAATGATTGAAAATAGCGTGTCCTTAGTTATATAATATTTACACTTGAGTGAAAATCTTATGTTGGTCCAACATAACTTTGTTTAATCATTTACAGAGATTTAATTCATTTCCTTAAGTTAAAAAAAACATGTTTCCTTCATGGTATTTATTTAAAGGGGCCGCAAAGCAAACAACCATGTTGATCGGTATTGGTATTTGAACCAATGAGGTTCATTCTCATGTTACGCAGCACGTTTGAGCCTCCGCAAGAACCAATGAGGTTCATTCTTGTATTACGCAGCACATTTGAGCTTCAGCAAGAACCAATGAGGTTCATTCTTGTATTACGCAGCACATTTGAGCCTCCGCAAGAGCCAATGAGGTTCATTCTTGTATAACGCAGCACGTTTGAGCTTCGGCAAGAACCAATGAGGTTCATTCTCATGTTACGCAGCACCTTTCAGCTTCCGCAAGAGGTTTTTTCACACGCGTCAAGCAGGCTTGGTTGAGCTTCTGTTTATGTTCTCTGATCTATGCTTATATATGAATAAAAGCCTAAATTAAATTAGTTCATCATAAAGCAACCGAGTCTCTTCAGAAAAATTGGACTAAACCGCTCAATTCATATGGATTAGTTTTACGATCTCTTTATTAACTTTTGGAAGAGTCAAAGTGGTTTGCAGCAGTCTATTGAGGAACAGAAAGCTCTCAGATTTAATTAAAAAATAAAATAAAATAAATCTTCATTTGTATTCTGAAGATGAACAAGTTTTACAGGTTTGGAATGACATAAAGGGTATGTAATCAGTGACGAAATCTTCATTTTTTGTGTGAACTCTCTCTTTAAATTTCAAATATATTTGATGTATGAAATTAAGCTGTGACAAAATCAGGTTACTTTAAAAATCCTTTTTTGGGAAGCATTAAATATTGGTCTTTTATCTCAAGAAGAATAAGAAAAAACACTTACAAATCAGATAAAATAAGCTTGTTAGGAATTTCCATTGCCAGTTCTCCAAAGTTAGGCAATGTTAGGATATTTACAAACGTCACTAAACCAACAGTTCAGTGTTTGACTTTCCGGAGAAATGGCCTATGATCTTTCATGAATAAATGGACAACAACAAAAAAACTACAGAAATCTACAGAAAAAAATGCTTGCGCACAGTGTGGTCAAAAGAATCATGTAGCAACAGTGCTAAATCAACAAGAATTTGTAAAGGACAAATTGATCAAAGTCATATAAGCAATGGGTAGGTTTAGGGGCAAATTTAGCCACCTCGTAAAATACGTACAAATTGCTGAGAGATCAATTTGGAAAACCAGTTCCGCCAATTTATTACCCAATGGTACTCAGTTTTCGGTTATGTGACTGTTGCAGAGACCTGGACAGCAAAACAAGTTAAAGTTACGGTTTGAAATCAGATGAAAACTATGAATTGGTCAATCTCTACTCACAACTCTATGCAGTTTACCAGTTTTGACTTGTATGCAAAACAACTCTGAAGCATTTAGTATTTCTGAGACGCTTTTATTGTGCATTTTGGAAATCCAGTGACACTGACAGTACAGAATCCTACACCCTATTCTCCCCCATTTCTCCTGGCAAGGAGGAAGTACCTTTATCCTGTTTGCAATCTTAATTTAAACAGAGACATCAAGAGAAAAACGGAAAGAACTAACCGGCTGCGTTTTCCACACAAAAAAACATGCGTTCTGGGGTGGGGGATGAAGGGGTGACGTTCAAAACGCGGCTAAAATCAAGAAGAGATTGAAACATGATCCACTCTTACCGGTCCACTGAGTAAGCCTGTCAAATATCTGTCCATCTTATGTCACGTCCTTGTGAAAAATCATAAAAACAAATATGGAAAGAAAAGACAAAAGCTCAATACGTAAACTGTCCTGCTATACATAAATTGATATCGTCTGCTTAAATATGCAAATGGTGGGGCTTTCTTCTTTTCTGCTTTTTATAGTGTCATTTTTTTCATTTAACCAGTGTCCTCTCTCTAAAAAAAGGGTAAAACTAGGCCCTTCCGGAGAGGGCATCTGTTGAATCTGTTGCAGAAGTGAGCGAGAGACATAAATTGGTCCTGAAGGAGGCTTAATCCTCTTCGCTGCCACTAGCCGAATGCTCCTGTACAAAACAATTGAAAAACAATTAGCATAAGAGAACATCAAGAGGGTAAATATCTTAAAGAGCCCCTATCATGGATTTTTGAAAATGTCTGTTCATATGGTATGGAATATAGCTCTAAAGGAATGAAAACATCCTGCAAATATTTATACCTAAACGTCTACTTGTGATCTGATCAACCATAATGAATCTTAATACCAGGTGTAAACAGGGCCATTGAACCACCAGTTTTGAAGTGTCAAACGAGCGGCACTGCATTATTTAGACTCACAGTCATGGATTACTTTTCCTAAAAATCTTTGTTTGCGTTTATTTGAAGAAAGATTGTCATACACATTGGGTGGGGATGGAATAAGGATGAGAAAAAGACGAGGCTTTTCACTGAATGAACTCTCTTCAAGTTCAATATTCATTATTCATAAGTACCTCTTCCTGTTCGTCCTCACTCTCATCGTCGCTGACGACAGGTTTAGGGCGCGAGCTGCGTCCAGTTCGGCGTCTTCCCTTCCCTCTCTCCACCTTGTCCTTTCGACTCAGCTTAATCTTCACCTTCACGGAACGAGCTAAAACACATATACATGCATTAAGTGTGTTAATTACGGACTCACTCAATTTTCACAAAATTAATTGCAGTTACAGTGGCAGCATCATTGATACTTACATTCAGACTCCGATCCTTCATCTACCTCGTCCTCTTCCTCCTCACTCTCTTCTCCCTCGCTCTCTACTTCTTTCTCGATCTTCTGCCGCACGCTGGTGAACACAGACTGCAGCACGATAGAGTCCTCGTAGATCTGAAATATAATAGATCATATCGGAATCAGCTTAATGAAGTATGACTAACAAGCTACTAGGTTTATTTTCAACAAGTTAAAACATAAACTGAAATGAACAAAAACTATAGAGACATTTACAAAAATGAATTTCAAAATTAAACAAAATGAATATAACTTTAATATATATATATATATATAAAAAATAAAAACTACAATAGTAGCTATATCTTAGATATATTTAGCATTAAGTGAAGGGAGAAAGTGAACCTAATTGTCAAAGTCATGATGCAAAAACATCTTAATGGTCCTAAAATAACTTTAAAGATGCCCTACAAACTAATCCAATAGTGCAATTAATTTAACAACATGGATGGTGAATATTACCAGTGATCCCTCCAGGTTGAAGGTCTGAGCGTTCTGGCAGAGCAGCATGACGTCTTTCTCCAGGTCGTTCAGACTGCGGTACTTGTGGCTCCTGATGCGCTCCTGAACAATAGAGAACAGGATTCAACACTTGAATCTTTATTTACTAATATATTATTATAAATGACCTATTGAGATTTAGGTAATGTATTTTAATTGGTGTTTATGAACCAACCAAAGCATTTACAAAATTTAAATATAAAAAAACAAACAAACTTTAAATGAATCAATTCAATAAATAGTTGACAAACCTTAATCTTCCTGAAGTCTACGGGTTTGCGAATGAGTTCGTAATATTCCGGCAGCTCTTTACGAGACGGCAGTTGAATAAACACCTCACTCAGTTGCCTACCGTTGCTGTTGAGAAATACAGTGACAAAAAATGTTATCTAAACGACATCAACTAAAGCATAAAATATCTCTAGAAGTATGGAAATACTGCATGTATCTGATCTGGAACCATTTTTTGTAAGGCTGTTTGTCTAGACCTTGTATTATGTTATAAAACAGGATTTAATCGTTATGGATAATTATTTAATATAATTGGGTTCAACAATTCACACAAATGTAAACCCTTAAAATTAGGTTCACACACACAACCATAGCCTTTTAAACACTTTTTCACAAAATGTAAATTTTTATTCTAACTATGGTCTCATTTATTAAAAAAATTATATATATATATAAAATTTATTTCTATATATATATATATATATATATAAATATAATATAAATAATATAGAAATTATATATATATATATATATATATATATATAAAATTTATTTCTATATTATATATATATATAATTTAATTATATTATATATGTGTGTATATATATATATATTTTTTTTCATTTTAATCAGAAGTCTGTGTGCTTTATTAATTCCTAACAGTAGAGATTAGCACTCACAAAGCCAAGATCATGAGTTTGCTTCCCAGCAAAGTTAAAATGCATGAACTGATTTAAAAAAGATTCAGATTAAACCATCTACCAAAATTCATAAATGCATATGAAAATAACCTTATAGGGTAGTCGAGAGATATAAATTACATAATTTTCTTTAATTCTATGCAGCTGCCTTTAACCATGAACTATGCGGCTCAAATTGACCCGCATGTTCATGATTCTGAGACAGGAACATGACTATGACTGTGACTAACCCATCCTTGTATTTGATAACGGCATCCACAGTCTTCTTCATCTTCTTGGTGAGCGAGGCAGGGTTGGGAGAGAGTTTTTCAGCAGGAGGACGGCCGCGTTTCTTCTGCTTCTTACTGTCGTCGTCTTTATCTCTGCTCCGCCCACTGGAGCTGGGCGTGGCTGGGCCTGGAAGGTCGAGGTCGCGGTCACGCTTCCTCTTGCGGGTCGTTTTCTTGTGGCGCACCTCCTCCTCGATCTCATCAAGGGTGCCTTCCTCGATGGCCTGAGAAGCAGTAAAATAGGTCAATACGCTTGACATTTTACAACAAAGGAATCAACACACTGGTTGCTTCTCCATAACCCTCCCAATATCCCAACAGTATATGTTGTGATTCCTCATTCACCTTCAGCCACTGTTTCTCCGTGAGGGAGTCGCTGTAGTCCACCTCCTTCCTCTGACGGGAGCCGCGGCCGAACATCTTCTCCTCCTCTTCTTCGCAGGTGAGCCTCTCCACCTCCGCATCATCCTTCATGATCCAGGTGGGCAGCTCATCCTCCTCCATCAGCCGGGGTTTGCGCTTCGGGTTACGAGCCTCTTCACGACGCCGGTCCAGATCCATGCGCTGGTCGAAATAAAATCAGGAAGAATTGGAATAACAAAGTCAAACAAAGAGCGTCAAGTTGACAAAAGTTAAATAAAAACAAGTAGCACTCCTGACCATGAAGTGATCGAACTCTTCCTCGCTTCTAGCGATCATCTGATTAACGGTCTCGTCGTCGGGAACTTCATCTTCCTCCTGAGATATGAGAGAGTAAACGTCAGCTATCGAAAACGGAGCCTGTTGACGGGACACTGAAGAAGTCCGTGATAAATGAGTGTCTGTACCTCATCTTGCTCTTCGTGCTCCAGGATGGCCTGCAGGAAAGCCCTGCGCTCATGGCTGGAGGATTTCTGGTCGAACATTCCGGCCTGGATGACCTTCTGGTCCACGTTCAGTTTGTATTTGGCAGCGGCCAGGATCTTCTCCTCCACGCTGTTCACGGTACACAGACGCAGCACACGCACCTCATTCTGCTGCCCGATACGATGGGCGCGATCCTGGGCTTGCAGATCCTATGAGGAGACAAAGAGAGGCGATCAGAGACGTAAAATATTGCGGAATTCAATATTATAACAATACAGAGACTCCAAAGATTCTAGTGAACAACTTTGTAGATAAATGTATTGAATCTTTTACACAGATTCGACTAAAGCTTAAATGGGAACACTTAACAATAAGCAATGTAAATTATTTGAAGGATTTATTACAATAAAATTGAGGGTGATGTTAACTCCATAAACTTAATTTTTAACATTTCACGTTGAAAAATTAACAATGTATTATGAATAAACATGAATTAACAAATGAACATTAGTATGTCCATAAATTAACATTCTCTTATACATTTCATTCTACAACTAATTAGATTCAAATTATCCATTCAAATTATTGTAAAACATATATAAATATTAACATTCAGTTATACATTCTATTCTACTATTCCAATAATTCTAAAGATTATATATTACAATAGGATAATTCTAGACAGAAGATTCTATTCAACAATGAATTATTCTAAAGATCATTTACAATGGATTCTGAAGATTCTATTTTACAGTGATGCTATTCAAATGATTTTAAAGATTCTACTCCAAAACATTATACTAAAGATTAAATTCTGCATTGAATCTAATTATATATATACATTTTTACAAATTAATATTCAATTATACATTGTATTCTACTCTGATGATTCTATTCAACAATGAATTATTCTAAAGATCATTTGCAACGGATTCTGAAGATTCTATTTTACAGTGATGCTATTCAAATGATTCTAAAGATTCTATTCCAAAATGTTATAATAAAGATTAAATTCTGCATTGAATAATTATATATTTTTACAAATTAATATTCAATTATACATTCTATTCTACTCTGATTCTAAACTGAAGATTCTATTCAACAATGAATCTATTCTAAAGATCATTTACAACAGATTCTGAAGATTCTATTTTACAGTGATACTATTGAAATGATTCTAAAGATTCTACTCCAAAATGTTATACTAAAGATTAAATTCTGCATTGAATAATTATATTTTTACAAATTAATATTCAATTATACATTCTATTCTACTCTGATTCTAAACTGAAGAATCTATTCAACAATGAATTATTCTAAAGATTCTTTACTACTGATTCCAAAGATTCTGTTCCACAATGATTTTATACTAAAGATTATAACCTAAAATTACAAATTAACATTCATACGATTTATTTTACAATGATTCTGAAGATCCAAATGATACAATTCCATACAAAGTATTCAACAATGTGTATATATATATATATATATATATATATATATAAAATCGACAATGAACCTATTCTAAAGATTTGTTCCTAATGGTTCCAAAGATTATTCTGTCTAACTATTCTGTCTTTAATAAAGTGAGTAGGAGTTGTGAACAATATCACTTTTGTCACTGGACATTAAGAGCTTCCCCTCTTATTAAACATAACTAAATATTTCAAGGGACGGTATTGTACCTGGTGAGGATTCCAGTCACTGTCAAAGATGATAACAGTGTCAGCAGACTGCAGGTTCAGCCCAAGACCTCCAGCTCTGGTACTCAGCAGGAAGATGAAATAATTAAAGGAAGGATCATTAAAGTTCTTCAGCAACATGCCACGATCCTCAGCCTTAGTGGTTCCTACATGGACAAAAGAAAGATGTCAGCATGATTAGACTGTCTGTCATGATTAGAATGGACTATTAAATCTAAAAATTCTTCATTCGATGAAAACCTGGTCAAAGTCGACTCACCGTCCAGGCGCAGGTATTTGAAGTTGCGGAAGGCGAAGTAGTCCTCCATGATGGTCATGAGCGAGGTCATCTGACAGAAGAGCAGCACTTTGTGGTTGGTGGCGCGGAGCTTCGGCAGGATACGGTCTAGCAGCTCAAACTTGCCAGAGGCACGGTACAAATCAAGTCTAAAGAGTGAGGTGAAACAGAATATGGTAAAATCACAGATAAAACCAACGAGAATGCAAAGTTATAAACCTTTCCATAACCGGGAAACACTTGCTCTACATACCCCTGAACAATGCCTCCAGTGAAGCCCAAGTGCTCAGAGAAAGACTCCTGCAAAACAGACAACAAAACATGTCAAACCAGGTGCAACAAATCCAGAAGATAACCCTCAAGGATGAAAAAGACCTCAAAACAAATGATCACCTCAATGTGCTGGAACATGTACGGGTGGTTACAAATCTTCCTCAACTGCATAATGGTGTTCATCAGAGTCTTAGTGCCTCCTTTACCCTGTAATAGGTAGATGGATTTTAGACTAATTCAGAAAGACGCACTGAACGTTATTCACATGTTCTCAGCGTGAATCGCTTCTGCTGACCTTCTTGTCTTTCTCAGAGCCGTCGGTGAGCAGCACTCCTTTAGCCTGCATGTGCCTGTACAGCACTCTCTGTAGAGCCGACATGTCGCACTTGATCACATATTCCACCTGAACGCAAGGAAACAGAAACAGACAAATTCACATTTCAACGCGAAAAAGAAGTTTCGGTAGCAAACATGCCATTTACTTATCAGTGAATCAATTAATAGCAGGCTCTATGTGGCACTTCTTGTGTATTAATTCAATTCAATTCAATATTTATACAGCCCTTTACAACACTCAAGATGAATCAAAGTGCTTTCCAAAAAAAAACAAGAAAAAACAACAACAACGATACAATGCAAAATAAAAAATAAAATATATAATCAAGATATATAATAAATGTATGTCATAGAGAAAACATTTTATAAACAAAACGTGTTTATAAAAATATTCACTACCTTTTTGGGTTAGTGTTTCTTTTATATTTTTATTCAGTATACTGTATAACGTATACTTTTATTATATAATAAATAAATAAATAAATATATATATATATATATATATATTTATTCAGTATACTGTATAACGTATACTTTTATTATATATAATGTATACTTTTATTCAGTGGGGATGCATTAAATTGATCAAAATGAAAGAAAATGTTTCTTTTGCATTAATCATCATATTAGACTGATTTCTGAAGGATCACGTGACACTGAAGACTGGAGTAATGATCCTGAAAGTCAGTTTTAATACAATTTTACACATAAAAATAAAATGGAAAGTCTTTTTTTACTGTATTTTTGCAAATACAACCACGGTGAGCATGAAAAACTCTCAAAATCATTTTGAAAATAACTTTAAACAGTAGTGCATGTAGATAGATATTGCTGTCTATTGCTACGCATTTTCATATTGGTGCATATAAACAAAATAAATATACTGTGTTCATTTAGTAAAAAAAACGGTGTGGAAAATATGCCTGGAACATTGTAAATGTTTACGTTTTTTGCATTAAACATGTTTAATATTACTTAAGGAGGAGGGATGAAAAGGGGGAAACTGTATTTCAGGAAAAAAAACAAATTGAAAGTTTAAAAAATGAAAAATACATTTGTTTTATCTGAAAAGCACAAAAACAAACCTTCTCCGGCAGTTGGGCCTCCACTTCCTTCTTGAGTCTCCTGAGCAGGAAGGGGCGGAGCACTTTGTGCAGACGACGGATGATCAGAATGGTCTCTTCTTCATTCAGGTCCACCTTTAAAACATAACATTGTACAACTACGTTTACAGAGCAAGATGACACAAAATCAGATTTCAAATTTGTTGTATCCAGTACTAAACCCAGCAACTTTTAAATCAGCTTACCTTCTCTCCAGTCATGGCGAACGGAGCATTGAACCACTGCTCGAAGGTGCTGCAGCTCTTGAAGATGGTGGGCAGCAGGAAGTTGAGCAGCGCCCACAGCTCGGGCAGCTTGTTCTGCAGCGGCGTGCCGGTGAGCAGCACACGCCTGGGCGCCAGGTAGTGCGTGTTCAACACCTGAGTCAGTTTACAGTGGTGGTTCTTCATACGGTGACCTTCGTCCACTATCATGTACTTCCAGCGAAGCTGAGAGAAACAGAGACAAGTAGCTCGCGGTCAAAATGCTTTCCAAAAAAGATGTAAATGGGTGACAATGATAACTTAAATGGGCAGGTCTGTACCTTGGCCAGCACTTGCTTGTCTTTGATGATGTACTCGTATGTGGTGACTAGCACGTTGAACTTGCCGCTGCGCAAAATGGGAAGGAACGCGCGGCGAGCAGCAGGAGAGCCCTAAGACAAAATTAAGCAAAGAAAATGAGTTGATAATCCTGTAATATTCTCTATGGATTTTATTTTGCATTCATTTTTGGAAAACCAGTTAAAATTGTTTTTAAATACTTAAATATTCAATATTTAAATAGTACTATAAAAATGTATCAAATAGCTACCTTGTAAGAAATTTTCACCACAGATGGAGCCCACTTATCAAACTCGTACACCCAGTTCGACAGAGTCCTATAAGAGAAAAAAACAAATATTACTGTAATGATTTCTGTTGAAATGCTTCCAAATATAATAACCCAATAATGGCAAAAAGAGGGTTTAAGTTTGTTATTGCAAAGAGTATAATTACAGTTGTGATTTATTTGTAAATTTCAGCCCAAAAGGATAATTCATACAAAAAGGTCTTCAGAAAAGTCATTTGGTTTATTAATTTTTTATTTTTATAAGTCACATTGACACCTGCAGCTGAATGGCTATACACACTGTACATACCATGGGGACTCCGCCTGACCTGAGAAACGTTTTCCATGCAAATATTTCAGCAGTTATTATGCGAATTTCTGTTGGATGAACCAGCCGATGCCAATCATTCGTGAATGAATCATTCTTTTAGTTTGATTCTTTCCTTTCCATGAATTGGCCAAACGCACTTGTATTACAGTATGAAACCATTCGAATTCTTTCAGATTGTGTAACTAAATCATCTAAAGTGGTTTCTCAGTCAGTACAGTAACAACAAATAGCGCTATTTTCAGTTGTTTCACTAGTTTGAACTAGAACGCAAGAGAAGAGCAAGCTTAAAGCTTAAAGCGCAAGCTTAAAGAAGTTCCGGTTACTCCCGGTCCCAGACACCATTATCAAACGGCAACAGCCAGTGGAAAATGTTTCAAATTTGACACACCTCTCTATTACAAACCACAAATTACTCAAGGATTTGACTGTTCATCTCATTTAAAAGTAGTTATTTATATTACATTAGATTTATTAGGAGTAAATTAAATAAATTCATTTTTCTTATGAAATGATGTCCTTGTGAAGGTGTGCGTATAGATTTTACCTGTGTTTAGGCATTTTTTATACAGTGGTAGTGAGTGAGTATCCATGTTATCAAGACTCACTGTCAGAATATTATCATTTAAGCCTATAATAGTTATATATTAATTAATTCTTACCAATAGCTTATAGGAAAATTGTTGTACACAGCTGTAAATTATCAAGTTTTTATTTCTTATGGCCTTATATTATGGTCAGCATACTGTTGGGTACCAGAAGTAAAATACAATACTTTATTGAAACTTATGTATCTATATATATATAAGTTAAACACCCAAACCAAGCCACCTCAACTTTTTGATTTGATAATCCAGCCCTCGAATGAAGCTAATTGAACAGCCCTGGTGTTGAGTGTGAAAAGTGACTCACGAGAGGGGGACGATAATGAGGAAGGGTCCGTTGAGGCGTTTGTACTCCATGAGGTAGGTGATGAGTGCGATGGTCTGGATGGTTTTCCCCAAACCCATTTCATCAGCTAAGATGCCATTCAAGTTATTGTTATACAGAGACACCAGCCACTCTAGACCTTTGATCTGCAGACAGGACAGATAAAAGAACATCAGTACTTGCCATTTATCAAATTAACATGTATTTGCAGTTTGATTGGCCCGTATGTGTGTACCTGGTACTGTTTGAGCTGTCCGTTGATTAGCAGGCTCGACTGCCTTTCCACCTTCTCCGTGACGGCGTGAGCCACGGCGTAGTAAGACTGAAGGCCGCGAGCGAACGCTGCGCTACCATATTCATCATCAACATCCTGCTTGGCATGCCTGCGGGAGAGAGGGATCTTATTTACGTACACCATTATGACAATAGAATTAAAAAAGGACACTATAAGCTCTTTTTTTCCAATGGAAACATTCAATCTTAACAATTCAGGATCTTATTAGCAAGTTAGAGACTTTGTGACTTAGAAACTTTGAAGTTTTGAATTTGAACCCCACTTTAGAGAGAATTGTTAATGTACACCCTGGTATGAGTGGTAATGGGTCAAACTTTTACAAATTACTGTTACAAAATGTGGACAATAACACAGAATATAAAACATGAGAGAGGGGGAAATTGGTTTTAACATTCATGAAAACATGTGGGATGAGTGTTTGAGAAACATACATGTTCTGTGAATGCTAGACACAATTTGATTCAGTTCAAGGTAATTCATACCCTTCATTATCCATTATAAAACTGATCCCACTATTAATTTTAATTGTAAAATGTCAGAAGGCACACTGTTTCATTCCTTATGGTCATGTAGTAAAATTCAGCCATTTTGGGAATGTATATTTAAAATTATTTCAGAAGCAAATTCTATCGATTTGGAGCCTGAGCCTTACACTGGACTTTTAGGAGCAGGCAGAATGCTTTTTGTAATAAATATCAGAAAAAATATTTAAAAGCTGTAAGTACCAGCTCATTGTAGCATGTACAATGC
Source organism: Cyprinella venusta (assembly GCA_038021265.1). Lineage (NCBI taxonomy): Eukaryota > Metazoa > Chordata > Actinopteri > Cypriniformes > Leuciscidae > Cyprinella > Cyprinella venusta. The sequence goes on from CM075863.1 coordinate 43,308,312, forward strand.
TTTGAAAGTATTTAGTCATATTCATGTATAGTTACTGTTCTGGTGGCATTGTGCATGCGTGTTGTCTTGAAGAAAATGAAAATAAAGGGATAAAAAAAAAAGAATTACAAAAGTACCATGGGAGAGGTCAGACATGAACCCATTTGTATGTAGTAAAAATCCAGCATTAAGCCAGTAACATACTCAATGATGTGCTGGACGTCCACCTCAGACACATCCTCACAGTCTGGATCTGGAATGATCTTCTTCTCCTCTGTTGGAGCCTGAGAGGGTTGATGCTCCTCCTCCTCCTCCTTCAAGGAGAAAATACAACGGTGCATTAATACAATAAAAAGATATGTATTCAACACTAATAATTTAAACATAGATGCTGATAAAACTAGATTCTTTTTGTAATCAATTTGACATATACGTAATGTTTTTCAAATTTGATATATTTAGCAATTATAAATAATGGTTATGAAATGTATAAATGTAAAACTAAAAAACACATAAATGACATTTTTTATAATTATGTAAAAATTATACTTTTTGAAAAAATATTTACGTGATTGTCCAGTAGTTTTATATCTTATACATTTCATAATCCATTTAATTAATATTACCCATATTTTTATTCTATATAATTTGAGTTTATAAATATAATTAATTAAATAAATAGGTTATGATCATTTAAAAGATTGTTTCAAATGTTGTAATTATATAATTAATTTGTGATCATACATCTAATTAAACTGAGGTTATGTAATGCATTGTGAATTGTTAAAATGGCTTTTAAATAACCAGCCTACTGTATTGGACACCAGTATCAGAAGTGCATAAAGACAAACATTTGCTATCTCTATCAGGTCATTGCAGCAGTATCTCAAGGTAAATAGCCATTAATCTTATTCTGATGATGGCCTACTTGCTGACAGCTCAAGGCCGTGAACACACACACACACGGGTTTTCAAGAGATGCTAAACATCCAGATATGAGAGATGAAGAACAGACATACCTCATCCTCCTCTGAGCCACTATCTTCACTATCTGACCGAGGGGCAACCTCATACCTACAAAAAATAAATAAATAAATAAATAAAATAACATTCAAACAAACTTGCAGCTTTAGTCAGAGAAATATTAATACACTACACTAGGGACAAAATTGTTGTGATGTGCTACTCCAACCATTTTCATTAGCAGACACTCATATTTTAAAAGAATGAGATGCCCAAAGTGTTTCTCACTCACCCTGGATTCACCTCCAGCCAAGTCTCCAGCTGTCCAGCTTTAGGAGCGTCCATACCGGTGAGAATCTTCCCACTGTCCACGTGAATCACCTTCACGGGTAAATCACTCATTTGACTGGTCTCATCCAGAGGCTACAATGGGAGACAAAACATATATACATGTATACACCTCATCGCTTTAAATATGATACATGATATACACAGGTTTGTTTAAATCTGCCAATTTTAAGACCTCACCTCTCCATCAGGACCGAGAGCAGGAACACCCTCTGCGTTCTCTGGCTTCTGGGGGAAAAAAAAAAACGCAGACAGAAAGATCACACACTACTGGAAAAACAAAGACAATTCCATTTAGATTCCATTACGGAACCCTTTCGATTCCATTAAATCCACTCACCTTCTTCTTCTTTTTCTTCTTCTTCTTGTCTTTGAGGGCCTGGACAGCTTTGTGAGCTCTGACGAGCTCGGTGAGGTTGGCCACATACTCGTCCGTCTGCTGCAGCAAGTAAGCCAGACGTTTGTCTTTCTTCTGATCGATCAGCTTCCTGTAACCCTCTTCATCTTCAGCCTGGGAGAAACACACACAAAACATACTTTTCTTAGACATTTGTTCAGGAAAAAAAACACTTTAATTTTGTGTTTGAAGTTTAGTTGATGTGAGATCAAAAAACGTTTCTTATTTCAAGAGAATATGGGAAGTCTCACCATCAGCCTTCTCATTCTCTCCTTCTCGATACGCTCGTTCTCCTTCTTCTGCTCTCTCTCAGTGTTGGCATGGTACGTGGCGACGGCTTTGGTCACTTTCTGCATCTTTGCGGTGATGGAGCGATGGTATTCCTTGAAGTCTTTAGCATGCTGCAGGATGCTGTTGAGATATTCCTACAAATACAATTAAAGAACAGGCGGTTTCGTCACAAACAATGTCATTTGTGAATCAGGTCACATTTAAAACTTAAATTGTACATATCTTTTGTAAAACAGTCTCATGACTGAACTCTGAAAGAACAAGAAAGGTCTCGTACCTGATGTTTCTGTCGCCGCTTGCGTTCCTGCTCGATCTTCTGCTGTTTCTCCAGTTTCTCAGTGATGCGAGCTTCACGCAGGGACTGTCTCTTGCTGCGCTTGTAGGCCTTGCCGTTCAGCGCGGTCTCCAGGGCCGTATCGCGCCGCATGCACACTACGACTTCCTGCCGGAGCTGTGTTGGCAAGGACAACATGGGTCAAAAAACACTCGAATCAGGCAGGGCTTGACTGAACTCAATTACAACCACCTTCCAGAGCATTATGCATTATAATTATTGAGATGTGAGAGATTTCCCGGGAAATCATGTTTAAATAATTTTTAGTTAGGATTTATATAATGTTGCTTTCGCAGCGGTGGAACCTTTTCATAGTTCCTAGACCTATTGCAGAAAGTACCCTGATGTCGGCGTGTTCGCATCACGAAAACTAGGAACGATTTTATTTCAATGAACTCCTTTGGAGGAACTAATTTAGCTCCTACTTTGGAGTAGGGTCTCAACCAGCACAATAGAAACTACCAGTGACGTTAGTGCACGCTGATTGGCTGAACGCGTGTGAAACATCAGCACCCGACATTTTTTTAAAAGCCATGTAAACACAGATTATAGCCTTTTATATTTACTCCACAAACTAACAATAAAAATTTGGAAAACAGTGATATATGGACCTCTTAACCTTTATGCTGAGGAGAAACCAAGCAAAACATGAGTACGTATTTCTGCTCAGCTGGCAACACTGGACAGCAACCGCATGGAAAACGCTAATACCTTTTCATATACTGTCTACTTTCTTTGTATAACAGTTCTATCTAATAACACATTAGACAGATTGTAGACAAATGAACACAGAAAAATGCGAGCACTTTTTGTTTGCTCTGGCGTTCTCAGCACCGTCAAAATAAAAGTCACAGCAACGAGCACTTCAGATAGTTCCTACTGGCGGTGTGAATGCAACAGAAAAACATTCCTATGGGAACTGTTAGTTCTCAGGGAACCACCCTGATGGTTATTTCCCAGAAGTATCCGGTGAGAAAGAAAAAGAACACATGAAATTGAAAAGCCCATTCATACATGTTTTAATAGCCTGCATACCCTACGAAAGCATTTAAATTGATAGAGGCTCCCTAATGCCATCTATATGCAAATTATATGCCATATAATAACCCAACTATATAATTGCAAGAGAACGCAAAAGCATTCAGTATTTTTCCATCCAATCTGTAGAATGCGTTAGTCATTATCCGTGCCTTTCCGAATAAGGTATTTATTTGGTTTCGGGCACATCCCTAAATAACATAATGCAAGTCATACCTGTCTCTGAAAGTTCAGCAGCCTAAGTGCTTTGAGCTCAATGTTGGCTTTGGTCCTCAAGTCTCCAGCCAGAGAGCCTGGAAGGTTCTCCAGGTCCTGAATACGATGAGCAATACGAGCTTGCAACCTGACCGATGTACACAACATCATTAAATGTTAGTGAAACCAGTTAACGTGGTGGTGTTCCCAGAATTTAATTTAATAAGTGTGTTTTACTCTAAAAAAAAATAATATTTGCCATTTCTTGCCTAAACACATCAGGATACCCTCATCTCACCTGTACTCCCTCTCCTGAAGGATCTCCACTGGGTCAAGACCCCGAGGTTTCTGGATGGGTGTGATGCGGTTCTGCTTCTGATGCAGGACCATGGGAGGCTGGGCCGGTTGTCCCGGAGACTGGGTCTGGGGGGGCATGACGGGAGAGGCAGCGGGAGGAACTGAAGGCGGTGCTGGAGAAGGGCGGCCCGTTGGCTGAGGAGGTATTAGCTTTTGTGGGGCACTTGCAGGGGCGGCAGCGTTCACCATGGGCCCTGGAATTACAAATGCATCGTAAATATGAGATTTTCTTTTACAGTAATTACTTTTTTATAAAAATTACTTTTTAATACAACCTTGATACAATACAAAGTCTAAATTTAAATAGCTTATTGGTGGACAATTTGCACAATTTACTGACCTTCAGGCCAAGATTTAGGTGGTCCATTGGTGGGTTGTCCCTGAAGGCCTGGAGGAACACCAGAGGGTCCTGGAGGAGGCATGTTTGGACCAACCATTCCTGAAACATCCAAACAATCGTTTTAACAATTGTAATGGAATAAGATTAAAATATATTAATTGTAAGAATCTGCCAAAATCATGTCCAAAACATTTTAAAACCAAAGAAAAATTTGTTATGCTTTACTTTGCAATTAGACCGCTTAGAAGACTTTTAGCATTTTGAGAGACTGAAAGCTTATTTAAAAAAAAAAATATATATATATATATATATATATACATAAACACTGAAAAATATTACCTAACCAAAAAATAAATATATATATATATATGTTTTTTGGTTAGGTAATATTTTTCAGTGTTTTTTTTTTTTTTTTTTTGCTTTAATTTAATGCTGAACTCTGACATGCTGAACTTTAATTGAACTCTGACATTTATTTTTATAAAATGTCACCTTACCAGGAGGTCGATTGTAGTTTGGTCCCCCAGGAACAGGGCCACCTGGTCCAAGAGGTCCTGCTCCTTGTCCTGAAGCAGGGGGCATGTTGGGCATCCCCTGCTGCATGCCTGGCATGGGCCGCTTTCCCTGCACTGCCATCTGCAGGTGGTCCGGTAGAGGCTGTCCACGTGCCAGCATCTTATAGGCCATGATCTGTGCCCGAAGCTGGTGAAGCTGGTTTTGGTTGAAAGGAGTGGGTCCCCCAGGTCCACCAGGCCCACCTGCGTTTGGAGGTCCTCCACTGGGTCCCGAACCTGCAACACCACCTGCACCTACACCCCGGTTCTGCGGGTCACCACCCTCCATGGGGACAGCACCAGGACCAGAAGGCATCATGGGGCCAGATGGAGGGCCGTTAGAAGGTACCGGGCTGGGGGCATGATCAGAACCACCCAGAGGAGAGGGATAACCTGGAAGAAATGAAAGAAAATGTCATTGTTTTTTACTGCTAGATTTTCCCCAAAAAACATTAGCCCTCACATAATTCCCTGCTGAGTAATGGATGTTTTTCAATACACTGCTAATGTAATTGGGAATGCATTCTGAATTGCATTATAGTACATTAATCCCAATTTGAGGTTTCATTCATGTCTCTTAAGATATTAGATTATATTAATATATTATAACAAAGTTATACAAGAAATATAGATGCAAACTTTAAATAAAACATAAAAAATCATTTTCTGGAAAAAAAATGTCAACCCATTAGTTGTAAAATGTAGGCATGTGGACAACCATTGCAGAAAACACAAAACACTCATGTCTGTTGCTTTCTTATAATATTTGTTTCTTCTTCTGTCATGACTTTGTGTTTTGCAACAACTGTCTGTCTTTCTGTATCAGATCACACCATCTGTCTGCCATATAACAGAGCGCACCAAACATCCACATATCCTACATTTCCCACATGTGAACGTGTATATGACATAATAAATCATGGATAGAGTTAAAAAGATTAACAGAATGACAGATAGATAAAAAGAACAACAGACAGAACAATAGATAGATAGCTATACCTTGAGAGTGTTGGTCCATAGGACTGGGTGGGGGTCCCATGCCACTGTGCCCACCCTGTCTCATGCCCATACCCTTCATTTGAGCGTAACGCTGATCTTCGGGAATGCCTTTATCGTGCATGCCTTCCATGGGCTTCAAATAAAAAAAATAAATAAAGATTGACTCAATATGGACCAAACAGCATAACTGAAACATGGAACAAAACTACAAATGATTCAGATGCATACTGATAAAACCTGTCAGTACCTTGTGCATCTGGTGCATGTTGTCCTGGGGGTAACCTGAGGGGCCCTGTGGAGGTAGTGGGTGTCCTGAGTTGGGGGGCCCAGGGCTAGGGCCCATCATGCCATGGGCAGAGCCAGGTGAGGGTCCAGGACTAGGCCCTAACATGGCCCCTGGAGACGGCCCAGGGCCCGGGGAAGGGCCAGGCCGAGGGGTCCCACCCATTGGTGGGTCAGGGGTGGACATCTCTCAGCAGAGCCGGAAGTATTTAGAGGTGGAAAAACAGTGTTCTGTATCTGTTTTCAGAAGGCCTGGGAAAGAAAATAAAGATGAATTCCAGCAGTTTGATAAACAACAACACATTAAATATGCAAAACTAGTCTGCATAATACTGTATAAAACAATTATAATGTTGGGAATGAAAGGAGAAATAAGAATATTTCCACAAGCTCATACTCATGTAAATGGCAACCAACCACTAATTAATAAAAAGCTCATTTTAAACACATTACACCATATCGCATGCACTTCAGATCAATCCAGTTATGGCTACAAAAAGAAGGCCATTGAAATAAGACAAGAAAATGGGTTAATTAATCTGTGCCTTAATGTATGTCAAGAGTCTTAAAAAGACTATTATCTTACAACAAATCAGACTTGACCATAAAATACAACTTACAACAGTATAAAATGAGATAAATTATATAAATAAATAGATTTTCTTTCTTTAGCAGTGAAAACTTAAGAATTTGTGTCAAAAAATAAATGAAAAATCCTCAACAAGATTACGATTTCATTACTGATGAGAGCGCCTTCAGACAACAACAGTCGGTTTGTAATGCCAGGCTGAAAATGTATCATTTTAATAACTGGCAATAACAACGAAAAATCTCAATAGTGTTTTGTAGCAAAGAAACAATATAACGTTAGCACTGACACAAATAAACGCACCCTGGCTGAGAAATATTTACTGGAGCCAAAATTGACAACAAGCCCAGGCGATAACTATAATAAAATAAAGTGCGTTCATACCGGTTGTCATAATAGGATTTCATATATGAAACTGCTGAAAATATATTCTGAGGTCTAAATATTTCAAAACAATTAAATTTAATGAGGTAATTATTTGTAACTAAATGCATATGCTGGTTAACAAGCTTTCAGTGTGTTAATGTTATATAAATATATAAAAAATATTCAAACACTTCTTATAAATATTGATGCAAAACAAACATCAAAACAGTTTTAATAAACAGTGATAAAAGAATAAACGTCAAATTTCCCCCTAAAGGCTAACGAGAATTAGCATCCTGCTAACACTGAATAGCTAAACATTAGCTAACAATATCCCATTAACTTCAATATTTGTTTTCAACATTATAATAAATCTGTAGGAATAATGCTGTAGGAAATTTCACAAATGTACTGGAAGTAGTGGTAAAGCGATAACTATTTTATTTCTTTTTGAAGACGTGAACCAACTAACGTTAGGGAAAACAAGAAGAAGATTAGAGCTCCATTAGAACCAAAAACATAAAACAAAACGACTTTTAACTGGTTAAAACATTCCCGTCTACAGCGGTGTGCGTTGGAGCACAGTTTATACGTTATATATATATATATTATTTTAAGTGCTTTGAAAATAATAAACAAGAGCGAAAAGGAAAGACAAAGAAGGGCAAAAGGCCGGTTTGTGTGTATGTGTGATTACAGTCGGCCATGCTGTGCTTCTCCTTGTCTGTGTGTGCTTTAAAAAAGACTTTGAGATATCCAACTCGAGCACAGACATAAATACCGCGAGCATCTTTTTAAAGATGATTGATCCAACCCGCCTTCCGTACGCTTGACCCCGGTACCCCGCACGAGTTGCATTCCCAAAACTTATTCATTCATTCTGCCGCTGCTCTGGCACTGTAATGTCGGACTGATCGGAGCACAAGCAAACCGGCGATAAAAAGAACTTGATCGCGTTCTATCGCTGTTCCAAAATGTATCAATTTAAAAGTCCGCCATGACGTCATGTGTTCTACAAACATTGTGCCGTGTTTAGAGCGTGACTTACAGTGTAGATTCGCACCGGTCTCTTCCCCGTATTCTTCGGCAAATCTAGAAACAAAGGGCAGCTCAGCTAGTTCCTTTTTCCTTCTCACTTCCCCCTCCCATCTGGTCTGATTGCATCTGTAGAGCGGCCTGTGAATGCACCAGTCGGGGGCTCGCGAGCGCCCCCTAACATCAACGACTGGAACTGGAAGTCCTGTTGGGTGGAATGTAGACTGCATGGCGGAATGGGGGATGGGTGTCGCTGCTGGTTACCTACTGAAACCTACTTTTTATATATCTGTATAGGCTATAATTTTTAGTTTTTGTAGCATATTCGATTTTTGTTTTGTAGCATAGTACATCAGGTTATGAGAATGAGCCCGCTTGAAATTGAAATGTTTACCAAACACACAAGATTCACAGTTGAATGTTTATGTAATATGGCACCAAGTGTTGAACGAGGAATTCAATTATCTCGATTTTATGCGAATAAATTAACGAACAAAGCTGGTTAAATAAAACATTTTAATCTGACTAATTCTTTCCTTTTTGAATTTGTTTGTACTTGATCAGAAGTGTGGGGTCAGTATGATTTTTTTTTCTATTTTTGAGAGAGAGGTTAGTTTTTATCCCGCAGATTCATTCAATTGTTCAAAAGTCACTGCAAAGACATTAACATTACATAAACATCACAGTTTCCACAGCACTACAACTGTTTTCAACATTGATAATGATAATAGATGCTTTCTTGAGAAACGGAAGGATCACGTGGCACTGAAGACTGGAGCGATAATGCTGAAAATTCAGCTTTGATCACAGGAATAAATGACATTTTATAATATAGTCAAATAGAAAATAGTTCATTTAAATTTTAATAATAGTTCACAATATTACTGCTTTTTTGCAAAAATGCTACCTTGGTGAACATAAGGGACTTAAACATTAACAATTCAGTTATTTAAATGGAATTATAATCCTAATCCTCAACCTTTCCCCCATTTGATCGTCAAATATAGACAAACAAGTGTTTACAATACTGGCACTATCGTATAGTCATTTTATTTTAGCAGATATGGGTCTATTAGTTTGAGCTGATGTGTCTTAAAAATATTTTTGCGTATAAGCGTACTGGCTCTGGGCTGATATTCCTGATTTTTGACTGAGACAACTTCTAAAAAATATGGTATGGAAGCCTTTTTTTGTCTCAGAGTAAAACAATTTTTTTCCTTTTATAAAAACATTAAAATTTGTGACATATAAAGTTGCAATTACAAGAAATAAAGTTGTATCTCTTTTCTTTTTCTACTCTCAGGCATAAAAAGTCTTCCAAAATATAGTTAGACTACATCACAGACTGATAATAGTGACTACTCCGATGTTCACATGCCAACCCAACATCATGTCAAACAAATGATTGCATAACACATGAGAAATTCATACAACATTTAAGTAGCATCACGAAGCACATCCATACAAAAAAATATTTATTATGTACAAAAACATTCAATTATCTACATTCAATTGAAGATATCTACTCATTTGTGACATAAATGCAATGTTTTCAGCGACGAAATACCTCCAACAAGGTTTAAATAGCAGAGACTATAATACATCTGTAGTTTGAATTCTCTGAAAAGTGTAAGCCACATGGGACTGTGGATCTGAGCTCTGCTCCGAACAGCCCAACATTGGCTCAACCAATGGCCTGAGTTTGTGGCAGGAACATCTATCTGCAAGAATGGCGAGAAATGGCAAGTGTTCTAGTAAACCCGTTTAAAAACAGTCCTTATGTCATTTGATGACGCTAAGGCGAGGATTTGATTTCCTAACTGGAAATTTGTGCATAACTGCAAGATCTCTCCCACAGACACATTTGGAATTACCTGAATAGCATGTCTTAATACTCTTTTCAGTGCATGTATGAAGATTATAATACAATTGTTCTTCAGTAAAACAATCAACATTTCTGATTGTTCTATTTAAGGCACTACAGATCAAACATCACAAAGTATGAAATGGCTTTAGTTAATTCGCCTCAACAGATGGCAAAAAATGTTTTTCATAATCCGAGAAACATTGCTGGTCCCACCACTCTTCACCACCAGCGCCATCCTCTTCATCAGTATCAACCATCTCACTGTACTCTTTTCTCCAGCTGTCCTGCTTTGAAACGTGTCGTCTGTTTGATTCCTCAGAGTCTTCCGACCACTTCTCCCCACCTTCATTTGTTCTGCCCAGTCCATCTGGCACCTGGAAATGTTGTGGTTCCACATCCATTAAAATCTTCTCAAGTTCAGTCTCAGAGGGAGAGGTAGGTGTGTTGGGATGCAGGTTCTCCACGATCTCCAGCTCAGAGATCTTCAGAGGTGACTCTGACAGAGAACACAGCCAAGGCCACGCATGCTGGAAGAAAAGCCAAGCTCACTGTTTAGAAGAACAAATGATCTACCATTTTTGTATGGGTGATTATCTCTTTCATATAGCTTTATAAAACCTTAGATTCTTACCTGAAAGTTCATATGTTTGAATGATTTACTGTTTAATGGATCTGGGATCTTCTGGGAACAGTAACGTAACCTGTACCAAGACAGCAGATATTAATTTAACAAAGTGCGTCTAATGTAGCGTTGTGGTATTTGTTTGCATGAGCTCTGTAATTCGGCACTCCAGTCAAGTCACGGCACGTTTATTTATATAGCGCTTCATACAATAGATAGCTTGGCATGGCAATGGTAAATAATAGAGTGATGTACAGTAGTCAGCATCTGAAGTAAAGCCCGACCGATAAAGGATTTTGAAGGCCGATACCAATACAAATATTTGTTGGTTTTAAAATCCGATATGTCGGCTGATATTTTTTTTTATTTCAGAAACGCACAACAAAACATGAACAGATTTCCCTAACATTAGTTATTTGTAGAGCCCGACCGATAAAGGATTTTGAAAGCCGATACCGATACAAATATTAGTTGGTTTTAAAATCCGATATTCCGATATTTCGGCCGATATTATTATTTTTTTTATTTCAGAAACGCACAACGAAATATTAACAATTTTATGCACAAGATACGTTTAATACTTTTTCTCTATGTCTAAATGTTCCCCGCAAGACTAACTTACATTTTACAATGCAGGGACTGTAACTACAGAAACTTGCAGATAACTGGTTCTCTCTGCCTGACTCTGGCTAGATCAGCAGGTTGCAGGATGTGTGGCGTGTTATACACGAGTGTTGCCAACAGGGACGGTGTAGAGTGCCCTCTGGTGGACAAATTATACAACTCCAACACTAATGACATGGTTGAAGTATGATTCGTCCATTTTTATTTTATTTTTGAAATATTCATTTATCGGCCATTATAACTGCCGATACCGATATTTTAGAAAATGCCTAATACCGGCCGATAATATTGGCCTGCCGATATATCGGCCTGGCTTTAGTTATTTGTAATTATTTATGAGGTTTAACTAAAATAATATGATAATGCATTTTAAAACGAAACTTGTTTCTTTTTTATTGTCACAACAGAACAGACTGATGATAGTGGCATTAGCTAGCTTTGTGGTTAGCTAGTCTATGATGAGCCATAATTTAGCTATGGATTACGTCAAACTGCAAATTGAAAAACATACATTTTCAATATAACAGGCCAAGAAGAGATGATACGTCTCATCGCTGTCACACGCTATTAAAGAAATACTTCAGTCACATTGTCAAAAGTTAAAAGGACAGTCAGTCAACTACACTGTAACAACGTAACGTAACTATCACTAGCTAATTCCGCTTCACTCTCGGCTTATTTAACAGCAGCAAAACTGGACACGATAGTCACAAATTTTATCATGCTTATTTGAGTTAGGAGAACTGATGGGGATGTTTTTTTAATTGTTACATATGTCTCGTGACCAACTCAACGAGTGTTGTCAACAGGGACGGTATAGATCCAACACTCATGACATGGTTGAAGCCTGTTTCGTCCGTTTTTATTTTATTTTTGAAATATTCATTTATCGGCCATTATAACTGCTGATACCGATAGTTTGGAAAATGCCTTATATTAGCCAATAATATCAGCCTGCCGATAAATCGGTCTGGCTCTAATTTGAAGTGGATCAAAAAAATTCAAAGTTGTCCTAAGACAAGAACAGGTATTGTTGAAAATTCATGTATAACTGTGATGAAAGGTTTTGATCCACTTCAAATGTTGACTAATGCAGAGTATCATTTTTATCTGATAATTTAAAAATGTAATGCAATTCACAAAAGGGCCAACATTATGTATAGACTAACCTGCTGATTAAGTGCAGAAGATTAAGATTAAGGTCAACATTAATCCTCACAGAAATGACTAGATTAATCAAGCTCGCATTATAATGAATGGTAATACTCACCATACCAATTTAAAAGCAATAACTAATATCAGGAAAGACATTAGTGTGAATACAGTAATCAGTATTGAAGTAAACAAACCTAGGAGATGAGATGGAAAGAAATGAATAGTTTAGAACTACATACTGTATGCAAACAAAGACCTCTTAGTATTTTGGACAATAGATGCAATGTAAACTCCAAATGAAGGAAGGAAGGAAGAAAGAAAGAAAGAAAGAAAGAAAGAAAGAAAGAAAGAAAGAAAGAAAGAAAGAAATAGCTCGCCTTACTGTTTTCCTCAGGGGTGGAGAAAGTGGTGACGCTCCTCATGCCTTCACCAGCAGCGCTCACAGCGCTCACCCAGGCCTGGTACTGTCGGGCCGGCTTCAGGTCTGACAGATGCATGCTGGTGCTGTCACTGCTCACGTTATACCCTGTTAAAGAGGCCAGAGAAGCAGAAACAGTGAGCAGCAAAATCAAATAAAATGAGAATGCAGTAATTACTATTATTTTTTACATTTAGTGTTATTAAAAGCATTTCATAACCAACAATGTTAGAAATTGGAAAATTATTTAGAGGTTTTAAGGGAAGACTTAAAACATTTAAATTACTATTTCACTTTGTTTTGTGCACCTGATGAGAGTTTTCATTATTAGATTGTTTGTTTTAGTAGTTTATTACCTTACTTGGTCCATACTTTTCTTAAGAGGTACACCCTGCACCCCTTGCTTTCTTAGTCCCAAGGCCTTCCATGTGCAATACATGGTTTAAATGAGAAATAAATTAATAAATAATAGCTGGATAAACTATCTGACCTTTTATATCCATATCCAGTTAGGAGAAATGTGTATATATTGGTAAGTATTGGCATTCTTATACATCTATGTTTTGGCTCTAGGGGCCCAAAATTCCCATCTTTTATAAATATTTTAGGATTTATTAATTTACGGTTCTATGGCTGCAGTATTACTATGGTATTGTCCGGATCTCCGCTGGGAAAGAAATATAGACACTTAACCTCTTTTACATCAATTGAATACCCCTGATTTTTTTGAGCAAAAATACACGAAAACAGTAATGTTGTCAAGTATTATTACAATTTAAAATAATTTTAAAATAATAAATGGGATTCATGGAGATAACATGGATTTAAAATAATAATGATGTATTCCTATGATGGTGAAGCTGAATTTCAGCATCACTACTCCAGTCTTCAATGTCAAATGATCCTTCACAAATTATTGTAATATGCTGATTTGATGCTCAAGAAACATTTCTTATTATTATCAATGTTGAAGACAGTTGTGTTGCTTAATATTTTTGAATATATATTTTTCTTATATTTATTTTCTATTTTTTTCTATAAATATATATATATATATATAAATACAGTATATATATATATATATATATATATATATAAATGAATATTTTTGCTTACTATTTTTTTTTGTTTCACACTTTTTTAAACCGTGAAACATTTTATTCCAGGATTCTTTGATGAATAGAAATTAGAAAAAAAATATAAGAAAAAATATTCTTTTTGTAACATTATAAAAATCTTTATGGTCACTTTTGTCCAATAAATAAAAGTATTTCTTTCAAAAGAAAACAAACAAAAAATCTTACCAAGCCAAAACTTGGTAGTCTAAGTATTAATATTCCATAGGTCTCATGAAATAATCACAGGTTCTAAAATATATGTTATATACAAAATATATTATAATGAAAGTACTAAGCTGACGTCAAAGATCTAGCAACGATAACAACTGACTGTGTTTTGTTGCCTCTCATCAGCTTGAACACGTGTGTTCTGTTTCTGCGTGTAAGGAAATACCTGGGTTTTAATACCGTAGTCTATTTTCGTCATTCCAAAAGGGAAACCACGACTAAGACTGCAGATATACAAACCGTAAACAAACCAGCGCTCGCTTAACATTTTTAATATCAGTCACACTGATCACTTTCTTCATTCCAGTTGGCTCATGTTATGAAAATATTCATTCATTCGAATGCTCAGATAAGATGATCCGACGCAGATTCAACATGCTGAATTGGCTAGAACCAACGGTGCAGAACACACTGAAAAAATCCTCAAAAACGGCCCCAAATAAGTTCAGATTGTCCTGAGCTTAAGATTTACATTAAAGGAGAGATAAATGGATTACCTGTCTCATTGATGCCCACAGAGTAATGCAAGATGACACCTTTGCTCTCATGCACAGGGATGGGGCTCCACATCAGAGTGACAGATGACTGAGAGATGATCTGCACATTGAATTGTGGGACTTTAGGAGGAACTGGGAAGGGAGATAGAGAGATGATACCAATATGAAGGTTTGATGACTAGGAAATCTGATTACAGGATACTTCCTGCCCTAAAACTGCCACAACTAACTCAAAGTGAGAAAATGTTTCATGAATGGTGTAGCATCTGGACCATCAGACACACAAGCTTATAAGCTTAATGTCAAAACTGTTAATCAGGGTTGTATGTTTGTAAAATTTACAATTTAATACACACTGCTACTTAACTGTAATATCCAAGTTATTTTCCGGAATTTTGGCTCTCTGTCGTATTGGACAATTTGATATTTTTAATATGACATACAATATGACAATTTCAATAAAACAATCCAAAGTGCATTCAGTATTTTATTTTAAGGCATGTCATACCTCCTTGAAGTGTGTATGCAATTGCTGACTTGAGGAAAGTGCTGTGATTGTTGTATGAGACAGTATACAGAGACACATTATATGCTGTGTAGTTCCTAAAGTCACCTGTGGATGGAGACAAACGCAAAATCACATTCAGGGTCAAAACAAATTACAACTTTCTCTCTTTCAGGCATCCACACACACATGCTTGTTTCACTATATTAGTAAGGACACTGCATAGACCTGCATTGATTTTACATTAGGTTAATGGTATTTTCTATGGCCTAAAGCAACCCCTACCCATAAACCTACTCATTACATAAACATGTGCAAAACAATAGATTTAAATAAACAATTGTTTTTTTTACTAGTAAGGACCAGTTAAATGTCCTCTTCACTAGTCAGTTGTAATAATATTTCACAGAGGACACACACAAACACACACACACACCTGTGATTGTGACAGATGTCTGGGTTCTGTTTACTCTGACCCAGCTCAGGCACTCAAGGTGAGGTACTAAAGGCACATGCTGGACGACATACTCTAGGACGCTGTCAGAGAACTGTGGGTGTACAGACCATGAGACCCGCAGCGTCTGTTTCTCACCCATCACACTCAGATTCACCTCAGGTGTTGTCTGTCCTGCAGTGCATAAATCATATAAATATAATTTTACACTAACATTCAAAAAAATAACTGAATTTTCACACAAGAGAAAGACAGGCAGAGTTAGAGGAGGCCAGAGAGAAAACTTTTAATCAGAATTTTGACATACCCCTCACGGGAAACGGCATGAATGTTGGGACGGACATGCCCCCCGAGGTGTTGGCTGACACATAAACTCCCATAACACCCGTCTTGAGAGGGAAACGTCTGAGCTGCGGGCAGTTCTGCTCGGTGCGAAGCTGACTTCCTGTGTCTCTCGACTGCCTGGTAACCTGCTTAATCTCAGTCCCATTTTTAAGCTTCAGAGTCACAATATAGTTGCTAATTTCCCCTCTAGCCTGAGACAGGGGCATTTCCTGAAAGACAGGAAATAACGTCAGACAGTCAAATTTCAATGATGTAATAATGATTCGTGACTGACCCAGTTACAAAAACAAGAACCAGCTAGAATGATGCATTATGGGAGTATAGCCTACTTTCCAATAGATGTTACAGGAGTTGTCAGAGTGAGGGGCACAATCACTCCAAACATCCAGCTGTCCAACCGGTGCTGAAAAGACAGAAAATTACAGACAATTATCGTCACTGATTATCTTATATAACAGATTTAAAATTAAATACTAGCATACTGAATAAAGCACACTGTACAGTAGTATGTACGGTATACCATACCAATAGAAAAACAACTTAAAAATGATTCAAACATTCATACATGGGTAAAAAGAACAATAAAAGCATTTAAAATGTTAAAACAAATAAACAAGAACTGTTTTTCGAGCACCAAATCAGCATATTAGATTGATTTTCAGCCTTGTCCTGACAGGAATAAATTACATTTTTAAATAATATTAAAGCCAAAGATAGAAACTTTAAATTGTAACAATATTTCACAATATAACTGTTTGTTTTTACTGCGTTACCTTTTGATCAAATAAATCTAGCCTTAGTGAAAATAAGAGACTTATTTAAAAAACATTTGAAAAAAAAAATTTATCTGAACCGTAATGAAGAGTCAATGTGGATTCTGAACATGGTGTTCACTCTTGTTTAAAACTGAATTGTGTGTGTATTTAGCACTGACAACTGTATTCTGCTGCTGTGTTAATGTAAATGTGCAGTAGATGAGTGCATTTCTGCATTAATGTCCTAAATGAATGGATAATGTGTGTGTTTCTCTGACCTGCAGGGGGCGTTCTGACTGAAAACACTGAACTCCAGTCACTCATGACTTTCTCTTCATATCCACAGTGGCAGCGAACACGAAAACTGTACTCTGTGAACGGCTGGGAATCCTCCAATGGAAATGTTGACTGCAAATCATCCTCCTGCACAATTAAAATTCAACAATTGGTTTACTAGAACATAATTTATTAAGTTCAGTTCCATTTCTGTCACCATTTACTCACCCTCAATGGTGTTCTTAATGATTCTGGGTGAGCTAAATCTTACAACTAGTATTGACAAATCTCTGACACTATGAAAACTATTCAATTATCAGTAACACTATTATGACGGTCCACTTTAGACATTCTACTATAAGCAACTTTGTAACTATATTTCAACTATCAGTCATTAGAGTATTAGCACTAACACTTACTATTCTACTCTATTTCTAATATCATTTTTTTTTTTATGTGTAGGTGTACTTTGCTAGACTAATTGGTATTTTTCACAGCCCTAATTGTATTACATATTGTTGCCCTATTGTTGTTTGATTGATTCTAGAGCTTCCCTCATTCGTAAGTCACTTTGGATATCAGCGTCTACTAAATGATTAATGAAAATCAATGAGGGTTAGTAGACATGTAGTTGCAAAGTAACTTATAGTTAGTAGAATGTCTAAAGTGGACTGTCAAAATAAAGTAAAACCAACCAATCTTAAATTGCATCCTTATAGTTATAACAAAAATTAATTTATATTAAAAAAAGTGAAAAATGTCGACAAATCACAAAAAGCATTAGTGTTTGTCCAAGGCCTGGTTTAAACACTTTCTGTTTCACTAAGATTTGCATTTTAATAAACCAATACTGATTCTTAAAACCCAAACATCCATCTTTTAATCTACATCTGTTTTAATGGATGTGATTATAATTCATTAAACTTTACTTTACGCACACCTCTGAACTAACTCACTACAGAAACTCTGTTTACTAAAGCACTTTTGAACACGTGAGTGAAAACGCCAGAGCTGCCATGAAGACAGTGACACCAATCGTAGAGAAATTGGTTGAAATATTATGAATCAGAATTGAAAAAGGAATTTATGAAAGAACTGAATCAAATGAAATGGGATTTTCCTCTACTCCTCTCACCTGAATCCAGTCCAGCTTGTGATCGTGTGTGTGGTATTGCACTTGACACTTCTTGTCTAAGGAGCCCACATTGTCACAGTCCATGTTCCAGTAGATCACCAGCGGCACGAAGGTGTGGGTAATATTGATGGGGGGGTCTGGACGAACTAAAAAAAAATAATAAGAAGAAACAGGGACAAGATTTAAAGGTAGAACTAAGCAGTTTTTGGCTGCAAGTTTAATTAACTTGACCTACACTACCATTCAAAGGTTTGGGCTCTTAGTCGCTTATGATCACTTTTGTTTTTGCCCCCATTTTTCATGAGCTGAATTAAAATATCTAAGACTTTTTCTATGTACACAAAAGGCCAATTTCTCTCGAAATATTATTCACAAATATCTGTCACATTTCAGGTCCTTTTGAAAACGTAAAAATATTTTATCGGATGTGCCGTTCGTTTACACTGCGACGGCGTTTTTGAGGCTTAAAAACGCAAAAAAGTGAAACCACCCTCCAGAGTGGAAATCTTAAAAACGCTCCACCGCCGTGTTCCTGTGTAAACGGTAGAAACGCAAAAGTCTGCTTGACAGTGAAAGGTTGTACGCAGGCGCGTGGCCTTGGCGTTGTTGTAGTGTGCACTCCTAGCCGCCTGAAGTGCATACTACATTGAATTTCACACACTTTTGCGTCACCATTTGCACGCGGATTTCCCACACAAAACACTCGTCTAAGCGCAGAATAAAAAGTGATGACGCAACGCCACTTTTGCGTCTTCTCTTCAGTATCGTTTCCGTGTAAACATAGCCTTAGAGTGGCCTTTTATTGTGGCCAGCCCAAGGCACACCAGTGCAATAATCGAGCTGTCTAATCAGCATCTTGATATGACACACCTGTGAGGTGGATGGATTACCTTAGCAAAGGAGAAGTGCTCACTAACACTGATATAGACAGATTTGTGAACAATATCTGAGAGAAATAGCTATTTTTGTACATAGCACAAGTCTTAGATCTTTGAGTTCAGCTCATTAAAAATGGGGACAAAAACAAACGAGTTGCATTTATAATTTCGTTTAGTGTAATAATAATCATCAGAGTTGTATGCATACTGACTACTTTACAGTGCTTTAAATGTAGGCAATAAATTGCACGCATATGATTCGGAGAAATGGTTTACAATAGAGTAAGTACAATTACTTACTGATATGGCCTGTGTTGAAGACAGTCTCTTCAGATTGTGCAGAACCCAACCCATTTTTGGCAGTGACCCATGCTGTAATGTCAGTGCTTTTCATATACTCGGCCCGATTTATGACCACATTCTCTTGATCGCTCTCCCTTGAGTTAATCTTCCTGAATATAAACACAAAAAGGTTCAAGTTAATCTTTTATATTTGAAGTTTAAGTCTAGGTTCTACTTAAAAATGTGAATGTTTTGACAACTTATTAGTAAGTAAACACTGTCATACCCATCATATTCTTTCCAGTGAAGAGTGTAAATGGTTGGAATCATTGGCTCATTGGATTTCGTCCAGGAGCAGTGAATGTCTTCATCCAAGTCTTCAATAGCACAATCAGGGCGGGAAGGGGAAGATGGTGGATCTGTAAAAGATGGAAAACTATTCTTGAGGAAAGCCAACAAATAAGGTAAAAGGTAAAGGGAGGGCTAAAAACAAAGCCATAAAAGCCAACACAAAGACCTGCACCTTTATTTTCAAGACTGAGAAAACAGGAAGTCACAAGGGTAAATCTGCAAAAGTAAGCCACCAGTGTTTCGCACACTTCCCCTTCTTGTCTAATTTTGGACAACACATGAATTTCTCAAAGAAAGTTACAGACTCAATAGGACCAAATAAAATAATTTACAGTTACACATTCGGCTAATGTTTTTATCCAAAACTACTTAAATTGCATTCAAGGTACACATTTTATCAGTTCATGAATTCCCTGGGATTTTAACCCATGCTCTACAACTGGTTGAGCATAACTTTCAGTAATGCAGTTACATGCAATTACAATGGAAGCCTATAGGGATTCACTACTATGAAAATGTTGAAAATAAAGAACATTTCTCAGTTTTACGGATGGAAAATTGAGTATTGTGAATTTTATTCTTACCGATAGCATATTATTATGACTATGTGATATTGTCATTTTAGTATTATAAAATAACAATATATCTCTGTGGGCCCGTCTCGTCGAGGGCCCCTGTTACTTAGTTCCGCTATAACCCCCTGTTCGACTCCCCCTTTTCCTTTTTTTTAAGTGATGCCAATCATATTGCAAGCAATTCAAAACCATTTCAGAGAACAGTGGGCATCTGAAGTGTCTCAGCTAAAGGGAATAATCCATTATTTAACAGCTTTAATACATCAGCCAAACCTAGGCCAATAATGAGAACATTAAAAATGAACATATATCGGCAATACCGATATGGTGGCCGATATAACGCGCATCCCAACTTTGTTTCATTAATGTGTGTTATTTTGGCTGTTAAGTTCTGCCGTACATCTGCAGTACATTTTATAGTTATGAGTAACAGAATCCTGTATATAATTATATTGTTTTTCTTTGTAAACAATTCTCTTCAGGGACCTTTGTGTGTTTGTGTGTCATGTGAACCTAAACACTTGTACATAAAACTTATGAAACCCAGAGAATTCCCAGATGCAGTAATGAAGTCATTGTTGATCAATTTTGTTATACTTACAGCCTCCTGTTACAGTTACATTGCAGGTATCGTCTGTTTTTCCATTGCACATGCAGCTAATATGCCCTGTATGTTTTCTTGCAATAGAGAAGTTGCAGGTTTCTTTGGCACTGACACATGGGCTGGGTATAAGATGTCTGTGCCCCGGTGTGATAACCCAAAGCTGGAAGAGATCACAACTTTTTGCTCTTCCCCGTGCACTCGTGTGGCACACAACGGACACATTGTGGCCCACAGGTTGAGCTCGATTCCACCAGCAGTTTACATCCACTTCAAAAGAGGCTGAATACATAAAGAAGACAATCAATGGCAGCATGAACAAGTTGGGGAAAAGATATAGACATGCACTCAGTTCCACAAAAACATGCAAACGAAGTTTAACATGAATTCAATAATCCACCAATTAAATGATAAGAATATTGAATTTATGTCAAACTTTGTTTGCTTATTTTTGACTTTATTTAAATATTTAATGTATTGTGAAAGCTTAAAAACCCACTAATTTCTATAAAGTATATAGATACATTTTCCAAAGATGTTTAAAAAAGTGTGTAGTATGCCTTTTTAGTATGCCTAAAAGGTATTTTAGACACTTAATGTATTAATGTATTGGCATCTGCCAACTAATGCTAAGAGAGCTTCACTTTTGTAAGGTATTTTGCTATTAGCTGGCTACTGTTATATGTAAAACTGTGATGTTTCTCAATTTAAAACCTAAAACTTACTTTTGTGAAAGGTGTGCCTGTGCAATCTTTTATTTAATATTAAGATACAAAATACATAAAAAACTGTTTCGCTGACCTTGAGAGCATATCCACATGTACATTAGTATAAGAAAATGCAATTTTACATTCCGCCATGCCATCGCTCACGTAATTCGCGAACGCAAAAAGTCCAGTATTACGCAACGTCCCGTTAACCGAGTGACTGCACGTTTACGGGAAGTCCAGACATTTAAGTGACATCGCTGACCGGCAAGGAGCCCGTGAAAGTTCTTCCGCCACTCCACTTTAAAGTTCTCCAACGTTACAGCCTGGAACGAGCATTTTCTATTTCTTGTAACCATATGTTTATCGTAGCTAAAGTTCTCCCTTTAGTTGCCCTCACTGTTATCATCCTTCTTCAAACAGACAAGCTCGGACTCGCTTCACAAGTAAACGAAAGAAACCACGCCTCGCCTGTACTTGAGCGTGCAGCACGAGACTCGGCCCACACGTCACTTCTACGCAACGCCCGTCGACCAATCAGATCAAGGGGAACTTGTTCTTACAGTAGCAGTGAGGAGCTACTGGATGGATTCCTTCATTCCTTCACCAAAATTAACTTTAGCAAAAGGGGAAACTGCTTGATTAGTTTGTTTCTGAGACCTTACGCCAACTAAACTCACACTGTATTTAACTGGTAAACTAAAAATGTGCTTTACATGGTAGCTTCTAAATGAACTGTCAAGTCAAAAATATTATTTAGTAAGAAAGAATTGATACACTGGGTCAGATTCCACTGAGTCAGATACAGAAATAGCCTGGCTCTTTTAGGTCAGCTTTGTTTATTAAGCTGTGCGGATTGGCTAATTTGATTGGTCAATGTATGATTAGTGATAATTCCCGCATCCAGCAAGTCTTTGTTTTGTTTTTGTTGTTGTCTGGAAATTGTCCATTCTAAACTATATTTTAGCTTCCTCTTTTGAACGGAGTTGACATTAAACTGCCTAAAGATGGACAGTGGGGTCCACAAGTCTGCGACTAAAGAAAGCACTTCTATGATTTACACTTTAGGTCTCATTTGTAAACATTAGTTTATGTATTCACTAGCATGGACTACCCAGCAAACAAATTTAGGTTCTGGGAATGTTAGTTTTTGGTTCCCAGAACGTTCCTAGAACTTTCCCTTAAGGTTAAGGGAACGTTCCCGGAACCTTCTCCTTACGTTATAAAAATGGAACCTAAAAATAACCAACATGGAACGTTCCTATAACGTTCTTGTTTGGTTCCCAAAATAATAACCTCATGGAACCATTCGGGAATGTTAATAAGGGAACGTTCTGTGTTTAATGGGTAACAATGAGCAAATCATTTATTACAGTAGCCTATTTATTGATCTTTATTAATGTTAGTTGCTAAAAATCAGGCTGTTCATTGTTTGTTCATGTTAGTTCAAAGACTAGTGCATTAACTAATGTTAACAAATGTAACTTGTTATTTTAATAATGTATTAGTAAATGTTGAAATCAACATTTGCTATGATAAGGCTAGTAAAAGCTAAGCAATATTGTTAGTTATTATGATATAGTTAACAAATGAACCCTCATTGTAAAGTGTTTACAGTATCTGCTCTTCATTGTATATTTTACAGTTATATAAACGCGTAGTGTGAACACTGTACATTTGTTCATATTTCAGCACAGACTGATTCAATAACAATCAATGCAAATAATCACCTTTATTCAAGATTGAAATTTCGAAATTAAACATACTGAATACAAAAAGTAACTCATTACATTACAACATCTATAAAATCACTGTTTAAATGAACTGTGACATGGGAGCTCAATGCAAACAAACAATTTAGGTTTCTCAAGTACAATGAGACAGACACATTCAACAGAGGAAGGAGTGTAGAAGCACAAACGCACACACACACACACACAAACACACACATACTCTCTCTTTTCTTCACTCATGCCACAGAGAAGGTTAGTCTTAGCAAAGTGAGCTGATTTCTCCTTTGCTGCAGCCCCACTTGCAGCAGGCGTTGGACAGTCCCACCACTACATCCCGTCCCTTTCTGTCAACGGTGCGCAAGGCTTCAAGCACCTCCTCTGATATGAGAGAGCGCGCAGGCCTGATGAACACACCACCTTCCTGTTCACCTTGTGCCAGTGACGGAAGGCTTGAGTCAGATGCATGCTGGGAGGATGTTGCAGCACCGAAAAGCACTGAGGTGTCTGCAGCATTATTGTCATACGTGTTCAATAGGTCCAGTATTTCATCTGTGCAACATAAGAGATGTCGATTTATGTAATAGTTGTAAAACAGAAGATGGATAAATAAGTGATAGTATATAAGTCAGAGGTTTGTATACACTTTCAAGAATCTCAAACATGAGTTTTGAGCTACTGTTAAAAAGTCAGTGTGATTTTTATTTTATTTTAAAAGAAGTATACTCACCAAGGTTGCATTTATTGATTAAAAAAACATATCGTGAGGTATTTTGAATAACAGTGTTCCATTGTAATATATTTTAAAAATACAATGTACTCCTTTGATGCCAAAGCTGAATTTTTAGCATATCACTTTAAAAAATTACATGAGACATATTTTTACATTGCTTTAACGCATCAAAATAAGTTAGACAATTTTTAACTTTTTTTATAAGTTAAACAAGATTCAACTCATTTTTAAGTCAGTTTAATGTGATTTAAGTTAAACATCCAAGAGAGTACTGAAAAATTGAAGGCAACAACTCTTTTTTACAGTGATTACTTCAGTCACTTCTATGTTGTATTTGTCCATTTTATTACAAGTCATGTTAAAAGGGAGGATTTTTATCTTATTTATTATTTTAGCATTTGATAACTGATCTTCATTATATATTTTACATTTATTTAAATCCAAGTGAATTGAACTAAAAGCTTCCAATGTGAAAAAAAAATGTTGGTGCCACATGATCCTTAATATGATGATTTGATGCTCAAGAATTATTTATTATTATTATCAATGTTGAAAACAGTTGTGACCCTTTTTGATGAATAGAACGTTCAAAACAGCATTTATATTTTAAATGTTTTGTAACATATAAATGTCTTTTCTGTCAATTTTTTAAATTAATGCATCATTGCTGAATATAAGTATTCATAAATTATAATGACCCCAAACTTTTGTGTACATAATTCCCAAAGTTCCATTTTTGCTATTTTATAATTGTTTTATTACTTTGCTATAGTAAAACTCATTGAAAACAATGAATGAGTGTATAGCATATCCAAACTTTTGACCGGTCATGTATTTGTAATATTTTTGGGATCAAAGTATTTTAAAATTCAACATTTTTTTAATTTAAATTGCCTTTTAAATTTATACGAATTTTATGAGTAAAAAAAGTGACCAAGTGAAATTAAGACTCCTGCTCTGATAAGTGTTCATGACTAACCTGTGCTTGTTAAGGAGCGTTTCCACCGAGAGCCTCCGCAGGTGAAGATGACAGCGCGGATGAACTCCCGGCCGCATAATTTGACCCCATATGAGGGGCCGTCCAGTGCATTTACTCCGGCCAGCAGCAGACACACTGCGAGCGCTGTGGTTTTCCACATCATGCTGAGAGCAGATATTCACTGACAGGAGAGGTTGATGTTCAGAAGCTGGTTTCCTGCTGGGATCCCTTTGGTTCGGAGCCAGATGCCTGTTTGATGATTTTTTCCTGGGTTCCTATTCCTGCTTATAAAGAGATGAGCGACACACATGCTCATACACCCCCCTCACCCCCGCAGGCAGGAGTCACAGATAACCCTGGAAGATAAAGTCAGAGACCTTTCTGGAAACAAAAGCAAGAGCAGGAAAGGTGATTGTGTAATTATAAAAGATGCAATGGCGTAGTGTGACATGAAACACTCTCCCCATTCAAATGAATGAATCATATTTGCAATACAACTCATTTCAAGTCATTGCTGTGTGCAAAATTGACTTACAATTTGTAGTCTGTTACTGATTACACTTACACATTTTATGACAGATATTGTGGTTAGTAATCTAACACAGTCTAAATACTGTTTGATTACTTTTGACCTAAACGTATCACATAGATAAGTTGAATAAGATTATTTTATAACCAAATAAAGAGATAGAAAATATGGTACATTCTACAACATGAAGGGCATTAGGGGTTTGTGATGAAAAGCTTAAATAAATACTTAAATAAATTTTAAAAATGTCAAGCAAAAGTAAATAATTCAAAAATAAAAACACACTTACTAAGGAAATATGTAGCCTATTTTATTTGTTTACCTGCATGTCAAATCCCTAAATTATGTGTTTATTTAATATGTAATCACGCAATCCATAAAAAAGTATTTTTAATCAGATTATGAGCTTTTTAAAATTAAAGGCTCAATAGATGATTCTCTACGAAAACATTTTGTGTTGTGCTGGTTGAGGAAAGTCTCCTCATATCCTCATAGCAAATGCTCAGTGTTCTAAGTGTATTTTAGAGACATATCTGTGGAAAGTGTATGCTTTATTATTATTATTATTATTTTTTTTTTTTTTAAATCATTTAGAAAAATTGTTTCAGCAGGGACTGGTTTTCAGGATATTGGAATGCCAGGCTATGCAATTGCCACAAGGTTCTGGTTGGTTATTGCTGCTAAAAACAAAACAAACAAAAAAATTACACACGTTTTATCATCCACTAGGTGAAAATTGTAAGTCTGATCAATTATGAAAGTGTAACAACACACCTCATAAATCTGTGTCCTGAGTTCACCCAAATGCTTGTTTTACCTTCTTTGCACATCTATGCATAATTTGTTTTTCCTTTTTTTTCAGAAGATGTGATGACAGAGGTTAAAAGTTAAGAGACAAAGAGATGTAGCGAGCATGGCATTTTCAAAGTGTGATAACACAGTCCATTGCACATGGCAATTTTTGTACCCACACGGACAAAGGTCGCCAATTTCCAAAATGACAGCAGAATAATGAATTTTTAATGAACGCGATGATAACAATGACAACAACATGACATTTCGAGAGACATTAACTAATGTTTGACGTTTACAACTTCGCCTGCAAGGATGGTGGTAGAACGTCTGTGTTTGGTTGAAACATATATTTAAATATAGAAGGATAAAATTGCAGGTCCATCAAGTTCATGATGAGTGACACAAAATGTTAAAATGTCACAGATTTAATAAGTTATTCAAAATATATGCAATTCATACAAAATAAATAAATAACTTGAACACACATTGAAAACACATTTTTAATTAAAAGTAGCCTAATCAAAAACTAAGTAAATAATATTAATATATAAAATATTAAAAATAGTGTGTTTTATTAAAAAAGCAAGGATGGTGGTGGAGTCCTCTGTTTTTAGTTTATACAGATATTTAAATATAGCATATATTATTTTAAATATTTTAGAAGCAATTGCAGATCCATTATGTTCATGAGTGACACAACATTTTATTGTTTTATATGCAATTTATGCAAAAAAGAACTAAAGGTAGCCTAGTCAAATACTAATTAAATAATATTAAAATATAATGAGTTAAATTTAAAAAACGTAAAATGTATAGGTGATGTATTTTCATGTTTTCACATATTTTAAAGTATGTTTTGATCATGTCAAATTGAGTAAAGGAAAATTGCATATATCAAAGATTCTACATTTTTTATATTTCGTATTTATGCTAGATCCGTAAATAACGTAGATTCCGATCAGCTTTCTGTCAGTTGTGCTGTAATGGTAATAATTTAACAACAAGACTGATTCCAGATCAGTACATAAAAACCCCGTTAGCACAATATGAGCGCGAGGCGCCCGTGATTGACAGGCTTCAGACAAACCAGCTGCTGAAGGTCGCATCGGCTCCCCAGGTCCACAAATAGGAAGACGCGGCGTTCTAGTTATTGTACCTGGACCAATCAGAGCGAAGAAATGGGGCGGGAACCCAGCGAGTGGGTAGCAACAGTTGCCTGGGTGAGGACGAAGCGCCATAGCCACGGTAGTCGTGGTGACAAGAACCCAGCAACGAGAATCAACAACAACAACAACCCGATTCATTGAAAAAAGCATTAAATCAAAAGTACCGCTGGAAAAGTCACTCGGAATAAGAGGTGATTCCGTTTTTTATATTTCATATGAAGTCACACTATGTTGAAAACCGAAAGCAGGTGCGAGGATGATGATTCTTGGCGTCTATCGATGTCCAGTAATCATTATCGGTGGCGGGGATTGCTAAGCGATCGAGTCGCGCGCTGTAGCCAGATGCGTCTCATAAACGATAGGCATGACCAACAGCCTCAGCAAAAGCTGCTCGTTGTTGTTATGACGATATACTAGACAGGTTGTACAAAATGGCGGGTGTTGTTTGCAATAATACGCGAGTCTCCATACCACCCATCCATAGCATTCGGCTAGCGTTGCTATGGAGCCAGGTGTTATAAACGCTGTTGGCATAGTTACACCGACGAGCACGCGGACAAACCCGCAGTTATTGCTGGATAAACCAGAGACCCTCTTGTCCTTTACCTCACTGATTATTGGATAAGGAACCATATGTAATAATGTGCCGAAATAACATTCCGTTCTTTGTAAATAATATACAAATGCCCTTATGCAAACCAGGGAATCTGAGTGCGCAGATAGCTTTCTGTTTGCACGTCAAGAAAATGTCATTATTTTCTGCAATAAATATACATATTTAATCTATCTGCATTATTCATTATTATTTTTTATCATGATTATAATAACCGTGATCAAATATTAATTTTGATTTAATTATGATTGTGCGGTGCGCATATGCATGTATTAGCCATAGAAGAATAGACTGGATTGATCCTATTGATGATATCACTACTTGATAATTTATGTAAATTATATTTCTATTTTATTACAATACATTATTGTGGATCATTATTATAATTATTATAATATACTTTTATTTATGTTGTGCCTTTCATGAACCATGATGCAAAACAAAACAAGTGCAACAACAACAACATTCATAAGAATACAAAGAAAACTAAATGTATACAGGCTTGTTGCATAATTGAATCGTTTGAGATATTAGAGTAACACCAATGAAGTAAATTGGTAGTGACACATGACATTATTGGGTAGGTTGTGTTACAAATGCTGGTAACAGAAGAAGACAAGCCGTTTTAAAGATCTAAGACCACATGTGGTTGTTTTTAATAGAGAAATGCACCTTCTCTTAAATTGAATTTTCATTTTTTTGTTTCCGAGTCCCACTTTGTGTTCTTGTTCTGTGTGCCCTCATTCATTTGCAAGAGGTGATCAGGTTACTGGTAATAGGACACCACACGCTCTGCCAGAACCTTCCCTCCTCTTCTTTTTGCTGGCCCAACAATGGTTGTAATCTTTAGGGCTTTCCTGTAACCGTGTGGTTGTGCCAATGTGGTACTTAATAAAAGAGCTTAGTGATAATGATATATTTCTCGATTTTTGATTCATCGTCTCCATCTCATTGATTATGCTGTTCACAATGCTACACGGGATTGTAGTTCTTTGCAGATAAAGTGCACATTCTTTTTTTATTTCTGATTTTCAAATACTTTTTTGCTTCAAATAAAAAGGTTGTAATGTTATTAACCCCTGTGGTACCTGATTGGTTTGGTTCATGGCTCAAAATACTTTTACAATGAATGTTTAAAGTCGGCGTGAAACGGAAGTTGAGATTGTCATTTTTTTCCTTGTCGTGATGTATATCCGACTGAAACAGCTTCTGAAATTAGAAAAAAACGTAGGGCAGGGCTTGATTTCGTCCTTTGGGAATTGATTGGATCGTTGAAGGTTGGGCGTTGCAAACAAAATGGAGGCAGATTTGAATGTGATTTACTAAGAGGCGGTGCACCGATAGCCACACCCTCATCGGATCTGGCCACACCCTTTCGCCATTCATATTGACCGAAATTGAAGAGAGGTTGTTTCGATAGGGGAGGGAAGGGTAATGTATTTGATTAAAGATTATAATGGTACATGAATTAAAAAAAAAATGAAGTGCACAGATAAATAATTTATAATAAACACTACTATACAATATTACATATAAAAAGAAGATTTGTCAAATTTGATTTCATACCGACTTTAAAATCCCTGTGGGAAAATGAATGGAAGAAAACGTGAAAAAGTGGGCGGGCACTACTGCACTCTGTTAATCCCCCAATAGGCTCTATGCACGATCGCTTCCATATTTGTCTCAGCACGCCCACTCACTTCCGGTGCTGCGTCAGTCTATGGTCATAAGCCGGTTTTGCGATAGGTGGAGGTCAAATTACACTCGCTGTTTATAAAAACGTCCTCCGGTTAATGTGAATGATGTTAACAACACCGTGAGGCAGTTAGCTGTCACGCAAGAGTAAAAAAGAGAAGTTATTTTAATTATATATTTCGAGCCAAATCAACAACTTTGAGGGTTAGTATTCTCTCATATCGTACGAAATTCGACTAACGAATCAGCGTTTCTAAAATCGTTGTCTCAGTTTCTGAGAAAACGGATTTTATTACAGTTTTGCCGCCTATACACTTGGCCTGCAGAACGCGCTTCCGGAAGTAAAGACGCTGACTGAGATTCGTTCGAACACACGTCAGCAGGGTTCGTGCATAGAGCCTATAATGACCGCCGTTATAGACCTTATGTAGCCCCACCCCTTTTCAGCTCTCCGCTCGTTTTCTTTTGACTTCCAGTCCGTATTTTCACAGCGATCTTGCATAGGTATGAATGAACTGCTCGTAAAAAATTTCCCGGTCGACATTTGTTAAGACATCTGCTTTACAATGCTTATGATAAACATTACAATGATCATGATAACTTTTGTTAACTAACAATAAGTTAGTTAACAAACAATAAGTAAATCCACTTCACCAGCTAATTACTGGTGAACGCCGACGTAAGCTACTCATGTTCGACTCCTGGTAGACGCTTCTTCATTGGTGTTGTTCAGCGGTTTCTTCTTCTGGTCGGCGGAGTGTGAATACTGAATATCGAAGCTAGGAATCGAAATTTTAACTTTTGAACGATTCCAGGAAAAACGAAAAGTTAGTCCCGGTTCCAATCGATACTCGATTCTTGATACCCATCCCTAGACGGCGCCCACGTTTCTCTGGTGCATAAGGTCTATAGCAACGCTGTATAATAACCGCTCATCCTGGTATTTGAGGCTGGCGCGTATTACACGTCTCATATTACACATCATGTACATTATACCTTACACATTATCATGTGATTCCATGTGATTTGTTGCACTCAGTCCAGGGGAACCCAATGGCAACTCCAGTGTATGTGAGAGAGCTGCAGCAGACCTCCCAGCCTCAGGGAGGTGGTGTGACTCCCACATCAGGGCAGGCGTCCACCGTGACAGCAGCTCCCCAACAATTCCTGGCCGAACTTCAGACTACAGGGGCCACACCCTCAGGGGCCCCATCCGCCGGCCAGACCACGCCCCCTCCCTCGCAAGCACAGAAGAGCCAGGCAATCGTCCAGGCACCACCTGCACAAGCCCCGCCCACTCAGACTCAATATGTCACAGCTGAGATTCAGAGCTCACCTACGCAGTCCAGCAACGCTCAGAATACACCACAGTACATTGTTGTCACAGTTACAGGTAAGAGTAAATCAACTATCTAAGAAGCAAACAGAAGCATAGCAATAGCAACTGAAGGTCATGAGTTCAATTCCCCGAAGAGAAAGCATGAACTTAATAAAATGTGTACCAAGTTGCTTTGCGTAAAATCCCTTCCTATCCCTTCTGTTCCTGTAGAGGGTTCTCTTCATTCCAGTGACTCTGTGTCAGATTCTAGTCCTCCTGCTGCTGTAGTCCAGACTGGAGTTCCTACACAGGTGGTGCAGCAGGTTCAGGCCGCACAACAGGTAACACCAACCCTAAACACCAAACCTGTGCACCCAAATACACAGTCAATCCACCTAAACAAGCACAACTTTGGAATGCACGGCAATGGCTTCAAGTCTTAAAGGTCCTATAAGCGATCCTGGGGGTGTTGACGTTCGCAATATTTTCAAACAAATCGGAGGCTAGCTAGACCCTACCTCCTCCGCATCTCATCTCCTCCCCCTCCCTTCTGTGCTTCCTGAAATAATTGTAACCGTCGGACTGGAAGCCCTTCTGCCGCCGGAGTTCTCGCCATCGTTCAAAAGCTTTGCTACCGATGTAAATTTGGAACTTCGCAGTTCGCACGTTCTTTATCCGACTCCTTCTTCTTTTTAATTTGTTCTTCAGAACGACGTCTCTTTGGTCGTGTCTCGGGCATTTTTCAAACTTCCCTCTGACGCTTGTCTCTCCTTCACACACACACACACACACCCTTCATGTGCACGCGCACTAACCCCCAGACCCACCCTCAAATACTTCTTGCCAGTGATTGGCTGGAACACTGTTTGTTAGGTTTCGTGGTCCGGGTAAGACATGATTGTTTTTGTTGCCGTTTGTGGAGCCTGTGGTGTCTACAGAGACCGTGTTTTTTTACAGTGTGTTTAGGGGACAGGCAGCTAGCCGATAGTGAGGAGACGTTTGCTGTACGTGACAAAAAATGTTTTGCCCCGACATCGCTTATAGAACCTTTAAATCAAGAAATAATTGAATATAAACACGGTAACGCTTCCTTTTACAGTCCAGTTACCCATGTAAATACAATGTACTTATTTTAGTAACTACAATTACTGGATAATAACTAGTACTAACCCTGAACCTACCCCTAAACCTAACCCTGTTCCATGTACTTACCTTATATTAGCCAGTACTTTGTAGGTAAGTACACTGTAAGTACCCTGTAAGTACTGTACTGTAAAAGGAAGCGGTACCATAAACACTACTGTTCAAAAGGTCAATACTTTAATACTTTTATTCAGCAAGGATGCATTCAATTGATTAAAAGTGACTGCTGAGTACTGCTTCTGCAAAAAAGTCTTAATGAATCCAAGCTTTTGAATGGTAGTGTAGATCAATATACCGCCTGACAAAAGTGTATAGAAACCCTTTGAAATTATCTGGCTAAAACATGATGGTTATGATGACAAAAAATGTCAATGGAGTCCTATTATTTTTTTTCCCCATATCTGTACACAAAAATACAATAATAAAGTGATCAAGGTCATGTATTTAAAGGGATACTCCACTTTTTTTTGGAAATACGCTCATTTTACAACTCCCCCAGAGTTAAACTGTTGACTTTTTTGAATCCATTCAGCCGATCTCCGGTTCTGGCGGTACCACTTTTAGCATAGCATTGAAGTGCACAAGACCATTAGCATTTCTCCCTAAAAAATTACCAAAGTGTTTCTTTGAGTGATATTTTTCCTATTTAAAACTTGACTCATCTATAGTTACATCGTGCACTAAGACGGAAAATGTAAAGTTGCGATTTTCTAGGCTGATATGCAGGGAACTATACTCTCATTCCTGCGTAATAATCAAGAAACTTTACTGCGCGATGACTACACAAACTTAGTCCCAGTCACGATAGAAGCTGGGGACTATTTTCAGGCGCTGCGTCATAACATTACGCCTTTGCACTCATAGTACGACAGTGAAGATTCCTGATTATTACGCAGGAATGAGAGTATAGTTCCTAGTCAAATCAGCCTAGAAAATCGCAACTTTACATTTTTCGTCTGTCTTAGTGCACGATATAACTATAGTATGTCTGATGACTTTCCCTTGTTAATCGCAACATAGGCTTCAGTTGCATTTGCATTACTACGAATGCCTTTTTTGTTTGTTTTTTTCAAAACTATATAAAATTAATATGCTATTTATTTTATTTTATTTTTTTACCTAAGTCATACATTACGGTTTAAAAGCTGTGTTACCCCGGAAGCCTGATGAAATATTAAGCAGCACAACTGTTTATCATTGATAATAATGAGTAATGTTTCTTGAGCATCAAATCAGCACATTAAAATGATTTTTGGAGAGTCATGTGAGACTAAAGACTGGCGTAATTATGCTGAAAATTGTCGTCACAGAAATAAATTACATCTGAAAATTTATTTAAACAGAATTTTTTTTTTTTAAATTCCAAACGAAAATATTTTTGAACAGGAGTGTTCCTAAAACATATTTAAAGGTTTATTTAGTAATATTGTATTTGTGTACCACTATATTACACAACAGCGGTTTTTGACGCCTAGCAATGTGGATAAACCTAAAACATTATAGTAAATTTATTAGGGCTGTCAAAACGATTAATCGCGATTAATCGCATTCAAAATAAAAGTTTGTTTACATAATATATGTGGGTGCACTGTGTATAATTATTATGTATATACAAATACACACACGTGCTTGTATATATTTAAGAAATATTTTCATGTATATTCTGTATATAGATTTATATATAATTTATATTATATATAAATATTTTATATATAAATAATATTTTTTTTTCTTAAATATACATGCATGTGTGTTTTTTATATATATACAAAATAATTATACACAGTGCCCCCACATATATCATGTAAACACAAACTTTTATTTTGGATGCAATTAATCGCGATTAATCGTTTTGACAGCCCTAAAATTTATGTTTACCAATATCAATAAAGAAATATCCTCTTCACAGTTAGTAGTGACAATATAATAATAATAATAATAATAATAATAATAACAGGGTTAATGTGAGTAGTATTCAGGTTAACATATGTGATCTTAACAAATGTGCCCCAAATAAATCGGCTTTAATTAGGCCACTGATATGATGAGTCTTTGTCTAATTTTAAACGCAAGTTTAAATCACAACACTATTCATTTTTTTTCCAGAATTAAAGCTTTTTAATGAGAACAAGCATTAGAGCTGTAAACCATGGCCCAGTTTTGAACAATTAGTCTGTGGTTTGTCATTCTTACAGTTGCTTGTTCAGCGAGCTAATGTTTTTCATTTCCCCCTGCAATCAATTAACAGAGGTCAGTAGTTCAAGCCACATCTCAGACAACGAAAACCGAGCCGAGCCCCCAGCTGAATGTCACCAGCCTACAATCCGTGCACCTGACACAGGAGGTAAGCTGTATCTCTTATATAAATGTGTTATTATGTCAGTAAAGACAGGCTTTGCTGTCAAATTGATGCTAGTAGCTATGTTTCCATCCAAATTAGTGAATTTAACTTCAAATTTGAATTTAAAGCACAAAATTTAAAACATTTGCGAATAAAGCACCGTAGATTTGGCACCTGTTGAATTTCCTAAAACAAAACACACACAACACACACACACAGTGTGAAACCCTCGCTATGCACCATTATGAATGCCTCTGTGCGGCAATATGAAACAATGGATTCTGGAATGGAAGACTGTATTCTCATACTCTCCAAAGATTTTGACTTTAATCTCGAAACATTTCATCTTTAAACTCGACACATTTCGACTTCAATCCCAAAACATTTCGAATTTAATCTCGAAACATTTCGACTTTAATCTCGAAATGCTAGATTTTATTATTTTTTAACAGGTTTTTTTTTTCATTGCGGTCCACGGCTTCCTTAGTATTTTGCGCATCTGCTTATGGGATAAAAAATAATCCACCTCAGTTGAGAGCACCTCAGTTTTTTCATCCAGCTTTTTTATGCAGTTTTGACAAATATAAGTGTATGGAAACATGGCTTAGGATGTCATGACCAGGTCAACCCTTGTCCAATATAAAATACATTCAATGTGCATTTCATCTAGTGTTCATAATCATGCCATCTTTCATTAAAGGAAAAGTCTATCTAAAAAAAAATGGAAAATTCTCTAAGCAAGCAGTTGTCTAACCCTCTGATGGTTGCTTTCAGAGCCTTTTTCTCAGACAGAGAGGAAGTGATGCACAGAGAGAGAGTGAATTGGAGAGAAAGAGACAGATAGACGACTGGTTGGAGCATAGGCCAGCAGTAGTACTACTAGAGAAACTCACTAACCCGTTTGGAGACAGTTTATCTTACGCATCTGTTAATGGAGGTTTGCTGGATTACTCATCTTGTTTCCCCCCATCTCTACCTGTCGCTTATTCGCCCGTCACCTTCTCTCTACCTGTCATGTCGGTGGGCTGGGAGACAGACGGGGTCTCCTACACCTCTGCTGCTGTGCCAGATGTGCAGTCTTTCCTCTATGAGATGCCTTCAGCCCATAGCGTAGGTGACTTAGCTAAAAAAGTGTGTAGGTGAAGCTGTGGTCAACCAGCGAGAGATTGTGTTAGATCAGTTAGCGCAGTGATTTCCAACCAGGGGTCCATGTACTTCACAGGAAACATTGGGTACTTTGCTTTGAGAAAAATATAGAACATAAGTTAAATCATTAAAGACTAACTTTTTTTAAATATATATTTTTAAATGTTTTTGAAAGTACACTTTGTAATACTTTGTAGTAATTAAATTAAATTACTATTTAATTAAATACAAAAAATGTCTATTTTTAACATATTCAAAAGAAATCTTTTAGTTTGCTGCTGGGGATGTGATGTTTTTTGAGGGGTACATAAGACTAAAAGGTTGGGAAACACTGAATTAGAGCACTTAATGTGGTTGCAGACATTTTTTTACATATATATAGTATAAACATGTTTATTGTAGAACTGTGATGGTGTCAATTGTGCCTTCTTAATGCGTGTATTGTTGTATGTGCGCCACAGGTACAGCAGCAGCTCCAGCAGGTGCCAGTCCAGCATGTGTATACTAACCAGGTGCAGTATGTGGAAGGAGGAGATCCCAGCTACACCACCAGCACCATGTGAGTATTCATGGAAACCATTGCTCGGCCCCAGTATTATGCATCTGTGCTGAATCGGATAAGGGCTTTTCACACTAAACATGATCCCTCAGTTAACTCTTTGCTAAAGTCACTGTTGTTGGATTTTGGCCAATTTTATTCAAAAGTGGAGAAACATGAATGTGAGCTTGCAGGGACAGGGCTTAAGGGAATAAAGTAGTTCACCCAAAAATGGGTGATGGGTTTTATGGGTTTTACTACATTTTTTTTTTTAATAAAATAATTAATGATTTATCACCCTCAAGTTGTTCCAAACCTGAATTTCTTTCTTTTGCTGAATATAAAAGATATTGTGAAGAATGTCGCTAACCAAACAGTTGATGGGCACAATTGACTTCCATAGTATTTTTTTCTTCTTCATACTATGGAATTCAATGACAGAATTTTCATGCATTTAGAAAATAGATAGGGTGAATTTTTATTTCATTCCAATTTTACGTTTTTTTTTTGTACAATTTTGTTAAAAAGTTTGTCTATGATATATATATATATATATATATATATATATATATATATATATTTAAAATAAATTAATATTTTTATTCAGCAAGGGTGCATGTATAATGTTACAAAATATTTATAAAAATTTAAAAAAATGGAGCATCAAATCATCATATTAGAATGATTTCTGAAGGATCATGTGACTGAAGACTGGAGTAATGATACTGAAAATACAGCTTTGCCATCAAAGGAATAAACTGCATTTTGAAATATATTAAAATAAACAAATAATTCAGGATATTACTGTTTTTACTGTATTTTGATTAAATAAACGCTTTAGCCTTAGAAAACAAGAAAGCAATTTTTTTTTTCCAAAAACATTTCTGACCCCAAACTTTTGAATGGTAGAATTATATTTTTTGTTTTGTTTTTGGGGTATATTTCAGAAGACTTAAGACAATATAAAATATTATATAAGTCATTCTTATTAATAAAGAAAATATTACGGTATTAAAATAGTAGTTATTTGCTTATCATGTGCTGGACTTGCCCAATCAATGTTTTAAATAATTTAAATGTGCTTATTTTAAGATAGGGTTTAACAATGTACAGTGTGAAATCTCGAAATGCCAACAATTAATTACTAACCCTGGGTTCAAAATGAACAGCATAGAACAAGACCATTTTGAATTAAAAAAGTGAAGTGACGTTTTGCCAAGTATGGTTTCCCATACTCAGAATTTGTGCTCAGCATTTCACCCATCTAAGTGGACACACACAGCAGTGAGTATTGAACAGATACACACCGTGAATACACATCCGGAGCAATGGGCAGCCATTTTTGCTGTGGCGCCCGGGGAGTAATTGGTGGTTAGGCTCCATGCTTAAGGGCAACCCATTTTTTGTGTTTATTTACTTCCCCAACCTATATTTCCTGTTGATACCGAGACTCGAACAGCTCCATTAGGCCGCAACTGCCCCTAATTATACTCACAAAGTCTGAAAAGCCCAAGTTAAGCTTGATTAAAATTCTGAATCCTGACCCCTATCATTTTCTCACAGTCGTTCCAGCAGTTTCCCCTACACAGAGACCCCTCTGTATACCCAGACCACTGCCGGACAGTACTACGAGAGCACCACTGCCTCCGGTTCTGAGGCCACATCCCCCGGCACCCCTCTAACCGTCTCCGTGACAACTGGATCCCCTGGGGTGTCCATGTTTGTGGCAGGGACAGGGCAGATCGTGGCCAATCCCACAACGGCGGCTGTAGGTGGAGTTACAGCTGTAGTGGCAGCCACGGGGACATCAGCGAACGGTTCTGGAGATTCCGGGGGCGAGGCTAACGGTAGCAGCGGGAGCTACGTGATTCAAGGCGGCTATATGCTGGCCGGCAGCGGCACCAGCAGCAGCGGAAACGGTCACGGTTATCCGCACCCCACCCGTGCCTCTCCGTCCACCGTGAGTATAAACGAAGGCGAGGACAATAGCGTGCCGTCGGCAGACAAAAAGGTATGACGACAGCAGGGGCGGGGCTTAATCGTCACTCATCGCCACTCACAGATTCCCTCCTCTTCCTGCCACCCAAACGAATTTAAACGCATGACGATCTCATTGCTCAGTTCCACGTGTCAGAGAGCACAGTGATACTTCCAAATCCAAATTCAGTTTTATTTAAATAAAGCCATCGGACTGACTTTTGTCAGCATGCTATTTCCATGACGACACATGATGTCATTGATGCTTGCTAAGGCTTTCACTGTGCTGTCGTATTCATTGCAGAAAACATTAAATTTCAGTCATAACCATATTCATATTATCCATGAGAGACAGAGAGGGCCTTATGTGGTCCTGTTCAAGATGTCCATATACAGAGCTGGCTACCAAATTTGCTGCACTCTATTACAAAATTCTTTCAGTTAAAGATTGAGGCATTCCATTGATTTAACGTTTCACTGCATACTCGTCTTGTATGCCACGGCACGCAGAAACAGTTGTCGAGAGGCATACAGTGTGCGGAAAAAGTGTGTGATTGTCTGTATTTTTGCATAGAACGTCATCAGATTTACTAATGTATTATTAAGCAGCACAACTGTTTTCATAGTTGATAATAATAAGAAATGTTTCTTGAGCAGCAAATCAGCATATTAAAATGATTTCTGAACATGTGACACTGAAGACTGGAGTAATGATGCTGAAAATTCAGCTTTAACATCACAGGAATAAATTAGATCTTAAAATATATTCATATAGAAAACAGTTCTTTTAAATTGCAACAATAATTCAAGATATTACTGTTTTTACTGTATGTGTGATCAAATAAATGCAGCCTTGATGAGCATAAGAGACTTCTTTCAAAAACATTGAAATATCTATCTAAAACACTTAAAGTCCCCCTGTAGTCATTAATTGTAACCCTTAAAACTCAGTGAAAAAAAATCTTCATGCCTTAAAATATCTTGAATGTAACTCTACACCCTTGTTTCGTTTAATCTATGCAGACACTTGAATATGCTAATTAGCTCCACCTCCACTCAATCACACCAGCACAGAGATCCACTTGGTCAACTTTACTGTAGTAAACGCTTCACAATGGTATCGCTCTTTATAACGCCAAACACATAAAAGTGATTGATATGATTAGCCTTTTTTGACTACGTTATCAAACAGCCAATAGTGTTTTGCTAATGTTACACAAATGATTTTCCCGTTCACCATTTCAGTCAGACAGCTGCTTTCTAAAAATCAGTATCCTTAGAAACGGATTGAACATCACATCAGCACATCATAACATCGTAATGTTCGTCACTTACATAATTAATCCGCTAAATTGCTTAATATACCTAATTTTTCATATCAACAGAACATTTACTGTGTTAACCTGGCTTCTTTTGAGACTCCCCTGCTTCAGAGACCAGTTAATGCTAAACCCTGCCTGCACGTTTTCAAACTGCGTTTTTGGGACTGTCTTTGGTTCCCTGGCTTTTTAAGAAGAACATACTCAGCAGAGGTGTTGTCGACCTTCCACATGGTTGGCCTTAAAACACAGTAAAAACACCATGTTGCCATATAAACAACATTAACAACTTGATTTTCACCACAGGGGGTCTTTAACTGTACAAGATCCAAAATGTTACCAAATGTTTTGCTACTGATCACCCAACTCTACTTAACAGATTCATCTGTCAGCACACTTCTTCAAACTTGAATCATTGCATACTGAAACCCTGAACACCAAGCTATATATTACCACTATCTAGACTATAAGAAATGTGGACAAACTCAGACATTCACAGCACTGCATGTTTTCATGAAGCTGTCAGAATAAGAATATTTGTATAGATATGGCTAAATAATGCCATTAGCTGTTTATTTAAAGTCAACATGAAATTGAAATCCACTGCATATTCACATTCCGATCCTATCATCCAGTCAATTCATGAGAAATAAAATCAAGTTCTGTCCTACGTTGTTTTCTACAGAAGCGTATTGCATTCACTTGAAGAAAAAAAATCTCCTCTGTTTTGTTTTTTTTAATTAACAAGTTAATTATCTCATAATTTTTCATGGAAAAAGGTTTTTGCTCCGTTTTTCTGAATTAATGAGTTAATTATCTCAGAATTACAAGACAATTTTTCATGGAAAAAAAGTTTTGCTCTTTTTTTCTGAATGAATGACTTAAACTCGTTAATTCAGAAAAACAGAGTGAAAACTTTTTTCCATGAAAAATTATCTCCTAATTCTGAGATAATTAACTCGTTAATTAAAAAAAGGTGTAGATTTTTTTCTTCATGTAAATGCAAGATGCTTATGTAGTTTTCTGTCCTATTTTGTTTTGCTTTAAAGTGAACTAAAATGGGTTAGTGAATGCTGTTTTTTGTTGACTTTAATTTAATAATATTAACTATACATGAATGCATAATGACAGTACATATGCATGAGCTGTGTCTGCATGCAAAAGCGTACGCACATGTTTGCATTTAGGCGTTTGCGTTTATCTTAGGTCATCTTTTAGCCTGGGCTCTCTGTCTGAGTGTGTATATGGCTGTGTGTGTGTCTTATCCCGGCAGCTGTCCTCTGGCCCTCAGGTGCAGTGGTTGTTGGATAATTATGAGACAGCAGAAGGGGTGAGTTTGCCCCGGTCCACTCTCTACTGTCACTACCTGCTGCACTGTCAGGAGCAAAAGCTGGAACCTGTCAATGCAGCGTCCTTTGGAAAACTCATCCGCTCTGTGTTCATGGGCTTGAGGACCAGACGTCTCGGCACACGGTGAGAGAAAGGTCACGTAACCTCTGTCTGTTAGCGCCCAGTTTATTTTAGTGAATCAATTTGTTCAGATTCAAGTGGAACGTGTTTATAACTTAGTTAGATTGTTTCATTGTCTATATATTCAAATCAGAATCAGTTTATAAGAGTGATTCGCTCACAAAAATCAACTCACGGTAAATTAATGTGGCATACACTACTAGAGCCTGACCGATAAAGGATTTTGAAGGCCGATACCGATACAAATATTTTTTTGGTTTTAAAATCCAATATTCCAATAAATCGGCCGAAATTTATTTATTTTTTTCAGAAACGCGCAACAAAACATTAACAGATTTCCCTAACATAGTTATTTGTAGTTATTTATGAGTTTTAACTAAAATAATATGATAAAGTATTTTATAAAGAAACTTGTTTCTTTTATTGTCACAACAGAACAGAGGAACATCAAAATATATTAAAGTTCTGATAAATAAAATAATAATTAGTCCCTACATTGCCTTATAAGCTACCTTATAATTACAATGTCAGGTTAGCTAGTCTATGATGAGCCATAATTTAGCAATAGAAAACATCGATTTAACAGGCCAAGGAGAGATGATTGAAGCATGTTTCGTCCGTTTTTATTTTATTTTTGAAATATTCATTTATTCATTTCATATCGGTCTGGTTCTACAACCATTTTTTTGAAAGAAACTGATACTTTTATTCAGCAAGGACACATTAAATCAAAAGTAACAGTAAAGACATTTATATTTATTGCAAAACAATGAAACTGGAAATAAATGCTGATCTCTGGAACTTTCTATTCAAAGACGTATCACTTTTCCCACAAAGATATTAAGCAGCAAAACTGTTTTCAACATTAATAATAAGAAATGATTATTGAGCACCAAATCAGACAAATGTGACACAAAAGACTGGAGTAATGATGCTGAAAATTCAGCTTTAACATCACAGGAATAAATTACATTTTAAAGTATATTAAATTGTAATCATATTTCACGATATTACTGTTTTTGCTGTATTTTTTTAGTACTCGACCGCAAACTTTTGAACTATTGTGTATATATTATATATTCATAGTTTTAATGTATTAATTAAACGGTAGTGTATGTTTTTGTGAGTCATGCATATATACACGTATGTGGATAGAAGCCTCCATGATCCTATGGTTCAGGTCATGCAGGTGCACTGAAGCTTTGGTGTGTTTGTTCCAGAGGGAATTCCAAATATCACTACTATGGACTGCGGATCAAAGCGAACTCGTCTCTGCTCCGACTGATGGAGGACCAGCAGCACCTGGCCATGAGGCAGCAGCCCTTCTCTCAGAAACAGAGGTGGACACACATGCTCTCTGTCATTTCTGTCTCTCCGTCTCTCTGGTTCCTGTGTTTCTCAGTACGTCTGATTCTGTATCCCTGCAGGTTGAAGCCGGTACAGAAGGTGGAGGGAATCACTAACGGGATGTCTTCAGGATCCGGACAGCAACAGCAGCAGCAGCAGAGCTCGGGTCTGTCGGACATCAGCACCCAGGTCCAGCAGTACCAGCAGTTTCTAGGTGAGCCATGACATCAATGTGAGCCTTAACAGGCAGAAGCGTAACCCAGAATGCATGCTCTTAAGGAAACACTAATGCGGAAGCACAATTTTGAAGTTGGAAATTTGAAAACTGAGATGTAGTTGTATGACATCACATGAAAATGGTGGCAATAACAAATCATTATATGGTTGCTGTAATCCTTGATATTTAGATGCGTCCAGAGCTCTCCCCGAATTCCCTGATGTTGACCTGCAGGGTAAAGCTTTACCAGAGGGCATTGAGCTGGAACATCTCAAGAGCTTTCAGCTGCTCTACAGAGAACACTGCGAAGTGAGTCTTGTCTCTTCGTCTCTGTTTGAATCCATTGATTTTCTGTCCGCATTGCAATGAATATCTATTTATGAGCTAAATATCTTTTCGAGGTGTTTTTATCTGATGTTGTGGGTTTCTTTAGGCCATTCTTGATGTAATGGTCAACCTTCAGTTCCCTTTGGTGGAGACTCTTTGGAAAACATTTTGGAGGTTCAGTGAAAGTCAGGCAGGAGACTCAGCAACACTAGCTGTGTAAGTTTACATCTCAGTACAACAAACTCCTTTAGACCAACACTACATGTCAAGGTTTTCACTGTGACATGCGTTCTGGAGGAATTTATTAAGGTGGTCATTGGGTGGTTGAGGCCTTAGTCCGTGTCTACACCGGACGCGACAGCTTGAGGCGGTCTACACAGGATGCGTAAAACGGCCGGTGCAAATCCATTTGTTCTTCATGACAGAAGTAGCGTGAACGCTTGAAGTACGTCAAACAGGGCCTGAAATTAACACCCGACCACCTGCCAAATGCGGGTGAATTTCTCTATTGGCGGGTAACACTGTCAATCTACCTGCCACATTGGCAGGTAGCCAATGAGAATTGAGTGATTCATTAGGATTTTTACATTTCAACTAAGTCCGCGTTTGACTTTAGCTAAAATGTGGCGACACATTACTGGGGTAAAGAGGCCAGCTGAAACAAACAACCACCAAAAAATGAGGATGAGAAAAATAAAAGTAAAAGAAGACATTTTTAATACAAAGTGGACAATTGGCGGCAATGGCAAGGTTCGTGAGCGGCTGATTTATGACAGCGACTGTTGTTTCGGAACGTTCATGCGATCAGAAGAAGACGAGGCCCTTTTCTGACTACGCTTTGGATGTGCGAGTATAACTGTTGGTGAGATGGGATGAGATAATGTAACGCTGACGTAGCCTACAGTACAATGACAGTTGCATAGATGTGTGCATGTGCAACTGTGCATGTTCTGAGTTGGGAACCAGTGAGAAAATATCCGGTACCCGTTAACTTTACCAGTAATACCAATATTAATTTAGTTCATAGTTAACGATTCCTGAACGCTGTAACTAAAAGCTGTCAGGATCTGTCTATGTGACTAAATCAGCCATCAACACAGCCGCGTGTGATTTGTTTACATACGAGCTGCTGTAGGTCTAGCTGTTGAGTATATACTATATAGCCTATACTATGTTGTGTGTCAAAATCAGTGAATAAAAAGATTTTAAAAAATGTATGTTCTTATTATTACTTGACAGCACTTAAATGTGTGAAAGAACAATATTGTGAAATTCACGGGTTTTTTTCACCTTTATAAAAAGGAATTTCACAATATTGTTCTTTTTACCAGCCATTTTTTGGCTGAGGCAAAATATGAGGCAAAAAAAAAAGTGGCTGGTAAAAACTCAATGTGGCAGGTGAATTTTTAAATCCACCTGCCACAGTGACCGGTGGCCAAAAAAGTTAATTTCAGGCCCTGACGTCAAACAAAGAACGGGGTTGGGAATTTGTCTTGTCGCTTTGCGAAACGCCCAAATGTCCACCAAAGCATTTTTTTCACCCGGCTGG
Organism: Cyprinella venusta; assembly: GCA_038021265.1. Taxonomy (NCBI): domain Eukaryota; kingdom Metazoa; phylum Chordata; class Actinopteri; order Cypriniformes; family Leuciscidae; genus Cyprinella; species Cyprinella venusta. Next base: position 43,352,704 of record CM075863.1, read on the forward strand.
TGTATTTTTCCGATCGATTTCAATAGGTGAGTTGCTGTTTATGGAAGCTTGTTTCTGCCATTGAATAAAAAATTAAAAAAGTAATTGGTAAAACTTTTTATCTCACAATTGCGAGTTTACATCTCACTTTTTATCTCAGAATTGCGTGATACAAAATCGCAATTGCATGTTATATAGTCCGAATTGTGAGATAAACTGGCAATTCTGAGGGAAAAAGTTAGTCTTTTCAGATATTCTGTATCATAGCAAGAAAAGCGTCTTAGCTCAAAAAAACGCTGCGCTGCCAAAACGCTCTCAAGTGCCCAAAGCTAGGCATTTTCAGCAGAGCGCCTAGCGTTTTCAATTGGTTTTGGTGGACACAGGGTCTAATGGGTTCTATTTTCTTTTGTCGTGTAGCGTTGTGCCGCTTTTGTCTGGTTTAGACACGGTCTTTGATTCTTGAATCAAATATGAGAAAGTAGGCTTCATAGAGTTAATGAATAATTAGACACTAAACATTATCCGTTTTTCTTTGAATGATATATTAGGCATGATGAGTCGGAGAAGAGGCTGCCCAAGTCATGTTTGGTGCAGCTTTGTAAATATGATCCAGTGCTTCGCTGGAGTCGTGACTGCGACAACACACTGTACCAGGGCCTGGTGGAGATGCTCATCCCAGACGTTCTGAGACCTATTCCCAGTGAGTTGACCAATGTCCTCTCACTACAGATTTGCATTTTAATATGCAGCAGTATGTGCAAGAGCCAGTGATGATCTATCAAGTGAGTCACATTTTGCCAACAGGGGCCTCACTCACATTCACCTTCATATTGCCAACTTGGGGTTCAGCATCAGGGCTGTTGGGAACCAATTATGGCCGTCCACTGCCAGACAACGTCATATATTTTGCTGAAATGAATTCTAAATTCTTTCTCCAGGTGCCTTAACACAAGCCATCCGAAACTTTGCCAAGAGTCTTGAGAGCTGGTTGACTAACGCCATGATGAACATTCCTGAAGAGATGGTTCGTGTCAAGGTCAGTGAAATAAAAAAAAAAAAACGTAAATGTTTGAACGGTACTGTACATCTTATTGAAAGGGTACCCACGCTTCTTGAAAGTATGTGAAAACAAACATCCTTGAATTCAAGTGCTTGAATTAAACTAAATTTTGTTAGAGTAGCATGGTGATATCACAAAAATTAGCCTTTATGGGCTGCTGAAACAGCGCTATTGATTGAAGGGAACGCGGGAAAAACCTTAAAAGCTTATGGATCGGGATCACGTGCAGCAGCCCGACAAATTCATCGATGCTTGGCTCAGTATCAAGCTACATAAAATTTGGTTAATCAAAGTTACAACAAATAACACCTAATAAAATAGTGTTTTTAGGCATAGTGCTGCTTTGTTTACAGATATAACTGAAAAACCTAACTGTTTTTATGAATGACTAATAATAGCTAATGCGCTTGGTCTAACAGGAACCTAAACAGTGTGCTTGTGACACATAGTAGTCACTCATGCCCTTTTAAACCAGGGGGGTTTACTAAAATTTAAAGAGTTCAAAAACTTAACTTCCCCTAATAAATCTCATTTGGGAAAATGTAAGTATCAACTCATCGGCATTAAAGGGATACTCCACTTTTTTTGGAAATATGCTCATTTGACAACTCCCCCAGAGTTAAACAGTTGAGTTTTACCGTTTTCGAACCCATTCAGCCGATTTTCTGATATTTAGAAGAACATCAGTAACCAGACAGTTTCTGGTCTCATTGACTTCCATAGTAGGAAAAAAAATATACTATGGAAGTCAATGAGACCAGAAACTCTCTGGTTACTGATATTCTTCTAAATATCAAAAAAATCGGCTCAATACATTCGAAAACGGTAAAACCCAACTGTTTAATTCTGGGGGAGTGGTAAAATGAGCCCATTTCCAACAAAAAGTGGAGTATCCCTTTAAGAAAGTTGTCTTCATACTGTTTTAATTTTAATCCCTAGTAAATACATACAACAGAGCTGTTTTAGCTATTTAAATTATACACACCCAACAAAGAAATAATTAAACATTTGATAATAAAACTGTTACTTATTGCATCTTTCCTCTGTGAATTGGCCTTTGTTTTTAGGTGACGTCTGCAAGCGCTTTCGCTCAGACTCTGCGCAGATACACCTCTCTAAATCACCTGGCCCAGGCAGCTCGTGCCGTCCTGCAAAACACAGCGCAGATCAACCAGATGCTCAGTGACCTCAACAGAGTGGACTTTGCCAATGTGCAGGTGTGTGTGACTAAACAAACCCCCTCACATCCCAGTTAGATTTGAAAATGGACACTGTATTTATGGGAACTGAACTAGAGCTTTCATCTGTCACCATCTGAGATGAACTCACTTTTTGGATGCATGGTGTTTGTGGTCTGTCTAGCTGTCAGGGAAACGGAAACTCAAGTGAGTGTTTAGCACAACATACAGTTCGTATCCTAGATAGTGATTTTAAATGGTGTTTTGCCGAGTATGTCAGCCGTCATTTAGCTGATGATTTTAAGGACTTGAAGTACACACATATTACTAAGGTACATACTACTCAAGAGCACAATGGTGATCATTTGTGGATCAACCTTTGTGGAATGAAAAACATTTTTGGGAACATTTTGGTCTAAGCTTTAACTGCTAGGTCATACCAAAAAGGGAAATGCTGACTAATTTAGAGAGGAATATGTTGGCGACATGGGCAAGGACCAATCACATTTTCTTCAGAATGTAAATATATAGTTTATTTTTCTGTTTGTGATAGATATAGTATAGTCTGATAGTATTTTTGTGGAAACTGATACATCTCCTCATGGATTCTATGATAAATACGAAGCTAAAAAAACAGCATTTATTTGAAATATACATTTTTTAACATTATAAATGTCTTTACTGTCATTTCTAATCAATTTAATGTGCCCTTGCTAAATAATTTTATTGTTATACTTCATGGTTTCCTCATAAATATATAGCAGCACAACTGTTTCCAACATTGATAATAATAAACGCTTCTTGAGCATGGAATCAGCATATAAGAATGAATTCTGAAGGATCATTAAAAGATGTTTTTCATTTAGTCTGGGTTTTTGAATCCCCATGTGCTTTGTCCTGTAGGAACAGGCCTCTTGGGTGTGCCGGTGTGAGGACCGGGTGGTGCAGCGGCTGGAGCAGGACTTTAAACTGACCCTTCAGCAGCAGAACTCTCTGGAGCAGTGGGCAGCCTGGCTGGACGGAGTTGTCTCGCAGGTCTTAAAGCCATACCAGTCCAGCTCTGCCTTTCCAAAAGCAGCTAAACTCTTCCTGCTGAAGTGGAGTTTTTACAGGTGAGCTCCAGAAGGTTTTACTAACATTAGGCTTGTGCTCATCACAAGGGATTTGTTCTCTGGCGTGTACAAAAACATGAAGTGACGCATATCAATTCTGTTACAAAACCTACTGAGAACTGTTTTCTATTTGAATATACTTTACAATGAAATGGATTCCTGTGATGGCAAGGCTACATTTTTTTCCTCCATTTTGTAAAATGAAAATATATAAGATTTTGAATTTTGAGTGTGAATCACAACTGTATTTAAAGCTGAATTTCCAGCATCATTACTCCAGTCTTCAGTGTCACATGATCCTTCAGAAATCATTCTAATATTATGATTCGCTTTCATATATTATCACTGTTGCGGAAACATTTATTTCAGGATTCTTTGATGAATCGAAAGCTCTAACAACAGCAACAGTCTGCACACAATATAATACTTTGTTCCCTCGTTTTACTAAACCGTGGCTGCATTTGTAATTCATTCCCTTGTTTTAGTTAAGTCAAATCGAGGGAAAGAAATTAGATCAGTGTGGCTATGAACAAATGGGAACAAATTCTTATTTTGTGGCCAGGATATATATATTTATGTCCGCATTTCAATGTCATGTGGAGGGCTCCATAAGTATATAATTTTATAACTAACCAAAATTAAAGCACAAAAATAAAAAATACATAAAATTTAAAATAAAAGACTTAATTTTAACTAATTTATTAGTTACTAATATAATCTAAAAAAGATAATGTAAATATAAAGTTATTTTTTAAATTACTTATATATTTATAGTTAAAAAGAAAAAATACAATAAATAAATATACGTTTATATATATATATATATATATATATATATATATACACGTGTGTGTGTGTGTATTATATAATTATATATATATATATATATATCAAAAAAATTAAATGAGTTATTGAGAAAGATTAGTCTATTTTTCTTTGTCACTATTTCTTAAGCAATATTTTAAATAAAATATATCTATATCTAATGTCTTCCAACTCTGTTAGTCTTAAAAAAGTTCTAAAAAATATTCTCAGAGTTTGTTGCAATTCATTGTGGGACTACTGTATCCATGACAGATGTATGCAACGGTCGCTTTGATTTTTTTTAAAAGCAATAAATCCTTTAAGGCAACTCAGTTTTGCTGTTTGAAACAGTTTTCGCATTGCGTGCCAGGTTTGCACTGACTGCTTAAATCACTAACTGTAATTTCAAGTATGTTTCCCTCTTATTCATCTTATGTCTTCGCCACCCAACAACTTTCTCACACTTCCTGTATCCTTTCTTTGTTCTCTTTTTAGCTCGATGGTGATCAGAGACTTAACTCTCCGCAGTGCTGCAAGCTTCGGCTCATTTCACCTCATCCGTCTGCTCTATGATGAGTACATGTACTATCTGATTGAGCACAGAGTTGCCCAGGCCAAGGGTGAAACTCCCATTGCGGTCATGGGAGAGGTACAAACACATACGCACGCACTCAGAAAAAAAAAATCATTAATCTCAGACGCACTTCTCATTTCGATGAGTAATACAAAACAAAATTGCGTCATGCTTCTCATAACAGGATATAAGACAGGGAACTGTGTATGACTGAGTCTGAATTGAAAAGAGTAATTTTTTTAAATGTCCTAATTCTCTCTTTTGCTCTTTAAGTTTGCAAGTCTTGGCCGAAGTCTGAACCCACTCGATCCTGATAAAGGTTAGTAGTTTTACGCACAAAAAAAAACGTAATACTGTTCTAAATAACTAACAAGCACACGGATAGATTTGCTATGCCAAAACTTGAAGAAAACAAGAGATACAAAAAATAAGACTTATGATGATGAATGATACACGGGGCAACTTTTTGAGCAAACTTGTTGCCTTCAACGGGCAACCAGGTGAGACACAGGGACCACAACCACAACCATCTAAATGATTCAGATCGGATTTCTGCTGATATATTCGTCATTCAAAAAGGGAAACCGACGCTACAGGCTGCATATACACACCGTAAACACAGCAGTGCGTGCTTACCGTTTTAAAAAATCAATCCTGCTAAACAATATCTTTATTCTACTCTGCTCATTTTAATATTGAAATATTCGCCAAGGAACGCTCAGGTAAGATGACGTAACATATGAACAGTCTTCTATCTTTGCTGTTTTGACTTCTTTGCTTGCTGTTTTGCTTTTATTCTCATGCACTGACTCGTTCACTAAGCTGAACAAGTGAATCAGAGTTCGCTCTATCACCGACAGCCTGACGCTGATTGATCATGTCGAATCGGCCGAAACAAAGCCGACAAGGACCAATTTCAGCCGACGGCACGGAAATGTGCAGAACACACAGAGAAGACTTAGTCGGTCGACGCACAAAAACTGCCCGGCGGCCGACCGTCGGCTTGGTGTGTTCCGGGCTTAACAATGATCAGTTTTCTGTCAATAAAAGTATCCAAACAGTTGCTCTCCTGTCTCTAATAATAAAACGCATGTTAAAACGTATTTCGTGTTTCCATGGTTTCTACGGAAGTATTAACGGAAACCGGGGGTAACGCGGTTATGGCGTCAGTAGTGACAAGCGACGCAGTGACACTGGTTAAAATAGCGGATTTCATTGGATTTAAACTGTTGGAAATATTTGGGATAATTTAAGTACACAAGTGAAAAAAATATAACATTGTTTTAGTGGTTTTTGGATATTTTAACTTAAAAAATCGTACAGATTGTGGCTTTTTAAATGTATTTATATTATGATTTACAGTGATTTAAAATTGATGTAATTTAAATTTTAAAATGTCAGATGTATTATTGATTTTTGAAAAATATTTAAAAAATAAACTTTTAAAAAATACTTTGCATTTTTTTTAAAACAATAGAAATGTACGTATTTAAATGTACGAAATGTAATGTATTTAAAATTAATTCATTATTATTTAATGTTATGAAAATTATTTGTTAGTAAAGTATTTTACGTATTTTGAAAATTATGTGAAAGAAAAATACACAGAATTTGTAATTAATAAAAATGTATTTGTATTTATAATAATAGGCAATAATAAGAAGCAATTTTTATTTTCAGTAATTTATAATAAAGTTTTATTGTACTTTTAAAATCATTTAAAAAATGACATGGATTATGAATCATTTTTAGTTCTGAATAAAATACATGGATTTTTATAATTGACATTCTCTGTATGTCTGTGTGTCTCAGAAGAGGAAGAGGAGGAAGAAGAAGACAGTGAGGATGAGTGTCAGGAGTTGTCTCTGCAGTCTGATATGGGCGCTATCGGTGACGAATCTCTAGAACCGCCCGCCAAGCTGGCTCGAACCGATCAGAGGGTGCTGTTCACCACAGGAAGCATGGATAACTGAGAACTTACACACACACGCCCCTACAAGTACACACTCCACATGATAATCACCCCTCATTTGTGCACTTAAACCAACACATGCATCTTAAAACATAAATGCTGCAGCTTACATATTTACACAACATTTCAGATGTTCCTATGTACATTTCCATGCCTGTCGATGTCTCAAATGCACATATACACAAGCATTCACTGAAACAGAGACACACACGCTCATAACATGAACACGATAATCGATAAACGCATCATATCGAGATCTTAGACGGGGTGTATCGCCCACTAAGAATAGCCCTCGAATCTAAACCTGATTCTGTGTCTATAGCCGTTAAGACGCAAGAACACAAAAAACTGCTGCAACTGGATCCTAAGAGTCGTTCGTGACGGACTGAACTCTGATTGGCTACTGAAACCTGAATGAAGCTTTTTGAACCTATAAGGGTTGTTTAGGGAGAAAAGAAAAGATGGACTGTAAGTGTGCGTGTTGTGTGTTGATGTATACTTTCTGCCTATCCGTGTGTTGTTTGTGTGATGGTGAGTGACCCGGGACCTTATCGTTTTATCGGCTAATGGCTAGCGCGGTTGCGTGCGTTTTTGTGCATGTGCGAATGACCGTTCGTGGATTTCAAAAAGTGTTGATAGTTGTTTTGGTCAGTGGTACCATTTTTTTTTTAGTTCTTGATGCCTTCAGTGACTGCCATGTCATTAAATGTTTAAAGCGTATTATAGCCCAGCTCTTTAAAAACTCGATTTCCCATGAGTCTACTAGGTGTACGTGATTCAGTTGGGTTCTGTAAAAAAATGAAAAAAAAAATAACAAAAAAAAAGATTCTAGGGCTAGTATACATACCTCTGCAAATGACAGCAGTTTGCCAGAAACGAGAGTACGTTTATTTTCCCCGTATGTCTTTCCTCTCTTCTTTTTACCCCCTCGTTTATTTATTTATTTAAAAAAAATGGGCCTTTTTTGTTGCACTTTTTCCATCTTGAGCTTGGTACAAGACATTAGATGTTTCTGTCCTTTTTCTTTGTTTAATATGGTCACATGGTGACAATCTTGATGTGTACAGCATTGTCTAACACTGTTTAGTGCATATTTGATGGTTTGCTGTGTATTTGAGATTTGGGTTGAGATATTTTACTAGAACCCTTCAACCAAACTTGACACCACTGCCCATATAGCTAGGAAATGTAAAAGTAGAGAGCGAAAAAGATCTTTCTGCCCTGTCCTTCTCAAGACTCATTCGTTTAATCCTTTTCTTGTGTTGTGGCATTAATGATTATTTATTGAGCAATTTGAGAGACCTAAAGTACATTAAAACTATATCCCATATCATTCAACATATGTAAACAATGATTATTGCTGCTGTATATCTGAGTATATTGAGCAGCGCACAAGATGCTGACTGATCTCAAACCAGCATATAATGCTTTTCATGATAGAACCACAGGAAACATATCACAAGCTCTGTAGATCTTCTCTGTATGACAGCCATAACAAAATGAATCTTTTTTGAAGTTGTTTTCATTTCTTGCTTAAAAAAAAACTAACACAAAAAAGTGTGGCAGTGTTTTGAGTAATCTGAACCATGAGAATGGATGTGCCTTTGCCGTTATCAAATTGATCCAGATGTTTTTCATTTAAAATATGAATAAATTAATAATTTCTAAAATTGTGAATTGTTTCAAATATGTAGTTGTAGTTTTTTTCCTTCCTCTAGTACTCTTAAAACCTGCCGTTTCACATCTATGTTGTTGTAGGTGTCTTGCTAACTACCTAACTACTGCAGTTTCTAAGTGTGATATCCTGTCCAAAAAAAAGAAAATGCAAACGTGACAAAGAAACATCACATGTGGTAATGAGTTTGTGCATTTACTTGCCAAGGTACTTTCCTGTCAGACTGTCACATTATGTGCCTCAGACATTTCTGAGAAAAGCAACTCATCAATATCGAGAAAAAAAGAAAGGCAAAGCCAGAAACTTTTGTTGGTACAAAGCAGCAACTCGATTTTCAGTTATTTCAGTCACCAGTGTCACATGATTCTTCAGAAATCATTCATCATTTCTTATTATGAATGTTTTTTTAAATAATAATTATTATTTATTACTTTTTTAAAAAAATCATGATAACCTGCCATTCAAAAGCTTAGGGTAAGATTTAAAAAGAAAGAAAAAAAAAGAAATTAGTACTATTATTTAGCAAAGGCACATTAAATTGATTAAAAAAGACAGTAAAGACATTTATGAAATTAATAAATATAAAAAAAATTATAAATGCTGTTCTTTTGAATGTTCTATTCATCAAAGAATCCTGAAAGAAATCCGTTTCCACAAAAATATTAAGCAGCACAACTGATTTCTGAAGGATCATGTGACACTGAAGACTGGAGTAATGATGTGGAAAATTCAGCTTTAACATCACCGGAATAAATTACATTTTAAAATATATTACAACAGAAACCAGTTAATTTAAAATGTAATAATATTTCATAGTATTCCTGTTTTTACTGTATTTTTAATTAAATAAATGCAGCCTTGGTACGTTTGAGAGACTACTTTCAAAAACATCACACACACACACACACACGCACACACACATATATATATATATACATACATACATACACTCACACAAACCTTTGTGCTTTGTGGTTAGCACTATGGGAGTGTTTCCTGTAGAGAGAAGTTTAGACGGTACAAATGTGGTAAAAATGCGGTCTTTTTTTTTTTTCCATAACCATACACAGTCATAGCACAGGCAGCTATTTAGGGCAGGTTCCATGTTGGACCATCAATAGGGGGCAGTATAACATTGCTTGTGGATGAAGTAAGACCAAATGTGTATGAAGAAAGATGGGTTTATTTCACTAATGCTGGCACACACGTCACGTCACAGGACAAGAGAGACATTATAATTAGACAACGCTGAAAGCTAGTTTATCAATCCTGGTGTATTCACTTTTAATTCATTTTACACTCTTCAAAATAACGTTTCTTTATTAGCATTCATGGTTTAATGAAGACCCTTTAACATCCCTAAAACAAAGGGGTTTTTTTTATAGTGGAACATTTTTCTTTAGATTATGTCCTTCGAACTAAAAACAATTTGGACCCTTAATGTTTGTGTTCATCTAGTTTAAAGAAAAAACAAATTGAATTGTGTTTGTTTTGGCAATATCAAAACACAACTTTCAGAACTTGGCTGCCGCTGTTTGAACAGATGCTTAATGACAAAACTGTTTTCGATTGCTTAGGACTGGATTCGTTTTTTGGACTGGAGAAATGTCACTGACTAAGACAACAGCTGCAGTTAGTAGATGCTAAGCATCTTAAACTTGAAGTCACAACAGTCTGATCAGTACATCATGACCAAATGTGTCTTTATCACTGTACTTTTGGAAGTTAGAGAGTAAATGATTTTCTTTCTAAATGTTCCAAATTTAACACTAGTCATTTTTATTCAGTTTTTAAAAAAATTAAATTTAGTCTTTTTAAAATTTTTAAATCTGTTTTGTTGCCATGTGCTAGCCGACAAATGTGGAATAGCAGATGCAGAGGGGATATTTTCAAACTGAACTGATGTGACAAAACTCGCTTAGGGCTTTTCACACTGCCCTTATCAACGTTCTAAACCTTAGTTTAACCGTAGTAGAGGAACGTTACACCATTTAGAAACATGGTTGGGGCCAATGTGAACTTTCCCTGTAGCTGAAAAGCTGATAAATTCTTTTGTTGTCTCTCGGATTGACTATTGTAATGCCCTTTTAGCCGGAGTTTCTAAATATAGACTACTACACAAGCTTCAACATGTACAAAATTTGGCTATAAATTTAACTGGGTCCAGAATATGCCGGTTTTGGAATCCTTGCATTGGCTCGCAGTTAGGTCTGAGTCGATTTTAAGATTATGATGCTCACATACAAATCTTTGCACGGTCTGGCTCCACATGATCTAGCTGAACTGTTACACCCCTACACTCCAAATCGCAGATTACGCTCCTCACAATTGAGCATGCTGGTTGTTCCTATAAAACTTTCTTAAAGTCTTTGGGTGACAGGTCTTTTTCCTTCTATGCATCTGTCCTTTGGAAATCTCTGCCTCTTGAACTTAGGGAAGACATATTTTAAGACATAATTAAGTCATTTTTTTAAACTTGCATTCACCTGTTGATGTGTTTGTTTTATGTGATGCGATATGTTTGCTTTTAACTATTGTCTATTGTGTCTACAGCGCTTTGAGAAGCTGCTTTTAAAGGCGCTTCATAATTATTGTTATATTGTAATTTAGAAGCATTCTTTAGCAACTTTTTGTGCGAAAAATCCATTCTGGTAAACACGTAATAGTACAGTCGATATACAAATATACAATATATAAAATGAGAATCCATAATGTTAGAGTCTTTGTATAAACGGGTCGAGGGCTGTGTTCGTCAATAAATGTATTAATTGTTATCCAGTGCAAATTAGTTGTGTGAAACGTGAAGCAAGATAACTCAGGATTACGTTTCCTCTGGGTTTTTGCTAAATTTTTCTTGAAATTCTGTGTTTAAATGTTAAAATTTTTATAAACTCAGAATTGTGAGAAAGTCAGAATTGTGAGATATGAACTGAATTGCGAGTTATAAACAGAATAGCAAGAAATAAAGTCAGAATTGCAAGATATAAAACCAAATAGCGAAAAATAAAGTCAGAATTGCGAGATCCAAATAGCGAAAAAATAAAGTCAGAATTGCGAGATATAAAACTGAACAGCAAAAAAATAGTCAGAATTGCGAGATATAAACCAAATAGTGAAAAATAAAGTCAGAATTGCGTGATATAATAGTGAGAAATAAAGTCAGAATTGTGAGTTATAAACTCTAAATTGCAAGAAATCAAGTCATAATTGTGAGATATAAACTGAATAGTGAGAAATAAAGCCAGAATAAGGAACTTATAAACTGAATAGCAAGAAATAAAGTCAGAACTGCGAGTTATAAACTAGATTTTTATGGGATAGTCCTCAAATGGTTCAGGTCACAATAAGGGAGGAGTTACTGTGAACATAGGTGACCATACGTATAAATGGACATCCTTGACATGCGGAGTCCCACAAGGCTCAATTCTTGGACCACTCCCGTTTAACTTGTATATGGTCCCAATGAGTCAAATAATGAAAAAGAACCAAATAGATTACCACAGCTATACAGATCTCCTTAGCCCTATGGCCTACAGCCCCATTGACTCCCTGTGCCAATGCATAAATTAAGCTAACAGTTATATGTGCCTAAACTTTCTTCAGTTAAACAAAGACAAAACTGAAGTCATTGCATATGGAAACAAAGATGAATACAAGGTCAAGGTGAATACTCTGGCTCCAAAAAAACCTAAATAAAGATCTTATCTAAAAAATATTGCAAGAATTGGATGGTTTGTTTCAAGTCAAGATTTGTTCATGCTTTCATCACCAGCAGGGTGGACTATTGTAATGGACTCCTCACTGGCCTTCACAAAAAGACCATAAGACAGTTGCAGCTCCTACACAACACAGCTGCCAGGATTCTGAGCAGAACCAAAAAATATGAACACATCACACCAGTCCTCAAGTCTGTACACTGGCTTACAGGTGCATTTAGGATTGACTTTAAAGTATATTACTTGTTTATAAATCACTCAATGGCCTGGGACCTCAGTACATCACAGATATGCTCATTCATTGAATATAAACCTACATCACACGGATCATCAGGATCAAGTCAGAAATACCATGGGCTTCTTTAAAGCAAGGCAAGTCTGCTTTTAGCTATGCCAGCCATAGCTGGAACGATGCAGCTCTCCGAAGAGATCAGATGTGCTCCAACAGCTCCACATGCAAGACTCAAAACACATTGTTTAGCTGTGGATTTACTGAATGAGCACTGTGCCACGTCCGACTGACTGCACTTTAAAGGTTTCCTCTTCTCATTCTTTTTAATAACGGATTGAATACATTTGAAATCAGTGTTATTTTTTGTTTTTCTTATTTCGTATGTACTTGTTGGTGATTATTATGACTCTTTTTTAAGTAAAGCACTTTGAATTATCACTGTGTATAAAATGTGCCATATAAATAAACTTGCCATGCCTACATTGCGAGAAATAATCAGAATTACGAGGTATAAACTCTGAATTACGACTTTTCTTGCAATTCCGAGTTTGTAACTCGCAATAATTCTGACTTTAATTCTCGCAATTTCGAGTTTATAACTTTTTTCCCCTCAGAACTGCAAGAAAATAAAGTCAGTTATTTTAATGTTGTGTGTTACCACGATAGTGCTTTGTATTTGTGTGCATTTTGTACACTGTTTGCACCTTTTGTTTATCAGTATTTACCTCAGCTTGGAAAAGCTATTTGTGATGAACTTAGTCCATCATGACTTTTTACCCTCTGTGTGTTTTGGTGGTTGAACTTGTCAGTATATTACTACAAAGGATCAAAGGTACAAAACATATTTTAGAACTTCAGTAGGTTGGCATAGGCCTATACAAGTTAATGAAATGTGAACATATATATATATATATATATATTTGCAACTGTAGGCTATTGACTATAGAAAAGTTCAAGCAAACCACAGCTGTTTTCATAAATTAAACTTTTATCCGGAGCTTTATTCTATGACGAGAGAAAACGACAAATTTCAGAATAGAGAGCGAGAGGGCATTTGGAGCAGGTTTGAGGACGTAAGCTGAGCTGCTGTTCAATACTCTGAGACGTCTGGCTATATTTGGACGTCTCCCTTGAGATCTGGCCCGTGCCAAGTTGCCCCTTTCCCCTCATTTTTACCGTTTTCCGTCAAGACCATGACTATTAATTCCACGTGACGAGGAAGAACGCATTTTTTACGTGTCAGGATTTGGAACACGTGCCAGCGCGGCCGTTCTACCAGTCTACCTCTTTTATATTCTCTCTCCTGTTGTTCCTGTTGCTCGCACGGCGTAGTGTGTGAAACGGTGCGGCCAAGTCTTGGAGAGAGAGCATATGCCCATCTATGCCTCTCTCACTTTCTCTCATCCTGACATGTGTGTCCTCCTCCGCCCTGCGGCCACCTGCGAGTCTTCCTGTGTCCCTTCTGCCGTTGCTCTTCAAACGTTTTTGAGCTAATATTGAACTTATCGCTAACGGCTAATGTTGACATCCGACCACAGCTACTGCTACATTGCTCTCCAGGCAATTAAGTTCTTTTTATAAATAAATAATTATACTAAGAACACTTGTCTTCTTTTTTTCTGAAGAAAATGTAAAAGATTTGGCCGTTAAAAAAATAGTACTTGGTGGTTTCTAAGGCGTTGCTAAGTTGTTTCTAAGATGGTCTTGGACTTGATAGGGCTTTACTGAGAGATTATTCACTCTTTTATTGTTACCCACAGGCAAAAATAGCTAATTTCAGACAGAAGCAAAAGCAAATCATTGTGATTAAGACGTTATAAAAGCAAATGCAAACCTTTGTTACAAAAAGCCTACAATGCCATTCAGAGTTTGGGGTTGGTAAGATTTTTTTTACATTTTTGATAGAAGTCTCTTATGCTCACCAAGTCTGCACTTGTTTGCAGTAAAAACAGTAATATTTCGAAGTATAACCATTTATTGGAATATATTTTAAAGTTTCAACTCCAACATCCATAGTTTTATCAAACGTTTTTTTTTTTTTTTTTTTTTTTAGCAAACGTTATGTCATAGCGTCCTTTGCACATGCTCAAACTTTTTAGACCAGACCTCCTGTGATGTGCATTTGTGGTTTATGTCACTATATTTTATGTAGGTGGCATATGCAAACATTTATCAACATTTTTGATTTGATAAAGACTGTTTAAATACAAAGTTATTGTGTCACTTAAGGAGGCTTGGAATATTTCATTTCATGCTTTATTTTTGGAGTTTCGAACCTGTTGACTTTTATAATATGGGCAAAAACAGCTGAAACAATCTTCAATCTTCTTATGTGATCCATAGTCATACAGCTTTAGGATGACATGAGGCTGAGTAAATGATAGAGTTTTCATTGTTGGGTGAACACTACTATTTAAAACTTTGGAGTCTGAATGATTTTTAGGCTGCTTTTATTTGTGTAATGTTACTACAAACATTTTTTTTATTCTTTTTAAATCATTTTTTTAAAAATGTGGTTCATTCCTGTAATGACAAATCTGAATTTTCAGCTGCCATTGTAAATCACTCTAATAGTTGAACCTCTTGAAAACAGTTGTCCTGCTTAATATTTTTGCCGAAACCCTTTCTTTGATTCGAAAAATTCTTCGATAAATAGAAAGTTTACTGTCACTTTAATCAACATATGCTTTCTGAATGAAAGTATTTTTTTACTCACCCCAAACTTTTGAGCAGCGTGATGTTTGCTTGCATGAGTGTGTATATATATATTTGCATAATTCGAACATGATTTCTCGAATCCCCCTCAAACTGCTTAATATTGCTTTTGACCACATAAAAAGCGAGTCCAGCGAGATAAATCCACCTCCTGAGCTTTAGCACAGAGATAAACTTCTATTAGGGCCACAGCAGCTATTGGTAATAAAACCCAAACTAGACGCTGTTCACTGAAGTATACCGTATACCGTAAAATACCGTACAAACAAGATTATGAAGTACAATTTGTAGCGATTGCTGAAAATATTGCATTCTCAGAGTATGAAATTACTCTGGACTTCAAAGAATAAGTAGAAATGGCTCAAAATCATGGAAGCCATCTGTTTAAGAGTTATTTTAAAAGAGAGAGAGAGAGAAGATGGTTTAGACGAAGGGAGAACGGAGGGAGGAGGGTTATAAAGAGAGAGAGAGAGAGAGAGTGAGTTAGAATAAATCCTTACCACATAATGATTACGGCTCACAAGTCCTGCCTCTGAAATGGAGTGCAGAAGGAGCCGGGATTACAACTACAGTAATCTGAGAACCGCAACTGCTCTCTACAGCCACAGATGAGCACATCAACTCCAACAAAACATCAGGGGTCAGGGGAAACGAGGCACCTTCAACAACGGGAGACAAGAAAATAAATACAAACCCCAAGAGAATAAGAAGCTAAAATATCTGTTGGCGAGCAATCAACAGCCTGCTAAAACAAGAAGCTCCACCTGTCGGCCTGTGCCACCTGTGTGCCCTTCCAACTGCCAGTTTTTGGAGTAATCCATGGTGTCTTTTACTAGAATGAGGGCTACACCGGAAAAATGAGGCGGAAACAAGTTGTCAAGGTAAACGAAAGCTTACAATTCGTTCTTTTGGATTGAAAAGAGAGTCTGACTACATGGAATAGTCCTTTTCACATGGAGGAACAGGAAATTCAAAATTCCATTGTACCTGTTTTATTGGACACAAAATAGTGAAGTTCTAAAACAAAATTTATAATTTGACTGATCTTGTAAACCTTATGTTATTTCCATTTCATTTGGGATGCAGATGAGATGCTGACAGACTTGGACCTGTCCAATGAAAGCTGAGACACATGTGTCCACATAACCAGTGACTGTCCTAGACGAGGAGCTCTATGCGCATCTGCACCAGGACACTTGTGGACAGCCGTCTCCTGCCTCTCATTTCTCCTCTGGCATCCGCTCTCCCTCCATCTCTCCACGCCGCCACCTCTTTTCCTCCCCCCCTCTCTCCATCCGTCCCACCCTCCCCTCGCGGAAGATGATGTGACCTTCTGCCAAAACTGCGAGAGACCATGCCACTGTCACAGTTGGCTGTTCTGTCTACACTGAAATAGAATCAAACAAGAGCCACGAGAGAGAGAAAGAAGGAGGGGGGGACGGGGGAAAAAAAGAAGAAGAAGAAAAAAAAATCAGGACGAGTCACGGAGGAGAAAATGTGCTGTCGGGCGTCCGGGCTGGATGTGGTTTGCCAAAGCAGGTGAGTGATCACCTTCACTTCTGCCAAGGGGATGTTGCTGGCGCACGCATACATGTAGACACACTTTAAATGGGATTTTGTGAAGTTGCGCACCTGTGATTTTAGTGACATAACTGTGTTTAAACAGAAGAGTTAGTGTTATGAATCATCCTGAAAGTGCCTTGCTGTGTTCGGACAGGGCTGCGAAACTGTGTCATCTCGAGTCGATGCACCCACAGGTTGGATGCTTGTTGAAATTGTAAAGTTTTACTTCACAAGTGTGACCGAACTAAACCTGTAGGTTAAAGAACGTCGTTTCTGCAGTATGTCGCTCTGTGGTTTTCGACTTGGAGGTACTACAAAGATCAATCACTTCTCGCTGCAAATGGAGTGCGTTTCCCGTTAAAGTCGCTGTGCTGGAATGTTAAAGCGGCCAGAAATTGAACTCCGTTGAGAGGTGGACTGAGAGATCTTGGATAGGAAGCAATGACAGCTTTCAGTAATCACTGTTGGGAGCAGTTATTAAGGAGCACACACTGACGCATTTGGGATTCGTCCCGCTGAAGCTGTGATAATGTGCCACTTTCATAGTGAGAAGAGGGTGCTTCATAAGAGCAAGGTGGATAATGGGAAGAGAGGTACTTGAGATGGCTAGAAAAAGACAAAAGGCGAAAGCCATCAGATCCAATCTCACGTAATCTTGAACAAAAATGGTCTGGAAAAAGAGGAGGGAAAGTTATTGGGAAATTGCAGCGGTGGGTGACAGCTTCAAAATTAGAAACAGCCCAGCTAAATATTTGCTCCAGGGCAAATAGAAAAACATCATCGCAATCATAATTAGAGCTCTTCAGTCGTCAGTCACATCAAGATGCTTTTCGGGGGAAAATTATTACGTAGTTAAACAGGAACTGATTAGTAAAAATCATTTTGTAGAATGACCTGATTGCCCTTGCATCCTCGTTCTCCTTTAGAGCAGTGCTATCAGAGTAATACTTTTTTTCTGCAAGAAGAATTATAGCAGTGTTTTATGAACTGAGATAGGACCTGATACATGATTCTACTTTTAATAAGAAGAAGATTTGTACGTTGTAGTTACGCATATAGATTGGATTTAGATGTTTGTATTAAGATATTTGCTGAGAGGGTTGGCACTGCATCTGTAGTGTGTGTACTATGAAGGACACAGTGTACGTTGTAGAAGTGTAGGACAGTTACGTCAAGTGGCCGACTGGTACGTCAAGACTATGAGGTGTTCTCTCTGCATTCAAGACTTAATTGCAGTCTCTGGGCTTTATGTGTCACACTCGCTCAGCTTGTGTAACAGTTATTTTGCAGCAGAGATGTCTATTTTTCCAGGTTTAAAAAAAAAAATCATGAACCACTTACAGGTTACTAGATTTCTCAAGGTTAACCAGCTAAGTGTGAAAATATTATAACCTTAGCTTGTCATAATAGTCTTTAAAGGGATACTTCACCTCTGGGAAGATGAATGTGTATTTAATATTGGTCATTTACGTATATAGTAGAAATATGAAATTATTCTTGAAATTGAAGCATACTAGACTGAGAAAAGACAACAACTCCCAGAATGCACTTGATTTGCTGCCCTTACGAGGGCGCTCCCAAACCACGCCTACCGGTTACAGGCGGCATAATCCGAAAAATGGATACAACTAGGCTTGCTTTGATACACCGTTTACATCGAAATGGTGCTAAATGCCGTTGTACCGGGATGTACTAATGTATATGACACAACTTAACACAACTTTAAAAATATGATGCAAGGCGGGACCATGTCAACAGAATAGCTTAGTAGCTCTGCTTATGAACTGTTCTCCTCCAATTGAAATCACTATTTCTCTTAGCTAATTCATTATTTTGGCTAATCCACACTAAAGGTTTATAAAAAGAACCACAAACAATTTGAGTTATAACTTTTAATTAACATTTTTACACTCAAAGCTCTGCGGATTCAGCGATCTCGTCCAGAAGAAAATGGCATCGCTGAGTTTCGCGACAGCAATAGGACTCTACTGTATATCTGTTTCGGTGCACAACGAGAGCACTGACACTGCCAGTCCACCCCAGCTCGAGTCTGGCCGGGCTCAGGTCTCGCTCCGGACGCCTCTTGTCCTGCAACTGTTTATCGCTGTATTGCGGCTTGTACAAGTAGCCGCGGGCATCAGATTCTCGCAACAGATCTTCGAAATCCCCTTATGCCATTTCAACTTTAAAACTACCTTTCGCCATTGTGATTAGCCTACTATATAAACTTTCTACACAGACCAAGAGGCAAGAGCCTATTAGCTTAGCTTCTACAGAAAGATGGCTGACACGATCTTTACATTCTGTGAGTGAGATCCCGCCCCATACGGGCGTGGTGAAAACATGCGGAACACTGGCTGTAGAAATCCTACGATGACGCAAAATGACGATTTTTGCGTCATCGTAAGATTTTTTCCAGACTAAAAATACATTTTTCTCCCATATCAAGGGGATATGAGGGGAGGAAGCACGGTAATTCGATATACTAAAAAATAAAAATACTACTGGTTTTCTACTTTTACAAAGCTGCTAAATCCTAAAGTATACCTTTAAAGATTTGCCTTTGTACCTTATAGGGTGCATATTATTTAGTGCCTTAAGGGGGCATATTATTACCTTACATCACTAAAATGCACCATTTAAGGGTTAAATAAGGCACAAAGGTGTACTTTTGAAGGAACTGCCCCATTGATATAGTGATTTTTTTCCCCCGCACAGATTAGACAGCTCACATTACAAGTGCTGTTTGATCATGCAAAATGTGCCAGGGGTTTTTTCATTCTTAGGTGGTTGCCTGGGTGTTTTGACTGGGCTTTTTGGCTGTTGTTCATTGGCTGAATGTAAAAGTATCTATGATATCAGATACAGGAACAGGTCCCTCCTTATGGTTTGTTGAGTTGTTCAATTCTCTTAACCCTGTAAAACCTGACATATGAAATAATATTTATAGTTTTTGACAAAATATAGAAAAATGTGTTTGTGTTGTTTTTTTGAGCATCACCTCTGATACATTAGGCTTGGAGCTCATACTTGAGGAAGAAAAATCACCTCAATTTTATTTAGAGGCCCAAAAATATAAAATGCGTATAAATATCAGGTGTCACTTATCACACTATACAGTAATAATATGTCGATATACGCTTATTTTATGATTAAAGCTCTTTAGTTTTGAATATAGGAGGCAAAGCATATAATGCAATGATGATTGAGAGATTCCATTCCTCAAAGTCCTGATGCATCATATTTGAAAATCATATTTTAGCATGATTTTTTCAAAAAAATCATGAATGACTAATCATAACTTACTTTGCTTCCGTCCAATAACAAGCGTTCGTCTTTAATTATTATATATTTAGTAAGATTATTAAAATAAGCGCAAGGATAACAATATAAAAATAAAGATACTTTTTGTGTACCACAACCTGAAGGGGAATGTTTTTATTATTTTAAAAGGCCTCTTACAGAAATTATGGATTGCAGAAGGCAGGAACACTAGATTGCAGACAACAGGTTTTGCAGCAAAGTTTTGATCATATTGATAATTTAAAGGGCTTAAATGTGCCTATCAGATGTGAGATGTGTTACAGTTGGCTTTATAAGCTTAAGTATGAGCAATAGTAGGCTAATAGTGGCTTGCGCAATCTTGAGAACAAAGTAACCTTCCCCCCCAAAAAAGAAAGGCGATGATCAGATGAGGAGCTTGCAAGTGAGCCAAGACATGGAGAGGGTGAGTGTGTGCTGGTTCTCAAATGCCCATGTGTGTTTCTGTCAGAGAGTCTGTGTGTACGTCCACCCTGTTGCGTGGTGGACAAGTCAGTGCAGTGTGGAGCCAGCGAACCCTGCGATCAATGCATCTGTTCTCTGCTTACACCGAACACAAGCGGAATAGAGCTGCCCGTCCACTCGCCTTATCTGTCAACACTCAATACTCACAATGCAACACTTATCCCATCAGATTCTCTACATAAAAAACAAATTTCATCTAAAGATTTCTTACCAAACTCTGCACTGAAACTGATCAATACATGTCTGAACTTATACACTGACTAATCATTTTTTTTATTCAACTTGAATAAAGGTAGCAAACAGGATGCAGAGTTCAGATGTAGTTTCTCATTTGAATGTAAAGTCATACAATTAAAATGAATCGAAATTCATATCACAAATTTTTAACTAAAATCAAGCAAGTTTGCACACTGTAAAAAACGTTGGTTTAACTTAAAAAATAAGTAGATGGATGGATGGATGGATGGTAGAAGACAGACAAACAGATAGACAGATAGAGAGACAGATAGAGAGATAGATAGATAGATAGATAGATAGATAAATAGATAGATAGATAGATAGATAGATAGATAGATAGATAGATAGATAGATAGATAGATAGATAGATAGATAGATAGATAGATAGATAGATAGATAGATAGATAGATAGATAGATAGATAGATAGATAGATAGATAGATAGAACACTTCTTTGCCCATAATGCACCACATGTGTGTAGTAAACTCCTCATCCTTTATTATATTCAGGTTCTTATGGGATGTGGCTAGTTTAATTCAAATGCAAACTAATGAATTGAAATTAAGCCAATTGTTCAATTATGATTTTTGCATTACCCAACCAACAACAATATCCCAGTGGTAAGTTTCTTTCTTTCTTTTTTTCTTTAAATCAGTTGCATTTGCATTTAGTTGCAGACATTTACTCTCTATAGAATAGCAGAAGGTTGACATCTCGTTTCAATTTTAATCTCAGCAACTCCACAGCAACACCCTGGCAAAGACTTACAGCACACTATAGGCAAACAGGTCAAATCAGCAGTCAAACAGACATTTCTAAACAGATGTTGTCTTAATCCCTATGACGGCCCGGATATTCAACACATATCCACACACCAATCATACACAATATGTGTTACATACATTCACACTAAAATGTCTCACACACACATCAACGGTATGCTATACCCCAGGTGAACAAACGCACTTTAGCAATGGGACTGAAACATTTCAGC
The DNA here is from genome assembly GCA_038021265.1 of Cyprinella venusta. Classification (NCBI taxonomy): domain Eukaryota; kingdom Metazoa; phylum Chordata; class Actinopteri; order Cypriniformes; family Leuciscidae; genus Cyprinella; species Cyprinella venusta. Next base: position 43,374,301 of record CM075863.1, read on the forward strand.
AATTGCAATACGTTCATTATGTTTACATTTATGTTTATGCATTATCCAAAGCGACTTACATTGCATTTCAAGGTACACATTTGACTTTCTTATCAGTTCTCAGTTCTTGCTTTCCCTGGGATTATGCTGTCTGAGAACACCTAATGCCACAGAATGACATTCAATCTTTGGACAGAGACAGTTAATGAATTAGACTGGGGCAGTAGTGCTGTTCTTGCTGGCAGTCTAATAAATTAATGTGGTTTTATGAAGATGGCGACATTGAAAGCCACAATAACAGTGCTATAAATTCAATGACTATTTGAACTATGGCTGTTCACCCAAAAAATTTGAATTCTGGCATAATTTCTCACCCTCAAACACTTTCTTTCTTATGTGAACCTTACCAGATGTTTCACAGAATGTTCATGCTGCTCTTTAGTCTAGGTGGCTTGTGCAATATTATATTCCACATATTTGGAAAATCATATAATAGCTTGTGTGAAACTTACCAAAACTAAACTAATATTATATAAACTAATATTACCAAAACAGTGAGTCAATGCAAAATGGCAACTGTTCCTTTAAAAATGGTATGTCGTCCAGTATTTTAAATGAATGACTTGCTCTGCTCACACCGCTTGATGAGATCTGTATCTCAAGAACAACATCCAGCGCTGCATCACAGCATACAGGACAAAGCCTTGTCAGCAAGTTTTTACATTACGTGTCGCCCAGAGCTGATCAGCTTAGAAATGCTTAAATGACTTTAAACTGACTACATCGGTGAGGAGAATTTGTTAAAGTCCCCTTGGCTTGTAGTCAATAATTTTATTCCTTAAAACTCATCGTTGATCACCAAAAGGACAGATTTAAATGTTTCTGCATGCCTAAAAATAGCTTGAATGTAACTAAGCAACCTTGCTTCATTTAGTATACACGTTCTATGAATATGCTAATTAGCCCCGGCTCCACTCACTCAATCGCATAGATTCACGCGTAACACTGGTAAACGCCCCACAATGGTATCACTCTTTACAACGTCGAAAACATAACGGTAATTAATATGATTATACTTTTACTTGACCATGTTAACAACAGTTAATGTGTCGCTAATGTTGCGCAAACTATGTTCACGCATTCGCCATCTCAGTCTGCCCTCTAACAATCATCAGAAAGAGAAAGGCATATAGTTCATCATAACATTGTAATATACATCATATACCCGCTATATTGCTATTTACCCGATTTTTCAAATCATCAAAAAAATATACCGGGATAACCTGGTTCCTTTTGTGACTCCCCTGCTAGTTCGCTATTAATGATATGCTAAAGCCCTACCGGGACGTTAATGTGATTGGTTACAAGGTAGTTTGTGACGTCACAAACACCAGCGTTTTTAAACCGCATTTTTGAGACTGTCTTCCTTTCACTGCAGTTTTAATGAGAAAAGTCTCAGCAATGGTTGGATTAATTTGCACACGGTTTGTCTTAAAGCACATTAAAAACACCACAGACATATAAATAACATTAAAAACTTGATTTTCACCACGGGGGAACTTTAACAACAACATCACACACACTTAAAATTCTCAAAATATGGTGACTTTTTGAATTATTATTTTATGTCACAAATGCAGCACGTTTTAACTACAACTTATGCTCACAATAGCGTACACACAAAAATGCAAAATTACCAAATTACCATTTTATCTATAACACCAGATAAATAGATAGATAGATAGATAGATAGATAGATAGATAGATAGAAAGACAGACAGAACAACAGATAACAGATAGATAGAGGGATAAAGAGATCAATAGATTTTAGGTATTTAGATAAAAAGATTGATTGATTGACAGAAGGAGGAACAATAGAATGTTAGATAGATAATATAGATCATAAGCAGAATGATAGATACATATATAGATAGAAAAATATGTTAGATGAGAACGATAGATCATAAGCAGAACGTTAGACTTTAGCTCGACTTTAGCTTTAGCTAGAACGTTAGACTTTAGATCTAAGCAGAACATTAGATCTTTTTTATTCAAAATTGATTTAAAAAGGAGAAAGGTTGGTGATGCAAATGAGTGCAACCCAATCTGATTATATATGACAAACATGACACACCCGCTGTGGGACAGATGAAAAAGCTGAGTTTGCATTATTGCTCCAAGGTCATGTTGGGGAAATTGTACCTTTCTTAAGCAACAAGCTGCCATGGCCACATAATCTGTCAATCAGTGTAATTCCTTTGAGAAACTGGACGGAAAATGAACATTTCTCCTTCAACTGCGGTTGGAAACGTGATTACGCACGTGTCTCTCTAAGTTCGGAAGCGGGGAACCTCCATTGGCACGCTCAGGTGTTACTGTCAACAAAACACGTGCTTGTATTTGTATTCAGAATGCAATCCAAGTGCACCCTGTCCACTATAATGTCCTCTGTCAAAGAACAATGCTGTAGGATGCAAAGAAAATAACAGCAGAAACCAAAGCACATCCCTGCTCCCCTGCACTGCAGTGTTGCAGAGTCAGTATTACATCTGTGACATGTGATATTTTACCTTTTACAAATGAATGTATTGACAAATGTATTTACAATTTGCATTTACAGAGAAGCTGTTTATTGTTCATAATTAAGGTTAAAACTTTGTTCAAATCACTAACTCTAAGTTTTAATTTGAATGTGAATAAAAGTCCAAATTAAATTTGTTCATCATATAAAAATTTTGACTGAACCACTCAATTCATATGGATTTGGTTTATATATCTCTTTATAAACTTTTTGAAGAGTCAAATTGGTAGTTGCATAGACTGTTGGAGGAACAGAAATCACTCAGAAATCAATCATTTCATTAAAATATCTTGATTTGTTTTCCCAAAGATGAACAAAAATCTTATAGGTTTGGAATGGCATAAGGTTGAGTAAATGATGCCAGACTTAATTTTTTAAGTGAAATAAAATAATTTTTGTAAAATCAAGTAAACCTTTTACACTTCAGAGATGTATTTTACACAGCTGTGTCCCTTCCCTCTGCAAAAGGTCACTGAAAGTTACTACGTTTCCAACACATGGCAGACCGAGGGGCGGATGAGTGTCAATCCACAAGCCAGATTACAAAACAAAGTGGTATGTTTAGACGCGGATTATTCTGTGCGAGTGGGTTTGCGGCAGTGCGAGTTGGCGAAAGCAAGTGTTGTGCGTGAGCCGAGTGAAGTAGATATGCTGCGGTTAAAGCAGTCTGATGACATCTGGATGAGGGGAGATTCTTGACCCCAGCTTAAGGCCGTCTTATCATGATCCCGCACTCCAAATAGCCCCCCCCCCCCCCACACACACACACACACACAAACACACACACACATACATACATACATACATACGTAAGTATCAATTTAACAAGAAAACCCAGTGTGGTTTTGCTGCGCACCATAACCCAACATGCTCTAGAGTTTAGCGTTAACAGTGGTGCCATACAAGATATATGGAGTCTATGGCTACATGTGTCAAGTAAAATGGATCGTTGCCCCTGCAACACATTTTCAATTCCAGTGTAATCTGCTGCCTTTCAGATGTTATTACAGTTAAACAGCCTGGGAAAAAAATCCTCACTCTCACGCAGAAACAGAGCAAAAAAAAAAGAAAAAGAAAATCGGCTTGTTTTGCTAAGAAGGTTGACAGTGAGTGAGAAATGTGTTTGGGGGAAAGGATCTTGATGGATGGACTCTTTGCATCCTTCTAGGACTCTGGGTTAATAGAGATCTTTACAGAAAGTCCTAGGCGCTGGTCCAGGACCAGATCCGTGTCCTTTCTGATGGTCAAGATTAATGTTGATGAGAGAGAAGCAGTGTGAAGAAGCTTTTTGTAACCTTTGTTTCCTATATTGAGATTTTAGGACAAAATTACGCTAATGTGATATGGGGCAAGTGTATTTTTGATGCTGAAAACGGTTACCATGTTTTCTTTTTCTTAGCCTCTTTTTATCACTTGCATTTAGCAGTTTTCTAAATGTGCAGTTTAAAACAGAGCACACTGTGTGGAAACACATTCTCTGACAATGAAAAGATCTCGACTTTTGATCTTCTATTGCAATTGCGATTAAAGAACCGAACCGGTGATGAACTTGGAACTGGGACATGGTTATTAGTGTGTGTGTGTATATATATATATATATATATATATATATATATATATATGAAGAGTTCAGATGCAAAAGCCTCTAAATGCCATTTGAAATTTATCAAACTTGTGTATTTAAGTTCAGTAATTTCACTTAAATGACAATTAATAGGTAATCTTCATTGCCATGTATGTGAAATTACTGAACTTAAATACACAAGCTTGATAAAAATGATCATTTTAGAAGAAAATTTCAAATGGCATTTAGAGGCTTTTGCATCTGAACTTTTCATATATATATATGGTATATTATTACCATATTACCCCCCACACAAGCATAATAATTAGAAAATGTTGTTTAGGTGGAGTATAGCGTGTTACGCTACAGGACACTTCTGTGACTGTCCTGTCACAAAATCCATGAATGAACTGATAATTAATTATTTATTAGTGGATGTCATGAGTGTAATTAGGGGGGAAATAGATAGCCTTGTTAATTAAAAATGCCACAACACCAAACAAGTTAGTAGCAGTCTCCACATAAGGTGTAAGAGCTGCTGCATTTTTTTCGTTTGTCCCATCTAGTGGTTTAGAATGTGTCTTTTAATCTGGTGTGCGTTCAGCCCTGCTATTATTTACACTTTGAGTGCAGTAAAACACCCTGAAGGAGGATCTGGAATGTCATAGAAACTTGTATGTAGACTCTTTTGGCTTGGAAAAGTAAATTTCCAGCTAGCAACCACTTAATACTGTACACCTTAGCAACCGCATAGCAACAACCTGGCAACCAGCCACAACATCTCAGCATTGTGTTGGCATGCACAGGCAAACACCACTCATATTTTGTTTAGATAATGTAAAATCCTAATTGCAATTACATCTGGTATCTGACAAAACAGATCAAGGTCAAACCTCTATTTTAATCTGGATCTTCATGACTGCTGTTGACTAAAGATGTCATTTGATCTCTAATAAATGAGAAAGATGAAGAGACATACATATTTATGCATTCAAATGCAGTAAGACTTGGACGTAGAAAAGTTCTAGAAGGCCGTACAATGTTGGATCAGTCACCTTGTGAGGCATTTGATAACCTGCAGCAGCTCTCAGAATCAGTCAGTGTCATGTTAAGCCAGCACGACTGCTGCATGACTGTGCTTTAATGAGTCTTAATGGCTCTTTAATGGCTCGTTAAGCCACAGTCATGCAGCAGCCTTAATGAGAGCCCTGTGCGCACGTGCACATGCTAAAATACACTGTCAAACACAATACCACAAGAGAATCAGCAAAAACTCTCTAGGCCAGTCATGCGTCATGATGCATAATGGACTTTTCTTTGGGGTCATTTTAAACCCTGGGTTAACACAATCCTCTGTTTCTTTCTACTGTGTACACTGCTTATACTTAACCCTGGATTAGTAATTCCATGGGCACTGCAATTCAGGGTTAGCACCGCAAAAGCTCTAGAACAGATTAATAAAGTAGCCTTAACCTAGAGTTAAGCATAGTGTAATAAGCACATAAGAAGATGCATGCAGGGCAACTAAAGAAACCATATTGAGAGCATTGGTTATGTGGTTTTACTTTATAGTTAAGGCTTTGTGTTCTATTTTGAGGGCCATGGTTTGGAAGGGTAGCATGCTATCTATCTATATCTATGCTGAATAAATATTTAAAAATATATATTGTATAAAATAAGTCCCCCAGTAATCAATTTATCCCTTAAAAATCATCTTTGATCACCAAATACCATTATTTATATTATTTATAGATATTTATAGATATTTTTTATAAAATATATTTAAGACAAAACATGAACTTTTTACAGAAAGTGTTATTATTAATATTAATAATTTTATCACCAAATTCCTAGTATGACACATTTATGCACATTGCGGTGTTTCTATGTCACATTTGAAGTTATTAGTTAATTTTTATTTCATTATTTTAGTGTAATGTGTGTTACCGTACAGTACAGTCAGCTTCCTGCAACCTGGAAGCACGAATGGATGCGGGCGGTACAGAGAGAAAGTATATCTGCGCATTAATGTGACAGCTTGTTACCGATGTTTATCACAAGGCCATAATGACAGGCATCAATTAATCAAGACAACACAGATAAAAATGAACCTGCAGATTGTGACAGTCAGTCGGTTGTGGAGTTACGATAGCCAAGAGGTGAAATCTGATGGCAGGCTGAATGAATGCTGCAGTTTAAACATTTGTCAGCGGCACAGTCACGAAGATTCAGATTAAAATGGAGTGCTGACCTTGATCTGATGTGACAATAATGGCGTCTGTTTATTGACTCGGCTATTTGTCCAAAAATGAGATCAGTGGAGGTGCATGTAATTTGAAATTACCCTTTCAAATCCCTAAAACCCCTTGAGCATTTTAATGGGAACAGTTTGCTAAGCAACTTTTGTTTAACCATCCAAACACTTAAACATTTTTTACATTATTCAAAGCATGTTTAATCAGCTTAAACAACGTAAAGTACTGTTATTATTATAATTATTATAGGCATCTATTTATTTATTTATTCATAAATGCTTAATTTTTTTTGCATTATAGTAATTGCAATGAGAAAGGAAAGTGTCACTTCCTATATATATATATATATATATATATATATATATATATATATATATATATATATATATATTATATATATCCTATATTATTATATTATATTATCTGCAATATATAAAGATTTGATTATAATTATGTGAAGCTACACAGGATGTTAAAGAGTCTAGCCAGTATGCTATAATTTTTTAGCAATATTCAAATTTATTTCAACTGGGATCAGGCACAGGAAGAGAAGATTTTTGAGAGCTTAATACTTTGGCATAGTATTTCCCTTTCTTCTCTTGATATTACAGTCATCTCCGAAGAATATATACCTCGTCAAGTATGGAGTAATGGGAATGAGTGCATCTCTAAATGTCATACCATTATGAGGAATTTGACTGAATCGGAGTGTGATGGAGTTGGAATATAATTCTCTTTGACATATCAAAGGTCCAGAATGCTGCAGTTGAATAGAAAATGAGCTAGGGGAAGGATGGAAATTCTTTCCTAAGAATTATACCTTTTAGAAATGGATAGTTCCTCCCAAAGTGTGAGGACTTTAAAGGGAATTCTTCATTGGATTGACAATGACCTTGAAGTTACCAATTTTCAGAACTCAGAACTTACACAACCAGATTTCAGATTACAGAAATATGTTGGGCTATTTTGGTAGTCTTGTTAAAAGTAATGTACACTCTCAGAAAAAAAGGTACAAAAGCTGTCACTGGGGTTGTACCTTTTCAAAAGGTAAACTTTTGTCCATTTTAGGTGCTAATATGTACATTTTAGGTGCTGATATGTACATTTTAGGTGCTAATATGTCAATTTCAGGAGCTAATACATTTTAGATGTTAATATGTACTTTTTAGGTGCTAATATGTCCGTTTTAGGTGCTGATATGTCCATTTCATGAGCTATTATGTCCATTTTAGGTGGTAATATGTGCATTTTAGGTGGTAATATGTACATTTTAGGTACTAATATTTACATTGTAGGTGTTAATATGTACATTTTAGGTGCTAATATATACCTCTAAGGTACTAATATGCAGCCTTTGGGTACAAAAGTGTACCTTTTGAAAAGGTGCAGCCGCCGTGACAGCTTTTGTACCTTTTTTTCCTGGGAGTGTATGTCATCAATAGCAATCAATAAGAACTTTGTGATTGTAGCTTTTCTTCCTTCTATCCACTAGAGGGTGTTTAACACTTCTTTGAGGTTTGAAGCACTGTATTAAGTTCATGCTTAATACAGATTTAATCAGGCCTGGAGTATATGCACACGTAATCACAATGTTTTGCTCAAAGCATTATCCAAAGAATATACACAATGGATAAGAACCATATAGGAAGGAAGTCAAGTGTGGTGGGACGCTTCATCCCAGGCTGGATCTGTGGTCAGTACTTTGATCTAATCTGGTCTATGTTCTCAGAGGCAGCCCTGACTTTCAGAGAGCCAAATCAGAGAGGTTACTAATCTGAGCACACACACAAACTTTCTACTGATAGCTGCTTGGGACAGGCAAGGACAGTGACACATATTAAATCCACAGAGGGAGGGAGAGAATAAAATAGTGTGAGAGAGAGGAGGGGAAATGGGGTATAAATTATAGACTTGTAGATTGGTTGACTGGATTACAACTCTTTTATCAGTGTGCCGCTTGAGTCACCAAAGGGAATTGGAAAAGTAATGATAGTTGTTTCTGGAACATTTTCCCTGTGTTTTTTATTATTGGTTGGACAAACAGAGAGTTCCGCCCACAAATGTATGTTGGATCGAGCCTTTGCTTCTGTATTGGGCCTGTTGGGTTACTCAAACGAACAGAGCCCAAACAGAGTTTACTTTTCACAGAGAAAACAAACAGGAAATGGCTTATAGCTGCACATTAAAGGTGCACTAAGCAATTTCTGAGAAACGCTGTTGACATTTGAAATCAACCCAAACAAACACACCCCTTTCTTGCTTTGTCCCCAAAATGCATGCACTTGCAATGCAAGAGTGTCTCTTTTATCATAATCTGAAGCAAAGCAAAATATTTCTCCATGAAAAATAAATAGGGCTCTGTGAAATTATTTTTTTTTACCCTTGACTGTTATTTTAGTCGTAAAAAGAGTGTGCTTTTAAAGTTAATGGTTAAAATGTATACAAATAATCTAAATAGGAATGACCTTGAATTTATTGAGGTAACAGACATTTACTCAAAATATGGTTTCGAGCTTTTTACTGTCCAGTGAAATAAATTATATTAGTTTATATAAGTTTAAATAAATTCACACTCTGTCTCTCTCGCCCAGTGTCGCTTGCGGAGTTCGCTTAGCTTTTGTTATGTGAGAGACGCTTGAGTGATAGAGAGACGGTGGGAGAAGAGGGAAAGGAAATACAACTGAAAGAAAGTGTTTGTTTTAAATAGCGTTAAAAATGTATTTTTTGTAAAAATGTAAAATATGTTGCAGCCAGAGTTGATTTTATGGCTGCGAATTAGTCTGTGTGGGAAACACTGCATAAAAGTCACGTACGAACTGCTCGGCTCAGTACTGAGGGCTTATAGCATCGAGTTTCTTAACTTTTTCGCAGACGAAAGCAGAGCCGTGGAGAGCTGCTTCGCCATGCTTTCTTTTGTCATTGGAGCTGAAATGACTGGGGTTTTGCTTGACCCAGATTTGCTTCCCCGGTCTGCATTTTCACCAGACATACGTTCTTCTCCCACACAAAAAAATCAGAATTTCAAACCAAATATGTAAAATTCCACGAAATTCTGTGTTAACACTGGGTTTCGCGTTAATTTGCCAATTCCATAATTCTGTCCACGATTCCGAGATCGCAGAAATTATAGGGCCCTATATAAAGCGAAGATGGCGAATAAACTAAAAGGAGGAACAAAAAAGAAGGTACAGTACACAAGAGTAATACAAACAAGAATTGGTTGTTTGTCGCCAAAAGCACAGCCGCTCTAAACAAAAATGACACTCAAAACTGTCCTGTTACTAACATTACAGGAGCTAAAAACACCAGCAGCCCTGTGAAACATGGCAAAACTTACTAATGAAACAAAAACATGTCTGTTTTTGGGCCAGGGTATATACAGTATTCCTTAAGTTAAATTTACTACTTTTTAATACCTTTTCTACTACCTTCAGAATTTTTTTAAAAACCATCACGACACTGAATTAAGTGTTAATCAGCAGCAACCTTTCTATTATTAACACAGATTTTGACATTTATAACATATAAAAATGGCAAAAGATCTGCTGCGTGACAGGATTTAATAGGGGAAACTGCGAAAATGCGACTAAAACGAATAATTTTATCAATTTAAACTAAATGTTGGATTCAATATAGTGTTCCTTACAACTCACTAAAGATCCAGTGATCCGTGGATATTGACATGCAGCCAGGAATCGTGTTGCCTGACAATTATGTTCGCCTGATTTCGACACCGGGGAAATAAAAGCAATATAGACCTAAACATAAAGCAAATTTGCCTGTGAATGCTTTATGTAAATACAATATAGGCAGGTCTAAATCCGGGTGATCACAGATGATGTCGATCGACCATTGAATATGGCGTCAGCATCAAACATAGACAGAGACGAAAGATCTTTGATTGTGCCCAGATAAGCTGAAGCCCATATTTAAACGGACTAACGCAAACACAGAATAGGACACCTGACAGTCTGAAAAAAAAACCTAATTTTTAAAAAATAATACCTCCCAGACTACATTTAACACTTTTAATGGCCTTAAATTTGACAATTTTGATTTATCACTTTTCAATACTTTTTAAAACCCCGCGGACACCCTGTGGGCCTTCCCGCTTCGGTCTCTCAAGTGCTGGAACGCTTTTCTAATACGAACGTGGGTCCTAAAGCTCTTGTCTGATCATAACCCTTCTTTTTCTAGTGATATTCCTCTGAGTTATCTCTCTTTCTACAGTCTTTCTTCAATTCTCCCTCTTGCTCACTCTCTCTCTCTCTCCCTCCTCCTCCATCATCATGAGTGGACAGGCTGATTGGCTACAAGTGTGTTGTGCTGCTCGGTCAGATCCACTTTCAACAGTGTTTCTCAGAAATCACTTACTGCACCTTTAAACTTGTGTAGAGAGAAAAACTTTTCATGTTGTGGCAGGCTGTGCATTTTAGGGCCATACTTCAGATTATAGGGATACAGACTCAGTCATCCCAAATATTTTACCTCAAAATTAAACGTAAAAACACAAAATAGGAATATTTCTTAGGACTTCAAATATTTTGTTGAGCAATTGTTTTCTTGAAATTTGTTTGTAGGTTCATTCATGTATTCATTCACTCTGTAAATACAGTAGTTAAAATATATGATTTTTGCATTACTGTTTTGAGAACTGAGTTGAGTTGTCACTTTTATTATATTACATTATATTATATTATTCAGAAGAGGTAGGAAACCACTTAATTTCTGATGAACATTAGTCATGACGGATGTTCAAAAACCCGTTTGATTTCTATTACCCTATTAACTCGCGTACATCACAATTTGATGTATGTGTGGACTTATGAATAATGCAGCACACCGTCTGCATTCACATCAGTTATAGTAGCAATTTATATCAATAAATTGCTGAACATTTCTCACAGCTGTTATAGCGAACGAGTAAATGTAATCAATCAACCAAACAGACAAGCTTGTGCATTGAAATTAGTGTGTAGTCAGTGCGCTCATATGCTAGAGCTATTGGGGAAAATAAGATTGTGCCCATTTACTTTTTGTTCCACTTGATGGATATTTGTGTAAGAGAAACAAGGCCGTGTGGACTGTGTGTCGTGCGTCTTATTCCTCCGAGTAAGCAACCATGTTTAATCTGCCAACTGCTGTGTTGAAATCTGTCACTGTCGTTGTATAAACGTTCCACCGTGCTTTAGCTCGCGTTTACCAATAATGTGCTTTAATCAAATTCACCACATGCTTTAATATGGTGCATTTGTCTGTTTGACATGTACCTGAATTAAAAGGCCATATCGACGAAAGCAAAGTGTTTATCACTGATGAGCCATTTGGCCAATCTGTTAAATTTTGTACTCCACTGTTTATCTATAATTCATTGTCTAGCAGAACTTGATTTATCTCCCTTGAATTTGGTATTTTATATATAATATATATATATATATATATATATATATACACTCACACACACATATACTGTATATATGTACACACACACACACATATATATATATATCATTTAGCAGACGCTTTTATCCAAAGTTTTTGTTTAAACACAAACTTTAAACATTTTTTACTACTTTTTTTGAGCACAAGTGGATCAAAAAATTTCAACAAAGTTTGATGAAAGGATTTGATTTTGTAGAAAGAGGACAATTTCAAGGTAATGTAAGGTAAGTTGAGTTGTCCAGCTGTTTGATGTTAGAATATCCTCTGTTACAATGCCTAAAGAATAATTTCTGAATATATTTATATATTGGTTAGAGAAATATACATTTGGCATTTAAAAAAAAGAAATGAATTCTTTTTTTCAGCCTGTGGGATGGATTAAATTGATCAAAAGATTATAATTTTAAAGAAAACATGTTCTTTTGAACTTTCTAAGAATCAAAAAAAAATGTGTCTCTGTTTTTACATAATTATTAAGCAGCACAACCTTTTTTAACATTGATAAATGTTTCTCGATACACCAAATCAGCACATCAGAATGATTTCTGAAGGATCATGTGACACTGAAGACTAAAGTAATGATGCTGAAAATTCAGCTTTGGGTCACAGGAATAAAAATATATTCAAATAGAAATATATTCAATTCTTTTAAATTGTAATAATATCTCACAATATTTCTGTTTTTACTGTATTCTTTAAATCAAATGACTGTAGCCTCTGTGAGCACAAAGAGACTTCCTTTAAAACCATTAAAATATTCTTACTGACCTTAAATCTCAGTATAGTGTGCATGTGAAACGTTACATGTAAACCAGCTGTACAGGGTGGGTGCAGGAATAAAGGCATTACAGCAGGCTTCTGCCACACGAGACCGTCGGATGAGGTGATACCATCAGGCCACGAAGGGGGGATTACAGAGGGATTACATGGTGTCTGGCTCATGAGACACTGTAAATTTGGTCAACATGTTAAAAGTGACATCTCCACAGCACTGGTCTCCAGGCAGCTGGACCGCTAAAGCCATTCAAAGAACCGAATCCCTTTAAAAACAGTGCCGAGTCTGACGGATAACCCTACGTGTCAATACGGATGCTGTTCAAGGATCACTGCTTTGATATTGCAGGATCTGAGATCTGAGGAAGACTTGGCGAGTTATAAATGGAAGATGATAAATGAAAGCTCAAATTAACCTCAGTTTTAACCTCAAGGTTTTTATATTGGCAGCTTAAAACATGCTTTAAAATCTAAAACCATAACTTTAAGGCCACTAGCATCTATTGCCTATTGACTTTTCATTTCAGGGATTATGTTAGACGGTCTAAAAAAATAAAGGCCAAAGGCACACAAGTTAGGGCTCATATCCACACATACTCCATTTGTTGGAAAAAAAAAAATAAAGAAGAGTTTTTATTTATTTATTTATTTTTACAGTACTCGCCATCTGTTGGATCTGGTTTGAGAGTGGCGGCTCTTAGTACAGCAGCTGGACAGCCCAGTGACTCCTGAGCATGACTCTAAACGTGCAATACGACTCTAATGGCCTCTAACATTTCATCTAAAAATAGTTCTAAAAGGTTTGCTTGATGTGTTAATGCCGACCGACAACAGAACGGCTCTGATGTCTGGATTATGAAGTATTATGGCAATGTTTTTGCATGGATGAAACTGATCCTTTTACGATACCTCACCTTTTGCTCTGTGTGTGCACAACAGTTAAAATCCATGTGTATCTTTAGTGTGCAAAGTAGAAACTTTAAAAATCAACCTTGAGTTCAGTACTAAACTGCGTTCACAGCCCGTTTGACTTCTTTTTCTCTGCTTTATGAGCATTTTATCCATCAATTTTCCTGATTTTATCCATTGGAAATTTAGATTATGAAATGTGGGAGGGAGCTAGCCATAAAGTAATTTAGATTCCGATTTTTTTTTTTTTTTACATAATTTACATAGATGACAAAGTATTTTATTTTTCTTTGGAATAATGTGCACCTTTGAATCAGGAACGATATGACCAATATGGTCAATATGACCATGAAAATGTATTAAGAAGGTAAATAGACTTAAAGAGGGCTTGGCTCTGAAAATCATTTTTGTTGGAGTAACCTAACGTAATAATTAAAAAAAAAAATAATGCATATTTTTTATTTAAAACTTCTCACTTAGACTTTTTATTTAGTTTATTTGGACATCAAGGTCAAGATGCAACAGTGTTTGCTGCACATTTTACTTTTGTAATTTGTGTTTTTCTGAATAAGAGGATGAGGAAAAAACGAGAGGAGGACTTTTATTTTATTTGTTTAGAATTAATTTGTTGGCGAAATGTTGGCATAACAAGCAAGAACGAAGGTTGTTGGAGGTCAGAAACGTCGCTTCAGAATTTCTTTGGGAAAACATGCGGTTACACTTTATTTCGATAGTCATTTCAGACGTTCTACTAATTATGAGTAACTTTTCAACTACATGTCAACTAACTCTCATTAGAGTATTAGTATATTATAGTAGACTGTCAGTAGACTGTTAGGTTATGGTTAGGTGTCAGGCTTTGGGTTAGGAGAATAAGTTTACTTGTAGTCACCAAGTTACTTATAGTCAGTTGAATGTCTGTTGGGGAACCAACAAAATAAAGTGTTAGCAGATATTAAGCTGACAGTCTACTAATACTCCAATGACAGTTAGTTGACATGTAGTTGAAAAGTTACTTATAGTTAGCAGAATGTCTAAAGTGGACTATCGAAATAAAGTGATACCAAACATGCTGACTACTGTCTCTTTTTAACACTTTTTTTGTGTAACCTAGTTATATGGTTAATTCCTTTTTAGTTCCTTCATATTATGTTACAGTTTATTGAGATACTTTCCTGCCATTGACAACCAAACCAGTGCACATGGATCAATTTTAGTGTTATGAATGTTGCCAGAAAAATAATTTTGGCTGTAATTTGACAGACATACATGCTGCAAAACATTTATGATTACTAAAATGTTAGTTGCTCATATTAGCAATGTTTACATGCATACATTTCCACCAATCCAAATGAATGTTGGCATGAAGGCTTTTCAATCGGAGTCATCAATCCGATGACTAACGGATTATTTAGGCTTAAATAACCGTAATAAATGTTTACTGCATTAACGCATTCACAAACTTTCTGTTTGGACTTGTTGTAGTGCTCCAAACCTTAATTAGAAAGTCAACCACCATTAAACCCCACCATCCCCCGTAATTCCCTCCCGTTTGTGTTTTCTTCCATCCAGGCAGTAGGCGACTGAGATGGGCGTTCATCTAGGCTGTCTCAGCGACACACTGTGGCTGCCGTTGCTGCTGCTGCTGCTGTCTGTCTTCTCCGCCCCCCGCTGCCAGTGCCGACCGTTCGGGATGGTTGAGCCCACCGTGAACGTGGCGGTGGTGTTCAGCGGCTCCGCCTACCAGTTGGAGATCAAGGGGCGACTGAGCCGGGAGAACTTCCTGGACCTGCCGCTGGAGGTGAACCCCATCACTGTGCTGGTGAACAACACCAACCCACGCACTCTACTGACGCGCATCTGCGACACGCTGGCTGCTAACAGGGTGCACGGGGTGGTCTTTGAAGATAACATTGGGTCCGAGGCCGTGGCGCAGATCCTGGACTTCATCTCCACCCAGACGGCCGTGCCCATCGTGGGCATCAGTGGGGGATCCGCCGTCGTCCTGCCTCACAAGGTCAGAGTCACTCACTGTGCCAGTCTCTAAACTCGCTTGATCTGGAAGGGTAAACTCAGATTTTTGAGTGTTCTTGCTGCGATTAGCTTAGAGTTATTTCACGTCTGCATTAAAAACTGGTTAGGGAAAATGTATATTCAGCATGCAAAGAAAACATGACTGGGTCATCGAGGCCTTGATGTGAAGTGGATAGGTCTTAAAACACCCAGAAGGGGTTTCTTTTTGGCTGACTGTGCATTAAGGCTGCTAAGCAAATGTATACATAAACGGACATGAAATATTGATTTGAGATGAAATAATGTTATTTTAGAAGAAAGAGAGAGCCATGAGAGCACAGCTATGGAGGAAATTTGGGACAATCATCCGATATACTCTACAGTTTAATGGTGTAGCACCCGTACAACCACTCTGTGCGTTACTTGAGAATGGAGGGTGCTTGGGTTCGATGTAGTTCAGGTGGATACCACGAAGGTGCACCTAATAAGTGTGTAAAGTGTGTTATTGGTTGCTATGGTTGCTGTGGGTTCTGACAGGAAAACTCTTAGCGGCATCTGCGCCACAATAATGGCTAAACAACTTTCTTTAATGTGCTATTTGGAGAAAGCAAGAGTTGAGGAAGAAGACACGCTGCTACGCTCATCTACCGAATCCACACAGGCCAGTTCTTCAGACTCATTACCCGAGGAGAAGGCTCCCTCTCTCCCGGTCAGCCTGATGCGGGTTTACCCACCGATCTAACTGCGATATTATTAGGTGTTCAAGCACGAAGTGCTGAAAACCTATTGTATTTGCTAGAAAGAAAGAAAAAATCCCCTAAAACGCATCATGCAGCCCAAACCGTAAGGCCTAGAGACTTGAAACTCAGCCAGATGGTAGGGCCTCAAATTGAGTAGAACCTATCAGAGTATGAGCCCGATTGGCCCATAGGCGGCGCTACAGCAACCAAAAGTACTAAATTGCTCATAACTCCTAGACTGTTTGACTTTAAGGTTTTTACACCACTGTAATCCCTGGCTCAAGACGGACAATATGTATATCTCGGATTTGCATTTAAGGCCCCAAAAAAAAGTTATGTTGAATTTTGTCCAAAACCTACTTTTGCAAACTAGTCCCTGGTTTTTTACCCGATCGGAACCAAACCAGTCTAGGCCTATTATCTGGACTATTTAGATCAATAATTTTCAAAAAAAAAAAAAAAAGGTTGAATTTTGCCATTTGGTTGGCTACAACAGGGTCATCTAGAAAAGGGTTGTGACAAAATGCACCCAAAAGCCTATAAATCCTAAAGGAAAACTCAGAACTTCACAAAAATTGATGAGCTTATGTGTCCTAACATGCAGAAGAAGCATGTGTAATTTCATGAAGATTGGACCATAGGTGGCGCTATAACCGTCAAAAACGTCTCATTCTTATTAGGTGTTCAAGCACAAAACTATGGTAAATCATGCTAGAATCATGGTAAATCATACTGGAACATGGTAAAAAATGAAAATCGCACTGAAATGTGGTGTATCACGGTAAAATCATGCTAAAACATGGTCTATTCCATCTATGATCTCAGTGGTTAAATGCTTGCTACATAAAACTTAATGTCTTTTGAAGCTTTTTTGCTTAAAAGACCATAAAGACACCGCTATATGCTGCTTGCAGCTTTAATTAGTATTATTTTAGCTTACTTTACTTTAGCCTGAATAAAATAGACAAGTTATTGTCTACACTGGTTTGTCCAGCCTTTACCGAGCTCTGTTGGTTGAATGATTTGCTAAATATAAAGGTAATTGTTTTTGCAGTTTGTCTATTAGGCTAATGTTTCTACTCTCTAAGGTTAATTACTACTGAAGAATTTTTTTATATGAAAAACTATAGGCCCACTCACATTTTCACTGGCCCACCCAAATTACAATTTCTGCCTATGCCACTGGTAACACCCTTGTTTAATTAGATCACAGAAATTGACAAATGGAATAAGCTTTTCTCTAAATCTCAATATTAACAAATAAACAAAATAAATGACCAAAATATTCCGTGAACACTTAAATAATAGCTAGCCCATTTAAGTTATTTAGCTAGATACTCCAATAGTTTCACTCATATTTTTGAGACAATATAAGTGGTCTAAAAGTCACTCTTTATCTCTTTCCTTGCAAAAGCAAATAGACACAGAACACTTTATAATAAACAAAACAAAGTGTCCTAAAACTGGTAGCAAATGTAACTTTGTGGTGGGCCCCACTCACACACACACATTCACACACGTTTCAGTTTACTCACGGTCACGTTTTACGGGAAAGAACACGTATTGGAGGCCTGTTTTGTTCTTGCAAAACATTGAGTGCGTCGAACAAACACTTGAAAAACATTGAGAGCGTCGAAAACTTCCAGCTGATCATGTACGGTGCGATTAACAGTCAGTTAGCTAGCGATCTCGCATCAGATCACGGCTCGCGCTCCGTTTCTCCCGCTCTGTCAAACGGGTCTTCGGCGTCGTTTCTTACTCAGTCTGTCGGTTCACAAACATCTCGAGTCCGCCGTCCCCTTCTCTCTGAACAGCGCATTTTAGCGTCTTATTTTTTCTTCTTCCGCCTCGTGCTCCACACGGGAACAGCGGGAAGCGCGTAAAATCTAAAACTTCCAGCACTTTCGCCCATAGATATATCTATGCTTTCGCCCACCAGCTCACGTGCATCTCTTCCGCCAAACACTATTGGTTATACAGCGTGATTACTCAGTAACGTAACAACAGTAAACATAAAGTAAAGAAATAAAAGGTTAAAACCTTTGTGAAATATTATTTTTCTAAATAATATAAACTTTAGCTTGAATTACTGTCATGAATTAAAATCACCAAACATCACTCTCCTTTTAATTACGTAAAATTAAATAATATTTATTTATTTACAAATCAGATGTCTCCTTATTAATAATTTCCAAGTAAATAATCATTTATTTTTTAACTCACTTTTGAGAGTAAGAGAGATTCATTATCACCCACCTGACTCCCATTGCAATATAATAGCCAAGTTTTCCACTGGGCTACATAGGTAGGCTAAATAATTACACAAAAATTATACAAAATCATAATAGCATTCACTGCATTATAAATAAAAGTCTATAAAAGGACTTTTGAGCGGATCTTCTTGAATGCCTATACCTCAAAACAGTAGAGCATGGCGCTAGCAAAGGCAATGTCATGTGTTCGATTCCCAGGGAAAGTGTACCCTTATCAAAAACATTTGTAAAATCCATAAATGTACTTTTTGTTCTAAAACTGTGGTATGTTTGCATCATCAACATGAGCAGCTTTCCTGTAGTTTAAACAGAAGAGCATTATCAATGGGTTCAAATCTCATGGAATGCATGCGAATGCTTAAAATGTGAAATTTTACTTGGATAAATGTGAAATTGGTAATACCACAACGATAGGCTGGAAACAGTACATTTAAATAATGATGCAGAAATCTGAATGAGTGTAGACATTGAAATACATGTATCAGTTTTTTTCGCTTACATATTCCTGCAGAAATTATCATATTTGAATGCATATTTTTTAAATAACTGCCTCAAATAGGCAAATTTTAGACCAATCAGATTGGAAATGTCTATATTTTGTCATCACTTTTACTGTGTTGATGTGTCGTGTCACAGTTTGTAGGCAGTACATCACAGAAAATTACTGCATAAGTAAGATCCTTCTACACACCCTTTAATGTAATTTCTTTTTTCTTGCAGTTTGTCTGGAGTCTGTGGTTATTTGTGAAAGAGCCTTGATATGAATGACTCATTAGAGATCTATAATACATCTGGAGTCTTAACTCCTAGCAGCTCCATCATCGTTCGACGCATACGTCACTGTGTTATTCAGACAACTGCAGTGAAACAAAGATCGGCTGACCTTAGCGTCAGTTCAACGTGGAGCTGAGGGGGAGAATAGATTATCCCTGCCTGTTTTATTGCTTCTGTGCAAATGGCTTTGAACAATGACATATAGCAGGTTCAGGAATAATAAATATAGAAATATAAAGTTAATTTAGGGCACCATATGAAGTTATAAAATGGACTGCTGACATCTAGTTTATGGCATCAAGGGATCTGAAACTGTTGCTTTGTGATTCTGTAGCAGTCTTTTGTCATCTGACTGTATTATATTCAAAACACTCAGAATAGAATTATTTTTAATGCTAAATCCATAAATATGTGTATGAAAAAACTTTACTACTGAAGGATTGCTGTGCATAATGGCTAGCTGGAGAATATTGAAGGTCCAACTTTTAATAAATGTAATTGCATTTTCAACCAGACAAAGTTTGACATTTTTACGTATTTTCTGAATGATAAATAGATTAGTGTTTTTTATATATTGAAATCATCAATTCTGTCAAACTGAAGTTGCAAATTGAACATAGAGAGTCTTTTATTGTCTTTGAGGTGGTATTTTTATGCATAATCATCCCAAACTATTTACGGTTGTTTGTTATGATCTGTAATTTGTTTGAAACCAAGTAATATTGTGTTTACAAAGCTTACTGAGATGAAAATGTAGGATTTCTTAGTGGGAGAATCAAAAGCGAATTTCTCTCAACAGCTTTCCTTTTTATCACACGAGAGATTTTTTTTTTTTTTTACAATCCCAGATGTTTTGTCTGTGATGTATTTATTAACTTTAGTCTGGTACACTGTCTTAATCATGAAATTAGTTTGTCATATTTTCACTATCAGAAAACATGCATTTATAAAAACACGAGCTTGCACAACAGATTAGGATAGCCAGCCAAAATGGTCTTATATTGTAAAGGCATATTGCCGTAGAATGTGATGAATCCTATGTAGAATGGGAGTATTATTTCCTAGCTCTAAGTTTAAAGCTTTCATTGGCAGGCTGGCACTGCTGCACCCAGTGGACTGTTGACAGGCATCTCAGGTTCTGACTGATGAATGCCACCGTCACACCAGATGGCCTTCCTCCTGCACACCTTTCCTGAATATAGTAAGACAGAGAAATTCCATCAGTCTTACTCGCTGCAGATCTGGTGGCCTAAATTGTCTCAATTTGAGAACTATATGGTGGCATTTTTATGGAAGCTTGTTTCCGCCACAGAATGAAAAATAAAAAGGTAATTGCGACTTTTTATCTTATAATTCGGACTTTTTTTCTCACAATTGCGAGTTATAAAGTCAGTATTGCGAGATATAAAGTCAGACTTGCGAGATATAAAGTCGCAATTGCGTGTTATAGTTAGAATTGTGTGTTATAAAGTCAGAATTGCGAGATATTAAGTCAGAATTGCATGTTATAAAGTCAGAATTACGAGATATAGTCAGAATTGCGTGATAAAAAGTCTCAATTGTGTGTTATAAAGTCAGAATTGCGAGATATAAAGTATGAATTGCGAGATATAAAGTAAGAATTGCATGTTATAAAGTCAGAAACAAGATATAAAGTCAGAATTGTGTGATATAAAGTCGCAATTGTGTGTTATAAAGTCAGAATTGCGAGATATAAAGTACGAATTACGAGATATAAAGTCGCAATTGCGTGTTATAAAGTCAGAATTGTGCGATCTAAACTCGCAATTGTGAGAAATAAAGTCAGAATTGTGAGATAAAAAGTCACACTTCTGTCTTTTTTTCCTAAGAATTGCGACTTTAGATTGCGCAATTCTGACTTTACACTTCTTTTTGGTCAGAAGTGTAAGGTTAATTTGTGAACAAGTTTGGTCCATATTGTACTCCATATTGTATTGTAATGAATAAGTGGCAGGCATGCATGTCCAATTCTCTTTATAAAGCAGATATTAATGCCTTATTCTGCATGAGCATAATCTACATCCCTTAATCCTACCTTATACCTAAACTTAAATGCTACAAAAACTACTTTACTAACTATTAACAAGCAGTAAATTAGGAGTTTATTGAGGCAAAAGTCAATAGCACTTGAATATGTGTTCCCCATTCTAAATTGTTACCAAATAATCAGATAAAACATTAAAATACAGAATCTAATCAAACAAAACCATTGGCTGGTCTGAAAGCACTAAAACTGTAGGACAAGGTCACTATGACTTCGAGACACATTTCCTGGTACTTACAATCAGTGGCTGATTAACAGAAATTACCTGGTGTATGGAACCACAGTAACCTAAAATACTACTCTGGTAGTGTGGTGAGACACGGGACAAATACAAATTTGCCACTCTCCCTCTGGTTTTTTTTTATTACTCTGATTGATTAACGGAGTTCTTTCACCTTCATCAAATTTCATGTTTATAAGACATCTGCTTCAACAATAAATGGAGGGAAATTAGTAACTAAACTTACTTTGCTCTGAGAGTTTTGTACTTACAATTATAGTTTGTAACATTATTCTATATCTCTCTCACTGAGCCAAACATACAGTAGTCATGGCTATTCTGGTCGTTCTGGTCTACGAAGGCAAAACCCTTTAGACATTCATGATCATGCCTCTGATCCTACACAACAACCTGAATCCAATTTAGTCAACAAAAATTCATTTATTTGGACTGTGTTGTTCTTGCAGGCCGTGCACAGAATCTAATCTCGTGGCAAAGCGCGCTTTCAAACGTCAACCATACGACGGGAATGAAATCATTGTGTGTTTCCTCTCAGCAGTCAATCATGGATCAATGCGCGCTCATGCTGCTTTTGGCTGCACAAGAAGCATAGACACAGAGAGAACAGACAGAGAACGTTAACTGGTTTCAGGGAAGAGGAAATATAATAGTAAATAAACTTATTTGTTTTTTTTTTTTGCCAACATACCTTTATGTTTTCTTCATAAGTCGTTTTGGTTAACTGTTTTTGTCTTGATATTTGCTTTGCCTAGATGCTCCTCAGAGACACAGTGGAGAGATTTACTTTATCTTGCCGTGCACAGAGTCACAGGTCTGTGTGAGTTCAACGCAGTGGACTCTCTATCTCTCTCACACATCGAGGGACACACAGAGAGAAGCCTCCTTTGGAGATAAAGCATGCATATCCAGCTAAACTATTATATTTTATCTTCTGACTAGACCAGGACACCCATAGTTGAATAATGAGGGGAAAGGGAAAACCAGAGGGAAAGGGTGAAAAAGTGAGTGTGTATGCGTGATTGTGTGTTAAAGACATGAATAGCACTTTTTGCATTGTGGATTCTTAGAAATTAAACTTCTCTAAAACACTTCAGTGTTGGGGGTAATGTATTACAAATAACGCAAGTTACATAATCGGATTACTTTTTCAAGTAACTAGTAAAATAACACATTACTTTTAAATATATTTGAGTTGCGTTTTCAAATAAGCAACGCTAGTTGCTTTCTTCCCATTTATTGACCGACAGCTCTCCTGTCCTGTCCTGTTGAGAGAAAGTGCAGAGGTGTTTGAGTGGTGTGTGAGCATGATGGTTATTGTAGTTCTAGACTAAATTTGAACATGCATTTACTCATCTCACTTGCACAAAAATATTCAGTATTCCTTAAAATGAAGAAACTGTGAAAATCAAATTCACACAGATGATTTATTTGAATATTACGCAAACATGTGAATGTTAAATTACCCAAATATGTACTTTATGGGCCCTATCATACACCCAGGCGCGACACAAGTGTTTTTTGCTAGGCTCAGCCTGACGCAGTTATCATTTCACATCCTGCTCCTTGTTTATATAGCAAATGCATTTGTACCCATGGGTGTGCTGGTCTGAAAACGAGGTGTGTTCAGATACATTGTTGGTGCGTTGCTATTTTGAGGGAACTGAAACAGACTGCGCCATTGAGTAACTGAAACCTGGTAGGTTTGGACACAACCTAAGTGGACATGTTCTTGTTTAGACCAATGCGCTTATAATAAAATAGGGACTTATGTATTTAATCTTACTTTATTAACCAATGTCTTTGCTGATGACCTTCGATGGTCCAATTAAACCATACTAATAAGCGAAAATGTATTCAGATAAACATCACAATTGTGTTTCATTGTTTTGTTTTTCTATTCTATTCCTATTCTTCTGCAATCCAGAACGGCAGCACAGCTTGGTTCGCATGAGATTGTCGATCTGGATTGAGAGATAGATGAACTGATTGAGTTCTCTCCCCTCATCGAAGCAGGCCAGTTCTGCTTGTAATTCATGACACAGATCTCTTCAGAACATTACTTTTAATGAAACATTGAATATTTCACAATGTAATTCTTTTTCTGTATTTTTGATCAAATAAATGCAGGATGATGAGCAGAGACTTCTTTCAAAAACATTAAGATTAGCAGTGTTTTCAAACTTGACCAAATGCTAGTTTACTATTTACTAAATGACTTGCATGAGAACGTTTAATGTGCCAAAAACTCCAAAACGCTCTCATGCGAAACGGCTCTGAATTGAAAACAGACTGCAGAGGTACATTGTATTGCATAATAATGATAATGTATTGTCAGTGGAGATTATGTCAATTGGAGATTATGTCAATTTGTAATCTTTCTGTCTCTCAGCTCTAAACCATGTGCATTTAATTTGGTTACGAGTGTTTGACATTGATATTGGTGAAAATGTGTGCTGCAGAATGTTGCTATTATCTCAAAGAACATAGCAACCCCTCCATCTCCTTCCCCTCTAAGCCCCTCCCCTTTTTGCTGACATCACATGCCGTATCTAAACGTAGAGCTTCGGACAGGATTACCACCCTCATCATCAACACATAAACACTGCAGAGAAACACTGTTGAATTCACTAACAGATCCTGCACCGAATCAATGCTGCTAAACATATTCTGTGCATGTCATTACCTGTGTTGTTAAATATCATGGTTTCTGCCAAGATACACACGTGTTATCTGTGAAAATGACAGTCTGTCTGTACTGGACAAATAATAATTCCTTTAAACTACATGCTATGGAGGTAACTTGTCATTTTTCACCACCGACATCATGTGGATTGTTGATGTGATGTGTGCTATTGCTTTTCTAAGTGACCTGACTTACAATTTCCTTCTGTTAGCAAACACATAGCAACGCCCTAGAGCCACGAAGGCGTCTTTGGCATGCAACACTACTCGTATTACTTGAGAAAGTCATTCCTTTGATCATTTTTATTCTTTTTTTTTTATTTCTGAAGGATCATGTGACACTGTCGACTGGAGTAATGATGCTGAAAATTGAGCTTTGCATAGAAACCAATTATTATTGAAACCCACTATTTAAAATTGTAATAATATTTCACTATATATATATATATATATATATATATATATATATATATAGTCACAATAGTCCTTCTCGTGGTAAAAAATGACCGCATTGGAAACAAATGGGAAACTAATTTTATTGTGGAAGCATTTGGTACAACTCCCACTCAAAATCTTACTGAAAACTGAGATATCAAGCTCAAATTTGGAACACAACTTAAATTTATGGCTTTGATTTTATTTTCTGCAGTTTAAGTGTAAACATGTTTTGGAATAGCATTCAAGGTTTATGTTAAAAAATGGTCAGCAGGCAATACATGGATTATAACTACTGCATAAATATAATTTGGTACTATAAAAAATACAAAATATTAAAAACATTATTGGACTAAAATATAGCACAGAAGGATAAATAATTCCTTTTACATTTTTATATATTTTGAAATGTGTAGTGTCACAGGATCCTTCAGAAATCATTCTAATATGTTGATTTGCAGCTCGAGAAACTTTTCTTATTATTATCAATTTTAAAAAAAGTTATGCTTCTACATACTTAAGTGTAAACCATAATACTTTTTATAGGATTATTTGATGAATAGAAAGTTAAAAAATGTTTACCTTTCCTTTTTTTCCTTAAACAAGTTCTTTAGAATAACTGCCTTGATATTTTAGGCTTCAGGGTTATCCTATTTGGGGGTCACTGAAAACCCCTGCCATAGATGTGACAGCAATCGGCCAAAAGTTGTGGTATTACCTACAATAATCAGGCACTATTGGATAAAAAAAAAAATCTGTCAGAATCAATAACCTTAAGCAATCTACTGACAGCTTTTGATGTCTGGCAAACTCTAGTCATCCTGTCAGGGTTTCATCTTCAATTGAAATGAGTCACAATACTGAACCAAGACAATTAAGGTCATTTAAAAGTCTTTAGAACAGCAATCAAGGTGAAGACTCAAAGAAAGGTAGTACAAAGACGCAGATCTTTATAGTGATAAATATTGAGGTCGATCCTGTCAAAATGTTCTAACTCCCTGCGGTAGGCTATACCATTGCAGACTTCAAAGCTCCAGAGATCTAGTAATATAAAAATAGGCTGTAATATCGTAATGGGAGAAGCATATACATATCTAACCCATCAAATTGCTCTAACTGTTCTTTTGTCTCACACCTTGTACTTTTTTTAATGCAGTGGTCAATCACTGACACTAGCATTCAAGCATTGTGATTTTTAGAGCAGTTAAAGAGGTCAGCGAACAGGTGGAATAAACCGGAACGTCTCCGATCACAGCCTAATGAACAGGCTTACCCTACTTTCCCAATGCTTTTGTCTGAAGGACATCACTGTGTATCATTGAAAGTCTCTCGCAGGAAACGGCTCAATATGAAAATCCTCTGGTGGTAGCAGTTGGCCTTCGTCTTCTAGAGAAAATCTCGGTCAAGTTTAGATTCGGTCACCATTTACTGTTTCTGAAATGATAAATGCTGTTATACACACTATAAATATCATCTAAGCTCTGCCGTTTATCAGAGATGTTTGCAATGTTTCTCGTGTGGAAAAACCTTTTATAACCAAATGTCATGTACAGGCAGTCAGATATTGGGAAGTTTGGGATTTTAGACAATTTAGTTGGAAGTGTAATCTTATATTTTTGTAAGAGATTTTTCCTCCACAGGGCACTCCTTTTGTCGCTGTGTTAACATTAAGGACTACATTCCCCACAATCCTTTGCCTCACTAGTTGTGTGTATTTTACCCAGTTTGGATTATCTTGATCTCAGTATGTTTGGACCTTTGCCTGTTTTTGACAACTTTTTTTTGGTTACCCTTAATAAATACTGCATTTAGATCTTCAGCCAAGTCTCAAAATGACATAACTGTTATGCATGGATGATTGGGCATGCGACCTCAGTGTCGGAACATGTTTCGCCTGAATGGTATTGAAGAATGTAGTTATGGGTGATATACTGAATGTAGGCAATGACTTTTTAATTAGCATGTAAAGTTTTTATTGTAAACTCATTTGCAGTGTGTGCTTTATTTGTGCCACATTAAGCACGATTAAAGAAATTTTATAAAGCAAATAGTTACGGCTCTATAATTATATTGGATGAACTGCATTCAAAGTTGTTTTGAACAGCCAATTATAACAGTACAGAACACACTTTTGATTCTATATTCATGTTTCTGTTGTTCATATTCAGATGATGGTGATGATGATCATGATTATATTAATATGAACTTATTTTAAATATAATATTATTAATTAGTAGTTAGTACGCTATAGTAATATGTATTTTTATTTATATTTAAGTTTATAATAATAATTATTATTATTATGAATTAGGATTATATATTTTTTAGGATAACGAATATATAATTTACTTTATTTTTACAATTATATAATATAATTTAATTGGATGTGCTGCATTCAAAGTTGATTTGAACAGTCAATAGTACACAAAACACACCTGTGACTGAATATAATATTCAAAATTAATGCATGAAGTTATGCTGTCAGATGATGATGACGATCTTTATTATTACTACATGAATATAAAATTATGTAAAATATAATAATATTAAATAGTATGCAAAAGTAATATGGAAGAGTTATTATATTTAATTTAGGTTTCTAATAATAATTATTATCACATTATTATTGTTACTAGTACTAATAATACTGCATTTAGACAATGTTTTTGGTTTATCATGAAATCTTGATGCAAATTTTGGTTTGGTTTAAACAGCCAGAAGCCATATGGAGTAATAATGTCAAGATCTGATTGTTCTGTGTTTCTGACAGGGTGACGGTTCTACCTTCCTTCAGCTGGGCTCTTCCATCGAGCAACAGATCAATGGGATGTTCAAGATGATGGAGGAGTACAACTGGGACAGTTTCGTGGTGGTGACGAGCATGTACCCAGGATACAACAACTACGTGGACTACATCCGCTCTTTTATCGATACGTCTTACTTCCTCTGGGAGTTGCAGGACATCTTGACGTTTGACATGTCAGCTGACGGCATGAACGACCTCCGTGCCCACCGATTACTTCAGCAGATCGACGCACAGGTGCTGCTGGTTTACTGCTCGCATGATGAGGCCCAGTACCTGTTCACCATGGCCAGGGAAGTGGGTTTGGTTGGTCCGGGGTATATCTGGTTTATCCCCAGCCTTGCAGTGGGAAACCCCAATATATCACCTCCAGACAGCTTCCCCATTGGATTGATCAGCATTATCTCAGATCGCTGGAAGATGAGTTTGAGAAACAGAGTCAGGGACGGTGTAGCCATCGTCGTGAAAGGAGTGGAGAGCTTCCGCAAGCAGAAAGGGTTTATTCCTGACGGACACATGGATTGTCTGAGTCCGGTTCGGCCATCCACCAATGACAGTCTCTACAGGTGAGTTTTCAGAGTTTTGATTTGGTGGAGATAGTACCCTTAAAGGGTTAGTTCACCCAAAAATTAAAATTCTGTCAGTATTTACTCACCCTCATGTTGTTCCAACCTTTGTTCCTTCGTTCATCTTCGGAACACAAATTAAGATATTTAAGATATTAAGATCACTCCTGCATACTAGTCCATGGGCTTCTTGAGGGAATGACACTTGCTGGCCTCGAAAAGTCATTAAAGACATTGTTAAAATAATACCTCAATTAACGTGTCCCCTCCCATTCACTTTGAAAAGCCAGTTGCGCTCACCATGAGATGGTCCTCACAGCAGAACATGAAATCGAAATCCAGGGGGAGGAGTTGGATCCAGATCCAACTCCTCCCACCTTACATATACCTAAACCTACCCATCTCCGCCCCCTGATCCCTAACCCCACTCCTAATCCTAACCATCTCCGCCCCCTGATCCCTAACCCCACCCCTAATCCTACCAATCTCCGCCCCCTTATCCCTAACCCCTCCCCTAAACCTACCCATCTCCACCCCCTGATCCCTAACCCCACCCCAATCCTACCCATCTCCACCCCCTAATCCCTAACCCCTCCCCTAAACCTACCCATCTCCACCCCCTGATCCCTAACCCCACCCCAATCCTACCCATCTCCACCCCCTAATCCCTAACCCCTCCCCTAATCCTACCCATCTCCGCCCCCTGATCCCTAACCCCTCCCCTAATCTTACCCATCTCCGCCCCCTTATCCCTAACCCCTCCCCTAAACCTACCCATCTCCACCCCCTGATCCCTAACCCCTCCCCTAATCCTACTCATCTCCACCCCCTAATCCCTAACCCCTCCCCTAATCCTACCCATCTCCACCCCCTAATCCCTAACCCCTCCCCTAATCCTACCCATCTCCGCCCCCTGATCCCTAACCCCTCCCCTAATCCTACCCATCTCCGCCCCCTGATCCCTAACCCCTCCCCTAATCCTACCCATCTCCACCCCCTGATCCCTAACCCCACCCCAATCCTACCCATCTCCACCCCCTAATCCCTAACCCCTCCCCTAAACCTACCCATCTCCACCCCCTGATCCCTAACCCCACCCCAATCCTACCCATCTCCACCCCCTAATCCCTAACCCCACCCCTAAACCTACCCAACTCCACCCCCTGATCCCTAACCCCACCCTTAAACCTACCCATTTCCACCCCCTGATCTCTAACTCCACCACCTACCAATTTCCGCCCCATGATCCCTAACTCCATCCCTAATCCGACCCACCTCCACCCCCTGATCCCTAACCTTGATTTATTTGTGATAACGCAATGAAACATGCCAAATTGTGCGGACACATAATTAGTGTAATAAATGCATTTTAAATAAGCATCACGACAATATAATGTACAGAACTGATATGAAAAATGATAGTACTTGTTAAAGATTACATTTAACAGTGTTATTAAATTGCAGGTCCGTTTAAAGATCGATGATGAGTTTGGATGATGGCAAAGCTAATGTAAATGTAAAAATAGAATGAATGAACACAAATGGTGGACAACAATGAATTAAAAAATAATGGTTAAAGTCCATCAAAATTATGAATCTACTGTATATAAATACCTTTGACATGATATTTTAGAGTACTTTAATTTGGGAGCCACTAATCCTAATACAGCTTGCTGTATAGGTGAGATAGTAAGTAAATTGAGGTGCAGCCATCGTATGGGAGAGATTTGAACAACAGATAAAGTGGTAATGGGTAAATCCATGTGTACAATTGTGGTATGCTGTGAAAACTACAATTAAGGTTTCACAAACTCCTGACCCAACAGGGTCGCATAAGCAAAGTTGGGGTTGATGAATATAAAGTGACAGGAAAGTTTGAACTTCTGCCAACAGTTTTCTGTAGCAGGGCCAAAAACCAGGGTGCTCACTTTGCTGCACATTGCCCAGTCTGTGCCATCCGGATTTAGATACAGGGATCAGAGCGAAGATATAACGTGTGATGTGCCCTGTCTTGCCGGGGCTGCCCAAAAGAGCAATCTGGTGCCATCTGTGCCAGG
The DNA here is from genome assembly GCA_038021265.1 of Cyprinella venusta. Classification (NCBI taxonomy): domain Eukaryota; kingdom Metazoa; phylum Chordata; class Actinopteri; order Cypriniformes; family Leuciscidae; genus Cyprinella; species Cyprinella venusta. Next base: position 43,404,454 of record CM075863.1, read on the forward strand.
GAACACAACAAATCCTATTTCGTCAGAAAATGTTTTAATCATCCAAAGGGGGCCAGAGTTTGAGCGGCCGATGCAGAGAGAGGTGCTCCATGTTTGGTGCAGCCCAAGGTCATTGGCTTGTAAATCATGCGGGAGATCCGTGAACGAGTGTGCGCATTGCTGTGAGATACCACAAGTGCTTTATACTAGTGTCAAAGGAAGAGTTTACTTACCTTCATGCCGTTCTGAACCTGTATGCTGTTATTTTTTGTTTAGAGCACACAAGTAGAATTTTTTTTTTTGGAAGTTCATACACTGAAAAATATATTTTTGTTCAAGTTAAAATATTAAAAAATCCTAAGTGAAATAATATATATGTACTATACTTGAGAAGCAACACTGCAACACACTGGAGCGTTTGAAAGCGGAGTCTATCAGCGGATCTGCCTTTGTAGTATATGAAATGCTCAAATGTCCATATGAAAAAAAAAACTCAAATGTCCATGTGTTAAGCTCCAATGGTCATGTGTGTGTGTAAAGAGCTCCGATGTATTTGTGTGTAAAGGCCTTTTGTGTTGCTACCCAGGTAGTATGTGCTTAGCTCTCTTGTGTGCATCCGTGATGGACGATTCTTTGAGTGGCAGATCAGGGTCTGGCTCGCCGTTCAAATGGAAGATCACTCAAATTGAATCAGCATTCTAAAAAAAAAAAAAACAATCTGCATAAAACAATGCAGTCACATTAAACATTTTTCTAAATATAAACAATTTTTACACCGACATTTTCTAATAGCTGCACAAAATGTCCGTTATTACCAGTGTTATTCAACACGTGACAATTAAAGTGCAAATAAACAGCTTAAACACATAAAAGTATTTCAGTATGCATTATATCACTTATTTGAATATTTCGTCAGTTGTACAACATTTCTTTTGTCATTTGCTGCACTTATAACACTTGAAGAAAATGAAATAATTTAACTTAACAGTTAAACTAGCAATACACGGACAGATTTGACTCTGTATTAATTTTACCATATAAACATACAAAAAATACATTCTAAAACATAATATATAACTCTGATTGCTTTAAGACGCATATAAAGGTAAATGAATATCAATTTGAAAGATAAAGTAATGCATAAGCAAAACTCACCAGAGTTCGTGTAAAAGAAAAACCAGTAACACCGGTTGTTTTCATCAGCAACTGGATAAATAAACAACCTCGATGACTAATACTACTCTTTAAAAAAGAATATGAACATTGAACCGAATAACAGTTGAGAATTAGATCGTCTTTTACAGCTACACGCTAACCTCGTGCACGTACATAGTCAGCAAGCTTCTTCATCTGATTTTCAACATACGCTGACTCTCAACATACCACAGCATTAATCGCCCTCTAGAGGTTAAGGATACTACTGCACCTAAAATACAGGAGTTCCTTTGTGGTTTAGAAATCAAAAGCAGGTACACATTAGGACTAAAATAAATAAAGAAAAATATATATTACTGTACAATTAAAAGGGGTTACACTTTCAAACGCTACCATGTGTATCTGTGCAAGCGTGCGATGAAGTGCTTACACATGTTGAATCAACATGTTGAATCAAAGACATGTTTTTGAAGCACTTATCATTGTAGCCAATCACAGATATAATATGTTGAACGCATCAACACAGTGGCCAATCACAGACATATTGGTATAGTGCAGTGTTGCTTCTCAAGTATAGTACATATCTTATTTCACTTAGGATTTATTTAATATTTTAACTTGAACTTCCATTTCAATCACAGAGCGTGATTGAGTGTGTCACCGACTTGGTACAGAAGTCATACGTTTTGACAACTCTACTTTTTTGTAAATTATTTTTCCGTGCACATCTTTCTTTTTCTTTTTTTATTCATGTGCCCTCGTCGTTAAATCAAAGTAACTCCGTTAAAAAAAATCCATAAAAAAACATTTAAATTACGGGAATAAAGTAGTAGCATTTAGAGAATAAAGTCGAAATATTTCGAGAATAAAGTGTAATTATTTCAAGTATAAAGTCGAAATATTTTGAGAATAAAGTCGAAATATTTCGAGAATAAAGTCGAATTATTCAGAGTATAAAGTCACAATATTTCGAGAATAAAGTCGAAATATTTAGAGAATAAAGTCAAATTATTAAGAGTATAAAGTCGCAATATTTTGAGAATAAAGTCGAATTATTCAGAGGATAAAGTCACAATATTTCGAGAATAAATTCGAAATATTTTGAGAATAAAGTCAAATTATTAAGAGTATAGTCAAAATATTTTGAGAATAAAGTCGCAATATTTCGAGAATAAAGTTGAAATATTTTGAGATTAAAGTCAAAATATTTTGAGATTAAAGTAAAAATATTTTGAGATTACAGTCGAAATTAAAATTAAATAATTAATTTAAATTAATAATTAATTGAATAATTAATGTTTAATAATTCTTTATTCTCATAATGTTTCGACTTTAATCCCCCAAATATTTTGACTTTATTCTCAAAATGCTATTTTTTTTATTTGTATTTTTTTTTTACGAATTACTAATATTCTAGTACAGTGCTTCCGTAGATTTTAGTGGTGATTTAAAAAAAAAATGCCTTAAAGGGACTTGTATTTGAGCTGCTATGGAGAGCGTACTAAATCCCTCACATATTAGATTACATGATGATTAGCAAACTGACTTAGAAACAGCCATCTTTATAGGCAGCCAGGCAGCTCACAGCTCAGTAGTTTTTAAAACAGAGCTGAATTTATTAACATTGCCCCGGTAGAATGACTTCTTGACAATATAATCTTGATTTTGAGAGGATTTATTTTCTCGTTACTCATTCAGTTTTGGTATAAAGATAAAATGCCACTGAAATGAACTTGATCCAGGACTGGGCTGTTTTTAATTAAGTCTGATTTTAATGCTCTTGCGATTAAGTCATTTTACCTGTTAATGAGATTACAGCAGATTATCAGATTATGCCGGCTTTTCACACAGATGACACTTAAGCGTGCCCATAATACTCAGGGGGCTTTCATCACCTCCGCTGGGATGCTGTGTGTGTGTGTGTGTGATGTGTATAGATGAGATGAGGATGTCCAATATCCCACCCACAGCGTCCCCCAATTATGGTGCATGATGAATCATGTGGCTGTAATTATCTGATTCAATAATGCTTTGAGCATAAGAACAGGTATTTACAGTAACATGGGCAGTGATGCAATGATCAGAATCAAAAGTGTATCAGACTTTCAAAGTGATAATGGAGATTTTTCTGATAATATATTCCACTTGTTATGGGGTGCTGTGTAAACTTTTCAGGAAATGGGAAACCAATATAGTTGTTTTAGGACTTGCGTGATTTTACATATGTTGCTATGGGATTGCTAGGGTGGGTATTCTGGGTGGTTCTTGTTATGTTACTATGCAGTTCCTAGGATATTCTTGTTTTTTAGTGTTGCTGTGCAGTTGCTTGGTTGTTCTGGGTAGAAATTTCGAAGTATTTAAAAAAAAAACATCTGTCTGACTCTTTTCACAGGCATATGCTGAATGTGTCATGGGAGAACACCGACTTTTCCTTCAACAGTGATGGATATCTGGTCAACCCTTCCATGATCATAATCACTCTGGACCGCGGGAGACAGTGGGATAAGGTAATGTTATTTTTTGTGTGTGTGTGTGTGTGCTTGAATATTTTATTCAAAAGGTTGCACCACCAATGGTGTCATCAATTTCAATGCCCTTCCGCAGGTTTCATTGCCTTCAGGCTAGTTGTGATTCAAAAATGCCATTGATAAACAGCACACACACCCTAGGGTTATTAATTTGAAAAATGTTAACTTTTTATGTTCAGAGAATGGAAATTGGAAAGGGGTGAAACATCCTATTAAAAAATTATGTTTTTACCAGAGCTGGATGACATCTTCTGTGCACCGTCTGGTTTTACGACCAAACTATTGTCAGATCAGACGGCCTGCGTTTTTATAGTGGTCAACATGAATGATAGCAAAGTCACTGTGTTTGGCCCATCTTCAAACATCAGCAGTATCATATCTGCCTCAAAATCACGGAAAAGTGCACAGCAATTTTACGGTGCCTACTTTTATGCAACTTTCCCACTGGCTTTGTAAACTGTTTACAAAGCCAGTGGGAAAGTTGCCCATAATGACTGTTTGTTTTGGTTCAGGGCCTCAAAAAATTGCGTCCAGCTGTCTTTAAGCAATTACTCGCTATTGATATTTTCTTCAGGTTGGACGCGGTTCATATCGGGTGTGGAACCTTGCCCAAAATTCCCTGGCATAGGCCACGCTTTTTGTCCTCCAGGTGGAGTGAAGTTATATCAGGAACTGAGAGTGATGCAATGCTCGTCTGGATCACCACTGAGAGAGAAAGTCATGAAAAATAGAACAAAGCTCCAAATGAGATGTCGGCCATTCTGATTTGGTGCCAGGCTCGACACAATCACCACGCTGTGCTGAAAACATGTGGACTGTAGTAATCAAACGCTTTCTGAGTTTTAAAACAAGGTGGAATAAATTGGAAGACAATGGGATTCTGTGATTTTTTATACTTGATACAGAGCTAGCAAGAGCATGTCTTTCAAAACATCCAAAAATATATTTGTTTAGTTTTTTTCTTCGGTTTAACAACCATGCATGCACCAATAACTAACATCCTACAAGAGGAAAATTGGAAAAAGCTATTGCTCAGATGTAGCTCTTTCATAACTTAGGAGACTTAGCGAATTTAGTTTAAATATCAGCTTAGTCACAGATGTTTCTCAATAGAGCTATAAAAATGTACATAGTGTAGCTGAGATACTACAAAAATTGATGAGGAATATTTGATGTTGCTCTCCATTTAATCTCACTGCTGTCTAGTGCTTTAAAGGCACAGTTCTCCCCTAAATAAAAAAAAAAATCTGTCATCATTTACTCACCCTCATGTCATTCCCAACCCATATGACTTTCTTTCTTTCGTGGACAACAAAAGGAATAATCCTGAAGACTTTGACGCTCTTTCTATTGGGAATCCTAAAAAAAGATCAAAAATCATTATAAAATAACATAAAAGTAGTCCATATGATATGTGCGCTAAAAATGTAGATGGTGTAGCTGAGATACTACAAAATTTGATGAAGAATATTTGATGTTGCTCTCCATTTAATCTCACTGCTGTCTAGTGCTTTAAAGGCACAGTTCTCCCATAAATGAAAAAATTCTGTCCTCATTTACTCACCCTCATGTCATTCCCAACCCATATGACTTTCTTTCTTTCTTTCGTGGACAACAAAAGGAATAATTCGGAAGACTTTGACGCTCGTTTCGATTGGGAATCTAAAAAAAAGGAGCTAAAATCATCATAAAATAACATAAAAGTAGTCCATATGAAATGTGCGCTATTTTCCAAATCTTCTGAATTCATAAGGTAGCATTGTGTGAAAAAGAGACTCAAATTTAAGTCGATTCTGAATATTTTAGACAAGTTTTATGATACAGATCAACTGATTCTTCAACTGAACAGATGTTCATGATTTTCAGTAAATTATGACATTCACACAAAGATATCATATGGATTTAGATGACTGACATAAGAAGTTCTATGGAGCAACTTGACGATCATTTAATGAAGCTTTTGCATCCTTTTGGTAGCTTAACCTCTATTTCAAGGGAATGGGCAAGAGTTGTTGTCTTTTTGTGTCCCACAGAAGAAGGAAAGTCATAAGTAAATGATGACAGACTTTTGATTTTTCTGTGAACTATTTCTTTTTAACAGATTTCTCCTCTTGTGTTGCAGTCACTATGACTTTCTTATCTTCTCTCTTTGAGCCTAATAAACAAAGAGTGATTTTTTTTTACTTCCTTCAAAGAACGGCTTCTTTCATCCTGCTCACATATTCACAAGGTGTCTTGGTGCGTGACGACAACAGGCATGATGAACTTATTCTAATGAAATGGATTGTCTCTCTGTGTTGTACACGTGACTCTGAGTTCTCATTGGCTATCTGTCTCTCAGGGTAAAGTCCATCGTCCTTTGCCTCAGGTGGGAGATATACAGCTCTTATCTATGTCTGTTTCGCACATCTATTTCAGCGCCGGGCTGAAAGAGTGCTTTTCCATTCCAGTCCTCTTTGCTTTGTTGATGTAATTTACTGTGCAGGTAATTTATTATGCAGAAGGTTGTACTTTTCAAACACAGTGAGGCTGAAAGCTGGTGATAACTCTTTCCTTATTACTTAGCTAGTGTCATCTTCCAATGACACCTTTTTGTCAAAAGCTGCTAAGGTGCCCTCAGGTGCCAGAGACTGGCCTTTCTTCAGTCGCTGTACTGTGATCCAGAGTAAAGCTGTAACTTGAGTAACTCTCTCCACTGTGTCTTTAAGAATTACTGCAAGATAGAAAAATATATATAGTTAGATTGGGAATATGCAAATTACATATAAAGCAAATATAAATAGTTTTCTCCCATGTTCATAGAAAAATAAGTTTGCGCGACCAGCAGTGTTGTAGTCAAGACCACCTAAACAATCAAGACCAAGACTGGTGTGTGTTTAGACCAAGAAAAGACCAAGACTCTGAGGGGAAGAGACCAAGACCAAAACTGTGTTTCCACCGCAGGAACTTTCCCCAGGAACTAGGAACTTTGGGGTGATCGTCGGTGTGTTTACACCACTGGAACCAGGGTCTAAATGAAGTTTCGGGTAAAATTTCCCCACCAGAAAGTCCCTGCTGGCGAGGTAGTACTTTTTCAGAGTTCAGGAACTTTCGGGGTGGGACTTGTGCTCTGAACATGCTGATTGGTTCTTACCTCTTGTTCTTTTTGCCAAATGCTGCATTCATCCCATCCACCTCACAAACGTCAACAAACGTCTACTTTTATATCTAACATTACGAGCTTTCTGAATGCTTTGGGTGCTCGTCTCTTTTCTGCCGTTTTGTCGTTTTCTGCTCAAAACGCACTCAAAACACGCAAAATTTGGAATAGGATTTACTTGAAAAAAGCGTGCTAAATTTTTTCACTCAGAAAATGCTAGTAAATCTACAAAGATTTGCCAAGTAAAAACCTAAACATATTTATCAGTAGCTATAAACAGAAATCTTTGAATTAAATTTACTTGGAATATGGAATTAAGTAAACTTTACAAAAAATAAGTAATTTTAACTCGGCTAGTAAAAGGTTGATTAATATCGATTTCCTTTGCCTTTGTATTACATTTCGCTAAAACAATAATCTTGAATTGTATCAGAAAAGTTGAGTAATTTTTACTTAGTTTTATTGAGTTGATATTTGAAGAGTTCAGATGCAAAAGCCTCTAAATGCCATTTGAAATTTTCTTCTAAAATGATAATTTTTATCAAGCTTGTATATTTAAGTTCAGTAATTTCACTTAAATGACAATTAATAGGTAATCTTCTTTGTCATTTAAGTGAAATTACTTAACTTAAATATACAAGCTTGATAAAAATGATCATTTTAGAAGAAAATTTCAAATGGCACTTAGAGGCTTTTGCATCTGAACTCTTCATTTACACTTTCATTTCTTCTCGCTTGAATTAAGTAGGCCTACTGATATGGAATTTACTTAGTTTTTTTAATTCTTGCCTGCAATAACTTTTTCAAGTAAATTACGTTGTTTTTTTTTTCACTAGTATTTACTTCACCAAAAAATAATTTTTTACAGTGTGGGAGGTGCAGCCGCACGCAGTTCAACGTTAATCTTCCCGCCCCGGACCGGTACTTTAGTCCGCGGTGTAAATGCAGTAAGCAAGCGGTCTGGGGCAAAAATAAGTTCCTATGAAATAAGTTCCCGGGACAAATAGTTCCTGGTAATTGCGGTGGAAACGCGGCTCAAGACTCTGAGGGGAAATAATCAGCACTATTATAATTGACACTATCATAACTAGCACTGTGATAATCGATACTATGATAATCAGCAGTGCAAACAACTTTATGATTACTAGCACTATGATAACCAAAGCTATCATAACTAGCACTGTGGTGATTAAAACTATCAGTATAAACAACTTTGATAACTAGCTGTTTGATAACCAGCAATATGATAAGCTACACTTTCATAACCAGCACTATGATTATTGACACTGTTATAAATAGAACTGTGATAACTGACATACTGCCATAATTAGTAGTATCTTGCAATACACTATGATAAACAACAGTATGATTACCAACACTATGATAACTAGCACTCCAATCAACTCAATGATCATGCTGGTAAAGGTGCACTTCCTGTATAAGGCATATATGGTTGTGATTTGACTCACCGAAGGGCAAATTCTTGGAATCTGTCATATTAGGACTATCTTGATCCTACGAAACCCAAAGAACTGTACATTATGGTGATTTATGGGCATGACATATGTATTTGTCAGAAAAAAATAAGTGTACGGGTGATTCCAGCCTGGGACTGATTTCGCACTGGATGATTAAGTGTGGACAGTCTCTTGCTTAATAAAAAACAATAATTAGTTTCACTATGTGGTTTTGTTTTCCCTTAGCTGTGGTCTATATGTTGATGAAATAAGCTAGCCAATATATTACAATTTGTCTATATTGCTAAGCACCATAAAATCTAATGAATATAATTATCACACAAAGATTACTTGCATCCAAACTAATAAAGCGGAACCGGCGGAAAGTGCGTGCTCAGAGATTTGCATCGGCTTGAAGTAATTTAAATACAGCGTTGCTTTCATTTGCTTGGGTAGGTTGAATTAGAAGTTTTCAAATAGTATGTGGCATTTTTCTCATGAGTCTTGTCTTTGCTCTAACAGGACTAACAATGATGTGTGTTAAACCCATTCAGGAGGAAATTAACCAAAGCTTCTAATTCTGCTCAATGAATACATTTCCTGATGTCCTGTATTTTTGTATTCAGATACTTAGAATGCATAAAATGTGTTTCTGCCTGAGTATAAACTGTTTATTTGTAATACTTCATGAATAAATTCAACAGCTTAAAGTTGGAAGGATGTGTCATAATCTCTAACACTTTAAAACCTGTCTCTCCTTCTAACAGGTGGGGAATTATGAGTATGGTATCCTGCAGATGAGGTACCCCGTCTGGCCCCGTTATGGGACCTTCCTGGAGCCTGTGTCTGACAACCGTCACTTGACTGTCGCCACACTGGAGGAAAGGCCTTTTGTGATCGTAGAAGCTGTGGATCCTGTCACCGGCACCTGCCTCAGTAACACCGTCCCCTGTAGACGGCAGTCCAACAAGACAGAAACGTAAGTAACTGTTTTTTGGTCTTCACAATAAGTGATAGTTCACCCAAAAATGAAAATTCAGTCATCATTTACTCACCTTCGTGTCATTCCAAACCTGACTTTCTTACTTTTGTGCAACAAAAAGAGAACGCTGTGGTCCAAACAACATTGATAGGTCCAAACATGTTGAGATTTAATGATGAGAGTAAATTTTGACAAAAAATTAAATCAGGAAAACATGATTTTTTTTTTCAGGATTCTTTGATGAAGAGAAGTTCAAAAGAACAGCATTTCTTTTAACAGAAATCTTTACATTATAAATGTCTTTATTGTCACTTTCGATCAATTTAACACAAAAGGCTGTTTCTGCCACATAAGAAAAAAAAACATGCTTTGGTAAATCATAATTACGAAAATAAAGTCAAAATTACTAAGTCATACTGTAAATATGACAAAAGTTCAAATGATGACAAAAATTCATTAATCCTTTTGACAAAAAGTAAAAAAAAAAGTCATTATGAGATTAAAAGTCAAAATTATGTGGAAAAAGATTATGACTTAAAATTTGATAATTTATAACAATCATGACAGTCAAAATATTTTCTTTTTATCTCATACACTGTAAAAAAATATTTTTTAGTTGGTTATATTAGTTGGTTTAACTTAAAAAATTAAGTAACCTGGTTGTCTTAAAATTTTAAGTTGATTGAACTGGAAAAAGTGAGTTAATACAATGAGGGAGATTGAGTTAATCATCAGAAACTCAAAATAACAAGTTATCTGAACTAAATAAATTAAGTTGATTTGACAAAAGAAAAAATGTTATGATAACAAATCTTGAAAATATTTTTTTTAAAGTTAGTTTTGGCTTTTTATATCATTGTTTTTAATGTCATGACTTTGATAACAGATTTATAACCTTTATCTCATCTTAATTTATAGTTTTTATCTTACTGACCCAAAATTTTTGACACGTATTGTACATTCACCTTGCTGATGAGGGAATTACCCAGAAGCCTCTTCAGTATCCTTGTCCAGTATCCTTGTCATTGTCAGTCAACCACAGAGCACAGTAAACTAAACAGAGCACTTTATCAATGGATAATTAAGGAGGCCTGCGCTCGTCTAAAGGACTAAACCAGTCTGAGCCTTTATCATATTACTGAACAGAATGAAGGAATGTTACTGTATAACTGTGTTCTCGCGCTTCTTTTGGAAAACACTTCTGGTTCCAGATGGTCAGGTGTTGTTGTTAACAGTGCCAGATTTTTGCAAATAATGAATTAGATAAAACAATATTTGGCAGATGTCAGCAGAAACTACCTGAGAGGACAACAAACAACAGAAGGACAAATGAAATGTGAAAATGCTATTCATAATGCAAAACACATTAGATTTGCATTCTCAGCCTTGTCAAAAGTGCCACTAATGTGCTGAAAATCTTCTAGTATTGCCAGTTTTCCATTTCAGGTCAATTAATTGCAGCAGGGAAATCCTACCTTGGTAAAACTGGGTCCCACTTGATATTAGCTGTCTTTATCTACTATGTACTTACATTTAAATTAATGATTTGATACGATGCACTTACATGTTTTTACATTGCACTTATTTTTTAAATACCTCCATGTAATTATAGCTGTAATTCATTTCTGTAATTACATATATAATTACTCTGTTGAGCCTTCCCTTACACCTTAACCCACCTTTAAAGCTACACTGTGTGATTTTTACCCCCATCTAGTGATGAAAAGGTATATGACCATCCAGTGAATATTAGTTTCTGTTCCTCTCAATTCCGATTTCGTTTTAACTCCTACGGTGGCCAATGTAGTCCAAGATTAACATGACTTCCAGTTCGACCTCATCCATGAGTGTTAACTCGAAGGTAAACGCGAAAGGCAAAGCTTGAATTAACGGGTATGTCCCTCTTTGGCTAGATGGAGGGGCAACATGGCGACCGACATTAGAACCCCTTACCCGTATGTATTTTCAGTGGCATATCATACACTCACGATAATACTTTATTACTTGAACGAAGTAAATATACATTAATGAGCACATATATTTTTGAAAGAATGCTAAGAATAAACTAAAAGAGTTACACAGTGTAGCTTCAAAGCTTGCCAAAAAACATTTATTTTTTACTGTTCATACGGACAGCGCATTAGGGTCAGTTGTCTGTTTCAAGTCCTTCACATCTTGCTTGCATTCAGCACTATATGAAGATAACTGGATACTCACAGGACTGCGGCTTCACCTCATGGGAACTGAGCGGTAATTAGCAGAGCTGATTAAAGCTGCGCTGGACTCTACGGAGGGTCTCAAACCTCTCACGCTCTGCCTCCCCTCTCCAAATAAACGCACACAGCATTGTGGTAGGCCCATTAACATGTTAGTTAAGAGTCATTCCCTCGGGCTGTTCTACTCATTACTTTGAGGCCAATTCAGTGCTTCGGAGGACTCCTGGAAAAATCTGAAAAAAAAAAACAAAAAAAAAAAAACAGAAGTTAGCATGGATGGGAAAAAGACCCACAAGATAATGTAACAGTGGCCCGCAAAAAGTTTTTAGACACTTTGCAGTCCAAGAATGTCGTAAAACAAGCAGTCCTAAAACATTTTGAGCCCACTGTTTGTGACCATGAATCCCGCCAGCTGTTGTGACACGTGAGGCTGTTTGTGTGCATCTCTGTTGATACAAATAGTTGCCATGGTTTATGGAGATGATAGCATGTGTGTGTGGGTGGGTGGGTGTTTAGTGTGAGTCATTGCCTCTAATCCCCTTTATGGTACACACCATTAGTCAAGAGGTTACAGGGAAGGTTAGAGAGCGTAGAGTGTTATTAGAGCGCTCTGCATTTTGCAGCACCATCACACCATCTCAATTTCTCTCATTCTTTTTCTTTCTCTCCTTCAGTCATGCTTCATGTCCGTCTTTATTTGTTCTGCTTTGTGAGGCAAGATTTGAACAAACATTTAACCTTAAATCATAAACTTTGTTACCGCACCATCTACGCTACAGATATGACAGCGCAGTCTCATGCCAAGACGTCATATAACTGACATCTTGGGACGTGTTTTGACCATACGTCAACATCCGCCTTTTTAGGGTACCTATGGCGTTTGAACCGTGCCAAAATCAAACATTCAACCGACCGACCGAACGTCTGTCCGAACGCGTTGTACTTTTGAGCGTCTGACTGAGAGGGTTGACCCACGTGACGACCTGACGTGACGTCAGCGTCTTGAAATTAGCTGTTTTTTAGCCATGCAAGTATCCAAGCTTATGTGTAAAGATTATAAATGGACATGAAAGGCACTAAATATAAATATTGTACCCCTAAAACATCAGTAAAACATTTCTCCTGAATTCTGTGTATGTGTTTTAATTTCAAAGAGCAGAAATACTGTAGGCTAGCCTATATAAAGATATTCAATAGTCTTAACTTGACCAATATCATTTTAACTAGTTTTTATCGCCCAATGCACAATCTTCTCACAGTCCATAAAAACAATTTCAAGACGCTGACGTCACGTCAGGTCGTCACGTGGGTAAACCCGCTCAGTCAGACGCTCAAAAGTACAACACGTTCGGACAGACGTTCGAATAGACGTTCAGTTGGTCGGTCGATCGGTCGAATGTTTGATTTTGGCACGGTTCAAGCGCCATAGTACCCTTAAAAGTCGGTTAGATGACGTTATCGGATCCGACCTAAACCTACCCCTAAACCCATCCCGTCACCTAACCGACGTTAAAGGTAAAGCGTCAGTTGTATGACGGCTCAGGATCGTCATGTAACCGGCGTTTAAGGGTACCCTAAAAAGGCGGATGTTGACGTATGGTCAAAAGACGTCCCAAGACATCAGTCATATGACTTCTTGGGATGAGACTGTGTTAGATATGAATGACAATTGAAGCCATCTGTCTTGTTGAGGAGAGGTGTGCTAAGACCAGAATATCACAGAGACCTGAGCTTGTTTCTTTTGACTTGGGCCAGTAGGTAACATCCTAGTCTCAGCCTCAGATGTAAGTCCAAGGACAGTTAGCTGAACGGCCGTCTGAAGTGTTTCCAATTGTGTGTGCCATACGCTTTAGATGGCTGTTCAGCAAACTGTCCGTGGACAAACATCTGAGGCTAAGACCAGAATATCACAGAGACCTGAGCTTGTTTCTTTTGACGCACTCACAAATGCTCCCTTTATTGTCCACATTTAACCCTGCTGTTTTTTTTCCAGGGTTGTAATTGTTGTTGTGAACCCAGCTTGAAGATCTCGGTGAAGGCAGTATGGTTTATTTTTCCTCAGGCATTGTGAAATAAACCATAGCTCTGAAAACAAATAATGCTCAAGTACAGAAACATGAGCCACTATAACGCCGCTAAAGGCACAGATTTAAGTTCAAATTAGATGTGGTCGGTAAACATTTTAAGGGTATCGATTGCATTTCTTTGAGCAAGTAACTCTGTTGATGATTTTCTGAAAAAGTGTTTTAAATGGCTGTTCCACCACATCTTGTTAATGTGAACTGGATGGACATTTCTACCACTTCAGAAATGCAATAACTGACTCTCTCACTACAACAGCAAGAATGTGCACTTCATATTGATTTCTTGAATTGAGGACAGCAATGGGGAAATGTACTGTAGGAGTCCAACTTATACTTGTGTCGGCTGCATGAGTATCATAGATCAGAGACTGATTTACCAAGGAAGACATGTTCTTGGATCAACATCAGGTTGGTCCTGGTAACATTACTATCAACCATTTTTTTCTTTACCTATCAGTTGTCTATGTTTTAAAGGGTATGACACAGTTAGGGTTTGTTAGATATTTATGTAGGAAAATATTTTCCTGGGCAAAAATAGTCACAGGAAAGACATCCTTCAATGGAAAGACAAGATTTTCTGTCACAAGTTGTATTATTATTTCCACTTTGGTTGCAGAGGTGACAACCTAAACTTGTGTAGGTTCACCGTGCTTTTGCAATGGTTGTTTCGGCATTTATTATGTCTTTCATGAGGGCAGAATCGACATTTAACATTGATAACAGTTTAAAATGAGAAAGATGCTTCTTAAAATGAGAAAAAAAATGTAATATTTGTATTCTAATTGGTTCATTTTTGTTTCAGTGTGGTTAATGTTAACTAAAACTAAAAATTCAAATAGTTTTTGTTGATTAAAATAAAGCTGAAACAAAAAAATGTTGATGTACTAAAATTACTAAAAATAAATCAGGTTAAAGAAATTAAAACATTAATAAATACACTACTAGTGTTTATAAATAATACTAAAATAACACTTGTATTGATTCATAAAAATGTATTCACATTAATTTATTAATATTCAATTAACTTTATTATTTATATAGGCCTACATTGTAAAATGCTGGGTTGTTTCAAACCATGTTTGGGTCAAATAAGGAAAAACCCTCGTGGTTTTTAAACCCAACATTAGGGTTTTTCCATATTTGACCCAAAGACATGAAACAACCCAGCATATTTTTTTTTATTTGATCTGACTGTTGGCAAAATCTGATTTTAATTCGATTTCAAACCAACCACCTTTTGGTTTGATTGTAAAATTCTAATGTATAGAATTTTATGTGTTTTATTCTGTTGAGATTTTTTGTGCTAGTCTAAACAAGGTCTAAAAGATGGAGACAGAATAATATAACATGACTATGACGTCCATTTCTATAAGAACAAAGCGTATGTCTGAGCCACAGTTTTATCCTGTATACTGTCTCTGTACAGTACCAGCTCTTATCCAACATGAGGCCAGTGATCCTGCAGGCCGTTTCTCTTCCATCTTTATTTGTTTGTGATTAATTTGAGTTGGATTTGTTTTGGCCCGGCTGTTCTTCCATCTGTCACAGCTGCGACAAAACGCGAGGACCCGTCGTGACGGCCACTACCCATCCGCCCACTCACTGCTTACGTCACGCATCCTCTCGCCACTTCTCGTCGTCATTGCTCTCGTAATCCTCCCTTTTTTAGTTCCTTGCCATTTTTAGGTTCCCCTACACTTCCCAGGGGACTTCATTTCTTGCGTTTGCGTGTATTCACTGATGTTGCTTAGAGAGGATGCTTCATTCAGAATACAGTGCTATTCCCTGTCTGGCCGTACAGTGTGAATGGATTTATTGGAGCAGTCGTTAATCACTTCGTAAGTTTCGATTGGACATTCATAATCGAGGAAAACAGGCCAAGACTGAGGAAACAATGTAATGTTAATGAGGCACAACCATCGCTGAAAGGTTTTTCATTTCAGATATACACAGAAATGGCCCTGTTTAAATGTATTTGTTGACTGTGGGAAATGAACTGGCAATGAACATAATTACAAAACTAGTTTGAGTAAGTAATGACAAAAGCAAATAGATTATATACAAGACCTTGCTCTTGTATTACGGTTGACCTATTTGAAACTTCTTGCATACAGCTGCACATAAAGAGATAAGACGAGTATGTTTATGGCATGGGTGTAGGGTTGGTCTGGACATTTTAAAATCAGTCAAACTATGCAGATGCAACTCGTTCAACTTCATTGTGAATTTACCTGTGGTTCTTGAAGAGAGAGTATTTATATAAGTGTGGCAATATTTGCAAAGCTCTATAAGTGATGGTTCATGGGTCATGAATTGCCTATTGTGTCATTTAAACCTGCAACCTTTCAATTAGACTTGCAATTTTCTCCTGGCAAATGTAAAAAAAAAATTGACTTACATTGAAGGAGGGACCCTAGGCATTCCTCGAGACATAGGTGCCAGACAGTGAACAACACCAGATATTCACCAGTCATTTTAAAGCTGCAGTCCGTAGTTTTTCCTCTTTGTCGCCATCTCTGTTCAAAATCGTCACTCGCAGTCATTCGCGGAATTATCAACTTTACGTGAGTTGTGCTCCGGCATGGCACAGCATTGATGAATCTAATGTTTGAGGAGAATGTGCAGCTGTCAGTCACCGCGCCTGTGTGGATATCAGAATCACAGATTATACTTTTTGGAAGTATGACCAACATAAGAATGTTCACCCTAAAATGTAATCTGAACTAGTAACATCCACATTTATTCTGACCAACTAAGGGGGGAAAAAAGCATTGCAGTAAATCCAGCTGGTTAAATGTAACGATCTCTTATCATATCACGTCAAACCATGGAAATTATACTTTGTTCTCAAATTGTTAATGTTAACAACATCAGCATTGCGTGAACTACAGAGAGAGAGAGAGAGAAAGAGAGAGAGACTACACTCCTGGAAATGTTGTAGTTTTGTTTGGATGGTTTTGGAAATGGATTTGCAGTCCATTCGTTTCTCGTTGCGAGACACAAATAACTTTTGTGTCATGAATTCATCAAGCGCATCATCGCAAGGGCAGTCCTCTTGAAAAACGAACACCAAGTATAATTAATTATTGAGAAATTAATTCGATTTGAGGAGTATTTGTTGCGTATATTGTCATAGAACGGTAATAGACCACTCATATTTACAAAAGTTGTACAAAATCGAATTTGTTTCGGTCAGTTCAAAGCTGATTTGAACTCTGAAATGTGTTCAATTTATAAACCCTTTTTGTTCACGTTCAAAGAATAGAAAAAAGCTCTATTGCAATTTGTTATTCATATGAATACTACCATTAAAATAATACAGCCCTCAACTGAATCTGAAGAGAGATAATATTATCCTGCAGAATTATTATTATTATTATTTTTTTGCCTGTGTGTGTGATTTGGTATTGTTATCATCCTAGACTTAAATAACTTAATAAAGTTCTATTATTTTCCCACAGGATTGTCGGACACACTGAACCATACACTAAACTATGCTGCAAAGGCTTCTGCATTGACATCCTGAAAAAGCTCTCTCGCAACATCAGGTTCTCCTACGACCTCTACCTGGTCACCAATGGCAAACATGGCAAGCTGGTACGAGGGATCTGGAACGGTATGATCGGAGAGGTAAGGAAACATGCCAGATTTCTTGTAAAGGAAAAAGATTCATTGGTCCTCTGCATAGTCTTTATATTTCAGCCCCCCTCCTCCAACAAGCTGTCATTTTGACCTCTTTCCAATCAATTTCTGATGCATGTGTAAAGTCAAGTCCTGTCCTACATTTTGTTTAATTTTGGGAATAAAAAAATACTTTATATTGTTTCATATTATTGTAACAGTAAGGAAAATCAGTCACAAATGCCATTTCATATTGACACAATTTTCATAGAAATCTAGTATCTTTATGCAGTTCTTTATTCAGATTCTTTATTGCCATTTCTGTGATTCCAGGAAGGACATTTAACATCCATGGAACGTTTCTATTGCACTAAAGACTCTTTATAGTGGATAAAGGTTCATTAGATTAGACTTAGACTAAGAGAAAATGGTTATTTTAAGAACTGTTCTCTAAAAGGTTCAATGGGGAACCAAAAATGGTTCATTTATGGCATCACTGCGAAAACCCTCTTTTGAAACTTGTGTGGCAGATTCTGATGAAAACTGATTCTACAAGTGGTTTAGAATATTTGATGTCAAGCCAACCAAGAGAACAAAAACTAAATGTTTATGAGAGAAAGACTGTTGACTCCAAAATGGATCTAAAAGCTTGTTCGCAGGGAACGTGACTGACATTGAAATGACAGAAACAACCTTGTAAATAAACTGCTCCATCAAGTGAGTTGAGGTCTGGTGCGTAGCACCGTCTCTAGTTTCAGACTGTGACGTGCTCCTGCTTTTTCGGTGATTCAGAAAAACTATTGTGCTCAGTGAGGCATTATGCATGGTGTGGGTTAACCAAAGAGAGAGAGAGAGAGCTTGTAAATCTACACAAACACACATACAGAGTGATTATTGGATTAACACAGCCACAACAATCACTGACATGAAATTAAACAACAGTTCGCCCAAAAATGAAGATTCGGTCATGTGACTTACTGTCTGCTATAGCTGTCTAGACACTTCTTAATTAACCTCTATTGCATAAACAGTTTATTTTTTTTCATCTTTCTTCTCAGGTATTTTATAAGCGAGCAGACATGGCCATTGGCTCTCTTACCATAAATGAGGAGCGCTCTGAGATCATTGACTTCTCTGTGCCGTTTGTGGAGACTGGCATCAGTGTGATGGTGGCCAGGAGCAATGGAACCGTGTCTCCGTCAGCCTTCTTGGGTAAGAAATACAACTGGAAAACAAACTAAATGAGCACTTTTAATGAACAGTACTCGACTGACATTTCTAAGTGATTTTACAGTATTTTTACGTGGACTGGAATGAATTGTGACACTGAAAGGCATTTTTTTTAATAATCGTTTTCTGGAAAGAACAGCAGTAATGTTATTACAAATTAGATCAACAGCTGCAGGGTTTAAACCTACTACAGCTATGTGTTTTTTTAGTTATATTTATGTTATATTATACCTTTTCTAATATCCTTTTGAAATATTTTTATATTTTCTCTTTTCATTTTAAATTTAGTTCAAGTTTAAGTAATTGTGTTATGTGCTTTATAGTTTTTGTTATATTATTTAAATATATATATATATATATATATATATATATATATATATATATATATATATATATATATATATACACAGTGAAAATAAAACTTTTGGAAATTGATCTTAATGCCTTAATTTAAAAAATGAGGAAAAATCCGAACTTTAAGGACACCAATTTCCTTTGTGTATGAATTATGTATCATAAATAAATAAATGTTCTTCCTTAAAATACAGGGTGCATAAGTCAGGACACCATGTGTGTAAAATTCCCATAGATTTTTATTTTTAAAGGCCAGTTATTTCAGGGATCCAGGATAATATGCATCCTGATAAAGTTCCCTTGGCCTTTGGAGTTAAAATATCCCCACATCATCACACACCCTTCACCATACGTAGAGATTGGCATGGTTTTATTTCAGGTAGCCTAATAGCTGGTTTGATTTGCATAGAGAGATGATCTTATGGAAAGTACCCTATGCCATGTGGTGTGTGATGATGTGGGGATTTTAACTCCAAAAGCCAAGTGAACTTTATCAGGATGCATATAATCCTGGATCCATGAAATAACTGGCCTTTAAAAATAAAAATCTACCTGACTGAATTTAACATACGGGTGTCCTGACTTGTGCACCCTTTATTTTAAGGAAGAACATTTATTTATTTATGCACATTATTCATACACAAAGAAAATTGGTGTCCTTAAAGGGTGTAATTTTCCTCATTTTTCTAATTAAGGCTTTAAGATCAATTTCCAAAAGATTATTTTTTTATTCCTCTTTTAGGCAACTTTAGCATGGGTTTCCTAATTTATTGACATCACTATATATATATATATATATATATATATATATATATAGTAATATTGGTACTTTTAGTACTTCAACAAACGTTTTATTTCTTAAGTTTTTCACCTAATATTTATGTCTATTTTAGCTTTATTTCAGTTAATAAAAACTTTTTTTGCAGCCCAGTTTTTTAACTACTACATCAGTGTTGGTTTAGGAATCTTATATCCTGTGTTGAAACTATTTCATTTTCACCAGTGTGGTCCGTTAGCCATCCCATAAATCCTTTTGCACATTCTTCCATTATACTGTAAACAATAAACCTCCCCAGAACCCAGAATTCATAGTAAAATACAATCGCATACTGTCATTTCATAAAACAAGTTATAAATATTTACAGTGCAGTCTTACTCATGTGTGAGAGAGTGTTTCTCTTGTTTAATGGGATATGAATCGTGTTGACTTTAATTTGCTCCTCATTCTGCATGTATCCGAATTTAAAAAGGCTTCGCAGTCCTACTAGAATAAAAAAGTGTCATCTGTCTTTCTCTCACCGTCTCTCTCTCTCTCTCTCTTTCAGAGCCCTACAGCCCAGCAGTGTGGGTGATGATGTTTGTCATGTGTCTTACAGTCGTGGCAGTGACTGTGTTTGTGTTTGAATACTTTAGTCCTGTGGGCTACAACCGCAGCCTGGTCAGTGCCAAAGGTCAGTGTTCACCGCCTCTACTAACACTTCAGGACCCGTCACAGATGTCAGAAACATGGCAACCTGAAACTCTATTCATCAATCATGACAGGTTTGACAGAATATAAGCTAGGAGAAAAGGTAATTCGTTTAAGTAGAGGAACATTTTAGTGCTCAGACACTGTGCTAGCTCATAGCTCAGGTAAATATTGTTCAGTTGTTAACTGAATTTGTTTGTCGTCAAATTTTGGAGATATAAAAATAGACATAAACGATCTGCCATTTCCAAACTCATTCTTCTCCTTTTCCCATCATAAATTATGCTTGGAGAGGTGTTTATTTGAAATAAACATGAAGAAAATATTTGAAAAGTGTAAATAAAGTGCCTAACGGGTATTTAATAGTGCGAATAAAGTGTTTATTGGGTAGGTGTAGAGGGCAGGGACAAGTTAATAATTATGCAGCTTTCATTAATGATTTCAACGCATATAATCATATGCACTGAATATGTTGTTATTGCATGCTTTGTGTGAATAGTATCTAATGCTATTTGCATCTAACAACTATTTATACTTAGTGCAAAGAAATTACTGCTATTTTCACTTGGTGTAAATAGCACCTGATCTAAAATACGGCTATTTTTACTTTATATAAATACAAAAACCATTAAAAATATTTCAAAATTCAACCCAACATCAACTATACAATTAAGAACAATGGCAAAAACACTGAAGAAGCTTTATATTGTGTACCTCAGATCCAGGTGGGCCAACGTTCACCATCGGGAAGTCAGTCTGGCTGCTGTGGGGGATCGTCTTCAACAACTCAGTGCCCATTGAAAACCCCAAAGGCACCACCAGTAAGATCATGGTGCTGGTGTGGGCCTTCTTTGCTGTGATCTTCCTGGCCAGCTACACGGCCAACCTGGCCGCCTTCATGATCCAGGAGCAGTACATTGACACTGTTTCTGGACTGAGTGACAAGAAGGTAAGAGCTGCCAGCATCTCTCTGAGCCAAAAGCCCATTCAACAGCGCAAGTTTTAATTAAGGTCGTCACTCTGTGGAAATATAAGAGGGATTTGGGCTGATAATATGCGTGGATATGTACCCTTTTATGATGAAATACTGTGATTGGAGTACTAATCACTAATTTGTGTAATTGTAATTAGACATTTATGGGCAGTTTGAAACATTAAAGGGATAGTTCACCCAAAAATGAAGTGTCATAATTTACTCAGTTGTTCCAAACCTGTAAAATGTCTGAAATGGAAGATATTTTGAAGAATGTCACGTACGCTGGTTACTGATGGCTGGATAAAATAATCAAGGATTGAGTTGTAAGGATTTTGAATTGTGTGTAATTGCATGTTGATTAAAGCTACCTAGTTACCTAGTCATCCTGGTCCCAAATTATATTAAGTGGCTTTAAGTACTACGTACTTACATCGAAAAATAAGTAGAATGTACTTGTTATGTTCATGTTGTATTGTAAAACACTTTTGCTCCTATTGAGGTGTGATATGGGTAAGGTTAAGGACGAGTGTGTTGGTATGGGTAGGGTTAAATACACTCCCCTTTTTTTGGAAATAGGCTCATTTTACCACTCCCCCAGAGTTAAACAGTTGAGTTTTACCGCTTTCAAATCCATTCAGCCAATTTTCTGATATTTAGAAGAATATCAGTAACCAGACAGTTTCTGGTCTCATTGACTTCCATAGTAGGAAAAAATATACTATTGAAGTCAATGAGACCAGAAACTGTCTGGTTACTGATATTCTTCTAAATAATACAAAAAATTGGCTGAATACATTCGAAAACAGTAAAACTCAACTGTTTAACTCTGGGGGAGTGGTAAAATGAGCCTATTTTCTAAAAAGTTGAGTATCCCTTTAAGGTGTAAAGGAAGGGTCAACTGTGTAATTAAAAATGTAAATACATATATTAATTACAGTTGTAATTACATGCTGGTATTTTTAAGTTGAATGTAAAAACATATGTACGCAATAAGTCCATTGTATAGAAATACAGTACTTAAAACCTCTTAATATAAAGTGGAACTGTTATCCTAGCTATATAACTGTGCGACACTGTTGGTTGTGTAGGGATACATCATGGTGAAGTGATTTATGATGATACTGAAAGCTGTTAGAACTGACAAGCTTCAGATGGAAACTGTTAGAGAGCAATTTTGAAGACAAAGTGAGACTTTAAGCCACAACACTGTCATTAAAGAGCCACACGAGTTGACTACCAGGGATTTGGACACTGACAGCGAAATGTTTTGCCATGAATTGATATTCAGGAGTTTGCCTTGGAGGAACAAAGAACAAAACGCCTGAAGGGCAAAATAGCCAGAGGGCAAGAATATCACATACAGATCAGGCTGTTGCTTTGAAACTGCAAACATTGATAACTAATCATTTTTTTATTTATATACTACAATGTTGACTTATTTTAATAATAGTAATAATTAATAATTTATATTACTATATTAAAATCATACTTTTATTAGAAAGAGAGACAGGGAGAGAGTGAACACTGCTGATCAAAGTTTATATGTGAATAAAAGCCTAAATTCAATCTGTTCATCATATAAAGCGATCAAGTCTCTTCAGAAAATTTGGATTAAATCGCTCAAATCATATGGATTAGTTTCATGATCTCTTATGATTTTTTTAGCTTCAAAGTTGAATTTGCGTAGATGTCAGTGGAGAGTCAGGAATCTCTCATATTTCATTTAAATATCTTAATTTGCATTTTAAAGATGTCTTTTTTACCTTTATTTCGATTTTGAGTGAACTAACCCTTTAATGCTCAACAGTTTTGTCAAAGCAAGTATAGATGCATAACTCCCTAAAAGAAATTTAGACTATATTTTTTCCTAGTTAGCTGTAAACTTTTGATGTGGTCAGGGCCACGGGACAGATGAAAGACAACACTTAAACTGTCTTCTCTCAGACGACAGCAAAAACACTTAAAATGACGCATTCACTGGCGCTGGAGTCTGTCACATCCTCTCAGCCAGAATACAATCACATCCACCTGTTCCTTAGAGACTGTTCTGCTTCATTCACACTAGCAAGGTTACCTATATTATAGCACAATTATTCATGCCTTGGGTTCTGAATTGCTGTCTTAGTGGCTATATCACATTTATTTGATATGACATTAACTGCGCTTAATGAACACGGCCAAAATCACGTAAAAACTAAATGGGTAGAAATTTCGCGAGGGAAAAGTAATATTGAATTCCTTGGATGTTTGGCCAGGCAGCTGAGATAATTCCTCGTCTTTGTGAGGAACATCTGAGGTTCAAATGTTAGAATTTAAACAGAGCACCGAATTAATTGACTGAGAAGCTCTTGGGGGTTGAGACAGAAAAGAGCGTTAGTGACCCAGTGGCTTTGGTCCGAGTGTTATCACTTCAGTCATTTTTTCCAGCTTTCTTCCTGAGGATTAATTTCAGTCATTTTCTCACTTGGATTTAGATCGTATTTAATGTAGCATTTGCAGATACAGAATCGTGAGAATCCTTGGATGAGGGTAAAGACGAAGGCTGAACCTAGAATAAATTCCCATGCAAAAATCCAGCTTAAAGCAAAATCAATCACGCTTTCTAGCAGCATAGCTTTCCCAGCCAAAAGCCATTACTGACATATCTAGCGGTGCTGGAATCTATTGAAATGCACTAATCCTTAACTAAGTAACTCACCCAGGGATGTATTTTTGCCACGTGGACTGTACTTTGTTCTTAAAGTTCAATTTAAACATGCTAACTTCTTGAAATTCGAACTTTCAGTTCCAGAAACCGCAAGACCAATATCCTCCATTCCGGTTTGGGACCGTGCCCAATGGCAGCACAGAACGAAACATAAGGAGCAATTATCCCGAAATGCATTCTCACATGGTCAAGTACAACCAAAAAGGTGTGGAGGATGCTCTCAACAGTCTCAAAACTGGGTGTGTTTCCTGTACTTTGTCACCTGAATCTCTAAAACAAATCTGCCCCCTTGCGTATTATCTTCCCCACTGACGTGCATAATTTCTTTACTGCTAACAGGAAACTGGATGCCTTCATATATGATGCAGCTGTGCTTAACTACATGGCCGGTAAAGACGAAGGGTGTAAATTGGTGACCATCGGTAGCGGGAAGGTATTTGCCACCACAGGCTACGGCATCGCCCTTCAGAAAGAATCTCGCTGGAAGCGCCCCATAGACCTCGCTCTTCTTCAGTTCCTTGCAGACGGTAACCTCAGAAACTTACATTATCTAGAGGAGCTCTGCTTCAAAAGTCTGACTGAAATGTATTATGTATTGTCACAGGTGAGACTCAGAAGCTGCAGACAGTGTGGCTCACTGGAATCTGTCGTAACGAGAAGAAAGAAGTGATGAGCTCTAAGCTGGACATTGACAACATGGCCGGAGTATTTTACATGCTTCTGGTGGCTATGGGCCTCAGTCTGCTTGTCTTTGCATGGGAACATCTACTGTACTGGAAGCTACGGCATTCTGTCCACAAGTCTGAGCGTTTGGACTTCTTGCTGGCTATTAGCAGGGTAAATATTTTGGGATCAATTCTTACGTATGCAGTCTACAATATGGCGTAGAATGCAAAGTATATAAATCAAAATGAAAAACATGTTATTGTTCTATTTTTTACCAAAGCAATTTGCAAGAACATGCGTGTAGCAAAATATATCAATAAGAAAGAACAAAATGAGAATTGTACAAAGAAAGGTTGAATGTACCTTAACAGAGATGTTAGAAACACAAATGTGGTGAAATGGATTTTCAGAGGAACTCCAAGCTGTGAATGAGCACCAAAAGTCAAGGAAGAAGTTGTTAAAATTAAATGAGGGTCTTGGGGTTATGGGGATAGCTTCCAAAGCCATTTTAAGCACATTCATAAGCTTAACAAACTCGAAGAACTCATTTAAAGGTGGAATATTACAAATTCATAGGCAGCTACAACACTTTTCGATTGACTAATTACAGCCACTCTCAGAGATAATTATAATACTGATAAACAGAGAATCTTATTAGCCACTAACAGCTCTTTGGGTAATTAACCACATGTAAAATCAGCTAATTGATTTTTGATGTGGTAAAAGTGAGTAATTTATGACTTTTATTTATATAGGTAATTGCAGAAAAAATATAGAAACTTGATTTTGTCAGACCTTTGCCATTCATTAGGACTGTACTTTAATTTTCTCAGTATTTTAAGATAATATGGATAGCTTTTAATGAGATTTTATTATGATATTATGAGATGAAAACAGTAAGTCTGTTTGTCATTGGCACAATGAACCGTTTACGTGAATGCACTCCAAAAAGCCAGTCTCAATTTTCCTTATTTCTTCTCTGAAGGGAATCTACAGCTGCTTTAACGGTGTGGAAGACACGGACCGTAAAGGGAACATGCAGAACCCGGATGTCACCACAAGTTACACTCAGGCCAACATGCTGAAGATGCTCCAAACCGCTAAGGACATTGTCTCATCTGCAAGAGTTGAAAACTCCTTGGACAATGCCACAAAGACCATAGAGAACTGGAGTCGACGTGATCCAGAGTCAGCCAGACCTAGTCTTCCTACCTGCCTCATAGGAACGGACTTCAGCCATAGTCGCCTGCCCTGCATCGCCAGCGTTACTGACAACCACTCACCATACCCTCAAAACATGGACAGCACTACTCAGCACTTACTGGAGAAGCCTCATGTGGGAACACGGCCTACCTCACTGCGCTACACTCTTCCCGCACGCACCAGCCACCACCACATCTACGAACGAACGCTACCCATATCTAGCCTCAGTAGTCCGCATATTGCCATGAGAGACCCACCACCTCCTACAGCCCCAAAACCCCATGTGTACGTGGACCAGTCCTGTCACCACCCTACCTCTCGCTACGTCTCTTACCGTGACTTTCAGGTACCGGACATCTTTGTGGAACACCAAGAACCTTCGGGAAGCCATAAACAATACATGGCAGGTCTGGGTCGCCAAAAAAGGTCTCATAGCTACGTGGCAGCATCTCCAGAAACTCGACGGAGGGACGACTATGATGTTCCCCAGTCCTGTCTGGCTGAGCTTAAAAGCAACCACCTTGTGGAAAACCATTCCCATACGACACCTTGCATAAGAAGCCACTTCCAGAGACCCAGCTCTAGCTGCAACTCCTGCTCCAAGTTGTATCTAGAACCGGAGATGGATGACGTTCCTCTTCTGGGGAAAGATAAAATGAACCGTCGCGCCTCTTTTCTCA
The DNA here is from genome assembly GCA_038021265.1 of Cyprinella venusta. Classification (NCBI taxonomy): domain Eukaryota; kingdom Metazoa; phylum Chordata; class Actinopteri; order Cypriniformes; family Leuciscidae; genus Cyprinella; species Cyprinella venusta. The sequence continues at coordinate 43,430,899 of CM075863.1, forward strand.
GGGCTACTTGGGGTGGTGACAGGATCCGGCAGCTGGATGAGAAGCCCTCCACCTCTGCATCTTCGACCAGTTGCATCAACATGCCTGATCTGTTCCCTCGAGTGGTGGTGACCAATCCCAAGCCTTCGAAGATGTATGGCAGCGCCGGTAACAACCTTCGCTACAACATGGCTGTGGAGCCAGCCTATCTGGACCCAGCCCACATGGGCTCCTACCCGTATAAGACGCAGAAGCTCAAGTACTCAAAGTCCATCCGCCTTCCTTCATACCGGGAGGCGATCCTACAGAATACGGCATCCCTGCGGCGCTCCTCTTCCACACTAGTGCACGGACACTACTCAACGTACCTGAACTCTTACACAGACCTGCCGGTGTACTTGAGTCCTCTTCCGCAGGGACCCGGTCACTTCCATGAGCATTCCAAAGACACGTGCCACCTGTTTCCATGCGTCAACCATTGCCCGGATAATGCCACCTTGGTGCCCCGGTTAGGCAGCAGACCAGTATTGTACCAGAACACTGCTACTGGAAGTTATGAGGGGGCTGGGCGCTCAAACGAGGAGTCGTTGCACACTGTGCCGTTCTCTTCCGTGCGCAGGGACCGCAGGCAGGTTCTAGTGGCACGGAACGTACATAGTCCCTATGCCCCAAGGCCCTGGGGTAGGGTATCTAGTCTGGAGTCAGAGGTTTGAAGACCTTTTCAGAGATCTCCAGAGACTGTTTCCCCCAAACTGTGAGGGTAAATTACAGGGGACTGCTAAACGAAGTCAAGCAAAAAAAGCTTAAGGTGGTAATCTCAGTGCAATAATACCCTAAGACAGCAGGGATGGGATGGGGGAATGTACAAGTGATTACTGTGGAGACTTCTTTCAGTATACTTTAAAAAATAAGAGTAAAAATAATAACAAACTGTTCTTAATCTATAATCTATTGATTGTAATTTAAACTGTTTTTAAATGCCATTGCACCAATAACACTCATTCTCTGCAAACAATTGGATGTAGCATGTTTCAAGGCAGCTTTAAAACCAAAAGGGTTTGAAATGAAAATCTGGTTTTTATTTGAGCCAGGGCATTTCTGCCATTTTGAATCTGAAGAACCACTGGATAATTTTATAACATAGCCACACAAAAATGTCTTCCAAGAATTTTCTAAACCCAGGGGTTTGAGAAAGCCATTCATTGTCAAATTTTGTCACTCCACTGATGTAATTAAGATCTGATTTTAAGAATGGTGAAGAATTGATTTACCTTCTGTAGTTCCACAGCTATTTCACTGTGTAATAAACGATGGGATGGCCTGAGGGCCAACTGAAAATGACTACTGTCTTTGTGTCTTCTGCAAAGGAAAAACCAAAGTAGATTTGAAACGACCCATCAAGTAGCTGCATGTTCAAGTCATTAGACATCTTCTTGCAATGACAACCTCCCAAAAGGCCTTGTGTTACCAACGTACGGTGCTGTCCTATTAACTGTGAAGAAATGAGGATTTATTTAGGAAATTTGAAAATGATTTCTAGTTAAACAAAGAAAGATGAATGCCCCCAGCGCTGAGGTCCTGAGATCCTCACAAATAATTAACCTTTTGAAATAACTATAGTAGCTTTGAAATGTACAACTTTATGAAATCTCATGCATTTTGTACTTTAATTATCTTCTAATCCAGCAGGTGGTGAACAATATTATAGACACTTTCACTTAATTGCCTACAGTAGCTCACCTAAAGTTCTCGGGAATATAGAGTCTAGAAAACCAGTCTCTACAAAACGTTGCATGCATATAGCCACATAAATGTATGCCAAGATTATATATGACCTTGGAAGAAGAATGTTTCATGAATACAATTTCACTCTTGATTCGCTCTACATAGTGGCAAATGCATTACTATTCATACTCGCCAAATGGAAAAACCATTACATCTACAGATTCTGCTGTAAATCAGTGCAGGGAATGCATGGACTGCATTAAAAAGGCATACACGAACACAGTATGGTATTAAACGGTGTTTTTTTGATTTGCTGACCTCATGTTTTAAAGCAGCCTGTGGTGAAGTCGATGCATGGCGAGTAGGTCAAATGCTGACTCAGCGTGGCAGTTGCATGCTCTTCGAGAACAGTTTAATCCATCTCACCTTCCAATGTCTTCAAGATGTGACGTGGGTTGCCAACATTCATCTTTCCTGTTGAGCACCGTTGTGGTCTTAGCCCTTCCTGAGGGCCCCAGGAGGACTGGAAGTGCAAAGGTCAGTGTAATAACGTTAGGACGAATGGGCTGATTGACCCTGGGGAACAGTTTGCTTAATCACGCCAACTTAGGATGATGCACATCTGGGCAGTGAGCCAATCAGCAGGGACACAATATCGACCTATAGCATCCACCCACCTTCGTTTAGTACCCTTGAGATGGAACAAGATGGAAAAGTGACCACGAGGATCAAGCTCTTGAATGAAGAATGAAACCTTGAACTCTCCTTTCAGCTGTACCAGGAGTGTGGTGTGGTGGGTTGCTGGAGAGAGAGGAAGCACATGTAACAGTGTCATTCAAAGCTGCTGACAGAAGAAGCTTTTCATTAAGGGAGATTTGGTCTGTGTATGTGTGTGCGATTCATTTTCCCCGTCATTGTTATCAGAACAACTTTATCTGGCAACTTCCCAATCACAAGATTTATTGTCTCATCTCAAAAAGAGAATGCAGTTAGCATGGAGAAACAATCCGAGGCTTATCCTCTCATCTCTGGAATCTGATCTATGATGGTGTTTGTGTGAATAATCGGAAATTGGCAGATACAAGTTAGATGACTTTGAGGCTCATGAATGTACATGAGTGTGAGAGAATTGTACGGTGCTAACTAGAATGTGATGGATATATTTCATCAGGTCGTGTGTCGCGCCTCAGATGGGCCGGGTTTCATGGAGGAAATGGGTATGGCTGAAGAGCAGAAGGTTAAGGTTTCTACGATAACTTTAGAAGGAAACAAAAGCAGCATCAGTACTGAAAACACTTCACAGCTAAGATATATCAAAGCCTGATGACAGATCAGTTCTTCGGGCAATCAATTTTCAAGCCTATATGAGCTATCATTTTTCATAACGGCACTGAAATGAATAATGGGTTCAAGAGACCTTATTTAATTGTATCTAATAAGAAAGGCGGGATTGTTGACATGGCAGATCATACAATGTCATTAAAGCTGTGATCGATGAATGATGAATTCTTTGTGTAGTGAAAAAGTTTGCAATGCATGGAAAGATCGTCAGATCAAATGTAGGACGGTTTCTATGCAACATTTGGTGCGGATAGTAAAGACCTCATCAACAATATGGTTGGCGTCCACCCAGGTTCTAACCGACCCTGGCTGCAAACTGTAAGCACTGCCCTTTTCCGTGTGCATTGGCATGAGCCTCGATTTTGTGGGCAGATGCCATGACATCTTGGGGAGCTCATCAGTGTGCATCATGAGTTAGGTGGCACATGGGCAGTAAAGCCAGTGTGAGCTGGGCAGCGGCAGATTGCCGACCATGATGGCATCTGATCTTCATCATCCATTATTTTTTGGGCGTGCAGATGGATCTGGCTCCCATCGGGAGGTCCCTCTCTGCTGGTCACACAAATGGCCTCTCATGGGTGGTTAGATGAGCTGCTCAGATAATGGATCAAATAACAGCATAACAAGATTCATTATCTTTCAGAAGAAAATCTGAATGGTGCTAGGCCTATTTTCTGTCACAATGCTGGTTCTGGGCAATGTTCATTTTTACACTGTTTTCGTTTTTATTCAGTCAATTCAATTTTAGAGTGCAAAATATTTAACACGTAAAAATATAATTGTTATGAAATTCATGTTTTAATTATTCATTGTCCATGTTTTGCGAGTTGTAACGCCAAGAGCTTATAGCCTGGTACGTTCGCGTTATTTTTCGCAGTTGCTATAGGCTAATTTTACGTTCTTAATCTCGAATGTAGACGAAACGTAAAATTTTGTTAACCCACTAGAAATTCTGAATTTCCGTTATCTTTCCGTTATCGTTGTTTAGCTTCAGCTCACGCAGGACAGTTCTCAAAAATAATTGACTATCAATGCCTTTTTTAGTTAACTAACTAAAAAAAAAAACGGGCTATCATTCCAGCCCATGCGTATACATCCAACACACATGGCACCCTTTGGCGTCAATATGAGACGCAGATATATGGGCCAGAAGGTGCCTCCTAGTGGTCTAACCCTAACCCCACACCTGACCTAAACCTACCCATAACCAAAGCGTGTTATATTGACGCTAAAGGGTGCCATGTGCGTTGGATGTATACGCATTGGCAAAAGAGTCAGTATATGACGCCTTGGGATGAGAATGCATTGGTCATTCTGCTATTCTGGAGTCTGGACTCTGGAAGAGGATCCAAAAAGTAACTCCAAGTGACTATCTTGGCCCTTGAATTACCTGATTCTGAGCTTTGAGATTAGTGAGTTGATTCCAAAGGTGAAATTTGAATCCAGGCGATTGTTTATTTCGTAACTAGGCTACACACCCATAAGCTAGCAAGGGAATTTGTTTCATTGACTCAAATCTTTTGATTCAGTTCACCAAAACAACTTGTTCAAATTCGTACATTGATTCATTGACTCTTAAAATGTTACATTATTATGCCAGTAGATGATGAGTATTATTTTGAGTATTACTTTCAGTCTGACAAATTCACAAAGCATCATTAATTTAAAATACTAAAAAGAAAATAATAAGATTTTAAAGGACAAACCGCAAACAATATATTGACATTCATATAAATCATAATAGCATAAGATACTTTAAATTGCCCTGTTTGTTATGATTAATTCACTGGATATTACTTTTGGAATCAACTTAAAATTGAATTAAAAATCTGGCAATGGAATCAAAACAACACTTTTATGGCTCTGTCCCTCTTTTTCAATGAAGCTATTATCACAGTGTTCAAGTTACCAGAGTGAGTCATAACATCCATTGATTAGATTTAGATTTCTTTGGGGACAGTGCTTCTCTGTCTGGCCAAACTGGCATCTCTGCGCTCCAATGAAGTGGCACGCTGTCACTTACCAACAGTTCCACCAATTAACCCATGCAGCATTTGAAGCACTTATTCTGATGTACTGAGAGGCGCACTAGTGATCTTCTGTCATCTCATCACATGTTAATTTCATGATACCGGTACTTCTATATGCCAATAGCTACAGGCGCACACACAATAATTGATATTCTTCATACAGAGAGCTGCTATGAAGCAGCATTCCCTGCACATCCTCACCCTGAATAAATTACCTCACACTCCATAAATTTTCCCAGATGTTAAGAGTCACCTTGAGAATAGCTCTCCGAATCCTATCAGTAGAGGAGAAAAAGAGAGAGAGAAATGGCTCGAGGCTTGACAGATAAAGAGGACAAGTCCAACAGACAACACAAAGTAAGAAAACAAAGATTAGAACTGTATGTATGTTAATGAGAAAGCTTACACATATAAATCACAATAAGGCTGGCACAATGCATTCAACTTTATATATATATACAGTATATATATACTGTATATATATATATATATAAGTTCTGCGAGAGAAAATGCCTTGTTGATGCTTGAGTTCAGAGGAGAATGGGCCGACTGATTCAAGCTGATAGAAGAGCAACTTTGACTGAAATAACCACTCGTTACAACCGAGGTATGCAGCAAAGCATTTGTGAAGCCACAACATGCACAACCTTGAGGCGGATGGGCTACAACAGCAGAAGACCCCACCGGGTACCACTCATATGGGATCAAAATCCCGCCAAATGTATTGCGGCCACGGATCAAAAAATAATAAGCGTGATTCAAAAATTTAAAAACACGTGTAAAAATATATTGCACAAACTGAAAAATATAATGCAAAATTATCAGAAAAGCAAAGAACGTGGTCACGGATCAAAATATAATAAGCGTGAACCAAAAAATAACAAGCATAATTAAAAACTTTAAACATGTAAAAAATGTATTTCGCTCAAAACTTAAATTTGTGTTCATGTTTTTCGTGCTTCTTTCCGTGTTCTGCGCTTGTTCTTCCAAAAGTTGCAGTTCGAGTTTCATGTAAATTAGGGCGGGCTTAAGCGTCACCATTGGTTCATAGTTCTAGATTGACAGCTCCTCCTCTAGCCAATCAAATCGAAGAGGGGAATGGACGTCACTCCAATGCGACTCACGCTACTGATGTTCACTCGTAGAGGTGCAGGTGAAGAGATAACCAACAGTTCAGTAGACAGCAGGCAAAAGTCTTTCCTGGCAGGACACCATTAAACTATATGTGTGCCTGCAACTCGATCTGTTACTGCTACATATACGTCTACCTGGTGATACGTTATTATAGTCATCCTAACGACGACGAACTGTCAAAGTTGTGCCTGTCCGACGATCCATCATAATATTCACCTTTAATTGCTGGCCTTATACTTCAGGAGCTTCGATCTCCTTTGAGCCACACAACAGTTTCATCAAAGAATTCCCGCTTTGAACGAGAAGTTTGAATTAATGACTCATTCATAAAGACAACAACTTGCAGCCACCTACAGGCCGATTTACTTTCATATTTAATCTATAACATGAAGGTCCTGTGTGCAGGGTTTAGCTCCTCCAACCGTAATCAAACACACCAGAACCAGCTAATCATCTTTAGGATTATTAATACTCAGATGACGTTAAACTCTGCTGGACAGCCGCACTCCAGAAACGACGTTACCTATATCCCTGATCTTTTCAATAATTTTCATGTTGTTGTATTAAAAATTTAAGCAATATATAAACATTAATCTTAAAGTAATATGCAAATATGTAGCTATGTAAATAAACACAATAAGTAATAAATCATTGCATATCAAATCCACCAGGTTTCTGTAATATCCTCTGTAGCCTACTATCATTTCATTAATATTTTGTCAAATGGTATCTAGTCTTAGAATTAATTTACCTGACTACCTATATGATAGCTTTTGAGGGTGGCATATGTAATGATCGCCAGATTATGGCTGTGCATTATTATTATTATTATTACAAAGGCTACATGTTCATTTTAAATTTTAGTTGTTGATGATGTTCTATGTTTTACATACTCTGAGATGTACAAAAATGCCTTGTATTTGCCTTGTAGCCTACTTTTTGCTCCTTGACTGTAATGTAACGAAATAAAATGTAGTATATAAAATCTAGTTATAAAGGCATATATATATATATATATATATATATATATATATATATATATATATATATATATATAAAGGTAGGCTGTGTGTAGCGTTGACAGATCAAAGTCCTACGGTTACAATGGCCATTTTTAACTTAATTTTTGCAAAGAAATGTACAAAGTTTCAAAAATGCAGGATGTTTCACTTAGAGCTGCCTTAACATATTAACGTCATGATCCAAGTAGTATTGTTTAACACCAATTACCAGTGTGCACATTAAAATTGTCATGTAGCCTAGGCTATCTCAAACAAGAGGAATTTAATTATTTGTATGTGTCCAGAGTTTAGATAACTTTATAGCAGTCCTTCCCCCTTTATGAGTGAATCCATGGAGTGAATCAGTAGCGTGAGTCGCATTGGAGTGACGTCAACTCCCCTCTTCGATTTGATTGGCTAGAGGAGGAGCTGTCAATCTAGAACTATGAACCAATGGTGACGCTTAAGCCCGCCCTAATTTACATGAAACTCGAACTGCAACTTTTGGAAGAACAAGCGCAGAACACGGAAAGAAGCACGAAAAACATGAACACAAATTTAAGTTTTGAGCAAAATACATTTTTTTATATGTTTAAAGTTTTTAATTATGCTTGTTATTTTTTGGTTCACGCTTATTATATTTTGATCCGTGACCACGTTCTTTGCTTTTCTGATAATTTTGCATTATATTTTTCAGTTTGTGCAATATATTTTTACATGTGTTTTTAAATTTTTGAATCACGCTTATTATTTTTTGATCCGTGGCCGCAATACATTTGGCGGGATTTTGATCCCATACACTCATCTCCACTACAAATAGGAAAAAGAGGCTACAAAGCCTCACCAAAATTGGACAGTTGACGAGGCGTCATATACTGTCGCTTTTGACATTTCGTCTACACCTTTAGCGTCAATATGAGACGCAGATATATCTGGGCCAGAAGGCGCCTCCTAGTGGTCTAACCCTAACCCTACCCCAGAACTAAACCTACCATAACCGAACAAAGCTCTATGCGTGTTATATTGACGCTAAAGGGTGCCATGTGCGTTGGATTTAGACGAAATTTCAAAAGTGTCACTATATGAAGCCCTAGGATGAGAACACGTTGGTATTTCATACGATAACTTTGTGAGGAACGAACTGCAATCTAAGTGCATGCAGATATTCAAATGTGGTGCATCAATGTACTAATGCTTTGGCTGAACTAATTTGACGTGAACAACATACATGTAGTTGAAATGTTTCGAAGTCCTATATATAATAAAACATTTTAAAACTCAGGTTAAATGGTTTCAATGACAACAATGAGACACAAAACAGTATGACGTATTCAACAGACTAGTTTTGTCCCTCACGGCCTCATTTGCATCCATGACAAACATGGCATCTACTCAGTCTCTGACTAATTTCTATATGGAGCTTCTTCTGAAGATTCCCGCTGATGTCAGTATTGATTGATTTCCATTTGCAAAGCATAAGCATGAAATCTAATTACTGGCCGTTGTTATCATCTCTGAAGTCCACGCTCTCTGAGTTGAAAGCATCGTAGGGTGGGTTTCTGGAAAGCATTAGCTGAGTGTTACAGGAAACCCTAATATCCTTATGTGGCATTGATGCCTTACGCTGAGGCCACCAACTGTTTCAGGTCATGTGATGGAGGCTAACGCCAGGCGGACGTCCAGCTGCTTCAGGCCATTGGGTTTAATCTCTTGATCATGGCAGACCGTGGATACATACATACATGTGGGAAGACATGTGTATCTACAGATGGACTGGGGTGGGCTGAGGATAACGAACAACACAAATCCTCCTCCCCTCAGCTTTCTGTGCCCTTTTTCCCCAAATTGACACACACGCCCCTGGTGTGATCATTACCAAGATCTCTGATTAAGAAAAGTGTTTCAAGGTCGCCACTGAGAACAATGTCATCTTCAGGTTCCTGATTATTTTTTCATTCATGACAATTATTAGTTACCTTTTTTTTGTAAAATTGAGTTTTTCATTAAGGTTCTTCCTGTTATGCAGTAGTTTGTAAAAAAAATGTGTTGAAATTATATCACTTCTTGGAGGATGTAATTAAAGTGTCCCAATTATGCTATTTTAAAGGTTCCTCATTTTCTTTTTTGGTCTAGGTTTAACATGCGTCCAAGGTAAAAAGAAAAACCTAAATTTCTCATAATATACATTGCAGTCAGAAAACAGAAAACTGTTCTGATTGTCCTACTCTGCTCTGATTGGTCTACTCTGCTCTGATTGGCCTACTCTGCTCTGATTGTCCTACTCTGCTCTGATTGGCCTCTGCTCTGATTGGCCTACTCTGCTCTGATTGGCCTACTCTGCTCTGATTGGCCTACTCTGCTCTGATTGGCCTACTCTGCTCTGATTGGTCTACTCTGCTCTGATTGGCCTACTCTGCTCTGATTGTCCTACTCTGCTCTGATTGTCCTACTCTGCTCTGATTGGCCTCTGCTCTGATTGGCCTACTCTGCTCTGATTGGCCTACTCTGCTCTGATTGGCCTACTCTGCTCTGATTGGCCTACTCTGCTCTGATTGGTCTACTCTGCTCTGATTGGCCTACCCTGCTCTGATTGGCCTCTGCTCTGTTTGGCCTCTGCTCTGATTGGCCTACTCTGCTCTGATTGTCCTACTCTGCTCTGATTGGCCTCTGCTCTGATTGGTCTACTCTGCTCTGATTGGCCTACTCTGCTCTGATTGGTCTACCCTGCTCTGATTGGCCTACTCTGCTCTGATTGGCCTACCCTGCTCTGATTGGCCAACTCTGCTCTGATTGGTCTACCCTGCTCTGATTGGCCTACTCTGCTCTGATTGGCCTACTCTGCTCTGATTGGCCTCTGCTCTGATTGGCCTACCCTGCTCTGATTGGCCTACTCTGCTCTGATTGGTCTACCCTGCTCTGATTGGCCTACCCTGCTCTGATTGGCCTACTCTGCTCTGATTGGCCTACTCTGCTCTGATTGGCCTACTCTGCTCTGATTGGTCTACCCTGCTCTGATTGGCCTACTCTGCTCTGATTGGTCTACTCTGCTCTGATTGGTCAGATGGCTCAGTCTGTTGTGATTGGTCTACTCTGCTCTGATTGGCATACTCTGCCCTGATTGGCCTACTCTGCTCTGATTGGTCAGATGGCTCAGTCTGTTGTGATTGGTCTACTCTGCTCTGATTGGCATACTCTGCTCTGATTGGTCTACTCTGCTCTGATTGGTCTACTCTGCTCTGATTGGCCTACTCTGCTCTGATTGGTCTAATCTGCTCTGATTGGTCTACTTTGCTCTGATTGGTCAGATGGCTCAGTCTGTTGTGATTGGTCTACTCTGCTCTGATTGGCATACTCTGCTCTGATTGGCCTACTCTGCTCTAATTGGCCTACTCTGCTCTGACTGATTGGTCTACTCTGCTCTGATTGGTCTACTCTGCTCTGATTGGTCTACTCTGCTCTGATTGGCCTACTCTGCTCTGATTGGTCTAATCTGCTCTGATTGGTCTAATCTGCTCTGATTGGTCTACTCTGCTCTGATTGGTCAGATGGATAAGTCTGTTGTGATTGGTCTACTCTGCTCTGATTGGTCTACTCTGCTCTGATTGGCCTACTCTGCTCTGATTGGCCAACTCTGCTCTGATTGGTCTACTCTGCTCTGATTGGTCAGATGGATAAGTCTGTTGTGATTGGTCTACTCTACTCTGATTGGTCTACTCTCCTCTGATTGGTCTACTCTGCTCTGATATTAAATCAATATTTTCTCCAAAAACATTTTATTGAAATATTTTTTAAAAGAAAAGCATCTTGAATATTCCAAATGAGCTGGATGGCGCATTGCATGGCTGACACCGCCATCGGTGTATGAATGAGTGAGTGAATGGATGAATGTGAGGCAAAATGTACAGTGCTTTGGTGGCCATTGGGTCTATGAAAGCGCTGTATAAATACAGTCCATTTAACAAATGTTTTTTCTTTCAAAAACTGTTAGTTCAATATCTTATCCAATTTATTCAGACGTGTTGGAACATTAAAATGTACTCCACAATAGAAATCTTCAATCAGTTTCTAGTAGGCTACACTTATTATTTAAGGATTCTCCTCATTCCTAACAAATGCCTTACGACCAGACCGTGTACGAAACATTAAGTCAGTGATAAAGTGAGTAACACACCACCATTCAGTCACGTTTCATTATGTCTCACGCTAATTATCACAGTAGAGTGAAAATGAGGCCAGATTGTTTAAAGGCTCATTCATTAATTACCCAAAGCTGTTAGTTATTTCTTTGCTTAATTTAAGACCTTTAAATTATTCAAGTGTAAATTTGATTAACAAAAAACAAACAAACAATGCCTGCAGTTTTTCTTGCCGCACATATGGTCACATGGTGGTGTGAAAATGAGATGGGAGAAGAAAAAAGCTTCAATGCTTTTTGCGTTCCTCTGAGAAACTTTCCAGACCCGAAACATTTTGTGAGCAAATGCAAAGTTTCTTGGGGGAACCCAAAACATTTGTGAGAGGAGTACAAAGCATAGACCTACTGAGCCCTTAAAGAGACATCCCAAACACAGAACATTGGCACAACATACCCAACCTTCTAGAAACATGGCCAAAATGTTGCTATAACAACATTTTCTGGTGAAGGTTGTCACAATGTTGACATTGAACAACCATTCAGGGGTGCGCTTCCCAAAAGCATCGTTAGCCAAATATGGTCGCAAGTTCAATCAGCATACTGTAGTTCAACGAATCTGTTTCCCGAAACCATCGTTCCAACGAACATTCGCAATCGCAAACAGCATCGCAAAGTTGTGTGGATGGAATGACAACTCTCGACCTGCGCTTAATTGTTAGAATTATGGGAACCACACTAGCCAGACGGGATTTAAACTTTGGTCTGAAGATGAAAAACATACCAAGCACAACGTTCTCTCACGATTCCTGATTTCTAACAAGCACTCACAACGATCTGCGTAGCCTTGCGGCTGTCAGAACAGAAACGAAAGCTGCAGCTCACTAACTTCAAAAATGTAACACACATGCATATCTGATCCTTTTAGTCATTGATTTCTTTCAAGGCCAAACACAGTTGATGATACGTGCAGGAGAAACAGCAACATTAATCTACTGTTTGTTCCACTTCACAATGTTTACAAGCCGCATTGGCTGGCTCACAGTGATCATAAAGTGTTTTTTGTAATTTAGGAGGATGAAATGAAACTGAACTCTGATACAAAAGCGTTGAGCAAATCCCTGCTTAAACTTATGCCATCATTACATTTTCAGGAAGGCTTTTGGATACATTTGATGCACAAATTTACAGTCAGGGACTTAAACAAACCCCAACCTGAGTATTAAAGAGATAGTTCACTTTGAAATTGATTTTTGATATGTTTTAGCTTACCTCAAGGGCATCCAAAATGTAGGTGTCTTTGTTTCCACAGCATTTTCAATTTTAACATTTTTCGGTCAAACCTTTGTTGTCTGTCAGTCATATAATGCAGGTTTAGGGGGTCCACCCTCGGTTCACCTCAAAGAGCATGCACAGAGAAGTCAAAATTAAACATGATTTAATGATTCGTAAAAGTAAGTACACATTGATGGCTAAAACATATCAAAAGTTAATTTCAAAGTGAACTATCCCTTTAACCCTTACACTGTGTACTTAGGCATCGAGTGTAATGTCTCAAAATATCAGCAAAATATGTTAAGTTAGACCATATGTCTCTGACCTGATATACTGTAACGATATAAACATTTATTCTATTTAAGAGTCCGTTTTAGCCTACTGTGGATTCATAAAAAGAGGTGCTCAGTTGAAGGAAGTGACCTGCTCTACGAAGGACAAACATTCATTTTCTTCCCTCCTGGAATGATGCGAGATGAGAGGAGAGAAATCTCATTGTTTGTACTCTGGGATCAACGTGACTCCCCCTTATCTGCGTTCCACCTTTCTCCCAGGATCTGAAATGGACCAATAAAAGGCATTGATGCACACATTGAGAGAGAGTTAAGGATGGAAGAAGTGTAATATGAAAGGAGGGAAGGTAAAGCAGAGCAGAGCAGGAGCTAAAACAGGATGAAAAAGTGATTACTGAACATTTAACAGGTCTGGGACTTTATGTGAGTGAAAACTGCAGTTCTCCCTGCAGAGAAATCATTTTGAGGGAAAGGTCCATTACTGCATTCATCCCTCCCTATCACTGCTAAATGATCAGGCACACAGCTCCCATCATTTGACCTTCATCAATGGAAACACATTTTTCCTGCTTTCACCCCACAGTTCATGTGAGGCACACAAATACAATACATTTTAATGGCTTATTACTTTTTTGGAAGCATAAATCCATGTTTACTGTAAGATCTAGTAGATGTGTTTGAAACCGTTGTCTAACATAAAATGAAATGCAAGCATAAAGTAGCCAGTGTTAAAGACCCCCAGTGGTGAAAGTTGTTTGTATGACTATGTGGGGTTTTAATATGCTTTTATGCAAATTCACAAGTCAGCACCATTGCTGAGTATTTTCACTTTTTTTGGAAATAGGCTCAATTTACAACTCCCCCAGAGTTAAACATTTGGGTTTTACCGTTTTCGAATGTATTCAGACGATTTTTTGATCTTTCGAAGAATATCAGTACTATTGACTTCCATAGTAGGAAAAAAATATACTATGGGAGTCAATGAGACCAGAAACTGCCTGGTTACTGATATTCTTCTAAATATCAAAAAATTGTCGAAAACGGTAAAACCCAAATGTTTAACTCTGGGGGAGTTGTAAAATGAACCTATTTCCAAAAAAAGTGGAGTATCCCTTGAAAAAAAAGACTGTTTGAAATCATCCCAGCTCACGATTAAGCGCCTCCTTTCACTATTTGTTAAAAATATTTGAAATCTTAAGGTTTCAGGTTCTGTTTTGTACTTTATTTGCGGAAAGTACACTGATTAACTTCAAAACTGCCAATAACGTTTCTGTCTGAGACATCATGTACTCTCAGACTGTTTGACATGACCAGCATATTTGTTTAAACATGGATTGTGTGTCTGTCCTCTAGGCATGTCATTTTATTCCATTTTTATTTATGTCAAATGCGATGACAGCTTTGTCAGGACGGTTTTTTTCTTCCTAGAAAGTGACTGTTACTATTATTACCTGCTCTATGAGCTCTGAGACTGTGGACGTGGAACTTTTTTGATGCCTTTTTTTTAAAGGGACAATGCACATCAATTAACATTTTTTGTTTACACTCAAGTTTGCAGAAAAGCTCATTTTCGTCTATAGTCCCTTGGCAGGTCAACATCACATTACATAAAAAAAAAGAATACATGAAAAAGGGAAAACAAAATCAGACATAAAGACATAGCTTATTTTTTCGGTCCGTTTTCTAGCTTTCAGATGGGTTTTGGGCTATGTTTGGTTGCAGAACAGACAATAAAAGATCAAAAGTGTGAAAATCATTGTGATTTCTCACTGTTTTTGGAAGAAGTGTCTTATTATGTTCTCTTGCGATTTTAAAAAAAAATCTAATAAATGCAGCTTTAGTGAGCAGAGGAGATGGATGAGGAGGCAAAACCGTCCACGGCCTGGAGACATCATTCGTGGGTAGCGGTTTTGTGCCACTCCACTTTTAGTGTCCAACTGAAGAGGCTTCTCACAAGCCCAATACCCTAATTAAAATGGATGAACATTGCTGCAAAAGGCCTGCTATCATTTGTCAAATTCTTGCCGTGCTTTGACAAGCAAAGTAGAAATAATTGCCTTTTAGTGTAATGCTACAAATTCCAGTTATGCAAGGTGAGCTACGCTGGTGGTTTGAGTTGCCAGATTGTGTGGAACTAAATGTTGGCCGGCGTTTCTTTTCTGATCGGCAGCTGCTCAAAATGCAAAGCCGTGCCCGCAGCTCCTTTCCCTGTATCATAATCACGTTTAACTATAGTCTAACATTGATAAAATGTTATTCCCGGTCATCATTTTCTCTTAATTTATCCATCAATCTGTCGTCGTATTTTTTGCCATTGCCATTCGGTGCAACATTTTTAGAGCGGGAAAAGTTTTACAGTGCAGGCGCCAAAACAGCACCATCTGTCTCTTCCCGACGACTGTTGGTGGCACAGAAAACAATATCAATCCATGCCACGTCAGGATTGAGTCAGGACCACAGAGGAGAGGAAAACATGTGAAATAGATCATGGATCGGGTGGTAAAAAGAAATGGTGGTCTAACTAAGCTGCAACACAGTATCTGAATTTAGGGATAAGTCAGGGTGGTGGTCAAATGTTTCTAATGTATTTGGGATTAAATTTTTTAGCAGTGGTGAAATATTAAAGAATAATATATATTTATAAAAAACTGTAACAAATACTTCGGTTCGCTAAGACACGCCTCCTAATCAAAGCCCTATGGAGCAGTATCAGACGCACATTCTGACTAGAATATGAGTATGACGAAGTCAGGTTATGACTGAGTGGAAACTAAGTAAAACTACAAACGAACAAAACAGGACCAAATCAAATTAACCAAATCATTATTTCTGCTCAGCTTCAAAGAAGAACATGCTATTGAACTTAGTTCAAAGCAAGGCTGAGAGGTGAACCAATAGAGGGAT
Source organism: Cyprinella venusta (assembly GCA_038021265.1). NCBI lineage: Eukaryota > Metazoa > Chordata > Actinopteri > Cypriniformes > Leuciscidae > Cyprinella > Cyprinella venusta. The sequence continues at coordinate 43,446,713 of CM075863.1, forward strand.
CCTTGATACTTACTGGCAAACAGCTGTTGGGCAGCAGGCAAGTTTTTCCCCCCGTGAGCATCTGCCATTGCAAACTGATTACCCAAGAGTAGAGCAGCCTGTGCCACCCGCTCCAGACTAATCACATCTGTTGCTTTGATTAAGAGGCGAACAAGCTCTCAGCCTGGTCCTGGACCACCGAAGGGCTCCAGACTCGTGGTTTTGAGAGAGAGCAGACAAAAGGATGGACCGAAGATGAGAGGGACAGACATGCCTGTGAGAGCCAGATGGAAAAGACTGGAAGGAGAAAGGTATGGAACGGGGAAAGGATGAGGAACACATCACTCATAAGTGTCCAAACAAATTCACATACTGAAGTGACAAACGATTAATAGAGTTCAGCCGAGTTAAATCAGCTGCAATCCACAAGTGACAAGAGAAAAGGTGACAAGGCTGCATTTGTTTGAGCAAAATCCCAAAAACAAGCTGACTAAAAACTTTTTTCTATTTTAAAAATTATTATTACTCCAGTATTTAAAATCTAAATGATGATTTTAAAGCATCCTTGCTCAAGAAAAGTATGGATTTCTTAAAAAAAATAAACTATCTGTCTTCTAACTTGTAAATGATATTAAATGGTATATAATTCATTTTAAATTGTAGTAATATTTCACAATATTATTGTTTTTACTGTATTTTTCCAATAAATCAAATAAAGGCAGCCTTGCTTGGACACGTGTAGCGAATCCACTAATGAATTTGAGCTAAAATACATGCTAGTAAGAACATTTAAATAACATTGTGATAATAAAATAAAATACATGTAAAACTAAAAAGTAGGAATAACTCACAGCAGTAACTCTGCCAATTCGGCATTACTCTATTCAAAAAAAGAAAAAAAAAGAGACACATTTTCCCCTTTATTCGGTTCGTTCTCTTAAAGTTGTTTATCAGTTTTACATTTTAAATTTATCAGTTTTACTTGATAAATTTTAGATTCTTCAACTGCCATTTCATAATTGGAGCAAGATAGACAAAAGATTTACTAAATATTGACTAAAATAAAACATGTTAATCTATCCTAACAACAAAAAAGGTAAAAATGTTAAAGAGGACCTATTATATTTTTATAAGTCTTTATAAGTATTATAAGTCTTTAGTGTGTAATGTTGCGACCATGAAAAAGATCTGCAAAGTTACTCCAAAAGCTGTTTCTGAACTCCCTGAAACGCCTCCACTGTAATCATGAGTCTTCTTTCATAAAGGTTCAGGCGTGGTTTTGGACGCGATTTGCAGTAAAGGTTGGGCTTTCGATGCTAGCAGGCTAAAGTTAGCATTTCCTTGATCATCTATTGCATCTTTAATTCCAATGAGGACAAAAAAATGACTCGAAACTGGAAATATCAAAACACACTCCTACAGTACTTCAGCATTTGGTTTATGTGGCAGACATCCGACTGCAGAGCTTTTAAACTGGGCTTCTCTCTGTGTCTCACTTCGCTGGTCACCTGTTCCTGCTGCTCACATCAAATTCAGCACAGCCACTGAATAACATACTGTAAAAGGCACAGAAAATGACGATCGATACCCAACCTCTGAGCTCTTAATTGCGATGAGATTGAACGTCACCTGGATCCACAAATTAAATGCAGCTGTTCCCTCAAGAGCACTTAAAAATTCATCCATTTAAACCATTGAAAATAAATAGCTGCTGTACAGAATCAGTCTCTCCTATAATAAAACTGAAATTCTTTCTCAGATCCTTTAAAGACCTCGTCCATTTAGAGGATTGAGTCAGCACACACCTAAAAGCCTTCAAACGCTTTCGGGAAGAGACCAAGAAAAGGTTAAAGTAAAGGAAATTGGTCTCGAATGTGTTCTGACATGAGCAGATTTCATCCTCACCCCCTGTTGAACGCTTATTCAGTTAATCACTATACATTAACTTGACAGTAACATGGTCCAGGACTGTGCTAGATCAATATTGCTTCAAGTACAGTTACTCATTCTCACTTAGTCGCACCAAACAAGGTCTTAAAGCCTGTTTCCTTCTTCACATACTATCATTACTGTACGCTAATGTAAAAATATTGATTTTTAATTGATTCTCTGGAAACACAATGTGTAACACACGATGATGATGATGATGATGACTTATTTATACTTTTCAGTTTGTTTCATTATAGCTAAAACAGCATGATATTGTTAGTATAATTTAATGATAGTATAATTTTCAATCTCTTCTAATTTGATATTAAGCACAAGCCCAAAATTACAGATATCAACCAATACATGTACTAAATGGAAAATTTCTCCAGATTCTGAGGTTACTAAGGGGGGAGAAAACATAAACCGTTAAAAAATATATATTGCTTCTTTTAAAATGAGTGAAAGAGAAAGTTTTTTGTTTCAAATTATGCTCACTTAAAGGATTATTAGGAACATCATATTAATAATGTGTTTGACCCCCTTTCGCCTTCAGAACTGCCTCAATTCTACATGGATACATGGTGGCCATAAAGGGATGGACATGGGCAGAAACAATGCTCAGGTAGGCCGTGGCATTTAAACGATGCCCAATTGGCACTAAGGGGCCTAAAGTGTGCCAAGAAAACATCCCCCACACCATTACACCACCACCACCACCAGCCTGCACAGTGGTAACAGCCATGATCCATGTTCTCATTCTGATTACGCCAAATTTTGACTTTACCATCTGAATGTCTCAACAGAAATCGAGACTCATCAGACCAGGCAACATTTTTCCAATCTTCAATGATCCAATTTTGGTGAGCTATTGCAAATTTTAGCCTCTTTTTCCTATTTGTAGTGGATATGAGTGGTACCCAGTGGGGTCTTCTGCTGTTGTAACCCATTCGACTCAAGGTTGAGTGTGATGTGGCTTCACAAATGCTTTGCTGCATACCTCGGTTGTAACGAGTGGTTATTTCAGTCAAAGTTGCTCTTTTATCAGCTTGAATCAGTCGGCCCATTCTCCTCTGACCTCTAGCATCAACAAGGCATTTTCACCCACAGGACTGCCGCATACTGGATGTTTTTCCTATTTCACACCATTCTTTGTAAACCCTAGAAATGGTTGTGCGTGAAAATCCTGTGAAAGACTGAAATACTCAGACCGGCCCGTCTGGCACCAACAACCATGCCACACTCAAAATTGCTTAAATCACCTTACTTTCCCATTCTGACATTCAGTTTGGAGTTCAGGAGATTGTCTTGACCAGGACCACACCCCTAAATGCATTGAAGCAACTGCCATGTGATTGGTTGATTAGATAATTGCATTAATGAGAAATTGAACAGGTGTTCCTAATAATCCTTTAGGCGAGTGTATATGCATTAATCATACTAAATACATGATAAAATCTCTAGCTTAAAAAACACTTACGATTGATATTTTTGATTTATGAGAATTGATCCAACATCAGTAATAAATATATCAGTTCTTCTAGATGGATTTGCACATCCATAAAAGATCAAATCGAAACATCATATCGATCTGATGTAATTCCATAAATGACAGTTAGTGAGACGGAAAGAAAGAAAGAAAGATGTAGCAATATTACTGGAGAGAGAAATTACTGCATCAGGGAAATTACATAATAGCCTATAAAAAAAGTGACGTTCCCTCTAGTTGCTGCATGACCTTTTCTAAGGCATTTATCGGACAACATAAATCCTACTTTTATGTCAGGAAAGCAGAAATTGATATTTCAATTTTTGGGGGAGAAGTAGTCGTTCACAAAGTTCTGGATGAGTTATTGACAACTGACTCTTATACTGCCACTCTCAAAAAGAGATTACACTGAGCGATGTTTGACTCAAGACATGGTATGAGAGGAATGATAAAAAAAAAAACAAATCTCACTCCATACATGCTTGTTGGTCAGTATATACAGTTCGTTTTACATGATTTGACCTTTTGTTGTGATAGCTTTACAAAAACATGATTTTAAGATTCTTTCCATCTGCTGTTTTACTCTGAACATCATATTATGCATTTAAAGCCAGGTAAGAAACAGGACCGGAGAAAACATGAACATGTTTGCATGTGTGCCCTGCATATTTCATCTGCCCTTGACACTCAATAACAACCTCTGGTTTCCAATCTAATTTAATCGTATTATCAAGGGTGCGGTTTTTCATTCAGCAGACTCCTCTATTTAGGGACTAAAGCAAAACTAACTCACATGCTGAATTTTTTCAGACAATTCAGATAATTTACGCATTTCCAAATTCTGACATTTCATATTTTGACTTATATTTTGTTATTTTTATTCAGCGAGGATGCATTCAATTAGTCAAGTGACAGTTAAGTGACTTTTACATTGCTACAAAAATGTTCTGTTTCAAATAAATGCTGCTCTTTTGAACTTTTTGTTTTACATGTCCTGAAACGAGAGAGAAAAAGACAAGCTTTCATTTCTCACCATGTTGGGTTTAAAACGAATTGAGAAAAATCGCTTCATTTTACTCAAGCTCTTTAATGACTCGTTGCACTTTGTGCCCAAAACTGTACTTTGACAATCTTTCGGCTGTAGCTTGTTAGTTGTAATTAACGTTAGAATAGAGAATAGAAAAGAATATAATACAGTGTAAAAACTGTCCAGAAGTCTGGAGGCGCGTGTCTTGAGAGACCGATAACGCCTTCCGGGTGGCAGCAGAGTGAAGACATGATTGCCAGGCTGAGAGGAATTCTTTATTGTATTATTTCTGGCACACCACCATAGATGTCTATACACAACACCTGGTTCTCTAAATGTCCTTAAGTAAGAGAGAAAAAAAGAAAAAGGAAAAAACAGACTTCCAACATGCAGTGTGTGCACTTTAAAGTGTAGCTCTTGCGAACAAATTAAATTAGTCAGCTTGGCTCGTGATCTAGATCAGGTTGAGTACCTCTGCCCTACAACCTTCTTGGTCAGCTTTCCTGAAGACTTGGCAACAAAACTAAGGTGACAACAAGGTTGAAGCAAAAACCCTGCATCAGAACTTTCCAAGTTTTTTTTTTTTTTTTTCCCGAAACAAAGTTGTTCCCTGGTCCACAGCATCCCTATGAAACTAGAGGGTAATCTATGGGATGCAAGCCTGTAGAAGAAATGATTTAACCTGCATGTCCTCCTTTGGCCCTGGGCACCAATACAGAGAATGAGCGTCCACAGTGGCCGAGGGGCGGAGGAGAAGGGCGGGCATAAATTTGCACTCTCCATTATGGATGAAGTAGCAGACAAAGAAATAGAAGTAACGGATTTTCAGACAGGCAAACATTTAGCATTAGAGTCATAAATAATGCCTATAAAACAAGGCCTTGGCTCAGACTCTCAGAAGGTTCTCAACAAATCAACTTTGCTGATTATTGGAGTTGCAAGGGCACAGTTTGTCCACACACATAAACCTGTTTGACAAACGTGTATTTCTGAAAAGAGGCCACAAGCAAGTTGCTTATGGCAGAGAAAATATACTTAACACTCATTAGGGCCGGGAATGGCTCCTCACAATTTAATGCATTTCAACTTCGACTCCCAAACTGTCAATGCATTTCAGCTTTTCAGAGTAGAGTAGTCATGGTATAAACGTATAAACATATAATAGGCCTATATATTTTAATATAAGGTAAGGTAGGTAACTCTACTGTTTTTCCCAAAATAACAACTAAGATACATTTTTGTTGTTGCCATGGATTATGATGACGAAAGTGAGGTGAAGTGCCTATTGACCGTGAAGCTTACACTGGCGACGCAACTGAGAAAACAGATTTCACAGTAGGTGCTCTCATTTTTAACACTAAGCCTAAGAAAAATAAGGTGTTTAAAAGCTTGTTGTTTTGCAGAACATCGAAGTTAAGAATAATAAGGCCTGTAGTTAGGGAGAACAAGTTACTTAAAAAAATATATAATTATATTTTAAGAATATTTTTTTAAACCGTCTGTGGGGTAAAACACCTCATTATAATTACTACCATGTTCTGAACATCAGATCCTTTGTTTTTCCATCAAATGTAACATGGTTGAGTAGAAATTTTGGGACTTTTTATTGAAAACAAACCTCAAGTTAGCACCAGCAATCTAGTAAGCTAGCCAGCATCAGTTAACAATACTTTTCTACCCTAAATTTTTGCAATTAATTTAAATTCTTTGCCCTAGGCTAGTGGTAATGAAAAAGAGTTTTTTTTTTATTTATTAGAACCAGACCGATATATCGGCAGGCCGATGTTATCGGCCGATATTAGGCATTTTCCAAACCGGTATCGGCAGTTATAATGGCCGATAAATTAATATTTCAAAAATAAAATAAAAACGGACGAAACACGCTTGAACCATGTCATGAGTGTTGTCCACCAGAGGGCACTCTACACCGTCCCTGAAAGCTAGCTAATGCCACTATCATCAGCCTCTTCTGTTGTGACAATAAAAGAAAGTTTCTTATTAAAATGCATTATCATATTATTTTAGTTAAAACTCATAAATAACTACAAATAACTAATGTTAGGGAAACATGTTAATGTTTTGTTGTGCGTTTCTGAAAAAAAAAATAATAATAAAAATATCGGCCGATATATCGGAATATCGGATTTCAAAACCAACAAATATTTGTATCAGTATCGGCCTTCAAAATCCTTTATCGGTCGGGCTCTATTATTTACGTAAACATAATGCGTGAAACAGACACCTTGATGCCTCAACTGCTTTTTCAGGGATTTTTTTTTTAACAAAGTAACCTTTGAAATTTATAGTTTAAAGGTAAAATGAAAACAAATGCAATAAATGCAGGATATTGAAGTTATTGATGCACTTAAAAAAGATCTTAGCACCCTCTCTGACCTGCCACCTCTGTTCTAAGTCCACCTTCACTGTGAAGGACTTGTATCTGTCACACCCAAGGCGATTGGATGCCGTATCGGCCGCAAAAGGAGACCCTTCGCCATACTAATGAATTATTGTGGCCTAAAACCAGGTGTTTCAGTTTCATTGTTTCAACCCCAGAACATTGAACATTACAGGATGTATATTCTTAGCTTCATATATAGCCACAATGTGGGCTTTTATTAGATTGTAGGTATTAAAAGGCAGAGAGGCCAGCAGAACGCTGGATGAATTCTCTTTTTACTTATTGATCATTTAATCAAGTGTCTGTTAAAGGTCACATAGCTGGAGGTCACATGACTCACCTGCACTGACCCGTAAATACTCTCTGCTCCGCATGAGACAGAAGGACCTTTTCTTTTCTTCCCGCACATCGAATCACTGTAACAACTGCAGCTGTTCGTCTTCCAGCACTTTGCACTTCACACTTCCTGTTAATTACTTTGGTCAATCAACACCTTTCCGGACCACTTCCTCCTAAAGAAAATCTTTGTCCTCATTGCCAACACTGGTGGAGAATGCAGGCACTGAGAAGAATAACAAAACGCATTCTGTTCTTAGAAAGGCACACTTTCTAATTTACTATTGAACTTTCCATTGCTTCAAAACTGGAAAGTACTTCCTCAATTTGGCAAACTCTGACGTGATCAGCTCACTGAACAAAGTCATGTTGCATTAGGGTGAGTTTAAGTAAATTCGGATGCCACAGTATTTTGCAACTCGCAGGGCTCAACCTGACTATCAGTGGGTATTTGCTCACAGGTTAAAAATCGAAATCAGCTGTAACGCGCTGTGGAATTATAGCCGCCAGTGATCAAATGCAGGAGGAAATCATTATTGATGTCCGTGACCTCATGTGAATGTCAGGCCAACGGCGTAATAAACCTGAACAACTGGCAGAGGGAGAAGAGCAGACAAACAGCCCAGATTAGATGTACTTCACAACAGACCACCTAAACAAACTGATGAGGACAGCCAGCCAGTCATTGAAATCAATGTCTGAAATTTGCTGCCTGTCAATAAGTTGTCTCGGAAGACTTTTATGTACTGGCTTTTTCCACCAACCTGCTCTGAGAAAGATAAATAGAGATCCATTCTCCTGGTTGCCATAAAACAAAACAATACATCTACTCATATCTTGTACTATGCAATGCATTCTGTCTCAATAAACCTTTCCTTTTACATTCCAAAGAATAATACCTGGCTATATCCCTCAGCTATTCACACTTGCAGTCAAGAGTTTACCATGGATACTCGATGGGCGGCAACAATCTTGTCAACAATCATATTATCAATAAAACAATAGGCTGTAATGTAGTAATAAGTGCACAATAGTATGCATGCAAAGTTGGCTAAGGCTAAGTAGGCTAATTAGGCTCAATCCCAATTCACCCCTTGGCCCTACCCCTTGTTTTCGAGTGTACCCCTTGGCCCTTAAAACGGAGTTATAATGGCCAAGGAGTTGAAATATTCCCCTACGGAATGGAACAACCCTTCATCATTCATGTCATCAATCGTCGGCAATGGCTCTGCCGTTACAGAGTTTGTACAGGATTTCTCCATGACAACAACTGACAATCAGCGCAGCTGCTCTTAACTTTGAATAAACATGATGATTATAACATCCCTTCCTCGAAATGTATGTCTTTTCTGATCGGAAAGGTAATTTATTATACCATTTCTTAATTTAAACAACTATAGTGTTATTATAAGAGTAAATAAAGTGCGTGGTGGAATCATCTGGCGCTAAATTTAAATGTTTAATCGTTTGCGAAGCCATTTCGCCGGTGATTTCCGATGCATTCCGTGAACTTTCTCTTAGCCCTCCGTTTGGAGTGTGCCTCTGAAAAATCTCTGTTTCGAGGGCTATATAGCCCTACCCCTTCGCCCTACCCCTCGATCTCAAGAAGAATCTGGACACCCTACCCCTAGACGTGAACGCACAAAACGGAGGGGTAGGGCTAAGGGGTAGGGCCAAGGGGTGAATTGGGATTGAGCCTAAGTAATAAGTAGAGGCAGTACAACGGTAACGTGCCATTCATTCTCCATGTATTCATCTTCTCATATCATATCAAATCAAATCACGTCCAGATGAACGCATTCTCGCCACCTACTGGTGAACGTGTAAGCACATTTATGTTAAGATTATACGACTGACATAGAGCATCCAATCTGGCATGTCGTTTTCACCTCAAAACACCAACTTTTGTATTAAAACTGGCGACCTCCTAGAAAGATCCTTGATTAGTTTACTAGATATCCACAATAAAGGCTAGCTGTCTTACGGCGGAGTTTATATCATCATCACCAGCGGCCATCTTGTCACAGGCAAGCTGATGTAAGATGAGTGATCAGCACGAACACAAATACTCTTATCTCGTTGAAATGTTGACGGATTTACAAACGGTTTGGCTTCTTACAAACGTTATTAACGTGGCTATAATTCTGGATGATTATTTATTTATACACTTATTTTTCAGTGTCATACATCTCTGACGTTTACAACAAACCAAACCGTTTGAAAATCAGTAGAAAATAGAGCAAGTTATGGTTATTTAAAAAGTACATGCACCATTAAAGCACAATGTTACGAGTGAGCGAGCTGCCTGTGACAAGATGGCCGCCAGGTGCAGACGTCGAACTCCATTGGCTAGCAGCGTAGACGAGATATCTAACGTTTATTGTGGATATCTATGAGTTTACTAGGTTTCGTTGCTAGAGAACAACGTTCTTGCCCGCCAGCCAGCACTTGTGACGTCAAGTGCAAAGTATGAATCAAATCCACCAGTTCTCAGCTCGGGTTTTATTTTCGCCAGCAGACTCTCCTCTGTTCAACGGTTTGTTTGGGGAATCGCCCCGTTAAAAATTGGTAAGTTATCACAACAATGACACTCCCACACCATACACGTCAAAGAAACCAGAGACATTTGCTGTATACAGATATGACGAGACACGGGCGAGTGACGCAAGTATGCAATTTCCCACAAAACCATCTCACTAGGTCTAAAATATAAGCACTTCAGGCTTACCATAGTGAATCAAGTTAAGGGTTGATGATCTATTGACTCATTATTTAAATTTTGAAAAAGGTTACATAGTGTACCTTGAAAGACTGAATGTCAATGTGTACCCATTTGGGAAATATCAATATGACCTATAAAAGAAGCAGAAGGAAAAAAAAAACAAGTGCGTGGAGATGGGCTCCAGGAATGAAAGGCCATTATTCACAGTTAATAACCAAAGTCTACCATGAACATTGACCTCAAAATGCAGTCTTTCTTTGTAAGAAATGGGGCTTGGAATAGATGCTTGAAAACTGCATTCGCCACCCGAGTGTGGAAATTTTGAAAAAGCGGCACTCAAGATGAGGGCATGTCAGGATGATTTCAACTAAGAGCACCTATAGTAATGATCTCAAGGCCATGCAATTAAAGGTGGAGCAGTGAATACTGAACAAGAACCAGATACTATTGAGAAGCTGACAGGTTTATGAATGCCAGTGCAACCAGCGTGCTTCCACACGATCTAAATGTGGTGAAGAAGCCCTTTGGGACCATTAGTCAACTCCATGTCAATGAGAAAAGACTGCCGTGTGGCCATCTCGTCCGTATTGTGAGCATACTTATCAAATTCTCCATTAACAAGAGGATATTATCTCTAAAGAAAGCTAGTTAGCCTTTCCTGGCCTTTCTATCTTCTCAATGGCCTCATAAAGGCACACATATAGTGTGAATTATTCCCTTGAAATGCTTTCACTTGACTTGTCTCACCGCATCAGGTGAGCTGAGGTTACCGTTTTCTCATTAACTAACGTTTAATGGCATTAGTAACTGGTTTGGAGTGCAGCAGCTGTATTGAGAGAGTTCTGATGTATTCTGATGTATTATGTTACTAACAGGATGTGTGGCAATATCAATGCTTTTTATGAACGTTTAAAGAAGTTTTTATTTTCAAAAGGGTGATGAACTGGGAAATCAAATTTTCCTTGAGCTTTTGACATCTAAGAGGTCATCATATTATAAGAATATCCAGTACGTTTCCGTCCTTGTTAGTCCAATAAAAGCTTTTATTGACACCAGTCTCAGCAAACGACTCATTTTTGCTGAGTGTGGAACTATGACGACAAAGAAATGCTCTTTGAGGTGGACCCCACTTCCATTATATGACTGACTGACAAGAACAGTTTGACCTAAAAATATCAAAATTGAAAATACTGTGGAAACAAAGACACCTACATCTTGGAAGCCCTTGAGGTAAGCTAAAACATATCAAAAATTATTAAACTATCCCTTTAAAATAATGGACAAAACTTCCCAGAATGCCATTACATTTACTGGAATCTCTCTGATTTCTGTAATTCAAATTTAAATTGGCTTTTGTGCAGCATCCAGCAAATTTCTCATCTGCACTAGAGAACTTCGAACAGTTATCGTCTCAAAACCTAAACATCTCCGATAGCAGAAACATATTTGACACAGGACCTGTTAGGAGACGTTGACAGGAAGGTTTAATTGAGGCCAGGAATTGTGTTTTGACTGGCAATATGGGAGCTTCTATCCAATCTCACATACAAGCTGGTGAAATTACATAAACATCTGTTGTTCCCAAAAGAAAGGTCAGGACTGATTTACTTTGTTTTTGAAATTATTGATTTTTTGACAACCAACATACCTTTTGAAAACGTTAACATTTCAGATGTGAAAACTGTTTTGTGCCCACGTTTACATGCATATTATTAATCAAACGTCTGCTTAGAAGCCACTGAAATAGCTCTGATATTGCCACGTGTCAGGCCATGCTGAATAAACTTTTTGCATAATCTCTCCTCAGAGATAGCAGCGAAAGATATAATCAAACAGATTAATAAGATCAGCACAAAGAGAGGTTAAACACAAAGGTTAAACGCTCCTTTAGAGGTGTGAACTTTACAATCAATAGATACCCTGTCAGCATGTTGAAAACGCCAATGACACCAGACTAATATTCACATGCTTCTATTTCAGTGGAAACACTTTAAGAGCAAAATTCAGCCTTACCTTAAAATACCAAATTCATTCTTTCTACTTCAAAATCGCACATTTAAAGCTACACTGTGTGATTTTTACCCCCATCTAGCGGTGAAAAGGTATATGACCCTCCAGTGATTATTAGTTTTTGTTCCTCTCAATTCCGATTTCGTTTTAACTCCTACGGTGGCCAATGTAGTCCAAGAATAACATGGTTTCCAGTTCGACCTCGTCCATGAGTGTTAACTCAATCGTGAACATGAAAGGCGAAGCTTGAATTAACGAGTATGTCCCTCTTTGGCTAATGTACTTTCAAGATGGAGGGGCAACATGGCGACCGACATTAGAACCCCTTACCCGTATGTATTTTCAATGGCATATTATACACTCATGAGAATACTTTATTACTTGAACTAAGTAAATATACATTAATGAGCACATATGTTTGAAAGAACTACGTGTTTTTAGCTAAGAATAAACTAAAAGAGTTACACAGTGTAGGTTTAATTCCATGTGGTGTTTCTTTGTAATTATTTGTGTAATTTACTAGCTATTTCTGAAAGAAAACGTTCTTGTTCAGTGTCTAGAGTTACGAGAAACTGTGCAGACGGAGAAACAAACATGCAGTCTGCCATGTACCATCAATACAGGCGAAACCTGTCTTGTTTGCTTATTTAGGTCAAAACTATTAATACCCGAGCTTGACATGAGCTTGAGGCTGTCTGTTTGACCCTTCTGTCGGGCAACATCAATCCAAATGTTTTCTCTGAAGCTGTACCAGCCCAGATGGAGGCCCTCAAGGGGAATGGGGAATCCAGGGATGAGGTGCACATAGACACTCTCTAAAACTGCCCAAAAGGTTTCATCTTGTATTTTTATGTTACAATTAAAGGTGATGACCTGACCCTTGAGACCCTTTGGTCCAAAACCTAATAAGCTGCCAACCTATACCCTGTATAGACTGATCCAAAAGGTTGGCAGAAAAAATGACGCTGCTCCTTTTGGCCAAAAATCTAAGGCAGCATTGCATGAATCCTTGAAAACACAGTGATGAGATCAATAAAAAATGTAAAAAAAAACGTTCTAATAGAGGATTTTTCAGCTGACAGCAATTAACATCAATTCGCACTTACAATGACCCACACAATCAAGGTCAAAATTGCACTGTCACAGGATGCTACCTTTCCAACAAGCCAGTAAATGATTAAATGTAAAGTGGAATCACTTAGGAGACACAACAGTGCAGTCATAAACAGTGTCAACTGCAGTGTGCCACAAAAAACACAACGTGCAAAAGGTTAAAATAGTAATAGCATGGTTTGGGGATGGTCAGATGTGTTTTGGGCAGGTCAAAGGGGCAAGGCAATTTTCCAAAACTAGACCAGTGTTGGGAGAAACATATTACAAGTAATGTAAGTTACTTAATCAGATTTTTGTTTCCAAGTAATGAGTAAAGTAATGCATAACTTTTCAATTTACAACAAAATATCTGAATATTTTTTTCAAATAAGTAATGCGAGTTATTTTGTTTTCCCATGTATTGTCTGACAGCTCTCCTGTCTCCATGTTGAGAGAAATCGTAAGTACAGAGGCATTGTGTGCTGTGAACATGATAGTTATTGTTAATTTATACCAAATGAGAGCATTTACTCATCTCACTTGCACAAAAACACATTCAGTATTCCTCAAAATAAACAGTGAAATGCAAACCTGCAATAATATATACTTTATGTATTTAATCTCACTTTATTCACCAATGTTTTCGCTGCTGATCTTTCATGATCAAAATCAACCATACTAATAAGCGAAAATTACTTTAGATAAAAATCACATTTGTGTTTCGTTCTTTATTTATTGGTGTGCCCTCTCCATACAGGCGTGAATTTGCATTTCTTTCAGCCTGACGCTTATTCATTCCATTTTTGGTGAGAAAGTGGCTTTTACATTTTTCAAAAATAGATTTTTTTTTGTTTACAAAGAAAAAAACTATAAAAACAGCACAGTGACATGCAAAAACACTCCCTTAGTGAACTGCCCTCAAGACATTCTGCTGCAAATTTGCAAGGAATTAAGTAACGCAAACACTCTAAAGAGGGTTTCCCTCATTAAATCAAGGAAACAAAAGGCTTGATTTGCCCATTTGATCATCTACTCTTTACGAGAAATAAACCTGCTATGTAAAACCAGTTCCATGACTCAATTATTTGTGTGAATGAGCACCAGTCAATGGTCAAGTACTGTGACAGAGCCTTTGAGTGAAAGAGTGTCCTCATTGTCCATGCAGGGCACATACATGCAGCGAGCTTTATCACTAAGATCAAATGCAGCTCTCTCCTCCTCCTCGTCTCTCTCTCTCTCCACTGATGCTGTAAGCACCTGATCCTTCTTTATTTCAGCTGCTGATTTTTCAAACAAAGGACCAAAAGTAATTGGACACGGACAGGTGTGAGTTATTCCTTTGTTATTTCTTCATCAATTAAACGGATAAAAGGTCTGGAGTTGATTCTAAGTGTGACATTTGCATTTGGAAGCTGAATCCGCATCATGAGGTCAAAGGAGCTCTCCATATCAAGTGAAACGCCCCATAATTGGGAGTGGATGATCACAGGATCTTTTCATGGTAAAGAAAAGGCCCTTCACAACATCCAACCAAGTGAAGAACACTCTTCAGGAGGAAGACGTGTCACTGTTGAAGTCTGCAATCAAGAGAAGACTTCACGAAAGCAAATAAAGAGGGTTCACCACAAGATGCAAACCATTCATAAGCCTCAAGAATAGAAAGGCCAGATTAGACCTTGCCAAAAACATTTTAAAAAGCCAAAGCATTTTTTTGGACGGATGAAACTAACATCAAACAAAATGAAGAGAAGAAAAAAAGGCTTGGAGGAGCTCATGATCAAAGCATAAAACATCATCTTTAAAATTTCCAGTGGCACGAGTGGCCAAGTTGAAAGGACGGTGCTTCACATGATAGATGGACAAAGACCCAAAACATACATCAAAACCCAGGCGTTTGTTGAAGGCAAAGAAGTGAACAAATTGAAATGTTTTTTTTTCAATTAAATGCAAATGTATTTGTATAGCGCTTTTCACTATATATCATTTCATAAAGTGCATTTCTGTAAAGCTGACACCATCTCACACCAGCTATACCAGTTCCAAGGTCTTGAATGACATCATTATCGCTGAATTTTATAGACATGTATTTTCAAACAGCTATTTTTTTGTTCTGAATTCAAATACTGCAAATAATAAACTCATCAATCAATAAAAAAAACATAGCGGTCATATATAATAATAAAACATAAATCTGTCGATCTAGTAATTCACTTGGGAACAGCCAAATCAATAGTTCAGATTAGTTATTATTTATCAAAATGAACAATAGACGAATGCCACAATGAACAAGCATCAATCATCGATTTTTACAAAGCCTTAAGAACATCATTTATCGGAAAAGTCATATAAACCCATTGACTTGATTTACAGGTGAACACAGACATAAATCTATGTGGCCAGGTGAAAGTCACACACATGCTGTGTTTTCATGTTTTATGGGGACTTTCCACAGACATGACGATTTTCATATTGAAACGTTTCTATCCCCTAACCATAAACCCACCATCACAAAAAAACGCGTAAATGTTCAAAAAAACACTTACTGTGGCATGATTTATAAGCTGCTTTCCTCATGGGGACCAAAAAAATTCCTCTCAAGGACAAGAATTTCCGATATCGCCATCTTTGTGGGGACATTTTTTACCTGAACACACACCCACCCACCTTAAAGGGATAACGTTAGTTTACAACAAAAAAGAAAGTTTAGTCATCGTTTCCAAACTCGTGTGTTTTATTCTTCTGGTCTAATGAAAGTAGATGATGATGTCCATGACTGTTTACTCCATATTACATATTATACAGCCATATATTAGATTTGTGTGGAACTAAGTTAGTCATTATTCATTTTTTTCCTCAGGTGTACAGGTGAAAAAACGAATCTCATGGGTCAATACCTGCAGCTTATCAACACTTTCTGATAAAAAGCATTTCAAACCTCTATGCAGAATATGATTAAGATGGTTTTAATACAGTGTCATGTAGAGAAGCACAGTCATAAATCAAACAATGACATGTTGTCCTGGCTTTGGCTTTGCAATACTCTAGCGGCAGCTGTCTCACAGTTGATCAATAGATGAGATGGTCTGCATGAAAAAACAGCCAGTTTACAACACTATCTGGTGAGATGAAGTCCTTCCCAATCTTTATTAAACACCAAACATCCATATTTTCCCTCTGATATTTACTTTAAGTCAAACATATTATCTATATTGCACTCTAAAAAATGCTGGGTTGTTACAACACAAATTTGGGTCAAATATGGACAAACCCAAATGTAAATGTATTCGAAAATGTACAGTTGAAAGTGAAAGTTGAAGTTGGGTTAAAATTTTAAATTACATTTTGGGTTTGTCCACATTTTACCCAAATTTGGATTCAAACAACCCAGCATTGTTTAGAGTGTGTTCTAAGTAATTGTTAACCTTGAATAAATGTAAATGATGCATATAAGCAGCATAAACGATTCTCTAATTAAGAAATTCTTTATCATAAAACACAGATTGGCTATAGTCCATGTTCTCGTGCCGTGCTGAACTCGATTAGGTCTCTAGTTTGTGCAGAAGGTGTAAATCAATATCCTCCTTCATCTAATCAACAGAGCAGGGCATAAAGGTAGGGCATTATGAATGCAGGTGAGGCTGGAGGTCCTGTACGCCCCCAAGGGAAGATGCCCTTCTTCAAGATTGATGGATGGACCGCTAAAAAGTAGCATCTGGAATTCTGGTCAAGACCTTCATGACATTTTCAATGAACAAATATGAGACTTATTTTTAAGATGCAGAATAAGAAGTGCATTTTAAATAAATAAAAATACATGAAAGCAAGGTTTATGAAGAAGTAGTAATTGGCCTCGCATCATTACTCAGAGCATGTACTACAGAAAGAGACTAAACCCATAAAAATGCCACATTTCGTCCAACCAAACCTGCAGGGTGAAAACCAGCAACCCGCGCTGCCTTTTCAAGCGGCTCAGAGAATGTGGAATACATTAAAGCAAATGAAAGTAAAACAAGAATGAATTAAGAGGGACGTTTTAATTTAACACCACCAAAGCCCAGTATAGACATGAAAGGACATGATGTCGCAGGCATGCTGGGATTCAGAGGTTTATGGTCACAATAAAGAGCTAGACCCGTTTGCTTGGATTCAAAACTGTGAAATTAAAAAGTTCTTGAGCAAATGTTCACTGTTGTCCTCTAGAATGGTTTCTGTGTTTACAGTCCATAGATCTGATATTTCAATATCAGTTGTGGAATCAGTATCAGTTTCAATATTTCAATATCAGTTATGGAATCAGTTATAGAATATCAGTTATGGAATCAGTATCAGTTTCAATATTTCATTATCAGTTATGGAATCAGTTTCAATATCAGTTATTTTTTTTTGCCTATTTTAAAGTAGTCAAATTATAAAGATTTCATTTCAAAAGTGTACAAAGTATGTCAAATATATATATATATATATATATATATATATAAAGCAACAAATTATTTGACATAATTAGCTGTCATTGCCATTTTGAAGCAATGCAATATTAAAAGGCAAATGTGAAAAAAAAAATGTACGCCAATTTTGACAAACAATCCTTTACATACATTGAGAATTTCTGAGTTTATTAAAAAATATTTTATGATTTTTGTGACATGACAGACAGAAGATATATAAAAAAGAATAAATGAAACAAAACGTCAATCTTAAAGATCAAAAGGGCATTTCAATTTTTATTTTAACGAGACATCGGTGGACGTGATTGTCAAGTATATGAAGAAACTTACATGCAAGTGACAGGCGGCACAGAAAATACAATCAATACAATCAAGAAAAAAGACATTTGAGAGAGAAAGAGAGATAGCTAGATAGTTACATAGGCGAATGAAGGAAGATCCCTGAAAAAAAGGCACATTTGTTTAATTAAACCCCCCAGAAATGGACATATTACAGGAGTATTTGGTAATAAAACAATTCACCCATGTGAAATGACTTGCTTTTGTGCTTCAGGGTGAACTGAATGCTAATGCATGTACTTTCACTCCTTAACAGAATGCTTGTGGAGCTCATCAGAGGAAGAACTGAATAAGGAGACGTCCGTTCTGCCCACAAACAAGCTCTTATAGACATATTTCCCTTTAATTCAACCTGAAACAGTGTGAAGTCGAGCGCAGGATCTGAAACCGGTTCTCTTAGATCAGCAGACAGCGCTCTCACAGAGAGCAGCGATCAGTTTACAGTATCAAACACGTCACCGATGATCAAACCAATCTACCATTGACAACACAAAGTGTCAAACTAAGTAACGAGTCACACTGAGAAAACCTGAGGCAGACGTGAGATGGGTGGAGCAAAAATACACAAACACAGAAAATCATTAAAGACAAAAGAAACAATTTAGATTAAAAAAAAAAAAAAAACGGTCATCATTTACTGACCCCTCATGGCATTACAAAACCTGAATGACCAATTGTCTGCGCACAAAAGATAAAAAAATACATATTTTATCTTATAATGAAAGTCAGTGGGGTCCAATGTTGTTTTGAACTCCACTGATGTTTCTTTATGAGCTGAAACATTCTTTAATATAATTTCTTTTGTGTTTTGCAGGAGTCAAACAGTTTGGAATGACATGTCTATTGGTGATTAAATGATGAGAGAATTAAAATATTTGGGTGAATTATTTTGGTCCAAAAAAAGACCAAAATGTGCAAAAGGCAAAGCAGAATCAGCTGCCGTACATTTGGATTTCAATTCAAGCCAAATTCAAGACAACGTCGTCAGAACTAAAGTGACATTATCATTAATAACTGCGCGATGAAGATAAAGATTTGTCTCTGTAGATCATGAGAAGGATGTGTCCATTTGATATCAGGTTTATCTTCCCTTCCTGTCCCCCTTAAGGGCCCGTTTGAGAATCCGTGAGCTCCGGGTAAGACGTCAGTACATGGAGAACATATTGAAGCTTTCAATGCCTCTATCAATCTGCTGATGAACTGAGATTGAACTCCAGGTCTGGGCTCAACCGTTGCACACTTGTCACCATCAGTCAGCGCAGTTTACTGTCAGTCGGTTTGTCTTTGACTTGATGAATATTATGAATAATGTCCAAAAGGAGGAAGAAACACCAGCTCCTTGTTTCTTCTGAAGATCAACCAAATCAGAGGATGATGAAATCTGTCAAGAACAATGCCACGTTCCACCCCAATCTCAAAAAGATTTAAATAAGGACTTATATTTTGTTTTAACAAATTGAAAGGCTATTTCTTAAAGGGATACTCCACTTTTTTTTGGAAACAGGCCTATTTTACAACCACCCCAGAGTTTTACCGTTTTCGAATGTATTCAGACGATTTTCTGATATTTAGAAGAATATCAGTAACCAGACAGTCTCTGGTCTCATTGACTACCATAGTATATTTTTTTCCTACTATGGAAGTCAATGAGATCAGAAACTGTCTGGTTACAGATATTCTTCTAAATATCAGAAAATCGGCTGAATGGATTCGAAAATGGTAAAACTCAACTGTTTAACTCTGGGGGAGTTGTAAAATGAGCCTGTTTCCGAAAAAGTGGAGTATCCCTTTAACAACACTGCGATTTAAGACGACAATTAAACCACACCTTCGCCTCAAGTTATAATTTAATATAAAATGAATTGAGAACAATTCATAAAATAATATAATATAAACTGTTAATATTATTTACATTTTACATATTTAAATTGTGATATATTTATACATCAATGTTGACTCTAAAAAAATGCTGGGCTGTTTCAACCCATATTTAGGTCAAACATGGACAAAAATGTAACGCCCCCTGTAGTCGATAATTGCACCCCTTAGTTACAAACTGATCTTTGATCACCAAAATGACATATTTAAGTGTTTTTTCCTTGATTAATTTTCTTCATGCTTTAAAATAGCTTGAATGCAACTCTACACCCTCGCCTCATTTAGTACAAGCGGTTCTATGAATATACAAATTAGCTCCGCCTCCACTGACACGCACCAGCTCAGAGATCCACTCGTTGACGTGATTGGTTACAAGGTAGTTTGTGACATAAGAAACACCAACCGCAATTTTAAAACTATCTTTGGTTCACTGCAATTTTACGGAGAAAATACTCTGCAGTGGTGTTGACATGAATTTGCACATGGTTTGTCTTAAACATATTAAAAACACCACATAGACATAAAATATATTAAAAATGTTTTACCAAAGGGGGACTTTAAACCAACGATTGGGTTTGTCCATATTTGACCCAAAAATGGGTTGAAAAAAAAAAGTGTAGTATTGGTTGAGTGAGTGTATAAATTGGTATGAGTCATAAATTAATCACTGTATTATAGTATTGTATTAGTTTTACTGTAATTATTTACTATATTGCAATAATGACAATCATTATTCAGAAGACAATTTGCTGTAAATGTGCTTGATAGTCATGTCCATAACAATACTTTTTCTTCTTAGGCAAACTAAAATATATTTGTATTATTGTTTATTTATTTATTTTTGCTTTTGGGGTGAAACATGACCCAGGCATGTTTTCATGAGATTCACCTGACCAACTGAAGTAGCGTTTACTTTAGACCATCCGCTAAAGGACTGGATTTGTGAGACTAAAGTCTCACGTTAGTCCTACTGAAGAAATGCCAAAACCTCTGCTGGTCCCTTTCCTTTTCAGATCCTAACAAACCCTTCAAATAACAAATAACAAAAACGCAGCTTGCCAAAACAAATCTGCTTTATACTCAGTTCTTGGTTTCTGTAAGGACGATATTAGCCGTTACAAACATTAAACAGAACGTTGCCCACAATATCACAAACCAAACCCAGAAAGCATGATGGAAAGGTGACCGGTGCTTATTTACAGCATCCCTTCCCAACACGGGCTCTAGATGACGCCGACTGAAATACACCAGAAAGGCCGGGATCATATACTGAATGCCCGTTCCGGCGTACGCTCCAGTAATACCCACAAGCGACTCCAGATCGTGAGTACAGAAGGCCACGATAATGGGCGGCACTAGAGTAATGAGCGGGAAGACGATCCGGTCCACCACCCAAGGGTACGTGCCGCCATCGCGATGGAAGAGAGTCTTCCAGTTGTTGCGTAGTGTGACGGCTATTATGGGAAAGTTGGTGCTAATGGTGAAGACGGGAAAGAGGCCCAGGAAGTAGCGCAACACTGGAATGCCCAAAACGTCACAGTTATCTGTGAAGTTCAAAGTGTACATGTCACGCAGGAGAGAGCTGTCGAAGCAGAATATGGCTGTGAGGGACAGCAGGGCGTAGAAGCACAGGATGAGGATGTAGTCGGCCATGACCAGGGCGCTCATGCGCTGCTTGTTGGAGATGGGCGTCACGAGTGAGGGCAGTGAGTGCTGGCACATGAACGAGTAGACACAGACCCCGAAGAGGTTGGGCACACCCGAGACCTGAGCCACAGATGGGCGGCCCTCACTGTGACCCTTGCCAATGCGAATCAAAGCCAGGATGATCATCATGGTGAATGCTGAAAGAGAAACAAAGAAAAAATAGGAATTAAAACTCTGACAAATATATAAACAATGTTGATCTAGAGCTGTACATGTATCTCATACACAAGTGTGCCAAGTTGAGATGATTATTTGTTAACACTGGCCGCCTAAAGCCGATTTTTAGGCACATCCCGACTCAAATCCATTAAGTTTTTTTGTAGCCTCAATAGCGCAAAAAAAGAAAGCATGAAATTAGATTTTTACTAAGTCAATCCAAGTCTCATGTGGCTTGGAATCCAGTTAAATTGGATTTTTGTAGATCCGTTTCAGCATGAACTGTACAAAGCTTGTTTCCCATCAACTAGATACGGATGTGGGAAATAGTAAAGTCTCTGTTGCTTACATTTCCTGCTTTTTGAGATGCCATGATGGACGTGAGCAGAAGCCAAATTTCCACTTCTGGTCTGTCCACATTGACAGCTTGCTGCTCATAAACCATGTCTACATTGGAAGCCAATGACGCAACAACTTGAGTCGGTAAACACTGGCATGACGCACATTTAATGTATCCAGTCATTTTCGCCAACCATTGGGCAATCAGCTTACTTTAAAATAGTTTATTTAGCCATGCAACATTAATAGTAATGCATTGGTATAAAAAGTTGACTTTGGGTCATTACAGAACAGTGAAACCGAAAAGAGACTTCTGGAACAATGATCACACATAGTATACTATAACAACCAATGTAAACATTACAGGAAATTAAGTCCATTGTCCAAAAAACAAAAAAACTGTCTTAAAATATGTATACAGTTTAAACGAACCATCTTAAACCAAATATATAAGTCTTCCACCATGGTGCAAGCTAGCACTGTATTCGCGCGCCAATGGACATTCATTATTAACCCTGAACTCTGGGTTAGGTTTGATTAATTGGTTAGCACACAAAAACAGCCACATGTCAGAATCAAAAAGCCCTTTTATTGAGCACCCTTATTAAGTCTCTTGATTCTAATCTTTTCTTCTTATTCAAGCTCTTTATTATTTCTATAATTTGGAATTTACAGAGAAAAATGCTTGTCTTACTGTATTTCTAATCTAGTCAATGTTGGAATCAATGCTGAACAAGATGAGATTGTTAAGTATCTAATGGGCTTCTGGAAAATGCTGAGCTGGTTGGAACAGAGCAATAACTCCCCAAGGTGATGCATGGGCATCCAGGTAGAGCGAGAATCCGGGTGGTAAAAACCTCAAAAGACTCCACCGTTTGTTATCTCGAACATCTATTCTAGAGCAAAAAAGCTGAAAGGGATAGTTCACGTAAAAATTTAAATTAGCCCACTTACCCGCAAGTCATTTTAGGTGTATATGACATTCTTCTTTCAGAAGAATACAAATCGGAATTAAAAGGGCCCCTATTGTGGATTTTTGAAAGTAAGTGAATGAAAAAATCCTGCAAAGTTTTAAATCTAAAAGTGCACCATATATAAAAAGTCATTGTCTTTCAAAAGTAAGAGTCGACTCTAAGTCAATGAAAGTAATCGTTTTTCAAACGAGTCATAAGCCGTTTCATTGTGACGTCAAGACAAAACATTAGCATATTGCCCGCCCACTTATTGTGCGCACGCAAACTTGAACCTCAAACCTCAAGCTGATTCCTGTGGTTACTGGACATCATAATGTCCAGAAGACTGTTTTGTACAATATTAAAGCTGCCGTCGTCAACATTTTTTGATCATATTCAGTGCAATCGACACTATAATCCGACAGAAGAACACAAATAAAGTGGTTTTAGAAAAAAACCCAAACTTCTAACTCCACCTGGAGTGCATTATTTGTTTTGCAATGATCCACCGTTCCGGTTAATCGGGTCCAATCAGCGCAGGAGGGTGTGAGATCTGACTGTCAATCACAGGTCATGCACACGCCACCCCTCGCGCAAGTTACAATGGGATCGGCATTTTTAAAGGTGGAGATTTACATGTTTTATTTGGGTTTGAGCTGGATGGAGAGCTTGAAACATTTCTTCTCGACAGGTAACTGTGCTTTATCAACCAGTTACTTTATGTCTTAGTGTTACGTTAAGGCTGGTTCACACGGCAGGATTATTAGCCCGATTTTAGCCCCGATTCACCCCTTCCGACAATCTTAAGGATGTTCCGATTATCGTAAAATAATCTGCTCAGATATTCCTGCCGTGTGTGGTGTGTTAAGACTGCTCTCGTCGGCTCGGAAGGATGCCGGGACCGATCCGATCTCAAATCGGGGATTTCCAACATGTTGGATTGTTTTGGCCTGATTTCTCCTCGTGTGTGGTGTCCCCCGGGGACGAACGAGCACGCAGGCTGTGAACTGTGGCATGTAGCCAATCAGAAAGCGAGGTGACGAGGCATAGAGGAAGCACCGGCGGGAAACAAAATCCAAACAGCCGGCACCCGGCGGTATAGCGCACCAGAATGTCCAGTGGACGTTTTTTTTCCCGTTAAAAACAAACTACACACTATCGCCACTGCATCCTCTTCGTCCACCATGATTGTTTACTCTGAAGTCACGTTTGATCTCGAGGGATTTTGCGAGATTTTCCGTCTGACCTAGGAATGCTCGGGAGTAAAATCGGTTCGTGTGTGATATGATGATTTTGCCGTGTGGCTGCGCACCACACACTGTACGACCCGTGATTTTTTAATCGCTGTGTGTGTGGTCTCTCAGGTTTGGAAAATCGGCCGACAATTTTAAAATCGTCCCGTGTGAACTAGCCTTTAGTAATCTAAGTAGCCTATGTTTAGCAGAATGTGTTGGTATGGATAGCTTACGTTAGCACTTGTTGGGCAGGTTTGTTAGCTTTGTTTGCACTGAAATCCGTGTGAACGTAACATTAGGTGTGTGAAGGAATAAAGTTCGGCTTTTTGGAAGAATGCTGATGAGACGGGCGAGTTCACAGAATAGCTGGTGCACATGCACTGACGAGCATGAACTCTGTGGGAGCTGGGAGGGTATTCGTTGATCGTTGGGAGGGGCATGAGAGTTGTAAACGTTCAAAATTTTGCCCAAGTCCACTCAATCTGCCAGACTTGCTGACAGCAGATTTAAGGTAAAGCGAGTTTATTTTCACTGCCCAAAGTCCCAAAAGAAGCTAACATACTTGTTGGAGAGCTGTGTCCTTCCCTCAAAAAAATACTATCTGTACCAGTCCTCATCCTCTTTTCTAATGCATCACAGAGCCAGGTTAAGGAGTACATCTGCAAATGTGAAATGCTGATCTGATTCAAAGGGGAAAATGGATTGGGTCCTTCCGCACATGTTAGAGTCCAGTTGACATGCAATTAATCGGAGGTGCTCCCGAAAGCAGTTCTGTCCCAAAGGTCTCCATTAACATTAAAGGTGTCCACAAACATGCTCATTCAGTGTTCAAAGCAATGCATTCATACTGGCAGGAGTACAACATCCTAGCAGCAAACAAGGGGCAGAGTGCATGTCACACTAATCTAAGTCTATTAATCAAGGGCAGGTTGCATGTAAGGGGAATAAATAATTAACTAGCAACGGTCTCAAGAAGACATACTGCTTCCCTCCAAATGAGATGCAGTAAAACTAGAAATGAAAAGCAAAATAAAGAATAAAGAGAAGAAAAAGCAGTGACAAACACCGAACCCATACAGCGAAAGTCAGGTCTCGTTTTAAACCAGAACATGTCATGTGACCATATCACAGCAGTCCTATGCTAAATTAAATATAAATTACTAAAAATACAAGACAATACAATATGATACAATGATATGTATTATCAAAATGTGCTGTAAAAAGTACTGATACACACACTGAAACCATTTCACAAGGTAACAAAGTATTTTTTGTTTGCATAACATGCATCTACTAACACGACTAACACTTTATTCAAATAAAGTTGACAAAAGTTTTGTAAAACATTTAAGCCTTTAAACCCTTTTTAAGAAAATAATTTTTTGCGTTGGTCTAAACAAAAACGGCAGACAGACTGAGGCCTTGTCCACACTAATACGTTTTAGTTTGAAAACGCATCTTTTTCTCTCCGTTTTGGCCTCCAAAGTGGATAAATTTGAAAACGGCGTTTTCGCAGTCCACACTATAACGCGAAAATGCCGTTTTCGAATTTATCCACTTTGGAGGCCAAAACGGAGAGAAAAAGATGCGTTTTCAAACTAAACGTCAAGTTTAGTCATGTGACGCACATTGAACCAATAGATATTTTATTACACTTTTGCTATTCACATTTTGCTAAAATGTGTTACTTAATTTGCACACTTTTCATATCAGAGTCCTGCAAAGATTTACTCACGTTTTCTGTCCAGCAGGAATACATGAGAGCAGTTGCGTTTTAGACCAAACATATGGTGACCCGGAGGTGAATGATGAGATATTTTTCTAAATAAAATCCTGCCAGAAGAACTGCGCGACAACTATTTATTTTTCCGTCTGTATCATCTACGCATGCGCAGTAAGGTGAATTAGCATTTTCATTCGTTTTTCAAAAGTTTCTCTTCGACATTAGTGGAGCGTTTTTATCCGGATTAATGTAGATGTAGCCTCAATGAAGAACCACTGTCTGACATACATGTCTTTATTTTCACTTTCGATCAATTTAATAAATTGTTATTTAAAATACCCTAAAAGTATCAAAAGGAAATCTCTGTGACTTATATTTATTTATTTTTATTTTATTCAATCATTTGCTGATTATTTATTTTTGTATTATAGATTATAATGCTAGAAATTCATATTTGCATGCTGTAGAAGTACTGTACCACGACAGACATGTCGGCTAAGAAAGGATGGAAAAAATATATAGAACACAAAGCCTAAGGTGCCACAACTGCAATAACAGGCAACCTTCAGGTGCAATATGCTTAATATAGCAAAACAGATACGCAATAGCTCAACTAGAGGACAAAAGCAGACATACACAATGATGGACCTGGAAATAATTAGAGGAAACGTCACAGACAGTTAATGTGGCCGATGAACCAAACAGAGAGGGTACAAGCATGGAGTGAGATTCAAGATGCATTACTCCTTTTCATAACAACTGCACCGAAAGAATAGGAGAGAAAAAAAAGAAAAATTCAAGGGCACACTTAATCCAAATACTCCTGACATCTCACGACACAACTCAAGTCATTCTATAGGCGCTTAACCTTCAGCACAGAGGCCTTTTGTTGTTTAGGGATGAGATGTGATTGCATCCCGGCCCAGCGATTCATCACACGCAATAAATTCCCTCAGTGTACATGCTGATGGCCATTGAAAATGCCACTGGTATCTGTGTCTTCAAGTCTTATTCATCATGATATGTTTGTATCTGACACCGGTGACACTGCCTACAGAGCCCGGTTGGAAGACACCACACAGGTGAGGGAAAAGGGGGGGTGGGGGGGGGGGGGTGTTCAAATAAATACATATAGCAAAGTCAAACATGTTCTGGGATTACAATCAAAACGACACTAATTGCTAAAGCTTTCCTATAGGGATGATGTGTTGGGTTTTGAAGGACACACTTCATTAAAAAAGCAGCACCCATGAGATGTTGATCAGTCACATGACCAACTGTGACCATCAAGTGTAAATGGAGAATGGTGATTGCCGAGAACATTAAGTAAATGTCAAAAACATCCCATCTGTGAAAGTATCATCAATCATCATCCATACACTTTGTTATTTAGCTATTCAAAGCAACTTACAGTAATCGTGATTGTGCAAAGTAGGAAAGGTTCCTGAATCAACACTCTTGCTTGTCCTTGGACTGTCCTTGAAATTTCAGGGATATATTCATATCTGTATGTATGTGTGTATGTATGTATGTATGCATGTATGTATGCATGTATGTATGTATATATTACTTATACAGTATTTTTGATCAATAAAAACAACCTTGGTGAGCATAAGACTTCTTTTCAAAACTTTAGTCAGTCATACTGACCCCAAGCAATCTCTGTAGTGTATATGTAATAAGATTTATATATTTAAAATCATAACGAAAATTTATTTGGAATTTTTTTAAATAATAATGTTGATTTCATATATATATATAGTATATAGTACAAATATATATATATATATAGTATATAGTACAAATTAATGAATTCATGAAAATTTTAAATATACAAATATGTCTCGCACTATAGCTAATATGTATACAGCATTATACAGCGGGTATGATCCTAATTTTTATTTATTATAAATTTTATATCACTGTCTTCTATAAAGTTTTGTCTATCCATTTATTGTGGTTTTTTTTATTTATTTTGGGGGTATTTTTGACAGTATGGGGGTATTGTAAAAATGTATTTACTTCAAAAAGTACCATATTTTCTATGTAAATTATTTCTATGTAAATGAATTACTATGTAGTTTTATTTTTTTTAACTACATTAAAATCTCATTCCAATAAGTTCTTAGAGCTAAAACCTAAAGATAAAGTGACTTTGCTGTCACCTGGTGTCTTATTTTGGCTTATTTTAGAATGCTCTAAATTACAGTTTTTCCCATTCATTTCTATAGGTGCCCATTTTTGACCCAAATACAAGATTAAGGAGGTTTTTTTTTCACCCACTTAACATTGTAGAATTTAGTCAAAAAAAAGTGTGTGTTTAGGAGGCAAACTTAGGAAAAGTAGCCAAGTCATGTAAAGTATTTTTTAAAAATAAATCAAAACTATTTTGCCCACATTTGTCCAGAATACGGTTTTAGGGTTAAGGAGTTTGTTTGACAGGAATGCTGTTTCAGGACAAACATACTTTAGGGGGGAAAACCAGTCAACTGATCAATAAGGTCTTGCTCAATGGTGCAATGGTGATAGTTCATGGATCAGCCTTCTGGTTCAGTACCGAGCCCAGATCTTTAACCCCAATCCTCGAGTGCAGGGAACGGTCTCTTCTGTGCTGCCAAAACAGTCACTTGGAATCATCATGAATTGATTTTTTGGACTATCTTTGTGATATAGTCCTGTTAAGTACTGAATATGCTCATGATGGTGAATACATTGCATACATACATCTCCCTAATCACCCAAACTTTATTCTGGACCTAATTTTTAAAGTAATTAAAGTTATAACAGAAACTCATTAAGGAGGCAAATGTGGACATCAATACATAGCAGGCTTAAGAGAGTGTAAAATTTGAGACATCTATCTTACCCCAAAGTAGACCAGAAACCCAGTAGAGAGCATCCACAATATGGATAGCCAAAGCCATTTTAGACCAATTGATGATCCTCTGAAATTTTCAAGCAAATGAGCGAGTGGTTTTATGGTCTGTTAAGGAAAACGATATACGGTAGTTTGTAGCTTGTCCATATTGTAGGCCCTGCTAAATGAGAGACACCAACACATTTTCCTTGAGAGCAATTTTCAGGCTCTATGAGCTGAACCATTGCCTGGGGTATTCATTAAGGCACGGCTATATTTCACCTTGAGAATACACTGCTGCAGAATATCCCACACTGATGCCGTTTCAGGCCCAACACCTTTTACAGTGTCTCTGACCTATAAAAACACTATATAGTCTGATTTTCAACGGATGCCTGTTAATAAGGGAAAACCCTTAACATTTAAATTGTACTGCAGCTTTTCCTTAAGGTGCTTTTCCACTGCTGGTACAGCTCAGTACGGCTCGACTCGCTTTGGTTTTCCACTGTGTTGTACGACTCGGCTCAGCACGGCACGGCTCGGTTCGCTTTAGCTCATTTTTTTTTTCCACTGCAGTTACCGCTTCAAAGTGGGTGGGATTATAGTCTGAGTGGCGTTATAGTTTATCTGCTCCTCGGCAACCAACAAAAGGAACGTCTGCACTTCGTCCACTGACCAAGTTTTCTTTCTTTCTTTTTTCTTCAAGCAAGTCAAGCAAGTAGTTTTAAAACAGGTGCTATAGCGGTGGCTGTTACTGGCTATTTAAATATTGGGGGGTTTGATGTCCCGCAAATACAATGATACAATGATTAGCATTGTGTTCACGTCACATTTTAGTAATGGTACGGTATGCTTGGAACCTCCAGAGAGGTGGTACCATTTAAAGCGAGCCGTACCGTACCGTACCATGCAGTGAAAGTGCCACAAGTGAGCTGTACCGAGCCGAGCCATACCGTACCATGCAGTGGAAAAGCGCCACAAGTGAGCTGTATCAAACCGTGCCGTACCGTCAGTGTTGGGAAAGTTCACTTTCTACATGAACTAGTTCAATGTTCAGTTCACGCATTTTAAAATGAATAGTTCTAGTTCTTATAGTTCTTTTTTCCATATGTTGCGATCTTTTTTTTTTTTCACAGCCCACATACAACCACAAACAATTATTTTATCGACGGGCAAAGTTTGGCACAGAAATGTAAGATTTTTCTCATCCTCACCGACCTCGTCATAAAATCGTTTAAATGATCATCCGACACCTCCTTGCTCGCTGCTTTGTCGACGGCGGCCGCGGTGCGACACTGGTGGCTGGTGTTGCCACATTGGGTGTTTTTTCGCTAAATATTACGAAAAAAACGTGTGTTTTAGCTGGTTTTTCGCCTGGAAGACTCTTTAGAAATCTGGCACCCTATTGTACGAAGTTAAACTGAGAGAGCGTGCGTTCCCAGACACCAGAATGAACACGTTCACATTAACGTTCATCAGGCAGTAATACAGTACGTTCAGTTTACGTTCGCCCAAAATATGAACGCGTTCATGAACTATAGTTCATTGAACGTGTTCAGGCACAACACTGCGTACCGTACCATGCAGTGGTAAAGCGCCATTAGTGGCGAAGTAGGGAAGCAACTAATCAATCAGGAAAAAAAAAAACCTGACAACAAATTTCATTTTCTGTGCACAGAAACGCTTTACAGTAGAGAAAACTACAACAAAAAAAAGTAAATTTGGAACATTGCACCTTAAGCTTGATAATTTCATCTGTAAATAATTTCCCTCGTCAGGAGGGAATGTCCATGCACACAATGAAGCCCAATTTTTGTGTTCGTGATTTGCGTACAACAGCGCATCGCATGCTCAAGGTAAATGTTGAGACAGAAGATTCCACTAGGTGGCAATGCACAGTTGTGATTGAGGAGTCGAAGAAAATTGCGGAAAGAGCGATACAAATCAATATGCTGTTCCAAGAAAAGTAAACAATGGAGTATATCATTTCCCATAGTTTTTGTTTTGGTTCTTGTTTGTTGCATGTAATGTGCATCCACTACTTTTCTTCTTTTTTCCTTCCAAGAAATACACAAAAAAATGACACGACTCAGTGCTGCCCTCTGATGTCTTACAAAGTATAGAAAAGCAATTGTACTGTGCTATTGAAATAAAAATATACAGTGCAGATGGACTGACTCAAGACATCCAATTACAGCATTTTGATGGATCATAGTTGGCACATCTACACTTGATTCTTTGCATCTATTTCAGAATGATCACCTTTACACACACACACACAAATTACATTCAAATTTATGCATTTGGCAGGTGCTTTTATCCAAAGCGACTTGCACTGCATTTAAGTGATTTATTTTTTTATGAATTCCCTGGGAAACAAACCAATGAAACTGTTAGCTCCATGATCTTCTGTTTGAGCTACAGGAACATATGTAATTGACGCAATGATGCCTTCAACCTGAACAACGCCTTGCTCTAGGACCATTAACAGTAATGCAGTCTCCAAGAAACGTGCAATGCAACATGGAGTCATTAATCTCCAGTGAGTAATCACACGCTCTTTGTCCGATCCTCAACGCTCACACTAAATATGAATTAAAGCGGCAACCTCACTGACTCATTTCGCTCTCCATGTCAAAAGCTGATAAATGTTCTCTACTTCAGTGCTGAGAGGAGGTGATCCTTCCCATGTAAAATTACCCATGCAATAAAACTGCCTTTACATAATGCATACACAAATTCACAGCTTTGTTTCCTGATAAACAAGTCACATCATGCATTTCACACAAGTGGCTGTGAAGGGCTACGGGTTCTGAGACTGCTGAGGTTTTATATATGATGAGTAACAACACTCAACAAGTAGTATTAAGTCAAGTATGTTGATGTTATGCTCATTGAGTTAATAAGTGAGCTCAGCTTTCCAGTACACAACAAGGTTCAGCAGAGTGACGGCGCTTGCAGTAGATGGCATTGAGTCTAAAACACAAAGTGGCTCCCTTGGTGCCAACTGAGCCGAATCCTACTTACCACATCTCATTTGACACAGGAGCAGGCACGGTCTCCCCTCCTGTGCGTTATGGGCGAAAAGGCACACAAGGGACGTGCCTGCTTGTCCTGCTGTCTGCTGTGAGTAATGACTGAGAGCAGAGAAGATCTTAGGAAAAAGCACACGACTGGAAAGGGTGAATGGAAAAAGCAAAAGATTTAATAGGCGACTGGTCAACCTATCGACCAACCCATTGATAAATCTTTAGAATCAGCATGAGAAGTTTGTCTGGTTCAAATGAACAGAGAAGGATGTTTGCACTAATGTACAGATATGCCGATATTCATCGATGGAAGGGAAAAATGTGGAGGGATTTTGACAGCTTTGGTTTCCGTGTAAAATAATAGCACTATATATGATTAATCGGTTAGCAAGCACAGCATAATATGAATAAAAGTACAGTCAACTGGTCACAGGGCCTGAAAGCATCTTGTATGACTCTAAAGTGGGGTTTATTTTGGAATAATGACTGCTAGACAATACATTCTCCCTGTTATTACCAAATAAATTAAATGGACATGGGAATATTGATTTGAGATCAAATTATTGTACTATGTGGGAAGTAAGAGGCAGTGGAGTAATACGAGAGACGGGAAACCAGCACCAACATGAAGGAAATTAGTTGCCAAAGGAGAACCGTGAAATATACAGTTTAGCATCATTATACAAAAATATCCATCCACAGAAACCAGTGACTGACCTCTTAAAAAGAGATAGGAAGGACATATATATTTCAATGTTTTTCATTCTCTCGCAACTATATAGTTGTTATATTGTATATCATTTGCAGGCTTCAGAGAGCTGCTATCAATATGCTGGGAATTGAAATAGTTTCCGAATTCACGATCACGTGTACTCTGTGTATAGGGAGCGGCGGTAGTGACCAATATTTTAAAACATAAGTTTTTTTGTCATTGCGCTTCAAATCATCCGGCATCGTCCTTCCAGTCATTTCTCCATATTATCTTCGCACTATAAGTGAAATCTGATGAACTGTAGTGTAATGTAACCAACTACTATAGCACGCCTAACCAAAGGGAACAAAAAAAGGGAACTACAGCCCTTGACTATTGATGGATCATATTAATTCCGGTCTAAAGCTTAGACAAGATTTGTTGCCTTTTTTGTTTGTTTGTTTTGTCTGAGAGTCATTTCTTTCTGCCCGAAAGACTTGACAAGTAAACCTGAAGTAACCCTTGCAGAATACCTGAATAACCTTGTACAAAAAAACCTACTGATTCTTTTAAATGTCTACTAAATGTAAAAAACAACAACAACAACAACAACAAAAAAGCTAAAATAGGGTACTACTTTTAAAACATTATATAATTTTGTGCAATAGTACGGAGGCGTATTGCATTCACTTGATAATTTTTAAAAGATAATTTTTCATGGAAAAAAGTTTTTGCTCTGTTTTTCTGAATTAACGAGTTAATTTTTCATGAGAAAAAAGTTTTTTCTCTGTTTTTCTGAATTAACGAGTTAATTTTTCATGGAAAATTTTTTCTTTGCTCTGTTTTTCTGAATTAACGAGTTAATTTTTCATGGATTTTTTTTGCTCTGTTTTTCTGAATTAATGAGTTAATTTTTCATGAGAAAAAAAGTTTTTGTTCTGTTTTTCTGAATTAACGAGTTAAACGTACAATATGTAATTTTTTTTGGCCACCAGGGGTCACTCATTTCACATAATAACAAAGACGTACTTTGATGACGTCAGGAAAGAGCGTGGGCTCACGGGAGTTGTTGTCGCTGTCAATGACTACCAGCTCAGCTCATGACATGACATGATCGTTTTTACAAAATATACGGATATACGGCATCTCTCTGTAGATTTAGCTTGTCAAGAAGCTTTAAATGCAACCCCAATGTTTACCTGTGTCATGCTTCTCCTGCGCGGCTCGCTAACAGCAACAGTTGGCTGATTTGAATGAGACGACCGGAACGGGCAGCGCTATATGCGCGAGCAGCACCGGGGGACAGTGCATCTCGTCTGAGTGAGCGCTCGTGAGCGGCCACGTGATTTACACGCATAAAAATACGTCTTACTTTTTTTTCTTCGTCATTTTCTATGCTTTCTTGGCGGTAGTCCAGTGTTCCCCTTTGTGTTTGGTGGTTTCGCCGGGTTCCGCAAGGAAGTTAGAGAAAATAGAGGAGTCAAAGGTTATATGACGCCATAGACGGACGACGAAACGGAAATAAAGAAACGTCCCGTGTCTTCGAATTAAACTATAAATTTCTCCGTATTTGAAAGTTGGTGGAAACTGTCGGGATAATGTAAGTACACATCTAATAGAAATATATAACATAGATACAGTTATTTTTGCTATTTTTAAAGCCGAAAAAGTACAGATTGTGGCTTTAATTTTTCATGGAAATTTTTTTTTTGCTCTGTTTTTCTGAATTGATGAGTTAATTTTTCATGAGAAAAAAAGTTTTTAATCTGTTTCTCTGAATTAATGAGTTAATTTTTTATGGAATTTTTTTTTTTTTGCTCTGTTTTTCTGAATTAATGAGTTAATTTTTCATGGAAATTTTTTGTTCTGTTTTTCTGAATTAACGAGTTCAGAAACAAAAAAAAATTCCATGAAAAATTAACTCGATAATTCAGAAAAACAGAGCAAAAAAAATTTCCATGAAAAATTAACTCGTTAATTCAGAAAAACAGAGCAAATTTTTTTTTCTCATGAAAAATTAACTTGTTAATTCAGAAAAACAGAGCAAAAATTTTTTTCCATGAAAAATTATCTCGTAATTCTGAGATAATTAACTTGTTAAATCAGAAAAACAGAGTAGATTTTTTTTCTTAGAGTGAATGCAATAAGCATATGTACAATAGAAATACAAAAACTTGGAAAAAAAACTTTTTTTGAAGAAATTTGATGATATTCAATTTTATGTTAAAATAAAATGAGTTTTTATACTAAGCAAGATTTCCCATTTTTTTTACAGCCCTAGTTTTAAGAGTGAATTTCAGAGATTTTAATACTTTACGGCCCACAGATACCCAAGTCCTAGATCTGAACGGCTCTAAATCACACTATAGACTACAATGTGAAGAATGCATTATCAAATAATTACTTCAGCTCTCTGGAGGTTCAGAACAGGCGAAGGAAAAACGGCAATATAGAGACAGATAAGAGCAGCACACATACGAAAAGATGACCACTATTCCTGCAGGGCATCCATGATATATTCCGACAAAAAGAACAAAAGCTGCAATGCAAAAAGCAAAAAACAGCGACCAGCTAGACCAATGATGGCTTTGCTGAGTGGAATCATACATAATACATGCACTGTGCAAATGACCCCACATTGATTCAAATGACTAAAAAAACATGAACAGGTTCGAGAAATAACAGCACGGCTGTGAAGTTCATCACCTGCACTGAGCAGTTTAATGTTGCTGAAGCAAGCAGGATGTGCTACCTCACCCTCAGGTTATAGTGCCCTTAAATGAGCAATACATTAAAACACAGATGGCAGAAATATGGGTGCACATGCTAATCAGCAGATTTCTGTAGTCGGTCTATGCATTTCTTGAAACATAAATGTTGAGTAATTGCTATACAATGCTGCATAGCACCACTCTACAAGCATTACTGAAACCTACACAGCTAGAACAACTGCCTTTATTTTTTGCCTTGTTAGTGCCAGTGGAGCTGTTAGGAAACGTATCCAACCGCCAATGACTCTCATTCACGTCTCATTGTGAATCAATGAGACGAAGAGGAGAGAAAGGTGAGTAATAGGACACATGGTTGTTTCTTTGAAGTTTCTGAGAATATTTGCACAAGAATACACGTTCTTTGTGCATTGCATGTTCATTCAATAGCGCATGCACATGGGAGCAGGAGCCACGATTCAGTGCGGCTGTGATTTGAGAGGACGGTGAGGATGGGCGGTTTTATTTTGGGCCTGTCATCTGGTAACTGACTGCCCAATCACGCCCGAGACGGCCTGTCTAGGCTGTCAGGCTGAAGTATGAGGGAGACAGAAGGCGGAGACGGACGGACGGAAAGCACTAGTCCTTTACGTATATTTTTGAACCTTTATCGAAACCTACTTGCACAAACATTTCAAAACACCATACATTTATTTTGTCCATAATATACTATGTTTTGCAACCTAATAACACAATTATTATTTGTACAGGGTATAAAAAAAGAAATAAAAACGAATAAATAATAAAATAGTAAAGGAACTTACCAATCCATCTCATTACAGAGGTGACGATCTGGAGGTATTTGGTCTTCTGCGCATTAAAAAAGGTGAAGGGCCCCAACAACAGTGTGAAGACAGCCTGAAAAGAAATACAAATACAGAAAACGAGTCAATGAAAGCATAAAAAAAAATTAAGCCAAGGAGGAGGACAAGGTAGATCTCATAATATAGACATAACATGTTGACATTTAAATAACTAACAAACGTTTTCACATCAGAGTAGAATAAGCAACAGACATAAACATTTCAACCTGACTTAGACTGCACTACTAAATGGCCAAAACTATTAGATATGCATATTCTAGCCATAAACGAAGTGTATAAAATGGCCAGGGCTGCACATAACTTCATGAATGGCGGGTGTTCCAGTTCAACACAATCTGAGGAGCTTTTCTCTGAGGGAACGGAGTCTGATCATTACTCTATATATTACACATATAATTGCTTTTCATGTGCTTCTGTGCAGGCACATAGATTCATCATGACTCATTTCTTATGAACTGCATTGGGTTGAGTGTTGATGAGAGACGTGCCAGTCTCTTTGATATTTATATAACAGACTTTAGCATCTTCAAAGACGGCTGCAAGAAGAACTGGACCTTCCAGCCCTGGTGTGGATATTCATTCAAGCAAGGCGTTTACTCTGGATTTAAAATGTCCAACTACTACTACCACTAGTACTCACATTTAATATACCGCTTGTGTATTTCCCATCATGTGTGGTTATCAGCTTAGGTATCTGTCCTAAATACATTTAACTGTTCTAACAAAGCAAATGCCTCCCATTTTTAGGCGCGATCTTCAAATTAAAATTAAAAAAGAAACAATCGCAAAAGCTTGAGGTTAAAACACATTTTAATATTGGTGATCCAAGCGTTTGTTTATCTCTGTGGTAATATTTAAAGCTACACTGTGTAACTCTTTTACTTTATTCTTAGCTAAAAACACTTAGTTCTTTCAAAAATATATGTGCTCATTAATGTATATTTACGTCATTCAAGTAATAAAGTATTCTCGTGAGTGTATAATATGCCATTGAAAATACATACGGGTAAGGGGTTCTAATGTTGGTCGCCATGTTGTCCCTCCATCTTGAAAGTACATTAGCCAAAGAGGGACATACCCGTTAATTCAAGCTTCGCCTTTCGCGTTTACGTTTGAGTTAACACTCATGGACGAGGTCGAACAGGAAGCCATGTTAATCTTGGACTACATTGGCCACCGTAGGAGTTAAAACGGTCAAGTGGATGGTCATATACCTTTTCACTGCTAGATGGGGGTAAAAAAAAAAAAAAAAAAAATCACAGTGTAGCTTGATTCAGCCGACATGATCTGTTACATTACAGAAGAAGTGATACACTATTTTGAATATGTAAATAGTTTTTCAGTCAACTAGCTTACAGATAAGTTCTGTTTTCCAACAGGGTTGAATAAAAATCCACTTTCATTCACAATCAGACCAAGAATGTGAATTTTACTAAACTGGTTCAATTTAGATTTAAACTGCAGAGTGTTAAATTGTTTTTTTGGCCATTAATCTGACTCCATTGAAGTCGATGAGTGAGATTATTGGTCAAAAATACAATTTAACACACAGCAGTTTGTTCTAATTAATACATTGTACATTATTGATGGATGTCTCTCAAGCTGTGAGTTGTAAATCATCATGACACCATTCATGTTTTATCTTGAGAGGTGAGAAGTGTCTTGGTTTTTGTATAGTCAGATAGGACGAGGGTGAGATAACAGTCCATCATGATGCCTGAATGTCTGTCCTGATAAAAGAGCTGACAGAGAGGCTGCTAAACATCTAAAGCCCTGAAGGAACAAGACAAAAGAGCAGAAGGATCTAAATTAATCTGCCATTCCTATAAAGGGTTGTAATGGGACAATACAGCAAACGTTACACCGTGAGCAAGAAAAGGTTTGGACCTATGATGATTAAGGAGAGATGTTGAAGATTTTCAAGACAAATAACGTCATTAAGAGTTATTATAAGATAAATAAACAAATAAATAATAATAAACCGTTCATGTCAACTATCCATTAGCCATTAAAGTCATTATTTACAAGAGGGAGTAAAAAGGCACCAGAGAACAACCAATAAAGCGAAAAATAGGAAAACAGCGCAAGAAATGCACTTTGATAAATTCCCATAATGCATTGCTGTCTGCATGAGTTATATCGAAGTGCATGCCTGCATCACTCCCACCACACAAAAATATACAACCCCCCCACCATTTCATGATGGCTGACAACACACACAATCCTAATGATAAATATCTATTCCTGAGCCGAACTCCTCCATCCCAGAATGGCCATAAAATACCATATGCAATCTCATGTCAACAAATGAAACTGAAAAGAAATCCCTGTAAAACATCTCAGTTTCTTTATAGGAAGCGAACACATCACCCAATCTCAGTTATGATGGCCGTAGCTTCTTATTCCAAGCCTAACATATGCCGTAGTTTCCGATTTGAAAAGGGACGCTGGCAGAAATGTTGGAAACTTGACAGGAGCTTGCCCACTCATGCCAGGAGTGCAGAGCGATAGTAATGGTTTTCCATTCCCCGTCCCATTCTATGAGTGTTGTTGGTGCTGATAGTAAAAATGGTGCAACATTGGCATGCCGGTGCAGAATGCATGCCAGGAAAGGACAACAGGAAGGAAGTTTGGCAATGAATAGGAGTGAAGGGAGAAATGGAGGGACAGGGCCAGGCAGAGAGGGCATCAGGGGAAGCAGAACGAGCGAGAGCCGTGGGGTGCTGGGTGACTCAGACATGAAGAGAGGCACTGTGACATACTGTACTTATCAGAACACAGAGCTCATTCACACTCTAATAGTGTAAAATATGCACGAACCCCATGTGTTAGCAAGCATCACTATTAGCACTGCTCACACTTGGGGTTAATATGTGATCTATAACCTGAAATCAAACTAGATTCTAATCAAATGGCTTAATTATTATAATTTTTTTTAAATAATGAAAAAAAAAACACCTTTCAGCAGTCCAAATAAATAATATGCACTTATATTACTTGCAAGTGCAGACAATTTGGTCTCATATTACTTGCCAGTGCATTGTGGGAAAAACTATATATTAGTCTGCTCAGGTTGTATATTGTACATACTGTGTAGGCTATACTACGCATAAAGAGGAAAACACAATATTCCAAAAAATATCCATGCAGAATATTTAGGATTTTTGTTATTCCTTCCTTTAAAAAAAGGAATATGCACATTTAATGTTGTTCTTAATGTATTTTATCTTTCGGGATCAAAATATTGTTGCTGGGTAAACATCGAGTCAATTTCCATGCTAATTTTGACCTTTTGCTGCCCCAAAAATTGTGGTCATTGGGATATATGTGGATATCTTCTTTCGGATGACTGTAATGTTCCCAAAGCAATATCAGATAGCAAATTCAGCAATACTGAGCTAATTTAAAACCAACATTTGACTGAAATGAGATAAACCAAAAAATTAAATGAGAAAACGCAAAGGTGAATAGCTTGATGGAAGAGCAGGACTTGATTCATCACATCAATATGAGTGAAATGAAACCAACAGTCGATGACCGTTATTTGGCACCAAGAGATGCTGACAGTGTCATTGTATAACACGTACAGTTCAGAATATCAAATCTCTGAGCAATTGAGATATTAGCATAACCATTTGAGTTTTCGGGTCCATTTTTTGCAACTTGTGGCAATTATGTCACCCTTACATAATTGGGTAAGGTGGGACTCCAGAAACGGACCAATCTACAACACCTGCCATCGTCTGTTGAATGTGTACAATGAGCAAAGCCAGTTTAAGGTTTTCTTCTTAATCTACTCCCCTAACTTCATTTCAAGTGTGGGCAACTTTAGGGGACATTTGTGTCTATGGACTTTGGGTGAGCCCTTGTGGCAGCAGAGAATGCAGGATTATAACTCAACTGATAGCAAAAGCAAAACGGATTATATTTCCAATCCCCAAAGTGTTAAGATCCCAGTGGCATTTGTCTCAAGTGCTAATCTTTGTTAGACATTCTAGATCCACAAATGGGAAGCAGATTCTACATCGGCTAACAGAACGGACAGATTCAAAGAATTTATATTCACATCAGAACCATCAATACAAAAGTAAACTCTCTAAAACTAAAATAAAACTTAGAGACATAATACTACTAATAATAATAAAATGAAAAATGTAAAAAAGGCAGAAGAATCACTAACCTCCAAAATGAGCTGCAATAAACTGCCAATTAATGAATAAATGGATGTGTAACAAGAGCATTCAAGAAAGTGAAAAAAATAAATTATGAAACCGCAGCTTGAGAGAAAGAAAAAGCTTGCTTGTAAGAAAAGCAATTAAACATTGTTTTGATTTGAGGACTTACACTGGACTTAAACATAATACAAATTTATGATTTGATCCCATGAGGGAGTCGAGGCAAAAAATTATACTAAAAGCAGCAAATTTGCCCAGAAATCCTGGAAAGCTGAAAGCTGTCAAGACAGATCTTCCCTGCATATTGATCTTTACAATAACAGAAAACGTGAATATTTGTTTGTCCCAGTGGATTTCCATATTAAGACAGGAAGTGTCATAAAATCAATGCCGTATCCGACTCTTTGGAGAGGTCATTGGTTTTGTCTGCTTGAATCTGAGAATAGGAAAGGGCAAAAGTTTTTTGTTCCAGACATATTTTTCCGTACTGGTCTCCATATCCATGACAAAATTTTCCAAATAGTACTAACAAAACCAATAAAATAGCAAATAAATAAATAGTACGTAAAAAGAGAAATGAATGGCCCAACACGTGTAACAAAGCTTGTGCATTAGATGGGTAACTGATCCTTAATATAATTTTAGCCTGCTTTACATGCTTTAAACACTTTTCTTTGATAACAGAACACAAATGAACAAGCTAAATTGTACAGTGAACATTGATATTTAAAGCTTAAAACTAAGACCAATAAATACCAATTAGCTTCTTTCAAGACTCTTTAATTTACACACAGCCAACTCAAGATTTAGGTTCAAGGAATATCTTTGAAATATGATCAACAAGTCTGTTGTAACAAGTCTGGGTCTAACTCCCCTCACTCTCATTCATATGTGTATTCTAACAGTCACAGAGCCAATAAATCACTGCGGAAGTGCTTGTCGTGAGTCAGGCGGTGTTCATTAAGGCTGGACAGTTGCATTACTCTGGTATTCATGGGTCAACAGCTCTCTCCTAAAGGCCTTTGGTAAAAAAAAAGTCTATTTTTTTTACAAAGAAACCATCCATCCATTTCCAGTCATTTGCAGCATGATTACACTGGCAAATATGGTGTGAATCAAAGCTGAAACCTTTCTAAAACAATGGGAGTCACTGAGGAGCAGGACTAATTCTCATGACTTTGTAATACTGTGTCAAGTTCACAGAAGCACTTAGTTCTCTTATAACCATAGAGCACTCAAGTTTTGTCCAGTTCATCAGAAGCTAAATAGAATAGGATGGGTTTTTTTTTTTCATCAAGATCGGGGCTGACATGACTTTCAACACACGTCACCACATTAAGTCGTAAGAACAATCCCTCTGGAGAAGCTGACGCTACGTGCACATCAAGGGCACAATATGATATAAGGGCAACTATATATATGGCAACAATATAAGGGCAACTATATGATATATATATATATATATATATATATATATATACACACATACACATGTATATATATTTATATTTACATATATGTATAGGTCAGTACTTCAGAAGTAGTACTGTGCTTCAGTACAAGTACAGTAAACAATTAAACTCACTGCCATCATCTCAAAAATTGTACCACAAATATTTGTGTAAATCTAAAACGGACAAACAAACAGTGGCCTGAACACCTTTAAAGCAAATAAACGTCACAAAACCGAGGTATGAAGGTTAAGCAAGTAGCTTCTGTGCTCAGGGTGACATATGGATGGATGTTTTGATAATGAGACATCGGTTGTGCTTGTGGATTTAATTTCATGGAAATCACGTACAGCCTCGTCCTGACACCCACCGAAGAAGACCATTACATCATTCTGCAATGTCCTTGGACAAGATAACCAGCTTTTCTAAACCGAGAACAATATTGTACCCAGCAGGTAGCCCCGGTGAACACACAAGCTGTTCAGAAATGGATTTAAGGGAAATTAAAATTAATTTTAATAATGGGCTACAGCACATTAAGACAGAACCGAACGTGAATGAGCGCCAAACACAAACCTTTGAGGGCTGTGTGTGGTTGCCAGGGCACTATGGGTCTTTTCTACGTGGTTTACAAGGTTATTTACTGGTCCAAGTCTCTACAGTATTCCGGTCTCTTTAGTGTTAAAGAGGTTCTCCACTTTTTTGGAAATAGGCTCATTTTACAACTCCCCCAGAGTTAAAGAGTTGAGTTTTACCGTTTTCGAATGTATTCAGACGATTTTTTGACATTTAGAAGAATATCAGTAACCAGACAGTTTCTGGTCTCATTGACTTCCATAGTCTGGTTCCTGATATTCTTCTAAATATCAAAAAATCGGCTGAATACGTTCAAAAACGGTAAAACTCAACTGTTTAACTCTGGAAGAGTGGTAAAATGAGCCTATTTCCAAAAAAAGTGGAGTATCCCTTTAATCTCTGGGATTTTTCTGGTAGCAAGCACAGTGAATAACAAAACAAGACACATTAAAGCGTGCCGACAGCTGTGGGATACTTAAAAGTGGTTGGGACCAGAACTGTTGCTGTGTGACATCAACTATGCTATGTTTACAGCATTTTGACAGGTTCATCCTTGCATATCTTACAGAAGATATAAAGAGCTGTCAAGTGTCCTACAGACGTGGTATATCATGATCTTAACCCAAGGCTGAGTTTGTTTTATCTGCATTTCCTTCCCTGTCTAGTTTATCTGCCACATCTTTTCTTAGTCCTCCTCGATAACTCCACTTCCCCGCTTGGCGAGAATCACCAGTGGGACTGTGGGTCAGCCAGTGTTTGCACTGGCACGATAGTCCCACTGTGGATTAGAGAGAGGACTCTTCGCCTGGTGGGCCACTGCTCAAACTCCTCATCCTGCTGAGCTAATATCCACTAAACCATCTGCGTTGTCTTATTCCTGCAGATCCGCCCACGGCTTTCTAAAAGACAGCTTCAACTCCATTGCTAAACAAAAGAAATAATCTACTGCTGCCAACTTGAGCTTTCAAATGTTTCAATATTCTTTGGAAAAGTAAATTGAACAATCATCATTTAGAAGAGCTTTTTCGAATGCATGAAAGCACCAAAATGGAGAAAGTTTAAACATTGGTAGTAGATACAAAAGGAAATCTGAGTCCTTAAGCAATTCATAAATATACAGGTAAATATTTCTCTATTTCACATTATACATTTTACATTACAACCAACTTTGCAACTTTTTGGTCCAAATAAGAGTTCCTCAAACAAATGTATGAAATCACTTGTATACATCAAGGCGAATGGTGGTGTATCTTAATTCACAAGCATGTTTTTTCCCCCAAAGATGAGAAAAAAAATAATTTCACCTTGCAAATCTTTACGCTGGT
This sequence comes from Cyprinella venusta, assembly GCA_038021265.1. NCBI lineage: Eukaryota > Metazoa > Chordata > Actinopteri > Cypriniformes > Leuciscidae > Cyprinella > Cyprinella venusta. Next base: position 43,490,166 of record CM075863.1, read on the forward strand.
TTGTGACCCATATTTCACAGAGCGAGCGAGACAGTGAGCAAATGTGTGTCCTAGGAGAGAGGCCAATGGATACTGAAGGTTGCTGAAAGGATGGGCTCTAAACATGTTAGCCAGGAAGACAATCTCTCCACTCAGTGGGCAGATTTCCACACCAGGAGGGAACAAAAAGGAAAAGAAATGAAAGAGAACATTCTGCCTCTGCATATACTACATAGACTCCTAGATACTCTATACTGTCCTATCCAATGAAGGAATAAAAAGGCCCAAAATATAACTTAACCCTTACGCTGTGTTGGGCCACCTGGGGCCAGATTTACTAAACAGGGCAAATTAGCATGATAGCACAATTCAATAAAAGCACCAATGGAAGTGGAAAGATCTGCATGTGATCTATTGACAACCGGATAATTTCCATAATCAACAACGCAATCTAGCAAGAGTGATAAATGGCGCAAATTTCAGTAAATTGACTTGCGCAAACCTTAGTAAATCACCTTGTGTGATTCATTTAAATACTGCCCTCCAATAGACTTTGCGCCTGAAAGGGAAACTATTACAAACGCATACGTAATAAGGTCAGCCGGCAAAAATATCCCTGTAATTTACATGAAAAAGTTAGATCAGGCAAGAATTTAAAAAAATAAGTAAATTCTAAAGTAGAACTCAATTCAATCGTGTAGAAATTAAAGTGTAAATATCAACATTATAAAATTAAGTAAAATTGCTCAACTTTTCTAAAACTGGTGTTCTCGTCATGCACTGTGCCATGAATAATTAATGAGCTTGATTTTTCACTGTTTTCCGGCAGTATTTACACTATTTTGTCATTACTTTTGTTGTTAGGATTAGTAATTTGCCATTTTGTGACATTTGGAGTTCATTTTCTACTTAAAATGACACATTCAAACACAAAAACGATCTATCAAACGTTACCGTCATTGTGTATTGTCTACCAAATATTGAGGTCTGTGTCAGACTGATTTCATGAAGTAGCGTGTGTATGACACGCCAATTCGTATTTGCATTTTTGGCGTGCTATCAAGACGCATAATCGCTTTTCAGCGTGTTTATGAACGCCGTTGACTTAACGTTATATAAATATAGGACTTACCTCAACCCTGTCCCTAAACTTAACAGTCACTGGGGTTAATGGCATTTATGACTGTTCCCTTACCATCCTAGTGAAAAAAAGATATGAGTTACCTCAACCCTATCCCTAAACTTAAACGTCACTGGGGTTAATAGCATTTATGACTGGACATTTGACGCGCGTGTACAGACACGCGGAATGACGCGGACGTTAATGGCGTAGACATACACGCATACACGCGGATAGCTCAAAATGCGTAGAGATAACACGCCATTTAACTCTAAAGTGGCGTGTATGTTTACGCAAAAGTCGTGATGTCATGTTGTCTGTGTTCATACATTCGATATCAAAAGTGAAAACGTGATGAAACACACTGCAAGTAATGTTTACTTAAACATTTCTGAGTAAATCATATACTAAAAACGTGTGGTCTAATTCAATGTTATATTATATGAGTGAAATGTTGTACTAAGAAAAAATCAATTAAATAGAATAGATATTTCACTTAACTTAGTTAAGTATAGTTTACTTAATTATGTGTGAAATTAACTCCAAAAATATCAGTGCAAAAACTTGCCTTGAAAAAAATGAAGTACATTTTACTTATTGTTTTTTTACAGTGTGTGTGAGCAAAGTCAGTAAGTTTTAGTCTAAATGCGATAACATTCGGGAAAAAGAATATCCTCTCTTGGTCAAAATGAACCTAACACAACATAAAGGTAAAAAAAAAAGAAATGGTAATCTACAAGTGGACTTCAAGTGAAAAAATTAAATGATAGAAAATAAGATCTCTTGATTGTTTAATCAACAATCTGCAGGTTTGGAGAGGTCAATGAGCAGTTCCAATGTGTTAAATGGCCTCCTTGAGAAATGTAGCATCTGACTGTTTTGTACAAAGGATCCTCCCATCAAGATGGTTAAGGAAATTAGCTCATTTAACATGGACCCATATAATAAAGGTGATCATGTACAGCCATTAATCCAGCTTCCCCTTCAGAATAATTACCAGCTCAATGAGAAAAGGGAGGACACCTTCCTGTCCTTGATACAATTTACATCCTCACTACACATCACCCCTTCCATATATAATGGCGCTTTTCCACTGCACGGTGCGACTCGGCTCGCTTTACTTTCACACTGCAGTTTAGTCCTGCTTCAAAGTGGCTGGGATTATAGACTGATTGCTATATTTGGGCCGCCACCTAATCTACTGACCACGATAAAGAAATTTTCTCTGACCAATCAGTTCTCTGTAGTGTTTACACGTCACATTTTACTATTACTAAAAAAGTACCAGGTACTTGGTAATGTACACAGGGGGAAAACCCCCAAAGTGAGCCGTACCATAGGCAGATCCATGCAAGACTCTTAATACATTCCCTAAATTAATCAACAATGTCTTGGACTTTAACTCAAGTTTATCCTTTGAACTTTTGAGAGCTTGTTTGACAACATTTTAGTCATAAGATGTCAGATTGCATTAAAACCTGAACTGATACTCCCAGTTCTTTAAAAAGCTCTTTAAACTGCACATTGAAATGAATCGACAGCAGATTACGTTTCAGTCTACTGATCCTTTATAACAGCTTTCAACAAACAACATAAAACTGCAGAATTTTACACGCAGGGGACCTTTACTGCTGATCAAAGCCACAGCTTGCTGGGCAGACAGGTCTGTTTAACTTGAAAGACAACAAAAAGATTTCCGCCTTAGCCATACCTGTTTCAGACAACCCAAATAGACTTACTGAAGTGTTTCACACAGTTTACAAAACCGTTTAATTAAGTGTAGATAAATCACTATGCTTTGAAATGCCATTTTTGTCCTTGTCCCGCATCCCTGAGGTTTGTGTGTCAAGCGTCTTGGACTTTAAAAATATAACATTGCTCAGGGACAGCTGTTGAGCCAGAGATCAAAAAATAGCTCTTTGTTTGCTGTGCCACTAGAACAGCAAGAGCTGGAATAGTTTTCTTTTAATGATGGGATAAAATAGTGACAGCGGTGATCTACATAACACTTAAAGGGATACTCCACTTTTTTAGGAAATAGGCTCATTTTACCACTCCCCCAGAGTTAAACAGTTGGGTTTTACCGTTTTTGAATGTATTCAGCCGATTTTTTGATATTTAGAAGAATATCAGTAACCAGACAGTTTCTGGTCTCATTGACTTCCATGTTATATTTCTTTCCTACTATGGAAGTCAATGAGACCAGAAATTGTCTGGTTACTGATATAATTCTAAATATCGGAAAATCGACTGAATGGATTTGAAAATGGTGAAACTCAACTGTTTGACTCTGGGGGAGTGGTAAAATGAGCCTATTTCCAAAAAAAGTGGAGTATCCCTTTAAAAACAGAACAGTTTGAAGAATTGAGGAGAGAGATAACAAAATGAATGAAGTACATGTTGTTATACACACTGTTCATTATAAGAACTAAAGTGCAAAGGCTTATGAAACATGGAGTTGGTAATATAGATATGGTTGGCTAATATAAAACTATTAAAATGTAAATTTAAAGTATATAAAGGTAATTTCAGAAGTAGAGAAAGATAAATGTTAAAAACATTTAAATCTTTCTCTACATAAGAAATGCTCCTGTTACTGATAAAGCAAATCAGTGGAAACAGGGAAAAATATTAAACTACATAGGTTAGTTGTCACAAGCAAGAAAGGTTGACATGGATCACGCTAAATCCCGAACCTTCGGGGAATAACCCATTTTTAAAAAATGCAGCATAGAGGAGTTTGCTGGCAAAAAGAGAACATGACAGAGCTCGTAATAGAACAAGAATCAACATTGGCTTTAATTTCATAGCGAGAACTGAGGGATTTGAAATGTTGTAAAAATGACAGAGATGGTGTTTTTATTACTCAACAGGAGAGAAAGCTATTTTATTGAACATAAATTGCCATATGTAGCAGAGTCTAACAGAGTTAATTGTAAAGCATTACCTATTGTGAAGTATCATTTCATTATAGTTTTCACAGCCGTGCTGGAATTTATATTCAATTAAAGCTCCAGTCCGTAGCTCAGTAGCTCAAATGCTCGCCTTGCTCTGTTCTGTGATGCGCGTTCGTGAATCTCCTGTTCAAATTCGTTCATTAAAATGAACAAATCTTTTTCCGGTTCATTTCGTTCGTTGAATGAACCAAATGACACGAAAAAGATTTGTGAAAAAGATTGATAAAACCCTTATTTATCGCCTGGAATCGTTTAAAGCCCTTCGTCAACTCGTTCGTTTCGTTCGTGGAATGAACCAAATGACTCGGAAAAAGATTTGTTCATTTTGATGAACGGGAGAATTGTTCATTTTATTCATTTTGTGTTCGAACAGGAGAATTTTTTTTTAAATGAGCGATCGTTTCGAGACCCTTTTTCATCGCCTGGAATAGTTTAAAGCCCTTTGAACAGTTTGCAGTTTGCAATGAAACTGTCTTTTGGACCTTGAACCATTCGGTTTCCATTGAAGTCCATTATATGGAGAAAAATGCTGGAATGTTTTCATCAAAAACCTTAATTTCTTTTCGACTGAAGAAAGAAAGACATGGACATCTTGGATGACATGGGGGTGAGTAAATGGTCAGCAAAAGTTTTTTGAAAAGTGAACTACTCCTTTAAGCAATACAAAGCAAAACAGCAACTATAAAGGTCCTTTCTGAGATAGGCAGTTTGAGAATCTGTAGTCCAGTACACTACATTCCTTTAAACTCTTTGGCCACATTACCCTGAAAAAAGACATGCATAACATCCTTCTTTGTGTGCCACAGGTAGGGAAAGAACAGTGTCACGGCCTGCCACCCACTCAGGGATTAGTGAGGCAAGGTGTTATGTGAAGGCATAATGTGCCTCTTAATCTTCACTTTTTTCTTTTCTAAAGCTTATGCCATGATGCTGCACTAATGTGTCCAACATCAATCCCGCTAGCCACGGGGGAATACAACTGACCACTGCTCTCGAAGATTCTCAGGCAGACCACGTACCATTTTGAGTCAAAGTCAAGACACACCAAAAGGAAGAAAAAAAAATGCATCTGTGCTACAGTAGCTGTAGGGTCATAATTCACACTGTCGGCAAAAGGCAGGCTTCAAAAGTCAAGTTAGCATGATGATTTAGGAATGCATCTATAAACCCTATAAAGACACGTTAGAAGGACATATGGGCACTTAGATACAATTCAATAATCTGGAATATTTCCTAGAAACATGACTCCCTAGCTAGCAGACATCCAAAAACTGCCATGAATGCATTTCTGAAGATTTCAGATATAATAACAGGTGAAACTGTTAAATCTCCTAATTTTTCTCACATCATGCCGCCTGTAATAGATTTGCGCTACATCTCAGCAGCAGTCTCCTTAATAGGACAGGATATAGATTTGGCATGTTCAGCACTGATCTAGAACGCAAGGCCAGATAAGTGTACAAGGACTGATTAGCTTGCTTTGATATGGAAGAAATTTAAAGAGTACCAGTGAGGAACTGCTAATTAAAAAGGTAATTAAAATCCCATCGTAACAATAAACTAACACGAGTTCCTGGACAGGGTCAAGTACAAACTCAAACTGAAAACAAAGTTAGTGCCAATATGGTGGATTAATGTAAATGTCACTCATTTGCATGCAAATGCGACCTGACATTTTTGTGATCATGTTAAAACACCGAAGCACCAATGCGCGTTTAATTATTTCTATTTTTAATGTTAACTAATGAAAGCTTATTTTATTACAGTCCATGAGTGGCCGAGGAAGACAACATCCTGTGGCACATATTCACCTGGTCTGAAAAAGCTCATAAAGTTGGTGACTTTGACAGTCTGCCCCTTTGGACATTCCTCAGACTCAAAATTGGGCAATTTTCCTTCCTCCTCACAACAATAGAGACAGTTGGAGGTAAAGGTGAGAGGAAGAGAACAGCCCCAGTGACACTAGGTTCATAAGCCATTTGGATTAATCTTTCATATATAAAAAAGATCATTTATTTAAGGGCATATCCAGAAGAAAAACTAATGATGACCTTCTAGTCGAAAAGATTCAGAGTTTGGGGATGGAAGATGTAGGTTGTTTCTTCTAGCTTCCTAAAAGATCTATTAAACTAAACTGAATTACAGCTGATACACAACATACATAAAGACACGACGTGAACACATCTTACAACTTAACAAACCGAGCAAGGTAATAAAAATCTTAATCTCTAAAGCCCTATTCGGACAGGATTACTTTCACAAGAGTAGATGGAGTAATGTAATTTTAGCACAGGACGTCCGTAATAATAATGGCCAATCCATACAGGATAAGAAGTGGGAGGGGTAACTTGATTTAAAGGGATACTCCACTTTTTTTGGAAATAGGCTCATTTTACAACTCCCCCAGAGTTAAACAGTTGAGTTTCACTGTTTTCAAATGCATTCAGCCGATTTTCTAGCCTGGATGCCATCCCGAACTCCGCCCACAACATTTTTTGGACGGGAAGTTCGGTCTGGACTCGATCCATTGAGGAGTAATTATGATCGGTTCAGAATTCATCGGGCCAATCAAATTGCCAGGGCGGGCTTTATACGATGATTGACAGGTGGTCTTCAGTAACGTAATCCTCACGTCGTCAAAGATGAGTGCAGCTGGAGAATTGAGATGTATAGATTCCGCTGTCGCGTCTGTTGTAAAATAAATCGACAGCGCATTCATTTTAATAGACAAACAGAGAACTGCAATCAAGGCATTTGTCGATCGGAAATATATTTTTGGCGTCCTTCCAACATGATTCGGGAAAAGTGTAACTTATCAGCTGGCTCTGACGATCGCTAAGAAGATGGGACGTAATGAAAAGCCTGTGGTCGTTGTGGTTTCTCCTTTGGTGGCACTAGTAAGTAAAAGAAGTAACACTCGTTATTTAACTTCTAAAATAAATAAAATAGGCTACGTTCTGTATTTGAAAACTGCGCTATGCAAAGGAGTTGACTTATGCGTTGCTCTGATTGGTTGTAGGTCTACCGACTATCCAATTGAGTGCAGAGGGTTTTTTTTCCTGGTTCGGTTACGACACGCCTCATAATCAAAGCCCAATTGAGGAGTTTCAGACTCATTTTCTCTCTTGAAAATGAGTATGACGAAGTCAGGCTACTGATTTTCTGATATTTAGAAGAATCAGTAACCAGACAGTTTCTGGTCTCTGACTTCTATAATAGGAAAAAATACATACTATGGAAGTCAATGAGACCAGAAACTGTCTGGTTACTGATATTCTTCTAAATATCAGAAAATCGGCTGAATGGATTCGAAAACGGTAAAACTCAACTGCTTAACTATGGGGGAGTTGTAAAATGAGCCTATTTCCAAAAAAAAGTGGAGTATCCTTTTAAGCATCGCCATCGTGTGCGTATTACATTGCTTCCTGATAAAACAGTTAAAGTCCGGTCTAATTATGTATTAATAAAATTCAGATTGGCTTATGTTGGTAATAGGCACTTACCTAACGCTAAAAGAAGTTTTGTGCCTCTAACCTTTCGACCTTCTTTTTGATCTGAATGGTATGCAGAAAACACTTGAGTTTTGCCACAGATTTGCACAGATTTGTTCAAGCACCTCCATACTTGGAAAAACTACTTTTAAACAGGACATATTTACATCCAGAAAATTTACGTACATATTTGCAACGGGTCTATTCGCACGGGATTAGTATTACCTGAGGTAATTTTTTTGGCCTTTTTACAAAAGGTGAAAGTCAGTAATAATTACTGACACGGCACATTTGGACGGGACTAAAATCACTGAGAAGTTCTGGTAATAATTACTTTACCCAACCTCTCCATGGTAAACTAATCCCGCCCAAATAAGGCTCAATGTAAGCAAACATTTGCATATATTCTAAAAAAATCAGAAGGCTTATCATGCAATCAAAGGCTTATCCAAGTGAAAATTTAAAAAAAGCTTAAACAATATTTTTTATTGCCAGTTGGGATAGCCACTGGTGGAGCAGAGCGAAATGAATAAGCACATCAATCACTGTTGCGAAGCTAAAGCCGAGGAGGAAATCACACCGGCGTCTTGTGAATTTCAAGGGCACGCAAGAGCCTCCTGATACACGGGTGGGGTGAGGAGTCCACAGAGATTACGCAGAAGTATTAAGTGTCTCGTTTGTCTTTCTTACCTTCAGCCAGTGTGAGGCCTGCACTCTGCCGAGACATAAGTGCTGCCAACGTAGAGCGTATGTTTGACCGTGTAACGGGTGTTGCTGCACTCACCAGAAACACTCTGTAGGCGTCTTTGCGTCTTACGGGGCCCCAGCATGACTCGGTATCGTTGTATTTCACACTCCCAGCACTGCACGAGTGATTCCCACTGCGAGAAGGCAAACAATTACACTTCTGACATCTGCGAATCGATTTCAGGAGTTGCATCAAGAAAACTCAAACTTGAGGGGGAAAAAACACCTCAATTGTATGTATTATAACCTAAGCAAAAATATACAATTTGGTGCAGTTGCTGACATTTATATGACCAAAAAGAAGTCAAATCTTTACAACACTATAGCAGACTACTTACATAAAGTATATATAAATATCAGTTGTCATTTTCTCCCAAAAATATGACAATATTGAAATGCTTCGTTTTATGATGAAAGGTCTTAGTGTGGGTGGGAAAATATATAATGCAATACAATGATGATTGAGAAAACCTGATGCATCATATTTAACAACCATAACAATTCATTATTTTCTAGAAAAATCATGTTAAAATGTGATTATCAAGTAAACCTAAGTTGCTTTAGTCCAGTGCTCATCTAGAAATATTATTAACAATATAAAAATGCATTCAGTAAAGATTTCACAGCAAAAAGAGACGTGTACCATAACCTAAAGGGGACGTTTTGAGAATTATATTAAAAGGCCTTTTACTTGCTAAAAAAGACGACAGAAGGCATGTAGTAGATATGCATATGCATTAGAGGTGCAACGATACCCTCATGTGAAAATTGGTCCATGCCAAACAAGCCTTCGGTGTCATATTTGACATACATGTGTCACAATATATCGCTATACAAAAATGATGCAACAATATGCATCATGGATAGTGACCATATGTATTTTGTATAGTTCACCCAAAATAAAAATTACTGTGAGGGAAAAAATTAAAGTTTAAGAGTTTTAGTGTCAGTATTTAAACTGACACTATATATATATATATATTAGGGCTGTCAAAACGATTAATCGTGATTAATCGCATCCAAAATAAAAGTTTGTGTTTACATAATATATGTGGGGGCACTGTGTATAATTATTTTGTATATATAAACACACATGCTTGTATATATTTAAGAAATATTTTCATGTAGATTCTGTATATAGATTTATATATAATTTATATTATATATAAATATAAATATTTTATGTATAAATAATATTTTTTTTTCTTAAATATACATGCATGTGTGTTTTTATATATATATACAAAATAATTATACACAGTGCACCCACATATATTATGTAAACACAAACTTTTATTTTGGATGCGATTAATCGTTTTGACAGCCCTAATATATATATATATATATATATATATATATATATATATATATATATATATATATATATATACATACATATATATATATATAGTGTCAGTTTAATACTGACACTAAAACTCTTAAAACTTTAATTTTTTCCCTCACAGTAATTTTAATTTTGGGTGAACTATACAAAATACATATGGTCACTATCCATGATACATATTGTTGCATTTTTGTATAGCGATATATTGTGACACATGTATATCAAACATGACACCGAAGGCTTGTTTGGTGTGGACCAATTTTCACATGCATTTCTTATTTGGTTTTAAACATTTTCTTCCGAAAAAGTCTACCATAAGATATTAGTTGTGTTTTTATGACTGGCCAATTTTCTTATTGATCTGCAACCAATATGAAATAAATCTAGTTTTAATGTTTGAACAAATGTTATTATCATTCAAAAAGTAAAGCTGATATTTCATTAATTAATGTCTAGAAGAACAAGATGCGAGATTTTAAACTCACCAAGCAACCTCCATCAGTGACACAGGTACAGCAGCAGCATAAATAGCCAGGTCTCCGTACAGGTACACGATTAGGCAGATGTAGAACATGTTGACGCCAACTGCAGAGAGAAACAATCACAGATTCATGGCTTTACATTAAAACATCACTTCAAATACAAACAAGTGGAGAGGAGGTTCACAGGACATGAAGATGGGCAGCATCATTCCCTAGAAGATTCCTCTGATGTTCCTCCACAAACACTATAGCCACTGTACGCATAGAGCTGTATAAATCATCCTAATTAAAGAAGCAAGCACTTCATTATGAAATCCCCCTGCTCTTCTCTTCATTAACCCCACACTCCTCTTCACCTGTTCTTCCATCCATCCATCACTCAGCCCCTGCCTGTTGGAGATGAGATGGAGAGCATTCAGGAGGAAACACAGACCGGCTTCACCACAACACACATTCATCATTCACAGAAGCTCCTATGAGGATCTCAAACGGTCCAGCCAACCAATCAGCTCATTAATTACCCTGAAAGTCGACCAGTGCTAACAGACTATTTAAACTAGATTGAACATTTTTACGAGCTTAATTGAGCCATCTTTCCCTCCACATAAAAAAACAGTTCATTATATGAAGATGAGTGATAAAAACATGGGAAATTATGAATGCGAAATCAGCTGCTGTGCACATTATACAATTTTTTTTAAGAAAGGAGAAAGAGTCTGTTACTTTAAATATAGAAACATTGATGTTTCTTTTAAAAAAATTCAATTTTACACCATTTCACTTAATTTAAATCAATCCTTCTTGCTTTACCTGGCTGCAATATTACTATGTGAAGAGAAATAGCAGCTTCTTTAAATGTAATAATAAGAGATGTGCTGATAATTAAAATTTGGGTTGACATAGTTATGGCTGATAACCAATGAATGGCATATTAAATTTCTAGACCATTTTGTCTAATATATATATATATATATATATATATATATATATATATATATATATATATATATATAATCAAACACTAAAAGCTAAAAATCAATTGTTAATAAATGTTTAAAGTGAACAACTTTGAGTGAGGCATCTAAGAGGAAATAAGCATCCACAAATATGATAACAATGGCTCAGTTTCTTCCTTCAACTCAATTCTATAGGATTTTGATACAGTTTTATCATCCATTACCTCCTTGACGTTTCACAGTCAAGGCTTAAATCTAGTGCAGACTAAAATGCATATTTGAGTGGTTTTAACTGAAAGCAACTTGCACTGACATTTCTTAAAATATATCAGAAGTAGGCCTGTCAAACGATTAATCGCGATTAATCGCATCCAAAATAAAAGTTTGTGTTTACGTAATATATGTGGGTGTAGTGTGTATAATTATTTTGTATATATAAATAGACACACATCTATGTATATATTTAAGAAAAATGTGTTCTTAATATATCAAATATTTATATTTATACATAATATAAATTATGCATAAATATATATAAATTATATTCTTACAGATTTTTCTTAAATATATACATGCATGTGTGTATTTATATATACAAAATAATTATACACACTACGCCCACATATATTACGTAAACACAAACTTTTATTTTGAATGCGATTAATCGTTTGACGGCCCTAATCAGAAGATGTTTTGTTTATTTTATTTTATTTTTTATTATTTTAAATTTTATTTATTTATTTTTTTTTTCATTTGTATTTTTTTTATTTATTTTTTTTTAAGTTTATAAAAGCCACTTAAATGTCCTAATTAAAAGAAGGTCTAATCCTGACTTAATCTATGCCCTGTCTGTGAAACCAGGCCTAAATCTTTCTGTATTTTTAAAAAGTAATAGCAAGCCTCTCCTCAGAGCAAAAACATGCATGCAGGCTACAGTTAAAGATGAGCTACACACCAAAGTCTAATAGTTATGGTTGGATTACTAAGAAAAAAAAAATCCCTATTCTGAGCAAAAGTAATAGCACACCTAAAAACAAAATCAATCACGAGCTAATCTATCTCCTCTGTGGCATTATCCGAAGCAGTCTTCTAATCAACCTGTCAGTGGGAAGGTTACAGCCACTGTGAGCAACCCAGATAAACCAGCGGCCATTAAGAAACCGGCCCAATGCTAAAATGACAGAAGCCAGGCTTCCTGAGCGGATTCACATTCTGCTTTAATTTACAAAAGCAATTGAACCCAAAGAATCGCTGTGTGCATTTTCTGTAAAAACAACCTCCCGCCTACCTCGACAATACCAAAGTCCATTCACAAACTTTAAAGCCTTTAACTACAGTATAACTTCAATATAAAAGCCTGCAGTTCCTTTCCGCTGAATGGCGGCTCATGGATTGATCACCCCTATTACAAAGGCAGCGTTTAGCAACTCCACTTGGATTAAAAAGACAGCATGTCCTAAGACAGGAGGGCAAACAAGTATTATCTTTAAAGCTACAGTCATACTATCTAAACTAATCTCCTTCACACTTCCATTTAACACATTTACGGTCAGAGTCTGCTCAGATAGTCATTAGTTTCTCCCAAGTGCACTCCATTCTACACTGAGAAAGGTCAGAGCACAGCAAGCTTTTGTAACACATCACGCTTAATAGAATAACAAAAAGTCGACAGGGCGAGTGTGTGACGTCTGTGCCGAGAAAACACAAAGCTCTGAAGCTACAAGTGCGTGCTTGTGTTTAAAAACGAGAGTGCATGCTGCGCATAACAGGCAGTGCTGGTTTGTTTGAGGGTGTAACAAGAGCGCCACCTAGTGCATGACACTTGCCATTACATGCTGATGCTATATGGAAACAGGGTCAGACTCAGAAATTAACCATTTTTCTTTTTAATTTTTTCTTTTCTAAAAGGCAATTTTAATGATAACTGCATTAAAGGCATCAGGTCAAATACTTTTATTTAACCAAATTACTTTTATAAAAATTAGGGCTGTCAAAACGATTAATCGCGATTAATCGCATCCAAAAAGAAAGTTTGTGTTTACATAATATATGTGGGTGCACTGTGTATAATTATTTTGTATATATATAAAAACACACATGCATGAATATTTAAGAAAAAAAAATATTTATATATAAAATATTTATATATAATATAATTTATATATAAATCCATATACAGAATCTACATGAAAATATTTCTTAAATATATACAAGCATGTGCGTGTATTTATATATCTAAAATAATTATACACAGTGCCCCCACATATATTTTGTAAACACAAACTTTTATTTTGGATGCGATTAATCATGATTAAATAATAATAAAAATAAAATAGACTATTACCAAAAAAATTCTCGGCATCAGCAGAAGTCACATTTACACTGTAAAGGTGGAACAGAAGCCGCATCTGACATTTACATAGTCAGTTTAATATAAAGTTGGCATTGAATTCTAAATACATATATAATGTACATATATTAATGTACATTTACGTGACAACTGCATAATGTTGCATAGTGTAAATCGCTTACATAAAGTATATCAAGTCTAAAATTATTACAGGGCAGAACTGTAATTATGACAAATCATTAGTCGATTATTGCCATCAACATTGTAATAATGATTATTAATGTCATTTAATAGAAAACACAAGGTTTTATGGGTGGAGAAACGTCTCGTCATATATTCTTCTAGGCAACACAGACCAAAAAAAAAGATAAAAATAGTTTATTGCTTTTTTATTAATTATAAACATCGGATTGGTTATTTTAGCAGCATGAAGAAAGAAACGGTTCTTCAAACTGGGAATAAATTAAATACAGAAAGCGGGCATATAAAGTTCAAGCCTAGCGCAAGGTCACGGAGTTATGCCCTCACGCAAAAACCCCTGTTATATTCAGAGAAGCTGCGAAAAAATGATAACATTTTCTACACTGCAAAATTAATCTCCTGTTTACATTGTATCAGCACTTTGATGTTTATGCAGAATTCAGTCAGCAAACGTCTGCACTGCACAAAATACATTTCACTTTAACCCCGATCGTCGTAATAGAATTGGTTTAATTGTGATGGGGCATTTTTGTTCATTTCTGTGGCATTTTTGCCCTAAGCCCAGTTCATTTCCAACCCTGTATGAAACAGCTCAGCAGGCCATTTCTGATGTCCGTCCTTTGCTTGATGGTTGGAGAAGATGCCAAAAGTAATGCTGTTGAGATATTACAAGGCTGAGTCAGCCTTTGTGTAGCGCTGCTTCTGAAATGATGCTTAGGAGGGCAAGAATTTTGAAAATAGGACTCAGTATAAACGACACCTCGGTTTTTAGTTCAAGGTGAACACCGCGTCTTCATATTCATCATAAGATTCTCATTACCTGGGTTCTCCATCTTTGAGCGAACCTCTTGTTTCCTTTTATTAGAGTCGATAAAAGATTAACAGTGAGGTAATTACAACCAAAAGCAATTTAACTAGTTCTAATTGCACCCCATTAACAGCCAATAACCTTGTTCAATGTTACTGAACACTGAAGCAAAACTTGACCTTTGGAAACCTTCTTTTTTAATAGTCTTTTAAAGCTAAAACGTCTTCACTGAAGATTACACTGTAGTGCATTATGACGCAAGAAGTCTTACCTTTATTAAAAAACATGGAGGCCATTTGTCCCATCTCGACCCTCTCGACAATGTCAAAGTGGTCTATATTCGAAGCACGCTCTGTTACATCAGATGACAAAACCAACAATGACCTTGAGATTTTGATCTTGGGTAACATTACAAATCATTATTGACAGTACAATACAAACAGCACTTACGGACAGAGAGGATGGGCCGCGTCTCGACAGGTTCTGAACGTCCCCGGATAGTGACCTCATCATCTGAATAGTCCGAGCTGGAGTCGCTGTCATTAATCTTCAAATGTTTGTAACAATAAAATTGATTAGTTTAATAATAGGCCCTGAACAAACATGCTCACAACCACAAAAATACCTGAATTATAAAAAAAATTATATATGTGTGTCATGAGCTTGGTAATGGCAAGTTTGTTCACACTTTTATAATACTTTATTAAGCAAGGGTGAATTAACTGATCAAAAGTTACAGTTAAGACATTCATAATGTTAAAAAAAGATTTCCATCTCAAATAAATGCTGCTCTTTTGACCTTTTCTATTCAAAGAATCCTGGAGAAAAAAAAACATGTCTTCACTTTGTGGTCAATACATTGATAATGAGTGAATTAGCATCTTAGAATAATTTCTAAAGGATAATGTGACATGTAAAGATGCTGAAAATTCAACTTTGCAACTATCACATGAATAAATTACATTAAAAATAAATTCAAATAGAAAAAGGTCATTTTGAAATTGTAATAATATTTCACATTTGTATTGTTTTTACAGTATTTTTTGATCAAATAATGCAGCCTTGTTGAGCAGAAGAGACTTCTTTAAAAAAAACAGCCCCAAACGTTTTAATGGTAGTGTACAAAAGTCCCTTTTGACTTCCATTGTACGGTGATCATTTGTACAGCCTAACTTTTTTGTGAGGTAATATCAAACAGGTTTGGATCAACATGAGGGAGAGTAAATGATAACATTTCTCTTTTTTGGTGAACTGTTCCTTTAAAACAATGTTACATATGAATGTGAGGCTGTTCTAGAAGAACACGTTTGATTATTTCCTCAGTTTACTCAGATGTACAGCTGTGTGTGTGTAATATAACGTGACTAAAACAAAGAAGCATTGTGTCACAAATTCTCTTGACATATTTATTCAGCATAAACACAATATATGTTGATGCAGAAAAGAGATCATCTATTAAAATATAAACATTCTGATTTTATAGTTGTATAGGCCGTAATATACGTTTTCTGTATTCTGTTTGCATGGGTGAAACTGTCTAGAAAAATACTAACCATTCTGAGTTTGTCAGTACGTAGCGATTTTAGTACATCTGCCCTAAATGGCCCCGTTTCATTCACTGATGATAGGTCAGTATGATTTCAAGTTTCATCGACTTTCTGGCTTGAGAAGTGTAACATTTCCATGATAAGTGTAATTTTCATAGGGAATAGATACTGAATAACAACAGGGTAAACGGGTGATGTCACTAACCTCTTCCTGTTCTCTCCTCTTCCAGCGTAGTTGGGCATTGGCAGCAGCCATGGCTTCGATCACAAATGTGGTGGTCATGAAACTGAGGGAAGACAGAACAGTTCATCATACTATATTTCATGAGTATCAAGTTTAATAAAAATAAAAAAGGGAAAACAAGTTGCAGACAAAACTAGATACAGAGCTGGAATCAGAAAGAAAATTCATGAAAAAGACAACATACAACAACACATTGACCATCACGATTTTGCGCATTATATTAAAGGAAAAAAAAAATATTAAAATGTCATA
Source organism: Cyprinella venusta (assembly GCA_038021265.1). NCBI lineage: Eukaryota > Metazoa > Chordata > Actinopteri > Cypriniformes > Leuciscidae > Cyprinella > Cyprinella venusta. The sequence continues at coordinate 43,506,645 of CM075863.1, forward strand.
CATTTCCCCGCCTGAGTTAACTTATGTTATGCTGACATAAGGCTGCATGAGTGGAAACAATATTATTACCTGAAAAAAAACTACTTTAAGCAGAAAGAATTGTTTTTAAAAGTCTGATTCAGAGACTTGTCATTGGGGCATATAAATGAAAATGATTCAATATCATTAATCCCTGTGTTTATTTAGTCAAAAACAATGTGGAAAGACACACACACATAGGGTTTTTTTGTTTTATGAGGACTTTCCATTATTTTTATACTGTTCAAACTTTCTTTCCCAGGGGTGCCCAATCCCGTTTGTGGAGATGTACTTTCCCTAAAGTTCAGCTCCAATCAAGATCAAACACAACTGATCCAGCTACTAAAGATCTGCAAGAGCACTTAAAGGGAGAGGGGTGTGTTGGATCAAGGTCAGATCTGAACTCTGTCGCTTCATGTCGTGCCAAATCCAGTGTAGACAGCATCTCTGATTATAATGGGTTCTGTTTACTTTTGTTGTGTCGTGCTGCTCGAGTCTGGTGTAGACACGGTCTAATAGAAAACATTCATTTTCAAAAAAATAACATTAAGTATGATTTATAAACGTTTTTCCCATGGAGGTTTTACTGCCCATATGGGGACATTTATTTATTTATTTATTTTACATTCAGCCGTTATGTATAATGCATTATAAAAGGTATTGCTAAATGTTCTTTATGATTCAATATATATTTTTATAAATATTGTAACCAAAGTTAAAAATTCATTATAATATTTGCAGATTCCTTGGTACATCTGAAATTTGTTGTTTGTCACTTGTTTTAATGTATTATACTTTCTAAAGGCGTAACAGGAGTATTATGGATTATGACTGTGGTTACAATTACTCCTGAGACCATACAATGTATTAAAGATATATTACAAGGCATTATTTATCTAGAGTAAGTATATATATATATATATATATATATATATATATATATATAGTGATTGATTTATATATATATATATATATATATATATATATATATATATAATCATACATTTTTAAAGGGGCCATGACATCCATTTTTTTATTTTAAGGGGTTCTTGAGGTTCACTTATAAAGTGCAAAACAAACATATATATATATATATTAGGGCTGTGCAAAAGTTAATTGCGATTAATCGCATCCAAAATAAAAGTCTGTGTTTACATAATATATTTGTGTGGGCTGTATATAATTATTTTGTATATATAAATACCTATGCATGCACGTATATATTTAAGAAATATTGTAAATATATATAAATACATAATCTATATTATATAAATATAAATATTTTATATATGAATAACACATTTTCTTAAATATATACAAGCATGTGTGTGTATTTATATATACAAAATAATTATATACAGCACAAACAAATATATTATGTAAACACAGACTTTTATTTTGGATGCGATTAATCGCAATTAATTTTTGCACAGCCCTAATATATATGCATAAAAACTCTCAACCCTCATTCTGACCCTCCGTATGAAACTATCCGTTTTTAAGGGGCAGCTCCTTTAAGGCTTGTCAGTGAACATCTGTTGTTATGATTGGCTAACATCATTGCATATGAAACCGTATCAATTGCCCCTTGCTAACTGCACGTGAGTGTTTAGAAAACATTATCCATATAAAACCCATATAAAATGTACAGTTTGTGATGCAGCTGCTGTCAGATCCAATACAGTCGGCTGCTTTATCTTTCAACAAAAGGGTCTTTGCAAACTCTCCATTACACTGTGCCTCATTTACAAAACAAAATGCTCCGAACAAACATACAATAGTTCATCGTGATCTGGGACGCCATTAAAATAAAACCATCCACTTGGTTCTGAAGCTGGGATCCTTCTGAAGTCTGTACAGAGAACGCAGTCTTATGTCAAAAGATCAAGACAAATTTAGTTTCTCATATCACGACCCGTTTAAATATATCACTCAGTCCTAGTGTAAAATATGAGAAACTGTGTCTGAGTCTCATTCGGACATCTCCACTCATAACCTGTATTTAAAGACCACTGTTTTCTGCTATCTTTCCTCAGCTGTTTCATTGATATACAGCTCCATTCTGTTGCATCTAAACTCTCATAACTCTCCCCTGGGCTCTGTCAACGGCTCAGACAGCTGGCAGGTTGGCAGGGGTGATAAATGTGTTTTGATGGTCACAGCACCAGCGGCAGCAGTAACAGGGTTGAGAGGTCAGCTAACGATGAGCGAGTGAGAGAGAGACATAGCATGCAAAGAAGCCCAAAAGAAGACACGCTGTGCTCTTATTGAACACAACAGGAGGTAGAGACAGAATTACACTTCTAATTCATGCCCCAACTACACACAAATTAGAGACCCATTCTGACCCCATTCGGCAAATTACCAGAAAAAGATCTAATCTAATACACACAGCCTCCTAAACCTGATATGTCAATACGCCTGAATAATTAAGCGTAAAAGCAATAATAAAACCGCAACTAGTAGAACGCAAAGACCAATACGAAAATAAAAAATAGTATTACTTCTCAAAGTAACAATACAGTTTATTAAAACTTTAAGGATATTCCACAATTTTTATTCAGTGTTTTAATTTGAACAGTAAAGGCCATTCCCACCAAGATAAGTATAAAGATAACTACAGCAATAACTCTATTAGCATCCATACCAATGCAGGTGTAGTTCCATTTGTTATAAGGAAATGCTGCAATTGTGTCATCTGCCGCTTTAAACGCTCAAGCTTTTTAAAGCAGGATGGATTGAGATTGGTATTGGACTGCTATACTTTTACATTTAGAACAATTTGTACAACTATTTATTTATTGCTATCATTATAAAGTTATCATCCTTGGTGCGAACGGGCCTTGAACCTCTGCTGTCCAGCGCAAAGAAATTACAATAAAAGAAATAGTTATATTTTCACCGGATTATCTTTTAAATAAATTATTAAATATTTAAGCCATTAAAATGGAATCGCAAAAAAAGTGTATATGGAAAAAAGAAATTGAAAAAAATAAACAAAACAGAATTTTCAAAAACATTATAGACAGAGCCCTACATTTTGTTTTAGAATGCAACCAAATTCATTCTATTTACGTGTCTTTGGACCCACTGTTTTTGCTTTTTACCAATTATTCCCAAAATATGTCCATTTGGTACATTACTTGTACGCCGATACTGTGCATTGTAATAAATTTGATGAATCATTGATGCCACTGCAGTGTATTTCCCAATGCTTTGGCAGTGTAAACAAGGATGGTTCATTAGCGGCGTTGAAACTGATCGTTTCTACAAGACAACGTGTTGCGGACGTGGACGATTCTGCATCGATGCAGTAATAGACCATAATCGATTATAGCCTACTGTCATTTCTCTGACATCATTCGTCGCCGGAGGGAGGCAAAACAACAAAAACAAATTAAACCAAATGCACCTACAATTTTAATATTTATAGTGTGTGTTTGTAAGAATTATTGTAACTTACATTACTTGATAGTCTCATGCACTTTTAGTATTAACTAGTGTTTATTATTTCTAAATGCACCTGTGCTGTGTTCACACACAAGATTTATTTGATGTTTACTACATTTAGGAACTAGGAAGTGTACTTTCTTGGAACAGATAAAATAAAAAGGGAGTTCATATATCTGACAGCTTGTATTCATTGATGAAAACGTACCCATGTGCAGGAATATTGAAAATTGAGTATGCAACGAAACGAAACGTTGACATGATAATCGCAATCGAATTGAATCGTGAGACCAATGAAGGTTCACACCCCTATGGTTTATATACTGACTCAAAACAAACACCACACCACACCGACACAACCCAAGCTGGTACTGGCAGCTTTAAGAGAAAAGGGGAGAAAGAAAGAGATTGTGATGGATTTTAAAAACCAAAAAAACAAGAACTAGAGGGAGAGCATACCTCATAAAAGCCAAAAATGTGATGAGGGAGACGCTGACTACCCAGCCAGCTGCTGCAAAGGCCTTGGGCATGGTCAGGGCACCAGTGCCAACTATTAGATTGAACATGTACACCAGACCAACCTATAAAAACACAAAACAAACACGTCTATAGCGGATTTAAAGTTTTCAGAGATCACAGATCAAACTAAAATGTATAACAAGCACTTAAGTTTTACAATGCACTGAAGTTTTATCACACAAAGATCCCATTATGCATCATCTGTCTTTCTTGTAAAGTTTATGTCTGGAATTGTTCTCCATCATGCATTTTTAATAATATGTATGTGATAACTCATTTGAGCACCACCGCATTTCCTCCCACTTGAGTGCACAAATCACATAAATCAATAACGTCTGCTGAAAAATTTGTCATGAGCTTGACATACAGTATGATTGGCTGAAAAGAATGTTTCAAATGAACAAATATGAGCAAAACAAACTGGGTAATGGACAAACTGTTACCTTACTTTAAACGTATTGATTTATTTTGGCTCATTCCAGGGGTATCTTTTCAAAGAGTTTGCAAATGAAAACCAAAGCACATTTTGGTATTTTGGGAGCAACAAGAATAATTTATTGCTGTTCACTTCTTTAACACAATTAATTTGCACAAATGTCTCGGTATTTTCCCATATTGTCAGATGGGAAAATTAGTTCAAGGAAACCACAAGGCTAAATGCCAAAATCACACGAGTCTGGAACATGCGCTGCTTTCTGCTGATTCAAGTCAGCATGTTTCTCCTGGTTCCTGAACTTTCATTTCCTCTTTAAATGAGTAACACAAAGTGTGTGGTTTAAATCACATGACTCCAAATGACATAAAGCCACCTAACAAACTCATGACAACTGACATTACTGAAACACGTAGAACAACATTTCAGCAATGTCTGTCATTGCTTTAATTACAGGTAATCAAATATTGAACTTTTTCATGAATGCAGGTCAGAAGCCTTTCATTACAGAGCAACAGAAAAAAACATTACATCACAGGCATGAGATGACACAAACAGCTGAGTGTGCGGAACAGTTAAACTGACCAGTGTAATTAGGTGAACTAGTTCAAAATGTTAAGTTAATCAATAGCAACTCAATGTGCTACTACTCAGAAGTAATACTTACAAATGGTGAGTAAGGCTCCCCTGATTCTGTGATGCCCCCAGCCATCTCGAAGCAACAAACACAACCCTCAAACCTCAAATTTCACCACCCTGAGGAAAGAAAATACTGTTTTAATATTTAATACACTACAATTTTGCCAAAGGTACATAAGAAGGCTATTGTAACATGACTAGCAACCCAAACTTGTTTATGTTTTATTTATAAGTTACTCACTCAGCTGTCAGGCAGATTTTTCAATGTTCATGTGTTTATGTTAACGCAGCAAATATGTCATAATCAGAAACTTTGTAAAAACATTATTTTGCTAACAGAAAGGCTCACCTGTCACCGTTTGACGCAACTCTGCTGGTAAAGAGAAGTGATATCGTTAGGAAAGCACGAGACCGTTTTCTTGTAACGTCCTCACTATCAGCAACGGAGCTCGTGCGCAAATACAATGTATTAACAAAGTAGAGCGCATGGTGCACATATCCCCATTATTTTATCAGCGGTTAAATAAGGCAGGCTGCATAAGTACTTCTGTTTGAGAAATCAAATCCATTAAAATGATAGAGTAAACAGAACGTCAGCAGGAAACGGTTCCCGAGAGAACGTGTCGCGTAGATAGGAAGTGCTCGCTGATTGGCTGAACTGTGGTGACGTTTAGGTGACGTTTGCAGTGATGAAGCAAGAGATTTTAATTATATTTTGAGTAGTTTTAAGGCATTTCATTTGGACTTTAAATTTTATTACAAAACAATAGAGAACATGGAAAACATGAAAGCTACAAGAACATTTTCATCTCCTGAAGGAACTGCATATTTTTATTTTTTTTCCCCTTCTATAATTATATTAATTGATTTGTTATTATCCTCTGGTCTGTACGATCTAATTTTGTTGAACAGGTTACAGTATCTGTAGTGTTCTCTGTACCTATTGTCCTGTGTATTGTTCAGAATAAAGTCACACACATATATATATATATATATATATATATATATATATATATATATATATTGACTTATTCACTAATCTAGCAAATGCATAACGTGCTTTAAAAAAAGAAAAGATGTATCTATTATATATATTTAAATGTCTGAGAATGATTAGAATGATTAACACCAGAGTCTGATATGTATTTAATACATGGGTAACACTTTTTTAATTTAGTTAACATGAACTTAGAATGAAAATACTTTAGCATTTATTAATCTTAGTTAATATTAATTCCTAGTTAAGATTTACTAATGTTATTCAATTCAAAGGTTGTATTTGTTCACAGTTAATGAACTAAATGAACAAACAACAGCTGTATTATTGTTAACTAACATTAACAAATGGTGTAACAAATGTATTGCTCATTGTTAAGTCACGTTAGTTAATACAATAATGTGAACTACTGAACCAATGTAAAGTGATACCAAAACATGATAATAATGCTGATAAATGAGGGGAGTTTTTGACCAACAACATGTATGACTGGTTCTTGAGTATTTTTTTAATGTATAACAATCTAACATTTAGGTAATTTGTAGTTTATAGTAGTTGGGGTCAGTGGTTTCAGTTGTCCCACACTAAAGAAATTATTTGGCATACAGTATAGAGAAATGTTTTCACTGTAAATAAATAATCAGTTGACAATAACTTAAAGCATATGGTCTCCTCACTTTAAGTAAATAAATCATGTGTACTTGGAAAAATTAGGTTGTGTGGAATTCTCAAATTGATTACCATTTTTATAGTGTTGTCATTCAATAAAATGAACCAAAAAAATCATGCATGTATAGATAAGTTCATGTAGCCTAGTTTTGCCACATTCAGACCTCTTTCAGTGAGTATAAAAATGTAATTTTGTCAGCATCTGGAAAGCTAAAGTAAAAAATCAGAGACCACAATTTGTTTTCATTGGACATAAAATGTTTATTTCCCCATTCAAAGAATTTAAAGAAAGGTGATCACTGAAAAACAAGTCCTCACCTAAACATCACCTAAAACGCAATTACGTTGAAAAGTGTTACGCTTTCTGTCCTGACGAAAATAATCTTTTTTATTTTATTTTTTTGCTTTGCAGAACAAGTGACTGACTAAATGAACCCAGTTGCAGTAAAGGTTACAAAAAGTTAACCAGAACTCTTATGGACTCCATCTTCTCTTTCAAAGAGATGGCAACATGAACGTAAAAAAGGGTTGCTGGTGAAAAAAGAGGCTTGACCTAGAAAAGGTGCAGTTAATGATTGGTAAGAATGTCTGAATATCTTTTATCAGTAGTTATTATATATAATAAGTGCTGAGCGCGTCTGTCAGCACCAGCCATAGTGTGGAAAGCACAGTTTGAATCTGGAAGTTATGCATGGAGCTATATATATATATTTACAGTGTTGGGTAAGTTACTCTAAAAAAGTAATTCATTACTAGTTACTAATTACCTCTTCAACAGTGTAATTAGATTACTGTACTAATTACTCTCTCTAAAAAGTATTTAATTACTTTTAATTACTAATTACTTTCAAAATCCCAAATCAATCTCAACCAGCTGAATAATACAAGGATAGACATGAATCTGTTTTAACTCTTTCAAATAAATACTATGAAATTGCATTATCCTTAAACTGACCAAGGTGGAGAAGGTTACATAATAAAAACATACTTTTTTAACATCAGACAATACATTTTGATATTAAACCCACTATTGTTTTATGTCTGATCTCATGATATTTCACACTTTTTTCATACATATTTTACAATAATTCATACGAATTTGTACGAGTGCGGTCGTACGATTTAGGCACCTCATAAAATGCATACGAATCGCTGTGAGATCGGATTGATCTATACACAGTATTTACCTCAATTACATCAGAAGTAACAGTAATTAAATTACAGATAAATGAAGAGTGATCCCTTACTTTACATTTTCAAGGGAAAAGTAATTAAATTACAGTAACTAATTAATTAGTAATTAGTTACACCCAACACTGTATATACATATATATATATATATATATATATTCATCTGCTACTACTGTATGTCTTTAAGTCTGCTACAGTTAAAAAATCATTGTTTATTTTATAAACTCAATTGAAATGGATTATCAATTGTCCGTGTTTTACAAACAGAAGATGTCAGATTTCCAATCTGGGCCGTGTCATCAGGATAAGTATCTTAATAAAACTCAACTTCAAAATATCTGAACTATCCCTTAAATGCATAGAAACAGAAAGTCAACAATGATGACATGTATGGCGCATCAAATGCTGGACCCAGTTTGCAGGTATGCAGATATCTTGTTGTTTAATAGTTCATTTGAATTAGCTTTTATATGTTGGTGATTTTTTTGGGGGGTTATAAACCAAATCTGTTTTTTATGTCTGTCCTCTTGTTAGTTTCTTGTGAGTAACAGTACTTCTGTGTTTTTTAAATACTGTGCAGTCTTCCAGAACACAGCTGCCTGTGGATGACTGTTCTTCTGTGGCTGTCTGTCTGGTAAGTTTTATATTCACTGATAACAGAAGTATATTATAAAGTGGGACCAGGGAACTTTTGCAAATATAAATCTGAGATAAATAGGAAGATTAACTTATTTTAGTTGTACCCCTTTGAACCCAAAACTGCTATTTCTTAACAAGCTTGGTATGACCCAATGATACCAATTTATTTTCTTAGGATATTTCACAGGGTATCCGCTGCAACAAGGTTACAGCAGCTACACAAATGATTTGATGGATGGTCTGTACGACACTGCATTCATGGCAGCTCACAATGTGACTGGGTTTGGGTCATCAAGCAAGGGGAGACACAACCACCACTCCTTCATGAAGATGTTAAGAAGACTGTTTGGGGATTCATCCATCAGAAGTTATCTAATGTGGCCAAGATAGCGAAAAGAAAATCCTGCTAAATCTACAGGGGGGAAAAAAATAATAAAATGTAAAAAAATACAGTTACTTTGTTTTTATTTGCCTGACCTAAATATTTTATTTCTTGTACCATTGTAAATTTGACAGTTGTAGGTAAATACCATTATGGAACTATAAATATATCATACGTGTACCATGGTACTGTAAATATACCATGGGCTGTTCTGGTAGCCATGGTATCGAGGGAGAGTGACAGTCACTAAGCCAATCACTTCTTTCGCCCGGTTGGAAATGAGCTGTGTTTATTGCAGAACTGAGAGGACTGCAAACACTCGATCTTCCGAATACCCTGCCTTTAAGTGACGCTGAGCTGTCTGTTTTACTATTGGTTAAATTTCTCTGACTAAAGGGTGCGGTTGGGGATCTGGAAATACATATCAACCAATTCAACTGGCAGTTAAGCTGGAAGACAAAAAAGCAGAAAGGCAGCGGAGCTTTAACAGCCTTAAAAATGGCACTTCTCGCCGTTTTGTGTTCAGCAGTTCTCCTCTGTTCTGCTGCACCTGCCTGGGGTGGTGAGTCTGCTGTTATTTCGATTAGGATAAGATTGTTTCGTTCTTAAATCTGAAAGTAAAATAAGCGTTGTAATTTATTGAAGTTTCTCAACACATTATTTAAAATATATTATCAGACTAAAGTTACTAAAATGCGCAAAACTTTAATATGCCCATTTTGGTTAGGTGTCTGCGTGTGTCAGTAAAATGGCGCAGATTAACAAGTCTGAAATACTTTCGGTTTAGGAACCTATCATCGTACCATCGAACAAATGCCTCAATTTCTGTATAATACGCGGCTGGACTTTTACCTTTGAGACCAATGATTGCTGTATCATCGGATAATTTAATAATATAATTATCAATATGGTGTCTTCGGGCAATCGTTAGTAGCCTATATGGTGAACTGACAGCCTTCGGGACGCCAGTGCTGATGTCCGTAAGAGCGAGTAGGGTTTGTTAAAAGTGAAGAATACCAGTTAAGAATAAAATAATTAACATTTATGTGTTTCAGTTTCTGAATAAGCATATGAGGCTGTATAGTGTTAAAAGCCGAACTAAAATCAACAAATAAAATACGTGCAGGTCGGGGCCTTCAAGATGTTTACTGCCTAGATTAGGCCGCTGTCGGTAGCCTAAAAGAGGCCTAGAAAGAAGAAATAGGGTTTTGTTCCATCAAGTGGGGCACTACATACTTTTTTATATTTAACATCAGAAATATATTGAGATTCCTTGGGAAAAAAGTTCTCTGCACACAGCCTTGCAGTTTTTGAGAAAAAGTTTTGGCATTCAATAAAGTGAACAAAAAAATAAATAAAATAAATAAATCACTTTACATGCATGAATGCATAGGCGCCTATATTCATGTTTTGCCACATTTTCTAGATCGCTTGTGTGAGTATAAAGTCATTTGTCAGCATCTGGACAGCTAAAGTTTAAAATCAGAGACCACAATTTGTTTTAACTGGACATAAAATGTTTATTTCCCCACTCAAAGAGTTTAAAGAAAGGTGATCACTGAAAAACAACTCTATATAAAAAAAGAAGAGTGGGAATAAAAAGAAATGTTTCAGCAGACTTTCTAAAAATCATAAGCTAATACATTTGTCCTTAATTCTGACATAAAAAACTTTAAACAAAAAGAAATCAAAAGTTAAAAAAACTTCTTAAGTATATAAAAATCTTTGTGCATATGCACAAAATAAAACAGATGAAACAAAACTACATTAACACAAACTTAAATCAATGTTAAACGTAAGAATACTTATTTTTTTAATAATGCACTGAGGCAAAAATGCAGTTGCCCTCCTAAATGTAGTGGAGAGAGTGGATAACCCCAAATTCAGAAAAGCGGTGTTCGTTTAGGCCCTAAGTGACGCTGCGCTGTCTGTTTTACTATTGGTTAAAGATCTCTAAAGGGGGTGGTTAGGGATATGGAAATACATAACCAGTCCAACAACTGGTATCAGTTAACTGTATCCGTCCGCTGAGGAATACACAGAAAGGCAGCGGAGCTTTAACAGGCTTGAAAATGGCTTTTCTCACCGTTTTGTGTTCAGCAGTTCTCCTCTGTTCTGCTGTACCTGCCTGGGGTGGTGAGTCTGCTGTTATTTCGATTAGGATAAGATTGTTTCGTTCTTAAAACTGAAAGTAAAATAAGCGTTGTAATTTATTGCAGTTTCTCAACACATTATTTAAAATATATTATCAAACTCCTGTAACTAAAATGCTCAAAACTTTAATATGCCCATATGATTAAGTTTGTTTGGTGTCTGCGTGTGTCAGTAAAATGGCGCAGGTAAACAAGTCTATTGAAATACTTTCGGTTCAGAATAGCTTCCTTGACATAACAGTTTAAAGAAAGTTTACGAGTTAAATCATCTCTGATCTTCTGCGTTAGGCCTCTATAATAAGGGTGAAATATCTTTTTACCAGCGACTTATATTTTCAAATTTTAAAATCAATTTCGTAATTTATTTTATATGTTATTCGATCTGCGTCATGAATGTTAGCAAGCGGCGGCCACATTGTTGAAAGAGAAACCCCGGAAACTGCCAGTCTGTCAAAAACAAGCGAGGTAGCGTATTATCATAGACAGCGTATTATCCATGGAATTATCACTTTTTTTAACAGCGTGATGGTGTTGTGTAATACGGCTGTTCTAACAACATCAACAAGAACCCCGGAGTTAGTTTTTATGCGATATGTTACCGACTGATTTCACGCAACTGTCATTTTGAAATGGCACCGGAAGAAAACCGGAAGTGTTGCCTTTAATCATATTAGAGTCGCGAATCCGATGGCGTATTGTTGTGTTTAGAAATTTGTTATTATAAAAATGAACATACATTTCTTTCATATTTTAGACTATATACAGTGAAATAAAGACCCCTGCTTTAAATCTGCTCATGTTACTTTCGACCCCATCAGTTGGGACGAAAGTAACACACAGATGGGTCAAAAATAACAACAATATAAGTTAGACCTTATGCACCAGAGAAACCTAGACCTTATGCACCAGAGGCCGTCATCTTTAGAATATTGTTTTTGAACTTCCGTTTTTGTTGTCGCTCTGTATGTATGTATGTATATATATATATATATATATATATATATATATATATATATATATATATATATATATATATATATATATATATATATTATATATATATATATTAGTGCTGTAAAAACGATTAATCGCGATTAATCACATCCAAAATAAAAGTTTGTGTTTACATAATATATGTGGGTGCACTGTGTATAATTATTTTGTATATATATAAAAACACACATGCATGTATATTTAAGGAAAAAAATATTTATATATATATATAATATATAAATTATATATAAATCCATATACAGAATATACATGAAAATATTTCTTAAATATATACAAGCATGTGTGTGTATTTATATATCTAAAATTATACACAGTACCCCCACATATATTATGTAAACACAAACTTTTATTTTGGATGCGATTAATCGCGATTAATCGTTTTGACAGCCCTAATATATATATATATATATATATATATATATATATATATATATATATATATATATATAAAATCGCTGTCGAGGAGTAGCTGGTGAAGTGGATTTACTTATTGTGGAGTTGAAAGTTATTATGAGCATTGTAATAAGCATTGTAATGCAGATGTCTTAACAAATGTCGATACAAGCTAGGTCTATACAAGCTAGATTTTTTTGTGTTGCATATTTTAGCCTTTATCTTTGCAAAAAAATTGTTAATTTACATTTTTTTGTCATTTTAAATTTCAGTTTCATCAAATGTTTCACTAATGCATCATATCAGAGATCTCATATCACGCAACACTTGAAATAAAGCTTGCCCACAAAGAACCGGCCAAAGTAATGATTATGCGTGAAACATTTGTTGATAAATTGTTAAAGTTGACGTCAATGACGTTCAAATGTTTCATGCATAATCATTACTTTCACCGGTTCTTTGTGGCAAGCTTTATTTCAGGTGATATGTGATATCTCTGCACCCACAAATGCAGTAGGTTTATTGTAGCCTACTTTCACTACATATAAACTAGCTCCTTTCACACAGCACGTTGATGAAATTGCCGGGAAATTGCCAGAACGCCTTCTGTGTGAACACAAACACGACCCAGGATTGATACCGGCATCGATGCCGGGTTGGGGACCAAGTAATATTGCCGGAATCAGTCCCGCAACGCGCGCTGAGTGAACAAAAGCCAGGACCATGCCGTAAGGGGTGTGTCATAGTGATGACGCTCGTGCTATCGCGCGACTCTGTTACTCTTAGAAGAAAGTTTGTGTTCGTCGTCAACAAAGAAATGACGCACAAATGTCTGCAAACTGGATCAAAGCAGAGACCAGGAGCTCCTCACTATCCACGCTGAAGCTGAGATCGTTCACCAGCTTTGTGGAACAGTATGCGCATGTACATGTTTTCGACGTGTATGTTACACATCTCATCCGGACGTCATGTGTCTTTCAGGGATCTTTACGGGTTGAAACATTTGAAAACTTGTGGACTTTTGGTCTCGTAGACTTAGATTGCGAGTACTCACTGAGTCTTTGAGTCCTTTAGGCTGTCCCATTTAGCATTTTAACGCTGTGAAGTGTACTCAGCAGCGCCCCCTTTGTACCCTAGAAGAGGTCTTCCAGGCTTCACGCACTTTAACTACCCAGGAATCCTTGTGAAATGTTAATCAGAAAACAGATGAGATTTCAGTCACGTCTGTAACACATGCTGTAACTGTAAACAAGACTGAGAAGAGAATATTTAAGTATCATTATGGTTTTTATGACATAGGCGTACATTTTCCCAGTTGTTACTTGTCGTTTATTCAAATATTATCGACCAGTGGTTGATATCTCAAACATAATAATAGCACGTTAAATAATACGATCGCATTATGATTCATTTACATAAATAGAACCGAATGTCATGGCTTTACTGAGTTATAAACGTAGTATGAATATTGAAACCTATGCATTTTTCGTAAACTCATTTTATTTTGTGTTAAAATTGAACATAATGTATTATTAAGTACAACTGCATTATCATTTGCATAACCATGACATCTATTCTAATGCCCATGGTGGCATATACAATTATAGAACTGTAAAAGCAGGCTGTTGACAAAAGATTTGGGAAAATAAAATAAATCCTGTTTTCGACGCTAAAGACTATAATTTAATATCTATAACTATAATGAATGATATTTGTGATAACTTTTCTAATAAAGAGACTGATGAGATGATCTGTTTATTCAGCTCCGTATGGAGAGGACAAGGATTTTTCTGCATAAAAAGACATATTGCTAAAATGAAAGTAAAAACAACAAAAATCTGCAGTATATCGACCCACAGCTCTTGTCCAACCACAACAACCAGACCTTCTTTCTGTTTCCGGCGTGATGATCGAGTCTGTCCCAAAAATACCTCTCAATATGCGCCCTTGCGGGCTTCCAGTGTGCGACCCCTTTAAGACAATGCATACACTGAGACAAAAATGCATTTGCCCACCTACAAATGTAGGGGAGAGAGTGGATAACCCCAATTTAAAAAAAAAAAAAAAAAAAAAAAAAAAAAAACGGTGGAATGTTCCTTTAAGTGACGCTGCGCTGTCTGTTTTTACTATTGGTTAAGATCTCTAAAGGGTGTGGTTGGTTGGGGATATGGAAATACATATTAACCAGTCCAACTGGTACTATCAGTTGGAAGACAAAGTCAGCGGAGCTTTAACAGGCTTGAAAATGGCACTTCTCACCGTTTTGTGTTCAGTAGTTCTCCTCTGTGCTGTTGTTGTACCTGCCTGGGGCGGTGAGTCAGCTGTTATTTCGATTAGGATAAGATTATTTTGTTAAATCTTTTGTAAAGTAAAACAAGCTTTGTAATTTATTGCAGTTCCTCAAGAAATTATTTCATATATATTATCAGACTACTAAAATGCCCAAAACTTTAATATGCCCATATGTTTAAGTCTGTTTAGGTGTCGAGGTGTGTCAGTAAAATGGCGCAGGTAAACAAGTCTATTGAAATACTTTCGGTTCAGGAACCTGTTGAGCTTCTTTGACATTAGTTTGTACTTTGAACACTTCATAAAAGTTTACGAGTTAAATTATCTCGACTGATCTTCTGAACTAGCCCTACTATAATAAGGGTGAAATGTTTCTTTTTAGCTGCGACTTGTATTTTCAAATTTTAAAATAAATTTCGTAATTTATTTCATAGGCTAGTAGAATGACGTCTTTCACTAATTAAAACAAACCATATAGCATAGTGTTGCTGAATTGTTCCCTATTAAGTTATGAAAATGTTATTTCTGAATGTTCACTGAATACTTAAAGCGTCCGGTGGTGTTTATTTTTTTATCTCACAAGAAAAAGGTTAAGGAAACATTTTTGGAGGGCCCTTTATAAAGCGACTCAGGCGGAAAATAACAGCAATATTTTGTCACATTAGCTTCAAACTATGTTTAAAAAAACTGGTATGATTTTTTGACGGCCACTTTTTAGCACATTTACATCTATAATATTAAATGTTAAATATGAATTTTAAATCTAAATGTTAAATCTAAATATAAATGTTGAATCAACATTTTTCTAAAAAAAAGAATTTGAATGAAAAATGTATTTTTTTAATTTTTTTTTTTCAATATTTAGCTAATATGCAAATTAAAAATGTACCAAAATAAAAGCTCAAGGAGGTCAGTATGTGTTTGTAGTGTCAAATAACAAATAAAAACCATCTCATCCGGGGAAATACACTCTTGGACATGGATTATCGCGATAATAACTACCTAAAATAATAAACACGTTCAAGACGGTTTTCTGCGAACTTTACCATCTTGTTCATGATTGTTGATCATTCTGATTTTAGAACAAATATCAGGCCTGTTTCAAAAGTTAGCCTACAGCTGCTTTATTAAACAAATCCAAGAATGTATTTAAGTACTGCAAATGTAAAAACTGAACTTAATGGTAGCAAAATATGATCTTAAATAAAGGTCATTGAGACAATGTTCCTTTTTTTCTGTTTAGACAGGACTTTCATTGAGTTTAATCAATGTTTATGTACATAGGAATTTGTTTATGCATATGTATTTTTTTTATTATTTCACAAACATGTATACTCATAAATTATATTTATACATGTACAAATGCACACTTTCAAGTTTAGCTGTTTTATTTCTTATGTCTATGATCTTTTGTAACTTGATTTTAATCAAATAATATCAAATAATTACTACTTAAAAGTATTAAATGTAAATAATTACTAAAATTATACATAAATAAATATAATTTACTTGCCTAAAAGCGGCATACACCTCCGATTTCCGGTTATTAACGGCAGCTGATATCCTGTTTTATTGGCTGGTACGGTCAGCTGTCAATGGCAGCAACTTCCCTGCTGCCTAGCTACCAATTTTTTTGAGATGGTCCTCACTGCAGAACATGAAATCCATGGGGAGGAGTCAGATCCAGATCCAACTCCTCCCACCTTACATATACCTAAACCTACCCAGCTCCAGCCCCTGATCCCTAAACCCACCCTTAAACATACCCAACTCCACCCCTCAGATCTGGATCTGACTCCACCCCCTGGATCTCGTGTACTGCAATGAGGTGCTACTGGATTTTTTTTACTGAACCCTCTCGATTGTCAGTTGTCGCCTCCTGCTGGCATAATGATTTCATGATACATCCACCTGTTTCTGCTCTAAACAATGGGCGCTGCCATGACGACGATGCCAGTAGTCAACTTCCAGTTCCAGTCTGGTCTATGCATTTTTGCCATATGTTTTAGATTGTCATCCCTACATCGCTAAACTAAATTGAAAAAAAAAAAACATTCATCAAATGTGATCTGATCACGTTATTTTTTTTATTAAATCACACATTAAAACAAAATGAGCATTTTTCTTACCTTCATAATAACTTCCAAAGGATAGCTGATGCATGACTGCACAATCTCCCTAATCCAGCAAACATCCGACAGTTTCTATCACCCCGACTGCTGCAGAATAACAGTACTATAAGTTTAGGCTGTTAGCCCTTTGACTCCTGTCTACATCTGCTTTCAAAGATGCATAGTCTGTATATTTCTCAGGCCTGTGAGGTTAGGCATAACGTTATGCCGAGTTTCATTCATGAGACCAAATTCCAGTTTGCACACTGTCGCCTCTGTCATGATCATCTATTGTTTACTATATACTTCTTATTTATTAAAACCAGGCGATAGGTTGATGAAACATTAATTGAAATTAAGATACAATTAGTGAAAAAAGGACAGCAGGAAGTAGAAAACCGTCAAGTCAGTTGAATCCGCTATGAATCATGGGAACGTAGAAACAGGTGGATATTTATAAAAATTTGTATGATCACTAACTTCCATGGCTGATTTGATTTATAATTTCTAATTTTTTTATTGATTTTTTTTTTTATTATTCCTTTGCATTGCAGAAATACACTCCCTGTACTACATTTACACAGCTTTGTCTAAACCTGTTGAACTGCCAGGCATCTATGACTTCACAGCTATGGGTCTGTTAGATGACAGACAGATTGACTATTACAATAGCGAGGAAAAGATAAAGGTTCCCAGACAGCAGTGGATGAAAGAGAAAACGCCGAAGGATTACTGGGAAAAAGGCACCCAGTCAAGAAAGAGCAAGGAACAGTGGTTTAATGTGAATGTCAAAATTCTGATGGAGCGTATGAGACATAATGAATCAGGTGAGGTTTGATATACATGTGTATAATATAATATACGTACAATATTATATAATATATTTTATTGTTTTTATCATATGAAAATGATTTTGTTTTCTGTACTTTTTCAGATATTCATGTTCTTCAGTGGAGACATGGGTGTGAAATTGATCAAGAGGGAACTAAAGTGAAGTTTTCTAAAGGCATTGATGAGTACAGTTATGATGGCGATAACTTCCTGTCTTTTAATGATAAAGATTCTCAGTGGGTTGCCCCAGTTGATGCAGCTGTTCCAACCAAGAGGAAATGGGATAATGTGCCCATCCTAAACCAGTACACCAAGGGCTACCTGGAGAAAGAGTGTGTGGACTGGCTCACCAAATTCAGAGAATATGGAGATGAGGAGCTCAAAAATGGCTGTTAGTAAATGCAAAGTATTTGTATTTGTTGATTATCTGCAGCTGTCATAGAGAAAGAACTGATTGATAACCTGTGTCCGCAGCTCCTCCAGATGTTCATGTGTTTGCGAGAAGGTCCACCAGAGACAAAACTAAGGTGAAACTCACCTGTCTGGCAACTGGTTTCTACCCCAAAGATGTGACATTGACCGTCAGGAAATATCGCACATCCCTGCCTGAAGATAAGGTTGAATCTACAGGAGTCAGACCAAACCATGATGGAACCTTTCAGTTGAGGAAGAGTGTGGAGATCAAGGAGAATGAAACAGCAGAATATGACTGTTATGTGTCCCACAGAACTCTCGAAGTACCAATTATTGTCAAATGGGGTAAGTAAAGTGAAAGTATTCAATCATTAAAGCAGGGGTCTTTCCTCTGAGGAAACAATGGTGGAAGTGCCTACTTGAGTGAACTTGAAAGCATGATCTGCATGTTTTTAGTTACAAATTAGCTTAGTGAAATTAGAGTTACTGCTTAATGTTTGTGACCATCTTGACACCTGCATTGTTTACCGAGGGTTACACTCACGGAAAGGATGGAGCACATTTGTGTTGGAGACTCCAGGTCTATAAAAGAAATTATGCCCGTAGAAACTCGTACGGAGTGAAAACAAACACTTGCGATCCATAAACGTGTCTTTCATTGGATAATTGCACACAGTTTTATAAATAATTATCGGTACACCATAATGAGAGAAAATATTACAACCTATGACATTAATACTATGAGTATGAAGATTCTAAACCTGAAAGTTAGAAAATAGTGCTAAGATAAGTTTTCTATTAAAATGAATGGATGCTAACATTTTCTTTTGTAATGTGCAACATAAACACCTGTTAAAATATGTGAAAATGTAGTTTAGTGTTTTATGACCCCTTAATTATTTTTTTATTAAAGGCTTAACAATGGAATTGAATTTTCTAGATGTAGTTGACATTTAGACTTTACATACAGTAACTTTGTCCATTTATTTTTTTATTGCAGATGGAAAATGTCCAGACTGCAAACAAGGCTCTATCCTGGGTATTGGAATTGGGATTGGAGTTGTATTTGCAGGAGCGTTGGTTTCAGTGGTCTGCTTTTTCCTTTATAAGAAAAAAATCATTTGTGAGTATTACAACATAAATACAGATTCTAGGCACAATCTTTTTAATATTTTCCATAAAAAACAAAACAACAAAAAATCTTTTGTTTAACTTTGGGTTCAGAAGTTATCCCAAAATCTTGATATAGTAAATTGAAATCTATTATGTTGCAAACAACTAACGTCCCCTTAAAAGCTATTTTTTGTGTTGACCAGATTTCACTTGTTTCTTTGTCTCTGACAGCAATGCATGTAGATTGTAACTCTTGTAGATTGTTGTGGGAAGACTAGAGAGGATTACAAATAAAGATGATAAAGAGTACTACAATGGATTTGTGCTTTTGTACCTTTTTTAAAAAATATTCAGAAATTATTTCATCTGTCTTGCACTTTAGTTTTCAAATGCAAGAATGCCAAGGATACCAAAGATGTAGAGAATGGTAGCGCTTTACTGTCAGGTACCAGTTGTCCCATTCTTAATATGTAATCAGTCTTATGTATCAGGGGATGTTGAAACACACATTGACATTTCACTCTTTCTACAGTAGAAGCAAATGGTGCAAGTCATGCACCAGTAATGGAAACTGTTGCCGCTATATCTCGGGAGGAAGGTAATAATTTAGCTAATTATTATGTTTTATATATTCCATTTTACCAGGTTGATGTTAATTGTATGTACTTACAACTTGTTCATTAAATGTCTGCAGCAGAGTTTCCGCTAGAAAAAAATGGTGCCGGTCAAAGTGACCGGCAGAGGTTTAGTTTAACGGACATTTTGATGATATGCCGGTCAAATATCGCCTCTTAATTAGTCAAGTTGAGGAAAACTGGAGGCAGGCTATGTAACTTAAAAAAATGACATAATCAGGCCGTATAGAATGCAACATGTTATTAGCATAACTTTCAAATAGACGGAAACCATGAAAACATGAATGTCCGATTGGCGTCAAACATGTTTTAATATGGTTTCACATAGTTTAACAAACATCCCCCTTCCCCACATACAATATCTGAATAGTAGGCTAGTTTTTACTCAAGCGAACTTAATTAGGCCTAGGCTATATAGGCTACACTCTCAGTAGGTGAACTGATCTTGCAAGGCATCAGATGTTGAACATATAGCGTTCCCTGGCTTTTTTGAAAGCTTGAATGGAGCGGTCGCTTGAATTGGTTACTTTGACATCCTTGTATGTGCCATCCCGTCTTTAATAACATGCAAACGGTAGAGCCCTTTATATAGCCAAAGGTCGGTGTATTTTCCAAAACGCGATAACGCCATTTAAAAAAAAAATGAGTTTGTCGTGTCATTCTGCTGTGGAAAGAACGCTTTCGCTGCTCCATCAACTTTTCATGCCAAATCGCTATATTTCCTTGTTTAAAATGTACTGCAAGATAGGCCTACAGTTTCTTTTCAAACCGCGATAAGCGCCAGCCCTGTTTTTAGCCAAAACGCGATAAATCCTCGAATTCGATGAGCGTCACGCACGGCGGGACTCTGAGCAGAGGTTTGTTTATGTTCATTCATTCCTCAAAATGAGTCCTAGTTTTCTAGTCGACTAGAAGTATCATTTAAGCCATTTATCTAAGCAGTAATCACATATATTGATTTAATTAAATGGGAGAGAAACCATATGAGCGTATTTAATTGCCTATTCCGCATCTCAACGCATGCATAAAGCTTGCCACAAAGAACCGGCAAAAGTAATGATTATGCATGAAACATTTGAATTATTTATTAATAAACTAGTATTTTCTGTCAGTGTCAGCAGCAAAGATAAAGTTGATGATGCTTATCTTGCCATCTTCGCAGTGAACGCGCATAGACGCATACTTCGAATTAGCCTACATATACGCAGAGAGTTGCCAATATATTTTCGTTTTTAATTCTTTTGTTTAAAAGACATTTAAAGCTTTCTGTAGCTTAGTTCTCATGAAAGCATTGCGGTGTTTCGGTTCATTTGAGACGCGCTCCGGTTCACCTGAGCGCCTCTGTGTCCTGATTATATTGTCTGATATTTGCTTCTAATGTGTTAATCCAGTCAATTTGTTGATGAAACATTTATTAAAATGAATATACAATTTATATCAAACGAAATTTACAAGCTTTCTACAAAACAAAACTTAATAAGTGGTCAAAATCATGTCTGACCCAGTCCAAATATTTTCCGATATTGGGCAGCTTTTGAATTTTGATCCTATCTTACTCATCTTATGCGGTTCCCTTTTCATAGCCTACTCAACATAGATGAAATAATAAAAATAAGTAACGTAATATTATTAAAATGTGAAACGTATAGCTTTTTTTTTTTTTTTTTTTTTTTTTTTTACTCATATTGAAGCGTCACGCCGCTCCGCTTTGCTCACATGATAGCCTATATATGTGTGTGTGCATGTGCTGGAGGGGTGCCTTTTTTGAATATATCGTTATCATTATTGATCATTTTTTAATATTTACTTTTTTCATGCATATGTTGAAATTGGTACTATTTGTTTGAGGTTTGACACTTTACTAAAAATGACTTTAGCCTACTAAAAAATGATACAAAAAATGGATGGATTTTTAGCGTTTTGGGGGAAAAAATAAAATTTTAATTTATCATTAACAATATTGTTGTTTGATTTAATAATTATTGTTCAAAATGTTCAGACTGAACCAGTAAAACATTTCAACAGGATAATTTGAATATTCAATTTGTGGGTCTAGTTAAAAAATGTAGTTTTCCTGAAAACGATTGAAATGGATTTATAGCGTTTTGGAAAAGAACTCCTCTTTTGCTTTATACATTTTAGGCTTATTCTTTAATTCAGACTGTGTAAGGGGGCGGAATTATTAGGCAATTTTAATCGGACAATTTGACCGGAGAGATTTAATTTTGTCGGACATTTCATTTTTTTCCCGGCCAATGTCCGGTAATTACCGGACAACGGAAACCCTGGTCTGCAGTTGCTAAAAAAAATTGGAATCAAAGTGTACATTTCAGATGTGACTTGTATTGCTGCTTAACTTGCATTTGTGTTTGTTACATAGGTGAGGGACACAATAGAGCTGGAAGTGAGAAAAGCTTCTCATCTGACTCTGGTAAATATGCCCCTTATTCAAGTATATCTCATGCTTTTTAGTCCTGAATATCCAAAAATCTCATCCACACATAGGAAGGGTGTGCAAAGCTTCATGAGGTCTACACTTTTCACTGTCTTGCACACGTTTATTTTTCTCCTTTTTCTGTGTATTTATTTATTTATCTTTGTGGCCCAAATTTCTGTGCATCCCTATTTACATTTCATGTGTTAGACTGTCGTGGTAGTCAACAGAATAGAAGATTACGACACTTTATGCTGTTGCTGTCTGAAGCTGATTCCACCATCCTCCATAGGGATTTAGGAGAGCAATATGCCTAGCCTTGTTATGGGCCTAGCAGGGATGGGGAAGCAGAGAAGATGAGTTACATGTGAATATTAGAGAAGGCTGAACATCAGCCGAAGTCCAGCAGAATATTAACACCTAGATGGATGAGTTGAAGTGAGACAAAAGCAGACTATAGGGCCAGTACCAGGATGTGGGTTGCTAATATGCTAAGGGTGCCTACATGCTGAAGTGAACTCTTAAGATGGGGAACCTTGAGATGGGAATACCTTGATTTCAAATCTGATCGTGTACAGTTGTGTAGCTATTTCTTAGTAAAGTGTACCAAATCTGGTAATTAATTTTTAGATGTACTATTCAACTAATGTTAAATACAAATATTGAATAACTCGTAAATTAATTAACACATATTTATGTCTATTAGGAATCTAGTGGCAAGAACACGGCAGAAAATCAAGTACTGCTACCACAGAACAACCCTTGTTATGAAGGCAGAGCATCATGGAAAATTTGTAGCGGCAGATTTGTGATTTTTGTCAAACAGTCATGACTATCATTATATTTTTGGTGGGAGGTTGTTGGTTAATAGCTGAATTATATTTTTTTCTCTCACGAGAATTTCTCTCTCTTTCTCTCTTTTTATAAAAAATACTTTTTCAAGTACGAAAAATACATGTATGTGAAAAGAGCTAATTTTAAAGACGTATTATTATTGCTACTTCCAAAGGGACAGGGTAAACATTTTTAAAAAATATTTAATTGCAATGGAAAAAAAAATCAAATCCTGAGCATACCTGATAAATAAATCCCAATAACTATCCTGAACACAAATAGAAATTAGATGTATTCTTTTAAACTCTTGAAAATCTTGAAAAATGTATAATGTTGTAGTGTATTGTTAGTGATGTGTTTTACATTAATTGATTAATAAACTGATTTGATTTTTATAATTTCTATGATGATGCTATGATGATTTATGATGTGATTTATGTGGCTCAGGGCTGTGTGTGTGCCTGTCAGTCATTCTTGTATTAAAAAAAAAAACCATTCAGTCAGGCCTTCTTTTCAATCATGGCATTGCATCAATGGAGCTCAATATCCCTATTAATTATTGAGTCCACATCCTATCACTCATTTAAGATTAATGTTAAGAAATGCCTTATACACTGTCAGCATGGATGCTGGTCCAATTGACCAACAATAGCTGTATCATATCATCTATTTTTATTTTATCTGCTCATCATGTTTATTCGCTTATTTGAATTTAAAGGTCTATTTTTTTGTGTGTGTTTATTGTATAAAGAGTTGTATTGCATTCTAACAATTTATTATTTTCGGATGCCCTATAACATCTGGCAAGGGGACTGCTGACGATAACTAACTCGGATGCACTTACATTTGTTTTGAATGTCGATCACTGTACATTTTCCCTTTTCAAATAAATAAATAAAATCAAGAAAACAGTGTGTTTTTGATTTATGGCGGTAGCTGACAGGTGCCTGTATGTCTGGTAAGTTTTACGACGTGTTGTTGCATTGTGACATGTAATGCTGTGCGGATGTTCACTGGTGTTACAGAAACGTGGTTTGGTGAGACCTCATTATCCGTTTATCTGCAGAGTTTGGTGTTTTATCTGGACAGCTAAAGTTAAAAGTCAGAGCCACAATTCATTTTAATTGGACATAAAATGTTTATTTCCCCATTCAAAGAATTTAAAGAAAGGTGATCACTGAAAAACAAGTCAACATAAAAAAAAAGAAGAGTGGGAAAGTGGGAGAAAAAGCAATGCTTCAGCAGACTTTCTGAAAATCATAAGCTAAATACATTTGTCCTTTTAAATCTGACTAAAAAAAATTCTTTAAACAAAAAGAAATCAAAAGTAAAAAAAACTTTTAAAGTCTAAAAAAATCTTTGTGCACATGCACAAAATAAAATATATTAAACAAAACTATATTAACACAAACTTAAATCAATGTTGAACGAAAAAGTAAAAAAAAAATAAACAAATTAAAAAAAATAATAATAAAAAGATACCACGGTGTTGGAGTCTGCTTGGCAGCATATTGTTATTACAGTAACTAGAGCAAATGCATCTGTGCACTAATCATTTACAAAATCATTTAGGCTTTTTTCCCCAATTCTAAATACTTAACAGCATGATGGTAAAATAGGACCACACCATTTTCAATAATATCCACTTTGCATTTACACTTTTTTTTTTTTTAATTATTTATGGTTAAGCTTCAGTTTTCTTTAAACGTTAAAGTAGGGCACATCCCATTTCAAATAGTTTTCTTTTTACCAAATCTTTGAAATAGTCTAAATATTGGAATAAAGGCTTTTACAAAAGAAATAAAACAAAAAGAAAACAACCCTAAAGGGTGGAGCAGCTTACAAAAAAAAAAATGTATACATTTTAAAAAATGAGATTGTCAGAGCTAGTGTTTAATGATGCGAGAAGAAACCTTAAGATGCAACTGTCTTTTCGTAGAGACGAACATGCATATTGCTTTAACAGGCATTTAAAACCAGGACGACAGCTTAAGCATGATCAAAACAACTAAGAAGAAGGGATAGATTTGGGAACCCTTTCCTAAACCCCATCAACAGAGCAATGTACTTCCAATTACATGATGCTTTTAAATCAAATAACATTTTTCTAGTTTATTTGGACTCCCGATACCCTCTACTGCACGTTTTCACACAATTCATCAGTCTGTCTAAAAGAACAATTGCATATCGTGTAGAAGAATCTTACATTACATGCTATAACACAGGCTAGTTTTCTTTGCTAAAAGTACACCCAGTGTTAAATCGAAGCTCATTAAAGAAACCGCTTTATCACTCATGTTAGATTGTCCTTCCACAAGTCAAGCATTCTTACTCATAACTTCACTAGTCCCCCATCTTACGAGGGGGAACCTGACAGTCCGACTTCTTATTAGAGAAAGTGCTTATCAACAACGCCAGTAACTAAAGTTCCTTAAGAATTATAGTCTATCATTTATTTTAAAAGCAGCGGAGGCAAACACTCAATCTCTACCGTGAATTCTTGGTGCAAGCTTTCTTCGCGACACGAGAGGAATAATGCTTAAAAAGATCACATCGATCAAACCAGAAAAAGAAAAATTACTCGTTACTTAGCCTACTTTGTAAAGAAACCTCATTGCCCTTCTTGCCATGCGTTTTAGATGAACCAAAAAAAGGAAAACAAAACCAAGTATCCGCTTAATGAAACATCACGTGAACGTCAGCAACTCCGTTATGGTTCTTACAGCTGAAATATCAATGCATTAAAAGCAGTTTGTTCATGGAATGAAAATATAGCTCAATGTTATGTGCCGCCGCGCAAAGAAAAGAAGCAGGCAGGAAATACAGAAATATGTACTTGTGTCATAATGATTGCATGCTTTTATCATTAGCCAACAATTACCAGCAAAACTAATAACTTTTAAAGTGAAAGTGCACCCAAAAATGAAAATTTGCATAAAACAAAAAAAGTGGATCATGACTACAGCATTAAAAAAGGTATAAGAATATACAGTAAAAGTTAGTAAGGCTTAATTACAACTTGTGTTAAACAATTGAGCAACATTTTCAGTGAATAACTACTTAATTTCAACACTGCGTAACTACTCTTAAATGCTAACATTTGGAGATATAATCCACTTTTTTTTGTTTTATGCAAAAGATTGGGCTAACCAACATCTCACAGATGAGTTAATAACATAATTTTGAGTGACAAAAGGATGAAAACTTCATTTTTGGGTGATCTATCTGTAAGAGAAACTCATTTTGATCAGGCAGTTTGCCTTAAGCATGTATGCCGCTCGTTGCATTTTCCGTGTGTGTTTGTGTGTGCTTTTGGCATCTAGCTGAGAAGCCATGCTTTGCTAAGGCTGGACTACTGAATGGCGTCGTTTTGTCCAATAAGCAGCTGGTGAATCTTGCCTGAACGATCCCTCCCTCCCGATCAAGATCCCTGAGCTTCAGGTTTCATTCCCGTTATGAGCGAGTAAGAAGCCAAAGTGTGACAATAAAATGGTTGGTTTCACATTAACTCTCAAATCTTCTTTCACTACAGGAAGTAGGATCGCAACAGATCGCAAACCGTCACACGTCTTTGGCTCCAACAGCAGGTAGTTCCCACAAACAGACAGTAACCCTCCCGCAGATTTGACCTGCAAGTAAAGAAAAAGGCGGCTCGATGTTTCTCCAGCTCGATTCGATGAGCTTTTACTTCATAACTGAGGTTATTCTCACCTAATAGTAGAATCTCGTGTCGGCAGGGGCGGCATCTACACACCATAACAGGCTGAAAGTCTCTCCTTCAGCTGTGGTGGAAACTGTTCTGAGAACTGCTGCCAGTTATCCTCGCCAACCTGATCCTTGAAGCCGTGCAAAATCTAGAGGATGTGGACAAATGCTGTTGAAGCTCTTCAGTCTTGGCCGACTGTAAAGCCATCAAATCAAAGTTTATAGTTTCTGAAGAAGCGCATTCGTACCTTGTAGAACATGTCCCTCAAATCGTCTTTTGGAGTTACCCAGGAGGCCACAGCATCACAGAAAAAGATGAAGTCCTGTGTCAGAGCAACAAAGAAACTTTATGAAAGCTAAACTTGTACATATCAAATTTAGTTTCACTCTAAAATATGATTACTCAATGTTCTGTTAAATTTTTTTTTTTTTGATTAAGACATGTTATATTGATTAACATATGTGACCCTAGACCACAACACCAGTCATATGGGTCAATTTTTTTTGAAATTGAGATTTATAGATCTGAAATGTGAATAAGCTTTCCATTGATGTATGGTTTGTTAGGATAAGGCAATATTTGGTCGAGATACAACTATTTAAAAGTCTGAAATCTGAAAAAAAAAAAGAAAAAAAAAAAACATTGAGAAAATCGCCTTTAAAGTTGTCCACTTATGTTCACGATTGTGCTGCATTCCCTCACAAAAACAAATGTTTTCTATATTTACGGTAGGAAAATGTACAATATATCTTCATTGGACATAATCTTTAATAAACATCCTAATAATTTTTGAGATAAAAGAAAAATCAATTATTTTGACCCATAAATATACTTCAGGGTATATGCAGGAATCTTGAATTAAATTTTAATACCTTTTCAAGACTTTTTCAAGAGCTTCTCAATATTTTTTAATACCTCACCGCCACTTCAAGCTATAACCATTTACATCAGTGATACTTTTAACTTAAGGGTTTTAGTTTGTGATAAAGACTATAGACCACTCTGATACAAAAAATCAAAAAGGCTGGGATAGTAAATCAAAGCAAAGTTTACTAAAAAACTTCCCCATTCTGTTTATGCATTCACCAACCTTCTCTTAAAACATTTTGGTGCGTTGTAATACTGGTATGTAATACTGGTTGTAATACTCAGAGGCAATTTACGAACGCACCCACAATAGCCCAGTTTTTTAAGTATCTGTTCGTTTTTTTTTTAAACAAAAATGACTAAATTCACACTTTTATGATGTTTTTGGGACTCAAACTGTTGGACAGCTAATTCAGAAAAAATTAGGGATGTAACGATTCACTCAACTCACGATGCGATACGATTCACGATATCGGTTTCACGATACAACTTTCTCGCGATTTTTTTTTATAACAAATGACATTTAAGACAAATTATTATAAATGAAAAAGTGTCTCTTTTATTATTTCTCAAACAAAATACTGCACATTTCTTTTTCATTTTGAAATATATTTGTCAAATAATAAAACTACATTGAAAAATAAAATTCCCTTCAAGGTTGTTTCTGTCTGTCTGGTCAAGAGGCTGGACACTCAGGTACCTCAAGTAAAAGGCTGTAAAATTTGTACCACATTGACAGGAGTTTTACAGTGTAATAAAGGGAAAGATTTTAATTTTGTCATAATTTGTATCATTAAAATAGAAAGAGTTAAAAAACAGAACACATTTATCAAAATATGCCATAACCCTCAACAAATTATTTTAAAACTAAATAAATCCATCTATACGACATTGAGAGAAAGAGATAAAGTAAATACAACACATGGTTGCCATGGAAACACTGACACACCTCTCCGTAGCTCTGTACACTTGTCATGACTTTTACGTGAAAGCGTGATGTGATGTGCTTCTCACGGTGGTGATTATTATTAGTCTATGAAGAGTCAAAATGCAGCCACAGCTCCGATTTGAATTAGTAAACATCTAAGCTTGCCGTCGACATGTGTTTGACGGCGCGTCCACAAATGGCATACACTTGCGCGTCGCGAGCGGAGCAAACCAAACGTTTTCAGTTCATTACTATGAGTGCTCACACCATGGGCTCACACAAGCTCAAGTTCCTTAGGAATGAAGTGAAAACACTCGCTAGGTTCGCGCGGCGGCAGTGTGTGCTCACTGCCTGTAAAGCGACGTTCACAACTTCACTGTAGGCTATTCAGTAAACACTCCCGCTGTTTAAAACGTGTAAGTTATCGCGATTCGTTTAACATTTCAACCGACTTGAATCGTCAAACATTTTTATCGATTTTCAAGCGTTTGCGAGTGAATCATTACATCCCGAGAAAAAATACTTCCAAAATTTAAGACTTTATAAAGCCGTGATAAGACTTTTTAATACTTTTTAAGGGTCTTAATTTTCCCAAAATTAATTTATCACCTTTTAATACTTTTCAAGACCCCGCGGATACCCTGTACTTGTGCTGCTTGTGGCTGGTTTTGTGATCCAGGGTTACATACATATTACATATATACATATGGTTTTGGGGTTATTTATGATACATTGAAGTAATTAATCCATTTATTTCAGATATTGCTACACAGCACGTACGTTTTAATAAATTATAAATTTAATCATTAAAATGTTTCCATTTGGACAATGGATTTGGTTTCCATCTCACCTGTACGGCTCCTCCCGGATTTACCCCAATCATTACGCAAATGCCTCTGAAGGCCGAGTCCTTCTCTTCATTGTCCCGAATGTTTCTAAGTGACGTGCACCTAGGTAATAAATAAACAGGATGTTAATGGAGCGGTTCGTTAGACTCAATGGTTTAAAGGGATACTCCACTTTTTTTTGGAAATAGGCTCATTGTACAACTCCCCCAGAGTTAAACAGTTGAGTTTTACCGTTTACCGCCGATTTTCTTATATTTAGAAGAATATCAGTAACCAGACAGTTTCTGGAAGTTTCTCATTGACTTCCATAGTAGGAAAAAAAATATACTATGGAAGTCAATGAGACCAGAAACTGTCTGGTTACTGATATTCTTCTAAATATCAGAAAATCAGCTGAATTGATTCAAAAACGGTAAAACTCAACTGTTTAACTCTGGGGGAGTGGTAAAATGAGCCTATTTCCAAAAAAAAAGTGGAGTATCCCTTTAAGACACATGAAAACAGAACTAGTTCACACATAAGATCACTCAATGGTGCAATCAACATCTTACCAGGGCCGAATGAACTGTGCCAACATGGGGGCAACTTCCTGTGGACACACGTATCCCAGTCGACCAATCGTAATGGCTGTTTCAAAAGCAAAAAAAAAAGTACGTGAGCGCGTCTCAAAGTTTCAAGCTAAAAATTAGCACCAGTCAAAGCCACACAAATCAGAATAACAGTGTCTACAGCTGATTCAGGATTCGAATGTCTGTTTTGGAGTTCATCATATTCAGTGGTGATTTTATTGCAGTGATTGTATGAATTGTTCATGCTGGATCTAATCACCTGTGTTCTCCAGTAGAGTTTTGGGTGTATTAGGTCGGTTGATGATCTCCACAAGGTTATTGAGAACCAAGGCCACAAAAGGCTGCATCTCCGTACCTGGAAAAACACCAGACCAATGAAATGTAAGATTAATAAAAGCGGATTCCTTAAATGTGGCCCTGAGAGATGATTCATTGCTAAGATCTGACAGATGTATTCATTGCTTAATTAACTGCTAGATGGAGAGTCACAATCTGGAGAGTAACAAACCCATTTCAAAAGCATTTCCCTTGCATCTTTTCCCGAAGCAAATGAATAAATATATAAGTAAATAAGCAAACAAGTCCACAAGTACCGACAGTGAGTGAGCAATACTATCTAAAAACACAACTTTGAACAGATATCTGATTTGCATGAATCACAATGCATTACATATTATATATTTTGCAAATGGGTGAAGGTTGTGTGTGCATAAACACTCACCCATCTGAATAGCAATCTCTCCGATGGCCCACGTGGCATTGTTGCACACAGATATGAACTCGGGGTTGAGATTGACACCCAGGACAGGCATGAACTCAGCTGGAGAGGGTAAACGGACAACAATGACAAACTGACCAGCACAACACACACACACAAGCAACAGCTAGCATGAGAAACCGGCTCTCCAATTGTCAGGCTTAACTCAGTATGTCAAAGAACACAACTCACCGACGCATGGCTTCACGTGAAGGAAACACGCCTTCGTCAAGTCTCCTAGGAGAGCGAACGAACTCTGTCGCACTTCAGGCATGGTGTCCTTTATTTATATGACAAATAAACCAGTTAGGCATCGTTCATACAGAACACAGTTAGCGTTTCTTTTATTAACATTAATAGCATTAAGATACATACACACAGATACATATATCATTTTACTAGAGCACTGCCTTTGTACTGAAAGAATACAAATTTATTAAATGTATAATTTAGGTTCCAATACAATAGTATAAACTAAACCAGACTACTAAACCGATTTGAGTTGGGATATACCTTGGCTCATCCCAACTGATTTAACCCTACCTGCATGCACTGGAAGAGCAGGGTCATGATGTTACTGCGGGTGACCAGCTGTTCCACATGAGCCCCGAGTCCCTCGGCCAGACCACTGAGCAGATCGAGGGCCACGATCATGAAGTCTTTATCAGGGGACTCGTACTGGTCAGGTTGCTGGTTGTACATCTACAACAAGTACAGGACAAACAGATGTAGGGAATAAACTAAAGACAACATGCTATGGTGTTTATTCCCAAACAAGCGTGCATGTCGACTGACCATGGCTTGAGCGAGGTTCTTCTGGACCAGGGTGACACAGCGCTGGTAAACTGGTTCACAGTAAGGCAGGAAACCACTCTGCAGTGCTGTGGCCACTGAAGACAGACACTACAAGGAAAAAGGGACACATTCTTAAAGGGATACTTCATTTTTTTGGGGAAATAGGCTCATTTTACAACTCCCCCAGAGTTAAACAGTTGAGTTTGACCGTTTTCTAATCCATTCAGCTGATTTTCTGATATTTAGAAGAATATCAGTAACCAGACAGTTTCTGGTCCCATTGACTTCCATAGTATTTTTTTTCCTACCATGGAAGTCAATGAGACCAGAAACTGTCTGGTTACTGATAATCTTCTAAATATACGTTTAACCCTGAGGGAATTGTAAAATGAGCCTATTTCCCAAAAAAGTGGAGTATCCCTTTAAGACATTTCTGTCTTTGCAGTATGAATATCACACAATCCAAAAGGGCAGAACTTTACCTCCAACAAGGGGAACAGATCTTTGTCCTCATCTTTCAACTCATTCCATTTCTGAATCAGAGGGGGCATGAGCTTTTGGATGTATTCCTGCCCAACAACAAAAAAGACATTTAATTAAAGATGAAAACGTTCATGTTCATGCTCAAAATGAACGTGATCTCACCGGCTGGTTAAGATGGTGTCCGACAGAGTCAGCAAGGGTTCCGATGGCGTCATATAGGATTAACAAGTTCTTATGCTGGTACTTGCCGAAAGCAAACACCAGTGTGTCCAGAATGAAGCTCAAGTAGGGAACCAGCTCTGTACAGGCCTCCTCTTCCAGGGTCGCAAAAGCACTGATGGAAAGAGAAAGGATCTGCATTAGCTCAATGTGCCGACATTTTCACAAACATTTCCAAACTGAAAGGTGACTGGGAGAGATATTTCAGGAGGAAAATGTCCGGTTTGATTCATTTAAGAGGATTTTAGGCACTTTCTAGCTCTTGAGGTTGGGAGGCTGACTGGCCAACCAGATAAATGCAGCGGAACACGATCTTTGCCTGACGAGATGACCAGCTATACCATTGTAAACCAGAGACTCACCTTAGGGGCCATTCAAAAAGTGCGTTTTTGCGGTTAAAAACATTGACATGTTTAGGGCTGGGAATCGAAAATCGATTCCAATTCTGGAACCAAATACTTAAGGACAGGATTAAATTTATGTTCAAATGCTTGTGTGACAGGAGAAAACGTGTGAGTAAATGCAAAATTCGATTGATTGCATTGATCAACTGAAGAGGATACGTGCACTGGAACTCAAAGTGAAAGCACAAACTTTATTTAAATCACCATATCACATTTACTTTAAGTAGTATAACTATTCAAAGCGTTTTATATGGTTTATTTTTAAATAGTGCATTAATAGCGAGTCTGTGAGATCCAACTAATGCCTGCATTGATAAAACCATGCGTTTCAGTGACATTACTACATGAAACTACTGTATATGTTGAATATAACGTATAATAATGCAATGGGCGGATAATAATAATAATAAGTAAATAAAAAAAACTTATTTTGGCTTAAAATATCAAGATAGTTCCATTTTGTGAGTTTTATCATATTGTGACATGAGTATATTGTCACACCCCTAGCAGACATGGTTGGATAGTCATTTAGGAGTTGGTCTGGGTGTTCAACAGGGGGTCAAACGCACCTGCAGGCGGCCTCTTGAACCCTCTTGTTGCTGTCAAGGATGCGTTTGAGCAGCTCGGTCATCAGGGGTTTGAGGTAGGAGTCGGGAGGCTGGCTGACCACCCAGTGTGCATAGCGACTCAGAGTCCAGCAGGCGATGGAGCGGACCAGAGCTTTCTTATCACAGAGACACTGGATCAGGTGAGGAATTAACTCCGGCAGGTACAGCACCATATCCTGCATACAGCCTGGGGACACAAGAGAGAGAGAACTAGGTCAGAAGAGGAGTCATTCCACTCAGATACTTCTGCAGAGCATACACTACAGTTCAAAAGTTTGAGGTCAGAAATATATCTTTTGAAAGAAATTAATACTTTAGCAAGGTTGCATTTAATTGATAAAAAGTTAAGACATTTCTAATGTAAAAAGAGATTAAAAACATTTCTATTTAAAAGGAAATGCTGTTCTTTCAACATTCTATTCTCAAATATATATATATATATATATTTATAAATCATTATATTAGAATTATTTCTGAAGGATCATGTGATTGAAGACTGGAGTAATGATGCTGAAAACTCATTTTCAGGAATAAATTACATTTTAAATTATTAAAAATATATATATCTATATCTATATATATATATATATATATATAACATACATATATATTATATAATAAATCTTACTCTAGTGTAATTTTGCTAACATAAACAACCTTGGTGAGCAAGAGACATTAAAAAACATTAATAATAAAATGTTCGTTTTTAAAAACTCTTCCATATATTCATTTTAAAAAAAAAACTTTAAAAATGACCCCAAACTTTAGAACAGATGTACTATACTATGCACTTTATATATAAGTGCATAGTATAGTACACAGATTTAGTATGCATTTTATTTAGGGGTGGAACTTTCAATTTGATATTAAACAGAAGTGGGTGTGCATTTTGCATTTATCCTTTTTACAGATTTGCTATGAATAAATGAATGAAAGATCTCCCCCGACCCCCTCAGAAAAGAGAAAATTGTACAAAAATATTAAACTGTTAAACATTGCAATACTTCACCCCTAATGAATACCCCAATTACATTTTACATTTGCCAAAGTGACTAGATTAAATTGCCACAATACAAATAGCAAAAATGACCAAATTGCAACTTGAATTAAATCTGCTACACTAATCACATGACTTCACTGTATTTTGCATTACTGTTCAAACATTTTTTCATAGTCTTTTTAAAAATAGTGGACAGTACACAGTATAAATAGCATTTCGTAAGCTGTATTATATCAAGTCAGAACAAAGTCAAGGTTTAGTAGAAAGAGGGTCACATTTTACACGTCCTCATCCAGTGGTCTTTACCTTCAGCAATGGCCCCAAGCACCAGGATACCAGACTCTTTACTGACCCAGTCCGGGTGGAACAGCAGTTCCTTCAGCACAGGGAGCAGGTGGGGCAGCAACTCATCCCGAAACACATTTGCCAGGACATCAAGGGCGGCTGCCGAACACTTGCCTACAGAGCAAACCAACAGGGTTAGACCTCTTGGATTTCTCCAAACACCAATCTAACTGCAAGCTTTGTGGATCAGACAGTATGAGTAATGAAACATCACTGACATTCATGACATGAGTGTAATCATCTCCACAGAATACACCAAGCATGTAATATTTGCTCAAATTGGCAACATTTCCCCAGCTTCAAGTTGGTTTCATATTTAACACTTACGTAGATTCCAGTCGGAGAGACTGTCGTCGTCGTCGTCATCATCCTCATCACTGTCCTCTCCTTCCTCCGCTTCATCCCCTTCATGGCGAAGGGTGACAGTACGAGACTTGTGAAAGCGAGGCTTTATGTCCTGCTCGTTATCCGGCACGGCCTCGTCTTCCTCCACATCACCCTAAACAGGAAGTAGAAAGTCACCATGTGATGAAACAAAGCTGGTCAATTCTGGACCGCAATGACAGAGTCAAAAACCTTGGGTCAGACAGTATGAATACTTGAAAATCATGGAGAAAATCAGGAATAATTATATAATCATACCCAAAGCCAGACTGATGAGAACTTCTTATGATTATGAAGCAAAGTAACTAACCTTTAACAAAATGATGTCAATCTCGGAGTACTTCATCCCATTCACCAGGACAGGAACTAGTCTGAGGGAGATTAAAGACAGGAAGTCAAAATGAGTAATCAAGATATTTGAGGTATAGATGGATGTGAAAAGGTCAAGAGCATCTCTGAAAAAAAGGAAACTTGAGATAATCTCTAATGTAACAGACAGGAAGTTCAAATGCTACATCCTTTATAGAAATGGCAACCGCATAAACCATAGAACAGAATCTCAACCCGTTAGCACATTTCTACTGTTCTATATCAAATGCATAAAATAGAATTTTTTTAGAAGGATTTTCTCTCATTAAATTATTTTTGTAGAATACATTTAAAAAAATACCAGTTGATCAAAGCTATTTTAAATGTCTTAAATATAATAATAAATTATTAAAAAACAAACAATAGAACAAAATTCAAACAGTTCCAACTTGTTCAGATTCTGTTATACTGTTTGATGCAGTTATTTTAAATGTCTAAACGTTTTTAAAATATTATTATTGTTAAGAAATACCATATAATAAAGTCCAATAAAATAATAGATATAATTGCAACTCATTTTGGTATATTTTTTTTAAAATAAGAGTTATCACTGCATTTTATTTTAAAGGGATACTCCACTTTTTTGGAAATAGGCTCATTTTACCACTCCCCCAGAGTTAAACAGTTGAGTTTTACCGTTTTCGAATCCATTCAGCCGATATTTAGAAGAATATCAGTAACCAGACAGTTTCTGGTCTCATTGACTTCCATAGTATATATTTTTTCCTACTATGGAAGTCAATGAGACCAGAAACTGTCTGGTTACTGATATTCTTCTAAATATAAAAAAAATCGGCTGAATGGATTCGAAAACGGTAAAACTCAACTGTTTAACTCTGGGGGAGTGTTAAAATGAGCCTATTTCCAAAAAAAGTGGAGTATCCCTTTAAATACCATTTTATTTACTGTAACACCTGGAAATAAGTCACCCTACACAAGTTAAACAGGCTGCTAACGCCTGGCTAAGTTATGTTGACCAAGCATCATTTGGACTTGGAATCAAATGGTCAAGGTTATGATCCAGTTCGGCCCTGCTGGTACTGTAGATGTCCTAACTATGCCAACTGGCTGTAATAAGCACTTTTCTTGATGGACACCCGTTCAAAGGAGGGCTCACAAAAACAATAAAACTGATTTTTTCCTCGTCTTCACGTTTTGCAGTTGACATCTGAAGCAAATGCACTTATTGCATGACTCAACTTCACTTACTGTGCAAGGTGTCCAGAGAGGGCATCCTTACAGATGGGCTGCTCAGCCAGCGTGAGCCAGAACTCACAGGCCTCCAGAGACACGTTCTCATCCGGGTCCTGTGTGCGCTGCAGCATGTACTAGGGGAACAGTCAACATCATCAGCATCTCTGAAGGGTCAACACGTACACCACTACCGGGTCATCTCGTTCTCCTTACCTCAACGATGCTGCGCATGTGTGGGATGAGTCGGTCAACTCGCACCTCCAGCAACATGACCAGAGCCCTGCACACGTTCTTCCGCACCTCCGAGTCCTCGTCTGCGGCCAGCGCAAATAGACTCTGGAGTAACAGCCAAGGAGAAAACAGCGATTAATTAGGTCACATGGGGACAAAAGCATCGTTTTTAACATTTACAGGTCCTAGTCGTGGGCAGAACTTAACTTCCCAACTTCAAAAAGCCTTTTAAAGGTATACATGTGAATTAAACGTGGTGGCACACTGGCCTTCATCATCACAGTGTGCTTCTGCAGTGTTTGCATTTGACTTGAGTTTGTTCGGTGTCGTCTTTATTGAAGCCAAAATGTCGGTCGGGCTCTAGTATACAACTAAGGAGAAATAATGACCATCCAAAAAGGATGTAATGTTAAATCAAATGATTATTAAATCCAGCATGCTCACCTCAATAAAGGTGTCAATGTTGTCCATCAGGGCTTGCGCTCTTCCGATGATAAACTGATT
Organism: Cyprinella venusta; assembly: GCA_038021265.1. NCBI lineage: Eukaryota > Metazoa > Chordata > Actinopteri > Cypriniformes > Leuciscidae > Cyprinella > Cyprinella venusta. The sequence continues at coordinate 43,544,014 of CM075863.1, forward strand.
CACACATGCAATAGCATGAGATCTGCAGAAACACATGAATGACCATTAGATTCCCAGAAATATACGTAAGTTTTATTCAAGAACAGAATTTGGGACATGAAGTGACCCGATCCTTGACCTGACTGACCTGATCTTGGGGCTGCAGTGTTTGAAGAACTGCAAGAACTTGGGAATCATGATGTTGAGGGGTCGGTTCAGAGCGTCACTGTCCAGGAGCTCAGACGAGTCCTCGCAGATCTTCTGTAGAGCTCCAAACGAGCCCTGTGTGTGTGAATGAGAACAAACTAAGATACAACTCACACCTGTGGGGAACATTTCTGGATGTGATACAGGAAGCATCACAACCACTTTGCCTGCATCATTTCCAAACACATTTAAATAAAATGTGTAAGACAAAATAGAAAAGGAAAAGCAGGATAAATGAGGGAGTTGGCAAAGACAGGTTTAGGTTAAAGGGATAGTTGACCCAAAAATGAAAAATATGTCATCAGTTACCCAGTCCCATATCATTCCAAAACCATAAGATGCATTCATTCATGTTTAAAACACAAATGAAAATCTTTCAGTACCTGTAGAAATGACACCAACTGATTATCCAATGGTTTCATAGACTAGGCTTAAGCTAGTCAAGACTCAAATGCATATTGTTTTGAGTGAAAGCAACTTGCACTGATGCATACCAGATATATTTTTTTTCTAAGGCATGTTTATAAAAGCTAATTAAATGCCCTAATTGAACGAAGGCCTAATGCTGGCTTAATCTAAGCCTTGTCTGTGAAACCAGGCCTGATAGTATTAGCGTTTCTGTATCCTAAGTTAGAGGCTGGATACTCTTACTCATTTTCTACAGCCCATGTAAATGTGGAGAACTTTGTCTTCAGTAAACTTATTTAAACAATAATCAGTAAACATACACAGAGCACTCAACCACACTTGCTAGAGGCGTAAACAAAACGTGATGGCGTGACGCGAGAATAAACCTAACTGGTTCTCCAGCTAACATGCCTGAGCTTCCATTCGCCAAATCTGAACACACCATGTACATTTGCAGATCAATGATTAAATGCGAATAAAAGCCTACAGAAAATCTGTTCAGTATATAAAGCCATCATGTCTCAACAGATTTCTTTTACAATCTCTAAATGCAACTTCAGAGTTGGGGGTGAATATTCTTTCAACGGACAGACAGAAACCTCTAAGATCTCATTAAAATATCTTCTTTTGAGTGCCAAAGAGGAACCGTACAGGTTTGGAAAAACATGAGGGTGTGTAAATGACAGAATTGTAATTTTTGGGTGAGCTATCCCTTTAAGGTGGCTATGAGGAGCGCAGAGGCAAGGCACAGACCTCACAGATGTTGTAGTCCTCCGAGTTCAGCATGTTGCACAGCTGGGGCAGCAACTCCGGCCATGTCTGCAACTCCCCTTTGGTGGCAATCGTTGTAATTAGGATACCTGAAGACAGAAAGAACAAGAATCGTCACATTTTCTGATACTGAGAGCATACTAACAACATCTGTAGGGATGCGCAAATAATAAAATTCTGTCTGATACTAATAATCATTTTCATGTTGTTAACCGATAAATGTACAAATAAAAAAAAAATCATACTAATTTGTGAAATCTTCAATTTCTAATGTTTTATAACATTATTTGATAATGTTTTTGTTTTTTTTAAATAAAGTATAATTTCCAGTCAAAAACATTTGAGTTCATGTAGATGCTTGAGGAGCGCTCTAGAGCGCGAGGAGAGACTCACCGATAGTGGCGCGGATGAGAGGGGAAGGGTCCCCGATGTTGTTTAAACATTCCTGCTTGATGAAGTGTGCGACTCCAGGAGGGAAGTTCTGATAGTGAACCTTCACGTTGTTCTTCAGTATCAGACCGCTGAGGGATCGAGTGGGCTCATCTGTGGAGTGTGAAGGAAGGAAACAGACATTTATAGTAATAGTCGCCATATAAAGACTGTCTGAAACCCTATGGAACAACACACACATGTTATATGAGGACATGCAATAAGGTGAGCTTTACACAAAAATAAACTCAGACACCAACCTTCAGTTTTCAGCCTTGTCAGGACGAAGATCAGATAGTTGTTGAAATCAGGAAACTGATTCAGCTGCTCTAGTTTCTGAGAAATGTTTAAGAATATTACAGTTGCTGTAATAACAGCTGCAGTTCAACAAGCATATTGACACTACTTTAGCAAAACATCTATATTATGACAATATATTTAACACTTAGCAGTAAGGTCCCATTAGTTAATGCATTGACTAACATGAATTAACAATGAGCAATATATGCGTTACAGTATTTACAATTACAGTCTTAGTATCAGTATGGTCACCACCACCACCACCCATATATCAAGGAACCCTTGAGGTCTGTGAATGGCAGCAAACAGAGAGTTGTATTGATGAGGATACCTGCTGCACAGCTCTCTGTGTGGCCGTGTTTGGAGATTGAGAGTCTCTCAGGAGCTGCAGGACCTGCTGGAGGCCTTGTTCATCCGGCTGCCACTCCATCCTGCACACAAACCAACAAAGACAATTACATATCCTTCATGCCTTCACAAAAATAGTTCCTCCTGTGAAACGATTGCAACACCAAAACAACTTTTTTGTGGTTTGCAAACTTCTGTAGAGCAATTTATCCACAACTACTACCAGCACATTAAGTACAATGTTGTTGAGGACAAGGGAAGGAATAGGTAAAAATACAATATTAGTATTTATGACATTATATGTATGAATAAAGCTAAAGGGCTTTTACACATCCTCCAAGTGTTTCAAACCAAAAAATTGAACTGCAAGATATTAAAATGTTGCAAGTTAATTAGAGAAAAAAACTCACAAATCAGATACACTATTATAATAAACAAAAAAATACTGTACAAAACAATAGTTTCAAATGTAATACAACATACAGGTGTGATTTGATTTCATCTCAATTTCAAAGTATTTTTGTTTTTCAGTCCACATTCACTTCTTTGTGTTTTGTTTAATATATATATATATATATATATATATATATATATATATATATATATATATATATCCTTGAGATATGTATATATACCGGTATGTATGCCATTAAAAACAACCCTGGCTTTTATTTTGAAATACATTTTCAAAATGAATGTAGCCTACTTTATGATTAGCCCAAAATAAGGGTTAAAATATATTCGACATGTAAAATCTATTCCACATTTAATCAACTAACATTTTTAGGACGAATATTTTCTCTATTTTATGATCTCAGAACCATCTATGCGTGTAGTTTATAATATAAAAATACAATTTAAACGCATGTAGTATAAAAAATAATCCTCAAACTGCAAAAAATATCTGGCTAAAATTGTTATTAAACATCTGACTTGAGACATTTTGAAGAAAAGAGCGTGAAGAATCAGGAAATGCACATGGTCGTTCCTGCATACCGAGGCCTTGTATTTCTTTCACCCCATGCAAGAGTAACGTTAGCTCAAAAACCCGAGGCACGACCCACATTAATACGCGATAGAAAACCCCTTATAAGACGATACAAAAACAAAAACATGACGCGAAACCTCAAACAATAATAAAGCAACAGGTAAAGACTATCTAATCCCAGTTATGTAGCATTATACACATGATATGTGAATATCTTAAGTACACGATCTAGCGAGCATACTCGACCTAATCCACGTTACCAACTATTATTGTGTTGAACTCCATATACATTACAGCACATAGACACCATAAACATCAGACACGAGCGTGTTCACTTACACATGCCGCGTGCGGAGGCCTATTGATCAGCTCGTGCAGCGTGGAGCTCGCGCTCGTCTCGCGCAATGGCACTTTCAAACACTTCCGCAGGACGAGCGCTACAACGAGGAAATGACGAGGGGTTCTCGGTCAACGCAACTGTAGCCAGTTTCAAATAAACGTAATCTGCCAGGGATTCGGTAGTAAACTAAAATATTTGAAATGGTTGAATTTATCCGGTGTTTGATTTAGTTTGGAAACGTGATTTTTTTTCTAGCATCTAAGTTAATTTGTATTATTTGCAGATTAATGGTTTTATATAATCCCTCAGTAATTTCTAAGTATTGTATTATTATTATTTTGTGTCGTGTTTAATTTGTATGTCTACACCCTTAAAAAATAAATAAACTTTTTAGTTTAAGCAGCAACTTTAAGCAGTGCAAAAAACACATTAAATATGCAACAAGTGAGCTCATATAATTGAACCATATAAATTAATTCACAAACTCACAAAGGCAAGAAATAAAATAAAAAACAGATTTAATTTATTTTATGATTAAACATTAAGGACAAATAACAAGACATCCAAAAAGAAAAGAATAAAATACATTTTGCCGAGATCCAGGCTCGTGACGTCATGGGAACATGTCGGCGCCCTGAGAAGTACACAGATAACTTAGGACAGATAAATATACTATTTAAATATAATAAAATGCATGAGTAAGGCAAGGTTCCAAAAATAATTTACTAAGCGTTTGCAGTTACATGTACAGGAATATATAATTAAGATTCTCATTTACGTTTTTAAAAGATCGTCTGAATCATCATGAAGAAGTTTTAAGTTTTGTTTTGTTGGTGGGAACACAACTTAAAACAATCTGCGCATGCGTCATTTTCTCGTCCGGTCTGAAGAAGAGCTGTTCGATTTGTTATGTTTTGACACTAATGTTCTTACGCTTTCTTATTGTATTCTTTTACTCATATTTTATCGTTTCTTACTCGTGTAAACTCGTGTTTAATCCAGTAAAAACCAACCCCAACCCCTTTAAATGGCCAGAATTGGTTGGCTCCTGCACACATTTGCACTATTGACCTTAATATTTCTGAATTCAGTACTTTATATCCTGGTGCACAAGGACAAGAGTGTTCCATTAGCCTTTTCACCATCAACAGTATGGCGTCATAGTTCAAATATCTCACACAGAAGTGTCCAATCCCAGAAGAACTTCAGTAATAATCTTCACTTATCTGCTGATCCCAGGACTCACACTAGTTCTCTCAGAGATCAGTGCAGCATAGCTGTGGAGAGCCGCATCGACTGTGGCCGTGACAGATCTTTAAGTCGGGCCAGTTGTGAGGGGAGAGGATGCTGCTATGTGCCTCTACCTCAGTCTGGATTAAGAGGACCACCATGGTGTTTCTACCCAGTCCGTTACCCAGGCTACAAAATGGGGCCCTTGTTGACCACAGAAAGGGGGCAAAGGGCCACACTGACCCGTTCTGTACCCTCATACCTTCCCCGGGACATTCCCACATTGCAGCTAGATGTGATGGCCGAGTCTTTGGGTCGTCTTCACCTCACTGTGAGCACTTCTTTCAGCATTTTCAATTGAAAAAAGAACAATTACAAATCAGATATTGTATGTTTTGGAGGAATTTCATATAGTCACATGATCTTTCATGTTGAATTCTCAGAAACATAAACTCTTAAATCAGTCATGTAGTGTATTCCAGCCTTTAGATGACCTAATCTTGCTGACTTCACTTTGCCACAGCTGAAAGATCCAGCATCTCAACGATACGAGGTCCCCTTTGTGACGTCCAAATCCAAGGGCCACAAAAGCACACAAAACCCCCTCTATGATGTTGACTTCCAACCAGATCCGTTTGGGTTTATTGTACGGCGAAAATCCAATGGCCGTGTTCTGTAAGTGTTCTTCCATTTTTCTTTTCTTGTATTATATGTTTTCTGCTTATATTGTGCTTCTTCTGTTTCTGTTTCTGGGTGTCAATGACAGTCCACAGATCTATATGGTAAAAATGTATTTCCCCCTAGTTTGAATACTACAATAGGCCCTCTCCTGTTTGCGGATCAGTATCTACAGCTCTCCACCAGCATTGCTTCCTCTGTGATTTCTGGACTGGGTGAACATTACACCCCCATCACGCTGGACCTCAACTGGAGCTCTGTTTCATTATGGAACAGAGACATGGCACCACATGTAAGACATTCACATCATTTCACATTCTCCTTTAACTTCCCCTTTTATTCACAGCTGTACTTAATGTTTTATATGGCCCTTTGTAGAGAAGTGCCAACCTGTATGGCTCCCACCCTTTCTTCCTAGTCCAAGAAGGTGATGGACAGGCACATGGAGTCTTTCTTCTCAACAGCAACACAATGGGTACAGAGTTTTGTTGTCTGAATTGGCTTTTTCCAATTTTGGCTTTCACTAAAAGTTTTCAAATTTGCCAATTGTAGAAGTGTTTATGCAGCCCTCTCCAGCATTGACATGGGTGACCATTGGAGGAATACTGGACTTCTACATCTTCTTAGGCCCCAGTCCTCAAAGTGTGATACAGCAGTACCATGAGGTTATAGGTATTAAACAACAGACAGTCCACATGCTGTATTAGAAATGTCATTTACCCACAGTGGAACTTATTGTGTTGTATCTTTGAGGTTATCCTATGATGCCACCCTACTGGTCGCTGGGCTTTCACCTCTGTCGCTGGGGTTATACGTCCACCAACGTCACAAGAACAGTGGTACAGCTCATGCGCCAGGCCAAGATCCCTCTAGTATGTCAATAAAAGAAATAATGGCTGTGTTTGGAAGATACTGAATAGTATATACCAGTGGTTCTCAACTGGGTGGGGCCACAGCACACTTCTAAGTGAACCTCAAGATTACTTGTTAAAATAATTTTATAAGAGTGATTTCTAGACTTGCAAAAGTCATGCAAATTAATACAATCTTAAAACTACATTTATAATGAATATTGTGACTGCGGGGGTCCTTGGAGTAAAAAAGGTATGAGGAAAAAAAGGTTTGAGAACTACTGGTATATACTGTGTGTTCGCTGTTATATTTTTAGAAGTACTTTAAACTAATAAAAATGTATGCTATATTGTTGTCACATGACAATATCACCCAGTTATCATCTCTAAACATTTTTTTTATCCAATTTTGGATAAAATTGTTGTCTTCTGATTTGTTCGTCATACTAGCAATGGAAGTTAATTGGAATGGAATACATTGCATTGTGGGATACAGTACCCAGTTTGATATGCTCTGTTAAAGTTAACATATGTGGTTTGAAATTGGTAAAATGTGCTTGGAAAAAATATATAATCAGAAAATTGACATAATAATTATTCACACACAGTGTATAAATTAAAACAGTATAGTATACTGCACATTTTAGATGTAGTACTGTTGGTCATCCAGATTATGCAGCATTCATACTGTAAAAATGTAAAGTAGTATGGTAGTATGCCATTTTGAAAAGAAGAAAAAACGTGTGTACGAGTGTGTGTGTATATATATATATATATATATATATATATATATATATATATTAGGCCTGTCAAAACGATTAATCGCGATTAATCACATCCAAAATAAAAGTTTGTGTTTACATAATATATGTGGGGGCACTGTGTATAATTATTTTTTATATATATAAAAAACACACATGCATGTATATTTAAGAAAAAAATATTATTTATTTATAAAATATTTATATTTATATATAATATAAATTATATATAAATCTATATACAGAATATACATGAAAATATTTCTTAAATATATACAAGCATGTGTGTGTGTTTATATATATATAATAATTATACACAGAGCACCCACATATATTATGTAAACACAAACTTTTATTTTGGATGCGATTAATCGTGATTAATCATTTTGACAGCTCTAATATATATATATATATATATATATATATATATACTGCATAGAGAGAGACATGATCATTTAAATAACCTTCAATTGACTTTTGTAGGATGTACAGTGGAATGACCTTGATTATGCGGACCAAAGAAGAGTGTTTACTTTTGATCCACAACGGTTTGGAGATCTGCCCCAGATGGTTGAAGAGTTCCATCAGCTGGGCATGAAGTATGTGCTCATTCTGGTACGAGGATAATATTCTGTGATGGAGATTCTTTCATCCTTATTTGAACTTCATAGAGTGATGCTTGTGTATTAAATATGTGATATCACAATATTTTCTATACTCTCTCTCTCTCTCTCTCTCTCTCTCTCTCTCTCTCTCTCTCTATATATATATATATATATATATATATACACACATTCACTGGCCACTTTATTTGGTACACCTACAGTAAGTTGCTAGTATTGGGTTGGACCCCCAATTGTCTTCAGAACTGCCTTAATGGTTTCTGGGGTAGCTTTAACATTGTGCTGGAAACATTCCTCAGAGATTTTGGTCCATATTGACATGATAGCATCACACAGTTGCTGCAGATGTATCGTCTGCTCATCCATGATGCGAATCTCCCATTCCAGCACATCCCAAATCTGCTCTATTGTATTATATCATACACACACCCAAAAAGCACATTTGTCACAGTACAAAAATAAGCACATCAGTGTTGAATAGCATGTGGTCTTTTTTGTGTTAGGATCCAGGCATCAGCAGTACGAGTCGTCCTGGTTCATACAAACCCTTTGATGATGGGCTGAAGAGGGGAGTGTTCATCACCAACTCCACTGGACAGATCCTAATTGGGAAGGTTAGTGCCACACATGGAATATTACCCTCACTAAAAATTAGCTGTGATAATGTTACATACAAGATGTATTTTCTTTCTGCACCATTACTAGTAGTTTGCATGTATTTATATGCAGGTATGGCCAGGTCAAACTGCATTCCCAGATTTCACCAATCCTACAACACTGGACTGGTGGATGGACTGTATCAAAGCCTTTCACAACAAGGTACCTGTGGATGGACTCTGGATAGTAAGTACTTACATAGTAAACTATAAATAGACATACACAGGGTAGTTTAAAAAGGTGACAAAACATGAATGTATGAATTTAAAGGGGCCACACTCTTTACCTACATTGTATTTTTTGCCTTTAAATCCTGAATTATGTTATGAAAATACAGCAAAAAAATCATTTTAATTAATTTTTTTTTATATCATCTGGACTTAAAGTGATAGTTCACTTTGAAATATTTTCTTTTATATGTTTTAGCTTACCTCAAGGCCATCCAAGATGTAGGTGTCTTTGTTTCCACAGTATTTTCAATTTTATCAAACCGTTCGTGTCTGTCAGTCATATAATGGAGGTCTATGGTCACCACCTCAAAGAGCATGCATAGAGAAGTCCAAATTAAACATGATTTAATGACTCATAATTGTAAGTACACATTGATGGCCTAAGACACGAAACGAGCGGTTTGTGTGAGAAAACGAACAGGATTTACAACGTTTTTACCTCTTGTAACCACAGCTACATCCAAGTGATCTGAAGGCGTGGGCGCTTTACAAGAGGTAAAAACTATATAAATGACATAATTAATCAAAATGAATTAAAAGGGCAGGAGAAATATTTTTTTCTATTATATTATAATAAAATATTATAATTATACAATAAAAGTTATTTTTTGTAGCTTTAGTAATTTGAACTCTTTTCCCATTGATTTCATTTAAAAAAAAGTGAACAAATTTACCTGAATAAAATGCACACATATACATATAACTTCAGGCCAGTTCACACCAACAATGCTAACTATAAAAATAAATACAACTACATTAGCGTCCACACGACAATATCGTTTTGATTATTAATCGTGCACTGTTTGTCAAAGTGTTTATCGTTTGAAATCGCTCTAAAACTGATTCCAACAATATTGTTTCTCTGTGCCGTTATCGTTTAAGTAGTGATGTGAACTCTACCATTCTCTCTACTATTCTCTCTACTACTCTACTAATAGTATTATTTAATATTCAGAACGATTTTTACAACTAGTTATCTTTCTTGGTGTGATCCGGCCTTTATTGATAACTTCTAAATCTCTTGTGAAATTCTGCTCACAGGACATGAATGAGCCTTCAAATTTTGTCCAGGGATCTGTGGATGGATGTCCTGACTCTGACTTGGAGAAACCTCCTTATACTCCAGGTAAGAACGTCTTAATATACTCTCTTGTAAAATGACTATCACTCTTTTAATGTGACCTGAATGACGTGTTCTGTCTGGGTTTACAGATGTAATAGGATGTCAGTTAAACTCAGGAACTGTGTGTATGTCCGCTCAGCAGCATCTGTCCAATCATTACAATCTGCACAATCTCTACGGTCTGACCGAGGCCATCGCCACCCACAGGTCAGAGAAATGCCTCTTCCATTCATACAAACAGTAAAAAAAAAGTGAACTGGTGAACAGATCCATTTGATATGGTTTGACATTGTAACCAACTCTCCACTCATTTGTATTTCAGGGCATTGTTGAAAGTAAAGGGCACTCGTCCATTTGTCCTATCCCGGTCTTCTTTTCCAGGACTGGGCCGTTTCTCTGCGCACTGGACGGGAGATGTGCAGAGTGACTGGGAGCAAATGCGCTTTTCAATACCTGGTGAGAGAGAAAGATCATAAACATATGCTAATGTATAGTTACAAAGAGGATAAAAGAAGTTTTGGTTAGTCCTGGCCCTGGAAGTACCACATATGCTAACACACATCCACGTCTTGTCATAATGCAGGCTCCCTCACCTAGATATGGAAATGTTTTGGAACATAAGCTGAGATGTGACATGTACATGTCTTCCCTTAATTTTTTTGTTCCTAATAGTTGAAAAGCATGATTTGTCCCCGCTGTTGGTTTATTGTTGTGTTTGTGTGTGTGTACCAGCTGTGCTCCTGTTTGGACTCTATGGTGTTCCCTTTGTGGGGGCTGATGTATGTGGATTTGGTGGGGACACTACTGAAGAACTGTGTGTGCGCTGGACACAACTCGGAGCCTTTTACCCTTTCATGAGAAACCATAACGACAAACCCAATGCTGTGAGATATCGGTCAACAATTTACAGTCATCTAGAAGAAAAAAAATCATATATATATATATATATATATACTAATGATCAAAAGTTTGGAAATAGTTACCTGGAATTTATATCATGTGACACAGAAGACTGGAGTAATGGCTGCTGAAAATTTAGCTTTTCCATCACAGGAATAATTTTACATTCTAAAAGAAATTACTACAGAAACCAGTTATTTTAAATTATAATAATATTTCCCTCTATACCTGTTCTCCACGCAGCATATATTCTCTGGCCCTGTAGGCATCATTGTCCGATTCCGGTTCGAACATATAAGACTAAATTGACTTCTGACATTTTCATTTTTGTGTGTGAGATTGTCCTATTTTGTTGTAGCATGAGCTCTTAAAGTGGCTCGTTTGCATTTAAAGGGACACACACAAAACGGCGGATTTTTGCTTACCCCCAAAAAGTGGCAATTTGAATGTTATAAAAAATTATTTGCTGAGTATTTTAAGCTAAAACTTCACATACATACTCTGGGTACAACAGAGACTTGTTTTACATCTTGTAATAGGGGCATAATAATAGAGTGCCGAAGTGATGACGTCACTTTGTAGGACAACTCGGAAGCTAGCGGCGCATGGGTTCCCTCGGTCGAAAAGCAATGCATTTTTCCCTATAGACTTTTGGAAAATCGCAAAAAATAAGATCTGTTTTTAACAAAGGGTTGTGACCCTTACACGTTTTGTCTAGCAAGATAATCTTTACAAGTTAATCCAAAATGTATTCATTTTGAAGCCTATATGAAGATTTTAAAAAACACAAGCAGACACAATAAAGTTTACAAAACCACAAGCAGGTTATAACTGTGTGTTCTATGTCATAGATCAAAACGTGAAAATATTTAGAGGCTTTGTTCACCACAGACCTTATTTCAGGCGATTTAGCAAAAACCCATTCAAAAATCCCATAGGCTTTAGAGCGAGGGAACTGTAGTGCTAAAATGCTAACTCACTTCCGCGTTTTGGCTGGCAGAGTGACGTCGTAACTTCGGCACTCTATAAGGGGGCATAATAGGACTCCTTTAATGTTTGCAAACTTTTCACCAGCACTGCATATATATATATATATATATATATATGTAAACATTTCAATCATTTTACATTATTAGTAATGTATTAATATTTCTTCTCATATTTCATACTCTTAGCCCCAAGAGCCGTATGTATTTAGCCAGCAAGCCCAAGATGCCATGAGGACTGTGACTACACTGCGATACTCTCTCCTGCCCTTCCTCTACACACTGTTCCATCATGCGCACATCTCCGGCAGCACCGTGGCACGCTCCCTCTTCCTTGAGTACAGTACACACGCTCATTCTAGCTAAATATCTCAGCGATGACCTCATCTCTGAGATTACACATTTCTTTTAGGTTCCCCACTGATCCAAATTGCCAGACCATTGACAGGCAGTTCCTGTGGGGGAGTTCACTGCTTATCAGTCCGGTCCTGGAACAGGGAGCAGTGGAGGTGAAGGCTTATCTCCCGCCGGGGACTTGGTACAGTCTGCACAATGTAAGCCTTCCTCTTTGACTATATACATTCACTACCACTCAAAAGTTTGTTCTTTCAATGTTTTTGAAAGAAGTCTCTAATGCTCAACAAGGCTGCATTTATTTGATCAAAAAACAATAAAAATAGTAATATTGTGAAATATTATTACAATTTAAAATAACTGTTTTCTATTATATATATATATATATATATATATTAGGGCTGTCAAAACGATTAATCGCATCCAAAATAAAAGTTTGTGTTTACAAAATATGTGGGGGCACTGTGTATAATTATTTTAGATATATAAACAATACACACACATGCATGTATATATTTTATATCTTGTAAATATTTTAATGTATATGCTATATATATATTTATATATAATTTATATTATATATAAATATAAATATTTTATATATAAATAATTTTTTTTCTTAAATATACATGCATTAGGGGTGGGCGATATGGAAAAAATATCATATCACGATTTTTTTTAGGAAAATCACGATCACGATTTTTATCACGATTCTTTGTCAAGTTGGTTTTAATATTTTGCAAGTGGCTGTTCATTACAGCCAAACGAATGTACTTATGTTAAAAACAAAGCCTTAGGTGACAAAACAAAAAAGAAAGGCATACATTTAGGCCAGTGGCGAAGATAAAAATCTTTGTCATTATTTTCTTTGTTATTAAAAAAATAAGACAAGATAAACATTACACAAATTTATATTCAAATTAAATAAATAGTGCTTTATTTTTCAGATGCACTAGGTGTATTTAGCAGTAGCATTGAAGAAAGTAATTAAATTAAACAAATATGAAATTAAAACACTACAGAGACTTCACTGAATAAATTGATTCTTATTAAAGCTACTATTAAAGTTCTCAGTCAGTGAGTGATTTTCTCCTTGTGTTTTTTTTTTTCTTTTACTAAAGAGATAGTTCCCTCAAAAATGAAAATGGTCTTAATTTACTCTCTCAAGATGTTTTAAGCCCGAATAAGTTTCTTTCTTCTGTTGAAAATAAAAGTTCTTTAGATAATGTGGGTAACCGAACAGTTGCTGGTCCCCCTATAGTTTTTTATTGGTTCTCTCCTGGAAGTTAATGGGGACCAGCAACTGTTTGGTTACCCACATTAAAAAAATCGTTCTTTTGTGTTCAGCACAAGAAAGAAATTAATACAGGTTTGTAACAACATTAGAGTGAGTAAATAATGACTTTTTTTTTGGGTGAACTATCCCTTTAAGGACGTGCGGCAGTGCTATTTATTCCTGTCGCTTTTAGACCAGCACGCGACGCGTTTAATATAGACGCATGTTACACCAGATATTCTCTCAAAGGTTTGCTTTCGCTTTAGACATAGCCTGTTTATGTAAACATTGTGTGTGTTTAACAGTATTAGCATAATAATACTCGAAAGATAACTTAGTCCAGTATTCTGGCGCTGTTTGACAGGCTTCTAGTGCCTGTGAGCGTCGGAGGTATGCGGTCAGGAAAGCGCACGTTAGAACAGCACATCAGCGCGTGAATTAAATGTTTAACCGGCAAGGCTTATTATGCAAATAATGAACTTTTGTGAATTGCAGTGTCCCATGCCTATTCATTAACGTGTGATGTGTAGGCTACGTCGCGTTGTACAGTTTGAGACGGGGCGCCAGAACTGAACTGATAGAATGCACTGTTACACGATACGACGATATTTCTTCAAAAGCAGATCGTGGAGACATTTTAATCGTCCACGATTAAAAATCGTCATATCGCACACCCCTAACATGCATGTGTGTTTTCATATATATACAAAATACAAACTTTTATTTTGGATGCGATTAATCGCGATTAATCGTTTTGACAGCCCTAATATATATATATTTGTTAATTATTCCTGTGATGTAAGAAATGTTTCTTGGTCATCAAACCATATAATGATTTCATATAATTAAATTAGCTTTTTTACCTTCTAAGTAAACATCTTTTTAACCCCTTTTTTGCATAACTGCTTCACATTGTGATATGTTTACAAAGTTATTATGGTAAAATGTAATTCAAAGGCATATGATATGACGTCTTTAAGTTAAATGAGACTGAATCCTCTGTGTTTTCTTATAGGGGCAAGCATATTACAGTAAAGGGGAATACATTTTGTTTCCTGCCGCTTTGGACACCATTAACATTCATGTGAGAGAGGGTAGCATCATCCCGCAGCAGGTGGTGTAAATCTAGCGACAATCATAATATCTCCTTTATGCTGTGTAGCAAGTGAACTTTTGCCATTTCTTCTTCGTTTCCCAGGTTCCCGCATTGACGACTACAGCATCTCGCAGAAACCCTTTCACTCTGATCGTGGCATTATCTGCAGAAAATTTGGCCAAAGGGAATCTTTTCTGGGATGATGGGGAAAGTCTGGACACTTATGAGAGAGGAGATTACTCATATGTTCTCTTTTTTGCTGAAGAGGTACGAAATAGTGTGAATTTTGCTTGCATGTTGAATTAATTAGTTTGGATGACCATTTTGCAAGATGTAAACGAAACTGGTCCAGAAGCACTTCCTGTTTCAGTTTTTTAACACTACATAAAAGCTGGGATATAATACAACCAACAGAACATATAAAACTGAATCAAAAAGTTAAACAAACATCTTTAAGATTTTTTTCTTTACATGTGAAATAAAGAAAACAGTTACAAACTGAAACAGGAAGTGTTTCTTTACCAGTGTTGGTACATCTTGCAAAATGGTCTATTGCTATTCTGTATTGGAGCAGTCCAAAATGAATTGCTCCAGCAGGCAGTAAAATGAAAAACATAAAGTGCTGTTATTGCTATGAACAGATTGTATGTACAATTTATAAAAATTGAGAAAACTAGAAAACTTGTTGGATTTCAACAACAGTAGTAGAATACTCAAAAAATATGGTCGAAATGTAATCTATTATTCATTTGATATTGTATTCCCCTGTAGTCTTATGTGGTCAGTAAGCCAGTCAAATTAAACAGATCTCTCGATCATTTGGTCCTCGGGGAAGTAAGTGTTTTCGGAGTTCAGACTCAACCTACAGCAGTGTGGGCCAACGGGCGAAAGGTTCATGACTTCTCGTACAGCACAGACACCAAGGTATGCATCAAGTTCTGAGGTGTAAATTTCTGTTTGTCCTCCTAGTTTGGTTTACTTCTACTCCAGTTAGTACGTACAAAATGTAATCATGGTGATTAATGCGCTTTTCATATTTAATTTTAATGGACCTTTTTCACAGACAGACTTTGATGATGTGATTCCGCAGTTATCACATCGCTATGATAAGATGCTTTCTGAGCTCTGCCTCCACTCCGCTGTATTTTGTGTTGTGCGTTTATTTTGTTATTGAGAGCAAAGCTTGCAACACACATTTACATATTCATCTAAACATCGCCCAGCAGCGTGGACTAGGTCTGGATGTTCGTTACCGATTTATTGCTGCAAAGGTATTTCATAAAACTTCTTTTGACTTCTAAACAAATATCGAAAGTATGTCTAGGCATTTTATTGTGATTCAGTCTCTAGTACGTTACGTGTGCGTGAGCACGAGCAATTCTCTCTTCTGACAGCTGTAATCAGTCTCTCTTTTGGGATATTGTGGAAACACTATCATGTTTTGTTTTTTTGTTGTTTTTTTGGGAACAAATGGAAATACAAACAGTAATGTTGCCTCCCATTTAATTGCCACCAAGTTTACCCAACTTTAACCACTTCTGCTTCTGAGAACCTCTGAAAAGTGAAAAAGGTCCATATGAGTCATTAAAATGTTTCGATAATAAAATGCTTTCATAAAGTGTGTGTGTGTGTATCGCAGGTTCTTACAGTGCCTGGACTGGACTTACCAATGACAGCCATGTTCACCGTACAGTGGAGCTGATGAGAAATCTCTGCTGTGTAAATGTTCTGTGCTTTGGATTTGTGTAATGTGAATTGGTCTTCCAAATGCATGAATGTAATAATGCTCAGCATATCTTTTTTTTAAATAAATGTATGTTCTTAATGCTTTTATTGTTATGTGACAGTGATCGGTATTATCAGAATAATAAAAATTCCCCATGACTCTAGATCATTATAATAATTATACTGTTTAGGCTATTTTAAATGTCAGAGAAATAATAAAATAAATAACTGTTATTGTTGGTGGTGTTTATTATTATTGTAAATGTTGTCAAGAGTATACAGATAGCTAAATACATATCCATATGGTTATTGAATAAAATATTTTTAATTGAAGTTTTAGGTTAAATGTAATTATATTATAAAATAATATATGATATTATAAAAATACAATTTGGCTATGGGATTTGACACTGCAATTAAATGTTTTCTATTCTTACCATTTGTCAGTATTTAAGTTCCTTTTTTGTATTATCCATATGTGGTTATTTTTTTACACTTTTAGAAATGCTAATCATAGCACTTTAACCAAAGAAACGTGTTTAGTTGTGTTTTCTGTGGTCATTATAACTGCATGAGCAGTGTGTGTCCTGCCCCTGCCGCGCGCGTTGCGTTCAGAGGAAGCGCAGTGTTGTTCCGGAAGCAACGGAATGCCAGTGGGCGGGGCTTCAGTCTGTCGTCAACGAAGGCGTGCAGAGCGAAGAGTGTCACCGACAAACATACGCGTCATTCAGTGTAGCCTGGATCTTTAATGCAGGAGCCGGACGCGCCACTTCTGATATGGACGTGTAGCGACGGTTGTAATCGTTTCTGGTACTGAAGGTAAGACGGCAGCGTGTGTGATTTTCGACTACAAATTCATCCTTACGGCTGTCATTATTGGAAGTAGTTTAGTTAGCGTCCCATATGGGGTACAGCAGTGCATATGTGTCTTATAGCAGATATAACGGGACCCCATCGCGACTTCCACCTGAAATAAGCCCTCAAATGCGATTTGTGATCCTGAGTGGGACGAAAGGGCTTGTCCATTAAAATACAATATTGATACTGGTCAATCAACCTGCTGATACAGGCCTGGGAACACATGTCTGTTCTTATTATGTGTCTGGTGTAGTTTTCTTTGATATCTCTTGATGTATTATTTATCTGTACTGCTTATTTTATTTTTTTCTGAAGACTTGTAACTTTGTACTTTGACATTGGAATTATGCCTTTGCCCCAATAAATTATATTATGATATTTAAAGGCACTTACTAAGGAAATTAAATTCTGTCATTCACTCACCTGCATGTTATTCCAAAACCATATAGTCGTATTTTTTTTTCTGTAGAGCACTTTAATGATTATGTATTTCGCATAAAAAATTAAGTTGTTCAATACAATGTGCTTGTAGCCTATTGCAGAACACTTTTGCTGCTATTGAGTTGGGATACAGGTAAGGCTAGGGACAAGTTTGGTGGTAAGGTTAGGTTAGGTTAGGTTTAAGGGAAGGGTCAACATTGGGATTACAGATGTATTTACACAAAATAATTACAGCTGTAATTACATGTAGGTATAGTGTAAATGTACATGAATCTGCACAGTAAGCGCATTGTATCAAATTATTAATTTAAATGTTGCATAGTAGTCAAAGTGGCTCCCAAAAAGGAGATTTTTTTCAAAAATGTTCTGATCTTCTTCATTTAGCAAAAGCATATAGGATCAGGGGCTGTCAGGCTCTATAAAAAAGGACTAAAATGCACCATGAAAATAGCCTTGTGAACAGGAACAGACAAATTCTTTTTCTTTTTCACAAAAAAACTAATACACCTCATTGCACTTGTGCATGACAGTCAATTTTGTCAAAGTTGATTTGACAGCTTTTTGGCACCTTCTGTTCAAGAAAGAAAAATATTGTTTGAAAACATGTTTGGCTTTAAGGTTTTGTCCTATTATCTCCATTTAGTTAACAAACATTATGCTGCTTAGTCAGTGATGGAACCGATAAAGAATCATTTTGCGAAATTATGAAATAAAAAGCAACCAAATCTGCTGCCATTTTCATGGAAGCTTGTTTCCACCACATACTAACAACAACAAAAGTTATTGTGACCTTTTCTCTTACAATTCAGAATTTTTGGCTTTTTTTTCTCATAAGTTTTTTTCTCAGAATTGTGAAATATAAACTCAAAATTGCAAGGAGGTAAATTGCGATGACTTTTTCTGAGACAAAAAGTCCAAATTGTGAGATATAAGCTCACAATTGTGGAAAAAAAACAAGCCAGAATTGGGAAATAAATTTTCAACTGCCATTTTAATTTTTTATTCCTTGGTGCAAGGTGCACATTGCAAGATTTTCTCACAATTCAGAATTTTAGTCAGAATTTTGAGATAAAAAGTCAGAATTTTGAGATAAAAAGTCTTAATGAACTTTTTTAGTATTTTTTACTGAATTGAAAAAAAAAATCAGAATTAAAAAATGTGAACTCACAATTCTGAGAAAAAAGTCAGAATTGCAGGATGTAAACTGGCAATTACAAGTTTAAAACTTGCAGTTGTGAGATATAAACTAATATATAAACTGAATATAGAATTGCAAGGTGTTAACTCGCAAGTCGCAACATAGCGAGATGTTAACTGAGACCAAAAGTTCAAATTGTGAAAAAACAAGTCAAATTGCTGAGATAAAAGTCGCAATTACCTTATCATCATTATTATTTATAAATAAAAAATCAGAATGGCGCAATTTAAACTCGCAATTCCGAGAAAAAAAAAGTCAGAATTGTAAGGAAAAAAATTGTAAGCAGAAAAGTTTCCATAATTTCTGATATGCATCGGCTGATTTATTAAAAAATAGCTTGTGCTCAATAAGTGTTATGTCATATCTTGCCTAGTGCGGGAGGGAATTTCTCTATTTGGGTGAGTTATGATTTAGGAGTATTATAGTGCATTTCATTTGGTCCTATTTGAAAGCAAGACACCAAATGAACTTCTGTGTAGATTTAGAAGTGCATTCCTGGTGACTCTGTCGTATTAAGCTTGAGATTGCAGCAGTGCTGACAGCTCCGAGGAGAAACAACACATGCTTAAACTAGTGACAGTCTTCTCATGATACTAGTACACAATTCCTTTCTCCTGATTTGGCCTGCATGTCTAGTAGTCCAGTGCCATAATGTGGCATGTTTGTTCACTCGAGTCGAGTTTGCACTGTAATTCAAGCCATATGATAAGCAGCCATGAATCCACCTGAAGTCCCTGTATATAAATACAGGATAATTGAACTCAAGTCTTAAGCTTTCTGGACAAACTTGTTTTTTCCTTAATTTCCCAGAAATTGTCTTATCACTAGTTTGGTTCTCTTGGTGCGCTCATGTAAATAAAATGACACATTTAGTCCTGATTCGCTTAGCATGCACACTGTCATTTTTAACACCTAAAGATACAAAACAAAATAAGAATAAGGTCACAACCTGATTGGACCGATTTATTGACGTATGTTTAAGATGGAACTTACTAAACATCGAAAACAGAAGTTTCTCACCATTAGAAACAATTGTAGCTAGATGAGATTTTATCTTTTCATATAGCCTACTTTGGTTTTGTGGCAGGACGTTGAACTCTAATCAGCACAAATAAGCAGCCTTTCCGGTAGAGGAAGAGCTGGGTTAATAATGACGGAAAAAAGGAGATCACAAGACAGAAGAGGAAGATCAAGAAAGTCATGAGTGATGGATGACTCTGAATGTTGCGTAATTTGTTTTTGAGTAGTTGACATCTCTATTTTTTGCTTTGAAAGTTTGAATCACATTTTTAATCACCTTTTGCGATGCAATTAAACAGTCCTGCGGCATGACAAATAACATTTTTATTGTATTTTTACATTTGTGAATAGTGGGTGCTAAGATGTTCTAGTTTTTAATGCATCGCCATACTAGATTGTTCCGGGTTGTTGCTTACTGACCCAAGTAGTTCTGATCGCTTCAAAAAGAACCGTGCATCTCTGAAGCTCAAACAGATTCAGGATCTTGAGTTAACATGCAGTACTGGTAGCTCAAATTATTCAATATAGTCTCTCAGTCTCAGTTAACATGGTCATAAAAAAATGTATAGTTATGCAAGAATTGGCAGTAGTGTCTAAAGTTTAGGTGAGGTATAGCATTTTGCCATAGTGAAGTTGCCATTTTCTTAAATAGCTTGTTGGATTTTGAACATAAGTCTGTGGCAGTGTCTGGTTTTATAAAGTTTGTTATTTCTTATAACATTTGGTAACTTTCGCTTCCGTCTGTTGAACAGATAACATGCATGGCTGTAGCTTTGGGTTCCTCCGGTGAGTTGGCACATTTGTGTGTTTGTTTTAAGGTGTGTCTATGTGTGACTTTGTCACAACTAACCATGCAGTTTCAAGAAGGTGACATTATTCATATTGTTATGATAAGATCATCATTTCACTGTATGCATCTGTTTGATCATTAGTATCTTATGGTCTCATATAATTCAATACCTACCCAAATGGCAGTAACGTAATTGATGCTGGTAGATCACGTGACCATATATGAATTTCATTATATTAATACTATATAATAAAGGTCTTGCAGTAAATCAAATGTAGTACATACTCGTATAGTATGTGATTTTGGACGCACCGTATATATTTTATGAATAAACTCTTTTATGGTGTGCAAAAGTTATCACCCCCAAGTCTCTGATATTCTGTTTTCTAGATCACTCTCATTTGATTGTTTTTATTGTTCAGTGAGTGAAAAAGTCTGATTGCTTGGAAAATGAACAAGCTGGGTTCTCTTTGTGTTGCTCTGTCAGAGGATGGGAGCAGTGAGCGCTCACTGGAGGAGATGTCATTCGGTCGACTCCTGCGACGTGCATCATCCAAAGCCTCTGACCTTTTGACGTTTAACGTGGGCACGGGGGGATCACGGACCGTGCTGGATGGAGAGATCATCTTCTCCAAGAACAATGTGTGTGTGCACCCGGCCGAGCCCCTGCCTGGACTGCCTGAACATCACCCAGGTACCACACACACACACACTGCATTTATTTGCTCAGAATTACCGTAAAAATTTAATCTAGTCTATTTTAAAATGTTTTATTTTTTATTTATGTAAAATTTTAAAGATGTATTCCTGTGATCAAAGATGAGTTTTCAGCCTTCAGTCTTCAGTGTCACATGATCCTTCAGAAATCATAATAAAATGCTGATTTGGTGTTCAAGAAACATTTCTGATTATTATCAATGTTGAAAATAGTTTTGCTGCTTAAAATTTATTGTGGAAACGGTAATACTTTTTTCAGGATTCTTTGTTGAATAGAAAGTTCAAAAGTACAGCGTTGATTTGAAACAGAAATCTTTTCCCCATAATCTAACCCCATAAATCATTTTTCTGTCACTTTTGATAAATGTAACGTGTCCTTGCTGAGTAAAGTGGGCTATTAATTTAAAAGTAAATAAACAGGTGTAAAATTACAGAACCAATTTTGCTTTTCACTGTTATTTGTCACTAATTGTGTCTAATTTAGAAATGTGTTTACAGTGTTAGTCTAGATAGAATTTAATCTTTTAAATTAAAAAAAAAATAACTTATGTGAAATATTTTATATCTTTTTTCGTAGCCCTCAAACTGTATTCACTTTATAGCCCTTAATCCTGTAATTGTGGACAAATGTGGGCACAGAGGACTCAGGTGTGATCCTAATTTTTATTTATTATAAATGTTATATCACTGTCTTCAATAAAGTTTTGTCTATCCATTTATGGTATTTTTTTTTTAATTTGAGGGTATTTTTGAATTTATTTACTTCAAAAAGTACCATATTTTCTTTGTAAATTATGCTTATTTTTATGTTTTATTTTTTTAACTACATTAAAATCTCATTCCAATAAGTTCTTAGAGCTAAAACCTAAAGATGAAGTGACTTTGCTGTCACCTGGTGTCTTATTTTGTTTTTCCCATTCATTTCTATGGGTCCCATTTTTGACCCAAATACAAGATTAAGGAGTTTTTTTTTTTTCACACACTTAACATTGTAGAATTAAGTAAAAAATGGTGTGTGTTCAGGAGGCAAACTTAGGAAAAGTAGCCAAGTCTTTTACCGCTCAGATCAAGGGAAGTATTTTTAAAAAAATAAATAAACTATTTTCCCACATTTGTCCACAATACAGTTTTAGGGTTAAAAAAAACTATTATCAGATTTCTCTTGTTATTTTGCTCTATACCTGTACACTCACTGTCTTTTTTTTTTGCAATTGTATTAATATTTATTTTTTATGTTTAATCTGTAAAATAAGAAGTAATGGTGTTGCAGTGTTGCTCAAATATGCGTCAAATAAAACCCTTGTATCTAATAATCCCAGCACACCTTGTCCCAACAAGTGGCATGAAGTCAGCCAATCAGCTTAGAGCCTGCCAGATTGAGAGTTTTTTTCTTCTTCTGACCGTGTCCTCTTTCAGGTTACCTGTGTGTGCACCTGGAGAAAGACGAGACCCTCGGCTCCACCCTCATCCTCACCTGGGTGCCCAACTCTCGCATCCAGCGGCAGGACGAAGAGGCGCTCCGTTACATCACGCCCGAAAGCTCACCTGTCCATCGCAACCCCCGACGCCGAGCCCACCGGAGCCACTCTCGCCCGCCGCCCGCCCCTGAGGAGGAGGAGGACGAAGAGCCGGCTTTACCGAACCAGCAGCTTTTGGAAGAGGGCGATGAAGGCTCCTGCGAGCTCTCTGCGGACGAGGTGAGTCGCGACAGCACCCTCGGCTCGGACTCGGACACCTTCTCCTCGCCCTTCTGCCTGTCTCCGGTCAGCGAGGCTCTGGGCGAGAGCAGCAGCTCGGTCTTCCTGGATAATGAGAGCAGGTGAGAAAACATACACATGCAGAAATACACAGAACTTGCATTTGTGCAACACAGGGTCATAGTCACTCATTTGATTTGATTTGATACTCTTCATGCTGCTCTTTGTTGATTTTAGGATGGAAAAAAGTTTGTTTTAGTGGTCTAACAGCGCTCGTCAATGTCAAAATGATTGAGGCGGCCAATTAAATCAAAGAAGGCGGGTCTTACTGTTACAGATACTGTACATGAACTCCAGCACTTTACTTTAGTTTTTAAACGTGAAAGAGTGTGAGGTAAGATATAAGTAGCAAAGCATTTCATATTTGCCAACTGTCTTATGATATACATGTTAAATGAGCAACAGGAATATCTAGTGATGCAAACTACTCAAATTTCGCCATTCTGAATTGAAAATGTACAGTAGGATGAATCATTTACATCATGTTTGTCATTCATAATTGAATGTGACGTGACAAGAAACGTGTGAGGCTAGTTGAATCCATCCATGGACTTGTTTTAATCAGCTTTAATCAGACTTTTTAGGTTTAGTAACTGCTTAAGGTTTTCACCCTTTTGTCTTCGCTGGTTCACTGTCACATGATCCATCAAAAATCATTCTAATATGTTGATTTGATGCTCGAGAAACATTTCTGATTATCTTCGATGTTGAAAGTTGTGCTGCTTTATATTTTCTGGAAACTGTGATAACAAAAAAAGAGGATTCTTCGATGATTAGATAATAATAACAGTATTTCTTTGAAATAATAAATCTATTTACTGGTACAACTTATCAGTTTTATGCATCAACAACGCAGAAATGTTTTTTTTTTAATTAAAACAAAACATCTTACTGACCCCTGATGTATACCATTATAATTTGGCAGAAACTGCAATTTGAATGTCCTGTAACTCATTTATTTCTAATTATGATTATTTATTTGTGATCTTAAATTATAATGTCCTTTTATCTAACCAGAACATGTAACAGTTTGAGTTGAAGTTGCGTGTGAGGCGTTGAATTGCACTAGGTGTGTTCAGTGGATGTTAGCATGCGTGTGTCATGCTGCTGCAGGTCTATGTGTAGTAAGAGGAGCTGCTCAGAGCTTATTCATAATTCATAGATCAGCGCAGCATGACTTATTACATTTTTCAGTACAGCATCATGTGTTTCTGCTCTGAACCTCTACAGCATCCTGTGATCACAGTCCATCTTCCATAAGTGTTACCAGAGATTTAATGATATAACGCTTTTGTTGTCAACAGTTTTTAACTGTTTTTGTAATGGGAAACCAGCATGATTACTGATTAGTGTATGCGGCATGACATTTAAAAAAAAGTATGTGGAATGACACATTATGCAGGAAGAAGTATGTTTTAAGACAGAATATTTATATTTGCTAACCCAGAAGTAAATATATATTTCTAAATATTTTTAAAAAGTGCACAGAAATAATTAAATTATTATTTACAGTGAAAAACAGTATGGATTTCCCTGCAAATTTTATTATATTTTATTGAAATAGCTATGTTTATTTTATTTATTTATTCATTATGTTACATATATACAGTATATATATATATATATATATATATATATATATATATATATATATATCATAAAATACGGTAAAATAAACATAGTTATTTAAATAAAATGTAATCAAATTTATATTATATAATAAATTTTTTTTAAAAAATTATATATTTATTTAAATAGCTATGTTTATTTTACAGTATTTTATGTGTATATATATATTTTTATTATATAATATGAATTTGATTACATTTTATTTTATTTTATATAATAAAATAAAATAAATATGTACATATATATAATTTTATTTTTTATTATATAATATATATTTTATTTTATATTATATTATAAAAAATTAAATAAAATATGTGTGTGTGTGTATATATATATATAACATAAAATGAATAAATAAATAAATAAATAAATAAACAGCTATTTCAATAAAATATAATTAAATTTGCAGGGAAATCCTGCTTTTTCACTGTAAATAATAATATAAATATGTAAATAATATATGTAAATAATAAATAATAATTCTTTCTGTGCAATTTTTAAAACTTTTATATTTAAATGTTATTCTCTGAACGTAATACACTGAATACTAAATACTTGTAATGCTCCACTGTGACCACATGGAGGAGACATTACTGGGTGATATGCATGAGAGAGAGAGCGTTTCAGAAGTGCAGGTTGGCAGGGAGAGATCTCAGTCTGTGATCGTCCACAGATTCCCTCCCCCTGCTGCTTCATGTAGCATTCCCTCTTTCACCATGATTTCCTCCCTTTGTTATTTGGCCTCAGCTGCGGGGGTGAGGCCAGGACATGAGCTGCCCATCGGATCATAAATATCAGTGGTTTGTGTTTGACTTGAGACTGTGATGGACTGCTTCATTCCTCTGCGTTCCTTCGGGAGGAGAACGTTCTCTTTGGCCTGTTTTTTGCCATTCATTTTCTGGCTTCCACTTCCTCTTTGGATCCTTTATGTTTATATTTGCCTGTTTCTGGCATCTCTTTTAATCTGCCTGTAGGGTTCTTCCTCCTCTTTCTCACTCTAACTTGCGAGTTTCATACTAGATGTTTTGTTTCCCTTCTTCTCTGTTGTTTTTTCTCCCTTGTCATGGTTTGGCTCGCTCAGTATAGGATTTAGGAATAAAGAAATCATGAATGAATCTTTGAGATCTGTTACACATTCGTAGCGTTCTGGCCATTTTCCACCCTGTCTCTGATTTTTATCTAACACAGGCTGTTTTTCAATATGTAAATGACCTCTGTTATGATTGGCTAGCCTCTTATTATGTGAGAACAGAATCCGCACTTAGTTGCTGAATGCTGATTTTCATCGTAAACACCGGTAGTCATATCAAATGTCATGGGTCTGTCAATGCTATGGTCATTTCTAAATGACCTGCTTTATTTATATATTTGTTTACAGTATTTCAGTGTCTACTTAGTACATCTAACTCTTTCGTTTCATTAGAGAAAGAAACCCCCTGGTTTGAGAGACAGAAAAGCTGGAAGTGAAATCAGTCTGTGTGGATGCCGGCAGAGGTATAAACGCTCTAGATCCTGAGAGGTGATGTTTTGCTGAGGTTGATGTAATTGTAATGTGTTAACAGTGTTAGACCGCTCTGGCTCTGGGGGAATTTGTTTGAGAATGATGTAATAAATAGTCCCTGAGGGGTATTGCCTGTCCCAGTGGGAGTTCAGTGCCTGGAAAAACTTCCCCGAAGTCGCACTGGTACTGATTCACAGTTAGCGGTTAATACAAAGTTGGATTGATAGTCAGTCGGATCTCTATCTAACATAAATGTATCATTTTCCTCCTATTCCTATAACAATCCATTCAAATATCTAAATAATCTAAATAATCAACTAACTAACTTCTATCAATCAGGTAGGGTTAGTTTAGTTTAGTTACCTCATTTTCTCATGTCTCTCCTGTTCCTGTAACTAACACCTATATGGTTATCCATCTAACTAACCAATCAATAAGCTAATTTATATCTACAAATATAGTTTGTTTGGTTTAATTACCTTATTTTTTCTTGTTTATCCCTTTATTTACTAACATTTATGTGGCTATTCATCCAAATCAATCCACCAACTAACTTCCATATGGATGGATGTGGATGGATGGATGGATGGATGGATGGATGGATGGATGGATGGATGGATGGATGGATGGATAGATAGATAGATAGATAGATAGATAGATAGATAGATAGACAGACAGATAGATAGATAGATTCTATACCTACAGAACTATAGATAGATAGATAGATAGATAGATAGATAGATAGATAGATAGATAGATAGATAGATAGATAGATAGATAGATAGATAGATAGATAGATAGATAGATAGATAACCTACAGAACTATGTATAGATAGATAGATAGATAGATAGATAGATAGATAGATAGATAGATAGATAGATAGATAGATAGATAGATAGATAGATAGATAGATAGATAGATAGATTCTATACCTACAGAACTACGTATAGATAGATAGATAGATAGATAGATAGATAGATAGATAGATAGATAGATAGATAGATAGATAGATAGATAGATAGATAGATAGATAGATAGATAGATAGAGTTTTGGTTTAGTTAGGTTACTATGTTTTGGGCATATCATCAATCTATTCATCTAACTAACTGTGAAATCACGTCTAACTTTCCATATTGGTAAGCTTAGTTTAGTTACCTTATTTTCTTATGTTTCTTAATTACTATTGATGTGGTTATCTATCTATCCAACTATCTAAACATTCAACCAACTACTGTAGCTTCTATCTGTCCATCTAGTTGGTTAGTTTATTCACCTTATTTTGTCCTCTTTCTCCTGTTCCTTACTAACATCTATCTATGAAGCTATCCATCCATCCATCCATCCATCTATCCAACTAACCATCTCACTTCTATCATCTGCTTGGTTCAGTTACCTTTTTTAACCTCTTGTTCCTTAGTAACATCCATATAGGTATACATCCATCTGTCCTAACTATTCAACCAACCAGCTAACTTCTACCTGTCCATGTAGTTGGTTAGTTCAGTTTATTTTCTCCTGTTTGTAAAGCCACTGAGGCTCACAGAGTAGAAAACACGGGTCTGTAAAGAACATGAGATGTAACTTTGCACCGTGTGCTCTCTGTCACGGCCTCAGCTCGCCATATGGCCTCGTGTGTGTGATCCTGCTGTAGTGTGGACTCTGAAAGACCTCTCAAATACCACATGACCCATAAACCTTCGACTCCCAGAGTGGATCAATGACAGGGGACGTGTCTGGAGGTGCGTTTGGACTGTTAGACGTGCTCTGTTAGAGAAAAAGACGAGCGTGAGAGAGATGCAGAGGTCCCACGGTTCAGGTTACAGCCCTGGCTACGGCAAGAGGTCGAGAGACAGTTACAGAGAGATTCGCACAGCAAGAGAGAGAGAGAAGAGTGCTGTCTGGGGAAATTGGCTGCCAGGCTGCTTGATTTGTGTCTCTGCTTGGCTCCTGCCAGCACAATAACCTCCCAGCATTCCTCTCATTCCTCTTCACTTCCAGTGTCCCTACACACACACACACACACACACGCGCGCGCACGATTCCATACCTACAGCTGTCGTTGAATTTCACACTGAAAACTCAACGGCAGAACGGATGAATTCGTTCGCAGATTTGCAACAGAGAGTGCAGCTGAATGAAGCCGTCACGTGAATATTATATGTGAATATAGCCGTCATAAATATTTTATATATAAATAATATTTTTTTCTTAAATATACATGCATGTGTGTTTTTTATATATATACAAAATAATTACACACAATGCACCCACATATATTATGTAAACACAAACTTTTATTTTGGATGCGATTAATCGCGATTAATTGTTTGACATCCCTAATATATATATATATATATATATATATATATATATATATATATATATATATATATATATATATATAAAAATATACTAAAAATAGTAAATAAATAAATATATATATATATATATATATATATACATACTATTTTTTTAGTTTTTTAACGGCAAAATGAAATTATAATTAATCATGTTACATTATATGTGCATTATTCAGTGTTATTTCAAAGGAAAAAGCTTTTGTTTTTCATCAAAATGTACATATTTCACATCTGAAATGACTTTGTTTGGTGCCATCTGCACATCTATGGATCATAGTTATAGCCAAATAGCCATTTAGGTTTTGTTTTAATAAATTGTCAGTCAATTTGAACTCGATTCTTGCATATACTGTAATGCATTTTCAAAATTCAATCAATTCCCAATGGATCTTTGTATTATTCAGGAATGCATTTCTGCGGTGCACTGGACACCTAATGTATTTGTAAAAATAATAATAGACAATTGTTAATATAGAGATTATAACTCCATTATTTCCAGGGAGTGCGATGAACCCATGGCTCACTCGGCAAGCTCCGCCTCCAGCCTGGACAGCCACGCCCCCTCCGACATCAGCCAATCACAGGGAGTTCGGTGGGAGGAGCAGCAGAAAGTCATGGCGTTAGAGCACCTGTGTGGGGTGTTCAGAGTTGACCTGGGTCACATGAGGTCACTGCGTCTGTTCTTCAGGTCAGACAATTTTGATTTAAAAAAATATATATTTATATTTTAAATGTTTCCTATTTATTTGTACTTTCTGAAATGTATATCACTAAATGTAATCTAGCTTTTTTTATTGTTATATTTTCGACTGTTGTGTTAAATCTTTTTCATAAAGCTCTGTATTATGAAACGCCTCATATATTTAATTCACCTCCTTGTATTATATTACTGTTCTCATTTTAGGGAATTTAGTTAGCTTTTGCTGCAAGTTATACATTTATTCCTTAACCTCAGACTGATTTTGTTCAAGATATTAAAGTATTTCTGAGGTGTGAATAAAAATCTAATTTTTCTGTGGTTTCTGGAAAATATGCATTTATAGCCCTTTTATGAAGAGGAAATTCAATATAACAAATATGGTTACCAAATAAAAATCAGTGAAAAAAGAAAAAGAGAAATTCATAGAAACAGCACATCCTGGTCCTTCAGTGAACTGGTATCACTGTTTATTTTTCTCTTGATCTCCTGGAGTCTTGTGTCCAGACCAGCCTTATGAGAGTGCTTGTTTTTCATATGTGTGTGTGTGTGTGTTTCAGCGATGAGGCCTGTACCTGTGGGCAGCTGGTCATCGCCAGCAGAGAGAGCCAGTATAAGATCCTTCACTTCCACCACGCGGGGCTGGATAAACTGGCCGAGGTGTTTCAGCAGTGGAAATGCTGCAGGGAGACACAGCTCAAAGATCAGGTTTGAACAAACACACATCATTTGAACAGCAAAAACTCTGGTGTTAAATGAACTCTCCTGTGTTCAAGTGTGTTGAAGTTAATGAGCTAATGAAGTGATTCATTGAGTGATGATTGAACGTTATTGAAGACACCTGATGTTAACAAGCAGAATCACTGAAGAAGAAAATCTGTTTTTTAAGACATCATTATGGTGATCAGAGTTTGCTTTCATTGGGCTCTTAAACTGTAACACACTCTCATTTACAGTACACTAACATTCAACAGTTTGGGGTTGGTAGGTTTTTGAAAGAAGTCTCTATCCTCAACAATGCAGTAAAAGCAAATAAAAGTAAAAAATGCAGTAAAAGCAATAATATTGTGAAATAATATTACAATTTAAAATAAGTGTTTTATATATGAATATATTTTCAAATGTAATTAATTTCTGATGACAAAGCTGAATTTTCAGCATCATTACTCCAGTCTACAGTGTCACATGATCCTTCAGTAATCATTCTAATATGATGATTTGATGCTCAAGAAACAGTTATTATTATCATCAATGTTAAAAACAGTGGTGCTACTTCATATTTTTGTGGGAACAGTGATACATTTTTTCAGGATTCTTTAATAAATAGAGTTCAAAAGATCAGAATTTATTTGAAATATAAAGTGTTCAAAAGTGAAAGCCTGTACAGCTTTTGATAAATTTAATGCAACCTTGCTGAAAAAAAAAACTACTGTAATGTTTCTTGGCAGTTATTGGTTTGAATTAAAAAGTTAAAGTTAAATAAGTACTGCAATAGTATAAATAATTAATAATACTTATTTAAAGTTAAATAAGTTATTGTTAAATTAAATAATTAAATATTTATGATTATTAAAAAAGAATTATTCAATTAAGAATTAATATGGCGAATCACATTTAGTTTCTATAGTATGGCGGGAAATTATTTATTTTTTATTTTTTATTGTTTTTATAGGTCAGTGTTACATTTTATCATAAATACCAGGACTATACTAATCATTAATAATATATTCACAATTAATTATTAATTGCAATATTTGCATATTACATTTGCATGTTATTAAGCCTAATAAGGCCTTTTCGCTGCTGGAGAAACAATTGTTTGCAATAATGTGAATAAGACTATATAGGGACATTTATTCAGAAGGTTAATTGGCTTCATTTTGAATTCATGTTGTCTTAAATGTTCCACATTTAGTTTGAAATGTGAACATAAGTGTATTAATCCTACACATTTCCTCTCCTGTTCTACCTCTTCCCGCTCCAGGTGTCGGATGAGAAGTCATGCATGCAGTTTTCCATCCGTAGACCCACGTTGCCGTCTGCCGAGATGCACCCAGAGGAGCGCCTGTATCGGCGGCTGGACGTTAGCTCTTGGCTCCGGCATCTGAACAACAGTGGCCAGGTGGTGGAGGACTACAAGCTCAGGAAGGTCAGCTGTCAGTCAACATTACTTGTCTAAGATGCTTTCATTTGGAATGGCATTATGGCTCTTATTGTAACAATGTTTGTCTGACATGTTGTGTTTAATTCTGACGGGCATTTCTATCAGGCGATCTTCTTCGGGGGCATCGATCCGTCCATCCGTGGCGAGGTGTGGCCCTTCCTGCTGCACTACTACAGCTACGACTCCTCCTCTGAGGAGCGGGAAGCCTGGAGACTGCAGAAGCGTGTGGAGTACCAGGAGATCCAGCAGAGGAGGTTAGACTTAGACTACGCTCTATATATAGTACATTAAAGGTTCTGTGTTCCCTCAACACTGTTCCTGTGTTGCTCCTCTCGAACCGATTTAAACCCGACCATTTTTTAATACGTGGGTCATTATTATAACAGTGGCGTTCTCAACTACTGTCTACTTTCTCCCGCCCGCAACATTTATGTTTTGTCCCACTCCCGCCTGCAAAAATATTTTTTTTGTGTACATCCAAATACTTTCAAGTTAGCCTACGTGTCGCCATCATACACATCAGCATAAAGGCTCCTGATAAATTATTTGTTATTAAAGCATTAACACACAAACCACTGTTATAACTTAAAAACAAGCAGGCTAATGGTTTGGCATGACTGAATGCACGCATAATAATTCCTAAAAAGTAGGGCTGTGCAAAAGTTAATTGCGATTAATCGCATCCAAAATAAAAGTCTGTGTTTACATAATATATTTGTGTGTGCTGTATATAATTATTTTGTATATATAAATACCTATGCATGCATGTATATATTTAAGAATTATTTGCACTTAATTCTGTATATATATATATATATATATAAATACATAATCTATATAAATATAAATATTTTATATATGAATAACATTATTTTCTTAAATATATACATGCATGCATAGGTATTTATATATACATACAGAATTTAAGTGCAAATAATTCTTAAATATATACATGCATGCATAGGTATTTATATATACAAAATAATTATATACAGCATTTTAAAATAATTATATTTTGTGTATATATAAATACATAATCTATATTATATAAATATAAATATTTTATATATGAATAACACATTTTCTTAAATATATACATGCATGCATAGGTATTTATATATACAAAATAATTATATACAGCACACAATATATTATGTAAACACAGACTTTTATTTTGGATGCGATTAATCACAATTAACTTTTGCACAGCCCTACTAAAAAGCTGACATCAGTTCATCGCGATCTCACACATCTCTGTTATTATCGATGAATCTTTCATAATATCTACACTTTGTTTGTTATAATTCGAGGATTTGCCAGCATACAGAATTCATCACTGACCAAAAAGTCAGTTTTGAGCGGTGAGGGAAGTCTGTGATTGGCCACTTGAATTATTCATCGTATGGAGTCATTTAAAGCCCTTTGAAGCTGCACTGAAACTCTCATTTGGACCTTGAACCTTTTGGTTCCCAATAAAGTCCATTATATGGAGAAAATCCTGGAATGTTTTCATCAAAAAACTTAATTTCTTTTCGACTGAAGAAAGAATGAGATTGACATCTTGGATGACATGGGGTTGAGTAAATTATCAGCAAAAGTTTTTTTTTAAAGTGAGCTACTCCTTTAATGTAAAACCTCTTTCTTGTACTCTTCAGCGTATTAACTGTTCATCAAGGAGAATGGGGACTTCTAGTTGCCATCTCCCCTCTGACTTTTGATGACCTACAGTATGCGATACACCCACTTGTTAGATTGCTCACTTTTGTTTAAATTGGCTGGCTGACATAACCCGTTGTTTACAAAATGTGATATTTCTGGAGTCTGAAACTGGAGACTTTCTATGTAAACTGAGCTGCTGTGACCCATCAGGCCAGCTAATCTCAAAGCTTTTCTAGTTAGCTAGATTGTGTTTGGGTTTGTGGTTGGTGAATCATTCATAGCCTCGGCATGAAATCAGTGTAGCCGTGGCTTTAGTACACCTTTAAACCATTTGCTTTTTTCTAATCTGATAAAAACGTTTAGCTATAAAGCATTATTTGGCTGCATATAGTCACTTTTGGTATTACAATAACCAGAATTGTTAACATATGTCCTGGCAACAAATGTCATGTTTTCCCACTTAAATATAGGAATCGCTGAACCACTACATTTATTACATGGTCATTTGACAGTGATTATTACTTTATATTTTGTCTTTTTTATATACAGCAAGTTTTTACGTCCTCTGTGAGTCTCTGGAGGATTTTCTGGCAGCTGTGGTGTCAACCGAGCCATAACCAGTCAATAATTGTGTGCTGATGTATGCAGTCTGTGGCTTAATGTGCTTCAGAGGAAATAATTAACTCAATCAATTAAATCATTGTCATGCCATTGATAGACCGTTTATACTTGTGTTTCAGATTAAAGCACATTTTCATTCTTTATTTCTAGCACAGCTGCAGTATACATATGATACTATAGCACTTTAAAACATTATTTCATTATTAAAAATGTAAAAATAAATCACTAAATAAAATACACTTTTTAGCTGTCATTCAGTCACAAAGATGATTGTGTGCGTGTGTCTATAATAAATACATAACAATCTTTGTAATTGACTGCCAGCTAAAAATATATATTAAATAAGTTTATGTTACGTTTATGTTTTACAATATTATTAGAAATATTGTAAAACATAAAAATATAATATATTTATATAGCAAAAGAGTTGTAAAAATATGTACAACTTGTAAAACAGGATTTCAGTGTTCTTATTCTTGAATTGTAGGAATGAATGTAATAATGTCAACACTCTTATTCTCTTGTAGTGATTATTTTTGTAGTTATTTTAATAGTTAATCGTGTGTGTGTGTGTGTGTGTGTGTGTGTGTGGTTGAGCAGTGAGCGCTAAGCCTCAAGAGGCCAGAGGGGGAGTCAGAGAGCGATGTGGGAATTGTTCATACAAACACAGGTCTCGAAACACTTACATGAAGTTGCATCAGGTCTGGCATCAATTCCAGCAAAACAAACAGTGTTAATGAAATCCCACCTGCTTGTTATGAGAATGTCTATAGCCAGAGGGACCGCAGTGTTTCAGGACGGGAATGTTTTCACGTCAGACACGGTGCTTGATGTTCTGTTCTGTTCTGTCCCCCTTTTCCCTGTTCTTTTTTCCTTCCCCTTTTTATTTAGTTTTTTTTTTCTGTTGTGAGTCACTTCTCTAGTCTTGCATCGACTCAGAACTGCCCTATTTGTTCATTTTTTTTTTTTTGTAGTGGTTGAACTCTTCCCTTTCTCCATTCCCTGTACAGGCTGTCCATGAGTCCAGAGGAGCACAGTGAGTTCTGGAGGAAGGTCCAGTTCACTGTTGATAAAGATGTTGTCAGAACTGACCGAAGCAACATGTTCTTCAGGGGAGAGAACAACCCCAATGTAGAAATCATGAGGTTAGAGAACCACTAATCCATTAATCCATCTTCCCAAAGACATATTTGTGTTCATGGTTAACACTTTACTGTAAGGTTCTGTATGTTAACATCAGTTAACTGCATTAAAGGGATACTTTTTTTGAAAATAGGCTCATTTTACAACTCCCCCAGAGTAAAACAGTTGGGTTTTACCGTTTTCTAATGCAATCACTCGATTTTGTGATATTCAGAAGATTTTCAGTAACCAGACAGTTTCTGGTCTCATTGACTTCTATAGTAGGAAGAAAAATACTATTGAAGTCAATGAGACCAGAAACTGTCTGGTTACTGATATTCTTCTAAATATCAGGAAATCTGGTGATTGCATTAGAAAACGGTAAAACTCAACTGTTTAACTCTGGGGGAGTGGTTAAATGAGCCTATTTCCTAAAAAAAAGTGGAGCATCCCTTTAAGCCAGCATGTACTAACCATGAAAAATACTAGTAAAGCATTTGAGCAAGTACATAACCAGCCAGTGTTCAAAACTCTCTGCTTGCCGTAGCTCGATTCAAAACGGTAAGCTTGTAATAATGTAAAATAATTCCAGTGGTACTGGTGGATTTCCGTGGGAAATTCAAGCTTGTATTTGCGCTATTGCGTTATATCTGTTCACAAAAAAAGGAGTCTCGACTATATTGCGAGTGAGGATGTTAATAAATAATTATCGGAAGAGCATTAAATGTTGTCACACCAAACAGTAAAAATTCGAGAACAAAATATAATTTGCACGGTTTGACGTGATATGATAATCGATCGTTAGATTTAATCAGAACAATTTACTACAATGCTTTTTTCGCCTTAGTCGGTCAGAACAAACGTGGATGTTACTTGTTCAGATGACATTTTAGGGTGAAAATTCTTATGTTGGTCATACTTCCAAAAGTATAATCTGTGATTCTGAATGCGAGTATCCACACCGGTGCGATGACTGACAGTCGCACATTCTCTTCAAACATTGGATTCATCAATGCTCTGCCATGCCGAAGCACAACTCATGTAAAGTTGATAATTCCGCGAATGACTGCAATGGCAGATTTCGAACAGAGATGGCGACAAAGAGGAAAAACTGCGGACTGCAGCAGTTAGTTAATTTCGACATTTACTAATACAATCTTAAAATCAAAAGTTGCACCTGTTAATATTATTGAATAGACCGGAGTTAACATGAACTAACAATGAATAGTTACATAATTATTAACTAAAGTTAACAAAGATTAATATGTATTTCTCAATGTTACTTAACGTTAACGCATTAACTAACAGTAACTAATTGTACCGTATTGTAAAGTGTTACTGTTTATATTCGAAAACATCATGTTGACAGAATCTCTTAGAATTGAAGCTGCTTAGTGTTACGTGCCACGAGCACGAACATAGAGAGCGTCCTCTTAAAAGGAACGCCCGGAGTCCCGTCTCCTGCTCCCCAAAATGAATTCACGACTCAAACGGTATTCAGAATGAAAAAAAAACTGGGTTTATTATTGTGTGTAGGAGGTATCTTCTCTTATAGCAAAAATGAACAAAATTACAATGAGAGGGATTCTTTTTCGTTGGCCACAAAACAATAAACAAAACAGGTCCCTTCGCTCGTTTTTAAGGTCTTCCCTGGGAAAGGAAAAATAAATTACAATTCTTACCTCCCTGCTAATAAAATAAACAGGAGAAAAAGGTTCAACAAAAACAAAGTGGCATCTCCTCTCATGTAGTCTCACACAACAGGGGTTAACATTTACCTTCCTATACCGCTAACAGATTTCGCTGCCCACAAGCAGCTTACACTAAGTTGTCACCAGCTCTACACAGCCAAACGGCTATAACACGTAATCGTCACTCTTTCAATCGTGCGCGCACACACACAACGACACCATGAAGCAGGAGAGGGAACTCGATGAACGCAAGCTTCCACACAGCTTTTATCCACCAGACAGGTCGATCAGCCCCACCCTCCAAAGCAGCTACACCTGTACACAGTTAATTAGCAACAGAGAGGGAGAGAGAGAGAGCATACACCAAAAAAACAAGCACTCACACAATCACTTGTTGAACATATCACAATATTTACATTCCAACACGTAACACTCCTCCCCTCCCCAAAAAAAGATGAATGGGAAACAACTCATTGATCTTTTCACCTATTCAGCACTGTGCGCTCGGGACAGCGCATCGGCGACTAGATTTTCAGTGCCGCGCTTATGGACAATCTCCAAATTGAATTCTTGAATGGCCAGAGACCAACGCATTAGGCGTTGATTTGCATTGTACATGCGGGAGAGAAAAATCAACGGATTGTGATCAGTGTAAACTTTAATAGGTAGTGTAGAGCCACCCAAATAGACTTCAAAATGTTTCAAGGCCAACAACAAGGCGAGAGCCTCTTTTTCAATGGTGCTGTATTTGCATTGACAGCGGTTAAATTTCTTTGAAAAATAACACACTGGTCTCATAACGCTCGCTTCGGATGTCTGGAGCAGGACAGCTCCCGCGCCAACCATACTGGCGTCAACCTCAAGTTGAAAAGGGCGTTCAAAATCAGGGGCGGCCAGTATAGGGGCATTACACAAAAGATCTTTCACTCCTGAAAAAGCGCGTTCACAGGCAGGTGACCACTGAAAACTTTGTGATGGCCGGAGGAGGTCTGTTAGAGGCGTAACAAGGGTAGCAAAGTTGCGACAAAATCCGCGATAATACCCAGCCATTCCAATAAAACGGCGTAACTCCCGTTTGTTCGTGGGTCTAGGGAATTCAGTGATAGCCGCCACTTTAACATCCACTGGGCATACCTGACCTTGACCCACACGCTTGCCAAGGTAGGTGACGAAGGCTTTGGCGAATTCACATTTCGTCAAGTTCACAGTTAACAATGCACCAGCTAATCGATTAAATACATCTTTTAACGTTGCAATGTGCTCTTCCCACGTGGAAGAATAAACAACAATATCATCAAGATACACGGTACAGTCTCGTACCTCACGTAGAACCAGCTGCATAAGACGTTGGAATGTGGATGGAGCGTTACGCATTCCGAACGCCATCACGGAATATTGACAGAAATAGTCAGGTGTAACGAATGCTGAGATTTCAGCAGCGCGCGGAGTAAGAGGCACCTGCCAATAGCCTTTGAGAAGGTCAAGTTTTGACACAAACTTTGCGGGTCCGACCCGATCAATGCAATCGTCCATCCTTGGTAGAGGGAAACAGTCAGGTTTAGTGACAGCATTAACCTTTCGAAAGTCAGTACAGAACCGGAAGGTCGAATCGGCTTTAGGTACCAACAGGCAGGGAGAACTCCACGCGCTCTGGCTTGGTTCCGCTAATCCGTTATGCAACATGTATTCAACCTCTGTTTTCATAATACCACGTTTATGTGGATTAACTCGGTAGGGGTGTTGTTTAATAGGAGTTACATCCCCAACGTCGATATCATGGAACAACACATTTGTGCGCGACGGCACATCAGAGAAAATACCGGGAAAACTCTCGATCACTTCAATAAGATCTTCCCTATGACGACCAGACAAATGAGCAAGGAAGGCGTGCAAGTCGCTGAGGATACTAGAGTTTCGCAAGCTATCCCCCAGCAGCGCTGGAATATTTTCCTCGACTCCATCCTCCACCTCGTTCTGGAAAACAGGAGGGGCTACCAAGGTTACACTCTTAACTGCCGCTTTTTCTTGATCTCTGGCGTGATAAGGTTTCAGCATATTGATGTGACACATTCGCACTTTCTTCCTACGGTCTGGCGTTTTTAGTATGTAATTTGTTTCATTCACCTTCTTTTCTACAACGTATGGACCAGAGAACCGGGACTGCAGAGGTGATCCAGGAATCGGTAATAAAGCCAGTACCATCTCACCCGCATCAAACGAACGAGCCACGCTTTTGCGATCATAATACTCTTTCATCACACTCTGTGAGTTTGTCAGATTTAACTTCGCGAGGTCACAAGCTTTTTTTAAACGTTTGTGGAGTGTGGCTACATACTCAGTCGCCGGTTTCGGCACAACCTCATTCCCAAGGAACTGTTCACTCAAAAGTTTAAGGGGACCACGAACTGAATGACCGAACACCAACTGTGCTGGGCTGAAACCTAGAGAGTCTTGCACAGTTTCCCGCACGGCGAAAAGTAACAGCGGCAAACTCTCGGCCCAGTCTCTGCCTGCTTCCACACAATAAACACGTAGCATGGTTTTGAGCGTTTGGTGGAACCGCTCTAACGCCCCCTGAGACTGTGGGTGGTAGGCGCTGGACATTTGATGCGACACTGAAATCTTAGTTAGCACCTGTTTGAACAGTTTCGATGTGAAGTTAGTTCCACGATCTGTTTGTATTACACGCGGAAGACCAAAGAGGGAGCAAAACTTGATTAGTTCTCTCACGATCGTTTTAGCTTTCAAGTTACGGAGAGGAATCGCTTCCGGAAACCGTGTGGTTGCACACATTAACGTAAGAAGATATTGATGTCCACTTTTTGATTTTGGGAGCGGTCCTACACAGTCTAATATAAGACGTTCGAACGGCTCCCCCACCACAGGAATAGGGTGTAAGGGCGCGGGTCGAACGACCTGATTAGGTTTCCCCGCAACTTGACATGCATGACATGAACGACAGTATTTCTTGACACTTGCTTTCACTCCGGGCCAATAAAAATACTTTGTAACACGTTGAAGAGTTTTATTGACCCCAAAGTGTCCTGCCATTAGATGATCGTGAGCCAGCTCGAGCACTACTGACCGATAAGACATGGGTACAACAATTTGATAAGCATGGTCCCCTAAGCCAGCCTTGTCTCCAGATACCGGAAGCCACTTACGCATTAGGACATCTCCGTCCCAAAAGTAACCTATTCTTACACGAGCAAGTTCTTCTTTCGTTTTCACCGCGTTTTTAATACAACGTGACAAAGATGAATCTGCATTTTGTGCCATACTAAGCTGCTTACGTCCGACGATAACAGTTTGCCCCTGAGAAGGCACATTAGAGTCCGTCATTAACACATCGTCATCCACAGACAATGACAGCTCCACGGGCTTCGAACCGGACAGAAAAGTGTCAGACAGATCAACGGTGTCTGCGAATTTTCGTGATTGTGAGCGCGTCACCGCACACGTAGGAAGTAGAAGGGAGACATCAGGTGAAACTGACTCTGGCGCAGGACAGTCAGACACTATGGGAAAAGGGAAAACATTGCCACCTGCCAAATCATTCCCTAGGATAAAATCGACACCTTCGACTGGTAGTTTGACACATACTCCCACGTTTACGAGGCCTGAGACCAACTCGGATTTCAAAGAAATTGAATGAACGGGAATTTTCATGCACCCGAGCTCAATTCCACGCACTAATATATCAGTCCCCGTATATGTGTCCGCAGATAAGGGAAGGACACTTTGGCGAATAAATGAATGGGCGGCGCCGGTGTCTCGCAGAATGGATATAGGTTTCGATGTACCGTTCGGAAAAATAGAAACTGATCCCCTCATCAGGAAAGGTTTAAACATTTCCGTTCCCGGTGAAAACGTCTTAGCCCCGTCAGCCCGCTCAAGTGCTAAATGCGCGACACTTTTCGTCTTCGCAGCTGCATTCTTTTGCTTCCACGCTTTGCAGTCTGCGATTAAATGACTAGGATCCAGACAGTAGAAACATGCGCGCTTAGAGTCTGCGGGTTTAAACATACTTCCTACGGGCGCGCTGGCACGAGTGTCAGTCTTTGGGGCACGCACAGTCGCCGTATTTCTCTCCGAGTACGCTTTCCCGTATTGACTTTGACGAGCCGTGGGAAAAACGGTTCGGTGCGTCAGTACATACTCATCCGCAAAAACTGCAGCGTCGGACAGAGTGGAAACTTTTTGTTCGTTAAGATGTACAACCAAATTCTCTGGGAGGCATCCCTTAAAATCCTCCAACAATATCAACTCCTGAAGCCGCTCGAACGTAGTAACTTCAGACGCGGTGCACCACTTTTCCAACATTGCCCTTTTATCATGCGCGAATTCTACGAAAGTTTGTCTAGCCGCTTTCGTGTGATTCCGGAACCTTTGTCGGTAGGCTTCTGGAACAAGTTCGTATGCTCTCAGAACCGCTGTTTTTACTTTATCATAATCGAGGGAGTCTTCGACTGGCAAGGAAGAGCAAACCTCTTGTGCCTTGCCAATGAAACTGCTCTGCAACATAACCGCCCACATCTCTTTGGGCCAGGACAGCTTTGTCGCTACTCTTTCAAAAGCTGTAAAATAGGCATCTACTTCCGATTCTCTAAATTGTGGGACAAGCTTCATATATCGGGCGGGATCGAATTTATCTTCCCTAGGCGGCCCCTGTCCGTCACCTGCGCCAGGGTGCTCTCGCTCCTCCTGTTTGGTTAAACGAATCAGCTCTAGTTCGCGCAAACCAAGCATACGGGTTTCGTGTTCCTGACGCTTAATTTGTAACTCTAACTCCTTTAATTTCAATGCCACCTCCGGATCAAACTCACGTGGAGGCACAACTTCCTCAGCTAAGATACCACGATCGATCATTTCAGACAGAATCGTATGCTTAATTTCAGCTTTTAGTGCCGAGGCCGAAACGGATATCTTAAAGCTCTCCGCTATTTTCAGTAGCTCTTTTTTCTGAAAACGATTCAATTGCTCCAGAGACGGAGAAGCAATAAAAGCTTCAACTTCACTCTCCATATCCTCCCCTCACCAAAATTATTTAATAGAGGAGAATAAATAGGATTATAAATAGAGGAGAACCTATAAATTTAGAAATCTGTTTTTACTCACCCAAGGTTTCCTTCTATTTCGATCGACGAATTATGAAGGTTGATGACGAGCCCCCATTATGTTACGTGCCACGAGCACGAACATAGAGAGCGTCCTCTTAAAAGGAACGCCCGGAGTCCCGTCTCCTGCTCCCCAAAATGAATTCACGACTCAAACGGTATTCAGAATGAAAAAAAAACTGGGTTTATTATTGTGTGTAGGAGGTATCTTCTCTTATAGCAAAAATGAACAAAATTACAATGAGAGGGATTCTTTTTCGTTGGCCACAAAACAATAAACAAAACAGGTCCCTTCGCTCGTTTTTAAGGTCTTCCCTGGGAAAGGAAAAATAAATTACAATTCTTACCTCCCTGCTAATAAAATAAACAGGAGAAAAAGGTTCAACAAAAACAAAGTGGCATCTCCTCTCATGTAGTCTCACACAACAGGGGTTAACATTTACCTTCCTATACCGCTAACAGATTTCGCTGCCCACAAGCAGCTTACACTAAGTTGTCACCAGCTCTACACAGCCAAACGGCTATAACACGTAATCGTCACTCTTTCAATCGTGCGCGCACACACACAACGACACCATGAAGCAGGAGAGGGAACTCGATGAACGCAAGCTTCCACACAGCTTTTATCCACCAGACAGGTCGATCAGCCCCACCCTCCAAAGCAGCTACACCTGTACACAGTTAATTAGCAACAGAGAGGGAGAGAGAGAGAGCATACACCAAAAAAACAAGCACTCACACAATCACTTGTTGAACATATCACAATATTTACATTCCAACACGTAACACTCCTCCCCTCCCCAAAAAAAGATGAATGGGAAACAACTCATTGATCTTTTCACCTATTCAGCACTGTGCGCTCGGGACAGCGCATCGGCGACTAGATTTTCAGTGCCGCGCTTATGGACAATCTCCAAATTGAATTCTTGAATGGCCAGAGACCAACGCATTAGGCGTTGATTTGCATTGTACATGCGGGAGAGAAAAATCAACGGATTGTGATCAGTGTAAACTTTAATAGGTAGTGTAGAGCCACCCAAATAGACTTCAAAATGTTTCAAGGCCAACAACAAGGCGAGAGCCTCTTTTTCAATGGTGCTGTATTTGCATTGACAGCGGTTAAATTTCTTTGAAAAATAACACACTGGTCTCATAACGCTCGCTTCGGATGTCTGGAGCAGGACAGCTCCCGCGCCAACCATACTGGCGTCAACCTCAAGTTGAAAAGGGCGTTCAAAATCAGGGGCGGCCAGTATAGGGGCATTACACAAAAGATCTTTCACTCCTGAAAAAGCGCGTTCACAGGCAGGTGACCACTGAAAACTTTGTGATGGCCGGAGGAGGTCTGTTAGAGGCGTAACAAGGGTAGCAAAGTTGCGACAAAATCCGCGATAATACCCAGCCATTCCAATAAAACGGCGTAACTCCCGTTTGTTCGTGGGTCTAGGGAATTCAGTGATAGCCGCCACTTTAACATCCACTGGGCATACCTGACCTTGACCCACACGCTTGCCAAGGTAGGTGACGAAGGCTTTGGCGAATTCACATTTCGTCAAGTTCACAGTTAACAATGCACCAGCTAATCGATTAAATACATCTTTTAACGTTGCAATGTGCTCTTCCCACGTGGAAGAATAAACAACAATATCATCAAGATACACGGTACAGTCTCGTACCTCACGTAGAACCAGCTGCATAAGACGTTGGAATGTGGATGGAGCGTTACGCATTCCGAACGCCATCACGGAATATTGACAGAAATAGTCAGGTGTAACGAATGCTGAGATTTCAGCAGCGCGCGGAGTAAGAGGCACCTGCCAATAGCCTTTGAGAAGGTCAAGTTTTGACACAAACTTTGCGGGTCCGACCCGATCAATGCAATCGTCCATCCTTGGTAGAGGGAAACAGTCAGGTTTAGTGACAGCATTAACCTTTCGAAAGTCAGTACAGAACCGGAAGGTCGAATCGGCTTTAGGTACCAACAGGCAGGGAGAACTCCACGCGCTCTGGCTTGGTTCCGCTAATCCGTTATGCAACATGTATTCAACCTCTGTTTTCATAATACCACGTTTATGTGGATTAACTCGGTAGGGGTGTTGTTTAATAGGAGTTACATCCCCAACGTCGATATCATGGAACAACACATTTGTGCGCGACGGCACATCAGAGAAAATACCGGGAAAACTCTCGATCACTTCAATAAGATCTTCCCTATGACGACCAGACAAATGAGCATTAGAAATTTACCGTTTTCTAATGCAATCACCAGATTTCCTGATATTTAGAAGAATATCAGTAACCAGACAGTTTCTGGTCTCATTGACTTCTATAGTAGGAAGAAAAATACTATTGAAGTCAATGAGACCAGAAACTGTCTGGTTACTGATATTCTTCTAAATATCAGGAAATCTGGTGATTGCATTAGAAAACGGTAAAACTCAACTGTTTAACTCTGGGGGAGTGGTTAAATGAGCCTATTTCCTAAAAAAAAGTGGAGCATCCCTTTAAGCCAGCATGTACTAACCATGAAAAATACTAGTAAAGCATTTGAGCAAGTACATAACCAGCCAGTGTTCAAAACTCTCTGCTTGCCGTAGCTCGATTCAAAACGGTAAGCTTGTAATAATGTAAAATAATTCCAGTGGTACTGGTGGATTTCCGTGGGAAATTCAAGCTTGTATTTGCGCTATTGCGTTATATCTGTTCACAAAAAAAGGAGTCTCGACTATATTGCGAGTGAGGATGTTAATAAATAATTATCGGAAGAGCATTAAATGTTGTCACACCAAACAGTAAAAATTCGAGAACAAAATATAATTTGCACGGTTTGACGTGATATGATAATCGATCGTTAGATTTAATCAGAACAATTTACTACAATGCTTTTTTCGCCTTAGTCGGTCAGAACAAACGTGGATGTTACTTGTTCAGATGACATTTTAGGGTGAAAATTCTTATGTTGGTCATACTTCCAAAAGTATAATCTGTGATTCTGAATGCGAGTATCCACACCGGTGCGATGACTGACAGTCGCACATTCTCTTCAAACATTGGATTCATCAATGCTCTGCCATGCCGAAGCACAACTCATGTAAAGTTGATAATTCCGCGAATGACTGCAATGGCAGATTTCGAACAGAGATGGCGACAAAGAGGAAAAACTGCGGACTGCAGCAGTTAGTTAATTTCGACATTTACTAATACAATCTTAAAATCAAAAGTTGCACCT
Organism: Cyprinella venusta; assembly: GCA_038021265.1. NCBI lineage: Eukaryota > Metazoa > Chordata > Actinopteri > Cypriniformes > Leuciscidae > Cyprinella > Cyprinella venusta. The sequence goes on from CM075863.1 coordinate 43,588,847, forward strand.
GTTAATATTATTGAATAGACCGGAGTTAACATGAACTAACAATGAATAGTTACATAATTATTAACTAAAGTTAACAAAGATTAATATGTATTTCTCAATGTTACTTAACGTTAACGCATTAACTAACAGTAACTAATTGTACCGTATTGTAAAGTGTTACTGTTTATATTCGAAAACATCATGTTGACAGAATCTCTTAGAATTGAAGCTGCTTAGTCATATTTTAATCTAATCTAATATATAATAATGGCATTTTAGATTATAGATAGACTTAATTGTAAATATGACGTGGTAATAGTCATATTATGTTATCTAATTATCTTTGTGTACAAATGCAATTTGAGGCCACTGTGGCTATAAATTACATCTATATTTTCATGTTTGGTTATGACTATTACATAGTACACTGAAATGTGTTTGTTTTACATGATTATTTATTTGAATAAGGTTCACTGAAGTTGTATTTTTCCATCTCTCTCCCCCAGACGTATCCTGTTGAACTATGCTGTGTTTAACCCAGACATGGGCTACTGTCAGGGCATGTCAGATCTGGTGGCTCCTCTTCTGACGGAGATCCAGGATGAGAGCGACACGTTCTGGTGCTTCGTGGGTCTCATGGAGAACACAATCTTCATCAGTTCCCCTAGAGATGAGGATATGGAGAGGCAGCTGGTGAGGATCTCTCACACATACAACTGCCTAGTGGTCAATGGATAATTCACGTTCTCTCACTCAGTTGTGATTTAAGAGTAAATATAGTTATTGTTTAAATGGTAATGTAAATATTTCTTTAATCAATATTGCATGTTATTTCCTATTGTTAAGTTACATCTGATGCTTATGGAAAATATTGGCTAATGGGAGCAAATATAGTGGGCCTAGAATAGAACCCTGCTGCACGCCACACCACATGTACAAGGACGAAAAAGGTGGAAAGATTTTCAATAGCTTCTGTAAAAGTTCTCCCCTTAAGATAGGATGGAAACCCATTTAAAGCTGATGTCCTAATGCCAATGTACTTCTCAAAAAAAAAAAAATTTTCATTAAATGATCAATTGTGTCGTAGCCTGCGCTAAGGTCCAAAAAAGCTAAAATGACACATTTACCCAAATCAAGCTAATTTTTTTGCATGACAATCTGGATATGTGTGTTCAGATGTACCTAAGGGAGCTCTTGCGGTTGATGCTGCCTCGCTTCCACCAGCATCTGACCCGGTTGGGTGAGGATGGGCTTCAGTTGCTGTTTTGCCACCGTTGGGTTCTCTTGTGTTTCAAACGCGAGTTCCCTGATGCCGAAGCCCTGCGCATGTGGGAGGCCTGCTGGGCACACTATCAGGTACAGCACACTGGGGGGTATTCAAGAAAGCAGGTGAATATGCACCATACCCAGGTAAGTTTACTCAGAGTAAACGATAAACTCAACTTTCGTTCCAAAAACGAAGGTATCTTTCAGGATAAAGTAGCCATAACAACTCTCTGAACAAAACCTGCTCCTGTTCCAGGTTTAGTCCATGATGGGGCTCCAGTGAGCATAACAGATTTCACACAATATCACTGTAAAAAATATTTTCAAGATTTGTTATCACAACATTTTTTCTTTTGTCAAATCAACTTAAATCATTTATTTAGTTCAGATAACTTATTATTTTGAGTTTCTGATGATAAAATCAATCTCCTTTATTGTATTAACTCACCTTTTCCAGTTCAATCAACTTAAAATTTTAAGGCACCCAGGTTACTTACTTTTTTAAGTTAAACCAACATTTTTTTTACAGTAGTTGTATATTATAACAGTACACTGTAAAAAATATTGTTGGTTTAACTTAAAAAAGTAAGTAACCTGGGTGCCTTAAAATTTTAAGTTGATTGAACTGGAAAAAGTGAGTTAAGGGGTCATGAACTGGCTTTTTAAATTTTATTATATTGTTGTCTGAGGTCAACTTATGACGTTCGCTTGGTTTTTGCATTCAAAAACATCAAAATGAATAAGTCATAGGCTATTTTGTACCCTAGTTTTGAGCCTAGCTGAAAAACGCTGGATATTTATGGGCGTCTCACACTGAAGACTTGGAAATTAACGCCCTCTACTGTGAGTGGATAACAGTTTTGCATATTATAATGAGTTTCAACTTACCTCGTCAGCGCACTTGTATTGTTTTGAAACGTCCAGTGTTGTAAAATGGCAACCGGAATGATTCGACCCAAAGTCTGATCGAATATAGAAGGCACAGCACCGTTCTTTACTCTTAATCGGTTTATCCTCTTTGTCGTCATAGTTCCCCACTTTTAAAAACGAGGCGTTTTCAGAGGCTGGTGTCAATAAAAGCTTTTATTGGACTAACAAGGACGTTTTCAGTTCTGAAACTTACAGGATAGTTTTATAATATGATGACCTCTTAGATGTCAAAAGCTCAAGAAAAATTTGATTTCTCAGTTCATCACCCCTTTAATACAATGGAGATTAATTAAATCATCAGAAATTCAAAATAATAAGTTATCTCAACTAAATAAATTATTTAAGTTGATTTGACAAAAGAAAAATTTTGTGATAACAAATCTTGAAAATATTTTTTTTTTACAGTGTACATGTCCCATTTTCATTCAAAGACCTTACATTGCTTTATGTAATGTATTTCCGTAATAAAATGCATTTCTGGTGCACTGTTTCAACCCATTCTTCATAATATTATCTTGATAAGAATTCATTTAGCAGAACATGCATAAAAAAAAGTAAAGATGGCGTTGCAGAGTTTTCCGAGGTTAAATGTTACATACTATGTGGTAATGCTAGTTTTTCTCTTTTAAAAGAAATGGGAACTGAACTTATTTCTCTTTTATGATTCTTACTGTAAATATTCTGGGAGATTTTGGGGGAAAGTTTAAACCAGTGCATGATGTTGAAACGACACCACGGAAAGCAAGGCTAAGTTGCACTTCCGTTGGATAAAACAGGGGAGCATGCTAATTCTTCCCCTTCAGATAAACGAATGGGTGTCTGTATCATTTTAAGGATCTGCAGAGTGTCTAATGAAGATGAGATGCTAATTATCATGCTTCCACAGAATCCATTTGCATACATTGGCATGGTAATAACGAGGTGATTTTGGGGAGCAAAGTGGTTAGTCTCCGTGTTGGCCCCTCATTTGCATGTCAGCGTTTACTGCTTTTTAATTGGCTCATTTGGCCTTCGTGATTGGTCTAGCTTATGCAATCTGTCTTTTAAGTGGTTGTTTTCGCTCAGTGTTTGGTGCAGGGTTTGCAACTGTATGTTTTCTGTGTTCTCTGACAGACGGACTACTTCCACCTGTTCCTGTGTGTAGCCATCATTGTGCTGTACGGTGATGATGTCACAGAGCAGCAGCTTGCTACAGATCAAATGCTGCTGCACTTTAGTAACCTCTCCATGCACATGAATGGAGAACTGGTGCTGAGGAAGGTATGAACACACACACACACAAACACGCACGCACACTGATAGAGCTCCTTATGGTTATGTATGCTGTGTCTTTTTGTCATGCTGAGGTGATGCATCTCTCTACTGAATACAAAACATATTTTTCTCACTGCAACAAATGTTAGCATGTCAAATCAGTTTTGGTGTCATCTCTGAAGAAATGTTTTTCAAAATCAAAATTGCCTCATAGTGATTATGATAGAAGCAGTCACACCTAATTTTACCAACAAGCAGACTAGGTTGAGCAACTGAAAATACGTTCAAGATATGGTTCGCCCAGAAATAAATCCTGTATTATTCAGTATTCAGTGGAACACGTATAAAAAGTTAATAAAAAAAGATTCTGGCTACTGTTTTCAATATTTCAGCATTTTTTAGTATTTGTTTATTAATTGATTGATCTTCTCTATTCATATTTTATTTATTTATTTATCGATTGATTGGCCTTAATTATTAGTATTTTATTGATTGATTAATTGATTGATCTTCAATATTAGTATTTTATTTATTGATTAATTGATCTTCAATATTAGAAATTATTTATTCATTGATTGATTGATCTTCAATATTAGTATTTATTTATTTATTTAATTAATTATTCATTGACTGATTGATCGAATGTCAATATTTTTTATTTATTATGTGTGTTTACAGTTTAAAAACATTATTAATCTTTTATTAATAATTAATCTCAGGTTTCTTTCCTCAATAAAAGGAAGTCGAATAATAATATAAATAATATAGTCGAATAATAAAATAGAAAAACTACAGAAAGGAAAAAGAAATTAAATTCAGAAAGCAACTTAAAAATATCCTTTTGTGTTCCACGCAAGAAAGAAAGTAAGTTTGGAACGACATAAGAGTTAGTAAATTATGATAAAGTTACATGTTTAGGTGAATTATTTATTTTAATGAGGCACTTGAAATGATTACTGAATGAGTTACCCTGACAAGTTATCTCTTGATATGTAGATTGAACATTAATTAATTTAATATTTTTTTGCACATTTTATTTATGTATTTACATTTATGCATTTGTCATATTATAATATAATATAATATAATAATAAATATGTACCTTCTTTTTTCTGGTATTTTTGCAAGTCAATCTCTCTTCCTCATTGTCTCTAATCTTAGGCACGTAGTCTGCTCTACCAGTTCCGCCTTCTTCCCAGAATTCCTTGCAGCTTGCACGACCTGTGTAAACTGTGCGGGCCCGGAATGTGGGATAGCCGTTACATCCCGGCCATAGAATGTTCCGGAGAGCATCCCGACTCTCAGAGCTGCCCCTATGGAGGCACCGCCACCCCCGAGAGCCCACCCTTACCCAGTCCCAACCAGCCCAACCAGGGCAAGAGGGGCTCCAAGACCCGAGACATTTTCACTTTCCGCAAGCACTCTTGACTCCAGCACGCCTCAGGAACGCTGTTACCCATAAGGCTTAGCCTCTGAGCCGCCATTCAGAGTGCTGGAATTTCAGGTTCGTCACAGCCGTTCTCGACGTCTGGTGTGAAACACTGCCTCGTGCATCGATGCGTTCTGGGGTTCCTATGTTGACGGCCTCTTTTGGAGGTTGAGGAACATCATTAACTTGTGTCACATCAATAATTCAAAAGTACAATTATCACAATCAATCAAGTGTTAGTCTTCATCCATCTTTCATGAAGTCACATCATGCAAACTGACATCTCAGAATGTTTTTGCCTTTGTTTTTTTATATAATATGTATGCATGTGTTAATGTTTGTGTGTGGTATTTCGAAAGAAGTTTGTGTTTTCAGTTTAGTTTGGGTTTGATCACTTTTTTATTATTTCTATTGTGTGCACATGAAACAAACCATCATCCAAAATGAAGTGGGATGCTGTTATCAATGGCTCTCTGATATTTACGATCATCTATGCCTTTCATATCCTCACAATAAATATGATGATGTATAGATGAGAAAATATATTTTTCTTCTTATTTTTTATTTTTTATTTTTTTTGGGGGGGGGGGGGGTGTCATAACCTATCGAAATTAGATAATCAACAGGTTATGACAGTTTATATTGCTTTAACTCATTAACTCAGTTCAGAGATCCACTTGTTGATGATCACATTGACGTGATTGGTTACGATGTAGTTTGTGACGTCAGAAACACCAGCAATTTCATACCTGTTTTTGAGACTGTCAGTTCTTACAAGTTTTAAAGAGACAGAAAAAAATGACTTAACAATTTGCACATGGTTTGTCGTAAAACATATTAAAAAACACCAGATAGAGATATAAAAAACCTTAAACGCTTGATTTTCACCAGAGGAGGACTTTGAGAGCAACTTTTTTACAGTAGTCTGACTGTCTTTGAAAGTTAGCCTAGCTAGCTACTTTTATAATATTGTATACATTATTAGAATTAAAATGAATGAATTACCAACTGAGCATAGCCTACATCAAATACATATTAATAATATACATATTATGTAGGTCTATAATCATAGCCTTATTTATAAATCCTAAAAAAATCGATTTGCATTGGTGTGTATGGGTGTGTGTTTTTGTTGTGAAATGTTGCAGAAGGTCTTAATCTTCCTCTACACAACAAAACGAGCTTAAATCCAAAAACCCAAGAGGGAGTTTGACTTTAATTAGTTTATCTAGTGATGGCGGTTGAAAGAGAGCGTGGCGCGCGCACTCAGAGATTAGACACCACGCGGTTGAGTGCGAGTGCATGAACGTGAAGGTGCCTGGCGTCTTTGCGGGTCCCCAGAGCCTCTTTTAAAGGCAGATATCGGCAAATTGCTGTCAAAAGGTAACATTCGTCTCTTTAAGACCAGCTCTGCCTCTCAACATGCAGTCTCCCTAAATGACGGACATTATGGGCTTTCGTTTAGCCATTAAGGCGACCGGGCTGCTGCTCTCTCGAGTCCCAGCGAGCATTTAGGCACTGCCGTGCCGAGAGATCTAAAAAGGGTACTAATGAAATAATTAGAGGATGTGCAGGAGTGTGCTGAGCCACTTTCCATTTATGTCATATCATATGCCTTCAGCTTTAGCCTACAGTTTTGTTTTAATGCGTCGAAGCTGTTGGTGATTGCGCTACAGTTTCAGAACGGGAGAATATCATGTCTGCTTACTCATCTCCTGTTTTAGCAATATCAAATGACGCATATAAAGGAAATTACTGCTTATTTGTGAAAATCTACAGCCTACAGGTGATGCTCCTGAAAGAGATTTAGCCTATTTCTGGCCAATAGATTAGTCTTATCACCGTGACACACAGAAAACGTTTCGTTTAATGTCAGTATAAAATATAAAAATGGACAATTCTTTTTTTGTTTGAATTTTAAACAGTATTTGAAGAGTTCAGATGCAAAAGCCTCTAAGTGCCATTTGAAATTTTCTTCTAAAATGACCATTTTTATCAAGCTTGTATTATTTAAGTTCAGTAATTTCACTTAAATGGCAATGAAGATTACCTATTAATTGTCATTTAAGTAAAATTACTGAACTTAAATATACAGGGTTGATAAAAATGGTCATTTTAAAAGAAAATTTCAAACGGCATTTAGAGGTTTTTGCATCTGAACTCTTCATTTATTAAGCTATATATTATTTTAAATTATTTATCCTTGGATATCATTTTTTAACTCATGTGTCCGTGTAGTCTTTAATGAATCAATATAACTTCCCATAGCTTTTTTTATTGTTAATTACAAAAATTAGTCAGATTAACTTCCCCTAGCTCCATCTTGTCATCTCTTCTCTGATGACGTGTTTATGGGCATGAGGGTGGGGCAAACTGTCACTCACATGAGATCGACCAATAGCGAACCACAACCATCCAATCAATAGAGAGCCTAAGTCCCGCCCCTTCGCTTCCGGCTCATGGGACCTTATTTCGGAAAAAATATGAATGGTAGTCAATGGCGAGAGACAACTTATCATTTTATTCCGTCTGAACTGTGTCCTCAATTACACATTTGAGCCATTTGTTAATGTTTGTCTTTGCAAAAAGGAAGATCATAACAGTCTGTATGCTCATAAAATTCGATCTTTTAAGCTTATAGGTTGGTTTGCTGTTTGTATGTGTTGCAGCCAGTTTATTTGCAAAACTAGCAAATTAGCTTGTGTCATTTGGTTTCCGTTGACTTGCAAAAACGTCAGAACACATAATGGCAATGAGCAAACTATTTTTGGTACAAACATAAACACACACACACACAAAAGCAAACATTTAGCCAACTAAAGACCCAGATAATGACGGCTAATATGAGCATTTAGCCAATGTACTGTTCAAATATACAGGTTGGGGGTTTAGGATAAGCTTTAATTTCCTTTGGCTTTCCATTATGGCTTTCCAAGAATACCTTTTCCATTTCCTGTGAGTGAGCTATTTCAGGAAAGCTAAATCTGATAAAAACACGACCTGGGTAACAACGTGAAGATATCATAAGCCATCTCACGTCCATCCTCGATTGTATTCCTGGAGGGATCATGTTGCTTTTATTAAATGAAACCTGTGTACTCGCTCAACATTACAGCTTTAATATTGCATTTGTCATGGATTATCACAAAAAAAGCTTTTTTGAAAAATTGTCAGACCTTATGAAAGTGGCATTTCCACCCTGACCTACTTTTAGCATTTGGTTTCCCCGTCACGGGTGTCCCTCAGATCTGTCGCTGTGTCTCCTCTGCTGTTTTTGAATGGCAGGGCAGGTTGCAGATGAGCCCCCTATGGTGAAACTGCACTCACTTATTACCCCTAATTATCAATTACCAGTGCCAGGCTGGCCCACCTGCAGCAAGCTGCTGTGCTAATAAACCCAGGTCATTTGGACCAGCCATGAGTTGACTGACAGCAAGACTAATCTCAGGCCCAACCACCCCCACACACGCAAAAACAAGGCCGAACAAAGACATTATGAGCAATAAGTTAATATAAGTGCAATGTATTCTAGGTTTGAAAGTCATTATAGGAGGGCTATTGCTTGGGGGGGGGGGGGGGGAAACATAGCGGTGGCGAGATGTTTTGAACAAAATGGCCCTGTACCGCTTTCCAGTGGGGAGAAGATGAAACAGACTATTGACAGGATGAGAGGGGTCAGCCACAATCTTCACAGCTTTGTTAATGGACCTGGAAGTGTGCAGATCCATGATAGAGGGCAGGGGGCAGCCGATGATTCGCTCTGCTGCCCGAACGACTCTTTGTAGCCTGGCCTTTGCACGGGCTGACGCAGAGGCAAACCAGACTGTGAGGAATGACCGCTCTGTAGAATTGTACCATTCTGAAGGGACTAGTAGGGACATTCTGAAGGGAGTAGTAAACCTTTCCTTTCTTCACTATTTGGGAAATGTTATTGTCCCATTTGAATGTATTAGTGATGGTTGTGCCTAGGAACTTAAAGTGCTCTACCACAGTCACAGATGAGTTGTTAATGAGCAAAGGAGGATGAATCGGGCTTTTTGCGGAAGTCTACTATCATCTCCACTGTTTTATTGATCTTAAAGGGATACTCCACTTTTTTTCTTTTTTTTTTTAGAAATGGGCTCATTTTACAACTCCCCCAGAGTTAAAGAGGCTGCATGCGATTTCCTGAAATTTAATCTTCGCGACTGACACCTGTGGGCAAAAAACAGAACTGCTCTTCCTTTCTGCTCGCTCTCGCAGCGCGCGCTCGTACGTGCACTCTTAACAAGTCATCTGGAGCAAGGAGGTCAACATTATGTTTACAGAGGTAAGACCAGTTAAATACATATATTGTTTGAGATAAGAGTTCTGTTTGCGAGTGTAGGCTACTTGCTGACTAGCAGTGGTGAGCTGGCAGAGTGATCTGACTGGGGGTTTTCACCGACGTCACGTTCTGGGCGGTAACCCGGATGAGCGGCCATTATGGAGGCACTCGGATGTAAACAACAGCATCGACTGCACTGTTAATGTACAACTGAACTCATTGTTACAAAAAAAATCCGTGGTAGATGCGAACTCATATAGAGAAGGACCTTATTCATTTCCATAAAGATGGGCATCGGCCAGCTTTTTGACGCACTGCTTTTTTTTTCAAATGTAGCGCCGCCTGGATGCTTAGTTTGCGGAATATACGTAACATGAACGCGCTTGACGTCACATCCGCAAACAGCGCGGGAAAATTCGGACCTGACAGAAAATAAGAAAAATAGGATACAGGCTTATAGGTGCACCCACTCTGAGCCGACAAGGTGTCAGTATGCTCATCCGGAGATGTTTGAGCCATAAATGGTAAAATAAAAAGTCTATTGTTATGTTTATTTTGGGGAAAAATCTGCATAGAGCCTCTTTAAACTGTTGAGTTTAACCGTTTTTGAATCCATTCAGCCGATCTCCGGTTCTGGCGGTACCACTTTTAGCATAGCTTAGCATACATCATTGAAGTGCACAAGACCATTAGCATGTCTCAAAAAAAAAAAGACCAAAGTGTGGAAAATGTAAATTTTTTGTTGTGATTTTCTATGCTGATATGGCTAGGAACTATACTCTCATTCCTGCGTAATAATATATGTATTAGACCACTGTAAAAGATCCCTGATTTTTATGTTTAAAAAGCCTAATTAATGCATAAGAAGAATTAGTTTTTTAGCCATCGTAATCCCAGGCTGCACTATTACACAATAAACGTTGTGGTGGTGTGTGTTTATGTGTATGAGATAGCAAACTAGGAATTCCCAAGTGTTTAATTAGCTGTTTACTCTGTGAATGCTATGTCAAAAATTAAAATGCACCTTATTAATCTGCACTTTTGAACACAGTGTTATTTTAGTTTTATTTTATACCTTATTTAGCCCCGCCCCTTTTCAGCGGTAAGATCTTACTGATTTATAAAGGAACCACTCATTTTAAAATCTTCCCAATCTACTGACATTTGTTATGACATCCGCTTCAAACATCACAATGCTCACGCTAACTTTATTTAACGCTACAATAAATCTACTTCACCAGATAATTACACTTTGACAGAAATATTCCCTAGAAATATATAAATAAGGTCTATAGTTTTTAATAATAGTTCAAAGCTTTTGTTTCATATTTAAAGTAAAATCATTTTTAAAATATTTTAGTTCATTTCAAGTGACATTTTTTTTGTACGGTTTTAGTTTTAGATAAACTGACACAGACCCCAAAATAGCAAACTTAAACTTATCACCATCAAATAAACCATTTAGACTAAAGTCGCAATTATACTGTCTGTTGAATTAATTGAAACAATATTTAGAATAATAATTAAATAAATGGTTAGTGATTTATTAGAATACATTTGTTTCTCGTTCAGAACTGGTTTTGTGAAACAAGATTATCGTGGATTGTATTGATACAAATGCATAATATAATCATTATCATAACAGTGTGTGAAGAACTTGTTTACAAGAGCAGAAACAAAACGTAGACAGGTCAAAGTTGAATTTTTCTTATAAAACGCATTGATATGATGAAGTGGGCTCTGCTGTTGTTCACATAAGAGGATTAGTAAAGAATACATTTAATTATTCAACCATACAGGCTTTAAGCTAAATCCTGAGCATTCATGAATTTCAATAACGAAAAATTAAGCTCAACAGCAGAGAGATGTATCAAATCTTTAGGAGAATTAAGCTGAAGAATGTTCCCAGTGGTCCTGGTGTGTTTCCAGCTGGTTATTTCCTTGGCGACGGTTTCCAGGGAGCTGCTTTTAACTCCCAGATCAACTCTTACATCAGGTCAGATAAACAAGAGCACTTGAGCGGTTAAAGTGCCCTGTAAATACCCAGAACCACCCATACTGTACATCCTCCTGTTTTAAAGTTCTTATGATTATGCATGATGATTTAGATAGAATGATGGAAAAATGATTCAAAACTATGTCGTTTTTGACTAAATACTCTAAACCAGTGTTTCCAAACCCTGTTCCTGAAGGCACACCAACACTACACATTTCCCAACTCTTCCTAATCAATCACACCTGAATCAACTCATCAGCTCGTTAGTAGAGACTCCAAGACCAGAAATATGGTTCAGAAAAGGGAGACATCTAAAATGTGCACTGTCGGTGTGCCTCAATGAGCAGGGAAACACTGCTCTAAACAATGCTGGGTTGTTTTAACCTAAATTTGGGTAAAATAGGGACAAACCCAAATATTGTGTTAAAAATGTAATTTCATTTTTTTTTTTTTTTTTTCAAATTGCATTTTTAACCCAACATTTTTTTTTTCATATTTGAACCAAATTTGGGTTGGAACAACTCTTTTTTAGAGTGTTTTTTTAGACATTGTTTTTTTAGACAACATTTTTTAGAGTGTAATTTCAAAGTTTCTGCCGAATGTCATTATCTGTCCTTTTATAACCATTCTTCACCCTCCCTGCTCTGAATCTGTTAATCAATACTGATTGGTCAGATCTTGATCAGCTGATAGCATTCACATGTTCACACAGTTTAATAATTAAAACACTCTAAAAAATGCTGGGTTGTTTTAACCCAACTTTGGGTCAAATATGGACAAACCCAGCCACTTTTTTCATAAAATTTTTAACCCAATGTTTGGGTTTGTCCATATTTGACCCAAAGTTGGGTTAAAACAACCCAGCATTTTTAGAGTGAAGGTCACTTCAGGACTTTTTAAGGCGTCTATCTGCTTTCCACAAGTCTGTTGTGTTGTTTATTATGGTCTTTCTTTTAGATCATATCTTTCTTTATCTTTTAAGTCTTTCACATGTTGTCTTGGATGTGCGATACAGTTCCAGTGCTATATTGAACCTACAGGCGATCGCCAATGTGTTTTGGAAAGAAGAGTTTTTTTCTCTGTATGATTATGAATCATAAGCACAGATGTTATCAGGTGTTTGAGGAATGTACACTGAACTCTTGCACAGATCTCTGTTGGACACCCACTCACACAAGGGAAAGAAGGATAAATTATCTTTTATTTGCATTTGCAGGAAAGCCTAAACCAGCCTTTTCCATTCGAATGATCTTAAACAGTTATTATGAGCTATTGTATCTTATTTGGCCATCCTTCAAATACTGCAGTAATACTGAATTCATTGGAACTCCAAATGGGTAATTATCTGGAAATGGTGTATTTTGTGGAAGGAAATGTGAAAAGGTTACTACTGAGGTTTTTTTTTAATCACATTTTTTTCTGTCACCCACAAGTAGGGTCATAACCAGGATATACACAAATACAATTCTAAAACAGTCTCACAAAGTGTCATTCGTAACACTAATGCAGATCATATCATTTTAACATATAAGTTTTGCATTTATACTTAGCCTATAATGGGAGTAAATGTTCAATGTCACGTAACATTTGCACACATTAGCCTACTGAAAATCTTTTAATAGCCCCCCTGCTATTCTCTTGTAGAATGTTTAATGCTAAGCCTTTTATGTTTTATATCCTGTTCAGTGTCAGTCGTTATTTATTAATGGATTCATTCAGCTAACAACTGTTGTTAGAGCACGGTCATTTTTGCAACAATCTGCCATGTCAATTCAAATTTAAAGTACTCAATTGACACATGCTGATTTATTTATTTTAAACCCAAATAGAGGCAACAATATGAGATCAGGCATAGAGGACTAAAAAACTAAATTAATAAATCATTTATACAAATTATATTGATAATAGTAATATTAATAATATGAACATAGCCTACTATATACTAATATTAACGAAAATAAATATTGTTGAAACGGTTATTCATAACACCATAACACTTTCAAAGCATGGTTATTTATGGTACCTAATATAAAAGGGTTATATTTAGCACCAAAAAGGGTTCTACAATTGTAATTGTATGCCAAATAACCCTAATTTGTTACTGTTCAGAACCATTTTTCTTGAATGTTCTGAGTTTGAAATGTGGGTGTAGATCAGGATATATATGGCCCTCATGGGTTTTATGTGTGTGTGTGTGTGTGTGTGTGTAGGGGAGTTGTTTGATTCATGCTCAGCATTGACGTTATTCTGCGAGTCACAATCCTCTCATGACGGGGGTTCTCGCAGGGAATCCTTTCTGGTGGGGAACGACTCTGTGACAGAAGAAGATCGTGAAAACTTCTTGTGAGGCACGGAAGCGTGACTGGGGGTGTTTGTGTGGGTTGATACTGATAGACTACCGTCGGAACTGTATATGAGTCATTTGAAACGATGGATGAGCTGGCATTCGTGCCTGGCTGGCACCTGAGGGTTCACTCACTCACTCATTTAATGTGAAATGAGTTTGATTTAATGTGAAAATTGAATTTGAAGTCCTACTTTTATCTACATTTGGACAGTATTGTTTAATCAAATGCTGTAAAAAAAAATAATTTATCGATATTAGCCTACCTAGATATTTAGTCTTTTCCATCAACAAACGAGTAAAACAGAAGCTGACGTGCGCGTTTCCTAGCAACTGCAGCGCGCGCACACATCTGAGCTCACCGAAGTCCGATGTTTGCACGCGTATTTATGTAGGCCTGGGCTATGAAAACATGTTTGAAATACAATTAATCTTATTTTTATTCATTATTGGCGTCTGTAGATGGACTTCTCTACATGCCACACTCATTTACTGACGACCTACACCAGTGATCATGTGAGAAACACATAAATTGATCACAGAAATCAACTCAGTTTTGAGAAAGAAATAAATTAAATTTACCCCCTTGAATTTCTGTTTTCTGTGAGTTACTACATGACAATTTTAGGATGAGTTAAAATAGTTTTGAATGTTGACAATTATCATCAGGTTCCTCGTTATCCTGTTTAAGAATCTGTTATCTGCTTGACAAACCATTTATGCTAGCTACTGCTGCCCACTAGCATGCTTTTAAAGCTGTTATCCAATTTTTTGGCCTTTAAACGCCTTAAAATGGACAATGTAGGTCCGAATAATCCAAAATTTCCTCTGAATTTCACCCCTGCCTGCAGCACTGTATATAGCACAGATAATAAACACATTGTTGTGTTCCGTATACTGTCTTTGATTTTGTGTGATAACAATGACTCTATAATTGACCTATCGGTAAGCCCCGCCCTCCTTAGTTACTGTCGCTATCTCAAACAAACAATGGCGGACTTGTGCATAGACATAATGTATACACGATTATTAATTAAAGTTCATCATACACGTATTTTGCTCCTTTGTGTGTAGTGTTGGAATGTCTGTGTCACTCGAGTAAATCGGTTCTTCCAGTTTTCTGTCTCTAGCGCTGCTATTGTCCTAAAAAGGTCTTCTCCTTTAATTGCTGGAATGTGTGTGTGTGTGTATACACACTTGGTCTGATATGTTATAACCTAATGCACTGACATTGAGACATTGTCCAAGTACGTTTTCAGGCCACTAATGCATTGTAGCCTAGAGCCTAATTCAGGGAGCATTGTATGTAACTCAAGGTCATACATTGTTTCTGATACTATACAGTTTTCTTTCATAGACATGAAAATATCTAAGATGTCTCATGGGAGAACTGCCTATAATCAGACAAATAAGTCTGTTGACTAACTTATTAAAGATTCTGAGTTCTCGGATGAGCACTTGAAGGAGAATGCGAGGATCTTGGCAGACCATAAATGTTTTGATTGTTCCACTTTCTGATAGCTTACTCAAAACACTGTAAAATCTCTCCAAACACCACAGATTTGTCTCTAAGCCTTGCACCGCTGATTACTGTTCTTCCACTGAAAATCATTGTTCACACGTGACATGGTCTCTCCAGGGAGCCAAAGTCTGCAATGAGACCCAACGAAAACCTGCCGTCCTTTCCATGACGCAGCAAAGTGAATAATGCATGCAAAAGAATGAGTCTCCTGCCGACCATGCCTTTTCTTGTCATCCACTTATGCAGGATTCATAGGATTAGTGTGATTTACTCACTTTTAGGTGTGAAACTGATCATGCCATAATTGAGTTTGGTGTTATTTCAATGCGGATTAGATATTGTTCTGTAAACAGGAAGTGTTGTTTTGTGTTTTTATACTTAGTTTAGCATATTTGAAATGATCTTTTCCAAGTGCAAAATGTCTCATTTGGCAAATTATCAAAATGCAGCAAGAAATTGGAAGTTGTCATTTCAATATTGGATATATTACATTTTCCAAAACAACTGGAGTTTGGAAAACCCATTAAAAAAAAAAACAGCTACATTTTGCATTGCATCTCCGTTTGGCTAACTTGCGACGGCATTATATTGTTGGTCCAAAATGTGTTATGTTCAGAAATAATTCGTTTTTTCTTAGTCTGTGTGACTCAATAAGCCCCATGCTTTGGATAAAATGTTATTGTCTGATCTGAGGAATGACACTCACTTCATGTTGTGAATGTGGACTTGGAAGAACAGATTGTCCAAAGCCTAGAGAACAATTTGTGGTTTCTGAAATGAAGTTGGGAAAAGCAATTGTTGGCACACAACACACAGCTGAGCACACATGGCCGTCCTCCCCAGCGTGTGATCCCTTGTTTTTCAGTGTCGTCTCCAGAGACCCTGATTCGTCTGCTTCATTTTTCACAATTTTAACAAACAGACAATGTTATGCAGGTATTTCACTTGAAGTATTTAGAGAATTTTATTATTTTGAGAATCTCTTTTTGTTATAAAATACATATGACTCGAAGAATTTACTTTTCAGGTTCTGGTGTAATTTTCAAAATTCAAAGAGTTTATGAAGGTAAAATTTGTGACAGAAATTAATTGAACTCAATGGGAACTCAATACGTCAATATATTCTCTAAATGTAAAAACAGAGTTTGAAATTCGAGTTTGTTACTTTACTTTTTGATTCATTTAATGAAATATATGGAAATATGATTTACTGATCAAACCACACACAAAAAAAATAAATAAAAAAATTATAAAGATTCCTAAATCAAGATACTTGAACATCAGACGTAAAATGACATGAAATGTGAAGTCTTGTTTTCTGTGAAATTGATCACAATAAAATTTATGACTAAAACAAGAACAAGTATCTGCCAATAGGCTCAGAGAAATCAGTTTAATTTGGAAGATTTGACAGATTAAGTTCTTAGGCCTATAAACTCACTTAATTATACTACATTTTACAAGACTTTAATTTTACATTCCCGTCTCAAGTTAATTTATCTTAATTTAAACTTGTTTATTTGTATTGGAAAACAGTACAAAAATACTAAGAAAATCTTCTTCTTCTTCTTCTTTTTTGCAATGCATGCAACATTTAATGCTATGACTTTATGAATTTAATCTGCTTTGGTTTAAGGCCTTCATTTGTGTAAATGCAAATTAAGACCTTTTTAAGACAAAAACCCTGTTGTTTTTTCATCATTAGCTATTATTTCATTATGAAGTTTAGGTTTTAGGTTTAGGACAATTGTCATGCAAGGGTCTTCTGTTCATCCATTCATTCATGGTTTCCCTCATTCTCCGTCCTCTTTCATCCCTATGGCCTTCTGTACACATGCCAGCGTTGCCGTCGGCAACCACAACTAAACAGATGCGACAAGTGGGAACACAACACCTGGAACTCATTAAAGGAGGATGGAAAGGGACGCCGGTGTCCCAGCATGGTGAGCCCAATAGGCCTACTCCAGCCACACTATCAGGACAGACCAAACTGGGGTGAGTTTCCCGTACAACGACGTAGTTCGCAGCTTCACTACCATAGTACGTTGCAACGTTGGAGAAATCAAGTTTGTCACGACTGTTTCCCGAAACTCATTGTCGCACCGTAGGCTATCCTTCAACCGCGTGCCGCGTTGGTTTCGCACGTGATGGTATTAATGAAACTGTTTAAGATCCAATTAATGCTAGCTTTTTAAATATAAAATACAGACATGTCATCTGAGGACTATTTCTAATTGTTCTCAGTTGTTTTGGTTTATTACCAAACTCAATATTTGGCTCGTTCTTACGTAGTAGAGCACGTTCGCACATGCGCACTCTTCAAACACGTTAGCTACTTCAAATCTTTTGAAAACTAAAAGACGTAAATTACATTTGTATGTATGTTGAATAAATGGCACCGGTTGTACTGAATGTCAGCTTGCTCAGTTTGCTAAAGAAAGGATTTATTACCATGTCATGCAATATAGAAACGATGCCTCTACCAGGTAGAGAGCTGTCGTTCAAACCACACAACTTTGCGTTGCTGTTTGCAAATGTTCGTTGGACCGAAGGTTTCGGGAAACACCGACTCGTTGAACTATACTGATAACGACGGAACTTGCGACCATAGTTGGCTAACGATACGTTCGGGAAACGCACAGCGTCGGTGTTTCCCAAAACCATCGTTCCAACGAACATTCGCAGAAAACAGCTTACTTCCATAGTGCAAAATAAGGTAAAGCTCTGTTTTCAGTCTTTAGGAATGCTGTCTGGAGTGTTTAGGATATTTTACAGGAACTGTTTGAGCAACATCGTGTGCACCTGGTCTCGTGAAATGTTTCTTTGGCCATTTTACAACCTTGAAAAGCAATTACCAGGAGTAATGATTCCCACGAGGACGCTGTTCACATCATTACATGAAGGAATCTTTTGGTTTTCTCCAAATATTAACACATCTGAATGGTTGGAAATCAGACTCACATAAATTAAAAAAAATGTAGGTTTTAAAATGTAATTTATTCCTGTGATGTCGAAGCTGAAGTCTTCAGTGTCACATGATCCTTCAGAAATCAGTCTAGTTCAGCTTTACCATCTCAAGAATAGATTACATTTTAAAATACTGTATATTAAATTAGAAAACAGTAATTTGTAATATCATCCTGAGACCCATTGGAATTTGTTCTTTGACCCTTTTTATTTTTACATCATCACATTGTTTGGAGTATGAGAAATAACTGGCGGGTTGAGACAAAAAGTTATTAATATTTTATGATTTGAGGACACCAGGAAAATGAAAACAAGACTCTATAACCTAAACAATGTTTTTTAATATTACATTTTTATACTCAGTATGCCAGTCAATTTTAGGTTCCAGGATATTTTTTTTTCTATAACTTGTCCTCAGTAAAACAGTTATGAGAATAATACAAGACTGATTTGAGAATAGGCGTTTAGAGTAAATCAGGGTTTTCGGGACTTCGGGACTTTACAAAGATTCTTAACTATGGCATGAAAGATATTAATATCTGTAATGAATTGACCACGTAACATGGCCGAATATGGGTTGTCCCATTAAATACAATGCATTCATAGTCTCTAATTTGTTAGTGTGTTCTTTGGGCAACACTTTTACAGCTGACACATACTTTTTTATTTGGCAGTCCACCTCATGTGACTCATAGTTATTCCAAAGTTAAACTGTTCTCATGAGGTGTGTGTCTTTTTTGTTGTTTGTGAAGAGCAGGTGCTTTACAGGACAGAATGCGAGAAAACACACCTCACTTTCACCTCACCTCACATTCTCCACTCAAGGACATGCTGATAATGGCCCACAGCAATGTTTTCACATGTGTGTGAGTGTGTGACCCTGCAGATGAGCATTTACTCAGTGACAGACAGTTGAAAATGTGTCTTGCTAAATCACGTATTAGCCTAATGGTTTTAATTTGCTTTTTTCAATGAGTGTCAGGCCTGGAAGTGTCAAACACGAGGTGACACTGATACTGACAGACATAACACTTCACGTGCCACTAAACAGCGTTTGCTTTTAATGCTTAATGTGTGTGTGTGTTTGAGAAGGTTTGATATTTGCAAGATTTTGCTGCAAAGTGTGTGTGAGGGAGAGAGAAAGTCGCTCATGCGCCACACACTGCCATTAACCTGTACCTCTTCCTCATTAGTGCTGTATCTCTGTTGCCATGGTGGTCTATTAGAGAGCTCAGATTAAAGCATCATTTGCATGTGAATGTGACTGTGTGTGTCTGTGTTTAGGGGGGTGGATATTTTTTAAGGGCAGAACTGGGGCACGAGTAGCTTATGTCTCGATGTCGTGTTAGCAAAAAACAAATCACATCAATGCCAAAATTTGAACGCACACACACCCTATAATTATGATGAATGTACAGTTCCTCTAAAGATTATTTGGACACTTAGAAATGTCTGAATGTCATTGCTTTAGAAATGTCATTGATTAGAAATGACTAAACATTAAAAACAGGTGGCATGCTGCATTTTTCCTCAGAATGTGAGGTTTCTTAGTGCTCAGTGCCTTTTAATTCAAGTCAATTATATTTATATAGTGCTTTTCACAATATAGATTGCATCAAAGCAGCTTGTATCAATCAAAACATAATAACAATGTTCATTTCTTAGTGGAAAAACATGGACTTCATTGGGAACCAAACGGTTCAAGGTGCAAAAGGGAGTTTCAGTGCAGCTTCGAAGGGCTTTAAACGACACCAGACCCTTCGAGTCATGACTTGAAAAAAGATTTGTTCATTTTGATGAACGAGTTTGAACAGGAGAGTCACGAACGCTCGTCAGAGAACTGAGCAAGGCGAGCATTTGTGTTTATAAAACTTGAACTTTTTTATTTATTTTTGAAATAACTGATCGTTTCGCTAGATAAGATCCTTACATTTCTAATGCAATGATATTGCAATGACAATGAAACTCATTTGGACCTTGAACCGTTTGGTTCCCAATGAAGTCCATTATATGGAGAAAATCCTGGAATGTTTTAATCAAAAAATTTAATTTCTTTTAGACTGCAGAAAGAAAGACATGGACATCTTGGATGACATGGGGGTGAGTAAATTATCAGCAAAAATTTTTTTTAAAGGTGAAATTCGACTCCTTTAAATTACATTATTTAAACTGAAGAATGTCGGTAACTAAACAGTTGATGGGCCCCACTAACTTCCATGTATTGAAAAATTAAAACTATGGAAGACAACTGTTTGCTTATTGACATTCTTCAAAATATCTTCTTTTGTGTTTAGCCGAAAATAGAAACTCGTACAGGTTTGAAACCACTTTTCGTGGTCACGGTACATATTGAATGTGTTTTTACTATCAGTTTTTACTATCAGTGTTCATGTGCGGATTGAGAATCCCAATTCTGCAGTGGACAGCTGGACCCCTACATGCAGCTGTTTGCCAGCTGCTTCCCTCTCGCATTTGTTAATATATGTTTGTGTAAGTGAGTATGTGAGCGTGTTGTACGTAATAATATACACTGGGAATAATACCACAAACAGTAATTTCTTTAGCTAAAAAGACTCAACAAAGTCAGAGTTGTGGCCTATGACTACATTCACACAGTCCAGCGTTTGGGACTGACAACTTTTGTATTTAATAACAGGTGTGAGTCTCAAACTGTCTCTAAACATTATAAATGTAAAATATACCAAAACTTAAACTTATTTTATTTAATCTTGCCAAGGCAACATTTTTAATTGTTATTTAATTTAGCTTGATGTATTAAAATAGCTAAATTGAAACTGAAAAAAAAACTGAATAAAAAACTATGCAATAATAAAAACAATTGACAAAAAACAAAATGAATAATTACTAAATCATGAGAACATCAAATAAAAATGAAATAATTCAAAATAATTTAAAAAAATATCTCACAGACACTAAAATAACACTGCTTGGGATAATTTTGCAGCGCATTTCTATATTTGGTTGTGTTTTAAGTATTTGGAGCACATACTTGTTGTGAAACTGATGAAGATGTTTTCTTAATTTGTGTTTTTTTTTTTCTGTTTGCTTGTCTTTTCTCCAGTTGCAGTGCATTGAGCTCTCTTGGCCACCGTACATCATAGATTTATATTAGGCTACATCTTGTGAGAAGAGGCATAATATGTCACTTTTAAGACCTTACCAGACCTAACGTTAATTGTTTATAGTTAATTGCATTAGATATTTTTAACTGAGAACAAAAAATACCAAAATAATGTGTTAATTTTGACACTCCTTAAATAACTACAGATATTATTTTATTTTTATATAACTATAATTTGTATATAATATATAGCTTTATAAAATATTTATTAAAAAATATACTTATTTATAACTTATGTTCAAAATAAATGCTAATTTTAAATAAATAGGCTATTTGTTTGTTTATTAACAATAGGTACAAATATCATTTAAAAAAATATATAACAATAAAATTCAATGATTATATTTGGTGACACTGAATTATCATTGTTTTTTCCTTTATGATAAGATGCATGCGCTTTTCCAACGCTATCTCACGACCAATTCGTATAAAGAGTAAGTAAAATGTGACTGATTCGTATGAATTCGTGCGATTATTCGAAACCCAAGTAACGATTAGGTTTAGGGGCGGGGTCAGTGCTAAGTCATATTTTGTATAGGGAAAACGAATTGGGCAACTCGTAGTCCTACTTTCTACCTCGTAAAATTCGTACGAATAGCCGTGATATTGGGTTTGTTTTTCCTAATAAGTCGCTTTTAATTAGACCTATGTAAATGAGCTTTCATCGATCAACATGCGAACTAAACAATTTTGCAGGAACGCCTCAAGTGCCTCTTTCCAAAACCTGCTGTTGTCCTTTTGTTTATAGTTCATGAGAATTGTGCTGCTGATAGGTAGGCTATAAGTAGGATTAGAGCAGTTCAAGGCCTTCAGTGAGTCATGACGTACAGGAGTGATTGTGAGTCATTTCCCAAAGGATAATGAGCACCTCTCCACGCCTTTAACCACGACAACTCCCCCACCCCTCAAACTCCACAGCCCACCCTCAACACGTCTTACTGGTGCTCTCTGTGTGGGCCTTCACCTCAGAGATCCAGATCTTCATAATCATAATATCCGCCACTCGCTGCGGGAGAAACAGCGTCAATGAATATTAATGACTCCGAGGTGGCGGCTGAGCACATCAATGCTACGTCAAACCCCTTTCCGGTAGGAACTGGAGAAAAGTGGATTATACGCAGCATCTTTCAGCAGCTTCCCAAATCTCATTTGCTCTTATGCATTTTAATAAGACCGGAGCATGTAGCTGCGAAAAGAAACTGCGAATGCCAGTGTGTGTGAATGTTATCTTCGTGTGAGTGTGTTTGTTTCTTTCCATTGGGTGTGTTTTCAGGCTGAGCTAGTCATCAACGGCACCTCGGTGACCTTTAAATTCACAGAAGTGTCAGGGCGTTTCTTTCCGGTTACTTGTGACGATATAGATAAGGCTAAAAACTAACAATTAAAAGAAAACTGCAACCAAAAAAAAAAAACGTTTACTTTCAAATTACAGAATGATTTCATAGTGACTACAATAGTTGCTGTGTCAAATATTTATCTGTCTAATATAGAAGACATTAAATCCATTACTAATCATAGGCCTACTAATCATGACTTTTGCGTTTCTGTCTGATAAAATAAACGCAGGTATACAGTATGACAGCATGTACAAAATTCTGCATGCATTTGACAATTTAATGGATTTTAATACACAATAATACTCCATCTGTACTATATATGCTTTAAAAAATAGTAGGCTATTCAAGCAAGTATGTAGTACACATACACAGTATGGTTAGTCACATCACTAAATATGCTCATATTTAATATGTAGGTAGGTAGGTAGATAGATAGATAGATAGATAGATAGATAGATAGATAGATAGATAGATAGATAGATAGATAGATAGATAGATAGATAGATAGATAGATAGATAGATAGATAGATAGATAGATAGATAGATAGATAGATAGATAGATAGATAGATAGATGGATAAACAGACAGACAGAAGATAGATAGGTAGATAGATAGACAAACATATGATAGATGGATGGATGGATGGATGGATGGATGGATGGATGGATGGATGGATGGATGGATGGATGGATGGATGGATGGATGGATGGATGGATGGATGGATGGATAGATAGATAGATAGATAGATAGATAGATAGATAGATAGATAGATAGATAGATAGATAGATAGATAGATAGATAGATAGATAGATAGATAGATAGATAGATAGATAGATAGATAGGAGCAAATGCAATAGTACTTCAACTCATTTGACAACTCAACAATGTCATTAATATTTCTTCAATGTGTTTATTCCGTTTATTAGCGCATAGATTTCCATGATCTCAGGGTAGCAAACAGGATTGTTTTTGTGCGGCAGATATTTCTGAAACCCCAGGAGCGTACAGAGGAACAGAAGAGCGTTCTGAAGGGCTCGTGTGGCTGGATGCTGTGATGTGAGGCTATAGGGGATAGAGGTCAGAACAAAGCCTTTGTTCCAGCGCTCTGCGTCGTACCTGCGTCAGTGCTGTTTGTGAGCATGTGCCCTCCTCCCGGCTCCAGGAAGAGGAGAAAAGCTCACGAGTCAGGGTTTTGTAAACATTGGCTCATTGTGCTTCTCTATGTGCATCTTATACAATAGCAGGGAGTTCACGTGGCTCGGAGGCAGCATTTCACTTTGTTGACATTGAAAGATGTGTCACTGGAAGATGAAACAGTGCCAAAGGGAAAGAACTTGAAAATAGATAATGAGTATAAATATATAAATAAATGTGCAGTGTGTGGGCTTTGGCTGTCTTATTGTTATGAAAATGATTATATTTAGGGCCAGATTTAGCTAACATCTTGCGCCGGCGCAAACCCTCTTTTGGTGTTTAAAAAATTGGTCAGGACTTACAGTGAAAAATTAGTGCTGAAAAGGCATGGACAGGATTATTTTTGCGGCTGAACTTATTGCATATGCAGGAGATTCCCTTTCAGACTGTAAATATATGGGAATATATAAGGAGAGTATTTAAATGAATTAATCAAGGTGATTTACTAAGATTTCCACTCGTCAGTTTACTGGTATTTGCGCCATTATTTACCGCCCCAAAAATCATAAAATCTTAAACCAGACGCTTATTTGCGGAGCTCTTGGTAGATAACGTTAATCATTATGAAAATGTCTGTTCTTCAATTTGAGCGTCGCTAGTAGATCACGTGAACTTTCCACTCCCATCTGCACTTTTTTGGGGATTGCGCTCTCACACTAATTTTCCCTGTTTAGCAAATCTAGACTTTTAAAGCCACAGTATGTATTTTTTCGCCACTAGAGGTCGCATATTCAAAACAAAGGCGTAGCTTGGTGCAGAGATTGACCGCGGTATCATGGGAGTTGTTGTCTTCACCTCTACAGCCGGTGGAGAATACGAACGGACTCGGGCAGAAATAATATTCATGGGTGAGATTACTAACATTACTGTAGTATGAAGCAGAGCAGGGCGAGCGATTGCTAATAAGAGACAAGCGCGACACACTGCTCGAGAGCAACGGAGCTTTTATTATGCTGCAGA
This sequence comes from Cyprinella venusta, assembly GCA_038021265.1. Lineage (NCBI taxonomy): Eukaryota > Metazoa > Chordata > Actinopteri > Cypriniformes > Leuciscidae > Cyprinella > Cyprinella venusta. The sequence continues at coordinate 43,613,473 of CM075863.1, forward strand.
TGCTTCTTCAAACATATTGAATGATGGAGAAAATTATGCATTACTGTTGCAAAAATAAAGCTGTATCTGATTATGTTATGTTAGACACTTGACAAAATAATGTTTTTCTTAGAGGCATGGTTAAAAACACGAGAAAACTGTAAGTACCAAGCTAGTATCAAAAAGTATCAAACTATATAACACTGTTCTAGTGGTTTTTGGATATTTTAATCCAAAAATCGTACATATTGTGCCTTTAATGTAGGCCCATATGCAAAAAAGATGCGTTGCTAGGGAATTGCTACGCAGTTGCTAGGATGATTTGGGTGGTTGCCAAGGTCTCCACATGGTTGCTAGGTGGTTGCTTAGTGGTTCAAACCAAAACAGTCCATCTCCAAATCTCTATGAAATTTTAATCTGTAAATAGAAAAAAAAAACCAGACATTTTTACTCGGTTGTTTTGTCCGGTTTTCCATTACACATATTTACTGTAAAAGCAAAATGGCTTTAGATATTTTCTAAAGATGTTTTCTGAAATATTTATCAAAATTAAGTGAGTTTGTACTACTAATATGGTAAAAAAGAGAAACTTTAGGCTTTATATTTAATGTCATTTTGTTTCTCAAGTAAATGTATAATGCAAATATTTTTGCAGAGTATTAGTAAGTCTTTGGGATTTTTTTCCCTAAAATCATAAATATGGTTGCATAAACTAAAACTGAAGCCTACGAGACTGTCTGCTTCAACCAATAGCCACCATTGTATAAAAAAAACACCCTCAACAAACACTCCATCTTGAAAAAATCCGATCGCCCGGAATCCATATGTTTTGTTTGATGCACGCAGAATCAAAGAGAGTCGGAGAAACCGAAGTCTTGCCTGAGGAATCTGATGTCAAAGGCCTGACAGCTGAATGAATTCATATTGAGAACGAATACAACAAACCAAAACACCTCCATCCATGTTTTCCAGATGTACTGCAGGCATGTAAACCGTAATTGAGCTGTGCTTGTAAACTTCTTCAGTCTCGTATTGATTTATGGCTGACGGCTACTGTAACCCCCACTGCAATTTAGCAATAGCAAGACACTTGCGTACAGAAACGTGTGCATGGAAAATAATAGCTGAAACATCACAAAACATCTATTTTAGACTTTGTATCTATCCTGTTTTGCTTTTTTACTCCTCAGACATTCTCAGGATGATTTGAATAAGCTTATTGATTTACCATTATCTTCAATGGGAATGAGAAATCCATGGCTTTCTCTTTAAATAACCATCAGACGTGCTCAAGCAAATGTGGAAGATGTGCAGTGGGAATTGCAGTCAATATAACATGTGATACTCTTATCAAATGTGGTTTGTTTGAAACAAAAACAAGATTTAACCTCTGTGACTATGCTTATCTTCGGTTTATTAGTAAACACTAATTTTAGCGTGTGATGCATATTTGTCGGTCAGAAATGAAACAAGATTTGTGCACTAAAAAGAAATCTTGTCAGTTTATTATTAACTCATATATCATTCAAAATGCATTTATTCAAATTGAATGAGAACAAATCTGTTGATTGTGAAAACAATTACATTTATTCTGTTAAAAAATATTAATGCAGTTTAAATATGGCTATAGCAAGCAATATTCAATTAGTTAAAATGTATTAGATTGAAAGAAATTGGATTTATTGATGATAAATACATAAACTTTTGTGCATTTAAAACACATTCAGTTTGTTTATGTGTTAGTGCTAAATAGCTATCACATTAAGTTTATTAGTTTATATTAAAACTGTAATTTTAATTCAAACTCCTAAATCAAAAAATGTATATTGAGTGTGTGATTTTATGCATAGATGGTTCTGGAAGCTTCCAGCTAAATCAAGCAAGCCAGAAAAAGCTATTCTTTGCATTTGTGTGCAGTTGTACAATTTTACATGTTTACATGTACAATTTTATTTACTGTATATAGAGCTATATGCAATACAGATTGTTTCACATCAGCTTTACATGGATAAACATAGGAAAATAATGATTCGGTGATGCAAACAGAGTTCAATTCTGCTGTAAAGCAGCTCTAAAAAGACAATAGTAAGTGACTATTCAGTTGAAATCGCCCAATAATGAATTGAGTTCAATTCATCTATAAAGCAGCTCTGGAGATGATGTCATCATCCAGCTCTCATCCAATAGTGTCAGTGCATTCAAGTCAATAATTCTGCAGAATATTAAGTGTCCCCCATAAGGAAGCTAAAAGGCGACAGTGGCAAGGAGCCTAAACTCAATTAGTTGACAAAAATGGAGGGAAAACAAGTCAGATTGTGGATTGATACCATTCAGAATATGTCATCCAGCTCCTTCTACTGAAGAGTCGGGATACAGCACATTATTTGCTAGCATGTGGCGGGAGGGAGTTGAATCTGGCCATAGGGTCTGTGCAAAGGACTTGTCTGTTTCTTACGTCTTCGCTGACGCTAAGGGCTTGTCTAGGGATCTTTAAAGTAAACCATTTGTGATTTGTTAAAAAAAGGAAGACAATCTATTCCTGCTTGACAATTCCAAATTCCACTGTCTTCATTGTAATTCCATGTGACTGTATCTTTTCAATCACAGTTTGAAACAAAACACCCCCATCCAATCACCAGCACGGGCTACTCGACATTCCCTGGCAGAATCCCACACGCCTGCATTTCCATATAGATGGAGCGCCACATTAAACTGCTTTGTATTGTCCCATTTATCCTATCACGCCTTGTTCCAGATATTCTTTTTTAATATTCTTCATCTTCCCCACCCCACCCTTCCCTGGCACATCCATGATCGTCTTTTTATTATGTGTGTGATTGGTTTCATCTGCCCAAGTGAATGCGCTGTGCTGTAACCTCGGCTAAATGGTTATCGGGCACGAGAACTCAAGGTTGCAGAGTGGAATAGCTGCGCTGACCCTGAGACCGGATAGTCCGCTGTCAAGGCTGAGGTGGACAGAGAATCCCTTAAGCTCAGCTGCCAGGGAAATGAGAATTAAAATGCAAGGGAAACAGTCAGATAGTCTTTCCCGAGAGTCACAGAAGAGAAGGGCAAAGCCAACTCCACACTTGTATTGTAGGCTACTACACATATGCCGGTCTCGATTTGCATGGCACTGCCCAGGGGAACATTTTATTGCTTAGAGGTCGCAGGATACTTAATAGAGATCTCAGTTATGTTTTATTTATGTGTCAACTTCGCCTGCTGTGAGATTTCTCCCGAAATTCCTTTGGGGAAATCAGTGCTGTTGAGACAATCATTGACATGCTGTAAGTGTATTGAGCTGGATTGGTCTAGTGAGAATGTGATGAGACATGTGTGAGAATTTTTAATTGCAGACTTCGAGATCTTGGCAAACCTAAACCCAATTTGAGATGTTTTTGCTCTTCAGATTGATATAGTTTAAATTACTGTGAATAGTCGTCACCTAACTTTTTGCTGGCCAAAACTAGGAAACGAGTTAGCATTTTAGCACTGATGTCAATTGGTTTTTTGAATGGGTTTTTGGTTAAATGATTGACATAAGGTCTGGGGTGAGCACAATCTAAAGATATTTTCATGTTTTATTCTACGATATAAAATACCTCAGTATTGCCCTTTTGTTATACCGTGCCTACTGTACTTGTCTTGAAAAAGGTGGTTGCTAATTGGGACAGAGGTCGTGCAAACTATTTGACCTTGAAGTTCGTTCATAGCCTACATTTAGCTTTGGACTTCTACCAATTGTATTTGCTCTTCAAAATTCATAAATGTTGAGTTCATTAGTGAAGATTATCATGATGAACAAAACATGTACAAATCATACGCTTTTGTTAGTCACAGCTCTTACTTTCTGCAATAATTCCTAAGTTCAATTGGGTTTTTGGCGAGGGAACCAGGATAATGACTTCAGGGTTGGCCTATAAACAAATCAAATTTGCACCAGTCTATACTGTAACCCAGTATTCAGATGTTGGCTGTAACCCAGTCAAGGGTGACTTAAGTTCACCCAGTCAACCCAGTGACTTAAAAGCTCTTAAAATTAACGTTCTTTACCGGCAGCTATGGTCCCATAAAGAACCTTTAACATCAATGGAACCTTCCCATCAAACCAAAGGTTCTTTGTAGAAGAAAAAAGGTTCTCTAGGTTATTAAAATGGTTTTTTAAAGAACTTTCACTGAAAGGGAACCAAAAATGGTTCTTCTATTCCATTGCTACAAAACAAAATAATTGTTTTGTGTGTATGTTCTGTGTTCTGTATTGTTTTGTGAGTGTGTTCCTTCGACTTTCATTGTATGGACAAAAAAAAACTGCGACATGTCACGCAATACCTTCTTTTGGTTTAGAACGACATGAGGGTGAGTAAAGGATGAATTTGTATTTAAACAATCCCTTTAAGCAATAGTCTCCAATTGATCTCCATTTAATCTCATTGCTACATCTTAAAAATAAAAGTTCTATATTGACACCTATGGTTCCATAATAAACATTTAACATTTATGGAACCTTTCCACAGCACCAATGGTTCTCTGAAGTGGATAAAGGTTCTATCCTTTTATCTAAAGATAAAATGGTTATTTTAAGAACTGAAAGGTTCTTTAGGGAACCAAAATGGTTCTTCTATTGCATCGCTGCAAAACGGTGGCCCCTCTTTTTTTGGAATCTTTACTTTTTAAGAGTGTATGAAGAAACATGGGACATCTTGTATGTGATTTTTTCTTATGTTTGAAATCGGCAGCATTATTTTCCACGCAGAATCAAAATGCCGCACAACGGTTTTGATGCCGACCAGGCCAGCACATATTCAGCTGTCCCACCACTCTTTATATTTCTTCACTGACAGACAGTCAGTATTTTAGCCCAAAGTCAGTCAGTGTAGATGGATGGTGAAGAGAGCATGCTTCAGTGCGTGATACAGTATTGACAGGTCAGCCACCGCAGTCCTGCCAGATCCCTCTGCACCCTGGGGAACTCCGCTGTCTGTTTTGGGCCCCCCTCCCCCTCTGCCGACAATCCCAACCCCCTTCGCGTGCTCTGGGGGTAGAAGAGCAGTGCGCCATGGTACTTTCTGATGAGCTCGCACTCCTACCAGCGATGCGCATTACAATGACATAGTCATAGACATCTCGATAATTGATAGAAGGCTAGATTAAAGTGCAACCAGAAAATTAACTGAGACTATATTTTATCTGAGCAATCACGTAATAATTGGAAAATAATGGATGTTGAAGCTCGCAGCACTGGGAGAAAATTACATGGATGCATTCTGACTGCAAGTGTAAATTGGAAATTAATTTCTGACGTTATCGCATTTCTTTCTTAAGGCTTGTTATGTGGAAAATCTTGATTATCATTAAGTAAAGCAACATTGCTCTTGTGAAGAAAGCGTATTTAACTTCTTCGAAAATGTATTTTCTGTCAAATTACGTGCAGTTTTTGATATCAGCTCATTAGGATACCAGAACTTAATGAGCTCCCACTGAGCTGAGATAGAATGCCTGTAGGCCCCTCTTAACATTTTCTAATACCCTTCCAGCCCTCGACCAATCCTCTTCCATGACCCTTTATAGCGGGATAAATGCAACGCTTGGTTGGGCAATAGAGACTACACTTATAGTCTGGCACACACTGCACTCTCCCTCCCTCTCTCTCTCTCTCTCTCTCTTTCAATCCCTTTCTTTCTTTAGTGCTTTGGTGCCTGGCACTCGATAAGTGGAACCCCTATTTTGGGTGTTCTGTTAATGAGTTTCCATACATGGAAAAGCTCTGCAACAATCACAGTTTAAGATCTCTTTGAGGGGTTTCCATCCAGTCAACTGTCTTTTGCTGCCAACCAGAGAGCTCTTGAAATGGTTAAGGTCATTGTCATTATCATGAGCTGTGTATGAATTCCTTTGCATGTACTGAATTTGATAAACTGACTTCTCAACTAATGTGCAGGTGTGTAAATATATCACTGGAAATACTGCATCCGCCATGTTATATTGTTCTAAAGCCTTATGGTTCTTTGACATGTGACGAATTAAAATAATGTACTCAGGCTTTGTTAAATAAGAGAACAAAAGTGTCCATTTGAGTTAAAAATATTAATTAATATAATCTCAGTATGTTGTCTCGATATTGTTACTGTTTCATACAAATCCAGATATACTGCTTTTTGAATAACTTTACTGCTCTTGAATAACACTTATTCAGATAGGGGCTTATTATAACTTTAATTGATAACACAAAGAATTCTGGTTCACCTTACATGAATTTGAACAGTATCTGAGAGAATGAGAATTGAGTCTGACCAAAAAAATAACAGTGTTTAACAAATTTGTTGGATAAAAGTGCAGCCACGAATGTGTGTTTTAGATTCTTCTGCAGTAGTGCTGTAAATGGAGTATTATGGCATGCTGTTGACTACATGAGTTGAATATTGAAAGTGACATCAGGAAGTTGTCGTGGCTATCTGATTTATTTTCTAATGCTGTGCATGCTGCTAAGATTGCAGGCTTGCTGTGATATTATTCAGTTATGACTTCATATTATTTGAAATTATACCTAATTTACCTGTCATCGATATTCACATTACAGCAGGTGCAGAGCAACCGTCTCTGTCATTAAAATATTCAATAATTTTCCACTCCGTTTCTACGGCAGCAGGGTGTGTTTCTCTGAAGAGAAATGCAGCGCGAGCTGCACGACGATCAATTTCTCTTCGTCAAAACACAGTTTTTTTGCTTAAATATTGTGCAACATGGTGTGTTTTTGTCTTAGTATTTCAATTTGTGTGTAAAATATGTAATAAACCCGCAAGAACACGATATATCTGCCCTTTCTTTTTTCATGCCCATATATGGAGCTTAGATTGGCTGTTGACGCTTCAACCTCATTTTAACCCTTTAGTTGCTGAATTTTATTCGCTGGTGAAAAAAGAAGAAGAAGAATACAGATAAAGATGTGTTAATTGACGTACTTTACATATTACGTTTCAATGAATGTAATGTAAAATCCACAGCGGCTAATACTGTTGCCTCATATTTCCGCTTTATACAGTTGTAGGCTATAAACTGCATACATTAGGTGTTAACAGCGAATGTCTAATATGGTGTTAATGCTTTCAGCTAGTGCTGGTCGTGAACGAGTGGTTAATTTACTGGCGTCAAACTGAGGTGCCTTTAATAGAATATAGCTCGTTTACGTGACAGATTTAGAGGTGTAGGCTATATTTGTGTTTTGTCGCTAAAAGCCTATATTTGGCTCTTGTGTGCGCTTTGCATGGTAAATAAAGTTGCAAAACTAAAGTGTATTCTGGCGTGGCATATCGCTTGAGGGGGGTGCACCCCATCTAAAAATGAATGTAAAACCCTTGCTTCAAGTGCATTGCAGATGATCAGCCAAGGCTTCAATATGTTTCTAACATGGGCTTTTAAAGATCGAAAATAGTCTACACAACTGTGTGGTTATGAAATGCATGACAACTTAATGTGATTGTGGGATTTTAGCATAGATAGATAGATAGATAGATAGATAGATAGATAGATAGATAGATAGATAGATAGATAGATAGATAGATAGATAGATAGATAGATAGATAGATATTGATTAATAGATTGAAAGATTGAAAAGTTGTTAGTGAGATGTTTAAACCAAAGCAAGCTTGTCTGTATTCATGCATTTTTCCAAGGTCTTAATTACAGCAAGCATGCAACGTTTAAACACTATAGCTTTATATTCGGCACAGTTCTTGTCAACCCCCTCCTCGCGTGACGTCACGTGCCTGCCTTGGCTTATTATTGCATGAACTATTTTCTGTAGTAGCAGCAGCACTGAGCTTTTCCAGTACCCGCCGCTTAACGTGGAGACAAATACGAGAGAGAGAGAGGGAAAGAGGAGGGGTGAGAGACAAATTAATCTTGGGCCACAGCGGTGGCAGAACGCGAGACAGTAAAACGTTGCAGTGAAGATTTTATTTTGCTCGTTCGCCTAAAACGGGCGGCAGAGAGACGGAATGGATCTACCTGCCGTCGGGGAACATGTCTTCGCGGTGGAGGGCATCGAAAAGAAGCGCCTTCGGAAGGTAAAACTGCCGCGAACTGGAACTACCGTAAATGGTGCAGAGGATATATTTGTTGTTCCTGTACAGTACCCAACACATTTTCATCGTTTTTCAGGGCAGAATCGAGTATCTGGTGAAGTGGCGAGGATGGTCAGCCAAGTAAGTGTATAATTGGTTTACATGCGTTATTTTTTTAGACACATTAACAGTAAATGCCGCGCGATATTGGTCTTGATGGTCCGGTTACCCCACATTGGTCGCGCGCTGGGCTGTTTAGTATGGATTCCATCACAAAATTTAACGCGAGCGAATATCGTTCTGCCATCGTACTGACATTTTACTTTGCTTATGTCATAAAATCGTATATTTATTGCTCGCGTGTTTACATTTTCAGTAGGCTAACGTTACACGTGTATTTTTGATCTGCTTAACATGTTTACGATAGCTGCGTTTCATTGCAAAATGGGTTGAATTTAACACGTGATTTATTACAATATCATATTTTCCCGTCAATGTTGCAGATACAACACATGGGAACCCGAAGAAAACATTCTGGATCCGCGCCTTCTTGTCGCTTTCCAAAACAGGTGAGATGGAGGACGAATAACTGAACTTGTGGTGATGCCCATATATGGTCACGGGAGGCGGGGCCAAATCCCTGCACTGTGTAGCTGAAGATTAATGGTAGCCCCATGGGTCAGGTCTGCCTGCTACAAAGGCTCTCTTGATGCTTGCCTTTTATCCAGTTTTGGAAACGCTCCATTGTTATTACCAGTGCAAGTCGTACAAAATGAACGTGCCATTGTATACTGACCAGTCAAGATTTAATTTTCTTCCTGTCAGTTCCAGGGCAGTGGTTCTCAAGCAGGGGGCCATAACCCTGTGGGAGCATTATTAAACTTGTCACTGCACGATGACTTATATTTATTTTGTATTCATAATTTAAGTAACTGTATAAATATGAATGCAAATTCTTGTTCCCTTAACAGCTGTTGTTTTTTTAGTCAAAAACATTCAGTTATTGTAACTTTTGTGATCACTAAATTAACTGCAAATATTCATTTTAATATATAGACATTCCTAATTTAAGAGAACAGAGGACTTTTAATATTGTCTTACGTCTAAAAGTTTGAAAAGCACTGTTCTTTGGAAAAAGTTTGAGAAACACTGTTCTTTGGAACAGCGCAACAACGTTTGTTTTGGTAAAGCTTAAATCAAATTATTTCATACAAAATAACATATGACAAATACATCAGTAGCTGTGTTCTCACAAGTGGACACTCATGTCTGTGATCTAATCTGCTGTTTCAAAGGTCTTGTGATGTTCACACACCCTTCTGAACCCTCTCTTCTGTTCTTAAGATAAAAGTTAAATGGGTATCAAAGCATTCCAGACACTAAAGGAAACGAATTGTTAGGTTTAGATAGCAGCTTTCGCAAGATATTTGATAAATTTCATTCTGGTTTAGTTGCGCTAGAAGTGAGAGTGTCGTGTTACCGCTGTGCTGTTGTAACTTGGTGGTCTGTGACTTAAGATCTGAATCTTGTGCTACTGTTGAGAAGAACATTCTTAAAAATAAAGGTTACAAAAGTGTGTTAACAACACAAGAATCATTTTTGCTTCATCAAAGAACCTTTCATTGAACAGTTCTTAAAAGCACCCATTTTTTCTTAGTGTGATGAACATATTAATAATCTCAAGAACCTTTACCACTATGAAGAACCTTTTGTGCAATGGGAAGCCTCTATTGACGTTAAATGTTCTTCGTGGAAACATCAATGCCAATAAAGAACGTTTATTTTTAAGAGTGAACAAAAGTAATTGTTCTGATTAATGAATGTTCCTTTAAGCATTTCAACATTGTAGTGGTTCTTATAAACCAACAGTTTTGAATGTCAGTTTACACATCATTGATTTATTTATATTTTATGTGCTGTTTTCAGAGAAAGGCAGGAGCAAATGGTGGGATATCGAAAAAGAGGGCCTAAACCCAAACACTCCCTGGTCCAGGTACATCAGCTTTTACATGGTCACTGGACAGCACGTGTTATTCCAAATGCAGTTTCTATCTTCCAGCAATATTTTTGCGCACAGTCCGAATAAAAAAATCCTTTTCATTATGAATCAATAAAAGGCTCCTTTCTGTCTGCATGCATCTTAATGTACTGAGGGGTCCTAAATGACTTCAATTAGCTTCAGTAGTAGATTTTACCTATAAAATATTCATGAGAATGGCGTTTGTAAGCTCAAAACATAAATTGACGTCATAAAATAAAGGTTCCAAAAGGGAATTTTTCATTGCATAGAGGAACTGTTTTTGGTTCTCGAAAAGAGAAACCTTTCAGTGAACCGTTCTATCCTTATTTTCTCAGCTTTTATAGAACTTTGTTCCTCTATAAAGAACCTTTTGTGGAATGGAAAGATTATACGGTTCCAAATGGAACCATCAATGCCAGTCAAGAACCTTCATGAAATCCCCTAGAGAGTAAAGCTAAATGTGTTGTAATGTAAATAACAAACGATGAACTTCCAGTTAATTTGAGCTGTCAATAAATATTCTCTCTTTGTCCCCAGCTTCCTGCGTTTGCTCGTAGATCAAGCATCCTGGGTGGTCTTCAGGACACATCACTGGATGAGGAGAACCAGCCCAAAGCGGACTCCCTCCAGATCCGCTCGCGGCCACAGCACTACCAGCTGAACAGTAAAAAGCACCATCAGTACCAGCCCAGCTGCAAGGAGATATCCTTAGAACAGCATTTGAGCGGGAAAAAGAAACACTTCTACCAGCTAAACAGCAAGAAACATCATCACTACCAGCCGGACCCCAAGATGTATGACACGCCACTCACGGGACCCAAAGAGGTCAAGGGTCAAGACCCTTCCAACAAAGGCTGGAACCTCCCTCCAGCCTTGCAACAGAAGTGGATTCGGAACAAAGACACCGGCGGCCTGAGTAAAGTGAAAGATCTGTCTATCGAGCTCAAGGGTCTGCCGGGTGATGCTAGCGGGGCGGAGCGGGCGCTCAAAACCAGTCCCAAAGAGTTTGCACTTCCTAATGGCATCAGCAGCAAGATGAAAATAATCAAGAACAAAAACAAAAATGGACGCATTGTCATTGTAATGAGCAAATACATGGACAAAGGTGTGCATTCCTCCAAAGTAAAAAACAGAGATGTTTCTGACGCAGAAGCGCGACATAAAGAGAAATCGACGCTGATTGATACGGACAATCTGTCTGATGGGGAAACGGCGGATCGAGGAGAAGGCAGTGAGGATGGTTCTATAGAGAAGAATGGGAATCTTTCTTCAGCCAGTGAATGTATCCCTGAAAAGTCCCTTCCAAAAGACACGCCTACAGAAGCTGAACCAAAAGGGATGGATATATGCGACCAGCCAAACTCCTCACCTATGGCAGCTGTCCCGTCGAACACTGACTCCAGAACCAATCCCCTTAAGAGGAACCTGTCAGAACCCAGTGAGGACGTGAGAAACTGGAAGCAGTTCTTCTGCAACAGGAGCATCAGTGCACCAAACAGCGGGCTTTCTTCCCCTCAGAGAGAACCCATAAACCTGCATTTCAGAGGCAGTCACGTCGCCAGAACGTATAGTTATGACTTCAACGACACCGTTCCTGAAGAGCCTATTGATTTAAGCTGTGGTCCAACCAAAACGCTTAAACAGTTTCCTACCGGGGGGAAGATTTCAGAAAGGTCAGTGCAAGTGGAAAAAACAAACTTGAAACCATTTGTGGGTAACGTTATAATCACAGACATCACTACGAACTGCTTAACTGTGACCTTTAAGGAGTACGTGCAAGGAGAATGACAACAGTACGTTGGACTGAACCAGCTCAAAGATGATTCATTTCAGATGCACTGATCATAGCCATTCCTGAAGATATATTTACACATTTATTTAAACACATAATCCATGTATAGAAACACCTTATATATGTAGGGTTTGTTTGTTTAGATACCGGTTGTATGTTTTTTAACACATTAAACTGTGAAATTTTCGCAGCTGTTAAAATCCCGTACCTGTATAGTGTGTAAAATTGTTTATAAAACTTTGGATAGTGGATTTTGCTACCTGAGAAAATATCTACCAATTGGAGTAAGCAAGCACACTGGTTGATTTGGAAGAATTCATTGAAGATTGATGTTAAATGCACTTCCTTACACCGTTCAACGTTCATGTCCATCGTGGACCATTTTTTTTTCTTCCTTCCAATGTTGAGGATTTGGAAAATGTTTTCAGATAATTGAGATCGATACATGGAAATGTGTCATCATAATGTACACGAATGTACCTTAAAAAAAGTATTTTTGGATATTAGCGTTACTGATTTTGTTTCGCTGAAACATTTTACTTGACTGGATTTCCAGATGCTGTTGGCCTGTGAGGTCTAACCGTGCAATGCTAGAAAAAACAACTGGATTGTTTGCTGTTCCCTATCCGTAAGATGTTTAAGCTGCACTTTATCATCTCCTGGATCTCTTTTGGAAATTCATTAAATAATAATAATAATAAATCCTTAATGCAGATCAATTCTGTAACCGCAGTATAACTATGGCCAGAGATCATCAGAACATGCAAACTGTTACATATGACCAGAAAGTAAATGTAAGATTGATGCTTACGTTGGACAATGTAGTGCTATAGGTTTTGTATGTACTGGAATCAATTTACAGTCAATGCAATGTACGCAATGAGATGTACAGTCTGTAATGTACAAATTCCACAATAATGCCATCAAGGTTCAGGCCATTTATATGCATAACGGCATGTTTTATGCACACATTGAAGAGTCAGTTTGAAAATGCTTCTCAAATCAATATTAACTCTGTTAAATAATAAAAACGAATTATTTGTTTTATAATGTGTCATTCTGTGTTCATTTTTTAATAATGATTTTTATTAGGTCATATTGACTGCATACATAGACTTCAAGAAAAATAATTTTCATTTTTTGCTAATATGTTATGCTCTACGTCCGAAACCGAATACTTCCCTATCCCTACAATGCACAAAACTACACCAACAGAGAATGTCCATTGTCCGAAAACATAGGAAACCAGTAGGCAAAAGAGAGTTAGGATGGACACTTTTTTTTATCTCATGAGGCCACGGGAGAAGATTTATGAATGACAGTGAAGTGATGCAACTGACGAAGGTAGGTCACGTGATAGTAACAAAGTGGTGGGTGTAGTACGTCCAGATTACATGCATACTACCACCCATATTCATGCTATATAGAATGAACCAAAAGGGATGTTGTAATGTACCGTTTTAGTGGTCGTGAAATAAAATCAAATTCAAATGTATGGCTTTCTCAGTGTGCGATTTCGGGTGCAGCAAGAGGCTCTAATAAATTAGAATTTGTCTTCCTTAGCCCCAACCTTGCATTACCACATGCTTTTATGTTGACACTTTTTTTTTTTTGGTTGAATATTACAGGGTCTAATAATATTTCCAGAGCTGTGAAAAATTGATGAAATTTTGCAATGCTGCCTCCTAGGTGCAGTGCCATGCTCATAAAGCATTTCCCAGCAGCGCCATCTTTGATTTTTAACGAGAATGAATCAAGCGAGGCCGTGGGTGATATGCATAGGCATCTCTTCAGTAGGTTGTACCGATATTTAATGTGTTTTTGGATTGTTCTGCTGACGAAACACTGCAAAAATAGGCTTCAATAAAATTTAGTTGACAAAAAACTCCAGCCAACACAAGTCTATAGACCAGAAAACCATCGCACATCATTCTGCAGCCTGATAGGCTCGTTTAGGCCTAAATAATTAATGGAAAGTTAATTGATTAGAAATTGAGCGATCTAAAATACATGCATGCCATCTTTCTGGATGACAAATAAAGCATACTGCATTTAAAAAAAATCAAGAATATAAGCTTTAAATGTGATATTAACAGGAAAATTGGAACCATGCCCATAGTGATAGCGACGGTATTGTCCTCTTGTGAGTTATAGATGTTGGCATCATAATTCTGCCCCAAAATTCTGTTCCAATAGATATAATAATGCTTTTGAGAGAAAGGGGGTGTATTCTGATTTACTTGACATGACATATTCTATTCTATTCTATTCTATTCTATTCTATTCTATTCTATTCTATTCTAGGCCTTGTCAAATGTTTCCGACAAACAGAATGTGTGGCAAAATAAAATCTATGCAAAAAGCAACAAAATATAGCCTACTAATTAAATGACGAATTAAAATGATTTTCCTCCGATACTCGCTCTTTGATGAGATTAAATTTATTTGGCTATAAAATACAAATATGTATTAAAAATGTATCACATCATACTTAGATTAAAAAAAAACAATTCGGGGCTAATAAGAACGGTTTAAGATCTTTGGAATTAACCACAACGCAAGCACACTCTAAAAACTCCTGGGTTATTTCTTCAACCCATTTTCTGGGTTATTTGGGTTGGGTTAAAATTATGGGTTATTATTTCAGAGAGTAACTACTTTCTGGGTTATATGTCTAATATTTTGACCCAATTTCTGGGTTGTTTGGGTTTCTGGGTTATTTTCCTATGAGTAACCCATGTTCTGGGTTATAGGATTGTCTCTTTCTCTCAGTGTATTTTTTGTTGGAGGGGTGTATTTTATGTCATTATTTTTTATTATATTATAAGTCAAATATTACATTTACATAAGTCTGCCAGAAATTCAGAAGACGACGGAAGAAATACCTCCTTCCCTCTCTACCCCTGTCGAGGAAGAACGCAACCCCCGCCCGCCCACTCGTCCGCCCGCTCGCTTGCTTTGAAACAACCGTCACTTCGCGCTCGATTTGTTTTGGCCTGCTGTACTCCTTCGGTGCAACTTCGTCGTGTATTCAAGGTAAGCGAGTATTTTCAGTGTTTATGTAACATAAACTTTTCTGTGTCCATGATGTCCCCGCTAGTTTAGCACCATTTGCTGAAAAAATTACCATGGCTTTGTTGCTACGTTGAGACTGTGTTTGCCATGCTAGGCTAAAAGGCGCGTTAGCCGCGGCTATCGCGACAACACATCTAACTAGTTTAAAGTCTGTGTAAAGTCAAAATAAATATGCGTTTTCAGTTTGTCTGACTAAAGAATAAAGTGTTTTTAACCACCAAGCATAACACATAACGTTACGTGTTTTGTGTTCAAGTTCTCTGTCGATGCTTGCAAAAGTAACGTATCAGGTTGACTATTTGAAATCCAATGCCTCTGATATTTTCAGATGATATTACTTCTGGAAATAAAAAAAAAATATCTGGAAATTTAAATGTATAGGCTGTACATTTGTGTCACTGGTTTGTTTATTTACTCACTGAACGTGTTTTTTTTTTTTTTACATTACAGGACATCCACAAACATAAAAGAGGCCCTGGCGCTATCATTGGTGCAGACATGGATCAGACCGTGGCTATGTGAGTTTTTAATTATCTTGGTTCATATGAAAATTGATGCTGTTTTAAAACTTTATTAATAGTTTTTTACAAAGATGTGACTGCACTTAATAAGCTATGGTGTCTAATGAGATGAAGGGGTCATACAAGACATACTATATTGTATGTGCATGTATCATTTTCTGTAATTTTGAAAATGTACCTTCTTTAATCAGTTTGTGTGTTTAAACCTGATGTGTGTTATCTCTACTGCAAAACTTTGTAAAAGATTAAAAATGTCCTTCTTGAATAAGACATGTTCTATCTTTTTTTTCCCCAAAGGAATTATGGTACACAAAAGCCAGGAAGGTAATGAAGGCTGGAGGAGGGATCCACTACCCAGCGATGGGCTTCCTCGAAGAAAGACTACGAAACGTTAAAGAGTTCAAACCGTGGGTCCACCCAAGAAATGCCTGAAGCCACCCAGTCACGAAGGGCATACATACCAGGTGACACATGCTCCCAAAAGTCTTTTACATTATCAATGACAGAAAATGTAAGGCTTTGTAGGAGTGAAAGGATCAGATTTGTATGTTAGTCTCTGTTGGCTTTATGGCAGATCTAGAATAAATTTATTTTCCAGTTAAAGTTAGTTTTGATTGATTCACTTCCGTCGCAACGATCATTAGTTATTAATTTAGGGACCGCTAACACAACACTGTTCTAACTTTTAATAAAACTCTTAAGTTCTCTCTACGCAAACTTTAAAAACGAGTCAAACTCAGGTTTAGAAGCTAGTACATGAAATAAACAAAGTCAGAACACACACACACACAGGTAGATTATCAGAGTTTAGTCCGTGAGTCCACCTGGATAGTCTCCGTTTCAGAGACATTTCAGGCTTTGGAGGTTTGATTGATCTTAGTGTCTGATTGGCAGCCGGAGCCTGACGTGGGGCTCTGGTTCCCCAAAAGTGGAATCTGGCTCTCTCGTCGGATGCCGATGGCGTTTTTTTTTTTTTTTTTTTTTTGCCAGCAGCAGTGTCCAGCTTCCCTGTCTGAACATGTTCTACAGGACTAAAACTCATGAACTTATTTGTAATTGCTTGTGTTTCTGTAGAGAATCAACCGTTACAGAAGAAAGGGGCCTCCAACAGAAGGAATGGCTAAAACGGAGGCTTTCACCCAAGTGCAGTCCTACATGAAGGACACAGTTATGCAGAGACAACTGGATCCGGGCTAATAGCTCCAAAGACATGCTGGAAGTCTTACTGAGTACCCTCATCTTACTAGTCTGGGCATGGTAAGGTTCCACTGGAACAGATAGTACCAATACCTTATTTACATTTTGTATCAAAGGAGTGGATATCACATATTTTCCTTTGTTTCGTGTGTTTTTTAGATTGCACCGGACTTCAAGGTTCTGCATGGTGAGGCAGCACCTACATTATTTGAGACCTGGCTCCCTGAATATTCTTGAAGAGGTCCTGTACTTGAGAGTGTATTTCTTCTTTCTAATATTGTAATTATAGTGTGGCCTAAAATAAATATGAAAATAAATGTCAAAGTGTGTGTCTTTTTTTTATATAAAATTTAATTTAATTCAATAAAAATGTACAAGTGCTTAAAATGTTTAAAGGGTTAGTGCATGCAAAAATGAAAATTCTGTCAGTATTTACTCACCCTCATGTTGTTAGATATTTAACCCAGAATTTGGGTCAAAACTAATAACCCAATTTTCTGGGTTGACATAACCCAGAAATTAGTTGGTCCCTTTTTAACCCAGAAGTTGGGTCAAAAATAACCCATTATGGGTTATTTTTGACCCAGGAGTTTTTAGTGTGCAATAACGCTTTAATTTAGCTATTCACTTTCGTTGTTTATTTTTCGTGTTATATTAGATGAAATCCAGTTATTTGCCGTTTTATTGATTAATCAGAATGTTTGTATCACTGTTTAAAGACGGTAAAAAATAAGATAATTTAGCCTACCATTCAATTTAATCTGACACATTGTCTCTCTTTTAACCTGAATTTAGATCATTTTTTTGTCGTTGTTGTCATTATAACGAATAGCAGAATATTTTTTTCGATAAAAAAAAAAACTTTTTAAAAAGTCGTTTTAAAAAAATCTAATTGATGGTGTGATTTATTAGGCCTATTTTAATGCGTAGCCTATAGCTAAGTATAATAATATGAGAGGATGTTTTTTTCCAATTCTTGAATTCGTCGAATCGAAACAAATAAAACAAAAGCATGGAGAAAACGGAAAACAATATAATTTTCTAAGTTTATTATCCGTTGCATCGAAAGAATCGGAAAAAAAATCGAATGAATCTTTAAAATCAATAAAAGATTAATTGCAGTTATCAGATCGCGCATTTCATTTCTGCTGTAACAGAGAATGATTAGACGAAAAAAATATCACGTGTGTAAAATATAATTTCACATTTTTATAAAGAAAAATATATTGAAAGATTTTTTAATGGCTAGTCAAACGAATGGCTTAAAATAAAACCACTAGGCCTATTGTTTGTCGGAAACAGTCAAATTTATTGTTTTAAAATAATCATAATTATTTATAATAATTAGTTTATTAGAAAGAAGAAAAAGAAAGAAAGAAAGAATTCAAATTCGATGAAGCCAAGCTTTATACCAGGCAATAGCCTGGTTTTAATAGCATCTTTACAATCTTAAAATCGTTTAATAAGGCTGAGAGCCCTGTGGTTTATTGTTCAGTTTTTTTTTGTTGTTGTTGTTTTCAATATTGCAAAATTAGGCTACCTGCTGTAGGCTGCCAGCAACCCGAATATGGACAAAATGCTTTATTTTCGGAGCGCGCGGGTAAAAAATATCGATACGCTGCATGTGGATAGGTTACAACTGTTATGCAATTACTAAGCTATTTTGTTCTAATTTTTTATTTCGTTATTTGAATTGTTTTTAAACGTTTTTTATTACTGTTATTTGGCAGGGTGTGGCACGACATGGCGGGGAATATGGAGCAGATTCGGTGAACCTTTTTGAGTCTCATCCGTGTGCGTTTAAAATGAAGAATGAGCCTGCGCATGTGCAGATTTCAGTCCTATAAAATAAATAAAAAAATAGCCTAAATAAAACTCAATTTGTTTTGACATCGCAAACAAGAAACCTGCCGTGTAACGTTAAAACGCCCTTTCGGGTAAATAATTGTGGGTAAATATGCGACTAATGTGGGACTTATCAAAAAGCCCTGACTGCGGCTTCGTCTAGACTAGTATACGAAATAAACACGACGTATTTGCGTTCAAAACAACACTCATAAAATGACATTTTACCCGTGCTCGCCTCGTCCTCTATTCTTGTGAGCTTCACGATCACATGACTCCTCCCCGAGCGGCAGCTCCACTCACACAGCAGAGCCGTCCTGCAGTGCCATGGTAACAGTTTAGAACGTGATGACGTCTCTTCGGTTGAGTATTATGGGCTATCGAGGATTATTCAGGCTGAGGCGAGAAAAATAGCTGCGAGGTTGAAGTAAACATGGAGCTCTCAGCCGTCGGTGAGCGGGTCTTCGCCGCCGAATCCATCATTAAACGCCGCATAAGGAGAGTAAGTGTCATACCAGCCTGCTCGTCGGGGGTTCGGCTCTGTTATAGAGGCGCCTGGTTATTTGCTTCTGCCCGCCGAAGTGACATTTTATACGCGATGGGTTAGCTTAGCAGCGTTAGCTTGCTAATTTGAATCTCCCTGTGCTTTTACCCGCAGGGCCGGATGGAGTATCTGGTCAAATGGAAAGGCTGGTCTCAAAAGTGAGTGGTAATGACACGTTAACGGCGGTTGTTGTAACGGGGGGAGCGGTTTCAGGCTCCCCGAGCTCGTTGAGTGTTAGCACGGCTGCAGCACGGACTGCGTAACGGGGCTCGTGAGAACGTTAGCTGACAAGGCCAGTGATGGGGGACAGTCAAGATTCAAGCTTTATTGGCTGGTTAAAATGGTTCATATTGGGGAAATCACGAATAACATATGTATATGTGTGTGGGTTTATATATTATACACGTTTATATATGAACCAAAAAATATGCATGCACCGTAAAAAAAATCAACTGAAGTGATAAAAAATGCACTGATTAGTAATAAATGTTTTAAAAAAATGCACTGTGAATTGTGTTTTGGACGTTATGATTTGCGAATAATTAAACGTTCAATTATTGGTGCAGATACAGCACCTGGGAACCAGAGGAGAATATTTTGGATGAGCGTCTTTTCGCTGCTTTTGAAGAAAGGTAATTTCCCCCGTTAATTCTGCAATTCCTGTAGACAAGGCAAATTAAATGTTTTGGGTGTTTTAAAATAGCATTTCTCTGATTTCTTATTTCAGAGAGCGTGAAAGGGAGATGTATGGGCCAAAAAAGAGGGGACCCAAACCAGAAACATTTATAATGAAGGTGAATTTTTTTTTTTTCACCCTAAATTTTCTTTGAATTTCTTTTTCTTTTTTCTTGGCTTTCTGTTGAATGAAGTGTATACCTTTTTAATGTTATTGCAATTTTTTAAATGTGCATACATTATTATGTTTGACATGTTTTATAGGCAAAAGCTAAAGAAAAAGGAAAAAACTATGAGTTCAGACGAGAGATGTCTCGAGGAATACAAGTGTCTTTCCCGGTAGCAGAACCGGTTGTGACTCCCAGAGCCCGTGAGGGATTGCGGACTGTTGTGCCAACTATTTTCCCACCGAGCACCGTCAACAGAGGCGAAAGTGTTCGTGTGCATTCACCAGAACCTGAGAGAGACCCATTGACGCATGGGACGCCATTTCACCGCCCGCTGGATTTTGCCAGCTCACCAAAAAAGCGAGGACCAAAGCCAAAGTTGCGTCCAACTGGAGGTTCATCCAATGAGGGCCTTAAAAGAAAGGCAGATGAATCGTTATCTTATCAGCCTTCAAAAACCGAGAGATCAGGAGCGACCTCTAACTGTGATGTCATCCGTTTAACCCAGAAGTTCCCAGCAGAATCCAGCCTCGTTCAGAAGCAGATGGGAAGCAGGTCGAGTGATGTAAAATTTACACATGGTGGGACCATCTTAAAAGCTGGGCTTGGTGTTTTGGGACATCGACAGAAGGAAAGCTCAAGTGGTGCCATAAACCAACAACCCAAGATGAAGCATCCTCCCAAAAACAATGTATTTGAATCCACCGATCAAACCAGAGAGCAACTGTCTCTGAGTTTTGTAGATGAAACAGACCAGTCCTGGTTGCCTTGTTTGAAGAATATGGAGAAAATTGTTGTTACTGACGTAACAAGTAACTCCTTGACTGTAACCATAAAAGAGAGTTCAACGGACAAAGGTTTCTTCAAAGAAAACAGATGATGTGATTTAAGTGTATGTGTATATGTATGAAATATTGTAACCAACCTAGAAACGAACCACATTTCTATATCATTTGTAGTCTATAAATGTAAAGTCTTGAAATCATGTACATAATGCAAAAAAAAAAAAAACCCAAACAAACAAACAAACAAAAAAACAATATATATAGAGAGTCTATCTTTAGCCTACATTTCCATTGACATTTTCTATGAAAATTAAGCTTATTTTTCTATTTCCTAAATTTGATGTAAGGTACACCAGTTTATTTCTTTTTTGGTTGCCTTCTTCAGCTTTATTATGAATGTAGGCATAGATGCTTTTAACATATTAACGTTTCAACTTAATGCACCTTTTTAAGGGACACATGGTTTAAGTCCCTCTTTTATGAACTTGGTATTATTTTCTGGTTAAGTTTTGTATATATTTTAAGGTCCAAAAAGTAAAGCACACCATTTAAAAAAGAGAGAAGGGAAATAAGCTATAAATATAATTAAGCAAATTTTAGGCCTAAACATTTAAGGCACAATAATTCAGACTTTAGAATCGTATTTCGTTGTTTTTCTGTTGAATATATAATTGATGTGGCTGTTCTGTGTCTTAATATTTCATTATAATGCTGTTTTTAGGCCCCTCAGAAACGAAAGATTGTTTGATTGGTACAAATCATTTCTAAATTGCTCAAGTAAGCTTGCAGCCTGGTTTAAGTGGTGAAATTAAAAATAAATATATATTACAATTATATGATGTAAACTTGTTTAACGGTTTAGTTCAGCCTTTTTGCAGAGAGGACAATGTGTATCGGAGCTCAAACTCGAAAATAAAAATGTAATTTAGCTGTGTCTAGAGCCTTTTCCATTATTGATTTTTAACATTTTTTCGCGCAGTTATCCGTGTAGGCCGCTTTTATCTTGCCTTTTATTAATTTAATTAACTAACACATAGGCCTATTGTTATAAAAACGGAGAGCTTTTTACGTTGGGGTTTTCGTTACATCCGTGTCTGTTAGTACCTTATAAATAGTGAACTGATAAATAGCTTAAACAGCAGTCGGCTTATCACGACATGATTAGATCATATATTTACCGAAAGCCTCGTGAGCTTTAATAACTTTCAAAAACATTAAACGTTGGGTGTGGAAAAAAAAACACTGGCGACTAGTCAACACTTACGTCGTAAGCTTACATTACCTATTCTGAAACTCCGTGTCAGCCTTATTTCTATTATATTATAATTGTTGTTATCATAAACAATACTAGTTTAGCAGCCTATCTGTTTTATTTGAGGGATTTATTATTAAGAATAAAATGTCACCGCGCTTTCGCACGAGTGTCGCGTTAACGAAAGAAAAGAAAAACATTTGCAAGGCAATAACCACAATGTGTAGCCTAATTTCTGGATTTATTTGTAAAGATCTGAAGAAGGCATATAATGGATTGGTAATGTCAGACAACAACGTCATTATCAGACATTATCAGTAGGCCTATATTTACAATAATGTCACACACAAAAAAATTAAAAACGCTAAAACGGATTTAATAAGCGCGATCATTTTAAATTGAATCGATCAGCGCTTTAGAAAATTCAGTCCACCAAAAGCCACAAGATGTCGCCATGAATGAACTTGATACAGCTGATATTCCTCTCATAACGCGTGTATCGCCGATATTGTGATTTTTGCGTCAGAATTAAATGTTTAAGAATACACTGATATATAGGCTACTGTCAGATGTTCAATAAATGTGTCAAATGTCGCCGTGTTTGTAGGCCTGTGTATTTCCATTTGGTTTAATTTTGTACTGTCAGTGTTTTGTGTTTTATAGTTCAAATGTAAAAAATAAACGCTTCTGGGGCATGATGATTCAACACTCAATATAACACTGGAATAAATGTTAAAGTAGGCCTAGCCTATAGGCCTAATTCGTTTTGAGTTTGTAAATGAACATTTGGCCTGGCCATCTTGTTTTGTTTGATTAAGAAAAAAAAAGCTGCGATGTTTTTTTTCCCCACTGCAATGAATAACTTTTAATATCTTTGCATTTTACGGCCATGCACCAATTGATTTTTCTTACATCTTGCAGTAACAATCAGACTATAATTCGCCTATTGTCGAGGATTCAATAATAAAATCCTCACTATATTCCGCCAAATCAGAAATTCAGAAGGATAATAATATTAAAATTAGATATAGGCCTATGTCGGTATTTAGTTTTTGTTTATAAGTTGTATTTCAAGGTCCAAGGCCTATGCGACCGCAGAGCGCAATTAATGTGCGCGCACTCGTCTGATACTCGTTTTCTTACACTTATTAAAGTTTTTAATATGAAATTCAATATATATTATTATTATTAATAAAATGTTATAAATGTAAGCTGACCTTACAGTTTATTTTCTATATTTATATTTGAATTTATTTATTTATTTTTGTTAGTGTGTTTGTTAATACTAGGCCTAGTTGTTAATATTTTAAAACTGGTCTCATCTGACTTACTGACTTTTGCATTATCTTATTTTGTAGGAATGTTAGTCCACATGCCCAACTCTTACTCAGCTGATGACTAACCTATAACTAACTAACAGACATAAATGGCGGGGTCATCACCTTTGACATGGTGTTTTGAAAGATTCCCAAAATGTGTTCATGTATAACCTGTGTTAAATCCATCACATTAACAGGCTCAAACACGTACCACTACTTTTGCTAAGGTTGTATTTGGACCTGTTTTTATATATTTAGTAATAACCTTTTGAGCTCTCCAAATATGTGAAATCTGTGAGAGACATTTGTGTTGAAGAGTTTTATTTAATTATCTATACTGATTCATTTCAACGCATGGAAAAGCATAAAAACAATGTGCACGTTTGAACATAAAGTTATTGAGTGTGTAGGCTTAAATGAAAATTGATTTATGTTAGAATTAACACTGCACATACATTTTCAATTTAAAAAAATCCCAATTTAAAATGTAGAATTCACAATATTAATAGCCTACCTGAGCATCATTTCCATATTTCTATTTTCTAGCAGGATTTAATAAATTACTATTAGGCCTATATCTGGTAAATAAATGCGATTTAAAAATTCTTGTGTACATAAAAGAGGAGAAACTCCGCCGTTTTTTCATATTAAACTATGTTATTCCCTTAACTTAGACGAGTTCATACTATCGTCTCAATCGCTCTGGCGCGCGAGACACTTTGATCGCACTTAATCCAGTTCATTCAATATGGCCAAGCAGAGAAGCGACCAAACACCTTCACAGTTTCCATATTTTAATACAGTTACACGAGTAGAGTAATTGGACCGAGAATGGTGACACAAAATAAAACGTTGCACTTTTCTAAGCGTGTAAAGTGGACAATTATAATGAATGGGGGAATACCACAGCAAGTGCTTGAGAGCATTTCGACTCGGCGTCGCCTATGGACTCGCCTATGGACTCGGCGTCGGCGCAGTAATATCATCACTCCGGAGAGTGAGAGGGGGGAGAGGACTTTTCACGAGTGATGATATTACTGCGCCGAGTCGAAGTGCTCCCAAGCACTTGCTGTGGTATTCCGCCATATATTATCCACTTTACACGCTTAAAAAAGTGCAAAGTTTTATTTTGTGTCACCGTTCTTGGCCGAGTTACACTACTCGTTTAACCCTCTGGGCTTCTTCGTAAATGGGTTACACTTAGCTTCCTCCCGGTCAAAAACGGACGAAGCCTTAAAATTTAACTTTACTTTTTCCTACGATAACCGTTCAAATATATTTTTGTTCTATAATATTTTCTGATTATTATTTAGAATTTTCAGAGTTTTTTATGATACTTTGCTTTAATTATATAATTTTTAAGAGCTATTTTTTTCATTAGAATTAATATATATATTTTTATTTTATATTTATTTTTAATTTTTTTTAATAAATGCAACAATTCACATCAAAATAGAGTGTCAGCTTAATAAAAAAAAATGTTCCAGTAGAAGAGCGCCACCTTGTGGCTTTAAAACATAGTTAAATGTGTGCAATGTCCTGCACAGCCTGTAGGCTGCCCATAGCTTCCTATGTAAATACATAGAAAGGCTTTTTGATTCCTGTTCTTGTTTTAGACATGATTTCTCTATCTTATTCGTTTTTTTTTAATTTAGATATACATTTAGATATTCTAAAAGACAACTAATTAATTTTTTTATCATTTTTTTTAGATAAGTGTATCAGGTTTTGCATTATGATTACAATCGAATAATATCATTTGGTTAGAAAGGAAACACAATGCAAACATTTTTGTTACTCAGTATTTGATCATTAAAATAATTGAACAAAATAAGGGATGGTTAGTGATAATTCAAAACACTTTACAGATATTTTGCAACAAATTGGTATTTTTATAATTTTTTTATTCAATAAGTAATAAAAACTTCATAAGAGAACAGCAATTATGATCGAACAGAAATAAACATAAAATAATGCTAATTAAGTTAATTTTCTCTCTCTCTCGGTGTGTGTGTGTGTGTGTGTGTGTGTGGACATGCATTTGAGCGAGAGTCTTTTTTGTATTTTTTATTTATTTATTTTTGCATACTCTCAAAATTTGCTGTTGCAGTCTTACCAGTGAATCTCTTTCCCTCTCTCTCTCTCTCTCTCTCTCTCTCTCTCTGTGTGTGTGTGTGTGTGTGCATTTGAGCAAGATTTTTTTTCATTTGTTGATTTTATTTTGCATATTCTCAAAATTTGCTGTTGCAGTCTTCCCAGTGAATCTCTCTCTCTCTCTCTCTCTCTCTCTCTCTCTGTGCGTGTGTGTGTGCGTGCGTGGCAAAAAAAAATTTCACTTGTTGATTTATTTTGCATATTCTCAAAATTTGCTGTTGCAGTCTTCCCAGTGAATCTCTCTCTCTCTCTCTCTCTCTCTCTCTCTCTCTCTCTGTGTGTGTGTGTGTGTGTTCGTGTGTGCATTTGAGTAAGATTTTTTTTTTTCATTTGTAAATTTGCAAATTTGCTGTTATGGTCTTACCATTGAATCTCTCTCTATCTCTCTCTATGTGTGTGTGTGTGTGTGTGTGTGTGTGTGCGCGCGCGCGCGTGTGTGTGTGTGCGTGCGTGTGTGTGTGTCGGTGTTCACATTTGAGAAAGATTTTTTTTCATTTGTTGATTTTATTTTGCATATTCTACAAATTTGATGTTACAGTCTTGCCAGTTTATCTGTGTATGTGTGTGTGTTTGTGCGCGTGGGTGTGTGTGTGTGTGGGCGGGGTGGTCTTATTTGCACTCTTGATATTTTAGAGTGTCACCCCTTCATTGCTGTACACTTTTTTTTGGCACAGTTGCTGATTTGTAGCTTGTACCACCAAAAGTTTCTCTGAGTTTTCCTGTTTTTTCGTGTTTCCCATTCATTTCCTATGTCGGTCATTTTTGACCGGGAGGAAGCTAAGTGTGACTTTTTTTTTTACGACCCTTTAACAAATCAGAATCATCTCCTTGATTTTTTTGTGTGTTCATATAGGTAATACAACAAAAGTCACCAAGTTTCAGCCCCATCCGATCAAGCAAAAAAATTAAACATTTCAAAACGTATCAGTTTTCGGTCATTTTTGACCGAAGAAGCCCAGAGGGTTAAGGGTATTTAAATAGGAAAAACATGGAGGTGTTTGGTCGCTTCTCTGCTTGAATCCTAATGAATGAATTGGGCTAGATAAGTGCGATCAAAGTGTCTCGTCTTATAGTTAAGGGAATGACATAGTTTAATATGAACGGTGGATTATCCCTTTAACAAAGTTAAAATGGAAGGTTTGTTTGAAAGATAGGCTATACTGTAGGCTACTGAATGTTACTTCATCAGTAGGCGGGTACTGTTGTCTCCAAGCAACAACCTGAAAGAAATAAAATTGGCTTAATAAAATCCCTTAATTCACTCAAAATGGAATATGAAATGTCTGATGTTAATGAGTATTTCACTTCTTTCTAAGGAAATGCTTATTAATCTCACCTGACTAATGCAGCAGCAATAAGGCCTCCAGTAATGGGTCCCACCCAGTAGATCCAGTGGTGAGTCCAATAATTGGTCAGCACGGCAGGACCAAACACTCTTGCAGGGTTCAAACACGCACCAGAAACATCACCCCTGAAGCCCACATAAGATGTTAATCTCCAGAGCATACACAGGAAATGATGTATAATATAAACAATGAACTCACCCTGCGAGCACGTTAATAATGACTGTGCAGCCCACCAAAAATGGAACCAAAAGACTCTTGCTCTTGGCATTAACTGCACCCAGTAAGACCACCAAGGCCACTAGACACGTCATGGCAATCTCTCCAAACAAAGCCTTCGCAAAATGGTCATCAGCCTTGAGAACCGTGAACGCCGCACCTTGAGCTTTTGCATATTTCTCATTTGAGGTCATTCCCTAAAGAAATCCAAATCCATTGAGGTGTGACTGATGAATTTAATGTTGCATGCAAAAAATGTCTCAATGACACATGTATCTCACCTTGGCCATGGCTGCACCAAGTAAACCTCCGCTAAGCTGAGAGATCAGGTACGGTGCCACCATTTTCAGCTCCATTCCACCACAGAGGTAGACAGCTATGGTGAATGACGGATTGAAATGAGAACCACTGTGTCAAGGGAAAAGATCATTGCATTATTCATCAATAAGCAGATGCTTTTTATCCAAAGCAACTCCCAGGAAATTTTTACTGGCAGAAACCCCCTTAAGCAAACTGACCTGACTACGGGTTTTCAAAGGGGGACTGCAGTGGGTCGGTGGATTGATAATATATATATATATATATATATACATGTGTGTGTGCTTATATATATATGTGTGTGTGTGTGTGTGTGTGTGTGTGTTAAAGTATTACATTTGTAATTATAAATATAATATCAATTTAATATAATTCAAATTTATATAAACACGCATATAGCCAATATATATATATATATATATATATATATATATATATATATATATGTCACTGACCCATATATATATATATATATATATAATAAAATAAAATATATATATATATATATATATATATATATATATATATATATACATGTATATTGTATATATATATATACAAATATATCATTTATATTTTATATATACAATTAATATAAATATATAATTTGTAAATTACCTATTTTTAATCATTTATATGTGTTTTATTCATAATAGTAAAATATATTTGGAATGTTCTACATGAAGACAATGGATGAAATGTTCATAACATTTTAGCTTTGTTTGAATCCATGAGTACAAAAATACATTTCTTCTCACCTGATCTCTGCCATACATGCAATCAGTACAGCCACTGCGAGACCATGAGCCAGCGCAGGCTGGAGTCTGCCGGCATCCTCCACGTTTTCAATCACAGACACACATCCGATGAACACAAAGAAGGTGGTCCCCACCAGCTCAGCAACACAAGGCTGAAAGACCCGCTCAAACAGGTTCTGCTCTCTCGTGGTGTGCTGTCCCACCTTATCCATCAGAGCTTTCTCCATGTTGTGAAGTTCCATTTAGTTTTCAGTCGTTCTTTCCGAGGCACGTATGTCTCTCTGATGTGGCCTAATATCCTAGAGGCCGTCTACTCATCATTTAAATATGAGTGTCAGAAAGCAATGACCTTTGAGGGCAATTGATGATTGAAAAGACTAATAAGAAATGTGAAATGCTGACCAGAGGTAAAGAAAATAATCCTGAAGGAGATTAAAATGTAACATCTGTACTCAGCTAATTTAGACGTGCCAAGTTTAACCTGTGCTGCAGCATGTCCTGGTTACATGGATTACAAGGGAAAATAGCTCATGTTTAGAAAATTACCTGAAACAGTGACTTAATAATGGACATTTATTTTCCCACCAAAGATACAAATGAAAAGGTTAAAGGTTAACCAAACAGTGGAGACTAAAAGTCATACTTCAACTATGTGATCACATTTACATTTGTAACTGCTACTATTTTAGGTAAATAATTCCAATGTTACTCTGTAACAAAGCGTAAAAACTAATAGATCATATTTCCTTGTGGCTAGAATGATAATAACGCAGATAAATGAGTTTTTTTTTTTTACAAACAACATGTATAACTGGTTCTCAAGTATTTTTTAATGTATAACAATCCAACATTTACGTAATTTGCAGTTTATAGTAGTTGGGGTCAGTGGTTTGGCACACAGTAGCCTTTAGAGAAATGTTTTCATTGTAAAAAAGTAATCAGTTGACAACTTAAAGCAACTAGTTTCCTCACTTTAAGTAAATAAATCATATGTAGGCTACTTGGAAAAATGAGGTTGTTGTTGCACTGCAGATTGACTGGTTTAGAAAAAGATTGTATTTGGTGTTAATGAAATTATTTTAAAAAAATGGATCAACTTTTGAAGATTTAATATTGGGTTTTTAGTACATTAAACTTAAAATAACTTAAAATTTAACTTAAAATTTAACTTAATTTGACCATGTGATACGTAGATTTATGAGAAAAACTGCAAATGTGAAATGTATTAGCTTTATGAGCTATTCCGCTTTGGACTGAGGATGGCGCTATTGCAGAGGGAAATAAATAATGTGACTTCATTACAATGCATGTCCTTAAAGGGTTGAATTTTATTTGCATTTTACAATTACACATTTTGTTCAATAAACAAACTCAAGTTATCATTAATCTTGATTATCATTTGGTTATATGAACCAGAGTTTTAACCATCCAGTTTAATCAGACCTCCTCAGTCAAGGTGTCATGTGTCACTGTGCTCCACACAATAGGGAAGTGAACTGCTCTTCCTATTTCCTCAGTGTTACTGCAGTCCACTGACTAAACCAGAAATTGAGAGGATGAGAAACGAAAGCAACACGCCTGACGCACGGTGTATAAATGAATACGAGCAGTAAATGACACAAATTCTCAATTTCGGATCCAGTTGAGCGCGCGCAATGGGAGCGTCGCGCGTGCTGGCGTCAGTTTGATAAAACAACGACTTCTCAAAGTTTGTATATGTTGGTGGATAAAGAAGAATCAAGATGAAGAAGCAGTTCAACCGCATGAAACAGCTCGCCAACCAGACTGTTGGGAGGTTAGTGTGTTATAAACGGATATTGTGAATATTTCTACTCTTATTCGTGTAAAAATACACACTAAAGTTGGGAGTGTCACTGTATTCGCGACGCGTTCACAGAGCAAAAGGGAGGTCTGATGTGGTCAAAGTTATAAACTGCACATGCTGTTTGGTTATACATTTAATTTTCCATCGATTAAACAGTTTGACAGTGTAGAAGTTTGGATTGTTGTCTCCCATGTACAGGACATTGCAGAAGTGAGATTGAGACATTTTGGGCTCCTGTATGTAATGGGCATATCTCTATTGGGACCATCAAACATCTATTTGACTGAAATAATACATGCAAATATATGAACTGTATAAATATAAATAAATAAACTTCATATCGGCGGTTGGATAATTCTGTATACCTCTGTAACAGTTATTTAGTGACATTTTATTAAGCTAATACAAATTCTGTGATTTTGCTCATTCAGCAATTAGGGATCCACAATTATATTGAAAAACTAACAGTATGGACAATATAAAAATACTAGGCTGTTTGTTGCTTACTTTATTCTTTTGTCAATTTTAAAATAGACTTATGTTACGCTTAAGTGAAGTAAGGCATCACAAAATAATGTACAGTATAAAATATGGATTTAAAATGAGTAGATAATAAGAAAGTTAAGATGAGATGGTTCCTGTGGGAAAGGTTGGGACCATTATTATAGGCATTCGCTCTTAAAGTCACCATTAAATCAAACTTGACAGTTGTTTATTTATGGACTATAGCAGTATAAATGTTTTTTTCTGTGCATGCCATAATTATTATTTTTTTAATTCATGTGCCCTCATATCCTTTAGTCAAAATAACTTCCCCTCCCTCCATCCATCTCTCCTCTGATGATGTGTTTACTGGCGTGAGGACGGGGTCGACCTGTCACTCACACAAGATCAACCAACAAACATCCAATCAATTCCCCAATGGACAAAATCAAGTCCCATCCTACATTTGTTCTTGTTTGGGAACTTCCATTTCATGCCGACTTTACATTAACATTTGCATTTTTTATCTAATATCAAAAAGTAGTTGGAAATGAGTGCTCTTAATCAAATTAAATATAGTTAAATATTATATACAGTTGATAACCCTGCACCAAGCTCAAGTGGAAACATAACTGAACTGTTCAGCCTGACGGTGGAAAAGTAGCTATTGATTATAACCAATTTTGTATAGATGTTGTGCATCCCTAGCAATAATAAAAACAAATTGAGGTTTGCATTTTTGTGTTGAAAGTAGTTACCAGGGCATTTTGACAAGGTTCCTAAGGGTTTCTGCTACATGGTTACTTACTGTTAACTTGTTTGCCCTTTTACTGCATACAGAAGCATTCTGTTGATCTCTGCAGATCTCAAGAAACAAACTCACTCTGAAACTCCAAGAGGAACTTTGAGTTGTCTTGGTTTCCCAGCTGAGATTTTTTCTAGGGCCTGTCAGAGAATGACCAAAGTTGCATTCCCTTGGATATTTACTTGTACAGGGGGTGAAAGGGTTATGTTAGGTCAAAATATCTTAGAGGCTTTTCATAATGTTCACATTGAGCTTTTTTGCATAAACATTGACATTTGCATATTGCTTTTGCCAAGACATTGTTTTAGATTCACTCTTCATCTCGGAGTTAAACATCCCATGCAGCTGGTAGATTCATCACTCGCTTGTCACAATCTATCAGAGCGTTTGATGCAGAATGCAGATCCGGGGTAATCCAGAGTCGGAGGTATAATTGTCGGGCCAGCTTTCATGGCGGCTTTCCAGGCCAGAGAGACGCCACGTTTCGATACAGTCGGTTAGGTTACGGCTCCAGTTTGGCCTCTGCTGCAAAGGATATACTGTCAGAGATTTTACAATGATTGAAATGCATTGGAATTGCTGTTTTCTGTGATATATAAAGTTTCTGATATTTATTTTAACTCTGGTGACTTTTAGTCATTGTTATAGTAGGAGATTTCATGCGTCTTTAGTGAGACTTGAGGTCACACAAGTTTTAAACTGTGGTGCGTAACAAAACTTTTACAAAATGCCAAAATCTAGATTTTGTTTCAGATGCAAATCAGAAATGGCTTAAAAAAACTGCATCCAAAACATACTCTGATGACAATCCGTGGCTAATTTCTTGCTAATTTGGTATTTCTGAATGTATAATTGTTTAAATGCATTAAGATGTTGGTGCTTAAAGCAAGGCTCTACTTATCAAAACTGTCCATTTAGATACAGAATACGTGTGCTTTTTAAACATGCTGATGAACATTGAATTTCCTTCTTTTCCTGAAACCAAAAACAGATGTTCAACGAGCTGGTCGAAAGAAAATCATGGCAAGAGTCACTCTGTCTAAAGCTTTATTATATGTCATTGAACAGTGTTTCAAAGTGTTCTGGTCTTCAGTAATGTTTCAAAATGTTAGCAAAAAAAAAAACAAACAAAAAAAATAATAATAATATTTACACCATGTTCAGGGAAAAAAACAAACTGAAGCCTTTTGATTTGTACGCCCATCTAACGATTTTGTTTCAGAATGTTCAGAGAACTTTCAAAAGTAACCTTCCCATTCAAAAAATATTGTTTTCATAACTTAACAGGAAGACAAAACATTCGATGTACTAAAAACGGAAACGTTTTTCGTAGTGTTTTTGCGTAAAAACGCTGTCGTGCTCATCCTAGGCCAGTAGTTGGTGATGTCACTTTGTAAAGAAACATTAGACTGAACATGTAATACGCATGCGCGTGACGTCACCGTTTTCACGGTATCGTTTTCAAACGCTTGCACTTTGAAACCAGTTTTCAGGCCCCCAAAATGCCGTCGTTATGTAAATGAGTGGCCAGAACACATTAAAAGTTCTTAGGTTTTAGTTGAAAAGGGTGTCGTGTAATTGACCCCCGTGAATATATATATATATTGTTTGCTGGGAGTGTCTCTAGGGCAAACTTTTTATAGTTTTGTTGGGTGACCAAATACCAACAGAGACTTTAGTCTTTTCAATTAAGCGTATTGCTTATTAAACCTCTTGTTTTGTTGGGTCAAAAGCTGCAACGGTCTGTTAGGGATAATGTAAGATTTCAGCTCCAGTGCAGTTGATCAGATGCTATTTAAGGTTTCAGATTCTGCTTTAATATGATCACAGAATAGAATACATTACATATTATGATTCATTTCGCCTTGTATGAATCAATTACTTAGATATTTACAGACTTCCAAGATCAGTCCTGTTCCTTAAAAGGACATTTTGATGGGCTAAACTAGATATGTTCATAGATCTTTATAATAGTGTCTAAACATGTTATTTGGGTCCCGTTCTGCTGAATTGTGAACTTTGAATGGAAATGTTAGCCGTGGTATTTCTGGAGGTTTATACCCAACCCGATATGCATCGGCTGAACACAGGATCAATGCTAATTCAGTATTAATGGAAATCTAAAAATTCTCTCCCACATAATTTGAGGTCATTCTCAGCCTGTGTAACGGGATCTTAGGGATATTTTCTTTTGTTACATGACCAGTTTTTGTGGCTTTTATCTAAGTTTTCTGTGCTGAATGTGGGTTGCTCTCTTTTAGAAAGAAAATGATGTCTGTGACATTTAATATTAATCTACTGAACCAAAAAAATCAGCATGGTGCCCTTGAGAAAGGTCCTGATACCCGGATGGATCTTTTGTGTGTCAGTTGGTGCCATCACATGAAAGTTGTAGACATAAATAACAGTTGCGCTGGAACTTGTGTGGTGTTACATATTGTATGCTATAAAAAAGATGAATGATTGTTTTTTTTACTCTAGTTCTGACTGATCTTCACTGCTGGCTCTGCAGTTTTAGCACATGGGAAAAAACACTACGTTTCTCAAGCAATAATATCTGATTTTTGAAGGCTTGTTCATATTAATATCATTATTATTCAAGAAAGGGTTATTATTA
Organism: Cyprinella venusta; assembly: GCA_038021265.1. Lineage (NCBI taxonomy): Eukaryota > Metazoa > Chordata > Actinopteri > Cypriniformes > Leuciscidae > Cyprinella > Cyprinella venusta. Next base: position 43,647,229 of record CM075863.1, read on the forward strand.
TAACTGAACTAAAACATAAAACATTAACTAAAACATTCAGCTATCCCATTTTCATTTAGTTTAACTTGTACTAAAAAATCTAAACTGAAATAAAAATTAATACAATATATATATATATATATATATATATATATATATATATATATATATATATATATATATATATAAATGACAAAAACACACAACAAAATTAATTAAACTTTAAGTTAAAATGGAAAATATAATTCTAAAATATTTAAACTATTATCTCAGTGACACCCAAATAAACTGATAATAATAAAAAGGCTTATTATTTAAATTAATTTGTGAGAAGCCAAAATGCAAAAAATAGTAGTATCTTGTATCTTTTTAGTATCTTGAATAAGACATTATATTTGTAAGTTTTTTTCATATTTGAAGCATAAACCTCCAAAATTGTTTTTTATGCTTCAAAAAAAAAAAAAAAAAAGCAATGGAACAAGTTATTTCTCAAGTAAGTTTTTAAAATTTATTTTATGTTTAGATATTTTTACTGGAAAGATTAGAACGATATATAATGCTAACGATAACTTAGCTTCCACATCAGCAGACACTATTGCTCTGTTTAGCACGTACTGCGGTTTTGTCGTCTGCTGCTTTAAATGCACAAGGACGGATTCTGATTGGCTGTCAGTGCTTTTACCGTTCCTCTGAAGACAATCGTTCTGAAAGGGATTCCAATGATGTAGTTACGATTATAATTGTGATCTCTGCTATTCTTTTAAATTTAGAGTGATGTTTAGATCTCAAAATAATTAGATGTTCAAAATAACACAAATAATTGTTACTCTTAACTTTATAGAAATAAATGGAAATGCTGCCTGAAACTATCACTGATCATGCTATCTGAACGTTCAGATTGTACAATGTCAAACGTGGCATAATGTGTAATAGTTTTATGGTCTCTGGTCAAAGGGAGTCCCTACTCATTATTTATGAAGCCCCGCCCTCTTCTGCTGACAAGAGTGTATGTAAAGCCTCAGAAGCCCCGCCCCCTTTACTGCTGTTGCCATAACAAACAATGTGGAATGCAGAAAGCAGGAAGTGGATTTTTTTTCTGGTGAAGTGTGCCAAATCAACCTTTTGTTGACACAGTTGAAAAAATAAATGATTTTCCATTTAGAATATTGAACTGCAATGGGTGTTATGAATAATTTGTATTTTTACATTTGGAGTGAAGGCTTCAAGACTTATTCTTGTTTTGTTTTTTGTTTTGGCATCTTTTTATAGTGATACTGGCCTAACCTGCTTTCACAGTCAAGCCGAAGAACTTAAAAAAGCATTGCTCGTTATGTAGTCTGTCCTTCTAACCAAACACCTTTTCCTTTTTTTTGTCCACAGAGCAGAGAAGACAGAAGTACTGAGTGACGACCTTCTTATGGTGAATATTTTCTCCCTCAATGACTTTGTCACAAGCATAAAACACTGCACAGATCATCTAGCATTCCAGTGTGATTTTACTATTATTTGTATTTCATTATTTCATTTTATTATTTTAAGCAATTTTAAAAAAGCTCTAATTTTTTTTTACATTTTCAGCCTCCATTTTAATTCCAAAAACATTTTGTTATGTGATTTTGTCACTTTTTAGTTCTTGTTTTTAGGTTTCGTTTATTTTAATTACACTTTTAGTGTTAGTTGGTAACTCAGTCAGAAAACATTTTGTTTAAATGATGAAATGTTTCATCTAACATTTACATTTTATTGTATTTCAGCTTTATTTCAATTAACAAAAAAGGTTTTAGTTAACGATAATAATCCTGGAAGTGACTACATTCTTACTTTGGCCAAATGTAGGCACTAAGCATTACTTCAGAAAGTAATAATTTGAGTATAATGTTTTATTTTACGGCTGTCTTGAATACCTGATTTTGATTGGTCAGTCGCCAAATTGGTCGGTCAAATATTTTTGTAATAGGGCTGTCAAACGATTAATCGCGATTAATCGCATCCAAAATAAAAATTTGTGTTTACATAATATATGTGTGTGCACTCTGTATAATTATTTTGTATAATACAGTATGTAAATACACACACATGCATGTATATTTAAGAAAAAAAAATTATATATACAATATTTATATTTACATATCATATAAATTATATATAAATCTATGTACAGTATATACATGAAAATATTTCTTAAATATATACAAGCATGTGTATATATATATATATATATATATATATATATATATATATATATATATATCGTTTGACAGCCCTATTTTGTAATAATTAACCATTGTCTCTAGCATGTCATTTGATGTCTCTCATGTCACTCCACAGACTTTTTTCTCACATATAATCTCAAATCAGTATTTATGAATTGGTATTTTAATATTTATGTCCATTTGTTTTTTTATTTATTTATTCGGTGAGTAGTTGTGCAATACATCCAACCCGTCATTAATGGCAAAACAAATGCTTTTGGAGTGAAACAAGTCTATATTTTGCGATATAGACCAACTGACTGTACATTATCCCTTACATATCTTCTGTATGTATTCATATGATATCAATATTGAACATATATGACTGAATATTAAGACGGATATTGTGCTCTAGCTAGCATGACATTAGCTCTTGTTCAGTGTTAATGGGCGGATTCCCAGCGTGTCTGTCTTTTGTTTTCAGTTATAGAAATAGTATCCGAGTTGAACTTTGATCCTTAAAATTCATCATCTTCTTTCCCACAATCTCTCATCCTTCACACTCCTCCGACTCATTTTTTTCTGGCATCTTTCAGATAGCAGAAAAGCAACTGAGACTAATTGATCTTATTTAGGCATTTCTAACGTCACAAGGGCCATGTTTGCACGAGTATGCATGCAGTTACGGCTCTTATGAACCAAAATTAGCCTGAAATAGCTCGAAAAGACCAAAGCGCTAGCAGGTCGATTAGAGTCTTTATGATTTTAATTTCAGCCACTCTAAAAACAAAACTAATCAGTCTAATCTGTCACTACCTCGTTGTTTAAAAAGCATCTCATGCTCAGACATGTCTAAACTAAAAGGGAAATCATTGAAACTCGACAGACTCTCGCCAGAGCTTTATAAGCTGCTCCCTCACCTTCATTCATGCATTCCATGTCCAAGGGTCAAAGTTTAACTGCCTGATTGCTCTGCGTCTTGCAGGAGGGAAAAGGAACATGATAATGGGCCATAAACTCCCTCTCGAAATGACTCAGACGGAGTGGTTTGGAACGTTTTCTGGGTTTTGAAGGTCTGCCAGATTAAAAGGCAGTGGTGTTGGCAGACACTGTTAGAGCTGCTTTCCCTGGCCGCGGTTGGAGTTCTTGAGATCCAGCATCGGGGAGTAACACTGCGAACTGCTCCATATTTTTCAGTAGCTGGTTTCAAAACAAAAATGAGCTGCTTTTTTGACCAAAGTTAGCAGTGTTACACTAAACGCTGACGTAGACAGCTCTACAACGGAGAGTACTGAAGCAATAATCATACACTCTACTAAATATATATTTTCTCTCTTATATAGTATTGGAAAGTCCCTTTTCACTTTTGTTTAGATGATTTGTGTAAATGAACTGGTCTAAAAAAGATTCATAGATTAATTCCATCACGCCTCCTCTTTGCATTTTATGTAGCTAAATGTTTTTAAAGGCCCCTTTTACGTTTATAATTTTGTTTATGGGGTGTACTACTAGAATAAGTTTACATTTAATGTTCAAAAAAACGTATTCTTTTTCTTATAATTTGCATTGTTGCAGCACCTGTTTTCACCCTTTGACTGAACGCTCTGTTTTAGTTTCGATTTCTTTAAAGCTACACTGTGTAACTCTTTTAGTTTAGTCTTCGCCAAAAACACTTAGTTCTTTCAAAAATATACGTGCTCAATGTATATTTACTTCGTTCAAGTAATAAAGTATTCTCGTGAGTGTATAATATGCCGTTGAAAATACATACGGGTAAGGGGTTCTAATTTCGGTCGCCATGTTGCCCCTCCATCTTGAAAGTACATTAGCCAAAGAGGGACATACCCATTAATTCAAGCTTCGCCTTTCATGTTCACGATTGAGTTAACACTCATGGACGAGGTCGAACTGGAAGCCATGTTAATCTTGGACTACATTGGCCACCGTAGGAGTTAAAACGAAATCGGAATTGAGAGGAACAGAAACTAATATTCACTGGATTGTCATATACCTTTTCAAAGCTATGGGGGTAAAAATCACACAGTGTAGCTTTAAAGCCCGCCTTCCGACAAGTGCATTGTGCTCTGATTGGTCAGCCAGCCCCAGTCTGTTGTGATTGTTCTACCGCTTAGAGCTTGTCGGAAACAAGTGGGTAATCCATTGGCCGGAAGTTGAAGCCTTGCGGGAGGCGCTATTGTAGCAGAACTTAGCATCCCATTGACTCCCATTCATTTTGGCGTCACTTTGACAGCGAATAACTTTACATCTGAGGCGTTTAGACTCCATTTGTCCATTATTTATTTCTAAAGAAACACGACAATGTATAAAACGCTCCATTACTTTGTATCTTACGTTACGGCCCGGTAGAAGCCGTTTTTTTTAAAAAATTGGCTAAAAATTGCGTCATAACCATGGGACTTTCTGTCGCACAATAGAGACATTACCGTATAGACTGGAGGAGAAGCTCGCGGACAATCTTTCACTGTCTATGAGGCAATCGGGGGGACATGGAGGCATAAAGTCAAGGGAGAAGCCTCCATAAAAGTAACGGGACACTATATTACAACAACGTTTTTGAGGAATTAGGTGATTCAGATTTGTCTTGGCACACCTACTAGAAGATTTCAGCGCAGTCTCATCCCAATTCGTCATATAACTAACGTTTTGGGACGTCTTTTGACCATTCGTCAATATACGACTTTTTAGGGCCCCCTTAAACGTCGGTAGATGAAGTTATTGGGATCCTAACTCTACCCCATACCTAAACCTAACCCTAAACCCAACACGTCACCTAACTGACGTTAAAGGTAAAGCGTCAGTTGTATGACGACCCGGGATCGTCATCTACCGACGTTTAAGGGGGCCCTAAAAAGTCGCATATTGACGAATGGTCAAAAGATGTCCCAAAACGTCAGTTATATGACGAATTGGGATGAGACTGTGTTAAAGATTTTCAACTGTCAGACTGTCGTCACGCTCGGTTTGAGCCGGCGCAGTCGCTCAGACATCAGACTGAAAGTTCAATAATCGGGCTTCAGTCTTTTCCATTGAAATCATCAGGGTCGCTGTGTCCATTTCTTTTACTGTCTATGGTCGGAAATGTAACATTCCTTACCATAACCTGCAAGTATCATCTTTGCAAGCTTCCTGAGGCGCTATAAACACTAAAGCTTATATATGGTGTCAGTTTTGAGACCGAGTCCGATAATGACAGTCAGGAAGAACAAGCTGATCAATCTTAAACCACCTTTACAAGCACAACATTGTAATGTAAAAAATCTGTTTTACATGTATCTGTTAAATGTTAAATCTAAAGTGTCATCTATTATTGCAAAAAAATAAGAGATCATTTATATCTGATTAAATATCATCTATTATTAGGGAAAGGCATATACATTGTCCCCTTATTGCTTCAATGTGGTCATTAGGTTGCAGTGTATCCGACTACTCATTTAGCTTTGACTTTAAATAATGAGCTGCTTGACAAACGGCCGTTTCGAAGTCTTTGAGGTCTTGAGTCACTCTCAGTAGGTGTGTATCGACCCCTGCTGGGTGAGTTGCGGCCACAGGTCGGCGTGGCCTCGTCATCATTTCCTGTTTGTCTCGTTTTGCTTTGCTTGGAAATCTGAGTCTCGGATCTGAACATCTGTACCACTGCTCTTTTCCTCTTCGTTCTTCCCTTTTCCTCATTCCATTTACAAACCTGTATCTGAACTGATAACTGGTTGATGGAAAATGAGTGAAATGTTACATATACAATTTGTTGCAGAAACCATTTTTAAGATGTAGAGAAAACGTTAATATTGTAAAATATTATTACAATTTAAAATAATGGTTTTCCATTGTAATATATTAAAATGTAGTTTATTCCCGAACTTTCAGCATCATTATATGATTGGCATGATTCCTTTACCGAATAAGATGCTAAAATTGTGTGCAAAATAAACGGTGCGATTCTAGGTCTAAATATAGGTTCGGTTCTTTTCTATGCAGAGAGACTTCTGAATCGGGTGTCTTTGTGGTGAGCTTTTATTGAAATGAGTTTGAGTTGCAAACAGAAGCAGCGTGACTGAGATGCTGAAAGGAGCAGTTATTATCTGACACGAAGGGTTTCAGTTCCACCACGACTGTCTGAAGTTATTTAAGGAACTGTCAGGCACATTTGAGGATTCACCTCTTATACATGCGAGAACAAGAGAAACGAGAAAGTCTCTGCAAGAAAACACTCAGCCAGTTTGGCAGCTTTCTATTCCAGCTGTGTGAAACCCGAATTAGTTCTGCCCGGTAACTGTTGAAGTTACAAACCTTGATTTCTTTCTAGATCCAAATCAGCTAAATTTGCTGAAAACTTGCAAAAATATGTACAACCAGATGTGACAACTAGTCCTTATTGTGCCTTATATCCTTGTGAAACCGCTTCTAAAACAAGATAAAATGTTGGGTGAGGCTTGATTTGGTCCTTTGGGAATTGTTTGATTGGTTGTGGTTTGCTATTGGTGGATCTCATGTGAGTGACAGGTTGATCATCAGAGAAGAGAAGTCTCTGCAAGAGGGAGAGGAAGTTATTTTAATTAAAGATTATGAGGACACAAAAAAGGTTACTTATACTGCAATTTCCATAAAAACAAACAAGGATTGTCCGTTTTGATTTCATGGTGACTTCAACCAAATTTCACTGGTTGGACAAACAGACTCATGCCATTGGTTGAGCTAACATTGGCTGATTGAGATGCTCAGATATTTGAATAGTAGCACAGTTTTTAAAATTTTCAGGAAATCCAACCTACAATTGGCTGACTTATAGTTAGTTATAGTGTCTTATAGTTAAAAAATTAAAAATACACATCACCTCTGCACAGAGCTCAGGGTTTGGGGAAGAAAAGAACCAGATCAGATAGGATGGAGAGTAGGAGGTGTGAACTGAAAATACATTTGGCAAGAGTTTTTCTCATATTGAAAGATGTAGGTAAACAGCCAGTTGGTCTCTAAACTCCAGCCGTTTGTTTGTGCTAAAGTGCACATTTTGCTGGCGCAGTGCAGACTTCTTTTCTCTCCTGGTTCCTCATGTTCACTGTGGCTTTAATTTGTTAACCATATTGTCCACTTTAAAAGCTTTTCCGATCCAGGCTCCGCTGTAGCCTCTGTTTATGACTGCAGGTCAAAAACATAAAGTGATGGATGGCCAACTCAATGAAGAAACAACTAGAAAGCACAATTCTTCTGGAAATGACCAGAAAAAAGGAGATGCATAAAATATTTTCAAGTGCCCCTGTTATGCTATTTTAAAGGTTTCCAATATGTTTTGGAGGTCTGCTACCTCAGGTTTACATGCATCAAAGGACAGAAAACACTTTGTTTTTTCATTATATAAATTACAGCATCATTTCTTTTTTTCACTGTGTCTGAATTGGCCTGATAAAGGATTTAGTCTCACTTAACCCCTCCGTCCCAAGAGCATACTCAGCTCTGATTGGTCAGATTTGTTGCATAGTCTGTTGTGATTGGTCTACTCTGCTCTGATTAGTCAGATCTGTTGTGATTGGTCTAGTCTGCTCTGATTGGTCAGATCTGTTGTGATTGGTCTACTCTGCCCTGATTGGTCGGATCTGTTGTGATTGGTCTAATCTGCTCTGATTGGTCAGATCTGTTGTGATTGGTCTAATCTGTTCTGATTGGTCAGATCTGTTGTGATTGGTCTACTCTGCTCTGATTGGTCAGATCTGTTGTGATTGGTCTAATCTGCTCTGATTAGTCAGATCTGTTTTGATTGGTCTACTCTGCTCTGATTGGTCAGATCTGTTGTGATTGGTCTAATCTGCTCTGATTGGTCAGATCTGTTGTGATTGGTCTACTCTGCTCTGATTGGTCAGATCTGTTGTGATTGGTCTAATCTGTTCTGATTGGTCAGATCTGTTGTGATTGGTCTACTCTGCTCTGATTGGTCAGATCTGTTGTGATTGGTCTACTCTGCTCTGATTGGTCAGATCTGTTGTGATTGGCCTACTCTGCTCTGATTGATCAGATCTGTTGTGATTGGTCTACTCTGCTCTGATTGGTCAGACCTGTTGTGATTGGTCTAATTTGCTTTGATTGGTCAGACCTGTTGTGATTGGTCAACTCTGCTCTGATTGGTCAGATCTGTTGTGATTGGTCTACTCTGCTCTGATTGGTCAGATCTGTTGTGATTGGTCTAATCTGCTCTGATTGGTCAGATCTGTTGTGATTGGTCTACTCTGCTCTGATTGGTCAGATCTGTTGTGATTGGTCTAATCTGTTCTGATTGGTCAGATCTGTTGTGATTGGTCTACTCTGCTCTGATTGGTCAGATCTGTTGTGATTGGTCTACTCTGCTCTGATTGGTCAGATCTGTTGTGATTGGTCTAATCTGTTCTGATTGGTCAGATCTGTTGTGATTGGTCTACTCTGCTCTGATTGGTCAGATCTGTTGTGATTGGTCTACTCTGCTCTGATTGGTCAGATCTGTTGTGATTGGCCTACTCTGCTCTGATTGATCAGATCTGTTGTGATTGGTCTACTCTGCTCTGATTGGTCAGACCTGTTGTGATTGGTCTAATTTGCTTTGATTGGTCAGACCTGTTGTGATTGGTCAACTCTGCTCTGATTGGTCAGATCTATTGTGATTGGTCTACTCTGCTCTGATTGGTCAAATCTGTTGTGATTGGTCTACTGCTTGCAGCATGTGCTGGAAGCGAAATGCCAATTACCATATTTGAATTTCAATTCAGGATCTTCCTCGGCACTTGATACATAGTTATATGAACTATTGAACTATAATTATTATATCAGTTTGAACGTCCTCATCCTTTGGAAGTGCAGCTTAGTGGACTTGCTTTTGAAGAAATCAGCGTCTTCTCGACTCTCCCAGGCCTCAGCTACAACTACAGTGTTTGAGGGACAAAGTAGGTATTGTTTGCGGGCAGCCAAATACCATTTGGTTGACATTATCTTTACAAAACGACATACAGTAGGTTCAAGCAAAAACTGAGGATGGAATTCAGGTAGTTCAGATTCGGTTCTTCCTTTTGGGAGATAATAACTCCATTTATCGTGCTGTTTGATTTCTGAAACTTTGCAGACCTTTTACATTCACAAACAGCAACAGTATATTACACAACTACATGAATTGTAATATCTGAAAAAAGGATAACAGGGGCACTAAAAAGATTAACACTTGTATTCAACAAGGATGCATGAAATCAATTAAAAGTGACACTAAAGACATTTATAATAATACTAAAGATTCTGTTCTTTCTATTAATCGAATCCTGTGGAAAATATGAAGCAGAACAACTGCTTTCAAAATTGATAATAGTCAGAAATATTTCTTGAGCATCAAATCCTCACATTAGAATGATTTCTGAAGGATCATGTGAAGACTCGAGTAATGATGAAAATTCACCTCTGACATCACCAATTTGCCAGAATCACAGTCCAGATGAAATGACTGAACAGGCTTTTTGCACATTTATAAGAACAGGAAACTGAAGGGTGGTGGTGTACAAGACCCACAATTCTTTGCAAAGACTCAATTGGTAAGCATTACAGGAAATGCAACAGGTGTGCATGCAACCATGATTATGGATCATTGTCGAATGGAACTTTTGGTGAGGGAACTGGGAACTACTGAAGTCCCAATACGTTTTAAATTTGATAAATTTTTGTGCGTTAATACAGATTGAGCGACGCTTGGAAAATATGCGATTGGTCTCCCATAATGCACACAAGAAGATGTCCATGTGTCTGCAGGGTAACCCGGGCACAGATGCGGAGAAGAGACATGTAAGTAAACAGCTGCTTTTTATATTTTCAAATGCCTCCGTAGTACACACTTCTGAATTGTTTCTTTTTCCTCTTAGAAAAAGCTTCCTCTCACGGCCCTTTCACAATCCATGCTGGATGGAGGAAATCAGCTCGGAGAGGAGTCTTTTATCGGGTCAGTTTATGAACTCTTTGACTGAAAAAATCATCCGCCTGATCTGTGATTCAGACTCATAATGAGAGAACTTAAAATGTGACCAAACATCCCTGAGTCATCTGTTTTTTCAGGCGGGCGGTTCATTTATGGTCATGATATGAAAATACAGAGTGGAAACATCATGATTATCCAACAATATTTGTTATCCCAGTAAAATGCATAATAGTCTGGTGTGAAATGCTAAATTATTATTGTTCACGAGGGAAAATGTGACCTCATGCTGCTTGATTATGATTTGTTCATAATGTTTTTAGCAGTATATTGTTTGTGAATTATGTTAGATGTATTTGGTATTATTTTAAGGAATGTCTTAACAACCAAGGGATATTTTTGATATTTTTGTCCATATCGCCCAGCCCTATTATTAAGCTTGTTAATCCAAGTGACCAGGCAGCTTGATGTTAAGCATGTTTGTGTCTACAGGAAGATGATGGAAGTCTGTGGAGAAGCTGAAAACAAACTAGCCTTTGAGCAGAGCCAACACGAAGTTCAGCTGGAGAGAGATGTTCTAGACCCTTTAAACCTGCTAACAGAGGTACATAACACCAAAGGCCTGCAAATAACCTGCTTTTTAAACAGGCAATGTAGGTTATATCTTTATGTTTGTGCTTGAAGGTGGAGATTCCTAACATCCTGAAGCAGAGGAAACATTTAGCCAAGCTTGTGTTGGATTTTGATTCTGCGAAAGCCAGGTGTGTATATACTACTGTCCAAAAGTTTGGGTTCAGTTTTTGTTTTGTTTTGGGGGGTTTTCCCAGAAAGAAATCAACACTTTTATTCGGCAAGAATGCATTAAATTCTTCACAAGTGACAGTAAATGCATGTATAATGGTTTAAAATATTTCTATTTCAAATAAATGCTGTTCTTTCTTTTAATTTTCGATTCATCAAAGAGTCCTGAAAAATTGTAACGGAAATAATATTAAGCATTGATATTGATAGCAATAAGATTATATTAAGAATATTTAGTATTGATGTTGATTAATAGTGCAACTGTCTGGTTTGGAAGTAAATTTGGAAATTGATTTTGAACGATAACTTATAAACTTTTAAAAACAGCCTTACTGTGAGGTACGAGGTTGTTAATCGATGGTATTTGCTTCTGCTGAAGCCGTCAGCCTGCATTATTTCAACTTAGTTTTAATCGTGTTTAACAGCGTAATTCATATAAATTACACCAATCAGAGAGTCGAAAAAAGCAACATATGCCAAAAGGTTTTGTTAGCTCCGCCCACTCCCATGAATGACACACTACGTATGATGAAATCAAGTCAATCTCTCTACACTCTCAAAATACTGAAATATTTAAATGTATATATGCATATATTGCAATAAACTTAAAATATATTGTATTAATATGTATAATCAATATTTGTAAATGAGTAGTTTTATATTTCTCCATTTGATTTCATGGGATTGTAGTTCTTTCCCTCAAATAAAGCTGTGAAGTACACAGTCTTGTACATTTTGTGTTTTCAAATATGTTTTTGCTTCAGAGTTCAAATCAAAGTCTATGTTGGAATTCACATTGTAGCTGATTGGCTTGGTTTATGGCTTATAATGCTTTAATGAAGACTTTCATGGAAACAATGCCAGAACCATCGTCACTATAAATCTTGAGCATCAAAAATCAACATTAAAAAATCTTACAGACCCCAAACTTATGAATGGTAGTGTAAATGCGTAACACTATAACCACACCAGCATCTGCTGATCATCTTCCGGTTCTTTGAGACTTTTGATGACATTGCAATGCAAATTGCTTGGAATAATAGAGAAAACACTTCAAAACTCCTGTAATACAGGTATCACCAGGCCACAAAGGCTTTTCCTTCATCTGCAAATGCTCAAGCAATGGCTGCCAAACTTGACATACTTAAGGAGGAGATGGATGAAGCTCAGAACAAAATGGAAATTGGCAAGGTATGGAGATGAGTCAGATTTGATTGAGGTTTCTGGGTGACCTTAGGTAGCACATTGAACCTAGTCTGATCTTGTTTTGTCTTTAGGATCAACTAGCAGCTGAAATGTACAGCTTTTCCTCCAAGGAAGGAGAATATGCCCGCTATTATGTGTTGGTAAGTCATTGAGCCTTGGACCGCACAAGAAAAATGATGTCTTATAAAGTTATATGATATGAAAAATGATGTCTGATAAAGAATAATGAATTTAACTTGCAAATTTATCAGTAAGAAACTGGTCGAAGTTCAGTGGTTTTAAATACAGCATTTCAAAGATGGCCGCCGACTGAAATGACTTGCCTGAAAGGGTTTTTTGTGTTATTCAAAGATGCTATGCTAGTAGTTAGCATGTCTAATCAGTAGGGTCAATTTAACTGTACAATATTTTACAGTTTATTGCCAGTGAGTAGATTAAAGATAATTTAGTCACAAACTTTTCTTCTCTCAAAACTAAAATAGAAAAGTGAGGTTTGTATTTGTCTTGACAGTTGTTAGAAGCTCAAGCTGAATACCACAGAAGAGCCTTGGCGTCCATCGAGAGCGTCCTGCCCACCATACAGTCACAGCAAGGTGTGATATTTACTCTTCACTTCCTGGCCAGAGCTTCTGCTGGAAAAATGTTTCATATGAATCACTCACAGCACCTATGAAATCATGGGCTTATTAAAGGGTTAGTTCACCCAAAAATGAAAATTGTCATTAATTATTCACCCTCATGTCGTTCCAAACACATACAAGTTTTTCGTTTAACTTCAGAACACAAATGAAGATCTTTTTAATGAAATTTGAGACATTTCTGTCTCTCCATTGACAGCCTATGCAACTACCACTTTCAAGCCTCAGAAAGGTTGTAAAGACATCATGGAATTAATCCATGTGGTTTAACCTTCATTTTAATTTACAAAATATTAATTTACGAAATATTGATCTCAAACGTGCGTTCTCAAGAGCACCACGAGGCATACGTGTTGTGTTGACACGAGAGCAGACGTGAACCTGCGTTGGGTGAACTAACCCTTTAATAACAATTAAACAGAGTGTATTATGGAGTATTGTGTGCTGAAGTGGAGTCTTCTGTCACAAATTATAAATTAAAAGGGATATCTCACAAAATCTTTAAAAAAACATGCTCACTAGTGCATATTTCACCCCCCCCCCAAAAAAAAAAAAAAAAATGAAGGAACAAAGAAAATTAAGCTTTTTTGCATTGTGACATTATTGTCACAATAATATTAAGCACATTTTCCCCTCCGGATCTTATTAGTGTGATTGATGGAAAAATATCCTCACTGTCAATAGATTTTAATTAAATTTTAATTTTCATTAAATATTCTCATGATCAGTAACATAGTCAACAGAAATGAAAGACAGTAATATATATATATATATATATATATATATATATATATATATATATATATCTAAAGAATGCTTAAAATTTTGCATAATATAATAATATTGTAAATTAACATTAATTTATTATATTGTCAGTTTATTAGTATATATTTTTCATATCACAGTTATTTATTTAAACTTAAGTAATTTAAATTTATTTACAATATATAGAATGTCTGAGTCATTTTCACTCTAAAATAGCTTATATTCCCTATATAAAGTAAGCTTTTTTTTTTTTGCATTTTTGACTTTTATTTTCATGACAATTATGCACATTTTCCCTCAAAATTTTTATTGTCATTTGTTTAGACATTTCACTTTTGATTACATTTTTTTAGTTCTAATTTTTCACAATGATATTGTCAGTACAGTATATATTCTCATAATGAAAATAAATCTGCTTTAAATGCACTGGCAGTACTTTATGTTGAAATACTGTATATTTAATGTATAATTAGAAATATTAATAATCTATTTTTCACATTAAAGTAATGAGAAAACAATACAAATAGAAAGACACACACACACACACACACATATATATATATATATATATATATATATATAATATATTGGATTTTGAGGTGAAATATGGTTTTATGCACCCAACGATCTGGCTAGTCATCATCTATGAATCATTCTTTCTCTTTTAAAGCTTCCTTTTGGCCGGCACTGTAATGTATCCTGTTTCACTCTGCAAATCATCCTGTCTAACAGAATCTGTGTTACACACACACACCTAGTGATGATTCTTAAATGTATCCTGCCATAACTCAAATCATTCTCACTCTGTCTTGTGATCTGGCGTAGATAAATGGACAGAGAAGCCAGCGTTTGGCACAGCTCTGGAGGAACATCTGAAGCGCACCGGCAGAGAGATCGCTCTGCCCATAGAGGCCTGCGTCATGATGCTGCTGGAGACCGGCATGCAGGAAGAGGTATCTCACACTGTCAAACAACTCCTGGGAACCGACAGATCACATGACATGAAGCTTGTCTTCCTGAGGGGAAGTTGATGCACATTACTGCACACACAGTGGCAGAGAGTGGTCATTTTCAGGCTCAATCTTTCTGCCTTTCAAATATTTAGCAAAGGGCTCTTTAAACAGGACCAGTTTTACTCTGAGAGAGAGAGAGAGAGAGAGAGAGAGAGAGAGAGAGAGCAGTATATCTGTGTTACAGACGTCTACTTGTTCACTTCTGCTTCTTGTCCAAACAGACTAATAATAGTAGTGAAAGGAGACAGTCGTTTCCCTGTGAAACCATCACTAACACATAAGAAAACTGTGTTTTCAGTCATTTCACACACAAGCAAATCGGTTTATATTTCACTGTTCGCTGCTAAGGTTTTGTGCGTTTACAAAATTTGCTTTATGCCAGGGTTTGTTCCGTATCGCTGCTGGAGCCTCTAAACTGAAGAAGTTGAAGGCCGCACTGGACTGTTCCACTTCCCAACTGGAGGAGTTTTACTCTGACCCTCACGCTGTTGCTGGTACATGCTGTTTTTCGTAAATGAAATTTTTGCTAGCTAGCTACAGAGCTAAAATGTCATTTCTGCATTTAGAAGGACTTCCCAAAATGAAAACGAGACTGGATTTGTTTTATTTTTAACCATGCTTGGTTCTATTACAGATTGCAAAAGAGGATATTAGCACTGAGCTATTTTGAAACCTGAAACTTTTCATATCTGTCACCTACTGCTGGGCGGTTTGACCAAAAATTAATATTTTGTTGTTGTTGTTGTTTTTTCAAAATTAAGCCGGTTTTCCGGTTTATGACATGGTTTTTTTTTTCATGCATAATCAGGTGTTCAAAGCATTTCATAAAATTGTTATTTCTTAACATTCAAATAATATTCTTATAACCAGGAAATAACGTTAAAATACTATGATTATATAATGGAAGAATTGGACGTTCTAATAATTTTTGAATTATTTTCTTATAGCCAAGCAAGAACGTTAGAAATAATAACGTTAATACAACATTTATAACGGGAGAACTGAGAGGTTCTTATTACGTTTTTGAATAACGTCCTTAGAAATAACGTTAATACAACTTCTAAAAAATGGACGTTTTGAATTGTTCCTAGCAGAAATAACGTTTTTACTTAATGGGAACGTTCTGAAAACGTTCTTATTACCTAAAATTGTTATCTGGGGAAGAGGAGAGAGCACTGAACAGATTTTATGCGTAGGATTCAGAGAAAATAGACCTATTCTTTTTTTTTTTTTTTTTTTTTTTTTTTTTAGACCTATTCTTATAGGAGGAGCGTATATCTGAGAGCGCGCGCGGCACATTATATTGCGCGCGCGAGCAGAGTGATTCACGGCTCGCGCATTATATTAATGTACTTTCGCGCTACAATAGTGCGCTCTCGACATGTGACTGGAAAATAATAGTTCATATGGATTCATAGTTCTGCAGCATCCATCTTCCTGGTAAGTTACGTTAACGTAACAGAGCACTGCTGTATACCCAAGGCCTCGCCTCACAGTCGCTGCTTAAAAGTGCAACATTTTAAATGGTCCGCCTGAAACAGTGTCGCGCGGTCTATCGAACGAAATACATCGGTATGGCGGTATATAAAAAAATAATAATATCATAACAAAAATATACACCGGTTTTTGGTATGAACCAGTATACCGCCCTGCACTACTGTCACCAGTGTTAAGAGTAGGCCTAACACAAGTCGTGTTTAAATACAATCGTGGGCTTGCAAATGCATTTGATGTTGGGTTTCTTTTCTCATGATTATAAAGGAGCCCTCAAATCTTACCTGAGGGAGCTTCCTGAACCTCTGATGTCCTACCAGCTGTATGAAGAGTGGATTCAAGCCTCAAGGTAAAGCACATTCACACCAATGTCCATGGCTACAGACCAAAATATAGTTTTCTTGTTTTTAAGTGAATCTCAATTCAAATTCTGAATCCTAAATAAAACATCTATGAAATGCTAATGTGGAACTGTTTAAACACACTATGTTGATTTTAGAGTATTAGAAATAATATTGATGAAGGTGTTTGAGATTTTATACTTTGTTTTATTGTGTGTTTTTCTCTCGTCTGCAGTATTTCTGACTCTGATAAGAGGCTTCAGGCATTGTGGGTGGTGTGTGACATGTTACCAAAGCCCAACAAAAACAATTTTAGGTCTGCTCGTCACTGATTCAAACTAACTTTTAGCGTTGACCTTTAACAAACTATTACGAGCGTAACATGTTAATCCATGTCTGTGAAGGTACCTGATAAAGTTTCTTGCCAAGCTTGCTCTGGAAAGCGACGTCAACAAGATGACTGCAAGCAACATCTCCATCGTACTCGGCCCCAATTTGCTGTGGGCCAAAACAGAGGGGTGAGATTCGCACACAAAGCTTCCCAAATTGCATTGTTTTATATACAATTGTTAGGATTAAATGGCCTTTTTAATGCTTCTTGTGGAACAGTTTGACATGTTACAGTTTTGTTTTTCTCCTAGAAGCTTCGCTGAAATGGCAGCCACTACTTCCGTCCATGTCGTGTCAATAATAGAACTGATGATCAACCATTCAAGCTGGTTCTTTCCTGAAGGTAAGACTAACATTGACTGTAGCTTTGCTCCAAACCTAGTGAGAGTCTAGATCAGTGGTTCTCAACTGAGGGGGTCGAGGATATGGGGGCCTAGAAGTCAGAAAGGTTAAAAACTGCTAGAATTTTATGCAGTTATTGTACTGACTTATGGTGATTTTTATTTTGAATTTAAAGCAGTAGTTCACTTTTAAAAAAAACTTTTGCTGATCATTTACTCACCCCCATGTCATCCAAGATGTCCACGTCTTTATTTCTTCAGTCGAAAAGAAATTAAGGATTTTGATGAAAACATTCCAGGATTTTCTGCATATAATGGACTTCATTGGGCATCAAACGGTTCAAGGTCCAAATGAGAGTTTCAGTGCAAATTGTTCATTTAAACGATTCCAGACAATGAATAAGGGTCTTATCAAGCGAAATGATCGCTCATTTAAAAAATAAATAAAAAAGTTCAGCTCACTAGGGTTTGGATCTGAGCTTGTCCCCTTCAAGAACTCATTACTTCCACTCAGTCATTGCTGTGTTTATTCATTGCCTTTGCTCTTTTGCTCTTCAGATGTGGACTTCAACGTTTCAGGCATGTTTTCCATGCCTGGGTGCCCGGGTACCCCTGACTCCGAAGCCGGATCCATAGACAGGAGGCGCCCAGGCAGCCAGGGCTCGTTCGATTCTGACCCTCCCCGCAAAGACAGGTACAAGTCTCACCCTCGCGTTTACAGACACGACTCCAGCTCCACAGTAGTGTCCGCGTCATACGTAGTGGCCAGTGAGTCTGTCACAGTCCAAGCGGACGGTCTGAGACCAGAGCTGGGGGCTGTTTAGACGTGTTCATTTCATATGACACATGCAACTTTTTCTGTGTCTTGCTTTGCTTTTCTTTTTGTTTTAGTTTTTTTTGTCAACCGTTGCTTATTGTATGCTTTCTGAAATAAAATAAAAAAATGTATGCTCATAGCTATGTATAAACACATTATTGATATATTTCATGAGCTGGGTGCCAAAGTCAGAGAAAAAGTATCGTTTTTGATGTGCTTTCCAAAACGATAATTCAGCATCTGTCGGAATAAAATGATTAACAGGAATAAAAGGTTATTATTTGTATTTCCAGTTATCCATTAAGTGTATAAGAAGAAAGTGTTCAGACCCGCTCTTATAAACTTGGTATGTTCAGAATGAGTCAAACAACTCCTGTCTTGTCCCGCAGGCGATCATACCAAAAAATTCAGAGCTTTAAAATGTGGTTGTTCTTGTGCTTTAGGGGCAGGACAGGGGAGTGTCACAGCCACTCTAAAAGAGATTTGACAGCTTCATTACTAAACTAAATTAATGTCAGTGTTATTTAAGTATTATTTCTATACTAATTTAGCACTTCATATTTTGAATTTAGATTTTCTGTTTTACTTGATTTCTGATGCTATGCGCTTTTGTCATTTTTTTATTGTTTTTTTTTATTAAATTTTTCTAATTGTTCTAGTTAACATTAACAACATTGATTAATGGTTCATTAATGAATGACTACTTCATTTTTTCATTATATGGTATAAATCTTAGCATGCAAAAAAATTAAGCTAGCACATTTCGGTGGAAAGTACTTAAATCTGTCAAAGTTTGTGTCATTTACTAATGTAAAAATACCTTATTAATATAGTTTTTAGGAACACTTACAATACGCTACATTAGTTAATGTATTTACTGACATGATCTAACAATGAGCAATACATTTGTTACAGTATTTGTAATTATAATTGTTTATTATCTTTGTTAATTAAAATGCAGCTGTTCATTGTTTGTTCATGTTAGTGCATTAGCTAATGTTAACAAATACAACCTTTGATTTTAATTACGTATTAGTAAATGTTGAAATTAATGTTGAAATCTTATTTCATGTTAACTAATATTAACCAATGAATCATTTTTTTATTATTATTTTATTTAAGGATACAACATTCCATTGCATTGTGTGTACTATATATTGGCTGTTTTTGCTCTGTCAACAAAAGTAGTTTGACATGAAATCAACCATTGTTGGTCTCCGGGGAACACAAAGTAGTGGCGATCCTAAATTAATCCATGTTTTTTGAACGAATTGGTTGAGTGAATGATTCAAATGACCTAGAGCCATAAAGACTTCTTTTGTTCCTAAATGAATCCATGTTTTTTGAATAAATTGGTTGAGTGAATGATTCAAGTGACCTACTCACAGTCCTATTTAAAACCTACTGATGACTTAAAACTACGTAACTTGTATCTTTAATTCATTAATTTGATATATTTGTGAAAAATGAATATGTTGAAAATGCGCTAAATTCAAAAACCAATGTAAAATCTCAACCATTCCCAATATCTCTCTGGTTGCTGTCCCAGTGGTCAGGTGGTGGTCCTGTCCTTCTCCTCCTTCCCTTCTGTGGAGACTAATACCCCACTGTCCCTCTCTAGTGTGAGTGTTTCATACTGTCTCCCCTCTTCCCTGTAGCACTGCTAACAAACAGCCGGAAATCACCCCTCGTAGAGCTGGCACAATAAATAAAAAGCAGCACTCCACGCCTAACTTCCAGCCCCCTCTCCCTCCCATTGACGCCGGGGGGGTTCCCGTGTTTGAGCCCTCCCCTCTGTCGCCCGGTGGCGGGGGTCTGGAGGCTGGGCAGGCGGGAGCTGTGGTGTCTCAGATGCAGCAGCCTTTAGCTCAGCAGAACCCTGCCGCGGAGAACAGGTAAGGATTGGTGCGACCGTAAAGGCCCTCTACCTCACCATGCCATCCGCTGCCAGATGTCAGGAGCCGCCCGCCAAAATCTGTGTGTTGTGTGTGCACATCGTTTTGTGCCGCTGACTAGATTATTGCTTCAAAACGCTGCTTTAAACTCAATCGAATTGCCGTCAATTGGGTACAATCACAGAGGAAGGTTTGCAAACATTTTAAGATACCTGGGTTGGCAATAATCAAATGCCGTCGTTTGTTTCTGTGTCACGCACATTCACTCTTTTGTTTCGTTATTTGAAACGCTTTTAAAAATCAAAAAATTGATCACTGTTATAGCTAACTATCACACTTGTACCCTTGGTCGAGACATTTTACCCTGGATTTATCCAGACAGTGTCGTCGCGGAAATACGCCCGGGACAAAATTTGTATGGGTAGCCCTCGGGCCCAAATAATAAGCTGTGTGAAGGGTTTCTAAACTGGGATGAAGAGGTTACAAGAAAACCTCCGTCTGCTCCAAGAAAAATAGTGTTCAATTATTCAATGAAATTAATTTAAAACTACATGTATATAAACAGTGTGTGTGTATATATATATATATATATATATATATATATATATATTAGGGATGTCAAACGATTAATCGCGATTAATCGCATCCAAAATAAAAGTTTGTGTTTACATAATATATGTGGGTGCACTGTGTATAATTATTTTATATATAAATACACACACATGCTTTTATATATTTAAGAAATATTTTCATGTATATACTGTATATAGATTTATATATATAATTTATATTATATATAAATCTAAATATTTTATATATAAATAATATTTTTTTCTTAAATATACATGCATGTGTGTGTGTATATATATATATATATATATATATACAAAATAATTATACACAGTACACCCACAAATATTATGTAAACACAAACTTTTATTTTGGATGCGATTAATCGTTTGACAGCCCTAATATATATATGTAACACACACACATGATTAAATCAGAGCTTAATGATACTACTTAAATGACTAAAAATGAATAATATATATATATATATATATATATATATATATATACACACACACACATATAAAAAATAGTGTTAAAAATTATTAAATATTAAATGATTAATAAAGCATTATATCATTTATTTTATTCAATTATTTTTATCCTGCTTTCTAAAGACTGGTTGGAAATCATGTGATTAAGCAGTTATTATTAGTTATAATTTATTATTAGTTATAATTTATTATTATTTCCACCCAATATTTTATCCATAATGCTTTTAAGAGAAGTGTTTCCCCAACCTATATTGATTTTTCAAATCGGAAGGATCCAAACAAACGCCTCTCAAAATGCAAGTCAAGCCTGATTCTTCAAACGATCACAGTGTTTCATCCTGGTCAGGGCAAAACTCCTCCGTCTTTCTGTAGGACATTCCCTGTTGCTTGAGTTTGTGTGTCCTGCCTTGTCTTTTTCAGTTGCTTATTCTTTCTATAGTGGAAAAGATCCACTGCATGCAAAAAAGGCACTTCTAATTATGCTAACAGTTTTCCTTTATGGCATCAGTATTAAATTTCCCATGCAAGTCATTAACTCAACTTGGACCACTACATGTTAATTCCCTGCATGTTAACTGATCTGTGTATACATACTGCAATGTAATCCCATGATACGAGTTCCTTGCTTTTCTTCCCTCCCCAGTAACATGACCCGGGAACCTGCGACCACACCTCCAGCCATGAGAAACGGACCGGGCGGTTCGAGTGGGACACCCGCTCAGCTGAATGTGGGGACCCCTACCTCAGGTCCCAAGGGCCCCAGTCCGTTCTTGGTGCGCAGAGGTGAGTCTTAATCGCCCTTATCCCAGATGGAAAACGTTTTGATCACGACATGGCCTTCTTCTAGCTGAGGTAATGTCCCGTTCCTTGGTAAAGCTGTGGTTTTTTTAATCTCACGTTTGCTTTTTTTTTCACCTTAATAGTGTGTGGAAAATAATTCAAATGGCCTAAAATGCATGTTGTTATTGTTAACCAAATCTGTCATTTCTTTGTTTCAGGTACAAAGAAGCAAGCGCCTCCACCTCCCAAACAGACCACGTCTGCCACACCTCAGAGCGTAAAGACGGCTCCTAACCAGCCCACACCAGCCCAGCCCTCGGCCCCGAGCATCCCTCAGCCTCTCATCGCACCCCGTCGCAACAACCAGACCCCCATCCAGGCCCCCAGTCACCCTCCTCCTCAACCTCCTCCCCAGAGCACAGAAGAACCAGACCCGGCCCTTCCCAGAACCCCCACCCCACCCGGTACACCGCCTCACGACAGCTCCCAGACCCCTCTCACTACCTACCCCTCCGGCTCCCTGCCGCGCCCCAGACCCACCCCTCGCGCACGACCCAAACCTAGCGGCCCGCCACCACCCCAACCAACAAGCGACGGTGCCAATGGTGTCTGTGTTTCTGGATCCAAGATCATCTCAGGTAAGAATAGGCACTTTTATTTGGCATTATATCATCTGCTTTTGGATCTGTATTATCTCTAGATCTCTAGATTAAAGTCATTATAATGCGAGATTAAACTTTGAAACTAAATTTCGAGAAAAAAAGTTGATATACAATCTTGAGAATAAACTCATTAAATATCGAGAATAAAGTCGTTGTGTTTTGAGAAAAAAACTCGTTAAATTTTGAGAAAAAAGTTAAAACATAATCTTGAGAATAAACTCATTAAATATCGAGAATAAAGTCGTGTTTGAGAAAAAAAACTCATAAAATTTTGAGAAAAAAATTTGAAATACAATTTTGTGAATAAAGTCATTAAATATCGAGAATAAAGTCGTGTTTGAGAAAAAAAAACTTGTTAAATTTTGAGAAAAATAGTCAAAATACAATTTTGTGAATAAACTCATTAAATATCGAGAATAAAGTCATGTTTGAGAAAAAAAACTCGTTAAATTTTGAGAAAAATAGTCAAAATACAATCTTGAGAATAAACTCATTAAATAATGAGAATAAAGTCGTGTTTGAGAAAAAAAACTTGTTAAATTTTGAGAAAAAAATTTGAAATACGATCTTAAGAATAAACTCATTAAATATTGAAAATAAAGTGGTTGTGTACTTTTTCTCTAAATTTAAGTTTTTTTCTCAAAACACAACGACTTTATTCTTGATATTTAATGAGTTTATTCTCAAGATTGTATTTATACTTTTTTCTCGAAATTTAACGAGTTTTCTCCTCGAAACACGACTTTATTCTCGAAATTTAATACGTTTATTCTCAAGATTGTATTTAGACTTTTTTTCTCGAAATTTAACGAGTTTAATCTCGCATTATAATGACTTTAATCTCGAGATGGTTTAATTTTTTTTATTATTGCTTGGCCCTAATCCTCTTCCGTACATATATGAATAAAAATAATACATCATTTTATTTATTTTTTTTTATTTATGAAATGATTATTTCATTTCATTTCTAGAAAATAAAAGCCTTGCATATGACCAAAATATTGTACATAGTGTTGCTAATATAATCATAATAAATAGTAATGAAAATAATTAAATACTTTAATAAATAAAAATAATACATTATTTTATAATATCATTATATATTATATATGTACCACAGATAACTTTATCCTTATCCCGTGGGCAAATTAGAAAAAAAAAAATTCAACATGTCCGTGCAAGCGTTATGGGAATGTCAAGACCTCATTGGATGCCGCTTACTCACTTTATGACATCTCAATCAACTACAACTAGAGTCTGTAGAAAACCACAGGTGTCCAATGTCTGTATATAATGTACCTCATTAAAAGCTCATTATTGGGCAGGAAGCCCAACACTAGCCCCTGCCAAACAGCTGCCCTGAGGGTTTCCCTCCATTAGGATCGTTTCACTTGGCCAAATAACTTCGTCTTCAGATGAGCGTCATCTTTGTTTCATGCTTTATGTACTGTATAGTTGTCTAGTTTATATGTAATATAATATGCAATGCGAAAGTTGCGGAATTATTTCGTTGTCACATCCTTGAATGTTCCGTGTTAAATAGAAGTTGAACTCTATAGACAGCATTCACGGCATGTAGAAAATAATACAAAAATATTGATAAAATGAAATATAAAACATTGGTAAAAGCAAATAAAATTCTTCTTTACGGTAATGCACTTAAAATGGAAGTTTCTAAAGTCAGTTATTATAGCTATAAAAACGATTATTGTTCGTTTCTGCTTATTGAGGAATGTCAAATCGATTTTTCTGTGATGATCAACAAAATGTCAGATGTGATGATTTATCTCAGATAACTATTCTTCTGAAAATCAAACACAATTGTATCCAAAGAAATCAAAGCAGGACAGGGAGAAAGAATCTTGAGTCTTAATTTAAAAGATGAGTTCTATTCCTTAAAAACGGAATGTTCCGTGACAGTTAATGATCATCATTCATCGTGGCTGAACACAAATCTCATTTTTGTGTTTAATATTGATAGTTACTGAACACTCTTTCAGTCTCACACACACACATCTTCATATCTGGATTTCACATTTATCCCTCATAACACAAGACGTCATCATTGGCCTCTCTGTAGGATTCGTCGTGTGTAATAATCTTTGTCGTAAGTTTGGGTCAGTGAAACCACATTGGAACCGTTTCCAGTGGTTGTGGAAATATCAGCAGATTCCCAAAGTCTTTCACAGTTTGGCGTGAGGTTCAGGCTCTCCTGGTTTACTGCATTGCTTCTGCCGCCACGTTCACAGCGGACGCTTCAATGACATTACCACCGCCGTGAATCATGCATCAGCACTGTTTAAAGAAATCACCACTTCTGGTGTTTAATGACACACTTTCTGATGGTTCACCGGCATCAGAGCTTCATATTCAAAGTCAACATGAATTTAAAATTCAGCCTGTTTACTTTCCTAATGTTCCTGGTCTTCATTAAACGTTGCACTACAGGTCAAAAGTTTGGATTTTTTTTTACGTTTTCGAAAGAAGTCTCTTCTACTACCTTCTACCTAGACTGCATTTATTTATTCCAAACTTTTGAACTGTATTGTATATTTGCAACTTTACATAACCCACTTATTTTGACACATTATAAAGTAAAATGGGTTGCAGACCCATTCATGTTGACTTTAAAAGGTCACTAGATTGTGTTTATGGAAGTTCACAGCCATCTGAATGATGATTGGTTGGTCATCATCAGCGATTGATCCTTTGAACATGTTGTGACGTTGTTGCACTGTTACAGATGTGTGATCTTCTGCCTGTGAGGTCTGGTTTGAGTGACAGGCGATGGTAAGATTTGGGCGTATCCGTCAATGTTTTCTGAGCTCAGTGTGTGTGTCTACGCTTTCTGCGCAACGGCAGCCGTCCTGGTGCCTGTTTTAACCCGACTAACAGCAAGTTAAAACGCATGACAACCAGCACATTGCAACTAAACATGTAACCTCGGCTTCCGCAGGGTGAATGTTAGCTGTGCCATAAATACTGTTATTTAAAGGCATACTCCACTTTTTTTGGAAATAGGCTCATTTTACCACTCCCCAAGAGTTAAACAGTTTAGTTTTACCGTTTTCGAATGTATTCAGTCGTATGTATTTTTGTATTAATGTATAATGTAATATTAATGTATTTTTTTAATTTATATATATATATATATATTTAGAAGAATATCAGTAACCAGACAGTTTCTGGTCTCATTGACTTCCATAGTATATTTTTTTTCCTACTATGGAAGTCAATGAGACCAGAAACTGTCTGATTACACATATTCTTCTAAATATCAGAAAATCGTCTGAATGGATTTGAAAATGGTAAAACTCAACTGTTTAACTCTGGGGGAGTGGTAAAATGAGCCTATTTCCAAAAAAAGTGGAGTATCCCTTTAACATTATGAATTTTTTAGTTTGGGGTCAGTTTTATTTATTTTTCTGCTGAAAGAAATCACTATTACTTTGCAAGGACAAATGTAATTGATCAAAATTGACTAAACTCTTTGTAAATATATTTATTCCAAATAAATACTTCTTTTGAACCTACTCATTAAAGAATCCTGAAAAATGTATTATGGTTTAGACAAATATTAAATATAACTTTTCAACATTGATGATAAAAATAAATAGCAGCAGATTGTGACACGGACAACTGGAGTAATGATGCTGAAAATTCAGCTTTGATCACAGGAATAAATCATATTTTACAATATATTCAAATAGTTATTTTAGATAATAATACTATTTCAATTTAGTTAAAATAAATGCAGCCGTGGTGAGCATGAGACGTTAAAAAATCTTACTGACCCCAAACTTGTGAACAGTAGTGTATATTTGATAGTGTTTGGATATTAAAGATGTATAATATTAATATTGTTGGTTATATATAAATGGCTAATAAATTAAATAAAACATTTTCAGAACGTTATCATTCAATAAAATATTAATATTGATGTTAGTGATCTAACATGCATTTTGACATCCAAAATCCATTCAAGTGCTTCTTGTTCAATTATACATATTGCTTATTTTCTCTGAAGGGCAGGTTTTATGAAATTTTGGTGGAAAGATTATTAAAATATTTACTTTTGAAAACTTTAACTATGCATTTTGATTGCACAGATGGAGATGGAGAGGAGAGATCTTTTACGGGACCAGGGCTGGATCTTGTCCCGGAGCTTGAGGATGAACCCTTGGAAACAACCACCGAGGATGAACACCAATCAGAAAACACCGCCCTGTGAGGTGGGCGGAGTCAAGTCTTCACACACCCAATCGAAAGCTATGTTCGTAATGGAATACTAGCATACTGCACCGTATATTCCTACCGTTTTTAAGGATGTGAACGTATCCAACGTGAGACAAACATTGTCACATGACCTCGCTATATACCGGTTACCTCATGAATAAATAGTTCTTCAAGTAAAATTTGTCTCAACTTTTGGAAGCGTGATCAAACAATGAGTCATGACAGTTGTACTTTAAACGACACTGGAAATGGAAGGTCAAGTTAATGCATTGCATTATGGGATACGGCACCCAGCACAGTGTGCAAATATAGTAGGTCATCTGGGTATATGCGAAGCATATTTAAAGTATGCAAAGTATACATACTACACACAGTATAGTAGTATGCTATTCCGAACATAGCCACTTTGACCTTTAGCCCCTGCAGATACAGAATACATGAAACTAACACAGTCTAGAAGCTTCCTGGAGTCTCTGTCCTCACAATGCTGGCACATTGTAACCATAAGCCGGGAAGAAATCAGTACGCACATATTAACATGCTCTACAATCTTGATTTCATTCACAAATGGCATAAAGCTGATATAGGCTCAAATATTAAATATGAATGTCTTTGAGTTACTTAACAAATGACATATTTGTGCAAATCACTGAGTTTGTGTGGCTGATCTTCCACACTTCACATTTATGTTGGTTATAATGGTGAATGTCATTTATTCAAATTTATTTTAATTGTTCCTTTTCTCTTTGAATACTTGTGTAAAAGTGTAAAAAAAATATAATAATAATAGAACATTTGAATTGAAATGAGGTTAACAATGAAAAAACTGATTCATTTTCATACATGTGATTTGTATTTTTAAGTATTTGTCCTGGGGTGCAATACTGACTGTATCATGGCATTAAAGTCAGTTTTCTATTAGTTTATTTGTTTAAAAAAATGGTAATTGTGTTCACTGGGTTTATTTTTAGTGAAGGAGGACACCAATATCAATCTATCCACAGTTTTTGATCCACTAAAATAAACCCTGCACATGCTATTATGAAATAGTTCATTGTCAAAATGACCAAAGACACTCTTTTAAAAGATCCTGTGTCAGAGCTTTAGGGGTTTGTTTCATCATGTTGTATGCAATGCACAAACCGCACTGACAACATTAATGTGAACGTGTGAATGAAAGGATTTATGGATCTGTCAAGCTCAGGAACCGTCAGCTAGAAAGCCAAAAGTCATTCATTCCTTTCGAGAGGGAATATGTATTTTATTTCTGTGGTTATGTTCTCTTTAATGTGCTTTCTTAATTGTACATATTGATTTTTTTTCCCCTTTTCTATATCTGTGTGCACATTTCCTGCCTCTGAATTCTTGTTCTTCACATGTGCCTCGGATGAACAAATTTTTTTTCAACACAAACTTTTTTTTCTGATTATATATCTAATAAAATGCTTGATTACAGAAGCAAATTTGATCTCAAAAGTTGTTTTTAAACACTGTTTAATTTACAGAAACATCAAGGACAAAATAGTTTTCATAGGAGTTAAAGTTAGGGTAGGCAATGTTTTTCATAAACACTCTTTTCACATCCTGATAGGAATCAATAATAGAAGTGGTCTAAATATTAAATTTACATAATCCTTTGTGGAAGACTCAGGACTGAAAAATGTATGTCCGATCATTGTGCTTTGAGACATACCAGATGTGGGCCAGATATGGGCGAAACTATGCCGTGGCTTTGGAGACGCTATGAAGGGAGGGTGGGAACTCATTAGGGTTGGGTATCGAGAATCGAGTATCGATTGGAACCGGGACTAACTTTTCGTTTTTCCCGGAATCGTTCAAAAGTTAAAATTTCGATTCCTAGTTTCGATATTCACAGTCCGCCGACCAGAAGAAGAAACTGCTGAACAACACCAACGAAGAAGCGTCTACCGGAAGTGTTGGCATAACCACGCGAGTCGAACATGAGTAGCTTACGTTGGCAGTCCAAAGTGTGGCTTCACTTTTCTAAAAATAACAAAATCTCGGAAAAATGCAAAATTTGTGACAAAAGGAGTATTTCCCTTAAGAAAGGAGCATTTCCTTCAGAAAGATCGTTGGTTAGCTAAACTTTTTTTGACCCTGCCTCTTAAAAGAATCAGAATCGAGAATCGTTGGGAACCAGAATCGAAACAAGGAATCGGAATCAGAATCGTTCAAATTCAAACGATACACAACCCTAGAACTCATGCTTTCAAAGATAGCCTCTCAGAAATTGCCTACCCTACCTTTAAAATGTCATTTAATGTCTTTATCAAAAAAGTACAAACTGATCGATAAATAAATAAGCATACCGGTCAATTGTTAATTACATACTCAGTGAAGATTTACTTAAACACCAGTCACGCTAAACAATCCATGATAAAGGGCAAGTGACTATGCCCAGTAGGCGATGAGAAACACAGCCAGTGACATACAGACGATGAGGTTGGCGTTTACCACGTGTCTCATACAGGGCTCTTCCTCGAGGGAACACATCGGAGTCTCTGGAGGAGGAGACATGGGCTTCCCTTCTTTCTGCTTCTCCATTCCACAGATCCAGAACAGAGCCGATTTGAGTTTAGAGGAACCCGCTTCACTGGACACAGACCTACTGGAGTCTGGTGAGGAACACAGCGCTTAGAATACATGTAAAAAGACTGAATATACACAATGTATTAAGTGCATTTTATATTGCCTGTCAAATGCATTTACACTTGCATGACCATTTTTAGATTTGCAGATGCCTCTTTTGTGATTTCTATGTAAAATAATGACGTTCAAATATTAATTGTTATGCCAATGTTTTTGGGAGATAAAAGACTGGCAAAAAGAAAAAAAATGACACAAAAGTCCAAATTATGACATAATTAGGAGAAAGAAAATATAATTGACACTAATTAGATTAAATTATGTGTCAATAATTAAAAAGTGTCAATTTCTAAAATGTATGACTTGGTATGTCATAATTATAGCATATTATGATTTAACAAGATTATGTATGTAGTGTTTTTTGGTGTCATGCTTATATTTCACGTTCAAAATTTTCACTGAGATATTTTTTATTTCCTCCACTCATTTAAACGCTTTAAAAAAATATCAAATGACTTTGTCTCCCTCTTCTGGATAACTGGACTAATAAAGTCAAAGACTTGAGCATAAAACTTAGAATAAATCAGGATAGACTTGACAATTTACAACACCTCGGCAAACCATTGCATGCATTATTTATCCTAAAGCATACTGAGACTTATCTGTCCGTTTAATTAAAATCACAAAATAATGCAACAAATGCATGTGAATTGGAAAAGGTACCTTCTTTCATTTGATATGCATCGTTTTCCATGTCTTTTGTGTTCTGTGTGGCGCCTTCGATCGTGTAGAGATCTGAAGCCACAACCTCTTCGCTTTCTTTCACAGGGTCAAAGCGTGTGTACCACGTCAAACGACTGATCTGCAAAATAACAAGCCCTTTATACCAGATGTGTGTATATTCTCAAGGTTTGTGAAGACATTTCTGAATACAAAGAATGTTTTTTTTTTTTTTGTGAAATTGCAAACTGTGTGTGTGTTTACCTGCTCTGGTTTGGGCTTCTCTGTAGCCAGACTAACACACACCACCACGATGAGTGTGAGGAGAGTGAGAACGATGGAGAAGTACAAATAGTGAACATATTTGATGATGTCAGGCCTGGTGTCGCTCTCATAGCACAGCGGTGTTGGATAGACGAAATCCAGGATCATCCTTATAACGCCCACCAACATGCCCACTATCAGACCCCAGAATGCACCCTACACCAACAACAACACAATCAGTTAATGTGTTTATTATTTATTGATCATATATATCAATAAAACACCGCTGCAGTGCTTGTGATATTACTTTATTTATAATTGAACCCATGATATTAGTGTGAATTTACATACATTACTAATTAATACTTTTCAGAAACATTGTACCTTCTCATTGGTCCGTTTCCAGAAGCATCCCGCAAGGAAGATGACCGTTATGGGGGGCTGCAGGTACATACTGATGGATTGGATGTAGATGAAGAGCTGCCCACCCTGACTGGCCTGAACTAGAGGAATCCACAGCACTGACACCACCACTAACACCAACACAAACACTCTTTGACATGGAAACACACACACACACACACATACACAACAGTTGAAACAGCCGACTTTACCAGAGAGCTAAATGTATGAAGTATTTGTGGTTACTAGTTGTAGAATGACAATACTAGATTAATTTGCCAAAAGCTTGACCAAAAGAGAACAGCTGTTCAACATCAACGTTGCATAATGTTAATGTCCACAAAACATGAAATTACAACATCAGTATTTCAACCAAATTTTAATGACTGTCCAATGTTGGAGTTTTTCTGATGGCCAATTACTTTTAAATGCAAATAGGCTGTTTACAGGCTGAAGAAATTGGTGAATTTGCCTTAAAAATCTGATGTGTGTGTAACAGCTTGTTGATGTCACACCTCCCCACAATCATGAGCTCCCACTCGGAGGCAGTGCGGCGAATGTTTCTCCACAGGTCCATGGTGAAAATGGTGCTGGAACTGTTGAATATGGAGGTCAAAGAAGACATGAGAGCAGCCAACATCACAGCCATCATCAAACCCCTCAGACCTGGACAAACACACACAAGAAAATTAGTTAGCCAGCTGATCTAGAAACTGAAAAACAACCAACATGTACGTAAACAATCAAAGAATCTCACTAATACCTGCGGGAAGGAGCTCCATCACCAGTTTGGCATAAGCAATGTCCGAGCAGCCCACAGGATTCCCACAAACCTGCTTACACACATCTGGGTCTCCGCAGCCCACCTCGTCTACAGTTCTCACACACAAACGTTCATTTGCATTTCAATAGAACAAACTGTACATTTAGGCGCCTTAAACTGTGGTGTTTGTTTCAGTAGTTCACCTGGGTAAAGGATCCTGCTGATCATGCCTGGCATCACCATCATGAAGAAGGGCAGAACTTTGAGGTAAGCGGCGAGCAAAGATCCTCCTTTAGCATGCAGAATGTTCTTGGAAGCAAGCGAACGCTGCACTATCACCTGCACACAGGAACAACAACAAAATATAATCAACAATCTAAATATAAACAACAGCAATAATAAAACTACAGCAGCAGCAATAATCTACAACAGCAGCAAAAATTAACAACAGCAATACTCAATAGCAGCAATTATCAACATCAACAGCAGGTACTGGACCAGTGTTGTTTACATCTTGCAAAATGGTCATAGGAATAATTATATATAAATTACATTATCACATTATAATAATTGTTTGCCATCCTAAAACACCATTGATAATGTAATGTAATGTCAAGCGCTGTCAAGAGCATGCAACACCAGCAGGCGGCGATATAAACCTAACCGTAAAGCCACGTTAGCCAATCAGAAGCCGTCAGCGGTGCAAAAACTCCGGGTTCACTGTCTACACGACAACACAGCAACCGGCGTTTCAGAAAATACTCACCCTGGCAGGGGTTTTCAAAAATGTTCGGTTTCAGTGTCCTGATACTGCGTTTCCGTGTGGACGAACGGCTGAACCGCGTAAAAAAGTCACGGTTATAAAAATACCCGTGTCCGTGTGGACGTGGCCTGATTATTGTTGCCATGACTACGTCAGAGACACCTGAATTAATCAAGTGCACAATGTCATTCTGGATACCATCATTGAAAGTATTTCCCGACGTTTTGCTAAAAACGGAGAACTATACACAGATTTCGACCAGCTTGATCCCCAGAATTTCAATGACTTGAAATGTAACGGTGTACCTGCAGGCGTACTCAATGCCCTGAGCGCCACGATAGCAGAGGCGCAACTCCTGAGGCCTTGCTTACAAGATGAACTATTTAGCCTGGCTACGCACTGGGACAAGCTGAGACTCTGACCAAGATGAGTAGGAGGATGGAGATGATGAGCAGAGTCCAGATGAAGAATGGGATGTGAACAAAACCAGTCAATCTTGCAGAAAATGTCCCGTCTGTTGTTATTATCTCCTACAAAGGTATAGGCCTATAACCTGCTCACTGACTCCTACCATCTAATCGGACTTGGATAACTTACAAGTTTCTGTTCACTCTGTCTGTGACACAAGTTGAATGTGAGCGAAGCTTTTCCACGCTAAAATTCATCCAGAATCGATTAAGGAGCGTCTTCAAGCCTTTATGTTGATGGCAATCGAAAAAGAGACTTCTTTGGACACGGATTGCATCGTAAGAGCGCGCTGATGCAACGGCTGCTGATTTAATAAGGTAGGAGGATGCTTCTTTTTTTATCATACCCGTATTTTCCGCACAATAAGGCGAAAAAATGTTCTAAAATAGGTCATTCGTTGAAGGTGCGCCACACACCACGAGAAAACTAGGCGTCTTTTCCCC
This sequence comes from Cyprinella venusta, assembly GCA_038021265.1. Classification (NCBI taxonomy): domain Eukaryota; kingdom Metazoa; phylum Chordata; class Actinopteri; order Cypriniformes; family Leuciscidae; genus Cyprinella; species Cyprinella venusta. Next base: position 43,680,200 of record CM075863.1, read on the forward strand.
GCCTGACTAGTTGCTCGCTCTTCTTCTTTTAGTTTGAGACAATTTAAATTGTTATCCACGTGCTCTCTGAACTCTTATATCTAAGTTCAGTTAGATATAGGCCAAGTCTGGTGGCCTAATAGTTAATTTAGGCTACTTTTTAATTTAACACGTTGATGTAGGCCTATAGCCAAATTTTTATTTATACAATTAGGCCCATTTATTCTTTTAATTTTACAGTTTTTTTGTGTGTGTACAGATGATACGCCTATAAGCCAATTTAAATTTTAATAGTGCACGCTTATCAAAATCTGGCCTAATAATTAATTAGCCTACTTTTAAACATTTATGTATATATATTTTTACGTTTTTGTTTATAAAACTTTTAGTTATATTATTAGGCCCATTTATTCGTTTAATTTTACAGCAGTTTGTGTGTACAATGGTTATAGGCCCATTTAAATTTTTATTGCGCGCGTTGAACAAAAGTTCAGTTATCAAAATTCTGGCCTATAGTTAATTTACTTTTAAGTACCTTTATGTATGCTACATTCCAGTTCTTACATAGGCTAGTCCTAATTTGTAATTTGAAATGAAACATTTCTGTTTGGAAAATGTTGTTGTTGTTGGTCTTTAGTTCTTTAGATTTATTTTGCAGATTTATTTTTCGTTTTTTTGGAGCGAGCAGGGGCGTTTTGAGTGGAGCGCAAAGCAAACTGCATTGAGCGCTGAGCGGGGAGCGTTTTATGAACATTCTGTGACGCGAGTAGCGCCGAGGTTGAACTGGCCTTGTGACAGAGCGGACATAAGATGGACAAGAGTGCGAGTTCGCGAGTGAATGTAATAACGCAGAGCGTTATTGACCAATTGATCCATTAGGCGCCCCGGATTATAAGGCGCACTGTCGTTTTTTTTTTTTTGAGAAAATTAAAGGCTTTTAAGTGCGTCTTATAGTGCGGAAAATACGGTATTTATTCTATTGTGGTTTGGTCATGGTCCTTTTTCTTTATTAAGCAGTTGTGTTGTGTGCATCGGGCCGCTATGCCATGCTAGTGTGTGTGTTTTTGGCCGCTGTGCCATGCTTGTGTGCGTGTGTTTTGGCCGCCGTGCCATGCTTGTGTGCGTGTGTTTTTGAACACTGTGCCAGGCTCGTGTGCGTGTGTATTTGGCCGCTGTGCCATGCTCGTAATGGACTAAAGTCTATGCGCCTCAGTCTTACATCATGACGTGTCGTGTATGCCTACAGACTACAGTGTGAAAGTCATTGCTGTCTTTGGTGTTTCTCAGTGGGAAAAATGTTCAGATTCTGGGGACGTTTTTTTTTTTTTTTAACGTCATCAATTAGTTGGGCCGGTGAAAACCACAAATGCCAGGGCCGAATTTTTGTCCCAGTCTGGCCCTGTTCCTTTTTAATCAGTAAAACTGTAAATCCTGCCGGCGACGAGGGCAGTGGTGGAGGAAGTACTGAATCTCAGGACTTAAGTAAAAGTACAAAAAAACAGATAAATATTTACTTTAGTAAAAGTAGAAGTAACACAATGACAACCATACTTAAGTAAAAAGTAAAAAGTACCTGATTTTAAATGTACTTTAAGTATTAAAAGTAAAAGTACTTGCATAACAATTTATTCTCTTAATGCCTATTTTTTTCTAATGATTAATAAAACATTTAATTCTAACTCGTTCCACCTAATACTCCTATAATGATGTTCAATAATTATGGAAAAAAATTGTTGTCACCATTTCTGAAACAAGCTTTTAATTAGGCAATATGCACATCATGCTTATCCTTAATATATATTAATAAATATGTTTGGCAGTAAACGCGATTAATTTATGGTGTAATTCTGAACTTCTTGGCTTGCCATAATCCTAACCAAACGTAAATTACACACGGTGCGTTTCCTATGCACATAAAAACCAATTTTCACATATAAATTGCACGATAAAAAAGGGGAAAAAACTGATCAGAAAATGTAATGAAAAAGTAACAGAAGTTGTAGAAATGTAGTGGGGTAGAAAGTATAATAATTGATGCAAAATGTAACGAAGTAAAAGTAAAGAGTATGCACTATTTATTCTACTTAAATAAAGTAAAGATACGTGAAAAATGTACTTAAGTAAAGTAACGAAGTATTTGTACGTTACATTCCACCACTGGATGAGGGCCGATTAGGGTTGTGTATCGTTTGAATTTGAACGATTCTGATTCCGATTCCTTGTTTCGATTTCGGTTCGCAATGATTCTTGATTCCGATTCTTTTAAGAGGCAGGGTCAAAAAAGTTTAGCTAACCTTGCTAAACAACAGTCTTTCTGAAGGAAATACTCCTTTCTAAAGGGAAATACTCCTTTTGTCACAAATTTTGCCGAGATTTTGTTATTTTTAGAAAAGTGAAGCCACACTTTGGACCGCCAACGTAAGCTACTCATGTTCGACTCGCACGGTTATGCCGTGCTTCAGGTAGACGCTTCTTCGTTGGTGTTGTTCAGCGGTTTCTTCTTCTGGTCGGCGGAGTGTGAATATCGAAACTAGGAATTGAAATGTTAACTTTCGAACGATTCCGGGAAAAACGAAAAGTTAGTGACGGTTCCAATCGATACTCGATTCTCGATACCCAACCCTAGGGCCGATGGTCTACGAAATCTAGAATCTATATTTCTGAATCTAGACCTTCTATATTTATATTGCTCTTTCTCTAAGTTCTTTATAGATAGATCAATATAAATAAATAGAAGCCATCATAACCCCTCATGGGTAATGTGTCTTAAAAAAGTTAATCAACTCTGCTGGTCGTTCACCTGGTCAGAACACCAGTACCACATTGAAGGTATGGACATGCCCAGGATTACTCCTGGCCACGGCAGGTCAGAGGTCACAGGGTGACGGAATATGTGAAAGGCATCATCACGAGGGATTCCGCAGGTGGTGTTGGGCACTCGAATGGTGGGAATAGCTTGAGGATACTTGTCCAGGACAGCCTGAAATCCCCCAACCTCTGCAAAACCTGACATAGAGGAAAAAAGAAAGAAAAAAAAGAGTATATTTTTATTGGATAGAAGCTTCAGAATTTTGAACATTATTGTCGTAGTCACTCACTGAAGCCCATGAGGATCAAAGCTCCGACCACCATGATAACAGTCTGAACCGCATCGGTGTAAATCACTGCTGCCAGACCGCCTGTGAACAGTCAGTCAAGATGCTTTAGATTACAAGACTTCCTCATTTCGAGGATTAAAGGGCTGTTCACAACAAGATAGTTTACCAGAACTTGTGATGGCCACTTTCGAAACACTGCTTCATGAACCTTCGAAACGTTTGCAAATCAATAATTTAGAACGAGTGATTTCGAGCATGTTTCAAACTGCAAAAGCCACATGATTTCAGTACGAGGCTTTTTCGAAACCTTTTGAGATGTAGTTATATAGACAGAACTACTTCTAGACAGATGAAGAACATCATTTGATGTAGTTAGAACTTGAACTCTAGGCATATATAGACCTTCTAAAGTGAGAAGTTAGAGATAGATCTAAAACTTAAACCTACTATACTTAGACAGACCTATATTTTCTTAATAGATGGATTGATCTATAAATACTAGTAGAAAATCAATATCTAGATAGATAGTCCATATACAGTGATATAAATTGGAGGATAGTTTTGAAATGTCGATCTCTGTGAACCCATGAACCAGTGTTTATAGTTTTTATCTGATTTCGGTTTCGGATCAGTTTTATAAATGTGTCAACCAAACCCTCAATAAAACCAAATCAAAGTCCTACAAGTAAATAAAATTGCATATTATACACTACGGACACTTCATATTCCATGGTATAAGACGATTTGAGACTACACTTTCAATAAAACATTTCCCAAAGTAAACTAAAGCCGCAAATTCCTTGTTACCGACACAATTCAACAGAACTTGCGACCATAGTTGGCAGGTGATGCTTTTGGGGAACGCACCCCTATCACTAATCTATAAATAATCATTCTAATTCTATTAGAATAGATATCCAAACCACATTGATAACTACATGAGGGAACAATATCATTGGTATCACTTTCAGAACTGAGTGATAAAAATACAGACAGCCAATCAGAATCCAACTAATTTAAAGAGATTAAAGAGACAGTTCACCCAAAAACGAAGATCAGCCAATAATTTACTCCCCCTCAAGCCATCCTAGGTGTATATGACTTCTTTTGAAGCCCAAAAAAGCACATCCATCCATCATAAAAGTAATCAATACATGCCTTCTGAAGTGAAACGATGCGTTTGTATAAGAAAAATATCCATATGTATAACTTTATAAACCATAATCATCATGGCTTCCGGTAACGGCCGTATGCGAGTCGAGTTCTGGCTGAAAAGTGACCTCTGACCTTTCAGAAGGCCTTTATTAACACCCTTTAAAGCGGCAGATGGCATCTTTATGCTGTCGTGCTTTGGTGTGGATGCTAACATGGTTATGGTTCTCAGTGTGAACTAGGGCTGTCAAACGATTAATCGCGATTAATCGCATCCAAAATAAAAGTTTGTGTTTACATAATATATGTGGGCGTAGAGTGTATAATTATTTTGTATATATAAATACACACACATCTATGTATATATTTAAGAAAAATGTGTTCTTAATAGATCAAATATTTATATTTATACATAATATTAATTATGTATAAATATTTATAAAGTATATACTTTCAGATTTTTCTTAAATATATACATGCATGTGTGTGTATTTATATATACAAAATAATTATACACACTACGCCCACATATATTACGTAAACACAAACTTTTATTTTGAATGCGATTAATTGCGATTAATCGTTTGACAGCCCTAGTGTGAACAGCCCTTAAGAGTAACAAAACATCCGACCTGCGATTGTGTACAGAGCCGTAATGCCGAGAAGCAGAACCACAGCGAGGTAGATGTTCCACTGCAGAGCCTGCTGGATGAACACAGCTCCTGCATACATGTCCACCTGCGCACACACACACTCACACGTGTCAATTCAAAAGCTGATTACCAAGTCAGAGAATTTTTTATTTATCATACTTACGGATATTTTGGTGAAGATGTAGATGAATAGATATAAAACACAAAGAAATAACTGTATTCTTATGCCACCAAATCTTTTCTGTAAATACTCAGGCATTGTTGTGACCTGAAAAGAAATGGAAAATTATCCTAATTTACATCATTTGTGTTTAATTCACACTAATTGCAAAAAACAAAAAACAAAAAAAAAACTAGATAAAGACAGTTGCGTGAGTGTGTGTGTGTCACATTATTCAATAAGGACGCATTAAATTGGTCAAAATTGTCAATCAAGGAATTAACAATTAATGTTGCCAAAGATTTCTGTTCACTTTCTTTTCATCAAAGAATCATCTTAGTTTCCACAAAAAAATATGAAGCGGCACAGCTGTTTTTAAAGGGATAATACTCCACTTTTTTTGGAAATAGGCTCATTTCACATCTCCCCCAGAGTTAAACAGTTGGGTTTTACCGTTTTCGAATCCATTCAGCCGATTTTCTGATATTTAGAAGAATATCAGTAACCAGACAGATTCTGTTCTCATTGAATTCCAGAGTATATTTTTTTCCTACTATGGACGTCAATGGGACCAGAAACTGTCTGGTTACTGATATTCTTGTAAATATCAGAAAATCGGCTGAATGGATTCGAAAATGGTGAACTCTGTTTAACTCTGGGGGAGTTGTGAAATGAGCCTATTTCCAAAAAAAAGTGGAGTATCCCTTTAACATTGATAATGATCAACTGATAATCTGTTAAAGGGACCTTAAATGTTTGTAATACAGTCTCATATCGGTTGTTTTCTCACCCTTGATGCAATATAGATGGGTAAAAACAGCCAGCCCAAGAGCAGCACCATCAGCATGCCCTGCAAATGAACATGAGCCATTCACTTTTTCCATAATGCACTCTATAATGTGGTATATTAAGCAAGTCAATGTACTCTCTATCTCTGAAATAAATTGTATATTGAGTGCTCACGTTCCACTCATAAGCAGTTGCACCGATACCGGCTGCCGCCCCAGAGCCTGCGAGACCAATGAAGTGCCCACTGCCCACATTACTAGCAAACAGAGAGGCGCCCACCTGCACATCATAGAGGATTGAAAAGATGTGAGTTGGAAATTTGATCTGTGAGGGGCCGTTTACACCACAACTAAAAAATGTGTTTTTTTTTATACGACAATGCGTTCATTTATACGACAATGGCGTTTTGAAAACCTGAAAGCAAAAAAACCCCACAAACTTCTGAAAATGGGTTTCAAAGTGCAAGTTTTTGAAAAGGATACAGTTATCATCATCGTGTAAACTTGTAAACTAAAAGAATTTGTGAAAAAGTGATGTCATGTGCATGTATATTTTATTACATTGCGTGTAAACGAACCCTACAGGCTCAAATTCAATTTCAATAGAAATGTATTTTTATCTAACAAAGAAGTATTTTATAACATAAATCTCTCCAGATCCCTCCAAAAAATAAAGAACTTAAATTTTGCACATAGAAAGATACAATGGGGAACAATGATTACAAAATATAATGATTTTATTTAAGTGAAATATTTCTAAACAGAATATACAAACAAAATATCATTCAGAATATTACCAAATTATAATAGTAAATGATTAATATATTTTAGTATTAATCAGAACTAATAGGAGAATCATCCCTAATTTTCATGAAAATAATGTTCCTAAAAATAGATGAGGCTAAATTTTTTTTAATTTATTTTTTATTTTGTTTGTTTGTCAATGTTTTCTTTTGGAGACACCATCACTTTTTTACTCACCGGCCACCAAGTCATGCTTTTCCCAGCAAGAAAATATCCATTCACTGTGCTCCTCTTGGTCTTCCACATGGACTGTTGGGTGAGCGAAGGTTATAAATATGCCATATATCATATGATAAGTATGATAATAATATGATAAGTAACACATTTACTGGAATAACATTTTGTCACTGTGAAATGACACAACAGTGCTTTTTGTCGTTTAAGTAAACTTACCCACAAGCCCACGCCCAGAACTAAGAGAAAGTAGATGACAAGCACCACTATATCTGTGGTGGCCAGGGTGGTTGACGGCGATGCGACCTCAGCGGTGGGGGAAGGGGACACATTGGGATGCTCGGTGGCAGCCATGAGGTCAAAGGTCAATGAGTTTCTCAGGTGTGTCACTTTAAAACAACAGATGGTGGATAATCTCCCTCACATATTCACACATTCAATGGAATGGCATCCAGACGTGACTTTGTGTCTTTACTGATTATCCATTATCTAGCCTGTATTCACATGGTAATGCTTTTTTCTGTCGTTTAATAAGATACCGGGTATGTTACAACAGAGGAATGGCAAACGTTTTTCTACAGAATGTAAAACTGGAAATTTTATTTATAAGAAAGTACCACAGGGCAAATATTTCACAAAACTCATTTCATAAAGCACAAATAGAGACAGCATTAAACTGCAGAACTCACATTTTCTTATTTCACTTCAGATCCAAATTTGATAAAGAACCCATACAAAAAAACATGTTTTCTAACAGATGTGATTTAATGCATGGATTTAATTGGTTTTAATCTCAAAAGACGAGAGAAATACAGTAAATGCAAATATGCATATATCAGCAAGCATTACTCACATTTTCCAGGTTTCATTAAGGTGTACAATTTGGTGGTATTAATGTTTGCATTAAAAGAGTTCCCACACATTTTGACCAATTAATTTTTATGAACATTACAGTTCATAATATTGAAAAAGGAAAGATAAATGAGACTGCAGTTACCCCTACTAATCAATATCCAAGTATTTATACTAAAAACAACCTAAGGATATATTATACTGGATTTAGACAGTTTTACTCTAAGTAGAAGAGTAAACATGCTTCTGACAGCAGCCTGAATTAAACCTGAAAACATCTAGAATTACCTAGAAATACTGAAGCCAGATAACGACATTGTAACACAACCACCAATGACTTTCAAGTGCTCGAAATAGGGGGTTGGCACTTATGAAGCCATCAGAGAATATCTATAGATGAACACTTCTTTAGCAACAAAGCGGCGAATCTCCGCGCTTATGAATTCGCAGAACTGAGGCTGAACCGAGGCTGAACTGTGCCTTTCAGGCGACCCATCTCACCGCTTAAAGGCCCCTGTAGTCAATAATTTTAGCCCATAAAACTAATTTTTGATTACCAAAATTACATATTAAAATATTTCTTTTCCATTAAAAAATTCTTCATGCCTTAAAATAGCTTGAATGTAAAGCCCAATTCATACCTCTGCGTCAAACTCACACCGTAAATCGTAGGCTTGTGCGACATACACGTAGACCTCTCCAAAAATGTAATAACACGTCAATTCTACGTGGACTGCAAGCACTGTGATTGGTCCTTGCAAAAAAAAAAAAAAACTTAATAAAATCACACATATTGCTTCTAAAATTATCAAATCTCCCCACACCCAGTTTATCAGACATGAATGACACAGCCATCACACGCCTAGCACGCGCAATAGTAGCTGACACAGATCGTCCCCTAAATAAATTCTTCACACTACTCCCATCCGGGCACAGATACAGAGCACTAATATTGACTAAAACCCATTTCAAAAAAAAAAATTGTCCCCGCCGCCATTACAGTGCTGAACAAACTGTAACACTGCCACTCCCCATCTCAGTTGCCTTGTAGTTCACTTTTGATGTTTTTTATGTGGGTCTCTTAATGAGCTGTGTGTTTGTATTTGGATATGTGTTACGTGTTTCTATAGCCCCTTTCACACAGCATGGTGATCCCAGGAAATTGCCGGGAAATTGCCAGAATGCCGTCTGTGTGAATGCAAACACGACCCGGGATTGATACCGGCATCGATGCTGAGTTGGGGACCTTGTAACATTCCCGGAATCAGTCCCGGAATGCCCGCTGTGTGAACAAAAGTCAGGACCAATGCCGTAAGGGGTGTGTCATAGCGACACTCGTGCTATCGCAAGACTCTGTTGCTGAAGAAAGATTGTGTTCGTCATCAACAAAGAAAGGACGCACAAATGTCTGCAAACTGGAACGAAGCAGAGACCAGGTTGCTCCTCACTATCTGTGCTGAAGCTGAGATTGTTCACCAGCTTTGTGGAACGGTATGCGCGTGTACATGTTTTCGACTCGTACTTTACACGTCTCATCCTGACGTCATGTGTCTTCCGGGAATTTTTATGGGTTATGTGTGATCGCACTCACAGATCCCGGCAAATCACTGGCAGTGTGAATGAACCGAAATCAAACAATCCCGGGACAAAGGCCAGGTCACATTATCCATGTATTATCCGTGTTGAATGTACACACTCATTGTGGGGATTGCGAAGTGGTACACTGTGCCGTGAAGCAATCTCAGAAACACTCGTGATGAAGGCTATCTGAATATAGAAGTACTGTACTGTGATAAGAAGACCCCCGGCCAACCTGCGAGAGGATCTCTAACGCTAGGGGATTTTAGAGCTAGCACAGCAGACATAGTTACACCGTTGAAAACAGGGCAACCTATGGGGCTCTCTGCTTTAGGGCAAAAGTTGAGGGAAAATAATTCTGATACAGAAGCACCTACTTCTGTCCTCCAGCTTTGTCACATAGCCCAGGGGAACGATCATAGCAAGAAGACTATAGGGATCTCAGCTTGTATTGTGTGAATGAGTGACTGGAGCATTTTGCACTTATACAAGCTGTTTGTATTCAAGGCCTGAGGTGGTTGAAGGGGGCTACGTATATCTGTAGTGAGCTCTGAACACGGCAGACCACTGCTCTGAGACGGGACTTCTTATATCGTGTGAATGAGCAAACAAACGGGATATTTTTTGCTTTATACAGGGCAGATTGCCGCTTCGAGGTGGGTGTATATGGACTCCTAAGGTTCACCACAGGTCATACTTGTCATCATCATCTGACATGCCAAAAAAGACCAGGCCGTGGGCTTCATAAGCCCTTGGTCCCAGGATGCGGAGACTGTCCCTGGTGAAAATCACAAGTAGGTCAGGTGGAAGCGAGGCACACGGATACTGACTTGGCGTGAGCCTGTTCCCTGACTGTCCTGCCTTAGCTGCTGCTGCGTCTTGCTCTTTGGCTCTTGGAGGCAAAGCAGGAGGCCAGTTTATCATCAAAGATGATGTCGATACAAAGATGAAGGATCCTGACACTCCTGACATCACAGCCTAATCCTTCCAAAGCTGAAAGAAAATGCCATACTCACCAGAACGCATGCAGGGGAGTAGCAATCCAGGTGCCGTCCGCTGGTTGGACTAAATCATTGACAAGTAGTAATTGGCTTCTTAAAGACAGAGCAGCTGTCTGAAGCAGAGAGATTCACGATGTCTGGGGAAATGCTGTTCACCGCCGCCATACATAGCCCCTATTTCATGTGTTTTAACGTCATTGGCCATTGGGTTACAATGCTGTTATTCCAGTGAGGCTTCAGTATTTCTACGTGGAAGGTGTTCCCCATAGGGTCAGCTCTGTCACAACGTTGAGACCGAATTGAAAAGGAATTGTATTGAGAAGTGTAAAGTTGCAAATTAAATTTGTTATAAAAGGTGTTTGCAAAAGCATTAGTAGTAGCCCATTACTAATTCTTCTTACTGACACTAATATCGATTAATGCTCATGTATTTCACATTAAATATAATAAACCCTCACTAAAAATAAAACAAGCAAGCATACTAACAATCAAAAGTACTTTTTCAACCTGAAGATTTAAACAAAGCCGAATCAACTTCAAACACTTTTTCAAGAGGAGTACAATTGCTTGTACACATATGGCCATTACATAAATAAAAATAAGTAAATGAACAAAACTAACCTGAATAATGGGTCAGAAACAGTCAGAGGTCTCTATCCTAGTCAAGGGTCCATTCAAACGGGAATTTACAGGGTCTCCAGTGAGCGAACCCAGAGTTTCTTTCAGTACCGTAGAGATGATCCCTCTCCGATCAAAGAGGTCAAACTCCACTTGCCTTCATGTAACACTACACACTGGTTAAAATGTAAGGGCGTTTTATTACCAAAACAGTAATGACAACAGAACGATGTTGCAACATCACTTATTACATTACAGAGTTACTTAGTAGAGGGAGGCGCCAACATTTATTATACATGATACATTACAAAAGAAAGGTAAACAAACTCTGAAATAGCCATCATGTCATTTCTCAAATGAATTAACAATTGCAAAAGTGCTGTACTCCCCTGTAAATAATCATAACTCTAGGAGTTTCTATATTTCTTGCATTTATCACCACCAACCATTAATTCGTCTTCTGTGGCACTTTAAAGACGAAGGGCCCTATCATACACCCAGTGCAATGCAGCGCAAAGCCTGACGCAGTTATCATTTTCCCATCCTGCGCCATGTTCTTTAAATATCAAATGCATTTGCGATAAATTTTGCGCCCATGGGTGTGCTGGTCTGAAAACGAGGTGTGTTCAGGCACACCTAATAGCGTTGCTATTTTGACGCAAAGGAAATAGACTGCCCCCATTGACCAAACCAACTGAAACCTGGTCTAGAGTCAATGATGCAAGTATTTATTTTACTATTTAACGAGTAATGTAAGTTAGTAATGTAGTTAGAAATGTGCGTCTATTGGCGGGTCCACAACGCGCATACACTCTACTTATTGGTTGTTTGTGCCTTGGTTGTTTTAAGTGTGCTATACTTAAATCAAATTGAATTGAATTATTACACACACACAGGGACGCATGCGCAGCAGCACATAAACTAGCCGATTATTAAAAATAAAAGGATTACAATGTAAAAGATTAATGTTGTGAACATAAAGATATATGTGGAAGCTGGCTTGTCCCGTAGATGGTCTGCTCACACGCTTTAACCTCGCGCACGTGACGAGCAGATCCGTTTGCGCTCTGAAGAAGCGTTCAGTTTTTCCGCTCGCAAATTCCGCGGCCATGTAAATAGCAAATCCGCCATGGCGCGAACGCAACTGGCTTTTAAAGGGATTGGGAGGTAAGAATCTGAATCTGGTTTATTGCACGTTACACCTAAAACACACCCATTACTCATTAAGAGAATAGGGACAAACCTTTTGGACCATGCGTCCCGCGCGCAGACCACTTTTCCCGTCGTTAAACTAGCAAAAGTGGCCCTGCGCTTTAGACCATATGCTTAGATCGTTAAAGTAGAGCCCAAAGTCGGTTAAAACCTAAACTTCTTCTTTGGGCCGTCCTATCCATGATGAGAGCATGACAATTAGCTATTAACACTGTGAAACAAGCCCTAAAAGAAAAATTCAAAGCATGTAGGAAACTTTACATTACTGACATTACAATAAATAACAGTAATAGATGAAAGCTATGAAATGTGCTTTGATCATATGTTAAAAAAAAATGTTCCTTACATTTAGTTTTATTTCAACCATGGTGCAATTAAAATGAATTCACATGATAAATATTATATAAATATTTGTACATCTGGGAAACCAGTCAACACTTAGATAAAGGCTCAACCACGTGTGATATTTTCACTTTTTTTTTTTAACAATCGACAGTTTAATACAAATACAAAGGCCAGTTTAATGTTTTTGAACATTCAGAATAGCAATTAAAAGAATGATACAAGAATAATATAATTCACTATGGTAATAAGGACTTAAAGCAGATATAAAGCAGCACAATGGTTAATTTTTAATAAAAAGTTAATATTTAAAAATAGCAAATGCATACAGTGAAATCATAATCTAGCTCAGCATTGTTTCTGTAACTAGTAAAGCAATATATCATCTACAGTAACTGCCTCTCTCGTAAAATAATATCTCTCAATCAATGCAGTTTTTTCTTTGAAAGAATAATTCATAATATATTGCACTTAAACATTCTGCATACCAGGAATTACTTTTTATTAGTTAAGACATTAGTTTAACAAAATACCTGCTTTACAGTACAATGACCAAGAAACAACTCCGAACCAAGTCGTTTAAATACATTTAAGCAGAATTAAGACACATTGTTAAAGCACTTTTCTCCTAAACAACACTTGTATTAATTAATTTATCAAGTCAGACAAATCTGATGCTCACAGTCCTAAATTAATTAAACTTTACATTAAGTATATATCTTATCTAACTGCAATTATTGTTTACAAATCCACTGCAAAAAGTTTGGCGGCAATTCTTGCCCCAACTTTTGGCGTGTCCATTTCCAAGAGGCAAAAACGTCCTGGTGTTTGAGTACCAAGAACAATCAAACAGTCCATCCTGTAAATAACATCCTAAAGCAAATGTTTTTACGCCATTTATGATCTTTCCCTGCACTATTTGCTCTACAACTGAAGCTTTTCTGTCCGGTCTGTGCCCGAGAGTTCACCTGTACAACTCACCAGGACTCATTATATTGTTACTGTAGACGTGTCCTTGAATTACCGTAAGGCTATCACTAAATCAGACTGGACATGTATACAGTATGAGTGTATGTAAGTGAGCGTTTATGTACTGTTGGGTAGTTTCATCACCAGGCTTCAGGGGAGGCTGGGCGAGGGCTCCTGGGGCTCCGCGGAGGGTTTTCTGTGGTCTGGATATCACTCAAGGCCCTCTAAAAACAACAACAAACATATTGAAATACACATATAATGGCGATAAAATGTAAACTCCGCATCCAGACTCATGGTACATTTTGATTTTGGGCTATTTGGCTTTTCATAAAATTTTGTTTCAGACTAGTGGAAATAAAACATCCAAAATCCACTTTTAAGAGTTCAGTTGTATTGCATGTGTAGATCTTAATTAAAGTACATATCTTTTATTATATTGTATCAGGCTGTTTTGACAAAATAAGTTTTTTCTCCAGAGCTGTTTAAGAAATTGCATTAATGTATATTGCATATGCACTAAAATATATATATATATATATATATATATATATATATATAAATAGATTTAGCATATTTAAACATTTGCATACTCATTTGCATATTTAAACATAACATTTTAGAAAATCTGTAATACAACATTTTTTTTTTTTGCAATTCTTTTGCAACTTTTAATTCTTTGGATTTAACCGCGTGCATCAATGACATTCTTTGTGTAAGTCTGAAGAGGAATTGTTAATGTTTGGTAAAACATTAGCGAGTAGAGCATGTCTAAAAACAGCTCTCGACTGAGCTCAGATCAGAGGGAAGGATAAGTGACCTATTTTTCCACCTGTCTGTGCTAAAAGCCTTAATGCATTTCTTTGCTAGCATTCACCTCATTTCCTAGATTGATATGCAAATTGAAAAATAAATATCCAATATCGCTGCGAGCAGCAATGGCGGGCCCAAGCCGGTGGCACCGCAACCCCGGTTCCTTTAGTTACCTAAAGGCACCGGGGTGGCGGTGCCGCAGGCTTTGGCCATTTCATGATTAAATGATTAAATGTTGAAACGGCTTGCTATATTCTATCTGTCCTTTCGACTAGTCACAATTACGTTACAGATATCTTAAATGATAATACAAACTATCCAAAATGTAATTACGACTAGTCAGAAAGACGTTGTTGATATCTACAATGTTATTTCCGGATAGGCAAACTTAGCTTTTAAATGTTAAAAGGGCTTGCCATACAGGGACGTAGGCTCAGAGAGAGGCTCACCATATTCAAACCAAAATATCTAACTTCCTCTTGGTCCGAGCTAATGACTATGAATTAGAAAGTTGTCCGGCTTGAGGAGTACAATAAGGTTGTCTAATAGAAAGCTTACCTCAAATTTGGCAATGAACTCAGCGAAGATACCAAAGAAACTCTCAGTGGCGGTGCTCTTTCCATCCTCCCCGAAGAATGAAGCGACTTTGCAGAACTCTTCCATCGCCAGCTGCTGCAGAGACTCCAGAGACTGCACTGCAGGGTGACTGTTTTCCAGAAATCCCTACATGCAAGGAGTTAAGGTGGTTTGTGATGAATTTGGCAAATATCAAGCATATTCCATGGTCGAAATTTTGTCCTGCTTGGTATCTGACCTGGATCTGCTTGGAAAAAATTGATATACAAAGTGTCCCTATTCCATTTTTGCAACTATAAGACATGCTAAAAGTGCATTCAAGTAATGTCGGAGAGTTCGTATTTATGAGTTGAACACATGCAAGTCACCATAAAGTCGGAATTACAGGTGGAAACTCTGGATTTTCCTTAAACCTAGAGTTTCCACATGTCAGAGAGAAAACACATTGCATCTAATAGATGCTGCATTTGTAAATTTGGTCAAATTAATGATTTTTACATCACTATCTCCGACCAAAGTTCTATGAAAGCAGCTGACGTCATAATTATGACTTTCCAACTGGTAAAAATGAACTTCCCATGTGGACTTGAATGCACCATAAGATCATATCTAGCCATTTTAGATATTTCGATGGAGGATACACTCATAACAACAGCAAATCGATCCTCAGCCGAGGCTGGCATCTTCTGGCAGGCTAACCGAATGTCCTGGATTGTGGCATGTAGGTCGTTGAAGTCAGAGGTCATGTTTCTCTGATTCACTGTGGAGAACAAATCAATGACAAATATTAAAGAGATCTGCAGCACCCTCTATGGAAACCACCATTAAATGGGAATGACGATCCATGTCTTAGACATAACTTGACGAGGAGCACCATGGATTGTGTAATCAGTGTTTGAATGAGTCTTTAGCCTTCATCCATGAAACATCACTAATTAAATAACGAATGAATACGGACTGCCTAAGGGGAACGTCCTGACTCCAGTAGATGTTCACCTTTGGCTGCTTGTGGCACCGTCATAAGCTCCTTCCTAAAGTCCAGAACCTCGGGAAAGTGCTGACACAATGATTTCACCAGGATATGAAGAAATGTCGACTTTCCATCCACTGTTTTGGTGGTACTGAGCTTTAAGCAGAAAAATTATAGTAATGTTAAAAATTAATTCTTTAAAATAAGAGGGTCCGTAATTCTTTAAAGAATCAAGAAATTCTATAAAGAATTCATTCTTTAAAATAAACGTTTTACTTCAACATTTTACATACAGCAACAAGGCTTACTTCAGAGAGAAAGTTGATCTTAAATCCAGTCGTTTTATTGGTCTTTGGTTGTCCGTTATTCAGATAATTCCCCATAGCCAACACAAACTGGAAAAATAAATAAATAAGTTAATCTACATGCCATGAAGATCATTTTTATCCAACAGAATTCAGGGTGTATTATGAACAGCCTGCCTTAAGAACATGTCAACAGTCTTTTATCTGTGAATGATTTTCTTTGTTTGATTGCGTACGTTTGACTGTATGATCATGCATGCCTGGGGAGAAACTAAACCACAGAAGGAATTATACCTCCAGAATCTTGGCCAGTTTTTTGCTGTTCTTGAGCTCCATTGAAGCTTGGAAAACACAGTCGTAGGCCCCTCTCATCTCCTCTGTTTTCTCCTGCAACGTAGTCTTAAAATGCAGGCTTTTCAAGCGGGTCTTATACTCGGGCACCGATAGCATCTGAATATATACAAAAGCACAAATTGTTCAAATTATACACACAAAAAAATACAACAAAACATAAAATCATAGTATTTCATCATGTACCTGTAGAACAAACTGATCAGGCTCGCTGAGTTTGCTTGGGTCATCATTGTACTGCTCGTACTGTCTGACCTCATCATCGTCTGGCGCATACAGGAGCAGTTGTTTAATATGTGCGGGCTCCAAGCGTTCGCTTGACATCGTCATAAGCACCTGGTGTAGCTCGCCTGGCGACAGCTTCAGATGGGCAATCAAGATTGCTATAAAAATGATAGAAGAGACGATAGTGTACAAGGACCATGTGCTTGCATGCTAATGGCTAAAAGCTAAGATGCTCAGCGTCTAACAGTTGGGATAGTGAGCGAAAAGATTATGCTGTTATCAAGTCTAATTTAAAACCAAAAACACTGTGATGAAGCAAGACATAAAAAGGACATGGTCATATAAGTATTCACTTGACAGGGAAGCACACATGAACATCATCTAAACATTTATAAGTAAACTCTGCAGTCCATTACAGACCAATAAAGGAAAACAAGCAAAAGTCCCTGACTTTGTTACTCACAAGCGTTGTAGGCTTTCTTACGGGAGAGAATCTCCACCACATCTTTCTTCTTGAAAGTCTCCACCTGAGGTGAGAACTCTGGTAGAGAAACTGAGACATGAATCGTATCGTGAGTGAAAAGAAATTATCAGGGTAAACGCTTATCAACTGGTAAAAAAGAATAGCCATGTCCTATATTGACTTCAAGTCCTCTCGGGGAGTTCCTACATATGAGCTTGTGGTATTGGTTGAAAATTTTAGGAAAACATAGTTTTGGTACACAAGCCTGCCTCCTCATAGACTGGAGAAGAGCTTTCTGGCATGGTTTACCACCATTCTTCATCCACAATAAACAAAAAATACTTTGTACAGCCAACATTTACAATTAAAACTAAATAATGACCAATGCCATTTCACACTGCAAGGCAGAAAGTCTGGGCGTAAAGACATTCACCACTGGTAAAGGAATAATTTCCCCTGCGTATTTCTTTATTGGGTTTTATATAAAATAAATTAAAAAAAACAACCTAAAAAACAAATAAAAAGCCACTTTTCCATTGGTGGGCCGAGAATTCCAGGCTGAAAATGGTTGGTGATCCTGCTGTGCCGAACCAAGCTCAAGTGGAAATATAACTGGATCCGTTCCTTACCGCTCTTAGAACCATTCGGCTCAGCGATGGAAAAGCGGCTAAATGTTTAATGGATTTATATTAATGGTCAATGACAATCAGCTCATTGGCTCAGGAGTTCAATTTTCCATCATATAAGACCTTCGATTCTCCCTCTATGTCTTTTTGTCTTTCACAAGATGTGCTATAAAGAGGTTTTCTCAAGGTGAGATTTTTTTTTTTGCAACCCTTCAGTTCGAGCTAGATTCATGATATGTGCAAGCTATTGTTGTCTCAGTCAAAGAAGACTGTCACTCCTTAAAAGCTGCCGTAGGCATTTTAGTGTCCTCTTTTACTATGACTCTTGAAAACACTTGGTTTTCAAGGACAGCCAGTTCTGGGCAGAATCACAGGTGTTCCTCATTTTCTCACTTTAAATGATGGAAAAAGTGACTGTGCTTTTAAATATTAAAAGAGAAATATTCCATTATCCTTGTTAATTCAAAATGGAGTTCAGTACACTCTACAAACAACAAATGTTGCCTGCTACGAGTCACGACCGACAGTATTCACTGCACTGTATCTTTCTCTTTTAAAGCAGTTGGTAATTACTGGTGAGCAGTTTGTTTACATCAGCTTGGAAATGAGTAATGCATATACTTCTCTCACACTTAACTCACCAGGGCTCTTTTGTGTTCCAAAATGAAGCTCCAAGTCTAGGTATTTCACCATGTCACTCAGCTTGTCATAATCAGAGTCTTCTTCCAACTGCAGTGAGAAAACACATCTGTCTTAACACACTTCATTCTAATGAAATTAGTCAAACACATGGCAATTGACCTCATGAAATGATCCCTAATACTACAGACCTCAAAATAGGTCTCAAATGGTACAATACATCTTTTCAAGTTCTCCTCCAAATATTAGAGAATTGTCAGTTGTGAGTGGTTTATGCTAGCCTGGTTAAAACCAGACCATTCTCAGTTGTAACTAAGTTATGGTCTGGCAAGGTGTCATAGACAAATCATTTCCAGAGGTGCGTCACCAATGGAAGGCGCGGGTAGACCTAAAACCAATCAGAGTGATGAAGGAGATGAGCGGCGGCAGTCAGTTGAGAAACATCTCCGATTGTTGTTCTTTGTTCGATTTTTAACAAAAAGGAAACATTCAAATCGCTTAAAACAGACGCGATAGCTGATTCGAACTAGTGATGTTCGATGGCGGCATCCATCTTTGTAATGTAGGCTACAAAATCTGCTTCAAAATCCCAACGCTGTCGTCATCGTGTAAATCCCGCCCCAATGTTTCTGATTGGTGCTGCCATTTCTACGGATTGGAAATGGGCTTGAATGAGCTCTTTGCCAGACTAACTTTCAGAGCAAATCTAAATTTGCCAGAAGTTGTCTGGGTTTTCCCAGGCTAGGTTTATGCTCTTCTACCGGTTTGAAACCACAAATATAATAAACAACCACTAGAATCAGATATCCTCAAAGCTTACCAGAACTACTGATGCAGGACATTGTCTAAATTAATTGAGTTAAGAGTAAATGCTGTAAATCTCTGATAACACCTATGTGAGACACTCAGCCTTTCAGGCTTGTTTCAAGGCTAACTACTTTACCTGTCCCCAAATGGTTCCCTCAGAATTTTCCACCTGTTCCCAGCGTAGCCTCTTTACACTCATATGACTGGAATCCGATTTTGGCGGTGAGGCCTTTGGTAGAGGAGGAGGCACGCAAGGTGGGGGTAAAGGTGGTGGAGGAGGTGGCTCCACAGTGGACCCTTCAGTGCTGTGGTGAGTTTGAGATTGGGGTGTACTTGGTGGTTGTGTTGGGGACTGGGCTTCATGGTGGCTATGATGGTGGTGGTGATGACGATATTCGTGATACATGGGTTGAGGGCTCTGTCTGGCCTGTGCAATGGAGGGAATCTGAGGGGTTGAGCGATGCTGTTGCTGAATCTGTTGCTGCTGAACTTGCTGCTGCTGAATTTGCTGTTGCTGACGCTGCTGCTGCTGCTGAAGCTGTTGTTGCTGTTGAATCTGTTGCTGCTGTTGAATCTGCTGCTGAATCTGCTGCTGCTGCTGCTGAATCTGCTGCTGCTGTTGAATCTGCTGCTGCTGAAGTTGTTGTTGCTGCTGCATCTGTTGCTGCTGTTCCGGCTGTTGTGGAGGATGAGGTTGGAAGGTCGACAGAATCTGTTGGTTCTGGTGAGTTTGGTGGGGCTGGTGGATCTGGTGGTACTGAGGAGCTGACTGGATGGGCTGAACCTGGTGTATGTGTTCAATCTGGTGAATGTGACGGCTTGGCGGAGGAGGCTGGCTGGGTGGGTAGGCTTGATGAGCTTGATTCATCTGTTGAAGGTACTGTTGCTGAGTCTGCTGAGATGGTTGAATAGCTTGAGAAACGGCTTGAGCCATATGTGCCCTGTGCATTTGTCTATCAGCCCTTTCCAATCTCTCAATTCGCTCCAAATTCTCCAAGCGTTCCATGCGCTGGATGTGCTCTAATTGGTCAAGTCTATCCATAGAGCTTGAGAGGTGGGCCTGATGACTCTGATGCATCTGATAAGCATGTTGTATTTGTTGATCTGAATGCAAGGGTTGGGGCTGCATCTCATAGATGTGTCTATCTGTGCGTTCTTTTCTTTCAATCCTATCGAGCCTATCCATAGAACTAGAGAGTTGAGTCTGAACAGTCTGGTGTGAGTGACGGTTTTGATGCACTTTGATAGACTGAGATTGGCGACTTGGTTTATTTGGATACATTTGACGCATCTGGTGATCCTGTTCCATCTGATGGTGTTGATGAACCTGGTGAGCTGGATTAACCTGATGGTGCATCTCGTACATTGCATGACCGGAGATGGATGACTGGTTTAATTCTGGAGAAAGCATAGGGGGCAGAGATTGGTGCATCTGCTGCTGAAATTGCTGAGGGTGGCCAGCTGTTGGTTGAACTGGAAGTGAGTGGTGCTCCTGAAGGACTTGGTGCTGAGTCATCTGCTCATCACGTGTGGGCAACACCTTGTGAACGGACTGTCGTTTTGGAGGGGGGTTAGCCCTTGGCGGAGGCGGAGGAGGTGGTCCAGGGTGGCGACGAATGGTCAACTGTCGAGGTGTGTGCTCAGGAGTGAATCTAGCAGGTGTAGGGGTGTCATTGAATTGGACAGGGGGAGGGGGAGGAGGAGTCAGAGGGGGTGGAGGAATGTGCTCAGAGCTGGAGGAGTAGGTGAGAGAGCTGGCATCCTCGCTGCTACTATGCACTTCGCTCGGACTGCTTAACTCGGGAGGCATATACGGACCCTCTTCCTCCTCTTCTTCCTCCTCCTCCTCATCCTCCTCTTCCTCTTCCTCTACCTCTACCTCCTCTTCCTCATCCTGGAAAGTCATCTGGACAACATCCTGGTTTTATTTTTGAAGCAAAACGTACAAATGGATTAGCCATTTAAGTTTAGCCACTGTACTCGTCAAGCAAATGAAGTATTTTCACAACAACACAAAGCAAATATCAACACAATTAACCATTCTAATATACAAACCTCTTCATAGTCATTCTCTGGTGACAGGAAGTCATCCACAGATAGCTGCTGTCCTAGCTGTTCACTCAGAGCCTCCATGAACAGATCTGTGTCTGGGGTACGGGGTGGACGCGAGAAGGTGTAGCGCTTTTTGCGAATGGGTGGACTAGGAGGGTAGTCGGGAGGAGAGGGTGGAGAGAGAGGTGGGCTGTCTAAACTGATGTAGGGGTTGGACTCAGCACTTGTTTGAGTGGGAAGACCTGGAGGGTAACAGGGACACTGAGGACTCAGGGGAGGCTCCTGCATCCAAGATTCAGACTGTGGGGGAGGTGGAGGTGGCGGAGGAGGCGGCACAGGTTGTGCTGATCCAGATTTGCGGCTACCTGAGAGATGAAGATGAAAAACCAATGGTTAGGAAGACTGAAATGACAAGGACATTCTCGAAAATCAGAAGCTACAATGCCAATCAAAAACCTGTCATGTACCTGAAGTGGCCCGAACAGATGGAGAGGAAGAGTGTGCCCTGACAGACTTTAAGGAAGGGTGCGGGAAGATATCCACATTAACCAGAGAGTCAGGAGCAGGAGAAGCTCGAGTCTTCAGGGATTTGGACCTCTTCCCAGCATAGACATTTTCCAGCTCGGCATACACAGCTGACAGCTAGATAGAGCACAAGGACTGGGTTGTTTATATGAAGACAGTACATTTGTGTAATTTCTCAACCATTTAAATGTTTGCAAACCTGTACAAATCAAAAAAGAGAGCTCACATTAGTCAGATTGTTGGGTGTCTCTGGTAAGGATGTCCCATCCCCTGACTGTCTCTCTCCAGGAGTTAGTCTCATAGGTGCCATTTCCACTGGCTCAGTGCAAATTCCTTGTGACAAAAGAAAATAGCCCATCAAATATTTTGGTTTCCAATATCATATTTGGGGGGAATTGGCATATATTTTCTGTTTGAAAACCCCTGTCCTATGCTATATGATGCAGTGTAATACAACATAGTGTTTGAAGACAGCCTACCCATGCCCAAGTGAGTGCCGATAACCAGATCATCTGAGCTGCGTCCCCTCACACTGCTCCTGTAGGTGGTTCCTGTCACCTTCATAGAGCTGCTGCGACGGTGAGGCTCATGGGCTGGAGGTTCGGGATCTGCTGTTGGCACTATCAATAATAAGTACAGACAAGCATATACAAATATTGACTGAAGAGAAATGACTAGAAAGTAGTGCTCACGTGTAACTTTATAGCCAAGGAAGCGGGAGATCTTGTTCTGGCAGTGTTCCTGCTCCTCATAGGTCAGCAACTGGTAAACAAACTGCCAGATCACCTGTTTTGCTGGAGTATCCAACACAGGGAAGACGTCCACAATCAAAGTGTCTACATTTCTGATGGCACACAAGGACAAGTGAATCAAATCAGGTTTCACGCAAATTTTCTTAGAGATGGAAAGTAACATTTTCCATCTGAGTATACACTTTCTTTCACTTCATATTATGGGCATGTCCTTCACCTGTGCTGGAAGAAGGCCTCCAGGGCCTTGCAAATGGTATATCTCTCCTGAAGTGTGAGAAGGTGATCGAGCTGCTGGCTGAAGGTGCGGCCCTGTACTCGGATACTGGGAGGCAGGATCTCAGCAACCCACTGCAGGGAGCTGAGCACAGGAGCACGGGAGCGGGGAGAAATCTCCACCTGGTCTGGTTCAGCGATGGTGAAGGCTGGCGGGCCATCTTCAACCACCAGGCTTGGCATTGCCCCACTCCCCTGCAGCATAGACACCACCTTCTCATGTGAACAGTTCCTGAGAAGATGCACAAATACACGACACATGTACACTGTTAAATTCCAGGATTATATATTAGAGGAACTTGACCAGATCTATTCTAACCAATAACCAATGAATCAAAGAGAACTGAATCATCAAGTACTGTGATGATACAGTGGTGTCCATTGCTGCCATGGCACTGCTAGGTGGATGCAAATGAGCTCTGATTATTAGTTATTGCGTTCCTATGGGGTTGGTAGGATGTTTTGGGTGTTACTGGGGGTTTGTAAATGGATACTAACCGACCCCATATTCTGGTCTCTATGGGACCTTTTTGGCTGATTTATCATCCACCAGGTGAAAATCACAAGTCGGATGGCTTTGAGAAGTACCAGCACACCTTTAAAAATCTCTAACACACCCTCTATGCATACAAATAATAGTGACGCTTGCTTTAAACTCTATTGCAGTTCCACTTATGGATAAAAGCAATCTATTCCAATGCAACCCAACCACAAGCCTCACCTCATGTCCAATCCATTGAGAAACAGGATGCGATCTCCAGGTTTGAGACCCGCCTTCTCAGCAGGGCTGCCTGGAGAAGGAATGGCAACAGACCAAGTAGAAAGTAACTACTGACAGTAGATCATATGGGTTCCAACTGGAATGACTTTGAAATGACGTGAGACACTGCAGCTTGAGTGTTCGTCACATCCTGCCCAAGAATGGATGCCTCTTTTTGGCTTTTGAGTGTTGGTTGTGGGGAAAGTGTGACTAAAAGGATTTGTGCTAGATAAAAACAGAGCTCGACCACCTGTGCCCCTCTGAATCAGCCTATGGAGAGAGTCTGCTGTTGTGTCTTTTCATCTCTCTCTATCTCGTCTCCTGCTGTTCTTGCACATTGCCAGCTTTTGCTGCCTAACTTTTTAATGGAAGCCATGAGTCAGAAATGACAGAACTTTCATGATTTCGGCATTCATGTCATCTGCTTCGGTAATATGTCTAATAATTGACTCCCCTTCACTTGTTTCATGTCCAAAACATATTTCTAAAATAGCCTTGTTTTGTTGTAGGATGTCAACTAAAATAAATGCACCAAAAGCCCCAAGCCCTTCCATTATGAAGACGACAGTTCAACGTTTGAAAGTACTACTCTGTATTAATAATATAATAAAATAATATTGCTGTCATACAACAAATGTAAAAAGGGACTGGGGCTTTTTTTCATTTATAAAATCCACGTTCATTTAGCAGACGCTTTTATCTAAAGCGACTTACAAATGAGAACAAAGGAAGCAGTAAACTAACAATAGGACAACAATATGCAAATTCTACGACCCTTCCCAGTTTAATCTAGCACAGTACATGTACTTAAAAATATAATAAAATAAATAAATGATAAAAATTATAGATATATATAAGATATAGTAATGGATCAAGTGTTGCAGTTTAGAGAAAAACAATAGGAACACATATCAGTAAAACATTTAAATATTAAGGTTTAATCAAATGTTTTAACATTGTCACAAGACACTTTACTTATAATCATAACCATTTTTGTTCATTTCATACCTGGTATTACAGAGTCAATCCAGACTGGAGCATGGCCACGCAGAGTAAACCCAAAACTCTGGTTCCCTTTGTACACACGTACTGTCCTAATGAAACACAATGGGGAGAAAAAAATAGAAAATATCTTTAAAATAAACAAGATATCTAAGTACAATATCTTGATTATTTATATAATGCAGGCTGACTTGTTTATTAAAATAATATGAATTTTGTATTTCTGGAAAATATTATACAGATATTATACACACACAAACACAGTATATATATATATATATATATATATATATATATATATATATATATATATATATATATACTCTTAGAAAAAAGGGTTCTATATATGTAGCATTGGGTTCTTTACTCAACCTGCAAAGGACCTTTTATGCAAAAAAATGATGATAATGACAAGAAAGAACCCTTTTGGCACAAAGGTTCTTCTTTATAGGCTATTATTCATTCATATATTAGATTGTTCTGCAACATTTTGCAGTTGTAATTAAATTATTGTTTATAAACTGTTGTAGTAACTTAATATCCCATTTTAATCATGCTGATTTTTGAAGGATAAAAACTGAAATGGCACTCTTCGTGTGATATTGATTAATTACATTTTTAAACCCCTAGATCTTGAATTTTGTGATCTTTCTTGCATTGCATTTTAGGGGTTCCAAATGCGTAGAGCTTTAGAACCTTTTCTTCTCAGAGTGTATAATATGAAGAGTTCAGATGCAAAAGCCTCTAAGTGCCATTTGAAATTTTCTTCTAAAATGATCATTTTTATCAAGCTTGTATATTTAAATTCAGTAATTTCATTTAAATCGCAATGAAGATTACCTATTAATTGTAATTCACGTGAAATTACTGAACTTGAATATATAAGCTTGATAAAAATGATCATTTTAGAAGAAAATTTCAGATGGCACTTAGAGGCTTTTGCATCTGAACTCTTCATATATATATATATATATATATATATATATATATATATGTGTGTGTATTTATATATATATGTATTTTTTAAAGCCAGCTATTTCATTGGGCCAGGATACAATACATCCTGATAAAGTTCTCTTGGCCTTTGTTGTTAAAATATCCCCACATCATCACACACCCTTCACCATACCTAGAGATTGGCATGGTTAATTTCAGGTAGCTGGTTTGATTTGCAATGAGAGATGATCTTATGGAAAGTACCCCATGCCAATCTCTAGGTATATGGTGAAGGGTGTGATAATGTGGGGATTTTAATTCCAAAGGCCAAGTGAACTTTATTAGCATGCATATTATCCTGGATCCATGAATTAACTGGCCTTTAAAAAATAAAAATCTGTCTGACTCTATGGGAATTTAACATAGGGGTGTCCTAACTTATGCACCCTTTATCTTTGAGGAAGAACATTTATACATTTATAATACATTATTCATACACAAAGAAAATAAATGTCCTTAAAGGTTAGATTTTTTTCTCAATTTTTTAACTAAAGAATTAAGATAAATTTCCAAAATAATTTTTATTCCTCTTTTTTGGCAACTGTAGCATAGGTGTCCTAACTTATTCACATCACGGTATATATGTACATGTTTTGTGTTTGTTCAGTCTTGAGCCACACAGAGAAAGCAAATAAATACGGATACAATCTGATATACTATTCTGATTGTTGTTTTCTTTAAAGGTAGTGCTATTAATAGACAAAGTCAAATAATCTCTTTGTATTGCTTCCACTACAGTCGTATACTCAGACTGCTACATATAAAGAGCTCTTCTACAGACTTCATTTGCTTTCCCCGCGTGGCTCAAGGAATCTCCATTATGTATGCTGTCATTATGTAAATACATAGCAATTCTTCAGTCCAATGAAACCACTCATTCAGTCTTACCCACATTATTAAAGAGAAACTACACCTGCATTCGTGATGACATATCGTTAAGTGTATTGTACTAGTGACTAACAGGATTTCACATCCTCCCACCTTTCCCTATTCATGCATCAGACACAAAATAAAGAGATTCACTTTCGAAAGTTTAAAGCATAAATTAGAGGACGAATCTTAGTGATGTGTCATATTTTCTCACACATACGCAGGTGTCAGATAACATGAATAAAAATAACATGAATTATAAGAGTGAAATATTGCAGTGACGTAAAATCTACAGCATTTACAGGCTACAACAGTTGTATAGTATCTATCTATCTATCTATCTATCTATCTATCTATCTATCTATCTATCTATCTATCTATCTATCTATCTATCTATCTATCTATCTATCTATCTATCTATCTATCTATCTATCTATCTATCTATCTATCTATCTATCTATCTATCCATCCATCCATCCATCCATCCATCCATCCATCCATCCATCCATCCATCCATCCATCCATCCATCCATCCATCCATCCATCCATCCATCCATCCATCCATCCATCCATCCATCCACCCACCCATCCACCCACCCATCCATCCTTTTATCTTTCCATCCTTTCATCTATCCATCCATCCATGCTTCCATCACTCAGCATAATATTTACATGAACCTAATAATGCTATTTTCTAAAGAAAACAAACAAACAAACAAATATACAAATATAGCAAAGCAAAATAAAAGCATGCATAAAAAAATCAAATGAAAGCATAAATAAAAATCATAAATAATAAAAATGATAAATAAAATTAAAAAGCATAAAAGTAAAATAGTTAAAGGAAATCTAACAGATTTATTGGAATATAAAACATCCCAAAATACAAAAGCACATGCCAATTAAAATGTCTACCACATCAACAATAAACCACAGGAGAAAAAGAAAAGTGTGTAACTATTCCGAGAGCGATAGTTTCACTGACCTGCGGGTAGAGAAGGAGCTGGAATGGCCTGCGATGAGAGAGGTGGTCTTGCGGAGGCCGCGGGCAGGAGGCATGACCGCATCCTCGTTCGAGGTCCGGGGCACAGAACTAGCTCTAGTGGACAGACACAGTCGGTCGGGGTGGTCTTCGCTCCGGCTGCGCCTTAGGCGGTTGTTTCTGTGCTCGCTGAAGCTTCGGCCCCTCAAGCGACTGATCAGACTCTGAGAGACCATCTCATCAAAGCGCTGCCTGTGCTTCTTAGGGATGAAGATCCTGACAAACATGACACACACACACCAGACGGAGTCACAGAGGAGAAACTGTTCAGGCGTGTGAACACTTCCATGCCTACTGAGACAGACACTGGATAGAGACACACAGGCAAAGATGGAGGAGGAGGGACAGCTATGAGAAAGTGTCTGCTATAATTACACCAGATTATGGAGATGTTTGTGACCTGCTAGGAAAAAAAAGAGGGCTCATGTGATGCAATGAAGCGTTTTGTTTTTTTTTACTCTCCTGTGAAGAGGTGCAGGCAAAAATATCCTGTTTGATCAACTTCAAAAGCTAAGCAGGTAAGCAGGTGACTTCTGAAACATCTCTGATGGGTATTTTGAAGTTCTGGGAGGATAAATGATTAAAGTGAAAAAGAAAGTGCTTTGTATCCCTCTGTGATACAAGCCGTCTCTCAATTTTTAATTCTCACCAACCACATCCTCATTAGCTTCTACCAACCCTAAATACACAAAAAAGCTATGCCTTGATATATATATATATATATATATATATATATATATATATATATATATGTGTGTGTGTGTGTGTGTGTAGTGTACCCATCAGACATCCTTCAGAAGTCACCTACTTAGATTTTGTGTATTGTGTACCAAGTAAATGTCTGGGTTTTCATCTCAAAATGAATAAAACATATGAATGATATACCCTATAAAGAAAATTAAGCCTATGCTGGGACTATTAACATTTTTGCATTATTTTTATTTTGTAATTCTCATTATACTCAATGATTTTTGTCATTTAATTCTCATTTTTGTAATAACCATTTTTATCAGTAATAATTATTTTAACCAATAATTGCATTTACTTTCTGCAATATATCATTTCTCTTTTTATCATTTAATTACTCCTCATTTGGGTGAAAAATACGATCTATGGCAAATGTGAGTTTGACTTTATAAGTTTGAATTATAACAAACTTATAAAGTCAAACTCAGTCAAACTAATTCAAACTCAAACTGTGAGTTTGAATTATAACAATTCAACCACAAATCATACATATTTTGTGTGCTGCCTGTCAACATGTCATCAAAAATACATATATATATTTATATATATATATATAAAGCCACACTAATGAAAATGATTCTGTGGTAAAGTAAATTCTACAGAAAAAAAAAACAAATTTCAACAAATAGTAAATTCTACCTGAATAAGTTAGTTCAGGCAAGAATTTAAAAAAAAAAACTAAGTAAATCCAATGTTAGTACTCAATTTAAGCTGGTATTCCCATCATGCACAGAGGAATAATTTATAAGGTTGCAATTTTCACAGTTTTACAGCTGTATGCGCTGTTTTATCATTGCTTTTGTTAGGTTTAGTTACTTGCTGTTTGACATTTGGAGTTCATTTTCTACTCAAAATGATGCATTCATACTCAAAAATGATCCACTGAATGTTATCGTTATTGTGTATTGTATACCAAGTATTGAGATCTCAGTGTTTGGATGGGTACCACATTATGTAGTCATGTTGACTACAAGACAAAGTATTATTTAAATTTTAAGTAAAGCATACACTTTAAAAACATGGCTTAATACAGTGTTAAATTGTTTGAGAATTTGTAATTTACACAGTAATCTTTAACATTGAAGATATTACTCAACAAACTTTAGCTTTAAACCTAAAGTACCTTTGACTTAACTTAGTTAAGTAGATCTTACACAATTCCATATATGAAATTTACTTTTAAAAATATGTGTGCAAAACTTTGGCAAATATGTGTGCCAAAGATATTGCATAAAGCTGAAAGAAACCCATGCATCATCAAGGACACCGTCACAACTCACAGCCCAGAACCAGTTCAAGAGCTTCAGCCTGGGTTAATCCTCCAGATGCACTCATCTCAAACACTGCTTCAAAACTAGTTTAGCTGCAGGACACAGATTCTTATTTGGCCAACAAGTGGAGAAACAACACAATATCAAAACTATGTGCAGTGAAAACGTAAACATAAGGTCCTTAATATAAAATAAAACCATGCAATTGATTAATATTATCATGAACAGCATAGACCAAACAATGAGAAAACAAAGCTTCGGAAGTCAAAGTTCACGTGGTTATGGCAAAACGAAACAAGCTCCGATACAGTGCTTCATTGAGAGATGTTTCGTTTTTTGGATTCAAGCTTAGAACGTCACGTCACTTAAATGACGCCACATTGAAGACCTGCATTTGAAATGTGCTGGAAAATTACCTCCTCTCCCTAATGCCTACAGGAGATACACTTTACTTCAGTACATTGAATATGCACTGTGGATGACTGGATCTCCCCTTACAGTTGAGGAGGCCAAGGAGGACGCCCACTCCGAACATGCCATGCTCATCCCAGCCCAACGGTCCATTGTTACTCCAACCCAGACTCCCTTTGCCGCCGCCTCTACTCAAGCAGGCCAGACCTTCGGCCCCACTTTTGCTGGCTCCTCTATTCACGCTGCCCACTCGGATCCACCTCGAGTTTTCCAGTCTCCAGCTCTGCCTTTGTAAGTAGATCTCCTTGACTTTACCTTGGCCTGTTGACCATTTGGCTCCACCTTGGCTCCCCGTCCCCTTTGCTCCACCTGGATTCGTCGTCCTTACCGCTACAGCGAGCTACCTCATCCCTCCGGCTCCACCTTGGACCGCTTCGGCTCCATCTCAGTCCTTTAAAACCCTGGCTCCACCTTGGCAGCTCATTGCGGCAGCCTCAAGTACCTACAGTGTCGTCTTGTGTCATCTCCTCTGCTACGCCTGGGTCTCCAGATCTCTTGGCTCCATCATTGGTGGTTGTACCGCTGACTCCACCCTGGTTCCTCCTAGCGTCCTCTTGGTTATTCTCTGGGAATTTTATCCGTTTATCCTCCTCCGTCCTGGGTTGTCCTGTCTGCCAGTTCTGTGTACACTTCCCTGTCCACCGTCCTCTGTTGGACAGATGGTTTGGTTACACGGTGAAAACGTGCCTTCCCGGCCCTGGATATGTAATGTCAGGGATAATGTTTAGTTTGTCTGTGTTTCAGTGGTACTTTGAGTTGGTTTGTCTCTGTCATTGTTCATTGTTATCCAGTTAGTTGATCTGCACCGTTTCTAAAACCATTACCTTTATCTTTGTTTATTCGTAAACATGTTTTTTGATTTCCCGTCAGTGTAAATAACAAATACTATTAAGTGATTTTAATAGTAACAATAATCCACAGACCCTCAACAATAAAGGATATTAGAAGAATTTTGTCTTCTATAAAAGTCGATAAGCCTGTTTATCTATTTATAGACAAGTTTTCGCGCCAAATGATGGGCGCCGCCATAACTCTACTCAAATGCATTTCTTTTCCGCCGGAAGTGGCTTGCAAAGCGTCTGCCGGTGTAAACACAGCGACGGTTCCACTACTTTGTGTGGAGATGGCGTTACTATCCCCCACCCGAATTCAGTGCAGAAGACTTACATGACGACGTGGCCCAGCATAACGTACAGCAAGTTTTTCTCCTACTTCGTGCAATCCATGGCAATAGATGGAAAAGCTATTAGACAAGCTGAAAGCCTCCAAGGCATATCTATATCTGCACGGCAACAAAGTCGGTTGTGTCAAAGCTAGATCAGACAGACATAGCGTGCAAATAACTATCAGTTTATGTCCGTGGTAATAGCAAATGTATCTGAGTGATATTTTAATGTTTCTTTTAACATAATAAAACAATTGTGGCCAAATAAGTGTTTGCAGTTTATAGCTTAATCAGGTATGACATTTACAAGATTATAGGAAATAATAGAAGCCTGTTGTTGCCGATGGAATACGTATTTGTATTTGGAAAACCGACTGTAACCTATAATAACATGACTTACTGCTGAGCTCTTAATAAATACATGATCTATTTTGCAATTATCCTTATGACTGCATTGTTTTACCTGCTGTGTACCCTTTTACCTCTTAACAACAAAACGATTGAAGCCTCTAACGTTACTTATTGCAATAAATAAAGGCAATCAATTTTCGGCAGGACACCGGCACCGTGTCGGATCTCCGGCGTGCGGAAAAAAATATTTTCGCGATTCATTTTTGTCCAGCTTTAACGTGTTAAAATATTTAATGCAAACACAGCGTCTGTTCTTTCTGTCATCCTTTAGCTAGGATTATGATCATGGTCTTATTCACGCAAATAAACCACTCATGCGCGACAAGACAAAAGAGAACGCGCTGTCAGTGAATGTCCTCCTGACGTTGGTATCCAAACCATATCAAAGGCTACTTAGAGTGCAAAGTGTGTGTGTGCCATGATGATAATAATTAGGGGCGCGATCGAACTGTGTGTGTGTGTGTGTGTGTGAGAGAGAGAGAGAGAGAGAGAGAGAGAGAGAGAGAGACGCGATACTGTGTGAGTGTGTTTGTGTGTAAACAATGGAGCGCATGGACATTCACATTGCCTCTTCGTAGCTGGTTTGCGGTCGTAGCACTCTCTATCTAACCACTCGTTCAGGTGCTTTCTCGAGTGTTTGCAACCGACTACCGCACACATCATTCCCGAACACAACCTTTCTTCATGTTGTAATTGTTATCTTCTTTGTCACTGCGATATCAGCGGTATGTCGGCACGACTGAGCTAGCTAGCAAAACAAACCCAGCCCGCCAGAACGGAAGTAGGTTGCATAAATGGGAGGAGTTTAGGATGTAGAGCGGAAACGGCTCACGAACTTGTCTATTCGATTAGTTGCATTTAGCATTAGTTGTGGCATCATCTGATCAGAACAGATCTGCAACCTGTATTTGTCAAAACTGAAACATTTCTTGTACCGTATCTAAATCACATTAGTAGTGAGGTGAAGATTAGATTATAAACTGCAATTATTGTAACTGTAATTGTACATATAATAGCCTCATATACTGTACATGCATGCTTTCACTCTACATTACCCCTGTTTGTATAAAGTTTTTGTATTCCACATACAACATATGCAGTTCTTCTAGCCTCTGAGCCCAGCAATTATGAGACATTAGGTCCCAAGCAAAAACAAAACTAATACTAATAATTTTTTAAGATTCATGTAATTCATTCACAATTACTGTACCCAAGTACAACTGTGCAACAGAACTCTCATCAGGGCATTCGTTCTTAAAAGTTTCCACAAAACTTCATGCAACTTAAATCCACATTTCTCTCAAAGTTAACTTTTATTTAGTTCAAGATGCCCTCAATTAGAAGGAGGTCACACTAAATCTAAAATTAACCCAGAGCCAGAGAGGGAACGCATTTCAAGGACACACTTTTCAAAATGAATGAAGAACGTATTAAAGAGTCTCAATTATAAAAGACATCTATTTACACATGTGAACCTTTAAACCTATTTCAAGCTGTTTTAATTCCTCTTTGTATAGTCATAATCGACAAAGCAGACCATGCACTTTACAAACTGATGAACATCCCCTTAACAATTCCTCAATCACATACTGCATTGTTAAAGAAAGCAAGCTCAAAGCTTTAATATTTTTTTCAGCAACTCAGTCCAATAATGCTTGAAATTGCATAATTGATTAAAGATGAACAATTTCTCTAGAAAAGGAATCAAACCCCAAACTTCTGAAACTAGTTTCTCTGAGCATAAGAAGGTTCTCCTTACCGAAAACGCCTGAGTCCCATCTCTCCTTTACATTACGTCTCAAAAAAACAAAGAGATGTTCTGGATCTCAGTGCAGGATTCTTCATAGAGCTGAAATGATCATTCATTGAATAAAATAGGATAGATGGAAAAGCCATTATGTCCAGTAGTCAGATGAGGAGATGCTTGTTAGCGCCAACTTGAGGAGCGATGACGTTGCATGTATGAAGAAGGAAACTTCAGTTCACGTCATCATCGAGTCAGCTTTGGCAAGATCGCCCACACTGCCAAGCTGGGTTGCCTTAGGGAGTTTAACGTTAGAAAGGAGTCTACATCCAGAACTGATGCCTTCAACTGCGGATGAGAGGCAAAGTTGCAGCAGCTTCAAAGGTGATGAGAGAGAATAGAATAAAAGAGTGCAGCAAGAAAAGAGAGAGAGAGAAAAAAGAGTGAGAGAGAGAGAGAGAGAGAGAGAAAATAGAAACTGTCCCACTGGATATCTAAGGCAGGTCATCATCTAGGAGAGTTATTCAATCCGATCCACATATATGCATGATCCTTGAAGTATCCAGATTCACAAGGACAAAAGCAGAACACTCTTGAGTTTGCACAACCGACGCCAAACAGATAAAAAGTCTTAGTTGAACCCAAAACATGAAGCCACAAAGAACTGATTCTTTTAACATTTAAGGTAAGGTCCCATATTTTAGTTAGCCGGTTATGTGTACCTTTGCTGTAGTTTAAGTAAAGAAAGTGTTTTTGTTAAAACTTCTGGTGCGTCACCGACCTAAGAGAGATTTATTACAAGAAGTAGGCTGCTTAAAAATAGGGAGGATCCATGGGGAGAACTGAGACAAACTGGTCAGCGCTCGAGTCCACTGAAGGACAGTGAAAATGCAGTGATATCAATGAGCAAAATGAGCTAAAAATGTCATGCTTTCATTAAGATGTTTATTTGCCTTACCTTCAAACTACGTTTCTGTCTATCTTTTCATTCAAATGAAAGTCAAATGTGATCAATATTCAAAACGAACGCCATTAACAATAGTCTTCTGGTACCAAAAGTAGTATAAAGACATGCAGCAATATCTCATAAAAGAGTAACTTCCCTCTGAACAATGGAAAATGTCAACAAATTGAAGCTTGTGCAAATACAAAAATGTTTCTTACTTGCTAAAAAAGGCTTTCATGCTTCCTGAAAAATACAAGGATGGGCTTATAAAGAGTTTAGTCAGAACAAGCTGGCGAAAAGTGTGAATCCAGGTATCTGGAGGATGCTGTCCTTCTTCTTAATTCACTCTTCATGAAAGTGAGAGCGCTCCAAAAGACTTCCCATTTCTGAGACTTTAAATCATAACATCTTTATGTGATAAATACTTGATGAAACAGTATTTTATCTGGTAAACATCACAGGGATAATTCCTCACCGATAGCCTGGGGCGATTGCTGTTAAAACTGCTCCGTTAGTGAAACTGAAAACCTTTTAGCTGTGAGACGAGTCAAATTCTCCTGACAAAAACCCTCATCAGCGAGTTATTACTGCAAGAGACAGAACCGACAAACCTGAGAGAAAGAGACATTTCTTAAAGGGTATGTCTAATTATGATAAATAAATTATAATACATTCCTGTATAATATCAAATAATAGATTGAATTATATGAAAATTAGTGAGGCACCAACTATTGGCCAATTATTGGACTCGACCGATAAAAGCAATTATCGTCATTATGGCCATAAGCTAATTGTTTAAAAACAGCTGATAATCAGCACCGATTATATCCCGTCAATCAAAAGGGGTCGGGAAATCAGACAGCAAAATGTCTCGTGTTGGGTTGAATTAAGGGCGCATTGATGCTTAACATCACCGTTAAAGCGGGACCTATTCGATCCTATGAATCACCGTAGTTCAAGCCAAGGTTGCCAGGTTCATGGTTTTTCGCTACATCAAGCATTATTTGTAGCGCACTTCCTATCCAATAGTCGCAAAGAGCTTTGTGCTTTGTTACTTCTGATAAGAAATAAAGTCTCAGCTGTCAAATTCTGTCGATTATATCATGAAATTCAAACAATAAAATTTTGGCACTCTTAAATGTGACGTGACAGATCTTTGTAGCGCCTTATTTCGAGCGGCAGCGCGAGTTTATATCAATACACTTCAAAGCACGAAAAAACACGCATGAACATCAGAAGGTATGTTGAAAGATATAGGGCCCTATCTTGCACCCGGCGCAAATGACTTTATACACAAACGCATGTCTCATTCCTATTTTGCACGCGCGCAAAGCGGGATTTTCCCCTCCACAGACGCACGTCGGTAAACTAGGAAATGAACTTGCGCTCCCTGGGCGGATCGGCGCAAAAAGGAGGCGTGTTTCGGCGCAAACATTCCCTGGTGCTATTTTACACTTCCAGAACACAATTGCGCCACTGACCATAAAAAACCTGGTCTAAAGTCAGTGGCGCGTTGCGCGTTGTTCATAATGCTATTTTAAGCGCGCATGCTTGGCCATAATATAGCGGTAGGCCTACACAACGCGCATATACTGATTCTCTCATCAACATAGATGCAGTAGTTTTTATTTTTGCAAATCATACATTATAACAAGGAAAAATATTAACACATGAGGGAAATCATTTTGGTTTACATGAAGATGAAAAAACTGAAATACCCATTTCTTAAGGCTATTGTAGTACTAAGGATCAGACCTGTTTGCCCAATAGTGGCAAGAAACATACGTATAGGCTATAATGTTTAACCGACGCTGATGTGCAAGAGTTTCTCCCATCCCTATACAACGTCACTTCTGTCTTTCACTGTCCTGACAAGAACGTCGGTCTCATCGGCTGTGAACGCTCCTGGCGCGCGCCTGGTAAACCCGCCGTTATAATAACAATCCGTCATGCAACATGCGCACCTGTTCTTAAAGGGTATGTTGGATGGCGCTCGGATTGGTTTATTTCACGTTACGCCCAAACCACACCTATGAATAATGAAGCTACTTCAGACCAACCTCTTTTAGATTTGCGCCAGGCGCAAGAGGCATTTATCCCGCCGGGAAAATAGCAACAGCGCCGGGACCCGCCCACAAAGTTACTTGCGCCATGCGCTTTGACACTTGCGTTTCAGATCGTTAAAATAGGGCCCATAGTATAACAGCACCTCCTCTATTGTTAGATAGGAAAAGGCATTATGAGAAATTGTAAAGAAAAGAAGAGGTAGTACATCCACTTAACAATGTCTTGGCTTCATTCATTTCCACCACAGGTGGAACAATTCAGATTCACAATATAAAACAAAAGCAGCCAGTTCATGGCTGTCCTGTTTTAATGCAAGCTCACACTACACAGCTTTGTCTGGATTCTGCTGCTAGACAGATTTCCGAGGTCAGCAACAAAACCCCCGGAAAGCATCCAAATCAGTGCTCTCTGCAGTCGCCGATGTTTGCTAAGTATGAGCAGGTCAGCAACGCAATCTATTTTCAAACCTGTTTGAGACACGTGAAGTGTGTGCAATCCAACGACAATGTGGAACTAATCCATCCAATAAAATAAAATTTAGCATTGCCACCAATCCAAATAAGTTGGAATTGGTAAAAAAAGAAAAAGGAGGCGGGTCATATAACAGGATTCATGAAAGCTCATTGGTACCTGATGCTGTCAATCAGTTGCTGATGCTCCTCGGTGAGCAGGATTTCTGGAAGTGTGGACGCCAGCCCTTCAACATCCCTCTCGTTTGCGTACTGCTTCAGCAAATCAAACAGCCTCTCTTTCACCTCAGGCTCCTCCCCTAAAACTTCCTCAACCTATAAAAATTCAGAACAGACCATTTTACACACTGGGGTTTGAAACGCTGTTGAAAACATAACTAACATTTCTTCCAGTTTAACTATTTTTACATGCCTTCAGGACTGACCTTCTTGTTGAACTCCAGAGCTTTGTGCTTGCGGTCGTGCCTCACGATGTCTCCGCTCTGGTAGGTCTCCTTCATGCTGCTGCTGGTGCGTTTCTGCCAGCGGTTGATGCGGAGCACGCCGAGACGCAGCGTACGTCCCTGAGAGGCCTTGATCATGGCCGCCGCTGTCTCGTGTTGTTTCACTGGAATCCCATTCACCTCCATCACATAGTCTCCAGCTCGCAGTCCACTCCGGCCCGCTGGAGAGTTGGACATGCAGTTCTCCACCAGCAGGGGACTGTCGCCCACTATGGTGAAGCCAAAACGACCATCAGGCCCCGGGGCAATGTCCAGCTGTGGCGGTCAGATTTTGCAAAGGAAAAAGAAGAGAGATCTGATTTCTCCTTTAGACAACAAGGGTACATCCAACCGTCCATCCATCCATCCATCCATCCATCCATCTATCTATCTGACCAACCGTCCATCCATCCATCCATCCATCTTTCTGACCAACCGTCCATCCATCCATCCATTCATCTGTCTATCTGACCAACCGTCCATCCATCCATCTATCTATCTATCTGACCAACCGTCCATCCATCCATCCATCCATCCATCCATCCATCCATCCATCCATCCATCCATCCATCCATCCATCCATCCATCCATCCATTCATCTGTCTATCTGACCAACCGTCCATCCATCCATCTATCTATCTATCTGACCAACCGTCCATCCATCCATCCATTCATCTGTCTATCTGACAAACCGTCCATCCATCCATCTATCTATCTATCTGACCAACCGTCCATCCATCCATCCATCCATCCATCCATCCATCCATCCATCCATCCATCCATCCATCCATCCATCCATCCATTCATCTGTCTATCTGACAAACCGTCCATCCATCCATCTATCTATCTATCTGACCAACCGTCCATCCATCCATCCATCCATCCATCCATCCATCCATCCATCCATCTATCCATCTATCCATCCATCCATCAGTCCATCCATCCATCCGTCCGTCCGTCCGTCCGTCCGTCCATCCATCCATCCATCCATCTGTCTATCTATCTGACCAACCGTTCGTCCATCCATCCATCTATCTATCTGACCAACCGTCCGTCCGTCCGTCCTTCTATCTATCTATCTATCTATCTATCTATCTATCTATCTATCTATCTATCTATCTATCTATCTATCTATCTATCTATCTATCTATCTATCTATCTATCTATCTATCTATCTATCTATCCATCCAATCAATCTATCTTATCTCCATCTTTCTATCTATCCGTCCATCTGTGCAACCATCCATCCATCCATCCATGCATCCATGCGTCCATCCGTCCTTCCATCCGTCCATCCCTCCATCCATTTACTTATTAACAGTAAAATATACAGTAACATATAAAAAACAAACTGACCTGTTCAATTCTAGACACGACGCCGATGCTGGGCGGCACAGTCTTAAGTGTCTGAGCCAGAGCGACGAGAGCTTTGGTGCTGAGAGAGGAGACGTTCTGCCCATCGATCTCCAGAACCTGGTCACCTGGCTGCAGCCCGGCCATGTAAGCGCTGCTGCCCTCCACCACAGAGAGGATGTAACTGGGTCCATCTCCACCCAGCTTAAAGCCAAAGTCCTCTGGCCAACCCTGGTTATTCGCTGGAAGTCCCAGTTCTGGAAAAAGTCAATAAATTATGTTATTGACCTCCTCATAATTCCTCATTGACCAAAGAAGATCTGCCAGTTCTTGAGATGTTACTACACTCTTCCACCAAGACATCTGCAAGTTCTCATATTCATGGTTACATGTGGATCAGCTGTCCTTTCTGTCTCCCTGTAGCACCGTTTCACTGTCTTACATTATTAAGCTCCCTGGTAGAAGAGATATTGTATCTCAACAGGACCTTCCTGGTTAAATAAATAAAAATGAACATTGCGGTTTATCTTCAGCAGGACTATGGCATCTGAGACTCTGGGTATCTTTCTTCAGAGTCTGTAGAAAGATCAGTAGAAAGTGTCCAACATTGTAACAGAGTTAAACTGTCTTCCGCCAGTTAATTGTTAGTGTCTAATGGACTGTTCTACTGGGGCATGAGCAATAATTGTTTTTGCTTCATTGTACAAGCATGTAAAAACATAATTTAAACCCTTTCAAATAAAGAGATGTAAAGCTCAATATTACATTTAAAATACAGAATCTTGAAAAAGGGACAAACAAACACAAATACTATAAAGTAACAATATATCTAGAGTAAAATATAACTTGAAAAATCTGCCTAAAACCCATTGATCCAGATTTAAGTAA
Organism: Cyprinella venusta; assembly: GCA_038021265.1. Classification (NCBI taxonomy): domain Eukaryota; kingdom Metazoa; phylum Chordata; class Actinopteri; order Cypriniformes; family Leuciscidae; genus Cyprinella; species Cyprinella venusta. The sequence goes on from CM075863.1 coordinate 43,719,642, forward strand.
ATGAGGAAAATAAAACTGTATTGGAAGACATCCACACATCTATTCAAATCAAATCTACACACCCTTGCATCTAAAATATCAGAACAATTTCAGTTCTTTTGATTTGTGTGACCTAATAACAGATGAAAAAAAAATGTCAAGCAATTACGCACCAATATTCAGGGGGAATTCTCTCAGCACGTTCGGGGCTGGGTCTGTGGAAGTGAAGAAACACATTAGTTGAGTATATATATATATATATATATATATATATATATATGCATTATATCGTACCATATTATATAAGGTAAAATGGCATAAGTATTACTCTGGAGAAAAAATGGACTATATATTTATTTATATATATATATATATATATATATATATATATATATATACATAATATAGCATCTAAACTATTTAATAAAACATATGATAATATCTAAAAAACAAAAATATTTTCCTCAGGTAATGACTCAAAGGCATATGACTAAGACACTGCAGTCACCGTCTTACAGATCTCCATATTTTACTTGAGGAACTTACAGAAATCTTTGGAGGCACTGCGGGATCCCGATCGGCTTTGGCGAAGAGAGAAACGTCCCTTCTGGCTCTTCAAAAATCTTCTCATCATGGTTTCTGGCTCTTCTGAATGGTATTGAAGTCAAGCTCTACGAGGTCACCTCAGGTCAGGTCATCACCCTCCTCAACAAGTCACTGCTCCATTTTTACCAAAAAAGCCTTCAGTGAAGGATCTGATCCAGCCTGTTTAGCCTCCATCGAGGATCCTTCGATGAATATATGAGTCCAGATCAAGAGAGCGCTGTCAAGCTCTCTGCAGCCGTGGCTCTACATCTCCACTAAGTTGGTCCAGTCCTAACCCTCATGCAGAGCACCGAGCAGAAATCTGGGACAAGCTAGCTGGGTCTTTTAATGATTCTTTTGCAAGAAAAAGGTACAGTGAAGCCCCATTTTTCTATAAATACCTCCCTCTCCCTCCCTCTCTGTGTGCGAGATGCTGGTGGTTTGGGCCCTCTCTCAGGGCTGAGGACTGACCCAGAAACTGCCTGTCAGAGCAGCAAAGGATGGCGCTCCGATTAGAGATCCTCAGAGATGCTGTGGTACAGTTAGATATAGTCTGGTCCATTTAACTCCCATTCCCCGTGTAAGAATCTGATCCATTCCTCCAACTGTTCCTTATGCAGTACAGAAAAAAAATCAGTCTCAGAACAGCAGGTTTGGTTAACCTCCAACATGGCAATGAGAGGCATGATTTAATATGATATTAATAGCATTTACAGCATGACGTAATGAGGAGATCTGTGGAACTTAGGGCTGGTAACCAGAAGGTTGTTGCTTTGACCTCAGCTAAGAAAAAGCAACAGCACATCACAAGTGTGCGCTTAACCTCAGGTAATTAAAGTGCAGTGAAGTACTTTGTTTATTTTCGTTTAAATAACTATACTCCAATTAACTTTGAATAAAAAGGTGACCCTCCCAAAACATTTAAACAAAACTAAAATTTAAACTAAAATAACCTAAAATAAAAAAAAATAAAAAAATAAAACGAACAATATAATATTATATAAAACTAAATAGAATAAATGTATATAAAATTTAAAGAAAAAAAATAATAAAAGTAAAATAAAAAAGCAAAGTAAATTCAACAAATGAATTAAATATATACATTTTAAACAAATAATATATAAAACTAAATAAAACAAAACAAAAAATACAATTTAAACAAAAAAATAAAAAAAATAAAACAAAAATAAAATAAAACAAAAGCCAAGTAAAATACCTAAATATATACATTTAAATAAAACAAAAATAGTTTAGAAAACAATACAAAAAGAAACAAATCTAAACAAAAATAGATCAAAAAACAAAAATAGAATAATAAAACAAAAATAGTTTAGAAAACAATACAAAAAGAAACAAATCTATTAAATGTAAACAAAAAAATGAATAAAACTAAACTAAAATTTGCAAAAGTCAAGTAAAATAAAACCTGATAAATACATAGCCTACAGTTTAAATGAAAAAAAGAATTGAATTTAAACAAAACTAAAAATAAACAAAAGGTAACAAAAAGTAAAATACAAACAACCAAATTCTAAAATAATATATAATACTAAAAGAAAAAATAAATCTATCAAAATAAACAAAAACAAATGAGTTAAATCAAAACAACAAAAATGAAAAAAAAAAATCTAAATGTAAACAAAAAAACGAAATTAAATAAAACAACTAAAATAAAAAATAAAATAAAAATATTGTACATATTGTGTGTGTGTGTGTGTGTGTGTGTGTATATATATATATATTAGTATGATTTGATTATGGGATAAGTGTGACCTGGATATCTATAAACGCCCAGTGAGATCATTTAACAAAAGGAATACTTGCTGGCTGGTGGCCATAATGGAGAGATAACAGTAATATAATGTGTATTAAACGTCATTAGATGTTAAAAGATGACCCTTGATAACCCTATTTAATATCTTGAACCATGTCAAAACAGACGGCTTTTGAACGGATCAGTAGCAAGTCAGGTCAGGGATTCAATTATAACTGGAAATAAAAGACAGATGTCATTATATATGGCCATATGTGAAGGCCTGGAGGGGCAAAGCACTGCGCATGTGCAATGATGAGCTGATGAGGAGGAGGACAAGTCGAGTCAAGGTGACCAAAGCTTCATCATGCCCCCAATCTGCCAGAATGAAGCGTCTAAGCTACATCTATCGCTTAATGAAAGAACAGAGTGGAGGTGAAAAATACAACCTCATACTGTACTGCCTTGCCAAATCTCAAGACGATAGCAGTCATGCAGGCTTGTAGACTGAAACACGCAGTGTATATCAATCAATCAGTAAGTCACAAGTTCAATGTTTTGAGCTTTCTATTCATAAAAGGAACAATGTATCCACAAAAATATGATGAAGCACTGTTTTTATTTCAAATATTTGAACCCAAACTTTTGAATGGTGGTGTACTAAGTTTGTAAAAATGTAGTTCACAATATTGGGTAGGACTGGACAGATGTAGGCTATGTTCATAGCCGAATTGCGTCATTGGTCTTCCACTGGTCAAACATTATAGTCCCATGTCAAACTCACATCATTGCCAATGTTACTGTGTCCAGCTGGTCAGACAAATAAAGCTATCATTAGCATCACAGAGCCAGTCTATACTCACACTTCTCTCTCTGCATCTGACCTGGAAAAAAGCATTTTAACATTGAAAAATGACAGACTTTGCGATTTTGGGCATCCCCTATTCTTGAGCCCTACCCTCTGCTGAATTAAATGAGGAAACTTTCCTCCACCTTCGCAAGCAATGTAATCGATAAGCAATAACGAGAGGCTGTGCTGTATCGTGAATAAGTAACGTTAACGGCTGAAGGGGTAGCGCTGCTTCGCGTCGTGCCTAACCACGCCCTTCAGCCGTTACTTAATCACGATACAGCACTTGCCTCGAGTACCTTATTGCTTTTATAAAACGGTTACCACACAATACAAATATTAAAGTAAAAAAGTACGTAAAGTGCGACTTTCATGAAGTAAAATCACTAAAAGCCTTCCTTCCGCTGGAAAAAAATAGTCCCTGACCGTGAACAGCAACAACATTCCAATGTGTAATATGCATGAAAGCTCAAATTAAAACAACATAGGAACCGCAGTGTTGTGCAGTGATAAACAAGAACCGTTGGGTGAAGCTGATCAGTTCAGAATCAAGGATTGGAACTAACCGTTTTATAAGAATTAATATTGATTCTGGAATGTATAAAAGAAAATCTATTTTAACATCATAAAAATATAGCCTAGGTGAATCATTTTTTCCCCAGCGGCTCTAATGGACACTGTCCAAATAGTCCATAGCAGTTAGTTACAGCAAAAATTACAGCAATGCACTTATTATGAGCATAAACATTCAAATATACCTTCACCCACTTATTATACAACTTATTAAAGGGTGAATTATGCATGTTAACATTACCAGTGTGATTTAAAAAAAGCTTACTAACCTTGACGGGCCAAAATCATATCCAATTTTTCAACTCCTGTCTGGATTATGAACTTTGGAAAAGCAGAGAGTACTGTCTCCATATGCAGGTATTAAGGCAGAAAACGGAAAGTTTATTGAAAATCCCTATTGAAAAAGAACATATTTAGCTCTTTGCTGATTTTAAACACTCCAGAAAGCCTTGTCCCATAGGCATTTTATGTTTTTAATCAACTGCCAGAGATGCTGTCAATAAAGCTTAACATGCTTTTTGTGCACAGAATATTTCTTTTAGGAGACGACTGTGCAAATTGTGCATTACTAAATATGCAAAAAATGAGAACTGATCAATGACTGAAAAAATACAGAGGTGCATAAAAAAATATTTCATATTTTGAACTTTCATTCCCTGCCAGTTGTTATTGGTGGAAACATGTTATGTTACACATCATGATGAATAGGTGATAGTCATACATGATTATATGCCATTCATCAGTAGAGAAGTGTTGGTATGGCGGCATCACTGCCATGAAAGCGCTCAAATAAATCTTGGGGTGTAATATCTATTATCAAATGAATAGAACAAAAACATAGTTTTACAGTCCATTGAAAATGCCATAGTTCATTAGTAGAACCTCCAGCTTGAAAGTGATCTGTTAAAAACCCAAACACAACGTTTTTGACATTCCACATGCAGTGCAAAACATGTGGAATAAAGTCTCACAGAGAACGGAAATGCGACACCACCACGTTAAAAGACATTAACTTAACGAAATCTGCGTCTTAGACCACTACCACAGTCTGGATTTCCATTTCGTCAGGTGAAGCAATGACATACTGCTCCCCTTGCTCGATTGGCTCAATGTTCTCGGCGGTTACCATTGTAACTGTGGTGTGGGGCGTCTCGACGGCGCCCTCTGTTGTCGCAGTAAGGATGGTGCCATCGCTAATGGCATTTGCAAGTGTCATTGCCACTTGTTCGGTCAAACTCTCTGGTGTGGCGATTGTGATGGTGTCTCCGCAGTCCGAGATGCCGGGCGTTTCGTCGGCGGCCACGTTACGCACGATGATCTGGTGGCCTCCGTGTGATTGGCTCACGATTTGCTGCACCACCTTCATGATGTGACTGTCCATCTGAAGGCAGACACATTGAGCAATTGGGTTAACTCTATTTGGTTCATAAAGTCCTTCTTTTCTTTTTTTACCTTGCTAATATTTGCTTTAAATTGACAATGACAAAAGTGATAAATGACCTGCTGCTGACTGTCTTGAATTATTGCCAGTTCCTCCCCTTGACCTGCTTCCTCAACTGGAGTCTGCAAAAACATGAGACAAAATCTGTTTTGTTCACAAAATTATAGTGGTTACATTGCAACAATTGTCTCAAAGGATACGTTTTTAGATAAATATTTAGCCACTGATTTTATTGATTATAAAAATATCATTAAATACACACTACTGTTCGAAAGTTTGAGGCTTTTTTTTATTAATAGTTTTATTCAGTAGGGACACATTTAACTGAAAATGTATCCAAGGTGACAGTAATGTGACAAATAATTTCTATTCCAAAATAAATGCTGTTCTTCTGAACTCTATTGTTCAAATAATACTTTAAAAAATTAATCATGGTTTCCATAAAAATATGAAGCAGCAACTGTTTTCAACATTGATAATAATAATAATAATAATAAATGTTTCTTGAGCATCAAATCATCATATTAAAATGATTTCTGAAGGATCATGTGACACTGAAGTGACGTAATGATGCTGTAAATTCAGCTTTGCCATCACAGAAATAAATAATATTTTAAATCATGTTTACATAGAAAACAGTTGTTTTAAATGTAATAATATTTCGCAATATTACTGTTTCTACTGTATTTTTGGTCAAACAAATACAATCTTAGTTAGCATAAGAGACTTTTAAAAAGCCCTTACAGATTCCAAACTTTTGTTGTGTACATAATGGTGAAAATCATATGTAATGATATGAAAATATAGAGAAAACTCATTGAATTCAAATTTCAAATTAATTTGAAATTCAAAATTAAATTCAAATTAAACCAAAAGACATCAAGTCGGTTTGATACACATTAGTTGTCACGTAGCAAGCATACAGTAACACAAGTGACGCATTTACCCCTATGATGTATTCCTGAGTGTCGGCCACGACTGAGGAGAACTCCACCAGCACAGCATGAGGGTCGTCTGATACGATAGTGGTGGAGACGTCCTCTGCCGTCACCTCCTGCTCATCAGAGCTCCCTGGATGTTCAGAGTCCTTCTGTTGTGTAGCGAAACAGCCTCCTGAACACACACAAGTATACAGTCATTACCAATGACAACTGTAAAGGGCCTTTCACACCAAGAATGATAACACTCTGTTTATTATAAGCACACACTATAGTTGTGTCATCTGGTGCTTTGAATGCTCTTTAAAGCAGGATTGGCTCTGATTGGCTGTCAATGTTTTGATCATTAATCAGCCGCTTCGACAGTGATACAATGTCGTTCCTCTGAGTCTTTATCGTTGAGGTAGAACTAATTTTAAAACGATATCTGTAGTTATTACCCTTGGTGTGAATTGGTCTTAATGATGTCTATAAATACTGTAGCTTAAACGAGTCTCTCAAGTGTCCTCGCGTGTTAGAGAAAAATTCTAGCTTTTTTCCCATCTCATCAGGCTCTGAAATGTCTTAAAGGCACAGTAAGTGATTTCTGAGAAAAACTGTTGATATTTGTAATCAACCCAAACAAACCCACCCCTCCCTTCATTGCTCCGCCCCCAAAATGCTCAAACACACAATGCTAAAACAGTTGCTGTCTCTTTATCAAAGCTGTAGCGAAAATAATGCTCAATGAAAAATTGGTGTGTTTGAACTAATCTGAATGGTTAATTAATAACAATTCAACATATTTACAAACCTTTAGCTCGCATGTGGCGGTTCAGCGTTCCATGCTCAGCAAAGCCCCGCCCACATTTCGAGCACTTGAAGGGTTTTTCTCCCGTATGATGCCGGATGTGACGTACTAAAGCACTTTTTTCCCGGAAGCCACGGGAGCAGTGCTGACACACGTAAGGCTTTTCGTCTGCATGAGTGCGATGGTGGACCTGCAGAGCATTCTGGAACACAACGGATATGAGTCGGCATGAAACGCAAGTTGTGATAGTCTTTTCTTCCCTTTTTTTACGTATATCTGAGCGAAATGGCTTCTCAAACTAGCAAAAATGTAGCGCGGAACTTAATTTTGCCCATCAGGAATTTACTGGATGGTTGTTTTTTGCTTTTTCTGTAATCTCATGTGAGTGACAGGTTGTCCCGCCAATTTTGCAAGTTAAACTCTGGATGGAAACATGTCTACTGTGTCTCCAAGAATTGTTTTTGCATATTGTTCTTCTGTGGTGTCTCACCTTGGTCTTGTAACTCTTGTCACAGAAGCTGCAATGGTACGGCCTATCGTCCGAATGAGCTCTCATGTGTTCCCGCACGTGTCCGATGGCTTTAAACTGTTTGCCGCACTCTCCGCATTTGTAACGCCGCTCGCTGACGTGCGTCTCCATGTGTTTCTTTAGCACATAGCCTGTCAGGAACTCCTTCTGACACGTTAAGCACTTAAACGGCTTATAACCTGTGGAGGGAAAAAAAAATTGTAAAAAATTAAAATAAAAAAACCTTTGAAAAAGTTTTCATAATTAGGTTTCGGATACTCCACTTTTTTTGGAAAAAGGCTCATTTTACCACTCCCCCAGAGTTAAACAGTTGAGTTTCACCGTTTTCGAATCCATTCAGACGATTTTCTGATATTTAGAAGAATATCAGTAACCAGACAGTTTCTAGTCTCATTGAATTCCATAGTAGGAAAAAAATATACTATGGAAGTCAATGAGACCAGAAACTGTCTGGTTACTGATATTCTTCTAAATATAAAAAAATTGGCTGAATACATTCAAAAACGGTAAAACTCAACTGTTTAACTCTGGAGGAGTGGTAAAATGAGCCTATTTCCAAACAAAGTGAAGTATCCCTTTAAGTGTCTTCAACTATTATGTACTAATTAGATTAATCATTTAATGCATTGCACGTATTGTGCAGTTACATGTATTCACATGTACTTATATTTATAGAATATACGCATGTAATTAATTTCTGTATTTATAACATATATAATTACAATGCTGACCCTTCCCTTACTGCTTAACCCACCTTTAAACCAAACCATTCCATCAAACCTGTCCCTAACCTTACCCATATACCACCTCAATGCCAGCAAGAGTGTTAGGCAAAATAAAATGAACAAAATAAGTACATTGTCCCTAACATTTTTTTAATACAAGAACATAGTAGTTAAAGACACCTAATATATAAAATATAACTCATAATTAATACATTTAACATTGTACATGGGGCCTACCAACATGCCCTTTGACATGGACCCTCAGGTAGGCCAACGTCTTGAACATACGCTCACAGTGAGGACATTTGTATAATTTAGACTCAACAGGTTCTCCTTCCTTGATAGATGAATCCTATCATGGATAAAAAGAGTTTGAAGTCTCATTTGTGTTGTTCTGCAATTTTATTGTAATAGAACATGACACCACAACCTTATAAACTCACCTGCGTCTCTTCGGACACAGTCTCCACACACTCTTCTGTCACCTGGATGTCAGTGAGTCTGGTCTCGGCCTCAGGTGACTGCAGGATGGCTTTAGGTGATCGGGCCTCGGCCTGCTCGGCTGCCTCTGTGGCGTCGGTCTCCAGCGCGATGCCAGAGTTGATGATGGCCTGGCAGATTAGATTGTCGGCTTCGACCACAGTCGCATTTTGAGGTTGAGACACCATCTGTAACGCACAGAGCAGAGAACAGCATTAAAAAGCAAATACTTCTGAATATCCACTACCATTTAAAAGTTTGGGGTCAATAAGAGTTTTTAATGTTTTTGAAAAAAAAAAAAACTTGTCCTCACCGAGGTTGCATTTATTTGATTAAAAATACAGAAAAATCAGTAGTATTGTAGGATATTATTACAGTTTAAAATAAGTGTTTTGTATTTTAATCTGTTTTGAATTGTAATTTATTCCTGTGATATCAAAGCTGAATTTTCAGCATCATTACTCCAGTCTTCAGTGTCACATGATTCTTCAGAAATGCGTCCCATGATTCTTTGATGAATAGAAAGTTCAGATCAGCATTTATTGTAACATTAAAAAAAAGTCTTTAATGTACTTTTGATCAATTGAATGTGTCTTTGCTGTATAAAAGTACACATTTTTTACTGACCCACCCTTTTTAAACACACAAATCTCTTTTTTTTAAAGGATAAATACAATTTTTTTTAGTAGGGCTGTCAAATGTTTAATCGCATCCAAAATAAAAGTTTGTATGTATTATAAATTATATATAAATCCATACACAGTAAATACATGCAAATATTTCTTAAATATATACAAGCATGTGTGTGTATTTATATACGTATATAAAATAATTATACATAGTGCACCCACATATATTATGTAAACACAAACTTTTATTTTGGATGTGATTAATCATTTGACAGCCCTAATTTTTAGTGAGTTCTTTCTTTAAAAATTATGTTTTTTTCTTTGTTAAACGTATAAAGTAAATAAAAGTATTTTGGGTTTAGTTTAAAAACAAATCATTGTAATAATGTCCATTTTAACGATGTAACACTTTACATTAAGGTTCACTTTGTTAATATGCATTGAATACTGTTAACATTGGTTAATGATTTAGGCATCATTAACTAACAATAAATAAATAAAAAGCTAATGCTAAATGCTAATTTAAAAATATACTATTGTTCTTTGATTATTTATATTTGTTCATAATATATTAATTTTAAAAGCTAAACATGTGTATGTAGAAATTAACATTAACCTAGATTAAAAATGCTGTAAATGTATTTCTTATTGTTAGTTTGTGATTGTGAAATTAATTAATGTTGTCACACTGTATAATGTTCAGCTATTATAGAAAATCTTCCATGTAAAGAAAACTTAATTGTTGAAACAATGGATAATGAAGTGTAAAAAATATTATAATTATAAATATTAAATAATCAATATAAAAAGGTATACATTTTAAACATTTAAATTTGAAAAAATCTAAATTTACATCACATGAAACATTAAAATGATCAATATATGTTTAAAAATCGAAACCAAGCATAATTTTTAACGTGGACCCTTGTCATATGCTTAAATATAAAAACATAAAATTCCAGACCCCCAATATGCAATAACCATTAATGCAAAAAGTTTCAATTAGTGCAATTCAACATGCTGTTTTTGCATTATGTACTCGTTAGTACGTTCGTTAGTCTCAGACCTGTTGTACTTGTCCAACCACCTCAATCTGGATGATCTCCTGGCCAGCTTCCACCACTCTCACAACAGGAATTTGCTCCTTCTCAGCTTCAGGATGTGACGGCTGAACTTCTTGAACGATACCCAACAGAATCAGAAAACCTCCCTTTTACAACAGTTGTCACATTAAAAACAAAACACTATTGTTGTGACGAACAAATTCGCTAAAAATGTTGACCAACAACCACGTACTACGGATATTTTCAAACAACACCCTTCTATCACTGAGAAAGTCACTATGAAAAGCCATTGTGAGAAGTGAATTACCTTTCTGAACTCCATCTTTGCTGACAAGTATCTCTTTACACTGACTGTAGCGAATCTTCTCAGTGCAAGGAGTGAGAGACTTCAGATGTCTGGTAAGAGCTCCGGACTCTCTGAACGCAAGTCCACACTGATTGCAGCGGTACGGGCGCTCATCTGATGAAGAAAATGACATCATGATTTGATTTCTCAAAAGACAATCTTGAAAACTTAAAGGGGGGGTTTACTGCGTTTTTTCTTTGCATGATTGTGTTTATGGGGTGCAATCTAACATATTCTAGTAGACCACAAAAACAAAATCAAGACTTTGAAAAAGGGCATAAAAGGGCATAACTTTCACTACCTAGTATATTCGAATATAATGCACTAGATTTACCCGTGTGTCGACGCTTGTGTCGGATCAACGAACCCTTGGTCCTAAACGCAGTCTCACATATTTCACACTTAAAATCCTTCTGATCGGTGTGCGTGAACGTGTGGGTCCTCAGAATATTTGTCTAAGGGACATAGAAATGGATCAATTTTACAACTGAAGTGAGTTTTTGTTGCATATTCACAAATATGACACGACATAGCGGTATTAAAATGCATAAAAAAGTGATTAAACATTGTACCGTTTTAAAGGTCTTATCGCATATCTCACAGACGTATCGTCCCTCTGAGTTTAACTTCCAAACCACTTTTGAGGGATTGGGATTGTCATCCTCGCTTGCAGAGCAGCTTCTCTTTTTTCCTCCAGCTGCCGCCTTTTTATCCGTCTTGTCTAAAAGAACAAAGCAACTTCATTTAGCACACAAACAATTACAGAAGTATTGATATGTTAAATTCAGCACCAAATGATCCCATTGTAATCATATTGTATATAACTATGGGGAGCAGATGTCTTGTTTGGCTTTGGATGACCCTGTATTTAAGACAAATTCAAATAAGTTGGGACATCATGAAAGGCCCCGTCCCATTAAAATTGGGCTTCTGTAAATTGGTACCTGTACCTGCACTGGACGTTCCCGCTTCATCAGATGAACAATCATTTTCATTTATTTTCACCTCAATGGAAGCACCTTCATTAGGGACAACATTTGCCTGAGGGAGAAGACAGACAGATGACCTCAAGTTACATTTTTTACTTGAGTCTTGGATTACTTTTCAAAATATATGGTCAGTATAATTTTTTTTTAAAATGTTTATAAAATAAGTCTCTTGTGCTCACCAAGGCTGCATTTATTCAACCAAAAACAAAGTAAAAACTGGAATATTGTGAAAAATTACTCCAGTCTTCACATGATCCTTCAGAAATCTTTCTTATATGATGATTTGATGCTGAAGAAACATTTCTGATTATGTTGAAAACAGTTGTGCTGCTTAAAGTGACCCCATTATGATATTAATATTTTAGGTACATTGCGATTAGGTTTACATAATTTTTTTTACAAAAAAAAAACAATGAATAAATAAACTTTGATTATTTCATAATATGAATTGTAGCATCACCTCTTTTCTCACAGTGTCTGAAACAGTTCAATAAAGGATGCTGTCTCTCTAAACCCCTCTGTCCCGAGAGCTACTCTGTTCTGATTGGTCAGATCTGTTGCCCAGTCTGTTGAGATTGGTCTACTCTGCTCTGATTGGTCAGATCTGTTGCCCAGTCTGTTGAGATTGGTCTACTCTGCTCTGATTGGTCAGATCTGTTGCCCAGTCTGTTGAGATTGGTCTACTCTGCTCTGATTGGTCAGATCTGTTGCCCAGTCTGTTGAGATTGGTCTATTCTAATCTGATTGGTCAGATCTGTTGCCCAGTTTGTTGTGATTGGTCTACTCTGCTCTGATTGGTCAGATATGTTGCTCAGTCTGTTGAAATTGGTCAGATCTGTTGCCCATTGTGTTGTGATTGGTCTACTCGGCTCTGATTGGTCAGATCCGTTGCCCAGTAAGTTGTAATTGGTCTACTCTGCCCTGATTCGTCAGATGGCTCAGTCTGTTGAGATTGGTCTACTCTGCTCTGTACGTATTTAATGTACAGTGTGTTGATGAATACAAGTCACAAAACTTCCCAGAAATTACTACTCATTTAACTTTTGCAGGTTTATATGGTTAATTTCAGCGAGATTTTCCCCAATAAGAAATATGTACAGTAAAGTCAATCAGGATGTGAAAGTGTCCACTCAATAAGGAATGATAACAATAACACAAACCTGATGATCTTGCGGAGGACGCTTGCAGTTCCTATTGAGTTTATGTTGGATGAAAGCATCCAGAGCAGAAAACTCCTCCAAACATCTGCCACATTTATGGATATCCTCATCTGACAGGGAACACAAACATAATGATGACCTAACTTCAATTTGACAGGTCATGCATATTGTGAGATTATCTGTGCAAAGAATGAATTAAACAATTATTTAGGCTACTGATCTAAAATAATCACATTTTCATACAGTGTGGCACATTTTTATTCATCTATTTTTTAATAGGCAATTTACATCAGATATACATTTATTAATAAATAATTAAATATCATTTATTAATTGTGTATTTAGGACATAAAATGCAAACAATAAAGACAAAGCAATTTTATTCCATGAATATTTCAAATGTAATTTCCATTACAGAATGCTATTCAGCAAAATGCATAATGTAAGGTGCTGACTTTGTGGTGGAAATGGCCATTGTGTTTTAAGAGTGTGGATTTTCTTTTATATAAAAATCTGCATGATGATCAAAAGTGTCTGCTGCCTATCAGACTTCACTGATGCAGCAAGAACATGGATGAGCTGTTAGATCTTCTTCATCCAAATCATTTCGATGCTATCAGCATTAGCAGCCTAAACATGCTGCTCAAAAATAACATTGCAGCTAACGGAGACTTTGCTAACGACCCAAAGTCAGGCCCACACATTTAATCGCGTTTTTACTATGTGATTGTGTCCCGTAACACTGGCACTACCTTCGTCTCCAAGAGTGGTTTGGATGGTGATGATGTTGCTATGCTCCGTTTGGTCGGTAACTGTTGCTGCCGTATTATTATTTTCTTCAGTCATGTCGTTCCAGACCTCCGTCTCTGTCGCAACGATTCAGCAAGGAAAACATGGCGGATTTACGACCTCGTAGTCATAACAACAAAAGGGCGGCGAGTTGAGCGAGACGAGAGCGAGCAGCACGTCATCATAGTTCATTCAAAATAAAAGCGCGCTCACTTTTATTCTCCAGTCATAAAATAGGTTATTTCGAAAACTGTGTATTTAATATTTTATTTATTTCTAAATATATAGTTCTGTTTGATATGTATGCTAATCGTAGTTTCATGTGTTCCATCCCAGGCAATATAGTACATTTATTTTTTACCTTTTCTGCCTTAAAGGGATAGTTCATAGTTTATCATCATTTACTCACCCTCATGTTGTTCCAAACCTGTATAAATTCTTTCCTCTGTTGAAGTAAAAATATATTTTGAAGAATGTTGGTAACCTTTAACCAGACAGACAGTTGACTCCCATAGTAGATGTATAGATGTCCCAAGTTAATATCAGCTGGCTTTCAGTTCTCTGTCTCATGATCCATTGAAAATACCGGACTCAAAATAACAATTCGTTCAAGTTTAGGACATCACCACAAACAAAGTCATTTCATTACAATGTTCAGTCCAAACCCCAAAACACAACAGTACATTTCGATATAGCCTAATTAAGTAAATATTCTTACTGAACAGTAAATTGTCTTAAGGACTATGCATATCTATTAAATGGTCTGTCACACATGGTCTGTGTAGTCTAGTGGTTAAACATGAGATGAGAGTCTTAATCTTTAATTTATTCCCTGGCAAATCGATTTGGCTGAGGGCAAAGTGAAGTTTCATAACTTTATATTTAGGCTCGTTGTATCCAGTATACTGAATCGTTTACTTTATTTCTTGTCTTGACCATCAAGAAAACCATCAGACCTGCTGTTAACATTCCATTGACTCACATTCATTATGGCGTCACTTTGACAGCAAATCATTTTACATCTAAGGCATCCAAAGACTCCATTTGTCCATTATTTATTTCTAAAGAAACATGACAATGTATAAAAGAAATGTGTCCATTTATTTTACGCTCTATCGCTCTATGGTTCTCACCAAAGGATGAGAGTGAAGGGGCGTCGACCATTTTTTTTTTTTACAGTCTATGGTGTGGACAGACAAATTATTTGTCGTTGGAATCTTATCGCGTCTGGTTAGGACACGGTGTAGACATTTAATAAATACAAAGAGTTATACCAATTTAACTGGAAAGGAAAACGATTTACATGAACTCATAAGTACACATGCAAAACACATCAATGCACAGTGTCCACTTCTTCAAGAAGTGCATGCATAATGTAATTACAGTACTTTTTTTAGAGTACTACTTCTAATATTACCACTACCAGCGAAGCCTTCAGGAAATAAGCAGGATCCCTGAAGTGGAAAAAACATCCGTTTATGATAGCACAACAGGTTCGAAAGTCACATTTTGGAATTTACTTCCTGTTGGTCCGCTTGCTCATTTCACCTAGTTTTTGACGCTTCATCCTTTGGCTGTCCATTGAGTTTAATGATTCGTTCAACGTCAACCACCATTTCATTAAGTCTTTCTAGGTGCTCGTTGACGTTCTCTTCAAACCACTCTTCTAATGTGTCTGGGTAGAAGACGGCATCCATAATTTGGTGGAAAGATTTTAAAAAGGAATCCCATTCATTCATTAATCTGACAAGGGAAAAAAAAGCAAAATATTTAGGTAACTGTGAATATGTTTCACTTCACGCACCCCCACAGCATGAACAATCTTAACTAGATCAACTCTTTGAACCAGAATTTCTAGGTCATGGTTTATAATAATCTACCACACCTGATAGCAAACATACACGGAGACAAATACATTCATGAGTGTAGCATGACCTCTCATCTCCATTACTAGACATGGATTTAACAAATTGATCCAGACCAATTCATTTATGACCATCATTTGTGAACCGTCTCAAAACAACAACTGGCTCACTATGACTGTGGGAAACCTGTATCTAAATAATAACCAAAATGTTTTATGCAAAATATACAGAAAATATACTTGCTAATAACTGTCAAAAGATGTCAGAGCAAAAAACAAAAACTTACTTTTTCAGTTCATCTTTGAAAAATCCAAGATTACGAGGGTTTGCAAAGTTGTGTTTGCGATGATAAGAACTAAATGATCCCCTGAAATGGCTGCACAACACAAGACCAACAAAACAACCAAGTGAAAGAGAATTAATATTGGCTTACGTGCTCAGTGGATGTCATTTGAGCTCATATTTTCTGATCACTCACTAGCTTTGCATGACCTTTTTGACTGAACTCTCAAGGTTGTCCTTGATCTTCTTCACCATTTCATAAATATCTGAGCCAGGAAAGGACACACCCTTACTGCAGAACATCCAAGAAAATATCTGTTACAAACATACGTGTGTGTTTGTTTGTGTGTGTGTATGGGTGTGTGTTCAAACATTTTCATACCACTCATTTTTGCTCAGCTGAATTTCACAGCCAAGAATGCGTTGTACTTCACTCTGTGCCTTGGCATCAAATGAACCTAACACACAGAAAACACATGACAGCATGATACCTTTGCAATACAACACATATGATTTTATTCCCAATCCTGAAATAAAAGTTATTGGTCAGCATAATCCATTTATACACCATATATCCATACACTGTATGGTTTTTATAAAAACTCACCGTATTTTAGTGTCTGAAGACAGACAGCCAGAGAAGGGATGCCTACCGGGAGAAGCTCACACAGCACAGTGTGATGCTCATACCTTAAACACACATATTCAGTTTTTCATTAACCACAGTATTTGTCTACTATGCTTATTCATTTACAATGAACTTTGAATTGCCATTGTGTATGAAATGTGCTATATAAATAAACTTGCCTTACCTTACTACAGTGGTTCCCAAAATGGGGTATGTAAATTAACAGAGGAGGTACATAAAATAAATGTTTGGCCGTTCATTTAATTCTACACCACCTTAAAATAACATGATCTTGCATTTCTGACAGGCAAAATGCCATAAAAGGTTCAATCCATCTTCACCCAACCTTATCTTTTGTGATCAAAACTGACTGCATCCACACAAGCAGCGTGCATTGAATAGGTTGCGTGCAGTCTGCTGCTTTCAGCAAATTTACATAACTGCCTTTGTTGACAATTTACCTTTGTAAAAGTGAGGATTTAGCACTTACTGGCATGAAGAACAAATATAGACAGACTGTGCATGTAGATCTATTTAAGACTGCAATGAGCGAGAGTGCACTTTTTTTTTCCAAATATCGATTGCAAATGTGACATTGATTTTAGTTCACCAAACAAAATGGTAATATTAAGTGATTTCAGTATTGTTTGCTCTATTTTGCAACCAAATAGTCAATAGTTCTAATGAAAGCAGCACCAGTGCCATTTCGAGTTCGGTTCACTCGGCATTGGGTCAGAGCTGGCGTTATGGGGTTATCCCATCCTTCCTCAAATCTACTGAAGCTGTATGAAATCTCACAGGCAAGAATTCACCTACCAACGTGAAATAGAGGCGTCTTAGAGTGGCGGTCTGTCCTGTTTAAGGCACAAAATACTCTGACCAATCGCTTATCCGTTGCCTTCTGTGATTAACACAAGCTGTACAGCCGTTTTTTATAGTGTTCGAGAGGCAAATTGCATTGTTTTAGACACAAAATTCTTCAGCTTCTGTCATGTTATGCAGAAGGCTACTATCCGGACCCTGACAAATGGCGGTTCCCATCCCACCTTTGACCAAATAACTCTGTCAAAGCATGGTTTGCCAGGGTTTGGCCAGGGGGCTGGATTAGTGAACCTAAAAATGTCAACTATCATGTTTCATGATCATATTCGCAAGGGTAAAATGTCCTGGCAATAAAAATGCCAAATGGCAAAAAGAAAAAAAGGCTGATCACCTCTCGCCCCTCTACATGACAGCAAAAAATCCGTCATGAGCCCTCTGGTCAGTTCTGTGATTTGAATGCTTCCTCACTTGCGCTGCAAGTTTGGCTTTGCAAATGATTCTAAAATCAGAAATATCTAGAAATATCTACCTGCTTCATAACTTGACGAATGGCATTTTTGGATGGTGTTCAAAATGGTCATGTGTACAAATTGTTCTTATCAGTTGTTAAAGTCCCTGAAAAGTGGTGTTTAACTAGGTAGTACACAAAATATTTGAAGAAACAATCGAGTAAAACTGCAAGCTTACCTCTGCCATCCAGTCAGCGTGATGCCATGGAATCTCAAAGACTTGTACTGCGGCATGGATGCAATGACTTGCTGCCACTGCAGGTGGTTTTTTAAATGGTGATTGATTGGAGTCCATGTCTGGTCAATTCCAGAGGCTCCTTTAAAAGCACTAGCAAACCACACGCCCTGAAATCCAGCCTCCTCATACTTAGAGATATAGTTACCTGCAAACAATAAGTACAAATTGTGTGAGAAAATGTTTGAGGAAAAAAATTGACAAATTTTGGGGTGGGAAAGATTATTCAGTGTTTCATTAAGGTGGTGAATCGTTTCATAGGTGAATTTTTATATGCATAGATTAATCATTCACTTTAAGGAATATGTTTTAAGTGAATAAACTGGGCAATATTTTCTTGCTGACTGTCATTTATAAGAAACAGAAGATGGCCTCACCGATCTCCTTCACGTTGAAGTTTTGGGTGTACTCCCATATCATTGGCGATGCAAGATCTTGCAAACCTGATTCTAAAATCAGAACCAAAAATATTACACTTGCTTTTCTGTACTATTGCCATTGTTGTATTTTTGAAAGCTTAAAAGGTGCACAAAGTAACTTTCAATTGAAAACGTAATTGTCCCGACACTTTAAGCCCCCTTTTCACACTTCCAGTTATGGGATAAATCACTTCATAAGGTCACAAATATTTAGCATTATGCTTCATCCGCACCAATATCATCAAATGCAAAAACATTTCAGTAAATTTACATGTATATATATATGTGTTTGGATATTTTGGTCATTCCCATGGAGTTTGGCTTTCTCTCAATGATCATTTGGACAAACTGAATTGATCAAAATTGACACAGCAATTTAAAGAAATAATGAATTTAAAGGCTTGCATTAAACCTTTGATAGATTTGGAGCTGAACTTCCTAAACATGTCATCCCACAAGATCAGCTTGATTCCTGGCTTCAGTTTGGTCATAAATTTCCCCACTGCGGTCACATGATTGAGGTACAGGCTTCCCATGTCTCCATTGTTGGCCTTCAACCAGCGCTTCGAATCTTCGCTTTCGCCCAGGCCACGAACCTAAAAGTATCAAACGTGGACAGCGCTGGGGATTACACATAACAAATTATGTAATCAGATTACTTTTTTCATGCAAATAGTAACGCAATGGATTACTTTTAAAATGACAAGAAAATATCTGAGATACTTTTTCAAATATGCTCAATTACACAAATACTTTATGCATTAACCAATGTCTTTGCTGCTGACATTTGACGATCTGATTCAACAATAGTACTAAGCAAAAATAACTTCAGATAAACATCACGACTGTTCATTTTTATTAAATATTGCCGAAGTAATAAGAGTGTTGAACTGTATTCATCTGAAATCCAGGGGTGCGTTTCCCAAAAGCATCGTTGGCCAACTATGATCGCAAGTTATGTTGTTATCTTCGCTTTCGCCCAGTCCACGCACCTAGATATATTTTATCGAAAGTGGACAGCGCTGGGGGTTACGCATTACAAGTAACTTGAGTTATGTAATTAGATTACTTTTTCCAAGTATATTGTAAAGTAATGCATTACTTTTAAATTAACAAGACAACTTTTTCAAATATGCTCAATTACACAAATATACTTTATGCATTTAATATCACTTTATTAACCAATTTGTGAAAAATACTGTTTTCGGGAAACAGTCGTGACTAGCAAGCCGATTTCTTGAACAATGCTTCGCGTTATGGTAGTTATGCTACGCAGCAAGTTACGTCATTGTACGAGAAACGCAGACCAGAATGGCAGAACAGCTAAAAGGTTTGTTTGTACTGTACAGATGTGGCTTATTCGTTTAACTTTTGGTGTGAAAGGGCCTTTACATTTGCCAAGAATATAACTTTTTTTGTTACTGAATAAAAAGTAACGTTTTAGGGAGTAACAAAATATTATAATGCATTGCTTTTAAAAGTAACTTCCCCAACACTGACAGTGGATATGCATTTACTCAAAAATGAAAACAATCTCGTCACGCCTTTGTTATTTTCTTTCTTTCATGAAACGACTATTTTTAACTGATCCGTCAAGAATAAAGAGTCACCAACCTCGTCAGCTCCAATGTGGAACCAGCGAGATTCCCGGTGCTTCTTCATGACTTGAGTTAACATGTCCTGAACAAGTTCCATGCTTTCTGGGGCCAGAGAGTTTAGGCTATTGGGAAAAGTTTCCACTTCTCTCAATCGGAAATACTTCTTGTGTTTTAACACAAACTGAAATGTGACCAGAAAGACTGGTTGAGTGTAAGCAGGAGTGTTAGGCATGCTAATAAAGTCAAGTAAAAACACAATGCATTTACAGCATTTGAATGAGTTCACCACCAACATGAATGGTTGACCTTGATGCGTATGTAAAAAAAATGTAAAGGTGCCTTTAGCGCTTTGCTTAAAGGAGTAGTTCACTTTTAAAAAAAACTTTTGCTGATAATTTACTCACCCCATGTCAACCATGTCTTTCTTTCTTCAGTCAAAAAGAAATTAAGGTTTTGATGAAAACATTCCTGGATTTTTCTCCATGTAATGAACTTCAATGGGAACCTAACGGTTCAAGGTCCAAAAGACAGTTTCAGTGCTAACTGCAAACTGTTCAAAGGGCTTTAAACGATTCCAGACTGATGAATAAGGGTTTTATCAAGCGAAATGGTCGTTCATTTAATAAATAACAAAGTTTAAGTTTTATAATCTCAAATGGTCGCCTTGCTCTGTTCTGTGATGCGCGTTCATGACTCTCCTGTTCGAAAATGAACAAATCTTTTTTCGTGTCATTTGGTTCATTCAATGAACGAAATGAACTAATTGACTTGGAAAAAGATTCGTTCACTTTGATGAACGAGTTCGAACAGGAGAGTCACGAATGTGCATCACAGAACAGAGCAAGGCGACCATTTGAGCTTATAAAACTTAAACATTGTGTTGTTGTTTATTTATGACTGATCATTTCGCTTGATAAGACCCTTATTCATCGTCTGGAATCGTTTAAAGCCCTTTCAACAGTTTGCACTGAAACTGTCTTTTGGACCTTGAACTGTTTGGTTCCCATTGAAGTCCATTATATGGAGAAAAATCCTGGAATGTTTTCATCAAAAACCAATTTCTTTTCGACTGAAGAAAGAAAGACATGGACATCTTGCATGACTAAATTATCAGCAAAAGTTTTTTTTTTTTTTAAAGTGAACTACTCCTTTAAGTATATGTAACAAGGGCATGTTTGAGATAAATATATTGTTTTATGATAATTAGCTTCTTCTGTACTTGCCTCCATGTGTCCGAACACCTGCACGAGAGGAATTAGTTCAAGCTTGTGCTGTTTGGCAAGTGACTTGATTTCCTCAATATCTTCCGGACTTTACCGCAAACAATAAAGACAAACAAGTGGGGAAAATATGTGTAAATAGAGATTGAGATAAAGAAATTAAGAAAAAGAAGCACAAATCATGAGATTGTGATCACTGAATATATTATAACAACAGTTCACTCAAAAATTGTATGGAAAAGTAGCTACTCTTCAGGATTCCGACTTTTGCACTCCACAAAAAATAACAGTTTACAGCTTTGGAATGACATGAGAGTGAGTAAATAAATATTGGAATTTGAATTTTTGAGTCAAATTAAGTGAAGTTTAGCTCATCAGAAGCTCAGAATCAGTCACACACCTGTACGCAAAGCTTGATTTGAGAATTGCGAGCTCCCCCTCATAGGGAAACATATCCTCATATTCCAGCAATATCCCATTAGCACCCAGGGATGACAGTAGAGGGAATATCTGTTAAAGAACATGAAGGGAACCTTTAAAAAAGGGCATACATACACATTCAATCCAGTTTGTTTGCATACACTGATTCCCACCTCTTTGAGGTATGTGACTTTGGGTGCTGCACCTTTCAGATCCAAGTGTACAATCTTTAATGGATCGGTCTGTGTATTGTCAGATATGTCTGGCTCAACCTCTTCTTGCTTTGATTGGATCGTGTTTTTTTTCTCTGGCTGAACCACTGAGCCGTCTGCATGTTCTTTTTTGACAGGATCTTCCTGATATTCATCCAAAGTCAACTGCGAGACACGCTGATCAGCCCAGAACTTATTACTTACTATGATTTGGTGTTTCTTTCCACTTGTGCCTTTGCTTGAGCTATAAACAGAGGGTAAATAAAATGCAATTATGAGCTTGTTTGAAAGATGCATGGATGCACGTGTGTACATGGAGACTTTTGAGAAATCCTCACCTTGGGCTAAAGATAAATTTCCCAATGGCAACAATCACCAACCCACCGATGATTAACCTCATTAACTTTTGATTGTTCATATTTGTTTCTCTGCAGGTGGATGGGATAAACCATAAAACTTAAGGCAGGCTTTAAACTCAGGTGACCTTGAAAATACAAAATTTACATTGGAAATCACAACACGTAATGGCAAGCTAAAATGTTTTACCTGTTAGAGTTCATAATATCAAAAGAAAAAAAACTTCTATTCTAAATACGAATTTATATTTAAATATATGTATTTATAGTAACAATCATCATCATCATCATCATAAAACACTTTACAAATGCAAATAGTGTGGTTTAAATAAAGAAAAGGCATCTATAATCAAAGTAGATAAAACATACAGAATGCATTTTATTTATTTTCTCACAATTATGACATTTTTTCCTTGCACAGAGGCTTGCTATTATTTAGAAATACCGAAAAACGTCTACTTACTTTGTTATAGATCATCAATTCTTTAGGGAAAATAAATCCTTTATGATGCAGGAAAGCAGCAGACATACATTTACTTCCGTTAGTAGTTTCTTGTGCTGCAAGTGCATCTGTGCTGTTGAAAACCTAGGCAAGTTCAACCTGTATTACCATGTGACGTTCACACGGGAGCTAATTTGCATTGCCAAATTATGATGACAGATGGTTTGTGGTCAAACTTGTTTATGCACTTGACTAAAGGCGAACACCTGAACGCAAACTGCGTGACAGTGAAAGTAAGCGTGCGCGTCACATCGACACTTTACGGTGTGTTTTATTCAGATAGGCGACCGTAACATGTCTTATACATGCGCACATATTAATACCAGTTTCTACATGTCAACAACGTAAAATCGGAGCCCTGTATGATATACTCCAGCTAAAGCATTATTTAAGTATTAAGACAAAACATATTTATATATATATATATATTTTTTCCAGTTATATTTTATATAGGAAGTCCGAATTTGAGAACAATAAATTTAGAATTTGCATTGTTTTAATGTAGCTAACGATTTAAACAAGTTAAATAGTTTAATCTCAATGCTTTTAGAAAAATAATTAGATGTTTGCCTTATATGAAAATATGTAAAATACATAAACTTCGACGTTGAATGAATACACCAGTGTGACATCATGTGACACTACAGTTGACCTGTAGTCCCGCCCTTATCCTCTTACTGTTTGCTTTGATTGGGCAGAGCTTCTATATTAGGCGGTCTACGATTGGAGAATTTAGAAGTCATTCACAGAGCCCTACCAACCACAGCACATGCATACTGGTAGCAGTAAAAAACAATGGCGTCGCATTTCAGCGGAGTGCTTCAGCTCACGGATTTGGATGATTTTATCACTCCGTCTCAGGTTGAATTGTTGTTTCTGTTCGTAACATTAAAAGCAGACACATTTCTGTTAATTTAACGCATTTACATTTAATCAGCTGTTAATGTTGGGCGAAAAAAGAGAAGATGAAAGGATGTAGCTAACATTGTATACAGAGAACGATACGTTTCTTAAAGTGACACATGTTTCTGACGTGACATGTCTTATGTGTAAATACTAATTATCAAGAACATTTAGTTCGAGCTCCTAAGGATGGGCCCTCTATGGAAGCTTGTTTCCGCCACTGAATAAAAAAATAAAATAAATAATTGCGACTTTTTATCTCACAATTCTGACTTTTTTTCTCAGAATTGCGAGTTATTAAGTCAGAATTGCGTGATATAAAGTCGCAATTGCGAGATAAAAAGTCAGAATTGCGTGATATAAAGTCGCAATTGCGAGATAAAAAGTCAGAATTGCGAGATATAAAGTCGCAATTGCGAGAAAAAAAGTCAGAATTGCGAGATATAAAGTCGCAATTGCGAGAAAAAAAGTCAGAATTGCGAGATATAAAGTCGCAATTGCGTGTTATTAAGTCAGAATTGTGAGTTATAATGTCAGAATTGCGAGTTATAAAGTCAGAATTGCTTGATATAAAGTCGCAATTGCGTGATATAAAGTCAGAATTGTGAGATATAATGTCAGAATTGTGAGATTTAAACTAGTATTTTTTTCCCCTTAGAATTGGCCTGATAAGTCGCAATTGCGAGTTTATATCTCACAATTCTGAGAAAAGATGTCAGAATTTCGACATATAAACTCGCAATTATGTGTTAGAAAGTCAGAATTGCGGGATGTAAACTCGCAATTGTGAGAAAAAAAGTCAGAATTGTGAGATAAAAAGTCGCACTTCTGTCTTTTTTTCTCAGAATTGCGACTTTATATCACGCAATTCTGACTTTATATCTCGCAATTCCGACTTTATATCACGCAATTCTGACTTTATATCTCGCAATTCTGACTTTATATCTCGCAATTCTGACTTTATAACACGCAATCCTGACTTTATAACTCGCAATTCTGAGAAAAAAAGTCAGAATTGTGAGATAAAAAGTCACAATTATTTGTTTTATTTTTTTATTCAGTGGCGGAAACAAGCTTCCATAGCCCTCATTATTTGCTCTGTCAGAAACAGAAAGTGACTGTCTTAAACACAATGATCTGCCAACTAACTTACTGTAATGTACAGTGGTCCTAAAATGTTTTTGTACACTTCAAGGAACACTTAAATACTGCATTAGATAAAATATCCAACCAAGTGATTTATTTGTAAGAAACACAGTGCAAACATAACTTTTAATCAAAACAGATGACAAACACTAGTTTGTTGGGTATTATATTCTATTCAAAATGTATTATGGCAGTTTGTCACGCACTGAACTGTTACACTGTTTAATTAAAAATTATTGCTGATAACACTTGGCTTGATATTTTGACATATCATATATTTGTCATCTAAAGCAGTAGCAGTCGTATATTTTTAACTATGACCTAAGTGTCCTAAAGTTTGGGGTCAGGAAGATTTTTAAAATGTTTCAAAAGCAGTCTTGGAGAGCAGAAGAGACTCCATTTAGTTGATCAAAATACAGTAGAAACAATAATATTGTAAAATATATTATCACAATTTAAAATTACTGTTTTCAATTTGAATGTAATTTATTTCTGTTTTGTCATTAACAATGTTGAAAACAGTTTTGTGCTTCTTAAAATTTCGTTTGTAAACCATAATACTTTTTCCAGAATTTTTTGATGAATAAAGTTGAAAAGAAAAGCATTTATTGAAACAGAAATCTTTTGCAACATTATACATATCTTAACTGACACCTTTGGTCACCCTGATAAAAAAAAAGTAAATTAATTTCTTGAAACTCTTATTGACCCCACACATTTAAACGGTAATGTATATAATCTATAATACAGAATACAATTTCACTTCTGTTAATTTGCCCAATTGATCAGGAATGTGTGAAGCCTGTAAAGGTGGAAAAGAAACAGGGCAGATCTGTGGCTAAAATCCAGATAGAAGATGACGGCAGTTATTTTCAGGTTCATCAGGTTAGTACAAATTATGTGACTGACTGTTATTTTGAGCTAGTATTGTAATGTTTTGGATTGTTTCATTTGATATCAGAAAGCAAAGTATGTTTTTGATTTGTCACCTTAGATAGATATGTTGAATATTCTTATTTCCCAGGATGGTCAAAAGCAAAAGTTGGAGAAAGCCAAGATTACGCTGAACGACTGTCTCGCTTGCAGTGGCTGCATCACGTCTGCAGAAAGTGTCCTTATCACCCAACAGAGTCACGAGGAACTGTTCCGTGTGCTACGTCATAATAAAGTGTGCAGTACTTTACACTCATTAAACTGTATTTAACTTGTCGCTCCACATGAATAGTTCACCTAAAAACATGTTTGTGCCTCTGAGCAGCAGGTTAGCAGTAGCGAGCAGAAGGTGGTGGTGGTGTCTGTATCGCCCCAGTCAAGAGCTTCTCTAGCTGCACACTATGGTCTCAAAAGCAGCGAGGTGGCCCACAGACTCACCAGATTCCTGAAAAACGTGGGTGAGTTGGAAGCTGCAATTCATCTGATCAGTCAAAGACATCCTCCAATGGAAGCTCTTTTCTGCCACAAATTTAAAAAGAGTAATAGTGATTTTTTTTCTTACACTTAATTTTTTTGGAGAAATATATAAACTCAGAATGGCGACACAAAATTTGCAAATAACCTTGTTTTTTAGTCCATGGTGGGAAAAAATAATTTAGAATTTAGAAAAAAGTTTAGAATTTCTAAGGAAAAAGGAATTATGATATGTAAACTCAGAATTGGGAGGGAAAAAGCAGGAATTATGAAAAGTAAACTCAGAATTGGGAGGGAAAAAGCAGGAATTATGAAATGTAAACTCAGAATTGGGAGGGAAAAAGCAGGAATTATGAGATGAAAACCAGAAGTAGGAGGGAAAAAGCAGGAATTATGAGATGTAAACCCAGAATTGGGAGGGAAAAAGCAGGAATTATGAGATGTAAACTCAGAATTGGGAGGGGAAAAAGCAGGAATTATGAAAAGTAAACTCAGAATTGGGAGGGAAAAAGCAGGAATTATGAAATGTAAACTCAGAATTGGGAGGGAAAAAGCAGGAATTATGATATGTAAACTCAGAATTGGGAGGGAAAAAGCAGGAATTATGAAATGTAAACTCAGAATTGGGAGGGAAAAAGCAGGAATTATGATATGTAAACTCAGAATTGGGAGGGAAAAAGCAGGAATTATGAGATGTAAACCCAGAATTGGGAGGGAAAAAGCAGGAATTATGATATGTAAACTCAGAATTAGGAGGGAAAAAGCAGGAATTATGATATGTAAACTCAGAATTGGGAGGGAAAAAGCAGGAATTATGAAAAGTAAACTCAGAATTGGGAGGGAAAAAGCAGGAATTATGAAATGTAAACTCAGAATTGGGAGGGAAAAAGCAGGAATTATGATATGTAAACTCAGAATTGGGAGGGAAAAAGCAGGAATTATGAGATGTAAACCCAGAATTGGGAGGGAAAAAGCAGGAATTATGATATGTAAACTCAGAATTGGGAGGGAAAAAGCAGGAATTATGATATGTAAACTCAGAATTGGGAGGGAAAAAGCAGGAATTATGAAAAGTAAACTCAGAATTGGGAGGGAAAAAGCAGGAATTATGAAATGTAAACTCAGAATTGGGAGGGAAAAAGCAGGAATTATGAGATGAAAACCAGAAGTAGGAGGGAAAAAGCAGGAATTATGAGATGTAAACCCAGAATTGGGAGGGAAAAAGCAGGAATTATGAGATGTAAACTCAGAATTAGGAGGGAAAAAGCAGGAATTATGAGATGTAAACTCAGAATTGGTAGGGAAAAAGCAGAAATTATGAGATGTAAACTCAGAATTAGGAGGGAAAAAGTAGGAATTATGAGACGTAAACTCAGAATTAGGAGGGAAAAAGTCAAAATTACAAGAAAAATGTCAGAATTATGAGATGTAAACTCAGAATTACGAGAAAAAAGTCAGAATAATGAGATGAAAACTCATGAGATGAATTCAAAACAGGGAGATGTAAACGAGAAAAAAGTCAGAATTAGGAGACAAAGTCAAAATTCTGAGATGTAAACTCAGAATTACGAGTTTATAATTTACAATTTTGAGCTATTTTGAGAAGAAAAGTCCAAATTGTAAGAAAAAAGAAAAGAAAAAAAAAGTCTGAATTGTGAAAATTGCTAAATGGGTTTCCAGATGCTCCTCTGTGTATTGAGATCATGGAAGTGCCATACTGATCTTTCAGGTGTCCATCATGTGTTTGAGACCGGCTTCAGTCGCTCTTTCAGCCTGTTAGAAAGCCAGAAGGAGTTTCTGGAGCGATTCAATCGGAAGGAAGTGGACAAGAAGGCCCTACCGATGCTGGCGTCTGCCTGTCCAGGTAGTCTTTTCTCAATTTGTATTTTTATTTTCTGAAATATTATTGGTAGTGTGCTTTATTTTGGGTCCAACATGCATTTATTCTCTGTATTTCATCCAGGTTGGATTTGCTATGCTGAGAAGACTCATGGTGAATTCATCCTCCCATACATCAGCACAACGCGCTCGCCCCAGCAGATCATGGGTTCTCTAGTCAAGGGCTATTTTGCCTCTCAGGAGGTACTAAACAATGAATGAGGGACAAACTGCCCACAATGCTTTGTGCCGAATACAAAGTCCCACATTAAAAACCTGTAATGTTTCATTGTAGTTTAACTATATTGTACATTTTCTTTTCGTATGTAAAAAGAAATCATATTGGCCTCTGCTAAGCTGCAGAGTAAAGTCTTTTGTTTTGCAGCTTTCACAAGAGTCATTTTATTCTCCATCATTTGCTTTGATAGGGTATTTCACCACAGAAGATCTACCATGTGACTGTGATGCCCTGCTATGATAAGAAACTAGAGGCTTCCAGACCAGACTTTTACCTTAGCGAGTACGAGACCAGAGAGGTGGACTGTGTTATTACTTCAGGTGAGTGAATCTAACAGCATTAAATGAGTAGATGAGTGGGTGTACAACAACAAGGCTCAGTCCCTCATCTTGTATGCGTTTGGTTCACAGGAGAAGTTCTGAAGATGTTGGAGGAGGAGAAAGTGTCCTTGAGAGATGTGGAGTTGGCCCCTTTAGACACAATGTGAGTTCTTCATGTTTGCCAAACCAATAGTAGAAATTGTGTCATTCTACTACATGAATGTGTGTTTTTAGGTTCAGTAATGTCTGTGGGGAGGAGCTGCTGCGTCACGCAGGAAGTGGATCTGGAGGATACCTTCATCACATCTACAAGCATGCCGCGAAACAGCTGTTTGGGGTTGAAGTAGATGAACTGACATACAAGACAGTGAAGTACGTCTGAACACAACAATACTATTACAAAGGTCCCAGAACTGTACACTTATGTGTTATATGTACACTACCGTTCAAAAGGATGGGGGTCGCTCTTTTTTGTAGTTGTTAAAGAAATGAATATTTGTATTAATCAGTGATACGTTTAATTTAATTAATCAAGGATGCATTACATTTGATCAAAAGTGTTACAAAATATTTAAAATTTAAATAAATGTTGTCCTTTTAAATTATAAATATCTTTAAAAATGTATCAGTTTCCACAAAAGTATTAAGCAGCAAAAACTTTTTTTTTTCTTTTTTTACATTGAATATTAAGAAATGTATCTTGATCAAATCATCATATTTGAATGATTTCTGAAGGATCATGTGACACTGAAGATTGGAGTAGTGATGCTAAAAATTCTGCTTTGGTCACAGGAATAAATTATATTTTAAAATGTATTAAAATGGAAAATAGTTCTTTCAAATCAAATTTTAATAATATTGCACAATATTTCTAATTTTATATATATATATATATATATATATATATATATATATATAATTTTAATCAAATACAGCTGAAGGGACTTCTTTCAAAAATTTAAAAAATGTTACCCACCCAAACTTTTGAATGGAAGTGTATGCACTTTATTAGTATTTTAAGAAATATTACCTAAATAATGAATATTCGTTTTAAGGTTGGGATAGTTTATAAATTTGAAATAATTCATAAATTTATAATGGAATTTATCATGGTTCCATCAGGGTTTCTGCAGTCCAGGAAAACCTAGAAATATGAGAGAATTTTTAAAAGTGTGATTTTTTTTTTTTTTTCAGGTCTGGAAAAGTCCAAATTATTGATAATAATAGCCTTAGATCATGGTAATATCATGTAACTTTCTATAGCCAGTAGTTTCACCCAGTTCTTTTAAAAGTTCTCTTTTGGCTAGAAATTACTAGAAGAAATCACCAAGTAATTTCTAATTTACTAATCTAATGATTTTTTTTAAAAATAACTATTTAAAACAATTTTATAACTGGAAATTGGTCAGAAACTGTAGTTACCATTTAATACCATGGTATTATTTGAAGTGCCTGGAGCACAGTGTAAATACCTTGGTATATGAATATGATAATATTATGATAATCATTCAGTTCCATTGTATTTATCAAAGCTCCTTCGTATTAACAAGATACCCTGATACCTTTACCATGGTACTACCACAGTACTGTTTTGTTAAGGAATAATATGCTTGTCGCAGTTGATTTATTTAAAAAGACTGTTCTTAATTGTTTGTTCTTCAAATAAAACTTCCAAAAGTTGTGCGTCGTGGTAGTGCCTCAGTACTTTTTTCGTAAGGTACATTTTGTTTGTCTCTCTTTTTGTCCAAACAGAAACAAGGACTTCCAGGAAGTCAGTCTGGAGAAGGATGGTCAAGTTCTGCTGCGTTTTGCTTCCGTCTACGGCTTCAGGAACATTCAGAACCTGGTGCAGAAGCTGAAAAGAGGGAAGTCAACGTACCACTTTGTAGAAGTGATGGCATGTCCGTCAGGTAGGAAATTACCACTAGTCCTGTTCTCTTGAATAATATCTTCTCTAAACTTGCATATCCCCTGTTAGGGCCCTATCATACACCAGGCACGACACAAGTATTTTTTTGCTAGTTTCAGCCTGACGCAGTTATCATTTTCATGTCCTGCTCCATGTTGTTTAAATAGCAAACGCATTTGTGCGCTGGTCTGAAAACAAGATGTGTTCAGGCGCATTGTTGGCTTGTTGCTATTTTGAGGGAACTCAAATAGACTGCGCCAATACTTTTTTTTTTGTTACTTGCACAGGGACGAGCAGCAGCACACAAAACAAGCCAAATATTAAAAATAAAAGCGAAATTAATTACAATATAAAAATTATTATTCGGTACATAAAGATCTGCTCGCTCGCTTTAACCTCGCGCATGAGCAGATCAGTTTCCTCTCTGGAGAAGCGTTCAGTTTTTCCGCTTGCAAATTCCACCATGTAAATAGCGAATCTACCATTGGCGCGAGATTGAGGCCACGAGTTACTATCTTGAGGCAATGAGTTAACTATCATGAGGCCACGAGTTGCTATCTTGAGGCCACAAGATAGTATCTTGAGGCCAAAAGTTTGTATCTTGAGGCCACGAGTTAGTATCTTGAGGCCACGAGATAGTATCTTGAGGCCATGAGTTACTATCTTGAGGCCAAGAGTTTGTATCTTGAGGCCACGAGTTAGTATCTTGAGGCCACGAGTTAGTATCTTGAGGCCACGAGTTAGTATCTTGAGGCCAAGACTTTGTATCTTGAGGCCACTAGTTGCTATCTTGAGGCCACTAGTTAGTATCTTGAGGCCAAGAGTTTGTATCTTGAGGCCACGAGTTAGTATCTTGAGGCCACGAAATAGTATCTTGAGGCCACTAGTTGCTATCTTGAGGCCAAGAGTTTGTATCTTGAGGCAACGAGTTAGTATCTTGAGGCCACGAGTTAGTATCTTGAGGCCACGAGTTAGTATCTTGAGGCCACGAGTTAGTATCTTGAAGCCACGAGTTAGTATCTTGAGGCCACGAGTTAGTATCTTGAGGCCAAGACTTTGTATCTTGAGGCCACTAGTTGCTATCTTGAGGCCACGAGTTAGTATCTTGAGGCCAAGAGTTTGTATCTTGAGGCCACGTGTTAGTATCTTGAGGCCACGAGTTAGTATCTTGAGGCCACGAGTTAGTATCTTGAGGCCAAGAGTTTGTATCTTGAGGCCACGAGTTAGTATCTTGAGGCCACGAGTTAGTATCTTGAGGCCAAGAGTTTGTATCTTGAGGCCACGAGTTAGTATCTTGAGGCCACGAGTTAGTATCTTGAGGCCACGAGTTAGTATCTTGAGGCCAAGAGTTTGTATCTTGAGGCCACGAGTTAGTATCTTGAGGCCACGAGTTAGTATCTTGAGGCCACGAGTTAGTATCTTGAGGCCAAGACTTTGTATCTTGAGGCCACTAGTTGCTATCTTGAGGCCACTAGTTAGTATCTTGAGGCCAAGAGTTTGTATCTTGAGGCCACGAGTTAGTATCTTGAGGCCACGAAATAGTATCTTGAGGCCACTAGTTGCTATCTTGAGGCCAAGAGTTTGTATCTTGAGGCAACGAGTTAGTATCTTGAGGCCACGAGTTAGTATCTTGAGGCCACGAGTTAGTATCTTGAAGCCACGAGTTAGTATCTTGAGGCCACGAGTTAGTATCTTGAGGCCAAGACTTTGTATCTTGAGGCCACTAGTTGCTATCTTGAGGCCACGAGTTAGTATCTTGAGGCCAAGAGTTTGTATCTTGAGGCCACGTGTTAGTATCTTGAGGCCACGAGTTAGTATCTTGAGGCCACGAGTTAGTATCTTGAGGCCAAGAGTTTGTATCTTGAGGCCACGAGTTAGTATCTTGAGGCCACGAGTTAGTATCTTGAGGCCAAGAGTTTGTATCTTGAGGCCACGAGTTAGTATCTTGAGGCCAAGACTTTGTATCTTGAGGCCACTAGTTGCTATCTTGAGGCCACTAGTTAGTATCTTGAGGCCAAGAGTTTGTATCTTGAGGCCACGAGTTAGTATCTTGAGGCCACGAGTTAGTATCTTGAGGCCACTAGTTGCTATCTTGAGGCCAAGAGTTTGTATCTTGAGGCAACGAGTTAGTATCTTGAGGCCAAGACTTTGTATCTTGAGGCCACTAGTTGCTATCTTGAGGCCAAGAGTTTGTATCTTGAGGCCACGAGTTAGTATCTTGAGGCCACGAGTTAGTATCTTGAGGCCACGAGTTAGTATCTTGAAGCCACGAGTTAGTATCTTGAGGCCACGAGTTAGTATCTTGAGGCCAAGACTTTGTATCTTGAGGCCACTAGTTGCTATCTTGAGGCCACGAGTTAGTATCTTGAGGCCAAGAGTTTGTATCTTGAGGCCACGAGTTAGTATCTTGAGGCCACGAGTTAGTATCTTGAGGCCAAGAGTTTGTATCTTGAGGCCACGAGTTAGTATCTTGAGGCCACGAGTTAGTATCTTGAGGCCAAGAGTTTGTATCTTGAGGCCACGAGTTAGTATCTTGAGGCCACGAGTTAGTATCTTGAGGCCAAGAGTTTGTATCTTGAGGCCACGAGTTACTATCTTGAGGCCACGAGTTAGTATCTTGAAGCCACAAGTTGCTATCTTGAGGCCACGAGTTAGTATCTTGAGGCCAAGAGTTTGTATCTTGAGGCCACGAGTTAGTATCTTGAGGCCACGAGTTAGTATCTTGAGGCCACGAGTTAGTATCTTGAGGCCACGAGTTAGTATCTTGAGGCCACGAGTTACTATCTTGAGGCCACGAGTTACTATCTTGAGGCCACGAGTTAGTATCTTGAGGCCACGAGTTATTATCTTGAAGCCACAAGTTGCTATCTTGAGGCCACGAGTTAGTATCTTGAGGCCACGAGTTAGTATCTTGAGGCCACGAGTTAGTATCTTGAGGCCACTAGTTAGTATCTTGAGGCCACTAGTTGCTATCTTGAGGCCACGAGTTAGTATCTTGAGGCAACGAGTTAGTATCTTGAGGCCGCGAGTTAGTATCTTGAGGCCGCGAGTTAGTATCTTGAGGCCAAGACTTTGTATCTTGAGGCCACTAGTTGCTATCTTGAGGCCAAGAGTTAGTATCTTGAGGGTGCGAGTTAGTATCTTGAGGGCGCGAGTTAGTATCTTGAGGCCGCGAGTTAGTATCTTGAGGCCGCGAGTTAGTATCTTGAGGCCGCGAGTTAGTATCTTGAGGCCGCGAGTTAGTATCTTGAGGCCGCGAGTTAGTATCTTGAGGCCGCGAGTTAGTATCTTGAGGCCGCGAGTTAGTATCTTGAGGCCGCGAGTTAGTATCTAGAGGCCACGAGTTAGTATCCTGAGGCCGCGAGTTAGTATCTTGAGGCCGCGAGTTAGTATCTTGAGGCCGCGAGTTAGTATCTTGAGGCCGCGAGTTTGTATCTTGAGGCCTCGAGTTAGTATCTTGAGGCCGCGAGTTAGTATCTTGAGGCCACGAGTTAGTATCTTGAGGCCGCGAGTTAGTATCTTGAGGCAGCTTAGTATCTTGAGGCCACGAGTTAGTATCTTGAGGACACGAGTTAGTATCTTGAGGACACGAGTTAGTATCTTGAGGCCACGAGTTAGTATCTTGAGGCCACGAGTTAGTATCTTGAGGCCACGAGTTGCTATCTTGAGGCCACGAGTTAGTTTTTTGAGGCCACAAGTTGCTATCTTGAGGCCACGAGTTAGTATCTTGAGTTAAAAAGGGCCCTTAACGTTAGTCAGTGTTGTTTAGTAGCGTTTTAAAATAAGGTCTGATTCACAAACGCGTTTAATTGAACTGTACAGGATGTCTTAATGGTGGCGGTCAGCTCAAACCTTCATCAGATCAGTCCAACAAAGAGTTGCTGCAGCAGGTGGAGGAGCTTTACCGCGGTGAACGTACCGCAGTGCCCGAGGAGGACTCACGAGTGGCTGAACTCTATCAGCGCTGGGTGCAGAGCGTGGGAGACGAGAAAGCCCGACAGTTACTGCACACTCAATACCACGCCGTAGAAAAAAACAACAGTGGCCTCAGTATAAAGTGGTGAGGAGCTGCCCTGACACTGATCAACCAACTACAGTGTTAGCGTTTTTTTCTTTCTGTGTGTGTTAATTAGACACTACACCAGCTTTACATGTCATTACAGTTGGATGAACAGATGAAGTAATATTTCCTGCAAATATGTCTATTAGATATATGCTATTCAGATTACATGTCAAACCGGACTTTATGTATCTACTTGTCCATGAATGTTGCCTTGTTTTATTTTCTCTCATTTATCCTCGAGTTTGTGTTTTTTTAAGCGTTCCTGTAAATTCATTGTTACTATGTACTGTAGTATGCACTGAAAACAGTTATTTTTGAGAATACATTTTGATTCATGATGACAATAAAAATGATGTTTCCATGTAATAATTCCATGAATGTAATTATATTTATTGAGGAAATAAACTATACATATATTTTACTCAATACATTTTTTTTGTGTGCATTTGTGATTTTTTTTATTAGAGATTTTGATTCATGGCATTTTAAATTATCCTAAGCAACAACAAAAACATTTGTATTAAAATTGGTCCTGCACAGTACATTATTTTCATTTATGTAACATTGTATTTAAAATGGGATTATAAACCTCGATTTTATATCATGATAAAGTTGATCCAGGACTGTTTGCAGACTTCTGGTGTTATATATTACCACAAAGCAGGTAATAAACACTCACTAAGAAAATCCGTGTCGGTGCATTTCTAGAAAAACAAACCGCTGTAAACATTTATATTAAAACTTTATTCAGTTTGAATGATTATAATTAAATCTCCTGTTACTTCTGACGACTAGTGCAAGATTGGCTGAAATAAGACTGCAGTGAAAAGCTAAAACAAGTATGCAGTGTTCAATATTTTCTACATTCAAAATCATTCAGAAACATCAAAATAAAAGCGCAATTTTCTTATGAACATTAAAACACTCCAAATTAAATTTAGCTGGAACACCTCGCTTTGTCAACATCTTAAAAATAATTATTTTGGATTTACAAATAAACATTGCACATCAAGACGAAACATTCTGAAATAAAACTATAATTTAACCACACAACCTTCCAAAAATAAAACTTACGCATGTTTACGCAAATAAAATTTGGCCTAGCACAGACCTAGTACATTTGTATTTTTTTTAAATGGAAATTGACGGCATTAATGCATTTTTTTTAACGATGAAAACATCTGTTTTTGTTTGATCTATTGCTTGTAACAATGATTGACATTGATTTGCAGGTTAACAATCCTGTGTATTGCTCATTGAAGATGATACGCTGCCCAAAAATTGTGTTTTTGATATAAATGAAGCATGTGTAAAAATCAACAGAGTTTATGCATATTAGTGAAACGATGAGCGTAGTGGTGATGACCATCGCAAAGACAAGCCCGAAAATTCAATTCTTCGGGACTCTAAAGCTGTCCTTCTCCTTACGGATACTTCTCATGGCTTCAATCGGGTCACTGGTCCCAGCATGCTCCTGTACCGACTTCTCTCTGAAGCGCAAACACATAGACGTGACGGGGAAACAAATCTTAGTAACGTTTGAGAATATCATTAACAAATACTAATGTTCATGTTAACTAACATAGTTTACTAATGAAAACGTATTTAATACTAAATTTCATTTTAAATTATATATATATATATATATATAATTTTAATATATTTGGGAATGATTTCACATACCTCACTCTCATGAAGGGGTTAAACGTGAACTCATCAGCCACCGTAGAAGGAATGGTCGGCTCTCCGTTATCGAATTTTTCCTAATCAATGTAAGACAAGGTTATTCAAACACCTGCACTGTGATGGTATTTGCAGCTGAAGTAAATGAATGTTTAAGAGGAGTTAAACACCTCAGCCCAAGCCAACTTTGTCCGGATAGCCTCATTTTTTGGCTCGACATGCCGCGCAAATTTCAAGTTATTGATGGTGTACTCGTGCCCACAGTACACATGCTGCAACCAGAGGAAATTGTGAGTGATCACGCGACTTTTTACAACTTAAAACGTGTTTTTTTCTTTCACAGCTAGAGTTTAACAGCATTTATTGCTTTAAAATGAAATGTTCTGTGATGTTTTATAGCATAAAGACAAGAGATTTGAGTTTAGATTTTAGGGGAATTGTTACCGTCTCTGGAGGAAGACGGCCTAAAACCTCGATCAGGGCTTTGTACATCTCATCAGCGGTACCCTCAAAAAACTTCCCGCAGCCGGCCACGAACAGGGTATCTCCTATTCACAATGTGAACGTAACAAGAAAAAAAGGCTTGTCAATACAGTTTTACAAAGTGTGCATATGTCAGACTTTAATTGAGCAAACAACTCATTTTTTTGAGCAAATTAAATCAGTAAAGTTGTTAAATCACTAAAGAATTATTTTTTACTTAGTGTACACGTTCAAAGGTTTGGGGTCGGTATGATTTTTATAACCCTACCCCTACCACATACCTAAACTTAACCATAACCGAAGCTTCTCATTTGACGTTAAAGGGTGCCATGTGCGGTGTATGTTTACGCTTTTGCAAAAGTGTCATATTTTATCTCACCTTGGGATGAGAATGCGTTGTTGATAATGATTTCACTTTTCTAACTTTAGTTAGTGTGTAATGTTGCTGTTTGAGCATAAACGACATTTGCAAAGTTATGATGCTCAAAGTTCAAAGCAAAGGAAGATATTTGCTAATACAGAAATAGCTTTTTAAGGACTACAAGCAGAAGAGACTTTATTAAATCGTACTGAACCCAAACTTTTGAACGGAAGTGTATGAAAATGTGTCTTACCTGTAAACACAGCTGGTGGTTCGGTGCTGTTTTCTTTTGTTACGAAATAGCAGATGTGGCCGGTGGTGTGACACGGCGTAAACAAACACTTTACATTCAGAGACCCCACCTGGAACGATCAAACAATCTGAAATGTGTCCAGCGGTATGAAGTGCATGGTTCTGATTGGCTAAGCTGCATTCAAAACCAATTTGTGCCATTCGAAAGTTTGGGGTCAATAAGATTTATTCATATTTTGAAAGAAGTCTTAATCAAAAATACAGTAAAAACATTAATATTTTTCAAATATAATTACAAAAATAATTTTACATTTTAAATGACTGTTTTCTACTTGAATTTATTTGAAAATGTAATTTGTTCTTCTGATGTCAAAGCTGATTTTTCAGCATCATTACTCCAGTCTTTAGTGTCACATGATCCATCAGTAATCATTCTAATATGATGATTTGATGCTCAAGAAATATTTATTACCATTATCAATGTTGAACACAATTGTGCTAACTAATATTTTTGTTAAAACCATTTTTACAGGATTCTTTAATATCTTTAATGTCACTTTTGATAATAAAACTATAAAATTTTGTAAAAAAAAAAAAAATCATACTGACCCGAAACATTCAAACAGGCGTGTATATATATATATATATATATATATATATATATATATATGTTAAATAAACCAGTCTTACTTTGAAAGTGTTGGAGTGTGTGACTTTCTGAGTTAAAGCTCCAATTCTGACATCTCCTCCGTACACTGTCAGTCCCGGCATGAGCTTCACCAGCTTCTCATTTCCTCCAGCGTGATCCCTGGAAGTTAGGAACAATCACCTTTAATTCCCCAATCAAACTGTCATATTAGTGTGCATGGGCTTTATTACAGGTCTGACTTACCAGTGATGATGAGTGGTCAGGACAGTTTTGAGCTTCACGCCATGCTTTTTGACCGCATCTACAACCTGAGACAGATGACAATAATTATGAATCCATGCGATGCACAATGTGTAAAATCCACAATGAGATATTCTTACTTTCTGGGGCTCTACTGGATCGACTATGGCTGCCTCCTTGGTGTCCTCATCGATGAGGAGGTACATGTAGTTGTCGGTGAGAGCAGGAAGCAGTTCGACCTTCATATCTGACTGTTCCACCAGAGAGGATTTCCTTAGAGCGGAGTGAAACCAGGCTGTAGGAACTTCAAATCCGAGATTCGGGATTAGGAAATGTTCTCGCTTGGATAACATACATAGATTTCAAGACAATTTCCTGGTAGTCGACCTTTTCTACGTTTCTGAGGAACTAGTTAGGCTCATTATTCAAGTTACAGAAGGGCATCACCAGTTTGACTACTTTAAACGGGTTCGACCTGCTTTTTCCAAATGTTAAAACGCAATTAATCCACATGACAATTTTTTTTTCTTAAATTGAATTAAATATGTCACTATTTGATGTTTCCTCCCTCACAATATTTGTAAATATAATAATTAATTAATTAACACACACTACTACAAAGACTGTAAATGTGTCTTTATAGGCAACGTGTCAAGCTCTATATTCATTCCCATAATAGCTAATTTAAATGTTTTTTTTTATTATTTTCTAATTGTTTTATCATTTTATATAGAGGCTTACTGTATGTTGTATTGCATTGTTATATTGGATATATACACATTGCAATTATATTTATATATTTTTTTTCTTAAATATACATGCATGTGTGTGTGTGTGTATATATATATATATATATATATATATATATATATAAAATAATTTTACACAGTGCACCCACATATATTATGTAAACACAAACTTTTATTTTGGATGCAATTAATCGTTTGACAGCCCTAATTTAAATGCATCAAAGTTGAATAAAACTTGTAATTTCTTTAAAAATATATATGTTTGAGACCCTGACATTATAAAAATGTAGGGTTCAAATCAACAGTTGGGGTTAATCTATAATTTATGGAAAATGCGTATATATCGTGATAAAATTGTTTCATGTTTTGATGATGGTTTAGTCATTTTCTCCCTATTGCATCTAATGCAATACTGTAAAATATAAGGCACGGCGTATTATATTATTGCAATATAGGTCTGTTACACAAAAGTGCGAATTAAGAAATATAAGTTCTTTTACAACTTTCAATTGCACAACGCAGAACAAACATAAAGCACGGCGTGTTTACACTTACGTCACTCCAGACGCACGACATGCAAAGTGTTGCATTTCGCCTTTTACATGAACACTATTCAAGAATGCGTTATCATGCCACATCATGTCATGCTCGATGACATACGTCAACAGGCAAGATGATGTAACTCCCCAATGTATAGGGAACAATTATTTCACCAGATCAAAACTGACTGACTGTCATTAAACCAACGGTTCTGTGACAGCACTGACATTTGGATGCATATGCATATCGATAAATAAGGCATTCTTTCTGATCATGCGCGAGGAAAGATTCTCGTAAACATACCGAGTTTATGCGCGACAGCAGCTCCGAGAACACCGAGAGTGCAGGCACTCGCCGCCAGTGTCCTGAACCGCATATCAGGACTTCAGCTGTCTGCCAGCACAGGGAGGAGGAAGTAGAAGGTCTGGTTTAAAGTGCAAAACAGCCCACTTTTTAACTTTGACCCCTCGTTTAACCAATCCAATACGAGGGAGTGTCGCGCGTTCAGTAATCCACGCTGTTTGGGGGTTATACGAATCCTACTACAGTAAAGGCTCATGTCACATGACCTATATCATATTTAATGTATATTCAATATAACAATACAATAAAACGTATAGTAAGCCTCTATATAAAATGCTAAAACAATTAGAAAATAAAAACTTTTAAATTAGCTATTATAGGAATGACTACAGTTAGAGCTTGACACGTTGAATCTATAGACACATTTACAGTCTTTGTAGTAGTATGTGTGTTAATTAATTAATTATTATATTTACAAATATTATGAGCGATGAAACATCAAATTGTGACATTTTTA
This sequence comes from Cyprinella venusta, assembly GCA_038021265.1. Taxonomy (NCBI): domain Eukaryota; kingdom Metazoa; phylum Chordata; class Actinopteri; order Cypriniformes; family Leuciscidae; genus Cyprinella; species Cyprinella venusta. The sequence goes on from CM075863.1 coordinate 43,759,971, forward strand.
ATTCAATTAATAAAACGTATATTAATAATATCCATAAATATAAATCCATAAATCCAATCCATATCCGTTTTGTTGATACAAACAAAAGAAATCCCCAAAAAACGTTAATGCAAGCAATAGCAAACAATAGCAAACAATAGCAAACAATACAAAAATAGGTAAAGACTTGGGAATGTAAAGTTCTGTCATTCATAGTTGTCATTGGATGGCGTTTTGGACAAAACTCAAGGACTCTTGAGACCTAATTAATATTCATAAGGTAAGCCTTTGCCGTAGTAGGATTATTGATATCGCGTTTCGGGTTTCGTGATTATGATAGATTTCTTCAAGCCAAATAATGTTTCCTGTACTTAATTCCTGACAATGGTGTCAGTGTTTTGTTTGTTTTATTCGTACTATTTACATATTTCGTAATGTACTGCTAACGCGTCTCATCGCCCTCCGTTATCAAGCGACCAAAGGTCATTTTATTTCCGGCTGCAGGACTCGCTGGTGTTGGACTACAAAATGAGCTCGAGGAATATTGTTCGCTTTTGGGAATGGGGAAAGAAAATAATATGCGTCGGGAGAAACTATGCAGATCACGCCATCGAACTCAAAAACGCAATTCCCAGCGAGCCTGTGCTCTTCCTGAAGCCCCCGTCTGCTTACATTAGGGAAGGGTCTCCTATTCTGGTCCCCGTCTACACCAGCAATCTCCACCATGAAGTTGAGCTCGGGGTGGTCATTGGTAAAGGAGGCACTGCTATTCCTCAGTCTTCAGCCATGGACCATGTGGCTGGATATGTGTTATGCCTGGACATGACAGCTCGAGACATTCAGGACGAATGCAAGTCCAAAGGTCTTCCATGGACCCTGGCCAAAGCTTTCAACACCTCATGCCCCATTAGTGACTTCATCCCCAAGGAGAAGATCCCAGAACCTGGGAGCATCAATCTGTGGTTGAAGGTGAACGATGTCCTGAAACAGAGTGGAAACACATCCCAGATGATCTTTTCCATCCCATTTCTCATAAACTACATCAGTGAGATCATCTCTTTGGAAGAAGGCGATCTCATTCTCACTGGGACCCCTAAAGGAGTGTCAAGCGTCCAGGAACATGATGTACTTCAAGCTGGGATTGATGGCATTGTGACAATGACATTTAAAGTTGATAGAAAAAGTTGATTTGATCATCAATAATTAACATTCTCGAGTCTCACAAGCATTTTGATTTGTTTTAAATGCGAATACAATGTCCGACAAGGACACTTTCACCATATAATGTTTAATCTTTTCTAAATAAAAAAGATCTGACTTTATCATATTTTGTGATCATCTCGTGCTATTCTCATTCTGCAAAATTACCGGTGGCTGATTTGCTTTCTCACTTTCAAGACCCCTGGCTGTTGAAGGTTTAATGTGCACTATTTAACAGGACAAAATGTACTTCAATCAGAGCAACTTTGTTTATCAAATTGACTAATTATTACATACGGTATATCAGTTACATGAATAAACTTGTAATACTGCATCTCAACCACACATATAGACCATTTCAAAAGATGTAAACAACACTGGTCCAGAAGCACTTCCTGTTTCAGTTTGTAACTGTTTTCTTTATTTCACATGTAAAGAAAACTTCTTAAAGATGTTTGTTTAACTTTTTGATTCAGTTTTAAATGTTCTGTTGGTTGTATTTTATCACAGCTTTTATGTAGTGTTAAAAAACTGAAACAGGAAGTGCTTCTGGGCCAGTGTTGTTTACATCTTTTGAAATGGTCTATAGGACAATCTATTCTCAAATGTCACCTTTCAGTAGCTATTGATGCTGACACCAGAATAATGACATCGTGCATAGTTTAAGCTTGATGATTTATGTCTAACACACACATGCGCATACTGCTACAAAGACTGTAAATGTTTCTTTATAGGTTCAAAGTGTCAAGCTCTATATTCATTCCCCTAAACAATTTCTTTACTAATCCCGTTTTTCCCGTAAATTCTTTAAAGCATCTCCTGGGCTTTTCATCAATATGTAACAACAGAAAAATGCAGCAGTTTAACAATCAAACAAGTTTAATGATTAAAATCTTTGTAGTGAGCACACAAGCAGTGCTATACAGAAACAGCAGAAAGTTTCCAAAAGTTGATATTTTGGCATTGTTCTAAATACATAAATTTTTTCAAGTGGTAAATGTTTTAAAGATGATCTCCACATGACCAAGTGAGGTTAAACTGTTGACTCATAACAGGCAAACTAGCATAAAACATTTTTTATTATGAAAAAAAAATAGATCTCACTTTTAAATAAAGAAGTGCTTTTATTCAGCAAAGATGCATTCATTCCAATTGCAAATAAATGCTGTTCTTTTGAACTTAATTAATCAAGAATCCTGAAATAAAAGATCATGTTTTCCATAAAAATATGCAGCAGCACAACTATTTTCAACATTGATAATAATCAGAAATGTTTCTTGTGCATCAAATCATCACATTATGATGATTTCTGAAAGATTATGTGCCGCTGAAGACTGGAATAATAATTAAGACTATTAATAATTACATTAGAAAATAGTTATTTTAAATTATGATCAAATTAATATAGCATTGGTGAGCAAATGAGACTTTTATTAAACACATTTAAAATAAATCTTAATGACCCCAAACTTTTGAACAGTTATGTATATGGTGCATAGTATAAGAGATTTGATCTGGCATAGTTGTGCGTATTGATTGGTAGTAGCAGTTATTGGGAGAAAGCTTTTTCGTGTTTCCCACGAGGCCGTTTTACACATCATCACTCTGAATGCTCCTCTGTGGGCTTTTCATCAGAGTGTTTCATTCACCAACCACACGGTAAACACATCCAAGCTTCTCCATACGCTCTTACTGAAACTTCCTCACACGCTTATCCAACCATCTGGCTCTACTGCTGCTCATTCTTGTCTATGGAAGAAACACCTGTATTAAAAGACTTACTGTACATGGATAGAAGCACATATCAATAGCTTACTTGAAGAAACACAGCATATTAGTTTACAAATTCAAATTACAAATTCTATCACAGTGGTACATTAGATATTTTATTTCAAAATTACTACGGGGCATTAAATACATCTAAATACAGTAGTCAACATTTGAATTGGAAACTCATCAAAATTATACATGAATTTTGAGTTCTGTACTTATTTTAGGACAACTTTGATGAACTTTTTTGATCCACTTCAAATGTTGACGACTGTATAATAATGCAGCCTACATGTATTGACTGTTGTAAAAGTGTATACCTTTAGGAATGAACTTCAGAGAGCTGCTGAATATTCAGAAGCGTGAGAGGCCGCGCTTGGGTCCGTCATTCACAAACTCGTGGCCAAGACCATTTCCACACTTACCACATTTAACCTGTAAAAGACGTTAATAATTCATAGTTCACATTCTCCAGATAAGAGATTAAAGGCCTGTTCACACCAAGAAGGATATCTATAAAGATAACTATATATTAATATCCACACTAATGCACAATATCATTCTTTTTATTAAAAAAGAATTAGTTTTTTTTTTTAAATTAGAAAAAAATAGAATTTATTAAAAAATAATCAGATTATTCTATGCAAATAAAGTAAACGATTCAGTAAAACATATACAGGATACAACAAGCCTAAAGCGATTTCCCAGGGAATAAATTATAGATTAAGCCTCTCACCTCATGCTTAACCACTAGACTACACTATATGAGTTCATCTACAGACTGGAAACCACTTTAACTTTTACCTTGTAAGCGCCCCATCTCTCCTCATGTTTAGACAAACTGTTTTCATGGATGGTTTCTGTGAAGGCTGGCCAGGGTGATGAATGCTCATATTTGGATCTGCTGGAGAACAGCTCATGTCCACATTCAGCACAAACATATATGCCTGCAGGAGAAATCACACAAGTGATTTGAATAAGTCTCTGATGATCTTATTTTATACACTTACTAACTTGCCAATATTCATTAATACTATTCAAAAATATTGTCTTGTAGTAATGATTGAAAATTAGACTTTAATTGAAAATTAGACTTTAATGTCAAGTGTTATCAATTAAATTGATCACTGAGACTTAAAAATTAAGAAAAGCAACTCCCATTAACATGAATTAACATTTAATGTTACATTTTTATTGATGCTTGCTTGGCGATATTAAATGTCAAATAAACATGTAAAAAATAGTCGAGAACCAAGCACACAAGCACCATGAGTGATAACTTTAAACAACACATTCCCAAAGTTTTGCTAATCACATAAAACAAGTTACATACATGCTCTTACATAAGTTGTTGCCTTGTTTACACATGTTATCAGCTAACGTTACATCGGGATCAACTCACCAGTCTCAAAATGATCTTTATAAAACTCCCCTCCGGAGAACGAACAGAAAGACATGACTACGCAAATTGTGGTGAAGTTAAAACGAAGGACTGTAACTTTGTGTATCAACCGGTGCTTTGGTTAAGAAGCGTCTGCGTACTGTACCACGTGATCACACAATACGCACAACCGGCACATCCGGGAACTTAACTGTCAATTTTGTCCCCGCCCCCTTTTGGGGGAAAACAAACTAAACTCCCCATAGACTTCAATACAAAATAACAGCAAAAACTAACGTCCGTACACAGCTTACAGGCGTAAATAAGTTAAGAAATCATTTATATAAAACAAGTCAAGTAATTATATGTCCACTCTGCCTGCCATAGTGCGTGAAAAATACATACACAAACTTAATTTGGCCAATTTAAAAACATGTCCCTTTATCAGCGTCAAATTGGGGTAACAACCCCACCCAGTGGCCAGAGGTGTCTTACCCGGACATTTACTTTTACCTCGTCGAGTCACTCACGAGGTAAGAGAGTGAATGATTTTATTTCGCTTTTTAAAGTAAAAAAAACCGTAATGTGTATCTCATGAATTAATGATTGATGGCAGGTAGCCTGGGCTAGTTGATAACGGGCATAAAAAATTTATTTTTCACGCTCTATGGCAGGCAGGCTGGACATCCGGTGTATATAAGTGATTTATATCACTTATATAAGTTATTTACGCCTGTCGGCTGTCTACGGACGTTGGTTTTTGCCGTTATTTTGTATTGAAGTCTATGGGGAGTCTAGTTTGTTTTCCCCCAAAAGGGGGCGGGGACATTCTATGATGACGCAGCGCCGGTTGTGTTGTGCTTTAATGTCAAGTGTTATCAATTAAATTGATCACTGAGACTTAAAAATTAAGAAAAGCAACTCCCATTAACATGAATTAACATTTAATGTTACAGTTTTTACAGTCTATGGTATCGCGACTACACACTTCACTTGTGTCAAACAGTCACATGGTGGCAGAATTGTTATATATTTTTAATATCACAAATGAGCCACGATATTATTGCAAAATAATAGTTTCTCAACCATAAGAACCAATTACTACACAACAGACATCAGCTAAAGTATAGACCACATGTGCATATGTTACTTAAACTTATTAAACTTTTTGTGATTCTGTAAATATTTATAAATCCCTTTTTTATTTTCACATATTGTATTTTACTTTGTTGTAGGTTTATATAGTTGAGAACTTTACATTTTAAAATTATATATATATATATATATATATATATATATATATATATTATACAGTTGTAAAACGACGGCATCTATTGGTAGAAAATAATAATTGCGTGTATAACCTTTCACCTTCAACCTGCCAGTTTATGAACGAAACGAGGGGGAAAAAATTGCAATTTTATACACATTAATAGCATTAGTTTCATTTTTTTTAATAAAAAAGTGTAAAAAATAAAATTAAAGGAATTTCCACTCAGTTTATTAATAGTAGCTCGGTGACCTTTTTCGCCGCCATATTTTTTTTGTGAACCACGCATGCGCACCGAGAGACTGCAGCTTAAGGTCGATTAAAGGGTTTTTGACATTTCTCTTCCAATTAATGGTCGAAAATGCCGGAGGATCACGACAAAGATGTGTATCCAGTGCCTCCCCGCAAGACTCCAGTGGTGGATCAAGTAACTACGTTGCCGAATCCCGCTTTAATACTGTCTAAGCTCTTCTACTACTCGGTAGATGTGCCAGTGACCACATTCAGAGGTGACGTGCATTTTAGACTGTTTACATCTTCTTATTCATCCAGTTTCACATATAGTAGCATTTGTAGTGTGAACAGCACACTCTGGACATACATTTGTGTATTAATGGTGGACTATCTATCTATCTATCTATCTATCTATCTATCCATCTATCTATCTATCTATCTATCTATCTATCTATCTATCTATCTATCTATCTATCTATCTATCTATCTATCTATCTATCTATCTATCTATCTATCTATCTAGTATATGGTTCAATTCTCGCTGTATTAACTAGTTCCTTATTACTAGCATACATATCACAAGGATATTGGCTGTTTTTAGTACTTAAAAGCACATAGTCTTATTCTATGTGCAGGAACATATTCTACATCCCCTAATCCAACCCAATACCTAAATTTAGTAACTACTTTGCTAACTATTAATAAACAGGAGTTTATTGAGCCAATTGTCATTTCAGTCAAATATTGAAATATTCTGCAGTGCAAATTGTATGGAGGTCAAACATTAAAATATCACAAGACATCACTAACAAAACTGTAACAATCAATCTCTTATTTTGTTTCTAATCACATCTTGCAAAACTTAATTGGGATGTTTGGTTGGATTAAAACAACCTGGTGCGATTGCTCTGTTAGTGAGTTTAATTTGAATGGGCTTTATGCCCAGCTGCACTACTTCCTGAACTTCAGCTAGCTCCTTGTTTCCTGTTTGCAATTATTGGCCAAATTGATTAATTCAGGTGTGCCTGGCCTCAGTAGTCATGGCAACAATAATCAGACACACCTGAATTAATCAATTTGGCCAATAATGGCAGACAGGAAACAAGGCGCTGGCTGAAGTTCAGGAAGTAGTGGAGCTGTGCATAAACCCAATTAGTGTGAACGTTGCCATCTGAACCCTGGTGCGACTAAACAAGTGGATCGTGACCGCTGAAAAGATGGGTCTCGCTCCGCTTCAAAACAAACTCCGAACACTGAACAAATGTGAACGACATGGACCAAAGACATCTAACCAAAAAACAGTAAATGTCACAAGAGATGCAACCCTAAAAAGGACAGAATGCTCAAGAATACCTGTTTTTTCTCATCATAGTCGCGATGTTGCCCATCACAGTTCTGTATTGGCGTCAAAACGTTAGCAGATCTTCTTTTGTTTGTTTGATACAGGGATTCCTGCCTCAGTTTTGACTCCTTTACAAACACAGCATTGTTGGGTCATGAAATATACGCAATATAAGCCTACCGATCAGGTTGTGAACACATCCCTACGCCTTTAGGTTCAGTGTTAAAATGCTAATGTGAATGCTACGAACCAAGTGAACTGATCTACAAGTGTGAACACACACCAACATCTACTTGGCTTCTTGATCCTTATTTTATTGTCCTCCTGTTTTTCGTTTGTTCTACCAGGTATTATCGAAGGCATCCAGGGCGATAAGAAGTCCCATTACTACCATCAGAAGTTTCGCCGTGTTCCTGAGTTAACTGAATGCCAGGAAGGAGATTATCTGTGCTATTATGAGGCCGAGATGCAGTGGAGGAGAGACTAGTATGTTCATCAAAAAAGCATTGTAGGACTAATGTCCATATATTTCATATATTTTGCACACAATCCTTATCTTTTACTTTTAATTTTGTGTGCAGTAAGGTGGATCAGGAGATCGTGAAGGTGATCCAGGAGCGTGTTCGGGCCTGCCAGCAGCGCGAGGGACCCAGTTACAAACAGAACTGTATTCCAGAACTGAAGCAGTTTGATCAAGTGTCCAAGGCCTTTCAGGCACGCTGTGAGTATTTAGTCAGGTAGTAATGTTTTATGTGCAATTAGCAGTGGTCAATGTACAACACAATGGGACAAGCCCAGTTGTAATAGGTGTTGTCTTAAAAACTACATTTTACTTGACAATCAAACCAAAGCTATGTTTATATGAATGTATAGGAATTAGTATTCCGGCTGTTAAAGGGTTAGTTCACCCAAAAATGAAAATTCTGTCAGTATTTACTCACCCTCATGTTGTTCCAAACCTCTATGTGTTTATTTGTTCTGCTGAACACAAAGGAAGATATTTGGAAGAATGTTTTAATCAAACAGATCTCATTCCCCTTTAATCAAACAGATCTCATTCCCCATTGACTACTATATTAGGAAAAAATACATACTATGGTAGTCAATGGGGAATGAGATCTGTTTGATTAAAACATTCTTCCAAATATCTTCCTTTGTGTTCAGCAGAACAAATAAACACATAGAAGTTTGGAACAACATGAGGGTGAGTAAATACTGACAGAATTTTCATTTTTGGGTGAACTAACCCTTTAACCTTCATCGTTTCTTCTAGACGGGGACCTCGGCGCGTATGCCAGCGGGCGAAAGTGTTTGATGAAACAGAAGGAGAGGATGATGGCAGAGAAACAGAAGGCATAAACCTCCTGTCCTTCAGCGTTTCTATGTCCATCTCTCTCACCTGTGTATCAAAGTGTAAAATAAAATTTATTGGAAAGTGACTTCGGAGTAGCTGTTATTTAATAAAGTCCTGCCAGTGTCAGAGTTACCTTGCGTAGTTGGCATTGTATAGACATTTCCTACATTTTTAAAAATCAGATTAGTTTATTTCATGTACTGTATGTATTGGTGCTTATATGCCTTTTGCTGGATAGAGTCGGTATGAAACGGAGGTTGAAATAATCAGTGTTAGGGTTAACACAAATACGAGTTACATTATCAGATTACTTTTTTAAAGTAGCCAGTAAAGTAACACATTACTTTAAATTTACAACAAAATTTCAGTGTTAGTTGTTTTGTTGTATTGACTGACAGCTTAAAGGAGTAGTTCACTTTTGAAAAAACTTTTGCTGATAATTTACTCACCCCCATGTCATCCAAGACGTCCATGTCTTTCTTTCTTCAGTCGAAAAGAAATTAAGGTTTTTGATGAAAACATTTCAAGATTTTCTCCATATCATGGACTTTACTGGTAACCAAACGGTTCAAGGTCCAAAAGACACTTTCATTGCAAACTGTTCAAAGGGCTTTAAGCGATTCCAGACTATGAATAAGGGTCTTATCAAGCGAAACGATCTTACTTAAAAAAAAGTTTAAGTTTTATAAGCTCAAATGCTTGCCTTGCTCTGTTCTGTGTGACTCTCCTGTTCAACTCGTTCATCAAAATGAACAAATCTTTCTCTGAGTCAATTTGTTAATTTTGTGCGTTGAATGAACCAAATGACTCGAAAAAAGATTCGTTCATTTTTATGAACGAGTTTGAATAGGAGTCACTAACGCGCATCACAGAACAGAGCAAGGTGAGCATTTGAACTTATAAAACCTAAACCTTTTTAATTATTTATTAAATGAGTGATTGTTTCACTTGATAAGACCCTTATTCATGGTCTGGAATCGTTTAAAGCCCTTTGAACAGTTTGCAGTTTGTACTGAAAGTGTCTTTTGGACCTTAAACCGTTTGGTGCCCAGTAAAGTGCAAAATAAATAAGGAAAATACTGGAATATTTTCATCAAAAACCTTTATTTCTTTTCGACTGAAGAAAGACTGGCATGGATATCTTGGATGACATGGGGTGAGTAAATTATCAGCAAAAGTTTTTTTTTTTTTTTTTTAAAGTGAACGACTCCTTTAATTATTACAAAGATGCTGTGTGCGCTTGTGTAAACATGATGCTTATTGTAGTTCTAGACTAATGTGAACAGGCATCTCACTTGCACAAAAACACATTTAGTATTCCTCAAAATAAAGTAAAACAGTGAAATGCAAACCTGCAATAATTTAATATACACAAATATACTTTGTTTTTAACCTCACTTTATTAGCCTAGAACTTAACTTGTGTTTATTTGATTACTGAAGCAAGTTTATTAAACTCCAGCGTCCTTTTCTTCTTTAATCCAGAACGGCAGCACAGCTGAAAGGTTTGTTTGAGCTGCTCTACTATACAGGCATGAATGAGTATTTCCTTCAGCAAGACGCATTTGATAGGGCCTTAATGGGCTCTATGCACGGCGGTATTTCCGGTGAAGGTATAAGGATGCTCGATAACTTCCGCCGATCACAGAGTCCAATGCAATACCGAGAATTTATATTGAATTTTATACTCCATGGTTATACTAAAGAAACGTTAGTCACAAAAACAGATAAAACAGACACCCCTCGTTGTGTTTATGCTTCTTTTTAAAATTATATTAAATAAACATAACTATACATAAAATTACATCTAAACGTATGTACATTTCGTTTCAAAGACAGGAGGACAGTAAATATTGAAGACTCTGCCATAATCCCGTTTTCCTCCGATTTAATCTACACAACCGGAAATGGACGAGCATCCTTGCGTCAAATACGGAATTTATGTGTGCATATAGCCCATTGCTAAAATAGAATTTTTTAGCTAATAAAAAGAAAAAAGCAAGCCCAGCCCAGGTGAGCAAAAGTAACAGAACAAATTACTTTCCATAACAAGTAACTGACCATGAATGGATTTGAATTACTTGAAATGACTTTTAGAAAGAAAATAGTTAAGTGCACCATGTACAGCGCAAACCTGTCATAAGTTATGCAATTTTATTTTAAAACATAGTGCTTGGGACATTGCTTTTAACAAAACTATTTTGTAATCAGGGTACCAAATTACAAACTTGTATTTAGATTTATCAGCCAATATATCGGTTATCAGCTTTCAATTATAAAGAATTGTCAATTTTTACATTGCTGCATTCCTATTTTAAACCACCTAATATTGTATGAGTAACGTAACATTAACCGTTTAATGCCAAACACCGACTCAAAAGACATTTACTTTCAGGACTTTTATTTCAATCCATTGTACAAAATTTAGGAGGGTGCTGGAACAGCTGCCTGAGTCCTCTGAACAGAGACCCTGGTGTGAGTCTTGGCCAGATGATCAGTGAATTCCTGAAACAAAGGAGACACTTTAGTTTCAAACAACACGATACATTTGTGAAAGAATAACATCTGGAAATGCACGCATTACCTGGTAAGGAGACTTGGCAAACACAGTTTCCTTCCAGAGATCAGGGGTCAGGTAGCTGTAAGTCTTCGAGATTGCATCGAAGGTGGCCTTGGCTGCAATGACAGACAGCAGTTTTTAACATTGAAATACCCAAGCATGGACAACTGTAGCTTGAAACGGTTTTCAAACAAGCCCCTCACCAAAGTTGCCCAGAGTGGCGGTGCAGCCCCTGGCAGATGTGTAGCAGTCATCGATACCAGCCATCATCAGCAGTTTTTTGGGCACGGGAGCAGACACAATGCCGGTACCACGGGGAGCGGGAATGAGACGCACCAGGACTGAACCACAGCGACCGGTCACCTAACCAAACACATATTCAGTCAATAAAAAAAGCACATGCTCGAATTGAAACGAAGCCAAATAAAACCAAAAAAAGCCTCACCTTGCACGGCACTGTATGTGGTTTTCCGATCTTGTTACCCCAGTATCCTCTTCTGACGGGAATGATGGACAGTTTGGCCAGGATGATGGCTCCACGGATAGCTGTGGCTACCTCTTTGGAGCACTTCACTCCTAGACCAACGTGGCCATTGTAGTCACCAATAGCAACGAAGGCCTAAAGATTGAGAATCACGAGTGATTATGAACCAGCTTTAAGAAGTGAAGAACCAGACTATTATTGAACACTCCAGGAGAAGCTAGTCACCTTAAACCTGGTGCGCTGACCAGCCCTGGTCTGTTTCTGGACAGGCATGATCTTCAGAACTTCATCTTTCAGTGCCGAGCCCAGGAAGAAGTCGATGATCTCAGACTCCTACAGGAGAGTTAAGTATTAAGTTTAGCAAAAAGCTAAGCATTTTGTCACTTAGCGGAAGTCTTTATAACTTAACTCATGAAGTTAAAGTAGCAACATCTCTTTTTTTCCATATTATGATGTACATCAGGGTATAATGGTTTGAAAAACACATGATGGGATTGGTTCTACACAATTGCTTGTAATACACATTTTAAAAAAGATATTGGACCATCCATTTGGAAGTCTTTTCACCCAAAAAACTTCATCTGTGTTACAAATACTAACTATCCTACCAATTTTCATTGTTGGGTAATCTGTAGTTATGATAGATAAAACATTAGATGATGCTTCTTTAAAAAAGTAACATGTACAGATGAATTGTTCACATCAAGATCCATAAAAGGACTGTTAAAAATAAAATGGGAATTTCATTTTCATATCAATGTTAGCAACGTTACCTTGATTGGCAGAGAATACAGATAGATTTCCTCCAGGGTCTTGATCTTCATATCCTTCACCAGACGACCAAGTTTGGTCACAGGAACCCACTAAACGAAACAATTTCATTCATCATAAGCATACAGAAACTGAAGCTACAGATATACGACACTGACGGATACTAGCACGAGGAATAGACCATGCCTTACAGCGAAAATAAACAACCGAATAATACAGAATGCACACATTTAAAAATACCTTTAGCAAAACATTAATAAATGGCAATTCGTAAGTCAGAGAGTAGGAGTAAGGCGACGCTTTACCTCTTTATCCTCGGATTTGCCTCCACGGGCACCGCGGCCTCTTCCACGGCCTCTGCCGCGACCACGACCGCGACCCCGGCCGCCAGCGCCGAAACCTCCGCGAAAACCTCCTCTACCACCGGCGTCGTCCGCCATTTGCTAAATACAATTAAAACATATCCGTTAATTAGAATACAAGTGACGATTAATGTAAGACACATGTCAAGAATAAATGCACATGCATTACAATCCATATGATCGCAAATAAATGAACCATATATCTATAGTTCAGAACTCCGTAACTTATATGGAATTGTGTAATTAACAGGAATCATGTAATACAAGAACGCATATTATTAAGACTAAATGACTAACTTAGGTACACCAGTTCTCCGCCATTTTGACACCATCTAATATTAAGTGCTGTAAAATGATACTTCTGTTCAATTCATAAGAGTAATTTTGCAATCGCATTGTAAGCAATCCGTACAGACGTGTTTAATATGCAAATGTAAAGTTTTTATTTTACGATTGCTGAGATACAAGAAGATTCTGTTAAGCAGCGACGTGCACCCGTGTTGACTTACGTGATGTGTATTCAGGAAGAAGAAGGCCGCTCGAGAGTTCGAGGAGTATTTATTCTAGTGGAGTTATCGCGAGATTTCATTTTGGCACTGGCAGTCAGTCTAGATGGTCGCTCGAGCTAATAGCATAATAGGCTAGCTACAAATAATTCCCGTAAAGATTATGAGAAAGAAATATGTTCTGAATTGGATTGTAAATTTTTGATAAAAGTAAGCAGAACATAAAATCCTGATTTGTGCAAACCGTATTGTGCCAAAGTTTATCTTCAGAATTTTCCTCCTATAACGGGCTACGTAAAACTTTCCAGTTTTCCCAAGGTTTGTTTGCCAGGTTTTATAGCCTATATCATTTTATACATAACAACATGGGGGAAATGTGATTTTGTCTGGCTGTTGACAGTATTTTCTCATTTATTGCGTGATGAAAAAAGATAAGCACAGTAAAAACATTTAACTCCTATAACCAAATAAAACATGAATATTAAGCCTAGTGCATATTTAATTAGATAATGCATGCCTCATTTGCAAATTTATATAACATTCCAGAAAACTTGAAATATAAATGTTTTATTACTTAAATTTACTCAATACACCTATCTTGCTGTAAATCTAGTCACTTTAGTACACAATAAAACAATTTACAGTGTAATTGACATAGCAAGAGGGCTCACATTAAATTCAAAACATGAAGAAGGCAATCAAAACATCACAATTCAGGGTCTCCCAAAATTGTAGCTTGCAGGTTTGCAGGAAACTGCATATTTTAGATCAGGATCAGCAGGACATTTGTTTTCTTTTACTCATCAAGATTTTGGTAAATATCTTCACAATGGCAATGGTTCATATTTTGAAGACCTTTAGACTGTGGGGAAGAATGAAAATAAATGTTAGGCTAAAACAAGACGTTTTGTTACAGTAATATGACAGCAATTTCAGTCTTAAAACTCCACAAGAAGAGTGTTAGCTTCAAATTAAAATATGCATGTGTGTTGTAAAAGAATAGTCTGAAGTGAAAACATTGTCTTGGGAAACTTTGTAGCGTGCCTGAAATTTGTCACCACTTAAGTTCCTCTTGCACAGTTCTTGCACCACTCCACTGAAAATCACTTGGCTAGCAGAGTCCTCCTGAAAACATCCACACTTTTGACAATAACATACTATACATAGTACGCTATAATATTCAAAAGTTTCCACAGAATGGTCTCGGATGGCCGAATTAGCAAATAGCTAAAGTGAACAGACTTGAAAGGGACTTTGGTTTTATTTGATCAAATAAATGCAGCCTGGTGAGCATAAGTGACTTCTTTCAAAAACATAAAACAAATATTTCCGCCCCCAAAATTTTAAGTTGTGGTGTACATATTTTACTATTGTGTATAAATAGGGTCAAACAATACCTTTTTATTAGTTTTACTCCATCTTCTTTTAACAACTGAGTTGAATTGTCCAGTCTATCGATTAAAAAACAAACATCTTAATTATTTAAATTGCATTAAACATCCTGGAAAAGTACTTTGAGAATGTAATTTATTAAAATGCTTGTTTAACAGCATAATAACTGCATTACTTTCAAAACGTAGCCTACTGTAACTTTAAAATTGTACCTTAATGGAGATGAGGATGCCCAGGACGAGGAGGCTGTAGACACTCAGCAGGACAAGCAGTGTCAAAAGCAGCGTTTGAGGGATGTTTAAGCCCCTCTCTAGATACAAAACAAGAATGATTTGAAACACAACACTGTAAAAAATAAAACTGTAATTTTTACGGTAAAAAAACAGCAGCTGTGGTTACTAGAACTTTACCTTACTTTTTGAAAACAACTTTACAAAAGTGCATGAGAAAGTACAAAAATATAATTGCTGAGTATGTTTTTATAAATACAGCAGTGTTGAAAAGTGACCAGTGCATAAGACACTTTACAAATGACGCACTGGTCACTTTTCAACACTGCTGTATTTATAAAAACATACTCAGCAATTATATTTTTGTACTTTCTCATGCACTTTTGTAAAGTTGTTTTCAATTTTTATTTCTGTTTATCTTTGTATTTTTGTATTTATGTAGCATCGTGGTCCTGTGAGGCACGACATTTTGTCCCATTGTATGTCCTCACATGTAGTGGAATGACAATAAACAGAAACCTTGAAACCTTTAAAAATAAGGTAGCAACGTTATTGGTTTTACAGACTTAACTTAAAATTTACAGTAATAAACCATATTTTATTTTCTGATATAATGTTAATTTACCAACCTATTGAAGTATTGATATCTGTTTTGTACCGTTGACAACCAACAATCATCACAGCAGAGATGAGAGCCACATGATTAATCAAAGCTCAAGGAGCTCTTCCATAAAAAAACTTTATACTTATATAAAGAAGCTGCTCAAACACACATGAAATAAAAAAAATACAATAAACATTAATTTAACAACATTAAATGTAACATGAAAACCCTAACATACATAACTGATTAGAAAAAAAAACAATGAGGAACCATAGTTATTTCAACAAAAATTCATAAAATGTGAAGTGTCACACATGCAGGGAATTGTCAATTTATGGTTTTTCACTGCAAATTTACAATGAGTTCTTTTTCACTTTCAAAAACTGTTTTTTTAAATAATAAAATTACATTAAATGTACCCTGAGATCTATCACAGTTATTTACCGTATAGTACGTAAACTTTCTGTTAACCGATTAACAGTTTTGGTCTTTTACCGTTAAAATTCTGATTATTTTTTACAGTGAACAGAAGGGTCTGATGTGGTTGTGCTGAATCCTCTGTTTGTGCTTACCTGACACTTTCAAAGTGGTTCCCTGTCCGATTGCCTGCGCCCCACTGTGAGTCTCTTCCAGCAGAGCCGCTGCACAGTAATACACCCCACAGTCAGCTTTTGACAAAGAGCTGATTTTCAGATCACGATGCTCCAGTTTGTACTTCAGTTGCTGGCTTGACAAATCAATCTGGTAGTGAAAGTCTTTCCGGAACACATACCAAGAGATTTCATGTTTGAGATCACAGGATATATTGACAGAGCAGGGAATGGAGACAGACTGTTGCTCTTTTCTTCTCATGAGTGTCTTTGGCTGTTGGACATCTACCATACATCCTCTGACTGTAGAAATTCAGAATATTGTTTTATTAAACTGAATACAATTAATCGCTGATAGTTCATGTTATCAATATTTCAAGTAGCCCAACTAATCAATTTTTTTTATCGGCATTAATGGTTCACCTTTAACAGGGAACTTGCATTGTTCTTTAGAGAAAAGTCCATTACTAAAAAATGAAATAAAGGTTATTTAAAAAGAAAAAAAAGGATTCTTTGGTGAACCCAAAATGGAATCGCTATGGCATCACTGTGAAAACCCCTTTTTGAACTTCTCTTTTTAAGAGTGTACATATATCATTGAGAAATTCAATCTCTGCTCACCTAATCTCAAAACAAGAATTGCAGTGGTGAAGAGAAAACCAAAGTTCATGTTGATGTTCATGTGGCTCCTATATCTCTCTGATTGTTTTTCAATTAGTCATCGGAACAAAGGTCTCACGCCTAACTGAGAAATAAATCCAGAAATGACTTGTAGAAATGAGAAGTAACTGACCCAACCCCTCAGTTCTTCCTTCCTTGCGTAAGACTTCTTGTCACAGCTTAGAGTGACATTGTCACGTTCTGTTGAGTATGAACTTTTACCCTCGGTTTCAGGCAAAGTCTAGTCCTGGACTAAAATGCATGTTTGAGCTGTTTTAACCGAAGCAACTGACATACCTGAAAATATGTCACTGCCATTTTTGTGTCTCACCACTAATGTTTTTTTTTTTCTATTCGGCATGTTTGAACTAAATGCTAATCCTGGCTTTAATCAGCCCTGTCTGTGAAACTGGGAATTTGGCCTATATGACTAGTTCAGACTAGCCTGTGTTTCCCCAGGCAGCCTGGACACCATGAACCAAATTTTCGCCTGAGATAGGGAACCAGTCAAAGAATGGGTAGGGAGCAGCAAGATGATGATGACGTACATGCGACACACTAAACCAGTTACTTTGTTTATATCTATGGATCCATCTTAGCAGTGTGCGCAAAGTTACCTTTTGATACATCCTTTGTGTATACATAAATCTCCTAAATCTCTGACCCATCATCTTCTTCCTCACCTAATTTTCTGTCGCTCTACATGACAATGACAGTGAAAATTTATTTGTATAGCACTATTAAAACAACAGCTCTTAACTAATGTGCTTTCCGACTCACAAAAGGGACATGGTTGTGGAATAAATATGGGATGGGAGGAACATTTCTCTCACAGATAGCCTATTTGTGTTAGCATCATAGACTGTAAAAGGTTAGCATACACAAATCTGTTGTGACTGTGAGTTGATTTTTTATCAACAGGATATAAGTAGGAAACAGCAGATAATTGTACATAATCATTTGTGTATCCCAAAGTATTTGCAACTTTTTCAAAGGAATGAGAAACTCCTGATGTTCACATGTCCACAAGTGACAAAATGATGCAGATGTGAAGATTGAACGGGTAGTTTTGAGAATTTCCATTCTGATCTGAGAAATGTAACAAAGCGACTGAGAAAAACTAAGCAAAGTAATTTATGGAGGCTGGCTGAGGCGTCAACTACTACTCCCAGCATTCATTGCGATTTCGCCGATGGCCACGTCACGTCCACCGGCCACGTCGCCCCTCATTCGCCATATTTCGTGGAGGAATGCTCTGCTGGAGATCGGCACTCAGCCGGTTCGCAATTACTTCACTCACCCTGAGCTTTCTTTAACGCAACTAAAACAGCCAGAGAGGTAAAATCATCATGAATATCTTTAGGCTGACTGGAGACCTGTCTCATCTAGCTGCCATCATCATCCTGCTGCTCAAGATATGGAAGACCAGGTCCTGCGCAGGTGAGCTAAACTCACACGAAATATACTTTTCCTCATTCATTTCATACTTAATACGCGTGTTTATCAAAGATAGGGAAGACTTTAATCTAGGTTGAGCTGTCCGGAAAAGTCTTTGTGATTTTACGTTAATGTTAATGCATGAAGCATGAAATGAAGTAATTTGTGTATAGCTTGCAAGCTACTGGCTTAGCTTGACTTGAAAGCAACTGGTCTAGAATTACTTTTTTTGAATTAAAATTAAATTTGGATTTGAATGGTCAGATCTATATGTATTTAATATGTTGTGACGCTAATGTTTGCTTATATATATTTGAAGTATAGGCAACATGACAGCCTTGTTCTCAATAAAGTGGCTAAATTAGCTGAACTTAAGGCCTAAGTTATAATTACTTTGCTGTTTAATATTAGATTACTTGGTCTATATATATATATATATATATATATATATATATATATATATATATATATGTACACACACACAACGTTTATATATACATGTGCCGTTTTACCATGTAGGGGACAAGTTGCATCTTCATATCTTGAATTGTGAGAGTCAAATAAGTGCTTTATATATAGTTGGAGGGCGAAATTAAAATGCATGACTTCATTTATTTTCCTTACATTCGTGAAGTGCATTGCATTCCTTGACGTGACGTGGCAGTGCATATTGTGTTGTGTGGGGTTTGCAAGGATGGGTCACCTGGTGGTCTTTTGGTCCCTAGAGAGCCTAGATGCAACCCTTTTGAAGTGTTTATGAGCTTGGCATTCAGTAAAAACGGCTGTTGTGTGGTCTTATTCGTTTTTAAGTAGTTGTCTGAGTGTAAGTGTTTCAATCCCCAGGTATCTCTGGGAAGAGCCAGATACTCTTTGCCTTGGTGTTCACCACGCGATACCTGGATCTCCTGACATCCTTCATTTCTCTTTACAACTCTTGCATGAAGGTAAACGCATTGAGCGAACTTTTACATGCACACATCAATACATTCATACATCCAAGTAAACGGTTGAGTGTGTTTATATGTGCACTGTTAATCAGTTGAGTGCTTCTGTTCTGTTAAAACAGATCATCTATGTTGGCTGTGCCTATGCCACTGTCTACCTGATCTATGCAAAATTCAGGGCAACCTATGATGGAAACCATGACACTTTCAGAGTGGAGTTTCTAGTGGTTCCGGTGGGAGGCCTCGCCTTCCTGGTCAACCACGACTTCTCTCCGTTGGAGGTGATTATTAGACTCTTTGCTGCACATTTGCAAATAATGAAGCATTGATGAACCATCATTATCATGCAATCACAATAATTAAAAAAAAATAAGACTAGTCTAACCCCCCCAAATACACTCAGTGTCTGTATATGCAATTCATAATCCAACACTACTTGATCTATGAACAGCCATATCCCATCCTAAATGCGGCTAAAAACAGGGCCGATATATGCAATTATGATATTTGGATTATGATAATTGTATATTAAACTTAAAGAGGACCTATTATGCCCATTTTTTAAGGTATGCAAAATAAGTCTCTGATGTCCCCAGAGTGTGTATGTGAAGTTTTAGTTTAAAATGTCCCACAGTCATAAATTTGTCCCACAGTTTAATTACCGTCATAAATTATGCTGTCATCTTGCTTTTATCTACTATTAGTACAATCTTATTGTAGCGGACCCCATACGAATCATGGCCAAAATTGTATTAAGTTTTCTAAATTTTATTTTACATCACACAAAGGATGAAGCGTCTGTTTTCACTCCAGAAAGTCACTGTAACAGTCGAATAAAACAGTAGTGTGGATTAAAGTCTTATCCATAAACTCGCTCTTTCCTACATTATCATCAACATACACAATTGCACAAAAGCACTCGTTACAACTAACAGTAAACACATTTATGCAGACCTTTTCATTGGGTGTTTAATAAACTGGTGAACTATTTATCTGTAAAACAACTCTACTATTATAATGTGGGCTTGTTGTTTACACACTGTAGACACACATCTGTGTTCAAACGCCTTATAAAAATTAATTTTGCATAATAGGTCCCCTTTAAGCATTAACTCATGCAATGTTAGCCATTATAGACATTTATTCACATCAACTGATTGTATTTTCCTCAAATAATAATTTTCCTCTTAATTTCCTCAAATAATATATATATATATATATATATATATATATATATATATATATATATATATAAATAAAACAAAATAATTACTTGAAATAAGATAAATATCAAAATAAAAGCAAATTATAAACATTAATGGTGCATTGTGTGATATTTAGGAGGATCTGTTGACAGAAATAGCTATATCATATACGTAACTGTTTTTAGTGGTGTATAAAGACCTTGCATACTGAACCGTTCTGTTTTTTAATTACCTTAGAATGAGCCATTTCTATCTACGTACACCGCAGGTCACCTTACATTAACATGTTTCTACAGTGGCCCTAAACGGACAAATGCGTTTCGTCCCTATGTTGTTCTTCATGCAAAGAAGCAAGCTAAAGTCAGCGAATAAAGCACTGACACAATGATGAACAAGTAACAATAACATATTGTTTTACTGAATAATTAAGTAAACTTAATTTCTTAATTAAATCTTTAATCTTTGGAAAGAAACCTCATTGCTTAACTGGCTACTCTCTGCTGTCTCAGACGACGACATCTTTTCCTATCGGTCACCGTAACTTCTGTTGCTTGAAATTTGCAACCTCACCACTAGATGTCGCTAAAAATTACACACGGCACCTTTAAGTTATCAGTATTATTACAAATAATTTAGAGGGTTTTTTTCCAGCTGTCTTAAGGATAAAAATAAAGTTTCTTCAAGTTTCGTGGTGTTTAGAAATGTAAAGAAATCTAATAAAATTTGTACATAAAACTTACCTGTGCTCTACATATCTTCGTGACAGATTCTGTGGACCTTTTCCATCTACTTGGAGTCGGTGGCCATCCTGCCTCAGCTCTTTATGATAAGCAAGACGGGCGAGGCGGAGACCATCACTACTCACTACCTGTTCTGTCTGGGGGTGTATCGCGCCCTCTACCTCTTCAACTGGATCTGGAGGTTCTACTTCGAGGGCTTCTTTGACATGATTGCCATCGTGGCTGGGGTCGTCCAGACTATACTCTATTGTGACTTCTTCTACCTTTACGTCACAAAAGGTCAGTGTGTATGCACCTATTTTGGAGTCGTGGGTGTGAAATGACATTATGTTTTGGTAGACGTCACAGTCAGGATGAAATCAACTTTCTTTATACATGTTGTTAATGTTTGTCCAAAAAAAACAAACAAACATTGTTTCCCCATCTTGTTTCACTCAAAAATCCAATTATGTAAGTAAGATGGGTTGCAAACAGCATTTTGTGGAGTGTTAGTGTGGTAAAATTTTTTCTCTTTAATTCAAAATTTAAACATCTAAACTACAGTCAACCTTTGATTTTAATGATTCCACTTTATTTTAAAATGTTTTTGTTATTATTATTATACATTTAATTACTGCATAATATTAATTAACTACATGTACTTACAATAGGGTGCATAAGTGCCCGTCACCTTTTTCAGCTGTGCTGGTTTCGAAAGCTTTTTTTCCATTTATTTCTCCCATAGGGATTAAAAAAAAAAAATCTTAAAAGCGGTATAAGCCATGTACCAAGTCATTTAGGTACAAGGTGACAAAAACGCAAATGTACAAGACTGTGTACATTATGGCTTCAGTGAGGGAAAGAACTACAATCCCATGAAGCATTGCAAACAGCACAATCAAATGAAAAACAATGTAGAAATATAAAACTACTCATTTAAGATTGAGTTTTTTTTGTGTGTGCATATATTTTCACACACACACACACACACACACTCGTATATTTACACACACAAACCTTTCAGCATTTGAGTGTGTAGGGCGATCGACTTGATTACATTATTTGCAGTGCTTCATGGGAGTGGGCGGAGCTAACTTTGACTCTCTGGTGTAATTTCTGTAAAGCATCATGGGTAATGTAGTTTTTCACCTCGATTCTGCCTTAAACATGATTATTTTAAGACTAAGATGAAATAACGTGGGCTGACGGCTTCAACAGAAGCAAAAACCATCGATTAACAAGTTATCGTTCAAAATAAATTTTTCAATGGAGACAATTTTTACTTGCAGAACTCAGTTGTATAGGGCTAGGATTAGATTAGTTGCCTGTAATTATGCATAATTTAATTATTACTATAATAACTACATGTATCGTGTAACAAGGACACTGTAAAATAACCCTTTATTGACAGGTAATTAATTAATGGATGTATTAATTACAGTTTAAGCACTTGTTTGTAGATTTTTGACTTGTTTTAGGATAAAAAACCCTTTTATTTCTTCTCTGAAATCTTATTTTTCTTCGTCGCAGTGCTGAAAGGAAAGAAGCTGAGTCTACCAGCCTAAGTGCCAAAGAACAGAGAGCTGTGTCTCCGTCAGACTTATAGAGGGGCACAAGCCAATGATGCCACCGCAAGATGCCCAAGACAAAGAACACACAACGCCAGTTCAATCACTGATTTATTTCTCTCCGCCTGGACACCAACCACCCCCTTACAGAAACGAGGACGTTTTCTTCTGTCTTTAGCATCTTGCAATATTTTTTTTATTGCTATTAAAAAGAAAAGAAGAAAAAAAACTTTTCTATATGCAAGGTGTATTGAAATATTGAATATTGAACAGTCCATTGTACACACTAAACGAGTCATTGTAAATTTGTCCATGATCGGAAATGGTTCCCTGAGTGTCAAATAAGTTCTTTCCTGATTTAAGAGGGAAAATGAAATATGTGTCCAACAATTCAAGTTATTATATCTCATTCTTTTTTTATTTCTTCTCCCCCACAGTGTGCATGTGGTAAAATCACACTTTACTTAAATTAGAGGTTTAGCCACCACTGAAAATTGAGGTTTCATCTTTTTTTCACATAAATGCCTTATTCGTCTTTAAGTTCATGTACATAAGCATTTGTGCTGATGGCCCCAATAGCAACGAGTCAACTGTAAATAAGATAATGTTTCGTATTTAATTCGGCACAATTCTCCTTGTGTGACCCATATCATTTTATTTAGGATGTCAGCAGTTATCAATGATATGTGATGTTAAAGCAAGGTTGTTTAAATATTCAGTTGTTTCCTGCAAACATCAGCTTGTTGAAACGCATTAATTTATGGTTAGACCGTTAAATCTAGTGGTGTGGATACTGTCAAAGCACATATTGGAGTGAATATAAGTTTTGTTGCTTAGTGTTTTCTTGTTTCTTTGTTTAACATCCCCAATGTTTTCCCCTCTCTCATCATTCCTTTAGGGTTTACAGTTATTTTTCTTTTTTAGTTTTTACATGTCCAATAAATATTTTAAGGGACACGATTTTGTGTGTTATTCCTTGGTGGTTTTTAATTTTTGTTGACAATTTTACTTTGTATATTCCACTGTTTTAGAGTAATTATAGTATAAAACGAAAGGATTAGTTCACTTAAAAAACAAAAAACAAACTTTTGCTGATAATTAATTACTCACCCCATGCAAGATATAAGCTAATGCTAATTGAAGCATAGATATTTAAACAACAAATACAGTTAATTAACCCTATAACCTCCTGAAACCTCCCAAATACAACACACACGCAAACATGTATTTAATTATTAATTCTGTATTTAATAATTAATTCAGTTAATTCATTAACTGTCAAACTTGTACTTACATGTTTAAAGCCGCTGTTAGCCATGCATGAATCAGTATGACTCCTTTTGTAGTAATGGGTTGCTCTTCTTGGTTCATGATTAGTTCCTATATTCACTAATCATGAGTTAATGTTTAAGTAACTATTAGTTCAGGTATTGATTATTCATGCACAATTATTGTAAAGTGTTACCAAACATAATAATTAAAAATTTTAAACGGTTAAGATTTTAAACCAACGGTTGGGTTTGTCCATATTTGACCCAAACTTGGATTAAAGGCTTTCTTTTCCTGTCTATGATTAGCCAGTATTTTTTTTTTTTTGATTGCGACTAGGCTATTTACAGTTTTTAATGTATTTATTAAAAATCTTTCATATTACCATCTTTTTTTCAAGTTATGATTAAGACAAGTTATACACTAAATTGTAAATTATAGTGTATAAATTAAAAATGTATAAATATATATATAAAATATTATTAGTGTATAAATTATTAAAACTTTATAGTGTATTAGTGTCTACACTTAAGACACTATAATAATCTAATCATCGAAATGACCATGCTCAGTTATAATAAACTGATTCATTTCGATGTGGAAATGTGGTTTTAAAAACTAACAGCAAGTACTGTTTTTTTTAATATATTTTTTATTACTTAAAACAATACATGATACACTTTAGAGCCAGGGGAGCAATGACCACGCATTTACATTTTAGAAAAATGTAACTAAAAATGTAAATAACACACTTGTAAATGTAACACACTTATGGATGTGAAATTTGACTAATAAAATTAACAGATTAATTGCAAAAGCCTCCTTAATCACACTGTTATCATACTTTAATATCCAAAAATTACATTTTCAAAATGCAAAACAAAACTAAAAAGTACCTTATCCTTAATAAACATAGAGACCTGATACCATAATCTTTTCACATGACTACAATGACAGAAAAAATATGGGGTAGCCTACGGCAGGTAATGTAACGGGACAGGTTTTATTTATTTATTTATTTAATTGAAACATTTTCAAAGAAAACAATCACAATATAGAACAAATAAACAGAAAAAAATACAAAAACAAAACAAACAAAAAAACACTACAAGACAGGGGTATATGACTAATCAGAAAAAAAAATACATATCAAAGGAAAAGATTAAAAGACTTGCATATTTCAATAGTTTTAAAGCCTTCCTGTATGCATGAGTCAAAGATAGTCCCAAAGTAATGATGTTTTTCAATAAGCAAAACATTGAAAAGTGGTTTCTGACCTGAAAATATACATTTCTGTATATAAAATTTGGGACAGGTTTTATTATTTATTACGCTATGTGGAGCGTGACGTCACCGCGCGACTGTCTGGTCAACAACTGAACTCGTCTGTTGTCGGTCGACCGCGGGAAAAAAATATTCCACGTAATACATCGGCCGGTTAGTTCCAGGGAGGGAGGGACTCTGGACTGACTTACGTGGGATCCTTCCTTGTGGCTCTGTGTGTCGGAGAATATAACGGGAATATATATCCGCATTTGTTCTCAAAATATCTCAGGGCTCGGTGGGTGGAAATAGCGGCGGTTTAAATCTAGGACATTCACAGAAGAGGAAGGAAAATGGAGTTGGATGACGGAGTTGTGTACCAGGACGACCCGGGGACATCGGCGATCATGTCGGAGAGAGTCTCGGGCCTCGCCAACTCCATCTACCGCGAATTCGAGAGGCTCATTCGCAAATACGACGAGGACGTGGTGAAAGAGCTGATGCCGCTGGTCGTGGCGGTGCTGGAGAACCTCGACACCGTGTTCGCCGAGAACCAGGAGCATGAAGTGGAGCTGGAGCTCCTGAAGGAGGACAACGAGCAGCTGATCACACAGTACGAGCGCGAGAAAGCGCTGAGGAAACACGCAGAGGAGGTGAGTGAGTGAAGGAGATCCATCAGGGTTGACATCAGCAGGGAAAACGGGAGCTTGGCATCTTTGTTTTGTTGCAGCATCACAGCAGCTGCACGTGCACGAGCGGCTATTCATCATCATGCCTTGTTTACTTGCCAGTGCCCTTCGACGATGAGCCAGTCTTGGGCCTCAAGAAATCAATCTATAAAAAGCATTATTATCAATGCATGTTTGTTTTAACATTCATCACTGTGTCCTTGTCCTGGCTGATGGTGGGGACTTAATGTACAAGCTTAGATGGCACCACAATGTTGTTTGCATGCTTATATGTAAAGGCCAGAGATGGAAAACAACATAAAATCTATGCATAAAACATGGCTAGCTGTAACTTTAAGGTTTTTAAATCACATTTATACATTTAGCAGACACCTTTATCCTAAGCCACTTACAAAATAGGAATGAAAAGCAATTTGTCAAAGAGTCAAGAATATGGGTAATACACAATACCATTTTTTTTTAGACAAATACAATAGATTAGGAGAAGCTTTGAATCAAAAGTCCAACTATTTTCTTTAGAAGTGGTCTTTGTTCAAAATATTCATTGTTATGTGAAGTTAGGCAAGTTGTCATGTGTTATAAATGGTGTACATTTTTTTTCTTTCAATTCTTTTAATATTTAAATTTCAGCTAATAAGCTTATTTTAGGTTATTTAATTACGGTTTTCATTGTGACAACTCACCCCATGCAATGTGACAACATGCCAGGTGTTTTTTCTTAATTTTTCTGGGCAATAATGGTTGGAAAATGTTTAATAGCTTTTGTTTTGTAACCAAAACTTTAACCCCCAGTTCCACAGACAAAGCTTAAGCTATAGTCTCAGACTAAAATGCATTTTTTTGAGGCACATTTATAAAAGCTACTTAAATTGAGGCCTAAATTATAATCTTGGCTTAATCTAATAAGTAAATAATTGTTTTTATAATGTATTATATAATATATGTCAAAATATAATCTTATACCCTGAGTCAAAATTTTGCCAGCTATTCCAATTTTAAGTCTCCCATATGTTTCTGGATTATTTTGATGCAACAGTCTGTCGACATGCATGGAAACAAGTATTTTTTCAGAGACTTTTCCCACATTAAACCTTGCATGTGTCATTTGTGTTAAATTATGTTATGATATTCACAGTTGATTACATGAGTAAATTCTTTGATGTGACTGTAATCTGTTTTGGATTGGATATAAGATTAGTCTGCATTGTACAGGTGTCAACGAACGTGTGTAAGCCTGACTTTGGACAGATTAAGGCTGTGCTCAATGGCTTTATGTGTTTCTGAGACAGTGACAGTTAACTGGGATTATGAGCAATATGCCTGGCACATTCTCCAACCAAAACACAAATAAGCCATGAGCTGCATTAATCCCTGTGTGAACTGATTCGGGATCTAGGATACATCCTATTATGACAGACTGGTTTCACTTCCAGAAGAGTGACATAAGGTTGTTGTGATCAATATTCACTGGTGAAAATTGATCTTTTACTCGCCTTTCATCTCAGTGAAACACTAGAGAAACTTTTAAGACTATTTAGGATAATATGGTTTAGGTTTCAGGCCTAATGTGTTCATTTTCATATGGTTTGATATTTTCTTACTGAAAAATAGTAGCCAAGTGTACATAATCCGCTGTGTTAATTTAGTATTATTTATACACTGTTATGCTGAATTAGCCTTAGATTTTCTGTTTTCATTTGAATTTTTTGTTGTAGTTATTTTTTAAAACATTAAAATGTGTACAGATTTTTATTTCATTTTAGTATTTCTACGTACACTTAATTTACATTTACATTTTTCTAGTGTTTTTTTTTAATCAAATATTCATTTTAGTTAATTTGAGCTTTTGTCACAACAGAACACAGAATGATAATAGTGGCATTAGCTAGCTTTGTGGTTAGCTAGTCTATGATGCGCCATAAATGCGCGCAAATTGTAAAACATACATTTTCAACATAAAAGGCCAAGGAGAGATGATACATCTCATTACTATTACTGTCACATGCTATTAAAGAAATACTTCAGTCACATTGTCAAAAGTTAAAAGGCCAGTCAGTCAACTACACTGTAACAACGTAACGTAACTATTACTAGCTAATTCCGCTTCACTCTCGGCTTAACAGCAGCAAAACTGTACATAGTCACAAATTTTGTCATGCTTATTTGAGTTAAGAGAACTGATGGGGATGTTCTTTTAATAGGCTCTATGCACGATCGCTTCCATATTTGTCTCAGCACAACCCACTCACTTCCGGTGCTGCGTCAGTCTATGGTCATAAGCCGGTTTTGCGATAGGTGGATATAGTTTTAAATTACACTCGCTGTTTATAAAAACGTCCTCCGGTTAACGTGAATGATGTTAACAACACTGTGAGGCAGTTAGCTGTCACGCAAGAGTAAAAAATAGAAGTTATTTAAATTATATATTTCGAGCCAAATCAACAACTTTGAGTGTTAGTATTCTCTCATATCATACGAAATTCGACTAGCGAATCAGCGTTTCTAAAATCGTTGTCTCCGTTTCTGAGAAAACGGATTTTATTACAGTTTTGCCGCCTATACACTTGGCCTGCAGAACGCGGTTCCGGAAGTAAAGACGCTGACTGAGATTCGTTCGAACACACGTCAGCAGGGTTCGTGCATAGAGGCTATTGTTATTCAAGCAATGTATGTCTCGTGACCAACTCAACGAGTGTTGCCAACAGGGACGGTGTAGAATGCCCTCTGGTGGACAAACTATACAACTCCAACACTCATGACATAGTTGAAGCGTGTTTCGTCCGTTTTTATTTTATTTTTGAAATATTCATTTATCGGCCATTATAACTACCAATACAGATAGTTTGGAAAATGTCTAATATCGGCCGATAAATCGGTTTGGCTCTATAAGTTAATTTGTCTAATCTAATAAGTCTAAATAAGTCTAATAAGTTAAATCTAATAAGTTAATTTGTGTTTTTCCATGGCAGATCAAGATATTTTTGATCTCTAGAGAGCATAGTGTCAAATATAATGCATGCACATTTATAATTTACTGATGTAAGATGACATGGCCACTTGTTTCTCAGAATGTTTACTTTGAAAATTTACTTTCAAAGTATATTATCATGTCCGTTTAGTTTGTGTTATCGTAAACTTCCTTAACTTTATGTGCTTGTGCGAGTGCTGTGTTGCACTGGAAATGATTGGGAATTGAGTGTGACTTGAACCATATGTTAGTTGATCTCTGTGCTCAGGGGTGCTGAATGAGTTTTGTGTGCCAGTGTGTGTGACGGGAACCTAAAGTGACACTGAAACAGCTCCTCTTTATCAGATGCTCACACTGCACCCGGCTCTCCAGGAGACCCTTGTTCTCCAGACATGTTCTGTAGAGATTCTAATTAGGGAAAATATTAGTCAAGATATTACTTCCAGGTCAATGGGTCTTTTGCTGTGACCAGGCCGGAAAACGCTTGCTGCTGGATTCAAACTGTATTTTTCTTGTGAAACAGACATATTTTTGTCAATGCATAATGCTCCTTTTGCTGTTTTCATACACTACGGGTAGAAAGTTTGGGATCAGTACGATTTTTTAAAAGTGACAGTGAAGACATTTATTATTGCAATTTCTGTTTCAAATAAATGCGGTGCTTTCTAATCATCAAAGAATACTGAAAAAAAAAACATATCACAGTTGTAGTGTATGTATGTTTTAGTGAATTTGGTGAGTAAATATTGTGAAAAGAACATTTATGTACATTCAGCAGTGTTGTTACTTTGCTATCATTAA
The DNA here is from genome assembly GCA_038021265.1 of Cyprinella venusta. Classification (NCBI taxonomy): domain Eukaryota; kingdom Metazoa; phylum Chordata; class Actinopteri; order Cypriniformes; family Leuciscidae; genus Cyprinella; species Cyprinella venusta. Next base: position 43,789,522 of record CM075863.1, read on the forward strand.
ATCATTTATCGGCTTTCTGTCAATGACTGCTTTCTCAGCATCAGTCACACCGGTCAACCAGTTATCGGCATTTCACATCATAGATTTGGTTACATATGTAATTGTACTAAAATATTAGATGTAGTTTATTAAATTAAATCCTTAGAAAACTTTTCTGCATTTCAGTCTTGATAGATTTGGTATTTTAAACTTGTTCCTTAGCCTGTAAAAAGGCATAAAGATCTGGAAAAATACATAAGGCGTCACACTATTCATCTGTTCTTAGTAGAAATCATAATATTTTTATTCTGCTTGAAGTTTTGTAGCTTTTAGTCAAGTGTACAATCAATGTGCTAGCTAACTGACATTTATTTTAGCAGATATATGCATATTAAAACAGACCAAAAATATTGATGATTCATGAAAATGCACAAGACTGAAAATGTCCTCTTCCTTTCCACCAAGCGTTGACTAGCAACAGCAAGTAGCAAATCATGGTCTATTTATGATGTAAAAATGAAATCCTGTAACGCCTGTTGGCTATTATAAAAATAAAATGTATTATGAAACGTTTAATTTTTTCTTTTGTGTTTTCTGTGAGCAGAGGTTCATTGAATTTGAAGATTCCCAGGAGCAAGAGAAGAAGGACTTGCAGAACCATCTGGAAAGCCTGGGATCGCATTCCCGTCAGCTGGAGCTGAAGATCAAGAACTATGCTGACCAGAGTAAGAATCTCCTGCTTTATTTCCTGTTCTCGTTTACTCTTACACTTCCATGGTCTGACAATATTTAGGCCCCGTTTACACGAAGGGAAAACGACGATATTTCCCTACGGATTGGCCTCTTGTTTACACGAAACCCCACTTTTTATCACAGAAAACGTTTATTTCTAAAAACTCCGGCCAAAGTGGAGATTTCTGAAAACGCCGGTTATGTGTTTTCGTGTGATCTGGGAGAAACGGCGTTTTAGGTTATCTCTTGTCGATTCTCATTGGCTTGCATGGCTTTATCCTTAACCCCTACACTGCTGCCAATAGGTTTGGCATAGTTATGATGGCACTCGACTGCGTATTGTGTGAACGATGTTATTTTTGAAAACGGAGAGGGGGAAAATATTCGTTTCGCTAAATACCCGGCTTTGTGTAAACGTGGCCTTAGAACCTTCATACACACGTCTTCTAGATGTTTTATGTTCGTGTATCTGCTCAAAAAGTCCTTCTGTTTTAAAGACTTTCAAAGTTTACTCTTTGAATTCTTGAAGCTGGGAACCATACAAGTCGACACCATAATAACTAAAAGTTTGCTAAGAAGTATATCCTACTAAAGCAAGGCGATATTTGACTCTGGTTAAGCGAATCCGTAGCAGACTGGTGGTTCTCTGTTTTCTCTAGTCAGGTAGCACTGATTTCAAAAATTGTTTCACCTTTCTTCTGTATAGGCCGACATGTTATAAAGAATGGCCATTTTGCCAAGGGCGAAATAATCCTTTAATATCAAATGTATATAATCCATAGTTCTATGCAATTTAGCGGTATATGTGAAGTATTGGTTTACTGTGCTCTTCACACATGGCCCATATAATAGAGTAGCGTCCCATCATTCAATTTGCTCTCTCTGCTCAACCCATTAATGGATCAGTGATAATGTAAAGTTGCCCATTTGCACAGGAAAGAGGTGACATTTTCTTTGGCTTCTCTATATAGCCGTTTGATTCATCATGGACTGAGGCATTAATGTGAAAAGATTTGAAATCGTCAGAGCAAATATTTGCACAACTAGTAGTCTGGCTGTGTGTAAGAGACGGGGTTCGTACAAGGTGCTTAAAGTGCTTTGAATACTTGAATTTGATTTTTGAAATTTAAGTCCTGGAAAACATCTCATCTTTTTAGAAGAGGTACTTAAAAGCTTTAAATTATTGAAATACAATATATATGAAATTAGTTTCATTTAAAAAAAAATGGATTGATCTCTATGAAGTGAAACGTCATAGAGAAAACAAACAAATAAATACAAATAATAAAGATATAGTTTGATGCTGATTGTAGTCCTTGAAATCCAAAAAAGGAGTGCTTGAAACGAACCCTGAAGAGAGTTTAGTCTGTTTTTGAGAATTAATGTGATTAATCTCTTCAGTCTTATTAAGTGCAGTGTTTTCTATGGCCCTAGATACCATTACTCATGTACTGTTGTTGAAAAACATCTGTAAAAAAAGAAGCAGCAGCTAAAACAGGGTCAGTTCAGACCGAGTGTGTGCTAGAATTGGCCTGTGCTCCACAAGATGCCCGTGTATGATAATGATATTAGTCAAGCACCAATACATGCTAATTATGGATGTCTGCTGTTTTAATCTGGCACTAATGAATAAATTCTGGCATTAATTAATAGTGAATTGCCGGCAAACCCTTGTCAGAGATTTGAACTGGATATCAGTTGTACTTGAAATCACTGTGCTGAAGTTAAGTATGTAGTAGACAATGAATTACTGAAGGCGGGATGCATTGGGCAGTTCTGCTGCAGGCTTAGATTTAAACCCGACAGCTAAAAGTGGATTATGCCTTTGTGTCACCTCTTAAATCAAGCCTGTTTAATATCCTGTGTGAATATCCTCTACAGAACTGCAAGTGTTTTTATAGGCCTCACTCAGCCTATATAAAATCTGGTTTCAGGCCAGTTTAAAGGGGCAATAGGTGATCAGGGAAATGCTAACTTTAGCCTGCTAGCGTTGAAAGCATACGTACCCACCCTCCCTGCAAATTGCGTCCAAAAACACGCCTCCTCCGAAACACATGAACGCGCACAGACCACAAGAGAGACGACCAGAGACAACGTTATTGGATAATGTTGTCATTTACCGGCGTGAAGACTTTATACACTCATAGAAGAAATGGTTCTATAGAACCAGAAATGGTTCCATCCCCCGCTTCATATATGGAACTCCAAAATGGTTCTATATAGAACCATTTTTTTTGGTAAAAGGTTTTATTGTCCAAGTCTGGAACACCAGGGTTCTATATAGAACCCAGAGGAACCCTTTTTTAAGAGTGTATAGAATCTTTTAGGGGTTCCAAATACGTCAAGTCAAGTCAAGTCACATTTATTTATATAGCACTTTTCACAATACAGATTGTATCAAAGCAGCTTCACAGTGATAACATGAAAGTAGTACAACACAGATCGATAATATTGTTAAATATTATATATTAAATAATCCCGACTAAGCAAGCCAAAAGCAAGGCGACAGTGGCAAGGAACCAAAACTCCATCAGATTGGATGGAGAAAAAAACCTTGGGAGAACCCAGGCTCAGTCGGGGCCAGTTCTCCTCTGGCTTACATTCATATTTTTATATATAAATATTAAATATAAATATTGTTTATGTATAAAACGGCGCCATAACATATCGCAGGCGGTGAGTCGTCTCTTCACAGGCGTTGGTCTTCTCATCACAGGCGGTGGGGCATCCGAAATCCCCGTGAGATGCTGGATACCAGACTGGACCTGACGAACGCCATTTTTCTCGGGACAAGCGTCCCGAGATAACAGCAGAAAGGCAGATGGGAAATAATTAGCATAGCTGATGTTCATAATAATTTCCATTGTACTGGTGTCGGTGTTAGAAAACCACTATCTCACGAACTCTCCGCAACCCAAACTCTCCGCAACGCAACCCAACCATACGGGCCGAACCGTTTGTCTAAAAGGCTGTCGAGCCCCACTGGTGCGTTAAGCAGTTTCAGTGGCAAACGGTTCCGTATGGCATAACAGGGGACTGAAAGGTAAGCATTATGTGAATGCTTGACTAATACGTAGCGCTGATAGAACCTTTTAAGGTTCTATATGGAACCTTTTCTTTTAAGAGTGAGAGAAGCACTTACTTGCATATACAAGTATGTGATTGTGAAATAACTCCAGTTCAGAAGGTGACCTGTTGACATTAAGGAAAGAATACACTGTATTTTAGCTTTATTCATGTGCAGTTTCAGGATAACAGTTGAATATCACTGAATTTTCTGCATAGGGCAAAGTCTGAGGTACATAGAACTGTACAGTTAAACCTGAAATGTAGATACTTGACACTTGTTGGTTCAGAAGGATGCGCTGATGGCGTATGATGTCTGTGTGAACAGTGGTATACAAACACACATTGACTGACTGATAGGGAACACGTTGTCATTTCATTTGGACCGAATGCAATGATTGAGCGGGCATTTTTTAATTGAATCTTTCTTTATTCACATTCACATACATACATACATACTAAGGCCAAAAACCAAGAAGATGATCAAGTATGTGAACTGGTCCCCAAAGAAGCTGTAAAGCTTATACTCGGAGGCCATAACAATCGAAGAAAAAAGAGAAAAAACAGACAAAAAGACGAGAGCAGATGTGTGGCCATACATAAAAAACATTTCATACAACGTTCATACAGCAAATGATAGGGGATCCCATTTCACAAGTAGTTTTCTCGACAGTTTACCATGAGATTATAAAATGAACACTGACATACATATAAAGTGAGAGATGATACATACTTCAAGAAAATGTATACAGACTCAGTAATTGTTTCTTAAGCTTTTGTTTAAAATAAAGAAAAGAACTTGAATTTTTTACATTTTCATCCAAGTCGTTCCAAATCCACGGTCCCCGGCACACCACACTCATACCAGTGCTTTTTAGTCTTCGTTTTTTTCCAGTTATAATGTGCTTGTTTCTAGTGTGGAAAGTGTGCCGGGGATAGCGGATAGGAACAAGTTCACACGGCCTACCATTTAGCCCATTGACCACCTGATACATAGTACATGCATTATGAAATTTATTTTGTTCAGTTAGTCTTAATATACCATACCTAAGAAACATAGAGCAAGTTGGAGCATTGAAGTCAGACCATGAAATGGCACGAATTAATTTTTTTTTTGCAATATTTCTAACTTTCTTAGGTAAGTGCAATAAGTGTTGCACCATATGATATTGCAGTAGTTTAAATGAGGTTCAAAGAGGGTTTTATAAAGAGGGTTTTCTCCTACGCCTTCCACAGATTATTATATATTTATAAAAATACATTTAGACTGCTTAACATTGTGAATGCTATTAGGATATGAGGAGGCACAATAAAAATAATTCTGTAGAGAATCACCTATGTACCTTTAAAGTGGCGAGCTCTCTCACGTGGTTTTACAGTGAGCGGTGGCCGGCGGGTCGTCTTATTCAAGTGCGGGTCAATTGGGACACTCTAACCTGTGTTACGATGAAGACTGGAATAATTGCCCTCGTTTCTCTGTCCTCATTTATGTCTAGGCTCTTCTTCAGAGCTTCTATGTGGCATGTGACTTGGTGTTTATAAGACACCGCAATTGCATGTTTGCATCCAAAGAGATACCAAGGCTAAATATTCTCTTTCAAAGTTTTTTTTAAAAGCAGTTGATTGTAAAAAAGAGACTTGTGAACTGAACTACAACTCTAAAATCTTTGCAACGCACTCTTGTACTGCTGAACTAATCATGCTTGATTTAATCTATCTTTCTCAGTAAGTCGATTAGAGGAGCGCGAGGCTGAACTCAAGCGAGAGTATAATTCCCTTCACCTGCGGCACACAGAGGTAAGAAAGAGAGCAAACGCAACTCCTGAAACTGAGAGTGACTACCACATTTTAAAGTCGGCATGACATGGAAGTTCTGATACCCTTTTGGGATTTATAAAAAATAAAGATGTGCACAGGAAAATCATATATATTCAAAACTGCAAAATTCCATAAAAAACTGCCAAATTTGATTTCACGGTAACTTTAATGCACTTTAATGCAATTGAATTAAAATATATCATTCAAAAGTTTGGGGTTAGTTATTACTATTATTATTATTTTTTAAAGAAAGTCAATCATTTTCTTTTAACAAATGTGACCCTGGACCACAAAACCAGTCACATGTATCACGGGTATATTTGTGGCAATAGCCAACAATACATTGTACGGATCAAAATTATCGATTTTTCTTTTATGCCAAAAATCAGTAGGATAATAAGTGAAGATAATGTTTAAATGTTCATGTTGTAAATTTCCTACCATAAATATATAAAACATTTATTTTGGTGAGTGGATGCAGCACTTCAATCAGGTGAATCTATGATTCAGTGGCCCATTCATAAAGGCTGTGTTCCAATTCAAAGGCTGCCTCCTTCGAAGGACATTTAAAAGTGTAATCTGGTAATTTCTCTCGGAAAAAAAAAAATCCTGTTGTCACCGACGAGCAATTAATTCTGGGGTAGACAAAGCTGTGAAAGAACCATCTGTTGGATCCTGAATTTTGCAGGAAAGGAAGGACGCATTTTGAGGGCACATTTGAAGGAGCCTTCTGATTGGTACAGCCTTCGTTGGGCCACTGTGCGTTCGTAAATGACCTTCAAAGAATGCAGACTCTAAATTGAGACACAGCAAAAGAGCCATTTATTTAATTCCTGAATGAATCAGCCGTTTGAATGAATGAATGACTCAATGACTTTCTCATTTGGTTTCTTATTTAGAGTATAATTTTATTAAAAATATTTTATATTTCCATATTAATACACAATTAAAGGTATAGTTCACCCAAATATGAACTTCTGTCATAATTTACTCACCTTTATAACCTCATGGCTGTTGTAGCCTAAAAGGTAATGTGTTGTAGTAAATTCTATGTAAAAGTCTATTTGATGCTTTTCTAATTTAAAGGGATATTCCACTATTTTTGGAAATTATATTTTTTTCCTACTATGGAAGTCAATGAGACCAGAAACTGTCTGGTTACACATATTCTTCTAAATATCAGAAAATCGGCTGAATGGATTCGAAAACGGTAAAACTCAACTGTTTATCTCTGGGGGAGTGGTAAAATGAGCCTATTTCCAAAAAAAGTGGAGTATCCCTTTAACACAATAAAGACTTTAAATGATCTTTTGGGGTAATTTCGGACCGCCTAAATCTTACCAACCCAAACAAAACTGAATTGATCATTTAGAAGAGAATTTACTACCACATTTAGGTGTAGTGTCTTCCTGCAGCTCTCCATTTAATCCACTTGATTTTGGTTCATTGTTCTTCAGATGATCCACAACTACATGGAACACGTGGAACGGATCAGGCTGCAGCAAACGGGTGGAGAGACCTCTGACATGGGGACACTGGGCCGAGTTCGGTAAGACGGACACGATCACTATATCTGCGCTAGAAAGAAATGTCATGTAGTTGACTGAGAACTGGTAAATCTTAATATATAATGCAGGTTTGCATATATCAGGATATTGATCCCCCTTTTTTGAACAGGAAAGAGCGGCCACTGTCTCTGGGAATTTTTCCCATGTCTAGCGGGAGCTCTTCACTGATGCCTGATGTCCAGGGCAAAGCCGAGACTCCTGGGATGGAAGGCTGGGGGTTCAACAATCTCAGTCACCAGCGCTCTAACGCCAGCCTCAAGGTACAATAACGGCCCACATCATTTTGTCGAGGGAATTTACATCAAGCCATGACAAGCATTTCGAATTGTTTACTAGAGCCATTTTTCTTTACGTGAAACTGATGCTTCGACATCCACGTTCACCTCCATGAAACATGGCAAGGTTAAGAATTCGAAGCTCTCTTGAATGAATCGCTGCTTTAAATGTTCCCATGCTCAATAATGTTGTGTTTCCCACTGCACAAACACATGTGAGCACTATTGCGTTTTGTGTTGTGTCAGTGTTGCAAACAAATATAAGATGCCACGTCCCGATTTTCTTGTCCAAGCAGTTGGAGGCGGAGGACGCTCCAAAGAACAGGGAGGGTAAGGATGTTCTGGAAGCTTGGGATTCGCTGGCAAACAACTGCAAGGTAGCAAGGCTCCGTGCCGGCGGACAGTGTGTAGTGAAAATCGCTGTTGTCGTTTAGTAGTCCGAAAGTTTTATTCACAGAACCATGTCTGGTTATCTAGCTGTATGCAACTAGAAAGATGTAGAAATTCTAGATGAATAATAAATGCTAATGTTAAAAATGCTAATTAGCTATCAATAATGTAGGATATAGTTGCATACAGCTAAACGCATGCTGTTATTCTCGATTTCACCGCATGCCATTTCAGATTTAATTCTTCATTCACGCTTTTCTTACATTGTGTTTTTTAATCATAATAGTAGCTGATAGTATTGCTTGTCTTTAGTTTTTTAACACATATCGTAGCTATTATTTAGTTTTTACCTGTGTTGGGGAATGTTACTTTTATGTCTGGTTCAGATTACACGATTTTTGGCGGATTTTGGCACGTTCCATTTGACGTAGGGTATAGGGTAATCAACTGTCGTGTTTTTCCAGGACATGTCCTGTTTTCATATAACAATTTAACAATTTTCTATCCATACAGAGGAGGCATAAGCTACTTTAAATGTATTGAAATTAATAAGGTATCTTTGAGTAAACTTCGAGTATCATTTGTGTAGGCCCATCTGTTTGCCTGGCCGAGTGTCCTGGTTTTTGGTAATCAAAATATGGTCACCCTAGTAGGGTGGCGTGGGGATTCGTAAACGACAACGGGCGTCGAGGCGCAAGATTAGATCGTATCATCTCGTATAGTGCGTCATAGTGGGCGACAACTTACAACAATGCTTCACGTCATCACGACAAAAGACTAGCATGTTAGCATGCTAGCATAATTTTTTTTTGCAGTCGTCCACGACGGTTCCGTCACATGTATGAGGTTGACCAATAGGAGCACAGAAGCACTTTTCCGTACACCACTTTCAAAAATGGCGAAAACGAAAGAGACGATGGTGCTAACGTTACTAAAAGTAAAAGTATATAAGAAAACAATATTTCACCTCAATTTCTCTTTGGAGGATTGACAGCCCATACTGTCCTCTTCGATCAATCCAGGAACGTGTCCATTGTCGGGTTTTCTTTCATTTTTTATTTTTTTCTGAACACAGGACAGCCAATACAACACTCACCGCTTCATCATTGTTTGTTTACGTTCGTTCCCGGAAGTCACTCGCTACTAGTTTTGCCTTCTCGACGACATCACGCGTCACGCGTGCCGTTAAAGACGGCATGCGATGACTGGTCAGGAAGCAACATGTAGTCTGACCTGTGTCTTGTCCACGACACAACATTTTTTTAGGAATCAAAATCGCGTAATCTGACTCAGTGACTATCGTAACAGACAAAAAAAAAATTTGTGTAATCTAAACCAGGCATTAGAGAAATGCATTACTTATGCATTATTTTTTAAAACATAATAAATGTTGCTGTAAAAGTTTTCAAATTTAATAGGTTCACAGTATAAATGTAAAAACTTTTCTTATGTACATCAGCAGAGAAGGAAAGCCATTCTAGAGGGGAAGTACTTTTTCGGTTTTTGATTAAAGATTACAAAGACAATTTTTTATTATTATAAGAAACTGGACTGTTTCATTATCAAAGTGAATGACATTTTCACCACAAGACTTGTAACGTGCACTAACAGAGTAAATAGGGTCAACTTTAACATGCTATTACCCCCAACACTTGGCTTTAATGTAGTTTTTCTTTTTTCTTTTCTATAAATCACTGCATTCATTTCAGTTGTGTTGCATTCACAGCAATAAAATACTTATTTCATCATTCATTGTAGATGATTTGCTTTGTTGTTTCGGGTGTGTTGTGGAAATGGTAAATATCTGTGTGTTGCAGTGTGTTTTTGTAATAGTTTTTTTGTAGAGATTGACCGATAATTGCTTTATGCGATTTATAAAAAAATATTTTTTTCAGTTATCAGTTCTTTAACGTTGGTATGGTAATGATAATTCACTGATAAATCACTTATTTCATGATTTTTTTTTTATAAAATTATAATCTTGCATACACATTTTTAAATTCTTAAGGTCCTTTCACACTGAGTGCGAAATTCACGTCTGAATTTTTTGCACGTTAAAGATAAATATGACCTCATGTTTTGTCAATCACGCTTGTCATGAAAAAATTCAGATCGGGTTCAATTTTCTGCGTTTTTCGCATCTAGCAAACAATTTGAATGTTTTTTTGACAATCAGAGTCTCTGAATAACGAATACAAAAAAATGCATAAAAAAATTTCGGACTCGGTATGCAAGGACCTTTAAAATTAAACATCAAAGTTACGAAACAACTATATAATGACATACATTTTTGCATAGTTATTATTATTTTTTAACAATAATGCTTTATTATCGTGTCAATTAAGCAGAAAGGAAAAGGAAAATATATTTAAAGCATGTGTATAATGGCATAATATTATTATGCATACACTTTTTAAATATATTTTTTAATAATTATTATTTTTTGTATTATTGTGTCACAAAGCAGAAACTAAACAATATTTGAAATTGGTTCTGGATATCAGAAAAAATAATCTGCATCGATCAATCTCAATCTCAAATTTTTTTTTTGGTGTTCTAACCACAGTTCTCTGTTGTTTTGTTGTTATCTGTGTATCTTCGTGTAAGCTTTCTTACAGTAGCATCAATGAGTTGTCAAGTGTTTCTCTTGTTTTTACAGTCTTATTCTATTTTCATACCTTTGTTCTGTATCCTGAACTGACACTGATTTATCTAGGTATTATTTGACACCAATTTCATAGTCCCACTTTCATGATTCATGGTTTGATGATGTTTACCACTCCCAGCAGTTATGAATATTATTCATTATATTTTTTTCATTGTGTCTGTCCTGTGTTTGCTCGTTGGTGTCACCTCAGGTTGTTATATGTACTGGGATAAAGTGAATATCCCTACCCCTCTATGCTTTCATGTTGTTCATGCTCTCCTCTGTCCTTGAGCTGTGACCTCTGACCTTGTCGTAATGATCATTGTGCGTTGAATGATTTCAGGATGAGCTGTCTGACCTCAGCCAGGGGGGCTCAAAGTCTGTCACTCCCATGTCCACCACGGCCTCTGACCTGGCCCTGGACTCTCATCGAGAGGATGGAGATGGGTTCTGGAAGAACACAGAGGTTCAGGCTGTTCCCGGGACCAGGAGCATCTCTGCGGGTTAGACACTCTTTTACTGTGCATGGAAAGCTTAAATAACTCTAAAATTGCAGAATATTTTGCGAAGGTTTGGGGTTGGTTAGATTTTTTTGTTTAGAAGATGTTCTGCTCACCAAGGCTGCATTCATTTGATCAAATGTACAGTAATAATGTGAGATATACCATGTAAAATAACTGTTTTCTATGTTAATCTGATTCAAAATGTAATTTATTCCTGAATTTTCAGTGTCATTAGTCTTCAGTGTCGCATGATCCTCCATTTATTATCACGGAGTGTCTATTTACAATTTATGCAAACAGCCTGCCTTGTTGACTGAGGGTATTTACCCTAACTCCGCCCACTGACATTTGGTTGGGACAGACAAAAAAAGGCGTCTGGCAGAAAGTTTTGACCCTTTTTCAACTAATCAACTCACTCTACTCCCTTTTCCCATCATATATCACAACGGAAAGGCATTTATTTTCAATAAAAATGAAGAGAATATCCGAAAAGTGGTAATAAATGGTTAACGTGTTTAAAAAGTGTATATCAGTTAGTGTTAGCATAGGGTTAGGTGTAGGGAGTGCTTTATTGTCCCAATAAGCTAGCATCCATTTAATAATTTTAATAAATATAGTAATTTACACTGTTATTATTGCTTACAGTTTCATGTACAACAACACTAAGGTGCAAATAGTATCTGCCACTGTAAAATCGCTTTTTTCACATAGAGTAAATAGCATATCACTAAGAAAATGCTGCTTTTGTTCACTTTGAGTAAACTGAATCTAAATTGCTATTTAAAATGAGTGTAAATAGCAGCTATCACTATTTGTACTCTGTGTAAATAGCATCTTAAACTCTAGCAACCATGTAATGTGACAAGCATGCTTACATATTGCAGATCACATGCATTGATTCCCCAGAGCAAGACAGACAACAGTGTAATTATTCATTCTGATTATTCAGGTCTGGCTGATAATGAGGAGAAGTCAGATGTTCAGGCCATTATTGAGTCCACCCCAGAGCTGGACATGGACCTCGGATATAAAAGTTCAAGGTAACCAATGTGCCTAATAATGAATGTGTCTATGATGCCCCAAAAAAGCTGTTTAGATAAGCAGTGTACAAGGTTTTAAAAGAGATGACCAGTGTTGGAGTAACGCTTAGCATTACGTAATCACATTATTGCATACATAGCTCTTGAGGTAAGGAAATATTCTAAAATAATATTATAAATGTGTTTTTAAAAGAAAAGGAAGGTGTATACGCCTTATTCACGGCAGCGCCATCTTTGATTTTTAATGAGAATGAAAGCGAGGCTGTGAGGGATAGATATGCATCTCTTCAATGGGCTGTACTGTTATTTATTGTGTTTTCGGATTGTTCTGCTTATGAAACACTGGAAAAATATCTTTCCAAGAAATTTCAGTTGACAAAAAACTCCCGACAATGTAAGCTGTGGAAAATTGTAAGTAATCTAGGAGCTTTATTCAGCTTTTAACAGCGGATGCCATTGGAAACACGGTAAGTCTATCCTTCACAGCCTCACTTTCATACCTGTCATGGCGCTGGTCTGAATAAGGTCTATGTTATATAGGTTGTGTTGTTGAACACATTACTGCTTTAAACACTTGTGAAAAATAACTTAAAAAAAAATAAAAATGAAATAAAATAAATAAAAAAATAAAAAAAATCTTGCAAAGCCTGGAAAAGAGCAAGCCCCAGCCAGGTCAGATAAAGAAACTCAAAAGTAACGTAACACACTCCACAAAAAGTACCTAAGTACTTTTTAAAGGGAGTAATGCAATATTACATTCTTTCTCCAAAATATACCCTTAACTATTGTCAAGGCAACACTCCACGTGTGTTGTGTCTGAACGCCTGCATACAGAGGGGAGGAGTGAGTGAAGCTCATTATCATTTAAAGGCATATGCACTGAAACGGTGTGCTGAAAACAGAGCTGTTTTTGACCAGGTCAAATTAGCGTTTTCTCACAATACTAATGAGAAATTCTAATTAAAGTATATTACAAAGTTTTCATTTAGACCCTAAAGAATCAAATTAACTTGTATGAAAATGGCATTATATAACCCCTTTAAAACCTCAGGATTCTCTAAACTGAACTCAGTGACTGCTGTGTGGTTACCCTCTCAGAATATATCCAATGCTGACATATATTTGAATGATGTAACGTGCCTTTTGCTGATGTGTTGAAGTACCCCGACCCGAGGGATTGAGAACATGGCGTTTGACCGGAACACGGACTCTCTCTTTGAAGAAGTGTCGTCGGCAGGCACAGGTTTGATTGGAGACGTGGATGAAGGAGCAGATCTGTTAGGTGCGTTTATTGCGGTTCACTTTCAGATATTATGAAGAGTATTACACAAACATATGACATTTTTACCTGAGCTTGGTTTTTATAAACATTAATGTGTGTCATTTTCCATCCTTATGAGATGAGCTCTGAGATATAGTGGCACAGTCCCATGATGTTCTGTTCTGCATGTTGAACTGACCCAACTTTCTCTCTCCATGCCCTGTTGTCCTGCTCTTCCCTCTAACCGCAGTGGAGTACTCCGGTGTGTATGACATCCTTGCTTCTTTATATCAGAGAATCGGCATCCTCTGTTTCACCTAGCATCTTTCTTAGCATCTAATTCTTCCATTCTTACTTCTTCATTTTTCCACTTTAACTAAATCATACTGCAAATAAATAGTGCCAGCCATATGGGTTTGGACTAAAGCAGCAACATGATATGAACATTTTTACTTACTGTCCTTATGTTTAACTACATGTAGCACATAATATAGTTCTAGTGTTGTTCCCAAGGCCACACAATCTGCCAGCGTTTTCACATTTTCTGCTTTAATTTTTATAGAAATCTGCAATGTTCTCTGTATTGACATGTGATTAAAATCTGTTAAATAGGGCTATATATATATATATATATATATATGAAGAGTTCAGATGCAAAAACCTCTAAGTGCCATTTGAACTTTTCTTCTAAAATGACCATTTTTATCAAACTTTTATATTTAAGTTCAGTAATTTCACTTAAATGGCAATGAAGATTACCTATTAATTGTCATTTAAGTGAAATTACTGAACTTTAATATACAAGTTTGATAAAAATGGTCATTTTAGAACAAAATTTCAAATGGCATTTAGAGGCTTTTGCATCTGAACTCTTCATATATATATATATTAGGGCTGTCAAATGATTAATCGCGATTAATCGCATCCAAAATAAAAGTTTGTGTTTACATAATATATGTGGGTGCACTGTGTATAATTATTTTATATATATAAATACACACACATGCTTGTATATATTTAAGAAATATTTTCATGTATATACTGTATATAGATTTATATATAATTCATATTATATATAAATATAAATATTTTATATAAAAATAAAAAAAATTCTTAAATATGCATGCATGTGTGTGTGTATATATATATATATATATATATATCCCTGTTTTACTGACTTTAATCACATGTCAATACAGAGAGCTTTGCAGATTTCTAAATTATAATAACTGTTTTCTATATGAATATACAGTTTATATTTCTCAGCATCATTACTCCAGTCTTTAATCACATGATCCTTCAGAAATCATTCTAATATGTTGATTTTATGCTCAAGAAACATTTATTACTATTATCAATGACAAAAACTGTTGTGCTGCTTAATATTTTTGTGGAAACTGTGGTAAATTTGTTTCAGGATTCTAGGATGAATAAAAAAGTAAAAAACAAAACAGCTTTTAATTTAGTCGTAAAGGCATTGGAACTTAAATCTTGAGCATCCCCAAAATCATTTTTAAAGCTAAAAAATAAAATAAATAAAAATTTTGATACCCCCAAAAGTTTTTGTCAAACCTTTTTTATTACACTTTTTGTTTGTCGCCATCTTATTGGACAAATCAGCCGTAATATTAAATAATCTTGGCACGGATTCAGTGTGCGCCTGGTTAAATAGCTCATCTAAATGTGGTCGAAAAGTCATGCTGATCTGTCAGTGGACTCTCCACTCTTTCCAGCATCTCTCTTGGTTTTTCTGTGACCTGTTAACTCTCACCTCACAGCTGTCCATTCCTGTTTCACTCTCCATGTGTCTGTCTCTCTGTCGAACACATGCAGTGCATGCGCTTTCACATCAGAGTTTTTCCGGTAAGACCATTCATTTGGCCTGTCCAAACCTAAAAACACAGGGCACATAAAACTCATCTCAAACTTTTAGAATTTTTAACAGTGTGTTTTTTTTATTGGATCATTGCAGTTGTCATCAATTTGCCTTGGTTTTACTATAATCATTTTATGTTGTATTTTGCAGGTATGAGTCGTGAGGTGGAGAATCTTATTCAGGAAAATGTGCAATTGCTTGAGACAAAGTGAGTCCATTTTTAGTTGTTTTTTTACAGTTTATTTGCTGTTTTATGTGGCTTTGTTGTTGACGCCGTATTGTTTGTGTGCACAGAAATGCATTGAACGTGGTGAAGAATGATCTGATCGCTCGCGTGGACGAGCTGTCCTGTGAGAGAGAGGTTCTTCAAGGGGAGATGGATGCGGTTTTGCAGGCCAAAACCAAACTAGAGGAGAAAAACAAGGAGCTGGAGGAGGAACTCAAAAAGTAAGTCATTTTTGTGCCCAAATAAAAAGCCAAAGGGGTGCGTTTATATGCAGTTTTCAGGGTGTAGTTATCATGCAGTAGCGGAATAAATTAAACATGGCATATTCGGGTTAGCAGACTCACAGGTAATGTTTATCACATTAATGTGTGACCTTTTCATAACAAGCTGCTTGGATATGTAATTAAATGTTTAACCAGACTGTACAATTGCACTGAAAATGAGGGACTCATAAGCATATTTTATTATACAGAGTGAAAGCGGAGACAGAGGTGGCCAAACAGAACAATAATAAAGACGAAGATGAGGTGAGTGGTGTTATTTAAATATTTTTACGACAATTATACACTAGCTTTCACAAGTTTGGGGTCAGTGACAGTTTTATTTTGCAAAGAATTTAATACTTTTATTCAGCAAGGGTGCATTAAAATGATCCACAGAGACAGTAAAGGCATTCATAATGTTACAAATGATTTCTATTTAAAATTAAAGTTTCCGCTGAAATATTAAGCAGCACAACCGTTTTCAACATTGATAATAATAATAGTTAGTTTCTTGAGCATTAAATCAGCATATTAGAATAAGTTCTGAAGGATCATGCGACACCGAAGGAGTAATAATGCTGAAAATACTGCTTAATAAAAAAAAATTCTTAAAATATATTAAGACAGAAAATAGTTATTTTAAATTGGAGTAATTTTTCACAATAGTACTGTTTTTACTGCTTTTTTTATCAAGTAAATGCAGCCTTGGTGAGCATAAAAAAGAGTACTTTCAAAAACATTAATAAATCTTACTGACCCCAAACTTTTGAACATTTCAGTATATTTCAGGTCTTCTGAAGCCATATGATAGTTTTGTGTAAATTATATCTTGTTTTTTGTTGTTGTTTATATCTTGACAGCTAATACATGTTAAAAAATGAATCGCTTGGCCCATATGTGTGTGTAATTTTCCTCTTTCATTGTGTTTCCGCAGAGCGATGTGCCCACAGCTCAGAGGAGAAGGTTCACGCGGGTGGAGATGGCTCGGGTCCTGATGGAGCGAAATCAGTACAAGGAGAGACTGATGGAGCTGCAGGAGGCCGTCAGGTGGACAGAAATGATCCGGTAAACATTTCAAAAGAAAAGAGTCTTTAAATCTTTAAATTGTCCCTATTATGCTTTTTTTATATATTACCTTACATGTAGTGTGTAATATAGATGTTTGTGAATGTAAAAGGTCTGCAAAGATCAATGTCCACAACAAGTAAAGTTGTTGTCTCTTAAACGAAAGAACTGATTCTGAACTGCCTGAAATGAGTTGTCAGTAATTCCAGTCTTACCTGCACGAACCTACTTAGGTTTATAGAAAATCAGAGCAGTGCAGACTAATCACAACAGACTGGGCAACAGATCTGACCAATCACAACCAACTGGGACATCTGGCCATTCTGACCAGATCTGACCAATAAGAGCAGAGTAGATCACAACAGACTGGGCAACAGATCTGACCAATCACAACCAACTGGGTCATCTGGCCAATCTAACCAGATCTGACCAATAAGAGCAGAGTAGATCACAACAGACTGGGCAACAGATCTGACCAATAAGAGCAGAGTAGACCAATCACAACAGACTGGGCAACAGATCTGACCAATCACAACCAACTGGGACATCTGGCCATTCTGACCAGATCTGACCGTTAAGAGCAGAGTAGACCAATCACAACAGACTGGGCAACAGATCTGACCAATCAGAGCAGAGTAGACCAATCACAACAGACTGGGTCATCTGACCAATCAGAGCAGAGTAGACCAATCACAACAGACTGGGCAACAGATCTGACCAATCACAACCAACTGGGACATCTGGCCATTCTGACCAGATCTGACCGTTAAGAGCAGAGTAGACCAATCACAACAGACTGGGCAACAGATCTGACCAATCAGAGCAGTGCAGACCAATCACAACAGACTGGGCAACAGATCTGACCAATCAGAGCAGAGTAGACCAATCACAACAGACTGGGCAACAGATCTGACCAATCAGAGCAGTGCAGACCAATCACAACAGACTAGGCAACAGATCTGACCAATCAGAGCAGAGTAGACCAATCACAACAGACTGGGCAACAGATCTGACCAATCACAACCAACTGGGTCAGTCTGAATCCTTTATCAAACTATTTTCGACACTTTGAGAAAAGAGGTGATGCTGAAATGTATATTATGAGAAATTGTAAGTGTTTTTTCACCTTATTGTTGCAGACCCCCTCAACAAAATTAGAAACTCCCCCAATTGCATAATAGGGGAACCTTTATTGTCCAAAGTTAAACATGTAATCTCTTTTCCTGTCCTTTTTAATTCTTTTTTTGTTGTTTTATCCAAAATTATGATATATTTTTTTTAGCACAGCAGCCAAGCAAATTAAATGCTACTTATGATGCGACTGTTTTGTAGTCAAACTGTTCTGTTTGTTTATTTCTGATGCCTTTAGTGTCTGACCACACCATCTTTTTACGCTCAGCTTGAGCTCTGTTCTCATACTAATTGTCCAAGAAAGTAGGCCAGTTTTTCTGGCTCATGAGCAAAAGCCCCACACCGCCACATGGAGACACGTCTGATTGCTCACGGCTCTCCTACATTGATGTATTGTTTTTCCACAGAGCTTCAAGGGAAAACTCTGAAGTTGCAGAAAAGAAGAGGTCAAGCATCAGGCAATTGTAAGACCTTTTATCTTAACTGCTCCTGAAAATTCATCCTCATGCATGCTAGTTATAAACCTCACAAATGTGAGCTCGGCCTGTTCCCATCCATCTCTCCGTGTCCTGTTCCAGCTTCAGTCGCCTGTTCAGTTCCTCCAGTTCCTCAACATCCAGCAACACAGCGAGAGGTTTACCATCCAACGTCAAGTACAACCCACCCAGCATCATGAAGAAGAGCAACACCTTCTCCCAGTTCCCCAGAGAAAAGTCCAAAGCATTCGACTTCCTTAAAGAAGAGTAACTTATACCTATGTTTTAACATATTAAAATGTGATATGCCTGTTGAGAACCATTATAAACCTCATATGAAGATGTTCCTTTCTGGCATCATACAGGACATCAAACTCAATTCATCATCCTCAGATCCTCTCCTCCCTTGTTGTTTTTTCTCATTAGGGTGGACTCGAGTGGTTCTCTGTCCCGCCGGGAGCAGAAGCGGGCTCAGTACCAGCATGTGAAAGCCCACATGCAGAAAGAGGATGGCAGGGTGACCGCACATGGCTGGAGTCTCCCGGGCAAATGCAAGGCAAGAGTTATACGTCTTCATAGTATTTTGTCACAAAAAAGCTGTGACTTTTGTATTTTTACATTTTTATTTAATTTTATTTCTTTTTAATTTTATTAAATTACATATTTTCTACAATAAAAAACAAAAAATCTATAATTGTACTGTTATCTTGTTCTTAAACGGGTCCTATTATTCTCATTCACTCTTTCTTAATTTTGTTTATGGGGTCTACTAGATTGGAATACGTTTACATCGTTTAATATTCAAAAAACGTACTTTTCTTATAATTTACATTTGTCTTATAATTTATAATTGCAGCACCTAGAGTTGTCTAAAAGTACTGAAATAAAAAAAAAAGTGACGACACCAGCATTTCCCTCTAGCATTTTGAGCGCTGTTGAATGGATTCTTAAACACCTCTGATTGGCTATTATGTTGACTCGCTCAACATATATGTGTCTGATTGGCTACGATGATCAACAATGACATCCAGATACACACGGGAGCGTTTAAAGTTCAAACAGTCCCGTGTGTATCTGTGTTAGCGCTCAGCGCCCAGTTAGCTTTAAGCAATGATCATTGTAGACAATCACAGACATATATGTTGAGCGTCTCAACACAATGGCCAATCAGAGGTGTTTAAGAATCAGCAGCGTCCAACAGCACTCAAAATGCTAAAGGGAAATGCTGGTATCGACATATTTTTTAAAATTTCATTACTAACTTGGTACCAAAGTCTGTACTTTTGACAGCTCTAGCAGTACTTTTTTATGTTATGTTTTATTTAGTTTTTATTTTGCAATTAAGTACTATTTAAAACCACTGCAACATTTGATTTTATTAATTCCATATTTTCTACATCTATAATTGTGCTGCTGTCCTTTTCTTATATAGGTTGCCAATGGTGGCCAAGCAGAGAACAAAATAAACCTACCTGTTCCTGTGTGTCTCAAGCCCCTGGAGCAGAAAGATGCTTCTATGAAGGTGAGGACTAGAAGGAAGGTAATTTACTGAGGAAAGTATGAATGGATTGAAAATCATAAGACAATACTGCTTTTTCAGTCTTCCTGTGCAAATTTCTCATTCCATTTTGCTTCAGCAGTTTTGTCTTTTGAGAAATATAAGTGCACCTACATGTATGAAGACTGATTCAGGTTCACCAGAGTACTTTGCTGATATGTGCTCTTGCTGTCAGCCTTTAATAGATTAATTTTTCTGATTTCCTCTGTGTAGCTCTTGTGTGCCGCTGGAGTGAACCTCTCAGGTGGACGGTCAAGTGAGGGAGGCTCTGGCGTTTCTGGTGAAGAGTCTATGGTGGAAACTGATGCCTCCAAACAGAAAGGCTCTCAGAGCAGCCTAGATACGCTGGAGCAGGAACCTAAAGTAAAATATTTCAATACACTTTTATCATGAAAAACATGGACTTGTTTGAAGTGAAAAAGATGTAGAAATTAGACAAAACTCACTCAGAAATCATCACGGTCACGGCATCAAAAGTATGAGCTCATTAGCATATGGCCGTTCACTTTTACATAACCTGTTTGCTATCTAGACTCTTGGTGAGGGTATTGTTACTTATTTGAAATGCAAAGAGGCTAGCCAATCATGATAAACATCATTTACATACACGCCTTATTTAGCTCCGCCCCTTTTCAGCGTTGCGCTCGTTGTGTTCGGTCTTCCATTTTGTATTTCCACAGCATGATGGTAAGATCTTATGGATTTATGAACGAACCGCTCGTTTAAAAATCTTCCCGGTCTACTGGCATTTGTTCTGACATCCGCTTCAAACATTACAGTGTTCATGATAACTTTCTTTTACTCTCAATAAGTAAATCTACTTCACCAGATTATTGACCGTTCACTAAAGCCACGCCCCCTAGTTATTGTTACTACTCCCGTCAAACCTGAACAGCGCGACAGATTGCCATGACAGGAAGAGGTGCATGTCAGTGACATTTTTGGAGCAATACCTCATCGATATCCTCCAGATCAAGGCAAAAGGGTGGAGGGATATATTCAAAATATAAAAATACGCAATGAAGGAGACATGACTACTGTCGAGGCGATTGCTTGTACCGCTCTCAAGGGAAATCTGAGAAACCCCATGACCTGTAACTAGGGCTGTAACGATACACCAAAGCCACGATTCGGTTCGTATCGCGATTTTTGACCCACGATTCGATTCGTATCGCGATTCCATCACGGGGGCGGGGCTTGGTGTGAAAAATAGATTTTGAGAGGAAAAAATGTACAGGTATTTTTATTAAATAAAATTTGGAAAAATATATATATATTATATATATTATATATAGCTATATATATTTTTTATAAGGCTATACCCTTCTTGTTTTGAACTTCATGCATGTATTGCATGTTAAACCAGTACATAATGTAATGATAACAAGAGTGTTTTATCTTGGTGATGCTGTGTAGCCTACAGAGGCTTTAAACAGCAATGAATGATATCAGCAGAGCGTGTCCTGCGTCTGTCTTTGAAGCCGTGAAAAGGTGGCCGTGCATCATCATTTTAACGTTATAGAAAGTTTCGGTTACAGTGATTACTGAAAATGTCGTTGTTTTTGTCCACATCGTAAACATATTTATATAGCAACAGATACATATAAATTAAATAAATAAATGAATGGCGGTAATAGGGCATATCGTGCTATTGAGCCACTCAACGTTACCACAAGGGAAATTCCATAACCGCGACAGCCTTCGCGAGCGCGCCAAAGAGAAATGCACTTTTCATGCGGATTACATAAGCAGAGAGCGGTCTGTTTTCTTTCGTTTTGAATTGTTCTTTTTAAAAGTAGATATTTCAACATATATTTATTTCTCAGGTCTATAAGCTTATAGGGTTGCGATTCATGAGACGAGCTCCAATTCAGGCGCCGGCACCTCAATGTCGTGATTCCTATCTGTAGGCTAGCTATATTTTCTTCTTATTTATTAAATCCAGGCAATTGGTTGATGAAACATTTATTAAAATTGACATACAATTAATAAAAAAACAAAATTCAATTTAAAGTAAGTCTTTGTGCTTTCTATTTGAATTCTCTGACAGTTTAAGTGCCGCTTCAGAGAACTGTCACGACATTGTTTTTTTTTCCTCGAACACGAAAAATAAAAAACAAAATAAATATTTTATGTTCTGGGGAGAGCTAACCCTTCATCCCGTGGGCAGCCTAGTATTTCTTTTGGTTTGTACAGTGTAATTTACAGAATTATAAAAAAAATATAGGCTATATTTTTGCCACCTAAATATTAAAGATGTTTTGTGTCGCGTCCGTGTACGCGTGTGTATTTCCCTCATATTAAATATAAAATGAATGTGAAGACTTATATTTTTCTAATGTCTGGACGTACTTGATTTTATTAAGGGAGTAGCATATGGATATATAAACAGAAGGGTAAATATATTGGTATTAAATGCATTTTCTGAAAATGATTAGTCTGATGGATTTAAGTTTTGGCTAATTTAACCTCAACTAGTTTTGTGGTGTAGGTCTACATATTTTATAATGTTAACTTCAAATAATATAAATAAATAGTAATTTAAAGATGTGGTAGCATTGGATCTGGACGGGAAAGATAACTGGGAGGTGGAAGGGATGTATCGCGATTCTGCCTTCTCACATCGCGATACAGTATCGTGGACCTGAGTATCGCGATTTCGATTTTATATCGTATATCGTTACAGCCCTACCTGTAACGTTACCAGCACAGCCTTGAAGAAGATTTTATAAGCTGGTTCAGTGGCTAATTGTTTGGAGTTTGAAATATATAACTCGTGCTGCATATTTAGTAATTTTGCCTCAGATACAGGATGGACATTTGCTTTAACAAGCTGGTTGTTCATTAACGTTACCACGGCAACCGCTGTGTCATGCTGAATGCGATTTTCGTGTTTAAAAAGCAACTATACAGTACATAAGAGATGGAAAGATGCAGATAACATACATTATTTAAGATTATTTTTATTTGTTACGATATTGATATATGAACTGATGTTGTCTAGTAAGCTTCATGCTTTCCCCGTTTCACTCCTCTAAACTGTAGTCTACGGCTGCTGCACTGCTCTAGTTGACTGCTCATTTCCCCCCGAGAATATCATGTTAACAACAACTCTTTAGAAAACGTAATTCCTTTGTGGATCCCCTTGATCTGCTTTCTCTGTGTTTCTTTGACTAATCTCAGTGTCTCAGTCTCACGCACGCTGCACATGAGTTAACCATGTATAAGACAAATTTAACTAGGAGTGGGGCTGTCCACACTGTTTTATCCATATATACACTAATATGTCGCCTTGGCTACGGCAGTTCATTAGAACGAATGCGTCTATAGAGCCGCCATCTTGGAACAGTGGAGCCCCTCCACTTTAATGCATCAGCATCAATGTAGCAAACAACAAAGGTCTGACAGAAATAAAATACCATAATAATAAAAAATCACTGTGAATGCGATTTTCTCGGTTTTTTTTTTCGTTCCAATGGTCATACATGTATTTATCATTGATTCTAGAAAAAAAAAACATATATACACTCACCGGCCACTTTATTAGGTACACCTGTCCAACTGCTCGTTAACACTTAATTTCTAAGCAGCCAATCACATGGCGGCAACTCAGTGCATTTAGGCATGTAGACATGGTCAAGACAATCTCCTGCAGTTCAAACCGAGCATCAGTATGGGGAAGAAAGGTGATTTGAGTGACTTTGAACGTGGCATGATTGTTGGTGCCAGAAGGGCTGGTCTGAGTATTTCAGAAACTGCTAATCTACTGGGATTTTCACGCACAACCATCTCTAGGGTTTACAGAGAATGGTCCGAAAAAGAAAAAACATCCAGTGAGCGGCAGTTCTGTGGGCGGAAATGCCTTGTTGATGCCAGAGGTCAGAGGAGAATGGCCAGACTGGTTCGAGCTGATAGAAGGGCAACAGTGACTCAAATAACCACCCGTTACAACCAAGGTGGGCAAAAGAGCATCTCTGAACGCACAGTACGTCGAACTTTGAGGCAGATGGGCTACAGCAGCAGAAGACCACACTGGGTGCCACTCCTTTCAGCTAAGAACAGGAAACTGAGGCTACAATTTGCACAAGCTCATCGAAATTGGACAATAGAAGATTGGAAAAACGTTGCCTGGTCTGATGAGTCTCGATTTCTGCTGCGACATTCGGATGGTAGGGTCAGAATTTGGCGTCTACAACATGAAAGCATGGATCCATCCTGCCTTGTATCAACGGTTCAGGCTGGTGGTGGTGGTGTCATGGTGTGGGGAATATTTTCTTGGCACTCTTTGGGCCCCTTGGTACCAATTGAGCATCGTTGCAACGCCACAGCCTACCTGAGTATTGTTGCTGACCATGTCCATCCCTTTATGACCACAATGTACCCAACTTCTGATGGTTACTTTCAGCAGGATAATGCGCCATGTCATAAAGCTGGAAGTATCTCAGACTGGTTTCTTGAACATGACAATGAGTTCGCTGTACTCAAATGGCCTCCACAGTCACCAGATCTCAATCCAATAGAGCATCTTTGGGATGCGGTGGAACGGGAGATTCGCATCATGGATGTGCAGCCGACAAATCTGCGGCAACTGTGTGATGACATCATGTCAATATGGACCAAACTCCCTGAGGAATGCTTCCAGCACCTTGTTGAATCTATGCCACGAAGAATTGAGGCAGTTCTGAAGGCAAAAGGGGGTCCAACCCGTTACTAGCATGGGGTACCTAATAAAGTGGCCGGTGAGTGTATATATATATATATATATATATTTAAAAAACAAACAAACAAAAAAACATTCTTCCTAGTTCAGATTTCATTCGTGTGAACATCATACACAGCACAACAGTCCGCCACCATCAATTAATTCGAAGTAAAGGCAGAGATAGCAGCGTTACCTTGCTACGTCCTATGACAACACTCCTGTTCCAAGATGGCGGCTGTTTTGAGGCATGTTTAGAACTCGAAGGTGACGTCTAGTGTATATGTCTATGGGCACCACTCACGTTGTGTTTTCGGAAAGAACACAACTCCTCCAGACAATCTCTCGGGGTACCTAGTATCCGATTTACAAACACCGTGAGCGCACCGCTTCACCATCTTGCTTGGAATCAATGTTTGACGGACCTGCTGTCATAGTAACGGTTGCTATGATGTGTGATTGGCCATTTTGGGGGAGGGACAGCGAAAGGTCAAATGCTCTTCGACAGCGATGCCCTAGAAATA
Source organism: Cyprinella venusta (assembly GCA_038021265.1). Lineage (NCBI taxonomy): Eukaryota > Metazoa > Chordata > Actinopteri > Cypriniformes > Leuciscidae > Cyprinella > Cyprinella venusta. The sequence goes on from CM075863.1 coordinate 43,814,619, forward strand.
TATAGGGCTACCACAAAAAACGGAAGTTCACAGACAGTACTCTAAAGATGGCTGCTGCGCTCTTGTTTCTTTGGTGAATTAGGTCTATAGAATCTCATAAGGAATGCAGAGTGGCACAAACCTATAAATCAGAGATTTTATGCTTAAAACAAAAAAAAAAATATCCACCAGTGGTGTAAGAAAAACACCACTGCCAATGTCTGCCAGTGCTTAGCCCATTGGCAGACATTTTTTCCCGTTTTAAGCGTAAAGTCACTTATATATTTCAGAAAACAACACTCATTTTGCTTTTTAAATAACTTTTTCATGATTTAAGGATGTTTAAATGTTTCTACTTCAGGGGGGAATCTGTTTTTGCAGTATAATATTTTTACAGTATTAGTTCTCAATGCAGTGTTATTCTGTGTGTTGACAGGAGCAGGAACGGGAGCAGACGGTGCATGTGGAGATGTCCAGTCGTGTTTGGATCTGCACGAGCACTCACTCCTCCACAAAGGTGATGGTCATAGATGTGACGCGGCCCGACGACCTGCTGGACAGCTTCTACGTCTGTAACTCATGTGTGCTGTGCATCGCCAGTGTACCAGGTCAGAATTGGACATAACACATCATCTTTTGCACACTTTTGTTGCCATATTTCTTTCAATCATAGGCGTAAATAGTTGATAATTTATACCTTGGTAAAAAAATACAAAAGGAAAATGGTATTGTACTAGGGCTGCGTGATTTGGCCACCAAATTATATTGTTATTTAGGACATTTAGGCAAAAAAAAAAAAAAACCCAAAGAGAACACACTCTTATACGAGTTTTTTTAAGTGCGACTTCTTTACAGGAAATCAACTTTGACCTTTTTTAGTATTCAAACTTAAAGAGAGTGCATTGAGTTTGTACCTTTACTTTGAAATTGGGCTCAAAACTCATTTTAGTTTACAAAGCACTAATTATTGAGCTATAAATCTGTGCATGTCTAGTTTTGTAATAGATATTTTGTTTTAATAATTAAATAATTGTCTGATTAAAAAGAGAAATAATTCACACAATTAAATTGCAATTAACAGTGCCATTTAAATATGAACACAAAGCAATAATGTTGTTTATTGTAATATGATTTCCAGGAGTCTTGGAGACAGACTATCCCGCAGGGGAGGAGATTCCTCAGGATTTGGAGGCGGGACCAGACTTTTTATTGGCCAGTAGCAGTTCTCAGGGCAGTGAGGGTGTGTTGAGTGACGTGTCGGCGGTGGGCTGCAGCGTTGAAGAGTCCAGCTCAGGATCTCAGACGGGCAGCACAGGAGTCAACGAACAGTCAGCAGAACAGAGTCCTGCCAGAGGAAGTGGTACGAACCGTTTGTTGTTCAGTGTAGAATTGATGTCACTTCGGCAACTTTAATAGAACCACTAGTTCAGACTCTAAATTGTTGGTTGGATGAGCTATTTGAAGCTTAAGAGGAAAGTCCTGGCTTACTTGGCACTTGGAATTTGGAAATAGTGATTTTTAAAATATCACATCATGAAGCCTTGTTTCAGATTTGCTAAGTCACGTGATTTCAGGAAACAAGGCTTCATACCATTTGGAACCTCGATTTCGAAACGTTTTAGAATTCAGACTTTGTTTGTGGCAAAGATTTTGAGAATCTATGAACAAGTTTCTAATGTTTAACTGATCTCGGGTCAGTTTTGTAATGTAGGTTACTGAATTTCAGTACTTATGGGTTTATAATACAAAAAGGATAATGATATGCATTGCTTCTACACAAAACAAATAATATAAGAACGCAAATCTTTCTGTAACTTCACTTTTAATGATATTGAATTATTTGTAGATTGCATTTAATAGATTACACTTTCATGAAACCTGTGCAATTAGTTTGTAAGAGGTGTTTGTGCTGAATTTTTGATGCATGTACAATGTCTGTTGCATTGACCAGCCAGCCTGTGGTGTTTCGAGCTCTTCAAAACAGCAAATCATTTTGTCAGGCAGTTTGTCAGAGTTTCGAAAAGCTTTGTATCTCCCATCACTACTCTGTTGTAGATGTCTCCAGAGCCCCCAGTGAAGACGGGGTCCCTGCAGCAGAGGAGGCTATGGAGGCCACTGAGGAAGATCAGGAGAGCCCAGGACAGGACACCAGTCAGCCAGGGATCTACACAGAGCATGTGTTTACAGACCCACTCGGAACAGAGTCTTCTGGGGCGTCAGCAGGCACCGATAACCAAAGGTGAGTCAGACCCAGTGTCTAATCTTTGTTGATTTACAACCAGATTTTGGATGGGAACTCATCTTTGGTTGGGTTCCTCTACAGGGAGTCAGATCAAGACAGGGACGATGCGGTCTCAGCAGGTGCAAAAGTGGATCAGGCAAAAGAAGAGACCCAGCGGATGAGCAGCGCATTGCCCACCATGTGGCTGGGGGCTCAGAATGGCTGGTGAGATGCACCAAAAAACAAAACAAAACACAAGGACCATATACATTTCCATTATGGCATGCAACAGAGTTTATCAAACACCAAAATAATAAAGATTTGAAACACTCAATACTGAAACTTTTCAAAAAATGTCAAAAGTTATATATGTATAGAGAAATAATTTAAAATAAATAGGCTAGGCAAAATTAGTTTTATATAAGAGTTTGCATATGAGTATATACACTAGTGTTCAAAAGTTTGGGGTCAGTAAGTTTGTTTATTTAAAATAAATGAATACTTTATTTAGCAATTGATCGAAAGTGACATTAAATATCTTCGTAATGTTTTAATAAATTTCAAATAACTGCTGTTTGTTTGAACTTTTTGCTCATCAAAGAATCCTGAAACAAAATATGAATATGCAGCACATCTGGTGTCAACATTGATAATAATAAGTAATGTTAAATGTTTCTTGAGCATCAAATCATCATATTAGACTGATTTCTGAAGGATCATGTGACACTGAAGACTGGAGTAATGATGCTGAAAATTCAACTTTGAACCACAGGAATAAATTACATAATTACATTTATTAAAATAGAAAACAATTACTTAAAATTGTAATAATATTTCACAATATTATTGTTGCTGTATTTTTGATCAAATAAATGCAGCCTATTTCAAAATGCCAATCCTATGGATTTTTTTCTAAAATTATTTTAACATGTTCCTTGAAGTTCACATACAATGTTAAAGGTTTTTTCACAAAGAAAACATATATATATATATATATATATATATATGTGTGTGTGTGTGTGTGTGTGTAAAAGCAATTATTTTTAACCTTAATCCTTTTAAGGCTTGTCAGTAAACAGCCACTGTTATGATTGGCTAATGTCATTGCATTAGGAAACAGTATCATTGTTTTCATTCATGCCAAATAAATGTTATGTCTACTTTAAATTGAGATCTACAGTATAGCAACTGCACTGAAAAAATATTTAGAAGGCTGTTTAATGTACACTCTATCAGATCATCAAGGATTTGTTCTGACAATTCCTCATTTGCAAATGTCTTTCATGTAGTTTATACGTGCACTCATCAGTCGCTCGATGGAGGAAGTGCCTTCATGCTGTCAAGCTGAAGGATTCCATCTTGAACATAGTGTAAGTGGAAAGTAACCTTACAAATTCAGGAAGATAATATAACAACTTTTGGAATATTGTTTATTTCATTTTTGAGTAGAATTGCAATGTATGTAGCCACTAGCCAGAAGATAAAGCAATTAGCTTTTTAGCTCTACTTTTATTGCACTTTTATTCAATCAAAAGAAAACATCGTGTACTAATGATATCGTTTCTTGGCATAGACATGTGAAAGGCCGTGTTTTGGTGGCTCTGGCTGATGGTACACTGGCCGTCTTCCACAGAGGTCTTGGTAAGACACTGTCAGTTTGCTAATAATTCAGAAACTTTTCTTAACTTTGACTTTTACTTGTAAAAAAAATACAAAACAAAAACCATCTTGCTTCTACTTTTACAGACAGCCAGTGGGATTTGACCAACTACCACCTCTTGGACCTCGGCCGGCCACATCACTCAATCCGCTGCATGACCGTTGTGCACGATAAAGTGTGGTGCGGCTACAAGAACAAGATCTATGTCATTCAGCCCAAAGCAATGAAAATAGAGGTTCAGAATTATGTCTTTACTCTATTAGCTTTTGCATTTTTGGGAAAATGTATTGCAGGCAATTTTTATTAGTATTTGTTAAATCCAATTTTCTGAAGAGCAAAAATTCATTAAAGTTTAACTTTGCCTGTTTTCAACCCGCGATGTCGATAGAATATTTAAATGAACTATTTTTACTCTCACGAAATTCACGTTTTATTTGTTTTGTTTCGGGCGAAACTGACAGAACAGCAGTTTCTTTCAGTTTTTCTACTGCATTTGGCCCAAAACACTGTGTTCGTGGTCATCCAATTTGAAATGTTGACTACAAACACTGAGGTTTTTCATATTTCCCATCACTGTGTTTACGATTCAGCCTTTAGTGCCTACAACACATTGGGTCCTTCAATGGGAACCGGAAGTAACTCAATCCTGCTAAAAAAAGTATTTCCTACTATAAAGCAAGGCGATTGACTCTGGTTAAGCGTATCCATTGCAGACTGGTGGGAGTGGCCTTGGATGGCAACACGCCTAATGAAGTTTTCCTATTTGGCAAAAAGAAATACAACAGCCTTTTTTCTCTGTTATCTGTAGTCAGGTTAGCACTGATTTCAAAAATAGTTTTACCTTTCTACTGTATAGGCTACCATGTTATATACAGTAGAAAACCCATTTTTTGCAAGTGCTTAAACAGGATGTTTTTACAATAAGTCTAATGCATTTCTCAATGGGTATTTATGAAACAGAAGTCTTTTGATGCCCACCCGCGTAAGGAGAGTCAGGTGCGTCAGCTGGCCTGGGTGGGTGATGGGATTTGGGTGTCCATCCGGCTAGATTCCACCCTCCGCCTCTTCCACGCTCACACCTTCCAGCATCTCCAGGACGTGGACATTGAGCCTTATGTCAGCAAAATGTTAGGTGAGATTCATACTGTTTTTTTTTTTTTTTTTTTTTTTTTTAGGTTCATGGACACCTAAATTATATTTCTGCTTAACATTTTGAAATATATTACAATTTAAAGGGATACTCCACTTTTTTGGGAAATAGGCTTATTTTACCACTCCCTCAGAGTTAAACAGTTTTACCGTTTTCTAATCCATTCAGCCGATTTACTGATATTTAGAAGAATATCAGTAACCAGACAGTTTCTGGTCTCATTGACTTCCATAATAGGAAAAAATTATACTATGAAAGTCAATGAGACCAGAAACTGTCTGGTTACTGATATTCTTCAAAACGGTATACTTAACGGTAAAACTCAACTGTAACTCTGGGGGAGTTGTAAAATGAGCCTATTTCCAAAAAAAGTGGAGTATCCCTTTAAATATTACTCTATTATAATGAATTTCAACTTATTGTTTATTCAAATATTTAATAATTAAATAATTTATTTGCAATTGTTTTATGCTGATATTCGGGGAAGAAAGCATTTTCCCTCGTATGATATTGGTTAACTATATGATACAAAAAAAAAAAAAAACAATTTTGTACAATTTACATCTTGACTATTGGGGGCATTTCCTACCCTGCTGCACAATGCTAGTTCATGCCAACTCCAGACTCGCTTGCTTGTTGTTGAGCTAAATGGAGGGTTACAGTTGGGTCTGTGAAGGCCTGTTGTCTCTTTAAAATAATCTGACCCAAAACTTTTTAATGGGAGTGTGCTTATGAAATTACAAGACAAGATTTGAGCTCTTTTATAATATGCTTTGGAATAAATACACAATAAGTCGGCCTTCCACTTGTCTTTCACAGGAACAGGGAAACTGGGCTTCTCTTTTGTGAGGATTACGGCTCTAATGGTTTCCTGTAACCGGCTGTGGGTGGGAACAGGAAATGGTGTCATCATCTCCATCCCGTTATCAGACTGTAAGCCAACATCACAGCACACGTACACATACGTACGTCAGTATTTGATGTGGAAGTGCAGCTTTAGTTTCAGTCTGTTCTCTCTCGTCTCCTGTCTCTGTAGCTGTTGGTCAGGGTGGATATCTAGGTCAGAGGGGTGAGTGGGAAACACATTGTTGACAGCTGATTCGTTCTGAAACAAAGCTGACTTGCTTGGCTTGTTTGCTTTTATGCTCAGCTGTGTTCAATATTTCATATCCAAGTTCTTAGTTCCTCTTAGAGTGTCCTCTTTCTCCAGCCAACTTCATCTTTCTGAGCTTATCAACAGTGAATCTGCATCTAGTCGAAATTTGCTTTCAATGCTTTAATATTATTGGCTGTATCCCAGTAATTTCGCAATGAGGCTGTGCTTTGAATTTGACAGGCATCTTCTCTGCAAGATACTAACTGCTAACATTAGATGGTTTAGACACTTGTGTTTACACACTTTTTCCCCTAGCAGCCAATAAGACGGTGGGAGCGATCGCCTGTCGTCCAGGTGGGGCGGTGCGAGTGTACGGCGATGACAGTGTGGTGGGTGCTGTGACTGGCTCGTACGTACCGTACTGCTCCATGGCACACGCTCAGCTCTGCTTCCATGGCCACAGAGACGCTGTTAAATTCTTTGCTACAGTTCCAGGTATAACATCGTAACATTAGCCACCTTATTTTGAAACACGGAAGCAAGCTATTTTCTGTGAATTTGCAAGATACATCTATAGGTAAATAACTAGATGAATACATTAAATGGTAAATGCATTAAATGTTAATGGCAATTTACAAATGCTCTTATGTTCAAATAAGGTGGATATGGAGCGTTGTGAAGTCTCATGTTTGTATAAGTGTATATAAGTGTATATATATATATATATATATATATATATAAGTATATATATGTATATATTAGGGCTGTGCAAAAATTAATTGTGATTAATCGCATCCAAAATAAAAGTCTGTGTTTACATAATATATTTGTGTGTGCTGTATATAATTATTTTGTATATATAAATACACACACATGCATGTATATATTTAAGAAAATGTGTTATTCCTATATAAAATGTTTATATTTATATAATATATATTATGTATTTATATATACATACAGAATTTAAGCGCAAATAATTCTTAAATATATACATGCATGCATAGGTATTTATATATACAAAATAATTATATACAGCACACACAAATATATTATGTAAACACAGACTTTTATTTTGGATGCGATTAATCGCAATTAACTCTTGCACAGCCTTAGTATATGTATATATATGTGTGTGTATATATGTATATATATATGTGTATGTTTGTGTGTGTGTGTGTGTGTATATATATATATATATATATATATGTATGTATGTATGTATGTGTATATATATGTATGTGTATATATTAGGGCTGTCAAAACGATTAATCGCGATTAATCACATCCAAAATAAAAGTTTGTGTTTACATAATATATGTGGGTGCACTGTGTATAATTATTATGTATATATATAAATACACACATGCATGTATATTTAAGAAAAAAAATATTATTTATATATAAAATATTTATATTTATATATAATATAAATTACAGTATATATAAATCTATAAACAGAATATACATGAAAATATTTCTTAAATATATACAAGCATGTGTGTGTGTTTATATATCTAAAATAATTATACACAGTGCACCCACATATATGACGTAAACACAAACTTTTATTTTGGATGCGATTAATCGCGATTAATCGTTTTGACAGCACTAGTATATATATATATATATATATATATGGTATATTAGTATATTTTTTATATTTATATATTGAATAAAGAGAATCATGTTTTACATTGCAAAAATTACATTGCTTTACAATGCAAAAATAGCTAAATGTATTCATCTATTTTAAGCAAGTAAAGCATTTTAAGAATTATGTTTGCTAGACATACTATACCATTACATAAAATCAGATGAAAATCATCATTTTATTTTGATGGTCCCTTTTGAACATTCTGTTACTATAAGTAAGTGCCCTACATGTCGTTGCAAAGTTACTTATAGTAACAGAATGTCTTAACATATATTAATCTGACAGCCTACTAATACTCTAATGAACTTGCAGTCATTAGAGTATTAGTAGGCTGTCAGATTAATATATGTGGACTCCTTATTGTGATGATCCTTCTACTAACTATAAGTAACTTTGCTATACTGACTATAAGTAACACTTCAGTTAGTAGGGATGTAGGTGCAACGTTACTTATAGTCATCAGAACGTGTTAAAGGTACCATCAAAATAAAGTGAAACCTTAAATGGTGAAAAATATACTGCATTTTATTAGATGAAAGAACGTGTTCAGCATATTGTTTTATATAATGACTGGTGGAGTGCAAATGTGTTAATGCTGTGTTGCAGGTCAGGTTATTGTGCCAGGAGCTGAAGGCACGCCTGACAACTCCGACTCTTCAGCCTCAGACGGCAAGAGCATGCTTATCATGAGCGGGGGAGAGGGATACATCGACTTCAGAATCGGTAAGAGCTTCAGTACCAGTGCCTCCATGACCTATCCATGTCTCACATTGTAAACCTATTAAATTCTAAAACCCATCTCTTTTTTTTCTTCTCTCAGGCGATGAGGATGGTGGTTTGGGACGAGATGAAGATGAAGAATCAGCCGAACCTACGTTGAAACTGCAGTCGGCTCCTGCCAAGCCGGAGCGCAGTTATGTTATAGTCTGGCAGGTTGCGCAGTGAGTGACTGATGAATCACTGCTTCGGGTTAAACGGAGGACTCTAGATCAAACCCACACGGACTTACTTTTCTTCTTATTGATACGGATATTATCATTAACAATAATAGTGTCGTTCTTAATCCCTACATCACAATGAGTTCTTTAATATTGTTTGCTTAGATGTTTATTTAATTTATTGTTTATGTAAATCTGGCATTGACAGAGGAAATAAGTGTTGAAATGAAGGAACAAAACAACTTTAAGTCCGTCCACAACTATATGAAATCCTGTGCTAAAAGTCTTAAAGGGATACTCCACTTTTTTTGGAAATAGGCTCATTTTACGACTCCGCCAGAGTTAAACAGTTCAGTTTTACCGTTTTCGAATCCATTCAGCCGATTTTCTGATATTTAGAAGAATATCAATAACCAGACAGTTTCTAGTCTCATTGACTTCCATAGTATATTTTTTTCCTACTATGGAAGTCAATGAGACCAGAAACTGTCTGGTTATTGATATTCTTCTAAATATCAGAAAATCGGCTGAATGGATTTGAAAACAGTAAAACCCAACTGTTTAACTCTGGGGGAGTGGTAAAATGAGCCTATTTCCAAAAAAAGTGGAGTATCCATTTAAAGGTTTACATGTAACTGTTATAATGTTAGCTGCTTGAGTTTTTTTTTATGTTGTTCCCAGAATTGATCAGAGGTTTCTCTGTGCACAATGGCAGTGGTAGCATTGTGTAGTTCATGTATATAGAAACTCAGAGAGCTATTTTTGCTATCAGTCTGGCGTAGATCTCGTGAGCGGTGTGTTACAGCACCTTACAGCATGGTGTGCGTGTCTGTATGTGTGTATTTCTCGCTTGCATGAGTCTTGTGTCATTCCTATACGGAGCCCCGGAGCTCTAGAAATTCGGGCTTCCTTCACGCTAGAGCTTGCTGACACTTTAAAGACAGTACCGAACAAACATAATTTCCCGGAAAGAGCGACATAAAGCTGCGTTCACACTACACGCGACTTTGCCGCTGCAGGTCGCCTGTGGCTGCGCTGGAGGGCGTTCCCCACTACTGGTTGCCTAGTAATGTTTGTGAGTGACATTCACGGAAGTTACTCTGTTAGACAACAAATGCGTTTTATTGCCGCTACAAACAAATATTTTGGAAGGAAAAGTCTAAATATAAATGGAATCTGTACATAAAATGCATAATAATAAAGATGAACGAGAAACAGTGAGTGCACTTTGCCATCAGCAAACAGGCAAATACCAGTCTATCTGGGTTCCCGAAACCATTCAGTCATGGAGTCAGTACGGTGAACACCACTGTATGTACACGGAGATATATCATCAATTATAGGACAGTTTCCGGCTGTTGAAATGAGCTTCTCGTTCAACTTGCCTCGGTCAGACTCAGCACTGAAGAGTGACGCGCTCCACTGACTTCACTCCTATTGGTTGTCGCTCGCGAAAATCGCCCTTCATTTGCATAAAGTTCAACATTTCCAGAGAATGTCACTGGCTGGTTACTTCCGGTTTCTGGACTGGCTGCAGTAACAAGTCTCTGTCCATGCGGGGGCGCTCGCGGTCGAGTGCAGAATGAATGGGAGTCAATGGGGTTTCACCCCCAGAAATCCACTTTTCTCAGAATGTAATTTTTTGTCAAGTAATTTGAAAGTTGCATTCAAAAGTGAGGGCTAAAATAATACACTCAGCTGAAAATTGCATTTTTAAGCTCACTAATCTGTTCTAAAAATCCTTTCAAAAATGTGTTATCACACAATAGCAGAACGCTAGCATGTTTCGGCCAACAGCGACCTAACCTGTAAGACATCAAAAGGACATAAGTACTCGTTCATTCGACTTTTGGCCTATAATCTATATTGAACTTGCGGAATCAGCAATAAAATCTATGATAATTTAACGACAAGCAGGTGAAAGAGACACATTTAGCCGTTTAGCCCCATAGACTCCCATTCATTCTGCGCTCGCCCGCGATCACCCCCAGTGGAATTCTAATGGAACTGCAACCAAGATGATACACAATAGGGCTAATAGGAAGTGCCAAGGCTCTCCGTTAGACGGGCTCTGACATTTCTCAACTTTGTCGCGTCGCTGGACACGCCCCAACGGTCGCCGTCGCACGTGTCGCCGGAAGTCGCCCGCTCACCATTGATAATGAATGGTATCGCGTCGCTTGGTCGCGTGTAGTGTGAACGGGGCTTAAGGAAGAGCTGCATGATTCAAATTGGAAAAAGAAATGTTTCAAATAGAGATTCTCGGACGATTCTGAACAGACAACTGATCAAAATAATATCTCATTTATTAGAGGTTCTGGCTAAATACTAAAGTCTATATACATTTTGTTATTTAATTCGAATTCAATTTTTTTTTTTAAATTGGTTTAAACGAATGATTCAATGACTCGCTTCATTACTGAATGATTCAGCGTTTTTGATCAAATCCCTTGAATGAATGATTCAATGGCAAATACATATTTTTTAACAGTCACAACAGTCGCCACCTACTGGTGTAACAATGTAATTGATACAATTATTATTTGAAGCACCACAATTTTTTTAAAAGGTGATTTGCTCTATTTTTTATTGCTACCGTAGACATCAGTGTTTATATCCAGATTCCAAACTATAAACTTTTATCCCAGCACTTCTGTGATAATTTGAATTATTGCAAGCCAGAAAAAAACGATACATACTGTGTGGTTGAAAAGACATTTTGTGAAGCTGTTTCATACTTATACGTGACAACTGCTCTCTCTGGATCAGCACTTATGCAGATTTGAATGTTTCGGCTGTGCTTTTGGTTTAATAGCCAGGCGAATCGTTGTCAGTTAGGAATAAAGCTGCGTTCACACTGCCAATTTCATTTCAATTTCAGCTTTCAATTTCCGGCAGAATCGTGTTGGTGCAATCTCTTAATTGTGCAGCTCTAATACGCGGTAGTGTTTATTGCAGTACCCTTTTACCAAAGGATGAAACGTAGAACAAATAACACGTAACTAAACAGCCTAATTGTCAAATATTTTGCATTGCCAAGGCTTTTTGATGTTCTGTGACTCTCTTGAATGGACAAACAAAGGACAAAATAATGTTGACAGGGATTGTATAATAAACGATTTGTATTTCTTGTGTTGGATTTACTTTTGTTTGCTTTCGCACTAAGCATACCAGATAATTAATATGGGTTTTGTCTGTATTGTATGTATGTCCCTGGCCTCGTTTTGAGTGTTATATTTTCTAATTCTGAGTTTTGCGCTCCTTTTGTATCTGCTCTGTTCGACACTTTTATTGTACCTTGATGTCTGTTGAAACGAATGCAACAGGAAATTGGACTTTTTATGTGTAAATGGGGAAATGGGTAGGTTTTGGGCTTTTTGTTTCTTTTAAATTCTGACACATAAAGGGAATCTTTATATCCTTGTCGACGCCATTCCAGTATTTATTTTTCATAATGAACTTTGTGGTTCGGAATGTAACTTTTTACATGTTTGTGAACAAGGACGTTATTGTTTTGCTTTACGTCAGACACAGATGTTGTCACGTTGAAGGAACTGACTAATAATTTTGACAGTATTAGACGGCGTATGACGTATAACCTCCATGGATCGTTTGGAAATCAACATGATTATTGTACTGAGCTATGCATGTTTTTATTTTTAAGTATACTGCAGTTTGTTTGTTCATGTTTGTTTATCACCACCTTTTTGGGTGGTTGTGTGAGTGTGTGGAGATTGAGAAATATTATTGCATTTTTGTGTGGATGAGTGTGTGTGTGTGTGTAGTCGCTGTATCCCTTAACTCTTACTGGACTTGCTGTGTGTGCCACGGCTTGTCATCACTGTTTTTCTTGTCAAAAGTTTGCTAAAACTGCATCATAGCCTTATTTTTAAATTCTATTAAACTCGATTTCATGGGGAATTCACTTTCTGTCTTGGTTTTATTCATTAATGTGTTCATATGTTATTAAATAGTCTGATTCACAAACGGAAATGGAAATGGTGCCAACAAAGTTTTAGACATTTATAACGGAATATTTAATTTTATTTCCATCCTGTGTGTGTGTGTGTGTGTATATATATATATATATATATATATATATATATATATTAGGGCTGTCAAAACGATTAATCACATCCAAAATAAAAGTTTGTGTTTACATAATATATGTGGGTGCACTGTGTATAATTATTTTAGATATATAAACACACACACATGCTTGTATATATTTAAGAAATATTTCATGTATATTCTGTATATAGATTTATATATAATTTATATTATATATAAATACAAATATTTTATATATAAATAATATTTTTTTCTTTAATATACATGCATGTGTGTTTTTTATAACATATACAAAATAATTATACACAGTGGCCCCACAAATATTATGTAAACAAAAACTTTTATTTTGGATGCGATTAATCGCGATTAATCGTTTTGACAGCTCTAATTTATATATATATTTTTTTCTGTCAATATTGTTATATCCCTTTAACTGACAAATGATGACATCATCCGCCAGGAAGTGAGATCATTTTGGAGGAAAATCAACAGAATGCACACCTGTAAGTATTGACAATAGATCTGATTTGTTTTGTGTTATTAGGTGGTTTGTCGCTATCTAAAACATCAGTCCCGTTTGACATAATTACAAAAATCCTTTTTAATAATACCGACAGCTGAAAGATTAAGACTAACAAAGATTAAACTTCTGTTAACACGCACATCTAAGCTCTCATAGGTAATTTATTGACTAGAGATTAATTTCGATGTTTGATTTTAATGACATTTATTTACTTTATATCATAGTTAACTTTGGTACTGTGTTTATGTCGCCACTTCAGGTCCAAAGAAAAAAAGTGATCTTTAAAATTGAATCCAGTTGAGAACTACGTTGGCCAGCAGGTGGCAGCACTGCACTGTTCCCGCAGGCCCATAGCAACACGAAGGACATTATGCTGATGATGATGGTGAGTGTGTGAGAGAGAGAAACAGAGCTGCAGCACTTACATAAGAGAGCCAGCTGCTCTCTTAAGCTGTGTATGTGTGTGTGTTTGTTTGCTCACCTACCCCTTCACATACTTTAAGGACATAGTGAAATTCTACACCTCCATAATTTTTGTTATTGTAAATTTAGCTGTTTATGTCGCTTGCAAAAACATAAAAATACGATTTTGAACACCATGTAGCAGTAAATACCATAGTTTTTTTTTGTTTGTTTTTTTTTTTTGCATTTGCTCTTTGAAAGACCATGGCGTGTCATATTCCATATTTTACATAGTAACTGGTGCCTTTACCATCCGTACCAAAACTGTCTACCATATTAGGTAACGTAAACAGTGATTTGACTCATGTCTTTCAGCAACTACACTGTTATTTAACAGTTATTTAACACTCTTTGAAATGCTTAAGCTCAAGGTTAGGAAGTACATAGTGTGTATGTGAGTATTACAATCTCGTAATGTGATTTAGACCGTGCCGTTACAGAGCGTGCTAAAAACACTCTCTAATGTGTAGGACACGGGTCGAAGGGCAGCGGCAACATGGCCGGCTTCCAGGCAAATGCCAGGGTTTCCCTGCGGCTGAATCAGGAATTATGAATAACAGGAGCTGGGCAAGTCGAGACTGTGAATGCGACAAACTGTTCATGCGAAGATTAGTATCATGAGGGGTGACGTCCTTCCCCTGGACGTTCTCTCTAAACATAGAAGCGCTGCGACTGACCATGTGCTTGTGTGATGTATTTTGATGAGGTGTTAGTGTGTCTGGCTGGTATTGTGAGGGAGAAGAGCAGGTTTGTTCGTTTCATTGGTATCTCTATATTTATACACACACACACATAACAGCTCAAGTGTCTGGCAGTGCTTTGTTTATCATCGGTTGCACGGCTTTATTTAAGGGCACCACCTCAATTCAACATTAATTAATTTATTTTATTTTTTTAAGTACCAGCTACTTCTTTACAAGGTTAAAAAAGGGCATTTCTTAAAGGAACAATTTTTTAACAAAAGAATAAATTCTGTCATAATTTGCTCACATTGCTCTTAAATGTCATTCACCCTTCTGCATATTGAAAATTGGCATGTTATGTTTGCTTTATACGGAGCCCCTAAAGGGACGTGGTGGTGAAAAAATTTTTTAGGATGGGAGAATTTTTTTTTTAAAACTTTTGCGTTCCCTCGCAAAACTTTTGCGTTCCCCCGAGAAACTTTGCGTTCCCTCGCAAAATGTTTGCGTTCCCTCGCAAAGTTATTTGCGTTCCCTCGCAAAACTTTTGCGTTCCCTCGCAAAATGTTTGCGTTCCCTCGCAAAAAGTTTTGCGTTCCCTCGCAAAGATATTTGCGTTCCCACGCAAAACCTGTTGGCAGCTCGGACAGACACTTCCTGTTTAATGTCCCTCTGGCAGTGTTTCAGAGCTCCGTACGTTAATGGAGCGTTTCATAGTGTTTGAACTTGGACTCAAATATAAAGAAATGCGGTCAGTGCTTAACTCAAGCAGTTCAGTGAAGTTGGCAATATATTCACATGCTATTCGAACTTCCCGGATCAATATTCTTCAGCTAAACGTTGTTAAAACACAAACGGCACCTATTTACAATCACAGTAACCTAGACAACGAGCTACAACCCAATTCTCCACAAAACGAGCTTAATAATATGGCTAAATCAATGGATCTCCATGAGCAGGCGGCTGAGAGACAAGTCCGAAGGGACCATGTGCGATGTGCAATATAATTCAAAAAACGACCACAGCATCAACTCATAGTCAAAAATTTAAAAATAGTCATTAATTGTTACAAACCACCCAATTCAGTTTACACATCAATGGAAAACCCACTGGTCATACTGCACTGCTTCTGCACATTATATATATAAATAATGTGCTTTATATATAAAGTTCACTGTAACACACCAAATTTAGTTCACACATTACTGCTCTAATCTTGGTTGTACAACACAGTTTGGGAAGTAATTGCACATAAAAAAAATAAGTAGGCCTACAAATTACAATGGTACTGTACGCAGCTAACATAATAGTAAGAACCATAGCTTTTGCAATATATTTTCTTACTGAATTTGATGGCATTACACTGTATAACAATTGTTACTGATATTTTTTCCTAAAAAAGGGTAAAGTTATTAGAACTGAATTTGGTGACAGTAGCCTACAGTGTATCCGTGAAGCTATTGAATATGTTAAATAATATAAAATGTGCAGAAGGGTTCTGGGATTTGCACTTTGCAGACGGACCCTTATTCTGGCTTCTCAGTCGGCCGGTTAAAGACAAATTTATATTATAAAGCTCGTTTTGATGAGAATTGGGTTGTAGCTCGTTGTCTACTGTGATACTGTGATTGTGTCGTCTGTGTTTTAACAACGTGAGAATATTGATCCGGGAAGTTCGAATAGCATGTGAATATATTGCCAACTTCACTGAACTGCTTGAGTTAAGCACTGACCGCATTTCTTTATATTTGAGTCCAAGTTCAAACACTATGAAACGCTCCATTAACGTACGGAGCTCTGAAACACTGCCAGAGGGACATTAAACAGGAAGTGTCTGTCCGAGCTGCCAAAAGGTTTTGCGTGGGAACGCAAATATCTTTGCGAGGGAACGCAAAACTTTTTGCGAGGGAACGCAAACATTTTGCGAGGGAACGCAAATAACTTTGCGAGGGAACGCAAATAACTTTGCGAGGGAACGCAAACATTTTGCGAGGGAACGCAAAGTTTCTCGGGGGAACGCAAAAGTTTTGCGAGGGAACGCAAAAGTTTAAAAAAAAAAATTCTCCCATCCTAAAAAAATTTTTCACCACCACGTCCCTTTAGGGGCTCCGTAGCTTTATACAACTCGTGAGAACGGATCTGGCATTGACGTCAAATCTGGTGTGCTATGTTTGAATATGCGCATGTGGGAATGACATTAGAGAGCTAATGCATTAATAGTGGATAATGGCTTTATTTTGGGTTTTTTCATCACATAAAGCTTTTGTATGATCCTAAAAGACTTGAAATATAGCCTAGTGCACGAGGACTGCTTTTTATAGTTGATTGCACTGGTCACCAGGCACGTGCACAAATAGACCCAAAGTATCTGATCTTTTACCCTTTAAACCACTATTCAGCCAGCCTAACTTAAGCAATAGCCCTCCATTAAAGCAGTAGTTCACTTTTAAAAAAAACTTTTGCTGATAATTTACTCACCCCCATGTCATCCAAGATGTCCATGTCTTTCTTTCTTCAGTCGAAAAGAAATTAAGGTTTTTGGTGAAAAGATTCCAGGATTTTCTCTATATAGACCATTTCAAAAGATGTAAACAACACTGGTCCAGAAGCACTTCCTGTTTCAGTTTTTTAACACTACATAAAAGCTGGGATAAAATAAAATACAACCAACAGAACATTTAAAACTGAATCAAAAAGTTAAACAAACATCTTTAAGATGTTTTCTTTACATGTGAAATAAAGAAAACAGTTACAAACTGAAACAGGAAGTGTTTCTGGACCAGTGTTGTTTACATCTTGTGAAATGGTCTATAATGGACTTTACTGGTAACCAAACGGTTCAAGGTCCAAAAGACAGTTTCAGTACAAACTGCAAACTGTTCGAAGGGCTTTAAACGATTCCAGACGATGAATAAGGGTCTTATCAAGTGAAACGATCGCTCACTTTTAAAATAAATAACAAAGTTTAAGTTTTATAAGCTCAAATGGTCACCTTGCTCTGTTCCGTGATGCGCGTTCGTGACTCTCCTGTTCGAACTCGTTCATCAAAATGAACGAATATTTTCCAGAGTCAATTTCGTTCTTTGAATGAACCAAATGACACGAAAAAAGATTAGTTCATTTTATAATGAATATTACATTTTGCAATCAAGCTGATATTCGAGAAAAAAAGCACTCTTGCTCGTGAGATATAATTGACTCAAGGCCGTTAAATTATTGAAAAATAATGAAGACTCTTCCATCTTTCATGAATGAATCAGCCAGTTTGAACAAATCGGTTGAATGAATGAATCTATGATTCACTTTTTACGAATTGCCATCAACTACTGAAGGTTTTAGTTTCATAGCCTAAAAAATGAAATAGTGTCATTTCATTTTTCCCAATATTTCATACTTCAGTAACATTTCACAACAAGGTTCTATTAGTTAATGTTGGGTGACTCTTTCTTTATTATAACTACATATAAATCTCTGTTTATGTTAGTTAACAAAAATACAACTCATGTTAGCTCAGGTCCATTAAATAATGTAAACAGATACATCTTTTGATTTTAAATGCTGAAATTAACATAAACATTTTCAATGTTAGTTCACGTTAACTAATATTGTTAACCAATCATAACAAATGGAGCCCTATTGTAATAAACACATAATCTTATATTTAGAAAGTAACTCTCATAACATTATTTAGGCAATAGCAATTGCAGTTTAAATGGATTATGATAAATAATAAGATACTGATTTCATTCAATTGGGATCAAAACCCGTGTCATTAGTTAAAAATTATCTGTGCATTGCATTAGTAATAATGCTGAAAATTAAACTTTGCATCGCAGGAATAAATTACATTTTACAATACAAAATACAAAACCTTTATTTTAATAACATTTCACAATATTACTATTTTTATAGTAAATGCAGTCTTGGTGAGCATAAGAGTCTTCTTTTAAAGACATTTAAAGGATCTTACCACCCTCTGAAAGCTATTTTCGTGCGCTGTGGGAAAAAGTGCGCAGCGTGGACATTCTTCAAAATATTTCCTTTAATGTTCCACAAACTCGTACGGTTTCAGAATGACATGAGTTATAAACTGGTTTCTGTGGGTGGTTTCAGTGAAGAAGTAAAAGTGAGTTTGTCGTCAGTTTGTTATCCCTCTCATTACGGACCATCCGTTGACCTATCAGCCCTGTGATGTGTCTGTAATTTATCAAGTTCTCTGAAGGCAGTAATGATTCAGGCTTTTTAATATCCCTGCACTGCAGTCCTCCAAATTTAGAGGTAGAACGAGAGAGAGAAAGTGTGTGTGTGTGTGTGTGTACTCAGCATGTTTTTTTTTTTCGCTCGGCTCACAAAGTCGCCCCTAAATTTATCCTGACAGTCTCTGGGGAAATGCCTGGAGAACAGTGCTTATAACCACAAAGGGGCTTGCAGAGCACAAAACTAGAGCAAGAGCAGCCCAGGCATTTCTCTAGAACAAAACCTGTCACGGGACGCTAAAGTTTGAGCAGCTCCGCTCCATGGTTTTGACAGGTCAAAAGTAGAGAATAGTTCTTTAAGAGTACATAGAAGTACACTATGACAACTAAGACAACAATACAGAAAGGTAGTTTGATGTTGCCATTGCTAAGGATTTCTGAGTAAACTGCAGGTCATGTGACCCAAGTCTCTATGAAATTTTGGCTCTTTGGCTCTTGAATGTCAGTTTTTTTGGGGGGGATTGCCTGGGGAAAATAATGTACAGAATGTGCTCCTTAGAGTAAAACGTGTCAAAACATGCATTGGTCTCTAAAACCATTCACATGTTCCGTCCTCAATAAACGTCTTGCATTTCACCTTGGAGGACAATACAGTTGAGTAACAACAGTGCTACTGGGACACTTTTTTTGCCCTGGTGCGTTTTAGAGCTGTCCAGGTTCAAACACCTTTGATTGGCCATTGCATTCATGTGCTCAAAAGATTTGTCAGTGATTGGCTTCAATGATCAACGCTTCAAATGGAAACCTTTGACGCTCTTTACAGAGCGCTTGCACAGATACACATGGTAGCATTTGAAAATTGAAAGCTGCCGCCTATCAGGTATTATCGGTACTGCAGAAATGCTGGTATCTTCGCATTTTTTTTTTAAATCCCCCTGTAGTCAATAATTGTATCCCTTAAAACTCACCAAAATGAAAAAAAATTCTGCATGCCTTAAAATAGCTTGAATGTAACTCTGCACCCTTAGTATATGCAACCAGATCTCACGACCAAGTCGTACGAATTCGACGAATGATTAAAAAGTGGCTAATTCGTAACAATTCATACGACATCACTCGTACGAATTAGTACGATTTTGCTAAATCGTACATATTTTACGAATTGGCCAATTCGTATGAATTCGTACGAATGACCTACCCCTTACCCCGCCCCTAAACCTAACCATCACGTGGGTTTAGACAAATCGTACAAATTCGTACGAGTGAGTTCGTGCGAATTAGTACGAATTAAACATTTTTTACTCATTCGTCGTATTCGTACGAATTGGGTGTGAGATAGTGTTGGTATATGTGGTTCTATGAATATGTAAATTAGCCCCGCCTCCACCCACTTGTTGAGGAGCACTGATGTGATTGGTTATGAGGTAATTTGCGATGTCAGAAACACCTGCGATTTCAAATAAATACTCAGCAATGGTGTTGACTTATCACTCTAAAAATGCTGGGTTGTTTTAACCCAACTTTGGGTCAAATGTGGACAAACCCAAACATTGGGTTAAAAATGTAATTAAACAATGTAACCCAATGGCTGGGTTTGTCCATATTTGACCCAAAGTTGGGTTAAAACAACCCAGCATTTTTTAGAGTGTAATTTACACATGGTTTGTCTTAAAACATATTAAAAACCCAACATAGACATGTAAACAACATTTAAAAGCTTGATTTTCACCACAGGGGGACTTTGAGATTGTTGACACCCCAAATGTTGACTTTAAAGGGATAGTTCACTCAAAAATGAAAATTAGCCTTTGGTTTACTCAATTGCAAATGAAATTCTTCGGTAATGCTTTATTTGAAGGGGTGTGCATAAGACTAACACGACACATTCATAATCATGACATGACTTGTTATGAATATGAAGGAAGTTTTATGCATGTTTGTGACAACTGTCATTAAGTGTTATTTGCTCATTTTTAATGCAAGATTACATTGTTTGAGATGCGTTATGACACCTTGACATAAACCAATACATCATAACCTGTCATGACAACTTGACATTACTAAGACAACACAACCTGTTATAAACATGACATATAGCAGATTAATTATCAAACTTAAGAAACCACCTAGCTTTATTGGTTAACATTACATTAAACTGTCAAGTGGTTGGTTTTGACATTCGCTGTCTTGAAGCCATTATTACTTTTTAATGACAAATTCAATTAGTACCACTGTAGTTGAGGTCACGAAAAATATTTACGACACAGTTATAATGCCTCATGACCAACCACAACCACATGACAGTTTAACTCAATTTTATGTCAAGTTGTCATGACAAAGACACTGACAGGTTATGATTTCATAACAAAGACATCTCAAACAATGTCAAATTTGCATTCAAAATGTCATTATACCTTTGTGTATTTCTGTTTGGGAGAAGAGAGTGATGTTTTTGTTTTGTTTTGTTTTTTTTTTTTTTGGGGGGGGGGTGATAACAGTGACTTTCTGAAAAGTGTTTCTCTGTTAACTGTCTTCTACAATCAAAATAATAAACACATTGTTCAAAAATGTCATTATTGAGCGAAAGACACTTAATGACGGTTGACAAACATGCATAAACCCTACTTCATATTCAAGACATGTCATGGTCAAGAAGGTGTCATGTCAGTCTTATGCACACCCCTTCAAGTAAAGTGTTACCCATTCTTCTTTCAGAAGAATACAATCAGAGTTGTATTAAATATGTCCTGCTCTTCCAAGCTTTATAATAGCAGAGAAAGGTTATTTCTGTCCATTAAAGTGCATCTATCCATCATAAAAATACTCCACACGGCTCCTGGGGGGCTAATAATGGCCTTCTGAAGCGAAGCGATGCATTTGTGTAAGAAAAATATTCATATTTAACTTTATAAAGTAAAATTGTAGCTTCCAGCCATACGCAGTCTACTACGCTTAAAGCACTTTTTAGGGACAGGTGCTTTAGGAATCCTGTTTAATTTATCACTTTGACTCAGCACATGTGCGCTCTGTATCCTGTTTCATGGATCACTGTGTTGGCTTTCACAGCATCTCTCTCTTTCTCTTTCCTATTCCCATTTGTCTCCTCCTCATTCCATCAGCACCATCCTGCTCTCTCTCTTTCTGATGTGCATCACAGGCTGGGTAAACACGTTTGCTCCGAGGCCTGCTGCTCACCTGCTTTGAATTTTACATAGAGAGTGGGCTGGAAGCTGAGAGAGACTGTGTGTATGTGTGTGTGGGTGTGTGTGTTTTAGATGAACTCCTCTGATCTCAGAGGCTTGAAGACACATGCTTCATTACCCATGTGTCATGACAGACCTTCAGAGATCACTGACCACTGCAGCTCAACACTATCAGCATCTGTTCACACATTTCAGGTTTCATTTTATATGGCACAAGTTTATTTGGATCTAATAAGCCGGCTGGAAACTGTAGCAGAGCCCCATTAATTGAGTAATTCAGCTAGAAAATTTAGTCATTATTTGCTCACCTTTATGTTACTGCAAAACCTGTATACAAGAGAATTTCTGAAGAATCATTTTCGAAGAGTCTTCAAAAAAAAATTTTTTTTTTTTTTGGTAAATTACTTAATTTGTGGTGTGTTTTCCACATAAATGTATTGTATGGTTTAAGTACAATTTTCTTTTTGTGCCCACCAGAAAAAAAGACCACTAATGGGTGTGAAAAAGGAAAAGAAAAGAAGAATACCCCCTGAAATATTTTTTTTTTAACTTTTAGTCCATTGTAATTAACTTTGCTGTCATCTATATGCTAGTGCATGTCTAAAAGTAAAATTTATAATTTATATTCAGTTAGGATGCAATGCAATTAATCAAAAGTGACAATTAAGACATTTATTTTGCAAAAACATAGCTTTTTCTATCAAATGATCCTGAAAACAGCATATCTTGTATGTATGAATACATATATATATATATATATATATATATTCATACAAGATATGCTGGAAATAAACACATATTTCAGTTAGTATCACGTGTGATAGTGAGCTTTCTGTGTATAAGTCAGCTTTCATCGCTTGTGATTTCAGCACCTTGGACAGTGCCCAAACACTGCTCGCTGAGTAAGTGCAAGAGATTCTCCGTCGGTGTGCCGTGATAGGTCAGATTTAGAGAGGTTCTGTGACTCATAATGATGCCAGAAGGCAGCGACTGGGTGATGAGCTCAACCATGACTGAACTGGGCCTCTCGACCAGCACCTGGGGTGCAAGTAAACTCAAAGTTTATTTAAAGATAGTAAAGTTTTGCAAGAAAATGCAAAGTTTCTTGGAGAATGCTATAGTTTTGCAGGGGAACACACTGTTTCTTTAACAACACAATAGTTTTGTTAGTGAAAGCTAAATTTCTCTGAGGATGCTAAAGTTTTGCAAGAAAACTAAAATATTTTTGGAGATTAAAATTTTTGTTAGTTAATGCAATGTTACTCAAAAATGCTAAAGTTTTGCGAGAGAACGCAAAGTTTCTTGGGCAACAAAAGTTTTTCTAGTGAACACAGATCATTTGAAGATACTAAAGTTTTGCGAGAAAACAAAGATTTTTGGAGAACGCTGAAGTTTTGGAGGGGAACGCAAAGTTTCTCTGAAAATGCAAAAGTTTTGTGAGGGAATGCAAAATATTTCTCGGAAAACGCAAAAGTTTTGCAAAGGAATGCAAAGTCTCGTAGGTAATGCTAAAGTTTTGCGAGGGAACACAACGGTTTTTGGGTAATACCAAAGTTTTACGAGGGAACAAATTTACTCTGAGAATCCTAAAGTTTTGAGAGAAAACGTAAAGATTCTTCGAGAACGCCGAAGTTTTGCGGGGGAAAGCAAAGTTTCTTGAGGAATGAAAAAGATTTATGAGGGAATACAAAGTTTCTTAGAGAATTCTAAAGTTTTGCGAAAAAATTATAAAGTTTCTTAGAGAATGCTGAAGTTTTGGGAGAAATTATAAAGATTCTTAGAGAATGTTAAAGTTTTGCAAGAAATCATAAAGATTTTTAGAGAATGCTGAAGTTTTGGGAAAAAATTATGAAGTTTCTTAGAGAATGCTGAAGTTTTGCAAAAAAGTTATAAAGTTTTTTAGAGAATGCTAAAGTTTTGTGAGAAATTATAAAGATTCTTAGAGAATGCTAAAGTTTTGCAAAAAATGTTAAAGTTTCTTAGAGAATGCTGAAGTTGTGCCAGAAATTATAAAGATTCTTAGAGAATGCTAAAGTTTTGTGAGAAATCAAAGATTTTTTGAGAATGCTGAAGTTTTGCGAAAAAGTTATAAAGTTTTTTAGAGAATGCTAAAGTTTTGTGAGAAATTATAAAGATTCTTAGAGAATGTTAAAGTTTTGCAAAAAAAAAATGCTAAAGTTTCTTAGAGAATGCTAAAGTTTTAGGAGAAATTAGAAAGATTCTTAGCGAATGCTAAAGTTTTGCAAAAAAAATTATAAAGTTTCTTGGAGAATCCTAAAGTTTTGCGAGAAATTATAAAGATTCTTAGCGAATGCTAAAGTTTTGCGAAAAAATTATAAAGTTTCTTGGAGAATGCTAAAGTTTTGTGAGAAATTATAAAGATTCTTAGCGAATGCTAAAGTTTTGCGAAAAAATTATAAAGTTTCTTGGAGAATGCTAAAGTTTTGTGAGAAATTATAAAGATTCTTAGCGAATGCTAAAGTTTTGCGAACAAAATATAAAGTTCCTTAGTGAATGCTAAAGTTTTGCAAGAAATTATAAAGATTCTTAGTGAATGCTAAAGTTTTGCGAAAAAATTATAAAGTTTCTTAGAGAATGCTGAAGTTTTGCGAGAAATGATAAAGAGTCTTAGAGAATCCTAAAGTTTTGCGAGAAATCATAAAGATTTTTCGAGAATGCAAACGTTTTGCAAGGGAAAGATTCTTGGGGACGCAATGGTTTCCTCCTATCTCATTTTTACATCACCGTGTGCCTTTAGCAGTCCCGTGGATTTTTGCAGAATCTCTAGGCAAAATAAATTACCGGTAATAAAACGCATGCTAACTAATAGCCAAGATCCAAAATGCACTATAAAAATTTCATTCACTCAAAACCAGGAACAACTGGCAATAATGTCAAATTTGCTTTCATGTCAACTTTAATTTGTGGTGAACTTAGGATGGTTTTAAAAAGTCTGTTTGGACAACATAATAAAAATGGGTTGTCCTGATTTCCGTGTAACAATTCTTCCCTTGCTAATTTACACACAAAGAAAGCATTAAAATCAGCCTCTGAATGATTAATTTCCTAATTACCCACACTTATTAGTTCTTATTAACTGTTCATTTATATTTTCCCTGTTCTGTAATTTGTCACAATGACCGAAATAGAAAACGCAGTTGTGCTTTTGAAGTATTGGTGTGATACAGTGTGGGATTTTGTGTTTTTGTTCTGTGTTTGATTTGACGGCTATAAGCAGATGTGATTTTCTGAGGTCACAAGAGGAGGCAAGAAGCGTGACAAAACTATAAAAGATTGTGGTGTGTTTGCAAGACATCCAATTCGTCCGTCACCCCCCTTCCTTTGTCTTACCGACAGATCTGAAGTGGCTTTAAATGCCGGTTGCTTTTCCATAATCAGACAACAAAATGAAATCCTGCCATTTGACACGTGGAGGGGAATCAGACCCCATGGGAGGGAAGCATACTTTGAATTGCAGGATGATTGTGTGTGTGTGCCTGTCTGTGTGGGTGTATATGACTGTGGCTCATATTTCCTGGAGCTGTAGATTTGTCAGCAGACAGGCCTGACTCTTCCTTGAGGTCGCTCTGAATTAAATATGAGGAGTCTTGTGGAAAAAGTTTCTGCAGGACAAGCAATTGTCAGGAGTTGTCTCAGCAGGTTACTTTAAATTTAAATGAAACTTTTACCTGTGACAGTTACAGAAAATAGTGTAAAAGGTAGCATGTTAAATCTAGAATGTGTACTAATTTGCTCATTTTCTATCCATATTTGCTTTATATTTTAAATGAGGTATATATTACTCTAAAGTACGGCAGTTTGCCAGCCTTACATAATTTATACGTACTGCTGACTCTTGCTGTGAAGTGAGAAAGTTTGCATTTTCAGACACACAGGATATACTAAAGCTTAATTACTGTAGGCTATACTGTGTAGTAAATAGTACATGCCTCCTATTTTTAAGGCCGCAGCTATTTGTACTAAATAGCAACAAGAAGTATTTTCTTAGTGCAAATAGTAGTTAGATGCTAGGGGAGCGCGGGGCACAACCTAACGCGGGGTTAAATGTAACACAGACCATTTACATAGTTTGTCAGGATCAAGCATGTTGTGTTTACGATATTTTTCTATTGCTGCCAGAAGACGGTCTCCCGCGAATTTGCGGAAAGTTTTGATTATATTTCGTGAAGATACTGGACAAAGAGTGTTTTGACACCATGAAAGTAAATTTTTTCATCATAGATTTTTTTTTTCCGGTTTCTGAGTTGGTTGTATACTACGCTTCCAAATCTAACTTTATATTGCCTTAATCACGGTCTTGTTGGCTCAAACATAGCACCGTTTTGAAACATGTCAGCAATTCCTAGCGACTGTTAGCTAGGTTTAAAATATGTAATACACAGCGGGGTTGGTTGTAACACAGTGTTTCAACTAAGCCGCCAAGTGTACAATGATAATCAAATGAAAACGGAGCCACACAACGTTTCAGGTTTGAGTATACATTTAACTTTGTTGGACTTTCACAAACAATGTTGGAATTTAAAATGTTTTAAAATTTAGTGTACTGTTTTTAATAGAGCTGCATCTAACGATTATTTTTGTTGTCGATTAATCTATCGATTATTTCTTCGATTAGTCGACTAATCTAACGATTATTGTTTCGATTAATCTAATGCCTATTTTTTTGAATTAGCTGATTTGGATTGGGAAAATTTCCAATAAATAATAAGTTCAACTTCTACCATTAGTATTTCAAAATTTTATTAATTAATTTTCTGAAAAATACATTGAAAATTCCCAGTATAAAAAATAAAGTGCTAGAATTAAAATGCAAGCAACACTTCAGTGCATCATGTAACATTAATTTCACAGAAATTCTGCCAAACACAGCGCAAAAAAATACATTATTATAAAGGCATTAAGTTGTTGAAAGGAGCAAAGTCCAACATAAACAGTGCAAAAAAAATTTTAGGGACTTTGTTACTAATTTGAACATGTTGATCATCTCACGAAAGCTCTACAATAGAAAGAGGTCTCATCCTTTAAAATCATGTTCAGAATGCTATCAGTAAGTCCAGCGGCCATGTGGGGCGTGCAAATGGTGACGTCGTTTTTATGGAAGAAATCTTGCACACGCTTTGTCTCTTCCTGAGTAATAAAACAAGCACAACAATAACATCATAAACATTTTTAAACATATTGTCAATGTTTAAAAATGTTTATGATGTTATTATTGTGCTATGAATGCTACCAATAGGCTATATCAGCTGTATTTTGAAGAGTAGGTAGTGCATCTGTATATTATTTTAACATGAAATGATTGTTGGTCAGAAAGGGTAATGAAAAACGCAAATATTTTAAACTTTATTTGTTACTAATGGTACTATTTCATAAAATGTCCAATGTATACAATTACAGGCCTATTTAGAAAATGTGTTTATTATAGTCTGTATTTAATTACTATAGTGGAAATATGATTTACTCAATTAACTTGTTCGAAATGCACTTGTGTTTTTTTTATATAAAAAGGTTCACACACACTAGATTACAGCCTAAGCTACTGTTAATATGTAAATTTATACGTTATCGTTTGTTTTTAAAGATTCGGATTTCTCCCTTAATAATTCCTTAAAAGCTGACATCTGTTATTAGCAATGAAACTGACTGCACAATGAATCTTTCATAATATCGATTTGCCAATATGCAGAATTCAGCACTGAACAAACAGTCCATTTTGAGCCGTGAGCAGATTCCATCTTAAATGCTTCCGATTGGCCAATGCATTCAAGAAATCAACACATACGTCTGTGATTGGCTACATTGTTAAACGCTGCAAACATATAAACTCTCGCCTGTAACTAGTTTTTATTTTGTTTTAGTGGTTCTTGTTGCTTTTGTGCAACCGATATATGACAATTTACTAGTTATGAGCTGTTCAATATATAGATTTCTATTTTGCGAGAGTCCCGCGAATCGTTTTATTCTCCCAGAAACAGCATACACACAAGCGCGTTAACGTCTGCGCCTCTGCGCCCGCACTCGGCCATCAGATACCGCGCCTCATTCTTTCTGTTGAGTTGGGTCGCGCAGGAGTGCAGGTCTTTAGTTTATATGTGCATACATAACTTTTAAAAACTAGCTATTTAAATGCACTGTTTGAAAGCTTCGTTGACAGATTTAAGTTGAAGTTATAAATGAAAGTTCATTATTGTCGCCGAATGGGGCAATAAATTACATCTGCTTTGTTAGCAATTATGTTACCAAGCATACAAGCTGTAATAGCTGAAAAAATAAGGTATAACCGCAACAACTCCAAAAACTGACTGGAATTATAAAGCCTACTACTAGCTGGCTCGTCGTTTTGAGTTCGCAGTCTCACAGGATGTTTCTCGGTGACAGGATGAGGGTCGTTCAGTTTTACGGTACTGTTTTGCATAGGGAAAGCACCTTTCTGTTCGGCTGTAGTTTGAAGTATTCACATACTTTGTATGATCGTGGTCTGGCTTTATGTGATAATTTGTGTGATGTGTGACTTTGTGTCATTTTCACCATGAGCTGGAGCAGAAGCTGCCGTGACTCGATATTAAAACGTAAATAATGTATGTGACGCGTCGACGCTTTCCATGCATGTCGACGTATTTTCATAGTCGACGTAATCGATGACGTCGACGCGTCGTTGCGGCCCTAGTTTTTAATGCAATAAATCCTTTAAATTTTTATTTTAAGCTCATTTGTATTATTATTACTGTTATTATTATTAATTATAATAATTGTACATGCAGCTGCCACACACAAATCTAATTTAATTGCAATTACAATATTTTATAATTTTATTTATTATTATTTATTCCAAAACTGTGCAGCCCTTTTCTATATCTCTATCCATGATATTGATCCATAACAAAAGGATGATTGGATGAGGGATGGATGTATGGATATCTGTCTATACAGATGCACAAACAATATCAAACTATACAAATAAAATAGTACTGAATAATGTGTGTTACACACAAGTGTTACAACTAACCCCTCTGTCTGTTACAATTAACCCCGCATATGGGGTAAGTTGTAACATTTGCACTTCTGTCACTTTCAGTCCAACTGTACAAAAATGGTAGGTCCTAGAAAAAAAACTTTAAGTGTTCATTTGTAACAGAGATGTGTATGTTGATGTGTAAAAAAAAAATATTAATCTAACCTAATTACTTTTTAATTAATTGAGCCAAAACCAAAATACGTTAGGTTGTTCCCCGCTCTCCCCTATTTATACTTTATTAATATACATCTCAGTGTATTGTAATACATTATAAAAAGAGTATGCAATAACAACATGTTCCGAATATATGATTATATGTATTAAAATCATAAATATATGCTGCTTTATTAGTGGTCCTATTCAACATCCATGGAATCTTTCCATTCCTCATAAGGTTCTTTAGATTTTAGAAAAAAATGGTTCTTTTCAGAACTTTAGAACTGTTCACTGAAAGGTTCTTTGTGGAACCCAAAATGGTTCTTCTGTGGCATCACTGTGAAAACACACTTGTTTTCATTTGTTTTCAGAGTTAATTGTTCTTGATTTATAGATTTCCTTTTCTGAATTAAGTTAGTCTTAATGTTTTAGAGTGTTTAAAAAAATGTAGAAGTGAAAGTGAGTGTTGCCTCTTGAAGAGTAGTAAAGAAGAGAAAACTTTTTATTATTGCCTGTTGTGTTGAGTTAATTAACTCATCAGGGAGTCGACAACTACTACTACTCTACTCTTGCATGGTGAGCAGGGAAGACTTTCTGTTTCCTTTCCTGCCTTTGTCTGTGCTGAGAGCTGATATCGACTCTCAGGTTCCCTGTGGTGTGCGACGCTCCTGAGGGTTCAGTCGTTCTGGATCTCCTCGTGTTCTCTGGCCTGTGCTCTTGCTCTGTGCTAATGAACTCCCATGACATAGAAATATATAACAAAATAACAGCTGAGCGAGGAAGAACAGTGTCTCCATTTTAAACAAGAGAACTCCTAGACATCGGCTAGCGGGTTAAGCTCTTGGAACAGCATGCAGTTTCTTCAGAATAATCTGTTATTGATATTCATTGTCCTCACAGACATACTCGCATACAATTAGCAAGCATTCTATTCTATCCAGGTTGCGGAGGTTAACAGGATGAGCCGTGCAGATTTATGAACACAGGTGGGCGGAGCCTAAGGATTTGGAACTATATAAATAGTAGTTCTAATCAAAGGAAATCTATAAGCACTGAGAACAAGTGAATAAGAGCCACATGAAAAGGAGATTGTCCATCCTGACCCACAGACATGGTATAGTAAGTAAGGGATTAGAGTCAGCTTTCCTCTACGACACAACCTAAGTATGGTAATGGGCTATGTGGTGCTAATGTGGTCTGTGTACTGGACACTATTAGTGAATAATGAGTTTAGCTTAAGTCTGAGAGATTTGTCTGTTATAATATGGCCATGAACTGGGAGCTACAGGAAATATTTTAAATGTTGTGTACATTGAGATACTGTAAGATATTGATATTTTGAGAGAAGAGTGTTTTTGAGAAGCTTTCGGGTGTGACGCTTACCAACTAATATTTCAGTATTTATTATAAATGATTTATCTGTGTTTACTCTACATCAACATTTTGGGGTCATGAAAACGCAAACTTTTGGAAACGGGTTTCAAAGTGCAAGTTTTTAAAAAACGACGCCGTTATCGTCTCCATATAAACTACATAAACGTGAATCTGTATGGTGACGTCATGGACATCGTAGTGTTCACCATAGATATACACATAATAAAGGCTAGATGTCTTGTCCCCCCTGCTGGCCAATGGAGTTCGACGTCCGCAACTGGCGGCCATCTTGTAACAGGCAGCTCGCTCACTCGTTGTGTTTTAATGGTGCATGTACTTTTTAAATTACCATAACTTCTCAATTTTCTACGGATTTTCGAACGGTTTAGTTTGTTATAAATGTCAGAGATGTTGTTATGACACTGCACATGCACTTATGAATAATAAGTGTATCAATAAATAGTCATTCAGAATTAAGCCATGTTAATAATGTTTGTAAGAAACCAAACCGTTTGTAAATCCGTCAAGATTTCCGCGAGATAAGAGTATTTGTGTATTTGTTTCCTGATCACTCATCTTACGTACCACAGAGCTGCCAGAAAGCTTGCCTGTGACAAGATGGCCGCCGGTGATGACAATAGAGACTCCGTAAAATATCTAGCGTTATTATGGAGACCTATGGTGTTCACTCTAGTGTTTCTTTACAAAGTGATATCGCCACCTACTGGCCTGGGATGAATAAAACAGTTTTTAGTGTTAATGTGAATCATTTCGACAACATTGTCGTCTGCAAGCGAAAAAAAGGCAAAGGTAAAAACTCCATTTTTAGTCCATCGTTCACTCTAGTGTTTCTTTACAAAGTGATATCGCCACCTACTGGCCTGGGATGAATAAAACAGTTTTTAGTGTTAATTTGAATCATTTCAACATTGTCGTCTGCAAGCGAAAAAAAGGCAAAGGAAAAACTCCATTTTTAGTCCATCGTTCACTCTAGTGTTTCTTTACAAAGTGATATCGCCACCTACTGGCCTGGGATGAATAAAACAGTTTTTAGTGTTAATGTGAATCATTTCGACAACATTGTCGTCTGCAAGCGAAAAAAAGGCAAAGGAAAAACTCCATTTTTAGTCCATCGTTCACTCTAGTGTTTCTTTACAAAGTGATATCGCCACCTACTGGCTTGGGATGAATAAAACAGTTTTTAGTGTTAATGTGAATCATTTCGACAACATTGTCGTCTGCAAGCGAAAAAAAAGGCAAAGGAAATCTCCATTTTTAGTCCATCGTTAATGTGTAAACGTACCCTCAGTCAGAGCTCCAAAAGACCAAGCATGGCCAAATCGACAAAACTACCATCATGTTGGTGTCATAGGATGTGTATTTATTCTTTGTTTGTTGACTGTGGTGATTCCAAAGCAAATAGCAAGGCATGGGCTGAAAATACTGTGGACACAGGTTTTGTTTGCATTTTAGAATACTAGTTTTCATGACTTATTACTATGATATAACACAAATGCCAGTATGGGAATGATGTAGTGACCAAAAGTAATGTTAAAGAAATAATCATTTTATATTTGAGCTTCTTTTTCTTTGTTTAGATTGGAGCTTTGCATAGTATTTCACATTTTACAGTATTCAGCCATTTAGAGTTTGAGAAGCAGACTTTTGATATGTAGGGTACTCCTGTTGGTCAACCCGTTTATCCTTGTTGTACTTTCACTGAGTATTTTTAACCGGTGTTTACAGTGCAAATAGGAAAGTCACCAGGACAAACTCCTAATTCATCCAATTATCTAAGCCGACTGAACTACAAGAGCTGTTTTGAAATGTCTCAAAGCCTTAGTGACATTTATTCTCAGAGCAAAAACCCTTGTGACCAACAGTGCAGTGTTGCATTGTTTTTATATTGTCTGTATCTCGATGTGTTTTACACTACAATTTATCAATCACAACAAAATATTGCACTTATTAAATTGTTCTTTGGACACATTTACCAAAATAATGTAATGTGTCAACCGATTACTTACTGTGTACCAACAACCTGACAGAACTTAAATACCAATGTTCTGGTATGATGATGAAAAGCAAAGCAATGGCATAACATATCTCAAATGCTCACTTTAATTCAGAATGGATACTCCACTTATTTTGGAAATAGGCTCATTTTACAACTCCCCCGGAGTTAAAGTTGAATTTTACAGTTTTTTCGAATCCGTTCAGTTGATTTTCTGATATTTAGAAAAATATCACTTTCTGGTCCCATTGACTTCAATAGTATGTCCTATGGAAGTCAATGAGACCAGAAACTGTCTGGTTATTGATATTCTTCTAAATATCAGAAAATCGGCTGAATGGGTTCGAAAACGGTAAAACCCAACTGTTTAACTCTGGGGGAGTGGTAAAATGAGTCTATTTCCAAAAAAAGTGGAGTATCCCTTTATGTATGTATGTATCATGTATGTTTGTGTTTAGAGCTGTACTCAATCCGACTATGTCTGATGACAAGTAGTACGATCATAGCGTAAAATGGCGATAATGATATTAAAAATATAAAAGCATCTATGAAACTTCATAGCCGCGGATTTGTTTAGGTCATATAGTGTATCGATAATCAATATAAATAATAAAATAATGAAAAGCAAATTGCAGTTATTGTTATGATCATAAAATATTCACCACAGATTTATGAATAAGTAGATTGCTGTGTGTTTATATATACAAGTAACTGTTTAGTAACCCTTTTTAAGTGGCATTAACCAATTTAGCAAACACACAGAATTTTATCCAATAAAACATTTATTTGGTTGTCTAGGGCTTTTATTCATGTCATTTTTCCCGTGGACAAACCCATTCCAGCCGACCGAGGTCGTTATGTATGAGTCATAATGACCTGAATTGTTCTTTCACACCTATTCAATAAAATAAACAGACTGCAGCACTTAATATTTTATGTATGTATTCATAATATTCTATACATTTTTAACAGTAATATTAAAATATTGAAGAATTTAAATAAATGAAAAATGATTATACATATATTCCTTTTTAAATGTGTTTTTATTTATTTGGAAAAATGTAAATGTAAAAGGTGCATGAGGGCCTAGTTTAAAGTTAACATTTACAGTGATCTTTTTAACAGACTGTTTCCTTACTTTTTGAGTATCTGCAGCAACAGTTCAGTAACTTCAAAAACTTGCTTTTATTATTTTTTTTTATGCTAATACAAACACAAATTTTTGCTGCCTCTAATTCAAGTGCTAAAACAGTTCAGGTTCTTGAGAAGCACTGCACTGCTGAAACATTTTGGAAAAGAAAAACCATGTCCTCTAAAAGTGCTGCATCATTCTTTGGAGCGCTATACACACACGGTCGTTTTAGTTCTCTGGTTTTGCTGGCAACTCCAGCCACTGAGCCTCTGACTGCAATATCAACACCACTCCCGCCGGGGAGTCATCGCTGCAGTGGGTGTGTGTGGTTTCACTCTCAGGAGTGTGTCAGGTCTCTTGTCTCAACTCATTCTGCTTCCCTGTGTCTCATCCGTCTGCGCTGACAGTGCGGTTTTTCATGATGCTGCCCTGATTTACCTTTTACCTGCATGTAAAACAACTAATCGGCTTTCTTTCACCTTCCTTAATTCAGACAACCACATATTGTAGGCCGTCATGAATACATCTCTGATGTCCCCGGAGTGTGTATGTGAAGTTTTAGCTCAAAATACCCAGCCCGTTTTCATCTGCATCATATAGTGACGCTTTTGACAATGTGTATACATCCAACGCACATGGCACCCTTTAGCGTCAATATGAGACGCAGATATATGGGCCAGAAGGCCCCCCCCTCATAGTGGTCTAAAACTAAACCTACCCCAGACATAACCGAAGCGTGTCATATTGACGCTAAAGGGTGCCATGTGCGTTGGATGGATACGCATTGTCAAAAGCCAGGGTTTCCACGGGGTCCTAAAAAGTCTTAAAAAGTCTAAAATTCTGAACTTTAATTTTAAGGCCTTAAAAAGTCTTAAAAACAGTTAGATTTTCATCTGAGGTCTTAAATTTGATTTAGTCAGGTCTTAAGATTCTAAAGATTTTACCCTTGTTCATCTGCCAAAACTATGGCCGCAGAAAGTTATTACAAAGTTGCAAAAAAGTATTGAGTTGTAACCTATAAAGCAGAGCTCTAGTGCTAGCATTAGCTCGTGGCTTGATACGAGGTAGCTCGCCAAGAGGCCATTTACACACCTACTGTGCGCTTATGGTGCGCTTGCGGCATTCTGAAATGTTGAGATGTTATTATCTCGATGCGGCCCGGATGCGTTCGGAAAAAACGAGAGCGTCGCACCTCAACCGCGTCGCTTTCATTATGAGCGTGCATACCGCGCACCTACATTTGAAATAACGAACTTGAGGTCTTAAATTTCAATGTTTATGGTCTTAAAATGTCTTAAAAAGGTCTTAAATTTGACTTACTGAAACCTGCAGAAACCCTGAAAGCGTCACTATATGACGCCCTAGGATGAGAATGCGTTGAAATACCCCACAGATATTTTTTATAGCATGTTAAAATGGTCACTTTTTGAGGGTGAGCAAAAACATGCCATTTTTGTGTCCCTTTAAATGCAAATGAGTTGCTGCTCCCGGCGCAGAGGGCGAAGCTTCGAGAGCTAGCGCGTATTGGCAGCTCTGATTACCTAACACAGACATGCACTGAAAATTTTTGGTCTTTTATGTTCAAACCGGAGTCAGACAAAGATGGAGAGACTCAAGAAGAAGTAGTGACATCGTGTAGAATGCAACAGGACATTTCTGAATGGTTAGTTGATGAATTTATGTAGTTGCTGATGTGGAGTTAACTATCTTCAAGACTTTGGTTAGCATATTCTGTCATGATAATGTATAAATCACATTCCCGCGGGTGGGGTTTTTGTACCTTGTTTGTACATTGAACATGAAGAAGCTCATTGTAGTCCCTACCATCTGTTTGTTGTAGTCCTTAAAAAGTGATTTCTGTAAAATAAATATCTCCCTTTGCTTTGAACTTTGAGCGTCGTTCAACTTTGCAGATGTTGTTTATGCTCAAACCGCAACATTACACACTAACTAACATCACTAACTTCCATTTCATGTCAACATTAATTAAGATTTATAACATCTGCTCATAAGAGTAAAGAACTGATATATGTGAGGATACAAGATAAGAATCTCGTTTACACGAGGAGAAACTGGACAGCTATTCACCTTGATGTAATGAAATTCTAATAAATCTGTAAAACTTTATTTGGTATGCCAACAATCTCAAGAAGCAGCAGTAGTAACAACATGACCAAGGGTAAAGCTGCAGGCTAGTCTGCAGTTTCCATCCACATATCTTTTTTTTCTCCAGGTATCTTTTTTGTTTATTCATTCATTGTCAAACACACTTGTGTTTAACATAACTTTAGTCGAAATGTGTTATTTCTGAGCCATTACCTTTCAGACTGGTTTGCATGGACCAAATTGCGTATTTCACCTCTAAACAAGGGCAATGAGAGTGCAAAGACTATTATGTGTCACTAGGGGGCTAAAAGAAGCTGTTACTAAAGCAGTCAAGCAAGACCAAAGATAGATCGACACACTCAAAGTAATTACCTTGTTCTTTTTTGCCAATTCCACAGAGCTGTGCTATTCAATGAAAGCCCTGGTACCTGCTACAGGCTCTGTAAAAACAAGTCAGCTAAAGTGACCAGATTTCTGAAATGGAAACCAGTGGTCACAATCTAATCGAAGTCTCTCTTGTTATTATCTAAGAATTAAAAAAATGGGATGATACATTTTTAGTAACAACATAACTAACAGTTAATAGCTAACAACATTACTATAATATTACAGGTTAAAACAACATTACATTCAACTGCTATTTATATTCAGGTATAATAATTACACTCAAATAAAAACTGAAATCATAAG
Source organism: Cyprinella venusta (assembly GCA_038021265.1). Classification (NCBI taxonomy): domain Eukaryota; kingdom Metazoa; phylum Chordata; class Actinopteri; order Cypriniformes; family Leuciscidae; genus Cyprinella; species Cyprinella venusta. Next base: position 43,850,963 of record CM075863.1, read on the forward strand.
GTAGTTTTCATAAACACTTGTGTTCATGGCAAATTGATTCAATCAGCTTTTCGGTAACACTTTACAATATGGGTGCACTAATATACATTAATTCATACTTAACTAATGCACAGATAATCATGAGTTAATATATAACTCATGAAGAACTAAACCATTAATTAATGATTTCTGCATCAGCAACTAATAAAGAGTCTATAGGATTAATAGATTAATACATGAATTGCTATTAATTCAATGTGTCATTGTGTATTAATTCCTTAATAACATATTTTATTAATTAATAGTGTAAATTAATGTGTTAATTACCACAATTAGTCAAAGCTATGCACTTCAACTTCCAGTTGTCTGCTTTAATTAATCATTAGCTAATGATTTGCAAATATATCATTATGTTATGACTTTACTTGTTGGGGCACATCATTATTAACTAGTCATTTAGTAATTGTAGTAATTTGCACATGAATTTGCCTTAACAATGAAGTAATTAATCGTATATTAATGCATATTAGTGTATTTATCATATTATCTGGAAGTTGCAATACAAGGCTTTGGCTCATTCTGGTAATTAACATATTAATTAACACTATTAGTTAAAAAATGAGTTATTATGGAATTAATCCATGTTTACATATTTAGTTAATAACAATTTATGTATGAACTAATACATTAACCTTACATACTCTTAATTAGTTCCTAATGTGGTAATCATTAATGAATAGCTTAAATAATCATTAGTTACACATTAATTCAATATCATCTGTGCATTAGTTAAGCATGAATAAACGCTTATTAGTGCACCCGTATTGTAAAGTGTTACCAGCTTTTCTTCAGTGTTTTAAAACTAAAAAATGTGAACATTGGATAGTTTTCCTGATGTAAATACAGCATTTAGTGACATCATTGACGTTTTTCCTCGGTTGAAACACTGATTGAGCGACACGATACATCTCTGGAAGTACTTTATCTTTCGACATTTATACCTTCTGATGTTCATGCATGTTTTTTTCGTGCTATAATGTGTATTGAAGAAAAGACTCGCGTGCCACGCTGCCGCTCGAACTAAGGCGCTACAGCGGTCTGTCACGTCACATTTAAGAGTGTCAAAACGCCATTTATTGTTTGAATTTTGTGATAAAATCGACATAATTTGAAAGCTGAGACTTTATTTCTTATCAGAAGAAACAAAGCACAAAGCTTTTTGCGGTTATTGAATAGGAATTGCCCTACAAATAATGTTTGGTCCTGGACCTGGCAACCCTGGCTTGAAGTACGGTGATTCATTGTACAAGTCGTTTTTTTCCAACCCCTTTTGATTGACAGGAATATCTACCCTTATCATCGGCTGTTTTTTTGACAAATTATTGCTTTTTCCGGCCAATACGATACACCAGCACATCCCTAAGTTTTCTCTAAGTGAAAAGAGCCAACCTGGCAACAAAATAACCAAATTCTACATGTTCTGTTGATTTTGAAGAGATTTTAGTTATATAAACAGACAGCTTTAGCTTTTTCTCCTGGTGGGGTGGCAGATAAAGAAATTGCTTGCAGCCCAGTGCCTATGCTACATGCTAAAATTACCTCACATCCTCATGTGCAGCAGTTGCTCTTTGAATAGGCCTATAAACATGTGTTCTGTGTGTTGATTAATCACTGAAATCTCCATATCTAACATGACTTCTTCAATAGCAGCCATCTGTTACCTGGAACATGACTGCAGTCTGCTAGCTTACATGTTTGAGAGCATGTGTGTTGATTCACCTTGTGCTTGAGGAGGAGACTTAAACATATGGCTTGTTAACGCTGGACTGTTACCGCAGTAAAGTAAGCACTGAGAGGCAAACTCCTTGATTTACCCTGTAAACATATTTATCTAACTTATATTTATGCTACATTTAGCTTTAGCTATTAAGCATCCATCCATCCATTAAATAAAATCCATAAAGCCTACTTTTTTTTCCCCCTTTTCAGGCTTTTCCATTTAAACCTGCCCACAAACTTGCCCGTGGGGCTGTTAAACATTGTGATGAAGTGTTTATGCTACACCCGTCTTACATGACACGCAGCTGACATGCTAATTGCACTTCAAATGCCCTGTAGAAACAAGTAGCTCAAGTCCATTTTTGGCTAGAGTCTTGTAAATGATTGCCAGTGACCTGAATCCTGAGGGGTCAGAAGCACACCATGCTCCGACTGTTTGCATTGCAAATATCTGATAGGCCTTATCCAACTCCTGTTGATTTTTCCTCCTGTACGTCTCCATAATTATCCTTGTACCGCCTGTGAGTAGCAACAGATGGATGGACCGGAGCGAAGGCGTGGGGGAAGGATTTGAAGGATGCGCGTGCACATGGTTTATATGGAGAGCACTGTGAATGACCCTCTGTTGAACAGCTTCATGTTTTGCTGGCTGTGATAAGATAGTGGAAACATTTTTGGTTTATTCATTGCATACTTTGACCTTTAGCTGATTAGAGGATGACTTTCATTTTCTTTGTTCGCCATTTAACAACCATTTCTCACCTTTCTGACACCGAATAGTGTTGAATGTGACATTAAACGAATAATTCACCAAAAAAAAAAAACCGAACGTTCTGTCATCTTTTTCCCAACCTTATGTTCTTCCAGTCCAATCTTTTTGGTACTTTTTTTGTAATTTTAAAGCATGATTAGACTTTCGTATGAAAAATATAGATCGGATATTCTTTAAAAAAAGAATCTTTTGTACTCCACAGTCAGATGGGTTCGGAACATCATGATGGTGAGTAAATAACGTGTAATCCTCATGTCAGCTTTAATTTACTGGCAGACGTGTGTTTGTTCAGCAGTCTTTATTTTACAGAAGTTCATGTTTGCTGCTGTTTGTTTGTCGTGTACTGATGATCTGGAAGCCAAGGTTGGGAGTACACATGTGTTTTAACAGGTCTGCCAAGAGTGAGACAGACTTTGATATGGTTTGTACTACTGTATGGCCTTTTACCTCAGGAGATATAGCTTTCGCATAATACGTTTGTTGCAAAGATGCCTTTAAACTGCCATATTTGTAAACACGTTTCATTCATGACAATTTATTCATTCGTAGTAAAATATAGATGTGAGTTAATGTAGGAAATCTTTTTTTGCGTGTTGCTTACTCATCATTATTAGTATTGCTTATTCTTAGTTAGGGTCATGATTATCAGCAAAATGAAGAAAATCCACTGAAAGTGAGACCAGAAAATCATAGAGACTGGTAGCCTGGAAAAATCCAGACAACTTCCGGCAAATTTAGATTTGCTCTGAAAGTTAGTCTGGCAAAGAGCTCATTCAAACCCATTTCCAATCTGTTGAAATCGCGGCACCAATCAGAAACAATGGGGCGGGCTTTACACGATGGCGACAGCGCTGGGATTTTGAAGCAGATTTTGTAGCCTACATTACAAAGATGGATGCCGCCGTCGAACACTACTCGTTCGAATCAGCTATCGCGTCTGTTTTAAGCGATTTGAACGTTTCCTTTTTGTTAAAAACTGACCAAAGAACAACACTCTGAGATGTTTCTCCGCCGGCATCTCCTTCATCGCTCTGATTGGTTTTAGGTCTACCTGCAACGTCCGTTGGTGACGTCCCTCTGGAAATGATTTGTCTATGATGGTTTCCCAGACCAGTTACAACTAAGAATGGTCTGGTTTTAACCAGGCTAAGAGACTGGCTTTAGTTAGCAACAAATTAGCAGAATAGCACCATAGTAACATTGTGCATAGCAAATTCAGAAAACACTCAGAACCATGATAGACCTTATTCACAACAGTGCCATGACAGGTATAAAAAGTGAGGCTGTGAGGAATAGACTTATAGTGTTTTCAATGGCATCTGCTGTAAAAAGCTGTATAAAGCCAATAGATCACTTTGAATACTTTCAATAGCAGCATGAAATCACTCAGAATACCTTTGCAACTACATAGCAACACTTCGGTAAACACACACAGACACACACATAACAGATGCATGGCAGTGCAACGCATTCTCATCCTAGGGCGTCATATAGTGACACTTTTGAAATTTTGTCTAATTCTAACGCACATGTCACCCTTTAGCGTCAATATAACACGCACAGAGCTTTGTTCGGTTATGGTAGGTTTAGTTCTGGGGTAGGGTTAGGGTTAGACCACTAGGAGGCGCCTTCTGGCCCATATATATCTGCGTCTCGTATTGACGCTAAAGGATGCCAAGTGTGTTGGATGTAGACGAAATGTCAAATGCGTCAGTATATGACGCCTTGGGATGAGAACGGGCTGGGCTGTGTGCTGAAAATCACTCCGAACACTTTTGCAACTTCACAGCAATACCCTGACAACCACCCACAATGCCATAGAAATCACATAGCAACACCTCGGTAACCACCTACAACAAAATAACAACCACAAAAATCACTAAAAACACCTTTTTAACCTCATAGCAGCAACTTTGCACCGCATAACAACACCTCAGCAACCACATAGCAACGTGCTAAAAATTACTCAAAACTGCAGCCGCATAGCAACACCTTGGCAACTACATAGTAACAGTAGAGTAACATGCAAAGGACTCAGAACACCTTTGCAATAGCATAGTAACACCTTGGCAACCACCCCCAAAATCATAGCAACCACATAGCAATGTGCTAAAAATCACTCAGAACACCTTTGTAATCGCATAGCAACACCCCGGCTACCACCCACAACACCGTCTGGTATTGACTGAAAAAAAATAGCTCCATTGTTGGCCTTGTTGGTCTTCTCTGCTTGTTTCTAAAGTCCTGCTATGTTAGAAGTGTGGTTTACTGCCAATACATACTGACCTCTGCACGTAGAGATGCCAAAATGGCCTCAATAATTCATCTCTCACTGTGCTCTCAGCTGTTTACCCATCCATACCAGCCGGCAGCCCTCACTGCTTCACAATCTTTGATTTGTAATGTCTGGTGATCTGTGCAAAGTAAACATGGTACATTTCTTAGGAACGGTTGGAGAACTCACAGCATCAACAATCTGACTGGCCTCTCTAAATAAAGTAAATTCCTGATGCATTTATTCCAAATGTTTTATTGGCATACAGTATGTGTGAAGTACACTAGTATACCATCTGTTACATTTAGTGCATTTAAATGCATTATCTTACACCAATTACACCTATAACCTATCAGTGGGTAAATTACATTAACTGTAACTTCATTTGAAATATATATATATATATATATATATATATATATATATATATATATATATATATACATATATATATATATATATTAAGATTTTTGAAAGTATTGTTTTGCTTGTAAACACTCACTGTTTGCATGCAAAGCAGTGTGCTTTGTTTGAAACATCTGCTACAGTATATGACTTCAATTAATATAATTTAACAACACATACAGTTACTGTAATTATTCTGAGCATCTGTTCGTGTGGCGCACATTTCTTCAGGCATTATGTCTGACTACTTAACAGTGTGTTTCCCACTGATAAATCCAACACTGCACACGTAGCTTCTTATGTAATCAACTTTTTTTGAACATTATGGGCATTACGTGACTGCTCACGCTGTGCTGGCCATAAACTTTCTAATGGCTTTTTCAACTAATTCTCTACTTAACTGAGAACTCTATTGCAACAACCCTAGGAAATAAAGATAATTTGCATTACCCTAACAGCTTTATTTGACTCTTACTTATGAGGAAAAAGCACCACTGAAAAAGTGTGACCTTTTATCTCACAATTCTGTCTTTTTTCCCCCAGAATTGCATGATATAAATTCAGAATTGTGCGATTTAAACTCGCAATTCTGTGAAAAAAGTCAGTCTTTTTTTTCCTTCAGTATTTGACTTTATGACTTTATATCTCACATTTCTGAGGAAAAAGTCAGAATTGCTTTAACAAAAGTTAGAATTGCGAGGGAAAATAGTCAGAAATTGCAAGATATAAATTTGCAATTACAAAGAAAATAGTCCAACTTGTAAGAAAAAAAGTCAGAATTGCGATAAATTCAGACTTGCGAGGAAAAAGATAGTAAAGAAATAAACTTGCAATTGAGAGAAAAATGTCAGACTCGAGAGAAAAAGTCCGAATTGCGAGAAAAAAGACAGAATTGCAAGAAATAAACTTGCAATTGAGAGAAAAATGTCAGACTCGAGAGAAAAAAGTCAGAATTGCGAGAAAAAAGACAGAATTGCAAGAAATAAACTTGCAATTGAGAGAAAAATGTCAGACTCGAGAGAAAAAGTCCGAATTTCGAGAAAAAAGACAGAATTGCAAGAAATAAACTTGCAATTGAGAAAAATGTCAGACTCGAGAGAAAAAGTCCGAATTTCGAGAAAAAAGACAGAATTGCAAGAAATAAACTTGCAATTGAGAGAAAAATGTCAGACTCGAGAGAAAAAAGTCCGAATTGCGAGAGAAAAGACAGAATTGCAAGAAATAAACTCCTAATTGAGAGAAAAAAAGGAAGGAAAAAAGTCAGATTTGCAAGATATAAACGTGTAATTGTGTGGAGAAAGGTCAGAATTGCAAGTTTATCTCACAATTCTGACTTTATTTCTCAAAGTTGCAAGTTTAAAAATGCAAGTTGCCATTAAAAAAACAAAAACAAAAAAAAACAGAATTGTGAGATGTAAATTCGCAATTGTGAGAAAAAAAAATTGCAATTATAGTTTACATTTTATTCCGTGGCGTATACGAGCTTCTATACCTGACAGTAATTGTGACCTTCCTCTTTATTGTGCATCAGAAACTTTTTTTTAACCTTTGATTATAATAAAAGCTCTTATAATTATATTCATATATTTCAATATACTTTTAAAATTGGGTCTAATATATATATATATATATATATATATATATATATATATATAAAATGCTATATTATTTTGTAAATTGTATTGATTTATTATATTTTGTTATTTATTATAATTTACATTTAAATTAAGAATTTTATAATGCTAAATAATTGTATAATGCTAAAACTTAGCCCTCTTGCATTCATGTTATTTGGTCCTGTCTTATTTTGTCTTGGGCACCAATAAAGTCTGGACTGGCACTGATGGAAATTACATAGAACTAGTCAGGGGTCCATCTTTACATTTAGCAGTTGCCATTTAACTGGATTTAACTGGAAAACTTTACACCCTGACCATATACAGTACAGCCTTCATTGCAACGCCAAGGGCATGGGTTCGAATCCCAGGGAAAGCAAGACCTTATAAGAAAGTAAATGTGTACCCTGAAAAGCAATGTTAATCGCTTTGGATAAAAGCGTTTGCTATTAAATGCATAGCATGTATTGTAAATGCCTGTGTGGCCTTTACGTCTCTCAACAGCTGTTGAATGGACACAGGATGCAACCGCCTCTCTTTGAGGATACACTAATGATTATAGCAAATAACACCGACTGACAAGTTCCCTCGTCACGTCATCTGCGTCCTGATTCAAGAGCTTTGAGGGGGGCTGGGCTTCAAGTGACAGCCTAATGGTGACAGCCAATCAGATGGAGGGGAGGAGATTCTTTACCCAGCAACAGCTAAGTGTCATTACCCATTGCTCCACAACTCTCAGGTGGCCGTGTCCATGCCCCAGGGTACGGCACACTGTGGCATGTTTTCTCTTGATCTCAATTCATGACTTATAATGGCTTTTATGAGTTGAGTGGAGGTAATGACGAGGCCTGAAGGTTTGATCTCTGAATCAAGAATTGAAAAGTTCTGAACCCATTGAGTCAGTTTGGTTAAAAATAGGTTGCAAGTTTAAACATCTGTAAATAAAGTTTTTTAATTTAACTTTTTTTATTATTTACTTTTAAGTTTTATTTAGTTGAAGCAGAAAAACATTCTAGAAGCTGCAGGTTATATAGACAAAAAGTGACTGTAAGTACATTTACAGCCTTATAAGATTTCCATTTCAAATGAATGCTGTTTATTTGAGCTTTCTAAACAATCATGATGAAAATGTAGTACAGTTTGCAACAACTGTTGTCATCATTGATTGGATCATGGAGCTCTTGCTGTGTTAACTTAATGGCATGTCGTCATTACTGTCGTTTCGAGATGACAACCTATGACCCGGAGCTGTTCACGTCCTCTGACTCAGAATTATGTGTTTATGTGGCAACACTATCAAACTGCAGTGGTCAGGTGGTACGGCAGTCACATGGTACAAGTCAGAGTTCACAAGGACATCTTGTAATTACAGTAATTTCTACATGGTGGGAATCAAAATAAATGCACCCTTATTGAGGACATTAATCCGGATACATTTGAAAATGGGGTTTTCATTTCAAAGCTCTAGTGTTTTCAAGCGTTTTCCTATTATAAAGTTCTCATGCTTGTCTTCTGGCACAAACATTTTATTAGCAGGTTGCGCAACTGAAAATCGCGTAAACATACATGCTACTTTCAAGTCAAGTGGCGTGTTATCTATGCATTTTGAGCTTTCCGTGTGTAGGTCTACGCCGTTAAATGTCCGAGTGATTCCACGTGTATGTACACGCCATTAAGCGAAACGAAGCAAAAAGTAGATCTACATCTGGGGAGCGATATTTTTTTCATCGGTAGGGGAAGACTCATAGATGCTATTAACCCCAGTGACGGGTAGGTTTAGGGACGGGGTTTGGGTTAGGTCATAGATTTATATATACACACAGTAATAACTTTAAGTCAACGACGTTCATAAACACGCTGAAAAGCGATTATGTGTGTCGATAGCACGCCAAAAATGAAATACGAATTGGCGTGTCATACATACGCAAATTTCATGAGATCAGTCTGCATTAATCGATAGTGTAGTAATCAGATTAATAGCGTTACACGGTCATACTTACGCCATTTCATGAGATCAGTCTGACTGTCATCATGTTTTGCGGCAGGACAGCAATTGCGAGGAAATTTTCTTTGCAGGAATGCAAATTGAAGATCATACAGGGGAGTATTTCTCTTTAGCAACACTGAAAGTATATAGAAGACACAACAATTGTGTATAACCATATATATCTATGTATAACAATATACGTCACATGACTAAACATCGTTTTATCAGTTTCAACGTTTTCAAATTTCAGCATTTTCAACGCAAAAACGGCGTTTGGAAATGTATCCTCTTGGAGACCGTTTTGAAAAAGCTCCATCACAGTTAACAAAAACACAATCTCAATGTGGACGGAAGGCCAAAATGGCAACATGACATCATGACTTTTGCGTAAACATACACGGCACTTTCAAGTCAAGTGGCGTGTTATCTCTACGTATTTTGATGTATCCGCGTGTGTCAACGCCATTAATGTCCGAGTGATTCCGTGTGTCTGTACACACCGTCAAATGTCCGAGCGAAACGAAGCAAAATGTAGATCTACATCTGGGGAGCGATCTTTTTTTTTTTCCCTCTGATGGTAAGTGAACAGTCATAAATGCCATTAACCCTAGTGATGGTTAGGTTTAGGGATGGGGTTGAGGTAAGTCATATATTTATATATACAGTAATATCGTTAAGTCAACGGCGTTCATAAACACGCTGAAAAGCGATTATGCGTGTTGATAGCACGCCAAAAATGGAAATACGAATTGGCGTGTCATACTTACGCCATTTCATGAGATCAGTCTGACTGTCATCATGTTTCGCGGCAGGACAGCAATTGCGAGGAAATTTTTTTTGCAGGAATGCAAATTGAAGATTGTACAAGGGAGTATTTCTCTTTAGCAACACTGAAAGTATATAGAAGACACAACAATGCCTGTATAACCGTAGATATCTATGTATAACAATATACGTCACATGACTAAACATCGTTTTATCAGTTTCAACATTTTCAAATTTCGGCATTTTCAACGCAAAAACGGCATTTGGAAATTTATCCTCTTGGAGACCGTTTTGAAAAAGCTCCATCTCAGTTAACAAAAACACAATCTCAATATGGACGGAAGGCCAAAACGAAGAGAAAAAGATGCGTTTTCAAACAAACGAGGCCTACAAGACTTATTTCAAAAACGTTGAAAAAATCTGACCGACCCCAAACTTTTTAACGGTAGTGTAGCTGTTTCTCTTTCTTTTCACATATTAAATGAAATTTTATCTTAAAACAATATTTCATGTCCATTAATTTTATTTAGGCAAATAGCCATGTAATAGGTGTTATCCAGCAAACACAGAACGTTCCCCTAACGTTCCCGAATGGTCCCATGAGGTTATTTTTTATAGGAACGTTCCATGTAGGTTATTTTTAGGTTCCATTTTTATAACGTAAGGAGAATGTTCCTGGGAACGTTCCCTTAACCTTAAGGGAAAGTTCTAGGAACGTTCTGGGAACCAAAAACTAACGTTCCCAGAATCTAAATTTGTTTGCTGGGTATAAGTTAATTTACATTTATTATCACAAATGAAACCTGAATCAAGACCCCTTTGACTGAAAAGGATCCCTTACATAACATGCATCCAGCTATTAGAGGCCTGAAATATACGTCCGCTTCTTTTATTGGCGCTCGTGTTGTGAGTGTACACAGGCTGAGCTCTTCAGTAGAGTCTCAGCCCGGTGGAATGAATAGATGCAAAACAGACTCTATTAGCCGTGGGTGTGTTAGCCGGGCACCTCTCCCTCTAGTCTAACAAAAACGCCGCGCGTTAGCCCTGTGCTCCGGTTATTATTAGGACACCAAGCATTTCTCTCAGCAGGAAGTGGCTGCTGGTGCTTTCTATAAATGCTGGGCTGAAGTTAAACAGACGCTGCTTATTTCTGAGCGCCGTGTTTATGTAAGGGCTGCAGGTGCTGGATCAACACACATATAGTCTGTTTTTGTTGTGTCTTGACAGACACAGAGCGTCAGGTTGGTGTGCGTTTCTCAAGTGTGTGTTGTGTCAAGTCACCCTTATTTATATAGTGCTTTATATAACACAGATTGTTGTTATAGACTTCAATTTTGTTGTAAACCAGCTCTAAAAAGACAATAGTAAACTGGCAAGTATACTTGTGCAGTGGGCAATTGTGACATATTTTGATAAGAGTTGAATTTCGCAAGATGTGAATCAGGAAGTTTAAAGGGTTAGTTCACTCAAAAATGAAAATTCTGTCAGTATTTACTCACCCTCATGTTGTTCCAAACCTCTATGTGTTTATTTGTTCTGCTGAACACAAATGAAGATATTTGGAAGAATGTTATAATCAAACAGATCTCATTCCCCATTGACTACCATAGTAGGAAAAAATACATACTATGGTAGTCAATGGGGAATGAGATCTATTTGATTAAAACATTCTTCCAAATATCTTCCTTTGTGTTCAGCAGAACAAATAAACACATAGAGGTTTGGAACAACATGAGGGTGAGTAAATACTGACAGAATTTTCATTTTTGGGTGAACTAACCCTTTAAGCTCCTTATATAGTGACCAGGGGTAAATGAGAGGTGACACTGACCCTCTCTGGGAGGTAAAGATGTGGTTTTGATGTCCTGTGGTGGATTGGTCATCTGTTCCTATCTGTCCACTGAAACCCACAAAGCAGAAATGATCTTTAAAGACATTGCAGTGCAGCTGATCTCTTCCATAGAATGAGTGAAAAGGGTTTCATGTAAAAAAACAGAACATAAAAGCACCATTTAAGCTTCAAAACTGGACAACTTATGCAACTTTTCCCAAGTTTTCTATCTATCTATCTATCTATCTATCTATCTATCTATCTATCTATCTATCTATCTATCTATCTATCTATCTATCTATCTATCTATCTATCTATCTATCTATCTATCTATCTATCTATCTATCTATCTATCTATCTATCTATCTATCTATCCATCCATCCATCCATCCATCCATCCATCCATCCATCCATCCATCCATCCATCCATCCATCCATCCATCCATCCATCCATCCATCCATCCATCCATCCATCCATCCATCCATCCATCCATCCATCCATCCATCCATCCATCCATCCATCCATCCATCCATCCGACCCATCCATCCGACCCATCCATCCATCCATCCATCCATCCATCCATCCATCCATCCATCCATCCATCCATCCATCTATCCATCCATCTATCCATCCATAAAACAGAACATAAAAGCACCATTAAAGCTTCAAAACTGGACAACTTATGCAACCTAAAGTCTATCCATCCATCCATCCATCCATCCATCCATCCATCCATCCATCCATCAAGTCCATTGATTAATGTAATGCATCTGCTTTTGTATCATGGTAACACCTCCTTGTTTTATCTCTCATCCTTACTTCTGCTTTCCTCTCCTCACCTTCAGTGCTTTAAAAATTCTTTTTTTTTAGAAATAGCTTTGCATCTTGGCAGACAATGCGGACAGTTCTTAGATATTCATGCGTTTCTGTTTGTGCAGCTGCGATGGACACGTGACGTCAGAGGAGCAAGAGAGGCACAGGGCCGCTCCGAGAACAAACGCTGATTAATGTGGATTAAACAACGGCTGACATTAGAATACACCAACGGAAAGACGAGCCAGACGAGGTGGTGAAAAACCCTTCATTGTATCTGTAGCGGCAAGCAAGACGCAGAGAGTTTCTGACAGACGCTTTTACATTTATTTACCCCACAATCTTCATGTCCTCAACTTGAATGCATTGTGCGTCATTGTTCACAGCGAAAAATAGCACTAATAAAAACAATACATAACATGCAAAAACAAAAGCAATGCACATGTATGTCAAAAAAATCAAAATATTACACCAAGTACTTTGAATGAATATGAATATGAAATTTTTACACATTAAATGCAAATTAGAGATATTCTCAAAGTGAGCACGTCATTGTTTTCATGTAGCTAATGTGTTTCATTAACATTATAAATGTGTGCTTAACTCACTGCATTTAAAACTTGAACTATTTCTGTAGGACCATATAGGTGTACATTAACCTCTGCAGTATGACATCGTGTCTGCGACCTCATTAAAAGTGGGGAAAACAAAGGTAATAACTGCAAAGGGTGATCATTTACAATGACCCTAGTTACCAAAAGACAAACTGCAAAACCTCTACAATGGTTTGTGAAAGTGTGTGCATATTTGCTTTCCTGCTAGACAATTTTGTCAAATTATGTTGACCAGCATCCTTAATTGTATTGTGGCATACATGCAGAGTATTGTGGGTAGGGGAACATCATACGTGATTCACTGAATTTACATTTTAAAGCATAAACCAGACCAACTCGATATTCTTCACCTGACACTCTGCATCGTTGTGATTCCCATTCAAGGTTCTTGCCCTGTAGGTGAGGACTGTGCATGTCTAATTCTCTCCTCTTTATCCTGATTGTTATTTTGGCCAAACGACTGTGTATGTCTGCATTGTCTAGTATCTTCTATCAGACGTAATGGGAGCCGCAGAGGAATTTCTTATGCACAAAGACTCATTTCCAGGGCCGTGGCTTTTAACAAGGCACACATTTTAACCAGTTTCCCATTCAATCAGCCATGATCAAAGACAAAAGCAGCCCAACACGCTACCCTACATAGTAATTACAGTACGGACACAAAAGAGTCCAATACTTTTAATGATGGACTAGATTTAATGGATTTATTGGCGGGAGCAGTTTAGAGATTATGCAAGAGTTTTTCAGGGACGTCTGGACACAAGATAAGGATTTTTGTCCCATACACTGATTATTGCTACGTTTGTCATGTCTCCCATTTGTACTTTTATATTTAGTTTGCATTTTTCCCTGTTCTGATCCTGTTTCTAGTTCTTTTGGTTCCCCTAGTTTCTCCCTGATCATTTGTATCTGTGTCTTCTTGTGATGCCCTGTGTATTAAAGCCCCAGTGTTTGCTATGATGGTTGGTCAGTTGTTCTGTTACAAGGAAGGGTAAGGAAGGCAGCTTATTAAACAAAACAAAACAGGGAACATGATAAGAAGACAAAAAAATAAAAACAAAACAAAACAAGAATCCACCAAAAAGAACTGACCAAATAACATAGCAAACATTGGGGCATATACATAGGGGATAATTAGACATAGGTGCAAATAATCAGGGAGAAATGAGGGGAACAAGAAGAACTATAAAAGTACTACAAAACTACATTTACATAACTACATTCTATATTTATAAGAAATGCTATTTTGTTGTTATATACTCCATTGGGCTTAATATAAATCCATTAAATCACATACTTTAATGTGTTAAGGTGTTAAGATTTTTATAAAAAGAGCACCAGTTTTATTAATAGCCATTAAATTTCTCTTAAATGCACCCTAGGCCTAGATTGACATTTCTACTTCTCTATCATCTCCCTTAATCTCATGCCCTCCCTCTTTTCATCTCCAGTTCCTCCTCTATCTGTAATCTTACTTTCTCAGAAGCTTCTCTTTTCACAAACATAAGAGAGGGAAAAATCAATTTAGCCATGAGCAGCTTCCGGACCCCATTAATAAATGACGGAAGTGAAGTGCCTGTAAAAGCCTGGATTTTAGTTTGACCTCTACATCGGATGCATTATGCATCGTACTGTTTAAACGATTCCACCTCTAGATTAGATGAGAACGGCAACGAATAAACTAGATTTGCATTTCTGTGTCAATCAAATACTGCATCATTTTTTCTTTCTTTCAGCTGTTAATGAAAATCAACACAATGTGACGCTGACTTTGAAATGCATTTAAGGTCAAATGTTTCTTTTCTGTTTTCACACAGGTTTCCTAACTCCCTCAATCTGCAGTTGGTCAGTCGAACCGATAGTCCTGCCATTGGTTGAGAAAATGCGGCTGTGTCGCTCTGGTCTGCAACAAGTAAGCCTATGAACATCTTATCTAATGATGTATAGTTAGATGCAAGAAAGAAAAGACCAATCACAGTTCAGCATGCAAATAGTACAGTTGGTTACATTTTGAATGCTGAACATTCTAAAAATTTGCGTAAATAAGCAGAATATTTTCAAGCTTGAATTGTAAATTCTCTTACTTTCACCAAGGCTGCATTTATTTGATCAAAAATGCAGTAAAAATAGTGATATTGTGAAATATTGTTACAATTTAAAATAGTTTATTATCTATTAAATTTTTTAAATGTAATTTATTCCTGTGAAACATGAGGATTCATACGTGGTCACATCACACATCTGAAAAACAGAATAAACAAATATATAAAAGGAATAAATGAGTATTAGCCTACCTATTTCACTTATATAGACCTACAGATTAACAAAACGAAAGAAAAACGTGTGCGACAAGTATTAGCCTATATGCTGAGTTTCAATTCATTTTTTTTTGTGACGCTCTCCACAAACTTGTATAAAAAATAAAGAAAATGGCTGTTCTTTATTTTACAAAAGCACAATGTTATTGTGAGTTTCCACAAATAAAATTAGACCCTTTATGGTTTTGAATGATGTCTTGCTTGCACTTTTTCTCCTTTTCGCTCATCTTTCTGTGATTTCCATAGACATTAAAAGAAATGGACAGAGCGATCTCATTGGAACTCCATTGAGACGATTGAAGCCCGTTTTGGCGATTTTTTTTAGCTGACGCGCAGACTCAAACAGAGCTTGACTACGTAATGTGACGAGAGCAACCCGTCTGTCTTCTAGTGCTGTGGCATGAGAAATCTGAATCATTCCCTTCCGAAACTCGGAGAGGCAGAGAGTGTGAATAGGAGCTGTCCATGAGCAAGGAGAAGGAGACAATTCTGCTAGGTATTCTGATTAATTATTTAGTTATTTTGCCTCCACGTTTCCCCGATTGCGCGCGAGCTTCTTCTCCTGTCCATACGGTAATCTCTTTACTGTGCGACAGAGAGTCGCGTGGGTATGACGCAATCGTTAGCCTACTTTCACTAAAACTGCTTTTACGGGGCCATAACATAAGCTACAAGGTAATGGACCATTTTATACATTGTCGTGTTTCTTTAGAAATAAATAAAGGACAAATGGGGTCTTCAAACGATTCAGATGTAAAGTTATTCGCAGTCAAAGTGACGCCAAAATGAATGGGAGTCAATCGGAATGCTAACGCAAGTGAAGTTCTGCTACAAGATGGCAACTCCCGCGAGGCTTCAACTTCCGGTCGATGGATTACCCCCTTGGTGATTTCTTGAATATTGAACATTGTGCATCCGCCATTGTCGTATATTAATGAACTCTCACGTGCAAAGAAAATGACAGCGTTGGCCTAACACGTTAATCAAACCAAATACGTTTGAAAACAGCCGTTGAATGTGTGTGCATGTTACTTGTGCGTGCACAGCTCTTATAGCGGTTATAGATATTCGATGGTGTAAATGAATATTGCTCATGCAATAAGCCAATGTTATTACACTGGATCCCAGCAATCACAGTTCAACCATGTATTGCGTTTTAACTTTACCACCAGACTGTATTTGGCCAGGTGGTTTGTAAAGAACAGATGTGTCGACCTCAGAGGCCATGTTTTCTGATCTGAGGATTAAAAAAGAGATTTGATGACATGCTTTATTGGATTATCATTTTCTCAAGTAATGATCCAAGAGCACAGGCAGCATCGTCATCCATTATCCTGAGATGTGCGGGTGTTGTTAATTCGTCATGGAGTCTGTGTGCTCTATAAATAGCCGTCGTGTTGCGTAATACGCATGTCGGTGGGGAATCAATAGAGGATCTCCCGACAATCACTGGGGTTGCGTGTGTTGCATATGAAAAAGCTTTACAGGCTGACGCTGGCTGCATTGTTGTGGATGATGACATAAGGGTGAGCAAAAAATGTGGAATGCAAATGCCTTTGAGCTGTTTGTGGGATTCAGATATGCTGTAAAAAAAAAATTCAACTGCTTTTGCCTGTTGTTTTATTCATCTGATAAACACAGGCATGAAAGAATGTACTAGATGAACCCAATAAACCCAGTATTGGGAAAAAAAGCACTAATGCTCTATTCCAAAACCTTGTGAGCTGCCCACGGAGGCAAATGCATCGTAGGCGAGCTAGAGATGCTATTCCTTAAAGGAATAGTTCACCCAAAATGATGTCGTTAATGATTCACCCTCATGTCGTTTCAAGCCCGTAAGGAACACAGTTTAAGATATTTTAGGTTTAGTCCGAGTGCTTTTTGTGGGATTTTCTGATGTCTACAGTACTACTTCAGAAAAGCCAAGCGTATAGAGCTATGGTAAAATTGTTTGGGGTTCTGACAGTAGGCTATTGTGCAAGGAACTGAATGAAAGTAAGTCTTTACTAATATAATATACACTGTAGGAATAAAAATTGGTGGTGTTTTACTTCCAATAGTGTTCATTCCAGCTGGAAACAGCAGGTAATTGTATGTATTGTCAAGTTTTTTGGAAATAATATATGTAGAGGCATGTTTTCCCAATGAGCCGATTGCACAGTTAGCTGACATTGTTATGAAGTTGTAGAAAGTTAGGGCAGCCCACTAGGTTTTGGAACAGAGCTTAAAGGCATGAGTCAGATGTTGTTTTGACAAATTGTCTCTGGCATCTGGTTGTGCAAATAGGCAATATCATCTACATTTCCACATGCGCTCTGCCTCATCTAAACATATTTTTCTGCTGATTTTAAGTCATTTTAAAATCAGACAGAATTATAAATACTGCAGTGTGAACCAGGTGGCTGACGTCTATTGAAAGAAGAGAGGCTGTCTGCATTGTCTTGCTGAAAGTCTTTGAATTTGTATGTATTGCTCACACTCTTTGAGCCATCATCTATTACCATGGCAATCGCACTCATCCGTTTCAATCATGTCTTGTCTTTCGGCTCCCGCTCATTGTATTTCCATTAATCAGCTGTACGGCTGGGAACTAAGAGGTTGTTTAAAGGGAAACATCAGCCACAAATGAACATTGTGACATAATTGACTCACTGTTCCAAACCTTAATGATCTTTCCTCCTAGGAATTTAGCAGAATGTCCAAGCTACTCTACTTTTCATTATTCACTCAAATAGTGTTTCAAAAGAGCAGTATGAGCAGCTAACAAAAAAAAATGTTCAAAGAATATTTGGTAACACTTTACAATACGGGTGCACTAATATGCATTAATTCATGCTCAACTAATGCACAGATAATCATGAGTTAATGTATAACTCATGAAGAACTAAACCATTAATTAATGATTACTGCATCATCAACTAATAAAGAGTGATTAATAGATCAAGTAATACATGAATTTCTATTAATTCAATGTGTCATTGTGTATTAATTCTTCATAACATATTTTATTAACTAATAGTGTAAATTAATGTGTTAATTACCACAATTAGTCAAAGCTATGCACTTCAACTTCCAGTTGTCTGCTTTAATTAATCATTAGCTAATGATTTGCAAAGGTATCATTATGTTATGACTTTACTTGTTGGGGCACATCATTATTAACTAGTCATTTAGTAATTGTACTAATTTGCACATGAATTTGCACTAACAATAAAGTAATTGATCGTGTATTAATGCATATTAGTGTACTTGTCATATTATCTGGAAGTTGAAATACAAGGCTTTGGCTCATTCTGGTAATTAATATATTAATTAACACTATTAGTTACAAAAAATGAGTTATTATGGAATTAATCCACAACTACATATTTAATATAATACATTAACCTTACATACTCTTAATTAGTTCCCAATGTGGTAATCATTAATGAATAGCTTAAATAATCATTAGTTACACATTAATTCAGTATCATCTGTGCATTAGTTAAGCATGAATTAATGCTTATTAGTGCACCCGTATTGTAAAGTGTTACCGAATATTTTGCTAATGTTCTGAAAACATTATTTCTCTAAACCTGCAGTATTTTAAACGTTTAAATGTTCTTGGTTTTGCACATTTCTGGTTATCATTTTGGTGTGAATGTTCTCTCATTGTTCTGAAAAGTAGTAAAATAGGAACATTTAAAAAATAGAAGCCGAAAATCCAAAACATTTCAGGAAAAAACTTCCATTGAATGATGAATAAATACAAATTTTGTGCTAACATTTTGGGAATGTTATTAAAGCAGCACTATGCAGTTTTTTACCCTAACTGAATAGCTTCAGAGTTATTGCTAAGGTTATATGACTATTTTCGGGTTAAATGTTTTGCGTCTCGTGCGGAAAAAACACACTTGCAACTTTGAGCTGGCGGGCCGCCGGCTAAAGCATTAGGAAGTGTCGCGTGATATCAGGTCTCATGATGTAACGAATTGCTTTACGGATTGCATTAAACAGAAAATATAGCTGCGAGCAGCGATTGCGGGCCCAAGCCGGTGGCACCGCAACCCTAGTGCCTTTAGTTACCTAAAGGTACCGGGGTGGCGGTGCCGCCGGCTTTGGCCCTCATCGCTGCTCGCAGCTATATTTCTATATATATAAAGCCGGTGGCACTGCCACCATGGTGCCTTTAGGGTTATTGTGCATGACATGCAAAACGTAACCCTGCTTTGACTGATGCAAGCTCGACCTTTCAGGGCTTGGGCCCTAATAACCCAGCGCCATATACATGTGGTGTTCGAGGCGCATACAATACAGACTGCCGACAGTTCAACAGGGCGTAGCTCTTAAAGGGGCCACACATTATTTCCACTCGTTACAGCATACATCCTACTGAACAGGTACCGGTATACAGGGGGAGGGGATCAGGCCGTGAGTGCTATTTACGACAGTACAAGTACTCCACAGCGACTCTAGGGGTCACAGTTTGACAAAAACGGAAATCCTGCATAGTGTGGCTTTAAAGAAGAGATAACTTTGAACAAATGTTCTTTTAATGTTACAGGAAGAACTTTGAGAACCTTGCCAGAAAGTTCTTTGGAGAAAGTTCCCTGTTAGCTGGGGTGGATACTTTTGTGTTCCACGCAGAAAGTCAGTTGGGTTTGGAACGACATGAGGGTGAGTAAGTGATGACAGTATTCATTTTTAAATTCCTCACTGCAGCTCCAGTGATTTTTCATTAAAAGGAGTTCCATAAGTGCTTCGGAATACAAAGAATGGCATAAATGACAAAGTCACTCACAGCCACATCGACAATGGCCATTCAAATCCCAGAAACACACCTCCTGACCTTCCTGTCTTCTTGCATTCGGAGTGCTGCAAAAGGTCAGGTTATTCCCCTTCTGTGTCCTTGGCACTGGAGCATAGATGCCCCGAGCATCGTGACAAAAAGATATTACACTTGAATGTCACATGGACAAAAGCAGAAGAGGAGAGTAAAACGAAGAGACATCATTTGTAAGAGCAGTTGCCATGGTGACTTTGACATCACTGCTTCCAAACAGGATTGGAGTTTTGTGGCTGGTATTTGTGTTTGTGCTGATGATAGAGCCTGCACTTTAGACAAACAGGAAATAGCCTTGTGGAAAGACTGACATGGATGGGACGTCTCCTGTGACGCTGGTAGACTTTAGAATCAAACATTAACAAATAAACTCGTCATTGAGCGTGCATGACCTAAATGTCTTTAAACTTTAACCTGTTTAAAGCCAAGCTATTAAAAATTTTGGCTATGTATTTTTTGTAGCCTACATTGGAAAAAATATTGTTGGTTTAACTTAAAAAAGTAAGTAACCTGGTTGCCTTAAAAATTTTAAGTTCATTTAAATGGAAAAAAGTGAGTTAATACAATAAAGGAGAATGATTTCATTATCAGAAACTCAAAATTATATGTTATCTGAACTAAATAAATTATTTATGTTGATTTGACAAAAGAAAAAATGTTGTGATTACTAATTATGAAACTCATCAAAATAAGTTATGCAATTTTCAAGCTTTCAAGTTATACAAGATTCAACTCATCCTTTTTACTCAGTAATTTAGGTTGAAATGACTTAAACATCCAAGTTTATTGTACTTAAAAACGTAAGGCAACAACTTTTTTACAGTGTTTGGAAATTATAAATAAATAAAAAATATTTCCTGAAAGTTCCCTTTTTATGAAACCAGAATAACCAAATTATTACTTCCTAACAAGAAGGAACGTTTAGTCAATTCCTTGCACAGACTGTGGTTTTGAATCGGCAAAGAAAGCCTATACGCTCCAACTGTGTTCTGTTATGGTGGAGTGATTTCATTTACACACGAGAAGTTCTCTTGAAATGGCAAACACTGCTTGTTTAACATTAATTCTGTGATTTTGCAAGCGTGACGGTTATTTGGTTGTTTGGAGGGCCTTTGGTAGGGATGATTGAGCAATGGTCTTCTAACATGATTGACAGGGGAACTGAAAAAGGCACGTTGACTGGTCTTTAGGGTCAAGGTAACCGGGCATCACCAGCTGCTAATGTCACCCACCCTGGTGACCTCACACAGACAACAGAATTCAGCCTCCTCTCATTAGCATTCACTACATCAGCCCTATGTGACCCTGTAGCACATTTCAGAGAATCCTGAGGCCACTTTGTATTGTAATTGTAAATATAATCATGGATAAATGTGTTGCATGCACTCCGCTGGACATTGTGCCTTTGGTTCTGACCATTTTCACCTTCTAGTACAGCCTGCATCAAACATGCTATGTTGAACCGAGTCCTTTAGCTACAGTGTCGCTAGATAACTGTTATAATATAACAATACTGAGATTGTTCTTCAATATTTTGCTTCATTAATGTCAGCAAGAATTGAATAATTGTCTGGTAAAGTTTTGAGAAATATCCACAGCTTGCACACGTGGAAGAGAAATAAAGGATAGAAATCCATCCATCCATCCATGCATGCATAAATGCATTAATTTGGGTGCTTACAGCAGGGAAAAGCAGCAAAGGTCTCTGTTTTGAAGGAGACAGAAGTGTGTGTGCTTTAATGAGAAGGGGGCCGGGGAGATTTCATGTTAATCTGACCTCGGAACAGTGGGGAAATTTGTCAGAATGCCAGGTATGCTTGTTATGAGGTGTAAATGTCTTGCAACCGGTATGCTCTGAAACAATAAAATGTCAGAGAAAAGTAAGTGTCCTCTTTGGTGACATCAAAGCATGCATCTGAAAGCAAAGCAACAGTCTTTCTTTCACAACTCCAAAAGAAAATTTGAATAATTTTTTTAGCTTATTGGTTCCAGTTGTTGCTAGCACATTAAAGCTAATATATGTAGCCGCAATGCACGAATATGCACCAAACTGTAAAAGAGGCTTTGTATACAAGACAAGAAACCGTTGTTGAGAAATTATCAACAAGAAACCGTTGTTGCACACATTATATCCTGTAAAGTCATCAAGACTCTCTTCCAGTAAACATCTAACGCAGCTTAGCATGCTAGCACCCCACGGCATTTCATCTCAGGCCAAGCTCAAAGAGATACTGGCGAACTTAGTTGCAGGAAATGAAAACTGCATTTTTAAAAGACGTGTGTTTAGGTGCATCTGGTTTCAATGGATTGTCCATCTGCCATGAATACTAATTTCATTTCAGTGTTGAGACTAACTGAAAATGCTCCCTTCCTGTCTGTGTTCTTTCTGTGTTGTCGGTTTTCATCTCTGAAGGGCTGTTGTCTTCAATTCCAGCCCTAATTTTTCTGAGCTTTTTCCTTTCAGTATAAGGTCAGTCAGACCTTTTCTTATCTGAGTTATTTTGAAATGTTTTTCACTATTAACTTTTTTTCTCCTAAAATGATGGTGCAGGACAGATCTGGTGCTTGACCGAACCTCTCTCAGCATTAGCCCAGAAAATTGCATATTACTACCCCCCCCCCCCCCCCCCCAAAAAAAAAAAAATAAATAAATAAATAAAATAAGAAAGGGTTGCATCACTTAGTAGTTCACTTTAAAAAAAAACTTTTGCTGATAATTTACTCACCCCCATGTCATCCAAGATGTCCATGTCATTCTTTCTTCAGTCGAAAAGAAATTAAGGTTTTTGATGAAAACATTCCAGGATTTTTTCTCCATACAATGGACTGCAATGGGAACCAAACGGTTCAAGGTCCAAATGAGAGTTTCAGTGCAGCTTCAAAGGGCTTTAAACGACACCAGACGATGAATAAGGGTCTTATCTAGCGAAACCATCACTCATTTCAAAAATAAATAAAAAAGTTTAAGTTTTATAAGCACAAATGCTCGCCTTGCTCTGTTCTGTGATGAGCGTTCGTGACTCCTGTTAAAACTCGTTCATCAAAATGAACAAATCTTTTTTCGAGTCATGATTCGGTCCTAGATAAGACCCTTATTCATCGTCTGGAGTCGCTTAAAGCCCTTTGAAGCTGCTCTGAAACACTCATTTGGACCTTGAACCGTTTGGTTCCCATTGAAGTCCATTATATGGAGACAATCCTGGAAAGTTTTCATCAAAAACCTTAATTTCTTTTCGACTGAAGAAAGAAGTGGACATCTTGGATGACATGGAGGTGAGTAAATTATCAGCAAAAGTTTTTATCAAAGAGAACTACTCCTTTAAGTCTTGCGAGTCCTAGTTTTGAAACCTTGTGTAATGTAGTTCAGCAACTTATGGCATCACAAGCTAGCTTTGATGTAATGGCCTGAAGTTCTTTAAATTCATAGCAATCAGCTCACACACAATCTGTAAATAAAATCCTTTTAGTGGCAGCAGCACAACAAATTTCAGGTATTTTAACAGATTAAAAGACACACTTCACTTTTCACTTTTAATCCAAATGTTGTCAGCCCTGAATGACCTTTTGTAGAAAATGTGCATAATATGGCCAGATTGGATAGAGCTCTGTCAGTGGATATGGGGTAACATTTTACTATATTTAAAAGCCATTTAAGATCCTCTCTCAGTTTTCCTTCATCTCCTAACTTCACATTTTCTGGCTTAAACTCTGAGCTGGTGTCCAGTGCTGATTTGAGACATGTGTGGATGGAATGCAGCAGAATGTGGTGTGCTTTCCTCTCTAAGCACAGCAGGTCCAGAAAACCTCAAGCTGTATACAGTATGGCCGGGCCTGGCCTTTGCTGCCGTTAAATTTGAGTCAACTGTCTCCTTTTTACCTCACACCCTTCCTTTTTTTCCTTCTCTGCCCCCTTCACACTGCAGCTTCCTAACCGAGCCGCTCTCTTCACACCTTTGAGTTTTTTTGTTGTTGTTTTTTTTGACTGGACTGATGTCTCAGCATGTCATTCTTCCTCTTTCCTTGTAACACAGTGGAAAGGGATACTTGTTTGATCTTCAGAGGTCATTTCCACATCTTACAGCTCTTTCTCAACTTCAAATGACAGTGCCTCTGGGCGAGCAACTGCAACTGCAGTAAAGACAAAGCCACATGGCAGATTGAAGTCATAGACGTGTCAACAAGGACGCAGTTGCATCGTCTTCAGGAAGCTCTTGGAAATAAATCAAGATGTTCTTCCAAGACAGAAAAAAAACAAAGTTAAAAACCCACCTGTTACCAGAAAAACTGAATATGCTAATTCCAAATGGCATGTGTACACTTGCCTGATTATTTTAAGTCAAAGTCACCTTTGACTTCCATTGTACAGAAAACAGCAATTCTAACCTTTCCTTTAATTTTGGTAATATATTAAAGGAGTAGTTCACTTTTCAAAAAACTTTTGCTGATAATTTACTCACCCCCATGTCATCCAAGATATCCATGTCATTCTTTCCTGAGTCGAAAAGAAATTAAGGTTTTTGATGAAAACATTCGAGGATTTTTCTTCATATAATGGACTTCAATGGGAACCAAACGCTTCAAGGTCCAAATGAGAGTTTCAGTGCAACATCAAAGGGCTTTAAACAACACCAGACGATGAATAAGGGTGTTATCAAGCGACACGATCGCTCATTTAATAAATTTATAACAAAGTTTAAGTTTTATAAGCTCAAATGCTCGCCTTGCTCTGTTCTGTGATGCACGTTCGTGACTCTCCTATTCAAACTCGTTCATAAAAATGAACGAATCTTTTCATGAGTCAACTCGTTCATTTCGTTCGTTGAATGAATCAAATGACACGAAAAAAGATTTGTTCATTTTGATAAACAAGTTCGAACAGGAGAATCACTAATGCGCATCACAGAACAGAGCAAGGTGACCATTTGAGCTTATAACTTAAACTTTTTTTAAAATGGGCGATCGTTTTGTATTATAAGACCCTTATTCATCGTCTGGAATCGTTTAAAGCCCTTTGATGCTGCACTGAAACTCTCATTTGGACCTTGAACCGTTTGGTTCCCATTGAAGTCCATTATATGGAGAAAAATCCTGGAATGTTTTCATCAAAAACCTTAATTTCTCTTCGACTGAAGAAAAAATGACATGGATATCTTGGATGACATGGGGGTGAGTAAATTATCAGCAAAGTTTTTTTTTAAAAGTGAACTACTCCTTTAAGTCACATGGAGTGGAGCAACACGAGTGCGAATAAATTATTTTTAATTTTTGTATGAACTATTCAGTCACTGATTGGGCATTCCTCTTTCTTATTGTCTAGAGAAGATACAATACTGTATTTCAGCCTACACAATGGTAGAGGCGACATGTCTTGACATGTCACACCCTCAGTGTGAGATACTGTAGTATGTGTGTGAGAGTTCCTCCAACACAAGGGCAATTGACCAGTTGAATTGTCAGTCAGATAATGGAGATCTGATTAAAGTGTAGCCAAGACTGCAATTTGTATCGTCGAGACATCCTTTACTATTGAAAATGAGAGCTATTACACAGACAGCATGCATCTTTTATCCACACAAATTGATACCTTTATGAGGGCATGATAATGCATTTTTCATAATATGACGTGGTAGTGTAAAAGGTTTGCTGTAATATGATAGCAGTTTTCTTTTACACCACTGACTGCAGTGGAAATACATTGTGGCATGTTGTGTAAACGCTGTTGTTTTGGTAAATACTACTGGTTTTGATGGCGTCTGGGTCTATAACGTACACACAGTGCTGACACGCACTAACCTAAATGAGCTGTTCATGGAGTACATATCCTGAGTTGTATTTTGCACTTGTGATGTGGTTGGTTTAATGAATAATTAAATCACATAGCTGAAATGGAGCAACTAGGGAAACTATTATTTAGTTTATGCAATAGATCTATTCGGGGTAATTGGCCAAGCGTTCCTGAAATGTCATAATACAAATTGTCTGAAGTGACAGCAAATGGCACGTCCATTTTCTTGCTGTTAGGCTCTTTTACATAATTTATAATGCACCCGAACGGAGTTATACATTGGTTTGGTTGACAGCCTGTGTAATTTACCTTCCATCCATTGTCTCTGGATCAGCGAGCCGGCGTTGTAACTGTGACTCAAAGCCTATTTAAAGAGATGATAAGGTCAGTGTAACAGGTCACTGTCAGCTTTGTAATCCTAAAAGAAATGCCAAGGCAATACGCAATTCAGATGAATTCTTAATGATATGCAAACCTGTGTTTGTGCTAAGAAATATAATAGATTTTCTTTCCAAACGCTGCATGGTGATTAGAGTTCTGACACCTTCCTCCTACTTCTTTTTAGCGTTCCCATTTTTTTTTTTGCCACCCCCTCACTGCAGCTGACATCAAAGAACATCTGTTTGTTGTGCAAACCCGCCTCTGAACTCCATGTTAAGTCGTAGCACTCGGCAATGTCAAAAGTTCTTCATTTGAGATCGGTAGAGAGTTGAGGTTAGACAGGCATATTCTAAACTTTCTGTGTGTGTGTGTGTTTAGGCATGACTTTCATATGAAAAACCAGCAGTGCATCCAATCAGGGAACAGAATTCAGCTTTGCTTTTCACTGGAAATTAGGCTGCTTTTCTCCTAGCTGCAATGGGGCAGAAAAATCACAGGCCATTAGGCACAAAAACACATGAGCCCTGCTCTTATTATGCTACAGTGTTCAGTTCCACGTCAGAGACATGCCCTCTCGTAATAAGAAAACCGGATTTATTGCGTATAAAGGGGCAGATATAGAAGATTAAAAGCATTACATTCCCTGATCTACAGCAAGACACACAAAACAGGCATAACAGCCTGGTGTTTGATAGGATATGATGGTAAAAAGAGGAATACCTGCGTTCGTTATCCTGAGATAGATAGATAGATAGATAGATAGATAGATAGATAGATAGATAGATAGATAGATAGATAGATAGATAGATAGATAGATAGATAGATAGATAGATAGATAGATAGATAGATAGATAGATAGATAGATAGATAGATAGATATCACTAAAAAAATGCAGGGTTGTTTTTAGCAATCTTTGGGTCAAATATGGACAAACAGCCATGGGTTAAATGTTTAAATTGCATTTTTTAACCCAATGTTTGAGTTTGTCCATATTTGACCCAAAATTGGGTTAAAACAACCCAGCATTTTTTTGAGTGAAGATAGATAGAGAGATAGATTTGCTTTTATTCAATGAAAAATATACAGCAA
The DNA here is from genome assembly GCA_038021265.1 of Cyprinella venusta. Classification (NCBI taxonomy): domain Eukaryota; kingdom Metazoa; phylum Chordata; class Actinopteri; order Cypriniformes; family Leuciscidae; genus Cyprinella; species Cyprinella venusta. The sequence continues at coordinate 43,878,195 of CM075863.1, forward strand.
AAAAGCAATATTTAAGATTATAGAAGAAGTATAAATGTGATTTCTACACTCTAAACAATGCTGGGTTGTTTGAACCCAAATTTGGGTAAAATATGGACAAACCCAAATGTTGGGTCAAAAACATAACTTCAAATTTTAACCCAACTATAATTTAATTTTAAAAACTTTAAAAAACAAAAACTTGAAACAACCCACCCAGCATTTTTAGAGTGTAGGCCTAGTTAATAAATTTCTTAATAATAATAAATCACTCTTTGCACCAATAGAGACTGTATCTTATAAGTCAATTTCATATAAGCTAGTAGAACATAACTGAATGAACTGTAGTTCTAACGGACATTACAAAGAGAGAAGAAGACCAGTTTTTTTTTTCACTGAGGCAGTTGTCAACTAATTTAGATATTATTTGAAGTCTGAAGCCATTTGCCGTGGAAGGTATTGCTTCTAACACCAAAGTAAAACAGTGACGGGCACATGTGAAGCTTTATCTCCATGGCCTTTCATACTACAATCCTCTGGCCAGACAAACACATGACTGGCTTTTGGTAGGTTGTTTGCTGTATAAATATCAGGGAGTGCACTGTCGGAGCGATGTCGAACTGAGTCATACCCCAGGTCCATTCTTGTCCCATCATATCCCCATCATTAAGGCTGGTTGCCCGGGCAGATAATAATGTGATGTGTGATCCTTATTTGAGCTAACGGTGACGTCAACCAAATTAGATACACTGCATGAAAAGGCCCACAGACAGAAACGCATTAAAATGACCGAAGGTAAAGAACTAAATGATAATTAATAATAGGTATAACAATATAAGTATTAATTATTAATATGGTTTTAAACCAGGGATGCATCAAGGTAACTTGCAGTTCTTTCAAGTAAGTTATATTATAATAGTTTAACACTAAATCCTGCCTAATTCTGCAATTTATTATTTTGTGTTCAGTGGAAGAAAGAAACTCATACAGATTTGGAAAAACCTGACAAACGCAAGTAATCCAAAAAAAAAAAAAAATTCATTTTGGGTGAACTATCCCTTTAAACCCACTGACGTAAATGACGAAATCAGCACCATACGCCATTCATTTCACGCGGACCTCCTGTCTGTTCTGCAGCCAATACAAAACGAGAGATTTTATTCTCCTGCTACCAGGGACAAAATCATTACCACGTTGGTTTTGTATTGTTTTATTAACCATTTTCTTGTTTGACATTCATTTTTTGTAATACTATCTATATGCGTCTATGCGTGTAACAAAACATTGCTAACGTGGAAATGTATTCAAATGCAGGGTTATTATGCAAAAGGAAAGCTCGCCTCGATTGTGCTTCTTTACTTCAAAACACATACGTTGTCTATAATCACTTTTCATGAAATTCAATTTCGAATGCGATTTCCCCTCGACAATAGCAGCCTTTCCCCGTTTATTCATACAAATAGTGAAAAACAAATGAGCTAAGGTTGTATCAAAGCTTTGCTCTACTGCCATGTCAGCTCACTACTTTGACATATATTTATTCAGTCATTTGATCTACTTAGGGGCATAAATGTCTCTTTAACAGTCATGTTTGCGAAATATGAACATGGAAATGAAACACGATACCTCCATGAATAGCCTGTCTTTTTTGTGGTACTAGGTAACGCGTGACGTCAAAGAGCCTTTATGACGGGCTCAACGTAAGTGCATTAAATCTACCCCTTTTTTGATTGATGGTAAGGTGAACCAATGGCTCGAGGGGCGTTAGTGCTACAGCCCGCCTCTTGCTCAAGCCTGACCAATCACATGCGTGGATTCGATGTTCGTATTGTTGTGACCTTTGGAACCGCATCACCGCCCACCGCGTGCCCGTGGCGGAGGAAAACTATATATAGAGGCGGATGACAGCAGTAGGGGACGAAATTGTAAAACACCCAGATAGAGGGGGTGGAGATGAGCTTATTGGGAAGGTGAAACTGCAAATACCTTACAGAAAATTGAGAGCAAGATAAGAAGAAAAACAAACATTTCAGAAGTCTACCAACTGGAATACCTTTATGTTTAACTTAATGTGAAGAAAGTATTTATATCAGATTTTTTTTTTCTATTTTGCACTAGTTAAATCTATTGCAACTACTGAAAACCGTCATTTTGTAAGCTCAAGTAAGTGTTTAATTTATTGCATTACTATGTTTGTGATGTGTCCTGTTTTTGTGCTCACTAATAGTGTTGATCGTTGCAAAAGCGTTTTCTGGAATATAGTTAAGTGAAACCTTAAGAGAATTTAAATGAAGGCAGCTTGCTGCGTCAGTCGTGGGCTGTAGACTTTGCTGGGAGGTATTGCCAACTATGGCAAAACATCGTCTTACACCAGAAGATATCCGATATTTACATAGAGATGCAAACGAACAAACGCCATATAATAGGCTGTGACATAGGCTGCATTCAATTTGTCAGCATATCTAGTTCGTATTTCAAAGAATATAGCATATACTGCTGTCTTGTCGTAGATGTATTCCTTGTATGATGCGTTTAATGCATTACTGATATCTGTTTCAAACTGTACATTATGTCCTCGCTGTCGCTTTATCCTGTGAACTGGGTGGGAGCGACGATACGATCTCTGACGACTTATACTCGATTTAAATATACAAACGAAGCATATTTCGATTTTATATATGGTAACTAACGCTTAATATTAACATTTTAATCTTTCTATTTAAGATGTAAGCGCATTCATCCCCTTATTTGCTTAATCGGCGGTCGTGCGCTTATGTGCGCGTGCTGACTGGTTTATGTTTCTCCTCGTGACACGTTCAGCTTTAATTATTAAAGTCTGCATTCTTGTGTCTAATTTCACCACGACACCGTGAATTTGACAAACACGGATGGCATGCTAAAGATAAAGTTTGATTATGACGACAGGAGCGGATTGGTTAACGTTACAGTTGTGCAGGGTCTAGTCAGGGCAAGTTAGATAGGCTATTACATAACACTATCAGCTCCGCGAGTCCCAGTGCATCCTTCCTATAATGGTAAACTGCATTTATAGGATTACCTCCAGAATTTGGTGTCTTGAATTGAACTTGTGTGGAAAATTCAACCGGTGCATTGAAGCGTGGTTGTAGGGATTGTTTGTGTATGCATATGCGAAATCTAATCTTGCTTGTGAGCCCATGAATGCGCAAGCTGTTTGTTCAAAACATTCAAGAACTCTTTATTAAGATGGAACCATGTTCCAATGTATTATTTCCAGGAGAGAATAACAAGCCAGGGTTATTCACGCTAGTTGTTTCTTTGCTCCTCTCTAGGAATCGGATCAGACGTTTGTAGACCGAGACGTTCCCTCTGCAACAGCACTTTGTTTTGAACCGTTTTCCCCCAAGTTTCTGTTTATTTGCCTGGCTCCAGCTGAGCCTTGCCCTCTGGTGGCTTACAACACAATACGAGAATTCAAGCAGCCAACGGTGATACTCCAGGGCGGCGCAGCAGCTATGCAGCTTGAAATCCAAGTAGCACTCAACTTCATCATTTCTTACTTGTACAATAAGCTGCCCAGGCGACGTGTCAACATCTTCGGCGAGGAGCTGGAGCGACAGCTGAAACAGAAATATGAGGGACACTGGTACCCGGACAAGCCATACAAAGGTTCTGGATTCAGGTGTATTCATGTCGGGGAGAAAGTGGACCCAGTCGTAGAGAAAGCAGCCAAAGAAAGTGGGTTGGACATTGAGGATGTCCGCAACAACCTGCCTCAGGACCTCAGTGTCTGGATTGATCCTTTCGAGGTGTCTTATCAGATCGGGGAGAAGGGACCCGTCAAGGTGCTCTATGTGGATGACAGTAATGAGAACGGACTGGAGTTGGACAAGGAGATCAAGAACAGCTTTAACCCAGAGGCCCAGGTCTTCATGCCCATTAGCGAGCCTGTAGGCATGTCCCCAACCTCCAGTTCCCCGTCCCCGCCGTTCGGCCAGTCGGCGGCGGTCAGCCCCACCTTCATGCGCCGTTCCACGCAACCATTAACCTTTACCACTGCCACCTTCGCAGCCACCAAGTTCGGCTCCACGAAAATGAAAAGCAACGGGCGGAATGCCAACAAGGTGGCCCGAAACTCCCCCACCAACCTGGGCCTGAATGTAAACAACCTCCTGAAGCAGAAAGTCATGTCCACATCGATGCATTCTCTCTACGGCGTCGGCTTGGGCGGTCAAGCGCAGAAGCCCTCTGCCCTGTCTCCGAACGCCAAGGAGTTCGTGTTCCCCAATCTCCAGGGGCAGGGCAGCCCAAGTGAAATGTTCCCCGGGGAAACGTCCCTCAATCTCAGCCCTCTCCCGTTCAATAATGCCTTCGATGTGTTTGCAGCCTATGGGGGCCTTAATGAGAAGTCCCTCATGGACAGTCTGAATTTCAACTTGAGCAACATGCAGTATTCTAACCAGCAATTCCAGCCAGTGATGGCCAACTAGAAAACGAGAATACTACTAACGACCAGAGATATGTGACGGGGTGGCGGGAAGCGGGTGTGTCACGTTTGGAAAACCGCAAAAAAAAAAAAAGAAAAAAAATGGAAAAAAGAGAAAATCGAAAAGCAACACTTCAACTGTAAAGTACCAGTGAATAAGTCAAAAACGATGAGCCCGAGGGTGAACAATGTTGTTCCCTTGAGTATTTTTGTCATCTTTTTTACAATTAAGCTTGTTGTACAATCAAGCTTAGTTATCTAAACTCATACTGTTTTTTTTAAGTTGTTTTCTTTTGCCAACCAAGCACAAAATTATTTTTACTGACTGTTTTAAGATATCTTTATGAAGAAAAAAACTACAAATCAAGGCCTCTAATAGTATTCAAGGTAGAGCTAAACAGCCAATTTTCCAAGGATTGGCCTGAATGCTGAAATGAGGGATTTCTTGGTCTTTTTTCTAACTGTATAATTAATTTAGTAGAAAGTTTGTAAAATATCAGAGTATATATTGTTTCTACGACATATTGCATTTATATCTTTTTACTACTCCAGTGATCTGTGATGGCTGCAGCAGCTTTTGTTATATTTTTTTTTATTGAAATTGTAAAATGAAATCCATCTTTAAGAACATCAACTATTCTAAAGAATGTGTACAGAATATTCCATTGTGTTGGGATTGAAAAAATATTTGCTTTTGTCGGGAGGGGGGAGGGCACAAAGAAGAGTTGTATTTTCTGTTAAGAGTTCAAAGATTTTTGCTATACTATGGACAAAATGTAATCGTATATTAATTTTGTACCAACATTGTGCAATACTTGACAAAAACAAATAGTATAACAAAGTATTTGGAGTCAGTGTCTTACATGTAAAGAGGGACTGATAGTTTATTAAGTTTGTATTAAAATGCTTGAAATGATACTCATGGTCTTAAGCTTTTTATTCAAGTCTTCATTTTACACGTTCCCATTACCAATTTAATATTGGGCTCTACATTTATTTTCTCATTTTCACTACTCAAGAAAAAGTCAAATGAGTATAATTCCATAAATGGCTTTCCATAATCTAAAGCTGTGACTCAGCAGTCAGATCAGTATTTACTCTTTAGTCACGACTCGTAAGTTACACTCTTCATTTACATTTATTCATATGTCAGATGCTCTTTTCCAAAGCAATTCAAGGTATGCATTACGTCAGTATATGTATTTCCTGGCAATTGAACTGACTCATGCTGTGCTCGTTCAGGAGAACAGAGGTTTTAATGGAATTACTAGAGGTTTATAATCAAACAGACTTCCAGGTTTGCTAATAGTTGCCCCTAAACCACAAGCATTCACTAAATCTCCATAAAGAGAACGCCTTATCTTGACCAGGTTTGTTATGCAAAAAATAAGTCGATGTATTTTGCATCTTTTGAAGATGACCGTGAATTTTGGATTCTCCCATAATAAATATGTAAAGGTCGAGATAAGTTTTTGCGGTATCATTGTTGTTGCCGAGGCTCAGCCGTAAAAAACAGGTGCTGCTGGATTCAGAATGAACGGCTGTTAGATTAATGTCTAAGCATGCAACAGCTCCTCTGAATCCAGTAAGCAACATGGATCTATATTTAGTGCTCTAATTAAGTAAGTTGATTGAGCAAAGTGAATTGTGGAGGGAATTTGCAGATGAGTTAACCCACAACCTCACTTTCGCCGGTATATTTAGTCACCCTCCCTTTACCCTGCATAATGTTGCTGCCTAACAGAGCGAGTTTCTGCGTCTCACGGCTAAATGAACTAGAAAACACAGCGAGGCTCCCTGTGAAAATCAGGACAAGCCGGCACTTTTATTCATTTATTTATGATTATTGCTCTTGCAGCATAACAAATACTTCCTAAAAATATGACTGAGGCGATTGGATTACAAAACATTGCTAATGCCAAGTGTAAATGTGGCCTCTTGCTTGTCAGTGCTACCACCTTATAGCCGCAAAATGCCGAACAAACAAGGGTGGTTCCCAGGTGTACTTGTCTAAGGGGAGGCCAGGAAAATAAAGGCCTCGGATGGCATCTTCATCTGCCGGTTGTATGTAGGTGTCAAGCTTGGCAGCTCCCTTTCTGTGCAGCTCTGAACTTGGCCAACTCAGTGAGTCAGAGATGAGTTGCAGCACTTTTGAGACAGGTGCAGGTTCAGGGTGGCAGCAGAAGATACCATTACGTCCATCGTTTATCACCAAATGCCGCGTGGGGGTAGAGGATAGCAACATACTGGGAATACCTCACGCTCTGTCCTCGAAGGGGGTGGAGGGCTGACAGGTTGTGGAGGATGATGGGAAGTGCTTAGTCACTGAAGGGGATCACGTAGATTATCATTGCTCGTATTATGGTCACCAAGCTTGAAATGTGTAAAAACGGTAATAATGTGAAACATTTAAAAATAACCGTTTTCTATTTGAATGTACTGTAAAATGTGATTTATTCGTGTGACGCAAAGCTGAATTTTCGGCATCATTCCTCCAGTCTTCAGTGTCACATGATCCTTCAGAAATCATACTAATATGATGATTTGATACTCAAGAAATATTTATTAATACTATCAGTGATGAATACTATCACTTGTCAGATGGTTCATATTTTTGAAAGCATTTTTGATGAAAAAGTTCAAAAGAACAGCATTTATTTGAAATCTTTCGTAACATATAATTGCTTTTACTGTCACTTTAAAGTTTAGATTAATTGAATGCATCCTTACGGAGGCGTACAGAGGCGTATTGCATTCACTTGAAGAAAAAAAAATCTACTCTGCACTGAAAAAAAAGACCTGTTGGATTAACATAAAAAAACATGTACATCGGTTGCACATAATAAAGTTAGGTTTGTGCAACATGATTTATGTATATTAAAATGCATAAATCATGTTGCACAAACCTAACTTTATTATGTGCAACCGATGTACATGTTTTTTTATGTTAATCCAACAGGTCTTTTTTTTCAGTGTTTTTCTGAATTAACAAGTTAATTGTCTCAGAATTACGAGATAATTTTTCATGGAAAAAAGTTTTTGCTCTGTTTTTCTGAATTAACGAGTTAATTTTTAATGGAATTTTTTTTTGCTCTGTTTTTCTGAATTAACGAGTTAAATTTTCATGAGAAAAAAAAATTGCTCTGTTTTTCTGAATTAACGAGTTAATTTTTCATGGAATTTTTTTTTTTTGCTCTGTTTTTCTAAATTAACTTGTTAATTCAGAAAAACAGAGCAAATATTTTTTTCTCATGAAAATTTAACTCGTTAATTCAGAAAAACAGAGCAAAAACTTTTTCCATGAAAAATTATCTCGTAATTCTGAGAAAATTAACTTGTTTATTCCAAAAAGCAGAGTAGATTATTTTTCTTCAAGTGAATGCAATGCGCCTCCGACCTCCGTACATCCTTGCTAAATAAAATGATTATTTAATTATCTAATTAAATTATCTAAATATGTTGTGATAATATAATACTTCTGATACAAGTAGGCCTACAGAAGAATAAAATAAAGCATATTTTGTTCGATTTTAGAAAGGGTTCAGTTTGAGCAGATGTTTTATACCATCATCTCTGTCCTCGTCAGAGCTCATTTCAGTACATTCAGCATCGGGCTCATATTCGCCATCTCAAACATAATCTCGAAACAATTGCTTTCAACGTCTTTAAAATCAATATTTTGATCGCTGACAGCTTCTCCACCAGATCCAGCATCAAGTAACAGTGAAACTAATATTTGATTGCATTCAGTTCTTGCTCCGCAGTAAATCTCTGAGCCGTTTCAAGTTTTGCTGATGAAACTTCCTATTCTTTTGTTTTCTGCCTGCAGTGACTATGAGTGAAACGTCACTTCATCATTGTGTATTAGACATTGCCACCTTGTGGAATAAATGTGACTTGCACATATTCAGTCATCATAAAATTCAATTGTTGTTATTTACTTAGGCTACATTGTTACACACCATGGGTCGTCAGCAACCCTTTACAATTTTGACACTTACTGACCACAAACTTTTGAATAGTATAGTGTATATGTTACTGTAGACTTTTAAGTTATGAAAAATAGTATTCTATTTACTATTTCAACTATTATAACTAGATCAACAGCATAAAAAGAAGCCTTTCCAAGAAGCTCCCACAGGAAGAAACTGTTTGACATGTACAGCGACCAACCACAGTTTGTATCATTTTTACACGTCATAGATATTTCTATAACAATTTGAATCCAAAACAGTTGTTAGATGTGCAGTATTCTTCCACAAGCTTTCTCTTTTAATAATTTACTTTGAAATACCATTGCGACATCAAACTGGCCTGGTTTCAGTAATGTAGAGGCTCAGATGGCAGCAGTATTCCTTCCTTTTTGTGACAGTGATACTGTGGCTGGTGTTGTGTGAAGACATCCACTTATGTGGTGCAGATGGGAGACGTTCCCTATCCCACAAGAACGAAACACAGCACTACTGCAACTAGCTTGCTGACACGCTGTTTTAATTTTAGCAAAGAAGTAAGGGCTTTGACTTTAGGCCTCTCACTGGTTTACTTGCAAAGATCAGATTCACTGCTGTATTTAATTAATGAACCTCATTAGACTGACCAGATGTCCATTTCATGATCAGACTTTTTTCTCCCCATACATATTTCTGGTGTTCCAGAAGTTTCAAAGAAGTCAGTGTAGACGAACAAAGAGGACATCTCATCATCACCCACTTCATCAACCAGTTTTCTTTGAAGCCTTTTGTCAAGTTTCTGTTGTTTTGCTGCAAAAAGTGAGGAAACAGTCTGTTAAAGTCTTTCCTATACGTATCTATTTATATATCTATATATTTATCTACAGTATGTATTTATCTATGTATTTATGTATCTATATATCATCTGTCTGTCTATGTATATGTCTATCAATCTATCTATGTCTGCTTATCTGCCTATCTGACCGTTTGTACAAACTTTTATTTTGGATGCAATTAATCACATCCAAAATAAAAGTTTGTGTTTATGTGGGTGCGCTGTGTATAATCATTTTGTATATATATAAATACACACACATGCATGTAATATTTATATATACATTTTTTATATTTATATATAATATAAATTATACATAAATCTATGTACAGTAGAACTATATACATGAAATATATATGAAGAGTTCAGATGCAAAAACCTCTAAATGCCATTTGAAATTTTCTTCTAAAATGACCATTTTTATCAAGCTTGTATATTTAAGTTCAGTAATTTCACTTAAATGACAATTAATAGGTAATCTTCATTGAAATTTAAGTGAAATTAATGAACTTAAATATACAACCTTGATAAAAATGGTCATTTTAGAAGAAAATTTCAAATGGCACTTAGAGGCTTTTGCATCTGAACTCTTCATATATATATATATATATATATATATATTAGGGCTGTCAAACGATTAATCGCATCCAAAATAAAAGTTTGTGTTTACATAATATATGTGGGTGCTCTCTGTATAATTATTTTATATATATAAATACACACACATGCTTGTATATATTTAAGAAATATTTTCATGTATATACTGTATATAGATTTATACATAATTTATATTATATATAAATATAAATATTTTATATATAAATAATATTTTTTTATTAAATTTACATCCATGTGTGTGTATTTATATATATACAAAATAATTATACAAAGTGCATCAACATATATTATGTAACACAAACTTTTATTTTGGATGCGATTAATTGCGATTAATCGTTTGACAGCCCTAATATATATATGTGCACACACACACACATATACATATATATATATATATATATATATATATATATATATATATATGCGCTGACTCTTCTAATATATATATATATTATATATATATCTATATATCTATATATCTATATATATATATATATATATATATATATATATATACAGTCAAATCAAAAATTATTCAGACACCAGATATAATTTTTGATATTTTTCACTTGTGGGTGCAGGACACTATAGTTCATTAATGTAAGTGATAGCAAAATAAAGTAAACTTTTTGACATAATTATACCCAGAAATTCTTCATACAGTGGGCTACCAGTAAAAATTATAAAAGTTTGGGACTGGAAATTATTCACACACTTTGACCTGACCATGTTTTGCTGAAGTTTTTTTTGTTTTAATTGCCAATGCGACATTTTTAACACCACAGATATATATATATATATATATATATATATATATATATATATATATATATATATATATATATATAAATGTTGTGCAAATAAGATGATAAGATAATTGTCAGCCATTTTTGAATTCATAATAAAACATACAGTGACATAAGAAGAGAACAGTCAATTAGAAATATGAGTAATCGTCAAAGGTCAACTTACATTTTATTCATGCACAATTGACAAATGATCTTTATCATTTTGTGTTTTTACTAAAAACCATAGCTCATTATCTACAATGTCTATCTGTTAACCCAGATGACTTGTCCTCTGAGGCCCAGCTTAAACATTAAACGATAAAACTCTACATTAACTATATAATAAACATTCATATCTAGCATGAATTAGTGTTTGCTTAATCCTTAACCAGTGTTTGCATTGCATGGATATTTTCAGTGACTCATTCATTTTGGTAGTAACCTGTTTTTACAACGATTGTTTTACAATAGGCCTATATGAGATAAAATGTTAAACCAACAAAACACGTCATATCACTTGTAATATTTTCTTCAGCTGGAAGCCCATGGCCGTGTTGGAGCTCGCTGAATGAACGTAGGAGGTTCTGAGCTGCTCGGCCTGTCGTGGGAGGTGTTGCATAACTGCGTGGATGCCGCTGTCTTCAACAACACGTTAGTGGGGAAAGGATGGCAAGCTTCCCAAATGCCATGACAGGCGATGTGCAGGTTTTCCTGAACTTGCAGTGTGCTTGTTTATTCTTCAGAAATATCTGTTTTTGTAATTACTCCAATTCCCCAAGGGGTCAATAGAGTTGAGCTGTTAAACCAGACTTTGCTTTCTGTTGTTTTTCTCTTCTCAAGGACTTGATTCTCTTGCACCTACGAGGCCATGAATACAAACAGAAAGTCTGAGTTTGTCTTTCAAAGAAACACAGAGCCTTGAAGAATCAGAAGTGGGTGGATGAGATGACCCATGCTCAGCTGCAATCTGCCACTCCAAGAGTTTCATCTCAGTCTCAGATGGTCTTGATTTGGACTGATCTGCACTCTTAAAAAATAAGGGTTTCAAAACAGGGGTTCCCAATACCATAGAATAACCATTTTTGGTTCCCTAAAGACCCTTTCAGTTAATTAACAGGTCAAGTAACTATTTGTTGACAGTAGGCTAAAGGTTCTTAATGGAACCATCAATGCCAATAAAGAACCTTTATTATGGCTCGTTTCCACTGAGTGGTACGGTACGGTACAGTTCGGTTCGGTACGCAATTATTTGCGTTTCCACTGTCAAAACTTGTGAATGGTACCAAAAAGCCGAACCGTACCGTACCACTTTTTGGGTACCCTTCCGTTGGGGTACCTAGCACAGTGAAAGGGTACTAAAAGGTGGAGCTAGACTCACTGCAGAACAGTGATTGGTGGACAGAGTATCGTCACTCGCGCGTACTACAAGCGCATTAGAAGCATACAGTTGAAATAAAATTCTACTGTTATTGTGTCACGAAATGTAGTTTTAAGAGTATTTCAGGCGAGAAAGTAGTTTTTTAAAGCTCAAATCTGTTGTTTGTTTATAGATTTATGATAATTTGACTGAGATCCATTCCAAGCGATCACCGGACGCTCGCGCTCGTGTCCCCCGCCTGGAGCAGCCTTTCCTCGGCTAGTCGTTCTGATGTTTGCCGCTGACTCGGCTGACACGTCTCTGTAGTGGTTGAACAGTTCGTCTTGTATAAACCTTACAGGTGATCTTTGGTCTCGTGAAACTATAATTCGTTCCCTGGCCAATAGTTTTGGCAGAAGGCAACGTGAAGTTTCATATCTTTTAGCGCTGAATTTGTATATTTCACTGACTGAATTGTTTCTTGATGTTATTTAAGCTTTTTACTGTATATCTTTTGTACCTTTTACTTATACTTTCATAATGGATATTATTGATAAAACTGAAATTCAACAAAAGAGATAGTTTTGTCATTTTTTTAAATGTTATTACAAGATCATCTGTAACGTTGTTTATTGCAACATTTGTACCAATGCGATATGGAATACATTACATTACATAGCCTATTGCCTGGAATATGTTTAATATTTTTAAATTTTAACGAAAAGAGGCAGGGTTGTTGTATATTTAGTTTTGTTATAAATATAACGTTAAATACATGCAGTGAATATCAATAGGCTATGCGTTGCCTGAACCACATTTGTGTGCTTTAGAATGTTTAAAATGTATCAAAATGAAATCGAAAAGAAGCAGAGTGGAGTTTTATAACATATTTCGTTTTATTGTTGCCTAAAATGAACATACAGAGATAACCGGAGTCACAGAGCCAGAGCGAGCAGAGTCCCGCGTTCAAGAACGCGCTTTTCCATTAGCAGAATTACTGGACTCGCGTCCTCGGGATCATTCTCCTGGGTCGGATTTGGCTTCGGATTTTTTTGCGTTGGGTTCTTGGAAACGCATAATGCCAGCGCTTATTTCTAGTGACAAACATGCCGAGAAGCACGAACAAGATCTGCTGTCTGTCCATTGTTGTTTACTATGTCGCTTTCTTCGCGCGAAAATGACGTCGATCGCTTCTTTCCAGCATACCACGCCTATCAAGTAAGGGTACTGTTGGCGGTGGAAACGCAAGCCTGATCATGGTGTACCCGACCCGACCCGTACTGAACTGTACTGTACCGTACCGTACCCCTCAGTGGAAACGAGCCATTATTAAACGCTCACACAGAAGCCACTTTCTAACCAATCATCTTTCCGGTGTGACACGCACTGTTCTGCCGTTGGCTGAAAATAGTCCTCGTCGGCTTTGTTTCGGCGTCGGGCCGTTGGGGAATCAGATAACTCTGATTGGCTGTTCAGCTTAGCGAAAGAGTTGGTGCACGAGAATAAAAGCCAAACAACAACAACGGTAAAGATAGAAGGCTGTTCTTATGTTACGTCTTCTTATCTGAGTGTTCCTTGGCGAATATTTCAATATTGACATGAGCGAAGTGGAATAAAGAAAGCGTTTACCAGGATTGATATTCAAAACGGTAAGCACACGCTGCTTTGTTTACGTTATGTGTATGCCGCCGGCAGTGTCGGTTTTCCTTTTTGAATGACGTATATAGACCGTAGACTGTAAACAATATGGACAAAGCGTCTGTGACGTCACCCATAGATTTTCTGAAGAACGGGTTTTAAGCTGTTTATGGTGGGTAGCTATGGGCGGCGCCATACTGGAAAATCTTGGGAAATACAATTATATACAAATATATACAAATATACAAATGTTCATAAAAGGATACAGAGGTGGTATGATGTGTTGTGTCAGATCATGGCCGACGTCAAATTCACTCGGCACAGCCCGTTAACAGCTGTAAATCAAAGTTAACCACCCTTTGTGATACATTTTATATCTAAATATGATCTAAACTAACGAGTTAGAAAAAAAATTCACCCCCCTCACAGTTGTCAGGCACGCGGAACATATGAAGATTTCAATAAAAGTCCATGGGACCAAACTGTAAATGAATTAGATATTATTGGATATTTTAACATGACGTCTATGGATATTTGCTCCCTTTTGGGACCAGACCTCTAGCGGATTTGAGACGTATTGCAGTTTTTCGCACTTCTGTAGGCTTCATCTTTCAGTTTAGAATATTGCAGCTTGATATAGACTATATCTGCAGAAATAGAGAGTTGGGTCATTAAACGCAGGTGCAGAACGCTCATTCTAGCTGACAGTCGCCTGCAGTTTTCTCGGTGTGTTCAAGTGCAGCTTTTTACCCCGACAAGAGCGGACGAGAGGCGACAACACAGTTGGCTTTCATCAGCGCTAGTTCGTTGGCGTTGACTTGGTGTGTTCCAGGCTTTAGTCATCGTGGCTAATTAATAACTCCATGATGCTTGGATTCATAGTAGAATGATTAGATTTCACCTATAAAATATTTCACCAAGCAACAGTAAATGTGATTGCACTTTAGTCTGATATGGTTTCAGTTCATTTTGATGGTTTGGGCAGCTCTAGGGACAGTTGGTATCTAATGATGATGGTATATTTCTGGAATGGGCAAATTTGCTACAGGAGGGACAGTGTCCTGCAAAGTTTAGCCCCAACTCTAAATACTAGATAGCTATAGTTCTATAGAGTTATAGAAAGCTATCTCTTGGAAGGTTGGAGCTAAACTCTACATGATAGTGGCCCTCCAGGACCGAATTTGCCCATTTTTAATCAATAAAGAAATTGCAATTTGATGCTGCAAGTACAGCAGAAATGTGTAAGCCAATTAAAATTGTGTAGTTTCTTTATTTATTTATTTTGGCTTTGGTCTTTGTGGGAAAGATTATTCTAATTTAAAAAGTAAAAAGCCTATTTGACACAAGTGAAAAGAGTTTGTTCACAACCCCCAAATCATGTGGTTTTGTAATCTCAAATTCTGTTAATGATTGCCTGGTAAGAAAATGAGTGCGAGAGAGAGAGAGAGAGAGAGAGGATGTGAGGTTGGGTGTCACTTTGCCTTATGTGTGACAGAATGCGTATGACGAGATGCGTCAATGTATGTTCTGTTTTTCAGTGTGGCAAAATAGTTGTGAAACATGTGCATGCTTGTCTAGTTGTCTAGTAGTGCCTATGAATAAAACAATGCTTTTTATCTTCAAATGCACATATTCCATCTTTCTTTGACTGCATTTAGATACACCTAAATTTGTGGCAGTATTTGATGTTTTGGTACCGATATACCGTTAGATTCTCTGGTTGGAGGCATCTTTTTAATAGGATATTTATTAGTAGCTGCATGGTATGATTTACTGGCTGCGGTCCATAGCTTGGCTTCTGTCGACGTCAGCACTCAGGACTGCCAGTTTTAGCAGGGGAGAGTGTAAACACAGGCTGCTCTTAGTGAGATGAACAGAGGAACGACCAAAACACTGAACCTACATTCACAACTAGAGCACTCTGTAGCCCTCCAGGGAGCTGCTGTAGGTTTAATTATGCGGGCTGGTAGAACCTGTTCACTGCACAGGTGGGAGAAACGTTATTTTAAGCCGTTAGGTTATGCAATGCAAAATTCAAGAATAATTAGTGAGAAAAGCTCAGGCTCTCGCTGGAGCATGGGTTTGTGTGTCAAAGATAATAATAAACCAAGATAAAAATGTTTTTTCCAAAAACAGCTAAAACCACAATACGATGATAGATACGTTTTTGTGGTTTCTAGCTAGTCCAAATCTGCCATTTATCTTGTTGTATAGGACAAACAGTTAAAGACCTTTTATTCCCTTTCTTATGCCAGCTGATGCTCCAAGCATAATTCATTCAGAAAGCAAAGCTTCAGGGAGTGTTCAAACAATGATTCACATGCTCATGTGATTTATGAGTTTGCATGATTTATATGAGCCATGTGAAAAAGAGACTATAGTTAAGATATAACTATTGAGAGAAATGAGTTAGGTTATACCCCTCTTGGATTAAATGAACATGCTCCTCTTGAATATGTGTTGGGAACTCCATTATATGTTATGTCCATTCGATTCATTCCCGGCACTCGATACTCTACTATTGAGTGCTATTTTGGCCAGTCCCACAAATGACCCTTTTCTTAATAAGGTCAAAAATAACCTCTATTGCCCACGTCCAACTCAGGCCTTGACCCAACCAGACAGGCCATTCCCTAAGATAGAAACACACAAATCATACCTCTGTCAGCCGTCAAATACAGCTTCTGAGTATAAATAGCTATGGATTGGACTCTCATCTCTTATCTCTGCTATAGCCAAAGACAAGTCAGTGAACCGCAAATCACAGCCGTGTCCTCCTACAAACCCAACTCTCCCGGCCGCTCTATCCATCTGTCTGTGTGTGTGTGTACAGCCTCATATATTCTTACAGTCTATTCCTGTGTTGCTCATTGGCTTTATTCAGTGGCTTTGAGAGATTTGAAGAAAAGTATACATTTTTTTGATGCATGTGTTATTCAAGTCGGCGTTTCCGGCATAGGAGGCGGGTGTGCTAACAGGGATTTTATAGATCGCTGCTTCTAGTGTGCTTTTTGATTCCAAGGGAGTGAGGTTTACTTGCACAGGTCTTACTAGAGGGCCTCTGTTACATTCACTCCCCTAAACCTCACTCCCATCCGGGTCACGGCACCATCGTAACCCCTCCGATTCTACTCGCACTGCTACAAGCAGGATTTGAAGCAGTGTTTCTAACATGGAAGGCCCGCGCTAATAAGGAAGCTAAAGACCGCAACCTCTTGACGCCAAGGGAGTGAGGTTTATTCGCACAGGTCTTACTAGAGGACCTCGGTTACATTCACCCACCTAAACCTCACTCCCATCCGGGTCGCGGCACTAATTAAAGCTACACTGTGATTTGTACCCCCATCTAGCGGTGAAAAGGTATATGACCATCCAGTGAATATTAGTTTCTGTTCCTCTCAATTCCGATTTCGTTTTAACTCCTACGGTGGCCAATGTAGTCCAAGATTAACATGGCTTCCAGTTCGACCTCGTCCATGGGTGTTAACTCAAACGTAAACGCGAAAGGCGAAGCTTGAATTAACGGGTATGTCCCTCTTTAGCTAATGTACTTTCAAGATTAAGGGGCAACATGGCGATCCGACATTAGAACCCCTTACCCGTTTGTATATTCAATGGCATATTATACACTCACGATAATACTTTATTACTTGAGCGAAGTAAATATACATTAATGAGCACATATATTTTTGAAAGAACTAAGTGTTTTTAGCTAAGAATAAACTAAAAGAGTTACACAGTGTAGTTTTAATGTAATGTTAACACATAAAGCTAATTGGCTTCTTAAGTTTGATATTTAATGTCAAGTTTATGACATATTTATGACAATTTATTTTGTATTGGTAATGTCAAGTTGTCACCACCAAGACATTTCAAAAAATGTCATATTTGCATTAAAAATTTCATAATTGAGTAAATTACACTTAATGACATTGTCATAATCACACCTTCAAGTAAAGTGTTACCATTTTGGATTACATTTTTATTTCATTTTTGGTAATTTTTTTTAAAGTAGTTTCATACATACCCTATTGTGTAGTTTTAATGTTTACCAAATATGTTTACAATAATAAAAAAAAATTCTACAAAATGCTACATTGGAGGGAAAGATTATAAGTGAATACTAAAGGGCTCATGAACTGGCTCAACAAAAAAAAAATATATTGTTGTCTGAGGTCAGCTTATGACATTTGCTTGGTTTTAACATAAAAAAAAAACATCAAAATGAATAAGTAATAGGATATTTTCTACCCTAGTTTTGAGCCTAAAAACGCTCTGTTTTTATGGGCGTCTCACATTGAAGACTTGGCGGTAAACGCCCACTGCTGTGAGTGTATAATGGTTTTGCATATTATAATGAGTTTCAACTCACTCTCTTATGCAGACTGTCTTCTTCCACAACCAGGCACTGCACAATATTTTGTAAACGGCATGTTTATTGCTCGGTAGCTCGATCTGGTTTGTCATTACGAGGTAGGCTTATGTCATTTAGCTATGTGCGTAATGTGCGAATCGATGGGCGGGGCTAAACTGGCCGTGTTGAAGTAAGCGTTGATCTTCCTCTGCGGGGGTGGAGCTTTATCCTCTTTGACATCATAGTTCCCCACTTTGTAAAAAGAGTCATTTGCTGAGCCTGGTGTCAATAAAAGCTTTTATTGGACTAACAAGGACGTTTTCAGTTCTAAAACTTACAGGATATTCTTATAACATGATGACCTCTAGATGTCAAAAGCTCAAAGAAAATTTGATTTCTCGGTTCATCGCCCCTTTAACTTTCGGTCTCTTTCTCACACAAAGTTTTCAACTGCAAGGCACTTTAAAAAAAAATCCTGTCAGTGTTGATACATGAACTGCCAGCATTGTGTCCTTGAGTAACCTTAACCTCAGGCTGCTGTAATTAGTGCACTACAACTCCCCTAGGATGAACGCGGCCGCTAAATGACAGAACTAAATGCATGTTCTCATCAGGCTCAGAAAACACACTTTGAAAACATTACAGCTGTGAGAACATTTTAGCATTAGCCATACAGAGCAGGTCAGTGTCAAAGGTCAGTTTCAGTTGCATATTTTAGCCAATGACAAAATGTCAACAATGGAGGTTGCATTGGTTGAATAATTCCTTCAGGCTTCTAATAATGGTCTTCATTCAAATCTCTTCGTATTACTGCTAGTTTCCTAAAGCTTAAGTAGACCCCCACAAATTTAGCTCCCCTTCCATGCATGTGTTTGGTGTGAGTTGAAAGTAGCGGACATTTGTTTCCTTTCTCTCCTCTCCTCTCCCTCACACACAACAGAGAAGGACTTTAGTATAATGTGATGGTGCCCTTGCTGATACAGGCCTCCCTTTATGTTGCGTGTAATCTGAGCTTTCAGTGCCAGCACTGACCCTCTCTCCCCCTGAATGGAGCGCTGTGGGCCAGGCCGCTGTTTCCTGTGCTTTCACTCTGCTTAGCTCGGCACTACGATTATAGTAAAGCCAGGGGTGGGACCAACACATTTGTGCTGAGGAGACAGGGTCTCTCTCTCTCTCACACATACACACACACAAACACACACTTGACTCTGTGAAGGTGAATGATGGCGAACAGAGCTTGAGTCTCAAGGGCTTTGGCGTGATTAAGTCACGTTTATCGTGCTGTAATAGCGTTAGTGTGCACCATCTCTGTTCTCTTTGTACTCTGTTCAATTGGTCCTAGGGCTGAAATTTACATGACCCACCCAGCTAATAGGGAACGTTGTGAGAACTTTAGCTAATCTGGCAAGGTTCTCAAAGTTATGATTAAACATTCTTCAATTACGTTAATAGAACGTTTCCTTCAAAGTTATTATTATTTAGAAATGTTCTCAAAATACTATCCAACATTTTTTTTAAATGCGGAACATTCAGAGAACTTTCAAAAGCAACATTCCTATAATGTTTGCAAATTGGAATGTTCTCTGAAGCGATAGTTCGCCCTAGAGTGAAAAATAAGTCATCATTTACTTCATGAGACTCTATTAGTGCCGCAGTTCACTCCGTGTCGCCTAAAAAAGCACACAAGTTGTGAGAAATCAAGATGAACAAGAAAACGCGATTATGATATGATGACTGTTCACTGATCATAACAACAGCAGGATGCTACTTTTAAATTATTTTAAGCCCAAATTAAATGATCGAATTATGTCTATCTATATCTATATTTAACCTTTTTATAATTTGTGATTGCATTTTACAAAGATGTGGCCGGACATGCAGTCTACCAATAGGATTAGAGCGACAACACTGTGAACACCCACAAGCGTCTTCACGTTACAGAGACTAGCGACACACAGAGTCAAAGTCTTCAGTGTGTTACGGCTCTTAAAGGTGCAGTAAGTGATTTCTGAGAAACGCTGTTGAAAGTGGATCAGACCGAGCAGCACAGCACACTTGTAGCCAGTCAGCAGTAGGGGACGTGTTGGGCGTGTCAACTCATGATATGGGGGTGGAGAGTGAGTCAATCAGGAGTAGGAGGCGTGTCCACTCATGATGGGGTTGGAGAGTGAGCCAATCAGCTGCAGAGGGCGTGTCCATTCATGATGGGGATGGAGAATGAACCAGTCAGCAGTAGGGGGCGTGTCCACTCGTGATGGGGTGAAGAGTGAGTCAATCAACAGTAGGGGGCGTGTCCATTCATGATGGGGGAGCAGAGAGAGCCAATCAGCAGTAGGAGGCGTGTTTGAAAATTTTAGGGGTGGAACAATGAAGGGAAGAGTGTGTTTGGGTTGATTACAAATATCAATATATATATTTATGAAGAGTTCAGATGCAAAAGCCTCTAAATGCTATTCGAAATTTTTATCAAGCTTATTTAAGTTCAGTAATTTCACTTAAATGACAATTAATAGGTAATCTTCATTGCCATTTAAGTGAAATTACTGAAATTAAATATACAAGCTTGATAAAAATGATCATTTTAGAAGAAAATTTCAAATGGTACTTAGAGGCTTTTGCATCTGAACTCTTCATATATTGTATATATATAGTATATATATACAATATATACATATATATATATATATATATATATATATATATATATATATATATACACATAGAAAAAGAAACTCACGCACACTGTTTTAAATACATTGAATTTATATCAAATCACAGAGAATTTCAGTTTTTACTCCCACCTGATTTTAAGTAAAAAAGTTGTCCCAAATAAAATGTGAAATGAGGACATAGTGTAGGATTTAATTGCCCTCTTTTCTGGTTAATAAACAGGTTGTAATTTGTGGCAAGTAACTGTCCTCATCGTGTAGAAAACAGAATCAGAGTCTAAGGACCTGTAATGATCTATTCTTCTCACTCTCTGGTTTTATTTTTATGTTTTACACCCTGTGGTTTTATTTTGTTTCACTGTCTGGGTTTATTTTTTAATGTTTCTCACTTCCTGGTTTTATATTTATTGTTTCACACTCTCTGGCTTTAGTTGTATGGTTTTATTGGGAGAGTTATTAAAGCTATCTTCACACTGATCAAATTAATATTTATATCCAATATGCATTGATTACTTATGAGGAATAATATAAATAGGATTTCTATTACTGTTATTTAACACTTTTTTCACAAAGACATTGGCTATTAGTTGTATTCAAAATTAGAAAACAATAGGCTATAAAAATGTAAAATGAACAGTGCTTCTGCTTTAGATTTGCAGCATGAGACATTGTAGGTATTACTTATAATGATTATAGCCCTGATCAAAAAGTGTGTGTGTGTGTGAGAGAGAATGAAACACTTTCTTTCTCTGCATTTCTGCCTGCTGGACAATACAATTATTACAATATCTCCATATCTAAAGACCAGAACATTATAGAGACTTGCAGACCTGTCCTGGTAAGCAAAGACCTGTCAATCAGCCAGAATACCTTGGCAAGCACATAATGATGAGTTTTATGAATGCAAATCTAGTTTCACAAGTATATTTAGCACAATTTATTCAATTAAAACACAAAGAAAAGGACATTTCAGGACACATGGAGTGCACATTGCTAAATGAGCCATAACAATTCGCTCTGTACACTCGTACACAAAACCTACTAAAATGAGGTCTGTTCTGGAAATGAGTTGACAAAGGCACCCCTTCCTCTGTGGCAGCCCACTTGCATACGGGCCATTGACATTGTTGTGATGTGCTTGTGTGTGTGTGTGAAGGGTGAGGTCAGATCCAGAGGCTCTGCAGGCAAACTGCCCAACACTCAAAGCAAACAAGAACGCATTGTCAAGGCAGTGTGTGGTTATCTCTGCATCGCATTTCAATGGATCTGAAAGACACAGTGACAGAGAGAGACCTGTTGATAAGGCTTCATGTGTGCTATTGGCAAAAGGCACAAACGTGATCATGCATTGGATGTTCAAGAGACAAAATCAAGTCATCAGATGGATAATCTTAATTAAACCCACTTACTTTCTTTTAATACATGTTCCTGCACTGTAAAAGTGTTGATTACAATAATAGTGTTGGTTTAACTTAAAATAACCTGGTTGCCTTAACATTGAGTTCTGTTGTTATTGATGTTGTCTGATTGTTATCCTTTTCCTATTTAGCACCAAAACTTTGAAACAGTCTTCCTAACATTGTCCGGTATGCAGACACACTCTGTCAGTCTAAAGCTATAGATCTCTCTGACTTTGCATAAACATAAAACACTAGACTTATATAATTCAATGTTGGGCTGCTTAGATTAGGTCAGTCGGAACTGGGAACTCTTCCCATAAATCCTGATGTACTCGTTACATCATAAGAAAACTGGTCTCTACGCTGATATTAGTCTCTCTGTTCATCCCGAGGTTTACCACAGTCCGTCGGATCCAGGGCAGGCCGTATCCAGATCTGACGAAGGACCTGTGTCTGGACGCGTCGACAATGCAGACAACCCTTTACCTCTGGACAGATTATCGTTGTCGGGATAATCCTATTTCACGTGGCTACGCTGAAGCGATAAAATTCTGTATTATAAATTTCAAGGCCAGACAAGTAGTTTGTTGAGGGTTGGTTTTTTAGGGACAGACTACATGCGCACATACACTCACCGGCCACTTTATTAGGTACACCTGTCCAACTGCTCGTTAACACTTAATTTCTAAGCAGCCAATCACATGGCGGCAACTCAGTGCATTTAGGCATGTAGACATGGTCAAGACAATCTCCTGCAGTTCAAACCGAGCATCAGTATGGGGAAGAAAGGTGATTTGAGTGACTTTGAACGTGGCATGATTGTTGGTGCCAGAAGGGCTGGTCTGAGTATTTCAGAAACTGCTAATCTACTGGGATTTTCACGCACAACCATCTCTAGGGTTTACAGAGAATGGTCCGAAAAAGAAAAAACATCAAGTGAGCGGCAGTTCTGTGGGCGGAAATGCCTTGTTGATGCCAGAGGTCAGAGGAGAATGGCCAGACTTTTTCGAGCTGATAGAAGGGCAACAGTGACTCAAATAACCACCCGTTACAACCAAGGTGGGCAGAAGAGCATCTCTGAACGCACAGTACGTCGAACTTTGAGGCAGATGGGCTACAGCAGCAGAAGATCACACCGGGTGCCACTCCTTTCAGCTAAGAACAGGAAACTGAGGCTACAATTTTCACAAGCTCATCTAAATTGGACAATAGAAGATTGGAAAAACGTTGCCTGGTCTGATGAGTCTCGATTTCTGCTGCGACATTCGGATGGTAGGGTCAGAATTTGGCGTCTACAACATGAAAGCATGGATCCATCCTGCCTTGTATCAACGGTTCAGGCTGGTGGTGGTGGTGTCATGGTGTGGGGAATATTTTCTTGGCACTCTTTGGGCCCCTTGGTACCAATTGAGCATCGTTGCAACGCCACAGCCTACCTGAGTATTGTTGCTGACCATGTCCATCCCTTTATGACCACAATGTACCCAACTTCTGATGGCTACTTTCAGCAGGATAATGCGCCATGTCATAAAGCTGGAATCATCTCAGACTGGTTTCTTGAACATGACAATGAGTTCGCTGTACTCAAATGGCCTCCACAGTCACCAGATCTCAATCCAATAGAGCATCTTTGGGATGGTGGAACGGGAGATTCGCATCATGGATGTGCAGCCGACAAATCTGCGGCAACTGTGTGATGCCATCATGTCAATATGGACCAAACTCCCTGAGGAATGCTTCCAGCACCTTGTTGAATCTATGCCACGAAGAATTGAGGCAGTTCTGAAGGCAAAAGGGGGTCCAACCCGTTACTAGCATGGGGTACCTAATAAAGTGGCCGGTGAGTGTATATTCAAACGTTAAACCTAAAGAACTTTTAATACGCATGTGCACGCCATTAGCGTTCTCTCAGGTTTGCGTTTTTAAAATTTGCATAGAGTGAACTTAGAGTTTTCTGTTAAAATGGTGTCCTGTTACTAGCGCCTCCTAATAACTAATGATCGTTGTGACGGAAGAGAATCAATAAATAACTTTAGTTGGAAAATAACTTTAGCTCTCATAAAGCCAAAACAATCTCTGTTGCTTTGATTTCCTATTATCACTGTAAAGCAGCTTTAGAACAATCTACAGTGTTAAAAGCGCTATATAAATGAAGATGACTTGACCATTTATACCACTTGGCCAAAGCCACCATTGACATGTCATCATGGAGCAATATAGGTTGGAGATATGTGTTCGGTTGCTCAACCGCTCGAGTTTTATTCCATTTTCCAACGTTGCTAAAAAAGGCAATGGCTAGAATTTAGTGAAAATCACATCAACGTATCATACAAAGCTGTGTGTTCCAAGGCACTTCAGTGGGCGTTTAAAATTATATAAATCCTGAAATTACACCAGGTATGGCCAATTACATTTGGCCCTGAAATGGTGATCAGAAAATAAAATATTTTATTTTGAGTTTTGGTCTGTTTCTCACGCAAAGCTATCTTATAGCCAGAGAATTGCAAGTTAGTAAATATAGTTCAGTAACTTACTTGATTAAAGTAGCCAAGCATAAGAAACATAATATTTAAGTAATGAAGTACAAGGGAATACTGCACGATGAGTCGAAGGCACTACACCACCCACGTGTAAAGCCATATTCAATTATAAATATGATATTCATTTGATCACAATGAACAGCAGAGAAAATGACGTGGCGCGCAGCTCCAGCAACATGTTTTACGTGGGTGCGTGTGTCACTTTTCCTTGTATTCATTACACAGCAGGATTCACCAAACAGCTGTTCTCTGCCATACTTCTCAAGTTTGGTAAAACACGCCGCTAATGAGTTTTCGCTCAGAATAACGCATGCTAAGTGCAAACCTGACCCGAGTTTACACTGACTGACTGGAGAAATCAGAAGTAATGAAATCAATGTGGCGCTACCCGCCGGTTGTCATGGTGACGCAACTCTGAGGAGAAAAGCTTCAGCTGGCTGGGTGAATATGTTTTGTATGTGTGCTTGGTATGGAAACTTGCCCTGTAATTGGAGTCTGATAGTCTTAATGGTTCTGGCGGGGTCCAAGATGAACACTTCAAAATAAATGCAATGCTATTTTTGAGCTGTGTTTGGAAGGCTGCATGTGTTCAGCAAATCCTCTCCTGGATCCTTTCCTGTGTTGTATTTTGGCAAATTGAAGGAGCAAAGGTGTAGCCTACAGTGTGAATTACTAAGCCACAGTGTGAAACATGAAATAAGATAACCCAGGATTACATTTGCTCACTGTTAAAAATCTGACTTTTGGTTAGGTTGTAAGTTTGACAATGCAATGTTTGTTGACATTAAAAGGGTGGAGATAATGTTTCCCATATCTTTCCCTGATGAGGTCCGATGCATGAATTTAATCCAACTTTGTTTTCTGCAAATTCATCTATTAAAACCTAAAGAAAAACATTGACAAAACTTTGCAGGGTAAAATAACATTCTCTGGTTTTATGAATTTTGGAATTTGTCCATTTTGATTTTTTTTTGTCTTTTTAATAAATATTTTTTTGTCCATGTGCGGCACCTGATATCTGCACATATGGCACTTTTTGTGGCATCTCTAATTCCTGTCCCAGGAACAGCTTGTCCTTTTTTCATTTCCCCTCAGGCGGCTCTGAAATGAAAAACAGAGAATGTTTGTGGTAATATGCGGGGCCACGGAGGTGCTCTTCATGACAGATGGCTGGTATGTTGTGTGCCAACGTGTAGTGTGATTCTCCGGGATACTTATCCTTTCAGATTCATCGGAACAGGATATTGCCCTGGGATCCTCTCAAGAGCTCAAACCTCTAGCTCCACTTTAATCTGTTTGTCTTTTAACTATGAGATTAATGCACGGAGCAATCGGCCTGCAGGGAGAATGTGGCATGTGACGTGGTGTGATGCCATCATGCATGTGCACACACACTGGACTGCAGTGGAATGGGAAGTGCACATCTCTCCTCAGTTGTTTTTCCACTGGCAGCAAAGCAAAATTCAATTTAGCATTTCTTGATACCAAGGGGCATCATTTATAAAATGTTGCATAGAGACCGTCCCGCATTTGATCGATGATAATTTCTCAAATGTGTCTACGTGTGATTCAGAGAAACAAATGCACGCACAAAAAAGACGTGCTCTTGCAGATATGAAATCTATTAAATCACAAATTAAATTGTGTGCAACTTATTGGTTTCAGATCTCTGCTTTGTAAACGCCCCCTTATTAATGGCATTAGCATATAAAAGAACACCATGATGCAGTCAACCGCCAAATCCTTGCAATGGCAAGTTGAAAGAATTGCTTAGATTTCCAAGTATATGCACATATGAGCATAGTTTTATCATTTTTTGTCAAAAGTACTAAATACATTTGCACTAAAACCTTTCTTTAAGCCCATTCACACCAAGAAGATAACTATAAAGATAACTATAACAATAAAATGGACAATACCATATAAGCATGTGCTGCAGTTGTGTCGTCTGCTGCTGCTTGAGCTTTTTAAAACAGAAATGTATGGAAGCTTCTTTCCATCACTCAATTAAAAAATAAAATTGCTACTTTTTATCTCACAATTCTGACTTTTTTTTCAGAATTGCATTGTATAAACTCACAATTGCAAGATACAAAACTTGCAATTCTGTCTTTTTTCCTGGCAATTCAAATTTTTTCCCTTGAAATTCTGATTTTTTTTTCTTGCAATTGTGAGTTTATATATTGCAATTCTGAATTGAATTCATAATTGCAAGAAAAAAGTCAGAATAGCGGAATATAAACTCACAATTTGTGAGAAAGTCAGAATTACAAGAAAAAAGTCAGAATTGACCTATAAAAACTACAATGCAAGAAAAGTTAGAACTGCAAGAAAAGTCAGAATTGTGAGATATTTACCCGCAATTGCAAGGAAAAAAAGTCAGAATGGCAAGAACTGACTCACAATTGCGAGAAAATGTCAGAGTTGCGAGATATAAACCCACAATTGCGAGAGAAAAAAAGTGAGAATTGTGAGATACAAACTCGTAATTGTGAGAAGAATGTCAGAATTGCGAAATAAAAACTGTGAAAAAAAGATATAAATATTGTGAGTAAAAAAGTAGCAATTTTCTTTTTAAATTGTTTTATTCCGTAAGAAGCTAAGTTTAATCAAGCTTCCAGAAAGGATGATGATTGCCTGCCAATGTTTTAATCGTTCTGAAATTTGAAAACTTTTGAGCGATCGTTTCACTTGATAAGACCCTTATTCACCTTCTTGAATCGTTTAAAGCCCTTTGAACAGTTTGCAGTTTGCACTGATACTGTCTTTTGGACCTTGAACCGTTTGGTTCCCATTGAAGTCCATTATATGGAGAAAATCCTGGAATATTTTCATCAAAAACCTTAATTTCTTTTCGACTGAAGAAAGAAAGACATGGACATCTTGGGTGACATGGGGGTGAGTAAATTATCATCAAAAGTTTTTTGAAAAGTGAATGCTTTGCTTTGTGAATGTCCCTTTAAATGCAGTTGAACTTGCGTGTTAGCAGGCAGCTTGCAGACACACACTAAAATGGCAGACACTCTTCAGCCTTTCAACTGGAGTTGGACAATGATGGAGAGACTCAAGAAATAGTGACAACATGCAGCGTGCAACAGGACGTGTAACTGACTGGTTAGTTGAAAAAATTTTTGTTGCTGATGTGGAGTTAACTATCTTCTAGTCATTGATTAGCATAGCCTGTCATGCTAATCTATAAATTGTGTGGGAACTGTTGTAAGGTGCCTACAGCGTGATATTGCATTTGTGTTGTATTGCAATAAGTGTGTAAAGATGGATGAGGCAGTTGGAGCAGACTCACATGTGCCCAAACAACTCTTCCTCTTCTCAACACTGCTTGCGTGTTCCCGAGGAAAGGGTTTATGTACATTTTAGGATTTGTGATGTCACTAACCGGGGAGGAATGTCGTGTAGTCCTTACTAGCTGTTCGTTGTAGTCCTTAAAAAGCGATTTCTGTAAAAGAAATATCTCCCTTTGCTTTGAACTTTGAGTGTCGCAACTTTGCAGATGTTTATGCTCAAACAGCAACGTTACAGACTGATTAAAGTTAGAAAAGTGAACTTTAACAGTGATGAAAGTGCTTCATGTGGCTAATTTTGTGTTGGAGTGTAGATTGTATATGATTTGGTCGGTTTTGCTTTATATGCATATTGTAAGATCCATGTGCTACTAATAACTGTAGGTGTGGTTTACATGTTTTGGCTTGTGTATTTTGGAGCTGGTTTTGAAGTGGAGAATGAAGGTTACATTTGTACTTTTGTTGTATTGGGCTAAAATAAAATACAAGGGGATTTCTCTAAAAATAATTTCTTTTGGAAATGAAAAGTCAAACCACTTGTTTATTGACAACACATTCTCATCCCAAGACGTCATCTAACTGATGCTTTTGACCATATGTCAACGTCCATCATTTTAGGGCACCCTTTAACGTCAGATAGATGATGCTATCCTAGGGCGTCATCTAACTGACACTTTACCATTAGCGTCAGTTAGATAATGCGGGTTGGTTTAGGTTTGGGGTAGGGTTAGGATTAGATAGCGTCATCTAACTGACGTTAAA
This sequence comes from Cyprinella venusta, assembly GCA_038021265.1. Taxonomy (NCBI): domain Eukaryota; kingdom Metazoa; phylum Chordata; class Actinopteri; order Cypriniformes; family Leuciscidae; genus Cyprinella; species Cyprinella venusta. The sequence goes on from CM075863.1 coordinate 43,906,849, forward strand.
GGGTGCCCTAAAACGTCGGATGTTGACGTATGGTCAAAAGCGACAGTTAGATGACGTCTTGGGATGAGAACAGTCTGTTTTTGAGAAAGGTCCTGTTTACACCTGGTATTAAAGGAGTAGTTCACTTTTCAAAAAACCTTTTCTGATCATTTACTCACCCCCATGTCATCCAACATGTCCATGTCTTTCTTTCTTCAGTTGAAAAGAAATTAAGGTTTTTGATTAAACATTCCAGCATTTTTCTCCATATAATGCACTTCAGTTGGAACCAAACGGTTCAAGGTCCAAAAGACACTTTCAGTACAAACTGCAAACTGTTCAAAGGGCTTTAAACGATTCCAGACCATGAATAAGGGTCTTATCAAGCGAAACGATCGCTCATTTAAAGAAAAATAACAAAGTTTAAGTTTTACAAGCTCAAATGCTCACCTTGCTCTGAACTGCGATGCACGTTTGTGACTCTCCTGTTCGAACTCATTCATCAAAATGAACGAATCTTTTTCCGAGTTAATTCGTTCTTTTCGTTCGTTGAATGAACCAAATGACTCGTAAAAAGATTCCTTCATTTTAATGAACGAGTTCGAACAGGAGAGTCACGAACATGCTCGACACTTGCAGTTTGCACTGAAAGTGTCTTTTGGACCTTGAATTGTTTGCTTCCCACTGAAGTCCATTATATGGAGAAAAATGCTGGAATGTTTTCATAAAAAACCTTAATGTCTTTTCGACTGAACAAAGAATGACATGGACATCTTGGATGACATGGGGTTGAGTAAATTATCAGCAAAAGTTTTTTCAAAAGTGAACTACTCCTTTAAGAATCATTTTGGTCGATCGGATCCCAAGTGGATGATGTTAAATACAGGTGTAAACAGGGTCTAAAACGTTTTGAGCTTGTCCACGTTCGACCAATTCTAGAGGGAGTTGAATAACCACAAAAGACCTCCTTCTCTCTGCCTACTGACCTAATGCTTTAACATTATGGTAAGCGCACTATCCAGACGGGATTTAAACTTTGTCGGCTAAAGACTTAAGTTTGATTTGAAGACAAAAAAGTACTAACACAGCATTTGGTTTGGTCTTGCTGCTATCAGAGAAGAAACAAAAGCTGCTGCTCTATATGTTTTTACGTCATCTAGGTTATGTCCGCGAGTATAGTTTATGTAGGTTATGTCGGCTTAATGATGAAAGATCTGGTTTGGTAACCCAAACATTGCAGGTGCAAACCATTTTGCCTGTTGAAATCCCACAGCACATTTTCACTGCAACTCTAGTAGAGTTGTGTATCGTTTGAATTTGAACGATTCTGATTCCGATTCCTTGTTTCGATTCCGGTTCCCAACGATTCTCGATTCCGATTCTTTTAATTGGCAGGGTCAAAGAAGTTTAGCTAACCTTGCTAACCAACGGTCTTTCTGAAGGAAATACTCCTTTTGTCGCAAATTTTTGCCGAGATTTTGTTATTTTTAGAAAAGTGAAGCCACACTTTCGACCGCTGACGTAAGCTACTCATGTTCAACTCGCGTGGTTATGCCAACACTTCCGGTAGAGGCTTCATTGGTGTTGTTAAGCGGTTTCTTCTTCTGGTCGGCGGACTGTGAATATCGAAACTTGGAATCGAAATTTTTACTTTTGAACGATTCCGGGAAAAACGAAAGTTAGTCTCGGTTCCAATCGATACTCGATTCTCGATACCCAACCCTAAACTCTAGGTTGCTTTAAAGGGATTTTACCTGTTATGAAGTTACTGTAAATCACTTTAGATGTGCAAGCATCTGCTAAAAGAAGGGTAATGCATTGATGAATAAAATTAATGTGAAATGGCTATATATAGTTAGTGTATATATATATATATAGAACAAACAACAATAGTCACGTTTGTCTCCGATAGGGACCAATTGACTGAGTGGGGTCCTAACATAAAACAGTTGTAGTCAAAAATGTTCACCCCCCCCCCCATTTCAAATCAGGCTTATTTGCAACATTTACAGACTACATAATAATTTTGAGACTGCAAAGGTCATTAAAAGTTGCATTTTCAGTTGAATTTGGGGAAACCACTTGAAACATTTGTTGTGTTGAGCTATTTAAATAAATAAAAAAAAAACAGCTGAAAGTCTGCAATGGGGGTTGAATAATTTTGATTACAACTGTACCATTTGCAAAACTATACTGAAAAAAAATGCATAGCAACAATTCGCACAATTTCACAAACACTTATAAAGAAACGTCAAGTCACGTACTGAATTAAACATGAAGTTTTGAAGTCAGAAAAACTGAAGTAGTATTTAGTTTAGTATAATCTTTATTTACAACTTCAAAAAGCATTTTTTTTTACAGTTTTTTACATACAATTGTAATAAACTAAACAAATCAATGCAAAACGTTTAAAATGATGTTCAGCAGTTTATAGATTATATCATAGACCTCCAGCTCCATGAGTGTCCTCACCTCTGTGGTCAATGGAGAAACCCAGCACACTGTCTAGCATCGGCAGTCCTGTGGTACCAAACATGGCCAGGGCAGCATCAGGTTTACTCAACTCCTAATAATAGTCCCAGCTGCCCTGCCCCGCACAGCCCAGAATGTGCGGGTGCTGCCAGGGAACACTCTGTACGCACGTTCCACGCATTTCTCTGCGCTGACAACACAGCAAGGACTCCTATATTGACCCGTCCGGGCACTGGCACACAGCCACCGCTCATATATACTCGCGGACATCAGCACTTGTGGATATTTAAAACACTATGACACCAGAATTGAAAACCACTTTGCTGCGACTTAAAAGTCTCCATCTTTGCACAACATATTCAGACAAATAAAACTATAGTTCTTCCATCAGATTAAATTGATTTTTGTATAAAACAAGCAATGGTGAAAACATTTTAAACTAATTTATTTAATTTTAATTAAGCAAAACAAAGCAATACAGATAAACACACACACACAGTGTAAGTGTAATTTATAAGATTTGTAAGATTTTGAACCAATCTTTCTTTGTAAAAACATTAAGTTAATCATACTGATTTCAAAATATACATTTGTATGGGTTTGTTCACTGTTCTATTGTTTAAGTATATGTATACCACACCAGATCCAACACTTTACTGCATTAAATAGCACTTTAACATAATTAAAATGTACTTAATGAACATAGAATAGCACTTTACTGTGTATGTGTATATGTGTGTCCGCCGTATTAGATGCCCTGTCTACTAACTGTGGTGTCTTTTATATAATTTGTTGCTGAAAACTGTGGCGTCTTTAAAATTGTGTTGGATCGTATTAATTTTCAATGTTTAGTTGTGTTACTTTGTACTGTTATGACCAGATGGGGGACTGCAGATGTAAAATAGCCTTTGGGCTAATTCTGGCATATTAACACTGTTGAAAAGCTAAGATGTCCATTAATATGCACTGGCCCTTTTAAATAAATAAATAAACATTGAACCAAACACTATAATATCATCTTAGAAGATAAATCAAAATGCTTTATTTGAGACAAAACATGCATGTTTCGGTCGCGACGGTACATTTTCGGTAGTGACAGTAATGGTTTGGTAGTGACCACATTACAGAATTTTAGCTCACATACTAAAACACTTCTAAAACATACTAAGATACTAATGATCTGCATAACTGTACTCAAATTTTCTTTATCCCCCCAAATAAATGATAACGCATTCCCTTTTGTCACTACCAAAACAATGATGACATGTTTCGGTAGTGACGTTTTTAGATTCTTTTGAGCCTAGCTCAAAGATGCTAATCAGCACATGGTTAACTAGCACTGTTCTGAACAGTTGGACACACAAAATAACTCAACTTTATTGAATAACACTAACACACACACAAAAAACATGATGTCACAAGCGAAACTTCACCACATTTCGGTAGTGACAATTTAAGATACGTTTGAGCCTAGCTCCGAGATGATAGCCAGCACATGGTTAGCTAGCACAGTTCTGAACAGTTGTACACACAAAATAACTAAATTTTATCGAATGACACTAATACACACACATAAAAAAACACGATGTCACAAGTGAAACTTCACCACATGTTTTGGTAGTGACAATTTAATATACTTTTGAGCCTAGCTCAGAGATGATAGCTAGCACCTGGTTAGCTAGCACAGTTCTGAACAGTTGTACACACATAAAAACTACATTTTATGGAATAACACCCAAAAAAGTTTGCTTAATTGCAGAAAACAAGGTGTTTGGTAGCGACGTCCCTTAAAGTTACACACAGATTTTCAGACTTTTGAACACATTTCCCTCAGAATGATGGTACCTATCTACAATGAATTAGAGGCTATGAGAGAGAGAGAGAGAGAGAGAGAGAGAGAGAGAGAGAGAGAGAGAGAGAGAGAGAGAGAGAGAGAGGGGAACGTTTCCGATCAAAAATGTAGGGTGTGTTTAAAATTAGTCTCAGCCAATGGACTAAAACACACACTGGTTTGGTAGTGACATGAAAGTGTATATTTTGTACACTATTGTGGAATTCAATAGACAGAAGGATCTTAGTAAACATCTAAAATTTGAATATACTTTTTCGGACAGCAGTTTGCACCAATTCTGTAAATGGCCCCTATATATATATATATATATATATATATATATATATATATATATATATATATATGATATTATTATTTATTGTTTTGACCCCCCTAAAATTATATAGAACAATAAACAATTGTCCGAATAGTTTCAATTGATCATTATGTATTATATCATCCATTCTCCAAGCCGTTTATCTCTCAAAAAACACACAAAAGAAGAGTTCCCAAGACTTTTTGGGCGATTTTCCTTTACTATGACACGACATCCATCTAAAATAAAATATAAAATAACACAAAATAAAATAAAATAAAATAAAGAAAACAATTGTACAAATCAATAATACAGTTATTTTTAACAGTTGAAACTCTTAAAACTCCTTGAAAATTGTAATGGCCTAGTGTTCTTTTCTTTTTCCCTTCTCTCTCTTGTTCACATACACACCCTTATCTTATCTAAAGTTCACCGCTGCCACATATAAACAATGAAACAGCATGAATATTTAGCTGTTCCTCCAGTGGGTAGACATGGTCTGAATGAGATAGCTGTGTTTTCTGCAGATGTCTGAATGTGCCGTGATAAATACATGCCTCGGCTTCCTGAACAGGGTAAAAATACAAATCTGCTGCATGTCACAGTACTGTGGTTTGTCTTTAAAAACAACTTGCTCCTCATTGTGCTAATTACAGCTTCGTTGACAGGACACAATCACAGAAAACTATTCGTTCAGCATGCAATTATGACAACCAATTTAAGTGCAAAATCCAAATCATCTTTACATTTTCTTCATTTTATTCAACTGTTGCCTCTCTATGTGATTTCTTGAGTATGAGAAGAATAAGACCTTTGTTTGTTTCCTGAACAATGATGCTAAATCTCTGTAAAGCGCTGTAAGAGAAAGCATTCAAGTGATATTCCCCTTTCTTCTTTTGCTGAGGTTTTATATATAAGCTACTGCTCAGACTAAAAAAAATGAATTATACATCCAGTACCCTGTAAAAATGATTTCCCTAAAGTAAAAACTTTTTACATCATTAAAACAAGATAAAGCTTCTTGTGAAGCAAAACTGCATACTACATTTTTTCATAGAATATATCGTTAGAATCATTTAATTGGCAAATTATACTTCTTATTTCAAGACACAGAATTTAATATTTACATTAATAGGGAAACACAATTTTACTCCTCTAGTAAATTGATCTTGTTTTAGAGATGTATTTTTTTTTACCAAAAAAAACACATACAGTAGTGTTGTGTGAGCAGTTTGTAAACGCTCTCATCAACATTTAAATTCTGTTGCAGTGAGCTTTTTCAATTTTGTCAGTCTATAAAGCATTTCCCACCTTTCCTAGTTTAATTGAATGCTATAAATTCACAGAATTTACGACTTTCTGTTCTCAGCTCGAATACAAAAGGACAGAGGACAGGCGCAGTAATTCACATGGGGGTGTAGAGCTTACACCACTCCACAGAATTGCCTTTTGTTCAGCGTCGGGTGGATCAGAACACCCTCAGAATGATCCTTCCTCAAACTCCACCAAAACATTTTTGTGTGTGTGTGTGTGTGGGTGGCTAAGAAAAGTTAATACATTTTTAGCACAAAATTTCTTCTTTCTCCTTAATAAGTTCTTAATGAATAGTTCTAACTAATAGTTAAGAATTAAAATTCCAAAAGAACATTTTCAAATAACTACACCAATCTCAGCAATTCCAAATATGTAAACACCAGGAAACATATATCTATCTATAAGTAACGTCTGTCTGTCTGTTAATCAAATATCTCTCGAACCGTTAGTCCGATGGCTTTCAAACTTGACGGGTGTCTTGCTACAGGCACGAGTAAGTGCATTGCCGAGTTTGACGTTGTTTGAATTAGAAATGAAAAATATATTGTTAAACATTCTGACATTAGAGAGGATTGTGGTTCAAAAATAAACATTCTGTCAGCTAAACATTAAGTCAGCTACACTGTTTACTTCTGACGTAAAAAAGGCCATCAATGTGTACTTACATTTACGAGTCATTAAATCATGTTTAATTTGGACTTCTTTGTGCTTGCTCTTTGAGGTGGTGACCATAGACCTGCATTATATGGCTGACAGACAAGAACGGTTTGACCGAAAAATGTCAAAATTGAAAATACTGTGGAAACAAAGACACCTACATCTTGGATGCCCTTGAGGTAAGCTAAAACATATCAAAAATTAATTTCAAAGTTAAGAAATCATTTATATCAATGGTTTACAGTCAGGAATTTGTCTTGTCGTGCCGCATCCAGTGTAGACATCATCACTGATTATAATGGGTTCTATTTGCCGCGTCTGGTGTTGACGGATAACTGTAACGATAACTATATTAGAGTAGACACCAATGGACGATTCCGTTCCCATTCCGTTTGTGTGCCAAGTGTGCCATTGTTGTCATCTGCTGCTTTAAGTCGGAATGAAACAAAAGTTTTATAGTCTTTTCTTCCCATATGGTTACGTGGGTGTATATAAAGTCCTTTTAGGCAAGTCATTTCACTCGGCCGCCATCTTGGCAATGCCTCCGGGCAGCTATTTCGGACTAACAACCAGGACATGACATAAACATAAACATGGCCAGGACATAAAAACTGCATGTATAGAAACAGCAGTAAAATATGATAAAAATCGCTGAAAAAGTTGGATGACTTTACCCCAAAATAAGGTTTAAAGGTCTTTTTCCCCACAGGTTATACGTTTCTTACGCATGCGCAAGGGTTCTTGTCTCCGTTGTCGCAAACATCAACTGTGCGAATGTGTCAGTGGAACCAGACGATAGACTTAAATGTTTCCCGGCTTGACTGTTAAAAGCAGACGATTGGCTTTCCAGCGGGAGGGGCGGGGTATGTGCATACAACCGCCATCTTTGGCATTACAGGTTTTCCCTATATAGTTGTATAGAGGAAGTGACATGTCTCTATATAAAGTGTCTTTATGAGTGAAATCCACTTCTTGAACTGGAAAAAAAAGACTTGATTTCTATAGAAATCAGACTTGATGTCTATAGGGAATTGATTGGATGGTTGTGGTTTGCTATTGGTTGATCTCATGTGAGCGACAGGTTGATCCGGCCCTCAAAATGGACTTTTTGACTTGTCAAATTTAATTTCATGGTGAAATTCTCAAGCTATTTATAGTGGCTGGATATCAATGTTTTTATCGTCTCTGAAATCGCTCCACTAATTTGGTTCCTCTGTGCCATTATTGTTAGTTGTGGCACTATTCTCATAACTTTAGAATGATTATTAAGTATAATTAAAAGTAAAATTAAGTATAATTAAGTGAAACTATCATTTTAAGTCATATTCATAATCCTTCTTGTGAACGGCCCTGAAAATGAGTCATGTAACGATTATGCGGCAACATTAAATGGCTCAGCTGAAATACATTTACATGCAAAATGCCTATTAGTCACCCACTACTAGCAATATCAGTCATAAAATACGCTTGTGTGGGTGACTGTGGTGTGAAGGTCTCTCTTACAGTAAGGCACATTGCAGCTAAACATGCAAAGCAACAACTAGGAATAGTCATTATGATGTCATTTCCTTCTGAGAGCATTCTCACTCCTTTTTCGGCTTCATACCCAAAGGGAGCCCTCTATTCTATTCTCTTCTCTTCCCTGGAGCTTTATCCTGGAAGGAAAACACACCTTTACACTCATAATAAATAACGTCTCTCCGTGAGACCTGACAGTCAGTTCATTTTGCACAGCCAACCATGACTTTTAGGGGAATGGACTCGGTGTCATGCTGTGACAAATGCAAATAATATTGAATGTGTGTGTGGAGAGGCGCGTTATTTATGATCATGATGGCTGCTGTGGTCGGTAGAAAGTCAGAGTTATGTGTTAAACGGTAGAGCCAGGCTTCACTTCGGCCTAACAATGCGAGGCCGAGCAGACACACATTCTGCCAGTTGAATCAATGATGCATCTGATTTATGCACTGTATTACTCCCTCACTTTTGTTATTACAGTGTACGTGTCTATTTCTTCCCACTTGCTTACTGGCTAAAAGTAATTATAGAGCAGGGATGCGATGACGGCCTGAGAAGATCATCCATTTACAATGAGAGGTTTGCCCGCCATCTGTGCGGCCTTATATCGAGAGAAAATATCTGGATCTCAAGGCTTATATCATACAAAAACGAACATGCTGAGGGAGCTTTCATGAAATTAACCTTAAAAATCGAGCTTGTTTTATTTTAAGCAAAGCATTATTTGAGGTGGATTGTGATCTTGAAATGTTTTTGTGTTTGGTGATATTCACAGCCATATGACTCTTTAAGACTCTACAATTACGTTCCATTTCATTTCAGGAATCAGATTAGGTGTACCATGCTCTAGATTTCCCACCTTCCACTTCAGCCAGCTTTCTAAATGAAGCTACTGACCCATTAAGCTTGCACATAAATTATTCCTTATTGATGAATTAAGCTGTGAAGCAAGAGGATTCTTCTGGGGGGGGGAAAAAAGACTGCAGCATCGTAATATCCCATTATTCTGCTCACTCACACGCGAGATTGGTTTAAAAACGTGCAAGACATTGATTGTGTCAGTGTGAATCATGCATAGCTACCTTAATTTGTTCATTCGTCAACTTAAGCATTCATTATTTTTATTTAAGAAAGTAGTGTCACTTTCTGCTCAATATGATAATATGCATTGCGTGATTTATGTCAAAGCCAGTCTAACTAGCATACAATGACAGTTAATTAGAATACCCTGGAAATAATGCTACAGACACATGGCCATTTATATAAATTACGTTAGGACTAGTGCAATTGCGCCCCCCAGTGGAGGATTGAATGACACTGAAAACCTAGGCCCGTAGCCTACTCATAAAGAATCGTTCCCATAGTGATACAATTCTAAGAAAATTCTTTCTACTTAAATTAATTCTTTACTAAAATCATAGTAAACAAAAAAGTAATTCAGAAAGCATCTTAACTCTTCAAAGAGGCAAATTGTTAGGAGTACGGGCGACGACTTTTAAAGGCTTAAGAGGTTTTTTTTTAGCTGAGGAGAAAATGGCAGAACGATGAAGAGGGAGAAGAAATGTGATGCAGATAATGACATTGAGTTAATAAGACGCTATAGAGGAGATCGTGCAGGGATCATGTTTGTGACTGATCTCATTAGAGACTCACTAATATGTCAGACACAGCGCAAGAATGCCATAACGCCAGAAATGAAAGTAATCACTACGTTAAGATATTTGGCAAACGGGAAAATGCAATAAAGCAGCAGTGATCACACAAACATTTACTTTCAGAACCTCTTATTCTATTGCAGTTCATTTCGTTTCCACTGGACATTCCCACCTTGCAGGCTCAAAAAACTACAGTTGAATATAGCAGGCTTGCTGCACGAGCAGGGGAATGAACCAGTAATAATTTGCGCAATTTGAAGGATATTTCTGAGAAGTAGCCTACATAAAAAGTAGACTGAAAGTATACTTTCTTAATTTTTAGTTTAAAAGAAATAGTACACTTGAATAAACTTCATTTTTGTAAGGGTAGTAATTTGGAGGAGTGAATCTGTGAGCCTGTAAGAGTGAATTTAAGCGGGGCCAATTTGCATATTCATGAATCTGCCTACCCTAAATGAAGCAAGGGTGGAGAGTTACATTCAAGCTATTTTAAGAAAAAAAAAACTTTTATTCCATTTTGGTGGAATTTTGGTTCCAATGTGAGCGTTAAGGTGAGGGATGCAATTATTCACTGTAAATACTCACTGTAAATATAAATAATTATTCAAGTTAATACAATGAAGGAGATTGATTTAATCACCAAAAGAGAAACTCAATATAGTATTATGTTATCTGAACCACATAATTTAAGTTGATTTGACAAAAGAAAAAAAATGTTGTGATTACAAATCATGAAATTATTTTTTTATAGTGGAGGACTTCAAATATTTCAAATGCACAACATAGTTAGTAACCATGAAAGTCACTTAAAAACGAATTATTATTAACAACAGGCTGGCAGGAGTATGCCATACAATTAGCAGACCTGTTATTGAGTAGATTATTCAAATAAATAAATGTTAACGGAAATATATGAATAACAGAAAGATGGCAGACAGCAAGTTAATGTACTCTGTCAGATTCATTTAGTTGAAAGTAACTGGTCTTGTTTTTTGATGCTGTACATCAGTTGTCTACTTCTGGGGACTCCCACCCATACGGGACATCACTAGACTCCTGATCGCTGTGGGAACCTCTTCCCGGTATGAATGGGCCATATGCACGCCCACTTTTGCATATGGAATGAAACATTTCATTTGCATAATTTACTTCGAGAAGAAACGTTTTCTCCTGTCAGAGCAGAGCATGCAAATCAATGGACACCAAAGAAAAGTGCCTCCATGAGAGTGACTTCTGAGGCACCAGGAATAAGTAGGCAGGATAAATCTAGAAGTACTTGAACACTGTTAAAGGCATGAGGCCCTTCGAAGTGAGACTGCAGGGTTCAAGATGATTCAAATAGATGTCAGTCCAAATCTCATCCAAATGCCAAAAAATCACAACATCGGTTAAATCAGTAAAAAGTCCAATTGCTTTCCACTGGAATTTTACATGATAGTCCACTATAATGAGACCACCATAGCCCACCACAGATGTCGAGGGGGCAGCTTGTTCTGAATTTTCAGCATCATTACTTCTGTCCTCAGTGTCACACGATCCTTCATAAATCATTCTAATATATGCTGATTCGGTGCTCAAGAAGCATTTATTCTTATAGACTGCTAACGTAATTTTGTAGACCAACCCAGAAGTTAGCATCACACTGGTTCCCTCGACAAAAACGGAAAAGGATTTTACCATTGGCTTTTGGATTATCGCAGAAAATAAACTCTTCATGTAAGCCTAAATCTTGCCAGAAATAAAAGCTATATCCTTAGGTTATAAACGAACAAACTACACCAGTCGCTCGACTTCATCGACACGACCATCACCTTTTTCATAAAAAATAAAAACAAATAAAAAATTCTCTGAAACTTTGAGTTATGATATTTTGCAAGAGCGTGAGTATAAACACGAGGCTGTGAAAGCCACTTTTAACGTCAACAACCTCTGCACTAAAAGTGAAAAGCTTTAGTAAAAACCTTTAAAAAATAGTGGGGTATTACTGATGTGTTTTAATGTCGAATAAAACGTGAAAATATATTGCGTTCACCACATAACTTATTTCAGGCTTTTAACCAAAATCCTTTTAAAAAAATATTGGCGGGATGGTGGAATAGGAAATGCTAAAATGCTAACTAATTTCCGGGTTTTGGCCTACAAAAACATGTTATCCCTGCAGCACTCTATTATCAATGTTGAAAACAGATGTGCTGCTTTATAGTTTGGAAATTGAGACATTTTTTCGGAATTTTTTTCAGCATTTATTTGTTATAGAAGTCTTGGTAGCACTTTATTTTGAAAAGGTTGCTGCCTTAAATCTTTAAGTAGCTACAATCAACTTGGATGTAATTTCAACTTAAGTTACATTAAGCAGGCTAAAAGGGATAGCCTACTCCACTTTTTTTGGAATTAGGCTCATTTTACCACTCCCCCAGAGTTAAACAGTTGGGCTTTACTGTTTTCGAATGTATTCAGCCGATTTTCTGATATTTAGAAGAATATTAGTAACCAGACAGTTTCTGGTCTCATTGACTTCCATAGTATATATTTTTTCCTATTATGGAAGTCAGAGACCAGAAACTGTCTGGTTACTGATATTCTTCTAAATATCAGAAAATCGGCTGAATGGATTCGAAAACGGTAAAACTCAACTGTTTAACTCTGGGGGAGTTGTAAAATGAGCCTATTTCCAAAAAAAGTGGAGTATCCCATTAAATGAGTTGAATCTTGCATTATATAATAACTTATTTTGATGAGTTAAAATAATGTAAAAATGCATGTTGTCAGAACTTATTGATCGTATAATTTTGTACAGCCTTAACTGTGTAATAACTTGGTATACTAACCCTGAACCTACTCCTAAACCTAACCACAACCCAGGTAGTTACCTTATATTACCAAGTATTTTCTTAGGTGAGTTCATTGTAAGGACATGCAAGTAGCCTACTGTAAAATGAAGTAGAACGGAAATCTATTTTATTTCCTACTATTAACTCATGATCAATTAAATTCATCTTTGCTGAATAAAAGTATTAATTTCTTACAAATAAAATCTTACTGACCTCAAACATTTGAACAGTAGTGTACTATTTTCTAAAAAAGTAATCACTTCCAATGCTGACCAGTAGATGTCAGTGAATCTGTCAAACAATCAAAGTGTACAATGGCAACAATAGGTCCTAGTTACTAAAGTTCCTGCCACACTACCATAAACTATGGTATTACATATATAAAACAATCAGTAAAGAAATAGAAAAGAAAAGGAAATATTTTGTTGACTTCTTACACTGTCTGGAGATTCTGTTAGCATTTAGCTGTTCTGTTAGCGTTTAGCTAACAGAAAATTAGCGACCTTACCTAGGCTAGTAGGCTAGCTAAGATATTTTGTCGGAAACCATGGTTAATGTGGTACATTTTAGACGGAAAATTTCACAAGGAAGTATTTCTTACTGACAAAACACATCAAACGGTTGCTAACAGTTTCTTAAATACATAGCCGGTGTTTAAACCTTTAGGCCTATACAAAGCAACATACATGACATAACAGTTCAGGATATTCACGATCTCTGGAAATTTAATCTATGATCTTGCTATGGCACCTTGCTCTTCCTGTTAAACTACGGGGAGACATTTTGGGTTGATTAACATTGCAGCATAAATAAGGAATACAAAAGCAACATGAGAGCAAAGATACTGTGCCATTATCTCTTGTTTGCCTTTGAGTTTGGTTTGGTGATGTAAAGGTCATATTAAATTTATTCTGAGATTGAGATGCTCATCAATAGCTGTAATTCCCACGGCTTTAAGGGGGACATGTCCCCTCAAATATTCAGATTAGCCCCCAACTTATACAGTCTTTTCGATGGCTGGTTCTTAAAAATACATTTCGTTCCCTCATACACTTAGTGTTACTCAGTGAACATCCAGCATCCATAACTTACGGTTAAGCAAACTAGTAAACACCGATCTTTCTTTTTTTGCCCATTGAACTTGAGCCTGAGTGCTTGACTTGACACTTGTCAACAGTTTTAATGAAACTTCCCCACTCTACATTCCCAGCATCCACCCCCAAGCCAATCCTATCTCTGATTCTCTCCCTCGCTCTTTTCATTCTTTTCATTAGCCTCTTACGGGGTCATGGATGAGGCCCTGTCAGCCAGCCTGAGGTAGCAGCCATCGGAGGCCCACCCTAGGGAAAAAGCATGTGTTATCCCTCTCCCTCCCATCCAGCTCCAGTCAAAAGTTCAAAGCCGTGCCTTTAAAACAGAGAGTGGTGTGTGTGCTGGCTCCCCTCCCATGCAGGGTCACAGCTTGGCTGGAGTTGGAGCTAGGGAGATGAGAGGGCCGGGCGGCTGGGGGGAGGCGAAGGTTCTCACATGAAAGGTCTGCAGCCGAGGAGAGAGTCCCAGACCTAGACACAACACAAGGGATCAGACTGGCCCCCTACCCCCCTTAGCCGCAACACTTCCCACCAAAGAACAGCTGGAATGTGACCTGTTCCAGAACCAAGGCCAGGACTGACCGACAATAGAATCCATCGGGATTGGGGGGTGGGGCCGCTGTTCTATCATAAAGCATGTCCCCCCTTATCAAAGCTCATTCAAAAACGCCTCATGAAGTCCCACAACCCCAGCTAGGCAGAAAAGTTTTGCAAGAAAGTTCCAGGATTTGATTGGAAAAATGTCTTTAATCGGCTTTCTGGTGTATTTCCATAAACGTTTAATACATTTTCAACAGCTCATAAAATAATAGTTATAATCTCATTATATGTTTGCCATTGTATGGTTTGACAAAAAACACGTAACATGCTTTGTAAAGCACGTACATAGGACTACCTTTGTTTCAATTTATGGTAGTAATGTAAACGCATAAATAGACGGAACAAAGTACAACGATTACAGACACGAAAGACTATGAATTATAATAAGGTGCAAGAGTATTTAACATGTCATGTTTTTTTTAGTTTTATAATGACATGGCTTCATAATTAAAGGTGAAGTGTGTAATTTTTGCGGCAAATGGAATTGCAAAATCGACTGTTTTCACACAGGTTTCTACACAGGCACTAAATGAACCTTTGGTCTTATAACACATTGGTACCTTGTCAACCGTTCTCTGAGATTTGTTTCCATGATAATCGAATATTAGAATAAAAGAGTTTTATCTCTACAAACTGTTTAGCTTATAACACTAGTGTATTAGGCATAGAGTAATGAAAAATAAAAATCGCTATTTAATACCACTAACAAGGCTCAACATAGCCCCACACTAAGATGGTAACATAATGAGGGTCCATGCAAACCGAAGCATTGAGAACGTTAAAAAAAGAAGATATTTTATAAAGACAGTCCACTTCGTGTATACAGGCAGGAGCCATCTTTGAAAAACAGTCTTGACCAGTCGAACCATAAACGCCGTGAGCCTTGTTAGTGGTATTAAATGGCGATTTTTATTTTTCGTTACTCTATGCCCTATATGTTAGCATTATAAGCTAAACAGTTTTTAGAGATACAATTCTACTTTCGATTATCATGAAAACAAATCTCAGAGAACGGTTGACTAGGTACCAATGTGTTATTAGACCAAAGGTTAATTTTGCGTCGGAATTGTCCTTTAAATGCTCTCATTGGTCAGACAAACACAATCCATACATAAACTTACGGTACTGGATTAGCCAATGTCGCTGTGCCGGGCTGCTCAAACAGTTAAGCAATGTGTGCCAGGTAATCAACTTACTCAAAATTGCCTCTGCATGTTAAGACAGGGTTTATATGAAATTACACACTTCAGCTTGAATGAAATCTTCATAGGTTAGTAATGTTTAACCACCTGCTCCACTTAAGATTCATGTTCAGTAACCGCCTGCTAGGCATTTGTTCTGAGACAGGTAGACAGTTCAATAAAAAACATCTGTGGATTTTAGTCAAACTAAAATTACTGGACTCACACTACAACATGTAGATGTAAATAAGGTAATACTTTCGTATGAAATCATCTAGTATATTAGCATGTTTATGTGTCATTCACACAGTCCACATCCACATATTTCATCTCTCTACGGACAATTCAAGCAGCTTTATCCTGCGGCGGAAGCACAATATTTGATTGTAGAAACT
Source organism: Cyprinella venusta (assembly GCA_038021265.1). Lineage (NCBI taxonomy): Eukaryota > Metazoa > Chordata > Actinopteri > Cypriniformes > Leuciscidae > Cyprinella > Cyprinella venusta. Next base: position 43,922,689 of record CM075863.1, read on the forward strand.
ACAAATCAAGTTTGCGAGTAAGTCTGCTTCACGAAGAAAAGCAGGTGAGAGGCAGGCACGTTGGTTTAGGACAGGGGAACCCAAACCTACTCCTGGAGGGACACCTTCCAGCAGAGTTTAGCTCTAGCCTTAAAGGGATACTCCACTTTTTTTTTTTGGAAATAGGCTCATTTTATAACTCCCCCAGAGTTAAATAGTTAAGTTTTACCGTTTTCAAATGTATTCAGCCAATTTTCTGATATTTAGAAGAATAACAGTAACCAGACAGTTTCTGGTCTCATTGACTTCCATAGTAAATTTTTTTCCTACTATGGAAGTCAATGAGACCTGAAACTGTCTGGTTACTGATATTCTTCTAAATATCAGAAAATCGACTGATTTGATTCGAAAATGGTAAAACTCACCTTTTTAAGGCCCTGTTTACACGAGAACGCTCGCGGATGAAAACGTAAAAATATTTTATTGGATGTGCCTTTTACACGGCGACGGCATTTTGGGGGCTTAAAAACGCAAAAAAGTGAAACCACCCTCCAGAGTGGAAATCTTAAAAACGCTCCACCGCCGCGTTCCCGTGTAAACGGTAAAAATGCAAAAGTTTTCTTGACCGTGATGGTCTCGGTGTTGTTGTAGTATGCACTCCTAGCCGCCTGAAGTGCATACTACATTGAATTTCACACACTTTTGCGTCACCATTTGCACGTGGATTTCCCACATAAAACGCTTGTCTAAACGCAGAATAAAAAGTGATGATGCAACGCCACTTTTGCGTTTTCTCTTCAGAATCATTTCCGTGTAAACATAGCCTAACTCTGGGGGAGTTCTAAAATGAGCCCATTCCCAAAAAAAGTGGAGTATCCCTTTAATGAAACACACCTGAACCAGCTAATCAAGGTCTTTAGAATCATTTCAAACTTAAAGGAAGGTGTGTTAGAGCTAAACTCATCAGGAAAGTAGCCCTCTAGGAGCAGAATCTGACACTCCTGGTTTAGGGCATCCAGAGATTTAAGTATTGGAAGCGCCTTAGTACTTTGTGCTGCTGAACTCCTTTAAAACATCACAAGTCTTTTTGTTGATAACCTCACGGAGTTTGCGAACACGCCGTACACTGGAAGTGGCCACGAAGCTGTCGGGCTGCAGCGTGGCCATGCCGTTGTGAACATCCCCCATGATGATCATCTGTCCCTCGGCTCTCGTTATGTTCGGACAGGGACAATTCCAGTCCATGTTGAGCAGCGTCACCTCCAGGGGCTCTTGCCCGAAGAACCGTAACCCCATCTTCTCATCCTTCAAGATCTCCTCCACCGTGATGAGCGCGTGGCCGGAATCGTGGTCCTCGCTCAACTCCGAAATACGACCCAAGACCACAAAGTCACTCTTGCAGAAGCTGGGGACCATCTTCTGCCGGGGTTTGCATGGCTTGCAGTTGTGGGTCTTGGGGAAAGGGCACATCTCCTCACAGGCTTCCTTGCTCTCGAAGTTGTTCTCGTTGCCGCCGCAGCCTCCATAAACAAATGACTGGCATTTCTTGACCGCATGGCTGTAAGCCCAGCGAGGTTTGTAAGCCTTGCAGGGACCTTGTACGCTGGGCAGGGAGCAAGGTGCTGCAAGCTCCGCTCCACAGGACAGCATGCACAATTCATACGAATCGAAATGGTTTCGGTTTTTGTTGCACTGGCTGTACGTGAAGGTAAAGCAGTTGTTGCGCTTGGCTTCATAGTACCAATTTATACTCTCCTCGCCGCAGTCATCCATATCAGGTGTTTTCAGGCACTCTTCAGCAGGTAGGCGTGTGGAATTCATCACCAGCTCCGGTTTGGTCTGCTCCCTAGGGACCACAGAAAGTGGGAAATGGGCTTGCACAGATCCTCCCTGGTTCGTGGCAGTGCAGGTGTAGATGCCGGCATCCTGGACCTGGGCATTGTATATGACCAGCTGGGCGATGTTGGTAACCACTATGTTGTCTTGCACGTGGTTGGGTCGCATCACAATGTTCTCTTTACCTTCAATCTGCTTTTCCCATGTAATCGCCGGCTTCGGTTTTCCTGTCACCTCACAGAGGAAGCTGGCCGTTTCGCCAACAAACACGATGTGGTGCGCTGGGTTGCTGACCATGTTGGGACGTTGAACGTCCATGGGGGTGGTCTCAAGATGGGCGGTGGTTGGCCGGGCAGTGGTCTCCGCTGGGGGAGGGCTGGTGTTGGACAAACTAAAGTGGTACCTGCAGGTGACTTCTGTGAGGGTGACACCCCTGGTGCAAGCCTCAGCATCCATGTAGCACTTGTTGTAGTACGTCATGCCGTCCGAGGCACAGGTGAAATGGGGCTCTCGTCCACAGCGGTCACGGCACTTGCACACTGGCTGTCCGTCCCAGATTTCACAATCTGAACCCTGTTGGGTGCACATGAATTTGTCACAGGTGACCCCTTTGGGCATCCCCATTGGACCTTTCTTGCCCTGAAGGTCCATGTAGCGGGCAGCCACGCAGCTCTTGTGTCCGCAAACATTTGAACAGCATTTCTCGAATGGCTCACAGTCCTGGAGGAACAAAAATGGGACATCACAAGAAATGTTTGTAGAAGTTAATAGCATGACTGTTGCTGTTTGAAAGTTTTAGAGGTCCAGTTTTTTTATTGTTAGCGTATGTTAAAAAAATCATGTTTTTCATTCATTTCAAACAATTAGAACAAAAATAAAATAATAAAATGTATGCAGATGATTAGGAATTCAAGCATATTCTTTTAAAATAATGTATAAATTAAGTTTAAAACATTGAAAAAGATATTTTCTGGTGTCACAGCAACTCAAATGGGTCAGTTTGCTACATTTAATGACACCTGAATTATTACAGACAGATTGCTGTTGTTCTTATATGTAAAAAAACATGTTATTTAATAATGACATGCATTATAAAAAGCTATTTTATAATGACATGCCATTTCTGAATGCTGTAAATCCACAAATGACCATGGTAACAGCCCAACCAGTAATTATTTATTTATTTATTTATTTATTTATTTATTTATTTATTCATTGTATAGTGTTAGTAATTTTTCTCCCTAATTTCTTTTTGATGACAGTTATTTGATGACAGTTATTAGTTATTTATTTGCTAATTTACATTAGCAGCAATAACTGTAAAACTATAGTTTCTTACCATGGTCAATTTAGTAAGATAATAAATTTGATCAAATTTACCATACTAACCATAAGACATACTATAGTTATAATTCGTAATACATTAGTAAAACCGTTTTATATTTTCATAATCATTCTGCCCTCGTTTTTTTCTAATTTCATGTCAGCTGTTGATAATAATGGCACATTAACAATTTTACTGTAGTGACTGACTATATATATACACACATTTGTCTCTACAGAAAAACTGTATATATATATATATATATATATATATATATATATATATATATATATATATAGCCTAGTAAAAATGCGTCGGCGGGAACTATGATTACATGGTCAATTTGGCACCATGCTAACTATTGTTTGTGGCAAAAAAATATATAGGAATAGTTATGTGAGATAGATGCAAGTCTAAATGAATACACTGCAATTTAATGAATGAAAATTATATTTAGACAGTTGCTGATGTCACGTTACAGCAGTTCCATTACAGTATTACCATTACAGAAATGGTAAAACTACTTCTATTAGACTTATTTTTTTATTTATTTATTTTTTTACTCTGGTTACATTTGTGCATTTATTTTTAATTGATAGCCATGTGATAGAGAGACACGTAGGAATGGGTCAGCTGCACTCACCTGGTCGGACTCACACTCGCGCGTGCAGGTGCTCATGGCATCCACCCAGAGGTTCGGGTTCATCTCGTTCGGACACATTCCCGCGTGAGAATAAACCACTTTGGACAGAGTCATTGGTATCGCTCTCGCGCGCAAGTCCAAACGCAAGACGCAGAAGTGTCCTAACAAAAACCAAATCCATCTGGGAAACAGCATCCACCACATATCCACGCGATAAAGAAAAAATTCCCTTCGGAAAAGGAAACTTTACAGCGACCGAAAAGCTACACAGTCACAGACAAAACAATGCGTAAAATAGGGCACAAGTAAGAGAGGACCCTGGCTGAAGTGGAGGACGTGTGATCCGTTCAAGAGGTTTGTGGTGTGGAAGAGAGGTCGATCCGCGCGCGACGTTCATCAGAGATGAGAGATTATAGGATGCCGGTTCAACCCTATTACTAAACATTTCATATACTTGAAAACGAAGCCTAGACACTAACTACTCGAATGCCGTCGACATTTTAGACGCAGAGAGGCACCTGCGTGACGCACCAGAACACCTTTTAACTCTTCACTATCCAAGTCACTGCTATCTTTGGAATGGCCGACCCAACTGGTGTAATGCGCAGCGCACTGAAAACAGCCTACCAATTTTCTGTTGAGCACTATTCACTCTAAAAAAGTTGCTGCCTTAAAATTTTAAGTAGCCTACAATCAACTTGGATGTTTAAGTCATTCCAATGTAAATTGCATTAAACTGTCATAAAAAAGTCGAATACGAGCTAAATAAAAAAAATAAAATAAAAATGCTTAACCTATTTTGATGAGTTAAAGCAAAGTAAAACATATATTGTCATAACTTATTGATCACATAATTTTTTTTCTGGAGTTTTTGATTTTGAAAGATAGCAAGGCTGCATTATTAGATCGAAAATAATGAAAATTAAATGTCAGTGACACTGAAGACTGGAGAAATGATGCTGAAAGTTCAGCTTCGACAAATTTAAGAAATCATTCTAATATGATGATTTGATGCCCAAGAAACATTTCTCATTATTATCAATGTTTAAAATAATTTTTGTGGAAACTTTTTTCCGGGAATCTTTAATGAGTGGAAAGTTCAAAAGAACACCATCCATTTAATTTAATTATTAACATATATATATATATATATATATATATATATATATATATATATATATATATATATAATATATATATGTATGTGTTTTTGTATAAAGACTCTACTGTCACTTTTGATCAATTTAAATTTAATTACTTTAAAGAAAAATCTCTTACTGACCCCAAACTTCTGAAAGGCAGTGTACCTACTATATTATAATAATTTAAAGAATCAGTCTAATAATGATTTCATACACACATTATTTACTGAGGAGACAAAGATGTTCTAAAAGGGAAACCTTTTTCTGCACACAGACGAAAATATTGTCAAAGCTAAACCTACTAAAAGCTTTTTCTTATCCGTGCCAGGCCAGTCACTTTGTAAAGAAACACTACATTAATTTGTTTGTTTACACAGACTATAATTGCGTTGTTTTCAAAAACTTGCACTTTAAATTCTGTTTTCAAACTGCTGTTGTCACGTAAACGAACAATTAAAATGCATTTGTCACAATAAAATAATATTAATAAAAACGCTGCCGCCAGGAACATATTCCCCCAAAAGTTAATTTGTGTCCTATCAGACTCTTGCAGACGTGGGAAAGTTACCTCCAGCTGTGAGGGTACAGGCTGGAGGTCATGTGGATCAAACATACAACCAATGCTGTCAGCAATAAACACCAGACTTCATATGAAACGGTCATACAATGGTTTTTCCTCTCCCCATATTTTTAGTCCATCAGCATAGCAGATACTTAAAGATAATTTAAGACTTAAAAGACAACGTTAAAGTAGTCTATTGAGCTCTGACTGGAAAATCCCAAAATGTCCGCCTTACAGGAACAACATTATGGGAGATATTTAATTATACTATTAATTATATTATGTGTTCAGAACATGAAACGATCTTCCTACGGTTTGCTCGTTTAACCTAACTGACCTGGACTTTAAATCACTTTAATTACATTTCAATGTTTTATTTTTTATCTAAAAAGTATATAATGTGTATATATTTTTTTTTAAATTATTTTTTTTGTAATTTCCGAATTTTTGCTGTCTTAAATTTGAATGAGGTGTGATATGTATGTGTTCTCTCTCTCTCTTTTTTCCATATGTGTGTATTTGAGACTCTACTGCAAACAAAATCTACCTTCAGGTACAAATAAAGTAACTTGAACTTGAACTTGATTACTCAAGATTTTGAGAATACAGTCCAATCTGACGGAAATGAACAGCTGTCTCCGTTTTAAAGGGATGGTTCACTTTGAAATTAATTTTTGCTATGTTTTAGTTACTTTAAGGGCATCCAAAAGGTGTCTTTGTTTCCGCAAGAGTTTCAATTTAGATATTTTTAGGTCAAGCTGTTCTTGTCAGTCATATCGTAAATGTAGCCAAAAGTCATCAAGTGCCGGAAAGTGCCGGGAGTGATCTCTCGGGCCGTTGCGAAAAAATTCAACGTTGTCTGTTGATATATCGAAATCGTCTTCCATTGTGATTTCCTGTCTATCTAAATATGTTTAGATCTTCACATTGAAAGGTAACACTTCCGAAATCTCTGTGTTAACAATGAGTGACGTATATACGGCGAGAGATCACTTCACTGCTCGTTTTCTCACACAAACCGCTCGTTTTGTGTCTTGGGCCATCAATGTGTACTTACATTTATGAGTCATTAAATCATGTTTAATTTGGACTTCTCTGTGCATGCTCTTTTAGGTGGTGACCATAGACCTCCATTATATGACTGACAGACAAGAACGGTTTGACCTGAAAATATCAAAATGGAAAATACTGTGGAAACAAAGACACCTACATCTTGGATGCCCTTGAGGTAAGCTAAAACACATCAAAAATTAATGTCAAAGTGAACTATCCCTTTAAGTCAAGGAAACATGTACCACCTGCAATAGAGCAGTGATTTAACAGGGCTTCTACTTCAGATATATCTATTGTGTGAACTTATGAGCTTTCTGAAAGGCATTAACACTTTCTGTATGCCTGTGCTCCCCACCCGCAATAAGGGTCATGAAAAACAATGCACATGTTATTACCTCTCATAAGCTCATTATATCGCCTGACAGGCACACAAAAGAGCCACCATCTCTCAGCTAAGCTCTGTTTGAAACGTTCAGTCGCCTCCACACGCACGCTGCAGGGTGACCAGTGATTCGATGTCACTATTCTCAACACAGCAGGTTGTTCTTATGCAAGAGCGGCATGAATGTGTGGCGCAACATCTGGAGGACACATGAGACGTGTTTTCATCTTACACAATTGTCCCCAGACTTACTGTTTTTAGGTCAAAATATCCACCTTATAAAAAACAGCCACAACCATTTTTTTAAAATTCTTTAGTCAATAAGAAATGCTGTATTAGGTACATGTGTTCAGCCGCTCAACATGTTCAACATAGCACCAACTCAATGCATTCAGGCATGCAGACGTGGTCAAGATGTTGATACTGAGCATCAGAATGGGGAAGAAAGGTGATTTCAGTGATGTTGGTGAGAGTCTAAGTATTTCAGAAACTGCTGATCTACTGGGATTTTTACACACAACCATCTCTACAGAGGATAGTCCAAAAAAGTATCCATTGAGTGGCAATTCTGTGGGCAAAAATGCCTTGTTGATGCCAGAAGTCAGAGGAAAATGGCCAGATTGGTTCAAGCTGATAGAAAGGCAACAATGACACAAATAAGCACTTGTTACAGAGGTCTGCAGAAGAGCATCTCTAAACGCACAACACATCCAACCTTGAAGCAGATCCAGCAGCAGAAGTTCCCAGCTGGGAACTGGAAACTGAGGCTACAATTCACATTGAATTTAACAAAAATAGACAATAGAAGATTGGAGAAACGTTGCCTGGTTTGATGAGTCTGGATTACTGCTATTGTAGGATCAGAATTTGGCATAAACATCATGAAAGCATGCTATGGATCCATTCTCAGATCCTTGTGTTAGTGGTTCAGGCTGCTGGTGGTGTAATGGTGTGTTAGACATTTTCTTGGCACACTTTTGGCCTTTAGTACTAATTATTGCTGACCATCTCCATCCCTTTATGACCACAGTGAGTGAACCATCTTCTGATGTCTATAACTCTCCATGTCAACTCTCCAAACTCAAATAATCTCAATCTGGTTTCTGAACATGACAGTGAGTTGTGACTAAACTCAATGGCCTCAACAGACCTTGGGATGTGCTTCAATGCGAGATCCGCATCATGGATGAGCAGACGATACATCTGTAGCAACTGTGTGATGCTATCATGACCAAAATCCAATTTCCAGCACAATGTTGAATCAATGCCACGAAGAATGAAGGCAGTTCTAAAGGCTAAGGAGGTCCAAACTGGTACTACCAAGGTGTATCTAATAAAAGTGGCCAGTGAATACACACACACACTGTGTTAGCTAACCCAATCTGCTTAGCCTTAGAAAGAGTTTGTCACTTTCTCTTTTATTAGTAGTTGAGGTTAATACGGGACGGTTGTTCCCGGATCAGTGGTGCAGAATGATCCATTTGCCAGGTGCAGCTGGATGTCTGGTCTTCAGACAGACACGCTGTTGTTTACTCAAAACTTGACAGAGATCTCATGCTAGTTTCACCATGAGGGGTAAGAGATGTGATTTGCTACGAGAACATGAAAAGATATAGCGCAACTGTTTTAAAGTTCACATTGGAAACCAAGCTGAGAACACAATAGCTTCAGGATGTTTCTACAGTACACAACTTGTTGCTAATGCTAATAAATGCTAATATGCTTTTCTTAGTTACAATGTATAGCTTGTACATTGGATGGATCATTAGTTCTTGCATAAATATAAGGATTCTAGTGTAATTTCCTGTTGTCTTGGGTAAGATGCCTGCACGCTCACACATAATGCTGAATGGGGCAGGGCTCCATTTCCCTTAAAATGTGCAATTGAGCGAAAGAGGTCAAAGGGCAGTTGGTGAGCCGAGTTAGTTCCCGAGTCTGATGTGAAAGAGATTCACAAGTTTGAATAAACAGAGGGTTTCTGTATAATACGTTTGATTTGAATCATCAATACACCTGTCACTAATTTTATATTTACCATCTAAATCTTCTGAATCTCTGATGTTTAAAACTAAATGTTGCATTGTGTAGTGTGGTGCAGTAACTCTGAAATGTGGTGTGGAGCTCCACTGAGTTCAACGGAGTGGAAACACTTCCTTCCTGCTGTCTGGAGTCTCGTTTCTTCAAGACTGAGCCTGTCCTCTATTGGTGAAGTTTAGCAATGGCATGTTGCACTACATTTTGTTTTGCCCAAAGAAAGATCAAAGAAACGACATCTATCTATCTATCTATCTATCTATCTATCTATCTATCTATCTATCTATCTATCTATCTATCTATCTATCTATCTATCTATCTATCTATCTATCTATCTATCTATCTATCTATCTATCTATCTATCCATCCATCCATCCATCCATCCATCCATCCATCCATCCATCCATCCATCCATCCATCCATCCATCCATCCATCCATCCATCCATCCATCCATCCATCCATCCATCCATCCATCCATCCATCCATCCATCCATCCATCCATCCATCCATCCATCCATCCATCCATCCACACGTACAGATACCTGTGTGTGTGTTTACAGGGGTTTCACGTCAGATACCTGTCCTAACTGTACATGTGTATCAGATACCTGTGTGTGTGTTTACAGGGGTTTCACATGTATTTCTGTCTGATGCAGACCGTTTCCTGGAAACCTGACGTTCAACTAGGAAACCGTAGCAAAACATTGAAACTCTGGATTCTGATAGAGGGCCATGGGACTTAGACCTGAGTGCAATAATGGAGGCTCTAGACCCTTCCAGAGCTGAGATATGGAGATATTTATAATGGCATAAATGCTACGCTGGATCTCAATATCTCAGCTCTGGAAGGGTCTAGAGACGCCATTTTTGTCAAGTCTTTTGGCCCTCTATCGGAATCCAGAGTTTTGAGAAGATTGGAGAAACTTATTTTTTCGCTGAGTTTCTCTGATCTTTTTGAAAATCGGGATTCTGATAGAGGACCATGAGACTTAGACCTGAGTGCGAAAGGGGTACCAGTGTCGTTTTTTTTTGGGCAAAAAATTAAGTTTCTCCAATCTTCTCAAAACTCTGCATTCTGATAGAGGGCCATGCGATTTAGACCTGAGTGCAAAAATGAAGGCAACCAGACCATTCCAGAGCTGAGATATCGAAACTCAAAATTTCAACCAGAAAAAAATGACAGTATTACCCCTTATGTTTTTTTTAGGTGAAAAATTAAGTATCCCCAATCACCTCAAAACTCTGGATTCTGATAAAGGGACATGAGACTTAGACCTGAGTGCAAAAATGGAGGCTCTAGACCCTTCCAGAGCTGAGATATCGAAACTCAAAATTTCGACCAGAAAAAACAACGACAGTGTTACCCCTTACGTTTTATTTTTTGGGCTAAAAATTAAGTTTCTCCAATCTTCTCAAGACTCTGGATTCTGATAGAAGGCCATGAGACTTAGACCTGAGTGCAAAAATGGAGGCTTAGACCCTTCCAGAGCTGAGATATCGAAACTCAAAATTTCGACCCGAAAAAAAAAAAACAAAAAACGACAGTGTTACCCCTTACGTGTTTTTTTTTGGGTGAAAAAATAAGTTTCCCCAATCTTCTCAAAACTCTGGATTCTGATAGAGGGCCTTGAGACTTAGACCTGATTGCAACAATGGAGGCTCTAGACCTTTCCAGAGCAGAGATATCGAAACTCAAAATTTCGAACCGAAAAACCCCCGAAAAGGAGTACCACAGTCGTTTTTTTTTTGGCGAAAAATTAAGTTTCTCCAATCCTCTCAAAACTCTGGATTCTGATAGAGGGCACTGTCATTTTTTTTTCTGGTCAAAATTTTGAGTTTCAATATCTCAGCTCTGGAAGGGTCTACAGCCTCAATTTTTGCACCCAGGTCCATGTCTCGTGACGCTCTATCAGAATCCAGAGTTTTGAGAAGATGGGAGAAACTTAATTTTTCACGCCCCGAAAAAAAAAACGTAAGGGGTAACACTGTAATTTTTTTTTTCCGGTCAAAATTTTGAGTTTCAATATCTCAGCTCTGGAAGGGTCTACAGCCTCAATTTTTGCACCCAGGTCCATGTCTCGTGGCCCTCTATCAGAATCCAGAGTTTTGAGAAGATTGGAGTAACTTAATTTTTCATCCCCCCCCCAAAAAAAACGTAAGGGGTAACACTGTCATTTTTTTTTCTGGTCAAAATAGATGACAAAGAGCAGAGACAGAAGTTAACATACCAAGGAAAAAAATAGCTTTATAAAAATTGACAAAGATCACAAATTTGAATCATCTTGAGCAAGAATGGCCCTTAATGGATTGGCATGATATGATTAATATATATATATATATATATATATATATATATATATATATATATATATATATATATATATATATATATATATATAATAAAAATAAGAACAGAATACTCAGACCACACCTGAACAAATTTAACCTACCAAAAAACACCCTTTTGGATTCACCGTTCACTACATTAGAAATAAAGATAAATCCATATAACATACCTGAAAAGAAATGTGTGGTACACTTGGTCTCTGGGTTTGGGAGATTTTGAGGAACATGTATATAGTGATTCCAGGGCCAAAAACAGCGGGAAAATGACACAATCGTTAAAGTCGGACAGGGAGGAGAAATCAGACCAGCACTGGTGGATAATTTGACTAGTTTTGAGAAGCAACCCCAACCATACCAGTGGGTAGAAATTCATGAAAAGGAAAAAAATGTAATGATGAACAAATAGAAGGGGTAGGAGAGGAGACAGGGAGAAAAATCTTAAGCAACAAAGAAAGAAAAAAACTTGATATTTATTTATTTGAGCCATTAAATTCAGAAACATGCCCTAAAGAGTAATTAAACATTATGGGGAGACTATGAAGTGAAATTTTTAATAATTTTGCTTTGTCATCTATTTGGCCATTCTTTTGACTGCAGGAGCTGTGATCTGGACTGAGAAAAACAGCCAATTCTGAACTATAATTCGGCTTTGTCTATTCATTGTTCCAAAAAAAAAAAAAAAAAAAAGCGTAAAAGTATGTGTGTGCGCATCAAATGCACAGATTAGGACTATTCAAAAAAATAATGATATTCATTTAGGATATTCATTTATTAAGAGAAACTAATATTATGAAAGAACACTTGTTTCCCTCTCATATACTACAAGTAAACGGTGACTGAGATCTGAGAAAGAGAGGCAGAAAGGAGGGGCTGCCTCTGACAGAGAGAGGAGGGGCTGCAAAAAGATAGTGAGACAGGGTGTGTGTGTGTGAGAGAGAAGACTCGGAGTGAGAGAGCAGGAGGGAGGGGTGATAACATCCCAGTGAGGAGGAAGATTGAAGGCAGTGCAGATGTGAAATGGATATGTTGAAAGTGAGAAAGAAGAGTATAGAAGGTGGATGTGGAGGTGAAGGGAAGATGATGATTTGAGACGAACAGCGGAGTCAACCAAGGGAATAAAAAATCATTTTTGATTGGAAAAAGAGTTTATTAATGCAGAGGGACAAAGAGAAGAGTTGACAGAACAAATGAGAGATCCATTTTTGTGAAATTTGACACAAATAACAAACCTTGATCAGCTTGAAAGAGAGTGGCCTTATATGATTTGGTTTAAAATAATTAAACGTCACATAACTTTTGAGGCCTTGCGGCTGTATCTGAACAAATTTGAGCTGCCCAGATCCCTTCTTCGAGAAGCATTGCCGGTCACCTCAGAGATAAGATTGGATCCAGTGTGTGTTACAAAAAGGATTATAGAAGTATCTGACATTTAGAGATATATACAGCATATACAGACAAAGAGAGAGACATGCTAGATGTGAGTATGATTGACCTCTTATACTGTATAAAGACATGGCCTATGATGTTTGTATCTTGTTATCCCTGGGAGATCGATTGTAGAAATTTAGATTTTTTTTTTAATTGCGTTATTTTAAACAATACATTGATTGTGTTGAATGAGCAGGATTGGGTGACCAAGCTTAACAGACACTTTTAAAAGACATATACTGTATTGTATTAGATGCATTTTACAGTAATGAGAGTAATTAATTTAATCCTAAAAATGCTTAAGAGAGTAGGGATCGAAATAACAAGTGATAAAAATGCTATATATGTGACTAAAAATAAGGCAACTCAGATGGACTGATAGGCTGCTATTTTCTGCAATCTGCAAAAAAGAACATGCTTGCTCTTTTCTGCAAAGAAGAACTTGCTTTATTAAAAACGCATGGGGAAACTGCTGTTAACTAGATGAGACTTCTGAAATTAAAGGACAATTGAAAGAGATGGTTGAAGAGTTTATAAAGTATGAATTTGATTAATGCGTATCTCTGAGTGTTCATTTTCCAGATGACAGTTGAAACTTCTTGGGAGCTGGTTTAGACAAAGACTGTGTTGATGCAGAAACATCCAAGAAAAACACCCTGCCAGTCTACAAATGTGCCTCCTCCGTTGCTTGGCCAAAAGCCAGGCTGAGGAGAGGAAGAGAGACTACTGCATCCAGTCCAACCCCTGTGTCAGAACATGACACTAGACCCTTGAACGAGGACTGACAGATCAAATGCATCGGATGAGGAGAGAAACATGACAGCAGCCCAACCAGTTCAACTGATCCAAGCAGAAGGACTTCATCCTTTCCTAAGCAGGCACAGGTGATACGTCTTCAATGATCACTACAGAGACCGCTTATAATTTCATTGATTGGCCATATTAATTGTATTTTGACTATTCACTGGTCCAGCAGCAGTTCTCTAGGTTCTGTTAGGCTAACGCTCTATTTGCTTTCTTTCCATAGACATCAGTCCAGCTTTAAGCTTTTAATAATGATAATAATATAATTAAAAGAAAATAAGTCAAGTGCTTGCATGACTCAATAATTAATTAAAACTGAGACTGGACTTAGAAGAGTGCGAGAATATTGGATTAACAAAAGATAATAATAATAATAATAACAACAAAAAGAGTAAATGCATAACTAGATTATTTAAGATTTTGTTCATTAAACAGAGAATGTTTGGGCTCTGCTTTCAAGGTAGCTGATATAAGCTTGAGTGATTGTGAGTTCTCTATTAATAAAGGGGTGGCATAATGTGTAAAACAACAAAAATGTGGATGATAGAGCTATGATGCTGGTCACTCTATCTTGGTCAATAGTCATTTTTTGATAAGTAAAATAGTTACTACACAAATTATAAGCATGTGATATCACAAATTTTGATATTACCAGGGATTATACGATGTTGATATTGTGGGTCATGAATTTGAGATTATGATAAGATCTAAAGTAATTTAAAAGATTATGAGGAGAAATTAAATTAACAGATGAATGACAAATTAGATAAACATTGTCACATGGGGAATGCCACATCACAATATTCAGTAGCTTTTGTTATCAGAGTTGTATTACCAATTTAGTATTAGTGATATTCATACCTTGAAATTTAGGATAGATAATTTAATATAAAATTAAGTCTATATCAGATAAGTCAAGAAGGCTGGAACACCCTCAACTTTAGATTGGACAACTGATGTATTAAAGGAATTAAAATAATTACACTGGCAATTTTTTTTAATTTAAGATGTGCGTGGTTTTTTGACCATCGCACAAAGGGGGGAAGTGAGTAAAAATAGAAGAAAAAAAAGAAAGAAAGTTGACATAGATGATTTTAATAGAAGATTGATGATAGCCAAATGCAATATTTGTGTTCTAAATAACGCAGAATTGGTGTGTATAGATTTGATTGCCATGGAAGGACTTATGATAGCTCCATTACCACTACTAAACATCCTGATTCCTGATGTGCACAGGCAGATTTGATCACTGTGCAAGGGGGGAAATGTTGAGAAAGATAAAAAGACAGGGATTTTGGTCCCCATGCTTACAGACAAGGGTAGATGAATTTTTAAATGAATGTGAAATTTGTGCATAAATTATGTCAGAGAAAAGGAGCAGCAACCCCAATGGGCTCTATGCACGCATAAGTTCCGCATTTGACGCAAGGATGCTCGTCTATTTCCGGTTGTGTAGATTAAAGCGGAGGCAAACCGGAGAAAACGGGATTATGGCAGAGTCTTCAATATTTACTGTCCTCTCTTCTTTGAAACGAAGCGTACATACGTTTAGATGTAATTTTATGTATAGTTATGTTTATTTAATATAATTTTAAAAAGAAGCATAAACACAACGAGGGGTGTCTGTTTTATCTGTTTTTGTGACTAACGTTTCTTTAGTATAACCATGGAGTATAAAATTCAATATAAATTCTCGGTGTTGCATTGGACTCTATGATCAGCGGAAGTTATCGAGCATCCTTATACCTTCACCGGAAATACTGCCGTGCATAGAGCCCATAGACTCTATTCCAGAAGGACTTTTGAAGCATCTAGTGATGGATTGTTACAGCCAAGATGGATACCATATGCCAGAGATGAGGCAGCAGAAGCACTCGAAGCTCTAGGAGAACAGCTAAAAGCCACAAGCAAAATGACCTGGCAGAATAGACAAGTTCTGAATTGGCTATTGGCAGACACGGGGTGTGTGCGTAATTTTTGAAACTGACTGTTGTACCTTTATTCCTAAGCGGGCACAGTCCCGGATGGATCATTTAGGGCCGTGAAGAAGATAAAAGAATTAAGACCGGAAGTTGCTACCAATACGGGGAGAGACAGGAGCTTTGGGTATTGGCTTCACTCAATATTTGCATCCTGGAAAGACTGGCTCATTCAGGTGGGAATAATATTTGCAATATCAGTTGGTGTTTTCTTTCTGTTGTTTTTTGTGTTGTGCCTTTCCTCAGATAAATGCTGGCCAGTTCAGCTGCCAAACAAATGATCAGTGTATCAGTGAGACCATCAGGAGTTGACATTGAATGTGCCAACGAGATTCACCCAAGTGCCCCAGACCTGGATGAGCTGGATGAGTTTCTGTAAAGTAACTGACTGAGACCGTATGGAAAGATACCTTATTACTTTTTGATTTTTACATTTTTACTCTGTTTATGGTTAGAGAGGGAGATAGCCCCACTGTGTATTTTGATTTTGGGGATAAAATTAGTTAGAACATTTAGTGCATGGGTAGAGTAGGCAGTTAGTTAGAGGGGTTTTTCTACATTCTTTTGATTTTGTATAAGGGCTGTCTTTCCAGAAGTATTTAGACTAATCTGTTTCTATATAGCATACTTATGTAATCCACGAGAAATGTTTTTACTATAGTCACACCACTGGTCACAACTATAAATATGTGAATGTAAGGGAATGTTAGAAGGTCTGAAGCAGGTCATTGTCCGTGGTACGAGAAAATGCAAAGAGAAAAAATGAAAAGTCAAGAATGTTTTATTATTACTCTTCACTTTATGTCACCACTTTTGAGTATTTTCATATAAAGTGTGTTATGAAAATGAAAAAGAATGAAGGAAAAGGATTAGAAGGAATGTAAGAAGAGATTAAAGTAAGTTCTTACTTGTAATACAGAAATGATGCAGTATGATGGATTGAGATAAAAATGTTTTCATTGTCATTTATTTTTATACCATTTTATACCATCCTGAAAGTAGTATGTAGAAGTTTATTACAAAAAGAATGGTGATATTATGGATGGAACATGTACATGTGTGTAGTAGATAGAGGAACTATACGTGAAGCGCGGTCACCGATTGTCAAAGAAGGCAAGGGCAGACTCAACTGGTGGTTTAAAAACCCGCTGTCTGCTCCAACACCAGATAGAGCTCCAAGGCAACTTGAGCACCTCTGGCAACGATGGAGCAACCCAGATAGCACTCCAGGCCACCGGAAGCGCCTGCGAAGTTCCTCTGGCACCGTGGGACAAGATAAAGATTCAAAAATGCAGGGAAACAGAAAGAAACATGCCCCTTAAGCTGATGATGTAAAAAGGAGGGTAGGATCTTTTACTCCACTCTAGTCAATGGAGGGTGGAGATGTTTGGTCCTGCTTCTCCTCCAGGGTGCACCTATGTGATGTGGGTTAGATTGGTAAAAGGTGAATGGTCTATATTGACCATATTGGTTGAAGGAGAGAAGACCGACTCATCGAGATGCATCCTGGGCACAATTATTGAGTGTGGGACTTGAGAAAGTCCCAAAGGGGGGCTATGTTGGAGAATTCTGCTTGTCCTATGTACATGTGAGAGCAAGGGCGTAGGTTTAATTTTGAAATTGGTAGGGACGGGGACAACAATTTTATGTTCAGTTTTGATTCGATTTCGATTCGAAAGCTCTCAGTTCGATTCGATTTCGATTCTCGATTCAATTTTCGATTCCTGATTTGATTCTTGATTCGACTACAATGAATATATAGATGTAATACAAATCCTATATTTATTTTTTTAAAAAAGAACAGTGGACATAAGTTTACTAGTGGTTAATTAATACAAATAAATTAAGAGCCACAAACCTGTAAATAAAACTCTTCATTTTAGGTACACTATACACTAAATGCACACAATGAAGACAGTATTTTGATGCAAGATGCAAAATTGATGTTAAAATTGGACGAGTCAGAACAGTTGCACACCTTGATAAAACATGTTTGGGTTATAAATATTTAGACATTTTTTGTTACATTGATGATCTTACCTAAATGATTGTTATTTTTTTTTTGTTTGTTAAGAGTTTATGCAACACATGAAAGCTTGATTTTAATCTTTAAATTAAATTGAAAAAGTAGCACATATAAATACAATATAATAAAGACACAAAGAGACATTTTGTGGTAATTTTTTGGTAGGCTATGTCAGAAATACTACACATACTGAATAAAGTAACCCAATGTAAAATAACACTGGATAGTCTTTAGTCCAGACTGAATTAAATACATTGGCTATTAATTCTGATTGCTTACAATTAATGCTATATTGTGTTGTTATGACAACTGAATTAATGACGGACACAAATGGCTGCGTTCACTTTAAGAACCGTCTATGGCACGGTCCATTACTGTCTCATTACAGTACTTTCTGTCTGTCTCACACATTTAATGCTAATTTAAGACATAAGCGACTGTCTTTACGAGGTTACTCGCAAAGACCAGAGTTTTTGACATAATTTTGCGTGTTTTTAACTGTTAAAGCGACATAATCCAGGGATAAAAATTCTGTTTCTGGCGAGCTGTTTGTGAGGCGGATTTAGGCTTTCCGCGTGTGCACGCAGTGAATGACATCTCTGAGAGTGCGCGAGCACGGGATGGTTTAACATTGCTTGAATGCTTAAACTGGTAAAACTTAAAATGACGTGAAAATGATAAATGTTAGTTACGATCATACGTTACGATGCAACACCGGCCTGATCGAAATTATTGCTAGGGATATATCAGTGTCACTGAATATTGGTAGGGACACGTCCCTAGCGTCCCTACTAAATTCTACGCCCCTGTGTGAGAGAAGCGGGCATGTGTCTGAATGAGGTAATGCTGAGCAAAGGCAAGTCAAGTAAGGACAGGAGAAGGATCTGGGTGAAAGGGCATGAAAATCATGTATAAAGCCACTTTTAAAAAGATACGCATGCGCCAGAAAGTTGGCCCAATTAAAAATAAAATAATGATGCAGGAGTTTTTAATCTGGAAGGAGATACGCAGGTGCAAAGAAGTTTGCCCCAATTAAAAATAAAATAATGATGCAGGTGTTTTTAATCTGGGAGAAGTAATAAGGGGGGGCAAAGAGAGAAAAGATAATGATTTGAGCACTAATTGGTTACCACAAGGTATAAGAAATGGGTGCAGACCATTGTAAGATCAGATGGCCAGCTGGCATCTCACTTTGTTGAACTGCTCAATAAAATTGCTTTTCTGAGACCCAAGACCTCGACTCTGAGCAATTTCTTCAAGACCTGAACCAGACTTTGATGATTTGAATTGAGACTGAAAATCTGCCACAACACCCTCCATCAGAATCCAGAGTTTTGAGAAGATTGGAGAAACTTAATTTTTCACCCCCCGAAAAAAACATAAGGGGTAACACTGTCATTTTATTTTCTGTTCAAATTTTTGAGTTTCAATATCTCAGCTCTGGAAGGGTCTACAGCCTCAATTTTTGCACCCAGGTCAATGTCTCGTGGCCCTCTATCAGAATCCAGAGTTTTGAGAAGATTGGAGAAACTTAATTTTTCACCCCCCGAAAAAAAATGTAAGGGGTAACACTGTCATTTTTTTTTCTGGTCAAAATTTTGAGTTTCAATATCTCAGCTCTGGAAGGGTCTACAGCCTCATTTTTTGCACCCAGGTCCATGTCTCGTGGCCCTCTATCAGAATCCAGAGTTTTGAGAAGATTGGAGAAACTTAATTTTTCACCCCCCGAAATAAAACGTAAGGGGTAACACTGTCATTGTTTTTTTTTTGGGTCAAAATTTTGAGTTTCAATATCTCAGCTCTGGAAGGGTCTACAGCCTCAATTTTTGCACCCAGGTCCATGTCTCGTGGCCCCCTATCAGAATCCAGAGTTTTGAGAAGATTGGAGAAACTTAATTTTTCACCCCCCGGAAAAAAAAACGTAAGGGGTAACACTGTCATTTTTTTTTCTGTTCAAAATTTTGAGTTTCAATATCTCAGCTCTGGAAGGGTCTACAGCCTCAATTTTTGCACCCAGGTCAATGTCTCGTGGCCCTCTATCAGAATCCAGAGTTTTGAGAAGATTGGAGAAACTTAATTTTTCACCCCCCGAAAAAAATGTAAGGGGTAACACTGTCATTTTTTTTTCTGGTCAAAATTTTGAGTTTCAATATCTCAGCTCTGGAAGGGTCTACAGCCTCAATTTTTGCACCCGGGTCCATGTCTCGTGGCCCTCTATCAGAATCCAGAGTTTTGAGAAGATTGGAGAAACTTAATTTTTCACCCTCCGAAAAAAAACGTAAGGGGTAACACTGTCATTTTTTTTTTCTGGTCAAAATTTTGAGTTTCAATATCTCAGCTCTGGAAGGGTCTACAGCCTCAATTGTTGCACCCAGGACCATGTTTCGTGGCCCTCTATCAGAATCCAGAGTTTTGAGAAGATTGGAGAAACTTAATTCCCCCCCCCCCCCCGAAAAAAAATGTAAGGGGTAACACTGTCATTTTTTTTCTGGTCAAAATTTTGAGTTTCAATATCTCAGCTCTGGAAGGGTCTACAGCCTAAATTTTTGCACCCAGGTCCATGTCTCGTGGCCCTCTATCAGAATCCAGAGTTTTGAGAAGATTGGAGAAACTTAATTTTTCACCCCCCCCCGAAAAAAAAAACGTAAGGGGTAACACTGTCATTTTTTTTTCTGTTCAAAATTTTGAGTTTCAATATCTCAGCTCTGGAAGGGTCTACAGCCTCAATTTTTGCACCCATGTCCATGTCCCGTGGCCCTCTATCAGAATCCAGAGTTTTGAGAAGATTGGAGAAACTTAATTTTTCACCCCCCGAAAAAAATGTAAGGGGTAACACTGTCATTTTTTTTTCTGTTCAAAATTTTGAGTTTCAATATCTCAGCTCTGGAAGGGTCTACAGCCTCAATTTTTGCACCCAGGTCCATGTCTCGTGGCCCTCTATCAGAATCCAGAGTTTTGAGAAGATTGGAGAAACGTAATTTTTCACCCCCCGAAAAAAAAAACGTAAGGGGTAACACTGTCATTTTTTCTGGTCAAAATTTTGAGTTTCAATATCTCAGGTCTGGAAGGGTCTACAGCCTCAATTTTTGCACCCAGGTCAATGTCTCGTGGCCCTCTATCAGAATCCAGAGTTTTGAGAAGATTGGAGAAACTTAATTTTTCACCCCCCGAAAAAAATGTAAGGGGTAACACTGTCATTTTTTTTTTCTGTTCAAAATTTTGAGTTTCAATATCTCAGCTCTGGAAGGGTCTACAGCCTCAATTTTTGCACCCAGGTCCATGTCTCGTGGCCCTCTATCAGAATCCAGAGTTTTGAGAAGATTGGAGAAACGTAATTTTTCACCCCCCGAAAAAAAAAACGTAAGGGGTAACACTGTCATTTTTTCTGGTCAAAATTTTGAGTTTAAATATCTCAGGTCTGGAAGGGTCTACAGCCTCAATTTTTGCACCCAGGTCCATGTCTCGTGGCCCTCTATCAGAATCCAGAGTTTTGAGAAGATTGGAGAAACTTAATTTTTCACCCCCCGAAAAAAAACGTAAGGGGTAACACTGTCATTTTTTTTTCTGGTCAAAATTTTGAGTTTCAATATCTCAGCTCTGGAAGGGTCTACAGTCTCAATTTTTGCACCCAGGTCCATGTCTCGTGGCCCTCTATCAGAATCCAGAGTTTTGAGAAGATTGGAGAAACTTAATTTTTCACCCCCCGAAAAAAAATGTAAGGGGTAACACTGTCATTTTTTTTTCTGGTCAAAATTTTGAGTTTCAATATCTCAGCTCTGGAAGGGTCTACAGCCTCGATTTTTGCACCCAGGTCCATGTCTTGTGGCCCTCTATCAGAATCCAGAGTTTTGAGAAGATTGGAGAAACTTAATTTTTCACCCCCTGAAAAAAAAATGTAAGGGGTAACACTGTCATTTTTTTTCTGGTCAAAATTTTGAGTTTCAATATCTCAGCTCTGGAAGGGTCTACAGCCTCAATTTTTGCACCCAGGTCCATGTCTCGTGCCCTCTATCAGAATCCAGAGTTTTGAGAAGATTGGAGAAACTTAATTTTTCACCCCCCGAAAAAAAAACGTAAGGGGTAACACTGTCATTTTTTCTGGTCAAAATTTTGAGTTTAAATATCTCACGTCTGGAAGGGTCTACAGCCTCAATTTTTGCACCCAGGTCCATGTCTCGTGCCCTCTATCAGAATCCAGAGTTTTGAGAAGATTGGAGAAACGTAATTTTTCACCCCCCGAAAAAAAATGTAAGGGGTAACACTGTCATTTTTTTTCTGGTCAAAATTTTGAGTTTAAATATCTCAGCTCTGGAAGGGTCTACAGCCTCAATTTTTGCACCCAGGTCCATGTCTCGTGGCCCTCTATCAGAATCCAGAGTTTTGAGAAGATTGGAGAAACTTAATTTTTCACCCCCCGAAAAAAAATGTAAGGGGTAACACTGTCATTTTTTTTTCTGGTCAAAATTTTGAGTTTCAATATCTCAGCTCTGGAAGGGTCTACAGCCTCAATTTTTGCACCAATCCACGTCTCGTGGCCCTCTATCAGAATCCAGAGTTTTGAGAAGATTGGAGAAACTTACTTTTTCACCCCCCCCAAAAAAATTTAAGGGGTAATACTGTCATTTTTTTTTTCTGGTCAAAATTTTTAGTTTCAATATCTCAGCTGTGGAAGGGTCTACAGCCTCAATTTTTGCACCCAGGTCCATGTCTCGTGGCCCTCTATCAGAATCCAGAGTTTTGAGAAGATTGGAGAAACTTAATTTTTCACCCCCCGAAAAAAAACGTAAGGGGTAACACTGTCATTTTTTTTCTGGTCAAAATTTTGAGTTTAAATATCTCAGCTCTGGAAGGGTCTAAAGCCTCAATTTTTGCACCCAGGTCCATGTCTCGTGGCCCTCTATCAGAATCCAGAGTTTTGAGAAGATTGGAGAAACTTAATTTTTCACCCCCCGAAAAAAATGTAAGGGGTAACACTGTCATTTTTTTTTCTGGTCAAAATTTTGAGTTTCAATATCTCAGCTCTGGAAGGGTCTACAGCCTCAATTTTTGCACCCAGGTCCATGTCTCGTGGCCCTCTATCAGAATCCAGAGTTTTGAGAAGATTGGAGAAACTTAATTTTTCACCCCCCGAAAAAAAAATGTAAGGGGTAACACTGTCATTTTTTTTTGCTGGTCAAAATTTTGAGTTTCAATATCTCAGCTCTGGAAGGGTCTACAGCCTCAATTTTTGCACCCAGGTCCATGTCTCGTGGCCCTCTATCAGAATACAGAGTTTTGAGAAGATTGGAGAAACTTAATTTTTCACCCCCCCGAAAAAAAACGTAAGGGGTAACATTGTCATTTTTTTTTTTTGGTCAAAATTTTGAGTTTCAATATCTCAGCTCTGGAAGGGTCTACAGCCTCAATTTTTGCACCCAGGTCCATGTCTCGTGGCCCTCTATCAGAATCCAGAGTTTTGAGAAGATTGGAGAAACTTAATTTTTTACCCCCCGAAAAAAAATGTAAGGGGTAACACTGTCATTTTTTTTTCTGGTCAAAATTTTGAGTTTAAATATCTCAGCTCTGGAAGGGTTTACAGACTCAATTTGTTGCACCCAGGTCCATGTCTCGTGGCCCTCTGTCAGAATACAGAGTTTTGAGAAGATTGGAGAAACTTAATTTTTCACCCCCCGAAAAAAAAAACGTAAGGGGTAACACTGTCATTTTTTTTTTCTGGTCAAAATTTTGAGTTTAAATATCTCAGCTCAGGAAGGGTGTACAGTCTCAATTTTTGCACCCAGGTCCATGTCTCGTGGCCCTCTATCAGAATACAGAGTTTTGAGAAGATTGGAGAAACTTAATTTTTCACCCCCCGAAAAAAAATGTAAGGGGTAACACTGTCATTTTTTTTTCTGTTAAAATTTTTGAGTTTCAATATCTCAGCTCTGGAAGGGTCTACAGCCTCAATTTTTGCACCCAGGTCAATGTCTCGTGGCCCTCTATCAGAATCCAGAGTTTTGAGAAGATTGGAGAAACTTAATTTTTCACCCCCCGAAAAAAAATGTAAGGGGTAACACTGTCATTTTTTTTTCTGGTCAAAATTTTGAGTTTCAATATCTCAGCTCTGGAAGGGTCTACAGCCTCATTTTTTTGCACCCAGGTCCATGTCTCGTGGCCCTCTATCAGAATCCAGAGTTTTGAGAAGATTGGAGAAACTTAATTTTTCACCCCCCGAAATAAAACGTAAGGGGTAACACTGTCATTGTTTTTTTTGGGTCAAAAATTTGAGTTTCAATATCTCAGCTCTGGAATGGTCTACAGCCTCAATTTTTGCACCCAGGTCAATGTCTCGTGGCCCTCTATCAGAATCCAGAGTTTTGAGAAGATTGGAGAAACTTAATTTTTCACCCCCCGAAAAAAATGTAAGGGGTAACACTGTCATTTTTTTTCTGGTCAAAATTTTGAGTTTCAATATCTCAGCTCTGGAATGGTCTACAGCCTCAATTTTTGCACCCAGGTCCATATCTCGTGGCCCCCTATCAGAATCCAGAGTTTTGAGAAGATTGGAGAAACTTAATTTTTCACCCCCCAGAAAAAAAACGTAAGGGGTAACACTGTCATTTTTTTTTCTGTTCAAAATTTTGAGTTTCAATATCTCAGCTCTGGAAGGGTCTACAGCCTCAATTTTTGCACCCATGTCCATGTCCCGTTGCCCTCTATCAGAATCCAGAGTTTTGAGTAGATTGGAGAAACTTAATTTTTCACCCCCCGAAAAAAATGTAAGGGGTAACACTGTCATTTTTTTTTCTGTTCAAAATTTTGAGTTTCAATATCTCAGCTCTGGAAGGGTCTACAGCCTCAATTTTTGCACCCAGGTCCATGTCTCGTGGCCCTCTATCAGAATCCAGAGTTTTGAGAAGATTGGAGAAACTTAATTTTTCACCCCCCGAAAAAAATGTAAGGGGTAACACTGTCATTTTTTTTGCTGGTCAAAATTTTGAGTTTCAATATCTCAGCTGTGGAAGGGTCTACAGCCTCAATTTTTGCACCCAGGTCCATGTCTCGTGGCCCTGTATCAGAATCCAGAGTTTTGAGAAGATTGGAGAAACTTAATTTTTCACCCCCCGAAAAAAAATGTAAGGGGTAACACTGTCATTTTTTTTGCTGGTCAAAATTTTGAGTTTCAATATCTCAGCTCTGGAAGAGTCTACAGCCTCAATTTTTGCACCCAGGTCCATGTCTCATGGCCCTCTATCAGAATCCAGAGTTTTGAGAAGATTGGAGAAACTTTATTTTTCACCCCCCGAAAAAAAATGTAAGGGGTAACACTGTCATTTTTTTTTCTGGTCAAAATTTTGAGATTCAATATCTCAGCTCTGGAAGGGTCTACAGCCTCAATTTTTGCACCCAGGTCCATGTCTCGTGGCCCTCTATAGGAATCCAGAGTTTTGAGAAGATTGGAGAAAATTAATTTTTCACCCCCCGAAAAAAAAACGTAAGGGGTAACACTGTCATTTTTTTTTCTGGTCAAAATTTTGAGTTTAAATATATCAGCTCTGGAAGGGTCTACAGCCTCAATTTTTGCACCCAGGTCCATGTCTCGTGGCCCTCTATCAGAATCCAGAGTTTTGAGAAGATTGGAGAAACTTAATTTTTCACCCCCCGAAAAAAAAACGTAAGGGGTAACACTGTCATTTTTTTTTCTGATCAAAATTTTGAGTTTAAATATCTCAGCTCTGGAAGGGTCTACAGCCTCAATTTTTGCACCCAGGTCCATGTCTCGTGGCCCTCTATCAGAATCCAGAGTTTTGAGAAGATTGGAGAAACTTACTTTTTCACCCCCCGAAAAAAATGTAAGGGGTAACACTGTCATTTTTTTTCTGGTCAAAATTTTGAGTTTCAATATCTCAGCTCTGGAAGGGTCTACAGCCTCAGTTTTTGCACCCAGGTCCATGTCTCGTGGCCCTCTATCAGAATCCAGAGTTTTGAGAAGATTGGACAAACTTAATTTTTCACCCCCCGAAAAAAAACGTAAGGGGTAACACTGTCATTTTTTTTTCTGGTCAAAATTTTGAGTTTCAATATGTCAGCTCTGGAAGGGTCTACAGCCTCAATTTTTGCAATTTTTGCAATTTTTGCAAAATTTTTCCAAATTTTGACCTTCGATATCTCGGCTCTGGAAGGGTCTAGAGCCTCCATTTTTGCACGCTGGTCGAAGTCTCGTGGCCCTCTGTCAGAATCCAGAGTTTCAAGAAGATGGGAGGGGGTCAAAATTTCGGCCAAAAAAAAAATGACAGTGTTACCCCTTATGTTTTTTTTTTCAGGTCCAAATTTTGACCTTCGATATCTCGGCTCTGGAAGGGTCTAGAGCCTCCATTTTTGCGCGCTGGTCGAAGTCTCGTGGCCCTCTGTCAGAATCCAGAGTTTCAAGAAGATCGGAGGGGGTCAAAATTTCGGCCAAAAAAAAAAATGACAGTGTTACCCCTTATGTTTTTTTTCAGGTCCAAATTTTGACCTTCGATATCTCGGCTCTGGAAGGGTCTAGAGCCTCCATTTTTGCACGCTGGTCGAAGTCTCGTGGCCCTCTGTCAGAATCCAGAATTTCAAGAAGATCGGAGGGGGTCAAAATTTCGGCCAAAAAAAAAAAAATGACAGTGTTACCCCTTATGTTTTTTTTTCAGGTCCAAATTTTGACCTTCGATATCTCGGCTCTGGAAGGGTCTAGAGCCTCCATTTTTGCACGCTGGTCGAAGTCTCGTGGCCCTCTGTCAGAATCCAGAGTTTCAAGAAGATCGGAGGGGGTAAAAATTTCGGCCAAAAAAAAAAAATGACAGTGTTACCCCTTATGTTTTTTTTTCAGGTCCAAATTTTGACCTTCGATATCTCGGCTCTGGAAGGGTCTAGAGCCTCCATTTTTGCGCGCTGGTCGAAGTCTCGTGGCCCTCTTTCAGAATCCAGAGTTTCAAGAAGATCGGAGGGGGTCAAAATTTTGGCCAAAAAAAAAAAATGACAGTGTTACCCCTTATGTTTTTTTTTTTAGGTCCAAATTTTGACCTTCGATATCTCGGCTCTGGAAGGGTCTAGAGCCTCCATTTTTGCACGCTGGTCGAAGTCTCGTGGCCCTCTGTCAGAATCCAGAATTTCAAGAAGATCGGAGGGGGTCAAAATTTCGGCCAAAAAAAAAAATGACAGTGTTACCCCTTATGGTTTTTTTTCAGGTCCAAATTTTGACCTTCGATATCTCGGCTCTGGAAGGGTCTAGAGCCTCCATTTTTGCACGCTGGTCGAAGTCTCGTGGCCCTCTGTCAGAATCCAGAGTTTCAAGAAGATCGGAGGGGGTCAAAATTTCGGCCAAAAAAAAATGACTGTTACCCCTTATGTTTTTTTTTCAGGTCCAAATTTTGACCTTCGATATCTCGGCTCTGGAAGGGTCTAGAGCCTCCATTTTTGCACGCTGGTCGAAGTCTCGTGGCCCTCTGTAAGAATCCAGAATTTCAAGAAGATCGGAGGGGGTCATAATTTCGGCCAAAAAAAAAAAATGACAGTGTTACCCCTTATGTTTTTTTTTCAGGTCCAAATTTTGACCTTCGATATCTCGGCTCTGGAAGGGTCTAGAGCCTCCATTTTTGCATGCTGGTCGAAGTCTCGTGGCCCTCTGTCAGAATCCAGAGTTTCAAGAAGATCGGAGGGGGTCAAAATTTCGGCCAAAAAAAAAAAAAAATGACAGTGTTACCCCTTATGTTTTTTTTTCAGGTCCAAATTTTGACCTTCGATATCTCGGCTCTGGAAGGGTCTAGAGCCTCCATTTTTGCGCGCTGGTCGAAGTCTCGTGGCCCTCTTTCAGAATCCAGAGTTTCAAGAAGATCGGAGGGGGTCAAAATTTTGGCCAAAAAAAAAATAAATGACAGTGTTACCCCTTATGTTTTTTTTTTCAGGTCCAAATTTTGACCTTCGATATCTCGGCTCTGGAAGGGTCTAGAGCCTCCATTTTTGCGCGCTGGTCGAAGTCTCGTGGCCCTCTGTCAGAATCCAGAGTTTCAAGAGGAACGGAGGGGGTCAAAATTTCGGCCAAAAAAAAAATGACAGTGTTACCCCTTATGTTTTTTTTTCAGGTCCAAATTTTGACCTTCGATATCTCGGCTCTGGAAGGGTCTAGAGCCTCCATTTTTGCACGCTGGTCGAAGTCTCGTGGCCCTCTGTCAGAATCCAGAGTTTCAAGAAGATCGGAGGGGGTCAAAATTTCGGCCAAAAAAAAAAATGACAGTGTTACCCCTTATGTTTTTTTTTCAGGTCCAAATTTTGACCTTCGATATCTCGGCTCTGGAAGGGTCTAGAGCCTCCATTTTTGCGCGCTGGTCGAAGTCTCGTGGCCCTCTGTCAGAATCCACAATTTCAAGAAGATCGGAGGGGGTCAAAATTTCGGCCGAAAAAAAAAATGACAGTGTTACCCCTTATGTTTTTTTTCAGGTCCAAATTTTGACCTTCGATATCTCGGCTCTGGAAGGGTCTAGAGCCTCCATTTTTGCACGCTGGTCGAAGTCTCGTGGCCCTCTGTCAGAATCCAGAGTTTCAAGAAGATCGGAGGGGGTCAAAATTTCGGCCAAAAAAAAAAATGACAGTGTTACCCCTTATGTTTTTTTTTCAGGTCCAAATTTTGACCTTCGATATCTCGGCTCTGGAAGGGTCTAGAGCCTCCATTTTTGCACGCTGGTCGAAGTCGCGTGGCCCTCTGTCAGAATCCAGAGTTTCAAGAAGATCGGAGGGGGTCAAAATTTTGGCCAAAAAAAAAAAATGACAGTGTTACCCCTTATGTTTTTTTTTCAGGTCCAAATTTTGACCTTCGATATCTCGGCTCTGGAAGGGTCTAGAGCCTCCATTTTTGCACGCTGGTCGAAGTCTCGTGGCCCTCTGTCAGAATCCAGAGTTTCAAGAAGATCGGAGGGGGTCAAAATTTCGGCCAAAAAAAAAAATGACAGTGTTACCCCTTATGTTTTTTTTTCAGGTCCAAATTTTGACCTTCGATATCTCGGCTCTGGAAGGGTCTAGAGCCTCCATTTTTGCGCGCTGGTCGAAGTCTCGTGGCCCTCTGTCAGAATCCAGAGTTTCAAGAAGATCGGAGGGGGTCAAAATTTCGGCCAAAAAAAAAAATGACAGTGTTACCCCTTATGTTTTTTTTTTCAGGTCCAAATTTTGACCTTCGATATCTCGGCTCTGGAAAGGTCTAGAGCCTCCATTTTTGCGCGCTGGTCGAAGTCTCGTGGCCCTCTGTCAGAATCCAAAGTTTCAAGAAGATCGGAGGGGGTCAAAATTTCGGCCAAAAAAAAAATGACAGTGTTACCCCTTATGTTTTTTTTTTCAGGTCCAAATTTTGACCTTCGATATTTCGGCTCTGGAAGGGTCTAGAGCCTCCATTTTTGCGCGCTGGTCGAAGTCTCGTGGCCCTCTGTCAGAATCCAGAATTTCAAGAAGATCGGAGGGGGTCAAAATTTCGGCCAAAAAAAAAAATGACAGTGTTACCCCTTATGTTTTTTTTTCAGGTCCAAATTTTGACCTTCGATATCTCGGCTCTGGAAGGGTCTAGAGCCTCCATTTTTGCACGCTGGTCGAAGTCTCGTGGCCCTCTGTCAGAATCCAGAATTTCAAGAAGATCGGAGGGGGTCAAAATTTCGGCCAAAAAAAAAAATGACAGTGTTACCCCTTATGTTTTTTTTTCAGGTCCAAATTTTGACCTTCGATATCTCGGCTCTGGAAAGGTCTAGAGCCTCCATTTTTGCGCGCTGGTCGAAGTCTCGTGGCCCTCTTTCAGAATCCAGAGTTTCAAGAAGATCGGAGGGGGTCAAAATTTTGGCCAAAAAAATAAAAAAATGACAGTGTTACCCCTTATGTTTTTTTTTTCAGGTCCAAATTTTGACCTTCGATATCTCGGCTCTGGAAGGGTCTAGAGCCTCCATTTTTGCACGCTGGTCGAAGTCTCGTGGCCCTCTGTCAGAATCCAGAGTTTCAAGAAGATCGGAGGGGGTCAAAATTTCGGCCAAAAAAAAAATGACAGTGTTACCCCTTATGTTTTTTTTTCAGGTCCAAATTTTGACCTTCGATATCTCGGCTCTGGAAGGGTCTAGAGCCTCCATTTTTGCACGCTGGTCGAAGTCGCGTGGCCCTCTGTCAGAATCCAGAGTTTCAAGAAGATCGGAGGGGGTCAAAGTTTTGGCCAAAAAAAAAAAAAAATGACAGTGTTACCCCTTATGTTTTTTTTTCAGGTCCAAATTTTGACCTTCGATATCTCGGCTCTGGAAGGGTCTAGAGCCTCCATTTTTGCGCGCTGGTCGAAGTCTCGTGGCCCTCTGTCAGAATCCAGAGTTTCAAGAAGATCAGAGGGGGTCAAAATTTCGGCCAAAAAAAAAATGACAGTGTTACCCCTTATGTTTTTTTTTCAGGTCCAAATTTTGACCTTCGATATCTCAGCTCTGGAAGGGTCTAGAGCCTCCATTTTTGCACGCTGGTCGAAGTCTCGTGGCCCTCTGTCAGAATCCAGAGTTTGAAGAAGATCGGAGGGGGTCAAAATTTCGGCCAAAAAAAAATGACAGTGTTACCCCTCATGTTTTTTTTTTCAGGTCCAAATTTTGACCTTCGATATCTCGGCTCTGGAAGGGTCTAGAGCCTCCATTTTTGCGCGCTGGTCGAAGTCTCGTGGCCCTCTGTCAGAATCCAAAGTTTCAAGAAGATCGGAGGGGGTCAAAATTTCGGCCAAAAAAAAATGACAGTGTTACCCCTTATGTTTTTTTTTCAGGTCCAAATTTTGACCTTCGATATCTCGGCTCTGGAAGGGTCTAGAGCCTCCATTTTTGCGCGCTGGTCGAAGTCTCGTGGCCCTCTGTCAGAATCCAGAATTTCAAGAAGATCGGAGGGGGTCAAAATTTCGGCCAAAAAAAAAAAAATGACAGTGTTACCCCTTATGTTTTTTTTTCAGGTCCAAATTTTGACCTTCGATATCTCGGCTCTGGAAGGGTCTAGAGCCTCCATTTTTGCACGCTGGTCGAAGTCTCGTGGCCCTCTGTCAGAATCCAGAGTTTCAAGAAGATCGGAGGGGGTCAAAATTTCGGCCAAAAAAAAAATGACAGTGTTACCCCTTATGTTTTTTTTTCAGGTCCAAATTTTGACCTTCGATATCTCGGCTCTGGAAGGGTCTAGAGCCTCCATTTTGCACGCTGGTCGAAGTCTCGTGGCCCTCTGTCAGAATTCAGAGTTTCAAGAAGATCGGAGGGGGTCAAAATTTCGGCCAAAAAAAAAAAATGACAGTGTTACCCCTTATGTTTTTTTTTCAGGTCCAAATTTTGACCTTCGATATCTCGGCTCTGGAAGGGTCTAGAGCCTCCATTTTTGCGCGCTGGTCGAAGTCTCGTGGCCCTCTGTCAGAATCCAGAATTTCAAGAAGATCGGAGGGGGTCAAAATTTCGGCCAAAAAAAAAAAAAATGACAGTGTTACCCCTTATGTTTTTTTTCAGGTCCAAATTTTGACCTTCGATATCTCGGCTCTGGAAGGGTCTAGAGCCTCCATTTTTGCACGCTGGTCGAAGTCTCGTGGCCCTCTGTCAGAATCCAGAGTTTCAAGAAGATCGGAGGGGGTCAAAATTTCGGCCAAAAAAAAAAATGACAGTGTTACCCCTTATGTTTTTTTTTCAGGTCCAAATTTTGACCTTCGATATCTCGGCTCTGGAAGGGTCTAGAGCCTCCATTTTTGCACGCTGGTCGAAGTCGCGTGGCCCTCTGTCAGAATCCAGAGTTTCAAGAAGATCGGAGGGGGTCAAAATTTTGGCCAAAAAAAAAAAATGACAGTGTTACCCCTTATGTTTTTTTTTCAGGTCCAAATTTTGACCTTCGATATCTCGGCTCTGGAAGGGTCTAGAGCCTCCATTTTTGCGCGCTGGTCGAAGTCTCGTGGCCCTCTGTCAGAATCCAGAGTTTCAAGAAGATCGGAGGGGGTCAAAATTTCGGCCAAAAAAAAAAATGACAGTGTTACCCCTTATGTTTTTTTTCAGGTCCAAATTTTGACCTTCGATATCTCAGCTCTGGAAGGGTCTAGAGCCTCCATTTTTGCACGCTGGTCGAAGTCTCGTGGCCCTCTGTCAGAATCCAGAGTTTCAAGAAGATCGGAGGGGGTCAAAATTTCGGCCAAAAAAAAAAAAATGACAGTGTTACCCCTTATGTTTTTTTTTCAGGTCCAAATTTTGACCTTCGATATCTCGGCTCTGGAAGGGTCTAGAGCCTCCATTTTTGCGCGCTGGTCGAAGTCTCGTGGCCCTCTGTCAGAATCCAGAGTTTCAAGAAGATCGGAGGGGGTCAAAATTTTGGCCAAAAAAAAAATGACAGTGTTACCCCTTATGTTTTTTTTTCAGGTCCAAATTTTGACCTTCGATATCTCGGCTCTGGAAAGGTCTAGAGCCTCCATTTTTGCGCGCTGGTCGAAGTCTCGTGGCCCTCTGTCAGAATCCAAAGTTTCAAGAAGATCAGAGGGGGTCAAAATTTCGGCCAAAAAAAAATGACAGTGTTACCCCTTACGTTTTTTTTTTCAGGTCCAAATTTTGACCTTCGATATCTCGGCTCTGGAAGGATCTAGAGCCTCCATTTTTGCGCGCTGGTCGAAGTCTCGTGGCCCTCTGTCAGAATCCAGAATTTCAAGAAGATCGGAGGGGGTCAAAATTTCGGCCAAAAAAAAAATGACAGTGTTACCCCTTATGTTTTTTTTTTCAGGTCCAAATTTTGACCTTCGATATCTCGGCTCTGGAAGGGTCTAGAGCCTCCATTTTTGCACGCTGGTCGAAGTCTCGTGGCCCTCTGTCAGAATCCAGAATTTCAAGAAGATCGGAGGGGGTCAAAATTTCGGCCAAAAAAAAAAAAATGACAGTGTTACCCCTTATGTTTTTTTTCAGGTCCAAATTTTGACCTTCGATATCTCGGCTCTGGAAGGGTCTAGAGCCTCCATTTTTGCGCGCTGGTCGAAGTCTCGTGGCCCTCTTTCAGAATCCAGAGTTACAAGAAGATCGGAGGGGGTCAAAATTTTGGCCAAAAAAAATAAAAAAATGACAGTGTTACCCCTTATGTTTTTTTTTTCAGGTCCAAATTTTGACCTTCGATATCTCGGCTCTGGAAGGGTCTAGAGCCTCCATTTTTGCACGCTGGTCGAAGTCTCGTGGCCCTCTGTCAGAATCCAGATTTTCAAGAAGATCGGAGGGGGTCAAAATTTCGGCCAAAAAAAAAAAAAATGACAGTGTTACCCCTTATGTTTTTTTTCCAGGTCCAAATTTTGACCTTCGATATCTCGGCTCTGGAAGGGTCTAGAGCCTCCATTTTTGCACGCTGGTCGAAGTCGCGTGGCCCTCTGTCAGAATCCAGAGTTTCAAGAAGATCGGAGGGGGTCAAAGTTTTGGCCAAAAAAAAAAAAATGAGAGTGTTACCCCTTATGTTTTTTTTTCAGGTCCAAATTTTGACCTTCGATATCTCGGCTCTGGAAGGGTCTAGAGCCTCCATTTTTGCGCGCTGGTCGAAGTCTCGTGGCCCTCTGTCAGAATCCAGAGTTTCAAGAAGATCGGAGGGGGTCAAAGTTTTGGCCAAAAAAAAAAAATGAGAGTGTTACCCCTTATGTTTTTTTTTCAGGTCCAAATTTTGACCTTCGATATCTCGGCTCTGGAAGGGTCTAGAGCCTCCATTTTTGCGCGCTGGTCGAAGTCTCGTGGCCCTCTGTCAGAATCCAGAGTTTCAAGAAGATCGGAGGGGGTCAAAATTTCGGCCAAAAAAAAAATGACAGTGTTACCCCTTATGTTTTTTTTTTCAGGTCCAAATTTTGACCTTCGATATCTCAGCTCTGGAAGGGTCTAGAGCCTCCATTTTTGCACGCTGGTCGAAGTCTCGTGGCCCTCTGTCAGAATCCAGAGTTTCAAGAAGATCGGAGGGGGTCAAAATTTCGGCCAAAAAAAAAAAATGACAGTGTTACCCCTTATGTTTTTTTTTCAGGTCCAAATTTTGACCTTCGATATCTCTGCTCTGGAAGGGTCTAGAGCCTCCATTTTTGCGCGCTGGTCGAAGTCTCGTGGCCCTCTGTCAGAATCCAGAGTTTCAAGAAGATCGGAGGGGGTCAAAATTTCGGCCAAAAAAAAATGACAGTGTTACCCCTTATGTTTTTTTTTCAGGTCCAAATTTTGACCTTCGATATCTCGGCTCTGGAAGGGTCTAGAGCCTCCATTTTTGCGCGCTGGTCGAAGTCTCGTGGCCCTCTGTCAGAATCCAAAGTTTCAAGAAGATCGGAGGGGGTCAAAATTTCGGCCAAAAAAAAATGACAGTGTTACCCCTTATGTTTTTTTTTCAGGTCCAAATTTTGACCTTCGATATCTCGGCTCTGGAAGGGTCTAGAGCCTCCATTTTTGCGCACTGGTCGAAGTCTCTTGGCCCTCTGTCAGAATCCAGAATTTCAAGAAGATCGGAGGGGGTCAAAATTTCGGCCAAAAAAAAAAAAAATGACAGTGTTACCCCTTATGTTTTTTTTTCAGGTCCAAATTTTGACCTTCGATATCTCGGCTCTGGAAGGGTCTAGAGCCTCTATTTTTGCACGCTGGTCGAAGTCTCGTGGCCCTCTGTCAGAATCCAGAGTTTCAAGAAGATCGGAGGGGGTCAAAATTTCGGCCAAAAAAAAAATGACAGTGTTACCCCTTATGTTTTTTTTTCAGGTCCAAATTTTGACCTTCGATATCTCAGCTCTGGAAGGGTCTAGAGCCTCCATTTTTGCACGCTGGTCGAAGTCTCGTGGCCCTCTGTCAGAAACCAGAGTTTCAAGAAGATCGGAGGGGGTCAAAATTTCGGCCAAAAAAAAATGACAGTGTTACCCCTTATGTTTTTTTTTCAGGTCCAAATTTTGACCTTCGATATCTCGGCTCTGGAAGGGTCTAGAGCCTCCATTTTTGCGCGCTGGTCGAAGTCTCGTGGCCCTCTGTCAGAATCCAGAGTTTCAAGAAGATCGGAGGGGGTCAAAATTTCGGCCAAAAAAAAAAATGACAGTGTTACCCCTTATGTTTTTTTTTCAGGTCCAAATTTTGACCTTCGATATCTCGGCTCTGGAAGGGTCTAGAGCCTCCATTTTTGCGCGCTGGTCGAAGTCTCGTGGCCCTCTGTCAGAATCCAAAGTTTCAAGAAGATCGGAGGGGGTCAAAATTTCGGCCAAAAAAAAATGACAGTGTTACCCCTTATGTTTTTTTTTTCAGGTCCAAATTTTGACCTTCGATATCTCGGCTCTGGAAGGGTCTAGAGCGTCCATTTTTGCGCGCTGGTCGAAGTCTCGTGGCCCTCTGTCAGAATCCAGAATTTCAAGAAGATCGGAGGGGGTCAAAATTTCGGCCAAAAAAAAAAAAATGACAGTGTTACCCCTTATGTTTTTTTTTTCAGGTCCAAATTTTGACCTTCGATATCTCGGCTCTGGAAGGGTCTAGAGCCTCCATTTTTGCACGCTGGTCGAAGTCTCGTGGCCCTCTTTCAGAATCCAGAGTTTCAAGAAGATCGGAGGGGGTCAAAATTTTGGCCAAAAAAAAAAAAATGACAGTGTTACCCCTTATGTTTTTTTTTTCAGGTCCAAATTTTGACCTTCGATATCTCGGCTCTGGAAGGGTCTAGAGCCTCCATTGTTGCACGCTGGTCGAAGTCTCGTGGCCCTCTGTCAGAATCCAGAGTTTCAAGAAGATGGGAGGGGGTCAAAATTTCGGCCAAAAAAAAAATGACAGTGTTACCCCTTATGTTTTTTTTTTCAGGTCCAAATTTTGACCTTCGATATCTCGGCTCTGGAAGGGTCTAGAGCCTCCATTTTTGCGCGCTGGTCGAAGTCTCGTGGCCCTCTGTCAGAATCCAGAATTTCAAGAAGATCGGAGGGGGTCAAAATTTCGGCCAAAAAAAAAAATGACAGTGTTACCCCTTATGTTTTTTTTCAGGTCCAAATTTTGACCTTCGATATCTCGGCTCTGGAAGGGTCTAGAGCCTCCATTTTTGCACGCTGGTCGAAGTCTCGTGGCCCTCTGTCAGAATCCAGAATTTCAAGAAGATCGGAGGGGGTCAAAATTTCGGCCAAAAAAAAAAATGACAGTGTTACCCCTTATGTTTTTTTTTCAGGTCCAAATTTTGACCTTCGATATCTCGGCTCTGGAAGGGTCTAGAGCCTCCATTTTTGCACGCTGGTCGAAGTCTCGTGGCCCTCTGTCAGAATCCAGAGTTTCAAGAAGATCGGAGGGGGTAAAAATTTCGGCCAAAAAAAAAAATGACAGTGTTACCCCTTATGTTTTTTTTTCAGGTCCAAATTTTGACCTTCGATATCTCGGCTCTGGAAGGGTCTAGAGCCTCCATTTTTGCGCGCTGGTCGAAGTCTCGTGGCCCTCTTTCAGAATCCAGAGTTTCAAGAAGATCGGAGGGGGTCAAAATTTTGGCCAAAAAAAAAAAAAAATGACAGTGTTACCCCTTATGTTTTTTTTTTTAGGTCCAAATTTTGACCTTCGATATCTCGGCTCTGGAAGGGTCTAGAGCCTCCATTTTTGCACGCTGGTCGAAGTCTCGTGGCCCTCTGTCAGAATCCAGAGTTTCAAGAAGATCGGAGGAGGTCAAAATTTCGGCCAAAAAAAAAATGACAGTGTTACCCCTTATGTTTTTTTTTCAGGTCCAAATTTTGACCTTCGATATCTCGGCTCTGGAAGGGTCTAGAGCCTCCATTTTTGCGCGCTGGTCGAAGTCTCGTGGCCCTCTGTCAGAATCCAGAATTTCAAGAAGATCGGAGGGGGTCAAAATTTCGGCCAAAAAAAAAAATGACAGTGTTACCCCTTATGGTTTTTTTTCAGGTCCAAATTTTGACCTTCGATATCTCGGCTCTGGAAGGGTCTAGAGCCTCCATTTTTGCACGCTGGTCGAAGTCTTGTGGCCCTCTGTCAGAATCCAGAGTTTCAAGAAGATCGGAGGGGGTCAAAATTTCGGCCAAAAAAAAATGACTGTTACCCCTTATGTTTTTTTTTCAGGTCCAAATTTTGACCTTCGATATCTCGGCTCTGGAAGGGTCTAGAGCCTCCATTTTTGCACGCTGGTCGAAGTCTCGTGGCCCTCTGTCAGAATCCAGAATTTCAAGAAGATCGGAGGGGGTCATAATTTCGGCCAAAAAAAAAAATGACAGTGTTACCCCTTATGTTTTTTTTTCAGGTCCAAATTTTGACCTTCGATATCTCGGCTCTGGAAGGGTCTAGAGCCTCCATTTTTGCACGCTGGTCGAAGTCTCGTGGCCCTCTGTCAGAATCCAGAGTTTCAAGAAGATCGGAGGGGGTCAAAATTTCGGCCAAAAAAAAAAAAATGACAGTGTTACCCCTTATGTTTTTTTTCAGGTCCAAATTTTGACCTTCGATATCTCGGCTCTGGAAGGGTCTAGAGCCTCCATTTTTGCGCGCTGGTCGAAGTCTCGTGGCCCTCTTTCAGAATCCAGAGTTTCAAGAAGATCGGAGGGGGTCAAAATTTTGGCCAAAAAAAAAATAAATGACAGTGTTACCCCTTATGTTTTTTTTTTTCAGGTCCAAATTTTGACCTTCGATATCTCGGCTCTGGAAGGGTCTAGAGCCTCCATTTTTGCGCGCTGGTCGAAGTCTCGTGGCCCTCTGTCAGAATCCAGAGTTTCAAGAGGAACGGAGGGGGTCAAAATTTCGGCCAAAAAAAAAAATGACAGTGTTACCCCTTATGTTTTTTTTTCAGGTCCAAATTTTGACCTTCGATATCTCGGCTCTGGAAGGGTCTAGAGCCTCCATTTTTGCACGCTGGTCGAAGTCTCGTGGCCCTCTGTCAGAATCCAGAGTTTCAAGAAGATCGGAGGGGGTCAAAATTTCGGCCAAAAAAAAAAATGACAGTGTTACCCCTTATGTTTTTTTTTCAGGTCCAAATTTTGACCTTCGATATCTCGGCTCTGGAAGGGTCTAGAGCCTCCATTTTTGCGCGCTGGTTGAAGTCTCGTGGCCCTCTGTCAGAATCCAGAATTTCAAGAAGATCGGAGGGGGTCAAAATTTCGGCCGAAAAAAAAAATGACAGTGTTACCCCTTATGTTTTTTTTCAGGTCCAAATTTTGACCTTCGATATCTCGGCTCTGGAAGGGTCTAGAGCCTCCATTTTTGCACGCTGGTCGAAGTCTCGTGGCCCTCTGTCAGAATCCAGAGTTTCAAGAAGATCGGAGGGGGTCAAAATTTCGGCCAAAAAAAAAAAAATGACAGTGTTACCCCTTATGTTTTTTTTTCAGGTCCAAATTTTGACCTTCGATATCTCGGCTCTGGAAGGGTCTAGAGCCTCCATTTTTGCACGCTGGTCGAAGTCGCGTGGCCCTCTGTCAGAATCCAGAGTTTCAAGAAGATCGGAGGGGGTCAAAATTTTGGCCAAAAAAAAAAAATGACAGTGTTACCCTTTATGTTTTTTTTTTCAGGTCCAAATTTTGACCTTCGATATCTCGGCTCTGGAAGGGTCTAGAGCCTCCATTTTTGCGCGCTGGTCGAAGTCTCGTGGCCCTCTCTCAGAATCCAGAGTTTCAAGAAGATCGGAGGGGGTCAAAATTTCGGCCAAAAAAAAAAATGACAGTGTTACCCCTTATGTTTTTTTTAAGGTCCAAATTTTGACCTTCGATATCTCAGCTCTGGAAGGGTCTAGAGCCTCCATTTTTGCACGCTGGTCGAAGTCTCGTGGCCCTCTGTCAGAATCCAGAGTTTCAAGAAGATCGGAGGGGGTCAAAATTTCGGCCAAAAAAAAAAAAATGACAGTGTTACCCCTTATGTTTTTTTTTCAGGTCCAAATTTTGACCTTCGATATCTCGGCTCTGGAAGGGTCTAGAGCCTCCATTTTTGCGCGCTGGTCGAATTCTTGTGGCCCTCTGTCAGAATCCAGAGTTTCAAGAAGATCGGAGGGGGTCAAAATTTCGGCCAAAAAAAAAATGACAGTGTTACCCCTTATGTTTTTTTTTTCAGGTCCAAATTTTGACCTTCGATATCTCGGCTCTGGAAAGGTCTAGAGCCTCCATTTTTGCGCGCTGGTCGAAGTCTCGTGGCCCTCTGTCAGAATCCAAAGTTTCAAGAAGATCGGAGGGGGTCAAAATTTCGGCCAAAAAAAAAATGACAGTGTTACCCCTTATGTTTTTTTTTCAGGTCCAAATTTTGACCTTCGATATTTCGGCTCTGGAAGGGTCTAGAGCCTCCATTTTTGCGCGCTGGTCGAAGTCTCGTGGCCCTCTGTCAGAATCCAGAATTTCAAGAAGATCGGAGGGGGTCAAAATTTCGGCCAAAAAAAAAAATGACAGTGTTACCCCTTATGTTTTTTTTTCAGGTCCAAATTTTGACCTTCGATATCTCGGCTCTGGAAGGGTCTAGAGCCTCCATTTTTGCACGTTGGTCGAAGTCTCGTGGCCCTCTGTCAGAATCCAGAATTTCAAGAAGATCGGAGGGGGTCAAAATTTCTGCCAAAAAAAAAAAATGACAGTGTTACCCCTTATGTTTTTTTTTTCAGGTCCAAATTTTGACCTTCGATATCTCGGCTCTGGAAGGGTCTAGAGCCTCCATTTTTGCGCGCTGGTCGAAGTCTCGTGGCCCTCTTTCAGAATCCAGAGTTTCAAGAAGATCGGAGGGGGTCAAAATTTTGGCCAAAAAAATAAAAAAATGACAGTGTTACCCCTTATGTTTTTTTTTTCAGGTCCAAATTTTGACCTTCGATATCTCGGCTCTGGAAGGGTCTAGAGCCTCCATTTTTGCACGCTGGTCGAAGTCTCGTGGCCCTCTGTCAGAATCCAGAGTTTCAAGAAGATCGGAGGGGGTCAAAATTTCGGCCAAAAAAAAAAAAATGACAGTGTTACCCCTTATGTTTTTTTTTCAGGTCCAAATTTTGACCTTCGATATCTCGGCTCTGGAAGGGTCTAGAGCCTCCATTTTTGCACGCTGGTCGAAGTCGCGTGGCCCTCTGTCAGAATCCAGAGTTTCAAGAAGATCGGAGGGGGTCAAAGTTTTGGCCAAAAAAAAAAAAAAATGACAGTGTTACCCCTTATGTTTTTTTTTCAGGTCCAAATTTTGACCTTCGATATCTCTGCTCTGGAAGGGTCTAGAGCCTCCATTTTTGCGCGCTGGTCGAAGTCTCGTGGCCCTCTGTCAGAATCCAGAGTTTCAAGAAGATCGGAGGGGGTCAAAATTTCGGCCAAAAAAAAATGACAGTGTTACCCCTCATGTTTTTTTTTTCAGGTCCAAATTTTGACCTTCGATATCTCGGCTCTGGAAGGGTCTAGAGCCTCCATTTTTGCGCGCTGGTCGAAGTCTCGTGGCCCTCTGTCAGAATCCAAAGTTTCAAGAAGATCGGAGGGGGTCAAAATTTCGGCCAAAAAAAAATGACAGTGTTACCCCTTATGTTTTTTTTTTCAGGTCCAAATTTTGACCTTCGATATCTCGGCTCTGGAAGGGTCTAGAGCCTCCATTTTTGCGCGCTGGTCGAAGTCTCGTGGCCCTCTGTCAGAATCCAGAATTTCAAGAAGATCGGAGGGGGTCAAAATTTCGGCCAAAAAAAAAATGACAGTGTTACCCCTTATGTTTTTTTTTCAGGTCCAAATTTTGACCTTCGATATCTCGGCTCTGGAAGGGTCTAGAGCCTCCATTTTTGCACGCTGGTCGAAGTCTCGTGGCCCTCTGTCAGAATCCAGAGTTTCAAGAAGATCGGAGGGGGTCAAAATTTCGGCCAAAAAAAAAATGTCAGTGTTACCCCTTATGTTTTTTTTTCAGGTCCAAATTTTGACCTTCGATATCTCGGCTCTGGAAGGGTCTAGAGCCTCCATTTTGCACGCTGGTCGAAGTCTCGTGGCCCTCTGTCAGAATCCAGAGTTTCAAGAAGATCGGAGGGGGTCAAAATTTCGGCCAAAAAAAAAAAAATGACAGTGTTACCCCTTATGTTTTTTTTTCAGGTCCAAATTTTGACCTTCGATATCTCGGCTCTGGAAGGGTCTAGAGCCTCCATTTTTGCGCGCTGGTCGAAGTCTCGTGGCCCTCTGTCAGAATCCAGAATTTCAAGAAGATCGGAGGGGGTCAAAATTTCGGCCAAAAAAAAAAAAAATGACAGTGTTACCCCTTATGTTTTTTTT
Source organism: Cyprinella venusta (assembly GCA_038021265.1). Taxonomy (NCBI): domain Eukaryota; kingdom Metazoa; phylum Chordata; class Actinopteri; order Cypriniformes; family Leuciscidae; genus Cyprinella; species Cyprinella venusta. The sequence continues at coordinate 43,963,353 of CM075863.1, forward strand.
CAGGTCCAAATTTTGACCTTCGATATCTCGGCTCTGGAAGGGTCTAGAGCCTCCATTTTTGCACGCTGGTCGAAGTCTCGTGGCCCTCTGTCAGAATCCAGAGTTTCAAGAAGATCGGAGGGGGTCAAAATTTCGGCCAAAAAAAAAAAAAAATGACAGTGTTACCCCTTATGTTTTTTTTTCAGGTCCAAATTTTGACCTTCGATATCTCGGCTCTGGAAGGGTCTAGAGCCTCCATTTTTGCACGCTGGTCGAAGTCGCGTGGCCCTCTGTCAGAATCCAGAGTTTCAAGAAGATCGGAGGGGGTCAAAATTTTGGCCAAAAAAAAAAAAATGACAGTGTTACCCCTTATGTTTTTTTTTCAGGTCCAAATTTTGACCTTCGATATCTCGGCTCTGGAAGGGTCTAGAGCCTCCATTTTTGCGCGCTGGTCGAAGTCTCGTGGCCCTCTGTCAGAATCCAGAGTTTCAAGAAGATCGGAGGGGGTCAAAATTTCGGCCAAAAAAAAAAATGACAGTGTTACCCCTTATGTTTTTTTTCAGGTCCAAATTTTGACCTTCGATATCTCAGCTCTGGAAGGGTCTAGAGCCTCCATTTTTGCACGCTGGTCGAAGTCTCGTGGCCCTCTGTCAGAATCCAGAGTTTCAAGAAGATCGGAGGGGGTCAAAATTTCGGCCAAAAAAAAAATGACAGTGTTACCCCTTATGTTTTTTTTTCAGGTCCAAATTTTTACCTTCGATATCTCGGCTCTGGAAAGGTCTAGAGCCTCCATTTTTGCGCGCTGGTCGAAGTCTCGTGGCCCTCTGTCAGAATCCAGAGTTTCAAGAAGATCGGAGGGGGTCAAAATTTCGGCCAAAAAAAAAAAATGACAGTGTTACCCCTTATGTTTTTTTTTCAGGTCCAAATTTTGACCTTCGATATCTCGGCTCTGGAAGGGTCTAGAGCCTCCATTTTTGCGCGCTGGTCGAAGTCTCGTGGCCCTCTGTCAGAATCCAGAGTTTCAAGAAGATCGGAGGGGGTCAAAATTTCGGCCAAAAAAAAAAATGACAGTGTTACCCCTTATGTTTTTTTTTCAGGTCCAAATTTTTACCTTCGATATCTCGGCTCTGGAAAGGTCTAGAGCCTCCATTTTTGCGCGCTGGTCGAAGTCTCGTGGCCCTCTGTCAGAATCCAAAGTTTCAAGAAGATCGGAGGGGGTCAAAATTTCGGCCAAAAAAAATGACAGTGTTACCCCTTACGTTTTTTTTTTCAGGTCCAAATTTTGACCTTCGATATCTCGGCTCTGGAAGGATCTAGAGCCTCCATTTTTGCGCGCTGGTCGAAGTCTCGTGGCCCTCTGTCAGAATCCAGAATTTCAAGAAGATCGGAGGGGGTCAAAATTTCGGCCAAAAAAAAAAATGACAGTGTTACCCCTTATGTTTTTTTTTCAGGTCCAAATTTTGACCTTCGATATCTCGGCTCTGGAAGGGTCTAGAGCCTCCATTTTTGCACGCTGGTCGAAGTCTCGTGGCCCTCTGTCAGAATCCAGAATTTCAAGAAGATCGGAGGGGGTCAAAATTTCGGCCAAAAAAAAAATGACAGTGTTACCCCTTATGTTTTTTTTTTCAGGTCCAAATTTTGACCTTCGATATCTCGGCTCTGGAAGGGTCTAGAGCCTCCATTTTTGCACGCTGGTCGAAGTCTCGTGGCCCTCTGTCAGAATCCAGAGTTTCAAGAAGATCGGAGGGGGTCAAAATTTCGGCCAAAAAAAAAAAAATGACAGTGTTACCCCTTATGTTTTTTTTCAGGTCCAAATTTTGACCTTCGATATCTCGGCTCTGGAAGGGTCTAGCCTCCATTTTTGCGCGCTGGTCGAAGTCTCGTGGCCCTCTTTCAGAATCCAGAGTTTCAAGAAGATCGGAGGGGGTCAAAATTTTGGCCAAAAAAAATAAAAAAATGACAGTGTTACCCCTTATGTTTTTTTTTTCAGGTCCAAATTTTGACCTTCGATATCTCGGCTCTGGAAGGGTCTAGAGCCTCCATTTTTGCACGCTGGTCGAAGTCTCGTGGCCCTCTGTCAGAATCCAGAGTTTCAAGAAGATCGGAGGGGGTCAAAATTTCGGCCAAAAAATAAAAAAATGACAGTGTTACCCCTTATGTTTTTTTTTCAGGTCCAAATTTTGACCTTCAATATCTCGGCTCTGGAAGGGTCTAGAGCCTCCATTTTTGCACGCTGGTCGAAGTCGCGTGGCCCTCTGTCAGAATCCAGAGTTTCAAGAAGATCGGAGGGGGTCAAAGTTTTGGCCAAAAAAAAAAAAATGACAGTGTTACCCCTTATGTTTTTTTTTCAGGTCCAAATTTTGACCTTCGATATCTCGGCTCTGGAAGGGTCTAGAGCCTCCATTTTTGCGCGCTGGTCGAAGTCTCGTGGCCCTCTGTCAGAATCCAGAGTTTCAAGAAGATCGGAGGGGGTCAAAATTTCGGCCAAAAAAAAAATGACAGTGTTACCCCTTATGTTTTTTTTTTTCAGGTCCAAATTTTGACCTTCGATATCTCAGCTCTGGAAGGGTCTAGAGCCTCCATTTTTGCACGCTGGTCGAAGTCTCGTGGCCCTCTGTCAGAATCCAGAGTTTCAAGAAGATCGGAGGGGGTCAAAATTTCGGCCAAAAAAAAAAAATGACAGTGTTACCCCTTATGTTTTTTTTTCAGGTCCAAATTTTGACCTTCGATATCTCGGCTCTGGAAGGGTCTAGAGCCTCCATTTTTGCGCGCTGGTCGAAGTCTCATGGCCCTCTGTCAGAATCCAAAGTTTCAAGAAGATCGGAGGGGGTCAAAATTTCGGCCAAAAAAAAATGACAGTGTTACCCCTTATGTTTTTTTTTTCAGGTCCAAATTTTGACCTTCGATATCTCGGCTCTGGAAGGGTCTAGAGCCTCCATTTTTGCGCACTGGTCGAAGTCTCGTGGCCCTCTGTCAGAATCCAGAATTTCAAGAAGATCGGAGGGGGTCAAAATTTCGGCCAAAAAAAAAAAAAATGACAGTGTTACCCCTTATGTTTTTTTTTCAGGTCCAAATTTTGACCTTCGATATCTCGGCTCTGGAAGGGTCTAGAGCCTCCATTTTTGCACGCTGGTCGAAGTCTCGTGGCCCTCTGTCAGAATCCAGAATTTCAAGAAGATCGGAGGGGGTCAAAATTTCGGCCAAAAAAAAAAAAATGACAGTGTTACCCCTTATGTTTTTTTTTCAGGTCCAAATTTTGACCTTCGATATCTCGGCTCTGGAAGGGTCTAGAGCCTCCATTTTTGCGCGCTGGTCGAAGTCTCGTGGCCCTCTGTCAGAATCCAGAGTTTCAAGAAGATCGGAGGGGGTCAAAATTTCGGCCAAAAAAAAAAATGACAGTGTTACCCCTTATGTTTTTTTTTCAGGTCCAAATTTTGACCTTCGATATCTCGGCTCTGGAAGGGTCTAGAGCCTCCATTTTTGCGCGCTGGTCGAAGTCTCGTGGCCCTCTTTCAGAATCCAGAGTTTCAAGAAGATCGGAGGGTGTCAAAATTTTGGCCAAAAAAAATAAAAAAATGACAGTGTTACCCCTTATGTTTTTTTTTTCAGGTCCAAATTTTGACCTTCGATATCTCGGCTCTGGAAGGGTCTAGAGCCTCCATTTTTGCGCGCTGGTCGAAGTCTCGTGGCCCTCTGTCAGAATCCAGAGTTTCAAGAGGAACGGAGGGGGTCAAAATTTCGGCCAAAAAAAAAATTACAGTGTTACCCCTTATGTTTTTTTTTCAGGTCCAAATTTTGACCTTCGATATCTCGGCTCTGGAAGGGTCTAGAGCCTCCATTTTTGCGCGCTGGTCGAAGTCTCGTGGCCCTCTGTCAGAATCCAGAGTTTCAAGAAGATCGGAGGGGGTCAAAATTTCGGCCAAAAAAAAAATGACAGTGTTACCCCTTATGTTTTTTTTTCAGGTCCAAATTTTGACCTTCGATATCTCAGCTCTGGAAGGGTCTAGAGCCTCCATTTTTGCACGCTGGTCGAAGTCTCGTGGCCCTCTGTCAGAATCCAGAGTTTCAAGAAGATCGGAGGGGGTCAAAATTTCGGCCAAAAAAAAAAATGACAGTGTTACCCCTTATGTTTTTTTTTCAGGTCCAAATTTTGACCTTCGATATCTCGGCTCTGGAAGGGTCTAGAGCCTCCATTTTTGCGCGCTGGTCGAAGTCTCGTGGCCCTCTGTCAGAATCCAGAGTTTCAAGAAGATCGGAGGGGGTCAAAATTTCGGCCAAAAAAAAAATGACAGTGTTACCCCTTATGTTTTTTTTTTTCAGGTCCAAATTTTGACCTTCGATATCTCGGCTCTGGAAGGGTCTAGAGCCTCCATTTTTGCGCGCTGGTCGAAGTCTCGTGGCCCTCTGTCAGAATCCAAAGTTTAAAGAAGATCGGAGGGGGTCAAAATTTCGGCCAAAAAAAAAATGACAGTGTTACCCCTTATGTTTTTTTTTTCAGGTCCAAATTTTGACCTTCGATATCTTGGCTCTGGAAGGGTCTAGAGCCTCCATTTTTGCGCGCTGGTCGAAGTCTCGTGGCCCTCTGTCAGAATCCAGAATTTCAAGAAGATCGGAGGGGGTCAAAATTTCGGCCAAAAAAAAAAAAATGACAGTGTTACCCCTTATGTTTTTTTTTCAGGTCCAAATTTTGACCTTCGATATCTCGGCTCTGGAAGGGTCTAGAGCCTCCATTTTTGCACGCTGGTCGAAGTCTCGTGGCCCTCTTTCAGAATCCAGAGTTTCAAGAAGATCGGAGGGGGTCAAAATTTTGGCCAAAAAAAAAAAATGACAGTGTTACCCCTTATGTTTTTTTTTTCAGGTCCAAATTTTGACCTTCGATATCTCGGCTCTGGAAGGGTCTAGAGCCTCCATTTTTGCACGCTGGTCGAAGTCTCGTGGCCCTCTGTCAGAATCCAGAGTTTCAAGAAGATGGGAGGGGGTCAAAATTTCGGCCAAAAAAAAAATGACAGTGTTACCCCTTATGTTTTTTTTTTCAGGTCCAAATTTTGACCTTCGATATATCGGCTCTGGAAGGGTCTAGAGCCTCCATTTTTGCGCGCTGGTCGAAGTCTCGTGGCCCTCTGTCAGAATCCAGAATTTCAAGAAGATCGGAGGGGGTCAAAATTTCGGCCAAAAAAAAAAATGACAGTGTTACCCCTTATGTTTTTTTTCAGGTCCAAATTTTGACCTTCGATATCTCGGCTCTGGAAGGGTCTAGAGCCTCCATTTTTGCACGCTGGTCGAAGTCTCGTGGCCCTCTGTCAGAATCCAGAATTTCAAGAAGATCGGAGGGGGTCAAAATTTCAGCCAAAAAAAAAAAATGACAGTGTTACCCCTTATGTTTTTTTTTCAGGTCCAAATTTTGACCTTCGATATCTCGGCTCTGGAAGGGTCTAGAGCCTCCATGTTTGCACGCTGGTCGAAGTCTCGTGGCCCTCTGTCAGAATCCAGAGTTTCAAGAAGATCGGAGGGGGTAAAAATTTCGGCCAAAAAAAAAAAATGACAGTGTTACCCCTTATGTTTTTTTTTCAGGTCCAAATTTTGACCTTCGATATCTCGGCTCTGGAAGGGTCTAGAGCCTCCATTTTTGCGCGCTGGTCGAAGTCTCGTGGCCCTCTTTCAGAATCCAGAGTTTCAAGAAGATCGGAGGGGGTCAAAATTTTGGCCAAAAAAAAAAAAAAAATGACAGTGTTACCCCTTATGTTTTTTTTTTTAGGTCCAAATTTTGACCTTCGATATCTCGGCTCTGGAAAGGTCTAGAGCCTCCATTTTTGCGCGCTGGTCGAAGTCTCGTGGCCCTCTGTCAGAATCCAAAGTTTCAAGAAGATCGGAGGGGGTCAAAATTTCGGCCAAAAAAAAAAAATGACAGTGTTACCCCTTACGTTTTTTTTTTCAGGTCCAAATTTTGACCTTCGATATCTCGGCTCTGGAAGGGTCTAGAGCCTCCATTTTTGCGCGCTGGTCAAAGTCTCGTGGCCCTCTGTCAGAATCCAGAATTTCAAGAAGATCGGAGGGGGTCAAAATTTCGGCCAAAAAAAAAAATGACAGTGTTACCCCTTATGTTTTTTTTTCAGGTCCAAATTTTGACCTTCGATATCTCGGCTCTGGAAGGGTCTAGAGCCTCCATTTTTGCACGCTGGTCGAAGTCTCGTGGCCCTCTGTCAGAATCCAGAATTTCAAGAAGATCGGAGGGGGTCAAAATTTCGGCCAAAAAAAAAAATGACAGTGTTACCCCTTATGTTTTTTTTTCAGGTCCAAATTTTGACCTTCGATATCTCGGCTCTGGAAGGGTCTAGAGCCTCCATTTTTGCACGCTGGTCGAAGTCTCGTGGCCCTCTGTCAGAATCCAGAGTTTCAAGAAGATCGGAGGGGGTCAAAATTTCGGCCAAAAAAAAAAAAATGACAGTGTTACCCCTTATGTTTTTTTTCAGGTCCAAATTTTGACCTTCGATATCTCGGCTCTGGAAGGGTCTAGAGCCTCCATTTTTGCGCGCTGGTCGAAGTCTCGTGGCCCTCTTTCAGAATCCAGAGTTTCAAGAAGATCGGAGGGGGTCAAAATTTTGGCCAAAAAAAAATAAAAAAATGACAGTGTTACCCCTTATGTTTTTTTTTTCAGGTCCAAATTTTGACCTTCGATATCTCGGCTCTGGAAGGGTCTAGAGCCTCCATTTTTGCACGCTGGTCGAAGTCTCGTGGCCCTCTGTCAGAATCCAGAGTTTCAAGAAGATCGGAGGGGGTCAAAATTTCGGCCAAAAAAAAAAATGACAGTGTTACCCCTTATGTTTTTTTTTCAGGTCCAAATTTTGACCTTCGATATCTCGGCTCTGGAAGGGTCTAGAGCCTCCATTTTTGCACGCTGGTCGAAGTCGCGTGGCCCTCTGTCAGAATCCAGAGTTTCAAGAAGATCGGAGGGGGTCAAAGTTTTGGCCAAAAAAAAAAAAAATGACAGTGTTACCCCTTATGTTTTTTTTTCAGGTCCAAATTTTGACCTTCGATATCTCGGCTCTGGAAGGGTCTAGAGCCTCCATTTTTGCGCGCTGGTCGAAGTCTCGTGGCCCTCTGTCAGAATCCAGAGTTTCAAGAAGATCGGAGGGGGTCAAAATTTCGGCCAAAAAAAAAATGACAGTGTTACCCCTTATGTTTTTTTTTCAGGTCCAAATTTTGACCTTCGATATCTCAGCTCTGGAAGGGTCTAGAGCCTCCATTTTTGCACGCTGGTCGAAGTCTCGTGGCCCTCTGTCAGAATCCAGAGTTTCAAGAAGATCGGAGGGGGTCAAAATTTCGGCCAAAAAAAAAATGACAGTGTTACCCCTTATGTTTTTTTTTCAGGTCCAAATTTTGACCTTCGATATCTCTGCTCTGGAAGGGTCTAGAGCCTCCATTTTTGCGCGCTGGTCGAAGTCTCGTGGCCCTCTGTCAGAATCCAGAGTTTCAAGAAGATCGGAGGGGGTCAAAATTTCGGCCAAAAAAAAATGACAGTGTTACCCCTTATGTTTTTTTTTTCAGGTCCAAATTTTGACCTTCGATATCTCGGCTCTGGAAGGGTCTAGAGCCTCCATTTTTGCGCGCTGGTCGAAGTCTCGTGGCCCTCTGTCAGAATCCAAAGTTTCAAGAAGATCGGAGGGGGTCAAAATTTCGGCCAAAAAAAAATGACAGTGTTACCCCTTATGTTTTTTTTTCAGGTCCAAATTTTGACCTTCGATATCTCGGCTCTGGAAGGGTCTAGAGCCTCCATTTTTGCGCACTGGTCGAAGTCTCGTGGCCCTCTGTCAGAATCCAGAATTTCAAGAAGATCGGAGGGGGTCAAAATTTCGGCCAAAAAAAAAAAATGACAGTGTTACCCCTTATGTTTTTTTTTCAGGTCCAAATTTTGACCTTCGATATCTCGGCTCTGGAAGGGTCTAGAGCCTCCATTTTTGCACGCTGGTCGAAGTCTCGTGGCCCTCTGTCAGAATCCAGAGTTTCAAGAAGATCGGAGGGGGTCAAAATTTCGGCCAAAAAAAAAATGACAGTGTTACCCCTTATGTTTTTTTTTCAGGTCCAAATTTTGACCTTCGATATCTCGGCTCTGGAAGGGTCTAGAGCCTCCATTTTTGCACGCTGGTCGAAGTCTCGTGGCCCTCTGTCAGAATCCAGAATTTCAAGAAGATCGGAGGGGGTCAAAATTTCGGCCAAAAAAAAAAATGACAGTGTTACCCCTTATGTTTTTTTTTCAGGTCCAAATTTTGACCTTCGATATCTCGGCTCTGGAAGGGTCTAGAGCCTCCATTTTTGCACGCTGGTCGAAGTCTCGTGGCCCTCTGTCAGAATCCAGAGTTTCAAGAAGATCGGAGGGGGTCAAAATTTCGGCCAAAAAAAAAAAAATGACAGTGTTACCCCTTATGTTTTTTTTTCAGGTCCAAATTTTGACCTTCGATATCTCGGCTCTGGAAGGGTCTAGAGCCTCCATTTTTGCGCGCTGGTCGAAGTCTCGTGGCCCTCTTTCAGAATCCAGAGTTTCAAGAAGATCGGAGGGTGTCAAAATTTTGGCCAAAAAAAATAAAAAAATGACAGTGTTACCCCTTATGTTTTTTTTTTCAGGTCCAAATTTTGACCTTCGATATCTCGGCTCTGGAAAGGTCTAGAGCCTCCATTTTTGCGCGCTGGTCGAAGTCTCGTGGCCCTCTGTCAGAATCCAAAGTTTCAAGAAGATCGGAGGGGGTCAAAATTTCGGCCAAAAAAAAAAAATGACAGTGTTACCCCTTATGTTTTTTTTTTTCAGGTCCAAATTTTGACCTTCGATATCTCGGCTCTGGAAGGGTCAAGAGCCTCCATTTTTGCGCGCTGGTCGAAGTCTCGTGGCCCTCTGTCAGAATCCAGAATTTCAAGAAGATCGGAGGGGGTCAAAATTTCGGCCAAAAAAAAAAAAATGACAGTGTTACCCCTTATGTTTTTTTTCAGGTCCAAATTTTGACCTTCGATATCTCGGCTCTGGAAGGGTCTAGAGCCTCCATTTTTGCACGCTGGTCGAAGTCTCGTGGCCCTCTGTCAGAATCCAGAATTTCAAGAAGATCGGAGGGGGTCAAAATTTCGGCCAAAAAAAAAAAAATGACAGTGTTACCCCTTATGTTTTTTTTTCAGGTCCAAATTTTGACCTTCGATATCTCGGCTCTGGAAGGGTCTAGAGCCTCCATGTTTGCACGCTGGTCGAAGTCTCGTGGCCCTCTGTCAGAATCCAGAGTTTCAAGAAGATCGGAGGGGGTAAAAATTTCGGCCAAAAAAAAAAAAAAAATGACAGTGTTACCCCTTATGTTTTTTTTTTAGGTCCAAATTTTGACCTTCGATATCTCGGCTCTGGAAGGGTCTAGAGCCTCCATTTTTGCACGCTGGTCGAAGTCTCGTGGCCCTCTGTCAGAATCCAGAGTTTCAAGAAGTTCGGAGGGGGTCAAAATTTCGGCCAAAAAAAAAATGACAGTGTTACCCCTTATGTTTTTTTTTTTCAGGTCCAAATTTTGACCTTCGATATCTCGGCTCTGGAAGGGTCTAGAGCCTCCATTTTTGCGCGCTGGTCGAAGTCTCGTGGCCCTCTGTCAGAACCCAGAATTTCAAGAAGATCGGAGGGGGTCAAAATTTCGGCCAAAAAAAAAAAAAAATGACAGTGTTACCCCTTATGTTTTTTTTTCAGGTCCAAATTTTGACCTTCGATATCTCGGCTCTGGAAGGGTCTAGAGCCTCCATTTTTGCACGCTGGTCGAAGTCTCGTGGCCCTCTGTCAGAATCCAGAGTTTCAAGAAGATCGGAGGGGGTCAAAATTTCGGCCAAAAAAAAAATGACTGTTACCCCTTATGTTTTTTTTTTCAGGTCCAAATTTTGACCTTCGATATCTCGGCTCTGGAAGGGTCTAGAGCCTCCATTTTTGCACGCTGGTCGAAGTCTCGTGGCCCTCTGTCAGAATCCAGAATTTCAAGAAGATCGGAGGGGTTCAAAATTTCGGCCAAAAAAAAAATGACAGTGTTACCCCTTATGTTTTTTTTTCAGGTCCAAATTTTGACCTTCGATATCTCGGCTCTGGAAGGGTCTAGAGCCTCCATTTTTGCACGCTGGTCGAAGTCTCGTGGCCCTCTGTCAGAATCCAGAGTTTCAAGAAGATCGGAGGGGGTCAAAATTTCGGCCAAAAAAAAAAATGACAGTGTTACCCCTTATGTTTTTTTTTCAGGTCCAAATTTTGACCTTCGATATCTCGGCTCTGGAAGGGTCTAGAGCCTCCATTTTTGCGCGCTGGTCGAAGTCTCGTGGCCCTCTGTCAGAATCCAGAGTTTCAAGAGGAACGGAGGGGGTCAAAATTTCGGCCAAAAAAAAAAATGACAGTGTTACCCCTTATGTTTTTTTTCAGGTCCAAATTTTGACCTTCGATATCTCGGCTCTGGAAGGGTCTAGAGCCTCCATTTTTGCACGCTGGTCGAAGTCTCGTGGCCCTCTGTCAGAATCCAGAGTTTCAAGAAGATCGGAGGGGGTCAAAATTTCGGCCAAAAAAAAAATGACAGTGTTACCCCTTATGTTTTTTTTTCAGGTCCAAATTTTGACCTTCGATATCTCGGCTCTGGAAGGGTCTAGAGCCGCCATTTTTGCGCGCTGGTCGAAGTCTCGTGGCCCTCTGTCAGAATCCAGAATTTCAAGAAGATCGGAGGGGGTCAAAATTTCGGCAAAAAAAAAAAAAAAAATGACAGTGTTACCCCTTATGTTTTTTTTCAGGTCCAAATTTTGACCTTCGATATCTCGGCTCTGGAAGGGTCTAGAGCCTCCATTTTTGCACGCTGGTCGAAGTCTCGTGGCCCTCTGTCAGAATCCAGAGTTTCAAGAAGATCGGAGGGGGTCAAAATTTCAGCCAAAAAAAAAATGACAGTGTTACCCCTTATGTTTTTTTTTCAGGTCCAAATTTTGACCTTCGATATCTCGGCTCTGGAAGGGTCTAGAGCCTCCATTTTTGCACGCTGGTCGAAGTCGCGTGGCCCTCTGTCAGAATCCAGAGTTTCAAGAAGATTGGAGGGGGTCAAAATTTTGGCCAAAAAAAAAAAAATGACAGTGTTACCCCTTATGGTTTTTTTTCAGGTCCAAATTTTGACCTTCGATATCTCGGCTCTGGAAGGGTCTAGAGCCTCCATTTTTGCGCGCTGGTCGAAGTCTCGTGGCCCTCTGTCAGAATCCAGAGTTTCAAGAAGATCGGAGGGGGTCAAAATTTCGGACAAAAAAAAAAATGACAGTGTTACCCCTTATGTTTTTTTTCAGGTCCAAATTTTGACCTTCGATATCTCAGCTCTGGAAGGGTCTAGAGCCTCCATTTTTGCACGCTGGTCGAAGTCTCGTGGCCCTCTGTCAGAATCCAGAGTTTCAAGAAGATCGGAGGGGGTCAAAATTTCGGCCAAAAAAAAAATGACAGTGTTACCCCTTATGTTTTTTTTTCAGGTCCAAATTTTGACCTTCGATATCTCGGCTCTGGAAGGGTCTAGAGCCTCCATTTTTGCGCGCTGGTCGAAGTCTCGTGGCCCTCTGTCAGAATCCAGAGTTTCAAGAAGATCGGAGGGGGTCAAAATTTCGGCCAAAAAAAAATGACAGTGTTACCCCTTATGTTTTTTTTTTCAGGTCCAAATTTTGACCTTCGATATCTCGGCTCTGGAAAGGTCTAGAGCCTCCATTTTTGCGCGCTGGTCGAAGTCTCGTGGCCCTCTGTCAGAATCCAAAGTTTCAAGAAGATCGGAGGGGGTCAAAATTTCGGCCAAAAAAAAAAATGACAGTGTTACCCCTTATGTTGTTTTTTTTCAGGTCCAAATTTTGACCTTCGATATCTCGGCTCTGGAAGGGTCTAGAGCCTCCATTTTTGCGCGCTGGTCGAAGTCTCGTGGCCCTCTGTCAGAATCCAGAATTCAAGAAGATCGGAGGGGGTCAAAATTTCGGCCAAAAAAAAAAATGACAGTGTTACCCCTTATGTTTTTTTTCAGGTCCAAATTTTGACCTTCGATATCTCGGCTCTGGAAGGGTCTAGAGCCTCCATTTTTGCACGCTGGTCGAAGTCTCGTGGCCCTCTGTCAGAATCCAGAATTTCAAGAAGATCGGAGGGGGTCAAAATTTCGGCCAAAAAAAAAAATGACAGTGTTACCCCTTATGTTTTTTTTTCAGGTCCAAATTTTGACCTTCGATATCTCGGCTCTGGAAGGGTCTAGAGCCTCCATTTTTGCACGCTGGTCGAAGTCTCGTGGCCCTCTGTCAGAATCCAGAGTTTCAAGAAGATCGGAGGGGGTCAAAATTTCGGCCAAAAAAAAAATGACAGTGTTACCCCTTATGTTTTTTTTTCAGGTCCAAATTTTGACCTTCGATATCTCGGCTCTGGAAGGGTCTAGAGCCTCCATTTTTGCGCGCTGGTCGAAGTCTCGTGGCCCTCTTTCAGAATCCAGAGTTTCAAGAAGATCGGAGGGGGTCAAAATTTTGGCCAAAAAAAAATAAAAAAAATGACAGTGTTACCCCTTATGTTTTTTTTTTCAGGTCCAAATTTTGACCTTCGATATTTCGGCTCTGGAAGGGTCTAGAGCCTCCATTTTTGCGCGCTGGTCGAAGTCTCGTGGCCCTCTGTCAGAATCCAGAGTTTCAAGAGGAACGGAGGGGGTCAAAATTTCGGCCAAAAAAAAAAAAATGACAGTGTTACCCCTTATGTTTTTTTTTCAGGTCCAAATTTTGACCTTCGATATCTCGGCTCTGGAAGGGTCTAGAGCCTCCATTTTTGCACGCTGGTCGAAGTCTCGTGGCCCTCTGTCAGAATCCAGAATTTCAAGAAGATCGGAGGGGGTCAAAATTTCGGCCAAAAAAAAAAATGACAGTGTTACCCCTTATGTTTTTTTTTCAGGTCCAAATTTTGACCTTCGATATCTCGGCTCTGGAAGGGTTTAGAGCCTCCATTTTTGCGCGCTGGTCGAAGTCTCGTGGCCCTCTGTCAGAATCCAGAGTTTCAAGAGGAACGGAGGGGGTCAAAATTTCGGCCAAAAAAAAAATGACAGTGTTACCCCTTATGTTTTTTTTTCAGGTCCAAATTTTGACCTTCGATATCTCGGCTCTGGAAGGGTCTAGAGCCTCCATTTTTGCACGCTGGTCGAAGTCTCGTGGCCCTCTGTCAGAATCCAGAGTTTCAAGAAGATCGGAGGGGGTCAAAATTTCGGCCAAAAAAAAAAAATGACAGTGTTACCCCTTATGTTTTTTTTTCAGGTCCAAATTTTGACCTTCGATATCTCGGCTCTGGAAGGGTCTAGAGCCGCCATTTTTGCGCGCTGGTCGAAGTCTCGTGGCCCTCTGTCAGAATCCAGAATTTCAAGAAGATCGGAGGGGGTCAAAATTTCGGCACAAAAAAAAAAAAAAATGACAGTGTTACCCCTTATGTTTTTTTTCAGGTCCAAATTTTGACCTTCGATATCTCGGCTCTGGAAGGGTCTAGAGCCTCCATTTTTGCACGCTGGTCGAAGTCTCGTGGCCCTCTGTCAGAATCCAGAGTTTCAAGAAGATCGGAGGGGGTCAAAATTTCAGCCAAAAAAAAAAATGACAGTGTTACCCCTTATGTTTTTTTTTCAGGTCCAAATTTTGACCTTCGATATCTCGGCTCTGGAAGGGTCTAGAGCCTCCATTTTTGCACGCTGGTCGAAGTCGCGTGGCCCTCTGTCAGAATCCAGAGTTTCAAGAAGATTGGAGGGGGTCAAAATTTTGGCCAAAAAAAAAAAAAATGACAGTGTTACCCCTTATGGTTTTTTTTCAGGTCCAAATTTTGACCTTCGATATCTCGGCTCTGGAAGGGTCTAGAGCCTCCATTTTTGCGCGCTGGTCGAAGTCTCGTGGCCCTCTGTCAGAATCCAGAGTTTCAAGAAGATCGGAGGGGGTCAAAATTTCGGACAAAAAAAAAAATGACAGTGTTACCCCTTATGTTTTTTTTCAGGTCCAAATTTTGACCTTCGATATCTCAGCTCTGGAAGGGTCTAGAGCCTCCATTTTTGCACGCTGGTCGAAGTCTCGTGGCCCTCTGTCAGAATCCAGAGTTTCAAGAAGATCGGAGGGGGTCAAAATTTCGGCCAAAAAAAAAATGACAGTGTTACCCCTTATGTTTTTTTTTCAGGTCCAAATTTTGACCTTCGATATCTCGGCTCTGGAAGGGTCTAGAGCCTCCATTTTTGCGCGCTGGTCGAAGTCTCGTGGCCCTCTGTCAGAATCCAGAGTTTCAAGAAGATCGGAGGGGGTCAAAATTTCGGCCAAAAAAAAAATGACAGTGTTACCCCTTATGTTTTTTTTTTCAGGTCCAAATTTTGACCTTCGATATCTCGGCTCTGGAAAGGTCTAGAGCCTCCATTTTTGCGCGCTGGTCGAAGTCTCGTGGCCCTCTGTCAGAATCCAAAGTTTCAAGAAGATCGGAGGGGGTCAAAATTTCGGCCAAAAAAAAAAATGACAGTGTTACCCCTTATGTTGTTTTTTTTCAGGTCCAAATTTTGACCTTCGATATCTCGGCTCTGGAAGGGTCTAGAGCCTCCATTTTTGCGCGCTGGTCGAAGTCTCGTGGCCCTCTGTCAGAATCCAGAATTCAAGAAGATCGGAGGGGGTCAAAATTTCGGCCAAAAAAAAAAATGACAGTGTTACCCCTTATGTTTTTTTTCAGGTCCAAATTTTGACCTTCGATATCTCGGCTCTGGAAGGGTCTAGAGCCTCCATTTTTGCACGCTGGTCGAAGTCTCGTGGCCCTCTGTCAGAATCCAGAATTTCAAGAAGATCGGAGGGGGTCAAAATTTCGGCCAAAAAAAAAAATGACAGTGTTACCCCTTATGTTTTTTTTTCAGGTCCAAATTTTGACCTTCGATATCTCGGCTCTGGAAGGGTCTAGAGCCTCCATTTTTGCACGCTGGTCGAAGTCTCGTGGCCCTCTGTCAGAATCCAGAGTTTCAAGAAGATCGGAGGGGGTCAAAATTTCGGCCAAAAAAAAAATGACAGTGTTACCCCTTATGTTTTTTTTTCAGGTCCAAATTTTGACCTTCGATATCTCGGCTCTGGAAGGGTCTAGAGCCTCCATTTTTGCGCGCTGGTCGAAGTCTCGTGGCCCTCTTTCAGAATCCAGAGTTTCAAGAAGATCGGAGGGGGTCAAAATTTTGGCCAAAAAAAAATAAAAAAAATGACAGTGTTACCCCTTATGTTTTTTTTTTCAGGTCCAAATTTTGACCTTCGATATTTCGGCTCTGGAAGGGTCTAGAGCCTCCATTTTTGCGCGCTGGTCGAAGTCTCGTGGCCCTCTGTCAGAATCCAGAGTTTCAAGAGGAACGGAGGGGGTCAAAATTTCGGCCAAAAAAAAAAAAATGACAGTGTTACCCCTTATGTTTTTTTTTCAGGTCCAAATTTTGACCTTCGATATCTCGGCTCTGGAAGGGTCTAGAGCCTCCATTTTTGCACGCTGGTCGAAGTCTCGTGGCCCTCTGTCAGAATCCAGAATTTCAAGAAGATCGGAGGGGGTCAAAATTTCGGCCAAAAAAAAAAATGACAGTGTTACCCCTTATGTTTTTTTTTCAGGTCCAAATTTTGACCTTCGATATCTCGGCTCTGGAAGGGTTTAGAGCCTCCATTTTTGCGCGCTGGTCGAAGTCTCGTGGCCCTCTGTCAGAATCCAGAGTTTCAAGAGGAACGGAGGGGGTCAAAATTTCGGCCAAAAAAAAAAAAATGACAGTGTTACCCCTTATGTTTTTTTTTCAGGTCCAAATTTTGACCTTCGATATCTCGGCTCTGGAAGGGTCTAGAGCCTCCATTTTTGCACGCTGGTCGAAGTCTCGTGGCCCTCTGTCAGAATCCAGAGTTTCAAGAAGATCGGAGGGGGTCAAAATTTCGGCCAAAAAAAAAAAATGACAGTGTTACCCCTTATGTTTTTTTTTCCGGTCCAAATTTTGACCTTCGATATCTCGGCTCTGGAAGGGTCTAGAGCCTCCATTTTTGCGCGCTGGTCGAAGTCTCGTGGCCCTCTGTCAGAATCCAGAATTTCAAGAAGATCGGAGGGGGTCAAAATTTCGGCCAAAAAAAAAAAAATGACAGTGTTACCCCTTATGTTTTTTTTCAGGTCCAAATTTTGACCTTCGATATCTCGGCTCTGGAAGGGTCTAGAGCCTCCATTTTTGCACGCTGGTCGAAGTCTCGTGGCCCTCTGTCAGAATCCAGAGTTTCAAGAAGATCGGAGGGGGTCAAAATTTCGGCCAAAAAAAAAAATGACAGTGTTACCCCTTATGTTTTTTTTTCAGGTCCAAATTTTGACCTTCGATATCTCGGCTCTGGAAGGGTCTAGAGCCTCCATTTTTGCACGCTGGTCGAAGTCGCGTGGCCCTCTGTCAGAATCCAGAGTTTCAAGAAGATCGGAGGGGGTCAAAATTTTGGCCAAAAAAAAAATGACAGTGTTACCCCTTATGTTTTTTTTTTCAGGTCCAAATTTTGACCTTCGATATCTCGGCTCTGGAAGGGTCTAGAGCCTCCATTTTTGCGCGCTGGTCGAAGTCTCGTGGCCCTCTGTCAGAATCCAGAGTTTCAAGAAGATCGGAGGGGGTCAAAATTTCGGCCAAAAAAAAAAATGACAGTGTTACCCCTTATGTTTTTTTTCAGGTCCAAATTTTGACCTTCGATATCTCAGCTCTGGAAGGGTCTAGAGCCTCCATTTTTGCACGCTGGTCGAAGTCTCGTGGCCCTCTGTCAGAATCCAGAGTTTCAAGAAGATCGGAGGGGGTCAAAATTTCGGCCAAAAAAAAAAATGACAGTGTTACCCCTTATGTTTTTTTTTCAGGTCCAAATTTTAAACTTCGATATCTCGGCTCTGGAAGGGTCTAGAGCCTCCATTTTTGCGCGCTGGTCGAAGTCTCGTGGCCCTCTGTCAGAATCCAGAGTTTCAAGAAGATCGGAGGGGGTCAAAATTTCGGCCAAAAAAAAATGACAGTGTTACCCCTTATGGTTTTTTTTTCAGGTCCAAAATTTGACCTTCGATATCTCGGCTCTGGAAAGGTCTAGAGCCTCCATTTTTGCGCGCTGGTCGAAGTCTCGTGGCCCTCTGTCAGAATCCAAAGTTTCAAGAAGATCGGAGGGGGTCAAAATTTCGGCCAAAAAAAAAAATGACAGTGTTACCCCTTATGTTTTTTTCAGGTCCAAATTTTGACCTTCGATATCTCGGCTCTGGAAGGGTCTAGAGCCTCCATTTCTGCGCGCTGGTCGAAGTCTCGTGGCCCTCTGTCAGAATCCAGAATTTCAAGAAGATCGGAGGGGGTCAAAATTTCGGCCAAAAAAAAAAATGACAGTGTTACCCCTTATGTTTTTTTTTCAGGTCCAAATTTTGACCTTCGATATCTCGGCTCTGGAAGGGTCTAGAGCCTCCATTTTTGCACGCTGGTCGAAGTCTCGTGGCCCTCTGTCAGAATCCAGAATTTCAAGAAGATCGGAGGGGGTCAAAATTTCGGCCAAAAAAAAAAATGACAGTGTTACCCCTTATGTTTTTTTTTCAGGTCCAAATTTTGACCTTCGATATCTCGGCTCTGGAAGGGTCTAGAGCCTCCATTTTTGCACGCTGGTCGAAGTCTCGTGGCCCTCTGTCAGAATCCAGAGTTTCAAGAAGATCGGAGGGGGTCAAAATTTCGGCCAAAAAAAAAAAATGACAGTGTTACCCCTTATGTTTTTTTTTCAGGTCCAAATTTTGACCTTCGATATCTCGGCTCTGGAAGGGTCTAGAGCCTCTATTTTTGCGCGCTGGTCGAAGTCTCGTGGCCCTCTTTCAGAATCCAGAGTTTCAAGAAGATCGGAGGGGGTCAAAAATTTGGCCAAAAAAAATAAAAAAATGACAGTGTTACCCCTTATGGTTTTTTTTCAGGTCCAAATTTTGACCTTCGATATCTCGGCTCTGGAAGGGTCTAGAGCCTCCATTTTTGCGCGCTGGTCGAAGTCTCGTGGCCCTCTGTCAGAATCCAGAGTTTCAAGAAGATCGGAGGGGGTCAAAATTTCGGACAAAAAAAAAAATGACAGTGTTACCCCTTATGTTTTTTTTCAGGTCCAAATTTTGACCTTCGATATCTCAGCTCTGGAAGGGTCTAGAGCCTCCATTTTTGCACGCTGGTCGAAGTCTCGTGGCCCTCTGTCAGAATCCAGAGTTTCAAGAAGATCGGAGGGGGTCAAAATTTCGGCCAAAAAAAAAATGACAGTGTTACCCCTTATGTTTTTTTTTCAGGTCCAAATTTTGACCTTCGATATCTCGGCTCTGGAAGGGTCTAGAGCCTCCATTTTTGCGCGCTGGTCGAAGTCTCGTGGCCCTCTGTCAGAATCCAGAGTTTCAAGAAGATCGGAGGGGGTCAAAATTTCGGCCAAAAAAAAAATTACAGTGTTACCCCTTATGTTTTTTTTTTCAGGTCCAAATTTTGACCTTCGATATCTCGGCTCTGGAAAGGTCTAGAGCCTCCATTTTTGCGCGCTGGTCGAAGTCTCGTGGCCCTCTGTCAGAATCCAAAGTTTCAAGAAGATCGGAGGGGGTCAAAATTTCAGCCAAAAAAAAAAATGACAGTGTTACCCCTTATGTTGTTTTTTTTCAGGTCCAAATTTTGACCTTCGATATCTCGGCTCTGGAAGGGTCTAGAGCCTCCATTTTTGCGCGCTGGTCGAAGTCTCGTGGCCCTCTGTCAGAATCCAGAATTCAAGAAGATCGGAGGGGGTCAAAATTTCGGCCAAAAAAAAAAATGACAGTGTTACCCCTTATGTTTTTTTTCAGGTCCAAATTTTGACCTTCGATATCTCGGCTCTGGAAGGGTCTAGAGCCTCCATTTTTGCACGCTGGTCGAAGTCTCGTGGCCCTCTGTCAGAATCCAGAATTTCAAGAAGATCGGAGGGGGTCAAAATTTCGGCCAAAAAAAAAAATGACAGTGTTACCCCTTATGTTTTTTTTTCAGGTCCAAATTTTGACCTTCGATATCTCGGCTCTGGAAGGGTCTAGAGCCTCCATTTTTGCACGCTGGTCGAAGTCTCGTGGCCCTCTGTCAGAATCCAGAGTTTCAAGAAGATCGGAGGGGGTCAAAATTTCGGCCAAAAAAAAAATGACAGTGTTACCCCTTATGTTTTTTTTTCAGGTCCAAATTTTGACTTTCGATATCTCGGCTCTGGAAGGGTCTAGAGCCTCCATTTTTGCGCGCTGGTCGAAGTCTCGTGGCCCTCTTTCAGAATCCAGAGTTTCAAGAAGATCGGAGGGGGTCAAAATTTTGGCCAAAAAAAAATAAAAAAAATGACAGTGTTACCCCTTATGTTTTTTTTTTCAGGTCCAAATTTTGACCTTCGATATTTCGGCTCTGGAAGGGTCTAGAGCCTCCATTTTTGCGCGCTGGTCGAAGTCTCGTGGCCCTCTGTCAGAATCCAGAATTTCAAGAAGATCGGAGGGGGTCAAAATTTCGGCCAAAAAAAAAAATGACAGTGTTACCCCTTATGTTTTTTTTTCAGGTCCAAATTTTGACCTTCGATATCTCGGCTCTGGAAGGGTTTAGAGCCTCCATTTTTGCGCGCTGGTCGAAGTCTCGTGGCCCTCTGTCAGAATCCAGAGTTTCAAGAGGAACGGAGGGGGTCAAAATTTCGGCCAAAAAAAAAATGACAGTGTTACCCCTTATGTTTTTTTTTCAGGTCCAAATTTTGACCTTCGATATCTCGGCTCTGGAAGGGTCTAGAGCCTCCATTTTTGCACGCTGGTCGAAGTCTCGTGGCCTTCTGTCAGAATCCAGAGTTTCAAGAAGATCGGAGGGGGTCAAAATTTCGGCCAAAAAAAAAAAATGACAGTGTTACCCCTTATGTTTTTTTTTCAGGTCCAAATTTTGACCTTCGATATCTCGGCTCTGGAAGGGTCTAGAGCCTCCATTTTTGCGCGCTGGTCGAAGTCTCGTGGCCCTCTGTCAGAATCCAGAATTTCAAGAAGATCGGAGGGGGTCAAAATTTCGGCCAAAAAAAAAAAAATGACAGTGTTACCCCTTATGTTTTTTTTCAGGTCCAAATTTTGACCTTCGATATCTCGGCTCTGGAAGGGTCTAGAGCCTCCATTTTTGCACGCTGGTCGAAGTCTCGTGGCCCTCTGTCAGAATCCAGAGTTTCAAGAAGATCGGAGGGGGTCAAAATTTCGGCCAAAAAAAAATGACAGTGTTACCCCTTATGTTTTTTTTTCAGGTCCAAATTTTGACCTTCGATATCTCGGCTCTGGAAGGGTCTAGAGCCTCCATTTTTGCACGCTGGTCGAAGTCGCGTGGCCCTCTGTCAGAATCCAGAGTTTCAAGAAGATCGGAGGGGGTCAAAATTTTGGCCAAAAAAAAAATGACAGTGTTACCCCTTATGTTTTTTTTTTCAGGTCCAAATTTTGACCTTCGATATCTCGGCTCTGGAAGGGTCTAGAGCCTCCATGTTTGCACGCTGGTCGAAGTCTCGTGGCCCTCTGTCAGAATCCAGAGTTTCAAGAAGATCGGAGGGGGTAAAAATTTCGGCCAAAAAAAAAAAAAAATGACAGTGTTACCCCTTATGTTTTTTTTTTAGGTCCAAATTTTGACCTTCGATATCTCGGCTCTGGAAGGGTCTAGAGCCTCCATTTTTGCACGCTGGTCGAAGTCTCGTGGCCCTCTGTCAGAATCCAGAGTTTCAAGAAGTTCGGAGGGGGTCAAAATTTCGGCCAAAAAAAAAATGACAGTGTTACCCCTTATGTTTTTTTTTTTCAGGTCCAAATTTTGACCTTCGATATCTCGGCTCTGGAAGGGTCTAGAGCCTCCATTTTTGCGCGCTGGTCGAAGTCTCGTGGCCCTCTGTCAGAACCCAGAATTTCAAGAAGATCGGAGGGGGTCAAAATTTCGGCCAAAAAAAAAAAAATGACAGTGTTACCCCTTATGTTTTTTTTTCAGGTCCAAATTTTGACCTTCGATATCTCGGCTCTGGAAGGGTCTAGAGCCTCCATTTTTGCACGCTGGTCGAAGTCTCGTGGCCCTCTGTCAGAATCCAGAGTTTCAAGAAGATCGGAGGGGGTCAAAATTTCGGCCAAAAAAAAAATGACTGTTACCCCTTATGTTTTTTTTTTCAGGTCCAAATTTTGACCTTCGATATCTCGGCTCTGGAAGGGTCTAGAGCCTCCATTTTTGCACGCTGGTCGAAGTCTCGTGGCCCTCTGTCAGAATCCAGAATTTCAAGAAGATCGGAGGGGTTCAAAATTTCGGCCAAAAAAAAAATGACAGTGTTACCCCTTATGTTTTTTTTTCAGGTCCAAATTTTGACCTTCGATATCTCGGCTCTGGAAGGGTCTAGAGCCTCCATTTTTGCGCGCTGGTCGAAGTCTCGTGGCCCTCTGTCAGAATCCAGAGTTTCAAGAGGAACGGAGGGGGTCAAAATTTCGGCCAAAAAAAAAATGACAGTGTTACCCCTTATGTTTTTTTTCAGGTCCAAATTTTGACCTTCGATATCTCGGCTCTGGAAGGGTCTAGAGCCTCCATTTTTGCACGCTGGTCGAAGTCTCGTGGCCCTCTGTCAGAATCCAGAGTTTCAAGAAGATCGGAGGGGGTCAAAATTTCGGCCAAAAAAAAAATGACAGTGTTACCCCTTATGTTTTTTTTTCAGGTCCAAATTTTGACCTTCGATATCTCGGCTCTGGAAGGGTCTAGAGCCGCCATTTTTGCGCGCTGGTCGAAGTCTCGTGGCCCTCTGTCAGAATCCAGAATTTCAAGAAGATCGGAGGGGGTCAAAATTTCGGCAAAAAAAAAAAAAAATGACAGTGTTACCCCTTATGTTTTTTTTCAGGTCCAAATTTTGACCTTCGATATCTCGGCTCTGGAAGGGTCTAGAGCCTCCATTTTTGCACGCTGGTCGAAGTCTCGTGGCCCTCTGTCAGAATCCAGAGTTTCAAGAAGATCGGAGGGGGTCAAAATTTCAGCCAAAAAAAAAAATGACAGTGTTACCCCTTATGTTTTTTTTTCAGGTCCAAATTTTGACCTTCGATATCTCGGCTCTGGAAGGGTCTAGAGCCTCCATTTTTGCACGCTGGTCGAAGTCGCGTGGCCCTCTGTCAGAATCCAGAGTTTCAAGAAGATCGGAGGGGGTCAAAATTTTGGCCAAAAAAAAAATGACAGTGTTACCCCTTATGTTTTTTTTTTCAGGTCCAAATTTTGACCTTCGATATCTCGGCTCTGGAAGGGTCTAGAGCCTCCATGTTTGCACGCTGGTCGAAGTCTCGTGGCCCTCTGTCAGAATCCAGAGTTTCAAGAAGATCGGAGGGGGTCAAAATTTCGGCCAAAAAAAAAAAATGACCGTGTTACCCCTTATGTTTTTTTTTCAGGTCCAAATTTTGACCTTCGATATCTCGGCTCTGGAAGGGTCTAGAGCCTCCATTTTTGCGCGCTGGTCGAAGTCTCGTGGCCCTCTGTCAGAATCCAGAATTTCAAGAAGATCGGAGGGGGTCAAAATTTCGGCCAAAAAAAAAAAAATGACAGTGTTACCCCTTATGTTTTTTTTCAGGTCCAAATTTTGACCTTCGATATCTCGGCTCTGGAAGGGTCTAGAGCCTCCATTTTTGCACGCTGGTCGAAGTCTCGTGGCCCTCTGTCAGAATCCAGAGTTTCAAGAAGATCGGAGGGGGTCAAAATTTCGGCCAAAAAAAAAATGACAGTGTTACCCCTTATGTTTTTTTTTCAGGTCCAAATTTTGACCTTCGATATCTCGGCTCTGGAAGGGTCTAGAGCCTCCATTTTTGCACGCTGGTCGAAGTCGCGTGGCCCTCTGTCAGAATCCAGAGTTTCAAGAAGATCGGAGGGGGTCAAAATTTTGGCCAAAAAAAAAATGACAGTGTTACCCCTTATGTTTTTTTTTTCAGGTCCAAATTTTGACCTTCGATATCTCGGCTCTGGAAGGGTCTAGAGCCTCCATGTTTGCACGCTGGTCGAAGTCTCGTGGCCCTCTGTCAGAATCCAGAGTTTCAAGAAGATCGGAGGGGGTAAAAATTTCGGCCAAAAAAAAAAAAAAAAATGACAGTGTTACCCCTTATGTTTTTTTTTTAGGTCCAAATTTTGACCTTCGATATCTCGGCTCTGGAAGGGTCTAGAGCCTCCATTTTTGCACGCTGGTCGAAGTCTCGTGGCCCTCTGTCAGAATCCAGAGTTTCAAGAAGTTCGGAGGGGGTCAAAATTTCGGCCAAAAAAAAAATGACAGTGTTACCCCTTATGTTTTTTTTTTTTCAGGTCCAAATTTTGACCTTCGATATCTCGGCTCTGGAAGGGTCTAGAGCCTCCATTTTTGCGCGCTGGTCGAAGTCTCGTGGCCCTCTGTCAGAACCCAGAATTTCAAGAAGATCGTAGGGGGTCAAAATTTCGGCAAAAAAAAAAAAAATGACAGTGTTACCCCTTATGTTTTTTTTTCAGGTCCAAATTTTGACCTTCGATATCTCGGCTCTGGAAGGGTCTAGAGCCTCCATTTTTGAACGCTGGTCGAAGTCTCGTGGCCCTCTGTCAGAATCCAGAGTTTCAAGAAGATCGGAGGGGGTCAAAATTTCGGCCAAAAAAAAAATGACTGTTACCCCTTATGTTTTTTTTTTCAGGTCCAAATTTTGACCTTCGATATCTCGGCTCTGGAAGGGTCTAGAGCCTCCATTTTTGCACGCTGGTCGAAGTCTCGTGGCCCTCTGTCAGAATCCAGAATTTCAAGAAGATCGGAGGGGTTCAAAATTTCGGCCAAAAAAAAAATGACAGTGTTACCCCTTATGTTTTTTTTTCAGGTCCAAATTTTGACCTTCGATATCTCGGCTCTGGAAGGGTCTAGAGCCTCCATTTTTGCACGCTGGTCGAAGTCTCGTGGCCCTCTGTCAGAATCCAGAGTTTCAAGAAGATCGGAGGGGGTCAAAATTTCGGCCAAAAAAAAAAATGACAGTGTTACCCCTTATGTTTTTTTTTCAGGTCCAAATTTTGACCTTCGATATCTCGGCTCTGGAAGGGTCTAGAGCCTCCATTTTTGCACGCTGGTCGAAGTCTCGTGGCCCTCTGTCAGAATCCAGAGTTTCAAGAAGATCGGAGGGGGTCAAAATTTCGGCCAAAAAAAAAAAATGACAGTGTTACCCCTTATGTTTTTTTTTCAGGTCCAAATTTTGACCTTCGATATCTCGGCTCTGGAAGGGTCTAGAGCCTCCATTTTTGCGCGCTGGTCGAAGTCTCGTGGCCCTCTGTCAGAATCCAGAATTTCAAGAAGATCGGAGGGGGTCAAAATTTCGGCCAAAAAAAAAAAAAATGACAGTGTTACCCCTTATGTTTTTTTTCAGGTCCAAATTTTGACCTTCGATATCTCGGCTCTGGAAGGGTCTAGAGCCTCCATTTTTGCACGCTGGTCGAAGTCTCGTGGCCCTCTGTCAGAATCCAGAGTTTCAAGAAGATCGGAGGGGGTCAAAATTTCGGCCAAAAAAAAAAATGACAGTGTTACCCCTTATGTTTTTTTTTCAGGTCCAAATTTTGACCTTCGATATCTCGGCTCTGGAAGGGTCTAGAGCCTCCATTTTTGCACGCTGGTCGAAGTCGCGTGGCCCTCTGTCAGAATCCAGAGTTTCAAGAAGATCGGAGGGGGTCAAAATTTTGGCCAAAAAAAAAATGACAGTGTTACCCCTTATGTTTTTTTTTTCAGGTCCAAATTTTGACCTTCGATATCTCGGCTCTGGAAGGGTCTAGAGCCTCCATTTTTGCGCGCTGGTCGAAGTCTCGTGGCCCTCTGTCAGAATCCAGAGTTTCAAGAAGATCGGAGGGGGTCAAAATTTCGGCCAAAAAAAAAAATGACAGTGTTACCCCTTATGTTTTTTTTCAGGTCCAAATTTTGACCTTCGATATCTCAGCTCTGGAAGGGTCTAGAGCCTCCATTTTTGCACGCTGGTCGAAGTCTCGTGGCCCTCTGTCAGAATCCAGAGTTTCAAGAAGATCGGAGGGGGTCAAAATTTCGGCCAAAAAAAAAAATGACAGTGTTACCCCTTATGTTTTTTTTTCAGGTCCAAATTTTGACCTTCGATATCTCGGCTCTGGAAGGGTCTAGAGCCTCCATTTTTGCACGCTGGTCGAAGTCTCGTGGCCCTCTGTCAGAATCCAGAGTTTCAAGAAGATCGGAGGGGGTCAAAATTTCGGCCAAAAAAAAAAAATGACAGTGTTACCCCTTATGTTTTTTTTTCAGGTCCAAATTTTGACCTTCGATATCTCGGCTCTGGAAGGGTCTAGAGCCTCTATTTTTGCGCGCTGGTCGAAGTCTCGTGGCCCTCTTTCAGAATCCAGAGTTTCAAGAAGATCGGAGGGGGTCAAAATTTTGGCCAAAAAAAATAAAAAAATGACAGTGTTACCCCTTATGGTTTTTTTTCAGGTCCAAATTTTGACCTTCGATATCTCGGCTCTGGAAGGGTCTAGAGCCTCCATTTTTGCGCGCTGGTCGAAGTCTCGTGGCCCTCTGTCAGAATCCAGAGTTTCAAGAAGATCGGAGGGGGTCAAAATTTCGGACAAAAAAAAAAATGACAGTGTTACCCCTTATGTTTTTTTTCAGGTCCAAATTTTGACCTTCGATATCTCAGCTCTGGAAGGGTCTAGAGCCTCCATTTTTGCACGCTGGTCGAAGTCTCGTGGCCCTCTGTCAGAATCCAGAGTTTCAAGAAGATCGGAGGGGGTCAAAATTTCGGCCAAAAAAAAAATGACAGTGTTACCCCTTATGTTTTTTTTTCAGGTCCAAATTTTGACCTTCGATATCTCGGCTCTGGAAGGGTCTAGAGCCTCCATTTTTGCGCGCTGGTCGAAGTCTCGTGGCCCTCTGTCAGAATCCAGAGTTTCAAGAAGATCGGAGGGGGTCAAAATTTCGGCCAAAAAAAAAATGACAGTGTTACCCCTTATGTTTTTTTTTCAGGTCCAAATTTTGACCTTCGATATCTCGGTTCTGGAAAGGTCTAGAGCCTCCATTTTTGCGCGCTGGTCGAAGTCTCGTGGCCCTCTGTCAGAATCCAAAGTTTCAAGAAGATCGGAGGGGGTCAAAATTTCAGCCAAAAAAAAAAATGACAGTGTTACCCCTTATGTTGTTTTTTTTCAGGTCCAAATTTTGACCTTCGATATCTCGGCTCTGGAAGGGTCTAGAGCCTCCATTTTTGCGCGCTGGTCGAAGTCTCGTGGCCCTCTGTCAGAATCCAGAATTCAAGAAGATCGGAGGGGGTCAAAATTTCGGCCAAAAAAAAAAAATGACAGTGTTACCCCTTATGTTTTTTTTCAGGTCCAAATTTTGACCTTCGATATCTCGGCTCTGGAAGGGTCTAGAGCCTCCATTTTTGCACGCTGGTCGAAGTCTCGTGGCCCTCTGTCAGAATCCAGAATTTCAAGAAGATCGGAGGGGGTCAAAATTTCGGCCAAAAAAAAAAATGACAGTGTTACCCCTTATGTTTTTTTTTCAGGTCCAAATTTTGACCTTCGATATCTCGGCTCTGGAAGGGTCTAGAGCCTCCATTTTTGCACGCTGGTCGAAGTCTCGTGGCCCTCTGTCAGAATCCAGAGTTTCAAGAAGATCGGAGGGGGTCAAAATTTCGGCCAAAAAAAAAATGACAGTGTTACCCCTTATGTTTTTTTTTCAGGTCCAAATTTTGACTTTCGATATCTCGGCTCTGGAAGGGTCTAGAGCCTCCATTTTTGCGCGCTGGTCGAAGTCTCGTGGCCCTCTTTCAGAATCCAGAGTTTCAAGAAGATCGGAGGGGGTCAAAATTTTGGCCAAAAAAAAATAAAAAAAAATGACAGTGTTACCCCTTATGTTTTTTTTTTCAGGTCCAAATTTTGACCTTCGATATTTCGGCTCTGGAAGGGTCTAGAGCCTCCATTTTTGCGCGCTGGTCGAAGTCTCGTGGCCCTCTGTCAGAATCCAGAATTTCAAGAAGATCGGAGGGGGTCAAAATTTCGGCCAAAAAAAAAAATGACAGTGTTACCCCTTATGTTTTTTTTTCAGGTCCAAATTTTGACCTTCGATATCTCGGCTCTGGAAGGGTTTAGAGCCTCCATTTTTGCGCGCTGGTCGAAGTCTCGTGGCCCTCTGTCAGAATCCAGAGTTTCAAGAGGAACGGAGGGGGTCAAAATTTCGGCCAAAAAAAAAATGACAGTGTTACCCCTTATGTTTTTTTTTTCAGGTCCAAATTTTGACCTTCGATATCTCGGCTCTGGAAGGGTCTAGAGCCTCCATTTTTGCACGCTGGTCGAAGTCTCGTGGCCTTCTGTCAGAATCCAGAGTTTCAAGAAGATCGGAGGGGGTCAAAATTTCGGCCAAAAAAAAAAAATGACAGTGTTACCCCTTATGTTTTTTTTTCAGGTCCAAATTTTGACCTTCGATATCTCGGCTCTGGAAGGGTCTAGAGCCTCCATTTTTGCGCGCTGGTCGAAGTCTCGTGGCCCTCTGTCAGAATCCAGAATTTCAAGAAGATCGGAGGGGGTCAAAATTTCGGCCAAAAAAAAAAAAAATGACAGTGTTACCCCTTATGTTTTTTTTCAGGTCCAAATTTTGACCTTCGATATCTCGGCTCTGGAAGGGTCTAGAGCCTCCATTTTTGCACGCTGGTCGAAGTCTCGTGGCCCTCTGTCAGAATCCAGAGTTTCAAGAAGATCGGAGGGGGTCAAAATTTCGGCCAAAAAAAAAATGACAGTGTTACCCCTTATGTTTTTTTTTCAGGTCCAAATTTTGACCTTCGATATCTCGGCTCTGGAAGGGTCTAGAGCCTCCATTTTTGCACGCTGGTCGAAGTCGCGTGGCCCTCTGTCAGAATCCAGAGTTTCAAGAAGATCGGAGGGGGTCAAAATTTTGGCCAAAAAAAAATGACAGTGTTACCCCTTATGTTTTTTTTTTCAGGTCCAAATTTTGACCTTCGATATCTCGGCTCTGGAAGGGTCTAGAGCCTCCATGTTTGCACGCTGGTCGAAGTCTCGTGGCCCTCTGTCAGAATCCAGAGTTTCAAGAAGATCGGAGGGGGTAAAAATTTCGGCCAAAAAAAAAAAAAAAAATGACAGTGTTACCCCTTATGTTTTTTTTTTAGGTCCAAATTTTGACCTTCGATATCTCGGCTCTGGAAGGGTCTAGAGCCTCCATTTTTGCACGCTGGTCGAAGTCTCGTGGCCCTCTGTCAGAATCCAGAGTTTCAAGAAGTTCGGAGGGGGTCAAAATTTCGGCCAAAAAAAAAATGACAGTGTTACCCCTTATGTTTTTTTTTTTCAGGTCCAAATTTTGACCTTCGATATCTCGGCTCTGGAAGGGTCTAGAGCCTCCATTTTTGCGCGCTGGTCGAAGTCTCGTGGCCCTCTGTCAGAACCCAGAATTTCAAGAAGATCGGAGGGGGTCAAAATTTCGGCCAAAAAAAAAAAAAATGACAGTGTTACCCCTTATGTTTTTTTTTCAGGTCCAAATTTTGACCTTCGATATCTCGGCTCTGGAAGGGTCTAGAGCCTCCATTTTTGCACGCTGGTCGAAGTCTCGTGGCCCTCTGTCAGAATCCAGAGTTTCAAGAAGATCGGAGGGGGTCAAAATTTCGGCCAAAAAAAAAATGACTGTTACCCCTTATGTTTTTTTTTTCAGGTCCAAATTTTGACCTTCGATATCTCGGCTCTGGAAGGGTCTAGAGCCTCCATTTTTGCACGCTGGTCGAAGTCTCGTGGCCCTCTGTCAGAATCCAGAATTTCAAGAAGATCGGAGGGGTTCAAAATTTCGGCCAAAAAAAAAATGACAGTGTTACCCCTTATGTTTTTTTTTCAGGTCCAAATTTTGACCTTCGATATCTCGGCTCTGGAAGGGTCTAGAGCCTCCATTTTTGCACGCTGGTCGAAGTCTCGTGGCCCTCTGTCAGAATCCAGAGTTTCAAGAAGATCGGAGGGGGTCAAAATTTCGGCCAAAAAAAAAAATGACAGTGTTACCCCTTATGTTTTTTTTTTCAGGTCCAAATTTTGACCTTCGATATCTCGGCTCTGGAAGGGTCTAGAGCCTCCATTTTTGCGCGCTGGTCGAAGTCTCGTGGCCCTCTGTCAGAATCCAGAGTTTCAAGAGGAACGGAGGGGGTCAAAATTTCGGCCAAAAAAAAAATGACAGTGTTACCCCTTATGTTTTTTTTCAGGTCCAAATTTTGACCTTCGATATCTCGGCTCTGGAAGGGTCTAGAGCCTCCATTTTTGCACGCTGGTCGAAGTCTCGTGGCCCTCTGTCAGAATCCAGAGTTTCAAGAAGATCGGAGGGGGTCAAAATTTCGGCCAAAAAAAAAATGACAGTGTTACCCCTTATGTTTTTTTTTCAGGTCCAAATTTTGACCTTCGATATCTCGGCTCTGGAAGGGTCTAGAGCCGCCATTTTTGCGCGCTGGTCGAAGTCTCGTGGCCCTCTGTCAGAATCCAGAATTTCAAGAAGATCGGAGGGGGTCAAAATTTCGGCAAAAAAAAAAAAAAAAATGACAGTGTTACCCCTTATGTTTTTTTTCAGGTCCAAATTTTGACCTTCGATATCTCGGCTCTGGAAGGGTCTAGAGCCTCCATTTTTGCACGCTGGTCGAAGTCTCGTGGCCCTCTGTCAGAATCCAGAGTTTCAAGAAGATCGGAGGGGGTCAAAATTTCAGCCAAAAAAAAAAAATGACAGTGTTACCCCTTATGTTTTTTTTTTCAGGTCCAAATTTTGACCTTCGATATCTCGGCTCTGGAAGGGTCTAGAGCCTCCATTTTTGCACGCTGGTCGAAGTCGCGTGGCCCTCTGTCAGAATCCAGAGTTTCAAGAAGATTGGAGGGGGTCAAAATTTTGGCCAAAAAAAAAAAAAAATGACAGTGTTACCCCTTATGGTTTTTTTTCAGGTCCAAATTTTGACCTTCGATATCTCGGCTCTGGAAGGGTCTAGAGCCTCCATTTTTGCGCGCTGGTCGAAGTCTCGTGGCCCTCTGTCAGAATCCAGAGTTTCAAGAAGATCGGAGGGGGTCAAAATTTCGGACAAAAAAAAAATGACAGTGTTACCCCTTATGTTTTTTTTCAGGTCCAAATTTTGACCTTCGATATCTCAGCTCTGGAAGGGTCTAGAGCCTCCATTTTTGCACGCTGGTCGAAGTCTCGTGGCCCTCTGTCAGAATCCAGAGTTTCAAGAAGATCGGAGGGGGTCAAAATTTCGGCCAAAAAAAAAATGACAGTGTTACCCCTTATGTTTTTTTTTCAGGTCCAAATTTTGACCTTCGATATCTCGGCTCTGGAAGGGTCTAGAGCCTCCATTTTTGCGCGCTGGTCGAAGTCTCGTGGCCCTCTGTCAGAATCCAGAGTTTCAAGAAGATCGGAGGGGGTCAAAATTTCGGCCAAAAAAAAAATGACAGTGTTACCCCTTATGTTTTTTTTTTCAGGTCCAAATTTTGACCTTCGATATCTCGGCTCTGGAAAGGTCTAGAGCCTCCATTTTTGCGCGCTGGTCGAAGTCTCGTGGCCCTCTGTCAGAATCCAAAGTTTCAAGAAGATCGGAGGGGGTCAAAATTTCGGCCAAAAAAAAAAATGACAGTG
This sequence comes from Cyprinella venusta, assembly GCA_038021265.1. NCBI lineage: Eukaryota > Metazoa > Chordata > Actinopteri > Cypriniformes > Leuciscidae > Cyprinella > Cyprinella venusta. The sequence goes on from CM075863.1 coordinate 43,993,905, forward strand.
TTACCCCTTATGTTGTTTTTTTTCAGGTCCAAATTTTGACCTTCGATATCTCGGCTCTGGAAGGGTCTAGAGCCTCCATTTTTGCGCGCTGGTCGAAGTCTCGTGGCCCTCTGTCAGAATCCAGAATTCAAGAAGATCGGAGGGGGTCAAAATTTCGGCCAAAAAAAAAAATGACAGTGTTACCCCTTATGTTTTTTTTCAGGTCCAAATTTTGACCTTCGATATCTCGGCTCTGGAAGGGTCTAGAGCCTCCATTTTTGCACGCTGGTCGAAGTCTCGTGGCCCTCTGTCAGAATCCAGAATTTCAAGAAGATCGGAGGGGGTCAAAATTTCGGCCAAAAAAAAAAATGACAGTGTTACCCCTTATGTTTTTTTTTCAGGTCCAAATTTTGACCTTCGATATCTCGGCTCTGGAAGGGTCTAGAGCCTCCATTTTTGCACGCTGGTCGAAGTCTCGTGGCCCTCTGTCAGAATCCAGAGTTTCAAGAAGATCGGAGGGGGTCAAAATTTCGGCCAAAAAAAAAATGACAGTGTTACCCCTTATGTTTTTTTTTCAGGTCCAAATTTTGACCTTCGATATCTCGGCTCTGGAAGGGTCTAGAGCCTCCATTTTTGCGCGCTGGTCGAAGTCTCGTGGCCCTCTTTCAGAATCCAGAGTTTCAAGAAGATCGGAGGGGGTCAAAATTTTGGCCAAAAAAAAATAAAAAAAATGACAGTGTTACCCCTTATGTTTTTTTTTTTCAGGTCCAAATTTTGACCTTCGATATTTCGGCTCTGGAAGGGTCTAGAGCCTCCATTTTTGCGCGCTGGTCGAAGTCTCGTGGCCCTCTGTCAGAATCCAGAGTTTCAAGAGGAACGGAGGGGGTCAAAATTTCGGCCAAAAAAAAAAAAATGACAGTGTTACCCCTTATGTTTTTTTTTCAGGTCCAAATTTTGACCTTCGATATCTCGGCTCTGGAAGGGTCTAGAGCCTCCATTTTTGCACGCTGGTCGAAGTCTCGTGGCCCTCTGTCAGAATCCAGAATTTCAAGAAGATCGGAGGGGGTCAAAATTTCGGCCAAAAAAAAAAATGACAGTGTTACCCCTTATGTTTTTTTTTCAGGTCCAAATTTTGACCTTCGATATCTCGGCTCTGGAAGGGTTTAGAGCCTCCATTTTTGCGCGCTGGTCGAAGTCTCGTGGCCCTCTGTCAGAATCCAGAGTTTCAAGAGGAACGGAGGGGGTCAAAATTTCGGCCAAAAAAAAAATGACAGTGTTACCCCTTATGTTTTTTTTTCCGGTCCAAATTTTGACCTTCGATATCTCGGCTCTGGAAGGGTCTAGAGCCTCCATTTTTGTGCGCTGGTCGAAGTCTCGTGGCCCTCTGTCAGAATCCAGAATTTCAAGAAGATCGGAGGGGGTCAAAATTTCGGCCAAAAAAAAAAAAAATGACAGTGTTACCCCTTATGTTTTTTTTCAGGTCCAAATTTTGACCTTCGATATCTCGGCTCTGGAAGGGTCTAGAGCCTCCATTTTTGCACGCTGGTCGAAGTCTCGTGGCCCTCTGTCAGAATCCAGAGTTTCAAGAAGATCGGAGGGGGTCAAAATTTCGGCCAAAAAAAAAAATGACAGTGTTACCCCTTATGTTTTTTTTTCAGGTCCAAATTTTGACCTTCGATATCTCGGCTCTGGAAGGGTCTAGAGCCTCCATTTTTGCACGCTGGTCGAAGTCGCGTGGCCCTCTGTCAGAATCCAGAGTTTCAAGAAGATCGGAGGGGGTCAAAATTTTGGCCAAAAAAAAAATGACAGTGTTACCCCTTATGTTTTTTTTTTCAGGTCCAAATTTTGACCTTCGATATCTCGGCTCTGGAAGGGTCTAGAGCCTCCATTTTTGCGCGCTGGTCGAAGTCTCGTGGCCCTCTGTCAGAATCCAGAGTTTCAAGAAGATCGGAGGGGGTCAAAATTTCGGCCAAAAAAAAAATGACAGTGTTACCCCTTATGTTTTTTTTCAGGTCCAAATTTTGACCTTCGATATCTCAGCTCTGGAAGGGTCTAGAGCCTCCATTTTTGCACGCTGGTCGAAGTCTCGTGGCCCTCTGTCAGAATCCAGAGTTTCAAGAAGATCGGAGGGGGTCAAAATTTCGGCCAAAAAAAAAAATGACAGTGTTACCCCTTATGTTTTTTTTTCAGGTCCAAATTTTAAACTTCGATATCTCGGCTCTGGAAGGGTCTAGAGCCTCCATTTTTGCGCGCTGGTCGAAGTCTCGTGGCCCTCTGTCAGAATCCAGAGTTTCAAGAAGATCGGAGGGGGTCAAAATTTCGGCCAAAAAAAAATGACAGTGTTACCCCTTATGGTTTTTTTTTTCAGGTCCAAAATTTGACCTTCGATATCTCGGCTCTGGAAAGGTCTAGAGCCTCCATTTTTGCGCGCTGGTCGAAGTCTCGTGGCCCTCTGTCAGAATCCAAAGTTTCAAGAAGATCGGAGGGGGTCAAAATTTCGGCCAAAAAAAAAAATGACAGTGTTACCCCTTATGTTTTTTTTTCAGGTCCAAATTTTGACCTTCGATATCTCGGCTCTGGAAGGGTCTAGAGCCTCCATTTCTGCGCGCTGGTCGAAGTCTCGTGGCCCTCTGTCAGAATCCAGAATTTCAAGAAGATCGGAGGGGGTCAAAATTTCGGCCAAAAAAAAAAATGACAGTGTTACCCCTTATGTTTTTTTTTCAGGTCCAAATTTTGACCTTCGATATCTCGGCTCTGGAAGGGTCTAGAGCCTCCATTTTTGCACGCTGGTCGAAGTCTCGTGGCCCTCTGTCAGAATCCAGAATTTCAAGAAGATCGGAGGGGGTCAAAATTTCGGCCAAAAAAAAAAATGACAGTGTTACCCCTTATGTTTTTTTTTCAGGTCCAAATTTTGACCTTCGATATCTCGGCTCTGGAAGGGTCTAGAGCCTCCATTTTTGCACGCTGGTCGAAGTCTCGTGGCCCTCTGTCAGAATCCAGAGTTTCAAGAAGATCGGAGGGGGTCAAAATTTCGGCCAAAAAAAAAAAATGACAGTGTTACCCCTTATGTTTTTTTTTCAGGTCCAAATTTTGACCTTCGATATCTCGGCTCTGGAAGGGTCTAGAGCCTCTATTTTTGCGCGCTGGTCGAAGTCTCGTGGCCCTCTTTCAGAATCCAGAGTTTCAAGAAGATCGGAGGGGGTCAAAATTTTGGCCAAAAAAAATAAAAAAATGACAGTGTTACCCCTTATGTTTTTTTTTCAGGTCCAAATTTTGACCTTCGATATCTCGGCTCTGGAAGGGTCTAGAGCCTCCATTTTTGCGCGCTGGTCGAAGTCTCGTGGCCCTCTGTCAGAATCCAGAGTTTCAAGAAGATCGGAGGGGGTCAAAATTTCGGACAAAAAAAAAAATGACAGTGTTACCCCTTATGTTTTTTTTCAGGTCCAAATTTTGACCTTCGATATCTCAGCTCTGGAAGGGTCTAGAGCCTCCATTTTTGCACGCTGGTCGAAGTCTCGTGGCCCTCTGTCAGAATCCAGAGTTTCAAGAAGATCGGAGGGGGTCAAAATTTCGGCCAAAAAAAAAATGACAGTGTTACCCCTTATGTTTTTTTTTTCAGGTCCAAATTTTGACCTTCGATATCTCGGCTCTGGAAGGGTCTAGAGCCTCCATTTTTGCGCGCTGGTCGAAGTCTCGTGGCCCTCTGTCAGAATCCAGAGTTTCAAGAAGATCGGAGGGGGTCAAAATTTCGGCCAAAAAAAAAATGACAGTGTTACCCCTTATGTTTTTTTTTTCAGGTCCAAATTTTGACCTTCGATATCTCGGCTCTGGAAAGGTCTAGAGCCTCCATTTTTGCGCGCTGGTCGAAGTCTCGTGGCCCTCTGTCAGAATCCAAAGTTTCAAGAAGATCGGAGGGGGTCAAAATTTCAGCCAAAAAAAAAAATGACAGTGTTACCCCTTATGTTGTTTTTTTTCAGGTCCAAATTTTGACCTTCGATATCTCGGCTCTGGAAGGGTCTAGAGCCTCCATTTTTGCGCGCTGGTCGAAGTCTCGTGGCCCTCTGTCAGAATCCAGAATTCAAGAAGATCGGAGGGGGTCAAAATTTCGGCCAAAAAAAAAAATGACAGTGTTACCCCTTATGTTTTTTTTCAGGTCCAAATTTTGACCTTCGATATCTCGGCTCTGGAAGGGTCTAGAGCCTCCATTTTTGCACGCTGGTCGAAGTCTCGTGGCCCTCTGTCAGAATCCAGAATTTCAAGAAGATCGGAGGGGGTCAAAATTTCGGCCAAAAAAAAAAATGACAGTGTTACCCCTTATGTTTTTTTTTCAGGTCCAAATTTTGACCTTCGATATCTCGGCTCTGGAAGGGTCTAGAGCCTCCATTTTTGCACGCTGGTCGAAGTCTCGTGGCCCTCTGTCAGAATCCAGAGTTTCAAGAAGATCGGAGGGGGTCAAAATTTCGGCCAAAAAAAAAATGACAGTGTTACCCCTTATGTTTTTTTTTCAGGTCCAAATTTTGACTTTCGATATCTCGGCTCTGGAAGGGTCTAGAGCCTCCATTTTTGCGCGCTGGTCGAAGTCTCGTGGCCCTCTTTCAGAATCCAGAGTTTCAAGAAGATCGGAGGGGGTCAAAATTTTGGCCAAAAAAAAATAAAAAAAATGACAGTGTTACCCCTTATGTTTTTTTTTTCAGGTCCAAATTTTGACCTTCGATATTTCGGCTCTGGAAGGGTCTAGAGCCTCCATTTTTGCGCGCTGGTCGAAGTCTCGTGGCCCTCTGTCAGAATCCAGAGTTTCAAGAGGAACGGAGGGGGTCAAAATTTCGGCCAAAAAAAAAAAAATGACAGTGTTACCCCTTATGTTTTTTTTTCAGGTCCAAATTTTGACCTTCGATATCTCGGCTCTGGAAGGGTCTAGAGCCTCCATTTTTGCACGCTGGTCGAAGTCTTGTGGCCCTCTGTCAGAATCCAGAATTTCAAGAAGATCGGAGGGGGTCAAAATTTCGGCCAAAAAAAAAAATGACAGTGTTACCCCTTATGTTTTTTTTTCAGGTCCAAATTTTGACCTTCGATATCTCGGCTCTGGAAGGGTTTAGAGCCTCCATTTTTGCGCGCTGGTCGAAGTCTCGTGGCCCTCTGTCAGAATCCAGAGTTTCAAGAGGAACGGAGGGGGTCAAAATTTCGGCCAAAAAAAAAATGACAGTGTTACCCCTTATGTTTTTTTTTCAGGTCCAAATTTTGACCTTCGATATCTCGGCTCTGGAAGGGTCTAGAGCCTCCATTTTTGCACGCTGGTCGAAGTCTCGTGGCCTTCTGTCAGAATCCAGAGTTTCAAGAAGATCGGAGGGGGTCAAAATTTCGGCCAAAAAAAAAAAATGACAGTGTTACCCCTTATGTTTTTTTTTCAGGTCCAAATTTTGACCTTCGATATCTCGGCTCTGGAAGGGTCTAGAGCCTCCATTTTTGCGCGCTGGTCGAAGTCTCGTGGCCCTCTGTCAGAATCCAGAATTTCAAGAAGATCGGAGGGGGTCAAAATTTCGGCCAAAAAAAAAAAATGACAGTGTTACCCCTTATGTTTTTTTTCAGGTCCAAATTTTGACCTTCGATATCTCGGCTCTGGAAGGGTCTAGAGCCTCCATTTTTGCACGCTGGTCGAAGTCTCGTGGCCCTCTGTCAGAATCCAGAGTTTCAAGAAGATCGGAGGGGGTCAAAATTTCGGCCAAAAAAAAAATGACAGTGTTACCCCTTATGTTTTTTTTTCAGGTCCAAATTTTGACCTTCGATATCTCGGCTCTGGAAGGGTCTAGAGCCTCCATTTTTGCACGCTGGTCGAAGTCGCGTGGCCCTCTGTCAGAATCCAGAGTTTCAAGAAGATCGGAGGGGGTCAAAATTTTGGCCAAAAAAAAATGACAGTGTTACCCCTTATGTTTTTTTTTTCAGGTCCAAATTTTGACCTTCGATATCTCGGCTCTGGAAGGGTCTAGAGCCTCCATTTTTACGCGCTGGTCGAAGTCTCGTGGCCCTCTGTCAGAATCCAGAGTTTCAAGAAGATCGGAGGGGGTCAAAATTTCGGCCAAAAAAAAAAATGACAGTGTTACCCCTTATGTTTTTTTTCAGGTCCAAATTTTGACCTTCGATATCTCAGCTCTGGAAGGGTCTAGAGCCTCCATTTTTGCACGCTGGTCGAAGTCTCGTGGCCCTCTGTCAGAATCCAGAGTTTCAAGAAGATCGGAGGGGGTCAAAATTTCGGCCAAAAAAAAAAATGACAGTGTTACCCCTTATGTTTTTTTTTCAGGTCCAAATTTTAAACTTCGATATCTCGGCTCTGGAAGGGTCTAGAGCCTCCATTTTTGCGCGCTGGTCGAAGTCTCGTGGCCCTCTGTCAGAATCCAGAGTTTCAAGAAGATCGGAGGGGGTCAAAATTTCGGCCAAAAAAAAAATGACAGTGTTACCCCTTATGTTTTTTTTTTCAGGTCCAAAATTTGACCTTCGATATCTCGGCTCTGGAAAGGTCTAGAGCCTCCATTTTTGCGCGCTGGTCGAAGTCTCGTGGCCCTCTGTCAGAATCCAAAGTTTCAAGAAGATCGGAGGGGGTCAAAATTTCGGCCAAAAAAAAAAATGACAGTGTTACCCCTTATGTTTTTTTTTCAGGTCCAAATTTTGACCTTCGATATCTCGGCTCTGGAAGGGTCTAGAGCCTCCATTTCTGCGCGCTGGTCGAACTCTCGTGGCCCTCTGTCAGAATCCAGAATTTCAAGAAGATCGGAGGGGGTCAAAATTTCGGCCAAAAAAAAAAAATGACAGTGTTACCCCTTATGTTTTTTTTTCAGGTCCAAATTTTGACCTTCGATATCTCAGCTCTGGAAGGGTCTAGAGCCTCCATTTTTGCACGCTGGTCGAAGTCTCGTGGCCCTCTGTCAGAATCCAGAATTTCAAGAAGATCGGAGGGGGTCAAAATTTCGGCCAAAAAAAAAAATGACAGTGTTACCCCTTATGTTTTTTTTTCAGGTCCAAATTTTGACCTTCGATATCTCGGCTCTGGAAGGGTCTAGAGCCTCCATTTTTGCACGCTGGTCGAAGTCTCGTGGCCCTCTGTCAGAATCCAGAGTTTCAAGAAGATCGGAGGGGGTCAAAATTTCGGCCAAAAAAAAAAAATGACAGTGTTACCCCTTATGTTTTTTTTTCAGGTCCAAATTTTGACCTTCGATATCTCGGCTCTGGAAGGGTCTAGAGCCTCCATTTTTGCGCGCTGGTCGAAGTCTCGTGGCCCTCTTTCAGAATCCAGAGTTTCAAGAAGATCGGAGGGGGTCAAAATTTCGGCCAAAAAAAAAATGACAGTGTTACCCCTTATGTTTTTTTTTTCAGGTCCAAAATTTGACCTTCGATATCTCGGCTCTGGAAAGGTCTAGAGCCTCCATTTTTGCGCGCTGGTCGAAGTCTCGTGGCCCTCTGTCAGAATCCAAAGTTTCAAGAAGATCGGAGGGGGTCAAAATTTCGGCCAAAAAAAAAAATGACAGTGTTACCCCTTATGTTTTTTTTTCAGGTCCAAATTTTGACCTTCGATATCTCGGCTCTGGAAGGGTCTAGAGCCTCCATTTCTGCGCGCTGGTCGAAGTCTCGTGGCCCTCTGTCAGAATCCAGAATTTCAAGAAGATCGGAGGGGGTCAAAATTTCGGCCAAAAAAAAAAAATGACAGTGTTACCCCTTATGTTTTTTTTTCAGGTCCAAATTTTGACCTTCGATATCTCGGCTCTGGAAGGGTCTAGAGCCTCCATTTTTGCACGCTGGTCGAAGTCTCGTGGCCCTCTGTCAGAATCCAGAATTTCAAGAAGATCGGAGGGGGTCAAAATTTCGGCCAAAAAAAAATGACAGTGTTACCCCTTATGTTTTTTTTTCAGGTCCAAATTTTGACCTTCGATATCTCGGCTCTGGAAGGGTCTAGAGCCTCCATTTTTGCACGCTGGTCGAAGTCTCGTGGCCCTCTGTCAGAATCCAGAGTTTCAAGAAGATCGGAGGGGGTCAAAATTTCGGCCAAAAAAAAAAAATGACAGTGTTACCCCTTATGTTTTTTTTTCAGGTCCAAATTTTGACCTTCGATATCTCGGCTCTGGAAGGGTCTAGAGCCTCCATTTTTGCGCGCTGGTCGAAGTCTCGTGGCCCTCTTTCAGAATCCAGAGTTTCAAGAAGATCGGAGGGGGTCAAAATTTCGGCCAAAAAAAAAATGACAGTGTTACCCCTTATGTTTTTTTTTTCAGGTCCAAATTTTGACCTTCGATATCTCGGCTCTGGAAAGGTCTAGAGCCTCCATTTTTGCGCGCTGGTCGAAGTCTCGTGGCCCTCTGTCAGAATCCAGAGTGTCAAGAGGAACGGAGGGGGTCAAAATTTCGGCCAAAAAAAAAATGACAGTGTTACCCCTTATGTTTTTTTTTCAGGTCCAAATTTTGACCTTCGATATCTCGGCTCTGGAAGGGTCTAGAGCCTCCATTTTTGCACGCTGGTCGAAGTCTCGTGGCCCTCTGTCAGAATCCAGAATTTCAAGAAGATCGGAGGGGGTCAAAATTTCGGCCAAAAAAAAATGACAGTGTTACCCCTTATGTTTTTTTTCAGGTCCAAATTTTGACCTTCGATATCTCGGCTCTGGAAGGGTCTAGAGCCTCAATTTTTGCGCGCTGGTCGAAGTCTCGTGGCCCTCTGTCAGAATCCAGAGTTTCAAGAAGATCGGAGGGGGTCAAAATTTCGGCCAAAAAAAAAAAAAATGACAGTGTTACCCCTTATGTTTTTTTTTCAGGTCCAAATTTTGACCTTCGATATCTCGGCTCTGGAAGGGTCTAGAGCCTCCATTTTTGCGCGCTGGTCGAAGTCTCGTGGCCCTCTTTCAGAATCCAGAGTTTCAAGAAGATTGGAGGGGGTCAAAATTTTGGCCAAAAAAAATAAAAAAATTACAGTGTTACCCCTTATGTTTTTTTTTTCAGGTCCAAATTTTGACCTTCGATATCTCGGCTCTGGAAGGGTCTAGAGCCTCCATTTTTGCGCGCTGGTCGAAGTCTCGTGGCCCTCTGTCAGAATCCAGAGTTTCAAGAGGAACGGAGGGGGTCAAAATTTCGGCCAAAAAAAAAAAATGACAGTGTTACCCCTTATGTTTTTTTTTCAGGTCCAAATTTTGACCTTCGATATCTCGGCTCTGGAAGGGTCTAGAGCCTCCATTTTTGCGCGCTGGTCGAAGTCTCGTGGCCCTCTGTCAGAATCCAGAGTTTCAAGAGGAACGGAGGGGGTCAAAATTTCGGCCAAAAAAAAAAAATGACAGTGTTACCCCTTATGTTTTTTTTTCAGGTCCAAATTTTGACCTTCGATATCTCGGCTCTGGAAGGGTCTAGAGCCTCCATATTTGCACGCTGGTCGAAGTCTCGTGGCCCTCTGTCAGAATCCAGAATTTCAAGAAGATCGGAGGGGGTCAAAATTTCGGCCAAAAAAAAAAATGACAGTGTTACCCCTTATGTTTTTTTTTCAGGTCCAAATTTTGACCTTCGATATCTCGGCTCTGGAAGGGTCTAGAGCCTCCATTTTTGCACGCTGGTCGAAGTCTCGTGGCCCTCTGTCAGAATCCAGAGTTTCAAGAAGGTCGGAGGGGGTCAAAATTTCGGCCACAAAAAAAAATGACAGTGTTACCCCTTATGTTTTTTTTTTCAGGTCCAAATTTTGACCTTCGATATCTCGGCTCTGGAAGGGTCTAGAGCCTCCATTTTTGCGCGCTGGTCGAAGTCTCGTGGCCCTCTTTCAGAATCCAGAGTTTCAAGAAGATCGGAGGGGGTCAAAATTTTGGCCAAAAAAAAAAATAAAAGACAGTGTTACCCCTTATGTTTTTTTTTCAGGTCCAAATTTTGACCTTCGATATCTCGGCTCTGGAAGGGTCTAGAGCCTCCATTTTTGCACGCTGGTCGAAGTCTCGTGGCCCTCTGTCAGAATCCAGAGTTTCAAGAAGATCGGAGGGGGTCAAAATTTCGGCCAAAAAAAAAAATGACAGTGTTACCCCTTATGTTTTTTTTTCAGGTCCAAATTTTGACCTTCGATATCTCGGCTCTGGAAGGGTCTAGAGCCTCCATTTTTGCGCGCTGGTCGAAGTCTCGTGGCCCTCTGTCAGAATCCAGAATTTCAAGAAGATCGGAGGGGGTCAAAATTTCGGCCAAAAAAAAAAAATGACAGTGTTACCCCTTATGTTTTTTTTCAGGTCCAAATTTTGACCTTCGATATCTCGGCTCTGGAAGGGTCTAGAGCCTCCATTTTTGCACGCTGGTCGAAGTCTCGTGGCCCTCTGTCAGAATCCAGAGTTTCAAGAAGATCGGAGGGGGTCAAAATTTCGGCCAAAAAAAAAAATGACAGTGTTACCCCTTATGTTTTTTTTTTCAGGTCCAAATTTTGACCTTCGATATCTCGGCTCTGGAAGGGTCTAGAGCCTCCATTTTTGCACGCTGGTCGAAGTCGCGTGGCCCTCTGTCAGAATCCAGAGTTTCAAGAAGATCGGAGGGGGTCAAAATTTTGGCCAAAAAAAAAATGACAGTGTTACCCCTTATGTTTTTTTTTCAGGTCCAAATTTTGACCTTCGATATCTCGGCTCTGGAAGGGTCTAGAGCCTCCATTTTTGCGCGCTGGTCGAAGTCTCGTGGCCCTCTGTCAGAATACAGAGTTTCAAGAAGATCGGAGGGGGTCAAAATTTCGGCCAAAAAAAAAAAATGACAGTGTTACCCCTTATGTTTTTTTTTCAGGTCCAAATTTTGACCTTCGATATCTCAGCTCTGGAAGGGTCTAGAGCCTCCATTTTTGCACGCTGGTCGAAGTCTCGTGGCCCTCTGTCAGAATCCAGAGTTTCAAGAAGATCGGAGGGGGTCAAAATTTCGGCCAAAAAAAAAATGACAGTGTTACCCCTTATGTTTTTTTTTCAGGTCCAAATTTTGACCTTCGATATCTCGGCTCTGGAAGGGTCTAGAGCCTCCATTTTTGCGCGCTGGTCGAAGTCTCGTGGCCCTCTGTCAGAATCCAGAGTTTCAAGAAGATCGGAGGGGGTCAAAATTTCGGCCAAAAAAAAAAATGACAGTGTTACCCCTTATGTTTTTTTTTTCAGGTCCAAAATTTGACCTTCGATATCTCGGCTCTGGAAAGGTCTAGAGCCTCCATTTTTGCGCGCTGGTCGAAGTCTCGTGGCCCTCTGTCAGAATCCAAAGTTTCAAGAAGATCGGAGGGGGTCAAAATTTCGGCCAAAAAAAAAAATGACAGTGTTACCCCTTATGTTTTTTTTTCAGGTCCAAATTTTGACCTTCGATATCTCGGCTCTGGAAGGGTCTAGAGCCTCCATTTCTGCGCGCTGGTCGAAGTCTCGTGGCCCTCTGTCAGAATCCAGAATTTCAAGAAGATCGGAGGGGGTCAAAATTTCGGCCAAAAAAAAAAATGACAGTGTTACCCCTTATGTTTTTTTTTCAGGTCCAAATTTTGACCTTCGATATCTCGGCTCTGGAAGGGTCTAGAGCCTCCATTTTTGCACGCTGGTCGAAGTCTCGTGGCCCTCTGTCAGAATCCAGAGTTTCAAGAAGATCGGAGGGGGTCAAAATTTCGGCCAAAAAAAAAAATGACAGTGTTACCCCTTATGTTTTTTTTTCAGGTGCAAATTTTGACCTTCGATATCTCGGCTCTGGAAGGGTCTAGAGCCTCCATTTTTGCACGCTGGTCGAAGTCTCGTGGCCCTCTGTCAGAATCCAGAGTTTCAAGAAGATCAGAGGGGGTCAAAATTTCGGCCAAAAAAAAAAAATGACAGTGTTACCCCTTATGTTTTTTTTTCAGGTCCAAATTTTGACCTTCGATATCTCGGCTCTGGAAGAGTCTAGAGCCTCCATTTTTGCGCGCTGGTCGAAGTCTCGTGGCCCTCTTTCAGAATCCAGAATTTCAAGAAGATCGGAGGGGGTCAAAATTTTGGCCAAAAAAAAATAAAAAAATGACAGTGTTACCCCTTATGTCTTTTTTTTCAGGTCCAAATTTTGACCTTCGATATCTCGGCTCTGGAAGGGTCTAGAGCCTCCATTTTTGCGCGCTGGTCGAAGTCTCGTGGCCCTCTGTCAGAATCCAGAGTTTCAAGAGGAACGGAGGGGGTCAAAATTTTGGCCAAAAAAAAAAAATGACAGTGTTACCCCTTATGTTTTTTTTTCAGGTCCAAATTTTGACCTTCGATATCTCGGCTCTGGAAGGGTCTAGAGCCTCCATTTTTGCACGCTGGTCGAAGTCTCGTGGCCCTCTGTCAGAATCCAGAATTTCAAGAAGATCGAAGGGGGTCAAAATTTCGGCCAAAAAAAAAAATGACAGTGTTACCCCTTATGTTTTTTTTTCAGGTCCAAATTTTGACCTTCGATATCTCGGCTCTGGAAGGGTCTAGAGCCTCAATTTTTGCGCGCTGGTCGAAGTCTCGTGGCCCTCTGTCAGAATCCAGAGTTTCAAGAAGATCGGAGGGGGTCAAAATTTCGGCCAAAAAAAAAAATGACAGTGTTACCCCTTATGTTTTTTTTTTCAGGTCCAAATTTTGACCTTCGATATCTCGGCTCTGGAAGGGTCTAGAGCCTCCATTTTTGCGCGCTGGTCGAAGTCTCGTGGCCCTCTTTCAGAATCCAGAGTTTCAAGAAGATCGGAGGGGGTCAAAATTTTGGCCAAAAAAAATAAAAAAATGACAGTGTTACCCCTTATGTTTTTTTTTTCAGGTCCAAATTTTGACCTTCGATATCTCGGCTCTGGAAGGGTCTAGAGCCTCCATTTTTGCGCGCTGGTCGAAGTCTCGTGGCCCTCTGTCAGAATCCAGAGTTTCAAGAGGAACGGAGGGGGTCAAAATTTCGGCCAAAAAAAAAAAAAATGACAGTGTTACCCCTTATGTTTTTTTTTCAGGTCCAAATTTTGACCTTCGATATCTCGGCTCTGGAAGGGTCTAGAGCCTCCATTTTTGCGCGCTGGTCGAAGTCTCGTGGCCCTCTGTCAGAATCCAGAGTTTCAAGAAGATCGGAGGGGGTCAAAATTTCGGCCAAAAAAAAAATTACAGTGTTACCCCTTATGTTTTTTTTTCAGGTCCAAATTTTGACCTTCGATATCTCAGCTCTGGAAGGGTCTAGAGCCTCCATTTTTGCACGCTGGTCGAAGTCTCGTGGCCCTCTGTCAGAATCCAGAGTTTCAAGAAGATCGGAGGGGGTCAAAATTTCGGCCAAAAAAAAATGACAGTGTTACCCCTTATGTTTTTTTTTCAGGTCCAAATTTTGACCTTCGATATCTCGGCTCTGGAAGGGTCTAGAGCCTCCATTTTTGCGCGCTGGTCGAAGTCTCGTGGCCCTCTGTCAGAATCCAGAGTTTCAAGAAGATCGGAGGGGGTCAAAATTTCGGCCAAAAAAAAAAATGACAGTGTTACCCCTTATGTTTTTTTTTCAGGTCCAAATTTTGACCTTCGATATCTCGGCTCTGGAAGGGTCTAGAGCCTCCATTTTTGCGCGCTGGTCGAAGTCTCGTGGCCCTCTGTCAGAATCCAAAGTTTCAAGAAGATCGGAGGGGGTCAAAATTTCGGCCAAAAAAAATGACAGTGTTACCCCTTATGTTTTTTTTTTTCAGGTCCAAATTTTGACCTTCGATATCTCGACTCTGGAAGGGTCTAGAGCCTCCATTTTTGCGCGCTGGTCGAAGTCTCGTGGCCCTCTGTCAGAATCCAGAATTTCAAGAAGATCGGAGGGGGTCAAAATTTTGGCCAAAAAAAAAAATGACAGTGTTACCCCTTATGATTTTTTTTCAGGTCCAAATTTTGACCTTCGATATCTCGGCTCTGGAAGGGTCTAGAGCCTCCATTTTTGCACGCTGGTCGAAGTCTCGTGGCCCTCTGTCAGAATCCAGAGTTTCAAGAAGATCGGAGGGGGTCAAAATTTCGGCCAAAAAAAAAATGAGTGTTACCCCTTATGTTTTTTTTTCAGGTCCAAATTTTGACCTTCGATATCTCGGCTCTGGAAGGGTCTAGAGCCTCCATTTTTGCACGCTGGTCGAAGTCTCGTGGCCCTCTGTCAGAATCCAGAATTTCAAGAAGATCGGAGGGGGTCAAAATTTCGGCCAAAAAAAAAAAATGACAGTGTTACCCCTTATGTTTTTTTTTCAGGTCCAAATTTTGACCTTCGATATCTCGGCTCTGGAAGGGTCTAGAGCCTCCATTTTTGCACGCTGGTCGAAGTCTCGTGGCCCTCTGTCAGAATCCAGAATTTCAAGAAGATCGGAGGGGGTCAAAATTTCGGCCAAAAAAAAAAAATGACAGTGTTACCCCTTATGTTTTTTTTTCAGGTCCAAATTTTGACCTTCGATATCTCGGCTCTGGAAGGGTCTAGAGCCTCCATTTTTGCACGCTGGTCGAAGTCTCGTGGCCCTCTGTCAGAATCCAGAGTTTCAAAAAGATCGGAGGGGGTAAACATTTCGGCCAAAAAAAAAAATGACAGTGTTACCCCTTATGTTTTTTTTTCAGGTCCAAATTTTGACCTTCGATATCTCGGCTCTGGAAGGGTCTAGAGCCTCCATTTTTGCGCGCTGGTCGAAGTCTCGTGGCCCTCTTTCAGAATCCAGAGTTTCAAGAAGATCGGAGGGGGTCAAAATTTTGGCCAAAAAAAAAAAAATGACAGTGTTACCCCTTATGTTTTTTTTTTAGGTCCAAATTTTGACCTTCGATATCTCGGCTCTGGAAGGGTCTAGAGCCTCCATTTTTGCACGCTGGTCGAAGTCTCGTGGCCCTCTGTCAGAATCCAGAGTTTCAAGAAGATCGGAGGGGGTCAAAATTTCGGCCAAAAAAAAAATGACAGTGTTACCCCTTATGTTTTTTTTTCAGGTCCAAATTTTGACCTTCGATATCTCGGCTCTGGAAGGGTCTAGAGCCTCCATTTTTGCGCGCTGGTCGAAGTCTCGTGGCCCTCTGTCAGAATCCAGAATTTCAAGAAGATCGGAGGGGGTCAAAATTTCGGCCAAAAAAAAAAATGACAGTGTTACCCCTTATGTTTTTTTTTCAGGTCCAAATTTTGACCTTCGATATCTCGGCTCTGGAAAGGTCTAGAGCCTCCATTTTTGCGCGCTGGTCGAAGTCTCGTGGCCCTCTGTCAGAATCCAGAGTTTCAAGAAGATCGGAGGGGGTCAAAATTTCGGCCAAAAAAAAAAAATGACTGTTACCCCTTATGTTTTTTTTTCAGGTCCAAATTTTGACCTTCGATATCTCGGCTCTGGAAGGGTCTAGAGCCTCCATTTTTGCACGCTGGTCGAAGTCTCGTGGCCCTCTGTCAGAATCCAGAATTTCAAGAAGATCGGAGGGAGTCAAAATTTCGGCCAAAAAAAAAATGACAGTGTTACCCCTTATGTTTTTTTTTCAGGTCCAAATTTTGACCTTCGATATCTCGGCTCTGGAAGGGTCTAGAGCCTCCATTTTTGCGCGCTGGTCGAAGTCTCGTGGCCCTCTTTCAGAATCCAGAGTTTCAAGAAGATCGGAGGGGGTCAAAATTTTGGCCAAAAAAAAAAAAAAAAATGACAGTGTTACCCCTTATGTTTTTTTTTTTCAGGTCCAAATTTTGATCTTCGATATCTCGGCTCTGGAAGGGTCTAGAGCCTCCATTTTTGCGCGTTGGTCGAAGTCTCGTGGCCCTCTGTCAGAATCCAGAGTTTCAAGAGGAACGGAGGGGGTCAAAATTTCGGCCAAAAAAAAAAAATGACAGTGTTACCCCTTATGTTTTTTTACAGGTCCAAATTTTGACCTTCGATATCTCGGCTCTGGAAGGGTCTAGAGCCTCCATTTTTGCACGCTGGTCGAAGTCTCGTGGCCCTCTGTCAGAATCCAGAGTTTCAAGAAGATCGGAGGGGGTCAAAATTTCGGCCAAAAAAAAAATTACAGTGTTACCCCTTATGTTTTTTTTTCAGGTCCAAATTTTGACCTTCGATATCTCGGCTCTGGAAGGGTTTAGAGCCTCCATTTTTGCGCGCTGGTCGAAGTCTCGTGGCCCTCTGTCAGAATCCAGAGTTTCAAGAGGAACGGAGGGGGTCAAAATTTCGGCCAAAAAAAAAATGACAGTGTTACCCCTTATGTTTTTTTTTCAGGTCCAAATTTTGACCTTCGATATCTCGGCTCTGGAAGGGTCTAGAGCCTCCATTTTTGCACGCTGGTCGAAGTCTCGTGGCCTTCTGTCAGAATCCAGAGTTTCAAGAAGATCGGAGGGGGTCAAAATTTCGGCCAAAAAAAAAAAATGACAGTGTTACCCCTTATGTTTTTTTTTCAGGTCCAAATTTTGACCTTCGATATCTCGGCTCTGGAAGGGTCTAGAGCCTCCATTTTTGCGCGCTGGTCGAAGTCTCGTGGCCCTCTGTCAGAATCCAGAATTTCAAGAAGATCGGAGGGGGTCAAAATTTCGGCCAAAAAAAAAAAAATGACAGTGTTACCCCTTATGTTTTTTTTCAGGTCCAAATTTTGACCTTCGATATCTCGGCTCTGGAAGGGTCTAGAGCCTCCATTTTTGCACGC
Organism: Cyprinella venusta; assembly: GCA_038021265.1. Lineage (NCBI taxonomy): Eukaryota > Metazoa > Chordata > Actinopteri > Cypriniformes > Leuciscidae > Cyprinella > Cyprinella venusta. Next base: position 44,010,424 of record CM075863.1, read on the forward strand.
TGGTCGAAGTCTCGTGGCCCTCTGTCAGAATCCAGAGTTTCAAGAAGATCGGAGGGGGTCAAAATTTCGGCCAAAAAAAAAATGACAGTGTTACCCCTTATGTTTTTTTTTCAGGTCCAAATTTTGACCTTCGATATCTCGGCTCTGGAAGGGTCTAGAGCCTCCATTTTTGCACGCTGGTCGAAGTCGCGTGGCCCTCTGTCAGAATCCAGAGTTTCAAGAAGATCGGAGGGGGTCAAAATTTTGGCCAAAAAAAAATGACAGTGTTACCCCTTATGTTTTTTTTTCAGGTCCAAATTTTGACCTTCGATATCTCGGCTCTGGAAGGGTCTAGAGCCTCCATTTTTGCGCGCTGGTCGAAGTCTCGTGGCCCTCTGTCAGAATCCAGAATTTCAAGAAGATCGGAGGGGGTCAAAATTTCGGCCAAAAAAAAAAATGACAGTGTTACCCCTTATGTTTTTTTTTCAGGTCCAAATTTTGACCTTCGATATCTCGGCTCTGGAAAGGTCTAGAGCCTCCATTTTTGCGCGCTGGTCGAAGTCTCGTGGCCCTCTGTCAGAATCCAGAGTTTCAAGAAGATCGGAGGGGGTCAAAATTTCGGCCAAAAAAAAAAAATGACTGTTACCCCTTATGTTTTTTTTTCAGGTCCAAATTTTGACCTTCGATATCTCGGCTCTGGAAGGGTCTAGAGCCTCCATTTTTGCACGCTGGTCGAAGTCTCGTGGCCCTCTGTCAGAATCCAGAATTTCAAGAAGATCGGAGGGAGTCAAAATTTCGGCCAAAAAAAAAAATGACAGTGTTACCCCTTATGTTTTTTTTTCAGGTCCAAATTTTGACCTTCGATATCTCGGCTCTGGAAGGGTCTAGAGCCTCCATTTTTGCGCGCTGGTCGAAGTCTCGTGGCCCTCTTTCAGAATCCAGAGTTTCAAGAAGATCGGAGGGGGTCAAAATTTTGGCCAAAAAAAAAAAAAAAATGACAGTGTTACCCCTTATGTTTTTTTTTTTCAGGTCCAAATTTTGATCTTCGATATCTCGGCTCTGGAAGGGTCTAGAGCCTCCATTTTTGCGCGTTGGTCGAAGTCTCGTGGCCCTCTGTCAGAATCCAGAGTTTCAAGAGGAACGGAGGGGGTCAAAATTTCGGCCAAAAAAAAAAAATGACAGTGTTACCCCTTATGTTTTTTTACAGGTCCAAATTTTGACCTTCGATATCTCGGCTCTGGAAGGGTCTAGAGCCTCCATTTTTGCACGCTGGTCGAAGTCTCGTGGCCCTCTGTCAGAATCCAGAGTTTCAAGAAGATCGGAGGGGGTCAAAATTTCGGCCAAAAAAAAAATTACAGTGTTACCCCTTATGTTTTTTTTTCAGGTCCAAATTTTGACCTTCGATATCTCGGCTCTGGAAGGGTTTAGAGCCTCCATTTTTGCGCGCTGGTCGAAGTCTCGTGGCCCTCTGTCAGAATCCAGAGTTTCAAGAGGAACGGAGGGGGTCAAAATTTCGGCCAAAAAAAAAAAATGACAGTGTTACCCCTTATGTTTTTTTACAGGTCCAAATTTTGACCTTCGATATCTCGGCTCTGGAAGGGTCTAGAGCCTCCATTTTTGCACGCTGGTCGAAGTCTCGTGGCCCTCTGTCAGAATCCAGAGTTTCAAGAAGATCGGAGGGGGTCAAAATTTCGGCCAAAAAAAAAATTACAGTGTTACCCCTTATGTTTTTTTTTCAGGTCCAAATTTTGACCTTCGATATCTCGGCTCTGGAAGGGTTTAGAGCCTCCATTTTTGCGCGCTGGTCGAAGTCTCGTGGCCCTCTGTCAGAATCCAGAGTTTCAAGAGGAACGGAGGGGGTCAAAATTTCGGCCAAAAAAAAAATGACAGTGTTACCCCTTATGTTTTTTTTTCAGGTCCAAATTTTGACCTTCGATATCTCGGCTCTGGAAGGGTCTAGAGCCTCCATTTTTGCACGCTGGTCGAAGTCTCGTGGCCTTCTGTCAGAATCCAGAGTTTCAAGAAGATCGGAGGGGGTCAAAATTTCGGCCAAAAAAAAAAAATGACAGTGTTACCCCTTATGTTTTTTTTTCAGGTCCAAATTTTGACCTTCGATATCTCGGCTCTGGAAGGGTCTAGAGCCTCCATTTTTGCGCGCTGGTCGAAGTCTCGTGGCCCTCTGTCAGAATCCAGAATTTCAAGAAGATCGGAGGGGGTCAAAATTTCGGCCAAAAAAAAAAAAATGACAGTGTTACCCCTTATGTTTTTTTTCAGGTCCAAATTTTGACCTTCGATATCTCGGCTCTGGAAGGGTCTAGAGCCTCCATTTTTGCACGCTGGTCGAAGTCTCGTGGCCCTCTGTCAGAATCCAGAGTTTCAAGAAGATCGGAGGGGGTCAAAATTTCGGCCAAAAAAAAAATGACAGTGTTACCCCTTATGTTTTTTTTTCAGGTCCAAATTTTGACCTTCGATATCTCGGCTCTGGAAGGGTCTAGAGCCTCCATTTTTGCACGCTGGTCGAAGTCGCGTGGCCCTCTGTCAGAATCCAGAGTTTCAAGAAGATCGGAGGGGGTCAAAATTTTGGCCAAAAAAAAATGACAGTGTTACCCCTTATGTTTTTTTTTTCAGGTCCAAATTTTGACCTTCGATATCTCGGCTCTGGAAGGGTCTAGAGCCTCCATTTTTACGCGCTGGTCGAAGTCTCGTGGCCCTCTGTCAGAATCCAGAGTTTCAAGAAGATCGGAGGGGGTCAAAATTTCGGCCAAAAAAAAAAATGACAGTGTTACCCCTTATGTTTTTTTTCAGGTCCAAATTTTGACCTTCGATATCTCAGCTCTGGAAGGGTCTAGAGCCTCCATTTTTGCACGCTGGTCGAAGTCTCGTGGCCCTCTGTCAGAATCCAGAGTTTCAAGAAGATCGGAGGGGGTCAAAATTTCGGCCAAAAAAAAAAATGACAGTGTTACCCCTTATGTTTTTTTTTCAGGTCCAAATTTTAAACTTCGATATCTCGGCTCTGGAAGGGTCTAGAGCCTCCATTTTTGCGCGCTGGTCGAAGTCTCGTGGCCCTCTGTCAGAATCCAGAGTTTCAAGAAGATCGGAGGGGGTCAAAATTTCGGCCAAAAAAAAAATGACAGTGTTACCCCTTATGTTTTTTTTTTCAGGTCCAAAATTTGACCTTCGATATCTCGGCTCTGGAAAGGTCTAGAGCCTCCATTTTTGCGCGCTGGTCGAAGTCTCGTGGCCCTCTGTCAGAATCCAAAGTTTCAAGAAGATCGGAGGGGGTCAAAATTTCGGCCAAAAAAAAAAATGACAGTGTTACCCCTTATGTTTTTTTTTCAGGTCCAAATTTTGACCTTCGATATCTCGGCTCTGGAAGGGTCTAGAGCCTCCATTTCTGCGCGCTGGTCGAACTCTCGTGGCCCTCTGTCAGAATCCAGAATTTCAAGAAGATCGGAGGGGGTCAAAATTTCGGCCAAAAAAAAAAAATGACAGTGTTACCCCTTATGTTTTTTTTTCAGGTCCAAATTTTGACCTTCGATATCTCAGCTCTGGAAGGGTCTAGAGCCTCCATTTTTGCACGCTGGTCGAAGTCTCGTGGCCCTCTGTCAGAATCCAGAATTTCAAGAAGATCGGAGGGGGTCAAAATTTCGGCCAAAAAAAAAAATGACAGTGTTACCCCTTATGTTTTTTTTTCAGGTCCAAATTTTGACCTTCGATATCTCGGCTCTGGAAGGGTCTAGAGCCTCCATTTTTGCACGCTGGTCGAAGTCTCGTGGCCCTCTGTCAGAATCCAGAGTTTCAAGAAGATCGGAGGGGGTCAAAATTTCGGCCAAAAAAAAAAAATGACAGTGTTACCCCTTATGTTTTTTTTTCAGGTCCAAATTTTGACCTTCGATATCTCGGCTCTGGAAGGGTCTAGAGCCTCCATTTTTGCGCGCTGGTCGAAGTCTCGTGGCCCTCTTTCAGAATCCAGAGTTTCAAGAAGATCGGAGGGGGTCAAAATTTCGGCCAAAAAAAAAATGACAGTGTTACCCCTTATGTTTTTTTTTTCAGGTCCAAAATTTGACCTTCGATATCTCGGCTCTGGAAAGGTCTAGAGCCTCCATTTTTGCGCGCTGGTCGAAGTCTCGTGGCCCTCTGTCAGAATCCAAAGTTTCAAGAAGATCGGAGGGGGTCAAAATTTCGGCCAAAAAAAAAAATGACAGTGTTACCCCTTATGTTTTTTTTTCAGGTCCAAATTTTGACCTTCAATATCTCGGCTCTGGAAGGGTCTAGAGCCTCCATTTCTGCGCGCTGGTCGAAGTCTCGTGGCCCTCTGTCAGAATCCAGAATTTCAAGAAGATCGGAGGGGGTCAAAATTTCGGCCAAAAAAAAAAAATGACAGTGTTACCCCTTATGTTTTTTTTTCAGGTCCAAATTTTGACCTTCGATATCTCGGCTCTGGAAGGGTCTAGAGCCTCCATTTTTGCACGCTGGTCGAAGTCTCGTGGCCCTCTGTCAGAATCCAGAATTTCAAGAAGATCGGAGGGGGTCAAAATTTCGGCCAAAAAAAAATGACAGTGTTACCCCTTATGTTTTTTTTTCAGGTCCAAATTTTGACCTTCGATATCTCGGCTCTGGAAGGGTCTAGAGCCTCCATTTTTGCACGCTGGTCGAAGTCTCGTGGCCCTCTGTCAGAATCCAGAGTTTCAAGAAGATCGGAGGGGGTCAAAATTTCGGCCAAAAAAAAAAAAATGACAGTGTTACCCCTTATGTTTTTTTTTCAGGTCCAAATTTTGACCTTCGATATCTCGGCTCTGGAAGGGTCTAGAGCCTCCATTTTTGCGCGCTGGTCGAAGTCTCGTGGCCCTCTTTCAGAATCCAGAGTTTCAAGAAGATCGGAGGGGGTCAAAATTTCGGCCAAAAAAAAAATGACAGTGTTACCCCTTATGTTTTTTTTTTCAGGTCCAAATTTTGACCTTCGATATCTCGGCTCTGGAAAGGTCTAGAGCCTCCATTTTTGCGCGCTGGTCGAAGTCTCGTGGCCCTCTGTCAGAATCCAGAGTGTCAAGAGGAACGGAGGGGGTCAAAATTTCGGCCAAAAAAAAAATGACAGTGTTACCCCTTATGTTTTTTTTTCAGGTCCAAATTTTGACCTTCGATATCTCGGCTCTGGAAGGGTCTAGAGCCTCCATTTTTGCACGCTGGTCGAAGTCTCGTGGCCCTCTGTCAGAATCCAGAATTTCAAGAAGATCGGAGGGGGTCAAAATTTCGGCCAAAAAAAAATGACAGTGTTACCCCTTATGTTTTTTTTCAGGTCCAAATTTTGACCTTCGATATCTCGGCTCTGGAAGGGTCTAGAGCCTCAATTTTTGCGCGCTGGTCGAAGTCTCGTGGCCCTCTGTCAGAATCCAGAGTTTCAAGAAGATCGGAGGGGGTCAAAATTTCGGCCAAAAAAAAAAAAATGACAGTGTTACCCCTTATGTTTTTTTTTCAGGTCCAAATTTTGACCTTCGATATCTCGGCTCTGGAAGGGTCTAGAGCCTCCATTTTTGCACGCTGGTCGAAGTCTCGTGGCCCTCTTTCAGAATCCAGAGTTTCAAGAAGATTGGAGGGGGTCAAAATTTTGGCCAAAAAAAATAAAAAAATTACAGTGTTACCCCTTATGTTTTTTTTTTTCAGGTCCAAATTTTGACCTTCGATATCTCGGCTCTGGAAGGGTCTAGAGCCTCCATTTTTGCGCGCTGGTCGAAGTCTCGTGGCCCTCTGTCAGAATCCAGAGTTTCAAGAGGAACGGAGGGGGTCAAAATTTCGGCCAAAAAAAAAAATGACAGTGTTACCCCTTATGTTTTTTTTTCAGGTCCAAATTTTGACCTTCGATATCTCGGCTCTGGAAGGGTCTAGAGCCTCCATTTTTGCGCGCTGGTCGAAGTCTCGTGGCCCTCTGTCAGAATCCAGAGTTTCAAGAGGAACGGAGGGGGTCAAAATTTCGGCCAAAAAAAAAAAATGACAGTGTTACCCCTTATGTTTTTTTTTCAGGTCCAAATTTTGACCTTCGATATCTCGGCTCTGGAAGGGTCTAGAGCCTCCATATTTGCACGCTGGTCGAAGTCTCGTGGCCCTCTGTCAGAATCCAGAATTTCAAGAAGATCGGAGGGGGTCAAAATTTCGGCCAAAAAAAAAAATGACAGTGTTACCCCTTATGTTTTTTTTTCAGGTCCAAATTTTGACCTTCGATATCTCGGCTCTGGAAGGGTCTAGAGCCTCCATTTTTGCACGCTGGTCGAAGTCTCGTGGCCCTCTGTCAGAATCCAGAGTTTCAAGAAGGTCGGAGGGGGTCAAAATTTCGGCCACAAAAAAAAATGACAGTGTTACCCCTTATGTTTTTTTTTTCAGGTCCAAATTTTGACCTTCGATATCTCGGCTCTGGAAGGGTCTAGAGCCTCCATTTTTGCGCGCTGGTCGAAGTCTCGTGGCCTCTTTCAGAATCCAGAGTTTCAAGAAGATCGGAGGGGGTCAAAATTTTGGCCAAAAAAAAAAATAAAAGACAGTGTTACCCCTTATGTTTTTTTTTTCAGGTCCAAATTTTGACCTTCGATATCTCGGCTCTGGAAGGGTCTAGAGCCTCCATTTTTGCACGCTGGTCGAAGTCTCGTGGCCCTCTGTCAGAATCCAGAGTTTCAAGAAGATCGGAGGGGGTCAAAATTTCGGCCAAAAAAAAAAATGACAGTGTTACCCCTTATGTTTTTTTTTCAGGTCCAAATTTTGACCTTCGATATCTCGGCTCTGGAAGGGTCTAGAGCCTCCATTTTTGCGCGCTGGTCGAAGTCTCGTGGCCCTCTGTCAGAATCCAGAATTTCAAGAAGATCGGAGGGGGTCAAAATTTCGGCCAAAAAAAAAAAATGACAGTGTTACCCCTTATGTTTTTTTTCAGGTCCAAATTTTGACCTTCGATATCTCGGCTCTGGAAGGGTCTAGAGCCTCCATTTTTGCACGCTGGTCGAAGTCTCGTGGCCCTCTGTCAGAATCCAGAGTTTCAAGAAGATCGGAGGGGGTCAAAATTTCGGCCAAAAAAAAAAATGACAGTGTTACCCCTTATGTTTTTTTTTTCAGGTCCAAATTTTGACCTTCGATATCTCGGCTCTGGAAGGGTCTAGAGCCTCCATTTTTGCACGCTGGTCGAAGTCGCGTGGCCCTCTGTCAGAATCCAGAGTTTCAAGAAGATCGGAGGGGGTCAAAATTTTGGCCAAAAAAAAAATGACAGTGTTACCCCTTATGTTTTTTTTTCAGGTCCAAATTTTGACCTTCGATATCTCGGCTCTGGAAGGGTCTAGAGCCTCCATTTTTGCGCGCTGGTCGAAGTCTCGTGGCCCTCTGTCAGAATACAGAGTTTCAAGAAGATCGGAGGGGGTCAAAATTTCGGCCAAAAAAAAAAAATGACAGTGTTACCCCTTATGTTTTTTTTTCAGGTCCAAATTTTGACCTTCGATATCTCAGCTCTGGAAGGGTCTAGAGCCTCCATTTTTGCACGCTGGTCGAAGTCTCGTGGCCCTCTGTCAGAATCCAGAGTTTCAAGAAGATCGGAGGGGGTCAAAATTTCGGCCAAAAAAAAAAATGACAGTGTTACCCCTTATGTTTTTTTTTCAGGTCCAAATTTTGACCTTCGATATCTCGGCTCTGGAAGGGTCTAGAGCCTCCATTTTTGCGCGCTGGTCGAAGTCTCGTGGCCCTCTGTCAGAATCCAGAGTTTCAAGAAGATCGGAGGGGGTCAAAATTTCGGCCAAAAAAAAAAATGACAGTGTTACCCCTTATGTTTTTTTTTTCAGGTCCAAAATTTGACCTTCGATATCTCGGCTCTGGAAAGGTCTAGAGCCTCCATTTTTGCGCGCTGGTCGAAGTCTCGTGGCCCTCTGTCAGAATCCAAAGTTTCAAGAAGATCGGAGGGGGTCAAAATTTCGGCCAAAAAAAAAAATGACAGTGTTACCCCTTATGTTTTTTTTTCAGGTCCAAATTTTGACCTTCGATATCTCGGCTCTGGAAGGGTCTAGAGCCTCCATTTCTGCGCGCTGGTCGAAGTCTCGTGGCCCTCTGTCAGAATCCAGAATTTCAAGAAGATCGGAGGGGGTCAAAATTTCGGCCAAAAAAAAAAATGACAGTGTTACCCCTTATGTTTTTTTTTCAGGTCCAAATTTTGACCTTCGATATCTCGGCTCTGGAAGGGTCTAGAGCCTCCATTTTTGCACGCTGGTCGAAGTCTCGTGGCCCTCTGTCAGAATCCAGAGTTTCAAGAAGATCGGAGGGGGTCAAAATTTCGGCCAAAAAAAAAAATGACAGTGTTACCCCTTATGTTTTTTTTTCAGGTGCAAATTTTGACCTTCGATATCTCGGCTCTGGAAGGGTCTAGAGCCTCCATTTTTGCACGCTGGTCGAAGTCTCGTGGCCCTCTGTCAGAATCCAGAGTTTCAAGAAGATCAGAGGGGGTCAAAATTTCGGCCAAAAAAAAAAAATGACAGTGTTACCCCTTATGTTTTTTTTTCAGGTCCAAATTTTGACCTTCGATATCTCGGCTCTGGAAGAGTCTAGAGCCTCCATTTTTGCGCGCTGGTCGAAGTCTCGTGGCCCTCTTTCAGAATCCAGAATTTCAAGAAGATCGGAGGGGGTCAAAATTTTGGCCAAAAAAAAATAAAAAAATGACAGTGTTACCCCTTATGTCTTTTTTTTCAGGTCCAAATTTTGACCTTCGATATCTCGGCTCTGGAAGGGTCTAGAGCCTCCATTTTTGCGCGCTGGTCGAAGTCTCGTGGCCCTCTGTCAGAATCCAGAGTTTCAAGAGGAACGGAGGGGGTCAAAATTTTGGCCAAAAAAAAAAAATGACAGTGTTACCCCTTATGTTTTTTTTTCAGGTCCAAATTTTGACCTTCGATATCTCGGCTCTGGAAGGGTCTAGAGCCTCCATTTTTGCACGCTGGTCGAAGTCTCGTGGCCCTCTGTCAGAATCCAGAATTTCAAGAAGATCGAAGGGGGTCAAAATTTCGGCCAAAAAAAAAATGACAGTGTTACCCCTTATGTTTTTTTTTCAGGTCCAAATTTTGACCTTCGATATCTCGGCTCTGGAAGGGTCTAGAGCCTCAATTTTTGCGCGCTGGTCGAAGTCTCGTGGCCCTCTGTCAGAATCCAGAGTTTCAAGAAGATCGGAGGGGGTCAAAATTTCGGCCAAAAAAAAAAATGACAGTGTTACCCCTTATGTTTTTTTTTTCAGGTCCAAATTTTGACCTTCGATATCTCGGCTCTGGAAGGGTCTAGAGCCTCCATTTTTGCGCGCTGGTCGAAGTCTCGTGGCCCTCTTTCAGAATCCAGAGTTTCAAGAAGATCGGAGGGGGTCAAAATTTTGGCCAAAAAAAATAAAAAAATGACAGTGTTACCCCTTATGTTTTTTTTTTCAGGTCCAAATTTTGACCTTCGATATCTCGGCTCTGGAAGGGTCTAGAGCCTCCATTTTTGCGCGCTGGTCGAAGTCTCGTGGCCCTCTGTCAGAATCCAGAGTTTCAAGAGGAACGGAGGGGGTCAAAATTTCGGCCAAAAAAAAAAAAAATGACAGTGTTACCCCTTATGTTTTTTTTTCAGGTCCAAATTTTGACCTTCGATATCTCGGCTCTGGAAGGGTCTAGAGCCTCCATTTTTGCGCGCTGGTCGAAGTCTCGTGGCCCTCTGTCAGAATCCAGAGTTTCAAGAAGATCGGAGGGGGTCAAAATTTCGGCCAAAAAAAAAATTACAGTGTTACCCCTTATGTTTTTTTTTCAGGTCCAAATTTTGACCTTCGATATCTCAGCTCTGGAAGGGTCTAGAGCCTCCATTTTTGCACGCTGGTCGAAGTCTCGTGGCCCTCTGTCAGAATCCAGAGTTTCAAGAAGATCGGAGGGAGTCAAAATTTCGGCCAAAAAAAAATGACAGTGTTACCCCTTATGTTTTTTTTTCAGGTCCAAATTTTGACCTTCGATATCTCGGCTCTGGAAGGGTCTAGAGCCTCCATTTTTGCGCGCTGGTCGAAGTCTCGTGGCCCTCTGTCAGAATCCAGAGTTTCAAGAAGATCGGAGGGGGTCAAAATTTCGGCCAAAAAAAAAAATGACAGTGTTACCCCTTATGTTTTTTTTTCAGGTCCAAATTTTGACCTTCGATATCTCGGCTCTGGAAGGGTCTAGAGCCTCCATTTTTGCGCGCTGGTCGAAGTCTCGTGGCCCTCTGTCAGAATCCAAAGTTTCAAGAAGATCGGAGGGGGTCAAAATTTCGGCCAAAAAAAATGACAGTGTTACCCCTTATGTTTTTTTTTTTCAGGTCCAAATTTTGACCTTCGATATCTCGACTCTGGAAGGGTCTAGAGCCTCCATTTTTGCGCGCTGGTCGAAGTCTCGTGGCCCTCTGTCAGAATCCAGAATTTCAAGAAGATCGGAGGGGGTCAAAATTTTGGCCAAAAAAAAAAATGACAGTGTTACCCCTTATGATTTTTTTTCAGGTCCAAATTTTGACCTTCGATATCTCGGCTCTGGAAGGGTCTAGAGCCTCCATTTTTGCACGCTGGTCGAAGTCTCGTGGCCCTCTGTCAGAATCCAGAGTTTCAAGAAGATCGGAGGGGGTCAAAATTTCGGCCAAAAAAAAAATGAGTGTTACCCCTTATGTTTTTTTTTCAGGTCCAAATTTTGACCTTCGATATCTCGGCTCTGGAAGGGTCTAGAGCCTCCATTTTTGCACGCTGGTCGAAGTCTCGTGGCCCTCTGTCAGAATCCAGAATTTCAAGAAGATCGGAGGGGGTCAAAATTTCGGCCAAAAAAAAAAAATGACAGTGTTACCCCTTATGTTTTTTTTTCAGGTCCAAATTTTGACCTTCGATATCTCGGCTCTGGAAGGGTCTAGAGCCTCCATTTTTGCACGCTGGTCGAAGTCTCGTGGCCCTCTGTCAGAATCCAGAATTTCAAGAAGATCGGAGGGGGTCAAAATTTCGGCCAAAAAAAAAAAATGACAGTGTTACCCCTTATGTTTTTTTTTCAGGTCCAAATTTTGACCTTCGATATCTCGGCTCTGGAAGGGTCTAGAGCCTCCATTTTTGCACGCTGGTCGAAGTCTCGTGGCCCTCTGTCAGAATCCAGAGTTTCAAAAAGATCGGAGGGGGTAAACATTTCGGCCAAAAAAAAAAATGACAGTGTTACCCCTTATGTTTTTTTTTCAGGTCCAAATTTTGACCTTCGATATCTCGGCTCTGGAAGGGTCTAGAGCCTCCATTTTTGCGCGCTGGTCGAAGTCTCGTGGCCCTCTTTCAGAATCCAGAGTTTCAAGAAGATCGGAGGGGGTCAAAATTTTGGCCAAAAAAAAAAAAATGACAGTGTTACCCCTTATGTTTTTTTTTTAGGTCCAAATTTTGACCTTCGATATCTCGGCTCTGGAAGGGTCTAGAGCCTCCATTTTTGCACGCTGGTCGAAGTCTCGTGGCCCTCTGTCAGAATCCAGAGTTTCAAGAAGATCGGAGGGGGTCAAAATTTCGGCCAAAAAAAAAATGACAGTGTTACCCCTTATGTTTTTTTTTCAGGTCCAAATTTTGACCTTCGATATCTCGGCTCTGGAAGGGTCTAGAGCCTCCATTTTTGCGCGCTGGTCGAAGTCTCGTGGCCCTCTGTCAGAATCCAGAATTTCAAGAAGATCGGAGGGGGTCAAAATTTCGGCCAAAAAAAAAAATGACAGTGTTACCCCTTATGTTTTTTTTTCAGGTCCAAATTTTGACCTTCGATATCTCGGCTCTGGAAAGGTCTAGAGCCTCCATTTTTGCGCGCTGGTCGAAGTCTCGTGGCCCTCTGTCAGAATCCAGAGTTTCAAGAAGATCGGAGGGGGTCAAAATTTCGGCCAAAAAAAAAAAATGACTGTTACCCCTTATGTTTTTTTTTCAGGTCCAAATTTTGACCTTCGATATCTCGGCTCTGGAAGGGTCTAGAGCCTCCATTTTTGCACGCTGGTCGAAGTCTCGTGGCCCTCTGTCAGAATCCAGAATTTCAAGAAGATCGGAGGGAGTCAAAATTTCGGCCAAAAAAAAAAATGACAGTGTTACCCCTTATGTTTTTTTTTCAGGTCCAAATTTTGACCTTCGATATCTCGGCTCTGGAAGGGTCTAGAGCCTCCATTTTTGCGCGCTGGTCGAAGTCTCGTGGCCCTCTTTCAGAATCCAGAGTTTCAAGAAGATCGGAGGGGGTCAAAATTTTGGCCAAAAAAAAAAAAAAAAATGACAGTGTTACCCCTTATGTTTTTTTTTTTTCAGGTCCAAATTTTGATCTTCGATATCTCGGCTCTGGAAGGGTCTAGAGCCTCCATTTTTGCGCGTTGGTCGAAGTCTCGTGGCCCTCTGTCAGAATCCAGAGTTTCAAGAGGAACGGAGGGGGTCAAAATTTCGGCCAAAAAAAAAAAATGACAGTGTTACCCCTTATGTTTTTTTACAGGTCCAAATTTTGACCTTCGATATCTCGGCTCTGGAAGGGTCTAGAGCCTCCATTTTTGCACGCTGGTCGAAGTCTCGTGGCCCTCTGTCAGAATCCAGAGTTTCAAGAAGATCGGAGGGGGTCAAAATTTCGGCCAAAAAAAAAATTACAGTGTTACCCCTTATGTTTTTTTTTCAGGTCCAAATTTTGACCTTCGATATCTCAGCTCTGGAAGGGTCTAGAGCCTCCATTTTTGCACGCTGGTCGAAGTCTCGTGGCCCTCTGTCAGAATCCAGAGTTTCAAGAAGATCGGAGGGGGTCAAAATTTCGGCCAAAAAAAAATGACAGTGTTACCCCTTATGTTTTTTTTTCAGGTCCAAATTTTGACCTTCGATATCTCGGCTCTGGAAGGGTCTAGAGCCTCCATTTTTGCGCGCTGGTCGAAGTCTCGTGGCCCTCTGTCAGAATCCAGAGTTTCAAGAAGATCGGAGGGGGTCAAAATTTCGGCCAAAAAAAAAAATGACAGTGTTACCCCTTATGTTTTTTTTTTCAGGTCCAAATTTTGACCTTCGATATCTCGGCTCTGGAAGGGTCTAGAGCCTCCATTTTTGCGCGCTGGTCGAAGTCTCGTGGCCCTCTGTCAGAATCCAAAGTTTCAAGAAGATCGGAGGGGGTCAAAATTTCGGCCAAAAAAAATGACAGTGTTACCCCTTATGTTTTTTTTTTTCAGGTCCAAATTTTGACCTTCGATATCTCGACTCTGGAAGGGTCTAGAGCCTCCATTTTTGCGCGCTGGTCGAAGTCTCGTGGCCCTCTGTCAGAATCCAGAATTTCAAGAAGATCGGAGGGGGTCAAAATTTTGGCCAAAAAAAAAAATGACAGTGTTACCCCTTATGATTTTTTTTCAGGTCCAAATTTTGACCTTCGATATCTCGGCTCTGGAAGGGTCTAGAGCCTCCATTTTTGCACGCTGGTCGAAGTCTCGTGGCCCTCTGTCAGAATCCAGAGTTTCAAGAAGATCGGAGGGGGTCAAAATTTCGGCCAAAAAAAAAATGAGTGTTACCCCTTATGTTTTTTTTTCAGGTCCAAATTTTGACCTTCGATATCTCGGCTCTGGAAGGGTCTAGAGCCTCCATTTTTGCACGCTGGTCGAAGTCTCGTGGCCCTCTGTCAGAATCCAGAATTTCAAGAAGATCGGAGGGGGTCAAAATTTCGGCCAAAAAAAAAAAATGACAGTGTTACCCCTTATGTTTTTTTTTCAGGTCCAAATTTTGACCTTCGATATCTCGGCTCTGGAAGGGTCTAGAGCCTCCATTTTTGCACGCTGGTCGAAGTCTCGTGGCCCTCTGTCAGAATCCAGAATTTCAAGAAGATCGGAGGGGGTCAAAATTTCGGCCAAAAAAAAAAAATGACAGTGTTACCCCTTATGTTTTTTTTTCAGGTCCAAATTTTGACCTTCGATATCTCGGCTCTGGAAGGGTCTAGAGCCTCCATTTTTGCACGCTGGTCGAAGTCTCGTGGCCCTCTGTCAGAATCCAGAGTTTCAAAAAGATCGGAGGGGGTAAACATTTCGGCCAAAAAAAAAAATGACAGTGTTACCCCTTATGTTTTTTTTTCAGGTCCAAATTTTGACCTTCGATATCTCGGCTCTGGAAGGGTCTAGAGCCTCCATTTTTGCGCGCTGGTCGAAGTCTCGTGGCCCTCTTTCAGAATCCAGAGTTTCAAGAAGATCGGAGGGGGTCAAAATTTTGGCCAAAAAAAAAAAAATGACAGTGTTACCCCTTATGTTTTTTTTTTAGGTCCAAATTTTGACCTTCGATATCTCGGCTCTGGAAGGGTCTAGAGCCTCCATTTTTGCACGCTGGTCGAAGTCTCGTGGCCCTCTGTCAGAATCCAGAGTTTCAAGAAGATCGGAGGGGGTCAAAATTTCGGCCAAAAAAAAAATGACAGTGTTACCCCTTATGTTTTTTTTTCAGGTCCAAATTTTGACCTTCGATATCTCGGCTCTGGAAGGGTCTAGAGCCTCCATTTTTGCGCGCTGGTCGAAGTCTCGTGGCCCTCTGTCAGAATCCAGAATTTCAAGAAGATCGGAGGGGGTCAAAATTTCGGCCAAAAAAAAAAATGACAGTGTTACCCCTTATGTTTTTTTTTCAGGTCCAAATTTTGACCTTCGATATCTCGGCTCTGGAAAGGTCTAGAGCCTCCATTTTTGCGCGCTGGTCGAAGTCTCGTGGCCCTCTGTCAGAATCCAGAGTTTCAAGAAGATCGGAGGGGGTCAAAATTTCGGCCAAAAAAAAAAAATGACTGTTACCCCTTATGTTTTTTTTTCAGGTCCAAATTTTGACCTTCGATATCTCGGCTCTGGAAGGGTCTAGAGCCTCCATTTTTGCACGCTGGTCGAAGTCTCGTGGCCCTCTGTCAGAATCCAGAATTTCAAGAAGATCGGAGGGAGTCAAAATTTCGGCCAAAAAAAAAAATGACAGTGTTACCCCTTATGTTTTTTTTTCAGGTCCAAATTTTGACCTTCGATATCTCGGCTCTGGAAGGGTCTAGAGCCTCCATTTTTGCGCGCTGGTCGAAGTCTCGTGGCCCTCTTTCAGAATCCAGAGTTTCAAGAAGATCGGAGGGGGTCAAAATTTTGGCCAAAAAAAAAAAAAAAATGACAGTGTTACCCCTTATGTTTTTTTTTTCAGGTCCAAATTTTGATCTTCGATATCTCGGCTCTGGAAGGGTCTAGAGCCTCCATTTTTGCGCGTTGGTCGAAGTCTCGTGGCCCTCTGTCAGAATCCAGAGTTTCAAGAGGAACGGAGGGGGTCAAAATTTCGGCCAAAAAAAAAAATGACAGTGTTACCCCTTATGTTTTTTTACAGGTCCAAATTTTGACCTTCGATATCTCGGCTCTGGAAGGGTCTAGAGCCTCCATTTTTGCACGCTGGTCGAAGTCTCGTGGCCCTCTGTCAGAATCCAGAGTTTCAAGAAGATCGGAGGGGGTCAAAATTTCGGCCAAAAAAAAAATGACAGTGTTACCCCTTATGTTTTTTTTTCAGGTCCAAATTTTGACCTTCGATATCTCGGCTCTGGAAGGGTCTAGAGCCTCCATTTTTGCGCGCTGGTCGAAGTCTCGTGGCCCTCTGTCAGAATCCAGAATTTCAAGAAGATCGGAGGGGGTCAAAATTTCGGCCAAAAAAAAAAATGACAGTGTTACCCCTTATGTTTTTTTTTCAGGTCCAAATTTTGACCTTCGATATCTCGGCTCTGGAAAGGTCTAGAGCCTCCATTTTTGCGCGCTGGTCGAAGTCTCGTGGCCCTCTGTCAGAATCCAGAGTTTCAAGAAGATCGGAGGGGGTCAAAATTTCGGCCAAAAAAAAAAAATGACTGTTACCCCTTATGTTTTTTTTTCAGGTCCAAATTTTGACCTTCGATATCTCGGCTCTGGAAGGGTCTAGAGCCTCCATTTTTGCACGCTGGTCGAAGTCTCGTGGCCCTCTGTCAGAATCCAGAATTTCAAGAAGATCGGAGGGAGTCAAAATTTCGGCCAAAAAAAAAAATGACAGTGTTACCCCTTATGTTTTTTTTTCAGGTCCAAATTTTGACCTTCGATATCTCGGCTCTGGAAGGGTCTAGAGCCTCCATTTTTGCGCGCTGGTCGAAGTCTCGTGGCCCTCTTTCAGAATCCAGAGTTTCAAGAAGATCGGAGGGGGTCAAAATTTTGGCCAAAAAAAAAAAAAAAAATGACAGTGTTACCCCTTATGTTTTTTTTTTTCAGGTCCAAATTTTGATCTTCGATATCTCGGCTCTGGAAGGGTCTAGAGCCTCCATTTTTGCGCGTTGGTCGAAGTCTCGTGGCCCTCTGTCAGAATCCAGAGTTTCAAGAGGAACGGAGGGGGTCAAAATTTCGGCCAAAAAAAAAAAATGACAGTGTTACCCCTTATGTTTTTTTACAGGTCCAAATTTTGACCTTCGATATCTCGGCTCTGGAAGGGTCTAGAGCCTCCATTTTTGCACGCTGGTCGAAGTCTCGTGGCCCTCTGTCAGAATCCAGAGTTTCAAGAAGATCGGAGGGGGTCAAAATTTCGGCCAAAAAAAAAATTACAGTGTTACCCCTTATGTTTTTTTTTCAGGTCCAAATTTTGACCTTCGATATCTCAGCTCTGGAAGGGTCTAGAGCCTCCATTTTTGCACGCTGGTCGAAGTCTCGTGGCCCTCTGTCAGAATCCAGAGTTTCAAGAAGATCGGAGGGGGTCAAAATTTCGGCCAAAAAAAAATGACAGTGTTACCCCTTATGTTTTTTTTTCAGGTCCAAATTTTGACCTTCGATATCTCGGCTCTGGAAGGGTCTAGAGCCTCCATTTTTGCGCGCTGGTCGAAGTCTCGTGGCCCTCTGTCAGAATCCAGAGTTTCAAGAAGATCGGAGGGGGTCAAAATTTCGGCCAAAAAAAAAAATGACAGTGTTACCCCTTATGTTTTTTTTTTCAGGTCCAAATTTTGACCTTCGATATCTCGGCTCTGGAAGGGTCTAGAGCCTCCATTTTTGCGCGCTGGTCGAAGTCTCGTGGCCCTCTGTCAGAATCCAAAGTTTCAAGAAGATCGGAGGGGGTCAAAATTTCGGCCAAAAAAAATGACAGTGTTACCCCTTATGTTTTTTTTTTTCAGGTCCAAATTTTGACCTTCGATATCTCGACTCTGGAAGGGTCTAGAGCCTCCATTTTTGCGCGCTGGTCGAAGTCTCGTGGCCCTCTGTCAGAATCCAGAATTTCAAGAAGATCGGAGGGGGTCAAAATTTTGGCCAAAAAAAAAAATGACAGTGTTACCCCTTATGATTTTTTTTCAGGTCCAAATTTTGACCTTCGATATCTCGGCTCTGGAAGGGTCTAGAGCCTCCATTTTTGCACGCTGGTCGAAGTCTCGTGGCCCTCTGTCAGAATCCAGAGTTTCAAGAAGATCGGAGGGGGTCAAAATTTCGGCCAAAAAAAAAATGAGTGTTACCCCTTATGTTTTTTTTTCAGGTCCAAATTTTGACCTTCGATATCTCGGCTCTGGAAGGGTCTAGAGCCTCCATTTTTGCACGCTGGTCGAAGTCTCGTGGCCCTCTGTCAGAATCCAGAATTTCAAGAAGATCGGAGGGGGTCAAAATTTCGGCCAAAAAAAAAAAATGACAGTGTTACCCCTTATGTTTTTTTTTCAGGTCCAAATTTTGACCTTCGATATCTCGGCTCTGGAAGGGTCTAGAGCCTCCATTTTTGCACGCTGGTCGAAGTCTCGTGGCCCTCTGTCAGAATCCAGAATTTCAAGAAGATCGGAGGGGGTCAAAATTTCGGCCAAAAAAAAAAAATGACAGTGTTACCCCTTATGTTTTTTTTTCAGGTCCAAATTTTGACCTTCGATATCTCGGCTCTGGAAGGGTCTAGAGCCTCCATTTTTGCACGCTGGTCGAAGTCTCGTGGCCCTCTGTCAGAATCCAGAGTTTCAAAAAGATCGGAGGGGGTAAACATTTCGGCCAAAAAAAAAAATGACAGTGTTACCCCTTATGTTTTTTTTTCAGGTCCAAATTTTGACCTTCGATATCTCGGCTCTGGAAGGGTCTAGAGCCTCCATTTTTGCGCGCTGGTCGAAGTCTCGTGGCCCTCTTTCAGAATCCAGAGTTTCAAGAAGATCGGAGGGGGTCAAAATTTTGGCCAAAAAAAAAAAAATGACAGTGTTACCCCTTATGTTTTTTTTTTAGGTCCAAATTTTGACCTTCGATATCTCGGCTCTGGAAGGGTCTAGAGCCTCCATTTTTGCACGCTGGTCGAAGTCTCGTGGCCCTCTGTCAGAATCCAGAGTTTCAAGAAGATCGGAGGGGGTCAAAATTTCGGCCAAAAAAAAAATGACAGTGTTACCCCTTATGTTTTTTTTTCAGGTCCAAATTTTGACCTTCGATATCTCGGCTCTGGAAGGGTCTAGAGCCTCCATTTTTGCGCGCTGGTCGAAGTCTCGTGGCCCTCTGTCAGAATCCAGAATTTCAAGAAGATCGGAGGGGGTCAAAATTTCGGCCAAAAAAAAAAATGACAGTGTTACCCCTTATGTTTTTTTTTCAGGTCCAAATTTTGACCTTCGATATCTCGGCTCTGGAAAGGTCTAGAGCCTCCATTTTTGCGCGCTGGTCGAAGTCTCGTGGCCCTCTGTCAGAATCCAGAGTTTCAAGAAGATCGGAGGGGGTCAAAATTTCGGCCAAAAAAAAAAAATGACTGTTACCCCTTATGTTTTTTTTTCAGGTCCAAATTTTGACCTTCGATATCTCGGCTCTGGAAGGGTCTAGAGCCTCCATTTTTGCACGCTGGTCGAAGTCTCGTGGCCCTCTGTCAGAATCCAGAATTTCAAGAAGATCGGAGGGAGTCAAAATTTCGGCCAAAAAAAAAAATGACAGTGTTACCCCTTATGTTTTTTTTTCAGGTCCAAATTTTGACCTTCGATATCTCGGCTCTGGAAGGGTCTAGAGCCTCCATTTTTGCGCGCTGGTCGAAGTCTCGTGGCCCTCTTTCAGAATCCAGAGTTTCAAGAAGATCGGAGGGGGTCAAAATTTTGGCCAAAAAAAAAAAAAAAATGACAGTGTTACCCCTTATGTTTTTTTTTTTCAGGTCCAAATTTTGATCTTCGATATCTCGGCTCTGGAAGGGTCTAGAGCCTCCATTTTTGCGCGTTGGTCGAAGTCTCGTGGCCCTCTGTCAGAATCCAGAGTTTCAAGAGGAACGGAGGGGGTCAAAATTTCGGCCAAAAAAAAAAAATGACAGTGTTACCCCTTATGTTTTTTTACAGGTCCAAATTTTGACCTTCGATATCTCGGCTCTGGAAGGGTCTAGAGCCTCCATTTTTGCACGCTGGTCGAAGTCTCGTGGCCCTCTGTCAGAATCCAGAGTTTCAAGAAGATCGGAGGGGGTCAAAATTTCGGCCAAAAAAAAAAAATGACAGTGTTACCCCTTATGTTTTTTTTTCAGGTCCAAATTTTGACCTTCGATATCTCAGCTCTGGAAGGGTCTAGAGCCTCCATTTTTGCACGCTGGTCGAAGTCTCGTGGCCCTCTGTCAGAATCCAGAGTTTCAAGAAGATCGGAGGGGGTCAAAATTTCGGCCAAAAAAAAAAAATGACAGTGTTACCCCTTATGTTTTTTTTTCAGGTCCAAATTTTGACCTTCGATATCTCGGCTCTGGAAGGGTCTAGAGCCTCCATTTTTGCGCGCTGGTCGAAGTCTCGTGGCCCTCTGTCAGAATCCAGAGTTTCAAGAAGATCGGAGGGGGTCAAAATTTCGGCCAAAAAAAAAAAATGACAGTGTTACCCCTTATGTTTTTTTTTCAGGTCCAAATTTTGACCTTCGATATCTCAGCTCTGGAAGGGTCTAGAGCCTCCATTTTTGCACGCTGGTCGAAGTCTCGTGGCCCTCTGTCAGAATCCAGAGTTTCAAGAAGATCGGAGGGGGTCAAAATTTCGGCCAAAAAAAAAAAATGACAGTGTTACCCCTTATGTTTTTTTTTCAGGTCCAAATTTTGACCTTCGATATCTCGGCTCTGGAAGGGTCTAGAGCCTCCATTTTTGCGCGCTGGTCGAAGTCTCGTGGCCCTCTGTCAGAATCCAGAGTTTCAAGAAGATCGGAGGGGGTCAAAATTTCGGCCAAAAAAAAAAATGACAGTGTTACCCCTTATGTTTTTTTTTTTCATTTCCAAATTTTGACCTTCGATATCTCGGCTCTGGAAAGGTCTAGAGCCTCCATTTTTGCGCGCTGGTCGAAGTCTCGTGGCCCTCTGTCAGAATCCAAAGTTTCAAGAAGATCGGAGGGGGTCAAAATTTCGGCCAAAAAAAATGACAGTGTTACCCCTTATGTTTTTTTTTTTCAGGTCCAAATTTTGACCTTCGATATCTCGACTCTGGAAGGGTCTAGAGCCTCCATTTTTGCGCGCTGGTCGAAGTCTCGTGGCCCTCTGTCAGAATCCAGAATTTCAAGAAGATCGGAGGGGGTCAAAATTTTGGCCAAAAAAAAAAATGACAGTGTTACCCCTTATGATTTTTTTTCAGGTCCAAATTTTGACCTTCGATATCTCGGCTCTGGAAGGGTCTAGAGCCTCCATTTTTGCACGCTGGTCGAAGTCTCGTGGCCCTCTGTCAGAATCCAGAGTTTCAAGAAGATCGGAGGGGGTCAAAATTTCGGCCAAAAAAAAAATGAGTGTTACCCCTTATGTTTTTTTTTCAGGTCCAAATTTTGACCTTCGATATCTCGGCTCTGGAAGGGTCTAGAGCCTCCATTTTTGCACGCTGGTCGAAGTCTCGTGGCCCTCTGTCAGAATCCAGAATTTCAAGAAGATCGGAGGGGGTCAAAATTTCGGCCAAAAAAAAAAAATGACAGTGTTACCCCTTATGTTTTTTTTTCAGGTCCAAATTTTGACCTTCGATATCTCGGCTCTGGAAGGGTCTAGAGCCTCCATTTTTGCACGCTGGTCGAAGTCTCGTGGCCCTCTGTCAGAATCCAGAATTTCAAGAAGATCGGAGGGGGTCAAAATTTCGGCCAAAAAAAAAAAATGACAGTGTTACCCCTTATGTTTTTTTTTCAGGTCCAAATTTTGACCTTCGATATCTCGGCTCTGGAAGGGTCTAGAGCCTCCATTTTTGCACGCTGGTCGAAGTCTCGTGGCCCTCTGTCAGAATCCAGAGTTTCAAAAAGATCGGAGGGGGTAAACATTTCGGCCAAAAAAAAAAATGACAGTGTTACCCCTTATGTTTTTTTTTCAGGTCCAAATTTTGACCTTCGATATCTCGGCTCTGGAAGGGTCTAGAGCCTCCATTTTTGCGCGCTGGTCGAAGTCTCGTGGCCCTCTTTCAGAATCCAGAGTTTCAAGAAGATCGGAGGGGGTCAAAATTTTGGCCAAAAAAAAAAAAATGACAGTGTTACCCCTTATGTTTTTTTTTTAGGTCCAAATTTTGACCTTCGATATCTCGGCTCTGGAAGGGTCTAGAGCCTCCATTTTTGCACGCTGGTCGAAGTCTCGTGGCCCTCTGTCAGAATCCAGAGTTTCAAGAAGATCGGAGGGGGTCAAAATTTCGGCCAAAAAAAAAATGACAGTGTTACCCCTTATGTTTTTTTTTCAGGTCCAAATTTTGACCTTCGATATCTCGGCTCTGGAAGGGTCTAGAGCCTCCATTTTTGCGCGCTGGTCGAAGTCTCGTGGCCCTCTGTCAGAATCCAGAATTTCAAGAAGATCGGAGGGGGTCAAAATTTCGGCCAAAAAAAAAAATGACAGTGTTACCCCTTATGTTTTTTTTTCAGGTCCAAATTTTGACCTTCGATATCTCGGCTCTGGAAAGGTCTAGAGCCTCCATTTTTGCGCGCTGGTCGAAGTCTCGTGGCCCTCTGTCAGAATCCAGAGTTTCAAGAAGATCGGAGGGGGTCAAAATTTCGGCCAAAAAAAAAAAATGACTGTTACCCCTTATGTTTTTTTTTCAGGTCCAAATTTTGACCTTCGATATCTCGGCTCTGGAAGGGTCTAGAGCCTCCATTTTTGCACGCTGGTCGAAGTCTCGTGGCCCTCTGTCAGAATCCAGAATTTCAAGAAGATCGGAGGGAGTCAAAATTTCGGCCAAAAAAAAAAATGACAGTGTTACCCCTTATGTTTTTTTTTCAGGTCCAAATTTTGACCTTCGATATCTCGGCTCTGGAAGGGTCTAGAGCCTCCATTTTTGCGCGCTGGTCGAAGTCTCGTGGCCCTCTTTCAGAATCCAGAGTTTCAAGAAGATCGGAGGGGGTCAAAATTTTGGCCAAAAAAAAAAAAAAAATGACAGTGTTACCCCTTATGTTTTTTTTTTTCAGGTCCAAATTTTGATCTTCGATATCTCGGCTCTGGAAGGGTCTAGAGCCTCCATTTTTGCGCGTTGGTCGAAGTCTCGTGGCCCTCTGTCAGAATCCAGAGTTTCAAGAGGAACGGAGGGGGTCAAAATTTCGGCCAAAAAAAAAAAATGACAGTGTTACCCCTTATGTTTTTTTACAGGTCCAAATTTTGACCTTCGATATCTCGGCTCTGGAAGGGTCTAGAGCCTCCATTTTTGCACGCTGGTCGAAGTCTCGTGGCCCTCTGTCAGAATCCAGAGTTTCAAGAAGATCGGAGGGGGTCAAAATTTTGGCCAAAAAAAAAATGACAGTGTTACCCCTTATGTTTTTTTTTCAGGTCCAAATTTTGACCTTCGATATCTCGGCTCTGGAAGGGTCTAGAGCCTCCATTTTTGCGTGCTGGTCGAAGTCTCGTGGCCCTCTGTCAGAATCCAGAGTTTCAAGAAGATCGGAGGGGGTCAAAATTTCGGCCAAAAAAAAAAAATGACAGTGTTACCCCTTATGTTTTTTTTTCAGGTCCAAATTTTGACCTTCGATATCTCAGCTCTGGAAGGGTCTAGAGCCTCCATTTTTGCACGCTGGTCGAAGTCTCGTGGCCCTCTGTCAGAATCCAGAGTTTCAAGAAGATCGGAGGGGGTCAAAATTTCGGCCAAAAAAAAAAAATGACAGTGTTACCCCTTATGTTTTTTTTTCAGGTCCAAATTTTGACCTTCGATATCTCGGCTCTGGAAGGGTCTAGAGCCTCCATTTTTGCGCGCTGGTCGAAGTCTCGTGGCCCTCTGTCAGAATCCAGAGTTTCAAGAAGATCGGAGGGGGTCAAAATTTCGGCCAAAAAAAAAAATGACAGTGTTACCCCTTATGTTTTTTTTTTTCATTTCCAAATTTTGACCTTCGATATCTCGGCTCTGGAAAGGTCTAGAGCCTCCATTTTTGCGCGCTGGTCGAAGTCTCGTGGCCCTCTGTCAGAATCCAAAGTTTCAAGAAGATCGGAGGGGGTCAAAATTTCGGCCAAAAAAAAAAATGACAGTGTTACCCCTTATGTTTTTTTTTTCAGGTCCAAATTTTGACCTTCGATATCTCGGCTCTGGAAGGGTCTAGAGCCTCCATTTTTTCGCGCTGGTCGAAGTCTCGTGGCCCTCTGTCAGAATCCAGAGTTTCAAGAAGATCGGAGGGGGTCAAAATTTCGGCCAAAAAAAAAAATGACAGTGTTACCCCTTATGTTTTTTTTTTTCAGGTCCAAATTTTGACCTTCGATATCTCAGCTCTGGAAGGGTCTAGAGCCTCCATTTTTGCACGCTGGTCGAAGTCTCGTGGCCCTCTGTTAGAATCCAGAGTTTCAAGAAGATCGGAGGGGGTCAAAATTTCGGCCAAAAAAAAAAATGACAGTGTTACCCCTTATGTTTTTTTTTCAGGTCCAAATTTTGACCTTCGATATCTCGGCTCTGGAAGGGTCTAGAGCCTCCATTTTTGCGCGCTGGTCGAAGTCTCGTGGCCCTCTGTCAGAATCCAGAGTTTCAAGAAGATCGGAGGGGGTCAAAATTTCGGCCAAAAAAAAAAAATGACAGTGTTACCCCTTATGTTTTTTTTTTCAGGTCCAAATTTTGACCTTCGATATCTCGGCTCTGGAAAGGTCTAGAGCCTCCATTTTTGCGCGCTGGTCGAAGTCTCGTGGCCCTCTGTCAGAATCCAAAGTTTCAAGAAGATCGGAGGGGGTCAAAATTTCGGCCAAAAAAAAAAATGACAGTGTTACCCCTTATGTTTTTTTTTTTCAGGTCCAAATTTTGACCTTCGATATCTCGGCTCTGGAAGGGTCTAGAGCCTCCATTTTTGCGCGCTGGTCGAAGTCTCGTGGCCCTCTGTCAGAATCCAGAATTTCAAGAAGATCGGAGGGGGTCAAAATTTCGGCCAAAAAAAAAAATGACAGTGTTACCCCTTATGTTTTTTTTTTCAGGTCTAAATTTTGACCTTCGATATCTCGGCTCTGGAAGGGTCTAGAGCCTCCATTTTTTCACGCTGGTCGAAGTCTCGTGGCCCTCTGTCAGAATCCAGAATTTCAAGAAGATCGGAGGGGGTCAAAATTTCGGCCAAAAAAAAAAAAATGACAGTGTTACCCCTTATGTTTTTTTTTCAGGTCCAAATTTTGACCTTCGATATCTCGGCTCTGGAAGGGTCTAGAGCCTCCATTTTTGCGCGCTGGTCGAAGTCTCGTGGCCCTCTTTCAGAATCCAGAGTTTCAAGAAGATCGGAGGGGGTCAAAATTTTGGCCAAAAAAAAAAAAAAAAATGACAGTGTTACCCCTTATGTTTTTTTTTTTCAGGTCCAAATTTTGATCTTCGATATCTCGGCTCTGGAAGGGTCTAGAGCCTCCATTTTTGCGCGTTGGTCGAAGTCTCGTGGCCCTCTGTCAGAATCCAGAGTTTCAAGAGGAACGGAGGGGGTCAAAATTTCGGCCAAAAAAAAAAAAATGACAGTGTTACCCCTTATGTTTTTTTACAGGTCCAAATTTTGACCTTCGATATCTCGGCTCTGGAAGGGTCTAGAGCCTCCATTTTTGCACGCTGGTCGAAGTCTCGTGGCCCTCTGTCAGAATCCAGAGTTTCAAGAAGATCGGAGGGGGTCAAAATTTTGGCCAAAAAAAAAATGACAGTGTTACCCCTTATGTTTTTTTTTCAGGTCCAAATTTTGACCTTCGATATCTCGGCTCTGGAAGGGTCTAGAGCCTCCATTTTTGCGTGCTGGTCGAAGTCTCGTGGCCCTCTGTCAGAATCCAGAGTTTCAAGAAGATCGGAGGGGGTCAAAATTTCGGCCAAAAAAAAAATGACAGTGTTACCCCTTATGTTTTTTTTTCAGGTCCAAATTTTGACCTTCGATATCTCAGCTCTGGAAGGGTCTAGAGCCTCCATTTTTGCACGCTGGTCGAAGTCTCGTGGCCCTCTGTCAGAATCCAGAGTTTCAAGAAGATCGGAGGGGGTCAAAATTTCGGCCAAAAAAAAAAAATGACAGTGTTACCCCTTATGTTTTTTTTTCAGGTCCAAATTTTGACCTTCGATATCTCGGCTCTGGAAGGGTCTAGAGCCTCCATTTTTGCGCGCTGGTCGAAGTCTCGTGGCCCTCTGTCAGAATCCAGAGTTTCAAGAAGATCGGAGGGGGTCAAAATTTCGGCCAAAAAAAAAAATGACAGTGTTACCCCTTATGTTTTTTTTTTTCATTTCCAAATTTTGACCTTCGATATCTCGGCTCTGGAAAGGTCTAGAGCCTCCATTTTTGCGCGCTGGTCGAAGTCTCGTGGCCCTCTGTCAGAATCCAAAGTTTCAAGAAGATCGGAGGGGGTCAAAATTTCGGCCAAAAAAAAAAATGACAGTGTTACCCCTTATGTTTTTTTTTCAGGTCCAAATTTTGACCTTCGATATCTCGGCTCTGGAAGGGTCTAGAGCCTCCATTTTTTCGCGCTGGTCGAAGTCTCGTGGCCCTCTGTCAGAATCCAGAGTTTCAAGAAGATCGGAGGGGGTCAAAATTTCGGCCAAAAAAAAAAATGACAGTGTTACCCCTTATGTTTTTTTTTCAGGTCCAAATTTTGACCTTCGATATCTCGGCTCTGGAAGGGTCTAGAGCCTCCATTTTTGCGCGCTGGTCGAAGTCTCGTGGCCCTCTGTCAGAATCCAGAGTTTCAAGAAGATCGGAGGGGGTCAAAATTTCGGCCAAAAAAAAAAATGACAGTGTTACCCCTTATGTTTTTTTTTTTCAGGTCCAAATTTTGACCTTCGATATCTCGGCTCTGGAAAGGTCTAGAGCCTCCATTTTTGCGCGCTGGTCGAAGTCTCGTGGCCCTCTGTCAGAATCCAAAGTTTCAAGAAGATCGGAGGGGGTCAAAATTTCGGCCAAAAAAAAAAATGACAGTGTTACCCCTTATGTTTTTTTTTTTTTCAGGTCCAAATTTTGACCTTCGATATCTCGGCTCTGGAAGGGTCTAGAGCCTCCATTTTTGCGCGCTGGTCGAAGTCTCGTGGCCCTCTGTCAGAATCCAGAATTTCAAGAAGATCGGAGGGGGTCAAAATTTCGGCCAAAAAAAAAATGACAGTGTTACCCCTTATGTTTTTTTTTTCAGGTCTAAATTTTGACCTTCGATATCTCGGCTCTGGAAGGGTCTAGAGACTCCATTTTTTCACGCTGGTCGAAGTCTCGTGGCCCTCTGTCAGAATCCAGAATTTCAAGAAGATCGGAGGGGGTCAAAATTTCGGCCAAAAAAAAAAAAATGACAGTGTTACCCCTTATGTTTTTTTTTCAGGTCCAAATTTTGACCTTCGATATCTCGGCTCTGGAAGGGTCTAGAGCCTCCATTTTTGCACGCTGGTCGAAGTCTCGTGGCCCTCTGTCAGAATCCAGAGTTTCAAGAAGATCGGAGGGGGTCAAAATTTCGGCCAAAAAAAAAAAAAATGACAGTGTTACCCCTTATGTTTTTTTTTCAGGTCCAAATTTTGACCTTCGATATCTCGGCTCTGGAAGGGTCTAGAGCCTCCATTTTTGCGCGCTGGTCGAAGTCTCGTGGCCCTCTTTCAGAATCCAGAGTTTCAAGAAGATCGGAGGGGGTCAAAATTTTGGCCAAAAAAAAATAAAAAAATGACAGTGTTACCCCTTATGTTTTTTTTTCAGGTCCAAATTTTGACCTTCGATATCTCGGCTCTGGAAGGGTCTAGAGCCTCCATTTTTGCGCGCTGGTCGAAGTCTCGTGGCCCTCTGTCAGAATCCAAAGTTTCAAGAAGATCGGAGGGAGTCAAAATTTCGGCCAAAAAAAAAAATGACAGTGTTACCCCTTATGTTTTTTTTTTCAGGTCCAAATTTTGACCTTCGATATCTCGGCTCTGGAAGGGTCTAGAGCCTCCATTTTTGCGCGCTGGTCGAAGTCTCGTGGCCCTCTGTCAGAATCCAGAGTTTCAAGAAGATCGGAGGGGGTCAAAATTTCGGCCAAAAAAAAAAATGACAGTGTTACCCCTTATGTTTTTTTTTTCAGGTCCAAATTTTGACCTTCGATATCTCGGCTCTGGAAAGGTCTAGAGCCTCCATTTTTGCGCGCTGGTCGAAGTCTCGTGGCCCTCTGTCAGAATCCAAAGTTTCAAGAAGATCGGAGGGGGTCAAAATTTCGGCCAAAAAAAAAAATGACAGTGTTACCCCTTATGTTTTTTTTTTTTCAGGTCCAAATTTTGACCTTCGATATCTCGGCTCTGGAAGGGTCTAGAGCCTCCATTTTTGCGCGCTGGTCGAAGTCTCGTGGCCCTCTGTCAGAATCCAGAATTTCAAGAAGATCGGAGGGGGTCAAAATTTCGGCCAAAAAAAAAAATGACAGTGTTACCCCTTATGTTTTTTTTTTCAGGTCTAAATTTTGACCTTCGATATCTCGGCTCTGGAAGGGTCTAGAGACTCCATTTTTTCACGCTGGTCGAAGTCTCGTGGCCCTCTGTCAGAATCCAGAATTTCAAGAAGATCGGAGGGGGTCAAAATTTCGGCCAAAAAAAAAAAAATGACAGTGTTACCCCTTATGTTTTTTTTTCAGGTCCAAATTTTGACCTTCGATATCTCGGCTCTGGAAGGGTCTAGAGCCTCCATTTTTGCACGCTGGTCGAAGTCTCGTGGCCCTCTGTCAGAATCCAGAGTTTCAAGAAGATCGGAGGGGGTCAAAATTTCGGCCAAAAAAAAAAATGACAGTGTTACCCCTTATGTTTTTTTTTCAGGTCCAAATTTTGACCTTCGATATCTCGGCTCTGGAAGGGTCTAGAGCCTCCATTTTTGCGCGCTGGTCGAAGTCTCGTGGCCCTCTTTCAGAATCCAGAGTTTCAAGAAGATCGGAGGGGGTCAAAATTTTGGCCAAAAAAAAATAAAAAAATGACAGTGTTACCCCTTATGTTTTTTTTTTCAGGTCCAAATTTTGACCTTCGATATCTCGGCTCTGGAAGGGTCTAGAGCCTCCATTTTTGCGCGCTGGTCGAAGTCTCGTGGCCCTCTGTCAGAATCCAGAGTTTCAAGAGGAACGGAGGGGGTCAAAATTTTGGCCAAAAAAAAAAAAAGACAGTAATACCCCTTATGTTTTTTTTTTCAGGTCCAAATTTTGACCTTCGATATCTCGGCTCTGGAAGGGTCTAGAGCCTCCATTTTTGCGCGCTGGTCGAAGTCTCGTGGCCCTCTGTCAGAATCCAGAGTTTCAAGAAGATCGGAGGGGGTCAAAATTTCGGCCAAAAAAAAAATGACAGTGTTACCCCTTATGTTTTTTTTTTCAGGTCCAAATTTTGACCTTCGATATCTCGGCTCTGGAAGGGTCTAGAGCCTCCATTTTTGCGCGTTGGTCGAAGTCTCGTGGCCCTCTGTCAGAATCCAGAGTTTCAAGAAGATCGGAGGGGGTCAAAATTTCGGCCAAAAAAAAAAATGACAGTGTTACCCCTTATGTTTTTTTTTTCAGGTCCAAATTTTGACCTTCGATATCTCGGCTCTGGAAGGGTCTAGAGCCTCCATTTTTGCGCGCTGGACGAAGTCTCGTGGCCCTCTGTCAGAATCCAGAATTTCAAGAAGATCGGAGGGGGTCAAAATTTCGGCCAAAAAAAAAAATGACAGTGTTACCCCTTATGTTTTTTTTTCAGGTCCAAATTTTGACCTTCGATATCTCGGCTCTGGAAGGGTCTAGAGCCTCCATTTTTGCACGCTGGTCGAAGTCTCGTGGCCCTCTGTCAGAATCCAGAATTTCAAGAAGATCGGAGGAGGTCAAAATTTCGGCCAAAAAAAAAAAAAAAATGACAGTGTAACCCCTTATGTTTTTTTTTTCAGGTCCAAATTTTGACCTTCGATATCTCGGCTCTGGAAGGGTCTAGAGCCTCCATTTTTGCACGCTGGTCGAAGTCTCGTGGCCCTCTGTCAGAATCCAGAGTTTCAAGAAGATCGGAGGGGGTCAAAATTTCGCCCAAAAAAAAAAAATGACAGTGTTACCCCTTATGTTTTTTTTTTCAGGTCCAAATTTTGACCTTCGATATCTCGGCTCTGGAAGGGTCTAGAGCCTCCATTTTTGCGCGCTGGTCGAAGTCTTGTGGCCCTCTTTCAGAATCCAGAGGTTCAAGAAGATCGGAGGGGGTCAAAATTTTGGCCAAAAAAAATAAAAAAATGACAGTGTTACCCCTTATGTTTTTTTTTCAGGTCCAAATTTTGACCTTCGATATCTCGGCTCTGGAAGGGTCTAGAGCCTCCATTTTTGCGCGCTGGTCGAAGTCTCGTGGCCCTCTGTCAGAATCCAGAGTTTCAAGAGGAACGGAGGGGGTCAAAATTTCGGCCAAAAAAAAATGACAGTGTTACCCCTTATGTTTTTTTTTCAGGTCCAAATTTTGACCTTCGATATCTCGGCTCTGGAAGGGTCTAGAGCCTCCATTTTTGCACGCTGGTCGAAGTCTCGTGGCCCTCTGTCAGAATCCAGAGTTTCAAGAAGATCGGAGGGGGTCAAAATTTCGGCCAAAAAAAAAAATGACAGTGTTACCCCTTATGTTTTTTTTTCAGGTCCAAATTTTGATCTTCGATATCTCGGCTCTGGAAGGGTCTAGAGCCTCCATTTTTGCGCGCTGGTCGAAGTTTCGTGGCCCTCTGTCAGAATCCAGAATTTCAAGAAGATCGGAGGGGGTCAAAATTTTGGCCAAAAAAAAAATGACAGTGTTACCCCTTATGTTTTTTTTTCAGGTCCAAATTTTGACCTTCGATATCTCGGCTCTGGAAGGGTCTAGAGCCTCCATTTTTGCACGCTGGTCGAAGTCGCGTGGCCCTCTGTCAGAATCCAGAGTTTCAAGAAGATCGGAGGGGGTCAAAATTTCGGCCAAAAAAAAAAATGACAGTGTTACCCCTTATGTTTTTTTTTTCAGGTCCAAATTTTGACCTTCGATATCTCGGCTCTGGAAGGGTCTAGAGCCTCCATTTTTGCGCGCTGGTGTAAGTCTCGTGGCCCTCTGTCAGAATCCAGAGTTTCAAGAGGAACGGAGGGGGTCAAAATTTCGGCCAAAAAAAAAATGACAGTGTTACCCCTTATGTTTTTTTTTTGAGGTCCAAATTTTGACCTTCGATATCTCGGCTCTGGAAGGGTCTAGAGCCTCCATTTTTGCACGCTGGTCGAAGTCTCGTGGCCCTCTGTCAGAATCCAGAGTTTCAAGAAGATCGGAGGGGGTCAAAATTTCGGCCAAAAAAAAAATGACAGTGTTACCCCTTATGTTTTTTTTTCAGGTCCAAATTTTGACCTTCGATATCTCGGCTCTGGAAGGGTCTAGAGCCTCCATTTTTGCGCACTGGTCGAAGTCTCGTGGCCCTCTGTCAGAATCCAGAATTTCAAGAAGATCGGAGGGGGTCAAAATTTCGGCCAAAAAAAAAAAAAAAATGACAGTGTTACCCCTTATGTTTTTTTTTCAGGTCCAAATTTTGACCTTCGATATCTCGGCTCTGGAAGGGTCTAGAGCCTCCATTTTTGCACGCTGGTCGAAGTCTCGTGGCCCTCTGTCAGAATCCAGAGTTTCAAGAAGATCGGAGGGGGTCAAAATTTCGGCCAAAAAAAAAAATGACAGTGTTACCCCTTATGTTTTTTTTTCAGGTCCAAATTTTGATCTTCGATATCTCGGCTCTGGAAGGGTCTAGAGCCTCCATTTTTGCGCGCTGGTCGAAGTTTCGTGGCCCTCTGTCAGAATCCAGAATTTCAAGAAGATCGGAGGGGGTCAAAATTTTGGCCAAAAAAAAAAATGACAGTGTTACCCCTTATGTTTTTTTTTCAGGTCCAAATTTTGACCTTCGATATCTCGGCTCTGGAAGGGTCTAGAGCCTCCATTTTTGCACGCTGGTCGAAGTCGCGTGGCCCTCTGTCAGAATCCAGAGTTTCAAGAAGATCGGAGGGGGTCAAAATTTCGGCCAAAAAAAAAATGACAGTGTTACCCCTTATGTTTTTTTTTTTCAGGTCCAAATTTTGACCTTCGATATCACGGCTCTGGAAGGGTCTAGAGCCTCCATTTTTGCGCGCTGGTGTAAGTCTCGTGGCCCTCTGTCAGAATCCAGAGTTTCAAGAGGAACGGAGGGGGTCAAAATTTCGGCCAAAAAAAAATGACAGTGTTACCCCTTATGTTTTTTTTTGAGGTCAAAACTTTGAAGTCCGATATCTCGGTTCTGGAAGGGTCTAGAGCCTCCATTTTTGCACGCTGGTCGAAGTCTCGTGGCCCTCAGTCAAAATCCAGAGTTTCAAGAAGATCGGAGGGGGTCAAAATTTCGGCCAAAAAAAAAAATGACAGTGTTACCCCTTATGTTTTTTTTTTTCAGGTCCAAATTTTGACCTTCGATATCTCGGCTCTGGAAGGGTCTAGAGCCTCCATTTTTGCGCACTGGTCGAAGTCTCGTGGCCCTCTGTCAGAATCCAGAATTTCAAGAAGATCGGAGGGGGTCAAAATTTCTGCCAAAAAAAAAAATGACAGTGTTACCCCTTATGTTTTTTTTTTCAGGTCCAAATTTTGACCTTCGATATCTCGGCTCTGGAAGGGTCTAGAGCCTCCATTTTTGCGCGCTGGTCGAAGTCTCGTGGCCCTCTGTCAGAATCCAGAATTTCAAGAAGATCGGAGGGGGTCAAAATTTCGGCCAAAAAAAAAAATGACAGTGTTACCCCTTATGTTTTTTTTTCAGGTCCAAATTTTGACCTTCGATATCTCGGCTCTGGAAGGGTCTAGAGCCTCCATTTTTGCACGCTGGTCGAAGTCTCGTGGCCCTCTGTCAGGATCCAGACTTTCAAGAAGATCGGAGGGGGTCAAAATTTCGGCCAAAAAAAAAAATGACAGTGTTACACCCCTTAAAACATAAGGGGTAACACTCATTTTTTTTTGGCCGAAATTTTGACCCCCTCCGATCTTCTTGAAACTCTGGATTCTGACAGAGGGCCACGAGACTTCGACCAGCGCGCAAAAATGGAGGCTCTAGACCCTTCCAGAACCGAGATATCGGACTTCAAAGTTTTGACCAGAAAAAAAAACATAAGGGGTAACACTGTCATTTTTGGCCAAAATTTTGACCCCCTCCGATCTTCTTGAAACTCTGGATTCTGACAGAGGGCCACGAGACTTCGACCAGCGCACAAAAATAGAGGCTCTAGACCCTTCCAGAACCGAGATATCGGACTTCAAAGTTTTGACCTGAAAAAATACATAAGGGGTAACACTGTCGTTTTTGGCCGAAATTTTGACCCCCTCCGATCTTCTTGAAACTCTGGATTCTGACAGAGGGCCACGAGACTTCGACCAGCGCGCAAAGATGGTGGCTCTAGACCCTTCCAGAACCGAGATATCGGACTTCAAAGTTTTGACCAGAAAATAAACATAAGGGGTAACACTGTCGTTTTTGGCCGAAATTTTGACCCCCTCCGATCTTCTTGAAACTCTGGATTCGGACAGAGGGCCACGAGACTTCGACCAGCGCGCAAAAATGGAGGCTCTAGACCCTTCCAGAACCGAGATATCGGACTTCAAAGTTTTGACCTGAAAAAAAAACATAAGGGGTAACACTGTCGTTTTTGGCAGAAATGTTGACCCCCTCCGATCTTCTTGAAACTCTGGATTCTGACAGAGGGCCAAGAGACTTCGACCAGCGCGCAAAAATGGAGGCTCTAGACCCTTCCAGAGCCGAGATATCGGACTTCAAAGTTTTGACCTGAAAAAAAAAACATAAGGGGTAACACTGTCGTTTTTGGCCGAAATTTTGACCCCCTCCGATCTTCTTGAAACTCTGGATTCTGACAGAGGGCCACGAGACTTCGACCAGCGCGCAAAAATGGAGGCTCTAGACCCCTCCAGAACCGAGATATCGGACTTCAAAGTTTTGACTTGAAAAAAAAACATAAGGGGTAACACTGTCGTTTTTGGCCGAAATGTTGACCCCCTCCGATCTTCTTGAAACTCTGGATTCTGACAGAGGGCCACGAGACTTCGACCAGCGCGCAAAAATGGAGGCTCTAGACCCTTCCAGAACCGAGATATCGGACTTCAAAGTTTTGACCAGAAAAAAAAACATAAGGGGTAACACTGTCGTTTTTGGCCGAAATTTTGACCCCCTCCGATCTTCTTGAAACTCTGGATTCTGACAGAGGGCCACGAGACTTCGACCAGCGCGCAAAAATGGAGGCTCTAGACCCTTCCAGAACCGAGATATCGGACTTCAAAGTTTTGACCTGAAAAAAAAACAAAAGGGGTAACACTGTCGTTTTTGGCAGAAATGTTGACCCCCTCCGATCTTCTTGAAACTCTGGATTCTGACAGAGGGCCACGAGACTTCGACCAGCGCGCAAAAATGGAGGCTCTAGACCCTTCCAGAACCGAGATATCGGACTTCAAAGTTTTGACCTGAAAAAAAAACATAAGGGGTAACACTGTCGTTTTTGGCCGAAATTTTGACCCCCTCTGATCTTCTTGAAACTCTGGATTCTGACAGAGGGCCACGAGAATTCGACCAGCGCGCAAAAATGGAGGCTCTAGACCCTTCCAGAGCCGAGATATCGGACGTCAAAGTTTTGACCCGAAAAAAAAAACACATAAGGGGTAACACTGTCGTTTTTGGCTGAAATTTTGACCCCCTCCGATCTTCTTGAAACTCTGGATTCTGACAGAGGGCCATGAGACTTCGACCAGCGCGCAAAAATGGAGGCTCTAGACCCTTCCAGAACCGAGATATCGGACTTCAAAGTTTTGACCTGAAAAAAAAACATAAGGGGTAACACTGTCGTTTTTGGCCAAAATTTTGACCCCCTCCGATCTTCTTGAAACTCTGGATTCTGACAGAGGGCCACGAGACTTCGACCAGCGCTAAAAATGGAGGCTCTAGACCCTTCCAGAGCCGAGATATTGGACGTCAAAGTTTTGACCCGAAAAAAAAAAAACATAAGGGGTAACACTGTCGTTTTTGGCCGAAATTTTGACCCCCCTCCGATCTTCTTGAAACTCTGGATTCTGACAGAGGGCCACGAGACTTCGACCAGCGCGCAAAAATGGAGGCTCTAGACCCTTCCAGAGCCGAGATATCGGACGTCAAAGTTTTGACCTGAAAAAAAAAACATAAGGGGTAACACTGTCGTTTTTGGCCGAAATTTTGACCCCCTCCGATCTTCTTGAAACTCTGGATTCTGACAGAGGGCCACGAGACTTCGACCAGCGCGCAAAAATGGAGGCTCTAGACCCTTCCAGAGCCGAGATATCGGACGTCAAAGTTTTGACCTGAAAAAAAAACATAAGGGGTAACACTGTCGTTTTTGGCCGAAATTTTGACCCCCTCCGATCTTCTTTAAACTCTGGATTCTGACAGAGGGCCACGAGACTTCGACCAGCGCGCAAAAATGGACGCTCTAGACCCTTCCAGAACCGAGATATCGGACTTCAAAGTTTTGACCTGAAAAAAAAACATAAGGGGTAACACTGTCGTTTTTGGCCGAAATTTTGACCCCCTCCGATCTTCTTGAAACTCTGGATTCTGACAGAGGGCCACGAGACTTCGACCAGCGCGCAAAGATGGAGGCTCTAGACCCTTCCAGAACCGAGATATCGGACTTCAAAGTTTTGACCAGAAAAAAAACATAAGGGGTAACACTGTCGTTTTTGGCCGAAATTTTGACCCCCTCCGATCTTCTTGAAACTCTGGATTCGGACAGAGGGCCACGAGACTTCGACCAGCGCGCAAAAATGGAGGCTCTAGACCCTTCCAGAACCGAGATATCGGACTTCAAAGTTTTGACCTGAAAAAAAAACATAAGGGGTAACACTGTCGTTTTTGGCAGAAATGTTGACCCCCTCCGATCTTCTTGAAACTCTGGATTCTGACAGAGGGCCAAGAGACTTCGACCAGCGCGCAAAAATGGAGGCTCTAGACCCTTCCAGAGCCGAGATATCGGACTTCAAAGTTTTGACCTGAAAAAAAAACATAAGGGGTAACACTGTCGTTTTTGGCCGAAATTTTGACCCCCTCCGATCTTCTTGAAACTCTGGATTCTGACAGAGGGCCACGAGACTTCGACCAGCGCGCAAAAATGGAGGCTCTAGACCCCTCCAGAACCGAGATATCGGACTTCAAAGTTTTGACTTGAAAAAAAAACATAAGGGGTAACACTGTCGTTTTTGGCCGAAATGTTGACCCCCTCCGATCTTCTTGAAACTCTGGATTCTGACAGAGGGCCACGAGACTTCGACCAGCGCGCAAAAATGGAGGCTCTAGACCCTTCCAGAACCGAGATATCGGACTTCAAAGTTTTGACCAGAAAAAAAAACATAAGGGGTAACACTGTCATTTTTGGCCGAAATTTTGACCCCCTCCGATCTTCTTGAAACTCTGGATTCTGACAGAGGGCCACGAGACTTCGACCAGCGCGCAAAAATGGAGGCTCTAGACCCTTCCAGAACCGAGATATCGGACTTCAAAGTTTTGACCTGAAAAAAAAACATAAGGGGTAACACTGTCGTTTTTGGCAGAAATGTTGACCCCCTCCGATCTTCTTGAAACTCTGGATTCTGACAGAGGGCCACGAGACTTCGACCAGCGCGCAAAAATGGAGGCTCTAGACCCTTCCAGAACCGAGATATCGGACTTCAAAGTTTTGACCTGAAAAAAAAAACATAAGGGGTAACACTGTCGTTTTTGGCCGAAATTTTGACCCCCTCTGATCTTCTTGAAACTCTGGATTCTGACAGAGGGCCACGAGAATTCGACCAGCGCGCAAAAATGGAGGCTCTAGACCCTTCCAGAGCCGAGATATCGGACGTCAAAGTTTTGACCCGAAAAAAAAAAACACATAAGGGGTAACACTGTCGTTTTTGGCTGAAATTTTGACCCCCTCCGATCTTCTTGAAACTCTGGATTCTGACAGAGGGCCATGAGACTTCGACCAGCGCGCAAAAATGGAGGCTCTAGACCCTTCCAGAACCGAGATATCGGACTTCAAAGTTTTGACCTGAAAAAAAAACATAAGGGGTAACACTGTCGTTTTTGGCCAAAATTTTGACCCCCTCCGATCTTCTTGAAACTCTGGATTCTGACAGAGGGCCACGAGACTTCGACCAGCGCTAAAAATGGAGGCTCTAGACCCTTCCAGAGCCGAGATATTGGACGTCAAAGTTTTGACCCGAAAAAAAAAAAAACATAAGGGGTAACACTGTCGTTTTTGGCCGAAATTTTGACCCCCTCCGATCTTCTTGAAACTCTGGATTCTGACAGAGGGCCACGAGACTTCGACCAGCGCGCAAAAATGGAGGCTCTAGACCCTTCCAGAGCTGAGATATCGGACGTCAAAGTTTTGACCTGAAAAAAAAACATAAGGGGTAACACTGTCGTTTTTGGCCGAAATTTTGACCCCCTCCGATCTTCTTGAAACTCTGGATTCTGACAGAGGGCCACGAGACTTCGACCAGCGCGCAAAAATGGAGGCTCTAGACCCTTCCAGAGCCGAGATATCGGACGTCAAAGTTTTGACCTGAAAAAAAAACATAAGGGGTAACACTGTCGTTTTTGGCCGAAATTTTGACCCCCTCCGATCTTCTTTAAACTCTGGATTCTGACAGAGGGCCACGAGACTTCGACCAGCGCGCAAAAATGGACGCTCTAGACCCTTCCAGAACCGAGATATCGGACTTCAAAGTTTTGACCTGAAAAAAAAAACATAAGGGGTAACACTGTCGTTTTTGGCCGAAATTTTGACCCCCTCTGATCTTCTTGAAACTCTGGATTCTGACAGAGGGCCACGAGAATTCGACCAGCGCGCAAAAATGGAGGCTCTAGACCCTTCCAGAGCCGAGATATCGGACGTCAAAGTTTTGACCCGAAAAAAAAAAAACACATAAGGGGTAACACTGTCGTTTTTGGCTGAAATTTTGACCCCCTCCGATCTTCTTGAAACTCTGGATTCTGACAGAGGGCCACGAGACTTCGACCAGCGCGCAAAAATGGAGGCTCTAGACCCTTCCAGAACCGAGATATCGGACTTCAAAGTTTTGACCTGAAAAAAAAACATAAGGGGTAACACTGTCGTTTTTGGCCAAAATTTTGACCCCCTCCGATCTTCTTGAAACTCTGGATTCTGACAGAGGGCCACGAGACTTCGACCAGCGCTAAAAATGGAGGCTCTAGACCCTTCCAGAGCCGAGATATTGGACGTCAAAGTTTTGACCCGAAAAAAAAAAAAAACATAAGGGGTAACACTGTCGTTTTTGGCCGAAATTTTGACCCCCTCCGATCTTCTTGAAACTCTGGATTCTGACAGAGGGCCACGAGACTTCGACCAGCGCGCAAAAATGGAGGCTCTAGACCCTTCCAGAGCCGAGATATCGGACGTCAAAGTTTTGACCTGAAAAAAAAACATAAGGGGTAACACTGTCGTTTTTGGCCGAAATTTTGACCCCCTCCGATCTTCTTGAAACTCTGGATTCTGACAGAGGGCCACGAGACTTCGACCAGCGCGCAAAAATGGAGGCTCTAGACCCTTCCAGAGCCGAGATATCGGACGTCAAAGTTTTGACCTGAAAAAAAAACATAAGGGGTAACACTGTCGTTTTTGGCCGAAATTTTGACCCCCTCCGATCTTCTTTAAACTCTGGATTCTGACAGAGGGCCACGAGACTTCGACCAGCGCGCAAAAATGGACGCTCTAGACCCTTCCAGAACCGAGATATCGGACTTCAAAGTTTTGACCTGAAAAAAAAACATAAGGGGTAACACTGTCGTTTTTGGCCGAAATTTTGACCCCCTCCGATCTTCTTGAAACTCTGGATTCTGACAGAGGGCCACGAGACTTCGACCAGCGCGCAAAAATGGAGGCTCTAGACCCTTCCAGAGCCGAGATATCGGACGTCGAAGTTTTGACCTGAAAAAAAAAAACATAAGGGGTAACACTGTCGTTTTTGGCCGAAATTTTGACCCCCTCCGATCTTCTTGAAACTCTGGATTCTGACAGAGGGCCACGAGACTTCGACCAGCGCGCAAAAATGGAGGCTCTAGACCCTTCCATAGCCGAGATATCGGACGTCAAAGTTTTGACCTGAAAAAAAAAACATAAGGGGTAAACTGTCGTTTTTGGCCGAAATTTTGACCCCCTCTGATCTTCTTGAAACTCTGGATTCTGACAGAGGGCCACGAGACTTCGACCAGCGCGCAAAAATGGAGGCTCTAGACCCTTCCAGAACCGAGATATCGGACTTCAAAGTTTTGACCTGAAAAAAAAAAAACATAAGGGGTAACACTGTCGTTTTTGGCCGAAATTTTGACCCCCTCCGATCTTCTTGAAACTCTGGATTCTGACAGAGGGCCACGAGACTTCGACCAGCGCGCAAAAATGGAGGCTCTAGACCCTTCCAGAACCGAGATATCGGACTTCAAAGTTTTGACCAGAAAAAAAAAACATAAGGGGTAACACTGTCGTTTTTGGCCGAAATTTTGACCCCCTCCGATCTTCTTGAAACTCTGGATTCTGACAGAGGGCCACGAGACTTCGACCAGCGCGCAAAAATGGAGGCTCTAGACCCTTCCAGAACCGAGATATCGGACTTCAAAGTTTTGACCTGAAAAAAAACATAAGGGGTAACACTGTCGTTTTTGGCCGAAATGTTGACCCCCTCCGATCTTCTTGAAACTCTGGATTCTGACAGAGGGCCACGAGACTTCGACCAGCGCGCAAAAATGGAGGCTCTAGACCCTTCCAGAACCGAGATATCGGACTTCAAAGTTTTGACCTGAAAAAAAAACATAAGGGGCAACACTGTCGTTTTTGGCCGAAATTTTGACCCCCTCCGATCTTCTTGAAACTCTGGATTCTGACAGAGGGCCACGAGAATTCGACCAGCGCGCAAAAATGGAGGCTCTAGACCCTTCCAGAGCCGAGATATCGGACGTCAAAGTTTTGACCCGAAAAAAAAACACATAAGGGGGTAACACTGTCGTTTTTGGCCGAAATTTTGACCCCCTCTGATCTTCTTGAAACTCTGGATTCTGACAGAGGGCCACGAGACTTCGACCAGCACGCAAAAATGGAGGCTCTAGACCCTTCCAGAGCCGAGATATCGGACGTCAAAGTTTTGACCTGAAAAAAAAAACATAAGGGGTAACACTGTCGTTTTTCCCGAAATTTTGACCCCCTCCGATCTTCTTGAAACTCTGGATTCTGACAGAGGGCCACGAGACTTCGACCAGCGCGCAAAAATGGAGGCTCTAGACCCTTCCAGAACCAAGATATCGGACTTCAAAGTTTTGACCTGAAAAAAAAACATAAGGGGTAAAACTGTCGTTTTTGGCCCAAATTTTGACCCCCTCCGATCTTCTTGAAACTCTGGATTCTGACAGAGGGCCACGAGACTTCGACCAGCGCGCAAAAATGGAGGCTCTAGACCCTTCCAGAACCGAGATATCGGACTTCAAAGTTTTGACCTGAAAAAAAAACATAAGGGGTAACACTGTCGTTTTTGGCCGAAATTTTGACCCCCTCCGATCTTCTTGAAACTCTGTATTCTGACAGAGGGCCACGAGACTTCGACCAGCGCGCAAAAATGGAGGCTGTAGACCCTTCCATAGCCGAGATATCGGACGTCAAAGTTTTGACCTGAAAAAAAAAACATAAGGGGTAACACTGTCGTTATTGGCTGAAATTTTGACCCCCTCTGATCTTCTTGAAACTCTGGATTCTGACAGAGGGCCACGAGACTTTGACCAGCGTGCAAAAATGGAGGCTCTAGACCCTTCCAGAACCGAGATATCGGACTTCAAAGTTTTGACCTGAAAAAAAAACATAAGGGGTAAAACTGTCGTTTTTGGCCCAAATTTTGACCCCCTCCGATCTTCTTGAAACTCTGGATTCTGACAGAGGGCCACGAGACTTCGACCAGCGCGCAAAAATGGAGGCTCTAGACCCTTCCAGAACCGAGATATCGGACTTCAAAGTTTTGACCTGAAAAAAAAAACATAAGGGGTAACACTGTCGTTTTTGGCCGAAATTTTGACCCCCTCCGATCTTCTTGAAACTCTGTATTCTGACAGAGGGCCACGAGACTTCGACCAGCGCGCAAAAATGGAGGCTGTAGACCCTTCCAGAACCGAGATATCGGACTTCAAAGTTTTGACCAGAAAAAAAAACATAAGGGGTAACACTGTCGTTTTTGGCCAAAATTTTGACCCCCTCCGATCTTCTTGAAACTCTGGATTCTGACAGAGGGCCACGAGACTTCGACCAGCGCGCAAAAATGGAGGCTCTAGACCCTTCCAGAACCGAGATATCGGACTTCAAAGTTTTGACTTGAAAAAAAAACATAAGGGGTAACACTGTCGTTTTTGGCCGAAATGTTGACCCCCTCCGATCTTCTTGAAACTCTGGATTCTGACAGAGGGCCACGAGACTTCGACCAGCGCGCAAAAATGGAGGCTCTAGACCCTTCCAGAACCGAGATATCGGACTTCAAAGTTTTGACCAGAAAAAAAAACATAAGGGGTAACACTGTCGTTTTTGGCCAAAATTTTGACCCCCTCCGATCTTCTTGAAACTCTGGATTCTGACAGAGGGCCACGAGATTTCGACCAGCGCGCAAAAATGGAGGCTCTAGACCCTTCCAGAACCGAGATATCGGACTTCAAAGTTTTGACCAGAAAAAAAACATAAGGGGTAACACTGTCGTTTTTGGCCGAAATTTTGACCCCCTCCGATCTTCT
This sequence comes from Cyprinella venusta, assembly GCA_038021265.1. Taxonomy (NCBI): domain Eukaryota; kingdom Metazoa; phylum Chordata; class Actinopteri; order Cypriniformes; family Leuciscidae; genus Cyprinella; species Cyprinella venusta. The sequence goes on from CM075863.1 coordinate 44,051,386, forward strand.
TGAAACTCTGGATTCTGACAGAGGGCCACGAGACTTCGACCAGCGCGCAAAAATGGAGGCTCTAGACCCTTCCAGAACCGAGATATCGGACTTCAAAGTTTTGACCTGAAAAAAAAAAACATAAGGGGTAAAACTGTCGTTTTTGGCCCAAATTTTGACCCCCTCCGATCTTCTTGAAACTCTGGATTCTGACAGAGGGCCACGAGACTTCGACCAGCGCGCAAAAATGGAGGCTCTAGACCCTTCCAGAACCGAGATATCGGACTTCAAAGATTTGACCTGAAAAAAAAACATAAGGGGTAACACTGTCGTTTTTGGCCGAAAGTTTGACCCCCTCCGATCTTCTTGAAACTCTGTATTCTGACAGAGGGCCACGAGACTTCGACCAGCGCGCAAAAATGGAGGCTGTAGACCCTTCCAGAACCGAGATATCGGACTTCAAAGTTTTGACCAGAAAAAAAAACATAAGGGGTAACACTGTCGTTTTTGGCCAAAATTTTGACCCCCTCCGATCTTCTTGAAACTCTGGATTCTGACAGAGGGCCACGAGACTTCGACCAGCGCGCAAAAATGGAGGCTCTAGACCCTTCCAGAACCGAGATATCGGACTTCAAAGTTTTGACTTGAAAAAAAAAACATAAGGGGTAACACTGTCGTTTTTGGCCGAAATGTTGACCCCCTCCGATCTTCTTGAAACTCTGGATTCTGACAGAGGGCCACGAGACTTCGACCAGCGCGCAAAAATGGAGGCTCTAGACCCTTCCAGAACCGAGATATCGGACTTCAAAGTTTTGACCTGAAAAAAAAACATAAGGGGTAACACTGTCGTTTTTGGCAGAAATGTTGACCCCCTCCGATCTTCTTGAAACTCTGGATTCTGACAGAGGGCCACGAGACTTCGACCAGCGCGCAAAAATGGAGGCTCTAGACCCTTCCAGAACCGAGATATCGGACTTCAAAGTTTTGACCTGAAAAAAAAACATAAGGGGTAAAACTGTCGTTTTTGGCCCAAATTTTGACCCCCTCCGATCTTCTTGAAACTCTGGATTCTGACAGAGGGCCACGAGACTTCGACCAGCGCGCAAAAATGGAGGCTCTAGACCCTTCCAGAACCGAGATATCGGACTTCAAAGTTTTGACCTGAAAAAAAAACATAAGGGGTAACACTGTCGTTTTTGGCCGAAATTTTGACCCCCTCCGATCTTCTTGAAACTCTGTATTCTGACAGAGGGCCACGAGACTTCGACCAGCGCGCAAAAATGGAGGCTGTAGACCCTTCCAGAACCGAGATATCGGACTTCAAAGTTTTGACCAGAAAAAAAAACATAAGGGGTAACACTGTCGTTTTTGGCCAAAATTTTGACCCCCTCCGATCTTCTTGAAACTCTGGATTCTGACAGAGGGCCACGAGACTTCGACCAGCGCGCAAAAATGGATGCTCTAGACCCTTCCAGAACCGAGATATCGGACTTCAAAGTTTTGACTTGAAAAAAAAAACATAAGGGGTAACACTGTCGTTTTTGGCCGAAATGTTGACCCCCTCCGATCTTCTTGAAACTCTGGATTCTGACAGAGGGCCACGAGACTTCGACCAGCGCGCAAAAATGGAGGCTCTAGACCCTTCCAGAGCCGAGATATCGAAGGTCAAAATTTGGACCTGAAAAAAAAAACATAAGGGGTAAAACTGTCGTTTTTGGCCCAAATTTTGACCCCCTCCGATCTTCTTGAAACTCTGGATTCTGACAGAGGGCCACGAGACTTCGACCAGCGCGCAAAAATGGAGGCTCTAGACCCTTCCAGAACCGAGATATCGGACTTCAAAGTTTTGACCTGAAAAAAAAACATAAGGGGTAACACTGTCGTTTTTGGCCGAAATTTTGACCCCCTCCGATCTTCTTGAAACTCTGTATTCTGACAGAGGGCCACGAGACTTCGACCAGCGCGCAAAAATGGAGGCTCTAGACCCTTCCAGAACCGAGATATCGGACTTCAAAGTTTTGACCAGAAAAAAAAACATAAGGGGTAACACTGTCGTTTTTGGCCAAAATTTTGACCCCCTCCGATCTTCTTGAAACTCTGGATTCTGACAGAGGGCCACGAGACTTCGACCAGCGCGCAAAAATGGAGGCTCTAGACCCTTCCAGAACCGAGATATCGGACTTCAAAGTTTTGACTTGAAAAAAAAAACATAAGGGGTAACACTGTCGTTTTTGGCCGAAATGTTGACCCCCTCCGATCTTCTTGAAACTCTGGATTCTGACAGAGGGCCACGAGACTTCGACCAGCGCGCAAAAATGGAGGCTCTAGACCCTTCCAGAACCGAGATATCGGACTTCAAAGTTTTGACCTGAAAAAAAAAAACATAAGGGGTAACACTGTCGTTTTTGGCAGAAATGTTGACCCCCTCCGATCTTCTTGAAACTCTGGATTCTGACAGAGGGCCACGAGACTTCGACCAGCGCGCAAAAATGGAGGCTCTAGACCCTTCCAGAACCGAGATATCGGACTTCAAAGTTTTGACCTGAAAAAAAAACATAAGGGGTAAAACTGTCGTTTTTGGCCCAAATTTTGACCCCCTCCGATCTTCTTGAAACTCTGGATTCTGACAGAGGGCCACGAGACTTCGACCAGCGCGCAAAAATGGAGGCTCTAGACCCTTCCAGAACCGAGATATCGGACTTCAAAGTTTTGACCTGAAAAAAAAACATAAGGGGTAACACTGTCGTTTTTGGCCGAAATTTTGACCCCCTCCGATCTTCTTGAAACTCTGTATTCTGACAGAGGGCCACGAGACTTCGACCAGCGCGCAAAAATGGAGGCTGTAGACCCTTCCAGAACCGAGATATCGGACTTCAAAGTTTTGACCAGAAAAAAAAACATAAGGGGTAACACTGTCGTTTTTGGCCAAAATTTTGACCGCCTCCGATCTTCTTGAAACTCTGGATTCTGACAGAGGGCCACGAGACTTCGACCAGCGCGCAAAAATGGAGGCTCTAGACCCTTCCAGAACCGAGATATCGGACTTCAAAGTTTTGACCTGAAAAAAAAAAACATAAGGGGTAACACTGTCGTTTTTGGCAGAAATGTTGACCCCCTCCGATCTTCTTGAAACTCTGGATTCTGACAGAGGGCCACGAGACTTCGACCAGCGCGCAAAAATGGAGGCTCTAGACCCTTCCAGAACCGAGATATCAGACTTCAAAGTTTTGACCTGAAGAAAAAACATAAGGGGTAACACTGTCGTTTTTGGCCGAAATTTTGACCCCCTCTGATCTTCTTGAAACTCTGGATTCTGACAGAGGGCCACGAGACTTCGACCAGCGCGCAAAAATGGAGGCTCTAGACCCTTCCAGAACCGAGATATCGGACTTCAAAGTTTTGACCTGAAAAAAAAACATAAGGGGTAACACTGTCGTTTTTGGCCGAAATTTTGACCCCCTCCGATCTTCTTGAAACTCTGGATTCTGACAGAGGGCCACGAGACTTCGACCAGCGCGCAAAAATGGAGGCTCTAGACCCTTCCAGAACCGAGATATCGGACTTCAAAGTTTTGACCTGAAAAAAAAAACATAAGGGGTAACACTGTCGTTTTTGGCCGAAATTTTGACCCCCTCCGATCTTCTTGAAACTCTGGATTCTGACAGAGGGCCACGAGAATTCGACCAGCGCGCAAAAATGGAGGCTCTAGACCCTTCCAGAGCCGAGATATCGGACGTCAAAGTTTTGACCCGAAAAAAAAAAAACACATAAGGGGTAACATTGTCGTTTTTGGCTGAAATTTTGACCCCCTCCGATCTTCTTGAAACTCTGGATTCTGACAGAGGGCCACGAGACTTCGACCAGCGCGCAAAAATGGAGGCTCTAGACCCTTCCAGAGCCGAGATATCGGACGTCAAAGTTTTGACCTGAAAAAAAAAACATAAGGGGTAACACTGTCGTTTTTGGCCGAAATTTTGACCCCCTCCGATCTTCTTGAAACTCTGGATTCTGACAGAGGGCCACGAGACTTCGACCAGCACGCAAAAATGGAGGCTCTAGACCCTTCCAGATCCGAGATATCGGACTTCAAAGTTTTGCCCTGAAAAAAAAACATAAGGGGTAACACTGTCGTTTTTGGCCGAAATTTTGACCCCCTCCGATCTTCTTGAAACTCTGGATTCTGACAGAGGGTCACGAGACTTCGACCAGCGCGCAAAAATGGAGGCTCTAGACCCTTCCAGAGCCGAGATATCGGACGTCAAAGTTTTGACCTGAAAAAAAAAAAAACATAAGGGGTAACACTGTCGTTTTTGGCCGAAATTTTGACCCCCTCCGATCTTCTTTAAACTCTGGATTTTGACAGAGGGCCACGAGACTTCGACCAGCGCGCAAAAATGGAGGCTCTAGACCCTTCCAGAACCGAGATATCGGACTTCAAAGTTTTGACCTGAAAAAAAAACATAAGGGGTAAAACTGTCGTTTTTGGCCCAAATTTTGACCCCCTCCGATCTTCTTGAAACTCTGGATTCTGACAGAGGGCCACGAGACTTCGACCAGCGCGCAAAAATGGAGGCTCTAGACCCTTCCAGAACCGAGATATCGGACTTCAAAGTTTTGACCTGAAAAAAAAACATAAGGGGTAACACTGTCGTTTTTGGCCGAAATTTTGACCCCCTCCGATCTTCTTGAAACTCTGTATTCTGACAGAGGGCCACGAGACTTCGACCAGCGCGCAAAAATGGAGGCTGTAGACCCTTCCATAGCCGAGATATCGGACGTCAAAGTTTTGACCTGAAAAAAAAAACATAAGGGGTAACACTGTCGTTATTGGCTGAAATTTTGACCCCCTCTGATCTTCTTGAAACTCTGGATTCTGACAGAGGGCCACGAGACTTCGACCAGCGTGCAAAAATGGAGGCTCTAGACCCTTCCAGAACCGAGATATCGGACTTCAAAGTTTTGACCTGAAAAAAAAAACATAAGGGGTAAAACTGTCGTTTTTGGCCCAAATTTTGACCCCCTCCGATCTTCTTGAAACTCTGGATTCTGACAGAGGGCCACGAGACTTCGACCAGCGCGCAAAAATGGAGGCTCTAGACCCTTCCAGAACCGAGATATCGGACTTCAAAGTTTTGACCTGAAAAAAAAACATAAGGGGTAACACTGTCGTTTTTGGCCGAAATTTTGACCCCCTCCGATCTTCTTGAAACTCTGTATTCTGACAGAGGGCCACGAGACTTCGACCAGCGCGCAAAAATGGAGGCTGTAGACCCTTCCAGAACCGAGATATCGGACTTCAAAGTTTTGACCAGAAAAAAAAACATAAGGGGTAACACTGTCGTTTTTGGCCAAAATTTTGACCCCCTCCGATCTTCTTGAAACTCTGGATTCTGACAGAGGGCCACGAGACTTCGACCAGCGCGCAAAAATGGAGGCTCTAGACCCTTCCAGAACCGAGATATCGGACTTCAAAGTTTTGACTTGAAAAAAAAACATAAGGGGTAACACTGTCGTTTTTGGCCGAAATGTTGACCCCCTCCGATCTTCTTGAAACTCTGGATTCTGACAGAGGGCCACGAGACTTCGACCAGCGCGCAAAAATGGAGGCTCTAGACCCTTCCAGAACCGAGATATCGGACTTCAAAGTTTTGACCAGAAAAAAAAACATAAGGGGTAACACTGTCGTTTTTGGCCAAAATTTTGACCCCCTCCGATCTTCTTGAAACTCTGGATTCTGACAGAGGGCCACGAGACTTCGACCAGCGCGCAAAAATGGAGGCTCTAGACCCTTCCAGAACCGAGATATCGGACTTCAAAGTTTTGACCTGAAAAAAAAACATAAGGGGTAACACTGTCGTTTTTGGCCGAAATGTTGACCCCCTCCGATCTTCTTGAAACTCTGGATTCTGACAGAGGGCCACGAGACTTCGACCAGCGTGCAAAAATGGAGGCTCTAGACCCTTCCAGAACCGAGATATCGGACTTCAAAGTTTTGACCAGAAAAAAAACATAAGGGGTAACACTGTCGTTTTTGGCCGAAATTTTGACCCCCTCCGATCTTCTTGAAACTCTGGATTCTGACAGAGGGCCACGCGACTTCGACCAGCGTGCAAAAATGGAGGCTCTAGACCCTTCCAGAACCGAGATATCGGACTTCAAAGTTTTGACCTGAAAAAAAAACATAAGGGGTAAAACTGTCGTTTTTGGCCCAAATTTTGACCCCCTCCGATCTTCTTGAAACTCTGGATTCTGACAGAGGGCCACGAGACTTCGACCAGCCCGCAAAAATGGAGGCTCTAGACCCTTCCAGAACCGAGATATCGGACTTAAAAGTTTTGACCTGAAAAAAAAAACATAAGGGGTAACACTGTCGTTTTTGGCCGAAATTTTGACCCCCTCCGATCTTCTTGAAACTCTGTATTCTGACAGAGGGCCACGAGACTTCGACCAGCGCGCAAAAATGGAGGCTGTAGACCCTTCCAGAACCGAGATATCGGACTTCAAAGTTTTGACCAGAAAAAAAAACATAAGGGGTAACACTGTCGTTTTTGGCCAAAATTTTGACCCCCTCCGATCTTCTTGAAACTCTGGATTCTGACAGAGGGCCACGAGACTTCGACCAGCGCGCAAAAATGGAGGCTCTAGACCCTTCCAGAACCGAGATATCGGACTTCAAAGTTTTGACTTGAAAAAAAAACATAAGGGGTAACACTGTCGTTTTTGGCCGAAATGTTGACCCCCTCCGATCTTCTTGAAACTCTGGATTCTGACAGAGGGCCACGAGACTTCGACCAGCGCGCAAAAATGGAGGCTCTAGACCCTTCCAGAACCGAGATATCGGACTTCAAAGTTTTGACCAGAAAAAAAAAACATAAGGGGTAACACTGTCGTTTTTGGCCAAAATTTTGACCCCCTCCGATCTTCTTGAAACTCTGGATTCTGACAGAGGGCCACGAGACTTCGACCAGCGCGCAAAAATGGAGGCTCTAGACCCTTCCAGAACCGAGATATCGGACTTCAAAGTTTTGACCTGAAAAAAAAAACATAAGGGGTAACACTGTCGTTTTTGGCCGAAATGTTGACCCCCTCCGATCTTCTTGAAACTCTGGATTCTGACAGAGGGCCACGAGACTTTGACCAGCGTGCAAAAATGGAGGCTCTAGACCCTTCCAGAACCGAGATATCGGACTTCAAAGTTTTGACCAGAAAAAAAACATAAGGGGTAACACTGTCGTTTTTGGCCGAAATTTTGACCCCCTCCGATCTTCTTGAAACTCTGGATTCTGACAGAGGGCCACGAGACTTCGACCAGCGCGCAAAAATGGAGGCTCTAGACCCTTCCAGAACCGAGATATCGGACTTCAAAGTTTTGACCTGAAAAAAAAAACATAAAGGGGTAAAACTGTCGTTTTTGGCCCAAATTTTGACCCCCTCCGATCTTCTTGAAACTCTGGATTCTGACAGAGGGCCACGAGACTTCGACCAGCGCGCAAAAATGGAGGCTCTAGACCCTTCCAGAACCGAGATATCGGACTTCAAAGTTTTGACCTGAAAAAAAAACATAAGGGGTAACACTGTCGTTTTTGGCCGAAATTTTGACCCCCTCCGATCTTCTTGAAACTCTGTATTCTGACAGAGGGCCACGAGACTTCGACCAGCGCGCAAAAATAGAGGCTGTAGACCCTTCCAGAACCGAGATATCGGACTTCAAAGTTTTGACTTGAAAAAAAAAACATAAGGGGTAACACTGTCGTTTTTGGCCGAAATGTTGACCCCCTCCGATCTTCTTGAAACTCTGGATTCTGACAGAGGGCCACGAGACTTCGACCAGCGCGCAAAAATGGAGGCTCTAGACCCTTCCAGAACCGAGATATCGGACTTCAAAGTTTTGACCTGAAAAAAAAAACATAAGGGGTAACACTGTCGTTTTTGGCCGAAATGTTGACCCCCTCCGATCTTCTTGAAACTCTGGATTCTGACAGAGGGCCACGAGACTTCGACCAGCGCGCAAAAATGGAGGCTCTAGACCCTTCCAGAACCGAGATATCGGACTTCAAAGTTTTGACCTGAAAAAAAAACATAAGGGGTAAAACTGTCGTTTTTGGCCCAAATTTTGACCCCCTCCGATCTTCTTGAAACTCTGGATTCTGACAGAGGGCCACGAGACTTCGACCAGCGCGCAAAAATGGAGGCTCTAGACCCTTCCAGAACCGAGATATCGGACTTCAAAGTTTTGACCTGAAAAAAAAAACATAAGGGGTAACACTGTCGTTTTTGGCCGAAATTTTGACCCCCTCCGATCTTCTTGAAACTCTGTATTCTGACAGAGGGCCACGAGACTTCGACCAGCGCGCAAAAATGGAGGCTGTAGACCCTTCCAGAACCGAGATATCGGACTTCAAAGTTTTGACCAGAAAAAAAAAACATAAGGGGTAACACTGTCGTTTTTGGCCAAAATTTTGACCCCCTCCGATCTTCTTGAAACTCTGGATTCTGACAGAGGGCCACGAGACTTCGACCAGCGCGCAAAAATGGATGCTCTAGACCCTTCCAGAACCGAGATATCGGACTTCAAAGTTTTGACTTGAAAAAAAAAACATAAGGGGTAACACTGTCGTTTTTGGCCAAAATGTTGACCCCCTCCGAACTTCTTGAAACTCTGGATTCTGACAGAGGGCCACGAGACTTCGACCAGCGCGCAAAAATGGAGGCTCTAGACCCTTCCAGAACCGAGATATCGGACTTCAAAGTTTTGACCTGAAAAAAAAAACATAAGGGGTAACACTGTCGTTTTTGGCAGAAATGTTGACCCCCTCCGATCTTCTTGAAACTCTGGATTCTGACAGAGGGCCACGAGACTTCGACCAGCGCGCAAAAATGGAGGCTCTAGACCCTTCCAGAACCGAGATATCAGACTTCAAAGTTTTGACCTGAAAAAAAAACATAAGGGGTAACACTGTCGTTTTTGGCCGAAATTTTGACCCCCTCTGATCTTCTTGAAACTCTGGATTCTGACAGAGGGCAACGAGAATTCGACCAGCGCGCAAAAATGGAGGCTCTAGACCCTTCCAGAGCCGAGATATCGGACGTCAAAGTTTTGACCCGAAAAAAAAAAAACACATAAGGGGTAACACTGTCGTTTTTGGCTGAAATTTTGACCCCCTCCGATCTTCTTGAAACTCTGGATTCTGACAGAGGGCCACGAGACTTCGACCAGCGCGCAAAAATGGAGGCTCTAGACCCTTCCAGAACCGAGATATCGGACTTCAAAGTTTTGACCTGAAAAAAAAAACATAAGGGGTAACACTGTCGTTTTTGGCCAAAATTTTGACCCCCTCCGATCTTCTTGAAACTCTGGATTCTGACAGAGGGCCACGAGACTTCGACCAGCGCTAAAAATGGAGGCTCTAGACCCTTCCAGAGCCGAGATATTGGACGTCAAAGTTTTGACCTGAAAAAAAAACATAAGGGGTAACACTGTCGTTTTTGGCCGAAATTTTGACCCCCTCCGATCTTCTTGAAACTCTGGATTCTGACAGAGGGCCACGAGACTTCGACCAGCGCGCAAAAATGGAGGCTCTAGACCCTTCCAGAGCCGAGATATCGGACGTCAAAGTTTTGACCTGAAAAAAAAAACATAAGGGGTAACACTGTCGTTTTTGGCCGAAATTTTGACCCCCTCTGATCTTCTTGAAACTCTGGATTCTGACAGAGGGCCACGAGACTTCGACCAGCGCGCAAAAATGGAGGCTCTAGACCCTTCCAGAACCGAGATATCGGACTTCAAAGTTTTGACCTGAAAAAAAAACATAAGGGGTAACACTGTCGTTTTTGGCCGAAATTTTGACCCCCTCCGATCTTCTTGAAACTCTGGATTCTGACAGAGGGCCACGAGACTTCGACCAGCGCGCAAAAATGGAGGCTCTAGACCCTTCCAGAACCGAGATATCGGACTTCAAAGTTTTGACCTGAAAAAAAAAACATAAGGGGTAACACTGTCGTTTTTGGCCGAAATTTTGACCCCCTCCGATCTTCTTGAAACTCTGGATTCTGACAGAGGGCCACGAGAATTCGACCAGCGCGCAAAAATGGAGGCTCTAGACCCTTCCAGAGCCGAGATATCGGACGTCAAAGTTTTGACCCGAAAAAAAAAAAAAACACATAAGGGGTAACATTGTCGTTTTTGGCCGAAATTTTGACCCCCTCCGATCTTCTTGAAACTCTGGATTCTGACAGAGGGCCACGAGACTTCGACCAGCGCGCAAAAATGGAGGCTCTAGACCCTTCCAGAGCCGAGATATCGGACGTCAAAGTTTTGACCTGAAAAAAAAACATAAGGGGTAACACTGTCGTTTTTGGCCGAAATTTTGACCCCCTCCGATCTTCTTGAAACTCTGGATTCTGACAGAGGGCCACGAGACTTCGACCAGCGCGCAAAAATGGAGGCTCTAGACCCTTCCAGATCCGAGATATCGGACTTCAAAGTTTTGCCCTGAAAAAAAAACATAAGGGGTAACACTGTCGTTTTTGGCCGAAATTTTGACCCCCTCCGATCTTCTTGAAACTCTGGATTCTGACAGAGGGTCACGAGACTTCGACCAGCGCGCAAAAATGGAGGCTCTAGACCCTTCCAGAGCCGAGATATCGGACGTCAAAGTTTTGACCTGAAAAAAAAAAAACATAAGGGGTAACACTGTCGTTTTTGGCCGAAATTTTGACCCCCTCCGATCTTCTTTAAACTCTGGATTTTGACAGAGGGCCACGAGACTTCGACCAGCGCGCAAAAATGGAGGCTCTAGACCCTTCCAGAACCGAGATATCGGACTTCAAAGTTTTGACCTGAAAAAAAAACATAAGGGGTAACACTGTCGTTTTTGGCCGAAATTTTGACCCCCTCCGATCTTCTTGAAACTCTGGATTCTGACAGAGGGCCACGAGACTTCGACCAGCGCGCAAAAATGGAGGCTCTAGACCCTTCCAGAGCCGAGATATCGGACGTCAAAGTTTTGACCTGAAAAAAAAAACATAAGGGGTAACACTGTCATTTTTGGCCGAAATTTTGACCCCCTCCGATCTTCTTGAAACTCTGGATTCTGACAGAGGGCCACGAGACTTCGACCAGCGCGCAAAAATGGAGGCTCTAGACCCTTCCAGAACCGAGATATCGGACTTCAAAGTTTTGACCTGAAAAAAAAAACATAAGGGGTAACACTGTCGTTTTTGGCCAAAATTTTGACCCCCTCCGATCTTCTTGAAACTCTGGATTCTGACAGAGGGCCACGAGACTTCGACCAGCGCTAAAATGGAGGCTCTAGACCCTTCCAGAGCCGAGATATTGGACGTCAAAGTTTTGACCTGAAAAAAAAACATAAGGGGTAACACTGTCGTTTTTGGCCGAAATTTTGACCCCCTCCGATCTTCTTGAAACTCTGGATTCTGACAGAGGGCCACGAGACTTCGACCAGCGCACAAAAATGGAGGCTCTAGACCCTTCCAGAGCCGAGATATCGGACGTCAAAGTTTTGACCTGAAAAAAAAAACATAAGGGGTAACACTGTCGTTTTTGGCCGAAATTTTGACCCCCTCTGATCTTCTTGAAACTCTGGATTCTGACAGAGGGCCACGAGACTTCGACCAGCGCGCAAAAATGGAGGCTCTAGACCCTTCCAGAACCGAGATATCGGACTTCAAAGTTTTGACCTGAAAAAAAAAAACATAAGGGGTAACACTGTCGTTTTTGGCCGAAATGTTGACCCCCTCCGATCTTCTTGAAACTCTGGATTCTGACAGAGGGCCACGAGACTTCGACCAGCGCGCAAAAATGGAGGCTCTAGACCCTTCCAGAACCGAGATATCGGACTTCAAAGTTTTGACCTGAAAAAAAAAACATAAGGGGTAACACTGTCGTTTTTGGCCGAAATTTTGACCCCCTCCGATCTTCTTGAAACTCTGGATTCTGACAGAGGGCCACGAGAATTCGACCAGCGCGCAAAAATGGAGGCTCTAGACCCTTCCAGAGCCGAGATATCGGACGTCAAAGTTTTGACCCGAAAAAAAAAAACACATAAGGGGTAACATTGTCGTTTTTGGCCGAAATTTTGACCCCCTCCGATCTTCTTGAAACTCTGGATTCTGACAGAGGGCCACGAGACTTCGACCAGCGCGCAAAAATGGAGGCTCTAGACCCTTCCAGAGCCGAGATATCGGACGTCAAAGTTTTGACCTGAAAAAAAAAACATAAGGGGTAACACTGTCGTTTTTGGCCGAAATTTTGACCCCCTCCGATCTTCTTGAAACTCTGGATTCTGACAGAGGGCCACGAGACTTCGACCAGCGTGCAAAAATGGAGGCTCTAGACCCTTCCAGAGCCGAGATATCGGACGTCAAAGTTTTGACCTGAAAAAAAAAAAACATAAGAGGTAACACTGTCGTTTTTGGCCGAAATTTTGACCCCCTCCGATCTTCTTGAAACTCTGGATTCTGACAGAGGGCCACGAGACTTCGACCAGCGCGCAAAAATGGAGGCTCTAGACCCTTCCAGAACCGAGATATCGGACTTCAAAGTTTTGACCTGAAAAAAAAAAACATAAGGGGTAACACTGTCGTTTTTGGCCGAAATTTTGACCCCCTCCGATCTTCTTGAAACTCTGGATTCTGACAGAGGGCCACGAGACTTCGACCAGCGCGCAAAAATGGAGGCTCTAGACCCTTCCAGAACCGAGATATCGGACTTCAAAGTTTTGACCTGAAAAAAAAACATAAGGGGTAACACTGTCGTTTTTGGCCAAAATTTTGACCCCCTCCGATCTTCTTGAAACTCTGGATTCTGACAGAGGGCCACGAGACTTCGACCTGCGCGCAAAAATGGAGGCTCTAGACCCTTCCAGAGCCGAGATATTGGACGTCAAAGTTTTGACCCGAAAAAAAAAAAAACCATAAGGGGTAACACTGTCGTTTTTGGCCGAAATTTTGACCCCCTCCGATCTTCTTGAAACTCTGGATTCTGACAGAGGGCCACGAGACTTCGACCAGCGCGCAAAAATGGAGGCTCTAGACCCTTCCAGAGCTGAGATATCGGATGTCAAAGTTTTGACCTGAAAAAAAAAACATAAGGGGTAACACTGTCGTTTTTGGCCGAAATTTTGACCCCCTCTGATCTTCTTGAAACTCTGGATTCTGACAGAGGGCCACGAGACTTCGACCAGCGCGCAAAAATTGAGGCTCTAGACCCTTCCAGAACCGAGATATCGGACTTCAAAGTTTTGACCTGAAAAAAAAACATAAGGGGTAAAACTGTCGTTTTTGGCCGAAATTTTGACCCCCTCCGATCTTCTTGAAACTCTGGATTCTGACAGAGGGCCACGAGACTTCGACCAGCGCGCAAAAATGGAGGCTCTAGACCCTTCCAGAGCCGAGATATCGGACGTCAAAGTTTTGACCTGAAAAAAAAAAACATAAGGGGTAACACTGTCGTTTTTGGCCGAAATTTTGACCCCCTCCGATCTTCTTGAAACTCTGGATTCTGACAGAGGGCCACGAGACTTCGACCAGCGCGCAAAAATTGAGGCTCTAGACCCTTCCAGAACCGAGATATCGGACTTCAAAGTTTTGACCTGAAAAAAAAACATAAGGGGTAACACTGTCGTTTTTGGCCGAAATTTTGACCCCCTCCGATCTTCTTGAAACTCTGGATTCTGACAGAGGGCCACGAGACTTCGACCAGCGCGCAAAAATGGAGGCTCTAGACCCTTCCAGAGCCGAGATATCGGACGTCAAAGTTTTGACCTGAAAAAAAAAAAACATAAGGGGTAACACTGTCGTTTTTGGCCGAAAAATTGTCCCCCTCCGATCTTCTTGAAACTCTGGATTCTGACAGAGGGCCACGAGACTTCGACCAGCGCGCAAAAATGGAGGCTCTAGACCCTTCCATAGCCGAGATATCGGACGTCAAAGTTTTGACCTGAAAAAAAAAACATAAGGGGTAACACTGTCGTTTTTGGCCGAAATTTTGACCCCCTCTGATCTTCTTGAAACTCTGGATTCTGACAGAGGGCCATGAGACTTCGACCAGCGCGCAAAAATGGAGGCTCTAGACCCTTCCAGAGCCGAGATATCGAAGGTCAAAATTTGGACCTGAAAAAAAAAACATAAGGGGTAACACTGTCATTTTTTTTTTGGCCGAAATTTTGACCCCCTTCGATCTTCTTGAAACTCTGGATTCTGACAGAGGGCCATGAGACTTCGACCAGCGCGCAAAAATGGAGGCTCTAGACCCTTCCAGAACCGAGATATCGGACTTCAAAGTTTTGACCTGAAAAAAAACATAAGGGGTAACACTGTCGTTTTTGGCCGAAATTTTGACCCCCTCCGATCTTCTTGAAACTCTGGATTCTGACAGAGGGCCACGAGACTTCGACCAGCGCGCAAAAATGGAGGCTCTAGACCCTTCCATAGCCGAGATATCGGACGTCAAAGTTTTGACCTGAAAAAAAAAAACATAAGGGGTAACACTGTCGTTTTTGGCCGAAATTTTGACCCCCTCTGATCTTCTTGAAACTCTGGATTCTGACAGAGGGCCACGAGACTTCGACCAGCGCGCAAAAATGGAGGCTCTAGACCCTTCCAGAACCGAGATATCGGACTTCAAAGTTTTGACCTGAAAAAAAAACATTAGGGGTAACACTGTCGTTTTTGGCCGAAATTTTGACCCCCTCCGATCTTCTTGAAACTCTGGATTCTGACAGAGGGCCACGAGACTTCGACCAGCGCGCAAAAATGGAGGCTCTAGACCCTTCCAGAACCGAGATATCGGACTTCAAAGTTTTGACCAGAAAAAAAAAACATAAGGGGTAACACTGTCATTTTTGGCCAAAATTTTGACGCCCTCCGATCTTCTTGAAACTCTGGATTCTGACAGAGGGCCACGAGACTTCGACCAGCGCACAAAAATGGAGGCTCTAGACCCTTCCAGAACCGAGATATCGGACTTCAAAGTTTTGACCTGAAAAAAAAACATAAGGGGTAACACTGTCGTTTTTGGCCGAAATGTTGACCCCCTCCGATCTTCTTGAAACTCTGGATTCTGACAGAGGGCCACGAGACTTCGACCAGCGCGCAAAAATGGAGGCTCTAGACCCTTCCAGAGCCGAAATATCGAAGGTCAAAATTTGGACCTGAAAAAAAAAACATAAGGGGTAACACTGTCATTTTTTTTTTTTGGCCGAAATTTTGACCCCCTCCGATCTTCTTGAAATTCTGGATTCTGACAGAGGGCCACGAGACTTCGACCAGCGCGCAAAAATGGAGGCTCCAGACCCTTCCAGAGCTGAGATATCGAAGGTCAAAATTTGGACCTGAAAAAAAAACATAAGGCGTAACACTGTCATTTTTTTTTTGGCCGAAATTTTGACCCCCTCCGATCTTCTTGAAACTCTGGATTCTGACAGAGGGCCACGAGACTTCGACCAGCGTGCAAAAATGGAGGCTCTAGACCCTTCCAGAGCCGAGATATCGAAGGTCAAAATTTGGACCTGAAAAAAAAAACATAAGGGGTAACACTGTCATTTTTTTTTTTGGCTGAAATTTTGACCCCCTCCGATCTTCTTGAAATTCTGGATTCTGACAGAGGGCCACGAGACTTCGACCAGCGCGCAAAATGGAGGCTCTAGACCCTTCCAGAGCCGAGATATCGAAGGTCAAAATTTGGACCTGAAAAAAAAACATAAGGGGTAACACTGTCGTTTTTGGCCGAAATTTTGACCCCCTCCGATCTTCTTGAAACTCTGGATTCTGACAGAGGGTCACGAGACTTCGACCAGCGCGCAAAAATGGAGGCTCTAGACCCTTCCAGAGCCGAGATATCGGACGTCAAAGTTTTGACCTGAAAAAAAAACATAAGGGGTAACACTGTCATTTTTGGCCGAAATTTTGACCCCCTCCGATCTTCTTTAAACTCTGGATTTTGACAGAGGGCCACGAGACTTCGACCAGCGCGCAAAAATGGAGGCTCTAGACCCTTCCAGAACCGAGATATCGGACTTCAAAGTTTTGACCTGAAAACAAAACATAAGGGGTAACACTGTCGTTTTTGGCCGAAATTTTGACCCCCTCCGATCTTCTTGAAACTCTGGATTCTGACAGAGGGCCACGAGACTTCGACCAGCGCGCAAAAATGGAGGCTCTAGACCCTTCCAGAGCCGAGATATCGGACGTCAAAGTTTTGACCTGAAAAAAAAAAACATAAGGGGTAACACTGTCGTTTTTGGCCGAAATTTTGACCCCCTCCGATCTTCTTGAAACTCTGGATTCTGACAGAGGGCCACGAGACTTCGACCAGCGCGCAAAAATGGAGGCTCTAGACCCTTCCAGAACCGAGATATCGGACTTCAAAGTTTTGACCTGAAAAAAAAAAAACATAAGGGGTAACACTGTCGTTTTTGGCCGAAATTTTGACCCCCTCCGATCTTCTTGAAACTCTGGATTCTGACAGAGGGCCACGAGACTTCGACCAGCGCGCAAAAATGGAGGCTCTAGACCCTTCCAGAACCGAGATATCGGACTTCAAAGTTTTGACCTGAAAAAAAAACATAAGGGGTAACACTGTCGTTTTTGGCCAAAATTTTGACCCCCTCCGATCTTCTTGAAACTCTGGATTCTGACAGAGGGCCACGAGACTTCGACCTGCGCGCAAAAATGGAGGCTCTAGACCCTTCCAGAGCCGAGATATTGGACGTCAAAGTTTTGACCCGAAAAAAAAAAAACCATAAGGGGTAACACTGTCGTTTTTGGCCGAAATTTTGACCCCCTCCGATCTTCTTGAAACTCTGGATTCTGACAGAGGGCCACGAGACTTCGACCAGCGTGCAAAAATGGAGGCTCTAGACCCTTCCAGAGCTGAGATATCGGATGTCAAAGTTTTGACCTGAAAAAAAAAACATAAGGGGTAACACTGTCGTTTTTGGCCGAAATTTTGACCCCCTCTGATCTTCTTGAAACTCTGGATTCTGACAGAGGGCCACGAGACTTCGACCAGCGCGCAAAAATGGAGGCTCTAGACCCTTCCAGAACCGAGATATCGGACTTCAAAGTTTTGACCTGAAAAAAAAAACATAAGGGGTAAAACTGTCGTTTTTGGCCGAAATTTTGACCCCCTCCGATCTTCTTGAAACTCTGGATTCTGACAGAGGGCCACGAGACTTCGACCAGCGCGCAAAAATGGAGGCTCTAGACCCTTCCAGAGCCGAGATATCGGACGTCAAAGTTTTGACCTGAAAAAAAAAAAACATAAGGGGTAACACTGTCGTTTTTGGCCGAAATTTTGACCCCCTCCGATCTTCTTGAAACTCTGGATTCTGGCAGAGGGCCACGAGACTTCGACCAGCGCGCAAAAATTGAGGCTCTAGACCCTTCCAGAACCGAGATATCGGACTTCAAAGTTTTGACCTTAAAAAAAAAACATAAGGGGTAAAACTGTCGTTTTTGGCCGAAATTTTGACCCCCTCCGATCTTCTTGAAACTCTGGATTCTGACAGAGGGCCACGAGACTTCGACCAGCGCGCAAAAATGGAGGCTCTAGACCCTTCCAGAGCCGAGATATCGGACGTCAAAGTTTTGACCTGAAAAAAAAAAAACATAAGGGGTAACACTGTCGTTTTTGGCCGAAATTTTGACCCCCTCCGATCTTCTTGAAACTCTGGATTCTGACAGAGGGCCACGAGACTTCGACCAGCGCGCAAAAATTGAGGCTCTAGACCCTTCCAGAACCGAGATATCGGACTTCAAAGTTTTGACCTGAAAAAAAAACATAAGGGGTAACACTGTCGTTTTTGGCCGAAATTTTGACCCCCTCCGATCTTCTTGAAACTCTGGATTCTGACAGAGGGCCACGAGACTTCGACCAGCGCGCAAAAATGGAGGCTCTAGACCCTTCCAGAGCCGAGATATCGGACGTCAAAGTTTTGACCTGAAAAAAAAAAAACATAAGGGGTAACACTGTCGTTTTTGGCCGAAATTTTGTCCCCCTCCGATCTTCTTGAAACTCTGGATTCTGACAGAGGGCCACGAGACTTCGACCAGCGCGCAAAAATGGAGGCTCTAGACCCTTCCATAGCCGAGATATCGGACGTCAAAGTTTTGACCTGAAAAAAAAACATAAGGGGTAACACTGTCGTTTTTGGCCGAAATTTTGACCCCCTCTGATCTTCTTGAAACTCTGGATTCTGACAGAGGGCCATGAGACTTCGACCAGCGCGCAAAAATGGAGGCTCTAGACCCTTCCAGAGCCGAGATATCGAAGGTCAAAATTTGGACCTGAAAAAAAAAACATAAGGGGTAACACTGTCATTTTTTTTTTGGCCGAAATTTTGACCCCCTCCGATCTTCTTGAAATTCTGGATTCTGAAAGAGGGCCATGAGACTTCGACCAGCGCGCAAAAATGGAGGCTCTAGACCCTTCCAGAACCAAGATATCGGACTTCAAAGTTTTGACCTGAAAAAAAACATAAGGGGTAACACTGTCGTTTTTGGCCGAAATTTTGACCCCCTCCGATCTTCTTGAAACTCTGGATTCTGACAGAGGGCCACGAGACTTCGACCAGCGCGCAAAAATGGAGGCTCTAGACCCTTCCATAGCCGAGATATCGGACGTCAAAGTTTTGACCTGAAAAAAAAAAACATAAGGGGTAACACTGTCGTTTTTGGCCGAAATTTTGACCCCCTCTGATCTTCTTGAAACTCTGGATTCTGACAGAAGGCCACGAGACTTCGACCAGCGCGCAAAAATGGAGGCTCTAGACCCTTCCAGAACCGAGATATCGGACTTCAAAGTTTTGACCTGAAAAAAAAAACATTAGGGGTAACACTGTCGTTTTTGGCCGAAATTTTGACCCCCTCCGATCTTCTTGAAACTCTGGATTCTGACAGAGGGCCACGAGACTTCGACCAGCGCGCAAAAATGGAGGCTCTAGACCCTTCCAGAACCGAGATATCGGACTTCAAAGTTTTGACCAGAAAAAAAAAACATAAGGGGTAACACTGTCATTTTTGGCCAAAATTTTGACGCCCTCCGATCTTCTTGAAACTCTGGATTCTGACAGAGGGCCACGAGACTTCGACCAGCGCACAAAAATGGAGGCTCTAGACCCTTCCAGAACCGAGATATCGGACTTCAAAGTTTTGACCTGAAAAAAAACATAAGGGGTAACACTGTCGTTTTTGGCCGAAATGTTGACCCCCTCCGATCTTCTTGAAACTCTGGATTCTGACAGAGGGCCACGAGACTTCGACCAGCGCGCAAAAATGGAGGCTCTAGACCCTTCCAGAGCCGAAATATCGAAGGTCAAAATTTGGACCTGAAAAAAAAACATAAGGGGTAACACTGTCATTTTTTTTTTTTTGGCCGAAATTTTGACCCCCTCCGATCTTCTTGAAATTCTGGATTCTGACAGAGGGCCACGAGACTTCGACCAGCGCGCAAAAATGGAGGCTCCAGACCCTTCCAGAGCTGAGATATCGAAGGTCAAAATTTGGACCTGAAAAAAAAACATAAGGCGTAACACTGTCATTTTTTTTTGGCCGAAATTTTGACCCCCTCCGATCTTCTTGAAACTCTGGATTCTGACAGAGGGCCACGAGACTTCGACCAGCGTGCAAAAATGGAGGCTCTAGACCCTTCCAGAGCCGAGATATCGAAGGTCAAAATTTGGACCTGAAAAAAAAACATAAGGGGTAACACTGTCATTTTTTTTTTTGGCTGAAATTTTGACCCCCTCCGATCTTCTTGAAATTCTGGATTCTGACAGAGGGCCACGAGACTTCGACCAGCGCGCAAAATGGAGGCTCTAGACCCTTCCAGAGCCGAGATATCGAAGGTCAAAATTTGGACCTGAAAAAAAAACATAAGGGGTAACACTGTCATTTTTTTTTTTGGCCGAAATTTTGACCCCCTCCGATCTTCTTGAAACTCTGGATTCTGACAGAGGGCCACGAGACTTCGACCAGCGCGCAAAAATGGAGGCTCTAGACCCTTCCAGAGCCGAGATATCGAAGGTCAAAATTTGGACCTGAAAAAAAAACATAAGGGGTAACACTGTCATTTTTTTTTTTTGGCCGAAATTTTGACCCCCTCCGATCTTCTTGAAACTCTGGATTCTGACAGAGGGCCACGAGACCACGACCAGCGTGCAAAAATGGAGGCTCTAGACCCTTCCAGAGCCGAGATATCGAAGGTCAAAATTTGGACCTGAAAAAAAACATAAGGGGTAACACTGTCATTTTTTTTTTTGGCCGAAATTTTGACCCCCTCCGATGTTCTTGAAACTCTGGATTCTGACAGAGGGCCACGAGACTTCGACCAGCGTGCAAAAATGGAGGCTCTAGACCCTTCCAGAGCCGAGATATCGAAGGTCAAAATTTGGACCTGAAAAAAAAACATAAGGGGTAACACTGTCATTTTTTTTTTTGGCCGAAATTTTGACCCCCTCCGATCTTCTTGAAATTCTGGATTCTGACAGAGGGCCACGAGACTTCGACCAGCGCGCAAAAATGGAGGCTCTAGACCCTTCCAGAGCTGAGATATCGAAGGTCAAAATTTGGACCTGAAAAAAAAAAACATAAGGGGTAACACTGTCATTTTTTTTTGGCCGAAATTTTGACCCCCTTCGATCTTCTTGAAACTCTGGATTCTGACAGAGGGCCACGAGACTTCGACCAGCGCGCAAAAATGGAGGCTCTAGACCCTTCTAGAGCCGAGATATCGAAGGTCAAAATTTGGACCTGAAAAAAAAACATAAGGGGTAACACTGTCATTTTTTCTTTTTGGCCGAAATTTTGACCCCCTCCGATCTTCTTGAAACTCTGGATTCTGACAGAGGGCCACGAGACTTCGACCAGCGTGCAAAAATGGAGGCTCTAGACCCTTCCAGAGCCGAAATATCGAAGGTCAAAATTTGGACCTGAAAAAAAAAACATAAGGGGTAACACTGTCATTTTTTTTTTTTGGCCGAAATTTTCACCCCCTCCGATCTTCTTGAAACTCTGGATCCTGACAGAGGGCCACTAGACTTCGACCAGCGTGCAAAAATGAAGGCTCTAGACCCTTCCAGAGCCGAGATATCGAAGGTCAAAATTTGGACCTGAAAAAAAAACATAAGGGGTAACACTGTCATTTTTTTTTTTTTGGCCGAAATTTTGACCCCCTCCGATCTTCTTGAAACTCTGGATTCTGACAGAGGGCCACGCGACTTCGACCAGCGTGCAAAAATGGAGGCTCTAGACCCTTCCAGAGCCGAGATATCGAAGGTCAAAATTTGGACCTGAAAAAAAAACATAAGGGGTAACACTGTCATTTTTTTTTTGGCCGAAATTTTGACCCCCTCCGATCTTCTTGAAATTCTGGATTCTGACAGAGGGCCACGAGACTTCGACCTGCGCGCAAAAATGGAGGCTCTAGACCCTTCCAGAGCCGAGATATCGAAGGTCAAAATTTGGACCTGAAAAAAAAACATAAGGGGTAACACTGTCATTTTTTTTTTTTTGGCCGAAATTTTGACCCCCTCCGATCTTCTTGAAACTCTGGATTCTGACAGAGGGCCACGCGACTTCGACCAGCGTGCAAAAATGGAGGCTCTAGACCCTTCCAGAGCCGAGATATCGAAGGTCAAAATTTGGACCTGAAAAAAAAACATAAGGGGTAACACTGTCATTTTTTTTTTGGCCGAAATTTTGACCCCCTCCGATCTTCTTGAAATTCTGGATTCTGACAGAGGGCCACGAGACTTCGACCTGCGCGCAAAAATGGAGGCTCTAGACCCTTCCAGAGCCGAGATATCGAAGGTCAAAATTTGGACCTGAAAAAAATAACATAAGGGGTAACACTGTCATTTTTTTTTTGGCCGAAACTTTGACCCCCTCCGATCTTCTTGAAACTCTGGATTCTGACAGAGGGCCACGAGACTTCGACCAGCGCGCAAAAATGGAGGCTCTAGACCCTTCCAGAGCCGAGATATCGAAGGTCAAAATTTGGACCTGAAAAAAAAACATAAGGGGTAACACTGTCATTTTTTTTTTTTGGCCGAATTTTTGACCCCCTCCGATCTTCTTGAAACTCTGGATTCTGACAGAGGGCCACGAGACTTCGACCAGCGTGCAAAAATGGAGGCTCTAGACCCTTCCAGAGCCGAGATATCGAAGGTCAAAATTTGGACCTGAAAAAAAACCATAAGGGGTAACACTGTCATTTTTTTTTGGCCGAAATTTTGACCCCCTCCGATCTTCTTGAAATTCTGGATTCTGACAGAGGGCCACGAGACTTCGACCAGCGCGCAAAAATGGAGGCTCTAGACCCTTCCAGAGCTGAGATATCGAAGGTCAAAATTTGGACCTGAAAAAAAAAACATAAGGGGTAACACTGTCATTTTTTTTTTGGCCGAAATTTTGACCCCCTCCGATCTTCTTGAAACTCTGGATTCTGATAGAGGGCCACGAGACTACGACCAGCGTGCAACAATGGAGGCTCTAGACCCTTCCAGAGCCGAGATATCGAAGGTCAAAATTTGGACCTGAAAAAAATCATGAGGGGTAACACTGTCATTTTTTTTTTGGCCGAAATTTTGACCCCCTCCGATCTTCTTGAAATTCTGGATTCTGACAGAGGGCCACGAGACTTCGACCAGCGCACAAAAATGGAGGCTCTAGACCCTTCCAGAGCCGAGATATCGAAGGTCAAAATTTGGACCTGAAAAGAAAACATAAGGGGTAACACTGTCATTTTTTTTTTTGGCCGAAATTTTCACCCCCTCCGATCTTCTTGAAACTCTGGATTCTGACAGAGGGCCACGCGACTTCGACCAGCGTGCAAAAATGGAGGCTCTAGACCCTTCCAGAGCCAAGATATCGAAGGTCAAATTTTGGACCTGAAAAAAAACATAAGGGGTAACACTGTCATTTTTTTTTTGGCTGAAATTTTGACCCCCTCCGATCTTCTTGAAATTCTGGATTCTGACAGAGGGCCACGAGACTTCGACCAGCGCGCAAAAATGGAGGCTCTAGACCCTTCCAGAGCCGAGATATCGAAGGTCAAAATTTGGACCTGAAAAAAAAACATAAGGGGTAACACTGTCATTTTTTTTTGGCCGAAATGTTGACCCCCTCCGATCTTCTTGAAACTCTGGATTCTGACAGAGGGCCACGAGACTTCGACCAGCGTGCAAAAATGGAGGCTCTAGACCCTTCCAGAGCCGAGATATCGAAGGTCAAAATTTGGACCTGAAAAAAAAAACATAAGGGGTAACACTGTCGTTTTTGGCCGAAATTTTGACCCCCTCTGATCTTCTTGAAACTCTGGATTCTGACAGAGGGCCACGAGACTTCGACCAGCGCGCAAAAATGGAGGCTCTAGACCCTTCCAGAACCGAGATATCGGACTTCAAAGTTTTGACCTGAAAAAAAAAACATTAGGGGTAACACTGTCGTTTTTGGCCAAAATTTTGACCCCCTCCGATCTTCTTGAAACTCTGGATTCTGACAGAGGGCCACGAGACTTCGACCAGCGCGCAAAAATGGAGGCTCTAGACCCTTCCAGAACCGAGATATCGGACTTCAAAGTTTTGACCTGAAAAAAAAACATAAGGGGTAACACTGTCGTTTTTGGCCGAAATGTTGACCCCCTCCGATCTTCTTGAAACTCTGGATTCTGACAGAGGGCCACGAGACTTCGACCAGCGCGCAAAAATGGAGGCTCTAGACCCTTCCAGAGCCGAAATATCGAAGGTCAAAATTTGGACCTGAAAAAAAAAACATAAGGGGTAACACTGTCATTTTTTTTTTTTTGGCCGAAATTTTGACCCCCTCCGATCTTCTTGAAATTCTGGATTCTGACAGAGGGCCACGAGACTTCGACCAGCGCGCAAAAATGGAGGCTCCAGACCCTTCCAGAGCTGAGATATCGAAGGTCAAAATTTGGACCTGAAAAAAAAACATAAGGCGTAACACTGTCATTTTTTTTTTTTTGGCCGAAATTTTGACCCCCTCCGATCTTCTTGAAACTCTGGATTCTGACAGAGGGCCACGAGACTTCGACCAGCGTGCAAAAATGGAGGCTCTAGACCCTTCCAGAGCCGAGATATCGAAGGTCAAAATTTGGACCTGAAAAAAAAACATAAGGGGTAACACTGTCATTTTTTTTTTTTTGGCTGAAATTTTGACCCCCTCCGATCTTCTTGAAATTCTGGATTCTGACAGAGGGCCACGAGACTTCGACCAGCGCGCAAAATGGAGGCTCTAGACCCTTCCAGAGCCGAGATATCGAAGGTCAAAATTTGGACCTGAAAAAAAAACATAAGGGGTAACACTGTCATTTTTTTTTTTGGCCGAAATTTTGACCCCCTCCGATCTTCTTGAAACTCTGGATTCTGACAGAGGGCCACGAGACTTCGACCAGCGCGCAAAAATGGAGGCTCTAGACCCTTCCAGAGCCGAGATATCGAAGGTCAAAATTTGGACCTGAAAAAAAAACATAAGGGGTAACACTGTCATTTTTTTTTTTGGCCGAAATTTTGACCCCCTCCGATCTTCTTGAAACTCTGGATTCTGACAGAGGGCCACGAGACCACGACCAGCGTGCAAAAATGGAGGCTCTAGACCCTTCCAGAGCCGAGATATCGAAGGTCAAAATTTGGACCTGAAAAAAAAACATAAGGGGTAACACTGTCATTTTTTTTTTGGCCGAAATTTTGACCCCCTCCGATCTTCTTGAAATTCTGGATTCTGACAGAGGGCCACGAGACTTCGACCAGCGCGCAAAAATGGAGGCTCTAGACCCTTCCAGAGCTGAGATATCGAAGGTCAAAATTTGGACCTGAAAAAAAAACATAAGGGGTAACACTGTCATTTTTTTTTGGCCGAAATTTTGACCCCCTTCGATCTTCTTGAAACTCTGGATTCTGACAGAGGGCCACGAGACTTCGACCAGCGCGCAAAAATGGAGGCTCTAGACACTTCTAGAGCCGAGATATCGAAGGTCAAAATTTGGACCTGAAAAAAAAACATAAGGGGTAACACTGTCATTTTTTCTTTTTGGCCGAAATTTTGACCCCCTCCGATCTTCTTGAAACTCTGGATTCTGACAGAGGGCCACGAGACTTCGACCAGCGTGCAAAAATGGAGGCTCTAGACCCTTCCAGAGCCGAAATATCGAAGGTCAAAATTTGGACCTGAAAAAAAAAACATAAGGGGTAACACTGTCATTTTTTTTTTTTTTGGCCGAAACTTTGACCCCCTCCGATCTTCTTGAAACTCTGGATTCTGACAGAGGGCCACGAGACTTCGACCAGCATGCAAAAATGGAGGCTCTAGACCCTTCCAGAGCCGAGATATCGAAGGTCAAATTTTGGACCTGAAAAAAAAACATAAGGGGTAACACTGTCATTTTTTTTTTGGCCGAAATTTTGACCCCCTCCGATCTTCTTGAAATTCTGGATTCTGACAGAGGGCCACGAGACTACGACCAGCGTGCAAAAATGGAGGCTCTAGACCCTTCCAGAGCCGAGATATCGAAGGTCAAAATTTGGACCTGAAAAAAAAATATAAGGGGTAACACTGTCATTTTTTTTTTGGCCGAAATTTTCACCCCCTCCGATCTTCTTGAAACTTTTGACCAAATTTTGCAAAAATCCAATCTTCTCAAAACTCTGGATTCTGATAGAGGGCCACGAGACATGGACCTGGTTGCAAAAATTGAGGCTGTAGACCCTTCCAGAGCTGAGATATTGAAACTCAAAATTTTGACCAGAAAAAAAAATGACAGTGTTACCCCTTACATTTTTTTTCGGGGGGTGAAAAATTAAGTTTCTCCAATCTTCTCAAAACTCTGGATTCTGATAGAGGGCCACGAGACATGGACCTGGGTGCAAAAATTGAGGCTGTAGACCCTTCCAGAGCTGAGATATTTAAACTCAAAATTTTGACCAGAAAAAAAAAATGACAGTGTTACCCCTTACATTTTTTTTTTCGGGGGGGTGAAAAAGTAAGTTTCTCCAATCTTCTCAAAACTCTGGATTCTGATAGAGGGCCACGAGACATGGACCTGGGTGCAAAAATTGAGGCTGTAGACCCTTTCATAGCTGAGATATTGAAACTCAAAATTTTGACCAGAAAAAAAATGACAGTGTTACCCCTTACATTTTTTTTCGGGGGGGGGGGGGGGGGGGGGGGGGTGAAAAATTAAGTTTCTCCAATCTTCTCAAACCTCTGGATTCTGATAGAGGGCCACGACAGATGGACCTGGGTGCAAAAATTGAGGCTGTAGACCCTTCCAGAGCTGAGATATTGAAACTCAAAATTTTGACCAGAAAAAAAAATGACAGTGTTACCCCTTACATTTTTTTTTCGGGGGGTGAAAAATTAAGTTTCTCCAATCTTCTCAAAACTCTGGATTCTGATAGAGGGCCACGAGACATGGACCTGGGTGCAAAAATCGAGGCTTTAGACCCTTCCAGAGCTGAGATATTGAAACTCAAAATTTTGACCAGAAAAAAAAAAATGACATTGTTACCCCTTACATTTTTTTTCGGGGGGTGAAAAATAAAGTTTCTCCAATCTTCTCAAAACTCTGGATTCTGATAGAGGGCCACGAGACATGGACCTGGGTGCAAAAATTGAGGCTGTAGACCCTTCCAGAGCTGAGATATTGAAACTCAAAATTTTGACCGGAAAAAAAAATGACAGTGTTACCCCTTACATTTTTTTTCGGGGGGTGAAAAATAAAGTTTCTCCAATCTTCTCAAAACTCTGGATTCTGATAGAGGGCCACGAGACATGGACCTGGGTGCAAAAATTGAGGCTGTAGACCCTTCCAGAGCTGAGATATTGAAACTCAAAATTTTGACCAGAAAAAAAAATGACAGTGTTACCCCTTACATTTTTTCAGGGGGGTGAAAAATTAAGTTTCTCCAATCTTCTCAAAACTCTGGATTCTGATAGAGGGCCACGAGACATGGACCTGGGTGCAAAAATCGAGGCTGTAGACGCTTCCAGAGCTGAGATATTTAAACTCAAAATTTTGACCAGAAAAAAAAAATGACAGTGTTACTCCTTACATTTTTTCGGGGGGTGAAAAATTAAGTTTCTCCAATCTTCTCAAAACTCTAGATTCTGATAGAGGGCCACGAGACATGGACCTGGGTGCAAAAATTGAGGCTGTAGACCCTTCCAGAGCTGAGATATTGAAACTCAAAATTTTGACCAGAAAAAAAAATGACAGTGTTACACCTTACATTTTTTTTCGGGGGGTGAAAAATTAAGTTTTTCCAATCTTCTCAAAACTCTGGATTCTGATAGAGGGCCACGAGACATGGACCTGGGTGCAAAAATTGAGGCTATAGACCCTTCCTGAGCTGAGATATTGAAACTCAAAATTTTGACCAGAAAAAAAAAATTACAGTGTTACCCCTTACATTTTTTCGGGGGGTGAAAAATTAAGTTTCTCCAATCTTCTCAAAACTCTGGATTCTGATAGAGGGCCACGAGACATGGACCTGGGTGCGAAAATTGAGGCTGTAGACCCTTCCAGAGCTGAGATATTGAAACCCAAAATTTTGACCAGAAAAAAAAATGACAGTGTTACCCCTTACAATTTTTTTCGGGGGGTGAAAAATAAAGTTTCTCCAATCTTCTCAAAACTCTGGATTCTGATAGAGGGCCACGAGACATGGACCTGGGTGCAAAAATTGAGGCTGTAGACCCTTCCAGAGCTGAGATATTGAAACTCAAAATTTTGACCAGAAAAAAAATGACAGTGTTACCCCTTACATTTTTTTTCGGGGGGTGAAAAATTAAGTTTCTCCAATCTTCTCAAAACTCTGGATTCTGATAGAGGGCCACGAGACATGGACCTGGGTGCAAAAATTGAGGCTGTAGACCCTTCCAGAGCTGAGATATTGAAACTCAAAATTTTGACCAGAAAAAAAATGACAGTGTTACCCCTTACATTTTTTTTCGGGGGGTGAAAAATTAAGTTTCTCCAATCTTCTCAAAACTCTGGATTCTGATAGAGGGCCACGAGACATGGACCTGGGTGCAAAAATTGAGGCTGTAGACCCTTCCAGAGCTGAGATATTGAAACTCAAAATTTTGACCAGAAAAAAAAATGACAGTGTTACCCCTTACATTTTTTTTCGGGGGGTGAAAAATTAAGTTTCTCCAATCTTCTCAAAACTCTGGATTCTGATAGAGGGCCACGAGACATGGACCTGGGTGCAAAAATTGAGGCTGTAGACCCTTCCAGAGCTGAGATATTTAAACTCAAAATTTTGAACAGAAAAAAAATGACAGTGTTACCCCTTACGTTTTTTTTCGGGGGGTGAAAAATAAAGTTTCTCCAATCTTCTCAAAACTCTGGATTCTGATAGAGGACCATGAGACATGGACCTGGGTGCAAAAATTGAGGCTGTAGACCCTTCCAGAGCTGAGATATTGAAACTCAAAATTTTGACCAGAAAAAAAAATGACAGTGTTACCCCTTACATTTTTTTTCGGGGGGTGAAAAATTAAGTTTCTCCAATCTTCTCAAAACTCTGGATTCTGATAGAGGGCCACGAGACATGGACCTGGGTGCAAAAATCGAGGCTGTAGACCCTTCCAGAGCTGAGATATTGAAACTCAAAATTTTGACCAGAAAAAAAAAATGACAGTGTTACTCCTTACATTTTTTCGGGGGGTGAAAAATTAAGTTTCTCCAATCTTCTCAAAACTCTGGATTCTGATAGAGGGCCACGAGACATGGACCTGGGTGCGAAAATTGAGGCTGTAGACCCTTCCAGAGCTGAGATATTGAAACTCAAAATTTTGACCAGAAAAAAAAAATGACAGTGTTACCCCTTACAATTTTTTTCGGGGGGTGAAAAATTAAGTTTCTCCAATCTTCTCAAAACTCTGGATTCTGATAGAGGGCCACGAGACATGGACCTGGGTGCAAAAATTGAGGCTCTAGACCCTTCCAGAGCTGAGATATTGAAACTCAAAATTTTGACCAGAAAAAAAATGACAGTGTTACCCCTTACATTTTTTTTCGGGGGGTGAAAAATTAAGTTTCTCCAATCTTCTCAAAACTCTGGATTCTGATAGAGGGCCACGAGACATGGACCTGGGTGCAAAAATTGAGGCTGTAGACCCTTCCAGAGCTGAGATATTGAAACTCAAAATTTTGACCAGAGAAAAAAAATGACAGTGTTACCCCTTACATTTTTTTTCGGGGGGTGAAAAATTAAGTTTCTCCAATCTTCTCAAAACTCTGGATTCTGATAGAGGGCCACGAGACATGGACCTGGGTGCAAAAATTGAGGCTGTAGACCCTTCCAGAGCTGAGATATTTAAACTCAAAATTTTGAACAGAAAAAAAAATGACAGTGTTACCCCTTACGTTTTTTTTCGGGGGGTGAAAAATAAAGTTTCTCCAATCTTCTCAAAACTCTGGATTCTGATAGAGGGCCACGAGACATGGACCTGGGTGCAAAAATCGAGGCTGTAGACCCTTCCAGAGCTGAGATATTGAAACTCAAAATTTTGACCAGAAAAAAAAAATGACAGTGTTACCCCTTACATTTTTTTTCGGGGGGTGAAAAATAAAGTTTCTCCAATCTTCTCAAAACTCTGGATTCTGATAGAGGACCATGAGACATGGACCTGGGTGCAAAAATTGAGGCTGTAGACCCTTCCAGAGCTGAGATATTGAAACTCAAAATTTTGACCAGCAAAAAAAATGACAGTGTTACCCCTTACATTTTTTTTTCGGGGGGTGAAAAATTAAGTTTCTCCAATCTTCTCAAAACTCTGGATTTTGATAGAGGGCCACGAGACATGGACCTGGGTAAAAAAAATCGAGGCTGTAGACCCTTCCAGAGCTGAGATATTTAAACTCAAAATTTTGACCTGAAAAAAAAAATGACAGTGTTACTCCTTACATTTTTTTTCGGGGGGTGAAAAATTAAGTTTCTCCAATCTTCTCAAAACTCTGGATTCTGATAGAGGGCCATGAGACATGGACCTGGGTGCAAAAATTGAGGCTGTAGACCCTTCCAGAGCTGAGATATTGAAACTCAAAATTTTGACCAGAAAAAAAAAATGACAGTGTTACCCCTCACATTTTTTTCAGGGGGTGAAAAATTAAGTTTCTCCAATCTTCTCAAAACTCTGGATTCTGATAGAGGGCCACGAGACATGGACCTGGGTGCAAAAATCGAGGCTGTAGACCCTTCCAGAGCTGAGATATTGAAACTCAAAATTTTGACCAGAAAAAAAATGACAGTGTTACCCCTTACATTTTTTTTCGGGGGGTGAAAAATAAAGTTTCTCCAATCTTCTCAAAACTCTGGATTCTGATAGAGGACCACGAGACATGGACCTGGGTGCAAAAATTGAGGCTGTAGACCCTTCCAGAGCTGAGATATTGAAACTCAAAATTTTGACCAGAAAAAAAAATGACTGTGTTACCCCTTACATTTTTTTTCGGGGGGTGAAAAAGTAAGTTTCTCCAATCTTCTCAAAACTCTGGATTCTGATAGAGGACCACGAGACATGGACCTGGGTGCAAAAATTGAGGCTGTAGACCCTTCCAGAGCTGAGATATTTAAACTCAAAATTTTGAACAGAAAAAAAATGACAGTGTTACCCCTTACGTTTTTTTTCGGGGGGTGAAAAATAAAGTTTCTCCAATCTTCTCAAAACTCTGGATTCTGATAGAGGGCCACGAGACATGGACCTGGGTGCAAAAATCGAGGCTGTAGACCCTTCCAGAGCTGAGATATTGAAACTCAAAATTTTGACCAGAAAAAAAAATGACAGTGTTACCCCTTACATTTTTTTTCGGGGGGTGAAAAATAAAGTTTCTCCAATCTTCTCAAAACTCTGGATTCTGATAGAGGGCCACTAGACATGGACCTGGGTGCAAAAATTGAGGCTGTAGACCCTTCCAGAGCTGAGATATTGAAACTCAAAATTTTGACCAGAAAAAAAAAAATTACAGTGTTACCCCTTACATTTTTTTCAGGGGGTGAAAAATTAAGTTTCTCCAATCTTCTCAAAACTCTGGATTCTGATAGAGGGCCACGAGACATGGACCTGGGTGCAAAAATCGAGGCTGTAGACCCTTCCAGAGCTGAGATATTGAAACTCAAAATTTTGACCAGAAAAAAAAATGACAGTGTTACCCCTTACATTTTTTTTCGGGGGGTGAAAAATAAAGTTTCTCCAATCTTCTCAAAACTCTGGATTCTGATAGAGGACCACGAGACATGGACCTGGGTGCAAAAATTGAGGCTGTAGACCCTTCCAGAGCTGAGATATTGAAACTCAAAATTTTGACCAGAAAAAAAAAATGACAGTGTTACCCCTTACATTTTTTTTCGGGGGGTGAAAAATTAAGTTTCTCCAATCTTCTCAAAACTCTGGATTCTGATAGAGGGCCACGAGACATGGACCTGGGTGCAAAAATTGAGGCTGTAGACCCTTCCAGAGCTGAGATATTGAAACTCAAAATTTTGACCAGAAAAAAAAATGACAGTGTTACCCCTTACGTTTTTTTTCGGGGGGTGAAAAAATAAGTTTCTCCAATCTTCTCAAAACTCTGGATTCTGTTAGAGGGCCACGAGACATGGACCTGGGTGCAAAAATTGAGGCTGTAGACCCTTCCAGAGCTGAGATATTGAAACTCAAAATTTTGACCAGAAAAAAAAAATGACAGTGTTACCCCTTACATTTTTTTTCGGGGGGTGAAAAAGTAAGTTTCTCCAATCTTCTCAAAACTCTGGATTCTGATAGAGGACCACGAGACATGGACCTGGGTGCAAAAATTGAGGCTGTAGACCCTTCCAGAGCTAAGATATTGAAACTCAAAATTTTGACCAGAAAAAAAAATGACAGTGTTACCCCTTACATTTTTTTTCGGGGGGTGAAAAATAAAGTTTCTCCAATCTTCTCAAAACTCTGGATTCTGATAGAGGGCCACGAGACATGGACCTGGGTGCAAAAATTGAGTCTGTAGACCCTTCCAGAGCTGAGATATTGAAACTCAAAATTTTGACCAGAAAAAAAAATGACAGTGTTACCCCTTACGTTTTTTTTCGGGGGGTGAAAAATTAAGTTTCTCCAATCTTCTCAAAACTCTGGATTCTGATAGAGGGCCACGAGACATGGACCTGGGTGCCAAAATTGAGGCCTTAGACCCTTCCAGAGCTGAGATATTGAAACTCAAAATTTTGACCAGAAAAAAAAATGACAGTGTTACCCCTTACATTTTTTTTCGGGGGGTGAAAAATTAAGTTTCTCCAATCTTCTCAAAACTCTGGATTCTGATAGAGGGCCACGAGACATGGACCTGGGTGCAAAAATTGAGGCTGTAGACCCTTCAAGAGCTGAGATATTGAAACTCAAAATTTTGACCAGAAAAAAAAATGACAGTGTTACCCCTTACATTTTTTTCGGGGGGTGAAAAATTAAGTTTCTCCAATCTTGTCAAACCTCTGGATTCTGATAGAGGGCCACGAGACATGGACCTGGGAGGAAAAATTGAGGCTGTAGACCCTTCCAGAGCTGAGATATTTAAACTCAAAATTTTGACCAGAAAAAAAAAATGACAGTGTTACCCCTTACGTTTTTTTTCGGGGGGTGAAAAATTAAGTTTCTCCAATCTTCTCAAAACTCTGGATTCTGATAGAGGGCCACGAGACATGGACCTGGGTGCAAAAATTGAGGCTGTAGACCCTTCTAGAGCCGAGATATTGAAACTCAAAATTTTGACCAGAAAAAAAAAATGACAGTGTTACCCCTTACATTTTTTTCGGGGGGTGAAAAATTAAGTTTCTCCAATCTTCTCAAAACTCTGGATTCTGATAGAGGGCCACGAGACATGGACCTGGGTGCAAAAATTGAGGCTCTAGACCCTTCCAGAGCTGAGATATGGAAACTCAAAATTTTGACCAGAAAAAAAAAACGACAGTGTTACCCCTTAGGTTTTTTTGGGGGGCGAAAAATTAAGTATCCCCATTCTTCTCAAAACTGTGGATTCTGATAGAGGGCCATGAGACTTAGCCCTGAGTGCAAAAATTGAGGCTCTAGACCCTTCCAGAGCTGAGATATGGAAACTCAAAATTTTGACCAACAGTGTTATTCTTATAACTATATTTTTTTAAGAAACCCGAAAATCATCATCTCTTGATTATGTTGTTAATTTCTTTATTTTATACCCAAAAAGTTTCTCCTTTAAGTTTTCCTCTTTTTCTTCATGAATTTACCTCATTTCATCGCTCAGACATAACAACTTTTTTTTAATGTATTATGAAGAACTATAATGAAGATATTTAGCCTTTTTATTGTTCTTTTTTCCTGTGTGTAAGTATAATTTTATGTCATATTATAATGTACACAAACCAATGATGTTTATATGTTCTGTTTTGTCATTATGATTGTACTATAGTATCTTTCCATGATCTTACATGTAATAAGTTTAAATTATATGAGCGACACTTCTTAACATCAGTAACTCGACAGCACAACCTAGACCAGTTTTCCTCTGCGTTTGTAATGTCTGCACAAAGGAGACGGGCAGCTGCTCGAAGACCTCTTTTGGAGAAAACTGTTGATTTTATACTCAAAAAAATGTAAGTATCACTCCTTAAAAAGTAATATTACCTCATAATGAAGTGCATTGTTAGCCCACCCCAAAACTTAAACAAAATAATAATATTAAATGCTGACCAACACTTAATTGTATACATTTTTTACATGCTAAAAATATAATTTAATAAAACAAGCAAAATGTAATTTGTTTTGACACATGACAGTTATGCATAAATACATTTATCTTGCTAAATGCAGTGAAACATCTCAATTGTCAGTCAATCGATGAATTAATGCATACATTCAATTTTATATACTGACAACAACAAGAAACATGAATAAATGAGTAAAATAAAAAATAAAAGTAACCATCACAATAAACAACTGCATATACAAGTCAACAACACATGGAACAAAGCTTTATTCAAACTACAAGCATGTATTTACAACCACTGAACACCACATCCTACAGCCATCTCAGCGGTTCCCATTATGCGGCTTTATTCTGATGAATTCTCCAGAGGGGACTGTGCCTTCGGGCCGGGGCTTGTTGCTGCGCTGCGCTTCACAATCTGAGGCAATAAGGGAGAGATGGAGGGTCTCATCCATGGCACCACTTCTAGGATTCAGCTCTGGGCTTCTCATCCTCAGTGCTCAAACCAGTCTGCAGACATGTCAGATCCTACAAAAATAATCACAAACATTACACAAAACTGTCATTTTAACAGCACAATGTCATTTGATTTATCTATTAAAAATAACCTTACTTTATATTTGAGTAAAATCCCTGGAACCTTTTTTTCCCCAACAAATGCTGCCATCATCTTTCCTTGCAGGTCCTGGTCCACCACAAAAGCTCTGCAGTGAATGCACAGAAATCAAGACTCAGAAAAGTGTTGTAATTTCTCAGTTTGAAATTGCAATCATTCAAATAAACTACAATTTAAGATTTAATAGATTTCGTTATCCATTTCTGTAGTATACTCACTCAGAGCCATTGATGACAGCATTCAGCATCACGAGCCTCTCTCCACCATATAAACACACGCGTGTTCTGTCTCTGTAACATAAAGACAAGATTCACGTTATGAGCTCAACAC
The DNA here is from genome assembly GCA_038021265.1 of Cyprinella venusta. Taxonomy (NCBI): domain Eukaryota; kingdom Metazoa; phylum Chordata; class Actinopteri; order Cypriniformes; family Leuciscidae; genus Cyprinella; species Cyprinella venusta. The sequence goes on from CM075863.1 coordinate 44,086,071, forward strand.
TGCATTTATGCCGAGGTTGATGTGTTAACTCACTTTTAATCCAATTTAAACGTTCCTCAATATATCAACACTAACAAGGGAGAAATTAAATATATATCATGTTTAGTTACTTTATAGATTTGTTTATTTGTGAACTTCTCAAAACTCTGGATTCTGATAGAGGGCCATGGGACTTAGCCCTGAGTGCAAAAAAGGAGGCTCTAGACCCTTCCAGAGCTGAGATATGGAATCTCAAAATTTTGACCAGAAAAAAAAACGACAGTGTTACCCCTTATGTTTTTTTTTTTTTTGGGCGAAAAATTAAGTATCCCCAATCTTCTCAAAACTCTGGATTCTGATAGAGGGCCATGAGACTTAGCCCTGAGTGCAAAAATGGAGGCTCTAGACCCTTCCAGAACTGAGATAAGGAAACTCAAAATTTTGACCGGAAAAAAAAAAAAAAACGACAGTGTTACCCCTAATGTTTTTTTTTTTGGGTGAAAAATTAAGTATCCCCAATCTTCTCAAAACTCTGGATTCTGATAGAGGGCCATGATACTTAGCCCTGAGTGCAAAAATGGAGGCTCTAGACCCTTCCAGAGCTGAGATATGGAAATTCTAATTTTTGACCAGAAAAAAAAAATGACAGTGTTACCCCTTACGTTTTTTTTTGGGTGAAAAATTAAATATCCCCAATCTTCTCAAAACTCTGGATTCTGATAAAGGGCCATGAGACTTAGCCCTGAGTGCAAAAATGGAGGCTCTAGACCCATCCAGCGCTGAGATATGGAATCTCAAAATTTTGACCAGAAAAAAAAAAAAACGACAGTGTTACCCCTTATGTTTTTTTTTTGGGTGAAAAATTAATTATCCCCAATCTTCTCAAAACTCTTGATTCTGATAGAGGGCCATGAGACTTAGCCCTGAGTGCAAAAATGGAGGCTCTAGACCCTTCCAGAGCGGAGATAAGGAAACTCAAAATTTTGACCAGAAAAAAAAAACGACAGTGTTACCCCTAATGTTTTTTTTTTTTGGGCGAAAAATTAAGTATCCCCAATCTTCTCAAAACTCTTGATTCTGATAGAGGGCCATGATACTTAGCCCTGAGTGCAAAAATGGAGGCTCTAGACCCTTCCAGAGCTGATATATGGAAACTCAAAATTTTGACCAGAAAAAAAAAAAAAAAACGACAGTGTTACCCCTTATGTTTTTTTTTTGGGCGAAAAATTAAGTATCCCCAATCTTCTCAAAACTCTGGATTCTGATAGAGGGCCATGAGACTTAGCCCTGAGTGCAAAAATTGAGGCTCTAGACCCTTCCAGAGCTGAGATATGGAAATTCTAATTTTTGACCAGAAAAAAAAAATGACAGTGTTACCCCTTACGTTTTTTTTTTTTTGGGTGAAAAATTAAATATCCCCAATCTTCTCAAAACTCTGGATTCTGATAAAGGGCCATGAGACTTAGCCCTGAGTGCAAAAATGGAGGCTCTAGACCCATCCAGCGCTGAGATATGGAATCTCAAAATTTTGACAAGAAAAAAAAAAACGACAGTGTTACCCCTTATGTTTTTTTTTTGGGCGAAAAATTAAGTATCCCCAATCTTCTCAAAACTCTGGATTCTGATAGAGGGCCATGAGACTTAGCCCTGAGTGCAAAAAATGGAGGCTCTAGACCCTTCCAGAGCTGAGATATGGAAACTCAAAAATTTGACCAGAAAAAAAAATGACAGTGTTATGTTTTTTTTTGGGCGAAATCCCCAATCTTCTCAAAATTCTGGATTCTGATAGAGTGCGATGAGACTTAGTCTTGAGTGCAAAAATGGAGGCTCTAGACCCTTCCAGAGCTGAGATATGGAAACTCAAAATTTTGACCAGAAAAAAAAACGACAGTGTTACCCCTTATGTTTTTATTTTTTTGGGCGAAAAATTAAGTATCCCCAATCTTCTCAAAACTCTGGATTCTGATAGAGGGCCATGAGACTTAGCCCTGAGTGCAAAAATGAAGGCTCTAGACCCTTCCAGATCTGAGATATGGAAACTCAAAATTTTGACAAATGCGCAAATGCGACCAAAATTTGCAAGGGTGCGACCAAAATTTTTCCCAGGTCGCACCAGTGCACCTAACGTTCTCTTATCATCGCATCCGCTCATTCTACAAGCGAGTATTTTGTTCGTTCTCTTTGCTCGCAAGTTTGGATCATGGCCAAACCAATCAGAGATAGAGATTGGGCTGGTCTTTGCCTCTGATTGGCTGCGGTTCAGCTATTCCTGTAGGAATAAAATGTTCCGTGCTGTGTGATACGAAATAAATTGCGACCTGAACGTGAACACCAGAGAATCAGTTACGGCAATAAGCAGCAGAAGAAACAGACGACGAAGAAACTTTTAAAAATGTAGGCTACTTTTTATGGCTAGGTAAAAATATCCTCATATTCAAAAACTAATTCTCCTTTTACAAACCCGTTGGGCTATGCTGTGTTCAGTTGATGAATGAATGGAAGATTGTAGCGCGCAACGCGCATCCCATCCAATACATCGCAATAATCTTTGTGCTTTGTTACTATTGATATGAAACAAAGTTTCAGATTTCAAATTAGGTCCGATTTCTTACGAAATTCAAAAACATAAATAGTGTATTGACGCTGTGCCGTGAGATCGCTCTGGCTCAGCTCAAGTGAAGCAGCAGCGCGGAGCGCACGTGAGCTTCTCTTCCGCCTTAATACCAGTTACAGAGAGAAATAAACATGAACGAGCATGAAAAGATAGAGTACAACCTATCGAAATCCGTATCTTTCACATGGAATTGCTCAATCAGTGTTTCAACCGTGAAAAGACGTCAGTAAAACGGTTGTAAACAATGTAATTTAACGTCACATTTACCTCAGAAAAAAAAACATATCCAGTGACTATAAACTTGTTAGCTAGCTATAAAAATTAACTCTAGAGGTGCATTTTGCCAAATATATGCACCATAGTACATCATTTTTAATGTTTTTCAATATTTAATCCATGTTGTTTGAAAAAATCTGGCAAGTTTTTATGCAGCCACCATTTAAATGTTTATATTTCATATAACATTATTATTATTATAAAAAATAAATAAAAGTGTAATTTAAGTGTTTGTGTACAAATCAGGTCATTTTACCTTCAATATTATAGAAGGGTAATGAAACAGTGGGCTACAATTGACTCCCAGTTTACAGCATTAGTTGAGATTTGTTTTCCTTGAGAATTGTGAAATTGGTGTCAATACCCATGCCCTAACTTGAACAATGTAAAAACAACACTTAATTTTTTTAAAAATGTATATTTTTATAAACAGTATAATTGTGCTTAAAAAACAACAACAACAAAAAACTACATCTTATTCTTGTTTAAAAGCATTTACATATATGAATATATGGTGTGTGATAAAAAGGTGACCTTGAAATTGTGGCGTTATGGGCGATGCGAGATGAGGAAAAATTTGAGTGCACCTAAATTTTGTGCTGGTGCACCTAAATAAAAAAAGTTAGGCGCACCAGTGCAACCAAGGCAAAAAGTTAGTCTGGAGCCCTGTAGAGGGCCATGAGACTTAGCCCTGAGTGCAAAAATGGAGGCTCTAGATCCTTCCAGAGCTGAGATATGGAAACTCAAAATTTTGACCAGAAAAAAAAAAAAAACGACAGTGTTACCCCTTACGGTTTTTTTTTGGGCGAAAAATTAAGTATCCCCAATCTTCTCAAAACTCTGGATTCTGATAGAGGGCCATGAGACTTAGCCCTGAATGCAAAAATGGAGGCTCTAGACTCTTCCAGAGCTGAGATATGGAAACTCAAAATTTCGACCACAAAAAAAGCGCGACAGTGTTACCCCTTATATTTTTTTTTGGGGAGAAAAATTAAGTATCCCCAATCTTCTCAAAACTCTGGATTCTGATAGAGGGCAATGAGACTTGGCCCTGAGTGCAAAAATTGAGGCTCTAGACCCTCCCAGAGCTGAGATATGGAAACTCAAAATTTTGACCAGAAAAAAAAAAAAAAACGACAGTGTTAACCCTTACGTTTTTTTTTTTTTTGGTCGAGAAAATTAAGTATCCCCAATCTTCTCAAAACTCTGGATTCTGATAGAGGGCCATGAGACTTAGCCCTAAATGCAAAAATGGAGGCTCTAGACCCTTCCAGAGCAGAGATATGGAAACGCAAAATTTTGACCAGAAAAAAAAAAAAAAACCGACAGTGTTACCCCATACGTTTTGTTTTTTTTTTTTCGGCGAAAAATTAAGTATCCCAAATCTTCCCAAAACTCTGGATTCTGATAGAGGGCCATGAGACTTAGCCCTGACCAGAAAAAAATGACATTGTTACCCCTTATGTTTTTTTTGGGGGGGTGAAAAATTAAGTATCCCCAATCTTCTCAAAACTCTGGATTCTGATAGAGGGCCATGAGACTTAGCCCTGAGTGCAAAAATGGAGGCTATAGACCCTTCCAGAGCTGAGATATGGAAACTCAAAATTTTGACCAGAAAAAAACGACAGTGTTACCCCTTACGTTTTTTTTTTTTTGGGCGAAAAATTAAGTATCCCCAATCTTCTCAAAACTCTGGATTCTGATAGAGGACCATGAAACTTAGCCTTGAGTGCAAAAATGGAGCCTCTAGACCCTTCCAGAGCTGAGATATGGAAACTCAAAATTTTGACCAGAAAAAAAACGACAGTGTTACCCCTTACGTTTTTTTTTTTTTGGGCGAAAAATTAAGTATCCCCAATCTTCTCAAAACTCTGGATTCTGATAGAGGGAAATGAGACTTAGCCCTGAGTGCAAAAATGGAGGTTCTAGACCCTTCCAGAGCTGAGATATGAAAACTCAAAATTTTGACCAGAAAAAAAAAACCGACAGTGTTATCCCTTACGTTTTTTTTTTTGGGGCGAAAAATTAAGTATCCCCAATCTTCTCAAAACTCTGGATTATGATAGAGGGCCATGAGACTTAGCCCTGAGTGCGAAAATGGAGGTCTAGACCCTTCCAGAGCTGAGATATGGAAACTCAAAATTTTGACCAGAAAAAAAACGATTGTGTTACCCCTTACGTTTTTTTTTTGGGCGAAAAATTAAGTATCCCCAGTCTTCTCAAAACTCTGGATTCTGATAGAGGGCCATGAGACTTAGCCCTGAGTGCAAAAATGGAGGCTCTAGACCCTTCCAGAGCTGAGATATCGAAACTCAAAATTTTGACCAGAAAAAAAAAAAAAACGACAGTGTTACCTCTTACGTTTTTTTTGGGTGAAAAATTAAGTATCCCCAATCTTCTCAAAACTCTGGATTCTGATAGAGGGCCATGAGACTTAGCCCTGAGTGCAAAAATGGAGGCTCTAGACCCTTCTAGAGCTGAGATATGGAAACTCAAAATTTCGACCAGAAAAAAAAAACGACAGTGTTACCCCTTCCTTTTTTTTGGGGGGGGGCGAAAAATTAAGTATCCCCAATCTTCTCAAAACTATGGATTCTGATAGAGGGCCATGATACTTAGCCCTGAGTGCAAAAATGGAGGCTCTAGACCCTTCCAGAGCTGAGATATCGAAACTCAAATTTTCGACCAGAAAAAAAAAACGACTGTGTTACCCAGCACAATTGCAGCATATTGAATTAACTGCGGAAAAACTTATAAATATAGTGGGTTATTGGACAAATAATGGGTTCGTGGGACGGGGTTGTGGCCCGGGAGTGGTCCCAGGACATTTGGTAAATATAGTGGGTTATTGGACAAATAGTGGGTTCGTGGGACGGGGGCGTGGCCCGGGAGTGGGCGGGGGGTGGTCCCATGACATTTGGCAAATATAGTGGGTTATTGGGCAAATAGTGGGTTCGTGGGACGGGGGCGTGTCCGGGGACTGGTCAGTTGGCGGGGGGGGCCGGTCGCCCTGTGGAAGTGGTGGTTGGTCGGATGAATAGAGTGTTCGTGGGACGTTTCGAGGGTGGCTCCACAAGGGGGCCTTTGCGGAACTGCCTCGGGGGTCCCGAAACTTTGGGCTACTTTCGACGGCCCCCCAGGGGGGGTTAGGGCATGTCCGACCCACCCTCCCATCTCGCCCCTTTCAGCGAGGCCCGGGGGCGCAGTCAGCCGGTCCCCCAAAAATTTCGGGGGGCCGGTGCGCTCGTACTCCAACCCACGTCCGTTTGCCTACGGCCCAAGGACAACGGAATGGCTAGCTAGAGTTCCTGGAAATCGAAATACAGTGACTTGCTGGCAACTGTCCTGCCAGTACTGTAAAAATACAAGAAAACACTGGATGCACACAGGAAATGACTCTAACATGAATGCATTGATTGATTCCTACGTTTATTTTGTTTTGAATAAACAAATGTGCAATGTAAAGTAAAAACCTTACGATTAAAGTTGTAATGTTATAATGTTCTTGTTTTAAAGTTTTTGTTCTAAAAATAGAAAGATGCGCACAGAAAATGACTTTAATATGACCAGATTGATTGATTCGAAGTTATTTTGTTTGTTACAAACAATGTGCAATCTGTAAAACAAAAATCTCAAAATTATAATTGAAATGGCATACTGCTGGAATTTTTTTACCTTTTTGAGAAAAAGCTTAAAGTATAGATAAACAAATTTTATGTTTATTAATTTATGTCATGTTGGTGCATTTTTGGGAAGTACACCTGTTTTAACCTGATGTCCATTGGAATGGACAAAAAAATAAATCACAATGAAAGCAATTATATATATATATATATATATTTACAGAAACCTCATGAGCAGGGAAAATGTACTTTTATATTTTTCAGAAACTTGAAACATGATTCAGGTCTGAGGGGGTTAAGAAGTACTAAAGTTAAGCTTTTAGAATATTAAGTACAAAATAAGTGCACAAAAATAGAGCACTTTAAGCACATTATGGAAGTGTACTAAGTGCACTTTAATAAAATGTTTTTAGTGTACTTTTTTGACAAAGGAATACACCTTAAGTATAATATAAATATATTTAGAATATATTATTATTATATTTTAAATAATTTATTAGTATAATTAAAAAGCATTTAAAATGGGTTTTAGACATACTAAAAGTAGTAACAAAATATATTTTTTTAAAGGTTGAAATAGTATATTAAAAATATATTTAATTTCCTCTTCAGTGCGTTTCAAAATAGCACAATTGAATACATTTAGTTGAACTTAAGTTTATCTTAAGAAGTACTAAAGTTAAGATTTTAGTATATTAAGTACAAATTAAGTGCGTGAAAATAGAGCACTTTAAGTACATTATGGAAGTGTACTAAGTGCACTTTAATAAAATGTTTTTATTGTACTTTTTTGACAAAGGAATACACCTTAAGTATGAAATAAATATTTTTAGAATATATATTATTATTATTATATTTTAAATACATTATTAGTATAATTAAAATGCATTTAAAATGGGTTTAAGATATACTAAAAGTGGTAACAAAATACATTTTTTTAAAGGTTGAAATAGTATATTAAAAATATATTTAAGTTCATCTTCAGTGTGTGTCAAAATAGCACAGTTGAATACACTTATTTAATCTTAAGTTTATCTAAAGAATTACTAAAGTTAAGATTTTAGTATATTAAGTACAAAATAAGTGCGTGAAAATAGAGCACTTTAAGTACATTATGGAAGTGTACTAAGTGCACTTAAATAAAATGTATTTTAGTGTACTTTTTTTCACCTAGGATAGCAGTACAATTGAACAATAATGTTCAATCGGTTACCACTGTGTAATGATAAAGTATTATGAATTAACAATAAACAATAGTATATATTTTTTAAATAGCATTATTCTAGAATTGATTGATAGATTCTGTAAATGGTCAATCATGTTAACCACACACATAAAAAATAAAAATAAAACACAATTTCTGGAAATTGTTTACCAGCCATCTTTAAGTTAATTGAGAACATATGAAAGAAAAGAAAACAAGATTGTTTTATTTCAACCGAAGTGTATAATACTTCTTTTAATCGTCAGATTCTAGTATCATATATAATACTAAAACAATTGCAATTTCTTTTTAAAAAAACTTTAATTTCAATAATTTAACAATGTCTTTTCAGGGGGCTAATATTACGTTTGAACAATAGTAGCATATTGTTAACAAATGTTTAATGATCATATGTTTGGTTAGACAGTCAAACTCCTCGAGAAAACTAAAAACAATTTGTAAGACAAATCTTTAGAAATTCTTCTCACTGTAACACAATCTCTATCAAGTCAAAAAAGCTAATTTACAACAATGTAGTGTTTATCCACCGCTCCTAAACCTAACCTCAAGAATTCCCCGCAGATGGGTTATCCAAACAGTAAAAAAACAAAACAAAAAACTAATATATATTATTATTTCTATGCTCAACATAATCAACAATGCAGCAAAGTGTTCAGTAAAATGGCACTACAATAACCACTATTTCTTAAATACAGGTCCTGCTTCTCAAATACGTGAGAATGAAGCATTGTAAAACTCAAAATTATGCTTTGTGGAAGCTCTGTGGTTAAATAACCTATTATTCTTTTCCAATTAAGGTCATGCCAGGGGAAAAAAAACAACAAAGATTTAGTTTTTTGCTACATTATTAAGTTCAAGAGAATCAAAATATATTTTGCCTTCATACAAAGACCATGAGGCCTCTCTGCTCCAAACAGCCCATGCCAGATCTTGACTGACAGATCTGCATTCAAAATACAGCACTGAAGTTCTCACGGGTTAAGGACGCTTCCCAAAAATGGCAAGGTTTTGGTAAACTGCACAGAGAGTTAGTTTTCTGGCAAACTTAATATTTATTGAATTAGAAGCATTGATATGAAATCAGCCTGGCTTCCTTCAATCAACGCAAGCATAAAAGACACTTAAGTTTTACAAACTGATTCACCAGAATGTTGGACTGAACTTGAGATAGGATAGGAACACTGTATATCTGTTAGATGAACGATGAAATGTGCCTACTCTCACACAGTGACCCGATATGAAGGCAAGGCAGTATCTGAACACACTCTAAGGCTCGACAGTATGCAAAAGTGGTGCGTTTTAAAATTTCCCAAAGTCCAATCATGGCCTGGATAGATTTAAATATTCAAACTGAAGCGATGCAAAAACCCCATCCACCCCGGAGCAAGTCAAAGCCCGTATAACAAGCTATCTATGGTTACGATGATAGAGGAGGCACTAAGGATACATCTGTTAATGAAGGAGAGGAGGAATAAGGCTAACATGTTATATCTGGTTACCAACCCAAAAGCAGGAGCATATTTTGGGATCCAAAATGTGTTTGGGATTTCAGGAAGCAGGTAAACCTCTAATGAGTCTCTAATGTGAAGCTAGTAGGTGAGCCTGGAGGCCTTCATGTTGTAGCAGGGCCTGTCGGTTAAACCTCCCTGACCTCCAGAGAACAGCGACAAGCCTTCAGTTTTCTCCAGAACCACCTCCAGTTCCTGGAAATCCTGTAGCCGTGCCACATCTTTATCCTGCCAAGGGAACATAAACACATTGGCAGATGTAGTGTTGAATGGTCTGGAAGTAGTGTCCATTGTTCTGTTGTTTTTCAGATCGCAAATGAGAGATGATGCCATTCGATATGGCAGCACAGACATTCCCATGATGCACTAAGGGTTGTACCCATTGCTATCTGGTATAAACATGGCCAAAAGCATAAATGCGTTTGCATGTCCAATTTCAGCCGTTATTATAATGTTGGCCACTCTTTTTGAAGCTAGAACTGCCTCTACTAATCAATGTTAAAAAGCACTGTTTGGATTTACTATTTCAACAAACGTTGTCAGTAGATTTAGACAAGCTTAAACAAGAGAGGATTTTGCTCAACCAAACAGAATGTCACTTTTACGAAGCATCATGATGGCCCTTCAAGCGAGCTTAACCAAGACTCAAGAGGAATGGATCCAAATCCTCATTCCTTCACCAACAGAAAGAAATATGCCCAGGAAGATTTGTTTTTGTATTCATTCAAGTGCAAGCAAACAACAAAACTCTCAAACATGTAGGAAACTATGTTGTCATGCCTAACAATACAGACATTGATATTTTCAAATTCAGCTTAACTACAAGCTTTTTATTGATTTTAGATGGTTGCGTCATAATACAAATATTAAGGACAAATATGGCATTTCTATTCATTCCCACTGGCATTCAGTCGCTTCAAGGAGAACTCTGGTCAATTTTAACATTGAGCTCATTTTTTGTACATTTGGAGTGATGTCAGTACAGAAAACAACAGAAATCGGTGTTGCCAACACCGTGTTATCCTCTTTTTAAAATTCGCACCCTGTTGACTTCAAGGGGCAAGTTCTAAACCTGCTTTTGATTTGTCATTGCGAGTGCACAGCCATGTGAGTGGTGTTATTAAGAGTGACCATGGTCAATCTGACTGCAGTAGATGTGAAAGATATTAAAGGTGCCCTGTAATGTGAAATTGAATTTATGTTGGCATACTTACATAACAAGAGTTCAGTACATGGACATGACATATAGTGAGTCTCAAACATCATTGTTTTCTCCTTACTTAAATCTCGTTTTTGAAAAACACCCCTGAAAAACAGGCGAATCTCCACATAATACCGACTCTGACGTAAAAGTCGGGATCATTAATATGTATGACCCAAAATATTTGCATATGCCAGCCCATGTTCAGTGACAGACGAGACCGAGCTGCGCAGCTGAAGCATGGCTGTTGATCAGTGTTCGGATGGACACATGAACACAAAAGTATTTTTAGTTCCTTCATCTGTGCCTCTGAAGAAACAATGGGTTAATTTTATTTTCTCTGGATATTTCCAAACATTTCAACGATGACTGTTTCCTCAACTTCCCAAGAGCTGGCCTCGGACCGAGCTGATGTGTTATTGTTGTTCAAGTTCAGACAGGTAACGTTAATCTTTCACTCAAAATCGTTCAATACTGTTTGCATCAGTAAGTCAAGCCAGGGACTTCACATCGTTTCTTTTAGTAGGATGAAAAAATAAATTGTATACAGAAAGCGATCAATATCTTTCCACACAGCGCGAGTTTATCTGGACACTTGCCAAACTCGTTATGAATTCAATGACGCACGTTACCCTGCACAACGAAGCTCTGACTGTATTTACATGATCGTGTCTGCATTAGTGAAAGCAGAGAAGGCAGAAATTGCGTTGCAATGATAAGATCTTCATCTTCGCGATCGACAGGCTGTCTGTACTCTGCTTGCTCAATACTCAACACAGCAACATTTTATGTGATGGGAATAGATCTAAATACTTAAAAAACATCTCAGGATTCGTTAATCTCGATAGCTGTAATAGTAAAAAAAAACGTATAATAGCTGGAGTAAAATTATTCGAGACGGTTTCACATGTAATACATAGCTATTTTATATGCAAGCATGTCAGCCAATCACAGCAGAGGCCGGTTACACACAGCAGACACGCCCCTTCAAACCTAGTGTTCAGATCAGAGGCTAAAATCAGGCTAGGAAAAATGCCTTTTATTTCTAAATTATGACTATTTTTGATCTAAAAAACATACTAACATTATAAGGGCAACCCAGGAAACATTACAAAATAATTTAAAAAACCATTATAGGGCATCATTGATGTTAATTCAGCCAGCTCACATACCTGTTTTTACTTCCTGTTTTCAGTAGAAGCTCACAGTAGTCAATTGTCAAGTTCGCACGCGTGATCATTTTAAAAAGATAACACGGTGTAGGAAACACCGATTTTTGTTGTTTTTGTCTGTACTGACAGCACTCCAAATGTACGAAAAATGAGCTCAATAATAAAATTGACCGGAGTTCTCCTTCAACGGCTGACACTTTACTAAACTGGATGTGAGAGTCATGTCAAAAGCAAATAAAACCCATTACAATTACTGACGCTGTCTACACTGGATGCACGTTCAGTTTCTGACACCCTCCACACGCTTAAGTCTGTCGACAACAGGACAAAAAGAGTAAAGGAACGTTCGCTTTGACGTGTCCAGTTTAAACAGCTTGTTAGAGTCTTCAGAAGGATTCCAGCGTCAGGAAATATTGGATGTTTTTTTTTTTGTAATGGCGTCCCAGATCGTGTCGGAGGACTATATATGTTTGTTCGAAGCATTTTGTTTTGTAAAAGAGGCTCATAATGGAGAGTTTGAATGGAATCTGACATCAGATGCATCACAAACCATAATTAAATGATTTCATAATGCATTGTCTTTAAATGAGGGTTTTATATGGATAATGTTTTCGAAACACTTAATCGCGAGTGACCGTTGATACTGTTTCCTATGTAATGACGTTAGCCAATCATAAAAGTGGCCGTTTACTGACAAGCCGTAAAGGAGCCGCCCCCTTAAAACGGATCATTTCAGACAGAGGGGCACAATGAGAATTGAAAATAATAGTTTCTCTGCATATATATTTGCTTTGCAAATAAATGTATTAATATTATGAGTGAACCTCAAGGAACATTATTTTTTAACTTCAGATTTGTTGTGCTTGTTTGACGGGGCTGCACAATTTGGGCAGAAATGTGATTATATGTTTTAATAATTTATGTTTCTTCATTTTCAAACATTAAATCACCAAGCTTTTATTTTGGCAGGCTTAGGTCAAACTGGTCATCTAATGCTTATGTAGATCATTCCAAATCAGTCTATCAGCCATCGCTGTTAGGATACTCCCTTAGAAGGCGGTCAGCTGTGAGGACCACATACATCAGATGTGGGCGAGTTGACTAAGCTGTTAATAGGCTCAGGCCTCCTCACCTTTCTGAGCATAGTGTTGGGCAGCTTGCGGATCTTCTCCACGTGCTCTGCGCTGATGTCTAACTCGCGGCAGCAGACGCGGAGGAGGGCGCGATACGTCAGCTCCTGCCTGTCCAGCTCCACCTCGATGAAGTCGTTCTCTCTGACATTGGTGTTCTGGATGCGGACCTTCAGGACGAGCTCTGGGAAGAGACGGCAAGACTGTGACTCGAGGCATCTTTGTGAATTCCTCAAACCAGTCGGCGTGTGCAAACCTGTTTGTGGAGATCTGCTGCCTTCAAGTTATGTTGGAATGAGTGCAAGTCAATATGTGTAATGACATCTGCTAAAATCCCTTAGATTTAAGTGTATGACCAAGCAGCCAAGATTTACAGTAAAATAGATGAAAACAAATAAATTCAGATGTACAATGTTTTTGAAAGAGTCTCTTGTTCACCAAGGCTGCATTAATTTGATCAAAAATACAGTAAAAACAGAAATATTGTGAATTTTTTTTACAACTTAAAATAATTGTTTCCTATTCAAATATAATTTTGAAATGTAATGTATTCCTGAGATCAAAGCTGAATTTTCAGCATCATAACTCCAGTCTTCAGTGTCACATGATCCTTCAGAAATCATTCTAATATGATGATTAATTTTAGAAACATTTCTGATTATTATGAATATTTAAAACAATTGCTTAATATTTTTGGGGAAACGGATACTTTTTTCAGGGTTCTTCGGGTGAATAGAAATTTCAAAATTTAATATATATATATATATATATATATATATATATTAGGGCTCTGCAAAAATCGCATCCAAAATAAAAGTCTGTGTTTACATAATATATTTTTGTGTGCTGTATATAATTATTTTGTGTATAAATACACACACATGCATGTATATATTTAAGAAAATGTGTTATTCATATATAAAATATTTAAATTTATATAATATAGATTATGTATTTATATATATGTACAGAATTTAAGCGCAAATAATTCTTAAATATATACATGCATGCATTGGTATGTATATATATATATATATATATATATATATATATATATATTATATACAGCACACACAAATATATTATGTAAACACAGACTTTTATTTTGGATGCGATTAATCGCAATTAATTTTTGCACAGCCCTAATATATATATATATATATCTATCTATCTATATATATATATATATATATATATATAAAGAATTTAATACATACATATATATATATATATATTCCCTATTGAAATATATGCACTCTCTAACATATTTCTAGCTCTATACATGTGCTATATTTATATGCATAAAATAAATATACACAATTATGTGTAAATGTGTATATAAATATATATACACATTTACATGTAAATATATTCATATATAAATTGAACATGAAACAATAATTATGGTAGCAAACATGTTTTCATTTTCTTTCATTATTTACTGTGTATCCTACACTGTGAATTTGCTTTCTTGCTACCTAGCAACCTGACCCTTCAGTGACTATCTGCAGCACTTTTATATGTGGAGGTGAAAGCGGAGGTGTGTTGGGTAACATGACAGGGCACGGTTCGTTCACAAACCAACAAGCTTCTTGACAAACCCACACTGTACCTTGAACGTTAACTGGAAAAGTGCTGGTGAAAAAGAAGGGCTGGAAGGCCGGCATGGAGCCCCCGAGCTGGGAGCAGTTGATCTGCTGCGGGATGGACCCCTGCCGGGTGACCGTGGCGTTGGGAACCTGCGTCTGTCCGCTGCTCCCTCCGGGAGAAGGAAGCGTGGGACACACCGGGCCGTTCTGTGCAATAGGATGAGCGTGAGTAAACTCGCAGTGGCTGGTGTGATGAGTCTCTGAGGAGAGCTCCATTGGCAGGCCGCCGTTGACCACGCCGTTCTGCTCCACCATGGGGACGAAGGGTAACTCCTGCGGGTTCTGGCTGTCTGTGTAAAGGCTCCTGGGCTGCTGATGCTGAGGCGGGAGCTGCTGCTCTTGCGTCGGCGACAGGGTCGCTGGCTCTGACTCCAGGGGCTCTGGGTGACTGTTGGTGCCGTTTTGCTGTGCTATGCTCAGGTTATCTTTATCTATCTTGCTGTACAGGAAGGGCGGGTTGGAGAGATAGTTTGGAATGATTGGCAGCTCTGGTTCCTTCACCTCAGGCATGTCTTCCTCTTCCACTGGAGAAGGGGCGATAAACATGAATGTGACGGCGTAAGGACATTAGTCAAGTCAAGTATATTTATGTAGCTGTTTTCACAACGTAGATTGAATCAAAGCAGCTTCACAGTATCAATCAAAACATAATAACAATGTTCGTTTCTTAGTGGAAAAACATCTTTGTTTCAATGGTATTACTGATTGGTTAATCAACTTGTATATTAAAGGGCAACATGACTGTATACGGAAGGTTTTCTGATGTCATGTTTATATTTTAGTATTTTTAAGAAAAAAAACTGAATAAAATCAATTATTACAATAAATTAATAATTAAATTATACTGTAATGGCCGTTGATCGACAAATTGACAATATTAATATTTAGTCTAAATAGCTGAATTAAAACATTCAAAACTAGTTGTAAAAGTGAATGTACTGGATAAACATTTTTAATTCTTTTTGAGATTTGCTAAAGATTACATTTAATGATGTTTTTAAAGATTAAATTAATTTAAGCAAGCTTTTAAAAAAGTAAAAAGAGTGGAATAAGGGAGATTTTCTATTTTAATATGTATTTTAGGAGTTGATTATGTAAAAAACAAATAGGGATGCAAAAAATAAAATAAAACACTAAAAACTAAAATAAGCTAAAATAATAAAAACTAAAAATAAATAGTTTTTAATATAATATAATATAATATAATATAATATAATATAATATAATATAATATAATATAATATAATATAATATAATATAATATAATATAATATAGTCAACATTTGAAGTGGATCAAAACCTTTCATCAAAGTTATACATGAATTTTGAACAATACCCGTTCTTGTCTTAGGACAACTTTGGTGACTTTTTTGATCCACTTCAAATGTTGACTATTATATACATATATATTATATTTATATTTATAATCTAATTGCAGTATAAAAAAAATAATATTGAAAAATAAAAACTAAGATCAATCATTTTAAGTGCTAAAAGTGAATTTAGGCATCACAATATTATATATAATATAATAATAATTAATTGAAATATTATAAAATTCATTTTGAGATAGGCTAAATATTACATTTAATATTGTAATTAAATTATTAGTGTTTTTAAATATTAACTTTAAGTGAGCGTTATACGACGGCAAAGGTAATGTAAATGTAGAAATAGGGAAAATTAGAAAAATCAATGATCCAACATTGACAGATACATAATAATAGTAATTAAAAATAATAATAACAACAATAACAATACTGTAATATTATGCATCATGGACAAAAAAAAGTTGATTAAATTAAAGAAAATTATTTTTCTTTAAAATCATTTATAAAAAATATTGAATTGATTTAATATTTAATTAAAAAATAACAATTTATCATTTATTTAATTAACTCTAATGCAAAGATATGAATTCATATTAATTATCTCATATGAATTCACAAATTAAAATGACTTGCATTTGTATCAGTATTTATGCAATACATGCTTGCTACATTATCCATCCACACACCTTCTAGTGTTCATATTCAGTAATTGTCTAAAATGAAATGTCTAAATGTCTTTGTATGATGGCTTTGACAGTATCCGAGCATGTAATGCATCATGTCCTTTGTTTCTAAAAAGCATACCTCCAAGCAGTCTTCTGATTTCAGGTTTGGAAGTGAGTTGAACAGCTAACTCCTCTTTCGCTGTTAGAATTTCTTTATCGGCTCCGGCGTTCAACAGATAGGCCACTATCTGTTTGTGGTTTCTTTTACAGGCCCAATGCAAACATGTCCTGGATGAACAGGGGACACCAGATTATCAACATCATCAGTCAAATGAGTTTTCATGCATTCAGGCATGACTAAAACAAAGCAGTCAAGGCCTGGCATGAACGTCAGAACAAATCTAACACCTAAAGTCAGTTGATTAACGAATATCAGCAGTGAGAAAACAGAGAACTTCACATACCCCTAAACACAAGCTCTCTTATCAAGCATTTCAGGAATCCTGCCTAGCTACATGACTTGAAAGGTAAGGGCTATATAGATAGCAATCAGAAACCATTACATTTTCATCAATCCTGCTCTACACGTTATATAAAGCTTTTCGCATTACATCATGACCCAGGGTTCATGCGTTTTAAACCCTGTTATGGCCACTTTTAAACCAGAGTTAAGCAACGTTAAATAGACCGAACATTTAAGCAACATTAAATGATTTACAATGTAAAACCATCAGTGGCCTGTAATCATGAAGGCGTTTTCAGTTGTTTGCTACCCAGGTAAATTTGATTTTGAGCAAACTCTGGCTTTTCGGGCTCAAGAAGGTAGTGGTGTTCATCGCGATAGCAGCTTTGCTACACAGCTTTCATTCTACACATGAATGACTAAAACACATAAAAAGATTTACACATTTATTTAGTGTAAAATTATGTTGTGTAAAAGGCCCCTAAACTGATTGAATATCAGCGAACAAATCACCTTTCTTTTGCTGCTAATGACTTTTTTTATTAGGGATTATAATTATGTATAATTCGTATACTATAATTACACAATTATTATATGAATTGGTAATTAATATTAAACTTCACATTTAAATGAATAAAATATATAAATACACGCTTAAATAAAGCTTTAAACTGATTAATCTTATGCGTTTTCTTTTGAGCTCTTTGTGAACATATATAGATTGTTAATTAAATTCAGTTGCATCGCAATAATCAATAGTTGCCTTGAAATTTTTCGCTTAATGTAACATTATTACATATATTATATAGAAAATGTCCCATTTTCATTCAAAAACCTTTTGAATGGACATCTACGTTATGAGAATAAAATAAGAAAAAATGCAATTAGACAAAAATACCCCCCAGTGTTTGCACTTTACAAGGAAATGTCTTACACGCTGTCTCTGCATCTGTCTCTTAATTAAACTAAAAGTATTTTAACATTACATACTGCATTTTTTTCACAATCTCAAGTGTGTAAAGCCCGTATAAGGTAATGGTATCCCATAAATCTGGGTGTCCTAGACCAATCTTTTAGATACCATGGACTCCCAAATATGATCATATTTGACCCCCTTCCTGAAATATTAAAGTTACCATGAAATTAAAATGGACAAGTCATGTTTGTTTGTTTTTTATAAATAGAAAATTGCAGTGATAAATGATTTATCTGTGAACATTATCACCATTATTTTAATTTCAACTTAATTTCCTGTCCCCTCCTCTAACCTAACCACTATCAGGCAAGTTAACGTTATCAATTGCGGCCAGGAGCTCTCTTATCTAAAGAAGAGATGTGAATTGCACTGGAAGGAAAGGTTAATATAACTGTACACTACTAAGTAAATAAAATAAGTGGTTTAGCCGGAGTCGGATCAGTGTTTATATACGCACCATCCGTTGATCTCATTCTGAGAGTTGACGTTGACTCCGCTCTCCACTAAAGTCTTCACCTCATCGATGTCTCCGATGGCACTGGCCTCTCTCAGACGCTCCTGCAGCTCTTTATCCAGCGATGTCGTTGACATTATTCAAGTCTTTATGGAAATAGAAGCTTCATACGAACTGACACACGGTGCTTTTGAGGCAGGAGACAAAAATAGACACTCAACTTGCTCCGCCGTGGCTTAAACTGTTGCCTGTGCCGGAGGAATTTTCGACAGAGAAGCGGAAGGAGTGTGTTTGAAGTCTTTAGAATGAAATCAGATTAAAACGATACAGTATAATAAACCGGGTTGTGTTTTATTAATCTTTTGCCGACTGCTGCGATTCACTCATATCCGCTGCACCTCCCATGTTGGGGGCAATTTTCGGTGTAACACCTTAAGATCACGATCTTTGGTTCCGACTAGGAATCGCCAGTAAACCATTCCAAAATCAAGTGTATGATGAAGTCAAACATCTATAATCAATAAACAGACCCACAACAGTGCACATAAACAGACTGATAATCTTTATTGGTCAAGAATCTTCAATCGCATAAAAGAAGAGCAGCAATTAACTGTATCCATGTCAGTGTTAAGAAAATTCAAACAAATATTCTGCCTTGAAATGTGAGAGTTCACACGTTTATTTTAAGTGTATACACATTCACCATGTATACAGGCACATTTATATTACCCAAAAAATTTGATTAAAATAATGCATACATTTATGTATTTGGCATAAATGCATATTCAAAGCAACGATTTTATAGATTCAGATAAACTTGCTTTTGAAGCATGGTGGTTTGGTTGAGCTGGATTTCACTCACTCTCTCTCACACACACACTAAGCAGTTACTATGGTTAGCATGGCAATTTTCTGTAGGTTATAATATGGTGGTAAATAACATCAACACACAAAATAACAACACTTATTAATCTAGATAACCAATGAAAATGCCATTCAGAGTAACTATGATGATCATGTCCTGCAATAAAACCCCAGGCACTTTAAACTTTACTTTCCCTGGCATCCGTGTAGTAAAAATCATTCTGGAATGTGGAATGAAGTATGTTGTATTATATTATTCTTCATTTCATCTGAGTACACATCATTTTAAACATATTTGTAAAAGTTTTGTGGGGGGAAAACCCCACATTAATACATCCTGCAAAAACACATCTTTGCCAAAAAGATAGTAATGATGACAAATTTCAGCAAAGCCTTTATATTATTCAGTATCTTTGAACTGTTAAAACACTGCAGAGTCCACACATAATCAAATACAGTGAGATGAAACTGAATTAAATCAAACCACGCTGTCCTTGAGAAACAGTAAGCACTGGTTGTTGGCAGGCATATCAACCTAGAAAATCAAAACAAAAACAGATGAATTTACAAGCCTACAATGTGGTGAATCATCACATAATCAAGACAATCACATTCAAAAGCAAGAAAGAGTCAGATTATTTTGCATTGGATCATGGTCAAATAATAGATTATAGCTTCTAAGAAAAACCTTTACAGAAAAATTGTAATGAACAGAAATAGGCAAGGGAGAATTGACATTGCATCTTAAACTATAATTGTAACTATACTTAAACACCATTCATTTTGGTAATAAACCTCTTACAATTTCCTCCAATCGCAGTCCATTTTCTTGGCCAAGCTTTTTCAGAAATGATACATCTCTTAGACCCCACTCTGGATTTCTGTAAAACAACATTGGTACAGAAAAAAATGAAATTATCAACTTTTACTGAGTAATCATTTTTACACTGCGGCATTTTTGTCTTGTATTTCAGTACAAATATCAAAATCATTCTTAAAAAAATACATTTACTTGAGAAGCAACATGACTGTTATGTCTATTAGAGTGTTGTTTTCTAAAAAATCTAACAAAATTAAATGAGTTTGTCCTAACAACAGAAAAATCACGAGTAAGTGCAGAGGCGTTGTGTGCGCTGTGTGAATATCCAGACTGTATATATTTATTCATCTCACTTCAGTCACTTGCACGAAAAGAGATTCAGCATTCCTCAAAAACGAATAAAAAACAGTGAAATGCAAACTCAGATTATTTCATAATCCTGCAATAAGTAAATATGTGAACTTACACAAATATATTTTTTTGCATTTAGTCTTATTTTATAAGACAATGTCTTTGCTGCTGACCTTCAAATTCAATCAAAATTGATTCGATCAAAAATGACTTTAGATAAAAATCACATTTGTTTTTCATTTTTTGGTTTTTCCAATTGTTCTGTGATTCAGAATGGCAGCACAGCTGAAAGGTTTGTTTGAGCGGCTCTACTGTACAGGCATGAATTTGCATTTCCTTCAGCCTGAGGCTTATTCATTTCACTTTTGGTGTGAAAGGGCCTTTACATTTGCATAAAAATATAACTTTTTTTGATACTAAAAACAAACAAGCAAGCCCAGTGCATGTGAGAAAAAATACCGCATTACTTTCCATAACAAGTACCGCAATTAATGACTTTTTAGACTCTTAACTTCTTAATTTTTATATGTTTTTTTTTTATATCTGCAAGCATTTCTTTTCACACCAGTGATATAAACACCACTTTGCCAGTGATATCCTTTATCACTAACCTGTATCTCAAGCTCTGGTCAAAGTCAACATTGCTCTGAGGAGTAATCGATCCTTTGAAAGCATAAGGCTGCAAAACAATATCAGATGCAAGATGTTAGAAGCCAATACATGTAACCAAATGCATATTAATTCAAGGTGCTTGAGCTTATTATGCAACAAATACCCCATAAGTCAGAAGCAATCCTTGGCGCTTTAGTATTTTCCCAACAGCATTAAACAAACCCTAAAAAGCGAAAGAATATTCAACAATTTAATACTGTAAGCTGACATTCAACAAATACAGAGGAAGAGAAATAAAAGCAAGCAAGCAAGCATGATACCATTGTGCAGGCCAGAGGTGAGATGTGCATCATGTTGATGTTCACGACGAGGTCACATGACTCCTCTTGAAATCCACCCCAGTTCTCCCAACTCTGAGACACATCAAGATAGATGGGTGGCTTTACATTCTCCAGCCTATGATACTGTCTATATGCTTCAATGCTGCAAGAATAAAATAAAAAATGTAAAAAATCACAATATAGAACATAAAGACCCAGTTTCGCAGACAGGGTTTAGATTAAGCCAGGATTAAATTAGGATATCTAAGTAGCTTTTACAAATGTGCGTTTGAAAAAAAAAAAAAAAACTAGGAAAAAATATTTTTGCTTTCAGTCAAAACATCTCAAACATGTATACTAGACATGTACATGACTAGACTTCAGCCTTGTCTGTGAAACCGGGGTTACATATTGCTATTGAGTAGCAGGAAACATTTTATGGTATGAGGCCTAATCTAAAGAATAATCAAGAGGGAACTTTGAACTAACATAGAATTAACACAGCTGTGTCACAACGTTCACCCGAAAATAGTCATATAACCATTGCAATAACTCCAAGTCTGAAGCTATTCAGTTAAGGTAAAAAAAAACTGCATATGCTACTTTAAGGTCCTGACTCTCTATGGTCATTAAAAATCCCATGGCACTTCTCGTAAAGAGTAGGGGTGTAACTCCGGCAAACTAGCAAAATTCCATCCATTGGTCCTTGCCAATCATGGCCTCCTAATAATCCCCTTGCATTGAATTGGCTCAATCACTCTCTCTCCTCTCCACCTATAGCTGGTGTGTGTGGCACCAATAGCTATATCCTGCACACTGGTGGTGGTTGAGGTGAGATCCCCTAATGTGATTATAAAGCGCTTTGGGTGTACAGTAGTACACATGAAAGTGCTATATAAATGCCTCATTCATTCATTCATTCATTCATTATTAAGTAACATGTATTGTGGATTTTGACATTCTTTCATTCATAAATAAAAACTAAGCATTCAAAATAGGCCTATATATATATATATATATATATATATATATATATAAACACTTTTACTAGAGCACTTGTGTTTCTAAAAGTGACTTAACAGCATTGTGGATGTGACTTAACGATATTGTGGATTTTGACATTCTTTCATATTGAATTAGATATTGTGTTAGATATGATCTAACACACAATCTATTGTGTTAGATTGTGAATTAGATATTGTGTTCATATTGAATTAGATACTGCATATTGAATTAGATATTGTGGATTTTGACATTCTTTCATTCATAAATAAAAACTTTAAGCATTCAAAATAGGCCTATATATATATAATTTAAAAAAACACTTTTACTAGAGCACTTTCTAAAAGTGACTTAACAGCGCCATCTCTTCATAGATATCTGCACCTGCACTCAGTAACTATCATTATCAGAAAACGAAAAGATAAAGAATTATGATTATTATTAACTATTTCAACGACGATTCAAAACTATTTCAATGTTTTGGGATTTCATAACCTGAATAGTTAAGTATCAGTCAGTGCGTTTCTGCAGTAGAGAATCTTTCAATATTGTTATTGTTATGCAGACCTGTTCATGTCTACATCGAATTCAAGATGAAGTTTGATGATGCGCATATTCACCTCGATATTGACTGAGCTTCGTATTCAGACGGCTGCCATGTAATGTTCGGAAACGCTTTGGCAAAGTGAACGACATGCTGTCCCGTGCCAGAAGAGATTTCCAAAGCATTCAGATGCCTGTCTGATGTCACTCTGCTTTTTAATACAGCAAGGATCGGGTCCTTATTTCTATCGGCTGCTGCAGCATTCAGCATTTTACACATCCAACGACAAGTTCCTGGAACCAAGAGCAGAAAGGAGCTACGTAAATAAAACCGCAACTGAACTAAGCAATGTCAGTCAGAATCCAATAAGACCTTTAAAAGCTCCAAGGTTCGGTGATTCAATGCCGTTCCTAAACTGTGCAAATGTCCAGAACAGATTCATGCATCTAAATGACGGCTGCTCACATCAGGTCACATGACGAGGTGCTGTATTTCATAACGGAGGAAAATTGCAAGGCTGCGGAAATAATTTAGATAGATGTTTTTATTAACTGTTCTCTATTCACTCCGTAGTAGTTATTATTAAAGCACGTTCAACAGTGTAATACTATTTAAAACGCAGTGTTTTGGATTCCACATCCCACAATGCAACGCGCGTCAACTTCCTCTTTGTTTTAAAAAAAAGTGGCGCACATTTTCTGTTATCACCTATGGTTATCACGACCAGTGATTATATGTATTTTATTTGTATTAAAATGAGATGTAATTTTCTTTCAATCATTGTGCACTGTTCAGAGGTTTAGAATCGCTCTTAAATATTATTTTAGAAACTGATAGTCAGCCGAGGATAGATTAAATTGATGAAAGTTCTTTACTTTAAATTTACTTATGCCTGTGTAGGGACTAAATACTGTGCGTGATCAGCGATATTAAAGTGTACTTTATTTGTGTTACAAGTAGCCTATTACAAATTCATTACGAGTGTCTTTGATACAAACAAGCAATCTACGTGTGTAAGAATAAAATATATTTGAATAAAAATATGCTCGGTAATATCTTTGGCTCATGCGCATTGTTTTCAATAACAAATTCACATTAATAAACAAATATTAGCCTACTTAGCTATACTTTGTACAATATATAATTTTCTAGGCTTCTAATGTATTTCGAAAGTATACTTTCAACGCATTATTAAAGACATTTAGCTAGGGTGAATAAATGATGATGATTAATTTCCCCTATGACTTCTTTCGAAAGTCTGCTTACCTCTCTTTCTGTCCGTGCCTGAAAAGTAAAAAACATCAACATTACGAAGGAGATGACAAAACGTGTCTTTATACATTAGGTGTGCTTCCAGTTTTTCTTGCTTTACTTTCTGTTTCCTGATGGGGGCATTGTGTGATCTGTATATAGTTCACAATCACATCCAACCTTTCAAAGACAAACAATTAGTTCACATCATTAATTAGACAAATCTCGCGGTGTAGCCTATTATTATTTCCTTTCAAAAACGTTAATATTGTATGAAAAATATCCTGGGGACATGTTTTGGCAGGTCAGCAGTAGTAATTTGTCTGGATGTAATTCTCCAGAGTGTTCAGTCACTTGAATAAAGCAAATGTGTCAGAATGTGCAGCAAATGCTAGTTTGCTTTCTCAATATATATATATATATATATATATATATATATATATATATATATATATATATATACATATATATATACATATATATATATACATATATATATATACATATACACATATATATATATATATATATATATATATATATATATATATATATATATATATGAAGAGTTCAGATGCAAAAGCCTCTAAATGCCATTTGAAATTTTCTTCTAAAATAATAATTTTTATCAAGTTTATATATTCAAGTTCACTAATTTCACTCAAATGACAATTAATAGGTAATCTTCATTGCAATTTAAGTGAAAATACGGAACTTAAATATACAAGCTTGATAAAAATGATCATTTTAGAAGAAAATTTCAAATGGCATTTAGAGGCTTTTGCATCTGAACTCTTCATATATATATATATATATGGTCTATAGACCATTTCACAAGATGTAAACAACACTGGTCCAGAAACACTTCCTGTTTCAGTTTGTAACTGTTTTCTTTATTTCGCATGTAAAGAAAACATCTTAAAGATGTTTGTTTAGCTTTTTGATTCAGTTTTAAATGTTCTGTTGTTTGTATTTTATCCTAGCTTTTATGTAGTGTTAAAAAACTGAAACAGGAAGTGCTTCTGGACCAGTGTTGTTTACATCTTGTGAAATGGTATATATATATATATATATATATATATATATATATATTAGGGCTGTCAAACGATTAATCGCATCCAAAATAAAAGTTTTTGTTTACATAATATATGTGGGTGCACTGTTTATAATTATTTTCTTTATATAAATACACACACATGCTTGTATATATTTAAGAAATATTTTCATGTATATACTGTATATAGATTTATATATAATTTATATTATATATAAATATAAATATTTTTGTATCTAAATAATTTTTTTCTTAAATATACATGCATGTGTGTGTATTTATATATACAAAATAATTATACGCAGTGCACCCACATATAGTATGTAAAAACAAACTTTTATTTTGGATGCGATTAATCGCGATTAATCGTTTGACAGCCCTAATATATATATATATATATATATATATTGCTGCATTCCAGGAAACTTGGAATTCTTCCACCATCTAATTGAAAATAACTACAGTAATCATCTTTAAGGTTGGACCATCAGTTTGTGCAGATTGATCAACCCCAATTTTCAGCATTTGACATTATTTCCAATTAGGCGGTGACTAACATGACCTTCCGTAGTTATTTTAGTAAACAATTTATTTTGATAGTCCACTTTAGACATTCTACTATACTAACTATAAATAACTTTTGCAACATGTCAATTACCAGACATTATGTTTCATTTGACTTTCTGCTTAAAGTGTAACCTTATTTTTAAGTGAGAATTTTAGAGTTCCCAGCCTAGAATGACAAAGAACATCTGTCTGAAAATGTTAGAGATGTAATGTTATGAATATGTAAATATACTTGCAGTAAGCAATTCACAGGCCCGAAGCACCCCTCCTTTCAGATAGAGAAGTGTTTTTTTCCTCCCTTGATAGAAATTGCATTTTTTAAAGTCAAGTTTTTCCACCAGGAATCATGTTTTTACCCCTCGGTAGAAAAGTGCTTTCCAGGCCCACCCCCACGGCTATCCAGTCCGGGCTGGCCTGGGGCTTGCAAAAGGTCCACTTATCCCCCATTGTTTGCGGACCTGGCACTTTATAACACAATATAATAAAATAATAATTACATTTTTGTTCTGCCAACATGGCAGAGCCAACGTCATGCATTTTCTAAATGACAAGACTTGCTACCTATTTTTCAACCCATGTTTATTAAACAATATGGTGGTAATACATCCTTAGAGTTAATTCCTAAATGTTTTGCTCATTTCCCAGTCTGGTATGTTTGGCTTATTTTAGTTGGGTTTTGTCTCTCTCTGTTGGTCAGGGCTGCTGGGAGACCATCTTAAACCAGCTACAAAACCTGCAAACCAGTTTAGGCTGGTTCAAGCTGTTTCGGTTGTTGAGTGGTCATTTCGTCAGAAATGCTTTTATAACTAATTCTGACACATTCTGACCATAGAGATTCTGACACACAAACAAAACGTTTATTATTCAATAAACATGCGCTGATATAGATGAAATCGATGATGTGAAACAAAATATAATATATTTTAACTTCCAATAGCCTCAGGTTTCGAACACCGACTGTTATTTCTTCTTGACAAAATCCGTCACAGTTTTGATGATGTCGGCGCTCGCTCGCGCTCTCCTGTCAGTCACTGCCGCTGCAGCATTAATAATCCTTCTCTATACACTCCACACACACACACCGACATAAACTGACCAGAGCTCCAAGTAGGCTATATATAATATTTACACACTGCGCGTGTCCAAAAGGGCACAGCTGCAGGCACAGCAAAACATTTGCAGGAATGATACTGGACAACTGCCAGACACCAAAATCTTGGTGCATAGCCTGCACATGGAGAAAAACCGACGCTAATAAGTGGTCTGCCCCGGGGAGCCTTCAGCAAACAGCCCGATGGACGAGGACACACCGCGCTGTTTACACTGAAACGCGCTAAACGCAGAACAACAGACGAGCGGAAATGTTTGCCCGCATCTGTGTCTTAATCCGACGCATCTGAAGTGAGGCAGAGAGAGAGATGACGCTGTGTTTCATGATGCACCGGAGCACCGTCATGCCTAATTTTCTTTAATGAAGCGATTTTGTCTTTATTTACTGTACATTCGCGGTGTCCTGCTGTAAGTCCAAAGCCTTACGAGGAGAATGAAAGCGTCGGTATTTGTCGTGGTCATGTCCTCGGTTTTATTTAATCCCAGCTTTGCCTTCAGTTCGCATTTCGACCCAGGTGAGTGAAAACATGACACATTCTGACACGCAGACGTTTATTATTCATTAAAAATGCACCGATGATGTGAAACAATATAGACATTTTAAATTTGTCTTGAGGAATTTGCCACATAATAAAGGCATAAACATGTAATTGTACTCATAATTTATTTATTGTGTTTATGAAATTGCTTCATATTTGTTTGAGCTAGTTTCTAATTATTAATATAATTTCGATGCAGATTATATGTATTACAACATGTGTTGTTGTGAATAAGGCATTTATCGAAAGGCAACCTGCACATGCACATGCATGCATTCTGCACTAGAGAGATAGCGTGTTTTGCACAGTTGCAATCGGACAGAGCTGACTTGGCATTCGTCAGCCAGAACTGTTGTGTTCCTCTTCTTGTGTGTCCTGTGTTCCCAAGGCAGTTCCGTTGCGTAACGTCTGTGTGTTTGACATATCTGAGCACTGCTGTTTACTTCCTAGAGAAGTCAGCAGCCTGTGGTGTCTCAGACACTGAGGGTTTGTGGTTGAAGGCCGACCAGTCCAGTGACACTGAGATTCACGTGCACAACCCCCCCTTTTTGTGATGTCTGCTTCAACGTAATGAGGAATCAAGCAGCTTAAAGCTCGCTCTGCATGCATGGCCGGTGAGAGAGACCCAGCCGAGCAGAACGCAGTGGGGCGACTTGGCTGAATGTCTGCAGTCGGATCACACCGTTCATTACGTGCTACGTATACAGCGTGTGATGCACCTGCGGGTGTGCTGAGACCATAGAAAAGCAGAGCAGCGTGAATTAGGGTGACATAGGTGAGGAGAGAAATATAGTGCCCTAAACGAAGCCAAAAGTGTCCCTGGCCCGAGTGACGTGCAGCATACTAATGAATCTGGGGTGCAGAGGGAGTCATCTTGCTTCTATTTCGCTCTTGCTTTTCACTGTCTGCGATTGGCACTTTGCATGCAGACCAGCGTTTGAATGGCTCTCTGATTGCGATGTTGTAACAAACTATTATGCAACGTTGTAATTAGATCGGGCGATATGAGGGCCACCACGGATGGACACTCCCAAGAAATTAAAAGTCTGAAAAGACGCCTTGACCGGCGCCCAGTCCTGTGCTTGATTCAATTGCAGTTTTGCATTCCTGCTTTCCGAGGGAACTTCCACTTACCATAACAGAATTTCCCGAATCTCTCTTGGGCGCTTAATGAAAGTAAATCAGAACTAAGTGAGGATATGAGTTTCCATATATGATGTTTTATTAACAAAGTTCGGGAGAAGCCCCAATTATCATGGGAGGAGCTCATCCAGTCAACTCAATAAGCATCAGGACTCAGGAGGTATTAAGACAGCAGATTTGCCGCTGTTATGAGTTTTCAAGCAACCCTCCACCACCCCATCTCCTTACTTACTATTCCTATCCCAACTTAGAATGAGGGGTTTGGGGCAAATTCCGAGCTCAGAACCCTCCACTCGGACAGCGCACCAAATACGCCTATCCTTTACTCTATTTAATTATATGTAAGTGTGAACTCATGAATTGATTTACAACAGGTTTAGGATGATAGCAGTGGAGAAAGTCCATTGGCCAAAGGTTGGAATACACCTCATGAATTTTGGCCAGATTTGGCCCCTGATTTATAGTCTGGACGAGACGACATCAGTTGCTGAAAGTCAGAGCCAGTCTTCAGATCTGAGTAAACAGATTTCACAGAACATCCTATTCATCCTGGGCACGGACTATCACAGACTTCAGGCTATCCATCCTGTCGGAGGATTTAAAACATGTTCGATGTTTGGAGCTCACTTTAAAACACATCCCCCTGGTTCCACAGACAAGGCTTTAGCTTGTTCCAGACTAAAATGGCCAGCAGCCATATCACCCTGTAGCCCAAGACTGGTTGCCCATTGAAGCTAAGCAGGGCTGAGCCTCGTTAGTACCTGGATGGGAGACCTTCTGAGAAAACCAGGTTGCTGCTGGAAGAGGTGTTTGTGAGGCCAACAGGAGGCGCTCACCCTGTGCTCTGTTTGGGTCCTAACGCCCCAGTAAAGTGATGGGGACACTATACTGTCAAAAGAGCACCGTCCTTCGGATGAGAGGTTAAACCGAGGCCCTGACTCTCTGTGGTCACAAAAAGTCCCAGGATGTCTTTCGAAAGAGTAGGGGTGTAACCCCGGCATCATGGCCAAATTTGCCCAGTGGCCAAATTTGCCTCCTAATCATCTCCTAATTTGCCTCCTCTCCACCAGTAAGCTGGTGTGTGGTGGGCATTCTGGCGCAATATGGCTGCCGTCGCTTCATCCAGGTGGATGCTGCACATTGGTGGTGGTTGAGGAGATTCCCTCCTCTATATGAAGCGCTTTGAGTGTCCAGAAAGGCGCTATATAAATGTAATGAATTATTTTCATTATTATTAAAATGCATTTTTGAGCTGTTTTAACTGAAAGCATCTTGACAAATCTTAAAATAATTTGTCTCAATTTTGTCTCAAGATGTTAAGGCATGTTTATAAAAGCTACTTAAATGGCAAAACCCTGGTTTAATCTAAGCCCTGTCTGTGAAACAAGGCCTTATTGTTTTCATTTGTTAGGCAATGAGGCCTATGTTTCTGCACGAGTTTGTTCTGCTCAGAATGACTTTATGCAATGGGACCCACAGCCGTGTTAGATGCCCTATTTTTCTTTGTTGCCTTTCACCAAGTTGTCAAGTGTATGATGCCTAGCATTTTAAAATCTGCTCAGATTTTCAAAATCGTGTGGTATATTCCAGCCTGAAGGTGGTAAAGATTTCCTTTTGCTTTATGAGGACATATTTAGGGTGACTGTAGGCTGGCTGGGTGATGTACATGCTTTAACAGGCTGGAGTCAGCAGCAATCTGTTACTCTGACTGGCCAAGTAATGGGATTGAGAATCAATGTTTCAGTGGCAGTGGATGGTGTGGCTTGCGATACAACAGGAGACCAATCAGTCTCCCACTCTCAGGATCTTGGACATATGCAAGGACATGGCAAAGTCATCCGGATTATAATGGTACAGGGCAGTTTGTTTCATCACATTACAGTTTGAAAGGCAAGTGCTGTTTTTAAAGTTAGGACTGTATTAGTCTAATGTATGGGGTATTGGATATATCGGATAAGAACTGGTTCCATCTTTTAAGAGCCACATATATATATATATATATATATATATATATATATATATATATATATAAATAATCAGTATCGCACATCTTTTTTGCTGCGTTGCCTAGTCCAATTTACAAAAGAATGTACTGGTTGGAGCGATTGTTCTCCGAACCTTACGTCATTACCTTTCTTCAACATTACCGTATTAAAGCTTTTGAGACTTTAACATATACAACAGAGTCAGTATGTTTTTTTAAAAGAAATTTAGATTTTTTTTCAGCGAGGATGCATTAAATTGACCAAAAGTGACAGTAAAGACACACATAACATTACAAATATTTAAAAAATATCATGGTTTCCATAAAAATATGAAGCAGATATGGGGAACTATGTCGTCAAAGAGGATAAAACACCACCCCCGCAGAAGAAAATCAATGCCTACTTCAACACGGCTGGTTTAGCCCCGCCCACCGATTCACGCATTTCACACATAGCTAAATAACATAGATGCCTAACTCGTGCAACACACGGACTCTGGGTCGAACATGTATGGGCGAATTATTCCGGTTGCCGTTTTACAACATTGGACGTTTTCAAAACAATTTCCCCCAAGTGCATCGACGAGTGAGTTGAAACTCATTATAATATGCAAAACTGTTCTCCACTCACAGCAGTGGGCGTTTACTTCCAAGTCTTCAGTGCGAGACACCCATAAAAACAGAGCATTTTTCAGCTAGGCTCAAAGCTAGGGTAGAAAATAGCTTATTACTTATTCATTTTGATGTTTTTGAATGCAAAAAACCAAGCGAACGTCATAAGTTGACCTCAGACAACAATATAATAACATTTTAAAAAGCCAGTACATGAACCCTTTAAATTCAAATATTTTTTCTCAATATTGCTGTTTTTACTGTATATTTGATCAAATACATTTAGCCTTGGTGAACATAAGCATCTTTCAAAAACATAAAAAAGTCTTACTGAACCCAAAATTTGAATGGTAGAGTAAAATCAGTTTAATTGCAGGTAATTCAAACTAGAATTAGCAAAAGATAGTCACAACTGAGTTTGTTAAAATGAATTGTGTTTAGAACAAAAAAACAACTAAATCACTTTAACATAGAACCAGAATTGTTATGTGGAATCTGAACTAGAATCTTTACATTCCTCTCACAGTTCCATCCCTATGTTTAGGGTTTATGGAAGGAACCACATCAAAGCATTCAAAGTTGGCCTGTTGGGGCAAGACTTCTTGCTTTTGTCAGAATTTGTAGCCATGCTGCATTCTGATGGTTATTTACAATGCTGGATTCTCAAAGCCAGGCTCTATTCAAGCATTCTATAAAGCCACATGCACAGTGAATGTGGTTGGCCTAGAACTGTCTGTGAACCGGGCTTTACTGCTTCACGTTCACAACAACAGAATCCTCAGACACTTTTAGAGGACGATTGCTCAATATATTTCAAAGCCTGCCTGTGTATGTGACTGATTATTCCGGTTGACTCTAAGTTTATGAGGATTTTGTTTTATCCCAGGCTCAAATTTCTCAGGTTTTTCTGTTTTAGATGACAAACAAATAAAGACTTGAATGGCTATGTGTAGGGAAAATGTAACTTGTGTGAAGTACAAGATGAAGGTCGTAACACAGAAATATGTGCAATAAATACACTGAAAAAAAAAACAAAAAAAAAAACAATTGCTATACATTTTGTCCAAACCTAATTTGAGTCTGTTTAAAGTCTTTAAAAATTATGTTGAAATATAAATATAAATGTTGAAATTAAGTCTTATTTTATGTGTTTTTGAGAAAATGAGGAAAGGGAAGACTTGATAGATAGTGCATAGTATGTTAAGTTCAATTACATTGAAATTATTAGAACAATGGTTATCATTTAAGATGCTAATAAGTGCTTCTGGTAGTAAATAGTTGGCTATAGTCTAAAAATTGATTGTGACTCTTAAATAGACTATACTGCATTGGATGAATGGATATATGAATGAGAATACCTGAATCATACCAGTTGGTCTAAAACATTGAGAACTAGTTGATCTGACACTAATAAATTAGGCTGTGCCCAACCATAGTAAATAAGTTGAATCAACCTTAATTAAAAGCCTTAATCAACCTTAAACTTAAAAGTTAAGTTGAACCAACGCAAGTACATTAAATTGGAATAACAGAATTGCTTAATGCTGAAATAAAGTTAATCATGTGGAAATCCTTTCTATGATTTTTTTTTTATGTTCATTGAAAGAGTTATTTCTTTGAGTGAATCAAAATAAACGATTTCCGGCATGTAATTCAGTTTGTGGTAAATATAGTGTAAATATGCTGACTTATAGAATTATTATTATTATTATTATTTTAAAGATGGATGCTGGAAATAAATGCTGATGATTTCTTCAATATATTTTGTTCTCTTTTGTCTGATGAAATTTAGGTTCTTTGCTAGAACACGTCACTTTTGTCTACAGATTGATACTGTGTTGATAGACCTATTAATGATATGAGTTTACATCCTCTGTTGTTTTGCTAAAGAAATACTGTACATGCGGAGGTCTTCACCCACATGGCGAAAGAAGGTGTTTGGATTGTGCACCTGTGCACAGAATCAGCACCATGGACAGGGTCATGTCTAAATGCAAGATTTATATAGAAAAACATGGCGAATTGCTGAAGTTCAGAGTCAAAGGAATCCCTAAAGCTAGATTTCAGGCCTCTTTAATCAGAACCATAAATAAAATCAATAGATTTACAACCAGTACCTGAAGTAAATAAGCTATTTCTTTCTACACTTTTACAAAAAAACAAAACAAAATGAGCCCACAATTTACTCACCCTCAAGCCATATATGACTTTCTTCTTTCAGCCAAACACAATCAGAGTTATATTAAAATATCCTGGCTCTTCCAAACTTTATAATGGTAGTGAATGGTACCTAAGATTTTGAAGCCCAAAAAAAGTGCATCCATCCATCACCAGACACACAGGATATTTTTTTTTAATATAACTCTGATTGTGTTTGCCTGTAAGAAGAAAGACATATACACCTATAGCTTGAGGGCAAGTAAATTTATAATTTCTATTTTGGGGTGAAAATGTTCACCAAGAAAGGAAGATTCTGTCATCATTTGCCCACCCTCATGTCATAAACCTGAATGACTCGTTCCTCTTTTAAACTTAAATGAAGACATTATTAATGTTCTCTTATCTTTTTGTTTATCCATTGAAAATCTCAGTAATCTGTACATTTTCATGTGATCCATATGAATCGAGCTGTTTAATCCTTAAGTAAAAAAAAATCACTTTATTTGATGGTTTTAATTTACTATTAATGATCAAAATAATTAAATAAATTATATATATATATATATATATATATATATATAATTTCAGTTTTTCATTAATAATTTTGATGTTACAGTTTAATTGGATATTTAATTGAACATGCTAATTTATTTTTTATTAATTTTTTATAAATTATTACTTTTTATTTATTTTTTATCACATTTGTCATATAATACTCAATTAAATTAATCTTTAAAATCACCTTTAAATGTAATATTTAGCATATCTTAATAAATATACATAAACATACAAATGTTGTGATGCTTAAATCCACCAAAAGCAATTAAAATGGTTGATTTTAGTTTTAGTTGTAATCTGTGGTAACCCTTTTAATATATTAATCAGTTATGGCAGAGTTATAATATCAGTGCATATCTAGTTTCTTAAGACTAGACATGCATGATAGATTTCATATACTTACGCTAACCTTGTCTGTGTGTATAAGGCTTTTTGTACATATTGCTGCGTCTCGTTTACCAAACACACACATATAGTCGGATTCACTCGACTGCCTCTGACAGTTCATGCAGAATTTAATGCAGCACCTCTTCCTGACCTCGTCTGCTTGAGCGCTGCTTGCCATGTGAGGCGGTCTGGAAAAAGACTGCAGTGTGTTAATGTCTTTGAGAGAATGTGGGAAGATTCAGAACAAGACCAAATGAAACACCTACAGAACGATCAGGTACACAGTAGGTGTAAAATCTAATAACAGTCGAGGGTAGTAAAGGAAAATTTGTTGAAGTACTTTGGAAGAAACTGAACCAGTCTTTCAGTACACACTACAAAAACACTCGTCAACCTTTCAAGTTTCTCCACAACAAACGTCATCATCATAATTCTTTTAGTATGCACACTTTTCAAAGTCACCATGAAATCAAAAAGGACATTTCTGTTTGTTTGTTTTTTTTCAGTATTTCTTATAAATGATTTATCCATGCACATATTTTTTTTCAAAATTCACGTGTCGTCATGATCTTTAATCAGAGTAACTTCCCCTCACGCTTTCAGTGACAACTCTTCTCTGATTATGTGTTTACTGGTGTGAGGGCGGGATCAACCTGTCACTCACATGAGATCGACCAATAGCGAACCACAACCATCCAATCAATTCCCCATTGACAAAAGTCAAGTCCCGCCCTACATTTTTTCTTGTTTGAGAAGCCATTTCACTCAGATATACGCCACAATATGGAAGAAAAGACTATCACAACTTCTGTTTCATGCCGACTCTAAGACCCATAGACTAAACTATTGATACATTTCTTACTAGTTTAACCATTTATCATGTACGTACGATGAGCAACAGCCAATGGAACTGCAAAGGAGCACAAGTGGGAAGTGGGAACCAAAATAAATCTGCAATTGTTTTTGTACGAAGTTTGTATGTTTTGTATGCTCCAAACTTCGTTGAGTAAAATGCACACCAACACGGCGACAGTGTTGTTATTGTTAACTAAAATTAAAACTATTTAAAATAATTTTGGTAATTGAAATGAAGCTAAATAAAATATAAATATTGAATGAACAAAAGTTTTAGTAAAAGTACTAAAATGACTAGAACTAAAACGGGAATAATTTTTTTTTTTTAGCTCATTAGAAATGTAAAAAAAATGGCTAATGCACATAACAAAATGACTTTAAATGAAAACATAAGATATAAAAATGAAACCTAATTAAAAATATTAACAGATACTAAATGATATTACAATTTTAGAGTCTTCAAATGTGCTTCAGTAGTGTACTGATCACATGTGCATGTTGTTGTGCAAGAGAAAATAAAAGTCATTAGTCAAAATTAGGAAATGCACAGGAAAGCGTGTGAACAGGCAGAGGCATGAGCGAGATCTCGAGGCCATGCAGGAGGAAGAGACATTATGTTCTTAGTCAATGTTAGTCATATCTGTGGAAAGGATTTCCCTGACTGTTTTTTTGTATGTTCGGCTTCCAGAAGAAAAATATTAGTGTATTTCATTTGTGATGGCATGTGTCTTAAGCATATTTCAAAACGTGTGTGTATGTGTGTGTGTGGGTATGTGTGTGTGTGTGTGGGTATGTGTGTGTGTTGTTGGATGTTGTTTTCTTATCTGTGTCACACATTTTTCCTAGAAAGGAATGGTTGCAAAAAAAAAAACAAAACAAAAAAAAAAAAACATTGCCTGCCTCCTTCCTGAATATGTGTCTTGACACACACACACACACACACTAAACAACACTGCAGAGATACCCTGCACTAAAAATAAATGACTTTGAGTAATTAATTGTAAATTATCCAAGGATAAATACAACCCAACACCCGGGGGATCTGGTCAAAGGGTCTGTTCCTAAACCAAGGGCCTCATTTATAAAATGTTGCGTAGAAACTGTCCTACATTTAATCTTATGATCCTTTTTCAAATGTGCATACACGAAGGTACGCAAAAAAAAAAAAAAATGTGGGTATACACTTCTCTTCCAGATGTGAAATTTGTTGTGTGAGATGTGCGCGCAGCTATTAAAGGGGCCACACCTTATTTCCACTCGTTATTTACGACAGTAAAAGTACTCCACAGCAACTCTAGGGGTCGCTGTTTGACGAAAACAGAATTCCTACATAGTGTACCTTTAATTAAAATAATATTTTTGTTCTGTGCAGTTTATGCTCATTAGTGTATTGCCGAACACTGTATATATACTAAACCAGTACACTCATATTACTTTGAATGAGAGAATGTCCAACATGCAATATGTTGGAGTAAGTACCACCTTATAAGTAAACGAGCCATTTCAAGTCATTGAATCACTGTTAGAAGCTTGGGTTCCCATTAAAACAATCAGTGTCTAAAATACACGCACATGCACATTGGCTAGTCCAACCTGAAATATAAACTTCTTTAAAAGCTAATTAAATGTAAAAAATTAATGCTAATTAAATGAATTTGCCAGGTAGCTTTTGAGATTTTGATATTTTAGTAGAAAGAAGCTGGTCTTGCATTTCCGAAATAGCTGAGCTGAAAGCGATTCAAATATGGCCGCCAAGTGAACTGACTTTCCTTGAAAGGGACTTTGGTATCGCGCTGTTCACTTAGCAATATGCTAATGCCACACTGATTCAAATTTTTTTGTAGAGCGCTTTTCAGAATGCACATTGTTTTAAAGCAGCTTTACAGAAAATCTTGACGTTAATGTTTATAATATTTTAACGTCGCATTTAGCAGATATTATAGTTCACATTATGCTGTTTGTATGATGTCACAGGTTCCATTTCCATTTATGATGTCACAGGTTCCATTTCCGAGACAGCAGCCGATGTAGGCGCTAGACAGCAAGGAACCTCACTAGATTTTGGAACAGATTTAGAACTAATTGATGAACGCAGCTCCAGAAATAAAGCTTCTGAGACGGGACATTAATGATTGCTCGCACCCCACCACCCATCAAGCCATGCTGATTACTGTGGTTAGGAAAACCATTGGTTGCCTCTGTGCCGAACTAGTGGGGAATGAATGAAGCCGCTTGCTGTTTACCCTCCAACCTCATTCAACCTTCACAAAAAAACATTTCTTCCCCGTTTCACCACGTGGTTCAATGTCTTCGTTCTCTCAGCCGCTTCAACGCCTAATAGCAATTTGACAATATGGTTCTCTCTCTCTCTCTCTCTTACTGGGTTTTTGTCATCTCACTCACTCAGTGGTTGACAGAAGGCAGCTGTCAGCATCAATTCTTCTCGAGGGCAGTGAACAGACCACCGCACTTTCCCACTGATTCAGCATTGACTGTTTAATGAAAAGAATGTTTTTGTTTGTGTTTTTCTGAATAGGCGATGATAAGGCCCTCCTGCAATCTGTAAACTTTTTCATTTATTCTGTGCAAGTATGGTAAATCGTGTTTAATTCATACTACACTACTGGTGACCGAATGCATTACCGACACTGCAAAATACAAATAGCTTTGCTTAAGGAGACGCATCTTACAATTGATTCCAATAGAGATTGTTAGCATGCTAGCACAAATATATTCAAATGAAGTTTATGGAGAAGATTTCAATATAATAAAATAAATTCTTAAAGGTTCTCTAAGCGACGTGGAAGCAAAACATTTTTTGTCACGTACAGCAAACGTCTCCTCACTATTGGCTAGCTGCCTGTCCCCTAAACACACTGTAAAAAAACGCGGTCTCTGTAGACACCACAGGCTCCACAAACGGCAACAAAAACAATCATATCTTACCCGGAACACGAAACCTAACAAACAGTGTTCCAGCCAATCACTGGCAAGAAGTATTTGAGGGTGGGTCTGGGGGTTAGTGCGCGTGCACATGAAGGGGGTGTGTGTGTGTGAAGGAGAGACAAGCGTCAGAGGGAAGTTTGAAAAATGCCCGACACATGACCAAAGAGACGTCGTTCTGAAGAACAAATTAAAAAGAAGAAGGAGTCGGATAAAGAACGTGCGAAGTTCCGAATTTACATCGGTAGCAAAGCTTTTGAACGATGGCGAGAACTCCGGCGGCAGAAGGGCTTCCAGTCCGACGGTTACAATTATTTCAGGAAGCACGGAAGGGAGGGGGAGGAGATGAGATGCGGAGGAGGTAGGGTCTAGCTAGCCTCCGATTTGTTTGAAAATATTGCGAACGTCAACACCCCCAGGATCGCTTATAGGACCTTTAATCAAACTCTTGCTTTGTCTACCATCCTCAACTGTTTAAAAAAAAAAAAAAAGATATACGACAATATAAAAAATCTGCCGTTACCAAATAGCTGATAACTATTCTACTGGTAAGGCTGAAACTGTTATGGACAAGATTTAAAGTCTATGCTGTTTTAATAAATAAAATTAACACAAAGACTAAAATCATTCTTCTAAATAAACGTACTGCTTCTGATGGCGTCCCATCTGTCCACGGATTTTAAATGGTGATAAACTGTAAAAATAAATAAATAAATAAATAAATAAATAACGTTCTAAAGATTACATTTAGGTGCTATTAAATTATTAGTGTTTTTAAAAATTTACATGAATGAGTTTTAGATGATATCAACATGGAAAAATAGATCAAATAAGCACAAACAATTATATCCATCGACCGCTAAATGTCCAATTTATGACCGAAAACATCTCTAATATCAGCCTATTACTAAAATGTTACTTTATATTATGCAAGAAAACATGCAATAGGATGTTGCCAAAAGTATATTAGGAGGCACAATAGAACAATTATACAAAAATGGTACCAATTCAAAACACCATTCAAAAGATATACCATCAACATGACATCATGACTTTTGCGTAAAAATACACATTTTTTAACGCATTTATAAAAAATACGCATTTTTTTTACTTTTGCGTTATCTATACGCATTTTGAGCTATGCGTGTATGTTTATGCTGTTAAATGTCCGAGTGATTCCGCGTCTATGTACACGCCGTTAAATGTCCGAGCAAAACGAAGCAAAATGTAGGTTTACATCTGGGAAGCGATATTTTTTTTTCCTAGGATGGTACGGGAAGACTCATCAATGCTATTAACCCCAATGACGGGTAGGTTTAGGGACGGGGTTGGGGTAGGTCATATATTTATATATACAGTAATGTAACGTTAAGTCAATGGCGTTCATAAACACGCTGAAAAGCGATTATACATGTTGATAGCTCGTCAAAAATGTAAATACAAATTGGCGTGTCATGCACACGCCATTTCATGAGATCAGTCTGATACCATATATCGCATTTATGATGAAATGTACCTTTGCTTATACACTTTAGGGGTTAATAAGGTAGAAAGGTGTTCCTTTCTAAAAGTACTTCCCCAGTGACAGCTTTTGCACCCTTCCCCCCCTTAGATTGTATGCTATACCTGGTTAAGCAGCTTTTGCATTGCGAGTATGGGTATGATGCCTATCTATACAGATCACAACGTTTTATAAAACAGGCAGACTTTTCCTTATTGATGTTCCTTGAAGTCCAAGAAGGCCAAACTAGGGCAAATGTGAATCACTGCCCCCCATCCCACCCCATACTAGACCCAATATTCTTCCCTAAATGTCAGTTGTCCCGTTGTCTCAGAGTCTGATGCACTCTGCTCTATATCAGTGTGTAAAGGTCAATACTGTCGTGGAGCTGAACGAGTACCTCCATTAATGTTCCAGTGCTCATTGTTCATCCTGATTCTAACTGATTCGGACTTATTCACTGAAGCTAATGGAGCTGGGTCTTGTTTTTTAAAAAGTGAGGTAGAAAAATGTGCTGCCCGTCCAAATGACCCCCAGTGTGCCTGCCCTGCTGAAAGATAGACCTGCGAACTCTATGTGGGTCTAGGCTGGGTTATGCTGGTATAGAGCTGGTGTACAAATTTAATCCTGATGTTCTCTAGCAAATCTGAGCTGGTCCACTACCAGCATCCCATGCTGTTCCCACTCCCAGCACTAAAAACATCCCTTATGCTGGTGATCCGCAGTGCCCGATTTTTGAGCAGGGTGTTAAATAATGTTCCCTTTCTAGAACAGTGTTGTTATTATCAACTGAAACTGGTGAAAAATGTTTTTAATAATTGATCTAGAGCTTAAATAAAATACAATTTATAAATGTTAGATGAATATATTTTAATATTTTAACTTTTAAAGAATGTTGCCCTGGCAGTTCCAACTGAAATAAAAAAGTTAAAGTGCTAAAATGACTAAAAAACTAAAACTGAAATAAAAAATAAATGCAATCTAAATAGAGATATAACAAAACACAATCTATAAATTACAAAAGCAAATAACCAATTACCAAAACCTAAACAAAACTGAAAATATAAAAATAAAAGCTAATTTAATATATACATAAATACTATAACCATATAAAAAATACTGAAATAAAATTGTTTGGAATAATTTTTCAGTGTTATTTTTGTATCTTTGAGATACTATCATAGTTTTTAATAATATTTTGAATTAGTTTTTATTTTTATATTTTCCATTTTTATTTTAGTGTTTTCGTCATTTTGAATAGTTACAAAAATATATATGTCTATATAGTTTTTAATAATTACAAAGTAAAGTAAACAAAGGTAGGTAGGTAAACAAAATTAAAACAAACAAAACAATAGCGTTAGGCTAACTGTACTAACCCCGGAAAGCCCCCTCCCTTAAAGGGGGTTTTACTGCAGTAGTGTCAAGATTGGCACATCACCAACTCTGCAAATCTGCAAATCTGTCGGTCACAGACGTGAAAGGCAGTGTTGGTCTGTGTGCCTGCGTGCTTTTACAGTGTACAAACACGAGGGAAAGAACAGCTCAGCTGGAAACTTATGCTGTGCTGAGGCATGAGAAGGAAGAGTGCATATACATGAGAAAAACAGCAAGAGAGAGAGAGAGATGGAGGCTAAAAATAGGGACACAGGTGGCCCCCCTCCCCTGTGTTCTTCCTTCCTATTAGGCATCAGCGAGATTAGGGTCCGGCATTGTTAAAATACTCTCCCGTGGACAGTGTCCACTCCTACTAGAGGACGAGGCGATAACTTATTGATGCCACAACAATGTTGTGCCACTACTTCATAAAGCCCAGCTCTTGTTCTGCAGGGCTCCTGGCTGATGAGCTTTGGAATTAATGTCCATGTCTGAAGGTCTGTGGGGAGTTATATGTCTTTTGGACAACACCTGCTTCTGAATTTCAAGGACTATCGGGTTGTTTTTGGTAGGTTTTTTTA
Organism: Cyprinella venusta; assembly: GCA_038021265.1. Lineage (NCBI taxonomy): Eukaryota > Metazoa > Chordata > Actinopteri > Cypriniformes > Leuciscidae > Cyprinella > Cyprinella venusta. Next base: position 44,127,472 of record CM075863.1, read on the forward strand.
AACATTCATTTGCAGAGCGAGAGTATGTTAAAGAATACAAAAGAGTTGTTTGAATATTTGCGACAACGATGATTAAATAAACTGATCAACTGATTCAACTGATGTACTTAAATGAAGTCAGTACGACATTTTATATAGTAAAACATTCGTGTCATAATAAGAAAAATCGTATTCTGTGCTGAACATTACAAAAGCCCTTTTCAGCCATGACCTTGAGGGCTCTCCTCCATCAGCTTTCTTTTTCACACCGCACAAATTCACATTTACCCATTACACTCTCTATACCACTGCTTCACCATCACCAGCTAACCTCCTGTGTCATAATTTTCTGGAAAATGGACCACAGTCTACTCTCCCTTCCTGTTTTGGATGTGCGGTTTCGTTCTCTGTGAGCTTGCTGCTTCATTCCTGGTTTAATTAGATCATATCCTTCTTTTGCATCACATTTGACTCAACTTCCATACCCTACAACTTTTAATTATTTTTTCTTTCTAAGATAAAATAGTGTAAGATTGTAATCAGGGCTGGTGCATGCCTATAGGCGAACCATACCACCAATGTGCCTATAGGGCTGTAGCATAGTCAGGATGGCAAGAAAGAGAGAATTCTCTAAACATCCACAATATCAACATATTATCACCCCATTATTCCATGCATTATCATCCCAAGGCGTCATATACGACCCTTTTGCCAATACGTATACATCCAACGCATTAGGGCTGCTCAGCTTGTGCCTGCTCCCATTTATACTCAAAGTTGAGCCCATGGCTGGTCTCAGTTACTGTCAATATGTCGTCACCATTCTCAAACTGGAAGCTGTCTGCCATAGAGAAGTGTTCAAGTAGAGGAAATGAAGAGGAAGTGGAAGAAGCTACTTCAGGTACAGGTGTCCTGTGAGAGCTGTTAGAGCCCAGACTTGGCCTGAATGAGTTCCAGCGCTGCTCAAAGTCTTCCTCAGCCTCAGTGGTACCCTTAGCACACAGATAACTTAGCAGTAGATGGACTTCCTCCACGACAGGTCTTTGCTCAGGCTGCAGCCAACAGAACTGCAATGGCACCCACAATCCAATGGGTCATCCTCTGTTTGGAGACCCTTCTGCTGTCTGCCAAAAAGAGCTGCTCAGAGCTTCTGAAGCTTTGCATGTGGTCCAAGTAAACACACAGGGTGAAACCTGGACACATCAACGACTAGGCTTGGTCTGCTTCATCCTGAGGAAGCACTTTCAAGCTCACCACTTGGTCCCTAAAATGGTTGTGGGAACTTTGAGCACATTGACTGGCTAGGTCTCAGGATCACATGAGAGTATGCTGGACTGAACTCAAGGCACGTTTTGCTGACAGAAAACGCCTGTATGTCTCCAAACCTCTTGATGGAAGTGAGCGCTGTCAGGACGTCTTCAAAGAGAGCATCTTAACTCTACTAACTCCAAGGCTTCAAAAGAAGCTCCCTGTAGGCCCAGGAAGACTACAGAGAGATCCTATGAGGGAATAAGGCTTAGCCTATGAAGATTCAACCATTTCACTTAACAGGGCAAAGGCAGCCTCTGTGATTTTTGTAAGGTCACAGGGAGAGCCCGAAAGGGAGGGCCTTGTACTGGTATGCCTGACCCTTGAAAGAGAACCGAAGAAACTGTCAGGGTCAAGACAAAACCGAGACATGGAAGTACGCATCCTTCGGGTCTATTGCTGTAAACCAATCTATATTGCGAACGCATGTCAGAATGCATTTCTGTGTTAACATCTTGAATGGGAGCTTGTGCAGTTCAAAAGTTGAAGGTCTAAGAATGGTTGCAATCCACCACTTGTTTTTGTTGATGGTACGATTCTCGGAGGAGGTACGATTCTTGCAGTAGGACTGCAATTTCCAATCACGGGACAGGGTCGTCTATGTCTGCCTCAAAGGTAAAAATAACACTGCTGAACCTGGGCCTGGTGAACTGAATCATGTAGCTGAGTCCGACTGTCCAGATGAGCCAGCGTGACGGATTGGGACGTGCTAACCAGGCCTCCAACCTCTTTATGAGTGGCGCTTGAGAAATACAGGGCTTTGGAAGACATGGAAGTACAGGACTCACATGTGAGAAGGTGCCATTAAATGGGACTTTCTGGAGGGTTTTGTGCAAAGAAATGGAGAAACTGAGTCTTACATGATATGTGGAAAAACTGCAAGGTTAAGAGCATATACTTTGCATTGTTGTAGTCTCAACAGGTATTAGCACATTCTACTCTGCCTCATTTTCACATCAAGGTATTCACAAGTCAAAAATAAAATCAATTTATCCTTGTGGAAAGGTTGCTGGGTTGCTAAAAGTTGGTCTTGCAAGTCTTATATTTCTGTAATTCACACAGATCAAACACAAATATGCTGACTGAATAGATTGCTAGTTTATTTTGAGTAGCCAGCTGGCAGTTCTCTCGGCAGTTTGCTGATGATCCGTTGTCTGAAGTAAAATTTTCAAAACATCTCTTGAGAAAAATCACATGGTCAACCTAGTCTTGGTTATTTAATTTTGATTTAGTCTTATTTTCTTTACCTTGTCATTCAAGGCCAGGGCACTTTTTGTACATTTCTGGAAAATTTGCACGCTTACAACTACGGATTTCCCAGGAACATTCCATATATATTGCTGCGTACAGCGGTGCGCGATGATTGGTCCACTGACAATGAGATTAAAGGGATAGTTCACTTTGCAATTAATTTTTGATATGTTTTAGCTTACCTCAAGGGTATCCAAGATGTAGGTGTCTTTATTTCTGCAGTAGTTTCAATTTGATAGTTTTAGGTCAAACCGTTTGTGTCTATCAGTCATATAATGGAGGTCTATGGGGTCTACCTCAAAGAGCATGCACAGAGAAGTCCAAATTAAACATGATTCAATGACGCGTAAATGTAAGTACACATTGATGGCCTAAGACACGAAATGAGTGGTTTGTGTGAGAAAAAACTAACAGTATTTACATCGTTTTTTCCTCTTGTAACCACAGCCACATCCAAGTGATCGGATGTCGCAAATCGGGTTACAAAAGGTAAAACCAATATAAATACTGTTTGTTTTCTCACACAATCGTGATTTGCACCTAAACCGCCCAGGACATTTGCTAAATAAAGGCTTGGCTGTGTTGGTAATGTGTTGATACTTCCTTTTCGACAAATAGACACAAAACTAAACAGGGGTGTGTTTGAGGTACAACGACGTGACTTGCTGCTTCGTACGATTCATTGTTGAAATCAACTAGCTTGTCACAACCGTTTCCCGAAACCATATTTGTGGTCAACGGAACTGGCGACCATAGTTTCGATGCTTTCGGGAAACGCACCCCAGAGCATTACTAACAGACTGGGAAGAGAGGTGCTGCAACAATGTAAAATATGTGAAAAACAATTCATTTTTGTGCATCCAAGCTTGAACTGCTATTCTAGTAGAGCCCAAAAACAAGACTTATGCAAAAGGGCATATTAAATGTCAGCACCTAATTAACATGCATTAAGACAGCTTTTTTGGTGACAACAGCCTCTATGCATGCAGACACTTTGCATACTGCATATTGCCGAAGAGCTATGATAGTACGCGATTTCGAACACCTGTGCTGTGTGCTCTTATTTCAGAAAAGCAGGAGAAAGCTTTTTCACTGTTTTAAATTCAGTAGCTCGCGTCCTGCTCTCGTCATCATCTCAGCTCTGATCTCCTGTGTACACTTACACCCCAGGGAAGCAAAGATGTGTGTTTAGAAGAGCATGCGAGAATGCTTGGGCGTGAGGGGGAAACCTGATGAAAGAAGCAGAGGAAAATAGGAGCAGCTGTTAATGCATCAGCAGAAATGTGCCATCATTATGAAAGGTGGGGGCTGAGGAGAGATTTGACAAAAAGCGAAGTGCAATACATGATGGGTCAGGCAGCCAGCCTGTTACCATGGAGACGCAGAAGTGGGTGGGAGAAATGCTTTCGCACGTTGCTGACCGTGTCTCTGCATGTGGTGTTGTGTGTACACACATGCTCCGGTCACTGGTCACTGTGTTCTGACACGAAACCCACTGAGATGCCTACATAGACATCTTTATTAGGAAGCTGGTCAAAGACAGCAGCCTATGTACAGTAGGTATTATACAGCAGGGCAGCTCCATGTTTTGGTGCAGTGTGTGTTTATTCCATCCTATGTCTATTTCTGTTCAGACATTGACCTCATTGGCCCACATGAGCAGTGAGAGTCATCATTTATGGATCATGCTGTCCACATCGACAATTTTCAGCATATCAGCAAAACAAGCCACTTCCTCCATTGACACATTGCTATTGTGGTGAAGAGTTTTGCAGATCTGAATCTTCATGCACTTTTCAACTGAGAGAAAGAGACAGCACATGCTTAACATGTGTCTTGATGTGATCTGTCTTTGTCCCTTGCTGACAGCAGGATTACAGTGAAAGTCAGATTACATCTCAGTGGTCCAAAATGTGACACCACCCCCTGCGTTGTCCTTGTAATGACAGAGTGTGAAAAGGCCTAAATGCTGTTGGCCCGAGTCCCGTGCATCTGCTTCATTAGCACACAGCCAATCAAACTGGACAGTTGGGAGGCATGTTTAAATGGCAACAAATTTACCTCAAGCGGACATTTCATTAATCATCATCTGCCGGCATTTTACAAGTCTCTTCTTTTAAGAAAATCAGGTAGGACTAGTGGCTACAGTGTAATTATTATGCATAAGCCAGTTTGAATTTAGTCATTCCTATGTATCTGGATTTTGATATACATGGATTGATCTGCATCTTTACAATAAAGATTTCATTTAATTTAGGTTTTTTTTTTCACATAAAGCTATTGATTAGATAGATTAGAAGTCCAGAAACGAGTTTGCATTTTTCATTTCCGGTTCCACTGTCCTGAAGTCAATAGTTTTATTGGTTAAATGCCTGAAATAAGGTCTGTGGTTTATGCAACTGGTCCTACTTGACCCGCTCCGAGCGTGATTTGAACCATGGTCTTCGGCCTGGGAGGCGGGCGTGCTAACAAGGACGATAAAGACCGTAGCCATTAGCATCAGTTGCTAGAGTGCCTCTTGAGGCCAGGAGAGTGAGATTAACACGCACAGCTCTTACTGACCAATGAACGTTACACTCATCCCCCTAAACCAGGGTTCCCCAAACTCGGTCCTGGAGGGCCACTGTCCCTGCAGAGTTTAGCTCCAACCCTGATCAAACACACCTGAGCAAGCTAATCAAGATCTTCAGGATCAGTAGAAACTCACAGGTAGGTGTGTTTGATCAGGGTTGGAGCTAAACTCTGCAGGGACAGTGGCCCTCCAGGGGGAACCCTGCCCTAAAGCTCACTCCCATCCGGGTCACGGCACCAAATGTAACCAGTCCAACTCAAACTGCTCCGATCGCGATTTGAACCGTGCTAACAAGGACACTTAAGACCACAGCCGTTAGCATCAGTTGCTAGAGTGCCTCTTGAGGCCAAGAGAGTGAAGTTAACACGCAAAGCTCTTACTGACCAATGTCCGTTACACTAAACCAGGGTTCCCCAAACTTGGTCCTGGAGGGCCACTGTCCCTGCAGAGTTTAGCTCCAACCCTGATCAAGCATATCTACCTGTGAGTTTCTACTGATCCTAAAGACCTTGATTAGCTTGCTCAGGTGTGTTTGATCAGGGTTGGAGCTACTGTAAACTCTGCAGGGACAGTGGCCCAGGACTGAGTTTGGGGAACCCTGCCCTAAAGCTCACTCCCATCCGGGTCACGGCACCAAATGTAACCCGTCCTACTCTAACTGCTCCGAATACGATTTTTTACTTCTGGAGATTGTATTTGGGCGATCAAAATTCATAAAAGTTGTGACATTTGTGAAAATGAACGTGTAACACAAAACGTGTAAGTATCATAAGCTATTGTTTGTCGCAGACCAGATCTGCAATCATCCAAAAGCTAATTGAAAAACGCCTATTGACTTTTTGTCGAGGGAACCAGGTTGAAGCTAGCTTTCGGTTTGGCCTTAAAAAAATGCACCCAGAAGACTTGAAATATAGGGAGGGTACAGGTTGCATCGACTAACTTTTATGGTGCTTTTATAGTCCTTTTGTCAATTTTGGAGCTTGGCCGTGTGAATTGCAATCCATTTTGGTGTATGAAAATGAACTGCATAGGCCATACAGGTTTTCAATGCCATAGGGTAAAAATAATGGAATTTTAGAAAAGATTGCATTATCTTTTCTCAATTTACTTTTATAGCCAATCAAACTGCAGAGCTTATTTGCACACCCTCAGCTTTCGTTTGACACCCATATCGCAGTCTCTCACTTCATTAAATGATAAAACTGTGCAATGTGCATTTAATTATGAAAAACAAGTGTCATATCTAGGTTTTTAAACATCATGCAGATTGTGTCTCAGTGACTCACCGCAACAAAAAAGCAGATTTGGCTCCCATTAGCGCTGGTTTCGTCATGTTCCTTCATGGACAGGTGATCTGTTCAAATGTGATGCACACCAAATCAAATTACTGACCGCAGCTGCATGCTGCTTCACATGCTGTTATGAAACATTTAGATAACCCGTGTTATTGTCTTATCAGCTGTTAAAAGCCCCCATTATTCTCTCCCTTCGTAAAGACAATGATAATGTGAAACTGCAAATTTGTCGGTAATGTTTTTTTTTCTGGCATTTTAATGCAATTTTCTGATTTTGACTAAAGGGTACGAAGACAAACACGTTGGTAACACTTTACAATCATTCATTTGTTAACATTATTTAACTACAAATGAGCTAGAAAAGTAAATAGACACTGAGCAATACTTCTACAGCATTTATTAATCTTGTTAATCTCATCATTTACTAATTCATTTTTAAGATTAAAAGTTGTATCTGATAACATTAGTTAATGCACGTCATGAACATTAACATTTGTATTAACTAACATTAAGAAAGGTTAATAAATCCAATAATAAATTAATTTGTTCATTGTTAGTTAATGTTGGTTATTTAATGTTAACTAATGACCCTTATTGTAAAGTTTTACCATCATTGTTTTCTTCTGTGGATTCATTTGCATGGATTAATTGTTAACCACAAGGCTAGAAATGTACATAGGGCCAAATTTGATTTCATGCAGACTGTAAAGGTAAATTCAGTGACACTTTATTTTACAGTGTCCTTGTTACATGTAAATTGTAGTTACTGTAGTATTAACTAAAAATGATTCATACATGCAAATAACCCTAAACCAAACGCTAATCCTTATATTAGATAGTAAAGTAGTTAATTATTATTACTCAGGACTTAAATGTATAATTAAACTGCGACACGGACACCTTAAATCAAAGTGTAACCAACGATAAATGGGAAGAAATGGATCTGATTATTGACAGATGGGAGGACTTTTTGATTGGATCCACTTATGAACTAGAGGCACATAAATAACACATTTCACCTTTAAACATGGTCAGTGAGCCTTCATGCACTGTAGCCTGTGGTTTGGGGTTTGACACCGAGTGTGTGTTTGTGCACCCCAGGTGGCTCCCCGCTGAGTGAGCTGTCATGGCCATCCTCTCTGGCAGTGGTGGCTGTCTCCTTCTCTGGCCTCTTCATGTTTGTCTTCCTCATGCTCGCCTGCCTGTGCTGCAAGAAGAGGGACATCAGCTTCAAGGTGAGATCTCAGTTCTCATTAGTCATTTCATCCATCAAAACAGTCCCCCAAATTAAAGGAAGATGAGAAATTAATGTCTTCTCCAGCAAACCTCATCCTAATGTTTTATAAGCACGTCATTCAGTCTTACAGCAACCTATTATAATTTTTGTTTGATGTCACCTTGTTTCTTTCCAGAATTACATCATGTCATTCAGCCTGTTAGGTTTGATTTGTCCTTCTAGTCATGTACGCATGTACCTTCAAAGCCTCACAAAGAAAGCGTCAATCTTGCGGCGCTTTCCAGTTCTAAACAAAAATGTTTTTTACTTGATTCCGAAGATTAATATGGAAGCTTGTTTCTGCCACTGAATAAAAAAAGAAAAAAAATAATTGCGACTTTTTATCTCACAATTGTGTTATAAAGTCAGAATTGCGAGATATAGTCAGAATTGCGTGATAAAATGTCAGAATTGTGTGATATAATGTCAGAATTGTGAGATATAATGTCAGAATTGCGTGATAAAAAGTCAGAATTGCGTGATATGTCAGAATTGCGAGATATAAAGTCAGAATTGCGTGATATAAAGTCGCAATTCTGAGAAAAAAAGACAGAAGTGTGATTTTTTTATCTCACAATTCTGACTTTTTTTCTCACAATTGCGAGTTTACATCTCGCAATTCTGACTTTATAACACAATTGCGAGTTTATATGTCGAAATTCTGACATCTCAGAATTGTGAGATATAAACTCGCAATTGCGAGTAATCAGGTCATTTCTAAGGGGAAAAAAAGACTTTACTTTTTCCCCCCTCAGAATAGTTTAAATCTCACAATTCTGACTTTATATCATGCATTTCTGACTTTATAACACGCAATTGCGACTTTATATCATGCAATTCTGACTTTATTTCACGCAATTGCGACTTTATATCTCGCAATTCTGACTTTATATCTCACATTTGTGACTTTATATCACGCAATTCTGACTTTATATCTCGCAATTCTGACTTTATAACACGCAATTGCAACTTTATATCTCACAATTCCGACTTTATAACACGCAATTGCGACTTTATATCTCACAATTCCGACTTTATAACACGCAATTGCGACTTTATATCAAGCAATTCTGACTTTATATCTCGCATTTGCGACTTTATATCACGCAATTCTGACTTTATATCTCGCAATTCCGACTTTATAACACGCAATTGCCACTTTATATCTCGCAATTCTGACTTTATAACACGCAATTGCGACTTTACATCACGCAATTCTGACTTTATATCTCACAATTCCGACTTTATAACACGCAATTGCAACTTTATATCTCACAATTCTGACTTTATAACACGCAATTGCGACTTTATATCACGCAATTCTGACTTCATATCTTGCATTTGCGACTTTATATCACGCAATTCTGACTTTATCTCGCAATTCCGACTTTATAACACGCAATTGCGACTTTATATCTCACAATTCCGACTTTATAACACGCAATTGCCACTTTATATCTCGCAATTCTGACTTTATAACACGCAATTGCGACTTTACATCACGCAATTCTGACTTTATATCTCACAATTCCGACTTTATAACACGCAATTGCGACTTTATATCTCGCAATTCCGACTTTATAACACGCATTTGCGACTTTATATCTCGCAAGTCCGACTTTATAACACGCAATTGCGACTTTATATCACGCAATTCTGACTTTATATCTCGCAATTCTGACTTTATAACATGCAATTGCAACTTTATATCTCACAATTCCGACTTTATAACACGCAATTGCAACTTTACATTACGCAATTCTGACTTTATATCTCGCATTTGCGACTTTATATCACGCAATTCTGACTTTATATCTCGCAATTCCGACTTTATAACACACAATTGCGACTTTATATCTCGCAATTCTGACTTTATAACACGCAACTGCGACTTTACATCACGCAATTCTGACTTTATATCTCGCAATTCCGACTTTATAACACGCAATTGCGACTTTATATCTCACAATTCTGACTTTATATCTCGCATTTGCGACTTTATATCACGCAATTCTGACTTTATATCTTAAAGTCAGAAATAAAGTCAGAATTGCAAGATGTAAACTCGCAACTGTGAGATAAAAAGTCGCAATTACCTTTTTTATTTTTCATTCTATGGCGGAAACAAGCTTCCATAGATTGAAGCCTCCACTTAATTCTGACCATCTTTGTTCTAGCTAATTCTGTATTGTGCATCCTGAATTGTGCATTTCTGAAATAAACCATGAATCCAAAGCATCATGGCACAAATAATGTGAATGTTTGGTAGAGTATATCCAGTGTAAATATACCAATATAAAACATCTTGATATACTATGATGCATTATGCATCACAGAATATTTGAGTATTGTGATTTTAGCTTCGCTTTTTCAAGCGAAGTCACCCATATGCGTTGCATTCATTTCAGTCAAGATGCTGCGTTATAAGACTAAGTTTAGGAACAAAGCCATAGCATTTCTTTGAGAACTATGCCACATGGAACCCAGCATGGCTCAGATACATGGGGTGATTTTGAACCTAACAAAAATAGGTTTTGCTCAAGAACAAAAATTAGAGGGAGCATGGATGTTTGACAGAGATATGAACAGACAGACAGAGGGATAAGTTGCCGTCATATTCGGTTTTGGCACACGCAGTTGAGGATTAATGTATCACAATAAACAGGCTGTTTATGTCCTCCTGAAAGCAACAGTGGGAGAATGGCACATCATAAGACCCATCGCTGCACACAGCTACAGTCCATTAATATGCTGCCCATAAAGCCCTGTGTCTGTACTGTCTGTTTTTAATAGGATCGTCTGCTCTAAGTGACTCTGTGGGTGGATGGTTTGTCCATGTCTGTCACACACTGGGCTGTCTGTGGCAGACTGTGAACGTGGTTCAAGTCCAGGGATCACAGTGGCACAGATAATTACCATGGCATTTGGTGCTCTGGTGGAAATCGCAGAGATGCCACCCTGTGGAGAGTCTGTCAATGTTCGTATGGGTGTTCAAACAGAAAACAAGCTGACCTCTATAGAAAGCAGCAGAAAACATGGACCATGGTGGGATTAATACTAGCAAATTAGACATTTATCTGATGTGCATTGTTGTGAATGAATTTCTCGCTGGACCTTATCTTTCTAGCTATTGCCTTATTAGTGCATTGTAAATTTCAAAATAATATTGTTATTGTGATATTAGTGCAATTGTCATATCACGACTGCGATTATGTGTGCTCCAGAGTGGCACTGCTCATCTAGATGTGTTCAATTAGACCTCACGATGCATTACGATGCACCGCATCCTCAATTTTTCAATTTTACATTAGTATGTGACACATGAGTTTGTCTTCCCCAGGTCATGCTCACCAGGTTGCTCAAAAAGCGGAAATGTGCTCAGACGTAGGCTTTTAAAGTACAGTAGTTGGAGAATTTTGAATTACTCGCACTCGCGTCTCGCCTCCCTCTGGCATTGTATGCTACCGCGACAAAAGCACATCCGTGACAAATGACGTCTGAAAAGCATCAGTACATTATAATCGGTTATGGTAAATTACTGAACCGATAACGAATCGTCCTCGTCTGCATCGTAGAAACGATTAATTTCGACACACATACAGGAAGCGCAGCCAAAGGTGGGAGGACCTCCGTGACCACCGGGCCAGGGACCACCAGAGTCAGGACCACCAGACTTTGATGTGCTAAGACCACAGGACGTGGGACAACCAGACTTGGAAGTGCAGAGACCTTTGGACTTGGATGTGCTGAGAGCACCGGACTTGAGACCAGCAGACTTGGAAGTGCAGAGACCTTCGGACTTGGGACCACCAGACTTGGAAGTGCAGAGACCTTCGGACTTGGATGTGCTGAGAGCACCGGACTTGAGACCAGCAGACTTGGAAGTGCAGAGACCTTCGGACTTGGGACCACCAGACTTGGAAGTGCAGAGACCTTCAGACTTGGGACCACCAGACTTGGAAGCACAGGAGGGGTGTGAGACTTAGAGCCCCCCTCACTCGCCCCTCACTTGTTTAGGGGAAGGGTCCTCTTCTACCTCCACCACAGTGAAGGGAGATCCCACTTAACTGCAGAGTGTAACCCAAGAATTCAACTAGCGACCCTCGAGGATCATCACGGAGACGTATAGGTTGGAAATGATTATTGAGTCCATAGCAATAAAGTCAATGAGGAAGTCTGGGAAATCCATAAAATGTGCAATGTCCAAAAAGTCTTTGGTGTAGTCCTCGAGGGAATGGTTGCCTTGATTAAATGGATTGCTGAATCCATTTGTAGGTTAATCGTTATGTTACGAGGGAGGATGAAGATGACAGGAGAGGTGAAAATCCAAATGAAATTAAACAAACAAAATCGGAAAAAAAAAGAACATGAAGAATCCAGAGAATTAGGAACCATAAGAGAGATCCAACACAACAAACCATACCAAAACAGGCCAAAACTATAGGGTGACCAACTGTCGTGTTTTGGGGAGGCATAACCTACTTTAAATGTATTGAAATTAATAAGGTATCTTTTAGTAAACTTTGAGTATCATTTGAGTAGGCCCATCTGTTTGTCGGGCCGAGTGTCCTGGTTTTTGTTAATCAAAATATGGTCACCCTACAAAACTATGACTGACAAGGAACAGGAGAAACATAACGTGATACACATGAGGGTAACAAGGAAACAACGGGGAACACACACACACACACACATATATATATATATATATATATATATATATAAAATATAAAAATATAAATGCATCATTAATTTTGACAAATGATGATTAATTAATTAATTTAAAATTTTTTGGACAAATATGTAGATATATGTATAATATTTTCGTATGTAAAGTAATGTAATAAAAATATTATATCATTTATATGAATTATTTTTAATCCCCACTATACCCTTGCCCTGAAAAAACAATGATTAAAAATAAATAAATTCATAACAAAATTAAGCTTAATTTGTTTTATTTTCAGTCCATTTTTACTTCATTGAATGACAATTATGCACCCTGTTGTTTACCCTAATTGAAATTCAATAACTGAATTGACATTTAAAAGGCATCTCAATTCTGAATGGTGCACCCTGGTAGAACCGTAGTATGGTCCTGTAAGGGAACACACGCAGAACACATCTCTCAAATAATGCCCAGTAGCATGTAGGACCAGACCCCATCTTTTGATCCTGATTTCACATGTGTCTCTGTAACAGACAGCCATGTTGGTATTAAATATGACTAAAGCCTCTTTAGGGATTGCGTGCGTGTATATTGTGAACGAGAACGCACGCTGCTGATGGAGGGAGACAGCTGCTTTTCCTGAATGGAAAACAGCCCTCGCTTCCCGGAGCTACAACTATTACTGGAGTCTAATTGAAATGTGTTGGCTGCTTCATACTGGCGTACTTTTCATCAAGATGTTTGTGGTTTTTATTGTGTATCTGAAGAGTTCAGATGCAAAAGCCTATAAATGCCATTTGAAATTTTCTTCTAAAATGACCATTTTTATCAAACTTGTATATTTAAGTTCAGTAATTTCACTTAAATGACAATTAATAGGTAATCTTCATTGCCATTTAAGTGAAATTAATGAACTTAAATATACAAGCTTGATAAAAATGATCATTTTAGAAGAAAATTTCAATGGCATAGAGGCTTTTGCATCTGAACTCTTCTGTTTGGGAGAATCTGATTGTGTGGCTGCAGTCCACGAGGATCTGACATCCTGTGCCAATAGCAAACTGCCACTGAAAAACATCATGGACACTTGCTGTCTACTGTCCATGTATGTCAATAGGCATTTGCCATACATTTGACTGTTTAGCTTTTGACAGTTTGCCATAAACACGGCATTATGTGGGTAAACAGCATGTTTTATTTTACTATACAATAAATAAATTGGCCCCTTCTGTATCATATTGAACAGTCGGACACAACAAAGATGTATTTGCATCATTGCTAAAATATTGTACAATATTGTAGTCCTTATTGAACTATTAATAGACATAGTAAATAAATTAAGTAAATTTAAGTAAATAAAGAAATACTGTATTGCAAAAAAAAGAGAAGGTAAAACAAAAACATGTTTTGCTGCTTAATATTTTTGTGGAAACCATTTTGATGAATAGCAGGTTCAAAGTAATTTGGAATAGAAATCTTTTGTAACATTATAAATGTCTTGAAATCTTAAAAGGATGAGAGGAGCAGGCCAACATTTTCTCGTCTTATTTTCTTCATCCGTCATGCACATTAAACTCATGGAAGCAGCAGCTCTCTTCAAATTAAAGTTTTTATCGACTGCTGGTGAATAAAGATAAAAGATAAACTGCTCCCTCCTTTTCATATATATCCTGTTAGCACTTTAGTAATGCACGCATAATGAATGAATAACAGATTGAAGTATGAAATATTTACGCTGTGTGAATTAAGTACATTACTTTGCACCCTCATGTGGTTTTAAATGATATTGCATCAATTTGCCTCACAGCCATTCACTGCCCATGCCGATGATAAACACCCATTAGCAGATTCAGTAAAGATTTGCAATTGAGAGATGTGGCAAAAGAAGATTACATCTTATAATACAAACTACACACAACTAGTTTTTTAACCTCTCTCTGACAACCAGAATTAAATAAATTAGCTGTCTCATTCAATATGCACACAATCAAAGCTACTATTTGTTAATGCATGTCAGGAAAACACAATCTTCCCGTCTGATGCCTGAAAAATATAGAAATTGCTGTTTTTCCTTCCTTCCGCAGCAAATCCTATTTTAGTCAGAGAACAATTGTAACGTTACAAAATGAAAGATTGCACTTCTTAAAATAGGAGAGGTACTACGGCATAAGATAAGAGTGTTGTCCATTGTAATCAGATATACAATGAATATGGATATGCAAGCACAGAGATGTATTCCTTTAAGATAGGGACAAAAGTCACAATTGAAGAATTGTCTCCCTTTCAGTTCATGAGTATAGGGATGTAAATTGAATACATAAATTAAAATGAATATAAATTCATTATAGTCACACAGCAGATGCTCACAACTGCTCTTTCTGTCGACAGCAAAACTAATGGAAAGAGGCTGAATGCCTTTTTCTTAATGAATATAATATAAAGACACTTAAAGGGATACTTCACCTCTGGAAAGGTGAATGTGTATTTAAAATGGGTCATTTATGTAGAAGAAATGTGAAATTATTTTTGAATTTGGAGCTTTCTAGACTGAGAAAAGCCAGAAAATGTATAAATGAAAGACAACAACTCCCAGAATGCACTTGCTTCGCTGCCCTAAGAGGCCATGCCTACCGGTAACGGCGCAATAGTTCAACAACAAGTCTAGGCTACTATTCACATACAACTGAAGAAAAAAAAATACTGTGTAAATAATGTATTTAATCTAATGACATTTTCAAATTAAATAATTTCTACAGACAGCATTTTGAATACAGAAATACTTTAAATTCAAATTGTACTATGGTCTGTCTAAATACTCGATTCTGATTGGCTGGATGTTCCAAGCAGTCCTGTATTAAAGCGTGGTTTTCGTTGAAACACACACACACATACGTCACTATACATACATATGTGTGTGTATACTGTACATATAGAGAATTTTGCATCTTGTTTACTACCCAAATCTAAATTCAGATCAAATACAATACTAAAATTCATTTTCCAGACACAGACGCTCAACAATAGTCAGACTGTGTGAGAATGAGCCAATCTGTGTAGCTGTGGGAGCTGAATACCCTTAGGTTATTGGGTTCAAGCAAATGATTGCTCATTTTTCAAAATTTGACATCCTGCGTTCACAACACAAGAAATAACACACGAGAGACTTTCATCCGCCATCATACTGTGACAAAAGAGACCATTAAAATTCCATATTAATTTCCCAGTATGCGTAAAGTAATAGTGCTGAAGTAATACCGTCACTCTAAATTTTCTGCTTGTGTCTGACTTGTGTCATTGATTCTCTGTGCTTTTGTTCCCTGCAGGAGTTTGAAAATACAGAGGGGGAGGAGGGCCAAGCTAACCTTTCCACTTTAGCCTCCCCCAGCTCTCAGAACGACCCCGAGGTTTATATCCTGCCTCTCACGGAGGTCTCACTACCTGTGTCCAAACAGCCCGGCAAGTCATGTAAGAATCGAATCGTTTTCTTCATCATTTACTTACACAACACTAGGGTTGGGTATCGTTTGAATTAGAACGATTCTGATTCCGATTCCGATTCCTTGTTTCGATTCCGGTTCCTAACGATTCTCGATTCCCATTCTTTTAAGAGGCAGGGTCTAAAAAAAATTGACTAACCTTGCTAACCAACGGTCTTTCTGAAGGAAATAATCCTTTCTGAAGGAAATACTCCTTCTGTCACAAATACTCCTTTTGTCACAAATTTTGCATTTTGCAGAGATTTCGTTTTTTTTTAGAAAAGTGAAGCCACACTTTGGACCGCCGACGTAATCTACTCATGTTCGACTCGCGCGGTTATGCCAACACTTCCGGTAGACGCTTCTTCGTTGGTGTTGTTCAGCGGTTTCTTCTTCCGCTCGGCGGACTATGAATACCGAAACTAGGAATCGAAATTTTAACTTTTGAACGATTCCGGGAAAAACAAAATGTCAGTCCCGATTCCAATCGATACTCGATTCTCGATACCCAACCCTACACAACACAAAGAATGTGTTTTTTCATGGAACCAGCGCTGGTCATGTGATTCAACATGCCGGCAACCACAAGAAGCCCAAGTTGACATGTTTTAATGGAAAACATGATTTAAAGTAGACTTACTGCCTACAGGCGCTGATATACTAAGCCCGTTTTAGTTCTTCGCTCAAGGGAAGTTCGGAAAAGTTTGAAGGAGTTTGAAAACTCTTGTGTTAGCAAACATTCCAACACCACCTAACTGCTGGGAGCTGCATTGGTTGAATATGTAAAAATGTGCTGCGCTCTTTCCTCTTAAAGGGATACTCCACTTTTTTTGGAAATAGCAACATGACATTGTGACTTTTGCGTAAACATACACGCCACTTTCGAGTCTAGTGCATGTTATCTCTACTCATTTTGAGCTATCTGCGTGTATCCGCGTGTATGCGTGGATGTCTACGCCATTAACGTCCGAGTGATTCCGCGTGTCTGTACACGCCGTCAAATGTCCAGTCATAAATGCCATTAACCCCAGTGACGGTTAAGTTTAGGGACGGAGTTGAGGTAAGTCATATCTTTTATTTTTCCTAGGATGGTAAGGAACAGTCATAAATGCCATTAACCCCAGTGACGGTTAGGTTTAGGGACGGGGTTGAGGTAAGTCATATATTTATATATACAGTAATAACGTTAAGTCAACGGCGTTCATAAACACGCTGAAAAGCGATTAGCACGCCAAAAATGGAAATACGAATTGGCGTGTCATACACATGCTACTTCATGAGATCAGTCTGGAAATAGGCTCATTTTACAACTCCCCCAGAGGGAAGGGGAGTTGAGTTGAGTTTGAGTTTTACAGTTGAGTTTTACCGTTTTCGAATCCATTCAGCCGATTTTCTATTTTAGAAGACTATCAGTAACCAGACAGTTTCTGGTCTCATTGACTTCCATAGTATATATTTTTTCCTATTATGGAAGTCAGAGACCAGAAACTGTCTGTTTACTGATATTCTTCTAAATATTAGAAAATCGGCTGAATCGATTCGAAAATGGAAAACTGAACTGTTTAACTCTGGGGGAGTTGTAAAATGTATTTCCAAAAAAGTGGAGTATTCCTTTAATAACAAAATAAACACACAACAAAAAAATGACAGCGGTGAGAAAACATCAGTTAAAGCTACACAGTGTGATTTTTACCCCATCTAGCGGTGAAAAGGTATTTGACCATCCAGTGAATATGTAGTCCAAGATTAACATGGCTTCCAGTTTGACCTCATCCATGAAAAAATCATCATCAAAAAACGCGAAAGGCGAAGCTTGAATTAACGGTTATGTCCCTCTTTGGCTAATGTACTTTCATATTATACACTCACAAGAATACTTTGAACGAAGTAAATATACATTAATGAGCACATATATTTTTGAAAGAACTAAGAGTTTTTAGCTAAGAATAAACTAAGAGTTACACAGTGTAGCTTTAAGAAAGCATCTGATCATAGTGACGTGGATATGTTTGCATGAGCCCTGCAATTCGGCACTCCAGTCACATTTTTTTTATACCCTTTTATAGAATAAACGGCTTTAAAGCAAGCGGCTTTGCAGTATTAGGCAAGATTCACATATAGCGCCTAAAAACGCTTAGAAAACGGTGGGCGCGCCGCATTCTCCTTTTTTCACGCTAAAAAAGGCGCTATGACGGTTTCACTCTGGCTGGTTCTTGTCACATGACCTACTGTGCACTTATGGTGCGTTTGCGGCATTCTGAAAAGTTGAGATGTTCTAATCTCGATGCGGTGCGGATACGCTTGGTAAAAACGAGCATGTCGCAACACGATGCTTCCATTATGAGCGCGCATACCGCGTGCCTACATTTGAAATAACGAACTTGAGCGCGCAAAAGACGCGATATGTGAACAGGTTGTAAACATTAAAAAAAGAGTGTATTGATGCTTTCAATTAGAATTTCAACTGTATTTGTAGTATACAGCAGCTCTCTAGTGTGTTCATGCTTTTACTTGCATGACTGCGACGGACTGAACAGAAGAAATGAACCAGAGACGACTTTCACGTCAAAGAAGGCGGAGCCACACCCACCTATCACGTAATTGCCACGGACCAATGGTAGTTTAAAGGTGTTTACCAGCCGGAGTGGAAAGCTGTTTTAAACTCTTGTAACGAACTTTGTTTTGGCGTGATTTTGTCCGAAATGGTTCATTCTTCTATTTCGTTTGAAGTATATCAAGGCCTTAATGGACACTGTGTGTTAACAGAAGTGTTTATAGCTCATCATTGATGAACACTGTGCATTCACACATTGTAGGCCTGGTTGTGTTTCTCATTAATAAACAATGCTGGAAGTGAAGTGCCACACTACGCTGATATTTGTCCCTCACATTCCTAGTGGCCTTGTGACAGGAAGAGTAAAGAACAGGACCTCTCTCTGTGCCCATTGTGAACGGATGGTTCCGGAAAAAGAGCAATGGCCTTGTTTATGTTCTCACAGTGCAGAGAGGGGTGGAGAGCGAACCGTCTTTGGATGCAGAACACACATCTGTCAGTTGCATAATGCGCCGTGAGATTGGCCCAGAGGACTCCTGGCATGATGGATGCATGTGAACTGGACTGCAGACAGGAAAGGAAGTTATAAATGCATGGAGCACTAGAGAGTACAGATGGAAATGAAGCTGTTTTTACCAACAATATTTCAATAGATATGAAACAGATGTGTCCAAAACCCAGATTGGCTATAGATTTTCCTCTCTTTAGAAGAGATAAATTGATTCATATTTGGGGTGGATGCTTTTTTTTAAAATGAATATTTTTATTCAGATTTAATTTACAACAACCCAGACATTAACATAGTGCCATCTCAGATCAGGGCCACATTTGGGCCACGTGGAATCCACATGTACCCGATGCAGGCCGGATCTGGTCTGGGAAACCTAATCAAACCACATTAATTTTTTGCAGTCTCAATCTGAACACCTAGATGAGTAGTTTTTCATAATTTGGGACATAACGTCTATGCAACATAACTGAAAGTGCCCAATATTGTCTGTGTCATTTTTACTATAGTCATATGCCATGTGACATTGACTAAGTTGAGAATAAGTCAACAAGTCTATCCTATCTTTCCAAACCAATAATGCCCCAGACAGCAACATAGTGTCGGCCCAGATTCGGGCCACATCTGGTTCATGTGAATTCAACGAGTACCAGATGTGGGCCGAATCTGGGCCGATAGTATGTTGCTGTCTAGGACACTGCTATCAATGTAGATACACCAAACGCTGATACATGTACGCTGATAAACAAACTGATCTGATTTAATTACTTGCAAAATGACAGCATTGATTGATGGCTGATTGGTTGAACAGCCAATCCTAAATATCAGATTTGATAAACAAGCCTTAGTGGGATATTTATCATCTGAATTGTCACATAAAACCATAGTAATTGCTTGGTAACACCCTGGCCACCAATCACAAATGGCTTGGCAGTGAGTTTTGCACAGGCAAACAACAAATGATACAAATCTACTGAGTGTACAACATATAATTTTGCCTCAAATCAAACCCAATAGCTCAATGGCTGACTGTCGTGGGCGAATCCGTGCGAGTCAGGTTTTCTCCCTATGACTCACACACTCTGTCTGCGCAGAGCATCAGAGGGTGGGGGAGACAGCGGGATGCTGGAATGAAAGCAGTGATTGGACAATAGAGTTTTAGCAGTCAGCCAATTGCCTCTGGACTGTTCGTCGCCCGTGGTTACGGCCATGTGATTGGTCCAGGTGTTGCAGAGCGAGAGGGTAGCAGTGAGTCCCTCATGATATTGAGAAGGGCTCGGTCATGGTTGGACCGCTCCCTTTCCGTCCTCCCCCTCTTCTTCCTCAATCATTTTGTATGAATGCAAAAAGCCGTAAATTAACACTTGACTGAATGCAATGAAGTAAAACCCCCACAATTGAACGTCCCTGGTGTTTTTTCCCTCCTAAACTACATTTCCAGGTTTTCACTGACTGTGACATAAGCTTCAATCTGAAAGAGGTTGAGCATGGAGAATCATGAAAAAGGGTCTCACAGTTGTCCATAAACAGCAAATTAATTCAAAGTAGTATTAGGACATTTAAGGCAGGGTTTCTCAGCTCTGGCCCTGTTGTTTAGGGTTGGAGCTGAACTCTGCAGGACAGTGGACCCTTGAGGGAACCCTGGTTTAAGAGAAAACAATTCTATAACTTATTTCCCCTGGGAATTGAACCCAACAATCTCTAGCAATTGTTGAGGGAGTATGGAACAAACATAGTAACTCTATACTGTATATATCACAATATAGTTAAAGTCGGCATGAAATGGAAATTTTGATTCTTTTCTTTCCCATACAAGTTCAGCTTCTCTAACCTTCAAACATGTGAGACGTCATTTTGTTAATTTGGGAATTTATTTGATCACTGGATTGTTGAAATTTGCTAATAGTTTCAATTTTCATGTTAATGTTTTTAATTGTTATTTAATTATTATTTGTGCACAGATAAATCATTCGGGATTAACTGAAGCATTCCACAAAAATATGACTATTGTCAAATTAGATTTTATTGTGAGTTTAAATTTGATTATATTTAATAACCAAGTGGTAATGACTATTTTGGGGGAATTTAGTGAATTAGATCATGTTCCCTTTTTATTTGGAACTTAGATAAAATATATTTATTAATAAATCACTGACAAAAACAGTGTGACTTTATATACAATATCATTTTAGTTAATGGTAGGATAGGCAATGTTTTTACATAAACACTTTTGGCTCTACTGTTTTAAACAGTCTTCACATCCCAAAGTAAATCAATATTAGAAGTGGTCTAAATATTAAAACATGTACATATTTCTTCTGTGGAAGCCTCAGGACCAAAAAAAAAAAAAAAAAAATCTTTGTCCAATCATTGCATGATAGGATGCCAGTCAACATATGTACCTCCTACGCAATAATTCACGCCATTTTGCTGTTTAGTCTTTAAAGGGATAGTTCACTTTGAAATTAATTTTTGACATGTATTTTAAATTTTGATATTTTTAGGTCAAACCGTTCTTGTCTGTCGGTTCTGTCGAATCCACCAATCGTGGTCTGTTGGTCACCACCTGAAAGAGCATGCACAGAAAAGTCCAAATTAAACATGATTTAATGACTCATAAATGTAAGTACACATTGATGGCCTAAGACACGAAACGAGCGGTTTGTGTGAGAAAACGAACAGTATTTATATCGTTTTTACCTCTTGTAACCACAGTCACGTCCAAGTACTCTGAGGGCGCTTCTGTCTGCGCCTGTGCCTTCAGATCAAAATCATGATTAAATCAAAATATTAAACGTTAAATCATGTTTAATTTGGACTTCTCTGTGCATGCTCTTTGAGGGGAACCCAGGACCCCATAAACCTGCATTATATGACTGACAGACAAGACCGGTTTGACCTAATAATATCAAAATTGAAAATACTGTGGAAACAAAGACATCTTGGATGCCCTTGAGGTAAGCTAAAACATATCAAAAATTAATTTAAAAGTGAACTATCCCTTTAAAGACTAAACAGCAAAATTAATATCAGACACAAATTCAAAGGTGCTCAAATAGCTTACAGACTAGACGTTTATGAGGAAAGTCAATGCCTTGCTAAACCTACAACTAAAACCCGCTTACCATGGTGCCAAACAACACTCCTTAATAAGTTAATCCTCATCATATTAGACATGTCCTACTCTGCATTTTCACATCACTCATATTTCTTTGTCTCTCTTTCAAAAGATGTAAATAATGTATGCCATCCTCTGCAATACATATCCTAAACGGTGTAGTAATGGCTGACACATTTCGAACCTTGCTTGGTATACCGTCATTCAGCTCTATCTACCATGCTGGTTCCATACCAGAATCAACACTGTTATAAATAAATCGACAAATTTGACGTAGGAATATTTTCTCTCCCATATCGAAAGTTCACGCAAAAATGTTTATCTCAGCACTCATTCACTTAAGTTCGCAATTTTACTCGTTCTGAAATCTTTTGTCGACACATTAAGTAGAGTTTCTCTTCCAGCCCATGGGCAATCATAGGCCAGCCTGGGTCTTCTCGTGCAATTGTGCTGTGTTTTAATGCATTTTTTAACATGGCCCAGGGCTGCTGTGGGAATGCCAGGAGTGGGTCAGGAATGCACAACTCACAGATTCCACAGAAATCATATAAAAGGCCAGTTCAAGTCTGCTGAAGAAAAGAGAGATAGTTGTGTGTCAGGAATGGGACGTGGAGGGGGGGTCATTTCTGTGACAATCCTGGCTCTGAGCAGCAGAGAATGGGCCTTGTGTCTGGGCTGGTACTGGGGTACCAGGCGCTGCTGCTCTGCGGACAAAAGCCACAATGTAACTGTGGCGGGGAGTGTGAGGGGCTGGAATGAGAAGCTTCTGGAACGCTGCAGAGGAGGAGAACAGTTTAGTGCATTAATACAGGGATGGGTCTGTGAGACGCACACTGTGAGACCTGCTCGTAGCGCAGGAGGAGGTGTGTGTGTGTGTGTGTGGGGCTCGTGTTAATGACAGAGGTCTTTCTGCTGCTCACAGTGCTTTATTTGTTTACAATTGCCCCTATAGTCTTGCTGAGATAGACCGAGGGAAGGGACGGGCAGAGGAGCGAGGGTCATTATGTGCTCATGGCATTACTTGCGTGAGCAGATGCATTTGGCATGTGCAGCGCAGACATACGTCCAGCTCCTGGTGAGGGACACTTGGCACTTTAAACACTGATCTCAGCTCGGAGTCGCTAGTTTTACCGCAGCTTCAAGTTGAGTTGGCTCCAGCTGAGAGTTCCAGCCGGGTGCATTATGGGAATGTTGTGGAACGCCATATCTCAGAGCGAGAAGACGAGCTCTGTCTCTGGGAACGAAGAAAGACAGCGCTGCTTTCTCAGCTGTCCGAGGGCTTGGAGGGTTAAACCCCTGGAGCTTGGAAGGAGGCATGGAGAACCAGAGGAGAACGGCAACTTTAATTCACAGCATCGTCGAAACTTCATCCCACGGTTTCCTGCCAGACAAAGAGAGCTGCTCTTCGTCGCTGTATCTAATCTGCCGAATTATCATGGTTCAAGGTATTTGGAAGTTGTGTCGACTTCCACAGAATATGATCCATTTTGCATCTAGATGTGGTAATAGAAGAGGTAGTTTTAGCAGATAACCATGGTTCTTGTGGTTGTGCCTCCCTGGATATTGTCACTTTTCCATTGTTTGGTAACATTCAGAATCAGACCGCCCATTGTGTCCACTTTTGCCATCTCTGAATGCATGTTTTCTCTCCGTTTCCCTCAGTTCAGCTCCTGAAGTCTACAGACCTCGGACGGCACAGCCTCCTCTACATAAAAGAAATGGGACATGGCTGGTTTGGCAAGGTAAGACCTTTTATAACCCAAGCCATAACATCAGGAGGGCTTTAGAAATCAGCAGCATGGAGTTGATATTAAACATAGTACAGTGCAATGTGGTCGTGATCTCATTATGAGCTACCGTTAAACGAACAGTTTGAGATAAATAGCATCCAAATGTAGACTCTTTGTAAATCTGTCCTGCCAGTTTCACAGGTGGCAGCCATTTCCTTAGTGTGAATGTGTGCTTTGGGCTGGCTTTCAGGTATTGCTTGGGGAGGTGAATGTTGGACTCAGCACCACACAGGTGGTGGTTAAAGAGCTGAAGGCCAGTGCTAGTGTACAGGAGCAGATGCAGTTCCTGGAAGAGGTCCAACCTTACCGGTACTCACCGTTCCTCTCATCTCTCTTACCTCATCTTATGTTATCTCATGCTATATGCTAAAATATATGGTATTTCGATGACATTTTTTTGTCATTACATCTCTCTTGGCGGCACAAGATGAAACATTAACAATAGCTCTTATTTCTCATAAGTGTTTCTTGCGTGAGCAGTGTTTTGATGGTGGAATGTGTGGATCTTACAGGGTACTCCAGCATCCAGCCCTCCTGCAATGTCTGTCCCAGTGTTCAGAAGTCACGCCCTACCTGCTGGTTATGGAGCACTGTCCCCTGGTAAGCCACCGAATACTAGGCACTTCCCTCACTGAGTCGGTCTGCCTACCCTTCAGAATCTTTACCAGCGGTCAGCAGCCTTGTGAGATGATTAGATCAATTATAATATGATTTATTGAAGTAGCATCCCTTTTATCTACTAAGTATTGCTACGAAAACAAGAAATCGTAGTTCAAGAAAAAGCGGTAACGCTTCCTTTTACAGTCCAGTTACCCATGTAAATACTATGTACTTATTTTAGTAACTACAAATACTGGGTAATAACTAGTACTAACCCTGAACCTACCCCAAAACCTACCCCTGTTCCATGTACTTACCGTAAATAAGCCAGTACTTTCTAGGTAAGTACACTGTAAGTACTGTACTGTAAAAGGAAGCGTTACCGAAAAAGCAACCATTTGGTAAGCCATGCCTTCAAAATGTTACTGACCAATCTTAACTTAGCAACTCTTGCCATATAATCAGACTTTTGTTCTTTTCTCATATAAGTTTATGGAGAGCCTGTATGTTTGCATTTAAATTTCACATTTTGGATTTTTAAATTTTTAAATGCATAATAACGCGAGAGAAATAAAGTCAAACTTTTCACTTAGTTGAGAGGATGCATGCATTATTTTATGTAAATATTGACAAGTTAATGCTGTGTATTAAACCCTCATTCCCAAATGAACATGCAGCATCTGTAATCTTTATAACTTTCCTAAAATGCAATTTATGAATTGATTCATATGTAATTATTAGGGCTTTCAAAACGATTAATCGCGATTAATCGCATCCAAAACAAAAGTTTGTGTTTACATAATATATGTGGGTGCACTGTGTATAATTATTTTGTATATATAAAACACACATGTATGTATATTTAAGAAAAAAAAATATTATTTATATATAAAATATTTATATTTATATATAATATAAATTAGATATAAATCCATATACAGAATATACATGAAAATATTTCTTAAATATATACAAGCTGTGTGTATTTATATATCTAGAATAATTATACACAGTGCCCCCACATATATTATGTAAACACAAACGTTTATTTTGGATGCGATTAATCGCGATTAATCGTTTTGACAGCCCCAGTAATTATACTATAGGTAATAGTAAACAAAGAGTTCATTGTACCATAACATTAGGAACACCATCAAATTAGTTTTTATTATGACTATGCTGGGTGTTTGTCTTGTTACCAATTTCACAGTCACATTTAACAATTTTTATGGTGTCATTGAACAATTTAAGAAAAACAGCATTGCTTTGTTTCATTCCAACACAGAAAAGAATAATAATCTTTCCGTTTTTTTCCACTCACCGTGATGTTTCTGTAAAGCTGGTCTGAGCATCCAAGGGGGACGGAGCTTAGAATAGAGATTATTAAACAGCTTAATGCTCCCTCTCCTGGTCATATTAAAAATTGTGCATTCGCAGTGTTACAAACTGACACAGTAATGATACCAGAATTACAGTTAAAGGAAGTAAGATAACACACTGTAGCTGTATATGCATTATAACACACATACGCATTCATGTGTTGATAATTCGAATAATGTTTGCTTTATACAGGGTGATGTTAAAGGATACCTACGAAGCTGTCGGGCCACAGACTCAGTGACCCCTGACCCTTTGATCCTTCAGCGGATGGCGTGCGAGATTGCTTCTGGTCTTCTGTACCTTCACAAACACAATTACATTCACAGGTCAGGATCCACTAGCCTTTGGCCCTTTCCCCATATATTAATTATTTTAGTTATTTTTCACCCCGCCGCTCACTGGACGTCCATCTCTGGTGTCTCCTGGCAACAATATCCTGGTGCTGCCTGAGTACATGTCACAGACTCCAGCATCAGTGATTTTGTTGCTGGGGGAAAACCACTCACTCAACAAACACCATCAATTATTTGTGAGTTACCCATGAAGAAAATGTGAGATGACCCTGCAAGTTGGCTAATGACAAGTGATGCAAACATTGCTCCACTCTGTCCTGTTCGCAGTGACCTGGCCCTTAGGAACTGCCTGTTGACCTCAGAGCTGGCAGTGAAAATTGGAGACTATGGCCTCAGCCACAGTAAGTACAAGGTGAGTCTGTTAAGGCTATAAGGATTGCAGTCATGCTGATCCTATTGTTTTGACATTGTCTAAGCATTTCCTCATTTTCAATATCAATGCATCCTTTCCCACTGTTAGGATGACTATTACGTAACAGCAGATCAAATATGGGTTCCTCTACGCTGGATTGCCCCAGAACTTATTGATGAAGTCCACGGCAATCTCTTAGTCGTGGACCAAACCAAGGATAGCAATGTCTGGTGAGAAACAATTCAGAGAAAAAAATTTAATCCAGAATTTAAGAAATATTATTTACTTTAAAATAATCTCCTTACTGTCTAACAGACTCTTTTTTGACCCTGCAGGTCACTAGGTGTGACAATATGGGAGTTATTTGAACTGGGGAACCAGCCTTACAGGCACTATTCTGATAGGCAGGTTTTAACATATGCTGTAAAGGAACAACAGCTCAAACTGCCAAAGCCCCTGCTGAAAGTGCCTCTGTGTGAACGCTGGTGAGTCGTCTCACAAGTCCCAAGTCCTTGTTATGTACTGCCCACCCCCTTACGTCTGCCAACCATGACTCCCCTGACCCCTATCACCACATTCAACCAATCAATGTTCCCCTCCAGAGACACACCCACAAAATCGTTTTTCTTTTAAATACATCTAAAGCAATGAATGTTTTCCAACCACAGGCACTTCCGCCAGTCATTACCCTTTTTCTTTGGCAAGACCAACAAATCAATACTGCTCAAATCCACTGTGGTCAATCATATATTTATCCAGTCCTGGAAGCACAGAGTCATTCATTTTACTCTCACACACTCCAATTATTGTCCATTTAATCAATAGCAGTCATCCATACAACTATACCACTCCACCCCCTAAGGGATACTAAACAATGAATGACCATACTTTAAGACTGCAAGGCTACCATCACTCTAAACTGACCAATCACTTAATGGTTTTCTGGCTATTGTCCATACTGTAACATAAACAACATAATAGAGGATCCAAACTGTGCTACTCATAAATCATTAGGTGCCAAGAAAATGTGCTTTTTGGGTTTTTGAATAAAAAATGTAATATAGTTTGTGTAGGAAATTTGGTCTAACCAATTCCAATCTTTTACAATTAATAAATACTTTTTCTGATAGATATTAGTTAAGGGTCTAAAATACTTGCTTTTCTGTCACGTGTGTGAGCAGGTATGAGGTAATGCAGTTCTGTTGGCTGCAGCCTGAGCAGAGACCTGTCGTGGAGGAAGTCCATCTACTGCTAAGTTATCTGTGTGCTAAGGGTACCACTGAGGCTGAGGAGGACTTTGAGCAGCGCTGGAACTCTCTCAGGCCAAGTCTGGGCTCTAACAGCTCTCACAGGACACCTGTACCTGAAGTAGCTTCTTCCACTTCCTCTTCATTTCCTCTACTTGAACACTTCTCTATGGCAGACAGCTTCCAGTCTGAGAATGGTGACGACATATTGACAGTAACTGAGACCAGCCATGGGCTCAACTTTGAATATAAATGGGAGCAGGCACAAGCTGAGCAGCCCTACTGCTCCTCTTCAGCTAGTGGACCATTGGGAAAGAATAATCCCCAT
The DNA here is from genome assembly GCA_038021265.1 of Cyprinella venusta. NCBI lineage: Eukaryota > Metazoa > Chordata > Actinopteri > Cypriniformes > Leuciscidae > Cyprinella > Cyprinella venusta. The sequence continues at coordinate 44,155,528 of CM075863.1, forward strand.
TACCAGGATGTTTATTACCCTCATAGCAACTCCACAGGTAGCTGTAAGGGCGAGAGCCTGCCTCTCGGGGTCTCTCCATCCTACTATGAGTCAGACCATCCAGGGGTGGTTCCAGTGCTGAGTGCACACAGCCCCTCAGTAAGTAGCGAGTACTACATCCGCATTGAGGAACCAGTTGAGTGCAACATCAACTTAGAAGACACCAATCTTGATTACAGCCCAAGAGTTGAAGCCAGCAACAGCAGCTTATCTTCAACGGACAGGAGGAGCCCCACCGGGTCTCTGCCAAACACCTACTGGTCAGCAGCTAAAGAATCCATCAGTAATGATTATGATTCAGACAGTAGCCTAAACATGGAGCCACTCCAAAGAAGAGTTTCAAACTCGGTAGAGACTGACCAGTCAGAAACCCATTTTTCCTCTAATGACAGGCACAATTTACAGTGTGAACAGTCACCTCAAGCAGGGCCAGATGTTCATTTGATAAGAGAGTATGGTTCAGACTCTAATCAGCAGAGAGGGTTGGGAAGTCTCTGCCATAGACTTGAGGCAGTACAGGAAAGCCCACTTGGCATTTCAGTCTCTCTTAGTAGTCCCAGCTTGGCATATTGTGATCCATACCTTGAATCTAACCAGAGAACCGCAGAAAGTACGCCCAATGAGGCCTATTATGACATGATGGGCCCCGTTCAAAAGAATGTTCCCAGACCCCACTACATGAGTATTGATATTGATGCTGGTGATGGCCTTCTTTTGGGCATGGGAAGTGCCAATCCAGAAGAAGATGATGATGATCTGTTTTCTCAGAACATGTTGACTAACTGGAACTCCAACCACTCAGCAAACAACAACAGTTTAAGCGATCGTACGCAAGTGGGCTTTCGAGATGCATATCTTGATTTACGTCATCCAACACCCTCTTCTCATGTTGGAAATTTTAAATCAAGAGAATTGGAAACAAGCAACAGTTGTACATATAATTACATAGATTCTCTCAAAGTCCACTCATATATGGAAGCCACAGATAGTACACCCACCACTAGCAACCCTCACACTGACTCAGAGGGTGGTGAGTACCTACATTTATGCCCTGAAGGTACTCAGGATGTTGAATCATCTTCCAAATGTCATTCTGTCACAGAAAGTCAGCATAGTTATACACGGCAGAAGAACATTGCTCATAAACATATCAAAAACAATACATCAGGATTACATGTAGGAGGTTACAGCAGAATGAATCCATCAACTCTTCCAACGGATATTGTAGCGACCAAAGACAAAATGTTACTCGAGACAAGGATACCCCCAGCACAAAAAATTAAACTTGGGACAGATGGTTCTGCTGGGGTATGTGTAAAAATGGTGTCATGCCCTAAGGATCTGTCTGAGAGTGTCTCAGAGTGTAACCTTTTGACAGACAGCAGGATGGTGCCCAACAACTCTAGTATCAGTCTGGTGGAAATTAATGACTGCAGTTACGACTGCACTGACATCCCCTCTGGAGTTATTACAGATTACCCCTTGGACTATGCAGAGGTGGGCAATATTGAATTGACTCACAGAGGGTTACAGAGGGAGACTGGGTCCAGACACTGTGAGGACACAATAAATCTTGCCTCTAGCAGCAGTCCATGTGAGGCCTTCAGTCCTGATAGTTATCACACACCCATTCAGCCGAAATCCCTAGACAGTGGCTATGACACAGAGAACAACGAATCCCCAGAGTTTATCTTGAAAGACCTTGAAGGGAATCCAGCCCTTAGCACCAGTGTAGAATCGGATGAGTGTGAGATGGTGCTCCAGATGGACCTAGATGATGATGTCGATGTAATGCTCCTGCATCCACCCAGCAGTCATTTACCTTTGATCAGCCTTGGTGAGAGGAATCAATACAGAGACTCTGCTTATTTTTCTGACTATGACATGGAGAATGACAAGAGCCCCAGTGTAGGGGGAAGCAACTTTTTCAATCGCCAAGATGAGGAGGATGTCTTTAGACTCGAAGCAGAAAAGACAGTTGGGAAAGAAGGACATTGCATGGAGAGTGAGAGGGGAAGTAACATCTCTGTGCCAAAGGACAACAATTCAGCCCTTCATACTAAACAATTGTGTCTTAAGACAAGTCCAAATCTGTGTTCATCACCTACATTGGTTCCAATGATTTCCATGCTTTCTCCCTTTCCTCCAGAGATGGGGGGATGCTTGACCAAGGAGTCAACTCCAGATGATGGTATTGGGCTGGAATCTGATCATACTGGAGAGGAACCAAACTCTGAATGCTATTCTTCCACAGTGTCGGAAGGTTCCTCCACGACACAGGAGGCCTCGGGTGTGGAGGAGCCATCTAACGGAGACACCAGAGATTTTTCCTCAGCAGAGTCACTAGGTGCAGACTGTGTCATAGTAGATTTCAATGGGGAGATGATCCAAGCAGAAGACCAAGAGGCCAGAAACAAAGTGGACAATACAGAACTTCCAAGGGAGGGACACAATGAGGAAAATGAAGATGGGGATTCAGTGGAAGGTGGTGGACAAGCTTTTTCAACACCAAAGCGTGACGATTCCTTGGAGAATATTCTTCCAGTCTTACCAGAAGACCTTGATGTGCCAGCTCCACTGGGAAATGGAGAGGAGGCAGATGAGGAGGATTCTGAGGATAGTGATGAATCTGATGAAGAACTTCGTAGCTACAACATACAGGAGCAGAGTGATGAGAGCGATGACGAGTTCCCCGTGGTGCCCGTCATCGTGAGCGACCGCAGCAGTGCACGGCATCTACGCAGCCTCCTCAAAATGCCCTCCATACTTACACAGTCCTTCTGCGATGAACTGGAGAGCAAGAAAAAGGCGGTGTCATTCTTTGATGACGTCACTGTGTTTCTGTTTGATCAGGTTTGTTGAATTATCTCTTGTAGTTTTAAGGTAGAGCATCAAGTATCAATGTTACCTTTTTAAAGAAAAATAGACTGATTTGTGCAATGCTAATCTGACTCAAAGTTTGTGTCTTGCTCTGTATTGTGCAGGAGAGTCCCACGGGTGAGCTTGGAGACTACAGTTTTCCTGTGGATGCAGAACCTAATGGCCAGGCTTCAGAGATGGAGCTACCACAACCCCACGATAGGGTCACTGCCCCTGAGGATTCACTAGGAAGGAATTTCCCAGAAGAAAGTGGGTGTTCAATAACAATTCTTCTACATTGATTAGATTTTTGCATTGGTATTACCTCTCATTCAGTCAAATTTCACAAGCCTCTCACCCTAAAAAGGTGGTGAATGCGAGTGGCAAGATGATTTTCCATTGATGCCAAGCCCTTCAACATCAGAACCTGGCTCTGAAGAAATCACTACTCCCCCCAACTCTCCCATCAAGTCTCCAGATGAAAAACCAGTACCACCATTTTCCCGATTTAGGGTCTCTCGTTTCTCCATTACGCAAGTGTCTGACTCTGACACGGACTCCATGGGAGGTTAGTTTAGCTCTGCACTTCTTCACATAAACACATTATCGGTATAATTTAGGCATTTAAAGGAGTAGTTCACTTAAAAAAAAAAAAAAAAAAAAAAAAAACTTTTGCTGATAATTTACTCACCCCCATGTCATCCAAGATGTCCATGTCTTTCTTACTTCAGTCAAAAAGAAATTAAGGTTTTTGATGAAGACATTCCAGGATTTTCTCCATATAATGGACTTCCTTGGGAACCAAAACGGTTATAGGTCCAAATGAGAGTTTCAGAGCAGCTTCAAAGGGCTTTAAACAACACCAGACGATGAATAATGGAATAAGTGAACTACTCCTTTTAGGGCTGTGCTAGATACATTTGAGTTTTGAATTTTGAGTTTTTGCTTTATTCATGGTTGACACTGGTTTAACTAGCTCTCTCCTTTCATCATACAGGTAACAGTGAGAATGGAGCCCAGGAGTAAAGGGGTCATTAACACACTTAATTGAAGAGGTGTTTAGAACCTGTATGGTTTGATTTGGTCTGATCGGCCTGTGGGTTCTCATGTATCTTTTTGTTGTTTTAAATGTTCTGGGTGAAAGGGTCCTGTCAACCTGATAAGCTGTTTGGACACAGTGCCTCATATCGTAGTGGATTAGCCAGCCCCTTCCAAGTGTTCCTAGACAGACGATGGTTGAGTGACAGTCTGTTGAGGAAAGAGATCTGTATAACAGAACATATTTATTATCTATGTATTAAAACATGATGTATGAAGATTATAACTTATTTGCACAATTCAGTATCAGTATCAAGCTGAAAGCATAACTTCTTTTTCCACATAACTTGTAGGAAACAATACAGATACAAGGCTGCTCTCGTTTGCTTGTCACGCCCCATATTGTCAATACGTGATTTAGAGTATGAAATATTTGTCATAGTGCTTTACATGTTTCAGGTTGACCCAATGAGCCACATAAAATAGGGTGCAGGATGAGACCCCCGAAAAAATGATATATACTGAGCCCCCTAACATAAGCTGCTCAAAAGTGATATTTTCTATATTTTGACTAAACTTTAGCTCAGGGGTGTTAAGGGTAAGGAACAAGAATAAGTATTAACCATAATGCTTAAAAGTCTTCACACTGTCTGCTGTTTTGCTTTTTTTTTTTAATGCTGGACAATTTTCATACAAAACTACCTGCACTTTAATTATTTGAACCAAGACATCTTTTATACATCTCTTTTCTTATAATCAAGTACATCTAAATCAAAAGCTTATATGTCTTATTAAAGTGCAGTTAAATTATTAAAAGGCTAGTTCTTCTCTGGTTAGATCTTTACTTCCCTAGACTTCAATATCCGAAATATTTTACATTACAGTGCTTGTTTGCTCTAAGAATGACTGTATTGCGGGTGATCAGGTGACAAACCAGTGATTTTCTTCAACTAGAGGTAGTTTGAATATAGGACAGCTTGCATATGGGTTATTCCTGTTATCCAGCCATTTGAAAACTGTTTTAACAATATGTTTGCTTTTATAATCGATTTTCAGACTTATTCAGAAATATCAAGCACGTAAAACCCTTTAAAACAAATCTCATGTGGTACATTCTGAGTTTAAATCTTTCAAAAAGATCCGTCGTAAACTTTGGCATATCACAGTCGATCACAAGACCCATCGTTTGCATCAAACTTGTCATAATGCCTCATGACTGCAATTTTTGAATGCTTAAATGAGTGCAAGATTTCACAGTTATGTTAATAATTGTCAGACGATGTAAATTTCAGTCCTTCACATAAAACTATTGTATGACTTCAGAGGAATTAAATAGGCTACATTTATGGGGCTTTTACAATTTCTTAAAGGGATACTCCACTTTTTTTGGAAATAGGCTCATTTTACCACTCCCCCAGAGTTAAACAGTTGAGTTTTACCGTTTTCGAATCCATTCAGACGATTTTCTGGTATTTAGGAGAATATCTGTAACCAGACAATTTCTGGTCTCATTGACTTCCATAGTATATTTTTTCCTACTATGGAAGTCAATGAGACCAGAAACTGTCTGGTTACTGATATTCTTCTAAATATCAGAAAATCGGCTGAATGGATTTGAAAACGGTAAAGCTCGACTGTTTAACTCTGGGGGAGTGGTAAAATGAGCCTATTTCCAAAAAAAAGTGGAGTATCCCTTTAAGCTGTAGCTCAGACATTAAATAGTGAGAAAAATTTGAATGAAAAATTAGTGATTAATCCAATGAGTGAATGACATTTTTTTTTTACGTTTTCAATTTTAAAGATTTAGTTGACCAAAAAACGAAACTCAAAAAAATCTGTCATTATTTACTCACCCTCGTATCGTTCCAAACCGTAAGACCTTCGTTCATCATCGGAACACAGATGAGGATATTTTTGCTGAAATCCGAGAGCTTTCTGTCCACAGACTGCAACATAATTGCCACTTTCAAGGCCCAGAAAGGTAGTAAATACATTGTTAAAATAGTCCATGTGACTACAGTGGTTCAACCTTAAAGTCGGCGTGAAACGAAAGTTGAGATTGTCATTTTTTTCCTTGTCGTGACATATATCCGAGTGAAACGGCTTTTGAAATTAGAAAAATGTAGGCCAGGGGTTGATTTTGTCCTCCGGGAATTGATTGGATCATTGGAGGTTGGGCGTTGCAAACAAAATGGAGGCAGATTTGAATGCGATTGCACCGATAGCCGCACCCTCATCTGATCTGGCCACACCCTTTCGCCGTTCCACGTGACCAAAAGAGAAGAGAGGTCGTTTCGATGGGGGAGGGAAGGGTAATGTATTTGATTTAAGATTACAAGGGTACATGATTTCTTAAAAAATAATGAAGTGCGCAGATAAATTATTTAAAATAAACACTACAATATAACATGTAAAAAGAAAATGTGTTAAATTCGATTTCATGCCGACTTTAAATGTTATGAAGTGACAAGAATACTTTTTGTGTGCAATAAAAACAAACATCTCTGACAGTGTCTTATGGGTTGGGAACGACATGAGTGAACTAACCCTTTAACTATTTTTGAGTTTAATCTTTCCTCTAGTATGACATGAATGAAAATGCTCAGGATAAGAGGAATGACCCTGATGGCGATTCGTTTATTGGTGCTTGTCAGGATCAGAACTTTAGAAAGTCTGTCACAGCAATCGGTCTTGGGCATGAATAACATCTGCTTCAAATTCAAGACAAGAGCTACATGAACTGATTTCAGGGTTGAGCGAAAAACCAGTGGGTTATCAAAGTCACTTAACCAAGTTAAAGGAAGAGTGACCATCTCGTCTGTGAACAAAATCTGTTACAAACAATAATGGCAGCTCCTGCAGATCTGATCCTCCGTCTGTGATGAAGCCTCATCTCAGAGGTGTTCTTTTTGTTAAATCCAATAGCAGATAGATGTTCAAAATTATACTACAAAACAATTCAGATGGTCCAGACGGCATGTGGACCCCATGTGTTTCTAACAAGGTTCTCGCAATATATTTTGTCCCTATATGATCTGGTGTGTCACACCGAGAAAAGTAATGATATCTGTTTAAATGTAACGTACAGCTGTACCCGTCATGCTCTGCCTTGATTCACTGGAGCCCATACACATTTGTGCCAATGCTGTAAGTCACAATCACTGCACTGTACCCTCGCTTTCTCGCTGTTTGCCTTTTAAGAGTTTTATACTGTGCTGAGCCTAGCGACAGTAGGTACTTTTTCTCATCCAGAGCATCAGTGCTACATTTGGGTGTTTATGGTTGCCAAAGAGAGGTTAAATGAAAGTGAACTGAGTGTTGAATGTAGTGTTGAGGGGAGAAGTCTGTTGTTACTGCTTCATTGCTGTCAAACTGTATGTCCTCACGACTCATGCCTACTGTACTATTCTAAAAATAAACCAAAATATAGTTTCTCCTTGTGCCTGTGAGTTATTAAAGATTCTTCATACATATGCATAAGCTCAATGCAAATACAGTCGGCTCCAAAAGTCTAAGACCACTTTAATTGTTCAGTAAAAATGAAAATGATTATGCTTAGAACCCGTCCGATAAAGGATTTTGAAGGCCGATACCGATACAAATATTTGTTGGTTTTAAAATCCGATATTCCGATATATCGGCCGATATATATATATATTTTTTTTCAGAAACGCGCAACAAAATATTAACAGATTTCCCTAACATTAGTTATTTGTTATTTGGTATAAAAGAAACTTGTTTCTTTTTTCACAACAGAACAGAGGAACATCAAAATATATTAAAGTTCTGATAAATAAAATAATAATTAGTCCCTACATTGCCTTATAAGCTACTGTATAATTACAATGTCAGTTTGCTTATCCCTTTACCAGCACTTTTTAAATTCTTTCCATCAAGATACTTCAAACCATTTTCAATCATCAGTTGCTGCCTGCCTTTTTAAAACCTACTATTTAGCAATTCTAATCTAAATCCATTACAGAATGACAGTCTGCAACGCATACTTGGCATCATAGGATGTGTGGCGCGTTATACACGAGTGTTGCCAACAGGGACGGTGTAGAGTGCCCTTTGGTGCACAAACTATACAACTCCAACACTCATGACATGGTTGAAGCGTGATTCTTCCATTTTTATTTTATTTTTGAAATATTCATTCATCGGCCATTATAACTGCCGATACCGATATTTTAGAAAATGCCTAATATCGGCTGATAATATCGGCCTGCCGATATATCGTAAATATTCATTTATCGGCCATTATAACTCTGCCGATACCGATATTTTAGAAAATGCCTAATATCGGCCGATAATATCGCCTGCCGATATATCAGAAATAATAATTTATCGGCCATTATAACTGCCGATACCGATATTTTAGAAAATGTCTATTATCGGCCGATAATATCACCTGCCAATATATCGGAAATATTAATTTATCGGCCGTTATAATTGCCGATACCGATATTTTAGAAAATGCCTAATATCGGCCGATAATATCACCTGCCGATATATCGGAAATATTCATTTATCGGCCATTATAACTGCCGATACAGATATTTTAGAAAATGCCTAATATCGGCTGATAATATCGGCCTGCCGATATATCGTAAATATTCATTTATCGGCCATTATAACTGCCGATACCGATATTTTAGAAAATGCCTAATATCGGCCGATAATATCGCCTGCCGATATATCGGAAATAAGAATTTATTGGCCATTATAACTGCCGATACCGATATTTTAGAAAATGTCTATTATCGGCCGATAATATCACCTGCCAATATATCGGAAATATTAATTTATCGGCCGTTATAATTGCCGATACCGATATTTTAGAAAATGCCTAATATCGGCCGATAATATCACCTGCCGATATATCGGAAATATTCATTTATCGGCCATTATAACTGCCGATACAGATATTTTAGAAAATGCCTAATATCGGCCGATAATATCGCCTGCCGATATATTGGAAATAATCATTTATCGGCCATTATAACTGCCGATACCGATATTTTAGAAAATGTCTATTATCGGCCGATAATATCGCCTGCCGATATATCGGAAATATTCATTTATCGGCCGTTATAACTGGCGATACCGATATTTTAGAAAATGCCTATTATCGGCCGATAATATCGCCTGCCGATATATCGGAAATATTCATTTATCGGCCATTATAACTGCCGATACCGATATTTTAGAAAATGCCTAATATCGGCCTGCCGATATATCGGTCTGGCTTTAATTACGCTTTAACGACAGCATCGCTTCAACTCCACAAGTGATGGTCCTGTTTTCCAGCATGATTTGAGATTGAGCTTCGGCCAAAGAAAAGAAATTCTAGATCTCCGTCATGAAAATCTGAAAGTATGGTAGAGATCAGTTTACATTTGCTTTTTTATTTCAGAAAAGACAAGAATGTGCACATACATTAGCAGTTCTCCATAAATAGGAATAAACAGAAAAGCCAAAACAAAAACAAAACATTATAAAATGGGTTTTTAAAGCCGATCAGACACAATCTCTCCATCGAAGAACCTCACAACATTCCCACCTTCCTCAAACAATCCAGAGTAGACGCCCTATTATAAAACATGCAATTCATATCAGTATCTAATCTACCTATTTCATATTTTTCCTGTAACAAATCAAAGGTTGTATATACACAATGGCTTTTGTGACTGGTCTAGTTCTTCTAAGACCCTCATCAGAAACGAACCAAAAGATATATTTACAGAACCTGCATTTTAATATTTTCACTGTTATGCAGCAAGTCTATTTTTTGATATTTAATAAGCAGTATTGCTCAGTATGTGAAAAAGCGAAAGCAACAGGTTAAGACAAATAAACCCCCTTAAATCTATAACAGTCATTGAAATTGCTAAGAAACAAAGAAAATAATAGTACAAAACAACAAAATATCACATAAACGCAAATCCCTTTTACTTACACCAGTGGAGTTAACAAATATTCAGAACCGCATTAAGCACAAAACCCCAGGAAAAGGCACAGTTCCCGTGTTTGCGCTGCTTGCGTTGAGAAATTGCACTATATATTGCATCTAATACACTGTACAGATCTCTGCATAGACAGAGAATTCACAGAGGCATCACTAAAACATTAGCAAAGCATGGTGGTCTGTTTAATATTAATATCAAGAAGAGGCTTCATCAGCTTTCTGAAATGAGTGTTAGAGGCATGTGCCACAAAAAAAAAAAAAAACGTTAAGAACTGACAGAAAAAGAAAGGCTTCCCTATAGAACTGCATTTATCTACCAACTGCTCACTTTTACACATTCATTCAAGTAAAAGATCTCATATTTAAACAGTCAGGCATCAAAAAGAAAAAAAAAAGCACATTCAGTTTGTTAACATGAAAAGAACCCTTTTCAAAAGCTTCTGAAATACGTGAATTGGTGGTTACAAATACCGATAATTAATGTACTGGAGCTACAGAGTACAGATCATTACTCTAATCCCTTCAGGACGCAACAAGCTCTCTCCTCCGTGCCCTGTGGGTAAATGCATGTGCTCCACATGCTGTTGCAATGACACAGAGAGAACAGAAGAGGGCGGTATAGCGCACAGGCAACAGCGCGGCCCCTCTAGTAGTAGAGAGGAGCGGATCGGTCGTCCATGATGCTTGGCCTGAAGTAGACCTCCAGGGAACGGTCACTAGATAGAGAGGGGGTGGAGAACAAACACGGTCAGTACGCCCGCGACACGGCCCGTGCTAGTGACCCACTGAACTCTACGACATCAAAACATCTTAAAAGTCTACTGCACTTTGGGAAACAGAAGAAAAAGGACTGCTGAAAGGCATACGGTGATTCATTTGACATATACTTATGAACAGGCATCTGAAGGGTGTTTGGAGCAGGCATGCAAATGGAACAAGACACAGTTACTTCTGATAGAGGCATGCAAGAGTTAGATTCAGGGTTACCTCCAGCGCCAACACCATTTCCTGGCAACCTATGACCTCTCTGGCTGGTACGAACTACAGCTCACACGTACACACACACAATAAAAAAAGCCAAGGACCAACCAGAGAGGCAGGTGGCGGCATGAGACGAAACAGTTGTGAAGCCCTACTGCCCCGTTTAAGCCGAACAGCGAATGGGAGTCGAAAAATCAAACCAAATAACAAAAGAATACAAGAAAGGGCATGATTGGTTTGGCTTGGCTTAGCAGCGATGGAGGCAGGTGACTTACGGAGGTCCTGCAACACTCAGAACCGGGACAATTCAGGACCAAAACTGGAAGGTAAAGAGAGTCCAGGGGTTTGTACCTGAGATCTCAGCTCAGACCGAGGCTATGCATGGCTACATTTCCACCGCATTCACATGACTGTTAGTGTTGCGTACGATGGCCGTTCTGTAGGTTACTGAGCGTTTAGACTGGTCATGGATGGCGTCACAATCTTATGTTCGAAGATGAGTACATAACGCACCTCTAGAAATGACATGGGTTCAAAATATAGTGCAAAATGAAAGCAGTTTGCATAGGAGGTCTGATTAGTAAAGAGATGTGTATGGAAAAACAAAAAGAACTCTTGAAGAGCACATTTCAAATATCAAATCCCTTCGGTTCTTGGAATTAAAGGCATGCTTAGAAAACTGACACGCATCTCAAATAGATAAGTTCTTAGACGATAAAGTAGAAGAAAAAAGGCGAGCAGGCAAGCACAGCCACAGAAATACACGGACAGGTCACATATTCATACAGACACAACATCATGATGCACAAACACAAACGTTACGCTACGTTAGAACTGTGTGCTCTTCAGGTTCGTGAAATGTTGGATCACAGTCGGCCTCAAAGGACGGCAACGTAACCTCGTCTGGATTTTATTTGTGGTATGTGGGTGCAAAGCCAAGAAATTGAATACTAGTGCAAGATTAGCCATTAATGTCCCGAAATTGATTTTTTTAGATCAAATAATATATGAATAAATAACACCATAAAACGATCAATAAATATCACAATGAAGTTCTTCTCTACGTCCAATGCAGAAAGTTGCAAATTCAAGACGACAAATTAAAAATCATCAAAAGCTCATTCGAACAAATGTTTTATTAATATATATATATATTTATTTATTCTTTTCGTAAAAAGTCACCATACATTCAAGGTCAATGTTCACGATTTTCCTCCTCAGCATGCATATTGTGATTGTTACACTGATTTCTTGTGCATTTTTACCTAGTTTGTATATTTTCCAAGAAAAAAAAACAAAGAAAATAAAAGAACATCAACACAGCGAGGACTACACCACAGCTCCAGAGGATCTGTCAGTCAGCATCCTAAAACTGCACGGAAACATACTACAATGGGAATGCTTTAAAGACATGGGCTGTTGGCACTTCAATATGGGCTCAGAATAGCCTCAAATGAATATATTCAACAAAATATGATACATAAATGCGTAACCCAATTGAGATTCAGAAAAAAAAAGTTCACAAGGTCCTTTCACTTGACGCATTGTCCAATGTACTGAACTCTCATTTGATTGGCTGAAATATTCATTCCAATACCATTCTGATCCCATACTTTAAAGGGGTGGTTCGGAATTTTAGACATCTGGCCTCATTTCCAAGTGTACCTTAGTGTTATTTATTAGTGGAGACAGTTTTCAAAAATTTTCATCCAGTCGTCCCAGTTGCATAGTTCGCCGGTGCTATGCTAGCGCGAGTCAATGCTAACTTTTAGCATGCCATTAAAAACAGTTTTACCCACTCCACAGTACACCAAAAGCAAATCAAATATAATGCCAGACTATCGATGTAAGAGTCTGTTGAGAGAATTAATGTTAGAAATCAAACAACCCTTTCATTGCATTGCAATAGTTATATTGTTTTACCTATATTTATTAGCACAGTCTACATCAGCGGCGAAATGATATGAAGTTACCTAGGCAGCCAAGAGAGCCGGTCCACACGACAATCACGCAAGTGTATTTACCTGCCGCTGAAACAGAGTATAATTTATTATATGTTGCGAGAAGACGTGAGAGTGCCCTTTCATAACTGATCTATCAGGGCTAGCTTCATTAGCTAGCTGGAGTAGCCTAACAAAATATGTTACCTGTACATCTGTAGCTGTTGGTGCATCTGGAAAGATGGCTGGACTACATTCCTTGACATAAACCTGTGACCGTTTCGAGTAAATGGTTCTTTAAAGTCATCTGGTCTAAAATGGTCACTGCAAATCCTCAATTTTGTTAGGGTCGCTTCCGTTGTCTCCTTGTCCAAGCCCACAGTAATAATCCAAAGTTGAATCCTTTCTGGATCTTCAAAAGGAAATTTGTGAAAACTTCGCGATTAACATTTATTAGGATTGTTCTTGCAATTGTCAAATGCACACCGAATCACCATGTTGCCTTTGTTTACCTCAACAATTATTACTAAGCTAGCTAGACATCCCGAATGTCACGCGCATCTGTTCTGTGTTTACTTTTTGACGCAGTAACGTTACTACTAACCGGAGCGAAGTAAAATTCCGCCGCTTCTGAGAAACTAGTTCCTGTAAATGTAATGCAATCATTGAGATGAAAAGGATAGTTTGATTTGTAACATTATTCTCAACAGACACTCCCATCGATAGTCTGGCGTTATAATTGATTTCCTTTTGGTGTACTGCTAAGTGGGTAAAACTGTTTAACGGCATGCTAAAAGTTACCGTTGACTCGCGCTAGCCTAGCACCGGCGAACTATGTAACTGGGACGACTGGACGAAATTTTTAACTGTCTCCACTGATATATAACACTAAGGCCGTGTGTCCACCAAAGCGTTTTTCCACGCGCCTGGCGTATGTTTTCAATTGCGTCACGTTTTTTAAATGCCATGAGCGTAACGAGGCGTTGAGCGTTTTTTTCACGCTGAAGCGTTTTTACTGGTTGCCGGGAGTTGAAAAATGTTCAACTTTGGGTAAAACGTAGTGCTCATCACTGTCACTTTTTACCCAGCCGTCCAATCACAGTGGAGAAGGGGCGGGAATAATACCACACTGACCAACTGTCACAACATTCTTTCTGCACAAGGACATCAACCAGCAGAGCTAAACGAACAAAATGGATGAAAAAAATATTTTTTTAGTATGAAACAAATTATCTGCGAAATCAGTTACAAGTAAACTGTGCTGTGGATATTCTGCATCATAGCGAAAAAAAACAAAAACGAAAAAAAAAACAAAAAAAACGCCAAAGCGCTCCCAAGGGCCCAAAGCACGGCGTCTTCAGCAGAGCGTCTGGCGTTTTTCAGCAGGCAAAAAAAGCTTTGGTGGACACAGGGTCTAAGGCTCACTTGGAAATGAGGCCCGTTGTCCAAAATTCCGAACCACCCCTTTAAGGTGTCTGAGGCAGGATAATGGGGTATTTTTTGGGGGTAAAGGTTTCTGCTCAGAGCACTCTTCTTTCATGCATGTCGGGTGAGCGGATGGGTGCCGGTCCGCGGCGACCGGCACAGTCCCACCCGAGTATTTTGAAGCTCATGCGACCTTCACTCTTAGTTTCGTAGGTCCACTCTCATTTGGCACTTGTTTAATGAGGGAAATTTTCGATTTTCCTTCGAATCATTCCAATTTCGTCAGAGAATCAGAAGAAAATCTAAGCTGCTGTAAGTTACGGCACAAAGCGACACAGCCTCTGGACCAGAGGAGCACCAGGTAATACATGAGGGATTCACAAAACGCAAATGCTCTTCAAAAACACACACAGAGAGAGTACACTCTGCACAACTAAACCACAAAGAAGAAGAAAAAAAAGAAACATTCCTCATTATGCATGAGGCTCCCATCACATCTGCTTAGAAAAAAAACACTCAGCAAGAGCTTCGCAATGAGGAGAGCTGCTCCAAAAGACTAAATTGGCTTTTGGCACTTTTTACATGAGGATGTCATTTTAGAAAACAACCACATAGCAAAACTTGTGCACATGCATGAAAGACGGGAAGTGGTAAGCAGTCTCTTTGGAGTCCACAGCGATGTCATAGCGGCGTCACTACAGGCGAATCAGAGTCCGTAAAGCAGCGAGACGAGCAGTTGGACTGCGTTCCGGTCGTTCTTCTCAGAGTTCCCCCCCGACCCACCACACGCGACCACCACTATCGCCCCGGCAAGACGCAGGGAGGAAGAGAGGACAGAAAGGAGGGATGAGACTGGCCCCTTCCATTGGAGGAGGAGTGTGTGGAGGCAGAGCTTAAGAGGGGGAGGGGCTAAGGGAAGTAGGGGCGTGGCCCCTGTGCTATCCGGATCTGTGTCTGATAGTCTGTCTGTGTTCACACTGTCGAAATCAATTTGCCATCGGAACTGTGGAACAAAGAGAGAAGGAAGCTTGCCAGGTCGGACACATTCAGAGAGAAATGAAGAAAAGACAAGACAGCCACAAATGGGTGGGAGTGAAGTCTGTAGGGGGCTTATTCCTAAACCTTAACATGTCTAACATCAAACTAAACAGCCAACTTCAGATATGAAATGTGCCATGAGACATTTGACAAAGAGATTAAATTGGTAAAAGGTCAGGTCGAGTTTCATCTCAAAAACATCTTTCTGAATAAAAAATGATTCGGCTTAAATACAATTTACAACAACAATCTTTTGACTTGGTAGTCAAATCGTGTTTACAGTAATGCACTTACATGTTAAATTTATGAGGCAGGGCATGGAAAACCTTCTCAAAGGAAGGCTACAAAACTCTTATATTAGGCTATTGTATCCCTTTATTTTGATCTTCCTCAGTCGACTTCAGATGGTCCAGAATTCTGCTGTAAAGTCGCCTTTCTACCCCAATTACCAGGAACTATTTGTCCCAGGAACTTTTTTTTGCCCCAGACCACTTGCTTACTGTGTTTACACCGCGGACTAAAGTACCGGTCCGGGCCGGGAAGATTATGTAGTGACGTTGAACTGTGTGCGACTGTTCCTCCCAGTCTGTGCGTTTGTTTTGAGTTTTAAGTATGGAGGAGATTCTGCTTTTGTGTGTGATTGCTTTACTAACGAGGTAATTAATAAAACGGCAGAAAAGAGACGAGCACCCAAAGTGTATTCAGAAAGCTCGTAATGCTAGATATAAAAGTAGACGTTTGTTATCAGCGGACATTGACCGTGAGATGGATGGGACGAATGCGCACCATCGGGCAGAAAGAACAAGTGGTAAGAACCAATCAGTATGTTCAGCGCACAAGTCCCATCCCGAAAGTTCCTGAACTCTGAAAAAGTACTGCAGGGACTTTCTTGGGGGGGGGGGGGGGGGGGGATTTACCCGGAACTTCATTTAGACCCTGATTCCTACGGTGTAAATACACCAAGGACCACCCCAAAGTTCCTAGTTCCTGGGGAAAGTTCCTGCGGTGGAAATGCAGCTTAAGACTGTTGACCTCAGCCAAAAACATATGACCATAGTATACCAATCCCACTTTCTCTTTATTGGCTCCCTGTTTATTTTAGGATCCAGTTTAAGATAGTGTTGTTTGTTTTTTAATGACCAGGCCCCATCTTGCATATTACTGCTACCTGAAAGAGCTGCTATATAAGGACAAATGTGCCAACAGCAAAATATTGACAATGTATAGCCAGTTTATTCACTTGAAACTTTTGTCAAAAAGTACTGACTTCAGTACCAAGTCTGTACTGAAATTAAAAATGTGACAATACCAGCATTTCCCTCTAGCATTTTGAGCATTGAACAGACTCTTAAACACCTCTGATAGGCCATTATGTTGATGCGCTCAACATGCTTGCCTGTGATTGGCTACAATGACATTTTTGACGCTCGTCAACGAACGCTTACATAGAAAAACACGGGAGTTTTTAAAAACAGGCGTTTAATATCCCTAATATAGCATCCACTTATAGACGCTGCTTTCAAACGCTAACGTGTTTATCTGTGTAAGCACTCGATGAAGAGTGTCAACGATAACATGTTTTTGAAGCGTTGATTATTGTAGCCAATCAGAGACATATATGTTAAGCTGAGTGCGTCAACACAATGGCCAATCAGAGGTGTCTAAGACTCAAAATGCTAGGGGGAAATGCTGGTATCGTCACATTTTTTTTATTTCAGTACCGACTTGGTATCAAATTCTATACTTTTGACAACTCTACTTGAAACCATACTGATTGAAAATACAAGCTTCACATTTCTACTTTTAAACCCTTCTGAATTAACTTGTTTCTACTGTAAGTGCATTATTGTACAGTTTTGGTTTGCTTTTATAAACTGCGGGATGTTATGAAACCATTATCTGCAGTCAATAGAAGCTCTAAGAAACCATGACTTTAGGGCACACAGACTGCGAGCATCTCTGATCCTGACCTTAATGGATCACACACACAGTGAGGTTACAATGGGGTCAACAACGATGCATTTCACAATCCAACAGCTCGTTCACTCCACTCACGAAAAAAGACAGACAGACACACAACCTTCTCGTCAACCATTTACAATTCTCAGATAATACAGGGTTGGTCTCCCAACAAATATCAGCACTACATTGCACATTTAGCATAAGCAAGCAAGAGCTAAGAAAGGGAAAAATTACAGATATTAACTACTATTCACTAACAGAGCTATAATTAGCAGTACAGTTTTGGCATTTTGGGATCAATTCATAAGACTCTGTCATTTCTGTCCATTAAGAGCCGATCTTACCTTGGGGCAAACTGACTGTCATAATCCTCTAGCGCTGGCTGGAATTCGTAAAAAAAGATTTCAGTGCGGCTTAGAAGGAAAATATCCAAGCGTGCATCAACACAGTGTATTAAAGGGACAGTTCACACAAACATCCTGTCATCATTTACTCGCTCAAAACTGGAAAAAAAAAAACGAGTTTCAATTGTACTTCCTACAATGAAAGGAGATTGTGACCAGGGACTGTCAAGCTCAAAAATAGACAAAGAGCACCATAAAAGTCTTCTGAAGACATACAATAATTTTGTGTTTTGTTATTCACGGAACACCTTTTGCTTTGCTGTTGGTCTCCAATGCAATTTAACAAATCCAAACCAAGCTCATTGGAGAAACGTACCCGTCGCGACACTTCAACAAAATTATATTATGTCGCGTCTTGCACCTTTACGTAACTTCAGTGAAATATTCAGTGAGTGGCGCTAAAACATTAATCGCATTTGAAAATAACATGCCACCTACACTAAAACTAACCGGCAATGTTAACAAAAGCAAATGTGAGATAAGTAGTGTTCTTAAAAGTGTTCATAAAATGTGTTTTAAAGGACTTCTCATCCATAATGCAATGTTGAGCTACAGAGCATGTTTACTACATCCGAAAAGCCAAACATATGAGGCTAGTTTTGTGACGCAAACATGTAGTATAGTTTACAGTGTATGCACTGGGGTAAAAGTGTTTTGTCATTGTGCTGTGCAAGGAACGGCCCCAAAATAAGTGTTAGTAAGTGATAATCTGCCCCTGTAATCAAAATTTGTGGGACAATAAATACAAGCTGTTGGTGTTTTACAGCAATTAGCGATACTTTCAGCTGTAAACTGCAGTGAATTGTATGTACCGGTGCGTTTTAGGAAAAACCTAGATAGCTCACTGGCAAAATGTGCCTCTATGTTGAAGAATTCAGTCAAACTTGTCGAACCAGATGTGATGTTTCAAATTTGAACATGCAGAAACGTGAATGAGATTCGACAGATTTGTACTTTTGTGCACAAATCATATGATTTACTTCCATCCTAATCAAAATGCTTTCGGTGTAGAGAAAAGTCAAGCTCTTCAAAACAGCTTTTGTGTTCCGCAGAGGAGAGAAAGTCTTGTGTGTTTGAAACAACAAGAGCATGAGTAAATGATGACAGGAATTTCATTGTGTGATGAACTATCCTTTTAATATGAAAATCATGCACGTTAAGAGAGACCCACACCATTAGTAAGCTTTACAGAACAGATTAAAGGGCTGACATAAAGATTACACTTTGAGCAGAGTTTAAAGAGAATTACAAAGGAGGCTTCAGAGAGAGATTCCTGTCTAATGCTAATACGCATCTGTGTGCGAGAGTGTGTGTGTACCTGTGCGAAGCCTGCCATGCTGTAGGGACGTGGTCGAGTCTGTGTTAGGCTCTGTGCCAACAGTCGGGCAGTCAGGCCATAGTCAGGCATGGGCAAAGACATGTCCTCTCGCTCCAGCAGGTTTCCTGTGCTGCTGCTCTTCCCATGGTGAAGACTACAGGATGAAGGTCAGTCAATCAGTCATCTTTACACATGCGATTAACATGTGTAGTGTTTGTGTTTCGTATCTGGGCAGTTTTTCATGGGATTGCCTTTACACTTTTTTCAAATGCTCTCCAGTAGCTTATCATCGCAAAATGCAAAATCACTAGTTACACACACTAATGCTCAAAATTTGGGGATTTGTAAAAAAAAAAAATATATATATATATATATATATATATATATATATATAGTTATATTAATTATATATTAAATGTTTTGAATTTAACAGCATTTGTAGGATTTTTTATAGTATAAACAACTCAGTTTAATGCATCCTTGCTAATATATATATATATATATATACTGTATATCTTAGCAAGGATGCATTAAACTGAGTTGTTTATAATATAAAAAAAATCCTACAAATGCTGTTAAATTCAAAACAAAACTAAATACAATTATCAAGGTTTCCACAAAACAAACATTTTCAAAATTAATATTGTAATGTTTTTTTAAGCAGTAATGATTTCTGATTGATCATGTGATACTGAAGACTTGAGTAATGGCTTCACAGGAATAAAATAAATGTGATAATATACACAAATAGAAAACAGTACTTTTAAATTGTAATACTATTTCACAATATTACAGTTTTTACTGATTTAAGATAAAAAAAATACATGCAGAGCAGAAGACACTTCTTTCAGAAACATTAAAAATGTAAATATATATATATATATATATACATATATTACAGACAAAAAACTTGAGGTGCGAGTTTTCGTAAATCATTTAATTATTTCTTTCATTTAAAATGTGAAAAATTGTTTTTCAGTAATTTAATGTTCCCTTTTTCTTTATAAACTCCTGAATAAATAATTTTATTAGTAATTAGAAGTGAAGAAACAGGAAGAAAAGGTTCTAAAGCGACTTAAATGAGCCAAACAAGATTCCAACCACATTCCAATGAAATCGTTTGATTAATAATCGGATATTGTTGATTAAATCAGGCGATTTAATCAAAGCGGAAGATAACAATATCCATTTCAAATCGCCAGAGAAGAAAAAGAAAAGCCCAAACCTGCATCCCACCGCTCAGTCAGTTAAAGTGACATACAGTACGAGATTATTAGTACATACGAGCCCTTTCATCCTTCCCCTTCAATGTGGTCAAAATCCATCCCAGACGTCTACGACTACGTCAATACCAAATGTACTGTAAAGAGAGAAACTTACTTGACTTTTAACTTCTCGCCGTCACTCTCAGGCAGCACTCGAGTGTAGGAAAAAGGAAACCAGCCACGCCTAAGAGAAAAGAGATTTTATTTAGAAACTTTACGTCCATGAAAGCGGATCAAACGAAAATGTAAAGAAAATGCATTAGTGGGAGATCTTTAAAGGAGAACTCCGGCGAACAATGAACCTTTGGTCTAATAAAACATCGGTACCTAGTCAACCGTTCTCTGAGATTTGTTGTCATGATAATCGAATGTAAAGAGTTTTATCTCTAAAAACTGTTTAGCGTATAATGCTAGTACTGGGGGCATTGACTAAGTAAAAAGAAATCGCTAGTTTATACCACTAACAAGGCTCAAAATAGCCCCACATTCACACAGTAACATAATGAGGCTCCATACATGCAAAACGAAGCATTGAGAACTTTGTAAGTGTACAGACCGTTTAGTCTCGATAAGTCGAATCATGAACGTCGTGTTGAGTGATCTGAACTGTATGAAGTTCAACGAACTTCTGAACTGTATGAATGGCGTTCGGGGATCGACTTATCGAGACTATTTTTTAAGATGGCTCCTGTCTGTATTCGCAAAGTCAAGTGTCTTCATAAACTATCTTCTTATTAAACGGTCTGTACACTTACAAAGTTCTCAATGCTTCGTTTTGCATGTATGGAGCCTTGTTATGTTACTGCGTTAGTGTGGGGCTATTTTGAGCCTTGTTAGTGGTATAAACTAGCGATTTCTTTTCACTTAGTCAATGCCCCCAGTACTAGCATTATACGCTAAACAGTTTTTAGAGATAAAACTCTTTACATTCGATTATCATGAAAACAAATCTCAGAGAACGATTGACTAGGTACCGATGATTTATTAGACCAAAGGTTCATTGTTCGCCGGAGTTCTCCTTTAACATCTCAACTTACAACAACACAAAAAAGAGACTTATTCATCTCAGATTATTCTCCTGAGAAAAAGACTCCAGTAATCAAAAGAATCACTAACTATTTGCATTTTATCTCTTAAGTCATGCTTTACTGCAAAATACTTAAATGCATGCAAATATACAAGGAGTGAGAGAATGTAGAGAATCATGTCTAATGCCACTTTGCAGTCGCTTCTGGGCACTTAGAGATATTGTTGAGATCTCTTTTGAAACTCTAGAGAACACACATTTTTTCCGGAGAACAATCTGACATGAACAGTAAAAGGGACTCAAAAACCCTAAGGATGGTCCCAAAGTCATCTGCAGTGCTTCATGGGATGTTTCCATTCAGCTCAGTTGCTAATGTACAGTATATATCATTGAGTGCTTACATCTTGTTTTTCTCATTCTCCCCATAGTGCCAGCCGTCCCGAGCCTCTGGCACCAGCAGGGTGATGATGTCACCTTCAGTGAAGCTGAGCAGGGTGGTATTGTCACCAGCGGCGTGGGAGAAAATGGCCTGTACGCGAGCGCGTCCATTCTTCTCCAGTCCAGCCGCCATAGAACTTGACCTAGGCAGAGTTCGTGTCTCTCCTACAGAGCGAACCAACTATTAATGAGAATTACTTCCATCATTTCTTTTATGGAGCTTTTCTCTAAATCAAAAGGACTTTATTTGCCCAAAAGGTTGTGTGGAAGGGTTGGTTTCTCTTACCCACAGTGGTCTTGTTTTTAGCGGGCTGAGGCCTGCGCACGGGCAGAGTGTTGGAATAGACGTCGCTGACCTGTCTCTGGGGCTGACTCTGTGGTTGAGACTGATTCGGTGGGGAGGGCGGTCTTCCCTGAGAGACCCCTCCCTCATTCCAGTAGTCGTCTCCATGGACCCCTGTCGTCCCGTTCACCAGAGACATGCCATCAGGACCCATTAGCCGCTGCAAGCATCAAGATCACCAAGTAAGCAATGCCAGACACTAACGGTCGACCGATATATTGCCTATGCCGATATTTGGCCTTTTTTATCGGTTTAGGCCAATGAGACACTTGGTAACACTTTATTTTGATAGTCCACTTTAGACATTCTACTAACTATAAGTAACATTGCAACTACATGTTAACTAACTGTCATTAGAGTATTATGGCGCTTTTCCACTACACAGTACCAACTCGACTCGGTTTTCCACTGTGTAAAAGTTGTACCTGTACCTGCTTTCGGGTACTTTTTTTAGTATCACCTCCGGCGAGGTTCTGAGCGAGCAAAGGCGAGCTGAGCTGGTACTGAACGTGAAAAACAATGCCGACTGCTGATTGGTCAGAGAGAACCGTCACCATTCACTGCGTCATCACTGTACGCGCCAGATGGAGTATCCAGAATACAGTATCCCCGCCATTTTTAAATAGTTTGGCAAGAGATAGCTACTAAACTTACTACTATTCTTATGGCAACTCGGAAAAATATGCTTAAAGTCACCAAAACCTAAGGCTATGTTTACACGGAAACGATTCTGAAGAGAAAACGCAAAAGTGGCGTTGCGTCATCACTTTTATTCTGCGTTTAGACGAGCGGTTCATGTGGGAAATCCGCGTGCAAATGGTGACGCTAAAGTGTGTGAAATTCAATGTAGTATGCACTTCAGGCGGCTAGGAGTGCATACTACAACAACACCAAGTCCACGCGCCTGCGTACAACCTTCACCGTCAAGCAGACTTTTGTGTTTTTACCGTTTACACGGGAACGCGGCGGTGGAGTGTTTTTAAGATTTCCACTCTGGAGGGTGGTTTCACTTTTTTGCGTTTTTAAGCCTCAAAAACGCTGTCGCCGTGTAAACGAAAGGAACATCCGATAAAATATTTTTACGTTTTCACCCGCGAGCGTTCTCAGGGCCTAAAAGTCTACTGAAACTCTACAGTCTATTCATACTCTAATGAGAGTTGGTTGTAATTGCAAAGTTACTTATAGTTAGTAGAATGTCTAAAGTGGACTCGAAATAAAGTGGAACCAGTCTTTTACTTTTATTTTGACAGCGCTGTGAATGCCATCACCTGAGCGTCCGAGTGTCTTATTAGTTTACGGTCTCTGTTTAACAGTCCAATACATTAAAAAAGAGGTCTTCAACCCTGCTCCTGAGTTTAACAACCCTAATCAAACACACCTGAACCAGCTAATGAAGCTCTTCAGGTGTGCTGAATCAGGTGAGAATTAAACTTTGCATGAATAAACGTTACTGTGTCCGAATTCGCCTCCCATACCCTTAAATAGTGTTCTATTAGAGGGGACAGCCATTTGTAGTGGTGTCCAAAACCATACACTCTAACAATGTTGGGTTGTTTTAACCAAAATTTGGGTAAAATATGGACAAACCCAAATGTTGGGTTAAAAAATTTTAAACCAACTTCAGCTTTCACTTTCAACTGTAAAAAATGCTGGGTTGTTTCAACCCACATTTGGGGAAAATATGGACAAACCCAAATGTTGGGTTAAAAATGTAATTAAAAAAATTTACAGGTGAAAGTGAAAGCTGAAGTTGGTTTACAATTTTTAACCCAACATTTGGGTTTGTCCATATTTTACCCAAATTTGGCTTGAAACAACCCAGCATTTTTTAGAGTGGAGGGGACATTATCGATTGCACTCATTCAATCCCACAATGCACCGCAAACAATGAGTGTACAACTGGTATATGCTCAATGGATAGAGAATACCCATAATGCACTGTGAGAGTAGCGCGCCAAATTAATTCCCGCCGTTCAGACGATGGCGCCTGCAGCTGAATCACCCAACCATTCCTTTCCAATGTGGCTACAGAGTATCATACAGGTATAAATTCATTTTTACTTGTTTCTAGTTTCCATGCTAGTTAGCAATCATTTCATCTTACTAGTGGAGCTGCCAGTTTGCTAAATTTCACATGATTATTAAACAGCAAGCACAAACTATACAAAAGCGACAGCCCTTCCGGCGCAGTCAGTGTCTGAACTCGTTTTCATTCACTCCTTTAAATGGACTGCATTAGTGGAGTAACGTAGGGAATAGTTAATGAGGGTATGAGGGGGCGATTTCAAACAAACACAGTCTGAGTTCTCCAGGAGCAGGGTTGAAGACCTCTGCATTATTACATTACATTATTAGACAGAACTGTTAAACACGGACAGTAATGGTATATGAACAATTTGTAGACTGTATAAAAACGTGTAGTCAGTTAAAGTGTGATATTGGCCTTCAGCCACCCTCGTCTCTAAAAAAATCGGCATTGACCATCAAAAAATATCAATATCGGTTGAGCACTTTCAGATACACGCACATAAGGCTGGGTTTTAAACCAGCAGACAAGGCCACAGACTTCTAACCAAGCTTTGTTATATACGAGTATCACTCAAGCGGCAGCACCAATAGAGCGCTAGTGCATTATGGGTGTAGAGGCACAGCTGTGTGAGCGTTCTGCACTTGCGAGGGGCCACTCGACTAAAGCACAGCCTGCAGACATGAGTTTTAAAGAGGTTGAATCATCCTACGCTCAGCTAATGCTGCAGTATGCAAATGAACATTTACTTTTCACATCAGGATACAAGAGGCTTGAAATGCTATTTTGTGTATTCTGACCAACAATCAATCCTTTATGTTGTGAAACAGATGGCAAATATTCTTTACTGACCCCCTGATGGCCCATGAAGGCAGCTAGTTCGGGGGGCACGGGCAGTGGTTGTGCTCCAGGAATGGGATCTGAGATGAGAAGGTTGCCCTTGGAGGAGTGCAGAGGGCTGGAGATGAGGGTGCTTGATCCAGAGCTCATCTGCTGGGCGAGCAACATGGCCCTGTCGGGCAGCTTGTTGGGGTCTGCACAGGCCTGTTGCCACACCGGGATCTTCTGGGTTAACAAGTCCTTACCCTACAAACAAGCACCATGGGAAAGATAGGGATTGTTTAGAATGGTAATGGCAGAGCTTGTCCATAAATGGTGTAATAAAATGCATCTGAATGTGTGTGAGTGAGGAGAGAAAGAGAGAAAAAGAGAGAGATGCCAGATGTCCTCTGTTGGCTTTACACCACTAAACTTGCTGCTCATGTAAAAAAAAGATCGCCATTGTACCGGTAACTGTAGTTTCTGCCAAAACACCAGACTCACTACAGTTATTGTTACTACTTCAAGTTCGTGACTAGATTTTTACACTTTCAGAAGTAATGCGAGTGGCTGCCAAGACATTTCAATTATGGTTGCAGAGGTGTTCTGAGTGGTTCTCGGTGTCCTAGGTTGTTGCTAGGGTATTCTAAATGGTTTATTGTGTGCTGCTAATGTGGTCAGAATGGTCTTTGGTGTATTTCTAAGTGGTTAAAAAAGTGTTTTGAGTGTTCTGATGTGTGTTGCTAATGGGTTCTGCATTTTTCTGTGTTCTGCTGAGGTGTTTGGGGTTATTTCTTTTGTTGCTAAGTTTATAGGGTGTTATACGTGGTTTATCTTGTATTACAAATGTGTCTGAGTGTTCTTTGATGTATTTCGATGGCGTTCTGAGTGTTTTTTTAAGGTGTTCTAAACAGTTATTTGGGTTGCTGGGGTGTTCAGAGTAATAGTTTTGAGTGTGTTGCCAGTGTTCTGAGGGTAATTCCCAGGGTATTCGGTGTTGTTTTTATTACGCTGCTATGATGGTCTGGGTGGTCTTTAGGGTTCTCAGAGGTTGTTTGTTTGTTTGTGTAAACCTAACAGGTTTTGTGCACTGCTAACGTGTTCTGGGCCATTTTACGGTGTTCCGAGTGTTTTTTGAGAGTTGTTCCGATTTATTTTTGGTGTTTCGTTAGGATGTTCTGGCCCATTTTAGGCTGTTCCGAGTGCTTGTTTAAGGTTTGTAAGGTTATTCTGAGTGATTTCTAGGGTGTTCTGACTGTTTTTTGTGTGCTGCTATCGTGTTGTGAGCCATTTTACAGTGCTCTGAATGGTTGTTTGAGTGTTGTTGGGAAGTTCTGAGTGATTTCTAGGGTGTTTTGACTAGTTTTTGTGTGCTGCTATCGTGTTGTGAGCCATTTTACGGTGCTCTGAATGGTTGTTTGAGTGTTGTCAGGAAGTTCTGAGTGATTTCTAGGGTGTTTTGACTAGTTTTTGTGCCCTCTAATGCGTTCTGGGCCATTTTACGGTGTTCCGAGTGTTTTTTTTTTAAGTTGTTCCGATTTATTTTTGGTGTTTCGCTAGGATGTTCTGGCCTATTTTAGGCTGTTCCGAGTGCTTGTTTAAGGTTTGTTAGGTTATTGTGATTTCTAGGGTGTTCTGACTGTTTTTTTGTGTGCTGCTAACGTGTTGTGAGACATTTTAGGGTGTTCTGAATGGTTGTTTGAGTGTTGTTGGGAAGTTCTGAGTGATTTCTAGGGAGTTTTGACTGTTTTTTGTGCGCTGCTAACGTGTTCTGGGCCATTTTATGGTGTTCCGAGTGTTTTTTTGAGAGTTGTTCTGATTTATTTTTGGTGTTTCGCTAGGATGTTCTGGCCTATTTTAGGCTGTTCCGAGTGCTTGTTTAAGGTTTATTAGGTTATTCTGAGTGATTTCTAGGGTGTTCTGACTGTTTTTTGTGTGCTGCTAACGTGTTGTGAGCCATTTTACGGTGTTCTGAATGGTTGTTTGAGTGTTGTTAGGAAGTTCTGAGTGATTTCTATGGTGTTTTGACTAGTTTTTGTGTGCTGCTAACGTGTTGTGAGCCATTTTACAGTGTTCTGAATGGTTGTTTGAGTGTTTTTAGGAAGTTCTGAGTGATTTCTAGGGTGTTTTGACAAGTTTTTGTGCGCTGCTAACGTGTTCTGGGCCATTTTACGGTGTTCTGAGTGTTTTTTTGAGAGTTGTTCCGATTTATTTTTGTTGTTCCGCTAGGATGTTCTGGCCCATTTTAGGCTGTTCCGAGTGCTTGTTTAAGTTTTGTTAGGTTATTGTGATTTTGTGTTTTGTTTTTTGTGTGCTGCTATCGTGTTGTGAGCCATTTTACGGTGTTCTGAATGGTTGTTTGAGTGTTGTTAGGAAGTTCTCAGTGATTTCTAGGGTGTTCTGACTGGTTTGCGGTGTTTTGCTAGGATGTTCAGTGTCATTTTAGGCTGTTCCGATTGGTTGTTTGAGTGTTGTTATGTTGTTCTGATTCATTTCTAGGGTGTTCTGACTGTTTGGTGCGTTGCTGGGATGTCCTGAGTGTTTGCTAAAGTGTTTTGAGTGTTTTACGCCGCCTTCACACTGGCAGTTGAAATAAGCTCAGTAATATGCAATACGTTCCCAACGGACGTCGTACTACACATTGAAAAGCGTCGGACGCGGGTAGAACAAAAATGGCGGAGAGATTAGAAAGGTTGATTCTGTCAGTTCTGTATGATCTGTATGAGCTCAGGACATTGACATGTCAGATCGGCTAAAAATGTGTGGTTATTATGTCAATAGTTCAATGTCTGCCTACAATTTAATTGTCTTAACTGCCCTAATAACGTTAGAAAGTCATGAAAATAAAAAATGACATAACTTATTGTTATAAAATCATTATGTATTTTATTAAACGTTAAGAATTCAGGTTTGTTTATCAGTAACATAGCAACGCTCAACTTCCGCTGGAATTGTCGGATAGGAACCGTAGCTTTTCGCAAGAGTTCAAATTTTTGAACGCATCCGGATGACCAACGGACACGATTTTCTTCGCACCGCACTCGGTCGGACCCGTTTCGGACCCATTCGCATGCGGTCTGCGAATCTCTATAGGAAATGAATGACTTCCGTTAGGCGTTAGGCTAGGATGTTCAGTGTGGTTGCTAGGGTGTTCTGAGTTAGGTGGCAAAGTTCAACTTCGGGTTAAGAGGTTTGAAAAAGCCCTAACAGCATCGAACGTTTTTGACCCTGTGCTTTCTGCACAATACTTTCAACATACAATTCACCTCACGTCATTGTCATAGCAGTTGACTGTTGTTGATTCTGAGCAACTGCTAATGGGTCTCTCACATCTCGGACCACTTACAGTACAGCTCAGTTCGGTGTGGGTGAGGGGGCCTTCGTCTCCGTCCTACCGCCCACTCCTGGTGACTCACGCACACAACACACTCGCAGCTCCCGACTCTACCACACTCGCTCTCTCTCTTTCTCTCTCTTCAGCGCGCCCTTTCTGAACTCTTCCCACACACGCCTCCGTACTGATTAGCTACTGGACAGGATGTTCTTGAAAACGAAAGGCTTTTCTCCGCCCCTCCCTACAGCTTCAACAACCTTCCCAGAAGACAGCACCACACGTCTAGTCCATGATCAGGGTTTACGGTTTAGTCAGAGCAAGTTACACAATAGTATGCAACACAAAATAGCCACGTGCAAGCATCTCTTCGGCACACACGGGTATACAGATGTAAAAAGGAGCATTTATGTAGATTGCATATGAGCTGGGACCACCTGCAGATCTAAATAACTGCTCTACATGCAGTCTGGAGTTACAATGAGGATGTTGTGCCGTGGGGAAGTGGCTCCGTTATTACAGATAATTGATATGTCCAGAAATGGTCTGCATTACTTCACAGGCACCTTTGGAACACAGACAATTGCAGGGGAGAATAAATATCATCTTTGCAATAAGCCCAAACAAACTGTGCCCAATGGAGACTGTAGTGAGGGGTGATCTTTGGGGATTGCCATGGCAACTGCTGCCGTCTTCTGCCACATTACAGGAGAGACTGTGAAAGTGCATTGGTGGTGATGCGGTCTATCTTCTACGGCAAAGGAAAAAGCATCTGGGTCTCACCTTGCCGTGGTAGGCACTGCTGTTTTTGGCCACGGCGCACTGACGGTCCACCAGGAAACAGTATCTCCTACGTTCCTCTGAAAGTGCTGTTTTGTAGCCCTCTGCAATGAAGGATTCCAGCTCACTCTGTTTACTGCTGATGGTCTCAACAAACTGCGGAAGATAAAAGAAAAATCAAATCGTTTCAATGGTGAACATACAAAAAGCTTTGATTTACATTCTTAAAGGGTCTTTGACCTTCCTAAAGAACCATGTTTTGCTGTGTAATGTTCTTAAGTTGGCTTAATGGTTCTCTGCTCGCCAAGGCTGCATTTATGAGATCCAAAATCCAGCAAAAACAGCAATATTGTGCAATATTTGTACAATTTAAAATAACTGTTTTCTGTATAAATATATTGTAAAAGTAATTTATTTCTGTGATGTCAAAGCTGAATTTCCAGCATCGTTCCTCCCGTCTTCAGTGTCTCATGATCCTTCAGAAATCACTCTAATATGATGGTATGATGCTTGCTCAGGAAAGATTTCTGATCAGTATCAGTGTTAAAAACAGTTGTGCTGCTTCAAGTTTTAATAAATATAATGTTCAAATGGTCAAAATCTTTCGTAACATTTACAAATGTCTTTACTGTATGGAAGCTTGTTTCCACAACTGAATAAAAAAAAAGTATAATTGCGACTTTTTATCTCACAATTGCATGATATCAAGTCAGAATTGCGAGAAATAAAGTCAGAATTGCGAGATATAAAGTCGAATTGCGAGATATCAAGTCAGAATTGCGTGATATAAAGTCAGAATTGTGTGTTATAAAGTCAGAATTACAAGATATAAAGTCAGAATTGAATTCAAAGTCAGAATACAATATATATCAAGTCAGAATTCCGAGATATAAAGTCAGAATTGCGAGATATCAAGTCAGAATTGCGAGATATTAAGTCAGAATTCAATTCTGACTTTATATCTTGTAATTCTGACTTTATAACACAATTCTGACTTTATATCACGCAATTCTGACTTTATATCACGCAATTCTGACTTTATATAACACAATTCCGACTTTATATCTCGCAATTCTGACTTTAATCATGCAATTCTGACTTTATATCACGCAATTCTGACTTTATATCATGCAATTCTGAATTTATCTCATATTTCCGACTTTATATCTCGCAATTCTGACTTTATATCACGCAATTCTGACTTTATATCTCGCAATTCTGACTTTAATCATGCAATTCTGACTTTATATCACGCAATTCTGACTTTATATCTCGTAATTCTGTTTTTATATCACACAATTCTGACTTTATATCATGCAATTCTGAATTTATATCTCACATTTCTTACTTTAAATCACGCAATTCTGACTTTACATCTCGCAATTCTGACTTTATATCATGCAATTCTGAATTTATCTCACATTTCTGACTTTACATGTCGCAATTCTGACTTTACATCTCGCAATTCTGACTTTATATCACGCAATTCTGACTTTGTATCACACAATTCTAAAAAAAATAAAGCCAGAATTGCGAGATATAAAATCCCAATTCTGAGAAATAAAGTCCGAATTGTGAGATAAAAAGTCGCAATTACCTTTTTTATTTTTCATTCTGTGGCGGAAACAAGCTTCCATATTACTGTCACCTTGCGGAATAAAAAGTATTAATTTTCGGTATTGTATATTAATGAATACAAAAACACGCATCCTCATTCGCTTTAGCAGCCAGGAACTTCTTTAATAATTTCACCATTTGTGTCCAACAAAGAAAATTTGCTAAAAAGGTGAGTAAATGATGAACTATCCCATTAAAAATGTTCTCGCTTGGCTATGAAACTCGTTTTTGGTACCTCGTAAAACTCGAGAATGAAGAGAATTTGGAAAATAATTGGTATAATAGTGCGCAGGTTCTCTATTACGCCTTACAAAAACTATTGCGACAGTTCCATGGTCCTGAATGATTATATTCCTGCATAATGGCACTACAAAATTGGTGCTTTTCAGTGCTGTTTTGTCAGTGACTGTGCTCTAGATTAAAGCATGAGCAGGAGTTCTGTGAATATATGAGTGTGTTTTAGATGTCTGTGCAATAGTTGTTCTTGTGAATACTAAAATGATCTCGTCTCTACCCGCTCTCTGCTGATTGGTCCATGTAATCACCTTGCCATCTCCCTCTAACACATCCCCAGTGGGGACTCTCAGCTCCCGGAAATGTCAGAACGGTTACAGAACTCATTATCTCAACACATCCAGGTGTTTTAGTGCCCTATTCCAAATTACCCAACAGGATGAGGGGGACTCCCCATCACTCACTGGTATCATCATGTATTCAGTTATAGTGGCCTGAATGAAACAAGTGATGAGGAAAGCGTTATAATGAGAAAAGTACTTCAGACACCATCAAGAATCAATGAGGGGTACTACTTCCAATGGAGAAAAAAACGAGGGAGTGAAACGCTGATGAACAAGTCAGACTCAGAAATCTAATGGAGCAGACAATCTCAAACGGTCACACAGCGAAAGCTCGACTGCGTTCAGATGAAGATTGGGATGTAAAATTAATGGGTTGTAAAAGCAGCAGGAGAGAGTTTATAGAGAGATTTGATGGTCTTCCATCAACTTTATATCCAGTGGACTGAATTATCTGAAAGAAGAGCTTGTTGAAGAGAGTAGATAAACACAAGATAAAACACAACCTTTGCTCATGACACTGCCTCAAAATACAAGGCTGACTGAAGGGAGTACATGCAGTGTGAAGTTATTACCACAGGTTGGCGCTAATTTTACACTGATGGCTGCTGGCTTACATGTGTTGAGGAACATTAGAAGATTGCATTAAAGACAAAATAAGTGTAAGTGTTGTGGCTTTTAGTCATTGTCTGTCATCTATATGCTAATGAAAACATATAACATAACATAATGAAAAAGGTTTTTCCTGGCTCGAAACGAAGCAGAGGTGATACCATCCTGATGATGTGCACACATGCACTTGTGCAGTGCCTTCAAATGGCCAAAGCAAACTGCAAGAAAAATGAAAAATAGGAGGCTGAAATGTTCTGCCTCTGGTTGTGCACTGTGTAGAATGCAAAAAGGCTTTAAAGCAATGTTTAACAACCTTATGTTACGTTTATGTTCAATACAGTTCAAAACGGACCCCCTTTTAACTGTTAACAGCTGCCTTTTACACGTAATGTATTTTAGATTTTCTAATAGATGGTTTCAGAAAATTACAATTATAAAGATAAAGAACATTCTAGAAAAAGCTAACCTGTTGAACATTAACGTAATTAAATACAACATAACCGCTAAAAGGGCCATTTTGCAGTGTAGTTGAACATAAACATAACATAAGGTCATGAAACATTGCATTAAAGCCATTTTGCATTCTACACAGTGCACAGCCAGAGCCAGAACACTTCAGCCTCCTATTTTTCATTTTATTAAAATTTCTTTAACTTTTTAACCACAAATGCTCGTCTTGCACTTGCTCTGCGATGCGCCACGCATTACGTAATCACGCTGAAAGGTCACGCGTGACGTGGGGTTTACAAAGGGTTTAAAAAGTCAATTGCCATTTACAAAAAAATTAATAAATAAAAGTTAACACAACAATTTTAAAGTAGGGGGAGTTGTTCCCTGGGCGCTCTAGTCAGTGGAAAAACAAACAGGTTCTGAAAGGGTTCGCAAGTTGAACCAACTCCGAACCAGCACCAGTTCTGAACCAGTTCTTTTTTGGTGGAAAGGGGGTAATTAAAGTCCACTATATGGAGAAAAAATATTTTCAACTGAAGAAGTAAATAAATGATCATTTTGGTGAGTAAATTATCAGGAAATTTTAATTCTGAAGTGAACTAATCATTTAATTCTCTATGCGGGGAAAAATACTGGATAAATGTATTTATAGAGTAGTATCTTTTTTTCCAAAAAACAATGGGACTACAAGTATTTAAAGGGTTAGTTCACCCAAATATGAAAATTCTGTAAATGCACTCACCCTCATGGCATTCCAAAACCGTAAGACTTTCAATAATGTTGAAACACAAATGAACAATTTCAAAATGAAATCTAAGAGATTTCTGTCCCTCCATTGAAAGTCTACGCAACTACTGTGCCACTTTGACGCTCTAAAAAGTTAATCGAGAACAGAAACTAATCCATATGAATTGAGTTTGGGTTTGAGTTAAGTTTGAGAATCGGTTTGGTCCACATTTTCTGAAGAGACTATGATGAAGATATTGCCATTTATTCACATAAAAACAATTCTCACATGGTAAACAGAAGCTTATGGTAAACCAATGAGACTCATTCTCATGAGTAACACAGCAACCAATGAGGTCTGTTCTCACGCACCAAGCAAGTACGGTTAATCGGTTTATATTCGCAGATCAATATTTATATGTGAATGTGCGTGTGTACATTTTTCATTTGTAGTTTCACATTTAGGCGACTTACATCGAAGAAGATGTGAGCTGTGTGTCACTTGAATGTTTTACGTCCACTATTCGCCACCAGAGCTACACTGTAAAAAAAATCCCTAAAACTACGGTACAATGTACCATATAAATTTGAAGGATTTTTCCGTTTTTGTCTTTTACAGGTCATTTACCCGTATTTTGAATTACGTATTGCATTGTGTTAACAGAAAATGTCCGTTTTTTAACGGG
Source organism: Cyprinella venusta (assembly GCA_038021265.1). NCBI lineage: Eukaryota > Metazoa > Chordata > Actinopteri > Cypriniformes > Leuciscidae > Cyprinella > Cyprinella venusta. The sequence goes on from CM075863.1 coordinate 44,189,195, forward strand.
TAATGAGCTGCCAGTATTTTTTTCTGTTATTTTACGGATTTATTTCTTAGAGTGTATGCCCTTCAGCTTTGTGTTTTATGCGCGACTTAAATTGCTCCGCTCTCCACTTAATGAATATTTGACGGATGAACTCATGGCTGGACTCTTCTTGTATCACAAGTAGCACATTTCTATTTTATGGACGTCACCTTCTTTGCTATTACTTTGGTCACTGTCGCTATGGTTACTGGTAAGAGAATATGGGCTTGACTCCTATTGCACGTTCATAAAGACTATTCAAATTTCAAGACGCTATTGCGAGTTGCTGTTTGAACAGGATATTTCAAGAGTCACACCTTTAACTAATTAAATCCCGTTGTCAATCCCAACTGACAGTGTGAACGTAGCCTTAAGGAGGGAGGGCAAATGAAAGATCAGAGCTCTCCATTACTGATGAATGGAATATACACATAAAACCTCGTTCAAAACCCCTTCATACTTGCACGATGTTACATATTTTCAAGCAAAACGATATTTGCAGTCAAAAAAAAAGAATTCATTTAGAAGGATAAAGGAAGATTCCTGCCTTAATAGATCCATCAGACATGTGGACTTGCTTTACAGCCTTCAGAATTAAAATACAGATACAACTCTATGATGACTCAGAGTACTGCAGTGTGAAAGAGATACGGTGATGTACAACAGCACAGGTGGTGAAATGAGGAAAAGCGCAACGGAAATCTAGAACATGGGGAATGAGTGTTTGATGAAAAGATGCATTAGAGGTCATGACAGCAGGCGGCAGGGTGGACAGGCATGTGTGATGTGTGACAGGTGTGATGATGGCGTGATCGATGGAGAAGGCAGGACCCTTCGTTTCATATATAGAAGCTGTCAGACCTACTCAATCAGCCGCTATGAAAGATGTTACACAGGTCATGTGACTTTAGCAAATACGCTCTAGTTATTGATGGAGAAAGAGGAGTGAATTGCTGCAAGGTATACTGGTGACACAGTTTCAATACCTGTGCCTTGATTATTTATTATCATACTGAATACTCAAATAAAGGTTTGATAAAGCATCGTTCAAAACTTTTGGGTCGGTAAGACGGTTTTACTCGAAGTTGAACATTTCTCAGCGTCCAGAAACAAAAATATGCCGAACTGTTTTTCAAATAACATTTTTTAAATATCTTCCCGACCCCAATCAGAAGCAACCTCATCTCTTTTGCCAAAGGGAGGCTGCAGTTCCGACAACGTTACTTTAAAATAACAGACTAAAAACAGCCATGTTTTACTTTGGGACATGCCGAACCAGTCCAACCTTTATTATGACACAAGGAACATTACACTAACACGAGCAGAACAATAACTTTCTCTGGAATTTCCCTGTGGTACATGCGTCTTCGGTTTCACTTGTTAGTGTCAACAACATCACAGATTCCTCTCCACAAAGTAACAGCTATTTCTATGAACTGCTCATCTAAAATGAATGCCTTTACAAAACCACACTAAAGCAGTATTCATGTTAAAAGAAATTATTCAGTGTCATGATGTGTATCAAAGTACCATGGTATTTTTACAGAATGTTTTTGAAAGGGCATAGTTTCCTCCCACCACTGTTACAGTTATTGTTTTTGAAAACTTGGTATTTTATCCAAGAACCTGCAGTATCTAATTGAACGGGAAAAGAATGAAACCTTCGAAAGTGTTTGCCAAGATGACATTTGAAAGAAAAAAAATCCAGCACTGCTTGCACAATGTGGCATAAAATATACTGTGACATTATGACATTACCTTATACACCTTCGAAGTTCTGGGATGTGTGAGTTTTATTTATTTATTTATTTATTGTCAATAATATACTAAAAGAGCTTATATTGTAGCTAATTATTCTCAAATCACACTAGTATTTTCCAGACTGGTCCAGCTAATATACGTGTTATCTTGAGTAACAAACAGGTAATGCATATCAGAAAGACAATTCGATTTTTAACGCAATAAATCATACTGTATCATATTTGATATACAAAATTCCAAGGCCATTAAATGATCAGTTTTGCTGAAAAACTAATAAATCGTTTTGGAACTCATATCAGGCAAATGGCGACGATGAAAACGGAGCCAGAGGGGTGGAGGGTCAAGGCGCAGCTGATGACTCGGAAATCTGTGGCGGAACCAGTGGGACGACTGAGCAAGGTGGAGCCATAGGGACAGAGGGTTTGGAGTCTGTTTGCGATTGTGTTCCGGGATGGTTTGGCGTTTGCATCATGCATTATAAAGCAGTCTGGTGAGAAATGATTCGCGCAAACATGAAACCATTGACGTTGATCGTGGGGAATATTCCCTTCGAAAAAACAAAACTCAGCCACTGCGTATTCAGCGGTTCGGATTTAGGAACATCAAAATGACCGTGTTCGTTATTACACCCAAGAACAGAACACCACAATCGCTTAGACGCCATTCTGCTCCAGCGTATCAACAATGACGGACTATGTTGACAATCAACAATCGTGGGAGGGGCTTCACAAAATTGAACGGCTCAATTTGAGGCGGGGAAAACCTAAGGAGATTAAAACAAAACACTGGATGGATTTTTATCATTATATGATGGGTGTGTACAGGCACTGCAAACTAGAGCCCGACCGAAAAAGGATTTCGAAGGCCGATACCGATACAAATATTTTGGGTTTTAAAATCCGATATTCCGATATATCGGCCGATATTTTTTTTTATTACTAAGTAAATATTGCTGGATTTCACTCACGTGTAAAAGAAAAGCTAACTTTTCTGCACAAGATACCTTTGATACTTTTTCTATGTCTAAATGTTCGCTCCAAGCAAGTATAACATTTTACAATGCAAGGACTGTACTAGAGATATGCTAGTCATAAATACAGTAATCGTTACTTTATTTAGGCAGAAAAAGTTCATTGTGGTTTCCAAGCTCATTAATGTTAACGTTGGCGGTCTTCCACTGATGATAGTGGCATTAGCTAGCTTTATGGTTAGCTAGTCTATGATGAGCCATAATTTTGCAATAGATAACATCATACTGCAAATTGTAAAACATACATTTTCAATATAACAGGCCAAGAAGAGATGATTGAAGTGTGTTTCGTCCGTTTTTATTTTATTTTTTAAATATTAATTTATCGGCCATTATAACTGCCGATACCGATATTTTGGAAAATGCCTAATATCGGCCGATAATATCGGCCTGGCTCTACTGCAAACACACATTTCAGTACAATCAACTTATAAAAGTGCATGTACCATTATATGACCCCTTTAAAAATAGTAGAATCTGGGGCCCACTAGGGGGCCTCAGTGAACTATCTAGTGGGCACTAACAGTGTGTGTCTAAAAATTATTTAAATGTAGAAATTTAAAAAGATGCATAACATTAAACTGAGAAGTAGTACCAGAGGTACATATCAGTATTTATAGGGGACAATGTGCTGTTTGCTGCAAATATTCAGCTAAATAATTCCTCATTATGAAGTAATTTTCATAAATTACCCAGCATTTACAGCTTTAGAAAAGTGTTTTTTGGACCCTGGCTGTGTGCGGAATGGGAGGTTGGAATCCCTCTACTGTATGTCTAAAGCAACACTCGCGTGCTGTACATTAGCCTACAAAGCCCTCTCTAACTTAAACGCTTCCTGCTGGGTGTCCCGCTGCGTCAGCCTGATATAGCCGCAGCTCCACTCGTTCCTCTGACATCAGCAGTCCTTCATCCAGTGCCACAGCAGCTTCCTCCCAAGCCTAGCAAAGTAACAATCCCAGGCTCTCTCAAGATGACTCTCACAGAGTCATGTGTGCTAACCACACGTGCAAGTGTTCTTCTGTAGATACGCTAATTGCTTTCCCTGAACTCACCGAGGAGTCCACACCATTCAGAAGCATGACACGTCTGTTAACGTGTGATATTACAGCGAGCGGTGTAGAGCTCACCGAATCTCATATCCCTCCCGCTGTAACTCAGACCACGCTACCGAACTGAATAATTAGCTAATTAGCATCTTCAGAGGGACTTCAGCGACTAATTATTTCAGCAGCAACAGGGCGAGGAAAAAATGGAGAGGATGGAGGTACAACAGAGTCGAGAGCGAGAAAAACGGAGTGCATAAACAGTTGTTTGAACAAGCTCAGACAGAGCAGTCAAGTCATGCCTGTTCACGGAGCTCTTCCAATGAATCACAATCCGTGAACCTCCAAACCGCCATCGCTCTCTAAGCGATAGTGCCGTGATTTACCGTAATATGGATGAAGTATCTGCATTTATGTGTGTGCGCACTCAGACTTTGCTTTATGCGCCCCTGGGGCTCTCGACTAAATCAGTTGACTTTTCCTGCTCTCGCTCAAGGCCACATTTACATGAGAAAAAGTCTGAGGTACAAAATGAGAGCTGCTCTGCTCTTTTAGAAACGCAGCAACATAAAATAACTCATAATATATCATCTAAATGCGTAATTATACAACTTTTGATCTGTTTAGCAGTGTTCATTGTCGTTGTTAAATGCAGAGACACACTTGCGACCAAACATCATATATTAATGTGGCATGTGACTGTGTTGCTTGGCAACTGTGAGGGCCGAAACTCTGCGCAAACTGTTAATACATTAAACTACTAACTGAACATCTCTGCGGCTGCTGTCATTTTATTAGAGCAATAAATCATAGTGTGTAACCGTGATTTTACAAAAAGGTAAAAGGTGTTCTTAAACATGACAATAATTGCTTTATTATGCCACTCATCTGATTGGATGGGGCTGATTGGATTTACTCTAAAAGTAAATTAAGTAAAATAGTTGTGACTGTACATAAGTCAAATTCTACATTTCTGCTTTAAAGTTTGGGGTCGACACTCACCATGGCTGCATTTATTTGAATAAAAATACAGTAAAAAGAAAAGTGATATAGTGAAATATTACAATTTAAAATAACTTTTCCATTTGACCAAGTTAAAATGTTATTTATTACTGTGATGGTAAAGGTGCGGTATCCAGTGTCACATGCAGGGTTGCCAGGTCTGCACAACAAAAGGAGCCCACGGCAACAATTTAAAAGTAGCGCAATTTCACAGGAAAACCATGGACTTGGCAACACTGGTCACATGATCCTTCAGAAATCATTCTAATTTGCTGATTTGATGATTGATTAACAATTATGATTGATATGCTCAAGAAACATTTAATTATCAATGTTAAAAAGTTAAGTCAAATAAATTTCGCTTCCCATATTTCGCAATAAACATAAAATACATTATTTCTATATATGTTGTATATTTATCCATCTTTTTTAAATTTGATTATTTATATGAATTTTCTTGATTCAAATCAAAGTTTTTGTATTGGATTCACGTCCTGGCTAGTTGGTTTAAGCTATATAAGTTTTTTTCATCCATATGGGAAAAATACATGGGGGGAAATGCTACAGCAAAAACTAAAAAGATATATAAAACAAACTGAAAATTAAAACTTTAGTTAATAATAAAAAATAAAAATAATACTTATTATGTTCATATTAAGATATGATAATAATAATAATAATAATAATAATAATAATCTAAATTTAATAAAACAATAATAATAATAAATATGATCTAATAATCTAAACATTCTTAATATAATACAAATAATAATAATAATAATCTAAATGGAATAATATTACAATAATAATTTGTTTCATTATTATCATAATTATAATCTAATCAATAATTGCTATAATTATCATAATCTAGACAATGATAAATATACTCTAAATATACTACTACTACTACTACTTTATATAAAATGTATATATAAATATAAATATTTCATACATAAATAATATTTTTTTTAAATATAAATGCATGTATATATATATATATATATATATATATATAAATTTAATTATATATAATATTAAATATACTCTAAATATACTACTACTACTACTTTATATAAAATGTATATATAAATATAAATATTTCATACATAAATAATATTTTTTTAAATATAAATGCATGTATATATATATATATATATATATATATATATATAAATTATACACAGTGCATCCCCATATATTATGTAAACACAAACTTTTATTTTGGATATGCTTAATCAAGATAATCACTAATAATAATAATATTTCTAATTATAATTAATAATAATAATTATTGTCGTTATCATGTAATAATAATCCAAACAATCTCAAAACAATTATTATTATTACTACAAACTGAAAATAAAACTGCAAAGCTAAAATCAGAAATGCACAGCTACAATGAGGAAGTGTGAGCTGATCAGGGATATTTCACGTCTCAGTAGTGGGGTCAGGAAGGCCGTTCTTTCACACCGGCAGAGCGCGTAAGCTTCCCCAGAGCACATGTACTTGGCTTATTGATCTGTGCCGGGTCTCTACAGCCCCGCTGTCGTAGTGTAAGACTCCTCTCAGCAGGCTAGCATTCACACCGAAATTAATCCGGTAGGTTGGGGCCTGGTCCACTCGCATGCTTTACACAGGCAAGAAAGTTAGTAAAAAAACAGCCGTGATGCTTGTGTGTGTGTGTGTGTGTGTGTGTTCGGCACAACCTCTTAGCTGATACGCCGCAGCGCTGTTTGTATACACACCTACGGTTTTCGCCCACCCATTGTGTTCTCACTGCCTCAAGAGGCTCACAGCACTTCTTACATTCAGGCGCTGGTGAAAATCCTCTCAGCATTAGCATGATGTAGGTGGTCTTGCTGAACCACAGCCTATCCATACACCTCCGTCCCTTTCAAAGGCCCGGGATGGAGCCCACAGCGGCACGCTAACTCCGTACGCGACCCGCAGCGGTGTGGGGGCTCACCTGTAACTCCTTCTCGCCATACTTGGAGGGGTTTTTGCTGCCCTGGCTCTTCCTCCGCAGTTTCTTCAGCTCACCCTGGCATTTCTCCAGACTCTCTCCTTTGCTTTTGTGCTCCATCTGGTACTTCTTAAGAGCCGCCTTCAGGAGAAAAAACACAAGGAACACCGTCGGTAAATGCAGAATTCATTAGACTGTAGCTAGTGAATTAAGAAAGACATGGGAGTCAAAACCCACTAGTCATGTCATGTTCCAAAACACTCGCTATCTGCCGTCTAAACAAGCAGCTGCTCTCCTCAAGGCAAATCTTGACTCCAATGGACTGATTGTAAACGGCCTACATAAGCAAGACCTTTCCCAACCTGAGGGTTGCTAAAGATTTACGAGGGGATTTATGAGGTCTTTCTTACCTCACTCTTGATTGAGGGTTAAAGGGATACTCCACTTTTTTTGGAAATAGGCTCATTTTACAACCCCCCCAAAGTTAAACAGTTGAGTTTTACCGTTTTCGAATCCATTCAGCCGATTTTCTGCTATTATGAAGAATGTCAGTAACCAGACAGTTTCTGGTCTCATTGATTTCCATAGTAGGAAAAAAAATATACTATGGAAGTCAATGAGACCAGAAACTGTCTGGTTAGTGTTATTCTTCTAAATATCAGAAAATCGACTGAATGGATTTGAAAACGGTAAAACTGAACTGTTTAACTCAGGGGGAGTTGTAAAATGAGCCTATTTCCAAAAAAAGTGGAGTATCCCTTTAAGGCAATTGCACACTGTGTCCGAAATTTTCAATGGGTTTTTTCGCATTCGTGATTCGGTGGCTCTGAACTGTCAAAACACAATTCAAACGGCTTGCTATGGATGCAAAAAACGCAGAAAATCCAACCCGATTCAACCCGATCGCAAAGCGTGATTGACATAACGTGAGGTCTTTTTTAACGTGCGAAAATTTCGGACGCGAATTTTGGACTGCAAGGGTCTTTAGGGATTAAACGGTTTCCGGCTTGACGATAAACCACAGTGTAATTTTAGACGTTTAATATAATCATTATAACCGTATTTGATTGCCAGCTTTTGAAAAACTCATGGTAAATATTTACAACATTCAACGTAGGTTTCGCTTTGTTTGGAAAAAATGTCGGAAATAAGCGAGAGGATTTCTGCTGTTCCATAATACTTGACAGTGACTATTTACATTTTTCTGAAACTCAGACCACATTTTTATGTGCTGTTGTAAATTTTAACATGTTATTGGAAAATAAGCTAACGCACTTTCTAAAAAAAAAAAAAATACCACAACAAATATAACAATGACAATAATAAATTACTGTTATTACTATTATCATTATATATTATTATGATTGCTGTTGTTATTGTATAAACATTAGATCACAATTCTGATCTCATAATTGTCAGATTCAGTTGTGAGTCAAAGGGTTAGTTCACCCAGAAATGAAAATGATGTCATTAATGACTCACCCCTCATTATCGCCCCAAGCCCGTAATGCCTCTGTTCACCTTCGGGACACAGTTTAAGATATTTTAGCTTTAGTCTGTCCCTCAGAGTTTTCTGTCCCTCCATTTAAAATGTATGTATGGTATACTGTCCTTGTCCAGAAAGGTAATAAAGACATCATCAAAGTAGTCCATGTGACATCAGTGGGTTAATCAGAATGTTTTGAAGCATCAAAAATACATTTTGGTCCAAAAATAACAAAAGCTACGACTTTACTCAGCATTGTATTGTCTTCCAGTTCTGTTGTCAATCCGTGTTCACGAGTCCGCAGTGACGCTGATTACGTAACACGTCTGGTGGGTCCGTGTAATCGTGTTCAAATAAATATGGCTGGGTAAAAAAAAAAAAATGCAAGTCGTCGAAATCCTTAGGCCGTGTGTCCACCAAAGCGCTTTTTCACGCGCCTAGCGTATGTTTTCAAACGTTTTCAATGGGAGCACCACGTTTTTTTAAACGCCATGAGCGTAACGAGGCCCTAAGCGTTTTTTTTTTTTCACGCTGGAGCGCCAATAGCCCAGCGTGTTGAAAGAGTTGAAAAATGTTCAACTTTGGATAAAACGCAGAGCTCATCACTGTCACTTTTTACCCAGCCGTCCAATCACAGTGGAGAAGGGGCCGGACTAAACCACACTGACCAACTGTCACAACATTCTTTCTGTACAATGACATCAACCAACAGAGCTAACCGAACAAAATGGATGAAAAATAAATTTTTAATATGAAACAATTAATCTGCGAAATCAGTTACAAGTAAACTGTGCTGCGGATATTCCGTATCATAGCAAAAAAACGTCTCAACAGAAAAAAACACAGCGCTGCCAAAACGCTCTCAAGCACCCAAAGCACGGCGTCTTCAGCAGAGCGTCTGGCGTTTTCAGCTGTCTAAAAACACTTTGGTGGACACACGGCCTTAGAAACGTTAGCGAAGATTGTTTTGTTTACAGTGTGCTTCTCCCTCAGACTGTGAACGTAGCAGCGTCTTACGTCATCAGAATCACTGAACACGGTTTGACAACAGAACCGGAAGACAATACAATGCTGAATAAAGTCATAGCTTTTGTTATTTTTGGACCAAAATGTATTTTCGATGCTTCAAAACATTCTGACTAAGGCTACGTCCACATTAATCCGGATACATTTGAAAACGGGGTTTTCGTTTAAAAACGCTCTTCGTCCACACTAGCGTTTACAGGCGTTTTCCGACGTTTCAGTGTGGATGAGAAACTTCTAAATTCACTGTGCTGCGCATGCGTGAAACTTCAAAAAAGCTCACTGAGATGATACAGATGGGAAAATAAAGAATAACGTTATCGCACAATAACAGGATAATTTTATTTAGCAAAATATCTCTCCATCACTGATGCGTCCAGGTCGCATTCAGTCACGATATGTTTGGTCTAAAACGCAACTGCTCTCCTGTTATGCCGCAGGACAGAAAATGTAAGTACATTATCTGTCATCTTTGCAGTACTGTGCTATGAAGAATAGCACATATTAAGTAGGCTAACATAGAAAGTAACATATTTTAGCAATAGTGTAACAATAACAAATAATAACAAATAACAGGAACAATACCGATAAACATTAATATCTATTGGTACTACATGGATCACATGACTAAACTTACGTCATCGTTTTGAAATACCTCCGGTTTCATTGTCCACACTACAACGCGAAAACGGCGTTTTCAAATTTATCCACTTTGCACTTTTTGTTGACTTAAAACGGCATTTCAGTGTGGACGGAAGGCCAAAACGGAGAGAAAAATATACGTTTTCAAACGAAAACGTATTAGTGTGGACATGGTCTAACCCACTGATGTCACATGGACTACTTTGATGATGTCTTTATTTCCTTTCTGGACAAGGACAGTATACCGTACATATAATTTCAATGGAGGAGCAGAAAGCTCTCGGACTAAATCTAAAATTTCTTAAACTGTGTTACGAAGATGAACGGTGGTCTTACAGGCTTGTAACGACATGAGGGTGAGTCATTATTGACAATTTTCATTTTTGGGTGAACTAACCCTTTAACAAGTCTATAGACTGTACCACTAAATAATTGTGATATTTTGATGAAATAACAATAAATTATTATTATTATTATTAGATAACTAATGAAGGCAGCAACTTCTGGGAACAGCCTTCAAGTCAGGATCCCATGATGCCTTGAAAAGCCAGACAACTCACTGGGATCTGGAACAGAGCTGAAGGTCTGGGGTTTCAGGGCAGTGCATTCTGATGTCTGCAGAAGAAAGAAGGGAAGGCCTTCACTCCCAACCGCACAACATGGCTCACGGCCAAACTCTGGAGGCTGATACACTTGGATGGGAACATTTCTAGATATAAAAATCTTCGCACATCCTACACAAGGTAGGTACGTCGAGAGAATGATCTCTAGACTGCACGTCTATAAATAGTTTGGCAGCTCAACCAGATTCTTGCACAGCAGGAATGTGTCTACAAAGACAGCGTTACATGTGAGTGATGGAGCAATCGCTCTATCTTCGGCGAGAGAAAGGAAGTTTCTGCTTTGCCAGGCATGATCCCCTTTTCTCTCCACATGAATGATTCACAAAACACAACAGGACTACATAAATTAAGAATGTGCTATGGATCATGATTTCTCTTGGAATACAAGAGAGAGCGTCTGGCTGGTTAACTTCAGTTAAAGGGTTAGCTCACCCCAAAAATGAAAATCGTCATACAATTTACTCACCCTCAAGCCATTATAGGTTTATATGGCTTTCTTATTTCAGCCAAACACAGTTTGTATAGGTATTAGGCTCTTCCTAGCTTTATAATAGCAGTGAAACGTACCTTGTTCCATCCATCATAACAGTAATCCATAGGGAATTAATAAAGCAAAGGGCTGCGTTTTTGTAAGAAAAATATCCATGTTTATAACTTCATAAACTATAATTATTGGCTTCTGGTAACGGCCATACTCAAGTCTGGTTCCGGTGGAAGAGTGACCTTTGACCCGATATAAGCAATAAGTGTAGCATGACGTAGGATGTAAGCGTAGCATATTCTTAAGCGAGAGCCAATCTCACAAGCTCTTCTGACATTTCTCTGTAAAAATTCTCGTTTTAGTTCTCGTTTCTAATTCTTATATATTTGTTTATAATATAATAATATAATAAATTTGTTTATAATTTATAATATTTGTTTTGCTCTTTCTTTTTCTTGCTTCAGAAGGCCTTTATTAACTCCCTGGAGTCATATTGCATTACTTTTATGATGGATGGATGTGCTTTGTTGGGCTACAAAAATCTCAGTTACTATTAGAATAGAATAGAGTAGAATTCAACTTTATTGTCATTGCATGTCACAAGTACAAGCAACGAAATGTAATTGCATCCATCCAGAAGTGCTTTAGCAAGAATGTAAATATATTACAAGTAGGGCTGTCAAACGATTAATCGCGATTAATCGCATCAAAAATAAAAGTTTGTGTTTACATAATATATGTGGGTGCACTGTGTATAATTGTTTTATATATATATATATATATATATATATATATATATATATATATACACACACATGCTTGTATATATTTAAGAAATATTTTCATGTATATACTGTATATAGATTTATATATAATTTATATTATATATAAATATAAATATTTTATATATAAATAATATTTTTTTAAAAATATACATGCATGTGTGTGTATTTATATATAGACAAAATAATTATACACAGTGCACCCACATATATTATGTAAACACAAACTTTTATTTTGGATGCGATTAATCGCAATTAATCATTTGACAGCCCTAATTACAAGCTATGTACATGCTATAAACAGTTTATAAGTATGGTTTATAAATATAAATATAAAGGCTATGACAGACTATAAATATACAATATGCTCTATTCACTCCCATTATAAAGTTTGGAAGAGCCAGGATAATTATTTAATGTAACTCAGATTGTGTTTGGCTGAAAGAAGAGAGTCAGACACCTAGAAAGGCTTGAAAGTGAGTAAATTATGGAATAACTGTTTTATTTTTGGGTGAACTAACCATTTAATAGTTAATAGCACTCATATTTGATTTGTTGTGGGCAGAACAGAACACGCATTTGGAAACTTTGACACATATTTATACGTTATGTCAACATAAATCTTTATAAAACTGTGTTCTTACAGCAGCAGCACCACAGAATGAATATCATAATAATCTTACAGACCTAAATAGAGACTCCAAAGCAGAAAAAACTCAATATGTTTGCACAGAATGTGCAGACTGAGGAAAAATAAAAAAAAAATTGTTTGGTTTCCAAGGGGAACGACTGCAGACCGCTCTCTCCAGAACTAAAGCAAGACAGCACGGCACTCATTTTATCTGAATACAATGTGATGACAAGCAGTCCCCCTTCCCCCCCAATGAACTGCTCTACACAGCTCCTCTCCAACCCACTCACGCTCTAAAGATATCTCTCTCAGCACTGCTCCAAACATACTTTAATCACCCGCAAATTGTGTACTTTCATTTGTTTAAAATAGTGGAAATGGGAATGACGGGAAAACAGGGCCATTGCTAACAAAATAAAGCAAGACCAATGTATGAAGATGTATGGTATGATCTTTGGGTAAGTTTGGAATGGCATACTACATACTAAGAACGTAGTCAACAGTATGTGTATATATACCTATATATATACAGACACATATAACATTTTAATAAACCTTTTCCACTATAAAGAAACTTTTTGTGGAATTAAAAGCCCTTCATGGAATCATCAACGCCAATAACCTTTATTATTAAGAGTGTATGGCGCTTGCAACGCCATGGTTGTGTGTTTGAATGAAAGGAAACTGAGTTGCTTTGGAAACAAGAATCTGCCAAATACGGAAACATAAGGCAGCGGCTATAAACACTAAGGACAAATAGTGACAGATTCTATTTACATTATGTAAAAATATCAGTATTGTCTTTGCAATAAGTGTAAATAGTAGTTAGATGCTGTTTATATTTATAAATAGTGGCAGAAATTATTTGCACCTCACTGTTGTTGTACATTAAAAGGTATGAAATAATAACAGTGTAAATGATTATATTTATTTAAATTATAAAATGGATGCTGGTTTATTGGAACCTAGGGTTAGGGGAACGGTAAGCACTTTATTTTTGAACACACATTAGACAATTTATTTTCACTTTTCGAATATATTCTTCATTTTTATTGAAAATAAATGCCTTTCTGATTTGATATGTGATGTGAAAAGGGAGTAGATGGAGTTCGGCAAAAGGCGGATTTGAACTTGGGTCAGTTTGCGTTTGACCCAAGTTCAAATCCGAGTGACCCAAGCTAAACATTTTTACCATGCATCTTAACCCTACACTATTGCTATTGTTGATAATTCAGCATCCTCTGTAATTTTGTCTGGCCCACCAGACGTCAGTGGGCGGAGTTAGTGTAAATAGCCTCTGTCAACAAGGCGGGCTGTTTGCACTTAATGTAAATAGACATATAAACTGTTTGCAAATTACCTTCTACATTTGCCAAAATGTGGAGTATATAAAATCAAAACAGCAAAAACAGTGGCAGCAAAGTCATCCAGATTTTTTTTTTTTACATATTTTTGGCTCCATGTTTCATTAGACTGCCAAAAGGCAAGACAAAATTTGTCTCAAAAATGCTAAATAACCCTATTTAACTACATGATAAGCATAAGAGACTTCTATCAAAAACCCAAACTGAGGAAAAGTTGAATGGTGGTACTGTATATGTCTGAAATGGTACCTGGATGCATTAAAGATACAACAGCCCAAAAGTCTTTATACCTTTAAAGTCAACCTAAAACGCCATTTTCAATCCATTTTACTTCCAAAATCTGATGCATTTCCAACTAAAACGGGGCGGATAAAAAACGTAGATTGGTTTTATTGATCAGGCACTAAATGGATTGTGAAAAGTGTGTGTGTTGGTTGTGCCAATCAGTGCCCAACAGAGGAATGTGTATTACTAAAGTAGAGGAGAAGCACTTCTGTTCAGGGTTAGTGAGCTCAATGTGCATCTCGTAAGGAGTGGGATGAGGTGCGGACTCACAGTCAGGTATCTCGCATCCAACTCCACCTTCTTCTCCAGCTCTGACAGCAGCTCGTTGTGGAAGCATTTCAACTGCAAAAAAAAGCAGAAAAACTGAGTGAAGTTCGTTAAATTGGCTTTTTATTAACCTGAAAGCACAGATTTGTGAAGATTATAGCATGAAATATGGGTTCAAATACACCAACGACCGCATTTTTAGAATAATGTTGATGAGCACAGAGCACATCACAAATGGTGTCTTTGTTACAGTTCAATTATACATTTTAGCACCAAGTAAGATTACCATACATGTAGATATAGGGGCTGTTCACACGACACCATTTTCAGTTAAAAACAGAAAATGTTTTATGTCTTTTGGCCATTCATTTACAAGACAATAGTGTTTTTTTTAACTTTTTAAATAGGGTTACAAAAAAGCAAATTTTTGAAAATAATACTGTTATCGTCCCAGTGTAAACTACAAAAACATGAATCTGTGAAAACGGTCAAAATATGTTTATTACGTGTTCAGTGTTTCTTTACCAAGTGACATCGCCAACTACTGGCCTGGAAGAATTATACAACGTATTTATTGGTTTTCAAGGATCTGTGTGAACAGGGTTTGTTTTACAACATTGTCATCTGTACGTTAAAAATGCAAAAGGAAAAACTTTTCCATTAGTACATCATCGTCGAGTAAACATGCCCTTTATGCATCATTTACTGTTATTAATACAGCAATTACATGTAACAAGTCAAAGACAAAGACAAAGTGTTTCCTGCTGTGGTTACAGTAACAACTGCAACTGAAGTCAGGGTTCCCACAACTTGGTTAACTTTAAATTCAAGGACCTTTCAAGGACTTTCCAGGTTCAATACCCTCAAATTGAAGGACTTAATGTGGGACACATCTGTTGTCCAACAAATAACATTGAGGTTCCATCATAGTAGTTTTGTGCACACTTGAACGTCATGGCAACATTCAACACAAAGTACCTCAGACAGAAAACACTTAAAGGGATACTCCACTTTTTTTGGGAAATAGGCTCATTTTACAACTCCCTCAGAGTTAAACAGTTGGGTTTTACCGTTTTCAAATCCATTCAGCCGATTTTCTGATATTTAGAAGAATATCAGTTTCCAGACAGTTTCTGGTCTCATTGACTTCCATAGTAGGAAAAAAAATATACTATGGAAGTCAATGAGATCAGAAACTGTCTGGTTACTGATATTCTTCTAAAAAAAAAAAAAAAATTAATTAAAAAAAAAAAAAAAAAAATCGGCTGAATGGATTCAAAAACGGTAAAACTCAACTGTTTAACTCTGGGGGAGTGGTAAAATGAGCCTATTTCCAAAAAAAGTGGAGTATCCCTTTAACGTAATGCGTAAATGCGAGTAATTAATGTAAATCAAGCAAGCTAGTATGTAAAGGCCATGAAGTGTTGGCAAAATATTAATATTAGCCTATATAAAATACAAATAATATGGATTTTATTCAAGATAACTTCTTGCACAAAACAAATTCAAGCACTTTCAAGGACCTATATCTATGTATATTTACTTTATTCAAAAACGTTCCAGGGCCTTGAATTTTTTTTTTTTCAGATTCATAAACTTTCAAGGATTTCAAGGACCCGAACCCTGATTTTGATTAAGTGGTAACATTAATTATTCAATGAAAACATCTTTATTTCAACTGCAAACTTGTAAATCCTCCTTTTGATGCAATTCCTATGGGTGGAGTTTGCTTTACAGCTAAAGTTAGCTGTTTAAACTTGTATTGAATCTGTGAACATGTCAAAAACTGTTGCAATGTAATTATGCTAAATAATCATTTATTATTGTGTGACTGTGTGTGAGAAGGGTACACACCATTTCCTCTAACTGCACTTGAATCTGCCGGTGGACCTCTGCCATCTGGAAAAGCACGTCCCCTGCAGAGAAGAGGGACAGACGTCCGTTAAGAGAGAGGACAACAGGAAGCGGACTCATAATCATGTGATTCAAGTGAGGGAAAAAAAAACGTAGTAAGGTTAAAGAGACTGATCTAGTTAGGGTGGAGTAGGCAAGAAAGATAGAAAGATAGATAGAAAGAAGAAGAGAAGCAAGATAAGTCCCAACGTGCATTATAACCATGCCATCGCACTGAAGACACACACCACAGACGGGCAAACATGGGGACAATGACACGGTCAAAAGACAAAACACTGAGACCGAGACGTGAACGACAGAATGAAAAGGTGGAGGTCAAACAAAGACACTCGGATGAGCAAAAATACAAAGCATTTCAAAACAGGTTAACATTTCAGTGTATAGGACAGGAATATTTCATCGCAAAATGAAAATTCTGTCATTATTTACTCACCATATGCTGTTGTTTTTTTCTGTGGAAAGCTATCATATGACTTCAGAAGCCTATTGCACTTTTAATGGTGGTTTTTGGGGGAAATTTGACAGGCATGGTCACTTTGAACTAGTGTGTGTGTTCCGCAGAGAAAAATAACAGCATATGGGTTTGGTTGGGAATGACATGAATGTCAGTAAATACTGACAGGATTTACATTTGAGTGAAGTGTTCATTTAAACAAAACCAAAAGAAATCTGGACTCTAAATCAGTTTCATTTGTCTTAAAAAAAGTTCTTAAAGTCCTTCTCCTGCAGGATGACTGCCAGAATGTTGTGAAACTTATTGCAGAAGAGTAAAGAAAACAAGAAAAAGAAAAAAAAAAGGCCATGCAGCTGGTGGAAGTTGTTTTAATATACCTACATGCTGCTGCTTCTGAATATGCAATGCATTGTGAAGAAAGGAACAGACAGTGAGCAGAGCACAGAGAAGACCTTTAAAAAGAACACACAGCAATGGAAGACAACAGCGAGCCGGCCTGACCTCCGCCCATCTCGGCACGCCAGCCTAAAGCGGATTTAGCGTTTGCGCGTGCTTGAACACTTTGGACTGACTATTAAACCGTCAAGTATAGTCTAACACACATCGGATCCCCAGTCGGTTGTTTACACCACATACACATGATTGAAGAGCTCTCGATGAAGAGTACAAAGCATTGGGCTCAGAAAAGCAGTCTGTTGTTTACTCCTGGAGAGATTAATGATGACCAGTTCGCCCAAAAATTAAAGTAGGTCATCATTCATCTTCATCATGTCTCAAACCCGTTTACCTTCCATGGAACGCAAAAGGAGATGTTAAGCCGAATATTCATGCTGCTCTTTTCCATAACCCTAACAAAAGCAAAAATTGGTCACGGCTGTCGAGCTCTAAAAAGCGGGAATGTACTACTGGTTGAACAATGGATTTTTTTGATAGCTGATCCCACCATCTTTGAGAGCTTTCAATTAAATTTAGGGAGTACCCATGTATATACTTGCTATAGTAATTACAATAACTGAGTAACTACGTACTAACCCTGAACCTACTTCTAAACCTACCCTTTACCCATGTAGTTACCTTATTACCCTGTACTTTTTAAGGTAAGTTCACTGTAAGTACATTTAAGAGCACCTACTGTAAATTAAAGTGCAACTGAAAAGTATATGTATTTTACTCAATATTTACTAAATCAAAAATAATTTGAAAATGAATCAATATAAATAAAAACAAGACTAAAAAGGAAGTCAACACTGTCTGTAACCAATAGTACACTTACTAAGTCTGTGCGCACTGATAATCATGTTTTCTCAAATAAAAGACCAGTAATGCAAATTTTACATATAATACCCAGTGAATATGAAATTAATATAACATACTGGACAACTGGATATAGTGCAGCAGTTTGAATTCAAGGATAAAGTTGCTATTAGACAGAACTGTTAGACAAAGACATTAAACTAATGAAGACAGAGAATGGATGCTCCCGAATGGGCGCTGTCAAAATAAAAGTCCTGGTACTGTCATAATAAAAGTCTAACACTTATCAAACAAACTGAAAAACATTTTATCCAATGCAAAAATTTAAACAAAACGCCAAATATTGACCTTTGGTTACTAGTAATTAATGCACATCCTGATTTTGCCGACTTAGACTCGTTCCTGGATCAACATATTTTGTTGATAATGGAACAACATTCCTGTCCGAAAATGGAGTCGTATCCCTCTACCCTTAAACCTAACCCAACACCTAACTTATTCCTAAATTCTGAGGGAAATGATACTTTTATGTAGAAGCAAATACCCTGGCTGTAAGCCTAAACTTGATATGTTAAACTTGACATGTTAATCTTCCAGGAATATGTTAAACTTGGTGAAATCAGGTTCTGCAGTACACATAACATAAAAGTCCCATATTCCCAGTCGTCACATAACATAAAAGTCCCATATTCCCAGTCGTCAAAAAGGCATTTGATAACTTTGTGAGAAAAAAACAGACCCAAATTCAAGTCATTCAATGAACATCTTGCTCTCTATTGCAGCTGAAGGTTTGTGCTTCCATGATCTGTGTTTGTAGTCACTGATCAAGCTATGGATCCTTGTTAACTTTGAATGTGAAAACGTGAAAGAGATTTAACTTCTATAAAGGGAGTGGAAGTTTTTTTCCTCACACAGAGCTGTCGTATGACCTCAGAAGACTGGGAATATAGTGAACAAAATGGAGACGCACTTTTGCCGTCTGGAAAAGAGCGGTGTGAATATTCTTCAAAAAAATATCTCCCTTCGTGTTCCATGGAAAACATAAATAAATGGACGAATTACCCCTCTCCATACAACTGCTACAGGCCACTAGTTTAAGTTGACCCTGTAATCCTAATTATGATCTATATATGCATGTACTGCCAGACAAAAACAATCATTCAGCCAAGCAAACACAGTGTGAGAAAGCTGTACAAAACAAGAACAAAAACAAGCTAGACTCAGAGGGAACAAAGTACTACTTTAATAACACAAAATTGTTCATTCCTTCATTTATTAATTTTCATTTCATTTCCCAAATGTAAGAAAATGCAAAATAATTCACACACTTCCATTCTCCTCATAAGCAGCTTATTGGAAACATTACTTTAACAGTGATGATAAATCAGAGGACAATCAAATCACAAGAGTGAAACCGGTAGCTATGTGGGCGGTTGATGTGCGATGCTTTTTATCCGTCCTGGGCATAAATGCTGTTAATAAAATGGTGGGAAACATTTTACAAAATTCCTTCATTAACATTAGACATCTCCTTACAATGATCGGTTTTACAGCATTATCAATGTGGGTGAATGTACTAATGTGAATTTATAAAACTTAATATTAAAAACGAACTAGTATATAAAATTAATAAACATTGTGAAATTATGGTTTTGCGTTAAAGGCACAGTATGTAAGTTTCACCACTAGAGGTCGCTTATTCAAAACAATAACAAAGATGTAGCTTGAAGAGACCGTGATGGAGTGTGGAATCATGGGAGTTGCAGTGTTAACCTCTATGACAGTTTTCTTTATGGGTTTATCAGAGCCCACAGCAAACGATTATGAATAATTGTGGTCCATCACAAATGTGCAAAACAAAAAACCCTAGTTTGATGTTACCTGTGATCATCGGCTTTGACGCTACAACTACAACTTGTGCATTTTTTATTTTAAATGGTGCAGAATGATGAAATCATGTAATCCCCTCCTGGACAATAGGGCTGCTCGATTATGGAAAAAATCATAATCACGATTATTTCTGTCAGTATTGAAATCACGATTATGTAACACGATTATTTCACATGACTTTGGGAAAGTGTTACATTTATTAAAAGATACCTTTCAAAAAATATTATTTTTTTTTTAAATTTGAGCATTTTGTTGTAGCTATTAAACAGACCTGCAAACTCACAGAGGTGACATGTTAAGTCATTTTTTTGTGGGTGGGGGAGGGGTGTTATTTACCTTTTATAAAGGACACTTTTTTAAACCTTAATATAACTAAACATGTGCTATCTTCATGTCAAATTCAGTTTTAATAAAAAGAGCAATCAAATTAAATATTTTACACTGCAAAATTACAACTGTAATAAATAATTTTATGAGCTTAATGTTTAAACCAATAATAAAATAAAATCAATGATAGGCTACCTTTAAACAATAAATCAATAGGTGGTGGCAAGTGACCATAATGAATCATTGAGTCATTCATTAAAATAATTCGTTCAAAATAATGAATCATTCAATAACAAAACACAGTGCTTAGCGTTGCTTTTCTTTTATAATATTTTCGTCGGTGAAATGGAACAAGCCAGTCAATAGGCTATTGCGACTAAAATGTAAGTTACTAGCCTACATATAAGCCAGGTAACTTGTTTATTAAACTATAAATTCAATGTAATTGCAATCGTGATAACAGCTTGGTCATGTTATGTTACTTAACTATATCATATAGCCTATTATAAATAGAAAACCTCAAACTTTACCTTAGTATGTTTCTTCTGTGAGTTTTGTGTGCTGTTATTTTAATTGTTTCACTAAGTCTCAGACAGGCAGCGCAGCTTCAGAAATACACTAGCCTATCCTTTATCAATCGCTCTTTATACTGACTGTTTAAGATCAAAACCATTCACTTTTGGGGGAAAAAAATCGACTTTTCTCGGACAAGCGGACAAGTGTTTAAGGTCCTTTCACACTGGACGCGAATTTGACGCACGAATAATTCGCGCGATGGTTTTATTTTTTGATCAGCTGTTTACCCGGTCTTCATTCAAAGATCGCGACAGCTCGAGATGGTCTCTCACTCCATTAGATATTAAATTAGCCAATTGTTATTGTGAAGTTTATTGTGCTTGCAATTGATGACTGTAGGCTGAGCGAGTTTATGGCTTCGGGAGGGGCGGATGTGCGCGTCATTCAGAACATGTCCTTTCAAAACAGAACGTGCATGGCAAAATAATCGTTTTTTCTCGATTGTGCTATTTTGGAGATCGTTGGGAACCAAAATCGAAATTGAAATCGAAATTCGATTAATTGCACAGCCCTACTGGACAAACCATCAAACCAGACTTTAAAACAGCGTTAGTCTGCAGCCTAAACCGATTAAAGGGAATCAGCCGTGCTTACAAACTAAAGAGGTTTTTTTGAGTGGTCTTAGTGGTGGGATCAAATAACACGCAGATACGCACTACAGCCAAGTACAGTTGTCACACTTCTTCTAGTCCTTAATCTCATTCTCTACACACAAAGTTCAGTTATTTACAGAAGTGACAGCTCAATTACCTCAGCAAAAATTCAGGTCATCTGACCAATCTAATATTATTTTGGTTAGAATAGTTGTTTAAACGGTTGGCATTCTAGTTTATATAAAAGGGTTCACATATAAACACTACCAAACAACATGTGGTGATGTAGGGGCTGTTTAAACTCTTTTTTATAGACCTTCTGACTCAACTAATCACTGCAATTCTCCATCTGCAATCCTTGGAGAGTCTTAGCCACTTAGTCTTTTCTCCTCACCGTGCATTAAGACCTATATCGTCTTAATGCACTGTGAAGAGGAAAGATCGAGTGACACGTCCTCTTCCAGACTGATTCGTAACATTTCCTGTTGATTGGAACCTCTTAACCCTCTGGGGACGAAGCCCTTTTTGGTCTGTTTTCTCTATTTTTACATTTGGGCTTATAAACTACAGTATCGGCCATTTTGCAAGATGTAAACAACACTGGTCCAGAAGCACTTCCTGTTTCAGTTTTTTTAACACTACATAAAAGATGGGATAAAATACAATCAACAGAACATATAAAACTGAATCAAAAAGTTAAACAAACATCTTTAGGATGTTTTCTTTACATGTGAAATAAAAAAACAGTTACAAACTGAAACAGGAAGTGTTTTTGGACCAGTGTTATTTACATCTTGCAAAATGGTGTATATGTAATGGAGATGGAACACTACTGTATGTGTTTGGTATCTATGGATTCAGAAGACCCTAAGCTAACATAAGCATGCATGTAATGTATCTCAACAATCTTTTCCCTCACATCAGAAGTATATTATTTGGTTTTACTCATTGCGATTGATGATTAAGGACATTTGGCTCCTCTTTAAGTCATAGCTAGACAATTTCATGGTCGTAGTCACCCTGTTGTGCTAAAAAAATAAATATAAATGGGATTATACTTCAGAGAGATTTTACTTATTACAAATTCTAGTGGTGCCATTGTTGGATAATTTTATTGACCATTATTTTGGCCAAAATGCATTAGAGAAAAACAGTTATTTCATACATAGTTTATAAACCCTAACATTTTTGATGAGATTATAGAAAATCAACAACAACAACAACAACTACTACTTTAATTCACGAAAATCCATATCCAAAGTGGATAGTATGCATGAACTGCATTTAAAAAAATATTTTTGAATAAATTGATAGATACTATGAAAAAAAAGAAAAGCTGAACTGAGACTCCAAAATGTTGCTATGGTTACCATCACATCAAGCATGCCTTGTTCGGGAGTGACTCATGTATTTCACACTCACTCAATGAATTAGAGGATTAAATCTTGAATTTAAATGTGTCTCCCAAAAATGTGGCCACACCCAAACCTTCCTTCCTGATACGTTACAGGAAAAGTAGCCTGAATCCACGTTTAGATCATTTATTCCAACAAATGGAAAATCTGATTTGGTTTGGCTCGAGTCAAAAGAAACTTGAACTTAAGCAGTTACCAAACAAATAAGAGTAAAAAATATTGAAATTGATATCAGACCATTGGTCTAGTACGTTGTTAAAAATGTGCAGTGACTTTTTACGGCAAAAACACACACACTAACACGCTTTCAGAAAACTTGACTCGGCTTTGATGTGTCTGACAGGAGCTCTTTGCATGCAGGTACTCTAAGCTCTTTTAAAAACTCGTGACATCCGCATTCTTTCTGCTTTATGCACAGCCGCATGACTGACACACGGCAACAAGCAGTCACGGTCACTGCAGAGAGCTCGACATGGAAAACCACCACCACACACACACAAACACACCCCTCACTTCACAGCCATTTCTCCTTCTCCCTCAAAACCCACATTCAGCGGAGAACAATAGAGACCCATCAGTTAGTCAGCAGGTTCTCTTGGGGGAAATCTGGTGGTTGCATTACATGACATCGATGCAAAAAAAACCCCAATAACTATCAAAAAACAAAAAACAAAAAAAACATAAAATAAAATAGTGAATAAAATTCTACTACTAATAATAATAAATAATAAATCTAAATACAATATTCATGATGCTGATTATGATGGTGATCATGACTTTTATTATAATTATCATTAGTATCAATATTAAGAAAAATGAAAAATAATATTAGTAAACGGTAATGAAATATGACAAGAACTTATAGTAATCAAATCAGTTGATATTTCACTGGTTTTGGCCAAGTTAGACTGTCTCACAAATGAGGTAGGTTGAATATGCATCAGCTCGTAA